>CM074185.1:47928999-52728999 GCA_037179385.1 Holothuria scabra
GAACAAATCATAACATGGTCGAAGGTGCCTTTCTTTACAGGGATTCTCTTCCCTCCTGTCGAATGTGAATGTTCCATCTGCCCGTGACGTCATAGTCATCAGCCTTTATACTAATTTTAATTGCTTCAGTATTCAGTTGGATGTGTTTCCCGTAGGTTGAAATGATCAGCGTAGTCCTTCAGAGAAGAAAAATAAAGAAAGTTAAGAAATTCAAACGGCTTTGTCATTCAACTTTGAGATACATCGTTATCCTAGTTAAGGAATAAAGTTTATTTTGGTGGATTATTTTTGGTGAATAAACCATCTACACAGCAAATTTGGAAAAATAATGGCCGAGGAGAAGCAGAGTCCGTTTTTTATCCCAAATTTGTATATTATTATTTCTGCCAAATTATCAAACAACTACAAATTTAATCCAAAGATAAATTTTCCATGGAGTCCGACGTTGGGTTTAGTATAAAATGTTCATTGGATGCATATAGTACTTCATTGCTAATAGATTCATTTATAATAGTAAATGGTATTAACCCTTAGTAACAAAAAGAATTGAAAACACACGCTATAACAATTCTTCAGGGAAATGCGTTTGTACAGGTGAATCCGAATTAGTCAAATGATGGTTCTGATTTGCTCGGCCAATACTGGGGTCCTTTGGTTTCATTCTTTCAAATACTTTGCTTCACTGACTGTATCATTGATGGTTTTATAAGTTTAGACTTGTATAAAGACAATAAAATAAAGACGATTAAAGAGCTGAAAGACCCCACAATATGTTTTCCTTCACTGCTCGGATTGTACTCTGTCCTCTACGTGCAGTCAAAAAGGCGTTTAAAGGCATATTTCTTGTTCTTTGTCCTTCCAAAAACACGGGGAATATACCTGTGAATAAATTAAAGATGTGACTGTTTGGGTGAGTTGCACAACGACTAAAAAGTAAAATTATGATATTACTGCTAATTATGAGATATTACTGCTAATAAGTACAATATTTCGTAAAAACGATGGCTGACCAAATACCAAAGGCAAAATGGTAAAAGAAGTATGAACGGCGCGCCATCTGACATTTAATATGAATCAATGAACGCCGCACATTTTTTTAGGAAATGCCCGAAATCAATTTACAGATTCCATGCCGAAAGATATAAAGCTTTTTATTTAAAAAAAGGAAGCAGGGTTTTGAATTTAAAGAGATTAGTTCTTGTGACCAGTTATAGCTTGGTCCATCGGCCTCTAAATCGTCTTTTCATTTATTGTGTACATGGGATTCAATCCCTTATATTTAGTGAAATTGAATGAACAAGATACATTTAAATTGTACAACTATCACATGATACAGATAACCGACAAAATTAGAAGGTTCGCTGATGGGACCCAGTTATGGCCCACTTAAATCATACCATCATTTGCTGTCCGGATTCGTCTGTATCTCAGTTGAACAATATGAATACCCGCATAGTTTACTACGCACAAGAGGCAAATTCGTATGCGTGCGGCCACATGTTCCATTGTTTTGTCCGCAAGGATGAAGTCAGTATGTCGTAATTGCATAAGGTCTGCAACGATGACGAGAACTGTTTGTCATGAGTTGGATGAGGATTAGTTATCAATAAGCTTTTTCTATCCTTAAAGCAAAGTCTCAAAAAATGGTGAGTCCAATTTAGAAAAAAATCCAGATCAAATTTTCGGACGTGGTCCCAGATCGCTGTACGTAGTGTGACCACCTTACCGGTACTTTTTAACAGGGCAAAGTTTAGGAACTATAAATTTACTGCTTATTTCTATGCCAACTAATTAGCAATGTGAGTGGGAAGGGGAAATTTGTAAGTCACTATTCTTGTTTTCTCACAAATTTGATGCAACGTATCTATGGTAACTGCGTTCCAATCAGTTGCATCAAGTTGTTAATTAACCACAATCGATTATGTAATATTTCAACCAGGGTAATTTTTAATATATTTATCATTTTAAAAATCTCTGTCTCTCCCATCAATCCCTAATTTGGATAAGCAAAGATGCAAAATCGAACCATCCAGGAAAGGATGTTGACGTTCGTTAAAAATAATTGGGGGGGGGGTCAGTTGAGAATCCCATCAATGTTCTCATGGTTTAACAGTATTCTTAATTTGCATAATTGTTACTGATGTGGCCAAATATTTGGGGCTGATGCAGTGAAGTCCTCCTCTCCTTGAATCTGCTTCTGCTGTGGAAATATCAAAAGAAATTAGATTGCATCGTCTTATATACTTATTGAGTTTGATTTTTAGAACAAATTAAGATCCCATTTACCTGAAAGTAACAGAAGGTACTGCTTGTGTCGCGGAAATGGCCGACTTTCCAATGGGATTGGAAAGTCACTGAAGCATAACTCATGAGTTTGCTTGTATTCATGACTAGAGATTTGTAAATTCGACCGGAAGATGACGTCGAGGTGTCGTATTAATCGCTCGTAGTTCCAGAGGCCACCTAGTTTTCAAACAAAGGGTAATGTTATAACTAACATGTAGCGAAAAATTTCTTTTTAACTATCCACCTGTTCTAGAGAATCTATCACTCCATATATGCATCAGTCAGAATAAGACTGATTACTGATTACTAGATTACTACGACGCCTTTGTTTGGTAAGCGTGGTGACACCGTACTCCGGTATAGTTAAAATAAATACAACTAAATAGTTTTCAATAGCATTTTATCAATATGTTCTTCGTTTAAATTTAGCAGATAGAGTTCATATAAGTTTTGATTTATTTTTTTGTAGCTTTCTTTACCACAAACTTTAACCTTCTGGTCAACTAGCGGCGACCGTGAACTTGTAGTAATTTTCTAGGTTGTGGGTTACTAGACTACTTTGTTTTTGTCTAGCTGTTCCATGGAGCTCCTTTAATCGAGTCTCTCTTGGACAAATTTGAAAAAGATGACAGAGGAAATGTGAGTGTAGTTAAAAACATACTCCTACCGTAATCGAGACTAGCAACCTCAGCGAAATGCATGTTAATGTTAAGAACGTCTTGTAGATATACAATACAGGCGCGCATTCAAGGGGTGGGGGGGTTATGGCATCAGCCCTCCCTCTTTCCACCACATCAACAATAAAACATACGGCAGATTAGCAGTAAGTCCTCATACACCCTGTTCTCTCTTAACTTCACCCCTCCCCCCCCGCCTTGCACATTTAAAGCCCAACTTGCAGAAATCATTTTAAAGTGGTCCCATTCAACTGAGTTTTGCGCAAAACTAATGTTGATTAAAAATTGCATTTTCCATGTGGCAAGTAAATACCCAAGAATGTCCTCATTTGTTTAAAATGCACCTTAGATGAACGCACTTTGATCTTGGTTTAAGGATGAATACAGAGAAAATATTTGGTCTTCAAGAAAAGTAAAAGTTATTTTTAGTTTAATGTGTTTCAGTGTCTCTCCGACCTAGGAAAAACAGGCCGAACGCTATCTCGATCATTCTATGCATTGTTCTTTTGGGGCTAAAACGTAATCGCAGACTTAGATTCTCCACCTGCATGTTCCAAGAAAAACCTCCGTGCTATGATTAAGTTACACAGAAAGAAATACATAGAACAAGCCCCGTTCTTTATCTTCTCCGTGCCAAGCGGTGTTACACAGTGCCAGACGGTACCTGCTGAAGAGGATTTCCCTGATGTGTTGTGTGGTGACGGGCGGTAGTGACTTTAAAAGAAGGGTTTCAGGTCACAACACAGGATTTTGGATGTTAGAGGGGGTACTTATTCTGGACCATTTCGGTGAAATTTGCAATGAAATGATTTGTGGTTCCCAAGTTATGAGCACGATAAGTTTTCACCGTTTTCAACACAATGTGAACTTGAAGCAAGCATACATGCGACATCGTACAGCCCCACCTTAATGGGCACTCTTTTGTTTTTCTATAAAATTTATATTGGATTTTCTCCTAAACAGTCCCAAATTATTGAAATGTGAATTGCATAAGTGGCATGAGAATTGTAAAATCTCGGTATCCTCCACAGGAAGGTCATACTCCTAACAACTTCAAGGTCAACACAACAGTCTGATACAAACAAAGTGAAACAAAGCATTCCCTTGTCAATGTGAGGAAGGATATTAGCTGTACTGTCCCCAAACTCACTTTTGAACACAGATCTACTGACTTCATTTACTGATATCTCCAAGACATACATGTCCGATTTGAATGGGACTTTCACCACACTGTGTAGATTTTTTCCCTCTTGCACATATGAAAAAATAAATGTTTGCTTAAACTTCTACTTTAAGTCTTATAAACCATTTATCATTCAGGTTCTTAAATTTAATGATCAGTCTTCAAAAAGCGGAGGTTACTTGCATAATGTGTTGGGTCTCGAAGTCATATTCGAACTTTAAAATAGTATTTTTTTTACAAGAGAAATTACATATGAATTTTTCCTCTTTGGTTCCGAGTCGTGTTGGGATATTGCCTTAACAGAAATAATGCTCAAGCGATTTCGATTACGATGTAATGAAAAGCCAGACCGTCAGAAGGCTGGATGTATAATCGAGTAGGAGTAATATCCCCATTTAAAGTGCAAGTTTGGACTACTATGTCATCAATTGTGGTACATCCATAAGTAATGAACTAATCGTACATCAGTGCGGGGTGTCCACGTATGGCATTTATAAGCTTTATCAGTTTATAGTGCTTGGGAATCTCAAAGTGTAAACAAATCTTATTACACTAATAATTTTTATTTGTCAATAGACGCATGCTATAGTTTTAGAATTCAATTGGAGGTTTCCACGTAAAACATACCCGACAAAACAGGCATTTCTTCCGGGGTTCAAACGAGCTGCTTAAAAGAGGAAGTTACCTCTACCATCTTTGCTCACTGCAATGTAACAACATACTCCTTTTCAGGTACATTGATCTCCAGATAGTTGAGCATGAAGCTCATTAATAGACTCTAGATTATTAATGATCCACTATAAGGGATGGCCAACCTGGAATACCCGTTTAGAGTGATTGATGTAAAAGTTTTACAGTTTTTCTTCTTTTTTCACATATCGTACTTTAAGCATGAAGCTGTAATGTATAGCTCAAAGCCTAAGTGTGTATTTTTGGACATTAAAGGGAAGTTTAGGCAAATATTTTATTTTTCATATGTGAAAGAGGAACAAGATCTACTACCCAGTGTGGTAGAGAAGTTACATTCAAATCGGACTTGTATTTCCTGGAGATATCAAGAAAATGATGTCCAGTAGATTTGTTTTCAAAGAGAAATGAATTTGAGGGCAGCAGAGCTTAAATCACTTCCCTCACATTGACAAGGAATGCTTTGTTTCCCTTTGTTTTATCGGACTTCGTTGTGTTGACCTTGAAGTTAATTGGTGAGTATGACCTCCATGTGGGGGATGAAAAGTTTGTAAATTCTCCATGCCCACTTATGCAATCACATTTAAATAATATGGGATTGTTGAGGAGAAAATTCAGTCTAAAGTTTAAATAAAAACAAAAGACCTGCCCACTAATGTGAGGATGTGATGTCTTATGTGCTTGCCTCAAGTTCACTCTTTGTTGAAAATATGACAATTTTGCCTGCTCATATCTTGAGAACCCACACATCAGGCTTCAATGTAATTTTTTAACAAAAATACCCCAAGAATGAGTATTCCTCTAACAAAGCCAGATCCTGTTGTGACCTTAAACCCTTCTTTTTAATGGGCCTGGAATTCCACGAAATTAACCATACGACGTCACTCGGTCAATGGATCATGTTAAACTTAAAAGTACGGTTTCTTCACCTATAACCTTTGACGATTTCTCGTATGATGTTGGTTGAAGTCGGCTTCTTCCTGAACATGCTTTTATTGCTGCCAACCCGGAAACGCGCCAGCTCCTACAACCCCAACACTTTTTGACATTTTTTCTTTTGAATAAGACACAGATTGCTTTTTCTTGAAAATGTTCAGCTTGGTTAGATTGTATGATGAAATTTTTGCCAACAAATTTTTGCAGTGAGATGATATCTGAATGGAAAAGAATGAAAATGGGAAATTTTGACAGTAAATTTTCGAAATATTTAAAATGGTACAGCAATGACATCACAAAGTTTTTGCGCAATGTACCATTTTAAAATCAAGTGAATAAATTTGACCACTTTTTTATATCAGCCCAGAAATGTCCAATGAAATGGGTTTCGAACAGTTCTTAAGTACTTAAGTGAGTATATTTTAGAAACGTTACTCTGAAGTACACTAGCAAAGCAGGGTGAAAAATACCGACTGATATTTAAAAAGATTTAAAAGCGCAAGCGGTCCCAGACAGTATGGGCATTATACAAAAAGCACCCATAATTATGTTGAAATGCAACGGTATCGTAACAATGTTCAATGGCTTTTCTCAACCAAGCTAGTTGAGCATAGTTATAGCCCGGAACATATTGCATGTAGTTGATCTGTTAACAATCTTTTAGTAATAACGGATAGTTAGAGTTAGCAAAGATTTTTGAAGCGTGGGTTAAAGTAATCAAGGAAAGGCCCAGGAACATGGATGGGCCAGTGGCATACCTAGAAGAAGGAGGGGCATTTAACCGATTGCCCCTTACACTCTGAAAAACGCAAAATGGAGTGTTTAATCGCAAAAATACTTCGAATTAAAGACGTGTTTACAAAGTGGGGGCAAAAATAAAATGTTTAATTGCTAAACTACGTATTCATTCTCATAGAGTACAGTGACAATTTACGTAAGAAATCTCCAAAGGTAGTATTTGCATTTAAAATTTAATACGGATAACAATCTATCAAAACATGAAATGAACTTCGCCCTTACGTTAGCAACAAATCTCTAACTCAAAGTAAGTTCCCAAGTTTCAAGTCTGTTTTAAAATAGGCAGAGCATGTCTCAAGTAAAGTGTGAAGTCTTTGTTAGAAGTCTCATGTCAAACATGAAGTCTCTGTGAGAAAGTTTCAGAGTTAAGTGCGAAGTCCTTTTATTTTCGTTAATATTTTTATGTAACGTAGTAAGCTCCAGTCTTCATTTTGTCTTGTGTTCGGATTCAGCAAGAGATGACTTATTACTTGTGAGCCCATGCTGGTTTTTGAGCACGTGAAGGCACGAAAGGCACGACATCTGATATAAGATCAAGGAGTTTAGACTGCGTGCATTTATCGAAATCTTTGTTGGCTAATAAACCGTGGAGACCTCAAATATTAGGAAAACAACAGAAGAGGCGACTTCTTTCCTGCCAGCGGAAAACAGTAGACGTACCTAACAATTTCTGGACCAGCGAGTGTGAAGGGATATGGCAGTTACGAAGGGTGAGATTGACCTGAAAGACTATCTAACTGCTGAACCCCACCATCGGCTAGTAATCGCGACTCCTTAGAAAGCCGAAAATGGTTTTCTTCAAGACTTTTGGTTCCCGAATCTAAGCAGCCGTTTTTAAGCTTCCCCTTCAATAAAATAAGAGAAAATGCAAAATGATACGAAGATTACCAGATAAAATTACCATGATTCAATTTCTCTCGGAAGCAAGCTTATCATTCTAGCATTCTACATATGCTAGTTGAACAAAACTACTCCAACCACCTTTTTTACAGTTGGCCAAATTTCGGGTTCTACAGCACTGCGGACTTACTTTTTCCAACACCTCTACTGGCTGTTTTTTAGGACGGACTTCCTATATACCTGGACCAGAGCATACTATGCGTATAATATTATCGCTACCGTAAGTGTGGGTACAGACGAATCAAGTAATGGTCTGATCCTAGTCGATCATAACTAGGGTCTGTCACCTTTTCAATCTATAAATTATATTACTGGGCACTGCACAAGATATAACAGGTGTGTTTGACTTCTAAACACGTCGCTCCCGAACTTGAAAGCTAATGGAAGAGAAAAAGGTAAGCTTGACCCCTTAATCTTGGCTGCTGCCCTCTCCCGGCGAGCTCAGTGTGACCCTCTCCTTGCAATTGGTTGATATCCACGTATTTTCAGAGCCCATACCACTAGTGGCATTTTAAGACTAATGAGGGTGCTCGCGAGTGACCTGCTGTTGAATATTCATAATTCCTTAGCCACGTTCGTTAATGAGCCACGTTGTAGGTTGAAGGTCACTGAGGATCAAATAACAAAAAATGAGATCGCCTTTTGGGGACTAAAATATCACGAAAATTCAAAATCATTCGAGAACAAAAATAAACAACGCATATTCAGAAGAAATACCTCCTTATAATGTTGTTATTTCCAACTGAACTCTTAAAACAAACGATGAGTCTTCCTCAAAATCTGGGATTGTCATACCTATGCAAAGCCATTTAGTGATTCAATGTCAAAGTTTGCTTTTGAGTGGTCATATATAATTTCTTCTCCCTATAAAAAGTCTTGACTTTTCATACAAAATGGACCAATGGTAAATTATCAGGGTGTTAAGATTGCTTTCCAGTCCAGATTTGTTTTTTGACTGCTAAATCTCCACTAAAAATTATTAAGGAGATTCAAAACAACGTTGTTGCTTTTATGCATATATGCAAATCAGTGTACAGCCGTAAGAACGCCACTGCATATAAAACACATGCTATTACTATAGTTGGCTAGTTAGTGTAACACGATACTCAGTATTTGTAAAGTTTTAATCTGGTGTAGTTAGTTCTTTTAACACTGAACTGCCCTTAGATTTCTCGAAGCAAATTCTGGAAAAAATAACATTTTAAAGAATAAGACAGTATTTATTTTGTAGAGTACCAGAACGCTTCGCATCGTCAATCGTAATATTCCCAAGTGTAAGTGGAAACGTCCAATGCAAATTCTGACAATATTTACAGTATCTGTAGTCTCTTACTCACGGGTAGTGTCAGGGAGTGCATAAAAACGTGAAAAAAACAAGGATAGAAAGGAAAAAAAAAATACATGTTTTTGAATCTTTCCAAACACCCTGGTACAGTCCTGGTACCACATCTCATTTGGTCCCAAGCTTTTCAAGACTGTGATCCAAAAACCCTAATCTAACGCCTAAAAATAAAGCTTATAGTCCATATTCCTAATACCTGCTACCCTTCTCCTCGTCGAAATGGCCAATGAGATGGGTTAGTAACATGAAACAGGGAAGGCAACTAACGGGATTGAGGACTAAGAGAAACAAGAGTCAAAGGCCGGGGTGGGGGGGGGGGGATTTTACAGGGGCCACCATTGAAACAAATTGAGCTTTTGAGGAACCAATGAGACAATTTATTCACTGAATTTAAGCACATAAGACAAATAGTTCGCAAAATTATTCGTACGGGGATATGATAATGTAGCTAGAATAATGGGCAATTCTGGCAGTGGCGGGATATTCTAATATTTACTCTCTCTTCTTCAATTGCTCCTGTCCTTTTCAGTCAGATTAAATTCTTCTAGTTCTACGTATTGATTAATGTGATTGACAAATAATATCTAATATCAATCTAGGCTTACCAAGAAACAGACCCAGAATGACTGGTGTCCAATAAATCCACTGATTCTTATCATGAAGAGAAATATTGATAACAATAAATAATAAAACAATTTTTTTTTTTTATAAATCCCTTCCTTATAGAGTCTTAAAAGTGCTGAAAACTGCCTAAAAGGGAGTCAGTGGAACATTTTTCTTGTTAGGTTATTCAGGAATTGTTTTAAATTGGCATCTTGGTGATCGCTCCTGGATCAGAATCAGGTCCACTGTGATGAATGACCATACGAAGTAGCAGCAAGTGTCACCTCTATCAGTCTCGTTTAATTCACTGAAAGTTGGAATGACATTTCTTAATGACTGAGACAATGACATGTTTTGTCAACAAATTTGCAGAATACTATGATTCACAGTCAATGGCTGGCATTTGATGTCTTCATGACTTTTCAGAGCATTCATGTTTTTTAATGTTGAGCTGAACGAAAAAGTTTGACCCTTTTGCGGGGTAATTTTCTCTATCTGGTTTCTGGTTTTTTCTGTTTTTGTTTTTGAACTTTCGGCATAGGTCTTGGATGTCAAATTCTAATCGCAAAATGATGTCGCTTAATTTGCTGGAGCAGCAGGCCCCTTGGATTTGGCCCTTTATCTGTACTCTTCTACCGCACTTGCCGCATAATAATGCAACTGACACAAAGTTATTGTTAACATTGTTTTTCCAGGAAGTTGGTTCGTAAACCTGTGTGAGAATGGAAGAACTGGCCAAAGTTCAAGACGCTCTTAGGCTGCGTTCACATAGAAGTATACGGTGTACGGTATTCGGTATACGCTATTCGCTATACGCTATACGGGCACGGCAGGTCACATTGGGTAGGACGTGTTACCTACTTTAATATTCTTTTTGCGCAGTCAAAATACTTTAGAAACAATGTTTTTGGGAATTGGAATATTTTTCAACATAATTTGACTTATTATAAGAATCATTAATTAAGTAATGAGTTAAAAACGGCTTGACTATACACAACAACATGGAACAGCGGGTTAGTTGAGCCATTTTGACATTGGTGTCTTTTGGAGCATTTCAAGATCAAAAAAGGAAGAAAAAATGCCGAGCCCAGACTCATAGAATGTGCATATTGTTCTTTCAATTAAAAGGAGGGGGGGTTGACATTGGATAACTGAAATATGACGGCATGTGCTATGAAATTCCAATGAAATGAGTAATTTACCTCGTTTTTGCCAAAGCACAACTTCAAAAACTCTCACGTGTCGGAGTAAACACGCGGACAAGTGTGGGGAGAAGTACGGTATACGCTGCACGAAAATCACCGAACAAGCACGATTCCAACGTTAACTATACTATACTATATAAAGGCGGCTATACGGCATTTCGAATAGTGCCCTCTTATGTGACCCGGTGTGAGGAAATCCTATTGTTCGATTCAAGCTATTCGCGTGTCCTCGAAAACGTGCACCAGGTGCACCCAAATAGTCTACCCCTATAGGAGACGCAGCCTTAGAGTCATCACTTTTGACTCCTTGTGCATGTACTGATTTTATATGGTACTTATGAAACTGATAAGAGGATATTATTGTTCTCAAGAAGGATATCGTTTTTTATGGTGTGTATAGTCTGCGTAATGTTTGTTGTCAGCTCATATCATGGTTAAATCATATTTGACATAGGCCTACCTTTGCTCTTACATTCTGAGGTCCGGCTTAAAAAAATAAAATAGTAAAAACAGAATAAGAATCGCTGATGGAGATTTCTCCTTGTATGTACACGTACTAATAAATTTTTGTTTTCGCATACATGTATACATGTATGTTAACAAGTTATTTTCAATGTAACTGTCTTACTAAAGTTTTGTGTAACCTAAACATACCATCATGCCGAATACTGTGATGTAATGGTAACCTGTGATGTAAGAGAGTAACTATTGAAATATCCCTGCCACGCGAGAATTACCCATTAATTTAGTTACATCATCCAAATCCCCATACGAATAATTTTGCGAACTATTTGTCGTATGTGCTTAAATTCCAGTGAATAAATTGTCTCAATGGTTCCTCAATAGAAAGCTCAATTTATTTCAATGGTTGCCCCTGTAAAAGGTTAGTTGAGGTTAACCAATATGTTCCCAATGTGGCTTCGTCGGCTACACCTGCTCCGCCATGAAGAAATAGTATAGGCCCGTGTTGCCCATTTATTGGGTAAATATGAGGGACAGTGTTGAAGTGCTCGAGACCGGTCCTCGGTCTCGAGAACAATTGCTACTGGTCTCGGTCTCGGTTTCGGTCTAGGCCTCGACACCCTGTGGTCTCGGATCTCGGTCTCAGACCCTTGCGGTCTCGGGTAGAAATGTCCTGGTCTCTGCGTTGAGACCGGCAAAAAATTTGTTGTTCTTTTTTTTTTAAGTAAGATAATTTATGTGTAAAACTACACGTACATTGTAAGATGCATAGATAACTTTTTTATGTATTTATTCATTTTTTAAGTGAGTGCTTTTTATCCATTGTTATTTTATGATGAATATTAATAAATTTTATCTTATCTCATCAGTGAAGTACCCGGGGTGGGCATTGGGCAATGCCACCCAACCCCTTTCCTCATAAAAAGGTTGCATATGTAGCACCAAATTGCATGTAAGGACACAAATTTTTTAGAAACAATTTCAAAGGGTAAGGGCATCCCTCCAGAGTTCGTTCCGCAGCCGGTAAAGACGTACGAGAAAGGGGCTGGGGATTGGAAAGATGGTCAGGTGCGCTGAGCAATAGTTTTACATTTATCATGCAACAGGTGTTTGGAGTAAAACCATTTAGAGTCAGAGTTCGGACAGTAACATACAAAATTGCATCAATTCAGCGGATTTTAAGTTTAGCCAAGAGTTGCAATACGGAAACAGCATATTTTTTAATTCCGTTGTAGTTGCCCCCCTGAAGATTTAATAACCTACCATTTCATCTAATGTTATGGTACATTTTCCTGGTCAATTTCTGATCTCTTAGCAAGTTGATCATTTTAAATTATAGAAAAAGCTAAAAATAAAGACCATTTAGATACACTTTAAAAGCATGATAATACAATTTTCGGCCATCTGAGGAATATGGCGATGATTTTTCGAAATTTTCTTACCCTCTCCAAACCAACTGATAACGGCGTTCAACTTAGATAGTAATGTATTTATGGTAGAATTACTTTTTAGTGCATAAAAATAAAAAACGGACATTCTCTCTGTGCCCTTCAGATCATCAAAGATGATTTTTTAATTTCACTCCTAAAAGTATGCAAATTTAAAACAAATTTTACTTCGATTAGGTACCGGTACCGTTTGACATCTGATTGCACGTGAAGACACAAAATGTTCAGTTTTAACTACTGCTCCATACAGTGGTGAGGCTCCACACATACGCTATAGGTGCATCGACTGGAAACAAAATCTTCTTTTTACTGGGTCAAAAGCATTCAGGATGTCTTCCGCGTTAGGGCGGTGCCACTAGAGTTCCCTTCAGTATTAGATAACGAGGACGGTGATAGTTAATGAGATATCGACTCTGTAGTCTATACAGAGTTTTTTCTTATTTCCGATATGTTATCCTTCTGTAGAAGAGTGAATTAGTTCCGGTGATTTTTTAAAAAGAGTATAAATTAATTGAATACTCCAAACACCCGATGAAGAATTTTAAACCTTTCATCCTAGGGGTCCCATACAGGGACGGCACGGGAAGGGGGGGTTCTGGCCTGTCTTCCGTTTTCGCTTATTACAATAATAGTGAATTGGCCCAAAATCAGCATATCGTTAATAGGAGAATATCTCCCTTTCTTCATTTCACATTTCATTTTTTTCTTTTTTTAAATAATGTACAGTTTAAATAATATTAGGGATATTACTACACAAAAATTTTGTTACAACAATAACAATGTGATATAAATGCGCTCAGAAAAACATTCCAGAGGCTGAACTGATAAGAATATAAAAATGACATACCAGTGGAATGAGAAGAAAAACATTGCAGTATTCCAACATTTCTTCTTCTTTCCGAAATAACTATCTAGATCGGCGCCTGCCTACTGCACTGAAATGTTCAAAAGCCGCTATGAGCAATCCTTGTTTGCAGTTCCGTGTCCCTGTATTGTGCTCACATTTCTATAGAAAACTGACGGCCTAACACGGGAAATGTTTGACGTTGGGAAGCCAGACCAAACTGGACTTCTCGACCTTGACCCGACCACTCCCTTTCCACCCGAAAACATCATTCAGTTTTGGTCGATTTAATTTTTCAGTATTTTAACTTGAGCATGGAAGAAAAATTTGGTGAAAGAAGAGAAGAGAAACGAGATCATTCATACAGTAGATCTGTCAACGGGAAGAATGATATCCTGATTTAAAGGAGCAAGAGCTGTTTGCGGCAGGCTCAAATTTTGTTTTCCAAGCAGTTTGAGCAAAAATCACTCAAAAATTTTCTGTCATTTCTGTATGATGTTTCTTTTATTATGATATTTAAGGACTCTCAATATTGTATATTCAAGATAACCAAACAGTTACTTCGAGGAGATTTCACATTTTAAGGAGAAAAAACATTAGTCACATGACTCTCTAGCAAGAGCCAATCAAGAAACAGGACAGTCCACTGTACTACTTCAATTTAAAGAAGAGGACTGTTCTTGCCTTTTAAGTAGCTATGTTCTATAGTTTTTCTATCGTGTGATCTTTGGGATCTGTTTCTAATGCAACATTTCAAGACTCTACGCACACCGGAAAGGAAACTTTGAAAAATCGCGACCCGTCAAACGTGCAGGGATATGTCATTTTCCAGAACTGTGAGTGTGTGAGACGATTCCATGACCATTCTTGAACACTATCGTGATATTGGCTTGTTTTGGAAAGATTTAATTTGGTCACATACAAAAACAAAAAACATGGTCTATGCATGCGTGTTATCTGAGAGAAAACACGACTTGTCTGCCAATAGTGTAGGTGCGTTTAGAATACCCATGCCTAATATTCATTACAAAATGACATCATGCTATGATTTCAACCAGAGAACCATTTTCTACACCAAAAGAAATCCAAAGTGAAAAAATTTCTCAAATATTAGTTGTTTAATTTCTCATATTCAGGCAAAAAGTCCACTTTAAATTATCTTGCCAAAGTAAAGCCCTAATGAATGAGGATTGTAAAACAATATTCAATTAAGCCTAAGAAAATTTAACAAAAGATATGCTGACCTTGTGAGGCAGTGGCGGTGGCAGTGAATATCAAAACTGGGGGTAAGGGGGGGGGGGGACTGAGGGGCAAAGGATAATGTTCGAGGCAAAAATTTTAAGCGCAGGGCTTAAACTGGCCCAAGTGAGTTCCTGGGGGGTCCTAGTGAGGAGAAGCCCCGGCCTTTCTGAAGTCTCTGGGTGGAATGAAGTCTGGTGGGAAAAGGTAAATTATTCATTTTTCCGGTTTGCCCAATTTCTGACCTGAACTTACTTGGGGCGGGGCAGTGTGGGGGCAAAAACAAAACCTGGGGTGAGGCAAACCGTGCCCTCTTCCCCCAGTTGTGTAGCGCCGCCCCTGCCTTGATGGGAGTGGCGGAACAAAGGCATAATCGAGTTATACGTTGCATCGGATTACATCTGTACTTGGATTTTACAAAAGAGTTATCCGAGCGAGGGACACTCCTCCCCTTCAGACCCTAACTCAGACCGGTAATCAGGCCCTGAAGTTTACCCTAAAATAATTACTCCTCCCCCATACTAATGTAAATGCCTTTTTAGTGCCGTATATGTAATCATAAAGACATAAGACAAACATGTGGCCCAAATCATCAGACCATGGAAGCACTCCTGCGCAAGACAAGTGACGTTTAGCGTCAAAGCATTTTAGACTCTTGTATTGACGACGCCACTCTGATTTGTCAACCAGCCGCGCATAGTCTGTTACATGTGTCGCGGGGAGAATTCTCATGCGTGCGGCCACGTGACCACTATTTACCCCCAAGGATTACGTCAGTGCGTCGTCAATGCATAAGACCTATTGCACATTAATCAGAGAGTATGGCCGTTTCATGATGACATCAACCAATATGTGATTAAATTATCGCTATCTGTAAGTTTGCTTAATGTGTAGGATAGCATAACTCTGCATATTAAGCACTTTATACAAAAGCAATGCTAGCCATCTTGCTCATTTTATACAA
This sequence comes from Holothuria scabra, assembly GCA_037179385.1. NCBI lineage: Eukaryota > Metazoa > Echinodermata > Holothuroidea > Aspidochirotida > Holothuriidae > Holothuria > Holothuria scabra. The sequence continues at coordinate 47,944,574 of CM074185.1, forward strand.
CTGTTGGGGAAAAATAAAGTTGAACGTTTTAATTATTTTATGTGCTGTCCCCCCCCCCCCCCAAAGTGTAAGGCTACCAAGAATGGAGTTTAACGGCTAGTTTCTAGCCAATTGTTTCAGTCGAGCCGGCCACCGCCTTCTCCCAGTTGTTGCTCACTGGCTTGTTTCCCCTACTGCATTGTCTCAATCGTCTCCCAAAATCCTTATTACGTACTCTCCGAGGGACGGTTGTAAACTTTATTCCAAAAAGAGCGGAAATTAACTCCATGAAGAGAAGTTTCAGTCTTGATGGAGTGCTGCCAGCGACAACTCTTTAAAAGAATGATCCCTGGAGGCAATCTTTTAGAGGGTGAATTTTCACTCTTCTTGAAAAGAATTTCACTCTTTCTGGAGTAAATTAACATTAAAAAGTCCAGGTTACAATACAACAGTTTCAGATTGGATAACTATCCGATTTTTGTGAGTTTCAGTTGGATATTAACGGAAGAACCAAAAACTTGCTATCTTGTGTAAATATATGATCTGTGAGAGAGGACCGCGGAAATGAAATGTAAACTATTTTGTTCTTGACGCCACATCACCGAGAAGCTTTTATCGGACTACACATATCCGATAAAGCTGTCCGCGGATGTGACGTCACAAAAATCGGAGCAAAAATCCGATCCGATGTTGCTGAATTTGACCTGGACCTAATGCAGCGAATATACACTCTCCTTTCTGATAGAGAGTGACTCTTTGATTTTAAAGTGTACCACCATTCATTGGCCAGAAACGTACAAGAAAATTTTGACTTTACAAACCCCCCAGACGGCCGGAAACGGTACTTCCTGAGTGAGAAAATATGAAAAAGTGTACAATCTTCTGGGATTTTTATGTGCAATGACTTAATAATAATGTTCCATTTTGAGACTAGGACTCACCGCTGTAAGGTACCCAATAATGAAAAATGCCCCCGATGTCATATAATATTCATGTTTGTGGTGTTCAAAGGTGTCTTCAGGTTTTAGTCACTACATTTATCGCTTTGTATATTACCATCAGAGTATATACACAAGCATAGGTCTACTGGAGCATTTCAGTTTGGTGTGGAAGTGGGGGTAGGGACCGAAGATTCAATCCCTGAAAAATGTAGTTCTACCCGAAAGTTTACAAAATCTATGCGGACGCCACCACCAGTTGGCGAGGAGTGTCGAGGAAATTTTTGTAAAATCGAGACCACTCAGACAGTCGGAATCACATTATGCATGCTTGTATGCACAATATACGTAGAACCTTAGCAGCAGTCGTAATTTTATAGTCCTGCTCCAAAAGAATATCCAAGATCACCGCCGTCATCAGTTTGCGCAGAGCGTACAAGAAATTTGTCAAACGCGCAACCCTTACTTAGCCAAAAATTTCATTACCAGTAGCACACAACACCCCCCGGTAGAAATGCTCCTGGAGGAAGGTTAGTAGTAGAATTTAGAACATAGAAACAGATTCCTTTTTCTGTATTCTGTATATGTTGAGTACAAAACATATAACCCAAAGTTTGCGTTTTACCGTTTTCTCCCCGAAGAAAGTTTCATTCAATAGATTTGCACTTAATAATTTTTCCACTCTAACTACATCTCTCTTTGTGTAATTTAACATCTTACATAATCTGTAACCTAAACCACAGGACGCACTACAACAACTATATCGTATCGGAACTCCTATGTTTGTGAGTTTTACTTTTAATCTCTTCCATCTCTGGTCAGGAAGACAAGAAAATTGCCAACATGTGGCATTATAGGATTGGTATTACGCGACTACGAAATTAGAAAGTTTTATAAATAATTATTCCGTGACGTCGAGTGTAACTCGAACTTGATCCATTGGATTTTAAAGTGGTGCCAAACTTGCAGGCAATTTGCGCCCTGAGGTGCACCAAAATGGGAAATTTTGAAATGCCCAGATTTTACTAATACAAGAAACATTAACATAAAATTAATCAAGTAAAAGAAGTTCTCGGTGTGTAACACCAAATCCTGATTTATTCCTATCCTTACTTTGGTCGGTCTGGTATCACATTTTGGCACAGCTCTCTTGAGACACGTAGCCAGGTATTTGTCAAAGGAGGTGTGCAAACTGTATACATACCTTAACCAGATCTTAGTTCACCCTAAAATGGAAAAAAATGTTACCAGTAAACACCTGCAATATTATTGGAAATGACAGTCTCCGGGCCTTACAAAATGTTTTAAGTAAATAAGTAGGGCATTGATAGCTATGGCGATATCAAAACAACTCAAATACCAAATATATGTTCAAATGTTTACTCACTTATCTCAGTTAGAGCTACTCCACAAATTATAAGATTACCAACTTACCTTGATTTACAACGTCATACGTTAAGATTCAAATTCTACCTTTGTAAACTTTTCGTGCTTATTCTATCTGGGTAACTGCAGTAAGCGTAAAAAATACAAATAGAGCTTTTACCAGGTTGCAAGACGAACAAAGGACAGACAAATAAAGACTGACTGATTAACCAGGCAGAAGGATGATTCTTTCGTTCTAAATGAAGCGAAAATATTCAACAAACCTTTTATGTCTTTCAGCTTCACTCTAAACGACGTCCTGGAGAGTTCTGAAACATTCAACTCAACTGTGATTCCAAGTCCACACTCAGTCGTGTTAGCCCAATTTCCTTCCGTCGTTCTATAGAAGTTTTGAAGTGGCGTCACTGCCTAGCAAGCCTTGCTATTTTGCCATTCAGGCGTCCATTATACAACAAAGGTGCTGTAGTGTGCACCAATTGGTAGCACATGTACTGCGCATGATCAGTTTCATCCAGCATGCCGAATTGAAACACGCTGACGTCACTTGCATAAACTCTTTAATTGTATGTCCTCGATCATTATTCCATTTTCGATAGTTTCTTTACTCCATGTAGCTATGTTGAGTGTATATACAGATGTGCACTTTTAAAATGATGTTTTTGAAACATTTTTGTCCCCATTTGTTAACGTCTTTAGGTGCTAGACACACGTGTTTAATTCCTAAACATTTTTAAACATGTTAAATTGCTAACCATTTAGTGTTTAATAGCTAAACATGTTATAATTTTACCGTGTTTACTAAGGGGACAGAATGAGTGTTAATGAGTGTAATAACAATTACTTTTCAATTAGGCTATCTCTTGCTATTATCACCCAAATACTTTTTGATTCCTTGTCGTAGGCAGGCAAGAAATTTATGCAAAGGTGATGTCGTGTGTGTGTTTGTGTGTGAGTGTGTGTGTGTGTAGGTGCGTGTGCGGGTGTGTGTAATTGTAACAATTTGCTTTTAAACACCATATCTTCATTTAGGAATGACTGACTCTTTTTCATATTAGGTTTTTAGATTTGTCGTGCTAGGCAAAGTTTTTCAGAGGTCATTTGAGGTTCACCGGTGGTGAAATTGTGAACACCTCAAAAATGGTTTGTAAACACGATACCTCAAGATAGGAATGACTGACACTTTTCATATTTGGTATGTTGATTTATTACGTCGTATTTGGTATATAGATTTATCATCTGGAAAAGAAGAACCCTACTGTTTCAAAGGTCAGGTGAGATAACTAGGGGTCAAAACATGAAAAAAATCGTAAACATGATATCTCAAGTTAGGAATGACCTACACTTTTCATAATTGGCATATCCCTGGGTTAAATTTTATTCGAAATGATTTGTGAATGATCTGAATGGTTCTAAATGGTATTTTCTACACTGTGTGTTGGACACTTTGAATGGTCCTGAATGGTCTTGACTTGTTCCATTTGCAAATGGTCTGGTATGCAAAAGGTCCTCAAATGGCATAACTCTTCCCAAATGGGTTTGAAAGGTACCATTCATAGATGATCTTCAAATAGTCGGCATGCAAATGGTTTTTGAATGGAATGGCTGGCACCATTTACAATTGGTTTGTGAATGGTTGCTCACATAAATGAATCTCAATGGTTTCAAATAATTTAAATGGGAAACCGCTCACAAATGGTCTGCCAATAGTTTCCTTGTGCAAGTTCAAGATGGAAAATACTATAGCGCAAAGTCAAAAGTAAATAAATCAGTATAAGAATATAGTGTATGTTTATTAATTAATCCCTGATGGCATTCTCTTTGGCTTACAGAACAGTAATGATAGATAGCATCGATCATGCAGCTGGCAACCAACTGAAAAATATTAATGGTTGGGCACTGATCCTCACAAGGTAAACATAGAACAACATAAAACTAAAAAAAAAAAAAAAACCTTTTAAAAAAGGCGCAAAAAGCTAGGACACCAACATTTTCTTTGTAAATTTGGTGAAGTCCACATAGCCATCAAAGCGTATATGCCACGAATAATATGTAACAATTCAATCAATAAACAATCAACACTTCGTATTATGTGGTAACCATAACAGGCTTTATATTCAAACAAGAAAATCACTTCTTGAAAGAAAGCAGGCCACAAAAGATACCAGTATATAAGTTCCACAGTTCATTGCAGGATAACTTTACTCAAACTGTTAAAACCTTTTTCTGTAAATTTACATAATTTTGATGGCAATTTTTTTCCAACCAAGTAATGTTTTTTACAGCCAGACTGTAATCATGAAAAACATTAAGGGTTTGTTTTTTACTTGTTTTTGCATGTAAATTAGTGAACAAAAGTCTACTGTAAAATCGGATTACAAAATTGTTCTGTTTTGTTAACCTTAATTTTATGTGAATGTACAGCCTACTGTTTTCATTCCCGACGTTGTAATGTTTATTTATTATATTGCTCCTTTACCTTTCATATGTTATTACGTTACATGTACTTCGCCATTACGTAGATCAGGTATTTGCATATCAACGTTATGTGTCGTTGCGAAGTTGTTTTCAATCTTTTTCCTAAACATTGAGGATGCTTTGTTGTCATATTGTTGTCAAGTAGACTGCCATCTCTAGGAACTTTGTAATTGGAAAGTCACATTTTTGGTGCAATATAATAATTGTTTTTAAAATAGATATGACAAAGAACGCAAATACATTGGTTGCAACCATTGTTAGACAAGGTAAACAATTAGTTTATCACTTACTGAATAAAAAACGCTAAAGAAAATATTATTCAAAGCAACAGCAATCATTTTGTTAGGAAAATTCCTTCAAAATAGACTCCACCCAATTATGCAAAATGAGATTTAAGTCATAATGTGGTAAATTTACAGACTCTTTCAAGTAAATTTGTGAAACGTTGTTAATTTGCTCCGATCAAGTGCTTGGGCGCCTGCGGCAATGAGTTGGCATCAGTATACCAACTGTCAGTGCTCTGAAATTAGGGCCATACAATTTCTTTTCACTTAAAAATGTGTGACAGAACACCAGTTGTATGATATTTATAACTAAGAACGCAATAACTAGGTACGCTTTTAAAATAAATTTGCCAAAAATGTTTTTCTAAACTGAAACTTCGCAGGACGATGCATGTTATATATTGAAAATTTTCTGGCTTTTTCTTATTTGTTTCTTATTTGTTTATCTGTTAAAATTTTTGTAAATTTCCCAACAATATTTACAAAGCAGTAAAATTTGGTTATAAAAGCAGACAGAAATGGTCTTCCAAATAAACAGAAAATACATGTTAAACAACCTTTACTTTATTGTAGAGACACAAAGTGTGTGTAAAGATACAGAAAATCTCTATTAAAAAGTAAGAAAAATGTTTAAGTTAAAAAAGTCTGTAAATTTACAGAAATTTTTTAACAGTGCATGTATGCATGTATGCAGTAATTCCTCACTCACTAAAATGCTTATGCTAAACTCTGCTACAGTACAAAACAGTCCAGACATAAATGAACAGTATATAGGAAACACGGAGAAATTAACAACTCCATCAGGTGTACAGACAACAGCTTCACTATCATGTCATCCTGTTTGTGTAATGAAAAATAAAATTGTTAAAATATATGAAATGCTGTACAACTTACTTGGATTTAAAGGTTAAAATGTTCGAAACACATTGATTGAAACTTTCATACTCCAGCCAGTCATTGTCTTCCCTTAAAAAGTGAGACTTGGAGTTATAGGAGAATACACCCCTGACACCACCCATCCCCATAGGCCCTCTGTCCTGTGTGAAAATTAAGCTTGAAGGTCAAGAGGAGTTCCCTGAACTTATCTTAAAGCAACAGCTTAACATCAAAATATTTTTATTATTCCTCTTTAAAGCATCTCTTATTATATTTTTAGACTTCAATATTTCATATTCAGAGTAAACCAAGCAATAAATTTCACTGTTGAATGAAAACAATGTTGTCACATGACCCTAATCAGCTAATCATGAATCAGGACAGTCTAATTAAAGTTGGGGTGGCTGCTTTTGTTTTATTAAAGGCAGTGTTTCTGTTTGTTTGGGACTGTGGTATAGGCCTGGCATCAAATTTTGGTAGAGGCCATAGGGATTCTTTGTCAAATTCTGAGACTAACTTATCAAACGTACACAAATAATGATAGGCCTAAAAGAAATAGTGTATCAATATATTACCTAGGCCCGATACTACATACAAGTAAAAATACAAACTTGCGAAAAAGGAAATCCCTTTTCTCTACTGTTATTTTGAGTCAGTGTCTGACAGAACAGTGATATTCTGCATAACCACCCCCCCCCAAAAAAAAACTTAACTCAAACTCTAAATTTTACTATAATTTTGGGTCACCTATTTTGTTCATGAGTATGAATAGGACAGTAATATAGATTTTCAAAACCCTAATTGGTTTACTTGTCCCAGCATGGATTCTAAACAAAAGCTTGTTTCTCTTCGAAGAAACTGTTACGTGTATTAATCGCATATTGTAACTTAGTCCCTGTTGACGAAAAAGCTTGTTGTGGAACTGCTGATAATATTTAGTTATTAGGACTGACTGTTAACACAGTAGTCGCCAGAAAGTGATGCAGTCTTTGATTCTTTAATTTCACTAATATGTGTTAATAATTGTTTATTGGTCTCTCCGGCGTAACTTAAAAAATGCATCCATACTTACTGTGCTCAGCATTTTCTACCATTCCCCCAGGAAAAGGAATCTTGCGCTTTCAATGCAATTTGCTTGAATTCATGGCATCAGCACATCGCTGCAAAACACTGCAAGTAGCTCTAGAGTATGGTTGGTTTTTGTTAAAATTTGTAGGGTGGATTCGGCTGAGTTTTGTTGGGTAGTTTTGTTTGGGTTCTGTTGGGATTTGTTCATAAGTCTGATTGGGTTTTGTTGGGTGGGTTTTGTTTTGTATTCTTTTGTTTTGTTGGGAGTGTTTGATTTAGTTTGTAGGGTGGCTTTGTTTGGGTCTGGTTGGGTGGTGTTGGGTTTTGTTAAGTGGGTTTGGTTGGGTATTATTGAGTTTTGGTGGTGGGGATTTTGGTTAAGTGTCTTCGTTGGCTGGCTTGGTTTTTGTTGAGTTTTGTTGGTTTAGTTCGGTTGGGTTTTTATGAGTTTTGTTGGGTGGGTTTGGTTGGTTAATATTGAGTTTTGCTGGATGGGTACGGTTGGGTTTCTTATGGGTTTCGTTGGAAGGGTTTACTGGATTCTGTTCGTTGGGTTTGGTTGAGTTTTTTTTTTGGTGGATTTGGTTGGGTGAATTTTGTTCGGTTTTGTTGGTAGCGTTTGGTGGGGTCTAGTTAGGTTTTCTCGCGATCTGTTTGGTGCGTGTGTTGGCGATTGATTAGGTTTTGGTGGGTGGGTTCGGTTGGGTTTGGGTTCGGAATTTGTTGGGTTTTGTTAGGTGGGTTTTGTTGGATTCTGTTGGTGGGGGTGGTTGATTTTTTGATTAGGTTTGGTTGGAATTGTTTTCTTTGTGTGGGTTTCGTTGGGTGAGTTTGGTTGGGTTTTGTTGCGTCAGGTTGGTGTGGTTTTGTTGGTTGCGTATGGTGGGGTCTAGTTGGGTTATGTGGGGAGGGTGGTTATTAGTTTGGTTGCGTGCTGTCCATGAGGTTTGCTGGTTTTTGTTGGGAAGGTTTGGTTGGTTTTGTTAATATATCTGGTTAGGTTCTGTTGGGATTTGCTGGGTAGGTTTGCTAGGTTTTGTTGGGTGGGTCTGTTTGGGTTTTGGCGGGGCTAGCTGGTTGGATTTTGGTGGGTTTGATGGATTTGGCATGGAGTTGTTGATTGTGTTGGTGGGGATCCTTGGGGGTGTTGTTGGGTGGGCTTGGTGGAATAGTTTGGGTGGGGTTTAATAGGTTTTGTTGGATTTCGATGGGTTGATTTTGTTGGTTTTGGGGGGGTGGTTATGTTTGGGTTTTGTTGTGTGGGGTCTGTTTGGTTCTGTTGGTTGGGATTTGTTTGGCTTTTGGGATTTTGTTTGGTGGGTTTTGCGGTGAGTTTTAATGGGGTTTGGGGGATTTGGTTGGACGGATTTTGTTGGTTTTTTGTTGTGGGTTTGGATAGGATTGGTAGATTCTTTCGAGTGGAATTGGTTGTAATCGTTGTGTTTTGTTGCGTAGGTAGTTGGGTTGGTTGTGTTTTGTTTCGTTGTGTGGGTTTGATTTGGGTCTGTTTCAATCGCTGGGTAGGGTTAAGTATGGTTTTGCTGGAAGGGTTTTAATGCGTTTTGTCGGGTGTTGTTGGGTAGGTTTTGTTGGGTTTTGTCCGTTGGGTTTGGTTAGGTCTTGCATGGTGTGTTTTGCTATGTTTGTTGGGTTTGGTTTGTTTGGGTTTGTTGGATGGGGTTGGTAGACTGTTTTGGATGGATTTGTTTGGAATCGTTGTGTTTTGTTGAGTGGGGTTTTTCGGGTGAAGTTTGCTTTGTTTCGTTGCGTGGGTTTGAATTGGTTCTGTTGGAACCGTTTTGTAGGGGTTGGTATGGTTTTTTTTTGCGCGGGTTTAAATGGGGTTTTGTTGGGTGTTGTTGGGATTTACTCGGTAGTTTTCGCTGAGTCCTGTTGATAGAGTTCGCTTGCGATTTGTTTGGATTTGTTGGGTTTTGTTGGATGGGTTTCAATGATTTTTTGGGGGGTTGGTTGGACCGATTTTGTTGGGGTTTTTCGAGTGGGTTTGGTGGAATCGCTTGGTAGGTGTTAGTCGAGTTTTTTGGCAGGATTTTGTTGGGTGGGTTTTGTTTGATTTTGTTGGATAGGTTTTTTTGGGTGGGTTCGGTTGAGTTTTGGTGGTTGGCTTTGGTTGAGACTTGTTTGGTTTGAGAGGTTTTGTTGAGTGGGTTTGGTGGGCTTGTGGGTTTTTGGGTTTGGTTGTAATGTGGTTTGCGGGGGGGGGGGAGGGTGTTGGTTGTGTGGATTTTATTGGGTATATATGGGAACGTTTGGTTGTTTTTTGTTGGTTGTGTTCTGTTGGCTTTTGCTCGTCATATTTGGATGGCATTCCAATAGGTGTGTTTTGCTGGGCTTTGTTGCCTGGGTTTGGTTGGGTTTATTTTGAGGTTTTTGTTTGAGTAATTTATGTTGGTTTGGTTTGGTTTTGTTCAGTGGGTTTTGTTGGGATTTGTTGGGTGGATTTGGTTGGGTTTCGTTTGGTGAGTTTTCTTCGGTTTTGTAAGGTATTTGTGGGTGGGGTTGGTGGACTTTCTTCAGTGAGTTTGGTTGGAATTGTTTTTTTGGGTGGGTTTGGTTTTTTTTTGTTTGGTTCTGTCGGTATCTGTTACCAGGTTTGCTTGGGCCGTGTTGGTGGGGATAGTTAGGGTTTGTTGGGTGGGCTTGGTTCTGGTCTGTTGTGTGGGTTCAATGATGTGGTTTTGTAGAAGTGTTTGCTGGGGTTTGGATGGGTTTTGTTGACCTGGTTTAAATGTGCTTTGTTGAGTGTTGTTAAGTGAGTTTCGTTGTGGTTTGTTCCGTGGGGTTCGTTGGGTTTTGTCGGTTGGGTTTGGTTAGATTTGTGTGTGTGTGTTTTGCTGAGTGTTCTTGGGTGGGTTTGGTTGGGATTCGTTGGGTTTTGTTGGGTTTTTCGGAGGGATTTGGTTGGGATTGGTTGGGTTTAAGTGTTTTGGTTTTATTTAATCGGGTTGGCTGGATTTTATGGGGTTAAGTTGGGTTTTGTTATTTGGGTATTGTTGTGTTTTGTGTGGTGGATTTTGATGGGTGGGTTTTGTTGAAACTCGTTGCGTGCGTCTGATTGGGTTTCCTTCCATGTGTTTGGTTGAGTTTTGTTGGATTTTGATTGGGTTTGTTTGGTAGATTTGATTAAGTTTTGTTAAATGAAATTTGTTTGGTTTTGCAGGTCGGTTTGAATTTGTTTGTTAGCTTTGGTGTGTTTGGTTGAGCTTCGCTGGGTGTGGTTAGGTTCGGTTTGAGGAATTTGGTTAGGATTTATTGGGTGGGTTCTCTTGAGTTTTGGTCAGTTTTGTTGGGTGCTGTTGCTTTGGTTTGGTTTTTTCTGGTTGTATTAAAAGGGCTTTGTTGGATTTTATTAGGGGAATTTGGATGGATTGGGTGGATTGTGTTGGGAATTGTTGCTTGAGTTTGGTTGGGTTTTTTGGGCGGTGTTTTGCTGGGTTTTGGTGGGAGGGTTTGGTTGGGATTTGATCGAATTTCGTCAGGCGGGTTCTGTTGGGTATTTTTGCTTTGTTGAGTGATTTTACGTTGTTTTGGAGGACCTGGTTGGGTGGATTTGGTGGGATTTGGTTGGATTTGATTGGGGTTCTCGGTTGGGTTTCGTCGGGTTTTGACCGGTGGGTTTTATTGGAGTTTGTTTGGTGGGGTTGGTTTGTTATTTTAGGGATTTGTTGGGCAAGTTTGGATGAGATCTGTTGGCTTAGTTTTGTTTGGTTTTGTCCGGTTTTGTTGTATGGTTGTTTGGGATTTGTTGGCTGAGGTTGGTTTCGTCATATTGGTTTTGAGTTTTGCTGAAAGGGTTTGCTGGAGTTTTGTTTGTTGGATTTACTTGCGGGAATTTGGTTAGGCTTTCTTGGGGTCTTTTGGTTGTGTTTTATTCTTTTTTGTTGGTGGGTTTTTGTTTTGTTTTGGAGGGTTTGATTGGGTGGATTTGGCTGGGTTATGTGGAGTTTTATGTAACTGTGATTTGGTTGGGTTTCATGATGAAATCCAGCCCGATGCTCGCCATATAGCACCTTCACGGTTGCTTAGGTGAGATGTAAATAATGCTCTCATTTCCCACTGACCACTCTGCTCAATGACTGACTGCACTGAGATAACAGCACAAAGCTTCCTTATGTAGTCACACTGTGTCTTTAGGGAGGAGAGTCTTCTTGCACCCTAGCTGCAGTTTCATGGTCCACTGGGCCAGGCAGTCTTCATCTTAATGTGCAATTAATGAAGTGGAAATACCCTGAAAAAGGCCTCAAAATCCGGGTTTTTGGAGCATCGGAGGAATTAGCCTAATGCCTTTAATTTTCATCATTTGGTTTGATTGGAATTTTTGGGGTGGGTTTGGAATTTTCTTTATTGGGTGGGGGAGGGGGGGTTGGTTGGGCACTTTTTTATGGGTTTTGTTGGGCTAGTTTTGTTGGTTATTTTTGGTGGTCATGTTGCATTTTTTGGGTGGTTTTAATTCGTTTCTTTTTTTATGGACACTGTTTCCGGGGCTTAACCTGTAAATATCGTATGGTGGGACACACTATTTTTTCAGGGTTGATTTTGAGATCTTATCATTGTTCCCACCTTTCATCATTGTCAGAGAACAATGCAATTCCGTTAAAGGACATGTGTAAGCCGATAATAAAAATCCTTTTATGCTATCTCGCTATATATTTCATGCAAGTTTAATGAAGTTTTGCTTATTACAAAATGTTGTGTTCTCTTTCACTTCCCTTTAGTTTAATCTGAATAATGAAGAAATAGAGTAAACTGTGTGGTGCTAAACCTGACTTTGTTGACAATTCTTTCATGTTAACCGAGGACTACACTGACAAATACCCTCAACGTGTTTTACCCGTTTATTACTTTACCTTTGAAGACAGTAATTATGTGAATAGTATACTTAATGGTTCTTCGGTGTATGCACTTTTACAGTATATGAACTTAAGTGTATGCGTTTAACAGTGTACTATGGGCTTTGTTTCGTAGAAGTACTGCTAAGAAGACTCTTTTTACACCAGAGGACAGCTATTTTTTACACCGGCACTTCCTGTATGTTGCTACTGTACGCATATTGTACATTCGTAAACCGTATGCAGTCCAACCGACGAACGTAGCATACCTGTAATGCCGAAATCCACTTGACTTCATAACCATTCCATAAATCGATTTAAAAATAAATTTTGTAACCAGACGGTTCTAAATAAAGTCCACCTAGGACAACATTCCTCTTTCATGAATGCGACTTATGTAAAGTCTCTAGCGTATTAGCGTACTTAATATTGTAATTAGCCTAACTAATATTGTAATTAGCTACTTAATATTGTAATTAGCATACTTAATATTTATATGTGGCGTATTCGAGGAAAAATGTTCCTGATTTCGTGATAAGCAACATTTTCCGCACAATCTTGTCACATACCCTTCTCTTTTGCTATACAAAACCTTTTCCAAAAGTTCGGTATGCTTCTTGATGGGAATCGTCCAGTAAACTGAACGAAAGAAATGCGGTCACTTGATCATCAGAAAATGAGGACAATAATGGACATCATGATGGTTTCATGTCCATTAATTACCAACCACCAAACACACAGCCATGAGAAAACACGGTTACTTTTCAACCAAAGATAACTGTTTTTTAAACCAACTATTTGATGAAAGTTGTCGTTACCTTTTCCAAAGTCCTCCCGACCCTCTGGCAAAGGTCCGTTCGGCGTAGACAACACTTGACCAACCTCAAGGCCTTCAGACCATTTACATTATTGGTCTGCCATGCATGATTCCACTCTAGACTGGATGAAAAATATATACTACACATGATCTTAGCCAAAAGGCCGAGAAGCGATGAAGTTGTCATTGTTTGAAAGAGGCTGTCCATGTTCACGACTGCCATCTAAATTAGGAGCTTTAACGGACACATACGGGTGTAAGGGTGTCAGATTTCGTCGTTCTTGAGCTAGAAAGAATGCATTTCTTAACCGTGATATGTACCTTCCAAGCTTAGTACCTTTTAGATATGTGTCATATTTGTCGGCACTAAGCTAGAAAGAATGCATTTCCTATCGTGCGAATTGGGTGACGGACGTAATGAGTCTATTTTTTTTTTGTTTGGTTTAAACGACTGTGTGTTCAACGTGGCATTGCAAAGATTCATTGAACATCGTCTACTTCAAGAAGAGACCAACTGTGGTGAGTGCCCATGAATATTAAAATGATCAACTTTTGGACTCCTTGAAAGAGGATTTTTATATTTGCTCTTTATTGCTCTTAACATTTTCCTTTCTTAAGCTAACAACAAAAGAATATGTAATAAAAGGAAACAAACTTTGAATGAACTTTAAGATTAGAATGCATGATAAGGAAAGAAAACTTAAAGGATTGATATGCTAATTACATATTTCTAGATTAATCTCTAAACAAATCCATCCAGGGGCGCCAGTATTCCTCCCAAAAATTTTCTAACATATTTTTCTTAAAAACAGATCTCTGCAGCAAGAAATAATTTTCACGAAACCGAAATCCCCTTTTTGCTTTTTGCAATCAAAAGATACATTTTTCCCAATATAAGTATTAAATTAGAAATGCGATCAGTATTACCACCAAAAATAGCCGAAGACTCCAAATTCTTCTAGAAAAATAACAATGGAATAACAGGTGTGGAATAGTCTCAACAAAGACTAAGCAGAAAGTGCACATGTTTGGGAAAGCAGCCTTCATTGTGTTTAAATAATTATTAGTAGGGATGATTCTAAGCAGCAGGCGATACTGAAACCATTTAACAGAAATGTCATTAAACACTTAAAAGACACTGCATAATAGAAATTCCAAATCTCCCTTGAAATTAGGATAGTCTCAGTCCATTTCAAATATAATTTACAGATATAAAGAATTAAGTACCTCGTTATATACACACTTACATTCAAAGTAACCATCATCCAGCAATAAATTGTAATAGATTTAAACAGGGTTACTAGAAACATAGGTACGGTTTCCTATGAGATGGTTTCATGAAAGCTTTATTGCGTTTATCACTCCATGGTATTCAAGAAAATGTATCTTAACACAAAATTCCTTACAAAAAGCATGAAAAGTAAGGAAGTGTCCATTTGTGTAGAGTAAATCGTTAAAAAAGAAAACCCTTTCCCGCTTCCAATTCGAGAAGTCTATTACGTTATGCCCTACTTTAATTGTGCTGTTATTCAACACCGGCTGAGCTATAACTAGATCGCAGCAGTAATTAGAAACTGGTAAAGATATTAGAAGTTGCATATATTGATAAGTACAATTAAAAACATCAATCTAGAATGGATTTTTTTTTATTTCAGAACTTGCTAAATGAATGAAGAAGTCAACATTCTTACGTACTCACCAAGGAAAATGTATCTCTTCCCAAAAGTACACCAAAATAACTCTCATCTACAGTCATTAACAAACGTCTAAACGTAGTTACTTTAATAGCTTTACCAAAGTCCACCATTTGAAGATTACCGTTGGAATAGTCTTGAATAATCTGAATACGGCATATTCTGTCTGACTAATGTTTCCACACGAAGCTAAATAGACACGACGTGACCTTGGAAATGTAATTCTTTTCAGACAAAGGAAGTGATGAAAAATTATAGGTAAAATTTGGTATTAGTAATGATTTTACCACAGTGATTCTTCCTATGAATGTTTCGCCTGCTCCACAATTTCAATTATTATTCATTTTTTAAAAATCTCTGTCATATTTTTTATAACCATGGCATCAAGATCTGTATTAAGCTTAATCACAAGCAAAGTAAAGTAATCACCAGCATTGTAACGTAGAACATTTCATAAACAATCATAGTGATGGCCCTGTCAAAGACCCCAGCCCAACCACAAACGATTTACCCAAATTCAATTTAGGACCTAAAATGACCCCAAATAGTCTAATTGGTGGAGAAGATTACAAAGAGATCTATCATCAGGTTGAAGGAAAAGGGTGGTATCATCTGCATACTGAACAAGTTAACACTCTTTGTTCAAGATGCAATGTCAGTGAACATTTCCCACGTCTTCTTTTCAAACGACTTGAAAACAAATTTCTCCGCCTCTTAATTGACAGTTTGGGTGAGGATAATATTCTCTCCACTCTTTAGGGGAGATAGAGGACTGCGGATGAGAAGATTGATCTTATGTGAATGAATTCACACCGCTTATAAGCCAGTATCTCACAAAGACAAATTCGTAGTGTAGTTTTGCGACCGTTTTCAGACACAAATTGGTCTCAAAAAAATTTGCGAACTTTTTATCTAGGTGAAATCACAATCTTTTAATATCTTGGAGACAAATTCGGACATTTATTTTTGAAATCTTTTAATTTTCATACACATAATAGCAAAAATACACGAATTAAGTGAGTTTATTGCACGAGAAGATATAGGCACGTCAAATTCACGTCGAACATCAACAGCGCTACCATGTTAAAAACAAACGAAGCTATCACAGAGGCCATTCGTGCTGGGAAGGAATCTTTAAAACATGACGACATTAGTTCTATAGTACATGGTTAATGGAGAATGTATACTAACGCGTTTGCTATCATATGGCGTTCGATGTTTGCAAAATCGTCCAAAAAATTAGAACATCATGTTACATGTTCAAAACTGTTGGCGATGTTCTTTTTTCTGTGAATCAAGGCGAAAGAGTTGCTACCGTGCTGCTATATTGAAATATAAATATCATTTTTAGTTGGGAAAATCAGGATGAAATCATGCGCAAGGGATTTTTTCTTTCGTGAGAAACTTACTATAGAGTAACTCTATTTAGTGGAACGCAGAATAATAGAAACAACCACGCAAATATACGTATCCAGAGTATAGAAAATGAGGCTGGTTTAAACGAGCAAAGGTGAATATTTTTTCGCGCTGGAAGCCTTAGCATAATCTATAGACAGGCGGTGGAAGAACGAAATACCTAACTGTCAGATTGCGGATCCATAATGCACAACCTAAACCAGGAATGGAGTACCTTAGCAACGTCACGTCGAGGAAACCACTTCAATCCCTAAAAGCTCTGTCGTCGAACATGTAAACACATTAATTACAAAAATAATCACGTCGAGTATTTGTTAGCTGTCTTCACTTATAATGCACTTCTCCCCTGCTGGCCTAAAGGTTAATTTATGAAAGTTTAAATTAACCTCTTTCGTATCGTTACGTCATCTGCTTCTAGCACCACTATATCTAAGCTTCAAAATAACCCGTTGTACCTTAAAAAGCACAAGTAGAAATCATGCATACTTCTTTCTACATACCCTTGTCTTAATTCGATTGAGAAATTATATGATGCGCGTCGATGCGAACGCTGTCGCTGATGTGACAGTATTAATAGTGTATCGAATTTAAATATCATAACGGATACATGAACAAAAATAAGAGGCGCGATTTTTGTAACACTTCAAAATTCATGTTGATTCTGTAATTGAATAAAACTTTCAAATCATACAATAATAGTTTATTAATTATATGAATGAATGTGAGTGCTTCCTGGGGCTCCTCCCCCTTGCCCACACTTCCAGAAACGAGCGCTTGGGCTCGATTTCGGGCTGCGGCGGGATGTGTTTGCCCCTATCATTTTCTTTTGCCTTTGTCCTCCACCCCAATTTGACGTTCTGGCCTAACCACTGATCTGAGGTACCTGGTATTGTCAAGGGCTGTCTCAAAATTTTCAATTACAAGGGTCATGATTTACGTTGTTCGTCACTGACAACAGACTTCTAGACCGAATAGAACGAAAACAAACAGACAAAATAATAATCGAAACCCAATCGTGTTGAGTTAGAAATGAGCAGCAGGTTCATTTATAATGCGTCTAAAGAAAACTAAAATACATACAGTGTCCTTGAATAACAAAATGATATGGCACGTCAAAAGGCTCACCAGATATGATGATGTTCTATAAATACACGTTCATGTACTAAAATTTTACGTTAATGTACCAAAAATATACGATGATGTACTAAATCATACGATCATGATGTAAATTTACGCCATCATGTACTAAAACCATAAGTTCATCATGTTAAATGTTACGATGTACATGTAAAATCACACGTTGTACATCTAAAAACACATGTTGTACATGTAAAAACGTAAGATCATAATGTTATTATTGTCTCTTCAGCATGCCATGCTGAGTGAGCCTTTCGGCGTACCAGAAGTCCGCAAAAAGGCTCACCGATATGCGATGATCATCTAAACTCATGCGATGTAGTAAAAGTACACGTTCATGTACTAACTGCTTACAATGTACAAAGATTGCAGACGATCATGTACTGATTTCATACGTTCATGTACTGTTTGCTTACGTAAATGTACTGATTTCATACGTACATTTACTGATTGCATTTGTTTATGTACCGGAGGGGCCCATGTGAGTATCAAATAACACTAGGCCTCTGTCAATACTAAGGGCCCAAAGATTTAATTTTCAAGCTACGACCTGTTGAACCTTTGATTCGATTGGAAATTTCGGCGGTACATTGTATTTAATACATTAAAGAATACAAGAGGTTTTTTTCAAATTTCCGTGACAGAAGATGTTCCAGATGCCTTTCAGCCCTGTTGATAGAGAAACTTAGTTCAAGAACCGGAAGTACCGAATCATCATTGGGTCTGTTGGCGACGAGTAGGCCTGGACGTTCACTTGACATCACAAGTTGAAGTATTAAGGGTCAAAATAGATTGCAGCATAGTGCTAGATCGAAAGTTTTGGGCCCAGGGCCCCATTGTGGGCAAGAAAGGCACCGAACACCAAAGGAAACTTTGGAGTAACACTCAGTGACCACTACTTTCTTATTTTTTGTCCTTATGCAGATGTAATGTAATAGCTGGTATGAAAACCAGTATAGCCCAACAGTTTTAGGTCCCCGCGTCCCGGTCCGGCAGATCCTTCAATATTGCCAAGTGTTGCATGCGTGGTGTAAAACATATGAAAAAGGATACGAAGCTGCTGTTCATTTCACGTTAGTGGCAAGAATCATAACGTCATTTTAAATTTCCCAATACACGGCCATGGGCCTACTTTCAAATACGCTGACTGCCAAATCTTCTTGGTGGGAAACTGCTTGATCCTAGGTTATATGCATATTCTCATATAGTATACTTTAGGGTTTCATATAATTTACTTCATGTTGCATGTAAATTTTGCACCCAATATTCATAAGGACCCCATATGGGCCTCTCCATATGTCCTATATTGGATATTATGTGGTACATGTGGGCAACTAGCTTGTTGATTAAACATAGTGACCCAGTCTTTTCCCATATGATATCTGGCAAATCAAGTAAATTTCGACAAGCAGTGGCCCAGGTTTGCTACCAAATGATTTCCTCATGGGCCCAGGCCTTCTGGGACCTAAAATAATTAGGTTATGGGAGTTTCCATTCTAGTTGGACCACCATGTCTGTATTATGATAAGAAATAAGAACGTAGTGGTTACTACGATCTACTACCATGCTGCACTGTGACCCTTACTACTTCAACTGGTCATGTCCAGTGAATGTCGAGGCCTACCCGTTGCCAACAGACCCAATGATGATTCGGTGCTGCCGGTTCTTCAACTAAGTTTCTCTATCAACAGGGCTGTAAGGCCCCTGGGCCATCTCCTGTCACGGAAATTAGATCCGAAAAAAATCTTTTGTTCTCTCTAGTTCCTTTAATGCAATGTACCATCGAAATTTCCAATCGAATCAAAGGTTCTACAGGTCGTAGCTTCAAAATTAAATCTTTGGGCCCTTATTTTTGACAGAAGCCTATTATCATTTGATACTCACATGGGCCCCTCCGGTACATGTACGTATACATTTAGTAAATGATCGTATGAATTCAGTACATTTACGTATGCAATCAGTACATGTACGTAAGCAATCAGTACATGTACGTATGCAATCAGTACATGTACGTAAGCAAACAGTACATGAACGTATGAAATCAGTACATGATCGTCTGCAATCTTTGCACATCATCGTAAGCAGTTAGTACATGAACGTGTACTTTTACTACATCGCATGAGTTTAGATGATCATCGCATATCGGTGAGCCTTTTGGCGGACTTCTGGTACGCCGAAAGGCTCACTCAGTATGGCATGTGGAAGAGACAATAATAACATTATGATCTTACGTTTTTACATGTACAACATGTGTTTTTAGATGTACAACGTGTGATTTTACATGTACATCGTAACATTTAACATGATGAACGTATGGTTTTAGTACATGATGGCGTAAATTTACATCATGATCGTATGATTTAGTACATCATCGTATATTTTTGGTACATTAACGTATAATTTTAGTACATGAACGTGTATTTATAGAACATCATCATATCTGGTGAGCCTTTTGACGTGCCATAAAATGAGTACCCTTGCATTTTTTGAAGGACTGTTTACTAAAATTTAGAAAAAAATCATATAGTTTAAATTCAGACAGGCATTTAAAATTCAATGTGGGATTTTTATATTACATTTGTACCCATTTTTCTCTTTTTCTGGAGTTTTTATTGTTTTGGCGATGTATTCATAAAGACTACACCATTTATTTATGATCTTAAAGGTTTTTAGCACTGCGACGATGACAAAAACATTGAGCATCCGACCGGAAAACAATTCACCGGACGCCAAGTTACTTATTGCTAAGAAATTTTAAGCTTTTTTGTTCTTTTCTGTGCTTTAAGTTTTGATTTTATCTGTGTAATTTTGGTGCTTTTTGTATTTTGTTTTAACCCTTTTCTTTGTACAGCGCTTTGAGTGTTTTTGAAAAAGCGCTTTCTTAATAGCATTATTATTATGGGATAGGGGGCAGAGGTGGACCATTCCACAATTGAGTTTTTCCCTATGCTAAGGTAACTTTGAACATTTAGATCAGCTATGTTCACAGTGGGGGAGCGAGTGGGAGGGGTGGGGGTTGACAAAAGTACCATCTAAGCGAAAGGTGGCAATTACCCAGGCCGTATTTTCATGAAGATTTTTTTCGAAAAAAGCAAAAGTGGTAATGCAGGCTGCCAGAAACGGGACTTCCACTGGCTTAGGTTAAGTAGGTTTGTGGGTAGTTAACGGTACTTCGATTGCTTGCATAAATCGTATAGGATTTTGGAGTGGGCTAAGTGTAAAGGGAAGCTATCTCAGAGGAGAGCACCATTAGTTTGGCGTGAAGAATCCCACAATTGTTTTGGATACAACTAGTCAATCAATAGCCACAAATTACTCTTACTGGGAAACAAATATTTTGTGTATTCTTTAAAGGAAAATCCTTCTTTGTGACGTTAATGGCAAATACTCAAAATATGAGACCAAAACTAAATACCAAGCTACCACAAAAAATTGATTAAATTTGGAAATCTTGAGATTGCTAGTGTAGTAGGAAAATTTACCAGGACCTTTCATCTGTGCTGAAAATCATAGTTTAAGGCAATCTTCAAAAAAGTTGAGCATGTTGGGTTGCAGAACCCTAATACTTTCGTAAAGGTGTTTCCAAGAGTAGACTAAAGCTACATTCCTTTTCAGGACAGACTATTTAAGCGTAGCATATTTATAAATCCACATATCCTTTTTGTCAAGGTTTCTGGTCTCTGTCCCTACCAATGGATCACGGTTAATGGAAATGGTCCTGAAACCATACCTACAGTAACTTGAACATATTTCACACTCTTGTTGGTCAGTTGGTAAATTCATGATCTTCATAAAATATTACTACCGCTGATTGCATTTTAAAGCTGTCAGAAGTTCAATGGTAACTCTGCCGGTGCTAAAGAAAAAAACAGTTTTGTTTTGCTATTGGATGATATCATGTTCAACCAGATGATAATCTTTGTTATTTGCCGAGACTTTGGTTTTCAAGTTGTGATGGATACATGGAGGTTGGCGCTAGTACAAAATATTAGTTGCACTATTTTATGTGGCCAAGCGTTAGGGCAGCGGACCACTAACTCCTATAGTCTTACCTAGTAAAATTTTTTCTGACAGATAAAGTGCCTCTTAAATTTATGAGATGTTTTTTCTTACTGTGTTACTTGTAAAGTATGATCTCATTTTTTGTTTGAATTTTTTAGACAACGATTATAGCAACCAATTTCCCAAAATTTATGGCAAAATGATAAATTTTGGTGACATTTTAATTGTATTATTCTGCTTTGTGAAATGCAGTCTTTGAGTAGCGATTATGGGGGGAACACCTACCTGTCATTCAAGGCTCTCTAGCCCCAAATTTTGGTGTATGGACTGATATGGAATATATGATCATGTCATGGGAATTTGGAAGTTCTAGAAAAAACCACATTGTCAGCTTCGACCGGAGGGATGGCATGTCTCGGTTGAACTTTATTTAAACTTGTACATGGAACTGGGAGCTCGGGAGTTGCGTATTATTTTGTGTGTAAATCAACGGGACATATAACTATCGGACCGCTATTACTGTGCAGGTTTACCATAACCCTAACCTCTAACTAAAACCCGTGTAACCTCCCAACTTAACCTAAACTCCTTATCCCTAATACTTGCGGGAACGTTATACCTTACCAAGTGCAATAAATTTAGTTTATTTAATTTTCTGTGTCACCGTTGTGGTGTGGAGAAGCCTATATACATGATTGTGTACACATTTGATTCAAACTTTTAGAACCGGCATCAAGATCCATCTATTTTTTTTTACGAAGCTAAACTCTATATTCGCTGCATAAGACTATTGAATCAAGTTTTTTTTTTATTAAATCTTAGTCAACTCTACTCAAATTGTCAGAATAATGTTGACTGCATAATAGTAAACATAAGCTACTAAACGTTAAAGGTTTCATGAACGTAATTCACACTCCACTTAGAGGGCGCCGTGCCTCGACGAAACCAGTAAAAGTCGGACTGAATGGAAAATATTTCATGAAATGTTTTCTTCGTATCCAGTTCATACCGAAAGGAAGATCGTAACAACTCAGTTTGTTTTCTTCTTCAAGTTCCTCCTCCTTGTCATCAACATCATCGTCATCATCTCCGTTGTGCATACCCGCCATTTCCATCCTCCAATTAAGCCCTTTCTCTTCTGGTGTGCCTAAAAATCATATTTTGGACAGTTTGGTCAAGAAGGAGCAATATTCGTTACATTTGTTTAAACGGGCACATGCGAAACGTATACTTCACTAATGTGAAGTTTGCAGATTCAAATTTTTATACTTTACAACATTTTAAAACACTTGAAAAGTTTCTCTCTGATATTTAACAATCTTGAGAAAACCTTTTTTACAAATTTCAAGACATTTTACTAATCCTGAAACAAATTTGTCAAAATGTTCAGTTTGAATCTTCAATTACTCTTTATTTCCTTTCAGATAAAAGCGTAAATAAGTAGTCAAATTTTACAATGGGTAATGCAATGTAAACAATTCTTCTTAAAACATGCCAAATAAGGGCGCTTTATTAAGTACTGTATGATTGATTCTCTGCTTGTATAAAGTCATGCATAATAGGATAACATCCCTGACTAAAATGCACGGTACATCAACCCCCCCCCCCTCCCTCGTCTTTGTATAGATGATGTTTAACTCCTCCGGGAGTAATCGTTTGGTTTTCGCCCCTTGGCTCTTCGCCAGAAAGTCGTGGGGACTTTTATAAAAAAAAGCCTCCCGTTAAATATGGGCATGACAGAAACTGCATCCAGGGTGTGGCTTCTGTTCTGTTCAGCCAGTCTAGAGCAGTGCCTCACCTGTTTGCCCTTTCGAGGGCGTACTTGTCCTTTTGGGACGTTTAGCCCCTTAAGGAAGCAGAACTCCCCCGGGAGTAAATGTTTGGTTTTCGCCCCTTGGTTCTTCGCCAGAGAGTCGAGGGGGCTTTTAGAAAAAACCTCCAGTCGTGCACTGAATTTCTGCGTTCCTTTGTCAAGATTCGTGTCTGTTGTCACACCAAACAACACAGGTATAGGGTCGATATGTTTTTCGAGTACGACCTCCATGGCGCTGAAAACTTGTCTCCCCAGATCTATTATCTTTTCAATTACACAGTATATTATTACTTGTGCTGTACTTCTGTATTCACAAATTTGTTTTTGACATGGACATCGACTCTGGGAGGGCGCGGGCTGCAGTGAACTCGTTGTAACATAAATTTTCTCTAAAAGCTCACACACTGAACATGTACAAGCGTACAATTAAAATACAAATAACATATAAATAGGTAAAAATGCAGCTTTCACTTAAAAGTGTCATTTCGGTTATCAAGAGGTGTAATGCTAAAAAAGAGAATTCTCATTCTCTCTCACCCGTTCCGCGCAACACTTTTCCCGAAATGGTAAAAATATTTTGTTGGGGAGAAAGTCCGGGCAATAGCTTTGGGATGTTTCCAATTGCTACATAAAACGAACAAACGGGTAAACAGGTAAATAGTATGATAAAAAATCTTGGCAGGAAAAACTAATGGTGGTACATGGTATCTGTTAGTTTTCTGACCATTTCGTATTCCTTAATTTTTATGGAAGTGAAGATATTATTTCGAGCAAAAGATCAGAATAATTATTGCTTTAAGATTCAATTAACAGATGTCGCACGGCTTAGACAGCTAAATAGACGACCGGTTTGTGCTATGTCATGAATGTACCCCCCCCCCCACAAACACACATTGAAAAATATTATTGACCCCCTTGCTTGTACACATTTGTTGAATGAACTCTAAAAACATCTAGTCAATTGGGAAACGAACCGGAGTCTTTTCAAATATTTTGCAAGATTAGTTTCAAAATTGACTAGAAATGGTTCAAAAATGAATTTATTCATTTCATTCATTAGCTGAATCCCTTCAAAGTTTGACAAGATTACGTGTCGTGCCCAACTTGGTTAGATTCTATTCAAATTTGATTAGGGCATTTTAGAGTGTTGTGTTGTACAGTTTGTGCATTTCATACAACTGAGATTAAGCTCTAACCATCAAAGGTTGGATCAACTCCGTCACCCATCTCCAGTGAAAATAAATCACGAACTAATCAGTTGTATATGAAGTTAAATTAAGCCCGACAAAATTAAACTCGACAAATTGAGCCAAAAGTCCAGGTCCTTTTCTGAATTTATGTGTGGTCATTCTTATTTATGAGATAAACTGTTGGCAACTACGTACTGCTATATATATTCCCAGGATAACGCCTCTAACTTTATTTTGTTCCCGTCTGTCATGTTTATGTTCTGAAACATTTTGTAGCGGGTAGTGCAAACTATAGGGGGATTTAAACTGATTTAAAAATAATTTTGAGATTTATACAGTCAAATTTCCTCGATTGCTTAATCTCGACGATTTGGCGAATGTGCGCATGTGCATAGCCACCCAAGACGAATTACCGAACTTACTTATTCAACTTACCTCGTATAATGTTGTCCAATATACAGGCACCCATACCGCCGATAAACATTCCACTTCCTAGAACAACGTGTAGAACCTGATCCACTACTGTAGAACCTGTTCAAATTATACAATTAATCAAATATTTAATTAAATAAATAATTGTTTAGATATTTCACCTTCAAAAGACCAAATCAGATTATCTTTAATGGCGGCTCCAGAATGTCAAAAAGGGCGGGGGAAAACTAGGGCCAAGTGATAATTTGGGGGAGTAAACAATTTCTGGCGGCGCACGAAACATAGCCCATACCGCCCGTTTCTGCATGGGAGTCCAGTGGGCGAACACCCCAAAAGCTCAGACGTCTTAGCATTCCACTGGATGAGAAATTTCCTATTTGGAAAGTTTCTTTTTAGTTATTTGTTTCGGTTAACTTAAATCCTAACTGACTTAAGTGGGGGACGGGCAATGCCACAACCTGGGGAGGGGAAATGCCCCTATTTTCGACCTTAGCGTCGCCACTGATAATTATTAAGTTTTTTATGAAGTTTAAGTCCACGTTTAGTGCCAAATATTTCCTCCACAGAGAGTGAAGTTAAAGAGGTTCCAAACTTTGTCGAAGACTCCGAATTAAAAAAATAATACAACAATAAAGAAAAATAGAAATAAAATTAAAAGAGTATAACAAAATGTGATACATGCTGTAAGAAGGTGTCTAGCAATAAAACACTTACTTTGTAAACACGTGTTAAATTCTAAATTTGTGTATGAATTAAACAGATCGTTAGTTAAGAAGCACTTAATGTTAGCAATTAAACGTTAACCGTTTAATTCTTAAACACTTTTTAGAATGTATGTTTTTATGGCGGCTGCGTGTCCGGACAGATACCCCAAGACAAATACCCCCCAGACGGATGCCCACTAGATAATAACCCCTCGGACGATTACCATCGGGAAAATTAACGCCCAGATAACTACTTCCTCGGACAAATACCCCTTGGACAACCACCACCCGGACAAATACCTCCCGGACAACTACTCCCGCAGACGAATACACCGAGACAAATACCCCGGACAAATACCCCCAGTGAACACCCTCTCGAAAAATGCCGTTAACTACAGGAGACGGATGCACGGAGATATGAGCAAGTCTTTTTCCGAATTTTGTTATTCGCGGGCCTCAACATGCAATGTAACCCGACCCCTAAGATAACTGCGAGAGCATCTTCACAATTGGGTCAGGCTTCGGTCAACTGGCACCATTAGGTTCGTTGTGTGCCCTATAGACCTACGGTAGAGCCACTTTCCATCTCCGACATTTTCAAGTTTCGGAAATGAGCTTTTCCTATATAAGACCCCACAAATAGATAGAAAATCGGTAGAGGTCCCTGGCAGTAGTTGGGATAGAGGTTCAGAAATTTAAGAGAATGGTTACTGTGGTAACTGATAGATGTTACTGTAGCCTAGTGTTTGTATTAGTTATTGTAAGACTTTTGATAACAAAGGAACAGTTCCTGCTAATTCCAGTTTACGATTAAGAAGATTTTTTTTTGAGTAATTTAAGTTGATTTACTTTGATATTTGGGGCTATTTAAGCCATTTAAGACGGGATTAGCAAGGGGAGGGAACAGACACAACCGTGCCCACCCTTTCTCGTTTTTGGAGTCATCACAATCTATACCATCCCAAGTCGAAATGTCAGTCAAGAATCTTTTCCGGGTTCCATTGTCTCATGGACAGTTGGGCTATCAGTCAGTGTTATGCCAGCATAATGGCATGTAAGGTTTCGAAATAATTTGCACGAACGAAGTCACTATAATTTGAAAGAAAACATTCTCCTTTTCTAGACATTCCATTTGCAATAGAAATAATGATTATATAAGAAATGTAATTTTTCCCTAGCTATAATAACTAACTATTCATGCCGATTATAGTATTCTCCAGATCGGTCATTTTGTTTTGTGGAAACAGTTACGCTTGTTTTCAGTCATAGGCGGACGGGATGTTATTTCATAGGGTAAGGGAAGATGAGGCACTTTGCCCTGATTGCCACACAACCATGGCATCATTTTAAAGGAATAAAAGGCAAGCGTGATAGAGTTAAATCTAATATGTTGCATGTTTATTTCTTTAAAACACATGTCCCCCCTCCCTGGAAATCTTTTGAATTTTTGAGGGAACGTAGGCGCATTCTGATGCAATATGTGAGATATTAACGTAAATACTGAAAAACCTTGAAATTTTTCAGACTGATGGTAAAGAAAGCCCTTTTTGGAAAATTGTGGAATATTTTAGGGGCCTCATATGCAACGTGGTGCAAAATCAAAACAAGCATGTAAGGAAAGTATTTTAAAGTTTTGAAATAGTTTACAGACTGAGGGAGCTAAAAGCTGTTCGACATGAAATCCGCCATCAGGTAACTGTTTAAATATGGTGCTCATAACTATGCAATGAAAATAAAGCGGTGCCAGCAAGCTGAAATCGATTTTCTTTTCTCTCACAAACTACAGTATCACCTTATTTTTTTATCAAAAGCGTCAATAGGTACAACTAGCCTATATGGTTGACATCAAATTCAAAAACGCAAAGTAATTTACTTTACACAGCATGTACTGAGAGTTGATGCAAAAAATATTGTATCTTCGATTGTGGACACAACGAGGAATTGCAGGCTGGTTTAACGTTTTGGGGTAATGCTCGGATTGTAAAAGCACATCATCTTTAGCTTTCACCTTTAAGAGAATGTCTAAGGTAAGTCAATTCTGCACAGAATAAGCCGAACGCGGCAATTTGTTCCGGCGAAGCGTATACTTTTTTCCTAGGTATGGCCACTACATGTCCGGGGGTCCAGATGTCCAGATGGCACTTGCCCAGGGGTAAATGTGCAGTAGGTTCATTATCCTCGGGGGTATTTTTCCTTGGGTGTATTTGTCTGGGGGGTATTTGTCCGGTTGGTGTTTGTCCTGGGAGTAGTTGTCCACGGGGGTGTTTGTCCGGGCGGTAACTCTCCTGGGGTGATTGTCCAGGGGGTATTCGTTCGAGGGGTATGTGTCCGGTAACCGGCGGCTGAGTCTTTTTATTCGAGGTTAACCTATAGAAGCAAATTCTATTTCAGGATACAGTCTCAAGGAAAGGTGTTTAGGAATGTGAAACTTTTTTCTACACTACTTTTCCCCACTTCGTTAATATTCTCCGATACCAAACACATGAAGTTTTTGGTAAATATTTCGCTTTTATTCACGTTTAATTGACATCCATTTAGCCTTTAATCGTTAAACGTGTGTTGGATTTTAACGTTGTTACAAAGTGGAGGAAAATACGTGCTTAATAGTTAAAGACGTGTTTGATTTTCAGAGTGCGCTTATCCCAAGTATACTTCAAAAACTGGTTTGCATAACTTGAGGAGATTGAGTAACTCTTTGTAGGCGCCTTAGACTTGGCTTAGACCTTTATTGTTTGATAAGTTTGTTTTCTACTAGTTGAGTGTTTGACGACTTTTACTATTTCTAAAGTAAAGTTTTCCTCCACTATTGTCTCTGACGGAACACCCTGTTCATGAAAGACCATGGGATGGGGGATTTTAACGAGATCGAACGTTCACAAGTTCGAACTAAATTCACAAGATCGGAGATTTTATCAACGGAGAAGGTTCAATAGATTTAAAAGAATTTTCTAAAACCAAACTTATTTTTCATATGTTACAGGAGAACATATTTTACGCATTCTGGTGAAATTTTTATTCATTTTCCATGTTTTGTTTTAGAGATATTTGCAATTGAATGTTTCACGGACATGAAGTGAGCAGGTATGATGTCGTGGATATCCGTTGTTGACCAATGTTTTGTTTCTATTAATAATTTACAAACAATTTTATACAACTGGTTACTGTTATGTTGATACCACAGGTGCATCCTGAGCAATGAATATTACAAACAAGATGAAACCAGTAGGATTAAAGTAAAGTGAAACTTCAGTCTATTGATTTTCGGTCTAATGAACCTTCGAGTGAACCTACGCTTAAGTGAACCTTCGTTCAAGTGAATCTTCGGTCTATTGAACTGTCGATCTGGTGAAAACTACTACCAATGTTTACTCAAAGAGGTGTTAAGGAATTATATGATTTTCGAAGGACCTTTTTGCCCCACTTTGTAAACACGCTGAGATGCAAAGCATATGTGTCCTATATCTAAATATTTCGCATTCAAACACGTGTTATTCTAAGCACCAGTCATCATTATCGGAGGACCATCAGTTACCTGTATTGATAGCTTCTGGGTTCTTTTCGAGGAAATCTGGGATTCCAATTCCCATAAACAGTGCAACACCAAGAATGAACAAATTTCTGGAGGAATCCACTTTAACAAAGGCCAGATTAGTAAAACCGATTGACGCCACCATTCCTAAGTGAAATGAAGCAACGGTAGGTTCAAATTGATGTTATGCAGAAATGCACATTCAAGTCAAGTAAAAAGGTAATGTTGAAAAGTATGTGTATTAGACCTTTTTGAGTATGAAATCTTTCCATTGTTTTATAAAGTCGAGGAACGAGGAAATCATCAAGGCAGCAAAAACAGTTGACCAAATTGATACATCAGAGCATTCACTGCTAGAAGAGCTTGACTGCATTAAATTATATATGTGAATTGCTTTGACATTAACAGACAATTCAGTGATACTTTTTCTTCCTGCATGGGCACTGGATATTCCACTTATGATGGTCAATTTGTAACATATGCTATAAAATCAGCTCCAAAGAAAGACAAAACAGATGTTAAGATGCTTCTTTTCATTTTCAAGTTGACAAATATTACCCAACTCTCACGTATTAAAACCCCTAGGTGGCTTAAAAAACCGACATGATATGTTTAGGCGAGTTTCACTTAATAGTGTAATACTACACTACACTTATACACTAAAAATGTAATTCATCATAAAAAAATCCTTCACTGTACCAAATGTTGTCGCCATAACGCCTCCAATAACAGGCTCCGGCATCCCGCTGCAAAAGGCATTGAACTTGAATATCATCCCACTGATAACAAATAAACCTGCCGAACAGTATACTGTAACACGACTTGCTACCTGGGAACAAAGTTTAAAAACATTGATACATACACATGGAGAAGAACGTGACTCCATCTTTTTTCAGTTATCTGTTAAAGATGTTACAGACCTCATCTGACAGATTCTTTCCTTGCTCACAAAGTATTGTCTTTTTGTCTCTTTTTATTAAACATTTAAAATAAAGTGTTTACCAAAGAGTTTTGGGGTAAATAATAACAAATATGAAAGAACATTGTTGTGAAGTGATTAAAACCAGAAAATCTTGAATCAGAATGAGGTGGTATTCTCATTTTAATCAAGGAACTGCTTTTCTTGGTTTTTGTATTTCTATGTTGTTTTCCTCTGTTCCTTCTGTGTTATTGCAACAGGGTGTAAAAAATGAGTCAGTAAGTAAATGAGCAATTAGAAATTTAGTGACACAGCTCCGCGTTCGTATGCTCCAAGGGTCGTTGCCAGCGGAAGGTAGCAGGCGCTGTACGTAATCAATGCTGGGAGATATGTTAATAGAGATTGACATGGAGAGTGGTCTATAAAAGGAGAAATGTGTGTGAAGGGCTCTTCACTGGGAGGTCTTCTTCAGATGCAAAAGTGTCTAAATTTTTACGCCTCAAGCATATGTTTCATACTGTTTTGTTTTCAAGCTCGGGTCATGGGAGGACTGAACTGAAGGCCCTTACTCCAAATCCAGATATGGGTCAGATATGAAATTCCAATATCGGCCAGAAATGGATTTGCCCATATCTGCTGCAGATATAGGATTTTTATCTGAGCCAGATAAAGGAAAAAATGGGCAGATATAACCTTGATCTGGGCCAAAACCAGATCTATAGAGTAGACAAGTATGGACCATATATGACTGGACCAAAGTTTATCAGTGCCCTTTACCTTTGTGTAAAGCGTATCAGAAGCCTTCTGAGCCAGTATGATGTTGAGGGCTATCTGAACATCTCTAACAAAGTTTATAATGTTCATTGTATAACAATGATTTAAGTATTTGGTTTGCTGATACTTGTTCAGCTTCCAGGGAAGGCCTTTATGTAGGACTGTTATACAAAATTAAACCAAAAAGTATTAACCCTTTACCGTTGTTTGGGTCCTTTTGGACCCAGGCGGAGAGCGCGGCTGTCCCCCATCTTTACCGTTTCACGCGGAGCTCGAAACTGCGAGTAGCTACCCGAAAATTCGGCCACAGCAAAAAGAGAGACAACAGTTTAAGGTCACTGGGTCAATAGCCTACGGAAGCTGATACGGGGCGTGCTAAGTCCGCTTTTCCCGCTCACTCCCGAGGCGTGCAAGTATGCCCCGATTTGGAGCACAACGGTAAAGGGTTAATATGTCCCTTCAAACGTTTATATGTAATTCTGGAAGGGTATTTTAATCAGTTATATCTGGCTTGATATGGCCTATCTGACTTTTTTTACATCTCTGGAATTGCCTTTCATCAATTTATTTGGCTTGATATGGCCGTAAAAAACTTTATTGGCATATCTGGGAATACATTTCATCAATTTATATCTGGCTTGATACGGCCATAGAAAACTTTATTTGCATATCTGGGATTTTCTTGAATCAAGTTATATCTGGCTTGATATGGCCATATAAAGGCTGTATTTGACCAGATATATCCAGATATCAATCCATATCTGGATTTGGAGTAAGGGGCCCTCCTGGCCTATGACTGCATGTAAGGATATTTTGTGAACTCTAAAAAATCAGGTATGTTTAAATCAGAGATCCGTTACTCAAAGTTACTTCTTTTTTTAAAATCCGGTGACGTATGAATCAGTGTGATGGCGTATTGATTTGCTATCAACATGAATTAAAACCTAACCCATGGGCGTCCGGAAGGGGGGGGGGGCAAGGGCGAGGGCGACAAGTGCCCCCCCCCCGAAAATCAAACTTGTGAAAAAATTAATTGAAATTGAAATAAAAAAAATATAAAATAAATTATCAAAATATCTTCACTCACAGCGTCAATTTTTACTCGTGAAATATGCGGACATTTGACCAGGAATAGCAAAAGAGAAGATGGTATGCTGAATAGTGAAATCGTAATTTAATAGCAAAAGAGAAGATGGTATGCTGAAAAGTGAAATCGTTATTTGGGGACCATCATTCGTGATATCAATTGGAAATTTGTAATTTTAAAAACTTTGCCACAATTGTACTAGTTGTCAGGTGTGTAGTGTGCATATGGCATCCGACTATTGATGAATGCGTTGGTCTTGATTTGGTCCCGTGCTGATCTCAAGTGGCGACGCGCGGATGTAACTGGGAAATACAAGGTAAATATGGGGGGGGGGGGGGTATGGTCATAATTGGGTAACGGATATAGGCCTATATAGGCTGTTTGGCAGTTGTAAGTTATATCGTGCATAGGCGTGCGAGGACATGAACGAGAGGCAGATTTCCGTTCAACAATATTTTACATTGAAAATTCTAAAAATCTAAAAATTACATACATGAAATTCCTGTTTCAAGGCTGCGTACAGGCAGCTTTAAACGCTCTCCAAGTGTCGTTTCCGGCCATTGATAAGGCCCAAAATTTTCTTTTAAGCTCCGCGCCAACCGATGGTGGCGCTCAGTTTGGATAGTGTACACAATTGAATCATCCATGAATGACCTTGCCCCCCCCCCTTGTAAAAATTTCTGCGGACGCCCATGAACCTAACCATTTAGACTTAACTCTAATTAATTCTTTATATATTACATGACTTATCACAATGTAAGATCTAACTATTTTTTATCTTTAAACAAAGAAAAGGAAAGAAGTCCACACCCTACTTATCCTTACATCAATTAATTCATAATCAATCGACGGTCACCGATGTTGAATCTGTTGAACATTGAAAATGTTACTCACCTTTGTTAGACTTATAATGGAAACATTGTTACTATAGGATGTATATCCGGTAGGAGCACCCCAAAGTCCACCTAATATGCATCCCAAGCCTTCCATTGCGACACCGCGATTCATGGCGTGGACAGGCGGAGGTGGTGTATTGCTAATAAATGCACACGCGTGGTAATCTCCGAGCGATTCGATAACACTTGCAATGACGCCACCTAACACACCAAAAATCCAGCAACACTCACTTGTGGCGTACCAAATTGACCTACAAAAAATTGAATAATTACATTTTATCTTTACCCTTGAAAGAGAGAAAGCCTAAAAACTGCAACTTTTTTCAAAAAAAAATAGAAGGAAAGGAGCAACAAGGAAAATATTCTACAATATTTTTTTAATTAGGTTAACGCAAGCACGAGATCATTTCTTATAGTATTGAAAGTGTGCTGTGATTAGTATACTTATCTTTGTGGGAAAATAGTAGAAGTATAATGCCATAGTGCATTGATCAAAGATATTCCATGATTTCCGCATATGTTTGCAGAAGTGTTCGTGAGGCTATTCAATGCTTATTTGGCATAACTGTAAGATTCAATGAGTTTCCGTTTTGAGGAAAATGGAAGCTTTTATGAGGGCGGAAACGCCTTTTCACCTACGATACTCCACTTCGGATTTGGCATTCAAAGGTAAACTTGCAAATGTGTTATATTTCTTGATCTTGCTCACTTTACTGCTCAACTTATGACTGATGTTTTTAAAGATTAAAGAACAAAGTAATAACTTTTGAGCGGAATGTATGGATTTTGAGAAAAGTGTGAGGTTAGTTTAAAGTGATGATAGTGTTTTGAGTGAGATTGCTTTATTTAATAGAACAGAAAATTATTTGGTCCCCTTCCGAATGTTTTTTCTAGCTTGAACAGTAGATACTGCTCATGGCAAAAGACCTTTTCCAGTACATTTATACTGAGATATGTAATAATTTGGTAGCAAAAGATATAGTAACAAGAAAAATATTTCCCCTAAGCTTATCACTATGAATAACCACACTCGAGGGAAATTTGTTTCAAAACAAGATCTTACAATTTTAGCACAGTCCAGTCAATCTCTATACAAACCCCGTCAGTGCTCAGAAATTAAAAAAGGCATCAGTTACTACTGTAAAAAATTGGATATCATTCACAACGTTTATTTCACAAACTAGCACCTCGGACGCCTTGATTCCTTCGTCCCATGTCCCTCTGAACCATACTGAGTTTTAGAACCATTACATTAAGGTAGCTTACAAACACCCGCCGTTTGACTTCCAAGTCGGGTTATCCACTTGACCAGCTCAGCAAACATTTCATCTTAATCATTACGTTGACCTGCTGTTCCGTTTGCCTATTTGTGTAGCTAATAACACATTTTTAAAGTCAGGTAGAACCTCCTTTCTGTTAGTTAGCACACCCCACATTTGAATGGGAGGAAATTAGCCAGCGAGCTTATTACATTTGAACAGGAATCAAGAGGTATAATGTTAAATTGAGATGGAGACAATGACAGCTTAAATTTGCTTCATGTTTGTATTGCTGATGAAAAGCCATCATGTTGTCCACATGTACCTGGGTATGGGAACCGAAACCACGCCGAATCCCGAAGCACTTCACTGTAAACATCAGTTCTAGCTTTATAGCCATACTCTGAGGGATCGTCAGGAAAAGCCCCTACAGCTGTCAATATCAGGCACAGGATCCATGTTATCATAACCGAGAGAAGAATCTGAAAATAGATCATAATTAATTACGAGCATAATTTTCTAAACGAGGAGAGGAAAGTGCCATCCAATGAAAAATTCTTTCAAAATTTTTTCAAAGCTTTTACAAGGATAATCACTTTAGTGATTTTAACACGTACATTATTAATGTTGATATACCTCAGCTTTTAGACGTGAATACCCTGTTTACACAGTGAATTACACAATCACAGTCAACGTTTCTACAAAAAGAGTGAAACAATGAGCGGTCTCCTCTTACATGAAATAGTAACCAATGGGTTTTTGCTACCTAATAAAACTTTATGGAATTTTAAAACACTACGCTAAAAGGATAAACCAGTTCGACTCTTTTCATAATTAAAAGAAAACGTTTAACACAGAGAAAAATACCGGAATTGTGACTCATTATTTCCACTGGGCTGTTGTAGATCACAAAAGCCTTTTTACCTTCCCTCTGTTAATGGTAATAACATAAGATGACATATAAAGTTGGCAGCAGTGTGATATATTTAAAGTTAAGAAAGGACATTTGGCATGACTAAAGAAATTCACGCTCAAAGTTATTGTCATATAATTTAAAACAGCGATTCAAAAACTAGTATAACAGGCACACTAATTTACTTGTGGTGTCTGCAGTTTTCCTCAACCGAGGATAATATGTACGTGGACCTTTCACATATGGGCTATCATCCATCCAAGTAGTCTTTATAGTGTGTCAATGCTTCAT
Source organism: Holothuria scabra (assembly GCA_037179385.1). Classification (NCBI taxonomy): domain Eukaryota; kingdom Metazoa; phylum Echinodermata; class Holothuroidea; order Aspidochirotida; family Holothuriidae; genus Holothuria; species Holothuria scabra. The sequence goes on from CM074185.1 coordinate 47,979,303, forward strand.
TTATTGGTGGCAAGTAATTACCAATTGAAAACTCACCGGGAAAAAGGTGAATAATGCCAGTTTTTTACCTCCAGGTAGGGGAATATCGTACTTATCAAGGAACTGAGAAAACAAAGTCACGAGAAAAACACAGCTGAAATAAAAGTAAAAAAAATGAAGTTTTTTATTATGACGATCATTTGAGCTCAGATACAGACATCTGAAAATATTTTATTATTTGTATATTGAAAAGAATAGTCCAACTGAAAGCCCCTGGGTATGGGCACAGCACGTTTGAAAGAACTCATTAATTTAGATCAATTGTTTCTGAAGGGAAATCGGCCTTGCAGACTTGAAAAAGGCGAGCAACCTCGCAAATTTGTACTTCAAAACGATCGAGTCTGCCTCATTAATATTTATGAGGCTTTTCTCTGTCTTCATGAATTCACATTGGTTTGAAACTATATTCACGGACTTTTGTATAACAGTCCGTGTGTGTGCTGCATTACCATTGGAAACATGTCTAGTTACCACTTGGGACTAGGGGGAGGTCGTCGCCTTATACTATATGCTTCTTTGAGTTCAGCGGAGCAAGTGCAGATCCATTTATTGGAAATCATTCGTTGTTATTGGAAAGTGGCTCTTTGTACGCAAGTCAATCGCGACTAACAGTTACCGATGTGTACTTTACGGGTTGGAGCTTATTATTACTCCAAACTTTACGGTACACAATATGCCCAAAATAGAAAAAAAAATGAAGTAAGGTGGTGTTCTCTCCCTCGCTGCACGTCGTATTTGCCAAGCTTACTGCTTACGAAGTTCTGAGTTACGTCTGTTCAAGCATTCCTTCGAAATTGCCTGAAAAGAGTTCCTTAGAGTGCCACATCCACATAACGAACCAGCAAGATACAGGGCATGTCTTTATTTTTTTTGCCACAGACAAATTACAGCAATACCCGTGTAAATTGTGGGGATCACTTTGGTGAGTTGCTTCGAACGTGAGTGTATGTAGAGGTGCAGTAGTAAGGCACACTAGTAAGAAGGCACTTAAACTAAAAGCCTACGAAGTTACGGCACGCAGTTCCAACTATCTCCATTTACGAGATCACAATCTTTACTAGTATGTGCTGTGAGGTACGCGGCTCATGAAAGTGCAAACGAAATATTAAAAATATGCCACATCACACTTCATTTGTAACGAAAGCAACACCTCACAGAGGCTACCGTTATCGTTTAACTTAGGCCTAGCCTAACGTTTCGTACGCACACTCGCACTCTGTCGTATAAGTAATTGCCAGTAAATGCCAGTGACCTGGCTAGAACGGATCACTTAGAGAAAGCAAATCCATGACGTAATGGCCTCATCGAACAAGTTTTTTCAAATCATTTTTTTTCAAATTTTTTTTTTGAACCAAATGCTGCTGCCACGACGTTGTTTCACAATATTTTCAAAATCCTAAAATAGTTTTCATAAGCTTTTGGACTATTCTTTTACACAACCTATTGCATATGTATGCAATAGTCCTACAGTTGCAGTTACCATGGTTTAATGAACTTGTACAATTTAAAATCATACGAAAGTCGTGAGGTGACGACTTGATATGAGGGAACTGCCACTAGATCTTGTGGCAGCTCCCTGTTGTTATCAAGATGAGTGATCGGGATTAAAAAAGGAACAAAGCTAAGCCTTATCGTTCCCCTGTTTCGATTGTTTGTCACCGTGGATTCCTCCCTCGGAGGTCATAATTAAGTCAGGGCACGGCCTTCATACGAGCCCTGCAAGCTGTTAAAACAACGCTCCAACAATCTGATTATAAACAATGTAGCCAGGGTTACGAGGTCATTGTCATACCATTCTTACATAGGCATATTGAGGTACTCAAATCAATGTTAAACCTCAGGGAAACAAATAATTGAAACAGTCTGCTGGCTCTGCTACCCTGAAGAAATTTTAGCAGTGTTTAAATCAGGAGAGTTGAGAACCCTGAACGACAGGAGATCATTCGGTAAAAAGCCGTTAAGTGGCCTGGATGAATCCTTCGATGGGTTTCTTCATAGTTTATTTTTGTTGTGGTTGTTACACTATGCATAATGAAGTAAAATGTCTCATGCGAAGACGACTACCTGTTAGAGATACTGGGGTAACAATCCTAACAACAGAGGCTGATATTGGTAGCACAGACACCGCATGAAGGGCAAGAGCAACGCAGTAAAGCAGTGACAAATGTCATAACTAATTGTGGGAGTCTTTGAAATGGTATCTAAAGATTACCACACACAGCAACATGGCGTCGGTTGTAGGTTTATGCCTCAAAGAGTTTGAAAGGGTCCAATCTTCTGGTGAGAATTTCTCTCCTTTAGTCCTCGCTTTAGACCCTCAACGTGAACATTTCGAAAAAGTGAAGGGAACAAAACTATTTTCAGAATGATTTTTGTAAAGGAGCGTAAACATGCATGAAAATTGAGCTAATTGTCAGCTGGGGGAAAGGAGGATGGGACTACCTGCCATAAAGCAGGCATGTTGTGGTCAACTTTGATATACTTTGAACGGAAGTATTTAAAAAGGGTAAAGGTCAATTACGTGATGAATTTAAAATTAACTTTGCTCCAAATGAAAGTAACATCATGTTTTCAATCAAGGAGACTAAATCATGAAACGTCCTTGCAGATAATTGAACTTTTCCTAGATTTGGCTGGAAAAGTTCTCTGCTAATAATATTTTTAGGTGGTTGAACTTAAATTGTGAAAACTGCACTCTAAGTGTGCCTGTGTTTTGTTAGAAAGGGATGGAGGGATGAAGGAAAAACTAACTTGACCACGTAAAAACCAGGTAGAAACCAGGAGAGTTTGGACGCAAGAGGAACATTAAAAAATGGGTCCTGTTGAACATTTAAAATACTTAATGCTCGTTAGGAAAAGTTAACAAACTGTGGATAATTATGAAAGAACGGTCCACATTTCATCTCAAATAATTCCAATTTACCTAATTAAGTTATTCGCATCTCCTCTCAAAACTGTCTTGAATCCTTCCTTGTGCGGTTGAAATTACTGTCAGGGGCATGGAAGACCGTAATATGGAAACAACGCCCTTCTGAGTATGTTATGCAATGCGAGCTACTCTTTAAAAGTCTTTTGACTTAGATGTCAACCAAAACTACTCAGCAATTTAGGGGTCGCTTTCTCTTGGTCATAACATCGGAGGTTTGGGGTTTATGTTGTGTCTGAATTTAAAATCTCCCAAACAATAAGAAAAAGAAACACAAGTTTCGTTAAAATGATGATCGCCCGATGAAAAAATTAGTCAGTCAAATTATCCTATAAGCAACTCAAGTCTTAAAGGTAGTGTGACACCAAAAGGACAAAGTCGGATATTTGATGTAAAAAGCATTAAAAACCAAGAAAATTTGCGGCAATTCCCGTCAAAATCGGGTTTTGTTTATTTGCACTTAATCATGCATAAATATGAGCTCAATATGCAAATCCTGTGATGTCATTGGACTGACATACCATATATGACTAATGTTATCCTTCGTTTTGGCAATCTTCATTTTAAGGGCAGTGGTAACAGTAGTGTTCCCTGAAGGGCTGATTTTGAAAGTTGAAATTATGTCCTTGAAATTCATCAGTATCAATCACCAAACTGTAAACTATCTGTTAGTAATGAAGAGATAATTAATGTAGGGTTAACAAAAGAAATGTCCCCACTGTGCAACATGCAACGTAACAAGTTGCTTCAAAAACATTCAAACTTTAATGAGGTATATCTTGAGAAAGATATTAAAGATATTGACATATTTCCAACGGATTCTTCCTTAGGAGACGTTGGTCCTTAACTACCAGGTAAATTCGGAGCTTTTGCTGACGTGTAACACTACCTTTAAGAGTTTTTGACTTTTACGCAAATTTACCTGCACATGAAAACGTTCGAAAGGTTGTGTACATTTCTGAGAAAATGTTACACGACTATTAATAATAAAAATGTGGTATGACTATACCCATGTACTTCATGTTTCAAACTGTAAGGGGAAGATTTGATGTGATGTTGCCATTGCAAATATTGACGGGACATCGATATCCGCTAATTGGATTAGTTTGAATGCAAATGAGACAATGAGCTACTTTATGGTGTGAAAGCAGTTGTTTTGAGCATTTATGTGTGGACGTCAACTGACAGTGTGGGTATGGGGTAGCATATGCTGTTCTGCTAATTGATTTAAACCGAACCAAAAAATTCATTATTTATCGTAAGTTAAGTTATAAGCCTTACTTTCTACAATCTCGTTGCATTGAAATTGCAAATATTCGTCATCTGACTGAATTATTTAAGGGCGATGCAAAACTCAGATTCTAATATTCTAATGGGAAAGAGCATTAGTTTCAAGCAATGTTGAAACAGCAACCACATTGCAGAAATTTCTTTTTCCGCAGACAAAAACCTTTAATGAAATTTCAGGTTTTAACTACAGGATCATTTCCAAAGTAAAACAATGACTAAATCCCCTTAATTTCACGTTACATGACTCTGGCAAGTGCAGAACATGAACAAACGCAGATCACTACACTAATTCAAAGCCAGGTGACTGCATTTCTCCTTTATGAGGGCCTCTTTAAAAGATTTGCCCGATGAAGAAAAAAGTATCCTCAAAAGTTAACCCAATCAGCGTCGTGTACCAACACACAGTACATGGTGGGGTGGGGGGGAGGCAGAATGCAAGTTCACGGTGTTTGAGTTCGTGGTAGACTTATGGTGGAAGGTATCACATGTGAGACCTCCTTTTCTGGATCGGCGTCTGCATTTGCACTGTAAGAGCGCCTCTATTTTGACTTTACACTTAAGTCCCTGATAATACTTACAGACTGGATATACCCCAATGGGTACCACATGAATCTGATGCCCAAGGAAGAATCTCTACCGTAATCAACAGAAGGACAGTGGTGATTGTGATTGGTCGAATGAATCTCAGTAACAAACCGATTAGGCCTGTAAAACCAAGCATAACCTGGGCTAAAGATGCCACACATATGGACCCTTGAATCTGGGAGAACAAAAAGTAACATGTCTTTTTCTTAATGGACTGTGATCCACACTAATACTTAGCCAATATTAACAACAACAACAACAAGACCAACAAAAACAACACTACCACCACCACCACCACCACGACAACAAAAATGACACTCACTGTGATACTATGACAAAGCATAACTTTTCGGTACTTCTACAAGCCTTGAGCAGTGAGTTGGTATAAGTCTTATAACAACTCTTTGCCTTGAAAATGTAATTTTGGAAACGTTTCGCAATGTATGAGTTTTACCATAAGTGACATTGGTTAGTTAGTCTAAAATGTGACTTCCTATCCATAAAGAAAAAAGACTTCCGTGTACCTTTTATGGCACGCCAAAAGGCTCACCAAATATGATGATGTTCTAAAAATACACGTTCATGTACTAAAATTACACGTTCATGTACCAAAATATACGATGATGTACTAACTTCATATGATCATGATGTAAATTTACACCATCATGTACTAAAACCATAAGTTCATCATGTTAAATGTTACGTTGTACATGTAAAATCACACGTTGTACATCTTAAAACACACGTTGTACATGTAAAAACGTAAGATCATCATGTTATTATTGTCTCTTCCCCACGCCATACAGAGTGAGCCTGTCGGCGTACCAGAAGTCCGCCAAAAGGCTCACCGAATGTGATGTAGTAAAAGTACACGTTCATGTACTAACTGCTTACGATCATGTACTGATTTCATACGATCATGTACTGTTTGCTTACGTTCATGTACTGATTTCATACGATCATGTACTGATTTCTTACGATCATGTACTGACATTTAGTACATGATCGTATGAAATCAGTACATGTACGTAAGCAAACAGTACATGAACGTATGAAATCAGTACATGATCGTAAGCAGTTAGTACATGAACGTGTACGTTTTCTACATCACATTCGGTGAGTCTTTTGGCGAACTTCTGGTACGCCGAAAGGCTCACTCTGTATGGCGTGGGGAAGAGACAATAATAACATGATGATCTTACGTTTTTACATGTACAACGTGTGTTTTAAGATGTACAACGTGTGATTTTACATGTACAACGTAACATTTAACATGATGAACTTATGGTTTTAGTACATGATGGTGTAAATTTACATCATGATCATATGAAGTTAGTACATCATCGTATATTTTTGGTACATGAACGTGTAATTTTAGTACATGAACGTGTATTTTTAGAACATCATCATATTTGGTGAGCCTTTTGGCGTGCCATAACCTTTCACTCTACAATTCCGAATACAGACTATAAGGAGATACTTTTCGAATAAAAAGTATATTTTTTTTGGGGGGGGGGATAAAATTATCCACTAAAAAATATTATCTTTATAAGAAGTAGTAATGTGGTTTGAAAGATAGAAGAGATAATATACGTGTTAACCAACCTGCTGCATTCTTCCGTAGGCCACTTCTTTAGCGTATTGCCTCTCTTCTATTGTGGAGTTACCTTGAAAGGAATATAAAGATTGCTTAGAAGATTGAAGTGCACCTAAAGTCCAGAATTGTAAAAATATATCTTTGGAGATTGCAAAATGAATCTTTTTCATAGAACTCTCATCGTCAAAGCTTTCCCTAAGATAAAATTTAATATCTGCGATATAGTGTCATGATATTTTGCCTCTCTAAATACCCTGGAACAAATCCTCACCCGGACAACGTCTTCGGAGTAGTCCTTCATGAGGCACTCTTGCCCATGCAATTTACGCCATGGAAAACTCTCACCCCAAGGCCCGGACAATTTCCAACCCAGATTTGTCCAATGAGGGTCTCATCATAATGCCCCTAAGTGGGCACTCCTTAACAACGTTTTTATTAGAATGCTCCATAAGTACAAAATGAACAAATGATGAGAAAACGGAAATGCGCATTCTTCCTCTGTTAGTTTGATTTCAGTTACAACTTACTGGTTATCGGTGACGGGCATGGCTCTTGGAGGCCAAAGAGAACGAACACCGGTATAATGAATGCTGCGCTGCAACCTTGAACAATTGGTAATCTGTTAGGATAAAATGTTAAATTGAATTATGCGTTTGCCCATGTTAGTTAAGATTTACTATGACAACAAGAACTAACACCTTCACACTAATTTGATACGTAACAGTTGCTTATCGTGGATCTTACACCTGTAATCACCCTTTCCTCATTACTCACATCACCTGGACTTAAGAGATCGAGGGGGCTCACTATATTCTTGAAAAAAAGTCCAAAATTTCGGTTGGAGCTGTTCCAAAATGCCGAAAGTAGATTGGACACTAGATTGCTTACAGCCTACCTATATTCTCTAGTCTCCGCAGCCCTGTTTGCAATTAACTAAGTATTAGTTCCAAAATATTTAATCCCTATGACTGTTGCTAGTCATAAAGTTTATATACTTTACATAAATTTACATTGGCAAAATGTTTTATCCTGGGAAAATTTCAATTCGTCATTGCCTGAATACATTTTGACACATTTCTCCCCCCCCCCCCCAGCTTGAAAAAATCACCCCCGATGAGTATTTATTATCTTCACCTCTGTAGTACTATCTCTAGGTACCGAGTAGCCACGTACATTTTCTATTTCGGCAGGATAGGAGTTGATTGCTTCCTTTTTTATTCGCAAGACTCAAATTACACATGAGTTGTGACCAGTATTGTCAAAATATCAAAATAATTGGCAGTTTCAAGAATTTGACAGAATTTTGCTATGTTTACGTATGTCTAAGGGTTATGGCTAGTTATTATTACATGCTTAAACACTGAGTTTTTGTTTAATTAAAACATTTCATTTAGTAGGGAATCTATACTTAAAGGAGTATGTACCTGGTCCCTATAAACGACTGAAGAAAAGTAGTGATTCCAGCTACGAAAAATGACGTCCCTAACAGTTGATTCAGGAGTTCCCGATCTACGTCGAAGCAAAGAGGCTTAGCTATAACAAGAGGAATAGCGAAGCACCCGCTGAAGGAAACCGAAAAGTGCTAAAAAACGAAAAAGTGAACACAAACAAACAAATTTAGAAAACAGAGTAATCGATAGAAGCAATAGTATGTAATGCATGATCATCACTATTCCTTTAATTGTTGACATCTTACAATAACGATCGAACATTGTTAACAACTCTGGACCGGTGTCATAGGACAGACTAATGCTCTCTTGAAGGCAATTGCTACGGCTTGATTCGCTCGATTTGCGGCTTCGCAAATAGCTTGCATTAAATACGACCGTTTATTATTATATGATAATAATGCTTAGACATTGTTATTTAATATAATTATCACGACGTACATTAGCTTTCGATAGAGCAAAGACATACAACGGCTGTAATTCAGTGGTACAAAAATATCATCATATATTGTTTCACAAAATGAGATTCAACATTTTATGTTTCAGCTAAGAATCATCTTATAAAGAGAGGCGTTAGACTTTTGCATTCCTTGTGCTAGCTCAGAAACAGGAAAATTCAAACTTCATATACCCTCCTAACTGGGCACCATCAGTCAACGCAGTTCCTTGCTTTCAAAGAAGCTATCTCGCCGGAAAATCAAGTAGGGCTATGCTTTTCATTGTCAACAATTGACCATAACAATCTTAGACAATAATTTGTCGCATATGTTTCTTGGGAACGGTGAGAGGATCTAAAAGAACATTTGAAGTAAATAACCCAGCCCTAGTAGAACCACCCCTGCTTCACCGACTGCTAGGTATACACTAGTTCTCAAATGGTTTCTGCCTTTACCCGAGATAAAGACAAATGGGTATTGTTGTTTCTTTAACTTTATGTAATATTTGTTCGCTACGACCTCAAAAACCAAACCGCTATTAAACAAACAAAAAAACACACAGAAAACATATCAATGACCTTAAAAATATCTTTGCTATTGAGTTAACGGTAAATTAATTTTACATCCTAGATAATTTATTTGTTTGCAGTACAGCTGTTAGTCTACAGAAGATATCAACAACTGTAACTTTTTACACAAAAATTCTCGAGTGAAATGCAATGAAACAGCACATATTAATACTATTTTAAAATCTAGCCTTCTTTGGGTCACACACCCTACGTATAATAGTAGGATTTATTGCGGACTGCTCATATATTGCGATTTACGATGCGTGAATTCTTTCATACGTATTGGTGATAATAATCGTGTTTGTACTGGTATTGTACAGATTTCTAAACATCAGTTATGTAGAAGGTTAGTTTTTTAGAGAGTTCGTCAGTAAGTTAGTTAGTTTGTTAGTGCGTTAGAGGGAATTGTACCGCTATAGTTTTCAACCAATTGGAAAAATTAGAGTATACGCCAGGAGAAGGAATGGATTTTTGCGTGTTTAGTGCATCCTTGCACTCTATAATTATTATTTTTCTTTTGATATTTTAAAAAGAAACAGTTTAAGAATGAATATCTGTACAATTTCGTTTGTGAGTTTTTGTCTCTATTGGCTTTCCATGTATGACAAATGAAAGCTTACAATCCTGTGGAAGCCAAACTTTCTCACTGATTAATGTCTCAATTTAACGTTGTACCAATTATGGGTAATTATTACATAATAAACGGTTGTAGAAGAGAAGATCTGTGAGAAAGTGGTCGTATATACAATAAAACGTCGTTGCAATATATAGCCACTGTGGGAATTAGTATTATATGCAAAATAAAAACTAACTCGTGAAGGTACTTAAAATTATGTAGTCTTTCGGGCAGAATTAAGTTTTTCGGACAAAACAGACTACCCCCTCCCAAACTGAAACGTTCCTGTATATCTCTGTCAATATATAAAATACAGAACTTCACATTAATGGAAAGCCAAACTTTTTACGCCGGAAAATTTTCCCATATGGCCCCGAGGGCCTTAATCTGCATGAAAGGCTAATATTCAGTAACCTTAACAAAACTACAGATCACCCCCTACTTGATATTTTTATAAGAAGATTAGATTCTTCTGTAAAACCCCAAAATCTGTCACAAATTTTATTTTTTTTTCCAATTTAAGCTTCAGATTGTTTAAAGTGGCAATGTATTCAATAAATATCCAAATCCAACTCTCTTGATCACCCCTACAAACTACCTAGTTTTGCTCTTGAAAGGCATCATCACTTAACAAACAGCCAATTTTCTTTTTCTTGTAGCAGTACCAAAAAGATATTCTTCCATTAAACTCCAAACTTTCTTCAATAAAATAAGCTCTTATTTTCCAAATCTGAGTCCTTCAAAAAGAGGTAAAAACTTTTCGGGCAAACTGTCTTCTATTCTCGTGTTGAAGTACGCAGGCTTAAACGAGTAACCCCAACAGATTGTCAGCTGCCACCTATATAACGCTTTTTTATTTTGCCCATGAAGGACAGATTTTTAACGAACACCCCAACTTTTCAACGGTCCTCACAAATTAAAAGCCAAATTTCTTTCAGAAAAATTAATTTTTTTTCTTATGAATAATCTAGTTATTTTAGTATTTGTGGAAAAGACAGCCAAAAATTTTCGCGCGATAGGCGCACCTACAAATAACGTCCCACCGGGACTAGCTCAAAGCCTGTGTCGGGGACTTGAAATGCTGCCCCCACCTGTCGGGGAACTTGGCCGACCTGTAGGGGAAATCCTGAGTGGACTAGGAAAAACAATTCATTGACGCAAAACCAGAACAATGACGTTGAACCAGAAAGTTAAAAGTTGAGTAAGAAAAATAAAACTTCAACAAGCTAAAATATATCTCAATAAATCAAAAAGAATTAAAAAAATCTCGTTTTTTTATTTTTAATTGTAATGTATAATCAAATGTTGAAGGTTACTTCATCTAATCAGCAACCTCACTTCAAACAATAAATGTTCTAAAATAAATGTAATTATAATACCGTTATCTTTTCATGATGGTATGAGGTTGGAAAAGTCTGTTATAAGTTATCATTCAATTACCTGGATGCCCATTAAAATGAGAGTCGGCCAGGGAGGCCTATCTTCCACACCATAAATGATATTGTTTCTAACACGTCCTTGTCGGCTGTTGTTATTTTTGTCTTTCTTCTTTTCATTTGAATTGCCTTCTTCAACTAATATGAAATGGCTCTTTCCAGTCGATTCTGTTCCTTCCATCATTTGTGGTTTATATATCCAGTCCTAAGAGCAGATGCTTCAAGTGTGAATATATTTTACAAAGTCCAAAAAGGAAAATACGCGTCTGGTAAAATAAAAAGAATTTAAACTAAAATAATAAGAAAATGCCTTTAAATATTCCTGGTAATTGTACTAGAAGAGGCTAATTGACAAAAATAGGGTTGCAAACGACGCAAAGTTTCTATTGGCTATTGAGTAGTACCGTATGAGTACCCAAGTCATATACCTCAATTAGCCAATTAGCTACTTTCATTAACATGACATCACGCAAACTGTATTAAAATCACTTTTCTCCTGAAAAAGAGGGTTAAAAAGTATAAACACTTTCTTTGTTTCTTAAGGATATACAAGCATTCAAGTTATTCCATCTATAAATAAGAGATGCAACCATGACTTAAAATTCTCAAATGGCAAGGCTCTAGATGTAACTCCAATGAACTGTTACCATCAACCTTACCGGAAAAGATGGTCAGCGATTGGTGGGAGTCTATTTCAAGATAACTTCGCATGCCCTTTAACAATCCGATAAAGTAAAAACTTTAAAAGAACTGATGGTGCAAAAGAAATTACCGCTAAATAAACCGATAATATTGACAACGAAAATTCCGATAAGGTAAAAGCAACTGATAATGGAAAGATAACTGTTACCGACATTAAAAAAATTAAAAACAAATTAACTTCAATGATGTATGAAATGCTGCGATTATGTAAAAACTTAACTGCCAAAAATTTACCGACGACTCCGTATACATTGCCTCACATACATTTGTGTACATGTATGAGTGTAAGTAGGTAGGTAGATGAAATTCAACGACACACACGCATGGTCAGTCAACTCGATAAAAGGTTCAAACTTTAAAATTATTTTCCAGTATCAGACGAGGATACATCCAAGGCGAGGGGGGGGGCTTTTACCTCCTTATTCCTACCTTTTTCGTCACATCAACAATAACAAATACACTAAAATGAGCAAAGTGTTCATCGACGAAAATATTCAAGGGGGCTATTTCATGCTCATCCTGTGCCTCACAACTCAGACCCAATACACGCACCTCGTATGATATTAAGTCCGATAGAATTGGCTATTAACTTACTCCCGCCGCCTTGCCTTCGCCCCAACAGGGAGCTGTTATTCCTTGGCCCGAACGAGATTTGAATAATGTGAATAGCTGCCGGCCAACATGTCACAGGTTATGAGTGTTGAAGACTGAAATGTGTTCAGTCTCACGGCAACCACGTGTGCAATGAATTGGCTGTGAACGTTTCGGCACGCGCAGTCTTCTTTAAGTTTCCAACGGTGGTTCATTATGGTATGCAGCAGGGATGTGCAAACTTTTGGACCAAATCATGATGTTGTGGCCATCTGAGTAGCCTCAGTGGAATAGATACTGGTGTAGGCGGTTTCTTACCGTCACAACTTGCCCCCATCTTTCCCCCGTTAGATTGACCAATGTGCCAAGACCCACTGCATAGCCATGGGACAGAGGGTCAGCGATCAGAGCCAATCACGTCGGAGAAACACAAAACGCATCTAACAATTTTTAAGTAAGTTCTAAATGTTAATTCTGATGCGAAACGAAAGAATTGAAGAATTGGGCTGTATGCTACGTTGATTATGGTTTTTATTTCGTCGCGCAACGCTATACTTTCATTTGATGCGTATAGGCTACGGTTTGAAGGGATCAAGTGTGCAGACACCATGGATATGGACTGGTTGTTGCTGTTCGGTGAAGTTGCTCGAATTTTAAATGTTGTACTCATCATAACCTTATGTCGCAAGGTAGTCAAATTGTTAGTAGAATGCGCATACAAGCTCTCATTTCCAAAGGTTAATTTCTTTTCATTACCATTTCATCCAATGGTAAAGATACATTTTATTTGGTAATTCTCTGATCATTTTACAATTTTTTATTGAAGTACAAATTTTACTACAAACGAAAGCTCAGAATAATGATTGTTTGGATTCTACTTATAAGTCGGTGAGAAGTGTCATTTCTGGCCGCTTTCTAAGGGTTCGTGATCTTTCGAGTTTTCTGTACGCTCCGCGCCAACAGATGGGGCGCTCCGCTTATTCTTTCCAGCGGATTTATATACTTCAGTCAGAGAATCATGACTCACGTCCCCGTTACCCGCTTTCTCTAGGTCCAGCCCCTCCCTTTTGGAATGTCTGGATCCGCGCCTGCGTATGGTTGAAGTTCAAGTTTGGTTTCCCCATATATAGTCGCCTCCTACGACAGGCGGGAAATACCGTGGACATATTCTGCAACCAGTCAGTCTTGCAAAATGCGACCTAAAGGTAGCGGACCACTAGCTCCAACAATCGTGCCCGCGAAAATGTTTACTGACGGACAAAGCGCCATAAAAATTTTATGGGATGCGGTTTCTGACTGTGTTACTTGCAAAATTTGATCATTTTTGCATTTGGATTTTGTAAACAATGAGTGGAAATACAGACTGTGCAAAATTCAAGGCAATCTGACCGATTTTAGTGCCTTTTTTATTGTATTACTCCGCTCTGTGAAATTTTTTACAGTTTTAAAGTAGGCTAGCTACTATGGCGGGAAAAACATTCCTACCTTTCAAGGCTCCTACCCCAAAATTTCAGTGGTCATGGCATGGAGATTTGAAAGTGCCCAGGAAGGCGAGATTGTAAGCTTCGATGAGAGGGGTGGCATGTCCTAGGTGAACGCTTCTACTGGGAGCTAGGGGGCACGGAAGTAGCCTAATTCAGTGTGTAAGCCAATGGGACTTATAATTAGTTGCCCCTTACATTAAGGCAAGGTATGAATTTTTTAAATGTTATAGCTAGAGACCCCAAATTGGGCTCCAACGTTTGCTTGTGGTCACCAAAATAAAAATACATGCTGACGAAGAAAAATTTCATGCTTGATCGAATTTCAAGGCCAGAAGTGGCATTTTGGACATAAATTATCAGTTTTGTTGTAGCAACATGAGAAAATCTGTCCGCTTGAAGAACGGCGGAACGAACTGGCCGACCAGGGAACGAACTGGTCGATTTTTTGACGTAATTAAACCACAAGACAGTTTGCTCAGTCGGCGCAAATATTTACCCTGCAAGAAAGACAAGAACTGACCATTGTTCTGTTACAGTTTTTGCACTAAAAATGTTCTATAATTCCATCAAACCTGGACCGATTGTTCTGGTTCAAAATTCGTTTTAATATCAACTTATCCATGAAGTTCAGTTTTAGCGAATAATTTTCTATAACTGCGAAAATAACGTCATTTTGCTTCGAGCCACTTGTTGTCCACTGCAAAAATGTGACATCTGGAGGTATAATCCCTAAAGCAGGCGAAGACCATTTTGTCGTTCCTTCATGGGGACGAAATCTCTAATCGTTTACAAAACCAGAATTCATTAAAATTTAGTCAGAACAGAAAAACTTAGCAAGCTCGTGATCCTCTGGGAAGATGATGGCATGATACAAGTGAAGTGTTTATGTCATCCTGGGGGACATTTAGTTTGCCTCAGTGCATCTGGCATGCACCTAGGCAACAGCCAGCCACAGGCAGTTTTTGTACAGTGGAGTTTGCACATTGGTTCTGTGTAAAAAACACATGCTGGGGTGTGAAAGGACTGGACCCAATGCAGTTAAACTGTGCGCACATGTTAAGCGAAGTATCCAGGATTGTTGCGTTACAGAGGTACGCAGTGTAGGTATGCCATAAACTTAAAAAAGTGAGTTTATTATCAGAAGAGATAGGACTATGGAGCTACAAATGGGTGTCTGATTAGCCTAGGCTAACCTACTAGTCTATAGGACCTATGGCGGTGGGGAGGGGGAGGAAGATGTTTTGCCTGTAAAATTCGACACATATCGGAGTGTGTTGTTATCCTTATTCCCTTAAATTTAGGAACTCTCCTAACTTATTTTATTTTTAATGCCATGTCTCTTTTATTTTGTTCTTCCATTTTAGACCTTAAGGGCTTGGTAGGCCTAACACCGTTACCGAAGACAGCGCAGCCTACCTAGATCACAGTGGAATCAGGGTGAACATCAATAAGACAACTGAAATACCTGATGTCTTCATGCTAGGGGTGGAGGAAGTGTGCCAAGACATACGTATTGCAAAATACTGACTCTTAAACCCACATGTACTATAATCTACTCCACTGATGTGTGCTCCTCCATTTTGTTCAAATGCAGGACCAAGTAGCGACCTTCTTAGCTTGCTTTTGAAAGCATGGTGGCTGCATAGAAACCCCTTCAAATGTAGTCATATGTAGCAACCGTACAGCCCTGTCGCTTGGATATTTTGTGTTTTTGTACTGAGGTGTTATGTCACCTGTTTCCATGTGCTTGTTCGGATTGATTAAATTGCACATAACCTAAATTTCTTCAGAATTTATGAAAAATCACATTACTTGTTGTTAAATCAGTTTATTGAATGTAGTAAGGATGTGAAAATCAAGCTACTTAACCTAACTTATTTTCTTATCCACAGAGTTGATAATGCAAGCATGTACAGTACATCAGCATACAAAAAAAAGTCTGTGAAAGTGTGAGAAGCACCCAAAAGTGAAGTTGAGAGTACCCTTGTATGCAGAGATGGTGAGATAACAATACTGTCTTGGTACAGATCAGAAATGATAAGTAAGCTACTCAGTGAGGATTAACCAGTACATTATTGTGCATTTAAGGTTGCTGGAAAACATTGCCCTATCAGGGATATAGTTTTTGCTAAGTTTTACTACCCAAAGAAGACTGTCAAATAAAATGATGGGTTTATATTCTTTGTGAGGATACTCTAAGGATTACCTGTATAAATTTTTGATGGGGACATCCAATTCGGCCCGTGCCTTAAGGTAGCGGACCACTTACTCCAATACTTGTGCCTGTAAAAATGTTTACCCTATCGTTCAAGGTTCTCTAGTTCAAAATTTCAATGGTCATGGTATAGAACTTTGAAAATGCCATGAAAGCCGAGATTGTTAGCTTCAATCAGAGGGGTAGCATGTCCCGGTTGAAAACTTCTACTGGTAGCTAGGGGGCACGGAAGTAGCCTAATTTAGTGTGTAAGCCAATGGGACTGATTACTGGTGGCCCACTACCTTAGGTCAGCAGTCACATTTTTAATGTACACCTTCATGACGTTATTTTCACGTTAGTAGGCTTGTAAGTGGATTTGACAGAATTTATAACGTCGCGAAACTTCACAAGAGCAAATAACTGGTGTGATAACGCGACCTTGAAAAAGTTAAGGACGAATAGCTTTTTGATGACGAGTAACCAATATTTTTTATTCGGGGCAGCACCAGATTTTAGAAAACTATATTTAAGATGGCAATGTATTAGAGAAAGATGAATCGCTTCACATTCTGAGGAAGATTGGGTTTGAATCGAACTAGTAGGCCGACACCCTTTCTCCTCCTTAGAACACATGTGGGGAATATTGTTCTTCCGTTTAGGAGTGGGTCGAAATAAACACCAAGTAATTTTATCTTACTGACAACTTCAAGTCGTTGTATGTTAATATGTATATTTACTTTGAGTTATTCCTCTTGAGATTGAAAACCATGTATATTGCCTTTCTCATATTGAATTAAAGCATGTTAGAGGCAAATCAGTCTGAATACAACCACAACTAGACGGTTTGTACTTGCAGGCAAGTATTGATCGAAGCCACTGAAAATGGTCTGAAACGAAACGAAAAAGCCCGATATTGCACTACTTGATTCCAAGCCTCGATCGAGTAAATATTAAGTGCTCTACAAAAAATGAGCAAACGGCCTCACATTCTCAGAGAAATAAATGTTCTGCCGCCACCACAACATTTACCATTGTGTCTGGAACGTACCTTTCCCGCAGGCAACAGATGGGCTGTAAGATGTTTCTACCTCAGATTCGCCATTTGCACATGCGCATGTTAAGCCGAGACATGCCAACAGACCATAAGCGGTTGACAAGCGTGTTAAACAAACGGGGATTTTCTTTGGTGTGGTCGTGGAGTAAGCCTGCGTAGCGGCGTTCAAGTCTGGAACTATTTTATGAGTGATCAAATCAACTATATAAAGAGAGTCAACAGAACAGCGTAACGACTTATCGTCCTTCGAAAAGATGACGCCCTACATGCCTCAAATAGGCTAATTATTCAATTGGAACACCGTCAAAATTTCCACTTCATGAAAAAGTCAAAATTACTGCGTGGCAGATGAAATACTGTGCAACGTTAGTATTGTTCGTGTGTAAAAAGAGTAGCATCACACTGGAGATATTCATACGTCGAGCCATGCAAGAAGGCACGAGTTCACTTGACTAAATGGGCAAATCCAGTATTCGAAGCTATAGGCTTCGATTAATTCTGTAAAGGCAGTTTCTCGATTTTGTGGGTAGTTCGAGCTGGAGAATATTTTTGCATTATCAGCAAATGGTAGCATTGAAGATTTTGAATGAAAGATCCATCACATTGTGTAAATCGGTGACTTACGGGAAATGAATGAAAGCAACCCGTTAGATGATGTTGCATATCGAAACGTTTTGTACAAAAGCGATCTTTTCCTCCTTTTACACCAAAACTTTTAAATTGTTCTAATTAAGGTAAGCTTATTAGTTATGTTTCGAAATGATATGTTTAGGTGAAAGCAACCCATGTAATCCGATTTTCATTCAAAATGCATGGCTTTTGACCATTTTAAAATTTTGTAACGTCATAATTTCCCCTAAATAATGCGTCATTTGATGTCACACAATCACGGTTTTACGACAAATTTGTAGATCCAAATAACACCAACTCTTTTCCTCTTGCTTCCTATGACATGCAGCTATCAGAAGCGCGGCAAGTCATTTCTATATATTTGTGGCTAGAAATATTAATCCGTGAAAAGACATTTTTGCGTATAGACATCAATTCCGATAAATTAATGATTTAAGAAATATTAAAGGGTGTGCCCAATCAAAAAAGTATGCACTGGGTGTGTGTAATACTACGAACATTACAAATCCATATAGCCAAACCTTAAAACACAACCCCGAGTACTACATTAAGGGAAAACCGAACAATGCACCATGCGCCCACACACTGTAACGCATTTGTGAGGTTTATTATCGATATGTGAGTGATTGTGCAGTGAGTCATGCCCTGTTATTTATCATTTAGTGTTATAAAACATTGTATAATGACATGACACTTTTTAAAACGTTTTGTATTAGGTGGTCAGGATAGCCGTGATAGTTTTAACGAAATTTTTCAGGCTTACAGGCAACAACGATTAAATATTATTTCGTACGAAGTAAAAGAACGATATGTTTACCAGCTACTCCAAACATTATTATGCATTCATGTAACTTCGTACGAAAATCAGAGAAGTATTGTTTGGTAATACAGACCTAAGTCTGAGCCACATGATTTCCTCAATTTCCTCTTTAAAGAGTTATTCACAGGAGCAAGGCAAAAGAAATGGCATTTCAACGTGACAGGTAGCTTTTCAGTCGACTAGTTTCGTCAACAAAAAGATTTTGTAAGATAGGCATTTAACGAGTAGATCTAGTAAGACCAACGCACTTTGCCGGTTCTGGGGAAAGGATAAAAATTCAAATTACGAAGTTGTACTAATAATCGTTTTCGAGCTACTTAACCTATCATTATCAATGTATACATCTTCGTACGAAACTGTACGAAATATTGCTAGGTGATAAAGACCTTAAACCCTGAGCGATAGTTTCTTTAATCAATTTTCTCGATGTTGCATGAGCGAGAAATGTGATTGCCATGTGTACTACATGCAGTTTTCTCTCTTTTCATGCAACGAACTAAGTACAATATTGGGATATGTATCTTATTTTTTGAATGCAATGTTTGTTTGTAATATGTTACTATTCATTTCATTTACTCGTCCATTCAACATAACAACTTCATACAAAGGAAAAAAAAGTTGCAGTTCATTTAGCATAGGGACATATTTATTTCGCACGAGTTCTAACATATTACGAAAGTTTAGAAAACACTCAATTCATTACTTAGGGAATAAAGTCAATGGTGCCCATGTTTCTACATCCGATTCGAACAGGCTATGACGTCACGCATATGGGCTGAGAGACCCGAGGCAATTGGGCTGAGAGACCCAAGGCGAAGCCGAGGGTCTCTCGGCCCATATGCGTGACGTCATGTAGTCCTACTTAGCCTATATTTCTTTTTCTCATCAACAGTGTACCATATCATTTACACGATCGGGGTCTAAGCCTAGGCCTAGGCCCAATTTTGGTCCTGGGCCTATGTGAACTTTGAAACACGTATTAGGTAACAAGACCTTCACTTAATTCCCTGAATTAAAGGTCTAAAATCTGATTAGGCCTCGTACCTAATTTATTTGTTTCAATATACACGCAACATTGCCGTAAACCAAATATATTTACATTTTAAGTTGGGCAGTTATGGGGTAAATTACAGTCGTTTGCCTTAATTCGTGGCTTTAAACGACACGCATCTTTTTGAAGTAGTTGGTTCAGTATGTGTACTATAATTAAATAGTTGCTTAATGTATGTAACCTAAAACTATGTTGTCAAGCCTAGCCTAAGTTAGATATACCGTGTCAGCAAAGCCGTGTTCGTAGTCATGTTGATCAAAAAGTTGCTCTCCATTCACCCTATATTCCAACACCGGATTAAAACATTGGTAACTGACCAATCATAAGCCAGCATTCTCAAAAAGTATTTATGAATGGGCACTCAGACAGCTTCGTACGAAAAAGTAAGCTACTTACATATGGCAAGTAATGTGTGGATCTCAAAAAATGCCGACTACAACGCGGGATTTGCTTTCCATCCAACAAACAATAAACCTAAAGGCGGTGCCCCTTAAAGTGAACAAAAAAATCAGTTCCATTTCGTACGAAGTAATACTACAATAAGTTATAAACCACTGAAATTATTACAAGACATGCACGAAACTTCGCGCGAAACCGCACAAAGTATTGATTGTGATATATTGATCTAAAATTGAACGGTGAGCTGCCTTTATTTTTATGTGAGATAACGTAATAAACAAAACTTTTTATGAGCAGCAAATGGATCCAGTAATATAAGGCATTTTGTCTGTTCAGACCTAAAGGGGAGAACGATTCATTCCTTTTTTCGTACGGATTAGAACATACACATTTGTCTCCGAGCTACTCAAACTATTATTTCGCATTAATAGGGCTTCAAGCGGAACTGTATGAAATGATGTTTTGTAGTAATGATTTCAAGGTGAGCAATGAGCAGTTCTTACTAGTTTTGAGATTGTTGGCGCGAGAAAGTCCCAGGAAACGTCGCAACGTGAGAGGCAGCTTTTAATCTCTTGGTTTCGTCAAAGAATATATCTTGTAAGAATTAGGCATTTTTTCTGTCCAAGTTTAGGGCGACATCAATGTAATTTTGTTTCGTATGAAGAAGAGCTAATACATGTTTACGAGCTATGAAAGTAAGATTGAGTAAGACCAACGCACTGTGTCGGTACCGGCTAAGTTTTTGTGAGGATTTTATCACAAATATGTTTCTAGTCCATATGTTGGTAAAATTAAACTGTTTAACTCATTAATTCAAAAGATGTTACTCTTAGGCGCACGGGGATAATTCTTGCAAGGACGGCAAAAGAACATTCCTCCCGAATAATGGCACTCCTTATCATGTTTTGCCCGAATGGAACAACTGTTTTTGCCCCAATTGGGAGGGCGAGTGCCCCCTGCAAACCCTCATCCTACGACTATGATGTTACACTTTTGAGGGTGGGAGTCTCTGCGCATGTGTTCACTATCAGGAAAATGACGAACATTGGCATTGAATGTAAGTCATGTGAGAATCCTTAAAAGCCCCTCACCTCAGTCTTATCTCCCTGAAAATAGTCTGATGAAGAGGGAAGTGCTATTTTAAAATTCGAAAGGGTCTCGAAATGTTTATGGCTTGACGATAATTGAAATCCACCCTCCGTCCTGTGGGGTTAAGGTGGGGCGTTTGACCATCGATAAGGGTGAGGTCAACAAAAGTTCTTCATGGGGGTATCCCGGCATATCAAATTTGAAAAATGACACTAAGCAGTTGATGCGATGCACGTAAGTCACGTGATACTATTATTTAACTCCTTTCCCCAGTTTCTACAACATCTACAACAGGAAGAGATCTGACAAAGGTTGTAGTGGAACATTTTAGCATTAAGCGTGTTTGCCCCCCCCCCACCCCCCCCCCATCATTAAATGACTTATATATATATGGTCACGTGTCTTCGATATCTAAAAATAAAACAGCCATACTATTAGGCGCGTTTTTCTACAGGCTATTCATAAAACGGCCACAATTATCCACTTAATAGATCACAAAGGAAGTGGCATTGGTAATATCGGTTCTGTCAGATTATGATGTCCAATGAGGTATTACATAAGAGCTAAAACGTTGAAACATTTTCTAAAATACTGAAAATTACTCAGCTGCCATGTGTTTCGTTAGAATGAGTCAAAATGACGGATTTTTTTTTACCAAAAAAGATTGAAAATGAAAATTTTGTCTTTTTATTCACTGAGTCCCTACTGTAGCACTTGTGAAGGAGGCCATTCCTCGACACATAAGTGATGGTATCCGTTTATGTGACCTTTATCAGAGACACATCTAACTTTTGTCATGACCCATCCTCATTTACCACCATGGGCCTTTGTCGGAGACACACTCTAAACACTTTCTGGTTAAATCCTGGTTAATTTAACCAGGATGCGGTCAATAATTAACCATACATTTCCTGGTTAAAAAGAAAAAAAAAAGAAATTTAACCAGGAAAATGTTGAATTTCTATCAGGATATCTAACCAGTCGTTAATTTAACAAGGAAATTTTGACCAGGATTTCGGCGTTGTTTTAAACAGGAAATGTATGGAAAATTATTGACCCCGATCCTGGTTAAATTCAACAAGGATGTTTCCAGACTGCAATTAGAAAACGGACATAAATAGTAATTTTATTGGCAGAACAGGCTTTTCAACTTTTAGGCCCTTACATGAAGCTCGTGCGAATAGATTCATACTTCGGCCCCACTTGGTGGTATCCTTTCACATGTCCTCAGTCGCAATTGTATCGATCTTTGGCCATGACCCCTTCCCCTTTGGTCCCGACGGGCATTTAACGGAGGCAAGTCGAAAATGTACAAAAAAGCTGGTGACTATAAAGCCTATCTTGATTTTGGGGGCGCTACAATCATCACTTTCGAAATCAAAGGGTCCAGATCACTACACACAGACACCTTTATCCCGATCGGATTGGTCACTTGAATTCTTCTTCCGACCCCTCCTATCACATGGGAGTGAGATGTGTAATCACAAATATCTTTTCGGAATCACGATGGTCGAATACATATGTGATTATAGCTTTGAGGGTATCTGAGAGATGACCCACACGATTCTGAATTTAAATGTTACATATCTACTTTCCCAGAAGAGATATTATTCCAAAATGGACCACAAACTTTGGGCAGATGCTCACCGTCTAATAAGGTGTTTCTTGATTGGCTGTTGTCATTGTATTGTGTCGGTTTTGTATTCTTTGTAAGCGTATGATTAAGTTAGGGATTTGGACTATCGTTAGCCAGTTAGGAAATTTCTTGTTGAACAGTGCGAATCGCCCCAAAATTTATGACACCGTATGGAACACCATGCTTTTCAACTTTTGGTACCTCACCGTAACTTGTGTGAGGGGTCCATACCCATACAACCAGTTGGGGTTATCCGCCCTCGTGTCCAATGTTACAAACACTATGAACATTTGCCATTGCCTATTCCTTTGACCATGGTGGGAACTTTTGGTGTCAAATCAAGATCGACATTGTGATTGTTGTTACGGCATGTAATTAGACCCGTTTTTCAATCGTTGGGTCATTATTGAACCCCGCTTTGTGTGTGTGTGTGTGTGGGGGGGGGGGGGGGGGCAATACACTTGTGGATAACCTTTGATACAAGCAAACCGATTTTTTGCCAAGGCACATTCCCCCTTAGCCACGCTTTGTTTTCGGAGGAAATACACCACAAAATTAGCATTTATTTATCAAGTTTTATATATCAACAGTACATGTACGGTATAAAATTATTGTTGGATATTTTTCATTTACATTATCTACAGCATATACACTCTGTACAATCAGAACCAAAATTGACATAGTCTCTAAGAGACCGAGCGGATCATGTGGGGACTGGTTGGGGTGGGGGAGGGGGGAGGTATGCACGTGTGCTTTCTTTGTTAATCGAGCTGGGCAATTACAGACTCATACGAATAATGCATGATGTCAACAACTTTTAAAGTAAATGTTTCGTATAAAAAATATACTTTGAATATATTTTAGCAATGTGTATGTGATCCGACAGGTTTTCGATTTTGTTATTGATGTTATCCCTTGTTAAGAATGGTACTAGAAACCTTACTAATATTTATCTCTATTTTGCTATAAACAAGTGTTTCATTCATTCGTTCAATATATTGTACAAAGCATGGGCCATTATGCCGGGACACAAAGAGGTGGACCCATCTCATTTTACAAATAAACTCATTGATTTAAAAGATACAGTCGAATTTTTTGACCTTGCCACCAACACTACTACATTGTTTCAAACTATTCAAATTCTTATTAAACATCCACGCGAAAACACCTTCATATGAAACAGTATTTCACACTGTTTGTGCTATAAACAATATGTTATGTGCTTTGAACAATAAGTTGCGTATAGAGCAATAGACCCATTTCCGAATAGCAATAACAATGCATTGTGGGATAGAAGGTTGGTGTTTTGCTACAGTAAAATGTCATTGATAAAAAAAATGTTTACCAAAACTGTATCCCACAATCCTTTGTAATTGCTATTTGGAAATAGTTCTTTGGGGAAAAGTGAAAAAGAAGGACTTTTGAAGTGAGACATCAGTTCTGCTTCGTATTAACCAAAATTAAGTTGTTGTCGCCTTTAACCATGGGCAGACGAAACGAATTATCTTACAAAATGTATTTGTTGACGAAACAAGTCGATTGAAAAGCTACCTCTCAAGTTAAAATGCCGTTTCTTTGGAATTTCTCGGGAGATCAATCTCATTCAAAAAAGAGGACAACTTGCTGTTCAACTTGAGGTCTATATCACCAAACATTGTTTCGTACAGTTTCGTACGAAGATGTGTTCATGCTTATAATAGTTTGAGTCGCTCCCAACCATAAATTGGTTACACGTTGAAGGAGACAAAATTAAATTGCTGTTGCCTTTAAGTCAGGACAAACAAAAAGCCTTATCTCACTGGATATATCGACTGTGAAAAGCTACGACCATCGAATGTTTTTTTTTAACTATTTCTCGGGAGCAACTTCACATAAATTGAAGGGAAATTATCGCTCAACTCTAGGTCTATATCAATAAAGTATTTCATACACTTTCGTACGAAGAAGCTGTGTGCACGCGAAATAATAATTTGGGTAGCTCGTAAACAATTATAGTTCTATTTTGTGCAAATCAAACTGAAAATCCAGTCGCCTTTAAGCCGGGACAGACAAAAAGGTTTAATCTTACTGGATCTTTTTCTTGACGAAAACAATCGATTGAATACCTACTCCTCACGTTGAAGTCATTTTTTACTTTCTTGTGAGAACAATTAAAAAAAATGAAGACAACTTGTCGCTTAATTTAGGTCTTAATCGACGGCTTTGGTGAAAAAAAAAAAAAAAAAACCATGGGCTAAACCTAAGCCTTTTTAAAAGGCACATCGAGGCCAAATGGAAAGGACCTTTGAAAAGTTTCGTCACGCTTTTGATAGAGGGCACATGCTGGCAGCGGCCAGGTGGCGTTGCTAAGATATTTTCCAGGGGGCAAAGCTCGAAAATTTCCCCAAACCTTTTCAGTTTCAGTTGCAGTATATTTTCAGCTACAGTAAATTTTCAAGGTCAAGGTGCATGTGTTACTTACAAAATAAGTAAATTTATGACAATAACAAGATTATCATGACGATATTTAATGTTTACTTAGTCAATACATGGCCTACAAGATTCTAAAGTTGCCCACTATAGAATTAAGATAATGTCATCAGGGGCCCATTGTCACCCTCATCTCTATTGATTAATGTGATAAATTTTCCGAAAAGATTAAAAAGATTAATTTTCCGGACCAGTCCTTTAAAAATAAGATATACATTACACGTTTTTCCAAGTTTACAGGGTTATCATGTCTTTTTATGTTTTTGGCTCCATCCATGGTTAAACACACAGTAAGATTAGTCGTTAACCCTGCCCGGTACTAGCTGGTAGGATGAGAGGCCAGTGAATGCTGTCAACGAATCGGTTGGAAACTGGACTGTTAAACCTCGTCTAACCCGACCTAACCCAGAGCGTTGTCAACTTAAGTGACGGGCGAGAGTGATACGCGGAGCGCGACCATCAGTTCACTGTCATTGCCGTTCGCATTGCCATACTGCAAACGTGAACTTAGCTGCAGAGTTCATTTTCTGCTACCAAGAGAGCCAAAAAAAAAAAAAATTGAAACTTTTATAACCTCAGCCTAGTGGAAAGACTGAGTTATAAAGCAAACAATGCAAAGAGTGGACACCTTGTAAAGTAACGTAGACGAATTGAGTCCCCAAATTCCCGGCCTGAAACAATTTATCCAGATAAAATTTTCTGATACGTCTTTATTTTCGGAAGAGTCAGTTTTTGGAACACGCGATATCTAAATAAAGTATGTCTGGATGAGTTTGGCAAGGCCTGACAAAGGCCATTTCCTGCAAACGGGAGGCTTTTTGGGCAAAATTTTTCTTCTTGGTACGCTACGCGCCAACTGATGGTGACGCTCCGCTTAGATAGTGAAACGTAAATTAGCACCCCCAGTATTGTCCCTAGAACCATGCCTTTATATTAGTTATTTAACTTTCCCTGGTTTGGAAACTCCTTGCGTTCACTGTGTATGCACAGACGTAAAAGCTGTATGTACGTTCATAGATTTTGTAAGGTGCGTCCGTATCTGTCCGTAAAAGCATATTGAGCTCTTCAAGAAAGTTCATTATGTGACTTTGAAGATGCACATGATCAATCGGTAGCGATATGGGTCCTTTGAGTGATGTACTGTTTCTGCTGGGAAGTGAAATTAAAGTTGACTCAAGGGCTAAAAGGGAACCGCAGGAGGCCTCCAAATCAGTGAGTTTTTAATATTTTTGAATAAATGAAGAAATCCTATATTCTCGGGTTTCTTTTTTATCTTTTAAGGCGTGAAATACTGGTTCCGAGTGATATGGCGTTTGGAGACCTTCGCTAGGGGCCTTCAGTAGGCCCTAACGTTACAACTTACAGGCTTATCATACCGTAGTCAGTGTGTAGATCTACTTCATTACGCTAGGTGGATTTCCTAAAATTTTGTACGACCGCAATTACTGATAAATATTGTACAATACACTCGTCTGATAAATCGTTATACTCGTTTGTAAAAATGGTGTAATCCAACTAGTCTAACGTTAAACAGTGCGACTGCTACTATGCCTCGCAATTTCGCGGAATTGCTGAGTGTGCTCACCAAGTTACTGATGCTAGCCCAACCTTCGATTGTCCCGCTTTTTTAATTTGCCGCTTTACGCCCGTTCTAATTTAAGACAAAAATCTTAAATATACCTTTCGCAATAATTTACGCCATAATTGAAGTCATTGCAGTTTGATAATTGTTCGCAAGAGACTCTCGAAGAAATCAGTTTACGTTGTCTGCATACATACAATACGTATGGAGCGTCCAAAAACAAGGCTCTCGTGTACTATCAACGTTGCGTCACTGACGAAAACCGGAATCTCAACATAAGCAATCAGTTCTCGAAGTTTCCAAACCAGGGAGGGTTGTAATAACTATGGCGAAACAAACAAATCGAGTAAAAGGCTGCTACATTAAAATGTCCTTTTTGACTTTTCTCGGGTGCAACATCACGAAACTTGAAGGAAACTATCGCTCAATTAAGGTCTTTATCAAGAAGCAATTTTTCGCACAGTTTCGTACGAAGCTGCATGAATGGGTAATGATAAGTTGAGAAGCTTGTGAACAAATATTAGTTTAACTTCGTACGAAACAAGGACTTTAACATTTTCGCCTTTCGCCGGAGCCGACGTAGTGCGTTGGTGTTACTGTAACTACTGGACCTACTTGTTAAACGAAACAAATTGAGCGAAAAGCTGCTACATTTAAATGTCCCTTTTTTCATTTTCTCTCACTGGGTGCAACATCAAAAGAATTGAAGGAAATTTTTCGATCAATTTAAGGTCTATATGACTAAGCAATATTTCGTACAGTTTCATATGCAAAGCTGCATGGCGCATAGATAATAATAAGTTGAGAAGCTCGTAAACAAACATTAGTTCAACTTCGTAAGAACCTGAATTATGTTGTTGTCGCTTTTAACTGTTTAAACACGGGCAGACGTAAAGCCTTATCTTACCAAATCTATTTGTTGACGAAACCCCAACAATGAACATAGTTCGTTACATGAAAAGAGAGAAAAACTGCAAGTAGTACACATACATTGTTATTGCGTGTACGGAACGTGATATTTACATTTAAAAGAAAAAACATGATAATATTATTTATCTTTTCCACACGATACCCGCACAACGTCTGCTATGATTCATACCACGCTGTGCGTTTCGCGACAGTCACTTGCTCGCAATCCAGTACGATTTAACTTTTTCAATTTAGAACATTTGAGGCTTCCGCCGGTATCCATCGATCACACTGAACTTTTCATCCCCGTGGAAGCTAATGTTATGTCCAAGCACCCTCTTTCCTTTTCATTCCGCAGTGTTCATTCCAACACACCTATTTTAGAGTGGTACAGTCACAGCGGTTATCGTCATAGCGTGTACGTGGCTGGATCCCCACATTATGCTCCTGCAGCAGGGATGAAATTGGACACTCAAAACAGTCCGCCACATTCGGTGTTAAACTTTTAGCTACTCTCATGGAATTGCAAATATCGAAACTGATAGGTTGGGCCACGAAGACACATTAGCGCAATTTGAAAATTCATGTTTTGTTTACTTTAGGAGATATGAACAAAACACCGTAGACAACTGGCTGTTTTCGATAACGGCTTTCGGTTTAGCTGTTAAAACTTTGAAACGGTAGATGAGATCTGAAATATATCATAATGAAACGTTCCCTCTTACTTTTTGTTACATCCTCCTTCTCTGCCTGATTAACTCTTATCGCTTCAGGGAGGAAAAATTAGCTCACTACACCAGACTTCATTAAGTCAAGTTTCATATCTGAATTGTTTATTGACAGTAAAAGATGTGTTTCAATACACAGAAAGTTACGTAACATTTGGGTTAGCCGGTAGGCCAGTCAAGCATGTGTAAATTGCTTTCACGCAGTGTAAACACGTTGAGAGTATAGCTCATTTTAGGACACAGATCATGTAACAAACTCAAATATCAGTTACACCCCACACCGCCTTTGATCTACTTGGGTGTGTATATGGCATTTTCAAGAAGCGACGTCACAGCATGATTTATTTACATATTTAGATTAAGCACAAGTTTTTTTACACTAGAATAGACCCACCTAATTAAGTGGTCGTACGTTTTGGTCCAATATTTTGCAACCGAGATGTGGTTTCGCTGACTAAGTACGATGTAGGCACAACGTGGTAAATTTTGAGGTAAATTCCGCCAAAACAAAAAGGTGGAGCAACACATCCAATGTAAAACTAACCAATTTCACATTCGGTGTTTCCTTTCTGTTGTTAAAACATGCTTTCATTCAAGGATATTGTAAACGTAGATACCAAACTCCTATCCCTACGCTGTTAGACTCGCTGACTCCTCAATCGGAGGGGGGGGGGGGGGGGGAGTGTTCATTTGACATGCGCACAGTTCTATTCGGTTATTTGCGTGCACAATAAAGTAACAGAAAATTCATTGTAACGACATGTCATCCTGCGTGCATTTTCAAAGCACGTTCTGTACGCGCACAATGTATTTCTCCGTGTACAGTCCGGCGTAATTGTCGCGTACTTTCGCGTGCTTGGAAAAAGAACGCAGTGGTTGATTTTGTGTTGTAAGCGAGTAAGAATGTAAACGCGTGCATATAGATGCGCGCTTGTGGAAATGCCATAGAAACTGACCAATAAATAAGCCAATGGACTTCAAACCAGTCGTTGTGCGTTTAAATATTCTAAGGTAGAAAGCCGGCGAAGAAGCCTAAAAACTGTTTCATGTGATCTTTTTGGAAAACGGTGTTTTCAAGAACTGCAAATGTTTTGAAATCACAGTGTCACGTATTTAAATTAATATCATTTAACTGCTAGCTTTAAAACGAATGATCAGTGATCAGAACTTCCGCCCCTCCGTTTCGACCTCCATGAGGTAGTCACAGCGCCATTTTAAGTTTGGTATCTATGTTCATAATATCTTTGCTTTAATTTTACTACAGCGCCCTCCCTTAAGAGGTTGTCTTGTCATTTATACCATGGGCGTCACCAGGTCGGGAGTAAAGGAAGTTATTGCCGAGACAATGGCAACGCTCCCCATTCGCCCAGGTGGGGGTCCAGGGGCGATGTCCCCGGAAGATCTGAAGAGTAAGATGTATCAAATGTCTTTAATTCGGTGAAATATCGCCAGTATTGCTAGTGTGGTAATGCCAAACTTATGACTTCGTAAAGATTCAGAAAAAAAGGTGAAGTGGAGTGGCACCATCCAGAGGAAAAGGACCCCCAGGAAAAACCTCTTTAAAGATCGTGGAATATAATGAAGTACCGGTATTCAAGATTAGGGAGGTAAAAATAGCGAACCTCAAATAACAGATCATGAAGAAACTTTAAGAGCATTGAACTCTTCAATGGGGAGAAATTAAGAAAAACATTAAAATATGCAATGAACAGCATCTGTTTAACATCATTAGATATCAGGCTCTATAGAACAGAAAAGTAATTTGTGCACAATTTGATTTCACCAATGTAAGACTACTTTGTTTTTTATTTTCAACCTTGCTCCTCCAAGACCTAGAAAATAGTGTCATTTATTCCATTAAAAAGGGTAATGGGAAGGTAAAAATTGGAAAAGCCGGGCAAAAATTGCAGGAAGAACAGAAGAAATTAGTTCAGATTTAGAATAATGGTTGAACCTCCCTCAGTTTGATACGTATGCACAGATAAAATGAAGTTTATTTTCAGTTCTACCACTCCTACCATACGTTGCTGAGACTGAATCCTGCATTCTGATTAATTGAACACTCACCTGTTGTTTCACAACACACGGTAAATAAACATAAACACGGTGATAAAGATGAAGTTTTTTCACACATTTTCTATGGTAGAATATAGGACTAACATTTGTCTGACCATTACTGCCTCATAAACCGTCTCGCTTGTTTGTTTTGCTTGTTGTTTGTTTTCATTTGATCCTCCCTTGCGGAAACTCGCCAACGCCCCAATGAAGGGGTATTAACGCCAAGCTGGCAATGCCAGTCTCGTGAGACAAACTCACAGTTTAACGTCTATGATTAAGGGATAGCAGATTAATTACAATCCAGAAAACTAGACGACAATTTTGATGTCGGAGCTTGGACTTGAACTCACGACCTTTTAACTGGAAGACGCATTTCATTACCACTGTACCACTTACTCCTCGTCTCCAAATTAGCAACACAACGGACATCACTCAGCTTGAATTTTGAAAAAGTCGCAACCCCTCAGACAGCCGGAAATTGCCTTTCCTAGGCTTATAAGCAGAATCGAGGCCGTCGATATTTTGATCTTTCGTTTGCAATAAAATTTTCACTAAAAATGAGCAAATCTACAAAAAGGACAGAAAACTCCCAGATGAAATGTACTAACCATTGGCTGACTACATTTAGCTATAATCATTGGAAAATGAGTTTGCTTGCGCGTTCTACAAACTATTTTACGTCATGTAGCATGAGATTATCATCAATAAAATTTTGGAAATTGAAAAACTACAGAAACTATCGAAAATCCAAAGGCTTCATAATATAATGATATACCGCACCTGGGAATCGATAAAACATTACCTGGTCTTGTGTCTTTCCGTGGAAAAATGTAGAACGGAATTAAAAACATGAGTACCGTATGTCTGTGACTCTGTTGCGACTCTTGCCAGAATTCCAGTTTAACTGAATTGATACAAATGTGTATATGGCTCGACCCGACCTCCCGACTATATATAAATGATTTTTCTACTAACGCCGTTTGAGAAAAACCCGGTTTGTCACGTTGCTAGATATTTTTACATTAATTTGTGGGCAGACTTACAGATTCGTTCACACTTAATTCGTATGGGTGAGCAAACAAGCTTCGCTGATTTGTTTACCATTGCCCAAAATTCGGTTCCACAGCACCGCAGGTTAAAAAGTTTCGCAAAATTTTAAGAGGATCATTTTGAAAAGTGCAAAATCGTCATCTCATTCATATGCTGACCAAATACCTCTCGACCAAGTATATTTCATCCTTCTGGTGACTATTGGTGATTGTCATATAGTGATATGGTGCGTCACAAGATAGCTTTTGATTGATTTGTTCGGGCAAAATTTTGGGGACTGTGTACATCCTCTCTCCCCTTGTAGTCTGGTAATTAAAATGTCCCAGAACTTTTTTGCAACTTTTGCCCGAATATTGGGTCAATTCGGTCAAAGGTTTGCGCAAGAATATGAAGTGAGGCTGACGAAAAATTGTTTTTTTATAAGTTGTCCGAATGTGTCGCAAATTTTGGTATCTTTTAGAGTTTTCATGAAAATTGTACTGTGACCACGGTGCTTTTTATTATTTTTTCGGCCAAGTGTTTGAAGGAATTCGGGCACGCCTAGGAGTTTTCTGTGTAAGTAGAAACAAACCAGGTTTTAAGACTCAAACGGCTGCCCGTATTTTTCCAGATCCCTGCCCGAATTTTAGGTCTTGAGAAAACTTGGGGGGGGGGGGCAGTCTGTCCCTGACCCACCCCCCTCGTAGGCCTATGGATGAGTGAATACTGATCAACTGTTCGTTCACGTGATGGCAATGGCAATGCTTCACTTCTCGCGTAGGGAAAACACTAGTACAATAAAGGTTCGGTTTCGCTGGACAAGTGATATACTACATACACCTGGTTGGCGGACCGGGCGAGGTTGCCAGATTCTTGTAATGATTTGTAGCCAAAAACTAGGTCACAGGCATAGAGCATGGTCGCAGGGGACAAGAATCAGCCAAACATGGCAGATCATAGGCTAAGTCAATTTCGGCTGCTCTGTTCGGTGGTGGGTTAACTATAGTGTCAACTTTAAATTGGATCAAGGCTCCCAAGTTTCTTTTACTTCTTCTCTGATTTTTGGGGGGACGTCCCCTGGCTAAGAATTTTAGGGGGGGGGGACGTCCCCTCGCTAAGAAATGAAGGGGGGACGTGTCCCCCCCCCGTCGTCCCCCCCCCCCCCGGCTTCCGCCGCCAGTGCTTGGACTCGGCAGATTTTGGTGGGATAACTACCTCTTCATAGTACTATCCTATCAAATTTAAGCAACTTATTACTGACATAGAACACCGTTGGGTCAAATGTATATATTCAACACAATTAAGAATATGGTAAGCAGCAGGTGAGCTAAGGGTAGAAATCTGCAGGGGACATCTTACTTTAGAGATTTTTTGTTTGAAGTAATGTTAAAACACTCAGAAAAGTCGACTGCTATCCCGCAGGTGCACTTCCGTTTTAATTTTGAGGTATACTGAGCCTTAATACTGACATGAAGCAGTTTACCCACCAAAATGAACAGAATTCAAGAGATAAATGTATCGTTCTAATACAGTTTTAATAAAAATGATTGTTCCCTCAAAAATGTGAAAGTAAAAGGTATTTCATAAAAGTACGATTAGATGATTTTAATACCGTGGAAAGGTGTATCTACATATAACTATATAACCTAAGATTTGCTAGTGGACGGCACCTCACAAAAAGTAAGGGGTAAAAAAGTAATTTGAGGGACTCCATCTGTAATCGCAGAGAGATTAGGTATTCAACATAATAATTTATACTTTGCAATGACGAAGAAATCCTTTCCGAATTTTGGTAATCCTTTAAACGTTTCTGTAAAAAAATCAACAGGGGTCATTCGCACCCCGATCCCACCCTCTTGGTGACGCCCATGTATACGACGGTTAGTGCACCAACAATGACATAACCGTTGCTTTTTTTAAGGTCACCTGGTCAAAGCTCATTTGTACATGGTTAGTAGAGGCTCCCTCTTTAGGAACCGAAAATGGTATTGCTTTGCGATTGCCATTTTCGAAGTCTTCGTATCCGAAAACCTCAAGAGAAGCAGTTGTATTTGCCTTTTTTCTTAAAGTTATGCAGACCCCTTCGCGGGGGGGGGGGGGGGATGGGAGTGTGGTTAGGGCTGTCACGTGATTAGCGTGCGTTGCATCAAATTGGGATGCTCATTTCTGAACTCAGCGTACCCCCGGAAACCCCCAGAACGAAATGATGAATCTCACACTTGCTTGGAAACATGGATTTCCCCACGCCTTGAAACTTAGCGGAATGTTAGCTCGGCGACGTCATTTTTCAAATCGGCTCACCCTATTTTCAATCGCATAAACGTTTGAAAACACGGATTCCCACCTTCTTTCCAACCTATCAGGTAAAAATAAAAAGTCACGAAACCGCTTTGACAAAATGAAGTGTACTGTAGATGGCACTGATAACAAATATGAGGTTTATTTTGCCGCAGGGTGTCGGCTTTTGAGATGTGGCTTTTTGAAAATACCGCAGAAATAGAAAATGAGGGCGTTTTTGAGGGGGGAGTAGATATGCAAATTTAACCCCATATGTATGATGAACGTGGTCGAATTCACCTAACTGCAAAGTTTGACCTTTCTGCAATTATATCAGTGATATGTATAATATATCAATGATATGTATAAGTAGTCAAAATTACTGAAGTTTATATTATTTGCCGATGACACAACTGTTTACTATCATAATCCTGATGTCAATCGAGCCCTCCAAGTTGTTTCTTCAGAGTTAAAAAATGTTCCTGAATGGTTAGCGTCAAAGAAGTTATCTTTAAATATAAGTAAAACTAAATTATTGGTTTTTAATAATATGAAAGGTGACACTGCACGTTTTACTATAAATTTTAAGAACACCATCATAAGTAGTGAAAATTCTACTAAGTTCTTAGGGGTTACAATTGATAATAAACTTACATGGCAGGATCACATTCATAACGTTACTAAATCCGTTTCTAAAATCGTCGGTGTTATGAATAGACTAAAACATTATATTCCTAGTTGTTCCTTGTTAACTACCTATAATGCATTAATTTTACCACACCTTACTTAAAGTATTTTATTATGGGGTAATGCCTTGCCAACATATACAGACAAGCTTTTTATTCATCAAAAGAGGGCTGTACGAACTATATCAAAAGCTTCACCATACACTCATTCTCTTCCACTTTTCACCATTATAATTTTCTAACTCTAAAGGACCACTATAGTTAGGCGATCTTTTGTATAGGCACAACAGCGGTCAACTCCCTCCTGATTTCCATTCCTTTTTCAACCTTAATAGTTGCCATCACAACTATCCAACACGAAGAAGAGATAATCTCCTCCAGGCACATACTAGGACAATGTTTGCGCACTCTCGCTTGAGAAGTAGCGGGGTATCTCTCTGGAACTCTCTTGACATTAGCATAAGAAATGCCCCTAACCTTAATCTATTCAAGAAGTACTTAAAAAAATCTTTCTTGCTATTGTATGTGGATAATTAATTTTACCTGGCTAAAAAATAAATAAATAATCAAATAAATAAATAATTAAAAATCTGGCTAAAAGTAAGCATCAAACTAGCATCAATTCTTTATATACAATCATGTAAATGTTATAGGAGTCATATCCGTATTTATATATTCTAGTTGTGTAAGCAATTAAGAACATCTTAGTTATTAGGGCCAGACTAGAAAAGCTTGCAAGCTTCATCTGGTTCCTTTTCTACTGTCTTCATACTCACGTTTCTTGTAAATATTATTACGTATTGTATCATAATAATAATGATAATGAATGTACATTTGTATGTAGGACAGTTGAATAAACAATAAACAACAATAAACAACAATTCGGTGACATTCGATAATTTGGCTAAAAAGGAACCCATGGACTAACCCCTTCTGTAGTGGACCATCCAACGGATCAGTCCGAAACTTTGCACACATATCCATTGGAGTACGCTAATTGCAAAAATGTCCATTTTCAATTGCATATCTCTCTGGGAAGGAGGGAGTGGGAAGGGGTTTCAGCTGACACCCGGGGAGTCGACAAGAAAGTGTCAGTGTGGGGCAATCTGGACCCCTCATTTCAAAATAATATAGCGCCCGTACAGGCACGATTGAGACAACATTCACTAATTTCGTGGTGCATTTCGACTTGTTGGGTCACCATGGCCAAGGGGAACACACCATGGCCAAAGTTGATAGATATGTTACATAGGACATATCGACGGGTACTCTCGGGGTTTACGGTGTCCACTCACGATTTACGGTAATT
Organism: Holothuria scabra; assembly: GCA_037179385.1. Lineage (NCBI taxonomy): Eukaryota > Metazoa > Echinodermata > Holothuroidea > Aspidochirotida > Holothuriidae > Holothuria > Holothuria scabra. The sequence continues at coordinate 48,014,946 of CM074185.1, forward strand.
GCTCAAACGTTGACTAGCTGCTTATCCCACAAAAAGTAGCAGTAATAGTGTGGTCCATTTCGACTCTCCTCATCGTGGCCCATAGGAACGGACCCTCCATGTGGACAGTTGATTAATATGTAAAAGTGGACACGTGCGAGGGTACACTCGATGGATTTTTTCGGGTATGGCCCACTCCCAGAGCCAGAGTTATGAATATGAATTTGCTTCCACCCCAAACATGGCGAGATTTTTTTCCCTCTTTTTCTTTTTCCTTTTTTTAAGCGATGTGTTGGTGTTCTTTATTGCAAATAACGTGAACACAGAACGAGATTAATGATTCTTGTTAGAGTAATAGCTCACGCCAAATCAAACCAAAATTGCACTGCGGTCTTCGTCGGACGCCTTCCTGGGGGAACAAACTAAGGAAATGGGTAACGTGCATTGTATCATCGAGGCGGGTGATGGATCATTTTTTGAAAAGCTCGAAAAATAAAAGGACACCTACCATGGGGAATAGGGAGAGAATTGCAATTATCACTTCCGCCATTAAAATTCATGGACTCTTTAACCCGGATTCCAGGTTAATATCATACGCCGAATCGAAAAAATTCAATCCGTCGTAAAAGCCCCTGTCCTGTATTTCAACTAAAGTAGGAGGCTCTTGCGTGGTTTACGTCGTTCGTACGAACTCGGGATGCTCAAATTTGAACTAGGCGTATCCCAAACTCCGCATATGAATCATTTTGTAACGTTTCACCTATAGAAAGACCAAATCCCCACTCTCAGTACCCCGGTAGTAGGAATGATTTGGCGGTTACGGTACAGATTGTCTCCAACTTCGACGAAATAACAAGATTCCAAATTGAAGTCCGTTACCCAGTGTAAGTCCCCTGTTAGAAGATGTGGCCCTTCAAAAGGGACCACATGGGGGCCAAAGCTGATGTTTTTGCAGCATAACTCCCTAAAGACACATGTAATAATATAAACATGAGACTTCCGATTTGGAATCCGCACCGTGGAATACGTACATAGCATTATTTCGGCCAAATGTTGGGAACATTGATTTCACATTCAAATTCAACGCCAGGGCTTTGGTGTAAACTGGCTAACCGCCCAGATTGGAACAAAAGTAATTAAATGAGGGCATCCCAACATGCTGTTTCTAAATATAATATTTTAAGCGCCCTCATTATTACAGCTTGGTCTTTATTTGGCTTTCAAAATCAAACATTGGCCCATTTCAATGTCATTTTTTGAATAAAACGTTCGCTATTTTGGCCTAGTTTTATACAACAGATAACAGCTGCGCCATCTTCGGTATTTTTGCTAGAATAGAGCAACGTTTAGTCCTTAAAGTATCACCATTTTAACCAAGTAGGGGTGGTGAATCCCCCCCCCCCCCGCCACGAGTTCAAGCAAGGGCCAAAAGGTTGAAAGGCTGGTTTTCCCATATTCCGTATCACTAATTTTGAGGTCCACTTGCCTCCCACTGTGGCCAAGAGGAAGAGGACAATATTAAAAGGCTCTTCTCTTTGTATTATACGACACATGTGTGGAGACCCCCCACGTAGCCTATGTGTCGAAGATCGAGCCCCTTCCAGCAACTTACAAATGACGGGAGAATTGGAATTATCATCCCGGATTAAACGTTTGATGGCCCTGTGATAAAGTTTCTGGCGTTACAGTGCACATCGAATTTAAAAAAATGGCGCTGACATCTTCTTCGTGCCATATGCTGGAGGTTCAAACTAGGACTGAGGGAAGGAGACTACAACGCTCGTGACGTATGTGCATTGTATCTACTCGGAGTGATCATTTTTGAACCCAGAGGGGCTGATAATCCTTTGGTCAGTACCTTTTTTGTCTAATTCTAAGCTACGTCATACGACAAACCCGATCACTCTGCTGAGGATGAGAATCACAATAATCACATCCCCTATAAACACTTCGTGACCCCACTACAGTTATTATGAAGTTATTCCAAACAGCGAATCCAAAAATTCATCTAACAACTTTTTCAGATCACTGCACGAAGGTTTTAAATGGGTGGGGGTAAGGGTGTAGAATGACTGTTACCAGTGTCGTAGCTAGGAAGGGTCATTGGGGGCTCCAGCTCCTTACTGAATCGCTTATCCCCTAGAAGCCCCCCCCCCCCCCCACTGGGGACTTGGTAAATAATTCTGAACAATCCATTCAAACATATCTTGTAATGTTATTTTTTTTAAGTAAAATCATATATATAGTCAAAAGTTATGGCAGTCACACAATTCATCAGTATTTATTGAGCTAAGTCAAGAGTCGCAAAGCGTAAAATTTATTAGCATGTTTTCAATTCCGTTTTATAGTTTTCCCACGAAAATATGCAAGACCATTTCATCCATTGGTTGTGATAAATTTTATACAGTAGTTTTCTGATCGAATAGCGACTGTTTATACCCCTTATAAGCCTGGGAAACGTCATTTCGACAGTCTGATGGGTCGGATTTTTCAAAATTTCTTTCCTCGCAAAGTTATAGTTATAAGTGAATATTGTTATCAAAAGAATCACCAAAAGGGCGACTAATTAGATCTCCTAAAAGCGTGAGAAATGACATTTTTGACTGTCTCAGGTGTACGAGTTTTCAAATTTTCTGGACACTCCACGCCAACCAATGGATGGTCTCCCTACGCCTACGGAAATAACTTACTAAGGCGGGCACCGACAGAGGTACTTTCTACATACAGCACGATTTCAGATTTGCAATCGTAGGATCCATAGTCTAGTGGAATGAACTGAGGTAATCAGTATTTCAAAAATGTGTTATATCTGAGAAAAATCATAAATTTTTCTAAACAGAATTAAACACAATTAAACCTGGCAAATGTCATTTCCAGCCATCTGGCAGGTGTTAAAATCCAAAATTTTATTTGTACGCTCCACACCATCCGATTGTAGCACTACGCTTTGGTAGTAAACCCCAGCCTCCCACAAAAGTATTCCACCATGCCCCCACGAAAAAAATCAGTGTCTGTCATGTGATGAACGTGCATTGTCATTTACTGACTCGCCGTGCCGAGCATCCCCCAAAACATAATGTGAAGTATCATATTGCATATTCGGAAATCGTTTTTCTCCACCCCTTTAACCCCATTACCCTCCATGATAAGGAAGCAGGGGGAACTTTTCAGCTCAGAGAATACATTTTCATATCAGTGCCCTGAAAACTGTGGACACCTAATTTTCAGTCGCATCGTGTAAATGTTTGGGAACACGGCGGGTCCCTCCCCCCCCCTAGTCCAAAGTTGAATGTGATGTAAAATGCTACAAAATAACTTATTAGGTAAGTATTAATTAATCTGAAAGATGAGACTTGCGCGGCTACCCCTGGAATTGGACTCTCTCTCTCTCAATTAACAGTTACAGTAAGGGCCCGAAAGTTGACACGTGGGTTTTCCCATCCCCATACCGTAACACTCATTGGGAAGTTTATTCTCGATTGTCTCATTAAACGGCCTCCTTTAGCCAAAGGGGAAGGGTCATTGAAAAAGTTCGTATTTCTTTGGGAAAAAAAACTAGGCCTGTTAATACGCCAATACAAAGCTAGTATGAGACACACACACACACACACATTGTTTCAGTTCCGGGTTCAAAGCGGTAATGTTTTTCTTCATTCCCAACACCCGATGAGCGAACTTAAATGTACATTAGTTGAAAACACGTATGTTAATTCGTTAGATTCGTGATTTAACGACACACCAACACGAATGTGTTATAAAGTGTCAGATAACCTGGTAACAACTTCAAAGTTTAAACTTATTTCCCAGTACTATAGGTTCAAGTTTTGTTTTTTCTCTTTAGTCGCCTTTTACGACTGACAGGAATTACCGTGGGCATATCCTATAACCGCCAACCCACAGGTGTGGAAACATGTATGACGCACTGTTTGTACTTAGTGATTCTTGTACAATTAAATGGGACTTCTACCCTAATGCATGGAGCGAGCCATGCTTAACCTGCCTAACGTGCAAGCTAAACAGAGAGCCAACGTTAAAAAATTGCCTTAAAGAAAGGGTTCAAAGTCGTATAAAGTTTCGTTATGTTGGAGATGTACTTGGTCTAAGCATCCTGGTGAAATTTACATGAAAAGATGATGTGTGGTTCTCAAGATATGAGCAAGTAGACTTATCGCATTATCAACAAAGAGTGAATTTGAAGCAAGCATATCTTCTATCGCTCTCTTGTTTTTCTTTAAACTTTACAGCCATATTTTCTCCTCAACAACATTTTTTTTCAAAATGTTTTTGCGTAAGTGACACGAGAGTCTCACAAAGTTTGATACCCAACAGGGAGGTCATGTTCCTATTATCTTCAAGGTCAATCCAACAGTCTAAAAGCCGACAAAGGGAAGCAAATTATTCATTTTCTTTTACATAATGAAAACTGAATTTTTGCTTAAACTTCCCCTTTAATATAGTTCCATGCGAGTGCTGTGTTTCAAACATCTGGTCTTTACATCCTGAACATTGTGCTGATCTTGACGGTAATAGAAAGTAGAAAATGTAGAAAGTAGAAAATCGTAACCACTTACTGTCCATGATTGTTTTTGTGCCAACGTACTTTGGTACGTACTAAAGCTTAGAATATCGTCCTTTCACATTTGTTGGCCGATGTGAAATACCTGAATATAATAAACGCAGTACTGTGTTGGTTGCTTGCATATGGCGTAACCAGAGGGGGCAGAGAGGCAAACTTACCCCCCCCCTCCCCGAACACAAAAGGGAAGGGAAGAAAAACAGAAGAGAAGGAAGGGAAGAAAGGCAGAAGAAAAAAAGGAAACGGAAAAGAAGGGGAAGGAATGAAGGGAAAGGAAAAAAGAGAAAAATGAGACAAAAAGAAATTGGACCAACTATAACATCAAAAGCAAGATTGATCTGCATACATGGAACACTATTTTGGTCAATATATGAACATTCATTCAGAAAAATATATGAACATTCATTTAGTCGCCTAAAGTTAACAAAATAATAGCCGAGGTCCACTTTATTGTAAGGAAGACTTTCCTCTCTTGCTCTTTGCCAGACAGTAGGGTGGACTTTAGAAAAGCAATCATTCTCAGATTTACCACGAATATTTGAAGGAAGTGTAAATTCTTCAGAAATCCCCCCAACTCTTTGAACTTCCCTTCAGGAAACCCAGAATCCAAAGCTTTCTGCAATATAAATTTCGGTCCCCTTTGACGCGCCGAAATACATCCCTAAAACAGTAGTTTTCACAGTAGTTTTCACTGTAAATAGTCTTTCTAGCAAGACTCCTTATTCTAGGCAGGGAAACCATTGGCCTACCGTACTCAAATCCTCTCATACACACCTGCAATCAGATACCTTTCAACACTGTCAGTTGTGAAGTCTTTGTAGATGGATTGTTTAGTTATTGAAGTGTCCAAATTTTATCAATGTTCAATGTTGCAGAGCAGTGGCGTAGCTACAGTAGGCAGGTGCGATTGCGTCCTTGGTCGAAAAAGTGAAAAATTCAAAAATTTGCCATTTGAGACACCATTTAAGTACAGTGAGGTGCGGTTTTCCCAAATTTTCCTTCATTAAATTTCGAATCCTTCCTAATGAAAGTTCCATATTTGAAATTCTTAGTTTTAAAAAAAGCAAAATTTTCCGCGCCTTAAAGTGCAAGCCTTAAAGCTGTAAGTGATCGCTCATAAAGCAGTCAGTGGATAATTTGTACTAGCCTCTACAGTGCCGTTTCCCTAAAATTTTCTTCAATATGCTTATAGGCTTTCACTTTTGTCTTAAAAGAGCAACAAAGTTTCGAGAGTTTTTTAATGTCGCACTCCTCAGATAATACGGTCTTCAGACGACATGCTATCTCAGATATGTGCTAATAGGGAATGCAGATTATTCGATAGTCCCCAAAATATGCAAATTCCCTTACAGGAAACCTTGAATCTAATCCATTTTCTGCAATACAAAGCTCCATAATTGCAAATGTGTAAAAGGACCCAAATTTTCGGTACGCACCTAATACATACAGTAGTGTTCTTACTTAAGGAAAAAATCACATTTATTTAGAAAAAAGTTGTTCTTCCTCGTAGAAATGTACCTTTTTGGTCAATGGGGGAGGGTGAGTTGCGTGGTCCAAAATTGTTCCCCCTCCAACACTCCCCTTAAGGCCATAAGACACCCACAAATTAACACAGCTCAACGAGTACAACATCGGGAAACCTTCATGCTCCCCCCCCTCCCACGGACAGTCAGGTATGGTTGTGCCACTCGTTTCTTGTTGTAGATAACAATCCTGCGTTACTTTCGACTCGCAATCTCGTGATACACATAAATGATGCAGGACTACATTATTCTCATAATGCTTATCAGGCTGATTGAAGAATCACCTTAATTACCATAATCACCTATTCATACAACGCCAATGTAATGCGGGCAGTGATCAACCGGAAGTCGCAAAGTATGCCTACAGTGCTCACAGTGGCACTGAAGATAGGGTTACTAGACGTTCGGTTTTACCAGGATACGTCCTCCTTTTATTTTTCGTGCTAGTGTCTGGGTGGTTTTGTTAAATTACCACCACTATTTCATGTATTTCTCACATGATCTGACAGGTTTTCTCTTATTTTGCTTCAATCAAGTTAGAAGAAACTCTAGTAAAAGCAACAAATATTTCACCATTTTGCATCTAAACCAACAAAATTTCCAAACTCCCCACCCTCCCCTCCTCTTAGACCCTTCACCAGGGTGGCGATGCATGTCCCCCTTGCGCGAAAATGGTGAACCTAAGTGCAGACAAAAAGAGCAGTTAAGACCCCTATGCTAACTCTGAAAATAACCATCATTCTGAGAATGATTATTATAAAAAAAAAAAGCAGCGGTGGGCCTTTGGCGTATCATGTAATGCCCACGGACTTCCTATATAAACATGGACAGAGGATCATGGGAAAATTGGTCGCCATCTTGCGAACCAAAAAGACGTAGCAAGATGTCACCGACTGCTAGACCAAATAAAAGCTGTATAACTGAGACTTCCTATATATATTGACAGTGCAGGCCGAACTAACGTCCTATGCGTCCGTAGATTGTCGCTACCGTACGTGAGATTATAGCAAGATGGCTGCCTGCTATGGTTTTCCGAGTAGAGAAGCATACGTTCTTATTACTTCTCAAGATTGAAGATAAACCTAGCGTTTGGCAAGCCTAAGTTAATTAAGCATTACGTAACTGCTACCAAGAGTGAATTATAACAAGAGAGCTAAAGTCAAATTCTAAGATTAAACCTAGGCCTAGATGCGTACAGAAATGTGACGACTGTTCGATCTCCGGCGGCGAACAACAAGCACTTACAAATTAGGACAGTACAGTGTGTGTGCAACAATACTACAATGCTCTTTAGCTTGTTATCGTTTAGCGACACTGTACCGTCGTGTACGCGATGCCCTACAGGTACAATGCGGCCGTTGTGTAATGAGCAAGTATGTTTTATTCAACACGCTTTTCATTTTCGAGGAGCAGTTCTTACGATCAATGTTTCTTGATTCTGAGCAGGGAGTTGCAACAGATGGAGTTCTGACTTCCTTTTTTTATTGCTTACATCACTCAAACACTACTTAACCCCCCATCAACTGCTTTTCTTAAGTCTTTACATTCCTCAGTCACCACACAGCCCCCCTGGGACCTAAAACTTCACTTTGGAGTGTAACTAGTAGCCGCCAACAAAGGTTTTAACCATTACGTAATACTTAGACTAGCAGAAGTGATATCTGTGGTGCGGAATCTGTCTCTATCAGAATACACATGCGCAAAAGGTAGGGGATGCATATGCATAGAATAAACACATGTGCAGTAATTGCTAACGATTTCCTCTAATTCATGCAAAAAACCGCATTTTAATCGGATTTTCCATTAAAATTCTATTGCAGACCGAAGAGGATATGTTTATACTCAATAAAGGTTCACAATTCGAAATTTTTTGCTCCCGAAAAGAGGGATTTTCGTGACATTGCGCATTGAATCGCATAACTAGACCATGTTCAAACGATAGCTTACACACTACTGAACAGTACTGGCGTATTCGCGACCGCGAACACTGGCGACCAAAGTTTCAAAAATAGCTATCAAAATGTAACTTTTTTTCGAGCTTTTCAGAGTTGTTACCATGGATACGCCATTTTACACTTTGATCGGGAGCCATCTGATGCTCTATTGGCGTTATAATCTGTCATTTTTGTTCGTTAGATATTCGGCAAAATACCTCATTCTTAGTGTATAGATGGAAAAAGGAGCTTTGTACTAACATTTTTCAAGCTAGCAAACATTTTCACTCTTAAAAATTCCTTTTTTCCCAGACTTTCTTAGATGTATCCAAACGGTAACAAAAATGAGTTAACAGTCAATAAAGCTGAGAAAGTTCGCATCGGTTTGCACCTGGTTTGCATGACCCGACTTTATCATGTCCGACTCCAAATTTCTCCCTAGCTCTTTGGGAAGAAATCAGTCTCTTTAAAAATTTTTTTTGATTATTGTAGCTTAGAGTGAATAATATTTCCTTAGGTATTCCTGTAAGACACGGATCAAAACATAACACATGGAGTTTTAGTTGTACGGATACAAATGCCTGCTTAAAAGTTATATCGTCGCTACACAAAAACTGTCAACAAACTACACAGTCAGGTGCACATAATATACAGATACCATGGTACTAAGTAAGCTGCCATTGACTGCTGTACTGATTTATACATTACTATATACCACTACACACAGACCCACGTACAGCATAGTGTTACTCCCTGGCAAGAATAACACTATTACGTAATACTCAGGGCGGGCAGGAGTGAGAGCGATGACACATTGATATGCAAACGGACCCTCGGGCAGTAGGTTTATTACGTGGTTTACCGTCAATCTAACTAGTTGGATTCAAGGAAGAATTGAAAGTCAGAACTCCATCTGTTGCAACTCCCTGTTCTGAGTGAGTCGGTTGTTTGCTCTTCAATTGAGTTCATTATGTAGAGTGAGTCATGTAGACGGGAACGAGACTTCATGGTCACTTTTGGTTATTATATGGCCCAAAATGAGCGAGTTTTATATAGACATTTATGTATTTTATTGTTTTGTAAAAGAATGCTTGAGTAAGTCAAATTTGTATACAGTATGCTTGCTCATCATACAACGGCCGCATTACCGCGTTGCACCTGTATTATATCGCGCACAGTGTCACTAAACGCGAACTAGCTAAAGAACATATTGTAGTGTTGTGACACAGTGCACACACAATGCACAGTCGTGTCTCGAAAGTGCTTGTAGTTCGGAGAACAACCTTGAAATCTACGTTCGCATCTAGGCCTATAGGAATTAATCATTAATCGAAGCCACAGCTTCGATTGTAGGAATTGCTCGTTCAGTCACGTGTTTTCGTGCCTTCGTAAGCGGTCGGTGCGGATGAATATTAAATCATGTTCCGTTTGGATTCATATTGCAATCGCGAGCTGTTCGTTCGTACAATGGAACAGCTGCGCAATCATGTTAAGTTGTTCCGTAGGGGGATTTTCAACAAAGTTTAACTATTTCTATATAAGGGGATTTGCCCGAACAACTCCTGTATAGTAAGGTGGTAATGTGCAAATAAAGAAGTAGTTCCACATTCAAAGGTATTGTTCTGCATTGAAGGCTTCCTCTCTGGTTGAAAAAAGGTGTAAATATAGTTTGAAAACAATTTATACCGTTCAGGGATTTCAAAATAAATTTCAAAGGTTGCATTTTCCAACATATGCCACTTTGTTTTGTCGGAACTGCTTCATCAAGCAACTTCATCGACCGTACTCATTTCAATGTAAGCAAGTCCACTAACTTAAGTTCATATGCATAAACGCATGCAGCTAGCTATATAGTGTACGTACTGTGTCGTTAACGTGATTGCGACAGTAACCAAGGCCAGGGGACGATCTACCAATTTTAAGGTATTCAATTTGTCGTTCTTTTCATCACCCTGTATGGGTTGTTAATGGCTTCTCTATTGTATTTTCAATGTTTGAAACAAAGGAAAAGACTGTCTACACACGGTTGTCGTAGTTCTCAGTAAAGGACTAACGTTATGCATCGACGGTCGCGTAGTTGCTCCCAATACATTTGTATAGGAAGCAATTACGCGACTCTCCATACATACTCTAGTCCTTTAGGCTTCACTGAAGACAAACGTTGTCGTAGTCTTACCCAAACACAGTTACGAAGGCCTAAAGCCAAACGTTGCAGAACAAAACAACTCTAACATTAACACTTAGTCGTGTCCTAGTGCAAAAGGTGCGCTCAGCGTATACAGGCCTAGACACTGCAGCTACAGTCTTGGACAAAATAATTTGTTGGGACACCCCGCTCCTCCTTCTATTCCAGTGTTGGTTGACCATTGTTATGCTGTTCACGGCAAAGAAACATTCTTCTTGACACAACATTGGGAGGGGAAAAGGGGGTTGCATGTTAGGCTACTTCAGGCAGTTTCATGTTAGCCTACTTCAACTAAAATTTACGGATAACATGTGAAGTGTCCCAACCGGCAACGGTTCTGTCCAAGATTGTCCGAGAATTTCGAGAAGTCAGATAGGTGCGCTGCCACCAGCTTTGCTTATGGTTATTTGGTTATTGTATGACAGGTAAATGATATGCTGGTCATTACATGGAAGTATTTCCTGGACCGGATTTAGCTTGTGGAGTCCTGGACCCAGATTATTTTGAACCCTTTTCACAAATGTTGGGAGGGACCTACATGAGAGGACCCTGGGACTAAGCCCAAGCAAATACCACCAAAAAATGGCCTGAATACTTCAATTCTTCTGTCACATCCTTTCTTTTGAGCAAAGGGACATTAATGATATTGTCCCACTTGCTTTGCCTATTTTAATTCTGAGATATGGTTGTGCCCGGCCTACCTGCCACCTTGACGAGGTTGGGGGTGTAGGCTTAGTTAAAACCAAGTCTACCATTGGTTTGGAAAGCAACTTCCAACTAAAAATGTTAAGAAACTGCTTCGGTTGAAAGAAGGCATAACAAATTTGTTACCAGTTGTAATACAACATGAAAAATACACCTGAGATGCAAAATTGGCTGCAAAATGTGTTCCAAACCAACCGTGCCTAACAATCTACCAAAGTTATGAAAGAAAGTCTGGCTTGCAGAGTTACTTTAACAATCTTATGGGGGATCGTGGCCCCTTTTCGATAAATTACTCGTCTCCAACTATCAGTTTGAAAAAGAATGACTCTTCTATCCAGGAAGAGAATTATTCCACCCGTTGCGATTGTTGATTTGTGCGTCTAAACAATGCATACTTTTGGTTTGTAATGAAATTTATCCTACGGTCGCCCTTAATTTGTTAAAAATCCTCAAGAGTATAGTTGGCTTCTGGAAAAGGTCTTAAACAACCTTAGAACACTCGAAAAATTTAACGTTTTTATTGAATTCGGTCTCAAAAATGTATCTCTTGGGACCCAGACAATCATGGACAATAACTTCTTGGGACATTCTGCTCTCCCTTCCAATGTTGACCACTGTTATGCTGTTCACGGCAAAGAGCCATGTTCTTCTTGACGCAACACTGGGAGGGGTAAAGGGAGTTTTATGTTGGCCTACTTCAACTAAAATTGACAAATAATATGTGAAGTGTCCCAACAGTTTTGTCCAAGATTGTAGTCTACTGCTTGTTAGGAAAGTCAAGTTAGTCTAGGGTCAATACTTTTGCATAGCGCTAGGCCTGTGTCACCACCAATAGTGTATCACACAGTCTCAGGCAAAGTGTAACTAGGTACAAAGATTTTGGGGCAACTTTACATCCAGGTGAGTACTTTCATTTAAACATCAGTGTTTAGTAGAATATATAATGTTACTGCTTTATCTCACATAGATCTCCCCAAACAAGTTACAAGGAACAATGCCCCCCTCCCCTCCCCCTCCCCGGCATATGTGGGAAATATTCCACTTCTGTCGGGGAACCAGTTCCAACAATATGCTTCATTTTGTTTATAAGAAAGTCCCAAGTGTGCACATTTTCAAGGCTTCGATTAGTACTTGCCATGCAAGTACAATTGTCTAGTTAATCTTAGCATTTGACGGTAACTTTCTCCAGTGTTATATTTCTCTCTTGGAAGCAGTCATGTAAGGCTTGACTTAAGCTTGCCAAATGCAAGGTGTATCTTGAGAAGTAATAAGAACTTATACTTCTTTATGCACAAAACCATAGCAGGCAGTCGTCTCGCTATTATAGCACGTACGGTAGAGACAATCTACTCATAGGACGTTAGTGCAGTCTGCTCTCTCAATGTATATTGGAAGTCTCGATGGTTATACTTAGCTTTTGTTGGGTCTAGCACTGTCAGTGGGGGACAATACATTATCACCCACGTACGTATGGTTTTGTATAAGAATTTGGATTCGTCAGTGGCTAAAATCGACAGATTTTGCAAGAAAGTTGTACATTTTGGAAATAATGAAGTACGTTTAGATCAAAATCTAAATCCCTGGTGAGAGGTCTTACTTAGGAGTGGTGGGGTGGGGAGTTTGGAAACTTTGTTGGTTTTCCGTAGTGGTGTCTAGATGCAAAAGATGGTGATAATAAGTTGTTGCCCTTACTAGAATTTCCTCTAACTTGACTGTAGCAAAATTAGGGAAAACTAGCTGTCAGATCATTAAATACAGGAAATCCGGACACTTCTGGTGGCGGTAATTTAAAAATAAACCGCCCGGACACCAGCACGAAACAATAAAAACAGGACATGTCCTGATAAAACCGAACGTCTGGTAACCCTACCTGTAGTGCCACTGTGGGCACTGTAGGCATACTTTGCGACTTTCGGTTGATCACTACCATTACATTGGCATTGCATGAATAGCCTAAAGGCCTAGGTGGATGGTGATTCTTCAATTAGCCTGATAAGCGTTATGAGAAATAGTTCAGTCCTGTATCATTCATGTGCATCACGAGATTCCGAGTCGAAAAGTAACAAACGGTTGATATCTACAACTAGGAACCAAAACAGTACTGAATTGATTATGTTCAGGTATACCACATCGGCCCCAAAACGTAAAAGGACGATATTCCAAGCTTTAGTACGTACCCGGTTACATTGGCACAGTACTAACAATCATGGACAGTAAGTGGTTACGATTCGTAACCACATTTCTAGTTGTTAAAGAAAAAAAGCTTGCCCTATTCAGTCAGTGACTTGTGTTAATCACGCTCTTCACAGTTACATGTGCCTGGTATGGATGCATTAATTTTTACATCAAACCAGGTTCCTGATCAAAATATCAAGTATCATTTAGTAACACGTCTTAGCTGTTTGCAAAAAGCTCCTACAGGGGAGTACGTAGCTTGGCCTCCACTACAACATACAAATATAGGAATAATGCGTTATGGTTGAAGCCGTTTTATGTGGGATTTGACAAGATCATATACATCTATTGTTAACTACCGCGGCACTGGTAACTGACGTTTGAAATTATGATTTGACTTACGTTCTTACCTACAACATGCAAGTATTAGAATGTCTTGTTATCATATTATGCATCTAGGACGTATTACTAAACGGTAGTTTTTAGTATAGTTTTTATCAGGAAGCTTGTTTTCTCTTAATGTAACTGAAGTCAACGCCAGGCACCCATTTATATTGAAAATGTAATGGGAATCAATCTGGAGAGCTACTCATCAGTATTTTGAAACTGTAACCTCTTGGAACACAGTTTTGTTTCAATTCGTATCAACCGGAATGCTCTTTTCAAAAGATTACAACGGAAATTGCGTTTTTCATGTAATTTTATATAAATCATGAGCTATTTTGGGATCTACAAGTTGATGTTAAGGACGGCATTCGCTAAATGAAGGCGAGTGGCAGGAATTCCCCGACGGAGCCGAAGGGTGTACTGGACTATGAAAACATGAGTATGCATTGGTTAGATTTTGTCTGCAGAGAGGGTCCATTGTTCCCAGATGGCGGGGGGGGGGGGCGCTAGCCCTAAAATGAGTTTGTATGTTGTTGTATGGTGTAAGACAGGTTTATCTTGATGGAGCTTCCCATGACTCAAACCTTTGGCCTATTTTTCTGCTGACATTATAATTTGACCTTCAACCCTATCTAATTTGCATATTAATAAGAATATTAATATTTCCCCGTTATTATCAGTAGACATTTTTACGTTTTACAGAATATAAGGGTCGAAATCTCACATCAGTCAATGACTGGACCGTAAATATATGGAGAAAACAAGATTTTTGACATAAAGAGGGAGCCCTTCGAAATTTAAATGTTCAAATGGCGCAGAAAAGCCCTGAATTGGCTTGTATACCCTCGATTTTCGTAATCAGCGACCCAATATTGACTAAATGCACTTGGTCTCATAAAGTTCGCTTTCGTGGGACGACACTCTCTTTCTCTGCCTTGTCTATCAACGACGATCTCCTTTTTCCAAAGTCTAATCATCCTGTAACAAGACCATTGTCAAGATACTGTTTTGACCTTTGTGTGCTTATCCGACACAAGTGAAAAGTTTTTACCGTCTTGATAGAAAAGACTGTTAAGGAGTGAAATAAACCTCTGATCTCTCTCACAATTGGGAAGCTGACCTCGGGGTCATAAAAATATATTAAGATTTGATGACGTCACATAAGTTTTGAATTTTAGCCGCTTATGGAAATGTACACTTGGAAAAAAAAATGGTTGTTTTACTTTGTATACTTTCAATGACGAACAAGAAAACTATAAAAGTTACCAGACTAACTTCGTAATTTTTAGGCGAAGTTGTCGGCTAAAAGGCGCAAGAATCACTGCGAGATAGTAGGTCGAACCTTTCTGAAAGTTGGCAAATTGTCACAAATTTATCCCGAAATCACCCCAAAGCTGCCCAACAATTACCAAATGATCAAATTTGATCACGAAAGATACTTTTCCACATACCTAGTTTCGCTAATAAATTATTCCAATTTTCCGGAAGACGGTCAATCCCTCTTTGTTTATGCAACGAATCTGTTTGCAGAACCCCTGTTAGTAAGTCAGCCATCTTGAAATGCATTCCATCATGGTACCTAGAATATTGCAGCACTAACAATACAAGATCCAAGAGTACGGTCTCCCAGAATTCATTTCACCGGGAGTGCTGACTGCTGACGGTGTTAAGATTGGGCAATAACGGTCACAAATGTGATGTCTGCTTCCCGACTCTCAGCTGTATAAGACGACTAGAATCAAAGTCCCTACTCGCTAATCTCTATCAGTTCAGAGGATTTTCAGAAATCAGTTAATGCGAAGCTCATAAAAGACAGCTAAGCACCAAGTACAAAAGCTTATGCAGAGCGAGCAATCCCCAACTCTTAAACTTCAGGGTTACTTTTTTTCTTGTTAGAATTTTTAACGATATACCCCAAAGCTAATGTGCTTTCTGAAGGGACAATCGGAGAATTAACATTTTCTCCCTAGGAGTTAAGAAAAAGTTTAGAAGTTTATTTCTTTCTTTAAAGGACATTAGACTCCTTCAGAACTCTCACGGAGAATTACATACAAAAAAGTGTACACCTATAACAAAACAATGGAGGAGACAAAAGACGAGCTTTACTTCGGAAGGAAACTGCTAACAGCTCACTGACCTTATATGAAATACAACTACAAGTATTTCTGTACCTCGATATTTTAATTGCTCATCATGAAGCAAGAGACATTAACGCCACGACCAATCAAATGACATAAAACGTTATTTGTTATACTTGTAAATGCTGAATGGGAATTTTTTCAGGATAATATGCAAAAAAAAAAAAAAAAAAAAAAAAAAAAAAAAACCAGTTCCCTCTACACGAACATAAACTTTGATCGTGCATCAACAGCTAAAATTACCTTTTGGATATTTGCCGACACTTAACGGAAAGCTACCTAAAATAGAAGATTATTCTCTATGCCTGTTTGAAAGTGGAAATAAAATAACGTAAGACACTTTTGCTCATGGGCACGAGTGAAACTTAGCAATAAATTAAAAAAAAGGAAGAAAAAACTTTTAATTCACTAGGTTCATTCAAGCGAGAGATGGCAGATTGATGCGAAAATGGTGACTTAGGCAACTTAAGCAACAGGCATATACACTTCCCTCTATTTTCTATTATAGGTAATAACCAGCGTGTTCAGTGTGTAACGAAACAAAACTGTTGCTTCAAATGTACCTCAAGTCAATAAAATTCAAGCCTGCTTTGTTTTTTTAAGGACCTTGTGCACTTTCTGTTTGCTTGTATAGCATATTGCCCATTGAGGTCTTAATCAATTACATCATCCCATTAGAGTAAGAATGCTGTTACACTTCGCCACAAGGTGCAGCAACTTTTAGAAAAAAAAACAAAGAAATACAAAAAAAAGAAATCTGAGTTCTGCAACAATGACATCACAAATTATTGTGCAATGTACATTTTAATTTGAGGGAAGATATTTCGGCATTTTATATATCTTAGACTTCAGCATTTTATATCTCAGCCCAAAGATGTCCCATGAGGATGAGAATTGGGCTGTTAGAATTCATTTGTCATACTGTTTAATACATATTTTTTAATCTTTTGACTTGAGGTACACTTTAACGTATGGAATGAGATTTCGATGCCCTACATGGGTAGAGTAGAATCCTTGTAAACAGCTGCAGCTGAAGCTTTGTAAAACCAAAAAAAGTTGTAAGCAAATATAAATTTGCTCTGGCTTCTCCTTCCCGAGTAACATTGGATTGTCATGTGAGCTTACAATAGAACTTAAATGCTTGAAACCCACCTGAAACTTCTGCTAGTGAGCAATTGCAAAAACGATAAAATAATCAAGGGAAACTACCGAGGTAACACAAAATGTTTAAGGTAATTGACGTTTGCACGAATCAACAGCTAACTTACACCTGGTCCCTGGTCACATCACAAAAGGTCACGATCGACCTGAAAATACGTATGCAAGTCTTTTGGTAAAATTGAAAATTTCCTTGCACAATTTTTTGAATTCGGCTTATATCGAATCCGTGGGTAAGATTTCGCCGTTTTAAATTTGAAGAGCTCTCGAAATCAGTATGGCATAATAACAAGTCCTTGTCATTTGTAATGTTAGGCATGACAAGTAGGTTAATCTTGGCTTCCTGACTCTTAATGTCTCATACTGTTGGTTGGATTTAATGTTCGTAAGACAAGAAGATATCCATAGGGTTTGCGGTTGAAAAGAGCAGCATGCATTTTCAAAAACCCACACACCTGCTATAATTTTGGAGTTTGTTATTCTGCCAGATTAGGTAATCCGATAGAATGATTTGAAAAGAACGTGTTTGCATATCAAATTTCATCTTTCGAGGTGAACTTTCGGTTTACACGTGACAGTGTCGAGTTGATAAAGTCATGTGACCAAATCCCTAGCATTCTCGCCCAGTTGAAGGTCTGCGAAAATGAAATTTCCTGAAACCGTGAATGACAAGGATTGCCAAAGTATATGTTGTACACTGTAAAGGTAGAATTTGACTTACCTTCATAGTTTGGCGAAATACTTTGATCTTTATTATTGAAACAACATTCCTAAAAGTTTTTGAAGCATATTATTTAGAAAAAAGCACTTCCAAATCGAGGCAGTCCATTCCACTGCCTAAATATATGGTGTCAACCGTTGTGAGTGTCTGAATGTGGGTGATGTAAGTTCGTGTCTTTTATTAACGTGTGGAAATTAGAAAATAGGCTTTCCGTGATACCAAAGTCTCGTAGTTTAATATACAGATTGCTCTGTAAAGGACTGTTAAGGCCGTTTGCCGTACTGAACAACATATATCTATGATGTATGCGGCCTATGCTATGTTTACACCAGGTCTGCATTGTTTAGGAACTATACTGACGTTAACGGAAAATGATAGTAATCTTTAACATGATTCCTTCACCTCATCCCCTCATGTTTTATGGGCAAATGATTATAATAGGAAAACATGAATATGCAAGTATGAAATATCATTATCTTAAAAAAGTTTGGAGTGATATGCTTTTGACCATTTTGTGCTCAGTTGGTGCTGCGCCCGACCTCAAAACTGGAGTTCCTTCATACATTCAAGTGTAGTAACCATCAACTCCTATTGGTCCATTGCGTGACCGTGCGTATCCTCCGATTAAACACTAGTAACCGTTCTTTATCCTCTAACTTTTACGGCAAAAGCAGGATGTCATAGATTTGATGAAGCCTTTCTTTGTGAAATTATTTAATTTATTGTGGTGTAGCCAGTAAATGTTTTGGGTGCATACACCTTAAATACAACAAAATGGTTAAGTCCAAGAATAGTTATTATATACTTCCCTGATTTGTGATTTGGAAACTTTACGTACACCATATACGCACACCGAAGAAGCCGAGTAGCTATGTTGAGACATTCATAAAAGTGCATCACATGGCGTTACTGGTGCATATCGATCGATCGAGTAGCGATTTGGCTTCATTAAGTGATGTACTGAAGTGAAATTAAGGTTGACCCAAGGGCTAAAAGGGAACTCCAAGCGGCCTCAAAATCAGTAAGTTTTTAGGATTTTTGAATAAATGAACAAATCCTGTGTTCGCGGGTTTCATTTTCTCTTTTTAAGCGTAAGATAATGGTTCCTGGGCCTGGCGTTTGGAGACCTTCGCTCAGGACATTCAGTAGGCCCTACAGGCTTAGTATCATACCGCAGTCAGTCTGCGGCAAGGGTGAAGTAGACCTACTTCATTACGCTAGGCGGACTTCCTAAAATTTTGTACGGCCATAGTTACTGATAAATATTCTATAATACACTCGTCTGATGAACCTTATACTTGTTAAAATGATTTAAACCAACTAGTCTAACGTTATACAGTGCGATTGCTACGTGCTTCGCAATTTCGCGGAATTGTTGAGTGTGCTTAACAAGTTACTGTTGCTAGCCCAGCCTTCGATTGTCCCCATTATTTTAGTTTGGGTACAGTCATTTTCACTTTACGGCCGTTCTAATTTAAAACAGAAATCTTAATCAAATCTTTCTCAATAGTATACGCCACCATTGAAATTATTACAGTTTGATAATTGTTCGCAAGAGACTCTCGAAGAAATCAGTTTACCCTGTCTGCATATATACAGTACGTATGGAGAGTCCAAAAACAAGGCTCTCGTGTATTATCAACGTCACGTGGCTGATGAAAACCGGAATCTCAACATAATCAGTCAGTTCGCGGAGTTTCCAAACCAGGGAAAGGTATAATTACTATAATAACTATGGTCCAAGTCTCAAACTCTAATAACCTGATGATATGACACATCTTTGCCCCTTTACTTCACACTGAGGTATATGGTAAATGATTACTTTTCCGTAAGGACTAACAAAAGGTAATAACATTAGTCTAGATTAAGGTACGGTTAGGTAACAGTGTTCAATAGAATATTTCCAACTCTGCTTGTGGTTTTGACAATAGGCTATACTTCTTGATAAATACGTAGCGTTATTTTTACTCAGTTTCACAAGTAGTCTACCAGGGGGTTCAGATAATCATACCTGTTGATTACGACCAGTTATTTTATATGTCTAAACTCAGCTTTCAGTAACGTGTTAGACTAAAGTACCGTATTCACAATTCCTAGCATGGAAGGAGAATATTCTCTCAGATGTTTTCAATTGCCCGACAGCTTCTTACAAGTTAGATCAGTTAGGATCTAGTTGGGTCAACCAAAGGAATACATAGTATACTTCTCCTAAGACTTAATTTTTTACAAAGTGATATGTTAAAACGTCAGGTTACACATTAATCATGTCCCGTATATTAGGATTAATGTAGTTGCATAGACTCTGGGCCTCTCAATGATCCGTCGTGGAATCAACCAAATACCTGACTTATCGCCAAAATTATATGATCACAATGTGATGTAAACCTTACATGCATCAAAAAGGCCTTGCACGACAAAGGATAACATTCGCCATAAATGTTGTGTACCTCCCCTGACATTACAAGATTTGAATATTGAGCTCATATCTATTAATGATTAAGTAAAAATCAGAAGTTGTGGTATAAAATGGTCAATTTTTGATGGATTTTGATGGAAATTGTGGCTACCTTCATGGTTTGTAATGCATTTTAAATCCAATACCCAATTTTGTCATTATCATGTCACCCTACCTTAAACGGAGCATTTAAAACTCTGTAGATGCTTTACATATCAAGTGAAATTCGTACCTTTACATTGTGAATTGTGAGAGAGGGAAACTCGAGCAGTTGCGATATGACTGCTGCCAAATATGGTCCGTTTACCAGTTTACCGAAAGAGGATTGGCGAGATCATGGAACTTAGTAAGATGGAGTTCTACGGCACAGCTTCCAACAAACTGGTTCAACTCGAATTTTTCTCCAGTTGCTCTTTTTACAGTTGTGGACCACTGGCTTGTTTTCCCTACTCAATTGCTAATGCTGAGCACCAAACACAATGGCGGTAGGTCCCTTTTTTATAGACATCGGTATGCCCCGGCCAGGACTTGACCTCCCAACCTCCCGACCGCAACCTGATGCTCTAACCACTGGACCATGCAGTCGGTCAGCGAGATCATGGAAAGACCGCACTTGAATACTCTAGTGTATATATATTATATCAGTTTATAGTCCTAGCAAAATATCACGTAGACGTGGTAGGCCTGGCTTAAAAGGGAAGAACAGTTGATTTGTGCACAGTGGTACAAAAGTGAAACTGACTGATATAAATATCCTTTCTAAAATTTTAAAAGAACCTGAAAGGGATAAAAGGGTTTACGATAAATATATTGATATCGATATATCTCGGAATACCAATTTGGTAACATTAAGTGTTCATTTGACTATGATTTGGCTTATAAGGTCAAAAGGTTATTCTGTCCTTCCAGCAAAAAAAGCATGCCAACGAAACCCTACCCTTTATACGGCAACCTAGATATCAACTGTACTTACACCGGTTCTATCTCTACACAACTTCACAAGACCGCAGGCCAGCTGTATTACATTAGCTATTCTACTTTCAGATGGAAACGTTTTGAGGTGGATGATAGCATACAATCACTTATTCAGAAAAATACCGATGTCCAGTTTCATGTAAGGACCCCAACTGTTGAATTGAAGCGCAGTTAAAAGGCATCAAAAGAAATAAGATGCAGTTTTCTCAGGTTTGAGGTACACGATAAGTCAAAATTAAGAAGAAATATTTTATATGAGATAATTGGTAAATTTATGTTATGTTTTCTACAAATTATATGGATTTTGCATGTTTTAACCAGCTGCACAATTGAAATGGTCTTTTAACCCAGCTAAATAAAACACCCATATGATTCTGCATATGGTTTAAACCAGACCCTCAGCCAGGCGATTGAAGGGACCGTGCCCCATGCAGACCATTGAGCCCATGCCAAACATCGATAGCCACAGGAGGCCGACGATTGCACTTCTTTGTACCTCCTGGGACAACAAACCAGTGAGAAACAAATGAATAAAAAAAAAAAAAATGGCCGGCCCGAATTGAACCAATTGGTTGAAGACTGGGTCGCAAATCTCTTTCTAACTACTTCTTGCTCTCCTGTCGGTGTTCTTGTCCCCATTATAACATATTCTGACAACGGGAGTGTGTTTCACCGTCGCCATCTGAGTATAGGATAGCCTAAACGGCCTGTTATTTCCAGAAAAATCATACGGTGTCCCCATTTGTTTGTTTATTTGGAGATCATCTGGGTAAGCCTTGTCATGAAACAAACATTAGCACTGCAAGCGTATGTCATTATTGAGCTCGTAAACCATATGAGGACCAGGCTCCGGCCTGATGGACATTTACTTGGCTAGACTATGACGACACGATTACATGAGGTAAACAATGGAATAGGTTAGTTAGATATGGGCTTCACATTTACCCCAGTAAGTCCCAGAAGTATCCAAAACAGATTAAATGGATTTATCCATACGAGAAGAAAGGGTATCTGGGGTGTTCAATATATTAGAAAAGGCACACTGGCCCTTATGGTTCCTTGAAGGATTCAGCATAAGATGTTACCTTCGTGCAAAATCTTCTCAAGTGATTCCTAGAGGACGGACGCATTTCAATCCTGTAAAGGCACCTTTAGGGCCTATGTAGTTTTGAACCAGAGATAAATATTGCATGGAGACCCTATTGATTTATACTGTCCAATAGAAATGGTGTTGGTGCCCGTGACATGAATTTAGACTACCCATATGGGCAGCTCATCGAGAAGAATAATTTGGCTAATTGCAGTTGAAAGAAGTAAATGAATCATTTCTGTCAGTTTCAGAGTAATTCCATCAAATTTTATCCATTTTGTCCCCCAAGAAATGACAAGATTTTATCCCACTTTTACATACCGAGTGTTTAATGTCATCATACAACCTGGTTAACTATTAGAATCATTAATTCCACAGTCTCTTGACGAAAAGCTTAAAAAGTTACACACCGCAAGCCAAAGCAACTTATTCTTTTTGGTGTTCTCGCACTTTGTCAAATCCAACATTTGTTTTCACCGACAAAGTTGTTCAGATGTTGAGTTTAGTCACGCGATTAAAAACTCGAATATCCCAACTATAAATGTAGTTTCTGAACCCCAGGAAAAATCAAACGATATCCCAAGGATCGTGGACAGCTGTTAAGTATGGCAACTGAGAAGACAAACGGAATTGTTGGAATACGGTTAAAAATTATTATCAATCACAACAAGACAGAATAATGACAATAAAAGCCAAAGCATTTCTGAACTGTTGTCCCCCATTAGGGTATGCTGGGACCATGATTTCTAACATTAAGATTGAAAGAGCAATCTGAAACACATGGTTTAACTGCAGGTGGTAAGAGAACCTCCTTGCTGTCAGGAGGTTTGGATTTCGACTTCACTAGGGACCATGCCGAAGACATTAAAAATGACACGTACTGTCATGGTCCTTGATGCTGAGCATTTAATTACGGAAAACAAGCCAGTGAGTCACAACAAGCATAGGGCGGTGGCCTCCCGGCGTAAACGTAAAACTTCATGTAACTATTTGGTGAAAATGTATATAGTTTTTAGGTTAATGAGAACCTTATTACATACAGTTCTCTTGGAGTTGTTCTATCTGCAGTAACAATGTAAGATCGATGATTCGGATTTCCATTTTAGTCGAAAAGCCGGTGACTGGAAAGGGAACAAGGCCAAATGTGAAGCTAGAAATAATGACAGAAACGTTTCAAGCCCACCATTAACATATTCTACGTTTAACGCAAAAATTGTGAAAATTCTCCAAAGTAAACGTTGTTAGTTCTTCGTATTTGATTGTTAAAAAATATCAAAGTGACATTAATGCTTCGATTGAAAAACACTGAGTGGAAGAAAAATATGGTATGAAACGACAACATCCCACTCATACCTGACCACCTGTTTAAAATTAGATTTATGTAGAACTACATTTGTGACCTCATTACTCCATTCCTTTCTAGACTACCGCTGTGTTTCATGTTAGGAACGTCGTAGGAAGTTCCCTTTTTTGTTCGGTTGTTCGTTATGTTGTTACTTGAAAACAATTCGATCCGAAGGAGTACAGAATGTTTTGAGAAAGGTTCTGGACGAAATAACATCCCTATGGCAACATTTGTGACGTGATTGGACCTAAACCTCGTTCTATCAAGCAATGCTTATCGTTTTGAGATTAATGTTTTGCTTTGAACTTGGACACTTTGAGGTTATCAAAGCTTTCCGACCATAGCAGTTAAGCCTTTATGGTAGTCTAGGCTAGGTTCAGGAAGGTTTTTATGATGTTGAACGAACCAATCATGATACTCTTATGTACTGGTATATCCTTTTCCCTCCGATACCACAACCAACAGACCAAGAGATGTAATATCATATGCTGTTCCTACACTATGAACGTATGGTATAATAAAAATGTTTGGCATCGTTCATAATCTCAGCAAGCGTCAGAATGTCAGTAATAGTTCAACATATAAAATGTGCTTCAAAACAAAGGATTTGTCAATTAGACATTCCTGCACTTGCAAAAAAGTACGTTTTAAAGGCTTGTGAAGACAAGACGGCTTAAACCAAAAAGGGTCACGGAAGAAAAATAATCCATGCACACGAAGTTTTGGAAGAAAAACCACAAGTTTCTTATCAACTGCCTCTTTGAGGTTTCATGTTTCTTCAATTACTAATTTTTTTCGATTTGATATCAACCTGAACTTGGAATAGATTATATTGATAACAGATCAACGCAGAAAATCCTCAGATGAGTTTGTTTTCGGTGAGTACGCTTCTGATTTCATCGGTCGATAAATAGTTGCAGGCTACTCACATGAAGGATCAATTTTTATCAAACCTTGAAAAAAAAGATCAGTAGGCCTGTTTTGTTTTATGGGAAGGGTCTGGTCCATAATATCCTTTTTTTATTGAAATGAAAATTTCATTCATAATTTGATGGAAATAATGAAAAAGTCAAACGAATGTATAGATTTCATGTTAAATCGCCACCACGAGCAAAAGATATTCGAAAATGGGTCGTGCCTGGCTCGAATTGAACCAGTGGGCTGGAAATTGCGCGATAATACTCCATCTTACTAACTAACTCAAGGACGAGGTTTGTTCCCAAATCATGGTTTTCCGCAGATATAAATTTATTTCAACGTATTAAAGCATCATTTATTTTAAGGGACAGTTGAGTTGTAAATAAACAGAATCATTAATCCATATGTTGTCTATCGAGGAGCCTTGATCATTTTCTGCTTTCATCTAAAAATACCTCCTGCCTTCAAACTACTCTTCAGCCAGAGACAGTATCAGCCTTTGGGAAGACTCCTCTAAAATGCTCAAAAACCTATTTCCAAACACATGCTGGCCATTGGTTGCGACACCGATTAAACCACCAAAAAATACAAATTTCGCTTCATTTGGCGATGACCAATCGCAGCCTTAGAGGAGATGAGGAAGTTATCAGTTTATGCACTTTCGTTACAGTAAATAATTTGTACGTTAGATTCAAGAATTCTGTAACTATATTTAGCTAGTAAGAGAAGAATAAAACCAAGCTGCCATCTTCTTTAAATTTACACAAAATGTTGTGTTGGCAGTCGCAGCTTAACTGATTCTTTCCTTATTCCCTTTTTCAACATAAATTTTAAGGTTTAATTAAAGAGGTGTGCTCTCCTTCATCTCAAAGGTAGTATTTATGTACATATCCCAGGGAGTTGGTACTAATGACACCTTCCTGTATATCCCTACCATTTACCTCACACATCCCTCATTCATTAAATCATAGAAATATCAAAGAATCCCTGCATCGGGATATAAACTAGTTAGAAATGAAGAACTTAGGTAGTTTGACGAGATTTTTGGCGTAGATTCAATTGGTTTAAGTCTCGGGCCAGGAGTCAATCTTTAGACCTCCCGTCTGCAAGTGGGCTGCCGTGACTACTTGACCATGTGAAGGACCAAGAAGTGGTTCTCTGACAGCTCCCTGGAAGGACTGGGAAATCAAATGAATGTTTATAGCAAACAAGGAATCAAGTATGAATTTAATCAGTAGCCATGTATACCAACTTAAATCAGAACATGTCTAACAACTGCGAGCTATATAGAAAAATTATTGCAAGTCCATTCATTTTTCGTACATAGACTCTCAGAAGCCATGTTCGCTTTCGACGCTTATGCTGCTTTTCTTCTCAAAATTCCTGTCTAAAGGAACTAATCAAATACAGAATTGGTGATCTGTTGTAAAAATATCGATGAGGAGACACACCCATTATGCAAATTCTCTTACTTAACAATGCCAGACTTCATCTGTTCATGCAAAAATATAAAATGTTGACCTTTTGTAATAATATTTTACACTTAGTATCATTTTTTGAAGTCAACAAAGAGTTTCTATGAATCGAACTCTTCAAAGATGTTTAAGGAAAGCCGGAAATCTGATACAAGGGGAAAAAATAAATACTTGAACAATGTTTCCCTTAGACTTAATGCTCCAATCGATGAGTCAAAATTGACGTGTGTTATGTCTTTTTGAGGATGGATGCAGTTTCTATTATCAAAAAAATGATATCACCATAATAATTTAGACTCATATTGGTTTTCAAACTGGTGCATTTCTTTCTTAATGAAGATATTAGAACGATACTAGAAATGGTACGAGGAAGATTGGACGAAAGGTTGCTTTAGATTTATTCGATGTAAACGCATGACATAAATCGTTCTGACAGTTCTGACAGTCATGTTCCTTATGTAACACAAAGGTAGCGTTCTAGGGTGTTCCAGATATGAGGAATGTCTGAAAGTGATGTGAAGATCTAATAGTATGTTAAATTTCAAAACCGATTGATCCGCTTTTGTGATGTACTTTGAGACCAATTATAATGGTTTTTATCATTCTAAAAATTTTATTGCATCAATTCGTGTCGGCCCGTTGCTCGTATTGTTCCACATTGTAACTTTACTCACGTATAGTTTATTTGTTATGCAGTTGTAAACCCACAACCCAACGAAATTAAACTCAGTAGTACCATGATAGTAGCGTGATATAGGTAAATATATGATTTTCATTACCACAGAGAAAATGTAAGCTTGCTAACTGATAGGCTGTTGAGAAAAGGTATGACAGGATGTGATTTGAGGTTGTCCGATACTAAGCCCATGGAACTGTTTCCTACATATTATCAGATGTGGTACGTTTAGCTTCCCACACATCACCCCTTCTCAGGTTACGTGAAACCAAGCTTGAAGAAACACGTATAAATAATGAAACGGTCAAATGAGTTCAAGAAAGAGAAAAAAAAGGTATATCTACCAGTTAATGGAGGCCTAAAATGCCCAAGGATAACAAAGGACAGACTTTATTTACAATAATCTCTGACAATACTTTCTGTCTATGCTTCTTTTGAAAGAGACAGTGCTTCAATATGTGAAAAAGGTCATGGAAATGTTTACAATGAATCTGAACTTTTGCCCATTTTACTTTGTTGTTTCACTAAAATCTAATGCAGGCTACTGCGTCGTCTTTGAACGACAGAAATTGGATGGCGTCAGGATTGTTTCGAGGTTTTTTCGGTTAATACCAACCAACTGCGCACGCTGTAACGCTGAAAGAACTGCATTCAGAAATATTTGTTCTTCCTGGACTGTCACGGACGAATACAGTTCAAAATTGAAGATTGTGTAGTTTCAATGTCATATGGGAACCGTACATAACTTTTCCAAATATATTTTATACCATATAAAACGTTTTTACATAATTGATTTATCTTCCATTCCTAGGCACCTCACCACGATACCGTATGCTTTTCGTTAAGTGTTCTTTGCACCTGTGGCATGTGACCACCATTGGTAAAGGGCTAACATGAGAGACTTAAAATATAAGTTTTATCACAAACTGTTCGTTTTCTGCTTCCAAGTTAACAAACGTTACAACTATCTGCAGCTTTATCTAAAAAGTTAATCAGTTTTTTTTTACTTACCAAAGGATTTGTCTGTCAATCCTTACAGAGAAGATTAAACTGCGAAGAATATTAAACGAAAATGTTGAATAAGGGTCGAGGCATTTAAATGCGTTCTGCAAGTATGACTTCCAGTATTTAAATTAGTGGGCACTTGTATTCTGTTGGATGAGGGTGGCGCGGTGGCGCTCTAAGATGTAAACACACGTTATATCAACTGAACAACCAAAAGTTTGGAAAGGAATGGTTAATTAAAATTTGAAATGGTTCCTGCACTACTCTTCATAAACGGAATAACCTGGTATGGGGTTTACACTAGACGTAAAATACCAGTGGCGAAAAGTGTTTATTCCAATGTTGCGCTCAGTGTCGTGAGCTGAACCATTATTTTTTTTCAACATAATAGGGTTTTAAGTGTTGACAGGTGGGATTGTTGTTGCTCTTATATTTATAAAATGCGATTGCCAAGTTGTCATTGCTTGTTGTCACTCGCAATTGTTTTAAAGAGTGACTCTAAGGTGGAATTTGATGTGAACAGGTGGTGGACACAGAAATGCTTATGAATCTGGTGCATTCTGACGCTCACAAAATTCTCCTCGATCATCCTATCAGAATTACTGAAGCTACTCTTCTTGATATCATGCAAACTAATGTTAGTCACAGATGTTCACGATGGATTTCGGTACACGACATCTCTGACCATCTTCCTGTTTTCAGGCACGTCAACTTCAAAACTAAATACACATATGCTGTATAAAGAAGTATGTTCGTTTTTACCACTATCGTCAAGAATTTCCTCCAACCTTTAGTCTCTAAAACAATTGACAAGAGATTTTACTGCAATTCAACGTTTGATAATTGTAAGAACTAGAAAAAAAAAGGCTTTTTAGACGTGAATTAATCCAATTATTCGTGGAAAGAGTAAGTAAAAAAAATAACTTAAGAAGAAATAAGTTACAAAATAAGTTATAGTGGCAGTTCACAAATTCAAAAAAAGTATTTCTCAGACCTCCTCTACCTCCTACATCCCTCATATGAACCTTGTAACCGCTAACCATGTCAAAAGTGTGCACGTCATATTAAATCCTAAGAACTCAAAAAGTAATGTCATTTGTTTTTCTTCTGGAATATAGTCCGTTAGTTTACCTCCTTACCTATCATTTCGACAGGCTTTGTTCCAGAAGCTATCAAATTTTTTCAAGTTTTTCTATCATTTTAGAATGGAACTAAGTATGCTGTAAGCAGATTTGGCTCCTCCATATTGCGAATGTTTTTCAAAAATGCTTGAAAAGCTTATATTGGGTCATTGGTACAATTTGTCGGGGATGTTTTGTGATCAGTTACATAATTTTTAATTTGGCTTTTTATTCAGTGGTTCAATTTTACATTTTATTTTAAATTTTATCGATATGGTAATCGATGCATTATCAAAATTGTATTTTCACTTCGACATTTTGTCATCTCTACAAAGTATTTGATTGTTTTCTTGACCAAACATTTATTAATAAATGTGTCCACGGTGTGTCTCGCGAATGGCTTAGAAGTTATTTAAGTGATAGTGCACTTCGTAGTAATGTATATCCACGTTACCTACTTATCAAATGTGGTAATTAACTGTCGCTCATACTTGGTAATAATACTCAACTCCTTTTGGTCCATTGTGGTCAGGTGACCGTGCGTTATCCTACATTTAAACTCAAGTGGCCGTTTTTTATCCTGTTAGGATAAAGCACTCTAAAAATCACCGCCGTGTGAATTCAATAAAACCCTGATAGGACAACACAGTATCGTTAGCGCTATAGAATAATACAACATTCGTCCACACTGAGCACTAAGTACGTATACACACTCGACTGTGGATAGGCTGCATGATATATGTATGAACACTGTGCGGCCATGCCATGATATAGTGCATGCGAACTGCTAGTACAAGCCGTCATTAGAGAATCCACTTCCTTGAAACTCAGACAAACTTATCCTGTTCCTTGAAGTCCTTGCTTGTTATACAACTAACAAAGAGCAACATTCTCGCGAGTTAATGGTACAGGGACCGCCTTTTGATGTCTGCGGTTGTCTATTGTTGTAAAATCGGCCAAATCATTACCCTGTTGGCCTGGTCATGAATTCCGCTTTCAAGGGGCAGAATTCTCTCATGGTATTAAAACAGCTAAGTAAAACATGAATAATATAGGCTAAAAACACTCAATTATCGTTTTTACTTGAGTAAACTAAATCCAAAATCACGAGACACCCCTAAACGTTAATAAGATGTAGGTTATATCTGTGCTATCTATTTGCTATCTCCAAATCCATCCTATAGATGGTCGGCATTTTTTGAGACCGTCTAATTCATTATCAGAGTCATTGTCACGATGTAAACGTCCTTTATTGATCTTCAAATATGCTATTCTGCTTTTCTCTGAGTGTCAGTTTTTTCGAGGATTAATCCATTTCTGATCTTTCTTAAAACATGCTTTGCATAAAATCTATATCAAACTCAACCGTCTTTACTTTTACGATATTCTGCTCCCTCAAATTGTTTTTTTTTTTTCCCTTAAATTTTGGTGTAATGATTTCCCTTTTAATACAATTAGATTCATGTTTTACCTAACTCATGAAACAGATACACCATACACGCCGCATCAATTAATTTTCTGGAGCCTCATTTAATATCCATCTCCAAATCCACCCACGGAGTTGTAGAGTAGGAGATGCATTGAATATTTTTTTCAGACAATGTGTATTCAAAGCGGATTATATCTTTTGAGGTGCCACTATTTGACTGGTAGTTTCTTTTGTTTGTGTTGTTAAATCCATCGTGAATAAGTCTTTAACTGACTTTCTCATCCATTCTTTTCCTCTTTACCCTTTATAAAATTCATGGTCTGTCTATATCCTTTGATTTGAAGATTTGTTTCCGCGTGTGTCGAAGCGTTATAAGCATTTCTATGGAAAGATTGGAAGCAAACGTTTAAAGTATTTGTTTCAATTGTCTCAGGTTCTTCATTGGATGGAAGCGTTGTTCAAGTGTATACATACCTCTCAGAATTGAACAATTTTTTCATCATGAAGAAACAAAATTATTAAAGTAATTTACAAAAAAATTATTACTGTCCTGAAACGGAAAGATTCTTCGTGTCTTGAGTATTGAG
Source organism: Holothuria scabra (assembly GCA_037179385.1). NCBI lineage: Eukaryota > Metazoa > Echinodermata > Holothuroidea > Aspidochirotida > Holothuriidae > Holothuria > Holothuria scabra. The sequence continues at coordinate 48,045,503 of CM074185.1, forward strand.
ATAAGAGTTTGCCGGAAAAAAGCAAGATAACCATCGGAAACGAAAAAACATTGCCTAAAGAGACCGTGGAACGTATTTCTCCTTTCCTAGCGACCCCCTGATCCATCCCAAGGAGCGTTGACATTATCTGAGCCCGCCTACATTTACCTTTGTGGAATCCTTGCCACGGTGAACAATTTTGTCTAGTTTAAAGATATTCTTCCCAATATTTTTTAGATCCATGTGACTCCCACTTGACATTTCAATTTGTCACTTTGGGAACGTATTGAAAAAATTCCTCAACAATTCTCTGACGATGGGTAAACGTAATTGGCCCTCTCTTTCCACATTGTTTTTCTTGTCAAATGTTTGGGGAAATTTGCTAAAAAATATCATGGTTGGAGAGAGCTCTTTCCACGGCGCTGTACTGAATTTCGGCCTGCGTTTTTTGGTTTTTCTTCGGAGCTGTATATATGTTACACTGTATGAAATATGAAGAACTTATTTACTCAAAAGGATGTTGTCTAAATCGAGAATTTCGTGCCATACGGTTAATGTAGCCAGCATTGAGGCTTAAATATGAATATCGCATTACATTATGTTCTTTGAATCTAGTTTATACTGTTGCTGGGACGGCTAATAGCTAGGTCTGCACCCACACTACCAATAATGAAATGAATCCCCACAAAAAACGGTTAGGGTCTAATCTGTAGTTGTTGAGGGAATTTCCATCAAACCGTAAAGATCGATATTTCTCAGGCGTTTCTGAAAGTTAGCATTTTGGAAACAAATTACACAGGCTACATGAAAAGCCACAAAATACAGAATTAAAGTTCCGCCTTGCAACTGAGACAAAATTTCCGTTAGATCACATTAAGTCAAGTTTTAAAAATTTTGTTGAGGAGCTAATTGTCTCAAGGTCCTTGGTCTTTAAGGGCACATGAATATATTTTCCTTGTGTGGGGTGCTTATTTTGGAGCTTTGGGCGTGCACGATGAACTAAAGGAACATAGGCAAGACTGAGTGAAAACAAAAGAAATTTTATTGCGATCAAAAGAACATTCACCAGAACCGAAAAACAGAAACGATACCATCATAACACCACAACGATATGGAACTTGTAATTACATTACATGCAAATGTTACATTATGATTAACAACTTAAAATTCATATACTAAATGAGCAATCTCAGATAGTGAACTTTTATAGAATATTCAAGCATGATTGTTTCTCATTAACTTCGTTTACCTCTTACACTATGTTTCATCCATGGCCATGTTCCGTTCATCTTCTTCTTTTATGATAGAGTCCATGGCTAGAAAAGTCGTGCACTGCCTATACATTGAACACAAATTGGGTTACATAATGTAAACAACTTACAATTCCGCCATCTTTGCATGTCTATTCAAATGGTTTTTCCCCAAATATTTACCAGCATATGCATAGATGAAGTTTCGAATTTTTGGTGTTTGTAACTGGGAGAAACTAATCGTTGCCTCGCAAACAGAGTCACTGAACACCTTATAGCCACGAAAAAAAATTTACAACACTGTTCAGCGGAAGACAGCTTATCTATTTATCAAAAAGTCCCGAACTATTTACTAATAGGCCTAAAAGTCTGGATGGGAGTTTGGTCATATGCCACTGGACCTATATTTACTATTTGGCAACAAAGATTGTTTAATATTCCCGGATTTCTCTTCTCCTTAAATCGATCAAAACCGCATGCTCTTTTGAATGTCCATTTCCCTTGAACTTGCGGTAGGATCGCAATGCATCGTTGGGGAAATTCGAACACGAAGTCATCCATAAGCCAGCCATTCTCCCGATTGAATCATTTCGATTTTTACGGAAAGCAGTTTTCTCCAGAATTGGTGTAATGCTTTTACACATCGTATTTAGCAAAAACCTGTCTTGATTTTGTCAAGACCTATATATGAGATAGGTTTGGATGGTAACGGATAAATATAGAAGCATTGAAGCTGATACACAGGGACTCCCAAACTTAACAAGTTTGTTGTGGATTAATTTTCCCAGCATGATACTTCACCTTGCACCAATATGTTAAAGTGCTCTTACCCTTTATACGTGATTCAATAAATGAAACCCTGTACAACATGCTTTGCAAGCAAGCAGGAAGCATTGAAGGATATAAAAACATTTTTAAATTCAAAGGGAAACAACAAAAGGATACAACAAGAAAGTTATAAATTATTACGCAATGGACTATTTTGTTTACCTGAAAAAAAAATCAACATTGAATACCGTACCTCAAGAATGGAACGAGCTATGACGATAGGAGTTGTATGGATTATATGCATTTTGCCTCAGTTAAGATATAAATTTTTAAAATTCTGGTACACTTTGAATGTTATTGCATCTTGTCATCAGTCAAAGCCACAAATGCATATTTAGATGAAACGAATAAAAATTCAGTAAGATATACCATATGGTAATTGCACCTTATATCACGGGAAATGTATCTTGCGTTTGTTTGATAGTCTTTGCTTTTGAATCAGAACTATTGATTGCTGTATGTATTTAGATGGGGCTATTTCTGCTTGAGAATCCAGTAAACGTAGGACTAACTGGAAGGTATCTGCTCCATTGGGTTTTTCGAATCGCATTCATACCAAACGGAAGATCATAACAACTTGGCTGGTATTCAGACTCTTGTTCTCTTTCATCTTCTTTTAATCCTAACATTTCTCTTCTCCAATTGAGCCCTTTCTCTTCTGGTGTGCCTATTGAAATATGGAAGTATGGAAAACATAAAAAAAAAAAAAAACATTTAAAAGGACAGACCTATCACTCTTTAACCATGTTTTTCGTACTGACCAGTTCAACAAGCTGTTGGGAAGCAGTTCAAAGTTTGCTTTCACCAAACGGCTCTTTGCCAGAGAGTCGCGAGGACTGAAGAAAAAGTAAAGCTGTTGGTAGTATCGACTTAAAAAAGCTTGTTAGACACACTGGATACCTTTTTACAACAATAAAAAAAAAGCTCAATAAATATCGAAGGAATCTGAAAGTTTCTTCTGGATCAGAATCAGAACAAAACGTGAAATCTTTGGATATAAGAGGGAGGGTTATAATGCAAAATATTAACACATTCATGTTACTGCGATTCTGCTCAAACCTGAAACAATGAAAAGGCAGAAAATACCGTGACCTCTAACTTGTCTGAAGTGCTGAGAGCACTTGCCAAAATATTTTGGATTGAAAAAAGTGCCAAAGCCTACAATCGGTCACAGACCATCATTGGGTAGGCCTGTTACTTTTACTTTGGCAAAAATTTCCACAAATAGTTGAAATATTGACAGAGGTTGCATTTCTGTTTGAATCGAGGTCACAATTTTATCTCAGTAAGTTATCATGAATACCTTTATAGATTCAGTTAGCTTACCTCTAACAAGGTTGTCCAGTATGCAAGCAGTCAGACCTCCGATGAACATATTACTTCCCAAACTTACATTTAAAATCTGGTCCAGCAAGGGTAAACCTGCAAAACAATGGAAATTAAGTACCGGAAAATTTTATTTCCTCTTCTTTACGGCCACATGGAATGATTAATTTGACACTCTTTGTGGAAGTTAACTTAAAACGGTCCAATCAAAATCACTGAAGGTCTTCACTACAATTAGTAAAAAAAAGTGCACATTGTGAACTTAAATTTCGAAGGCCGTTGTCATTTCATATTTCTTCCACATAAATATGAATACGAAAACGGCACTTTCAAAGTATGAAACAGCATACTGGAAGACACAAATGTCTAGCTCAACTTGAATCTTGGCCAAAATTGTAGGGACTATCTGTAACACAACGCAGAGATTTTATGACAACGCTTTCCTCAGATTGCTCTGCAATGTTTTGCTACCATCAAGTCCAATTACTTCTCTTCGCCGTAACCGTTTTTACTTCACATTTTAAAATGCGTTGGGGTTCGTCCCGGTCTATTTTGGCCAGCATTACAGCAAATTTCTTGACAAAACATGGCGGAAGACAGAAAAGGGATGCCTATGGTAATAATTACCAGCTAAGTGTTGGTAAAGAAGTAACAGCTTCTATTTGATAGTAAAAGTGTGATTTTCAGTGATTTTTAGCGGTTTGAAAGATTCCTATATAACAAATTACATTTTTTTTCAAGGCAGGAAATCTACGTTCATTCTGTTGCCTATTAATTAAAAAGCGTTATCTTTTCGTACATGCGAACGAAGTCAAGTTAAACTTAGTTAGAACAATGAAACATTTGGCAGGAGGTTATAAACGTCACCGTGAATATCGTGGTGAATATCGTATCATGTTGTGAAAATTGTACTTACAATAAAGTACATAAAATATTTATTTGAGCTGTCTTCAACGTCGAGGATAGACACGATACAATGTTAAAACACTGTTTTTCAGAGTTTTCTGGTGGCAATATTTTAAAGGGCTGACATACAAACTACTTTGTGCTGTTACATTTGAGGTTTTCTTTTATGATTTCTCACCTGTATTGATGGCTCCTGGGTTCTTTACAAGATAGTCAGGGACTCCCATTCCAAGGAAGAGCGAAAACCCAAGGATAAATAGATTTCTGGAGGTGTTGACTTTGATGAAAGAAAGATTCGCGAATCCGATTGACGCCACCATTCCTGTAATCGTCATACAAATCCACTTAAGTAATACAGTAAGAAATTCGTACCAAATATATACCTAGAAAATTAAGAAGTGTGCGGGACGCCGAAGACTGATATTCCGCCCATCGCAAAAATCTGGATCAATCACAATGCAAACTAGACGGTCTGTACTTGCAGGCAAGTACTGATCAAAGCCACTGAAAAAGGTATGAAACGAAACGAAAAAACCCAATATTGCGCCACTGGATTCCAATCCTCGATCGAGTAAATATTAATCGCTGTACAAAAATGGCCTACCATGCTCACATTCTCAGAGAAATGTGTTCTGCCGCCAACACAACTTTAACCATTGTGTCAGGAACGTACCTTTCACGCAGGTTGCAGATGGGCTGTAAAATGTTTCTACCTCAGATTCGGCATATGCACATGCGCAGATCAAGCTGAGACGGGCCAACGGACTTGTAGCGGTTGACAGGCGTGTTAAACAAGCGGGGATTTTCTTAGTCCGCAGGCGGACGAATTTTTTCGTCCAGCTCATCGCAACGAAAAAAAAACCAACGTCCACCGGCGTTGGACACCAAATCTGTTCAACTGCGTAGAAAACTTACGGAAACTTCATTAACATAATTCGGCGTGGATTGGTTGAATCAAGACTGTTAATGTTTATTTAACAGGCAAACACTTGTACCATTGTACAACAGTACACGGAGTCGCGGCGATCGATGTTATCAATCGAAGCCACAGCTTCGTTTGTAGGAATTGCGCGTTAAGTCACGTGGTTTCGTGCCTTCGTAAGCGGTCGGTGCGGATGAATATTACATCCATGTTCCATTTGGATTAATATTGCAATTGCACTCTGTTCGTTTGTACAGTGAAACAGCTGCGCATTTATGTTAAGTTTTTCTGTAGGGGGATTTTCAACAAAGTTCAACTATTTCTTTATAAGGGGATTTGCCCGAACAACTCCTGTATAGTAAGGTGGTAATGTGCAAATAAAAGGAGTTCCACATTCAAAGGTATTGTTCTGCATTGAAGGCTTCCCCTCTGGTTGAAAAGAGGTGTAAAGGTGTATGGTTTGAAAACAATCTATACCTTTTAGGGATTTCAAAATAAATTTGAAAGGTTGCATTTTTCAACATAGGCCACTTTGTTTTGTCGGAAATGTTTCATCAAGCAACTTCGTCGACCGCACTCAAATCAATGTGGGCAAATCGACCAACTTACATTCATGCATATATACAGCTACCTATATAGTACTGTATACTGCGCCACTAACCAAGGCCAGGGAAAGATCCACCACCAATTTCAAGGTATTAAATTTGTCGTTGATTTCATTACCGTGCGTGGATTGTAAATCGCTTCTGTATGGTATTTTCAATTTTTGTTTTAGTTTCTCAACTGAAACAGAGGAAAAGGCAGCCTACCCACGGTAAATTAAAATTGTCGTAGTTCTCAGTAAAGCCTAAAGGACTATGTATCGACGGTTGCGTAATTGCTCCCTATACATATATTAAGGGAGCAATTAAGCGACTGTCCATACATAGTCCTTAACTGAGGATTAAAGTTGTTATAGTCTTGACCAAACACAGTTACGTAGGCCAAAGGCCTAACGTTACAGAATATAACAGCGCTAACATTAACTGCTAGGCGTGTCCTAGTACAAAAGGTGCGCTCAGCCTAGACACTGCAACTATTTTACTGCATATTAGGAAAGCCAAGCTAGTCCAGGGTCGATACTTTTGCATCACAAATAGTGTATCACACAGTCTGAGGCAAAGTTCAACGAGGTGCAAAGATTTCAGGGCATTTAATAAGAGTAATAGCCTACCAATGTCGTTACATCCAGTTTGGGCAACTGATTAAAAATAATAGCTTATCGATATCGTTATCCAGGTGAGTAACCTTTTTTCATTAGTAAACACCAGTGCTCAGTAAAACACATACTGCTTTTTCTCACATAGACCTCTTCAAACAAATTACAAGGAACCATGCCCCCCCCCTTCATGTGTGGGAAATATTTTTTCCACTTTCGTCGGGAACCAGTACCAACAATATGCTTAATTTTGTTTACAAAAAAGAAAGTCCCAAGTGTGCACATTTTCAAGGCTTCGATAAGTACTTGCCATTCAAGTACAATTGTCTAGTTCGACACTGGTATTGATGTGTGGTACGGTGCAAGCATATATAAACACACACAGTACAGCGGTTAATTAAGAGCAACCAATCACACAGCCACGGGAAAAGAAAGCTCGACACTTTTCATCAAAAGATTACTGTTTTTAAATCCACTATTTGACGTAAGGTGTTATTGTTTGAAAGAGGCTGTCCATGATCAAGACTTCCAACTAAATTAAAAGCTCTAACGGACGTAAAAAGCCTAGGCTTTTGTGTGGTTTAAGCGTCTCTGTGTTCAACGTAGCATTACCAAGATTTAGTCGTTGAGCACCGCCTACCTCAGGAATAGACCACTTGTGGTTAGTGCTCATGAATATTAAGACGATCAACTTTTGGGCTCATTGAATGGAATTTCTCTGGGGCTGAAGCCACAGGGGCGCTACGCAGGCTACGATTTTTAATGGTGTGGTCGTGGAGTATTAGCCTTAGTCTGCGTAGCGGCGTTTAAATCTGGGACTTTTTTTTTTTATGAGTGATCAAAATAAGTATACACTCTTAAAAAGTTGGTTAAAAAAATTCACCAACACTGGTCACGTATGTCAAATACCTGAAATTGGTTAAATTTAACCCAATAATTGTTGATTAATGGGTTATCCAAGAGGTTTTCTACCACTTTATTGGGTAACCAGCCTGTGGGGTAACCAAATAAACAACACATATTGGGTAAAATTTAACCAATTTCAGGTATTTGACATACGTGACCAGTGTTGGTGAATTTTTTTAACCAACTTTTTAAGAGTGTATAAAGAAAGTCAATGCACCTGCGTAACGACTTATCGTCCTTCGAAAAGGAGACTTCCTTCATGCCTCAAATAGGCTGATTATTCTATTGGAACACAATCAGATTGGTGAAATCGGGGAAACAGTCGAAATTTTCACTTCATGAAAAAGTCAAAATAACTGCGTGTCAGATGAAATGCAGTATAACGTTAGTATCGTTCGTGTGTAATTAGAGAAACATCACACTGAAGATATTCATACGCTGAGCCAAGAAAGAAGGCACGAGTTCCCTTGACAAACTGAACAAATCCAATGATTGAAGCTGTAGGCTTCGATTAAAAAACCAGATGCCCGGAGAAAAGTATTCACATGTTTCAAGTAGGAAGGTAGGTCACACAAAGTACGTCGCACCCGATTACTGATAGTCTTGGGTTGAGTGGGGTCCCCGTATGTAGTCCATGAGCTGGCAAACATTTATCGCAATTCTCAAATACAAAAAGTTTGACTATATAAATATAGGTGTGGTTTCAAAATGGTTTCAAAAAGGCCTCCGATTAATAATCGTCGGCCTTTTAATGTGCAATTTTATCCAGGTACTTAACCGAAAACACAAACTATCTGTACGAAATTTTGCTTATGTGGGTTCATTATAAAGTTATCAAAAGGATGGAACCAATTTTTTTTACAAGATTGCGAAAGTGCATAGGTGGCGAAACCGAAGGGGGGGGGGGGACATGCCCCCAATAACTGAATGTCGCAAAATAAATTTTTCAAAAGTAATTAAACAAATTTAGGTTGTTTTCATTACAATCGGCCTATTCTTTGGCTCAAGTATTACTGTTCAGAGTGCAAAAGTTGCAAAGCTTCTGGGGGCTTCTCCCCCTGGACCCCCACATTAACGATAACCTGTAAGAGAGTTTATTTCCACCTGTAAGAGAGTTTATTTTCGCCCATCAAACAGTTGCAGGGTATTCTGCAGTTGTACCCCACTCTGAATTTCAGAATGAATTCAGGTACACTGTGACAAGCTTCTTATCGTAGGAATCTCTTAATGACTTTTTACTTGTCGGGTTTCAGGACGGATAATTTTCTAACAGATTTGGAGTGATTAAATTTGGCTACTTTGGTGTGGATTAAAGTGTGCTCCCAGCATCTACCATGTTTATACCTCATATAGTGATTTTGCTGGGGATGCACCAAATTGTTCCAAAATCATACTTGGTGTGGTGGGTAGAGTATTTGAGTTTATTAGCTCAAAAAGCTAAGGCCGTTACTTCACAGATAATCACAACACGATGCCCGAAATTGTCGAATATCCAAATTATTTCAAGCATTTGCCCGAAATTGGAAAAGTATCATAGTAAGGGTAACATAGTTACGAAAGGTTAAGAGATAAAAAAAAAAAAAAAATCGCGACACATTTGGAAAGCATGTGGCGTAAAAGGAACAATTATTCTTAAGACTGTTTTTAAATCTAACACAAAAGGCCGATTATTTTAATAGCTTCACATCTTTGTCGAAAAACAGAAGCCGCTATATTTAGAGAACAATTTTCATGGAAAATGAAAAAGATCTGCGACACATTTGGGTAGAATGTGAAAAAAGATTTTCATCATCCAAACTTCACACTGTAGTCTTGCAAAAAATTGTCCGAAATGGTCAAATATTCGGGCAAAGGTTAAGAATTGCTGGGACGTTTTCAATTGCCAGATTAATTCAACGGGTAGACAGACGGGTGTTCAGGTGCCCAAAAGTTTGCTATCTATCCTGATCTAGAGCCAAATACGGGCAATGGTTATGAGAATAGGGTAATTTGTTTTTCGATACTTTAATGATGCCGGGTTGAGAATGTCTTCGCGTAAGTCTGCTTGAAAATTCATTTCAACACACCTTGAAACGTGAAAATTCTGTTAATAAGTGTTACTAACAGAAGAAAAATCATCTATTTCAATTCATCCAATGGTAGTGGTACACTTTATCTGATTCTTCTGATCAAAAAAGCGACTGCTAAGATCCCCATAGGCCTATTATTTTCAAAAGTAAAACCATATGTAGTCGGAAGTTCGGAAGTTCCATCCCATGAACCCCTACCAGGGCTTTGCCCCCTGAACCCCACCAGAGACCCTTAAGCGACCCCGGACCTCATGCCGATGGGGTTTTGTGCTTCGCGCAAAACCAGACGCCTTACGGCGTCACCATTATTTCGGCTGCTGAAAACTTGTGACCCCCAATAGAAAACATCTTCCGCCGCCTATAAAGTACAGTGTAAAAATATGTGACAAGAGCGGCATTGCAGACATGTTACCTCTCTTGGTTTTTCAAGCATACTTACTTTTTCAAAGGTTAAGTGGTATATACGAATCTAATCAGCGCTTGTGTTTGGTGACTGTAGGCAGTCACTAATGGGATATATCAGTTCTAAATCATTTATTGTCCACATGAATTTTAAACTCACAAATCCAGTGAAATTGAGAAAATCAAGATACCGTTTAGTGTAATACCATGCCTGATAAAGGTAAGGAAGAAAATTGAAAGATTAAAAGGTAAAGACCCCAGGAATGGTCGACTAGAATCGGACCGTCACTTGCTGTACGGATTTGTCTATACTTAGAGGTGAAAGCCTAGGAATAGCTTACTAATGTGAACAGGTCAAATTACCGTACCAAGAACATCATCTGAAACCATATTGAACATTTTGTAGACCTTATCCTGGAACTCCAAACACTTCCAATTCTCCTCAGTTACCTACTTGCTGAAGCCTTCCTCACAACTATCTAAAATTCATCTACTTCCAGACGCAATCTCAGTTTATTGCTTCCAGGGTAAGTATACACAAGATTCCAGTGTGAAATAATGTAAACAAAACACTCTCAGTACTGTGTACATGCTGTGTTATGTAAGCTTCGCTGCTCTACATTTTTAACCTACTGCCAATGATAAAAGAACTGCTTCAATTTAGAATTTCTGTGGACTGCTACACAAGTTCTAGTTTGGGATGAAAGGATTGGCTTAAAATTGACTTTAAATGTCAACTCCTGTGCTAGGCACCTGTATCAGAAAGGCACCTATATCAGATATGTATGCAAGAAGCCACATGAGCGCAATTACATAAAGTCATAACCTACCTACCGAAAATATATGTTATCAGCATTTTTCTTTCTGTATCATTGCAGTTACATTCTTTTCTCTTAAGGGACGATAAGGAAATTGAGTTGAGAGAGAGTAGGGGTTTCACTACTGAAAATTGGGTAACAGATATTTACCAAATGTACACGCCATTATCCCACCAATTATGGGCTCTGGCATCGCAGCACACAAGGCATTGAATTTGAACATGACTCCACTAAGAACATATAACCCAGCTGCGAAGTAAACCGTCACACGACTGGCAACCTTTAATGAAAAATAACATTGAATTAGTCAAAACTTAAGCATGTACATGGTATGGAAAATGATACTTCTATCACTATTTCTCACTTATGCGCATTGCGTAGATTTAAAGAATCATGCTATCAAATTTTAATTTAATGAAAAACTGTAAACAGGGAAACATGTTAAATCAAATGCTACCACTACGTATAAAAGTGGCCAGAGGGTTCCGCAAGCATTTTTTTCAAATATTAACACTAGAAAAAAAAAAAAAAAAAATTTCAGTAAACAAAGTCATAAAAACGACCAGCTAAATAATAGTTAATCAACCGTTGACACCGACATGTGAAAAGATTTTGCGATGCTTCAAAAGTATTAAATGAATTATAGTGCTTTACGAAATATCCAATTGAGTTACACACAAGAGCCCCGATGTTTCCGGGACTTGTTTATTCAAATAAAGCAGTAGCGAAGGCAGGGCTTTTGTAAGGGGCTAAGTATAGGACTTGATCCCATATTGGAAAGGAACTAAGCAGGAGGGTGTCTCTATCCCCTTTTAAAAAAATGTTCAGGATTTTAATATTTAAGCAACTCGGCTGCAATCTGATGCGACATTTAGCATCATTTGAAGTCAACTTTTTGTTACATTATTAAGAACAACGGATGGGGCTGGGATACGGGCCTGCGTCCTCACAAAAAGCGTGCCAAAGATTGTCACTTCATCGGTGTACAGTCGTGGAGGTCAGGCTTATTGTTACTATTATTTTGGGGTAATAGACAGTCATAGCCTCTTCAGATGTTCCTGGCGTTGTTTATTTTACTTTAAAAGCCACAAGCCATAAACAACGTAGCAAAAAGGTCTTGCACAATATTAAAGAACTTGCATGTGTTGATCACTGACATAGAATAGTCTCGATGGAAAGGCTAGTCTCAATTAGGAAAGATTTGGAATTTTTGCAAACATAGTAGTAATGACTTAGTTATAGTCATGGAGATATGTAGGAAAGCGAAAAATCATTGGTTGGAATTTCAGGCCTGACATCGTCCCTTGCATCTTTACAAAATTTGCAAATGCTGCATAATCTAAATTCTCGCGTCGCCTGTTGAGTGTGGCACATCAGTAATTTGTAGAAAGAAATCATTTTGTTTAGAAAAAGTGACTTATTACTTACTTTGAGGGCTTTTGTGAATGAGGAATTTGGCAAAATACTCTGGTCAAAGGTAGGGAAATAAGTTAAAAACAAAAATGATTAAATAATTTTGATTTTTGGTTCACTTCGCAGGGACTAAACTATAACGTTGGGGAATAAGTTGCACTTGATTTCGGATGGTGCGGATGTACATTATATGTGTATTTCAACAGATTGGGGACTGGGGACAGTATTATGTCCCTGATTACGCCATTTATGAAAAGAAGGAATGCCATGAATATGTTTGATTTTACTTTTGAAAAAAAGAAGGAAAAACGATTGCAGCAACTTTTTGGTGGTTTGATCGAAAGTCGAGCATACAAAACCCATAAAGTAGAGGGCTAATGTGGGATCAGTGGGCCGTTCATACACTCTTAAAAAGTTGGTTAAAAAAATTCACCAACACTGGTCACGTATGTCAAATACCTGAAATTGGGTAAAGCTTTCCCCAATATGTGTTGTTTATTTGGTTACTCCACAGGCTGGTTACCCAATTAAGTGGTAAAAAAAACATCTTGGATAACCCATAAATCACCAATGATTGGGTTAACTTTAGCCAATTTCAGGTATTAGACATACGTGACCAGTGTTGGTAAGTTTTTTAACCAATTGATCGGATATAGAAATATTGCAGAACGTGAAATGGGATTTTTGAAACGGTATTACTCCCACCTGAAAGGAACAGAATGTATTGTAAAAAATGTATGTATAAGTAGGTGGAACGATATTCCTTGAGACAGGTCCCCTACTCTTCGCCAGAAAAAGCTACTTGAGGTTTTTATGTACTAGACAGGAATGTCTGACATATATTGTCAAGCCAATGACTGTACGGTTTGATCCATCATTCTCTGTGTACACCTTACACCCTTCTTATTCTAACAGGTATCCCAACAGGATAGGTGTCGCAGTGCTTTGACTTTACGGAACGAAAGTACATTTTATAATGCGATATCATGAAAGTCTACACGTAGCGTATTGAGGCTACTCTGGTTGAGTAACTCGGTCAACACCCATTTCCGTATCCCTAAAATATCGAGAATTAGTCCTATATCAGGAAAAGTGTGCGCTACTTCATATACCTAATGGGTGTGCACATGATATTAAAAGGAAGTGAGTGACTGGTCTTTCAAGTGTCCAACAAAATTTCGCCAATGAATATGTACGTTTATTACCAATCTTATGAAGAACGTCACTGAATACGTCGTTGAACGTTTGTAGCAAGATATTTTAGGACAACAAAATTGGGTAGAGCAAGGCGAACAGCAGAACAAAAGTGTGCTCACAATAGTGGACAATAAGACACCCTACATCCAATCACAACCTCTCATGAACCTTCATTCCTACAGTTGGCACCGCAGAGAAACAGGTTTCATGTAAGAAAATTAATTTTACGACGATACTGTGACATAGTCAAACCACTTTTGGCCAGAAATGAAACTAAGGACCTACCAAGGAAATAACACTTCATGTCTGCCTCAAGTTGGTTGATAATTGGTCATTGACATATAAAATGATACCTTTCAAGTTAGTGAGTTCCGTACAGTAAAACATTTTAAAGGGATGTGGCTTTACATGTTTTCATTTAGTGTATCGGGTTAATGTTTTGAAAAAATGAGAGAAGTTATTGAAAAAAGTCATACCAAAGTTTTTCGCTTCGTTTAAGGGGTTGAGGGAGTCGTTGAAAACAGTTATGAGATTAACCGTGTAGTTAAGGTGGTGTAAATCTAGATTTCTTCCATTTACTGTGGTCACGTAATGTGGGATTAGAAAAATGTCAAATGTATCGTGTATGTATGTGACGTTCCTGTACGTCTCGTTTACCTCCGCAATTAGTTGAAAATCAAACTTATCTAAATTTATTGAAAGTGGGTAACATTGGAGTTCCATCAGCCCTAGCTACCATCTTTATTTACTCTTTTAAATTGTTTTCGCATGGGTTTAAGATGTTGAAATCTAATTTTACAACTAAGAGTGTAATTTGCGCAATGAATTTGATGATGGTGTCACTTTTATCTTTGTTATTAACTTGATGCAATGAGGGCAGAGTGGAAGGAATCAAGCATGAAAAGGATATTTCGAAGATCATTGTTTTGGCCTTTGAGTAATTAACGTGAGCTAGTAAAGTTTAGTTACAGCAAAAGTGTTTACCTTTGTGAGGCTTATCGCGGAAATATTGTTACTCAAAGACGTGTAACCACACGGCGCACCCCAAAGTCCAGCTGCTACACATCCTATTCCCTCCATTCCGATACCTCTGTTTATCGCATGGACCGGTGGAGGCGGTGCGTTACTGATTAGTGCGCAAGCATGATAATCTCCTACTGATTCTACCATGCTTGCTACAACACCAGCTACCATGCCAACAAATGCAGCAAAACTTACTGTCGGTAAACCAAATTGCCCTGCAAGAAATAAGAACTGAATCAATATAAACTCGTTACCTTTAACAGTTTAAGATTCAGTAAAACTTTACATTTATTGCTTTAAGCTTTTTGAAAGATCGTTTTTACAAACAATTACATACCCAAACTCGTAAATATAGACGTATACTATGCCAATTGATTAAATTGGTTACTTTTACGTTCGGCAAGAAATAAAAACTGCCGGTAGACACCGAGAAGTTCAGTAGTTTCAGCCTTAATATACAAGAAGGAACGGCGTTTTGTAGTCGATTTGAGGCAATATTCGTTTCTGATTACAATCTCGTTTCCGACTACAATCTTGCTTTTATTCCCAAATTCTTATCTGAAATGCTTCGATCAACCAGGTTTATTAACGAATTATCAACTTTTCATTGCCAGTCGAAATGCAAAATTTTGACATTTACTTTGGCGAACTACGGTAGGCAAGATATAATATATCATTTTCCGTGAACTCTAAATGATGAAAAATTATTGAAATACGAGGAAAATGTATACACTTGAACAATGCTTCCAACCAACAAAAAATGGGGCTAGTTGAAGTGTGTGGTCTACACGTATGATGTTTCCAGTAGTTCTACTGCAAATTCTACTAGCAGCTTCGTCTTGGGAGGAAACAAACCTCAACTCAAATCATTTGTAAATAGCCTTTGCTTAGGGATTACTTTGAGGGAATGGAAGAGGTCTTCGTTTAAAGAGCTTAGTCACAAGAGATTTAACAATAGAAATAAAGAGACCTGTCAATCAAATAGTGGCGCCTCATAAATATTAACTGTTTTAAGCACATAATGTCTGAAGAGTGTGTTAGTTGTATATGCCTGCCTAACAACTCCTTTCATACACATCAGAACAGAACTAAAGAACCCTATTTTGATTGCCACCGGGGTTCATTGATGCCTTAGCGCAAAGGTTGAAAAAGTAATAAAAAGTATACTAATATCATTAACCTCGAAGTTGAAGACTTTTTGCAGTTAGAATGTAGGCTAGTCCGCAATGAACGTCTAGCAACATCACTGTAACGGAATGAGTTAATAAAGAGCGCCACCTGCACAAGGGCTAGGCAGGAGCATGGCTACACTTTAAGAACCGTCTGAATTGTACGTTATTTTACGTCTTTAGCCTAATCAGGCCATCACGAAACATGGTGTCAGAAGTGCTTAAATTGTTTTGATGTAGCCAGAGGTTGAAATTAAGGTATCAAATGTATTTGTAAGGCCAGAAATGAGTAAGTAAGGCAATGGGGTACCGTGACGAGTTGCACGCTGTTGCCTACCAATTAACATGAGGAGATAGTGCGTACGATGATAACATTAGGCTTTATCGCAATACTAAGTACCGCCGACGGTACTGCAAGCACTACCAGACGTTTAGGGTCTGTTGAGAGATCCCCTAGGCCTACATTACACACGATGCAAACCAGTATTGTTAAGATGTTGTAAGAAACTGTTGTGATGCATTGTTTGTTTGATTTAGACAAAAGGGTTACTACTGCTAGGCCTATGCAATTATATATTTACATAAAGTGACCGATCATTTTGCTTCCACAATACAGTAGTTGAAGACAAATTCAGTACTGAACATGGCCCAGAATGTATATACAGTACCATTGCCCACCAAGCTGAGCTTGCAAGGGAATCTCAAAAAGAACTGGGATAAGTTCAAGCAGCTATGGGATAGTTACGAAATAGTAACAGGCCTGAATGAAAAGGAAGAAAAAATAAGAGTTGCTACATTCATAAAATTTATAGGCTCTGAAGCATTAGAGATACACAATGCCCTGCCATATGAAAATGAGGCAGATAGACAAAAACTGTCAAAAATCCTAGAACTATGGGAAAAGTATTGTGTAGGCAAGACAAATGTCATTTTTGAAAGGTACAAGTTTCATAACTGTGACCAGGCAGTCTCACAAACATTTGATGAGTATATTGTTAAACTTAGAAATTTAGCCAAGACATGTGACTTTGGACCACTGAAAGAGGAAATGATAAGAGATCGAATTGTATGTGGTATAATTAGCAGAGCTGTCAGAAAAAAGCTGCTGCAAACAGCAGATTTAAACCTAGAGAAGTGTATTAACATTTGTAAAGCTGCTGAAGTGACATCAGCACAGATGAAGGGTATGACAGGAAATGACCCTGAAGATGAGGTTAACTATGCTCAGAAAAAGAGTAACAAGTATGTCATTATTTTGTGTAATTTTTGTGGGAAAAAACACAGAAAAGGTAAAGAATTTTGCCCAGCAAATGGGAAGCAGTGTCGAAACTGCCTGAAAATGAACCATTTTGCTGCTGTGTGTAAACACACACCAAATGAAAATAAAGGTCAGAGAAAGACAAGAAAAAGCAAAGAGGTAAAGCAAGTCTCCGAAACAAAAGATCTAAGATACAGCAGTACTGACAGTTCAAATTCTGATGCTGAGTCAGTAATGTCGTTGACACTAGAGGGTTGTACGGTCAACTCAGTTAGTTCACAGACTCGTTATAAGAGCAAAATTTATGCAGTCATGGAGGTCAAGGGAACTTCATTGAAAATGCAATTAGATTCAGGGGCAACATGTAATGTAATGCCTTTACGATATGTTCCAGAAGGAATCAATGTAATTACTTCTGAGTCTACAGTATCGTTAAAGATGTACAGTCAGGGAGAAATGGCTGTGCGTGGTACCTGTAAAATTCCAGTCAGGAACCCAAAGAATAGAAAGAAATATTCAGTACATTTTGTTGTTGCAGATGCTCAGAATTGTGTTCCATTGTTAGGAGCATGGGCAATTCAACAAATGGAGTTAATAACATTAAGGTTTGAGAATATAAGCCTTCCAGAAACAGAAATTAATCAAGTAGAAGAAAGTACCAAACAGGGTATGACAAAAGAAGAAGTTTACTCAGAGTTTGGAGATGTTTTTAAGGGAATTGGTCAAATTCCAGGGACCATACATTTGACTACAGACCCAACTGTATCTCCTGTAGTGGCACCACCTCGCAGAGTGCCAGTGGTCATGAAGCCAAAACTGAAGAAAGAACTAGCTAGGCTTAAAGGGCTGAACATAATAGAAAGGGTTGTTGAGCCTACTGACTGGGTGTCTAATCTGGTAATAATGACCAAGACAAATGGCAAAACCAGAATATGCATAGATCCTAAGCCCTTGAATGAAGCATTAAAGAGGGAGCATTACCCCCTCCCAGTAATTGAGGATGTTTTACCACAATTATGTGATGTCAAGGTATATAGCAAAGCTGACTTAAAAGAAGGGTTCCTTCAGTGCACCTTAGATGAGGAGTCGTCTCAGCTAACAGCGTTTCAGACTCCATGGGGGAGGTACAGATATAAACGAATGCCATTTGGTATAAAACCCGCCCCAGAATTATTTCAGCAGAAACTTGACCAAAATCTTGAGGCCTTTCTGGTATACACATAATTGCCGATGATATCTTAATTACAGGGAAAGGTGAAACGATGCAAGAGGCATATCGAGATCATGACAAGAATCTTAGAGCATTTTTAGAAAGGTGTAGAAAACGTTCAATCAAACTGAACAAGGAGAAATTTAACCTTCATTGTGAGGAAATTAATTTCATAGGTCATACATTAACAGCCAGTGGTCTTAAGGCTGACCCCTATAAGATTGAGGCAATTGTTAAGATGCCAGAACCTAATGATGTTTCAGGTGTCCAGAGGTTTGTGGGTATGGTAAAGTATCTTTCTAAGTTTTTGCCCAGTTTATCTGACAAGTGTGAACCATTAAACAGACTGACACACAAAGACGCTGACTGGCACTGGGGCGAAGAACAGCAGCAGGCATTCCAAGAAATAAAGGGTTTAGTTTCCACAGCGCCAGTCCTCAGATATTTTGACCAGCGAATTCCACTAGAGGGCCAAGGCGACGCCTCAGAGAAAGGACTAGGATTCGCATTACTTCAGAATGACCAACCTATCACTTACGCGAGTCGATCACTTACTCCAGATGAAACGCGATACTCGCAAATAGAGAAAGAGCTACTAGCGTTAGAATTTGGTCTAGAGAGAAATCATATATACACGTATGGACACAAGCTGAAATTGTGGACTGATCATAAACCTCTCATTGCTATTGATAAGAAACCACTAGTTACTGCACCAAAGAGACTGCAGCGACTTTTGATCCGATTGCTACAGTATGATGTGGAAATCTGCTACAAACCGGGCAAAGAGATGTACCTGGCAGATACTTTGTCCAGAGCTTACATTAACGTTGATAACCAATCAGCAACTGAGAAGGAGACAGAAAGTATTAATATGTTGGAACATTTGCCAGTTTCTAACGCAACATTAGCTGAAATTGAACAAGCTACAGCTAATGATCATGAACTAAAAGCAGCTAAACACTACATTCAAAATGGTTGGCCAGATCATAAGTATGAACTCCAACTACCTGCTCATAGCTATTTTCATGTCAAGGAAGAACAAGATAATATTGTTTTCAAAGGATAGCAAATTGTCATACCATCAGGTGTCAGAAACTCTATTAAAACAAAGCTACATAGTTCTCACCAAGGAATTAATAGCACTCTCCGCCGTGCCAGAGATACAGTTTACTGGCCAAGGACGTTCAAAGAACTAAAAGACTTTGTTGAACAGTGTGAAATATGCAATCAGTTTTGCACTGAACAGGCAAAGGAGCCTCTCATTCAACATCCAATACCCTCACGACCTTGGGAAAAGATAGGAGTGGACATTTTTACCATTAAAGACAAAGATTATTTGTGTACTGTCGATTACTATTCAGATGTGTTCGAGGTTGACAACTTGTACGGCGAGAAAGACAACAAAACAGTAACAAAGATACTAAAGAGACATTTTGCAAATCATGGCATACCAGAAATCATATTTACTGATAATGGACCGCCATTTAGTTCATCAGACTTTGCAAAATTTGCTAATGATTATCAGTTTGAGCACATCACCAGTTCTCCAGTCTACCCACAGAGTAATGGGAAAGTGGAAAACTCAGTAAAAACAGCAGACTGAGGCAGACAAGGGTGATTTTTATCTTAACTTACTTAACTGGCGAAATACGCCAACACAAGGCATGAATTCGTCACCAGCACAAAGACTTTACAGTCGTCGTACGCGAACACTACTTCCAACAAAATCTTCACTTTTCCAACCAAAGGTAGTTCAGAATGTCAGGTCAGAGAAAAAGAAACAGAAAGATAAGCAAAAGCGGTATTTTGATCGCCAGACAAAAAGCTTGCCAGAGTTACAGAAAGGGGACATTGTAAGAATTAAACCATGCGGCTCTCACAAAACATGGCAAAAAGGCCAAGTTCAAAGTAAGGATAACATTCGCTCCTACAAAATTAAAACAGACGATGGACGAACATATAGGAGAAATAGGCGCCATCTGCGTCTTCGCAAAGAACTGTAGCGCCGCGCGCTCGTCCGCTCTTAGATAAATTAGTCAGCACAGTTGACCACAAAGATGAAGAGAGGTTTTATCCTGTTTAATAATCACTTTATTGATCAAGTTAATTACATCTGATTCGGATTGATTAGTGAGTCGAAGAACAGCACTGATTTGCAACAATTTCTTACTTTGCTTCTCTAACCTCTATATGGTTCTCTTATTGGCCTAAGTATACGTACGTGCGTATTGCATAATATACAACGGACCACCCTACTACTGCTTAAAAGTATACAGTTTACAATATGAGCAAGTAAAACAAATTAGATACTGTAATTATTCCACCTGTCTCAAATTATATGTGCACGGAAAGATTTCTCACGAGTAGGCCCCTGAGAGAAAGTAGGTAGGACCCCACACGAGCAAGTTCCTCGCCAACAGCCGAACAGCTTCTCTTCAGCCGACCTCCTGTGAGCAGGTTCCCCTAGAAAGGTGTCCTCGTGAGTTGGTGACTCGGGAACGGATCCAGATGAGCAGGGACTTCCTTTGAGCAGGCAGCACGCGAGCAGGTATTTTCGCCGAGTAATCGCCCTGTGGGTAGTTTCTCGTGAGCAGGTTCTTCCCTCGAAGTCGACTCATGAGCAGCCTCTCCGCGAGCAACAATCTTCTGAGTAATTTCCTCGTGAGCAACCTCCCGCGAGCAGCCGTCTTCCGAGCAGTTGACTCGTGAGTAACCTTTCCTGAGCAGTCTTCTTCACGGGCCTATCCCTGTATGTGAACCTACTCGTGAGCAAACTCTCTCGTGAGAAAATAAATTCTAAGAGTAACCTACATAACTGGACATGAACCAAAAGCTATTTTACCAAATTGAGTAACTTAATCCAAATAACACACACAAGATAGCGAGAATGAAGGTCAATATTCGTGTACAAGGAGCCTTAAGAAACGACGTCTGTCTAACAACTCCTAAACATTCCCTAGGCTTGAAAGTCAGTCCTTGTAATGTCTACACACTGCACTTAGTACATGTTAATTAGTATAAGAACCAAGAACCAAGGGGGCCGCGTGTATCAACCTAAACTCACGTAAAACAATTCCGTACCCTGATTCAAACGCACTCTAAAACCTTCTGTTAGAGATAATTCAGAATTCTAAGTAACAGTAGACTCATTAACTAATGCTTGTCTTCAAGGATTGTTGCCCACAAATACGGGACCTAACCTATTCGCCTATTCCAACTGTAACGTAAGGACTATTCACAGACTAAGCATCCTAACGAGGCCTAGGAGCCTAACGGCCTAACCATTACGTTAGCCTTACCAAGCAAAATGTGTCGTTATCTTTCTCTCCCTGTTAAGGTAATCACATGAACAAGAGATTGTCTTAAAATACAACAGATTATCCCAGTAACTTCTAGATTACCTGTTATCGATTAATTAAACTTAAATACGACATTTTATATCCCTACTTGGACAACTTACAATAGTTAATTGTTGCTGGGCTGTTCGCTCTCTTTTCGACTCTATCGCACGTGTCAACACAACGAGAATTCAATGGCGTTCCCCTCAGAACCTTCCACGTTGTTAAAAGCAATGCATTCAGGAATCAACGGGTGAAGAAATCAGTGCTTTCGTGATTGGCTAATACCTCGCGCCAGGGGAATTAACAGTAGCGCGCTGCGTGATCGGGTCAGCTAGAGGTCAAGTACTACAGTACAGCCTGTCACCCGGTGATTCCTGACAAAACAAAGATAATACATAAACATTAAAGGTGATATAAATATATAGAGGGCGCATACATAATTATCGTTACACTACCCCCCTCTCAAAACCGTAATGCTTCCACGCATTAGTGTGTCTGATGTTTATTCCAAGTGCTCTTCCTGCACTCTTCTGTAGTAGAACCCGTCTTTAATCGCTGTCTCTGTGGTCACCACGTACCTCTTTCTTTCTGTCATCCTCACCAGTTTCCATTCGCACGAAGTGTCTCCAGTTGGCAGCTTGCTAGCCTGTCGTCTTGCCTTCTCCATGGTCTGTCCTATCTCCGTCATCCAGCCATCCAAGGTGTGTCTCTGGAACATTCTGGGGTCTGGTAACCCTTTCTGGTTTCCTAACTCGTTGCGAATCTCCTTCGGTGACTGTCTGGGAATCTCCCTCTTTTCTGGGCTTTGTGGAGAGGTCCCTTCCACACTCATCTTCAGCCTGCATTCGCTGGGACTTTGGGAAAGTAATTCCGACAGGACTGGTGCGTATTGGGGAAGCACTTTCCTTTCGACTTTCGGGGTTGTCTTCGTCTTGTCACGTGGTTCCTCTCTGCCAGGGGTTCTGTCTTTACTCGAAGATCCACCACTCGTACCAGCGACAGCTTTGTCTTTGGAAGACCGTTTCTTCTGATGTGTGGTTTCAATGTGGCGGATTAAGTTCCCCTTTCTGTCTGAGCTGTACGTACACATCTGACAGGCAAAGCGTTCAGCTTTGTGTTTACACCTGAGATGATCTCTCAACTTAGTCAAGGACTTCATCCTCTCCTTACACACTCTGCATCTGTATTCTTTCGATCTTTCCAACTCCTTCTCGTCAAGAACATCAGTGAAGTCCATGGTACTTGAATCAGACGGATAATCTGTAAGTAAACAAAAGAAACAAACTGATAAGCACGTTGCTCTGTTATGTGTTAAACAACACTAGTTAAAAGATATAGTCATGGTGCCACTGAGGACGTCTCCTGGTTCTACGGGTTGAAATGTCCTGGTCACTGAGATCCTCATCCGTGCGGTTATTCTGTTCCTTTGGAAAATGTTCATCTCCGGTATCACTTTCGTCTACCTGGCCAACTGGTTTGTCCGGCTTATTACCCGTCTCCTTGGCCTGGGGGAATTGACACTCTAGTAACTTTAATCTGTTATGGTGGACAACTCTCCTCTTTCCAGTATTCTTTCTTCTGATACGGAATGTTACGTCACTAAGTCTATCCAAAATCACCCATGGTCCGTCCCAGAATCTCATGAGTTTTGGACTGAGCCCTTTCTTCTTCGCTGGGTTATACAAGAGAACCTCATCTCCAATTTTAAGGCTCTGCTGACTGACCGTTCGATCGTAGTTCCGTTTCTGTCGGTTTCCTGCCAGGTCCATGCTGTTTCGGGCAAGCTCGTGAATTTGTCTCAATCTGTCCTGGAGTTGCACCACCATATGGGTGTCTTGTTCCGGTTTCCCATTCTCTTCCAAGGATACGTCAGTGTCAATAAGCAAGTCAATTGGGAGTTTCAGGTCCGTTCCAAACATCATTTCATTAGGGGAGCAACCTGTCGTCTCATGTCGGGAAGATCGATACGCCATCATTACAAGTTGCAAACACTTGTCCCAGTCTCTCTGGTTCGCCTGGATGACTTTGGACAGCATGTCTTCCAGAGTTCTATTTAGTCTCTCGATCATACCGTCGCTCTGGGGGTGATATGCCGTTGTTCTGGTTTTCTCAATCTGTAAAAGTTGACAGACTTCTGAGAAAACTCTCGACTCGAAGTTCCGTCCTTGATCCGTATGGATACGATTTGGAATGCCAAACCTTGAAATAAACTCCTCTACCAACACCGTGGCAATTGTCTCAGCTTCTTGATTTGGGATAGGGTAGGCCTCTGCCCACTTAGTAAAGTAGTCGCCAACAATCATGATATATCTGTTTCCCCTGTCAGTGGTTGGTAATGGTCCTAATATATCAATGGCTACCCGTTCTAAGGGAGCTCCAACATGTTCGACTTGCATCTTGGCTTTGGCCTTTGTCTTGGGCTTTTTCCGTTCTTGGCACGGCACGCAAGCCTTGACCCATAATTCTACCTGCCGCCTCCATCCGTGCCAATAAAATCTCCTTTGAACTCTTTCTAAGGTCCGTTTCACTCCCATATGTCCAGCAGTTGGTTTGTCATGCAGATGTTGTATTACCTGCCCCCTCATTCCCCTAGGTGTTACAAGTTGGTACGTCACCTTGCTTCCGTCATGACTCTCCCATCTTCGGTACAGGACTCCCTTTTTCATCTCAAATCTGTCCCATTGCGCCCAATAATTCTTTAACTCTTTTCCTTCAGAGGAAAGTGAATCACTACTTGGTCTTGTTTCTTTAGTTTCTTTCCATTCAATCATCTTTCTTGTCTCCGTGTCCTTCATTTGTTCTGCCCTGATATCTTGCTTAGACCAGTCTTGTAGCCAAGGTAAACCACTCTCATCAGAAACTGCTTCAGTAATCGTTGTCACCACCACTTCTTGAGGCATCTCGTCGTCGGTTGCTACCTCAGGTTTCTTTTCCTTCCTCTTCTGCCCATATTTATGTCTAAAGGTTGGAAACTCGTTGACTGCTCGTTCCTTTTCCGACAATTCTTGGCGAAGGCAGTGGTCACAGTCATCTCCACATGGTCTTCTAGAGAGGCCGTCTGCGTTAGAATGCAGTTTTCCTGGTCGATGCTGTATGTCAAATTGGTAGGTACTAAGTAGTTCCAACCAGCGAGCAATCTGACCTTCTGGGTTTTTGAATGTCATTAACCAACGGAGGGCTGCGTGGTCAGTTCTTATCAGGAAGCGTGCCCCGTAGAGATAGTGATGAAACTGCTTTACCGCTTTGACTACTGCTAAG
Source organism: Holothuria scabra (assembly GCA_037179385.1). Classification (NCBI taxonomy): domain Eukaryota; kingdom Metazoa; phylum Echinodermata; class Holothuroidea; order Aspidochirotida; family Holothuriidae; genus Holothuria; species Holothuria scabra. The sequence goes on from CM074185.1 coordinate 48,069,976, forward strand.
AGCTCTTTCCTGGTAATGCAGTATCGTCTTTCCTGCTTCGTCATAGTTTTGCTGAAATAACTAATAACTCTCTCCTCCCCGTCTTGCACCTGTGACAAAACGGCCCCAACTCCAAAGTTGCTGGCATCCGTATCTAGGATGAACATTTTCTTTGGGTCTGGATAAGCGAGAATCGGCGACGATGTCAGAACCTCTTTCAACTTTTGGAAGGCTTTTTCACAATCCATGTTCCAATCAAACTTCTGTGTTTTTCCAGTTAACCTGAAGAGCGGGGCTGCGATCTCCGCAAAACCTTTAACGAATCTACGGTAATATCCACACAGTCCAAGAAAACTTCTTACGTGGGTCAGTTCGGTCGGTCTCGTCCAACCTCGAACGGCAATCAATTTCTCTGGATCTGTTGATATTCCAGCCTCGGAAACCACGTGTCCTAGGTAAGTCACGCTTGAATTGAAAAGATGGCACTTTTCTGGACTCAGCTTGAGGTTTGCTTCCCTCAGTCTACCAAATACCACTTTCAACCGATTAAGGCACTTTTCAAAGGTCGGTCCATATACTATTACATCGTCAAGGTAGACTAGGCACGTCCGCCAGTGTAAGCCAGATAACACGCGGTCCATGAGTCTCTCAAAGGTTGCCGGAGCGTTACACAGACCAAAAGGCATGGTGCAGAACTGGAACAATCCGTCACTGGTAGCAAAGGCTGTCTTTTCTTTGTCTTTTTCTGCCATTCCAACTTGCCAGTACCCGCTGGCCAGGTCAAGAGTACTGAACCAGCGAGACCCATTGAGTGCATCCAGTGATTCTGTAATGCGAGGGATTGGATAAGAGACTTTAATTGTTGCAGCGTTTACTTTTCTGTAGTCTACACAAAATCTCATCTGGCCATTTTTCTTCTTAACCAGGACTACTGGAGAGGACCATGCACTCGAGGATGGTTCGACCACGCCAGCTTCAAGCATTTCTTTCAGTAGGTCAGTCACTACTTGTCTTTGGTGAACTGGCACTCGTCTAGCTGGTTGTTTGATGGGTTTTGTCGTTCCGGTGTCGATGGTATGCTGAACAACCGTCGTCCTCCCAAGGTCATTCGGAGACCGAGAAAACACGTCCTCATACTGGACCAGAAGTTCCTTCAGCTGTCTTTGCTGATGTTTGTCCAGTCTTTGGTCACATGATTCCGCCAGTCCCGCCAAATGATCTGGAACTTTTCCATTTTCCTTTCGTTCAACTGCTTTTACTGACATTATCGGATTACAGTTGGCACTCTCCTCGTCATCAACTACTCCAGTAACCTCCTCCAGTATGCCAACGACTGTACCTTGGTAGACTGTTACAGGTTCATGACTTGGGTTCAAAACTCTCAAGGGCATAAATTCTTGTCCAGGATCAACCAGCAATTTCGCAACAAACAATCCATGTTTACTCACGAATTTCTCCGCTGGCTCCACAAGAGCATTTCCCTTCCCTTGAAATTTTCCAGAGAGCTTTCCCTTTATCATTGACTCGGCTCCTGGGGCAACCACTACCGTGTCACAGAGTACAAGCCTGCATGGCTTCCCTGACGGCTCACAAGACGACAATTCCTCGCCATGTTCTTGCTCCAATTCTACCGCCTCGTCCCAAGATAAAGTTCCCCTTAAAACATCTAAGGAACATCGGTGACTTCGTAAGAACTCAAGTCCCAATATCGCATCTCCTACAACATCAGCAACCCATATTTCATGTTTCACAGTCTTGTCTCCTACACGAATTTCAAACATTCCTCGACCCATAAATGGAAACGGACTACCATCGGCAAGCTTCAAAGTCAGAGTTGTTGGCCTCAGTTCTGGTCTGGTGATTTCTGGGATGGATCTGTAAACCCTAGGACTGACGATGGTTACGTCCGCCCCGGTGTCAACTAAGAAGCTGACTAACGTGCCATTGACATAACCTTTCACGCGGATTCCTGAGTCAGTACCCCTGCTTCCTCCTCGGACACTCAACTGTACAGGCCTTTTCTCGTCTTCTACTGCAGTCGGGCTTTGGCCTGCAAGTCCGACTCCTGATAGTTTTCCGGATTGTCTTGGTTAAGTTTCTGATTGTCCTCCTTCCGTTGCTCTGTGCAGTTCCTCTTAAGGTGTCCAACTTTACCGCAGTTCCAACACTTAGGAGGTGGTCGTTTGTCATTCTGCCAGCCGGGTTTTGAACTTGATTTGTTTCCCTGTCCACTTCCTGTAGACATCTTACTTGGGATTGGTGAATGGTTAGTGTTATCACGTGTCAATTTAGCTTCTAGTTTATCTATACAGCTCTCGAAGCTCTTGCTCAACACCTCTACCAGTTTCTGTAATGGATCTTCTGCTCTTCCTGAGGCTGTATCTTCCTGGGTTATTGCTCGGACCATAGGTCTTCGAATGTATCCTTTCTTTGTCTCGGCGAGGTGGAAAGCCTCTAGTTCCACTGCTACCACAACCGCATCTGAGAGACTGGTGGGTCTAGATTGGTACACTCTCCATTTAATATCGGTATCCTGTAGTGCATCGATGAAATGATCTTTGGCCAGTGTCTCGACCATCTCGTAGGGGGCCTCAGGATAAGCATGTAGGGTGAGACGCTTGATGTCCTGGGCGAGTTCTGCCAAACTTTCCTTTGGTTGCCGTACTCGGTTCTTCAGCATAGCCCGGAACAGTTGCGTTTGGTGGGCGGGGCTAAAACGGTGGCTTAAGGCAGCCGTTAACTCCCTGTAATCTCTTCGGCGTCTGTAATCAAGATCATTCAGAATGGCTCTTGCCTGTCCCTTCAAACTGGCTGCTAAGTAAAGAGCGTTCTGCTCCTCTGACCAGCTGTTTAGTTCTGAAATAAGTTCAAATTGAACCAAGTAGTCATCCCAGTTTGATAAGCCATCGAAAGGAGGGGGAAGGATACTTGGTCTCTGTTGAATTCCTGTACTATCACGTTGTTCAACTGGCAATGGTGCATTCCTCTCTGTTCGCCAGTTCTCTCCGGTGGGACTAAAAGGGTTATTTGGTGCTGTCATACTTCTGTTGTTATTGTCTGTAGGTACACTATTTCTTTCTGGACCATATCTCGTCCAGTTCCAGTTGTGTATCGGATCAGGACCAGACGGTGGGTTAAACCTTCCAGTGCGGTTGCTCTGAAAGCCAAATTCTTGTCTTGTGTTAGAAAATGGGTTAACATTACCCCTGTCAAGCTCCCAAGATCTCTCTGCAGTAGGGTCAGTAAACGCCTGGTGTGGGGCACTTGGTTCGTGTTGCTCAACCCTGTCAATTGTTCTCCATGAGGCTTCGGAATCTGCAGACCCGAGAGCTTCATAGTCGTTTGGAAACATATCTCTCTCTTGGTTATCGTCTCGCAACAGGTCCGCCAATAAAGGTGCTTGTTCTAGCTGTGACGCTCTCCGCTCCCCATCGTCCAGTTCTTGTGATTCAGGAGAGTTTCTTCCAGGATAATCTCTTGACATCATGGACAGGCCGGAAACTGTGCAGTATACTTCGGACACTGGTTTTGGAAACTATCCCACCGCTGCCACCACGTGTAGCGCCGCGCGCTCGTCCGCTCTTAGATAAATTTGTCAGCACAGTTGACCACAAAGATGAAGAGAGGTTTTATCCTGTTTAATAATCACTTTATTGATCAAGTTAATTACATCTGATTCGGATTGATTAGTGAGTCGAAGAACAGCACTGATTTGCAACAATTTCTTACTTTGCTTCTCTAACCTCTATATGGTTCTCTTATTGGCCTAAGTATACGTACGTGCGTATTGCATAATATACAACGGACCACCCTACTACTGCTTAAAAGTATACAGTTTACAATATGAGCAAGTAAAACAAATTAGATACTGTAATTATTCCACCTGTCTCAAATTATATGTGCACGGAAAGATTTCTCACGAGTAGGCCCCTGAGAGAAAGTAGGTAGGACCCCACACGAGCAAGTTCCTCGCCAACAGCCGAACAGCTTCTCTTCAGCCGACCTCCTGTGAGCAGGTTCCCCTAGAAAGGTGTCCTCGTGAGTTGGTGACTCGGGAACGGATCCAGATGAGCAGGGACTTCCTTTGAGCAGGCAGCACGCGAGCAGGTATTTTCGCCGAGTAATCGCCCTGTGGGTAGTTTCTCGTGAGCAGGTTCTTCCCTCGAAGTCGACTCATGAGCAGCCTCTCCGCGAGCAACAATCTTCTGAGTAATTTCCTCGTGAGCAACCTCCCGCGAGCAGCCGTCTTCCGAGCAGTTGACTCGTGAGTAACCTTTCCTGAGCAGTCTTCTTCACGGGCCTATCCCTGTATGTGAACCTATTCGTGAGCAAACTCTCTCGTGAGAAAATAAATTCTAAGAGTAACCTACATAACTGGACATGAACCAAAAGCTATTTTACCAAATTGAGTAACTTAATCCAAATAACACACACAAGATAGCGAGAATGAAGGTCAATATTCGTGTACAAGGAGCCTTAAGAAACGACGTCTGTCTAACAACTCCTAAACATTCCCTAGGCTTGAAAGTCAGTCCTTGTAATGTCTACACACTGCACTTAGTACATGTTAATTAGTATAAGAACCAAGAACCAAGGGGGCCGCGTGTATCAACCTAAACTCACGTAAAACAATTCCGTACCCTGATTCAAACGCACTCTAAAACCTTCTGTTAGAGATAATTCAGAATTCTAAGTAACAGTAGACTCATTAACTAATGCTTGTCTTCAAGGATTGTTGCCTACAAATACGGGACCTAACCTATTCGCCTATTCCAACTGTAACGTAAGGACTATTCACAGACTAAGCATCCTAACGAGGCCTAGGAGCCTAACGGCCTAACCATTACGTTAGCCTTACCAAGCAAAATGTGTCGTTATCTTTCTCTCCCTGTTAAGGTAATCACATGAACAAGAGATTGTCTTAAAATACAACAGATTATCCCAGTAACTTCTAGATTACCTGTTATCGATTAATTAAACTTAAATACGACATTTTATATCCCTACTTGGACAACTTACAATAGTTAATTGTTGCTGGGCTGTTCGCTCTCTTTTCGACTCTATCGCACGTGTCAACACAACGAGAATTCAATGGCGTTCCCCTCAGAACCTTCCACGTTGTTAAAAGCAATGCATTCAGGAATCAACGGGTGAAGAAATCAGTGCTTTCGTGATTGGCTAATACCTCGCGCCAGGGGAATTAACAGTAGCGCGCTGCGTGATCGGGTCAGCTAGAGGTCAAGTACTACAGTACAGCCTGTCACCCGGTGATTCCTGACAAAACAAAGATAATACATAAACATTAAAGGTGATATAAATATATAGAGGGCGCATACATAATTATCGTTACAGAACCTTTCATAACCCAGGAAGAGCTGGAACTGGACCAACAGTTTAACCCTCCAAGCTTTAGTAACACTCCTTGTGACCATCTGATGAACAAGCAGAATCAGGAAGGGTCCCATCCAGAACCACAAAGCAGCAGTGCGCCAAGCGAACAGTCAGTAGTTCGAAGATCCTCCCGCCCCAAGAAGCCAAAGCGTGACAAGGACTTCATCTATGACTATTAATTTGTCTACTATGTAGAATGTATATATGTTAAGCAGTTAGTACAGTATATACTAAGCAGTAAAAGTTTAAGAGAAATGTAAGAAGTAAGTGTGTTATTTCTGGGACAACAGTGTGAGTCCAGAAATATGTAAAAAAGGGAAGGTGTAACGGAATGAGTTAATAAAGAGCGCCACCTGCATAAGGGCTAGGCAGGAGCATGGCTACACTTTAAGAACCGTCTGAATTGTACGTTATTTTACGTCTTTAGCCTAATCAGGCCATCACGAAACAATCACGAATTCGGGGTCAAGAATGTTAGGCCTAAAGGGTCACTATAGATCACATAGAGAAAACAAATGGAAACATTCTTTCGAAAATGAAGAACAAAGAAAATTATTTTACATGATCGTGAACAGTTGAATGAAACTTCATGTGCACTCGTACTAAATAAAACGGCAGTCTTTGATTGCAGCAGATGTGCGTTTCAGGTAAGCGAAATTCCAACTTTCTGATAAGTATTGTGTTTATTTTATATGCGCTTGAAGTTACATGTAAAAGTCTTTCATTTTCTTCACGCCCAATATCGTCAGACAATGCTTGTCGGGCTAATATTAAAAGAACATTAGACATTCAATCTTTTTTCAGCAAGAAATCGGAACAAACACTCCGGTGTGATTACCAGTCGAAGAAGTGTCTGTATTTCCTGAGCGCATGCTGTGAATATTTAATCATTTAGTTGTGAACGATATTTTGTGCTGGTAATGATTGCTCTTTGGGGTACTCTTCATGTGTGGCATGTTGATATGACACATTAGGGGCTATTTGCTATTGTTTGTTTTGATCACACATTATAAGCATATATTGAGCAAGAAATTGTAACTATGGATACTTTAATAACAAGTTACAATATTTCACATCAATTTTAATAACTGCATTGGTTTTGATTGAGGTCACCAGAGGAGAACCCCCCGATTCTATAACACGTGCTTCTAAGTAGGATATCAAAAAATAGTTCACACAGAGGGATTTCACATGTGAAATGTGCATATAACTTGTTGTAGACAAGAAAACTATTTTTGGTGGCGGTCATGAGAGGTTTCCAAACTTGTGAACACTATTTCTATGAGCTTTACTTTTTTAGTATCTAGTGGTCACAATGAGCCTCTCAATTTTTTGTAAAGTTTCAATTATAATCTGCCAAATGGCATTTTAGGTTACCTTTAGATGAGTGAGTTGTTAAGGCCTAAAGAGTAGGATGATATTCTTCAGATACGAAACATTAACTGACTGTATGGAAGATCCTTGTTGATTCTGGTTCTGTTTTGTGGCTACTTCAAATCCCGTTAGAGTATACTCGTTGATGGGAGGAATTTCTTCATTGCCATTTCATTGTATTCGGTTGTACTTCGTTGTTATGGCTTGGGGACTAGGTTAGAGATTATCGCTTTTGTTAGTCTTCTAAAATAGCGCGCATGGGCTAAAATGCTTCAAGATATTACAGTTTGTTTGGTCTCCCTAATAAGTATATAAACACTGTACATACTGTTCAAATTATCAAAAGAAATGATAAATAATTAAAAGAATACATCATATGATTTTTGTGAAAGTGAAACGTGATATGAATTAGCCAGAGGAAAATTTGTAAAACCCTAGGAGACATGATAACCGTTGGAGAAAGGGATGAGCACATGTAGTCAGTCCACATTGGGTACAAGGATGTTATTATTTTGGTAGAAGTCAGGGAATATTTGATAAAATAATCATGCAGCACTAGAAAATGCTCTATAAAATTATAAACGTAGTACGGACGGAAGAAAAGAAAAGAAAACAAAACACCTCAACAAATACCACCCGTTGAGGTGTATTTATGACTAGAAATAATTGGAGTTTTGGTTTATTGGACTGCAGTAGTATGTGTTATGTGAGATCAAATGCAAGTGATATATGAAACCTCACCAGTCATCTATTCCGATTTCGAGCCGATATAAAATTACTCATGAAGTCCAGTGAGTGCGAAAATTCAAAAGGGATTTTCTTTCAAGCTATTGCCATACCTGGATACGGGAATCGAAACCATGGAGCATCTTTTATAGCCGCATTGTATATATCCGTTCGAGCCTTGTAACCATATTCCGTGGGATCATCGGGGAAAGCACCTGCAGCTGTCAATATTAAGCACACTATCCAAGATATTGAAACGGCAAGTAAAATCTAAGGTGGAAGAGAATGCAGAACTCGTTAGCTTTCAGTTTATACCATAAGAAAATTCTTTTTATTTATTTTTTTTTGAAAAAAGAAGAAAGAAATGAACAACAAAAAACAAAGAAATAATTAATAATTATTATTATTAACATTAATAATAATAATAAAGTGTGTTCAGTAGTTTACAGTAGAATTAATTTTTATTAATGATATGTGATTACAGTGTTTGAACTTGGAGCTTCTAAAAAGCTACCGTTGGTGTTTCATGAATTGAGGATCATATTTTGCAGATGGTTAATCAACTGAGGTTGTTACTGAATGCATCTGAAGATATGTGCATTGAAGAGATGGAAGCTAAAAAGGAAAGCAACATAAAAGGCTACGTTGGTGAAAGACATAGCTCCAAGGTATTGATTTATTATTAACAGACAAATAGGCGGTTATGCTCCACGCAGTGATTATTTAATAGGCATTAGAAATTGGTGATTTCTTTTACCCACGTCCATAAAAATATTCCTCCAGCATGACTTAGAAACTGGCTACATCTATAAAGACGCTTTTATAAATATTTTTGCAATTTAATCAACGTAAATAACTATCGCAACTACTCCCAATCACATTGATGGATTAACGGCAAGTTTGTAACCATGAAATACAACAACGAGTGCAGTTATTTACTCACTTTTTATGGCACTAATTTGGCAAAATGGACTGCAAAGTACATAACATGACCGTTTTGCTTTTTAATTCAATTGACAATTCAAGTTGACTATGGTTACATGCAATATTTAACTTGATTGTTTTGTGTCGATGATCACAACAAATCGTATCAGACGTTAACAGTACTATATAGAGTGTCTGTACGAAGGGGTTTCTGACCACTTCACCATAAATCATGTAGTTTCAATTTTGTAATATTATTCAAGAACTTGTAAACATCATGGGAGGGGAAACATTTTATGAGAGGCATCAGCAATAGTACTTAAGCAGATCGTTAAGAATGTCTTTTCCCATTATAACTCACTGGCTTGACTGTTAAGAAATAATTTCCGCATATCTAAGTATAATCTTGCCATTACATTTTTGCATAATGCTGTAATTTTAAAGGAGTTTTACAGAGACCAATTAGTCCAAATTATCTGACTGATGAATTGACACTTACTTATCAGGGCTTTGAAATCAGCACCATATGATTTGCTCTTTTCTCTAATCGGTTGATGTTACGGCCCGAGGCCCTCTTAGTTCATAGCACAGACCCTGCACCCCAAGACAGCCCGCAGACCATATACGTTTGACGCTCCCGTTAACTTATCACCTTCTAAAACAGCTAGAAAACGATCCAGCAACAATACACAAGAGAGGTTGGATTTTCTGTGAACACAGTTCAGGCTTCTAGCCTGATGTATTATTCTTCTTCATGCATAGAGTCGCATGTGGTTACATGCAGTCACAACCATATTGATACAGGTAAAGTGCTGGGCTACAATTTGTTTAGGGTACCTGCCAGTAGTACACTAGATAGTTGCTTATTAAAGCAATACTCCCATCAACCTCTCTTCCGGTGGGCACCTAAGAATACAACCTTAGGCCGAAGCCTCTGAGATGATATGGAGCAAGTTAGAGCTGGCTAACGGTGTCAATTCTTCCAAAATTAAAAATAATAATGTTGATGATAATGATGATGATGATGATGATGATGATGATGATGATGATGATGATGATGATGGCGATGGCGATGGCGATGGCGATGATGGTGATGAGGGACTAGGCCTATGCCTACCCCCTATGGGTCCAAGGTAAATAACGTTACCTTAGGCCTACGCCCATCGAACGTACGAGCTGTGGTCTGGAAAACCAGACTTGAGCACCGTGATACTTCGGTGGTGGCGAAATTACAGCTTCCTTCGATACTAGGCTAAATAGGCCAGATACCGTCTTACAGGAATTACTGTGGCAGTGAAAGTTGTTTCCTTTACGATGCAGATACAGGAGAAGAGTCTTAGTGTGCCTTGGCCCTTTAATGCTCCCAGAAGTGCACCATATGTTCCCAGAAGTGCAAATGTTCCTAAGATTCGAGAACACTAAGCCACGGGAGAATTGAACCCTGGGAAAATCAACATAACCCCCCTTCAGCTTGTACATGTCTACATATTGATGGATATTTTATTACACTACCCTCGCTGTTTTAAGGTGCACTGTGTTATAGTTCCGTCATAGGGTGATCATCTTTACTTACCGGAAAGAAAGTAAAAAGAGCCAGCCGCTTTTCTTTAAATAAAGGAATGTCGTATTTGTCCAGGAATTGTGAAAACAAAATGACGAGGAACATACATCTGCAATGAAAGAATATTCAGAAGCAAGTCATCATTGATATTTCCCAATCGACATCACATATAAGCGTTTTTAATGTTGGCGTCATTTTAAAGTACTCTACGATGCATTCCGCGATGCTCTACTTGAGATTTAACTGCTAAATTTGCGTCACCTTACAGGATTAGACGGTTTTTTTACACACATAATGATGCCTTACTACCCAGTTTAAACAGATTGCAAAGGTTTTAAACGACCAAACCTCTCATCCCACCCTTCAATTTTGGTACGAAGAGGTCCTAACACCTCCCTGGTACGAAGCATTAAACTGAGATTGTATCTGGATGAGGGTAAATTTCAGACAATTATGGGAGGGGAAGTAAGAAGGTTAGGAGAATTGGTACTGTTTGGTATGAGAGAACTGGACCTTTAAGTGTTGCTTGAATGTCAAAGAGTGTTTTGCCCTGATGCCCGAATGTACCTTCTGCAAGAAGTAGAAACTGTTATAATCGGAACATATTACAAAATTGGGTACTAATAATGTGTGCAGACTTACAAACCGGATACACCCCAGTGAGTCCCAGATGCGTCGGATGCAAGTGGCAAAATTGGAATTCCAATCAGTAGAAGAGTAGTAGCGATTGTAATGGGACGGATGAACCTCAACAATATTCCAACAAGTCCCGTAAAGCCAAAAAGAAATTGAACAAGTGAAGCTAAACATATCGAACCTTGCAGCTGCGATGGAATAGAAAAAGGAATGGCACAAGAACGAACTCTTTTGATGAATACATACAAAAGACGTAGGCTATCCATCGAAACCGTGCACTGGCAGGACTCAAACTCTACCGACTTCCGATTTCTTTAGCCGGGAACCAACGCCTTGCCGACCACACTTAACGGGAAGGTGTAGGAAGCAAGGGTCAAATTCTTTCAAATACAGATAGAGACTGTTTTCCATAAATGCGTCACAAGCATGCATGTTCCGCCAACCCTGTAAATGTTAGGTGTTATATTGCTGCGACATTGTGACTTTTTGACATATACACCGAAGAATGAGAATAAGTATCGGAAACAGTCGTAAAATTTTGAAGTCTTGTAGAATTTGACATCTAACATTGGCAACCTTTATTATGATAGACGTTACTACTGAAAGATTCAAACACTGTGCTCGAACCGGCCATGAATCCAACGCAAGCGACCTTCGGTCCCTGCAGGTAGCGTTCAGTGTGGTGAGTAAGGCGTTGGTCTCCTATATGTTAGTGTTGCGAAAAGGTTTGGATCTGTTAAAAACTTAAACAACGGGACTTTTTTTGATTTGTATTCATTTAATGGTTTCTGCCTCCAAAATTTAGTAACAGAAAAGATTGCCTCTTAACAACGGCTCTTATACCCAGTGGGATTAGTCAATTACCCAGTTACTCAAACTTAATGTAGACCGTGAAGGTCACACTCAAAGGCAGGCATTCGAAATAGAAAACAGGCTATCCAAAAATGGAATTGAGGTGTGTCTTCAGATTTCCAGAATTCAAAAGTCAGCTGAGACCCCATGGGAAACAGCTTCCAATGCATAAGCAATAAAAAGGAAAGGATTTCAAAACGTTAACGCCTGTAGAACTAGATTTACGACATTCACCAGCCTGGTTACGCAGGGATTTTTCTTAAGACTGTCTTCTGCGGGATGAACTTCTCATGAACTTGAACTAGTGCAAAATGTCGGTATTGTATGCTCCTTACAGTTAGCTGATTAAAGATTTCTATAAGGTAAACTTTCTTTTTAGTGAAACCATTGCAAAGTCACCATTTTGCTCTATGGAATCCAGGGCAATTATTTATTGCTCTCTGCAACATCTGAAGATCCAGCTATCGCAAGTTGAAACTGAATAAAATTCATTTCCCCAATTATTGTGCATGTTTATGTGCATTGTTGCGCATGTGTGGTTTTGCGGTAGTGTTTGCCTATCAGGATTGAGTAAGCTCATTAGAGACGACTGTTTATTTCAATTCGTCCTACTCAGAATTGATTTGGTTTCTGGGAACCCCCAGATTTTTCATCCGTGTTCCAGGACACTGGAGCAAAAATGGTATATTATGTCTTTCGTATTTCTGAAGAGTCCTCATGATATGTTGTGAGTATTACTTTTCTTTGGCTTTAGTCGGGAAGAAGGGATATGGTGGGTTTTTACGACTGCATGCGACACTTTTTAGAACTGGTCAATAAACTGTTAGTCACTGTCGGAAAATCACGCACACTGCGCGACTATTAGAGACCAGACGGTCGGGTTGAGTTTTCAGTTGGAAAGTCGTGAAATGGGTCGCTCTTACTTTGATACTTGTGCGATCACTCTCGTTTGCTCAACGATTTAACATATTGCTTTCACTAAGTTAAATAGGTCTATGTTGGAAATGTTCATTGGGCTACAGTTCCTTTCATTAGAAATAACGCTGCCATGAGTTTTGGACAAACTCCTTTGTTCAGAGACCGACACGAAAGCCTGGCCTTGGTGAATTCTTGCGGTTTACATGGTCGGAGCGTATGTTACTGCGCTTCATAGAGTTGACCTAAAATTTCTTAATGTTTGCATTTTTAGTCATAAAAACGAAAATCTCGTACCAAGCTGACACTAATTCAAACTTTGAAACGAAAAAATCGGTCAATATTAAGTGAAAATAGCGATCACATTTCAGAGCAAAATCTGCCAGATTTTGCAAGCCAACAGATCTCGCTGAGATTTATTCTTTTTTTTTAATTCCTCATTTTGTGGTTTTTCTACATATCAAGACAGGAGACAGATCAAAATGGTACTACAAATTCCAGAAATTCCATATTTTTATAGTAAATGACTTAAAAGTAATGTTTTTTGACCAATAGTGATGATTCGGTGGATTCCCTGTCCGCTTCTACCAGAGTTTACGACTTCACACCAGTAACGGTCATTTAATTTCTTGCGGTTGGATGACGTCAAAGAATCGTCCAGTTTGAAGCTCTATCGCCCAGTTTGAGTGCCAGGTTTCATGGCACAAATTTTCTCATGTTTAGACTACTGGCTAGTCCAATTTCACAGTCTGTACTTGCTATTGATGAGGAACACCTGACGTGTATTAGAACATTTGCTACACATGGCTAAGAAAGTTTTCCGGAACCCTAATCTAGCAGGGGCAAATTTAATTATGTATTGCTAATGGAACTTTGATTCTTGGGTCTCTTGATACAAGTCTGGTTACCTTATACCTAAAGCCTTACACTACCCCGTGATACAGAGTAAGAAACTTCTATCAGTAGAACAAGATTTGGACAATCCTAATGCATGTTACTGATCGTGAGGAAGCCCACGTACTACCCACTTCTTGGCAAGTGATAGAAAATAATACAACACTTTATATCATCTAGTCATTCAGTAATATTAGTGGCTGTCCAAAAATAATTTTAACTTGACTCAGAATTAGCATTTAAGGAACTTGAACGAGAAAATCCATTACAATATATGTCAATCGAGATACCTTGAAATAGAACAGTGATACCGGCACCATACATCAACGATGCAATATGGAAAGGCGTTTACCAGAAAATAGTTAAAAAAGAGTTAGTTTAATGATGATGCAGTTCCTTACAAAGTCTGTTTAAAATGACCATAATTACAACTATCTTGTCTAAGGTTACGTCAAAGGTAAGCTTTGAGGGAGCCATTATTTATTATCTTTCAAATCGCTCTACCGAGTGAGACCTAGAGCAATAACGGTTTACCCGGCGTACGGAATGTATCGGTCTGGGAAATGACCTGTTGTGTGGCTTTCAGCTGTGGACTTTCCACACCTCAAATGAGAACGGATTTTACCCGTATCAAGAAAACTTCTTGCTTATGCTGAGATGCCTTTAAGGATGTAAGGAACAAGAAGTATAAATTTATGGCACATTATCCCCACTATTCCTCACTTCAGTATAGTGTATTCCTCACGGTAATGTAGAAAATACAATTACACCTCTTCTTGGCAGTAACTTACCTCCTGCATCCTTCTGAGAGCTACCTCATTTGCAAATCTCCTTTCCTCGACTGTAGAGTTACCTTGGAAAAGTAAATTTTGATTACAATGACTAAGGATGGATGATTGCCCCAATTTATTACAGTTAACGTTACAATGATCTTTCAAACATAGCTATATTTCCTATGAAAAACGGTTTCAAAGACAAAATTTTCTCATTCTAAACAGCTCCAGTTCTTCTATTCAACTAACTTGAGCGCCTCACAAAACTGTCTAAAACCCATCTTCATCCAGCCAGTAGCGGTGCTACGAGGAGGGGGGGGGGGAGAAGGCATTTAACCCTCAATTTTGCCCTCGCTCCCCACTTGTCCCCCAAGTTAGGTCAGTTAAAAGATTGGTAAGCCGAACAAATAGATTGAAAAAATAGCTAGTATACTTCTACAGAGACTTTATTGTTCATCCAGTGGCATGCTCAAACCAATTAAGGCCTGGCCCTGATCCCATCCCCCAGGAATGGGATCTTTGGAATCGATTTCCCGCTGCGCATGGACGTTTCTCCCAACATTATCCTTTGCCCTCAGTTTGTCCTTACTTTGACATTCTGGCGCTGCCACTGCATCCAGAAATCATCTAACTTGCTTCAGGTTGAGTAAACAAGACCCCAGTTTGTGTAATTGAAACACTATCAGTGCAGTACACTTTGTATAATACAAGCTACAGTTCTCATATTTCAACTTATTGTCAATTAGTGGGCTATGCCCATTGAGAATTGCTGTGGACTAATCCTTTTATTCGAAACAGGTTAAATTTTCCTAAACTAGAAACTTGAGTCCCTACCAAATCGCAAAAATCAAAAGTGTAAGTTAACAAACATTGTATTTTGAAGAAAGAATCGATTAATTCCAAATCCATAGTGTTGCACTGAGAAAAATTCGTGTAACTATTGTTTTGTATACCATTCGGTCTTTACTGATTAACTTGCGTCTTTTGGTACCGGTCAATTTCCTCTTAACGTTTCTCAAGATCTATCTCTCTTAATAGAGTGAAGGTTAATATGTAGACTGTATAGTTTAAGTCGCACAAGGAAGTTGTGAGAGTTATAAAACTTGTAATTTACGTGTAGCAACTGTTACGTACTTGTAAGAGGTTGAGGACACTGTCCTTGCATGCTAAAGAGAACCATAGCTGGTACAATGAAGGCTGCACTTGGACCTTGTATTATTGGTAATCTAAAATTCGACGAAAACAAAATAAATAAATATGTATATATAGCGAGAGAGAGGTCGAAAAGAGGTAGTAGAAAGTGCTTAAAAGTTTGCGGAAAACTGCACGACGTTTCGGGTATAAACCCTTCATCTGGTGGCAAAAACCAAACTGAACAACCTAACAGTAACAATTGGACACGACAACCATCAAATCAGAAGCGTTCAGTGTAAAAACCCAGAATTTAGGAATTCTTTCCTTGAATGTTTTTTGAAAGCAGTTCTTGAAGGGAGTGGACGATTTCGAAACCCCTTAGTAAGTTACATTAAGAATAACCGTACTAAGGCTGAAAGTCGGGTCCTAGGGTCACTAAGATGGGACCATAATATTGTGCGGGAAGAACGGGAAGACAGTTCGGGAAAACAGGAGCTCCACTGGATTTTAAACTTAACACTCTCGCTCCAGTGCTCATAAATGTAAAAGAACTTACCCTTAGAAGAGAGTAAAATTGATTCAGTTTTGTAATCTCGTATTTTTTTAATTCTCCCTTTTGTGTAATTCTGCTACGGCTTCAGTTTAAGTTTGCACGTGACCACGGAAGTGGCGTTTCTTTCCGGGCCGAAAAAATTGTGGGTTGATTAATTGTTGTTGTCTTAAACTTTGAGGTTTGAAAGTTTTGATCCTTTTACCTTTTCACCAACTTTTAACATTTCTATTGCCGAAAAGATTGGCACTTTTTTGGCTTGTTTTGGAAGGAGAATTATCATTGGATCGTTTCACCAGTATTTTGTGTGTCCCGTGTTTGTTACTTTATTGCAATTCAAAATTTGTCGATTATAAGTGAACTGTGTAAATAATGAATGTCGGAGGAAAGGTATGATGCATACAGCATTAGGAGTAAATTTTTAAAATTTTTCATACATTACAGTGTACGTACATCTCTTTGGCAAAAATCGCGATGAAGTCATATTTTATAACCTAACCATCATAGTGCAGTCAAATATCCAGAATTAATGGCAAGCAAGGCCATCAATCAGGTAGATATTTCCACCAAGTTTAACATAGTTACCAGTAAACTTATCATCTACGCTATGACATCAACTATATAAAATATACTGTCCGGACTATCGGGACATATCTCAGTACATCCCTGGTGTATATGCGTTCAAGGTAAAGTGTTAGAAGTGATACCGATAACTGATATCACAATGTGGCAACAGTTCAAATTAGTATGACTCCAAGAGGCAATTTAACCGGAATAATCAATGCAGTTTCTGACATATACTGTAGGGTATTGTAGGGATCTCTTGCAACGACCCTCCAATCACTTGAAAGCATGATTTTCTTTAATTCGATTTGACATTATACTGTAAATAAAATACAAAATCACAAGTCAGTACTTGACTGCTATTCAACACAACCAAGCCCATCAAAAGCAACCATCAATCAACAGCAATGCATAAAGATAGCACCTATAGGGAAAGTATGCGGTGCCATTGACTACTACGGACTGTTTTAACCCTTCACCGTTGTGCTCCGATCGGGGCATGTTTGCGCGCCTCGGGAGTGGGCGGAAAAGCGGACGTAGCCCGCCCTGCACCGGCTTCCGTAGGCCATTGACCCTGTGACCTTGAACTATTGTCTCTCTCGTTGTTGTGGCCGAATTTTCGGGTAGCTACTCGCAGTTTCGAGCTCCGCGTGGAACAGTAAAGATGGGTAACGGCCGAGCTCTCCGCACGGGTCCAAAAGGACCCAAACAACGGCAAAGGGTTAAAAACTATTCAACAGTGGTGTTCCAAAATTAAGTTGTCATGGAGCTATAACAGTTTACATAAAATTCTATTTGCTTTTACAACCTTGCCAAAGTTAGTGGAATCATTACTCAACTGCCCTTTCTTTGTGACATATCTCAAGGTCTAAATAAATTTCTCAACAGGATATATATCTGCCAGTAGATTTTTATGGAAACATGACATTGCGTTATCTAGGGTAAAGCCGCAAAGTTTGGGTAAACGCTATACCTTGTGCCAAGAAACGTCTGTAGCAATGTTGTAATCCCAGAAATAAAGAACGAAGTGCTGATTAGTTGGTTTAGGAGAGATCGGTCGAGATCAAAACATAGAGGTCCGGCTACGATGAGAGGGAGTGCAAAACATCCGCCAAATGAAATTGAATAATGCTGCATGGAAACAAAAATAATTAAAAAAGAAAACGTTGTATAAATTAAGCTTTCTTTTTCTTTTCCAAAATTGCATGCTCCAATTCCAGATATTAGTCATAGTCAAGACTGGGTATACTTTAGTATTTGTTGGAAGGAAAAATGACTGGAGGCATTTATAGATGCCATGAATATGACTTTTAAAACAACAGGAAATGCGCTCTACCATACAAGAAAGCGTCACTAAATTTAACCATTCGTTATGAAAATCTTTTGATTTTATAAAAACATGAGTCAAACTAAGTCCTTAGAAGCCAAACCGAAAATCCGCTAAACCAAAATTAAACTGTGTGCGAAAATTTTCCAAAGCACTGTTGCTATTCAGTGATATTTGTGGTGGTGTTGTTAGCCTAACGTTTACTTGTTAAGAAGTCCTTTTACAGAAATCATTGTGACCATAGGCAATGTGGAAATTAAAACTCACCGGTAACTTTTATATAGTTGCAATTTACACCGATTGCAGAAAGGATCTGGAAACTTGTTACCAGAACGTTTCTCTAATCTCTATGTATGTTTTTATTTTTGTGCTGTAAATTTACAACGATTTAGCCATTTTAGAGTGTATAGTACATATCGTGTAATACTGGTAAAAAGGAGACGAATATTCTGTGCTAATAAATTTCAGATGGAAAGCATAAAAAAATTTTTTTCATTGTTGTCAAATCAACTAAACAAAGTTAATGACGTGTTGGTGATCAATCACTCCTCGTTGATTTTGCAAAGTTGTATGCTTCCTAAAACAACAAATCATCGAAATACATGAAGAAATGCATCGAATATTAAATACTAAATACAAAAAAAATTAGTTAAGTCATCTTTAGAAGATAAGATGGATATTCTAAAAAATCTTTGTAGGTTAACTCACCTGGATTCCCATGAAAGCGACAGAGGCCCAAGGAGGTCTATCCTCAACACCGTAGATGATGCCAGAGGCAGTACTTGCAGATTCGTTTAAAACACTCCCTGATTTATTCTTAGTGGTGGTGGCTTGCATGGTATCATCAGATGGAGAAATTTCCTCTATGAAGGAGTCGGCTTCGGCAGCACCTCTTTCATCCATTCTTTACTCAGTTTGGAATAATATTCTTATCGGTTTCAAAGAAAGCCTGGATTAAGTATACAAGAACGAATGTCGATTAAATCATATGATCAACCAACTTACAACAACCCAGTCTGGGATCATCTGTGTGCAGAAAGTTTAAAATAACAGCATACTTTCAATACTTGATCTTCCCGACGAGAAGAAGCATTAAGGGAATTTAACAAAACATTTTTACATAAAATATTTTATAAAAATTACACCAACAATAAGTCAAGGGTGGATCCAGATAAAAAAAACCAATCAACATAGGAGAGAACGGGACTAATATTACATGCACAAATTACACACAAAATCGGATAACAACAAATGAAAAAGATTGTGAAAAAAATGCGGCGAGAAAAAAATACGGGGCAAATCTCCTTCGGAAATTTGGTGAGGAAAACCATTTTAACCCTCTTCAACTAACGGGACATTGCAAAAGTCAACACTGTACAGAGCAACTAGTATCTTTTATGATGTTTAAATATAAATCGTGAAAGAAAGCGTCTTAAGTTTTGTTTGATATTTTCTTCCGTTTCAAGGATTAATCAAAGTCAGGGGTAACGTATTACACTCTATCAAATGGTGGTCTTAATAAGTGATACTTAGCGAAAGATTCAAGGAATTTAAATACATGTTACTCTCCGAGGACAATCGTGCACACATGCGATGCCGCATTTCCTTGCATACGTCAAATGTTGATCAGGTGCGCCGATGATATGCTGAGCAAGTGCGTCTAGCAAAAAGGGAATAAATTTCGGTGCCCGTGGGAAGTGGTGGTTTCACAAAAGACTGTCCAAGCGAAGCGAACACACCATCAGTCAACAATGAGCGTACCGAAAATTGTGACCCGACACAGCCGGAAATGGCATTTTCAGGTCTGTAGCTTAAGTAGATTGAAACGTTCGGGTTTTTTTCAACTTTCGCATTCAATGATTTTTTCATTCCAATAAACGAAAATGCACACAATACAAATAAAAGACTAGACGGTTTGTACCTGCAGGCAAGTACTGATCGAAGCCACTGAAAATGGTATCATGAAACGAAACGAAAAACCCCAATATTGCGCCACTTGATTCCAAGCCTCGATCGAATAAATATTATAAGTGCTGTACAAAAATGAACAAACGGCCTATCATGCTCACCATCTCAGAGAAAAATGTTCTGCGGTCAAGACAACTTAAACCGCTGTGTCAGGAACGTACCTTTCACGCAGGTAACAGATGGCTGTAAAATGTTTATACCTCAGATTCGGGCATCTGCACATGCGCAGATTAAGCTAAGATGTGCCAGCGGAGTTTTAGTGGTTGTCAAGCGTGTTAAACAAGCGGGGGTTTTCGATGGCGTGGTCGCGGAGTAAGTACTAGCATTAGTCTGCGTCTGCGAGTGATCAAATCAAGTATAAAAAGAAAGTCATGGAACTGCGTAACGACTTATCGTTCTTCGAAAAGAAGACTTCCTACTTGCTTCAAATAGGCTGGTTATTCTATTGGAACACCGTCGAGTCGGTGAAATCGGAGATGTAGTCGAAATTTACATTTCATGAGAAAGTCAAAATAACTGCGTGGCAAATGAAATGCTGTTTAAAGTTAGCATTGTTCGTGTGTACATAGAGAGGCATCACATTGAAGATATTCATACGTTGAGCCAAGAAAGAAGGCACCAGTTCATTTAAGAAACTGAGCAAATCCAATAGTCTAAGCTGTAGGCTTCGATTAAAAATAACAACTTCCAGATACCGTAACTACTGGATGCAATACTAAGGTAAAGTATGTTAATCATTTTGAAATAAGTTGTGCGTGACGCCG
Source organism: Holothuria scabra (assembly GCA_037179385.1). Lineage (NCBI taxonomy): Eukaryota > Metazoa > Echinodermata > Holothuroidea > Aspidochirotida > Holothuriidae > Holothuria > Holothuria scabra. The sequence continues at coordinate 48,090,308 of CM074185.1, forward strand.
TGCCTAAAATTAACACAAAGAATCGTCCTTTCTTTCAAGAGTGAGATTCTTTGGGAGACAACTTACGCGAAGAGTGAACCAATAGCTGCGTTCCACGTCGGTGGTTTCTCTAGAGGGACCCAAATGCCCCTAGGCTGCTGGAAATGGCACTGTATGCTAATGCCTTAATACTGCATGCACAGAATTGCCATATTTAGATTTTTTAAGGTCCTGGGACTCACAAGGGAACATTCCGACGCCTATCAACATGTGCTGACCACCTTTAATTGAAAAAAAAAAAAACACTCGTTCCTGGAACTATTGTTATGTTGCTATTTGTTATCAAGACACCTCTAAATAATGCATCCATGGAAATAACTTATGTTCGATAAAACCATGATTAAACTAACTTTTAAAAAAGAGTATATGTTACTCTCTTTTATCTCCGCAACTCATAACGAACCACACGAAAGCTTTGGCTGCAGCACTGGCAGATTTTATTGAGTAAATTTCTAAATGCTGCAAGTGAGTATAAACAGATTTGTGTTGAAATTATGTCCAAGAAATGATTCCGTGTAACATTACTGGGATAGACAGCGGTCGAAATTGCAGCGACTCGTTCCACGTTGCGTTGTAATTAAACGTTTTCCTTTAGATGGAGACATTTATCTCTCTTAGCATGAATGCTTGATGCTTGACAATCCCGAGAACAGCTTTTCCTGGCAAATGTAACCAACTAACCATACTACTAGGATTTTCATACTTCCATTGAGCTTTATCTGACAAAAAATCAAGTTGGAATCGTACCTCGACATGTTTAGGGTTATGAAACCTTTTCTCAAACAAATTTTTTATGACACCCTTGAAAAACTGGGGAAGTGAGTCCTCTCCCTTCCCCGGGTCCCACTTGGTACGACGGCCCTGATGCTGATTCATGTTCTGTTAGCCTGATGTCTTCTCAAAAGTTTATTCCTTGAAGTGGGACTTTTTAGAGCCTTTGAAATGCAAATGTTCCTTTCTAAATGTAACAAAAAAGACTGTGAGCAAATGAAGATCCTCAAAGACTAACCGGCTGTGACAAAACTGGATACTTAGACTACTGGGTTCTCCTCCTAGGAAGAATATTTTAGAGTGTAAATTGTCTCACAAACAGAGCTGAAACGTTCTGCTATTGGTACCAAAATTGCTTGGAATCGATGCGTAAAAAGAGAGGAGCGTGACCCTCAAACGAAAATTGATTGGATGCCCTATGACTATTGCCAAGACAGTCATATTTGTTGCCGGAAACCCTCTGGGTGTCTCTTTTAGCCAGGGAGATCCCCTTCCGAACTTTTGGGAGTTATACCAGTGACAATGAACTAACCTTGAATACAGTAATGGACAAAAAAGCTGTCTTTTACTCTGATACTCTCAGTGAAGTAGGCTATGACATTATTTAAAAGCTCAGTTTAACCAATTTTGGTGGTTTATTGTATCAACCAACTGCCGTCTACCTACACACCTTTTTCAAACATGCAGAGCTCTAACACATAAGAAACGGTCAGTTTTAAAAAAAGTAGAATTAAAAGTTAGTCATACCTAGCATCGAAAGTCTTCAAGTACCCACCTCCAATCGCTCTCAATGAAATACAAACGTAAAACGCCCACCGGTATTGAAATATATTTTACTAAACTGCACGTACCACTTCTCCCTGAACTATTTGGCGATGAGTACCATATGCAGAGGGCAAGAGACCTTCATTCTGAATTTTACCAGCTAAATTAGGTGGATAATTACTGAACTGTATGCATAGTAAATCTGTCGTTAGAATGCTTATGCCCCATACCAGCGAATTTTTTTAATTTAACACCCTGAACTTGTCGCTGTTATACCTGGTGAAACTGCAGCTACTGTCACTGTTCAGCTACTGTAGCGATTAACGTTCCTGGCCGTTGAAAGAACAGACGGGTATAGATATGAAGGGATGGATGAAAACCATAATTATCAGTGAAAACAAACAACACACATACTGAACAAATATTACAGAAAACGGATACACCCTACACAATTATATAATCGGTTGGGTGAGTTAAGGTTTTATGTCTGAACTTATATGGTTTAAAGTGTACCTCAAGTCAGAGAGCTGGAAGAGCTCCCTGCAAAAGTAAAAAAATCAAGGAGGTTAGTTCTAATAGTCCAACTCCAAGCTTCATCGAACATTCTAGAGCCGAGGTATAGAATGTTGTAATTTATTCTCCTTAAACAATTATTCCATTGCGCGATATTATATGACTTTCTAGTTATATAACTAACCTTACCTGCTTTTTTCCGTCTAAAATTAAAAATGTTTATGAATGACCTTCAGCACTTACAGCCTTTGCTTGCACAGAATGTTTGCACAGAGAGGGCTGAATTAATCACATCATCCAATACGAATAAGAGTGTTTTCATATCGTGGTGCACATGGGCGTGGATTTGTGGCGGAGGGACATGGGGGACATTTGTTCCCATTTTTTTGAGTGTAGGGACAGCAAGTCCCCCCCCCCTTCCACTTTTGCGATCCGAAATTTTATAGTTATGCACTACAAGAAAAGATTATACATGTATATGCAAGGTGTCCTGTACCAATAAAAATCAATTTTCTGTAATAATAATTCCAAATGTTTATTTTGCAAATCCCAACGCTCCCTAGTCTCATTGATGTTCCCTTTTCACTTTTATATCAAACATTCTCGATTTTTAATTGGTCCCAATGATTATGTGGATTGTTCGTGTGCATAAGCCAGCAGGTGAGGTTACGATGGAGCACAACATTTTGGAATTTGGAGCAGAGGAAATCGTCCCCTACTACATTTAATTGAAATCTGTAATCCTTAGTAAATGGCCAGCCTAAAATTGGTAAACACATTTTAAGGTTGTTCGAAAGAACATATTTTAATGTTTTTTGTGTCAGCAATCTTACACCGGTAGACCTATGCATCGGTGTGTCAATAGGGCCAGTCGGTACCACTAACGCCCCCTCGATCTGTGATTTCCCGACGTAGATTGAAGTGAGCTTTTGATCAGTTCATGGATTCCTTTTTTCTTCTTTCATAACAAATAGTTCCTTACTATTAGAACTTTTGCACAAATCCTTCGCACACTATCACAATTTTCGTTGTGATTCTAACTACTTACAGGTCTAGAGTACACCCGGTGTTTATATTCACATTCACCGTAGTCCGCTGAGTAAATAACCACACTTTCAGGACCACGTTTGGAAAACGTTGGCGTTTCCTTGCAACTCAAAATATTCAAACATTTAGCACATTTTGCATCTGCAATCCTCGACAAAGCAAATGAAACAAAATCGCTTCTTTGATGACAAAATGCACTTACGATCTCCCAAACTTCCCTTCAAAGCCCTCCCCCTTTCAATGTTGTGTCCCAGCTGAAAGTTAAGAGGTTGTAGCCAACATTGAAAAGGGAATCGGGGAAGGTGATTTGTTTCATTTACTTTTGTCGGGGAATGACTCTGGTACATATATCTATCATAGAGTGCATATGGGAAGACAGTTAAGTTAAATTGAAATGGCTGCAAAAGACGGAGAAAATCGAAGGGGCACGATTAGTAATTGCGGTGTCTAAATCTCGAATTGTAGTTTCCAAAGAAAGGCTCTAAGAGATATTTTTGTGAAGGGGGGGGGGGGGAGTTAAGCTCTTTCTATCACGTGTGAATTGAATATTAAAGACCACAATAACATCGATAAAATCATTGAGTCTGTGTACGACAAGAACAATTTTAAAGAAAACTTATCCATGCTCGAGGTACGTGTTTGAATTTGTATTTGGTCTCGAGCTATCACAAGGAAAGGGGGATGTGGCTGCAGGAAGGAGAGAAGTGCTCATTTGGTGTGACTGACTTGCTACAAAATGGGGTCGGGGAAGTTTAATACGAGAGTTGTGAAGAACGAGCTGCCAGTCAATGGTTTGTAAATAAATTTCTCGAGTTCTTGGAGAAAAGTTCAAAATGTTATGATATTCATTTGGGTGGAGTAGCGTAGCAGGTGGGGTATTCTTTTTTGACTTGACATTTTTGGCCGAATCATGGTGCATAACATATTTCAAGAATGGGAGTTACTCGTTCAAAGAAAGTCAGTGATTTTGCTTTGTGTACATTTATTTACAACGGATTAAAGTTCGCTTCGATTGGCATCTTAACACGAGCTGCCGATTACTGAATTTTTGTGATTACCATTTTTTCGTTTCTTTCTCTCTCAAGAGTCTTCCAAAATTCAGACTACTGCATTTAAACATTACCTCGTCTTTACAAGAAGAACATGCTTGCGGGGTCATTTCATGAAATATGAAAGACATAGTTGAATAAGGTGGTAAAGGTAAACTTGAATGATTGGAAAAGATCTGAAGTCAGCTGAGCTAGTTTCTGTGCCGAGCAGTGAAGAAAGCCCCTCCATTGAAAGCAATGCTGTTTGTAGGGTGAACAGAAAGGTAAAAGAAAAACAATTTATGCATGGAATTCCGCAAAATCACAATTTACAGACAAAACATTTGGAATTTTAAGGAAAAGTGGGTGAAGCACATTTAACCATTAAAAAAAGAAAAACCTGAAGTAACCGAGATGGGGATAAAACAATCATGTTTGTTTTTGCTACTCTTTCTGTAGCAAGGAAAGTAGTAAAGTCCTAAAGTCCTGCGATAGTTACATGAAAAAGAGTCAAAGGAATGTAAGATTAACACAAACAGACCTTGGTGACAACCATCCCGTTTATGAGGGAGAAGAAGTGTCTGGTAAGTATTTGTGTTTCAGTGTATGAATACAAAAAACAATTTTGACTTTAAAGGCAAGATGTACAGTCCACGTGCACATGACTAAATACCACGAACGACAAATTTGTCTCATTCAAGTAAAAAAGTTTCAAAGATTAGAATAATGTTTCGTTAGTTTAGCGATCCCGAATATATTATAATCTCTTTCACATCTCTTAGCCTATTCTAATGTTAAGCACCTTGGTCGCTTTATTGCACCTACTTTACAGCTACATTTTTAAGCTGCCTACTGTATAGCTTGATTACAATTTTCTTATATAATCCCATGTGTAGCACTGAAACTGAAATGAGTGTATGATGAAGCTTGATCACAACAATGATAAGGGCTGTTTTAAAGATAAAATTGAGTATAAAAAGACATACGTGGATAGTTTGAACAGTAACTGTTCAGTTATGGCTCAGGTGTATCAGCGATAATGTAAGAAATATACTACACATACTAAACCCTTCATTTGTTATCTTTATGTGTTTATTGCCCTACGGTTAAAGTTCAAAGTCGACTTGCAGATCGCCTAAACTGACATTATAACCAACGGCAAGTATTTTACTGAGCCAACAGACGATAAGACTATTTTATTATTTTGTTTTTATAAATAAAGGTGCACCAGGAGCTGCTACTTGGTCCGAGTAGCAACTTCCTGATAGCTAAAAAATAAAAAAAATACTGGAGGAAAATAAAGAAAATAAAGAAAATAAAGAAAGTACAATGTCCATTTGCAAAAGTTATTCTAGATCTGTGTTATTTGCCAGATTAATAGCCTTTTATAATACGGCATTTTTTATCTTAGATTATGTAGCTCTTCGTACTTCGAATTACAGCCCATTCCTCGTTACTGTTCACGCAGAAAAGGTACCTTTTGGAATATTTATTGGAGATTTGCTCCAAATTAGTGTTCCTATACGTTCTTCATTATGACGAAATTGCTGATGGTTTTGATACGTTACAAAAAAGAAAAATTACAAGTAACCTAGATTCGGTAAGTTACTCATAGCATTAACCAAAAGTCTTCAAATCAATACTTATTCGATTTGATAAGAACTGCTTTGCCAGAAACAGGAACTTTTTCTAACATTATGAATGAAGTCTTAGGGGCAGGCACATAACGATGTGGTGCCTGTAGACACCTCGTTACCAGAGTCTGAAAAAATAATATTAAGTCAACGTCACCTGATAAAGTGTTGGGTAAGACACTAAACAAGTTGTTTACAAATTTATACATAACATGGAAAACCTTAGCAATCATTTCAGGCGTTTGGGAAGTGGTATCTTATTGACCTAACATCGAGTTGAAGTAATGCACCGCAACTTCCTCTAACCTTGGCAAGTTGTATTATCATGCTTTCTTGCCATTGTTAACACGCGTTGGTCTCTTGTCATTACGTAGATGCCAACTAATGAGATCCCGTTTTGCGTGATGCTCCCCTTAAGTATGGAGTAGGGAAACAAGCCAGTGAGTCACAACTGGAAAAAGGCCTTGGCCGGCTCGACTTGCACCAATAGGTTGGAAACTGGGCCGTAAAACTCCATTTATAACTAGCTAACTCTAGGGAGGAACTCTATTAGCGTGGAGTGTTTGCTACTTTTCCTAGCCGTTCATCTCTGCTATCATTTTACCAATATGTATTAAGTGCCATTTTACCTGTATGTATTAAGGGCCATTTTACCTGTATGTATTAAGTGTCATTTTACCTGTGTCACAGAGCGTCCCTTGGCATCCTGCTAGTACGCCTGAGTTCACTCTCTAATAGACGTTGCGCAACGGGAAACAGCAGAAATTAGATGAGACTTGAGCTTTTTTCAATGTTGTTGTTGATAGTATTCCAGTTTTCTCTCTATTTTCAGATATGCACATATGTCTCTGGAATGATGTAACTTGCCTCCAGCTAGCGCTGGTACTGTGCAGTATACACAGGAGCTAACGCTGTACCACCACAATAAACAGCTAACGCTGGCACTTCATTATCGATGCTAGCTCATCTCAGCCCCAAGAAAAACCCTGCAATTAAATGACAGAAGCCCTTTTACCACACATATTCGTTATTGTGTAATTTACACTCTGCGTTTTAAATATAAACATGCACTTCAATGTTATAACATACACGGGGACGACTTTGCACTAAAGTACGCCCTCCCACCTCACCAATAGTTCTTATTTAAGATCGTTTGATTTTACATGAACCACATAACAATATTTCATTCCCTTCTGAAATTTATATATACATGTACATAACTTGGCAAATATTTACAACGATATTCGACCCCTATCTCCTTTGTTCAGGATGGCCCCAGCCCTTGAAATACAGAAATACTTACGGTCCACCTTCCCTGTTAACTAACTTTTGATTCAAACAACGACCCTGTTACTCCCTTATACTTCCATCAGGGAGGTGTGATTAGATGAGATCCACCGAGAACCTTTTTCTTTGGAACGTAGTAGTTGCCGACACTAATCTTTTTAGTGTATTGTTCTTTATGATTCAATAAGCGTAACATTGGGGTATTAGCAGGTGTTCAAGCCTGGTATGTCTTCTGCTAGGTGTGAAACAGCAGATCGGGGAATTTATCCCTTGCCTTAATATTGCCAGTTGCTTAAGGATGAAAATTAATTTGACGATTTCGACGCGTTTCGACGCGGATTACATACATACTCGTCTTGTTTTCTGTATTTTACTCTATTTTGGTGTGCCATTCCGACCATACGAGCGAATGCGAGTATTGATGAAAATCCGATAGCAATTTTGAGTCTTATTCCTCTTTTGCTCATTTGCATAAGTCTTTAAAATTGGTCTATAGCCAGGATCATTGTGATCATTAGCAATAGCCAGTCGTTTGAAATGCCAAGGTAGTGTCTTGCACTTCTTTGTCGGTACGGAACGTTAAAAGGGCAAGATCTGTTGTTGTTCCAAATTATTTCGTTCCATTTGTTTGTCGTTGTTCATTTCTATTTCGTTGTCATTTTTCATTTTGTTCCCTTTTTATTGCGTTGTCTAATTCTATTTTCTTTTCAAATGCTATTCCGTTATCAATTTCAAATTGTGATACCCATGTCTATTTCGTTGCCTAGTTCTAATTCGTTGTCTATTTCTGTTTGTTGTCTACTTTTAAACCGTTATCACTTTCTAATGCGTTGTCTATTTCTGTTTCGGTGTCAGTTTCCAGTCCGTTGTCGGTTACTATTTTGTTGCCTATTTTATTTTATTGTTAACTGCGATATCGTTGTCAATTTGTTGTCCGTTGTTCATTTCTATTTCGTTGTCTAGTTCTATTTCGTCGCCTATTTCTGTTGTGTTATCAACTTCTAATTTGTTATCACTTTCTCATGCGCTGTCTATTTTTAATCGGTTGTCCATTTCAATTTCGTTGCCAAGTGCTGTTTCGTTGCTCCTCGCGATGTGGTTGTTTCTATCTAGCCTGCTGTGTAAATGCAGTTCTTTGCACACTTCAAGTTTGTTGTTCACTTTTAATCGGTTGTTCATTTTTAATCGGTTGTTCAAAATCGGTGGCTCCTCTTCATCAACTCTTCGGGGACATAGCTCAACTGTCGGAGCGCGAAATTCGGACATATAACGTTCGAATCTTATTTCATAGCAAATCATAAATCATACCACCGTTGCTCATTTAGGATCTCGTCTCATATTTTGCAGGTTTGCACATTATGGCGACAATCTTGAAAAGATAGTATAATCGACGTGTGAACAATGCATTCAATATAGAGGAGGGATGAGGGTAGTGGTGTCGCTAAAGGTAAAGATAAGCTGAACTATTCAGAAAGAAGTTGATGATCAGTTAGAGGGCAACAACAGTCATCCCAAATTGAAGGATGTAGTAGACTGTCCAGTTTCACAATTGGCTGTTGGTATTGATAATATTTTTTTCTCTTCAAATGTGAAATTTATCGGAAATAACTGCTTGTTTAACCTTCAATATGCAAGTAAAGTCATAAAATGTAACGAAAGATACTTTGAGGTGAAATAGGATGAAAATTGTGTCATTTTTTTTTCTTGAAAATAAGTTTTGGGGGACTGCTCTCTACCTTTAAATTTGTTCCTTTTAAGGGAAACATGTAATCCTACTCGAAAGGCTACCTGGGCTGAGTCACCTTAAGTTTGCACAGAGCTTTAAGAAAATTTAATTAACCCTTCAGACCACAGGAAATGGCATTTTCGGGCTGTTCCCCCTGGAAATCCTTGTACCCCGTGTGTCCCCCTAACTGAGATTTGGGATTTTCAATAAAAAATGTCTTCTGTGAGCCGTTTGACTACCAGATCTCGTATGATTTGATTTTTCTTCGGTGAAGAAAAGACAGCATTTTTTATGTTCTTCAATGAAAACTCACTTTAAACATCCGGGAAATGCCATTTCCTGCTGCCTGAGGGACTGTGTTTCCCTTACGTTCAATGCAAACTGAAGGTGGTGCACATCTCAGGCAATCTTTCGGAAAGGAGTTGGTTTCCTTAAGAAGAACATAACTGACTACTTTCAACTGCTTTCTCTATAACCTTGGGCTTCTCCTACCCGTTTTCAAAATGTCTGCCTATTGCCGCTCATGTAATAATTTTTTAACCAATAAAATCTGACTTGAAGTTGAAAGAATTGATTTTTAAACCTAGTTTTTAGTCGATAGAATTACCCTTAAAATGACGAATTTAATACTTCACAATACCCTAAACCCCAGGCTTCCTAAGACTTCGCCCCGACCCTCAGAAGCGTTTCACATGGGTGCTACCAAGGAACTCAGAAGGGCCCTGGATCCCACTCAGTAGGGCCTCGCGTGTCTATCAGTGTGCTATGAAAATCCTTTTGCATAGGCGGATATAAGGGAAATTTGTTTTTTGGGTGCAAACTCAACTTGAGACCAAGACGTCTCAAATAGTATCAGGGGATGCCCTGCAAAAATATTTTTTTGGGGGGGGGGAGGGGAGGGGCATGAAAGACTGACTACCCGAAAGACTATTTAAGCGGAGCGCCACCATCGGTTGGCGCGGAGCGTACAGAAAAATTTGAAAAATCGCCACCTCTCAGATAGCCGGAAATTGCATTTGCCAGGCTTGGAAGTAGATTTTAAGCAGTTGTTATTTTAAGCTTTCCTTTGCAATAAAATCTTGATTTTTATAATAAGAAAATCAAATTGCAAAATGATCAGAAAATTAGCAGATAAAATGTACTGATTCCTTTACGGGGCGATGTGACATTTTATCATTTTCTTTGTCGCAAAGAAAAATCTCCATTAAAGAGAACAGACCAGAACCAAATTTTTGTTTAATGTGTTAAAGACGAACATATTTTAAGCAATCTGGTGAAGTTTTCATTCCTTTCTCATGTTCGGTTTTCGAGATATTAGCAACTGAAGGTGACACACTTTCCACAAAAGGTAAAATTGAACCAAGCAGGTGCTATGTCATGTATTCATATTAATGGTCAATGTTTTGTTTTGTTTTTATTTAGTTTTGATCCTGCTGTTTGATCTTGAATTAATTAGGGATGCTATCTTGCCCTCAAGGCAAATTAAGTTTTAAAACTTCCATTGCTCGGGATGCACTTATGGTTACAACATATCACAGTTAAATTGTATAAATATGGTGCTAAATTTTAGAGAAAAACAACTAAACATTTCCATCAATGTGAATAAATGACATCACTTCTACTTGTTGCAAGTTCACTTTTTAGAAAATATGTCAACTTCAATTCTAATATCTCGAGAACCTAACATGGGAAATGACTAAAGAATCCTCCAGAAAGCAATGCCTAGAGTATGTTCCTCTTCAAAATATCAAACATAAACTTTTTCTGGATTTTTTTGTTTCAAGGAGCTTCACACAGTTGCAAATAAATTGAAATCATAACTTTTCGAATCATATTAACTGATATGACCAGTGGTCGAATGAGCCTGTAAGCCTGACGCAGCCCAACAGAAGCATTAGTAGCACTACCAGCACCTATAACAGTAGTGATTCAGTACTGCTATTGGTGTTGGTAGCGCTATCAACGCTTCTGGGCGGCCGGCACTGGGCTAAAATTTTGATGCAATTACGAACTATATCCTTGAAAATTACGCTTTAGTTTATATTTCATAAATAATATATGGCATTTGTATGATATAGAAGGCTGGTATACTTTGCACAGATTAAGAAAAAGGCTATTTTTTATTTATGTCATATCGAATAACGTTATTTTTGGAAAATTGAAGACCATGCTTTGGAAATGTTTGGGGGGTAAGTGCCCCCCGTGCCCCTATGGCAAGCCGCTAATGTCCTTGTGCCCCCTAGAATGAAAAGACTGGCGACCCCAGTGGATGAGGATGCCGTATTCAGAGGAAACTTCCTCGCCTTTTCTACCAAAACCTCACCACTTTTTACCAAAACGTCACTGTGGTATTATATATGATCTGTAATAACGTCCTCTCATATCCCAATCTTTTCAAGACTACCTCAATAATGTACAAACCTGCAAAATATAAGAAGAGATCCTAAATGAGCAACGCTAGTATTAATTACGATCTGCTATGACATGAGATTTGGACGTGGTATGGGAAATTCTGGTGCAACGACAGTCCAGCTTCGTCTCCAAAGAGTTGATGAAGAGCGCCACTGATTTTGAACAACCGATTAAGAATGAACAACCGATTAAAAAAAAAAACAACCGATTGAAAATGAACAACAGATTAAAAATGATCAACCGATCAAAGGGAAGGTTTAAGCAAAATTTTAACTTTAACATGTGAAAGAGGCACCAAATCCACACAGGGTGGTGAAATTAAAATTTCATTCGAATCGGACATGTATTTCTTGAGTTATTGGAAAATGAAGTCAGTAGATTTGTGTTCAAAAGTGAGTTTGAGGGCAACAGAGCTTTCATCACTTCCTCACATTGACGAGGAATGCTTTGTTCCACTTTGTTTTGTTGACCTTGAAGTTAATAGGAATAGGACCTCGCGGTGGGGGATTCAAAGTTTGTAAAATTCTCATGCCACTTACGCAATCACATTTTAATAATGTGAGATTGTTTAGGAGAAGATCAAGTCTGAAGTTTAGAGAAAAACAAAAGACTGTGCTGTAATGTGGGGATGTGATGTCATATCTGCTTTCTTCAAGTTCATTTTTTGTTGAAAATGTGACAACTTTACATGCTCGTACCTTCAGAGCCACACATCAGATTTCAATGCAAATTTCACCAAAATGCTTAGAATGAGAACCCCTCTAACACATCAAATCCTGTTGTGACCTTTACCCAATCTTTTAAAAATGAACAACCGATTAAAAATGAACAACAAACTTGAAGTGTGCAACGAACTGCATTAATACAACAGGCTAGATAGAAACAACCACATCGCGATGAGCAACGAAACAGCACTTGACAACGAAATAGAAATGAACAACGGATTAAAAGTAGACAACGCATTAGAAAGTGACCACAAATTAGAAACTGACAACACAACAGAAATAGACGACGAAATAGAACGAGAAAACGAAATAGAAATTGACAACGATATAGCGATTAACAATAAAATAAAAATAGGAAACGAAATAGCATCCGACAACGGACTTAATTTGACACCTAAACAGAAATAGACAACGCATTAGAAAGTGATAACGGATTAAAAGTAGACAACAAAACAGAAATAGACAACGAAATAGAAATGGGCATTGAATTTGAAATCGATAACGGAACAGAATTTGAAAACAAAATCGAATTAGACAATTAAATAAGAAAGGAACAAAATGAAAAATAGCAACGAAATAGAGATGGAGAAGGACAAACAAATGAACAAAATAATTTGAAAACAACAAACCTTGCCCTTATGGCGTTCCATACACACAGGTGATTCGGTTATCTCATCAGCTCCACCTGGTTTTCCTATACGAGGGTTAGCTCGCCTTGAGAGACGTCACACTCAAGAGGCCAGAACAAATCTGCCTACGCAAACGCAAAACAAATTAGCCTTTCCCGCTAGCTTTTGAACTATCCCCAACTAATCTCCCATAGAATCCCCGCGAAAAATCTTTTGAATAGAACTACCCTCGATAAACAAATTAGTAAACATAATACATTTCCAACCCCGGCCAGTTAAGTTTAACCTGAGGTTAGCACCCTCATTGTAAAACTCAATGCATTCTGCGACAACCTGCATGTATTAAGTGTCATTTTACCTGTATATATTAAGGGCCTTTCTACCAGTATGTATTGTCATTTTGCCTGAAGGTATTAAGTGTAGCTTTACCTGTTTGTATTTAGGGTCATTTACCTGTATGTATTCAGGGCCATTTAACTGTATGAATTAAGTGTCATTTTACCTGTATGTATTAAGGGCCGTTTTACCTGCATGTATTTAGTGTCATTTTACCTGTATGCATTAAGTGGCATTTTACCAGTATTTATTAATCTAGAGTACCTACAGCATGGGTCTGTGCACACACGGCATCAGCTTTGCAGTAGACACACTCCACAGGCTTATTTTAAGCCTTTACCGTTGTTTGGGTCCTTTTGGACCCATACGGAGAGCCAGGCTGTCGCCCATCTTTATTGTTTCACGCGGAGCTCGAAACTGCGAGTAGCTACCCGAAATATCGGCCACAACAACGAGAGGGACAATGCCTTTTTACCTGTTTGTATTAAGTGTCATTTCACCTGACTGTATTCAGGGTCTTTTACCTGTATGTATTAAGTGTCATTTTACCTGTATTAAAGTCCATTTTACCTGTTTGTATTAAGGGCCATTTCACCTGACTGTATTCAGGGTCTTTTACCTGTATGTATTAAGTGTCATTTTACCTGTAAGTATTAAGTGTCTTTTACCTGTACACTGTTAAAAATTTCTGTAAATTTACAGACTTTTTTAACTTAAACTTTTTGTATTTTACTTTTAATAGAGATTTTCTGTATCTTTACAGACACTTTGTATTGCTACAATAAGAAAAGGTTGTTTAACATGTATTTTCTGTTTATTTGAAAAACCATTTCTGTCTGCTTTTTTAACCAAATTTTACTGCTTTGTAAAACTTTTTCTGTAAATTTACAGGAAATTTTAACAGTATTTTGTGTTTTTCTGATTTCACATAAATATACTGTCATTTAATAAACATTCATTTTGTTTTTAGGCTGAAAAAGAAACAAAAATAAGCCCAAACAAACAAATAAGAAATAGCCAGAAAATTTTCAATATATAACATGCATCGTTCTGCGAAGTTTCAGTTAAAAAAAAAACATTTTTGGCAAATTTATGGCCCTACTTGAAAATTAACTTACATTTATTATAAAAGCATACTTAGTTACTACGTTCTTAGTTATAAATATCATACAACTGGTGTTTTGTCACACATTTTTAAGTAAAAAGAAATTGTAAGGCCCTAATTTCAGAGCACTGACAATTGGTAAACTGATGTCAACTTATCGCCACAGGCGCTCATGCACTTGATCGGAGCAAATTAAAAACGTTTCACAAATTTACTTGAAAGAGTCTGTAAATTTACCACTTTATGACGTAAATCTCATTTTGCATAAATGGGTGGAGCTTATTTTGTAGGCATTTTCCTAACAAAAGGATTGCTGTTGCTTTGAATAATATCTTCTTTGGCGTTTTTTAATCAGGAAGTGATAAACTTATTGTTTACCTTGTCTGGAAATGTTTGCAACCAATGTATTTGCATTCTTTGTCATCTTTATTTTAAAAATTATTATATTGTACAAAAAATGTGACTTTCCAATTACAAAGTTCCTAGAGATAGCAGTCTATTTGACAACAATATGACAACAAAGCATCCTCAATGTGTTTTGATTAAAAACAACTTCCTAACGACACATTACGTTGGTAAGCAAATACCTGATCTACGTAATGGTGAAGTGTATGTTACGTAATAACATATGAAAGGTATAAAAGCGATATTATAATAAATATTAAAACGTCGGGAATGAAAACAGTAGGCTGTAAATTCACATAAAATTAAGGTAAACAAAACAGAACAATTCTGTAATTCGATTTTACAGTAGACTTTTGTAACTTAATTTACATGCAAAAACTGTAAAGAAAAAACAAACCCTTAATGTTTTTTCATGATTACAGTCTGGCTGTAAAAAAAAAACATTATTTGGTTGGAAAAAAATTTGCCATAAAAATTATGTAAATTTACAGAGAAATTTTTTAACAGTGTATGTACTAAGTATCATTTACCTGTATGTATTAAGGGCCATTTTACCTGCATGTATCAAATGTCTCTTTACCTGTATGTATTGTCATTTTACCTGTATGTACTAGGTGTCATTTTACCTGTATGTACTAGGTGTCATTTAACCTGTATGTTTTAAGTGTCATTATACCTGTATGTATTGCGGGCTATTTTACCTGTAAGTGTTAAGTGTCATTTTACCTGTATGTACTAAGTGTCATTCTACTGGTATGTATTCAGGCCTAGGTCATTTACCTGTATGTATTAATGGTCATTTACCTGTATGTATTAAGGGCTATTGTACCTGTATTTATTAAGTGTCAGTCACGGATCCAGACATTTCAAAAGTGTGGGCTGAACTTAGAGAAATCGGGGAATAGGGACGTACGGTGAATCTCTATCTGAATATCTCAGTGCCGTAGGAAGCAATATGAAAGTTGGGGGGGGGGGGGGGGTATGGAACAATTTTGGACCATGTTCCTCCCTACCCCATTGACCAAAGGGTACCTTTTTGATGATAAATTTTTCGCTTTTTCCTTCGAGCAAGGACACATTTAAATTTAAATAAAATCCGATTTTTTGTCAAGTTTGAACACTACTGTACTGCAAACGTCAAAAATTTGGGTGGTTTTACACATCTGTAAATATGGAGCTTGTATTACAAGAAATAGTTTAGATTCAGAGTTTCCTGTACTGATATTTGCATATTCGGGGACAATCGAAGAATCTTCGATTCCTGTTAGCATATATCTGATATAGCATGTCGACTGACGATCATTGTTCTTACATAATGTCATCTAAGAAGTGCGGAATGATAATTCTCGGCGACATTAAAAGAGACCCCGAAACTTTGATATCTTTCTTTGATGAAATGCTTTAAAATTAAAAGCCTTCATTTTGAAGACAGTTTTACCGAAACGGCGCTAGGGCGGCTCGGAAAAGTTTAACACTGACTGTTTTATGAGCGACCACTTACTGCATAAAGTGTTGCAGGTTATGGCAAGCGGAGCGCACGGAAAATGCCTCTTTAAAACTTGTTATGACATGTTTAAAGCTTTTATTGAAAAGAATTCGGAATATTATTAAAGAAAAGTTGGGAAAACCGCACTGCATTTGACTGGTGTCTCAAATGGCAAATTTCCAAATATTTCACTTTTTCGAGCCGTGGGCAATCGCCCCTTCCTGTAGCTAGGTCACTGCTCTGCAACATGGATCGTTGGTAACATTTTGACGCTTCATTAATTAAAGAATCGGTCTACACATACTACTCAACTGACAGGGTGGAAGAGTATCTGATGGTAGGTGTTCCATACGTGCCTCTTCATGATGTGGTGTCTTATACGGTAATATCCCATTTGTAAGTAGAATCCAAGCAATCATTATTTTGAGATTTCAGTTGCAATAAGATTTCTAATTCATCAAAAAATGAGTAAGTTTGAAACGGTCAGAAAATTACCAGATTAGATGAACCACTACCATTGAATGCAATAGTAATGTAAAGAAATTAATCTTTGGAAAATGAGCTAGAAAGGGCATCCTGCAAACTATTTGACTACCTTGCGACATAAGATTAGGTGGAGTATAAATTCCAGCAACTTCATTGACCGTCGGAAATGTCTTTTGAACTTCAAGGGAGGATAGCAATACATCACATACCGGATACCTATAGCCTTAAAAAGTTTCATCGAAATTTATAAGGATCCCATGTGTTCGAGCAGTCTGATTAGCTGAAACAGAAATCAAAATCAGCGAATAGCTCAATTTTCCGTGGTCAGCATTAACAACTATACCACATCTGTCGCATTATAATTAGCACCTAAACATAACTGAAATTTTTTTTCTTTTGTTTCTCCGAAATGATTGTTTTTATCGTTGTCCCTCTATACCAGGGATGAGCGCGTGGGTCTTGGCACATTGGTCAATCTACCAGGGGAAGGATGTGGGCAAGGGGTGATGGTAAGACCTCGGTTACGCTCATAACGTTATGGCATAGGAATATTGGCCTACGGCTTGTTGTTGTGGCCAGGGAGTTGCAGACCCCTAGTCTGTTATGGCGAAGGCAAGGCGGCAGGAAAGTATTAAAGGGCTTAACATTATACGAGGTTGGTGTATTTGGATTGGTGTCGTGAGAGAAAGGATGAGCCTGATTTAGCCCGATGAGTATTCACGTACGTAAACATTTAGTGTATTTGTTATTTTTAGTGTGACGAAAAAAGGGTAGACAGAAGCCGTAAAAGCCCCCCCCCCCCCTGGATCCACTCCTGAGTGTCATTTTACCTGTAGGTATTCAGGGTCATTTTACCTGCAATGACTGCATGTATTCAGGGTCAAGGGCATAAATGTAATACGTGCCGAATGAGTAACAAATTTTAGGTGCCTTGCGCGCGAGTTTTCACAATTATTGCAAGGTTACAAGAGCTCTTGAGAGGAAGACTTTGAATATGTTCAGAGTTCTGACGCAAGTATATGCGAGCCTATTGGTCCCATGCGATCCAAACTTTACGCATTATTTCGGGAACAATCCAAACCGCTCACGCTCGTGCGGTACTCTCAACTTTGTAGGAATATCAAGATAAAGCATTCATTTGTGTTTGTTACGACCACAAAACAGGGGTTCGGCACATCATATCTATTGTTGCAATGATGTGCTACCGTTTAGAGACTATTTGCCCCGCAAATTGCATGGTCTGAAGACGAATTGCAAGACCACAGTTGACTTCATTAAGCAACCTCGCATTTGCACTCATGATCAATTCCACGAGCGTAGAATAGTTAGTGGAGGGCAGAGGAACGATTCCTTTTGGCTCTGGAAAATAATTTTCTGTGCATGGCATGAGATCATCAAGTAACACGGTTAACTACTCCAGTGTTTTCCTAAATTTTCTCTGACTCATGAAATTTCAAATTTTCTCCCGCAATGATGTTCCATCTCTATTTCCGAACACTTCACTGAAAAAGTCTGAAAATATTCCTTGGCTCAAGATTAGCAATGGTGTAGGGAAAAGAAGCCTGCAGTGCGCCAAAACAGAAAAATCCGGTCCGTCGTTAGTCAATTGGTTAGAAAATGTCGGAGCCATTAAATTCGAGCTTACTGTTCCACTTAAGTAATACTCCAACTAACTAACTCAATCTTTTATGGTCTGCTTTTGAATGATTTGTGTGTCAGAAGGCGAACAGCGGTGATTTTTCCAACTGACATGTATGAGTAGCGGAACTGGACAATTTTTCCATCCAAAGTAGTTGAATGCAAAATGTTTTCTAAAAATGACCAATATGAGAAAAGGAGGCTTTAGATCTAGTACATCAGTTTTATGGTGGTATTCCGGATTGGGAACATTTGAAACAAGCACGTCTTACGACCAATGTGTACTCTTGTCACTCGGTCAGACTTCCCTCCACTGATTTAACGTACTTAAGGATTCACTTCAACTTAGAAAGTGGGACCACCAAGTCGCGCACGCTGCTGAAGATGAATACTACTCTTTTTTGATCGAAATCAAAGGTTTGGTAAGGCATAAGATCCAGCGAAACTCCTGGATATTGCTAGTTAATGCAACTACTCAAAATGCAAAGTTGATACACACTGTTCTGTCGGCAAGGAATTACTAACGGGTTTGGCCTTAGAACTGGTTGTTTGATCCACATACAAAGGTAGTCTCTGCTATTGTTACAAGGTTTGTAATAAATAATCAGGTGTAAAGCCCTACCTTTCTCCGATTGAGGCATTTTGCAATTAAATGCTTTTGAAAACCAATTTTGGAGAATCTTTCCTTCGTTATAGCGACCATTTTGCGTTCCCGACAACTTAGATTAACAACGTGCCATAAAAATATGTTACTACCTGTCTGAAAAGAGCAATTACCGTCGAACCCTTGCAGCTATGGTAAAAGCCCTTAACTTTACAGTATTTGCCTTATGTAGTTTGTATGGTAGCCTGTATGGAAATTGACTACAAATAATCCTCACTCTAGATGCAGTATTGCATCTATTGATACTAAAAATCGAATGAAACCGCGTACTGTTTTCAAAAGAGAGTTTTTACAAGTAGTTTATACCTGAGATTTCTTTTTGGATGGTAATATATTTCTTTTTTGGGCGGTTTCATTTGGAGCAGGTGCAGTATGATCAACTCTTGCATACATTCAGACGTAGTCTAAAAAATGACCGCGTAGATACCGTTGCAAAGAACAAATTTAAAGTATCAGACATAAAGGTGTCATAAGTGGGAAAATACATGTTGGATGTCTTCAGTGGCGCGTTAACCCTTTACCGTTGTGCTCCGATCGGGGCATACTTGCGCGCCTCGGGAGTGAGCGGAAAAGCAGACGTAGCCCGCCCCGCATCGGCTTCCGTAGGCCATTGACCCCGTGACCTTAAAATATTGTCTCTCTCGCTTTTGGGCCGAATTTTCGGGTAGCTACTCGCAGTTTTGGGCTCCGCGTGAAACGGTGAAGATGTGTGACAGCCGAGCTCTCCGCATGGGTCCAAAAGGACCCAAACAACGGTAAAGGGTTAAAACAAGCCTGTGGAGTGTGTTCACTGCAAAGCTGATGCCACTGTCTCTGCGTGTGTGCACGTTAACCTTTAGGCGAGAGGTGCAGATATTTTAGCTTAACCCTTTACCGTTGTGCTCCGATCGGGGCATACTTGCGCGCCTCGGGAGTGGGCGGAAAAGCGGACGTAGCCCGCCCCGCATCGGCTTCCGTAGGCCATTGACCCCGTGACCTTAAACTATTGTCTCTCTCGCTGTTGTGGCCGAATTTTCGGGTAGCTACTCGCAGTTTCGGGTTCCGCGTGAAACGGTGAAGATGTGTGACAGCCGAGCTCTCCGCATGGGTCCAAAAGGACCCAAACAACGGTAAAGGGTTAATAATCTGTTATCTTACTAATCGGTAGCACAGGGGACATCAAAACCCTGAAGAGTCTCCTATCATGTATAGTTTTAACAGTTCATGCTAAGGACCTTGAGTCAATGGGAAAAACCTAGGTTTTTCTCAGAGGCCACCCAAATTTTAAAGTGTGAACGCCACCGTGTTTGGGACGCTTGGTGAAGAAGCGAGCTGAATTTTTTTCCCGTTTTAAACATATAGTTGAAAATACTGGGCTTGCATTGCAAAATGGTTTAGATTCTGGCTTTCCTGTAAGAAAATTTCGTCCCCTGACCCGTTGATCCACTCTTTTTAGCTGAGACACTGAATTTGGTCTCCTGAAAGGAGAAATGAATTCACAAGGATTTTCCTAAGATAAGACCCCTTTGGTACTTGTAATAGGTAAGAGCCTCTACAGGAATTGAGTGGATTACCTCCCTTTGTTGTGTTGTCATGTGATAATGCACCATTGTTGTAAATCTTGTGGAATGAGGAATAGGAGATATGTTCCCTCATCATTTGACCGAAAGAGAGCCCTCCATAAAATCAAGCTCGTTTTACTTCTTTACTTTCCAAAATCTAATAGGAATTTAGTTGTATCACTTCAATAATGTGAAAGTGATTTTTAACGTTGTGTTAGTTGCTGTCAGACTTTTGCAAGCAATACGCAAACATTTCATCGAATGACGTGCTTTAGAGACAGAGATAGGCATATTAACAACACAATTTGAAACACCTTTTAGATCAACCTAGGTCCAAACGGGCCATCGTATTAATGATACTAGGGAGAGATACTCCCTGATGACATACACTGGGAATTCGAATGGTAAGTATAAACTCTGGTAGGGGTTCGAATAAACTTTCAATAAAACTCAAAATAACCCTTTATACATATTTTGGTTATTTAGTTTGATGGAGGCCATCCTTATCCGGCGGCCCCTTCCCCCATTCACCTTTAGGAAATTCAATTAAAGTGGAACAGACTGATTTGTTTATGTTATATAAATAAAAGTTTCTGACGGGTACGGTCTTGCTTGGAATTTATGTCTTCTCTGTTCTGCCTTATCAATAATTTAGAACCAGGTTAAACTGTAACTCTTAACTTTAGCTTACTTAAACCCAGAATCTGTCTGCATCATTTTAAATTTACCCACAGTGAGGTTGCAGTAGATATTATTTTTCTTGAAAAAGCGTTTTGCATTTATCCGTATTGTTATTGAAATAAGGGGCTTCAGAAGGGCTTTGTTTAAACCAGTGAAAGTTTCTAATGCTCAAGCTTGGTCAAATTTCTTAAACTGGAATGGAAGGTTTACTTAAAGCTAAGCAGAATCCCTTTTATTCTTATCCTGAAAAGTTTGACCGAGCTAAAGAAGCACGAACCCCAACACTGTAAACACAATTGGTCATAACAGTGCCCGAACTGACTAGTCGCGTTAGTCACCAATATTGAATAATATTTGATCCAGTCTGATTAGCTTTCAACAAATACTTAGCTGCCTTTTGTAAGTTTTAACTTATATTTTTTAGTCCATTAATTACTACAAAATAAGTCAGATGTCAGCACAAATAAGTCAAATATGACTATGACTATGAATATGACGTCGTTAGTCATTTCAGACAACACTTTGACTAATTTTTGTTAACAGTGAATCTCAGCCTTTTAAGAAAACGGTAACGCGATATACTGCAGAAATATTTTGATATTATTGTAATAGAAATTTTTCCTATTTACCTTTTTTCTTCAGTGGACTCAACTTGAGGTGAATCCTTAGTTTACACTGCCTGTCCTACTACCATCGGAAATTCGGTGCTTGGTTGTATGTCATTATTATGTTGAATTTGTCTTACAAAGCTTTCCTTCGTACCACTTAACCTGTTGATTAGAATGAAATTTATTGCTAATTTTTCTCATATATATGTTCGTTCATACATATGGAAATTCCAGGTTTTTATTCAACGCTCGTTTCCTACAATGAAACAATCGACCGTCCTTCTATTTTACTTGAAAGTATCCTTTGTTTTTGTATTTCTATACTTGCAGAAGCTTTACGTCTTTGTTAATTGAAAGATGGAACACGATAATTTTAATGTGAAAGATAACGCAGAAGCAGCAGATGCAGTAACTACAGAGGAGAAAGAGCTGCTTCGATCACGGAACGTGAAGCAGAATGAAGGCAAAGTAGCACGCAGTAATCCCCAAATTATTTATGGAGTGGATGAAAGACCTCCTTGGGCTTCTGTAGCTTTAATGGGTCTGCAGGTAATAATTATATTAAAAGAATTATGAAAGATGACTAACATATGTGGTGCTTTGAGTTAGATTTTGAGATTCACTCAGTCAGTGGTTCTCAAAAATTTTGGACTGTTGCCCTTTAACCATCGTGGATTTTCTCAATACCCCCGTCCAACTCATTCTACAGTCAAACGCGAGGGCGAGTAAATAGATGGCTTGAAATATGTTAATAGGAACTAACACTGTCACAAGAAATGTCCCAGTAACAATGTAAACTAATTTTGTCTGTATGCGGGCCTCTGAAATATTTCTTGAGCCATAGGGTTTCTAAAATATTGAGTTGAAGCTGCTTGCTAGGGATTCCGAAATCAGTTTTAAAAGCCTTTGGTTCGCCTTGTGTTCTATGCCGAACAATTTCCACTTCCTAACGCCTTCTAAGGGAGGTAAGGACCATTTTAAGAGACACGCCACTATATGTTTCCAAATCTGTTAAGTTCTCTCCACACATGGGAAAGTGGTCAAATTAAGATGATGCCCATATTGTCATATTTTACAAACAAGCGAACACTTTATAAGCGATTAAAGAACGGTCCAATTAGGTTTTCAAAACCAGCTACCAGACACGTTATCAGATCACACGAGCTAGAGTCGAATTGGATTCTGACATTTAGCTAATCGTGACAGAAAAGGTTTATTATATCAATTTCAAGCACCGTCATGTTGTAGAACCCTATAAAATTATATGTCAAAGTTATCGTTTTCAAAGGTAACGCATAGCGTTTCATTACTAGTTATCATTATTAAAGGTAACGCATAGCGTTTGATTGTTAATGACATAATATTCGTCCAAAACAGAGTAAACAAAATCTAACGTTTTATCAGTTGACCTTTGTGTCCATTACCATATGCCACTTAGGAGCCAGCAAAGGGTGACATTTGCCGTTTTCCGCAAGTGATGACATTTCTACATGATCCAAGGAAATAAAAGGGGAAATGGAATTTTAGGACGTTTTTTTATTTGGCTGAATGTAATTGAAAAACATAGATAAACTTGCAAAATAATGATCCTTAGGATCGGAAAAGACTAGTAACGAGAATTTTGAAAAACTGCTACCTAAGAAAGCCAGAAATAACATTTTCCACCCTTGCAAGTAGATTTTATTGGCAGTCGTTTTCGTTTTCGAGTTTTCGTTTGCAAGAAGAGCTTTCTGCTCTGCCGGTCAAATTGCATCCCTGCTCAAAATCTTTCGACGTTTGAGAGGGGGACCTTTTCTCGGTCCGCTCGCCTATGTTCATCAAATGAAACATTTTTCCCAACTGAACGTTATGACAAAATATTTTATTTTTAGTGATTATTATTTTACAAGTAGCTTAATTGTCCTTAACAGAAGTAGCAAGGCATAACTTTTCTACATGTGTGTTTACACACACACGTAGTTATTTGGACAAAAAAGTCCTAAATGTTAGCTTCATCCGTTACAACATGTTATATTAGAAACCACAACCGTAAATCAAAGTAACTATAATTGACTTTAGTATCTAAGATAAGATCAACATATCAACCAACTGTAATTGTGTCCAGCGTTTGTCAAGACGAGAATAAGTTTACTCCATTCGGGTTATTTACGAAAACACGTAAAATAAATTGTTGTAAGCAACCTCAACGGTCCATGTCAACAACCAATCACAGGTTCGTATAACATATTTACGACATCTCCAGTTGTTGAGTATTCTTGTTTAGGAAACTGAAATATATATAGGTGAAAGAAGTAGTGCTGGGACTCTAGCCCGTAGCAAATTGCGAAATAAAAATCCCCAGACTAATGTAACACTACCATTTTCTAGTAGCTTTTCTAGTAGATTTTCTAGTACTACTAGCATTTTGTAGTTTCATTGCATGCACAGAAGACAGGAGAGCGATAACATCACGTAACTGAAAAGCTGCCCCTTGAAACGGGACGTCAAGACTTGGCCGGTTATTTTAACGATAAAAAACCTCAAATACACATTCAAACCGACCATGGAATTCCTGCCATGTTCACAACCATTACAAAGACTAGGAGTGAAACTTACACCGAAGCGTATCAAGAAATTACGCTCGTTTGTTATTACAAACCTTCCTTCTACGGAACTCCATGGTCGGAACATGAAGTACCAATTACTTATTCTTTCAGTCCCAAATATCATTTTTTTGACAGGTCCGGAAATGCTCAGTTCTGTTCCCACATTTTTTCACTCGATCTGGTTCAAAATTGATTTGGTAACTTCTTTAGCACCTGTTTTCGATTATAGTCAAAGTATACCTTAAAATGCACATCAATCCTAAAAAATATTTGGAAGATGGATGCCCAGTATCTTGAGGGTAGGCGTAGGAATACGTCACTGGACAGCTAGGTTTGATTCGGGAATCAAGTTCGTAGTATAATCAGTGAAAAACATTTCGGCTAGTATGCACCTTCTGAGTAAGTTTGCTCGGTTATGGTGATGATATTTCCTCATCTAAAGCTTTGAATACTCAGTATGTACGTTTCAGTCATTTGACCGCTATTGTTTTCACTTGTCGCTCATTTTACGCCCCTCGTTTAAAACCAGACACGTAATGAGTATTCATAGTTTTTGGATAGTAAATATACCTACAATAATGAGATAAACTTATGCAGATTGTGCGTACTCTAAGGCAAAGCTTTACTCGTGTTTTCGGAGTATTTTTAACCAAACATATTTTACAGTGATATAGACACACATTAAAGTGTCACATTCATTTATTTTGATGGGCCAATCCATCTGCCATTACGCCTTAATGCCTTATTACATAGTCATTAATGTACTGTGAAGCTGTGAGTTGGACCACTGCATTTTACAACCTTTGGGAAATATATATTTGGAACTTTTGACTTTATGACAGTGAATGTCAAGCGTTTATGTGTCAGAATTTTCTAAAGTCACCCTTTTTACATATTGAATAAAATTAAATAAAATGCATTTCTGAGAGAAAAAAATCTCAATAAATTAACTTTTAAATCAATTGTAAATTCTAGCAAAATTTCTTGCTTTCGAGTCTGTGTCAGCGCTGCAAGATACCGAAAACACTTTTCTTAATTTTTCCCGACGATAACGAATAAAACTGATTTCACCTCCTCACACTTTCCTTTCTTGCAGTAAACTCAACGGAGGAGGAAAGAAAATACGTTAAGGGAAGTAGCGTTTAAAAGGATGCAGGAAGTTAGAATCCACCGATTTGTGACACTGATTTGGTTTCATACTAAGATAAGACTAGAACGATATTTTTTTGTTTTTGTTTTTTGCAAAATAAGTATGATGTTCGGTGCATTTTACTTTGATGGATATCTTTCAATTCAACGACACTGGTAAAAATTTCTGTAAAGAATTTACAGGGATTTTTAACCGTGTAGTGTTATAGTTGAATTCATCACATAGCCGGTAATATATATGTCAATTTACAGGTCAAAGTGTACCAACATATCGGTTCTTTGAGTGGAGTGATTTATAGCCTGCAGGGTATGTAAACTAGAGAACTATCGAGCACGAACGGGGTTTTACACTAACCCCTTCGTGCTCATTTTTTACTGTGTAGCCCTAATTATTACTTTTTTTCCGGACCAAGTTTTTGTCTACTTTTTTCCCTTTTTTCCGACCATGTTCGATTGTACGTGCACTTTTTCATCCAGGACACTCTTTTTCTAATTTTGTTTTGTGTTTCATCCTTCGCACTCATGTTTTCTGATAGTCACTTTCGTCCGGTTCTGTTTTCACAGCGATCACTTCGGGTTTGATGTTTGTCGTGTCCAATTGTTTCTGTTGGTTGTTCAGTTTGGTTTTTGCCACCTGATGAAGAGTTTATACCCGAAACGTCGGGGGTTTTCCGCAAACTTTTAAGCACTTTTTACTACCTGTTTTTGACCTATATATATATATATAGTATGGTAGGGTTGGAGGCCAATTGAAAAGTCACCATTTGTTAACACTGGGGAGTGCAAACAATTGGTGACTTCATTATTGAAGTCACTGTTTTTGACCTATATATATATATATATATATATATATATATATATATATATATATATATATATATATATATATATATATATATATATATATATATATATATATATATATATATATATATATATATATATATATATATATATATATATATATATATAGTATGGTAGGGTTGGAGGCCAATTGAAAAGTCACCATTTGTTAACACTGGGGAGTGCAAACAATTGGTGACTTCATTATTGAAAGAATGGATACGTTTATGATATTAAGGTTAGAAAAGAGCCACTGTTTATGGCAACCAATCGTAAAATAATTGATTTGATATTAAAAAGGAGAACCATATTTTTTGAAGAAGGTCAGAGGTCATATTAGCTCACATAATGTAAAAATCTTTTGGAAAACCATGTGTACGGTATATGTGATTAGTTGTAGCATTGAAGGTTAGTACCTGTACTGATGAATGTGTTAGAAAAGGCCTATCGGCTCAGTTCTCTGATTAATTTTTTTAAAGTAGGGATGCTTAAAATTTGGTATCTGCGTGGAGGGTAGAAGGCTACTACATTTTAACAAATCAAAGCTAGAAATGATTAATGACCAGACAGTGAGGTGTTCCAGCCCAAGCATTTACTTTTATTTTACTACTGTGTATCTAAAGTATAAAAGCAGGCCATCTTCTTGCGATCGGTTTTCCCATTTAATTCGTCAATACATGTCACAGATATTGTGTACAAAAATTGAAAGGACCCTTTTGATGGTGTAATAATGGTACAGAAAAAGCAATAGATAAAAACATTCTCGAGTGTCGTTATTGATTGAGGTGATTCATCGACGTAAAGAAAATATTCTACCTCATCTCATTAACAATGGCCTAGTCAAATAATTTTCATTAGAAAGTTCTTGCCCTGGAACATTGGACATTTATAATTTGACGTTCTTTTTTGAATCCAACAGTGCTGCAGTGTTTTTGCGGTTAACATTGAATAATGGGCATATACCTTCAAAAGAAAAAAATAAAGGACGGATTTGTATTTGCACGTATTAAAGTGTACCTCAAGAAAAACAAATTCAAAAACATATGTTTCACAGCATGAAAAATGAATCTTAACAGTTCAACTCAACTCCCATCTACAAGGGACAAAATATTCTTGGGACGAGCTTTAAAATGTTGAAATTTACTCACCCAAAACAAATCAGTCCTTGTGCAATAATTTGCTACTTTCTTGTTGTAGACCTCGCATTACCTTCTTTGTTTCCCCCCTTTAAATTGAGAATGTTTTTATGTCCTTGAACACTTTCTGTTTGCGTGCAAAGCATGTTGCACGGAGAGGGCTTAATTAATTTCATCACCCCATAATAGTATGAGTTATATCACAGTCACACCTTGGTACAAAGTTGCAGTAATTTTCACACAACAAGGAAATACAAAGATTGTAATCTGAGTAGTACAAAATGACTTTACAAATCATTGTGCAATGTTCTATTTCAATTTGAATGAATAAACTTAAACATTTTATATCTCGGTTCAAGAATGTGCTATGAAGACGGCAGTTGGACTGTAAAACATGTTTGAATTTTTTTTTGCTTGAGGTACACTTTAAAGTGACTAGAATCAAATTCATTGGCTAAATTATAAACGGTACTAACTGTTGTTACCCAAAAATCTTCAACCATGACAGTCTATTCTCTGAGTTTTATTGAAGCTTTGCGAAAAAATGTAATGCGGTAACAAAATTACAAATTACCAGACCAATTTGTCAAATCATTGTTATTTGAAACGAAAAAACAAAACAAAAAGGAACTTCATGTTCCGAAATTAACTGTAAGCCTTTTTATAATTACAAACGAGATTTCTTTCTTAATATTTTAAGCAGTAAGATACACCTCTAGTCTTTTTTGAGCTGTAAACACCCGGTAGTAATACAAAGGTCAGGTTTTTATTTGTGGTTGTCTGTCGTTAAAAGGTAGTCCAAGTCGTGACGTCCAATTTCCAAGGGCAGAATTTTCTAATGAGACAATTGCCAATTTTATATCAGCGTTCAATATGGGAAATGACTATTAATACATCATTTACTAGTCATAAGCAGGTATTTTTACAGAAAGCACACCGGAAGATTGGCGCAACTCATATGAAATAACCAAAACGGCAGGAAGGCTTGTCGCCACCTTATTTGAAACTCACATCTAAGCCGGAGAGTACATTACTCTACAGCTGTTAGAAGTAAATTTCAAGTGGTCTTTCATATTTTGCTTGCTTTCAGAAGCTCCCAGCGCCACCTTCTGCTTGCAGAGAGTATGAAAGAAACTTTGCGCGATTTTTTCTGTAAGGAATCATATAACGGATTTTTTTTTAAATAAGCAACGATAACGAAATAACGTGTATCTAACTCGAGAAAAAATATCACACTTTGTTTTACTCAACGTTTTAAAAAAATTTCAAATTTTAAATTTCAAATCAATTTTTGCTTCAGGAAAAATATCTTTTGAAAGCAAGTCATGTAACTGATTTTTAAATCATAGCACAACCAAATCTCCCTTATTCATCACTGAAGTGACTGTACATTTCATTTTCAGCTGCAAGGATCGGTCTGTGTTGCATCACTAGTGCAGTTCCTTATCGGCTTCACGGGTCTGGTTGGTCTGTTGTTACGATTTATTCGTCCAATCACCGTTGCTTCAACCTTATTACTGATTGGTCTTCCACTTCTCCCAATGTCATCTGACGCATGTGGAACACACTGGGGCATTTCCGGCTTGTAAGTAGCTTTGTTGTTCCCAAGGGCGAAGCAAGGATTTCATCTTAGTGGTCGCGTGAAATTATGACTGATCGCGTTTACCTAGGGATAAGGCTTAGGGGGAGGGTCCAACTCCCCCGGGGAAAGTTTGGCTGACGCGTGGAGTACTGTATGTTAAGTATTGCTACCTTAGATGCCAAGTTTTTCTTCTTTCTCTTCCCTCTTCTTCCTCCTTTTCCTTTCTTCACTTTTTCTTCTTCATCTTACTGATCAGTTTTTTCTTTTTTGGGGAGCGGTGGACAGATAGCCCCCTATGCACGCCGCCGGTCTTTGTTATCTCCTCTGTGTAACCTGTATGGTAAATAATCGCCATTTCATCAATAATATATGTTATTCACATTCTGTATTTGACCCCTGGTTGCTGATTTCCTGTCAAGTCAGACTGATATTTGTAGCCCATACAAAAACTTTTACTGTATTATAATTCTTTTTTTTTTATTGTGGATTAAAAATGTTTTGTTCGCAATTGGAAATAAAGCTCATTCATAGCAAGAACCCACGATGCCGATTAAGAAGAAATAAGCAATTGGATCAGAAAATCCGCGCATTTTGAAAACTAAGAGGCATTAATGCGATCAAGTCTAATCGGCAACCTCTTTGACTTTTACCTTAGTAATTGAACTTTGTCTTCTTCTTTCTCCCTTTTCTGACAGATTCATGTTTGTGGTGATATTGTGTTCTCAGTTTCTGGATAAGTACGAAATCCCTTTACCCGGAGGCAATAAGTTGGCGTTGTTCACATTTTCCCGGTATGTTTACCAGTCCATAAACGAAGCCAGATCTAAGTTAGTATGGCTATTGTAGCACAGTGCCAATTCCAATCAACGCATTCACCTCTAAAAAGATTTGAAAGTTTTGGCGTGGTTCGATTCTTACTTCTTTAAATGTTCTTATTTCTTTTGAATATGAAGAGTTCACTACAAGTTGTTTCTATTGGTAATCATTAGCCTTTTCAATAATACAATTTGATATCATCTCAGTTCAAAAGAAAACGTCTCTGTGATCTTATTCAAAACCAGAAAGGAATCAGTCATGAATATTCAATTATGTTACAAAGCCAAATAAAGGCGATTCTTAAAATTGGAATGAACTTCCGTTATAGGTGGGCAATCAAAAGTTTGACTACTAACAGACAGTTGTAGTGACGTCACAAGTAGAGTTTACCAACAGCCATATTAGGGCAAACCTGTACTTACATATCAGGGTTGCCCTCAGTGGCGTAGCTATGGGGTTGGCGTAGGGGACCCTTGCCCCTTAACTTAAGTCAGTCTTCCTATAAATTTCCAAGGTGATGTGTTAAATATCTTTATATCACTAACCTTGGGTTAAGCCCCTCATAGTGTGCCCACTAGCCTCACAGTTATGAAAATTTAGTTACGCCTCTGGTTGCCCTCAAACATGGCTGGAAAATCCACATGAAGGGCTTCTGTGACGTTACCTGAGAACTATCTATACTTGATGCCCAAATTTTATGGCTAGATTCCGATATGGCGGCTGAAAAACGCAATGTTTTTCCCTTTTTGGCTACTTCAAGTTGAAGTGACTGCAATTCCGCTTTAATGGCTTGCCCTGTATCATTTGTGAAGTGATTAAGTTTTCACTCTGTTATGCAATAGAAATAATGCTGATCTAGCATCATATGATTTTTGAAAGTATGAGCCAACATCACTCTTGAGTAGGTTTTGGCACATCGGAAATATGTTGAAAAACGCCATGCATATAAGTATGTGCACGTTCCGTTTTTTTTTTTTTTGTTTTTTTCTTTTTTTACAGATTTTGTTAGCAGTTGTAGCATCATGGACCTTGTGTTTGATTCTTACTGCTGCAGGAGCTCTCCCTGATGATCCGACAGAATATGGTTACCAAGCTAGAACTGACTTATATGATGATGTCATGAAGGAATCAAATTGGATACGATTCCCATACCCAGGTAACAAAGAGTGATTACTGTTTGTGTATGTGCTTTAGAAGTAGAGCATCTGCCTCTGAAGGCGCGGGTTTAATTGGAAGGCCGATCCATACTACAGACTTTAAATATTAAATTTACTGTCTTTGTGCCTGAATATCCGCCTAAGTAATGGCGAACAGGAAAAACTTCGCAACTGAAAAAGGCCGTGTGCGTCAATATATTATAGGGCCAATCCTCTTACCCCAAACTACAATTTTGCAGTGGTTTACAGAAATTCTCAATTACATCAGCTCTTTGATTGACAGCTAAAATCAAACAATACAAAGTATCATAAGCTCATAATACACAGTCTATATTGTACGGAGAGTGTTTTGTTTACGATTACACATTGGAGTCTTTTATACTCATTACACACCCTGGAGCAAAAACTGAGTTTGTGTCTGGATTTGGATGAATGTAAAAGAATTTAGAAAGGGTTTAAGTGAATAGGTTACCAGAATTTTAACTGTTTAGAGTAAGTGGATCCGACCTTTAAACCAGGAAGTTATATAAAAGGTAAAACTCCAACAACAGAATCCAATCACCGATATCATTACATTTGGGGCGTCAGATTATGATAACCCCCTTGTGAAAATAGGTTCTGAGGCGTAGTGGGGGAGTCTAATCCTCCCAAGTTTAGTTTGAGTCAAAATACCACTTAGCTCTAATGTTTCATTACGCTTTTATTGACCTAACAGTTGCTGTCTTTTCTCCCGAAACATGGTTTTTTATTTCACCCTTGAGATTGAAACCCCGTTCTAAACTCCTGGATAAATTTAACAGTAAATTATATACCCAAAATAATATTTTCACTGGTTAAAATTTTAGAAACTTGGGTCGCCAATGAGGGAGAATATTTCAGACGTGACTAAAAGGTTTGCACAACTAAAGGTGCATGTGAACGATTATGCAACCAGCCGGAATTCACTTCTGAAGGTGCTAAAAATTGCGATTAGTGTTGAGAAAATATTTCAAGAGAACAGTTTGGTTTAATGACATTTCATATTTGAGATACTTTAGTGCAAGTTCGTGGAAAAATGAGAATTGCATGGTCCCATAGTAGCATGTGGATTTCTTTTTAAATTTGAGTAAACGCCTTTTAAGAGATAAATCTTATTTACAAAAAATATAAGAAAGTCGGAAAACCTGCATACTGCCAAACTTAGTTTTATTGGCAATCCTATCTCAAGTTGAGCACACACAGGTTTACCGTCGAGGAGTCTAACTGGCTTATCAATCTATACAGCTATGTCAATAACTAAAAAAAAACCTAATCGATTTCTAAAAACGATTAAGACGTCTACCAAGATAACCTAAATTATTGTTTTTCACAAAATTATCATTTTCTTTTATCTGAATGACTTCTGACACTTCACTTTAACCAATTTGAAGTGTATGTAGAACGGATTCGATTCTACAAGACTTGTCTTCATCTGTAATCTGGCTAATCAGCTGTAGTTGTCGTGCAGTTTATTTATAAGAGACCTTTTGCTTTATGTTTACTCCTACATGGGCTTTTCTGAAGATTACACAGAATGTAGTTAATAAAAGAAAGAATAAATGTATGTGTTAGGGACCGCGGAGACGGGTGCTGCGGGGGGGGGGGAGGGGGGACTTTAGTCTCCGACCCTTTTCTGCTTTAGGAAATTTGGCCTGCAACTGCCTTAAATCTGGAAACTGAAAGTTTTCTTTTCTTGAAAATATTAGACTGCTTCGATAATCAGCCTCCAGTTCAGAAGTGGCTCCTCGGGCCTGCTGTAAACATGAATCTACTTTGAAAAAAATTCCCTGTCAGGCTCTTAAAGTACAGTGACTAAATTTGTACTATTTTCAGGAGCCTATATAAAATAAACATGATTCAACTACTTCTAACTTTATCTTGAATTTAGTTAAATCAACAAAGCCTTGGTTTTCTTTTAAAAGGCGATTTTGCTTTACTGTCTACGTCATAAATAAATACTTTCAAGTAAACGATTTAAAAATATTCTTATTTCCAGGTCAATTTGGGTTACCTCGTGTTAGTTTTGCGGCGTTTCTTGGTATGGTTACAGCTGCTTTAGCCAGCATGATTGAATCGGTTGGCGATTACCATGCCTGCTCACTAATCAGCGGTGTACCGCCTCCTCCCTTTCATGCGATAAATCGCGGTATCGCAATGGAAGGTTTAGGATGTTTAGCCGGTGGGTTGTGGGGTGCACCTTGCGGGTACACATCGTACAGCAATAATGTCTCCGCTATTAGTCTCACGAAAGTAAGTATGAATTTCCGTTGATATCTAAGGTAAAAAATGCATGCAACAAGTAATGTTATTGCATACTAAACACATCATATCTTTTACAAAAATGTTGCAGATGTAAGGAATGTTGGCACAAATGTACAATCAGCTCTTATTTGCAGGATTCAACGAAGAAAAAAGAAAATAAGCAATGAAATTCTGTTCGACTAAGGAGATCTTGGAAATTGCTCTTACATTTACTGCATAACACTTTTTCCAACTACATATATACTACCTGAAATTATACAATTAAATTTAACCGTATATGTTTGCAGGTTGCGAGTCGAGTAACTGTTTACTTCGCCGCAGGAATATTTGTTATCGCTGGAATGTCCTACAAGTTCAATGCCTTTTGTGCTTCGATGCCAGAACCCGTTCTTGGTGGAATAATGGGGTCCACCTTCGGTAAGTAACATGCGTAGTATGCATCAGCATTCCTGTCGCTGCATTATCCTACAGAATACGTAAAGTCCCAATTTATATTTATTTTTCTTTTTTAAATTTTCTTAGGCAACATCCAAAGGAACTTATACCAAGGACTTGGCACACACTGGCTTGGCTGCCATTGTGTTTATAGCTGCTCAAGCATGGTCTTGATACTATTGATTTCGTTACCTTTTACCTTACTGTATAATACTTGTGTTTGTAATCACCTCTGTTTGCATTATATTTATTAATGTGCAGGTATGGTGGCGTCTATTGGATTTGCAAATCTCGCGTTCATCAAAGTCGACACCTCCAGAAATCTGTTCATTCTTGGTTTTACCCTTTTTGTGGGGTTGGGTATGCCCGACTACCCTTTGAAAAATCCTGGTGCAATCAATACAGGTATTGTTTAGCCTTATACCTCGCTGATGTTTTTACTATAATAATTGATCAGTCACTAAGTTGTCAAAAGGTATCTTCCATTTGAAATTCATCTACGTCTTCCGCATGGAACTAGTAGCTTCTTTTGGCTTTCATTATTTCATTACTGCAAGTTAAGGAAATTCAAAGAACGTTAGTCAAGGTAATTTAACTGAACTTTCCTCGTCGCAAATGTTCAATTCAAGATTTCTGAACTATTGTGAGGTAATTAAGAATTTACGTTCGTAATTCATTTCCTCTCTTTCACACCTGCACATAACCTTTCTTAACCTGCATCAAACATTTTTTTATAGACCTGCAGTCCCATCGTTTTACACAGATGCATGGAGAAACGTGTCCCACTTGTCATAGTTTACTTTTCTTTTATTTTCACCAGGTGTCTTAATATTAGATCAAGTTTTGAGTGAAGTCCTAGGGAGCAACATGTTCATTGGCGGCCTGACTGCTTGCATACTGGATAATCTGGTCAGAGGTAAAAGCAAATTGCTTATCATTATTGAGCATCGTGAGAAATAAAGTAAAGCCTTTGAAAAAATTAGCAGTACCTTATCTTAACCGTTCCAGAAAATACTGTATGAAGGGCTAATTCCCTCACTTCGGACAGGTCAAAATCTACTCACGTTCTTATTTAAGCCCTTCCCACAACTGCCAAATACCGTGATCTCATGTATCCCGCTGTCAAAGTAACACCGTGTTACCTCGGACTTGTGAAACGCGAAAACGCGGGCTCATTCGAGGACGATGATTTATTTCGATTCACCTCAAATTGCAGAGTCCTGCAGACTTAAGCACCGTCTGTGGTTGTCAATCAAGTAAAAAGTTGTTTAATGTGTTGATGACTCGTATTTTCTAAGTTGCATTGTACACTTCTTGGTATTAGAAATATTGGACCTATAGTTACTTTGGAGGCAGTGTTGTAATCGAGTCACTGGATTACTAACTCGAGTCACCAGTTTTTAAACTTTAAAGTGATTCGAGTCAAGTCATTGACTCGAGTCTCTGTACTACTTCGATTGGGAAATTACTCCTGAATTCTATCGAGTCACTACCATTTTTAGAGTCGTAACTTTTTACAACACTGTTTGGAGGTACAATCTATTCAGTGTAACTGTTGTGCTTATCTGCGGTTTTGTCCAATTGTAAAGTGTCCTAGGTAGGTACACGAGGTCTACCCTTAATATTTATGCCCTTCCAGATGCATCTTAGTTACCGATAATTGCTTCAGGGTGAGTACATCTTTCCTCAAATGTAACTCTTCAAATTAGGGGTGACTTTAAAGGCATTCAACTTTCACCCATGTGCGGTACCGGAAATTGGATTTTCTTTGCCTTTGCCAACTCTGGTCAGGACAATCTAAAAAGGCTGTGGAACTACCAAAGATCGATGTGAAATAATATCATACTGCAGCGCTAAAATTGACAATTTGGTTACGGTACTGCGTTATTGGGGCATTAGTGTGTATAATAGATTTATTTCACAATAAGACACAGAGACCAAACCAACAATAATCAACCCCCCGGCACATAATCTATAATGCCACCCAAGTATTTTGTATGAAATCTACACTAAAGATTTCGGGCCTTTCCTTCAAATGTGCTTATAGTTTGCAGACTACCCTTGTGACGTCAGATGGTGCACCGCCTACCCTTACTTTACTACATTTACATGGGACCGACGGGAACCTTTGAAGCATGGCGAAATATTTGAGAAGATCTGTTATAACTTATATATACATGGACAGGTTTTTGGTATTTGTTTGCAACGACAATGAAGCATTTGAAGATGTAAGTTGGAGATTCAGGTAACAGTTTAGTTCAGGTTAACTGCGGTGAACGATTAGGTCTACTAATTGAATGAATATGTCTGATTTCTAAAGGTTCCACCGAAGAGAAAGGGCTTAACTGGACGAGAGGAATGTCAGGTCTGATTCATGAGGATGAGGTAGAGGAAGAGGATGAAGATACAAGCAGTTGTTACGATCTTCCATTTGGAATGAAATGGATCCGACAAACTCACTGGACTAAATTCTTTCCTTGCAGCCCTACATTTACCGGATTCAGAAAAACACATAATTTTCTGTAAATCAAAGTGATCGAACACAGTGAAAAGGGGACGTGTCTTCCTATGATAATTTTATGTACTCAAATGTCAGCGTACGTACTTGATGTTCCACTTGGCCCTTACTTTTACGTTGTCTACATTATACTGCACTATGCATAAGTAATCGTTTTTAAAGTGTATCATGGTCAACCTAACCTGACAATTCTCGTACCTTAAGCAATAAAAAAACGTAGTAAGACCTAAAGTATCCTAATGGCATAATGAATGACATATAATTGCACAATGGGTGCTACTTATTGGGGTAGACAGAGTTCTTAATGTTTAGTGACAAAAGAAAGTTTAAGTCCCCATATTGTACATGTTCCCAGGTGTTGCAAAACGCTGATATATCAATGCAATGTATCCTGGTTCCTCATGTAGCAACCCATCATTAGTCTGGATCAACCAACTACTTTCAAATAATCAATCTTAATACAAGGTTAGGCACTGCTCTGGCTGGGGATCCTTTTAATGCATTTATGATTTATCAATGTTACGAAAAGACCGAGACATGGCTCATTAGGGAGATCGTTGCTTTAGATCTCAGTGTTAACCAGATAACAGGTGAATCGGGCATTTAGCGGGACCCTGGATTAGAATCAATTACCAAATGCAGCTGGAAGTTACCCAAGCAAAAATAATGATAGGGAAATCAAATATCCTGCCAGCTGAAGCACGCAATCTTCCTGCTCGTTGATATGAGAAAGCAGAGGGATACAGGGGACTATTAATCACGGTTTGGAAACTTCAAAGGAATTACTCTCTGATGAAGGATGAAACAAATAGGCGGCATATGAATTACTAGCAAAATTTTTTCACTAGAGAATCCACTGTCTTGAGAATTGGACAAACCTAACCTGTCACTGAAGTCCTTGATTGTTACACAACTGACAAAAACTAACATTCTTGCAGATTACGTGGTCCAGTAACCGCCTTTTGTTGTCTGCGGTTTTCTATTGTTGTAAAATCGCTCTTACGCTATTGGCCAAGTCATGTCGTCAATTTGAAGGGGCATAATTCTTTAATGTGAAGTGTTGTATGTTGACGACTTACTAATGGCTAATAAGAACAAAAATGTTAAAGTGCTCCTGGTGCACTTTTTGAAACAATGACTAAAAGAAATTAAATAATCTTTCCAGCATTTTGAAAAAAATTACAAACCTTTCGCAATTCGACTGGTAGGACCCTACAAACAAAAAATACAATACAATAAATAAAAAATAAAAACTGTAACTTTGCTCTCATCGACTTTTCACCGCATTCATGGAATATTCTATCTCTTACTACTGATTTTTAAAGCATTCATTAAATGCTAACACACGATGAAAAGCGCACTACAATCGCTGAAATCGGTTCAGAAGACACGGCTAAAATATTTCATGGATACCATTGGGAATAGTGTAATTTTTTTTCCATGAATTAATAAGAAGTAACTCCTTCATAGATTTTATTACGCTTATTACGTTCATTCCACTGAACGTCTTGTTCAATAGCACCACGCACTAACATTTCAACTAGGGAGAATAATGAATCTGGGTTTTATGTACATACTGTAACTAATCAAAGGACAATACTTTTAGTCTTTGGTGTCATTTGTATAATTTTTTTTATTACTGATCTTACATATATCATTGCCACTCAGAACGTGCTGCTTTATGAAGTAAGGGACCCATGACGTACTGTAATTCCTACCGGCCTTGAATTGGTTCAAAGTAACTACGATAGGTTGAAAACCATTTTATTAGGACACTTTATTAGCCATATAGCAACTGCCCTTGTATTTACTGTTTTAGATATACACGACCTGAACAGTAAAACAGCCATATGAATTACGTCTTGTAAGCTTCCCTTAGTAGGACAAATTCCACCTTAAAATAATTTGGTCAAATTGTGATCGATTCAACTGTACTACTGATTAGAACCAAAACCGTAAAACATCTACAGCTGACTGATAACGGGTCAGATTTGACCATACTTTAGTCGAACTCTTTGACCACTTTTGGTTAGGTACATATAGAAGTAGTTATTGTTCACTTTGGGTAAGGTACATAAAGAAATAGCCATTGATCACTTTGACCAGCGTATTTTTACAGAGCAACACGATTAGGAGATAAGTACTGTTTTGATACATCGACCCAAGGCCCGACTCGGTCGTAGGCATAAGTCCTTTTACATCAAAATTCTCAATTAAGTACAGGTTACGTCACAATAACACTTAGCGTTCTGGATCCCTTAACTTTCATTTTCCAGTCCAGACAATACTTCTTAACTCCGTAGTATCCACAAGGCAAGGGGGAGAGACTCCCTAGAATAATGCCCCCTCTTCCAAAGAAATGTCCGAGTTTCTATTGCTTTTGTGCACTTTACACAACTGCACCTTCAATTAGAAATAAAACATCGTCCCATTAAGGCTAATGTCTTAACTAATATATTATCCCCATAACTTGTCTATAGCTACGGGCCTGCTAATATGCGACCTTTATAGATTACCAACGCTCTGAAACTTTCTATTTCTACGAGAATTATACCTTTGAAATGGAAAATGACAAATGTGCCAGTCTATGAAGGATCACCTAAGCCAGTAGCTGTTGCTTCTACCTATAGACCCATTTCTCTAACTCTAATTGTTAGTAAAATTATGGAAAAGCAAAATTATGGAAAGGAAAAGCTTATTTGTTCTAGACCTTTTATATTCTTTGATGAAAATAATATTCTTGTCACAAACCAATTTGGTTTTCGCCCTGGAAGAAACTGTGAGCTAAGGCTATCCAAAGTTCACCATCTCATTTCTTCCTAACTGGATTCTTCTTCTTGCAGCCTTGTGGATTCTGTTTTCCTTGACTTCAGCTCTGCCTTTGACAGGATGGCTCATAATAAACTTTTTTCAAAGCTTCACAAGGTGGGGGATTAGAGGTAACATTCCCTTCTGGATGCAGGACTTCCTTTGCATCCGCCAGGAAAGAGTAGTCTTTCAAGGGGCATCTTTGGATTGGACGAATAACTTTAGTGGAGTGCCACAGGGATACATTTTAGGCACCATGCTGTTTCTGCTTTTGATTGTGACATTTCCTGTGGCCTCTTCTCAACAACATTTCAGTTTACAGATGACCACACTACTATTATACCTATAACTTGCCAAGGGGACAAGGATATTTCACAGAATGACTTGAACGCTTTTTTTCAGTGGTCCGTTGATAATGAAGTTCCTTTAACTGCTTCTAAATGTCCCATCATGCATATCTCTAGTTGTAATCCTTACAACATTTTCTTTCACGATTACTTTCTGGGAAGCAATCCTCTAACTGTTACTGAAAATTATCAATTCCTAGATGTTCAGTTTAGCAGCAATTTTTCTCTCAGCAATCATATTGATCATATTTGTAAATCTGCCTCTAGACTGGTAGGATTTGTTTCTCATTGTACGAGCGGGATGCCTCATGAATCTTTCATACTTTTATATAAAACTCTTGTCTTACCTGTGCTACTGTATTGTGGTTCTATTTCAGTCCGGGAGATTCCCCCTTTTTGGAAACACACAAAGTCTCCGTAAATGGAGACTTTTTGTACAACGTGAAATATAAATATTCAAGACCTTATTCTTGTAACATCCGTTGTTTCTAACTCACCCACCCCGATGTGAGGGAGCAACTCTTGACAGAGAATCTGCCAAATAGTTTTCTTTGCCAGGCAGATACGTACAAGACAACCAAATATGTCTTTCAATCGCTCACAACCAAGTAGCCTTAGCCTTAGTTATCGGATTGCACCCTAACATGGCAATTTTCCAAATTCGAGCACAAAGCCTCTAGGCTCATCAGTATTGCCCTCAATTCTAAGACTTTAATGTGTATACTTCGTTTTTCGAGTCCCATTTGCCAGATTCCATGTCAGGTGAAACAGACACAGCGCAGTATCCCTCCAAACATGAATCTGTTTGTATAAATATATGCCGGTCACTGGTCAAAATATATTTGAAACTGTTGGGAAGGTTAGATGCCCACCACCATAATTCTTCCTTAGCCTGTAATGAAAGCGACACTGGGTCTTCATAGTTGCCTTTGGTCTCTTG
This sequence comes from Holothuria scabra, assembly GCA_037179385.1. Taxonomy (NCBI): domain Eukaryota; kingdom Metazoa; phylum Echinodermata; class Holothuroidea; order Aspidochirotida; family Holothuriidae; genus Holothuria; species Holothuria scabra. The sequence continues at coordinate 48,130,430 of CM074185.1, forward strand.
AGTGCTGCTATTTTATCAAGCTCTAAGGCACCTGGGAAAAGGGAGACAATAAACCCAATAACCGTCGCCAATTGATGAATTGTTGTTACTACTTTCTGCCTAAGTTCCTTACAGCGAGGAACAACTTTGCACATTCTTTCAGTTGTCGGGCGTACTGTCATGTTCACAGAATTCAAAACAAACCCCAGAAAGTTGATCTTTTACGAAGGTGTCAACACCGACTTGTCAGGGTGAACTATAAACCCCAACCCTCTGAATAGGTAAACTGCCTGTTCCGCAGCCTTGGAACATTCCTCGAAATTTTCACCCTGTAAATACGAATCATCTATGTAACCCAGGCAACTGTGACCCCGCTTACGCAACTCTGAATACAATGGTTTCAATACTTTGGTGAGGAGGCGAGCCCCATTGGCAAACGTGTATATTCCAAGAAATCGCCTCCCAACTAAAACCGTTAAAAATTTCCTATAATTCTAAGATACAGGCACAGAATAGTATGCATCTTTGCGGTCAACAGAAGCCGTGAAACATTGATACATTAGACTTGTGGCTGCCGATAGAGTATCCATTTCAAAATGGTGGCATTGAACATAACAATTCAATTTTTCAAGTTGCAGATCATTCTGTAAGAGCCATCCTTTTTCGGCCTAAGAAATATGTCGGAGATGTATTCTCCTTTTAAGTGATCGACTTTTGCCAACACTCCTTTTGAGAGAAGTTTATCAATCTCTTCTTGTATAGTAATGTGCTCCTGTAATGTAACACCGTTTGCTGTGGGGGCTTCAATTGTTTCGACTCAAGCCCTTGAAATTCGAGCTCATATCCACAGACCCACCTTAAAGGCATATTTTCATCATTGGAAATAGTTCCAATTCTCCCAACCTACTTACTTCTAGCCCCTCCCACTTGTATCTAAAAACTCATCTTTATCCAGACACAATCCTAGTTCATTGCTTGATGGCATGTCCCAGTGGCCATACAAGTCCATAATGTGTAATCAAGACACTCTCGGTGCCCATGCTGTGTAATTTAGCTATGATGCATTGTTTGAATGTGATGCCAATCAAAGAGCTGTACCAATTGAGAGTTTTGATATATGTATACTGAAACTGTAGTTTAAGGGTGACGAATGACTGCCTTTAAGGTTATGGGGTCTGACGTTAATTTCTCCCAATTCGGTAGGAATTTCGCATGATGTAACGATCCATCTTACTTTTTGTTACATTCTCCTTCTCTGCCTGATTACTTCTTATCGCCTCAGGGAGGAAATGAAGCTCACTACACACACACTTGATATAGGCACATTTCACGTCTGATTAATCGATTGACAGTAACAGATATATTAAAATACACAAAAAGTTCAGTAACATTTGAGGTTTGCTAACAGGTCAATCAAGCATGTGTTGATTGCGTTTCACGCAGTGTGAATTCAATGAAAGCTTAGCTCGTTTTAGGACACATATCATGTGACAAACTCAGACATCAGTTACACCCCACACCGCCTTTGATGTACTGGGGTGTCTTTATTGCTTTTTCAAGAAGAGACGTCACGGCATGCGTGATTCTGCAGGCAACGGCTTCTGTTGACCTCTCATTAACCGAAGGTAAAAGCAAACTATTAACTACTATTTTTGAACGGTCTGTCTACGTTCGGGCTGGGCCGTGGCGGGCCCTTGCCTTGACCTAAAAAAGGGCCTCTGTCCTCCTGTATAGCTAGTTCGGCCTTTTCCTATGAACGGTGTGGGTCCTGTTGGTCTCCCTCTTTCTCGAGTGGCGGTATTCAGACGCCTTGAGACCCGGCTTGCGTCTGACAATTCTTTCAACTGAGTCGAGACATCGTCCCCAAATAACAATGTCGTAACTGGATTGGCCCTGTTGCACAGGTTCTGATACTAGGGGTTTTGCGTCCGGTCTGACCGAATCCCGCCTGAATTGATCCAGGTCCATGTTGGCTGTGCCTAACAACGCTGGTACGTCTTTTAATTTGCCTAACGAACTTTCCGTAACCAAGGCTGATTTTGATGTGAGGATGTCATCAACTAAAACTGTTATTACCGCCGTTGCCTTGACATTAACGGTCTGCAATTAGAGCTAACAAGCTATCATTTAATACAAGTAAAAATAAATCATGATATTCCGTCCCATCCAACGTAAAGTTGATACGATTCACATTTACATTGATAACAATGAAATTAATTCAGTTGACAAAAAAAAAGTTTCTCGGTATTTACTCAGATTCGCAACTATCATGGAAAAATCACATTGACTATCTTTGTTCTAACATCTCTAAAGTTATTGGTATCTTCCATAAAATTCGATATTTCGTGCCATCCCGTACTCTGAAAACATTCTATGATTCCAGCATTCACTCTAAATTTTCTTATTGCAATATTATCTGGGAAATGCTTTTCCCTCTCATTTAAACCATCTACACGTTCTCCAAAAGAAAGCTGTTCGTATTATAACGAACTCTAGTTGTTGTGCCCATAGTACCATCCTTTTTTCAAACCTAAAAATCCTATCAATTATTGATACTTTCAAATTCCAAGTCGGTGTGTTTATGTATAAATATGTTAACAGATTGTTACCCCGCAGCTTTAATGAACACTTTAACAGTGATGTTCATACCCATAGCACACGTTTCTCTCAACATCTGCGTACAAATTTTGCTTACACGGAGATAACACGCCGTCTTTTCATAAATACCGGGACCAGTATATGGAGGTCACTGCACAGAACCTTAAAACATGCAAAATCTATTATTTTCTTACAAGACTTAATTGAAATCCCATTGTCTTAGCGATTAAGCTTCTTAGGTGGTTTTTGACTTTCCTCGTTTCTTTTGTTGTCATATTTTGTTATGATTTTTTTGTAACAGGGGACTTCTCCCATAAGCTTTGCTTTCTCAGTCCTCCACCACCATCTCGTTTAAATATTATTTCATTGTGTATATACACTGTGGAAATAAACTCAAACTGAATGAGCAAACGTTTGTACGTGGTTAATGCGGATAGACCAAAATATTTGCAAAACAATGTTTCTGTCAACGAAACGTGTATAGAAACATCTTTTATGTCTTAAAAGCCAATTGAGGAAGTTTTATTTTTTATTGTTATTATTTTTCTAGCAGTCTGGTTTTAAGGACGAGAAATACTTTGAGCTCTCTCGTGTAGCAGACGACTAGATCAATGGTCTTCCTTGCTTAATACCTTTCAGTTGAGGTATTTTTCAAAGATCACATAACGCAAAGCTTAAGGGTGGGTCTAGCAAGTAGTTCAACGTAGAATAATGCCTTATATCTCTTCATCTTACAACAGTCCTTGCCGTATGGAATAGCGGTTGCAGTATGAAAATTTAGAAATCTAAAACATCAAATCAAAAGCAAATATATGTAAGCAGATTAAATCAGGCAATACGTGCCTTTTTATTTTTCCACCATACAAATATATAGAGAGTCATAGATAAATACATTATTTTGTAGTATTTGGTGTCGATAACACGTGGAAATAAGAAAGCGATAGTCGCATACTTCAAATCCAGGTTGTAACCCCGATATAAAAATCCATACATGGGCAAGAAACGATATTATGTCATATCAAGTCGGATGTAGTTATGGAACTTATGCGATATACAGCTGGTGAAAGTGAGCTAGTGAGATGAATTTAATGACACAACAACATAAATGTGTTAAAACATAGTAGCAGCAAGTCAGAAGAAGGTTTAAAGTTAAATTTATTTTCAAGTGGCTACAGTTCAAGTGCAGAGTTGGTTTCCCCTTAGTCACCTGTTGCGACAGACAGGAAATACTGTGGACATATTCTGAAACCCCCAGCCAGCAGAGGACAAAGCAGGTCTAAATTACGGTAATGTGTAGTAAATATATATGTAAATTATGTGTGGGGCAGATCAGGTCCGACCAGTTCAGAGCTAACGTCTGGACCAAACATGTTTGGACCATACATATTTTAATTGTTAATCATAATTGGACAAATCCAAACATAACTTTTTCAGTTGGTAAAGCATTAGTGTATCTGTGCAACTTTTGTATGATTGACAAATCTTTTTGATTTCCGGGAGTGTTTGTACCAAGGTGATCAGGGTTTTGTTTAACACAGGTCTATTTTCACTGCTTGTTTTGTTAACATGATGCTCTGTAATTCGTTTATGTAAACATAGTCATTGCTGTGTGTTAAAGGATGAAAGAAATTTCCTATCTGGTCAACGGAAATGAAAACCCCTAACCTGATCCTAGACACAAAAAAGAATACATTACAAAGATAACAACCGACCAAGAGATTCCTTGTTGAACAGTGCGCATCAGTCCGAATAAAATCAATAACTGATATAAAACTGTAATAAAAATCCACTTTCTTCAGGAAGACTCTGAAGCATTACCTGTCTTCAGAAGCTTCAATCATAACTTATTAAAATAAGAGTTAAATTAACTCAGTTAAGTAAAGACGACTTATTTAATTCTTAGGCAGGTTTACATTCTTAATACATAGCTAATAGCTAAAAAAGTTATTTGGGGGTGTTCAATTATCTATGTGCTGTGATGTATATCATGCCTATGCTGAGTGAACATTTTGTTTTCAACTTCTTAAATGCGTGGGACATTAGTTTTACATAGGCAAAGAGATACAAAACAAACAAAATAAAAGTTTCCCTCAAATAAAACATTTTCAGGAAAAGACCTCGTATCAGTGCCCCCTTCCCTAAAGTGAAAAACATTTTAAGAAATTTTATCAATGCCCCTTGCTCTAAAATAAAAGAATGATGTCAAAAGAGTATCAAAACCACAACCGTATGTTCAAATCAAATTGAGAAGAAAGGAAAAGTAATGGTTAGCCTACTCGACTGTCCAAAATACCATTCGAAGTGTCCATCACGCTTCATAATTTCCCTTAGCAGACGTGACTGTGTTTCTGAATCCCGTAAATGTAGGACTAAATGGAAAATATCTTGTCCATCCATTCCTTCGGATCCAGTCCATACCAAAAGGAAAGTCGTAGCAGCTCTTTTTGTCGCCGTCCTCACCGTCTTTATCTCTCTTTATCAGCCCTGACATTTCCTCGATCCAGTGAAGTCCTTTTTCTTCTGGCGTACCTAATCAAGACACACACAGAGACACAACCTGAGTTACATGTAGCTTAATTTCCATTTAAGGGACTCAAATCTATGCAAATTTGTCGACATGTACGCAATGTAGCTTCCTTTTGCATGCACGTTACTTCCTTATAAAAAAACAAATTCATCACTACAGACAATTCCAAATTTCTTCAATCTGCTTCCTTCTTGTCCTTCCTACAGCTGTCTAAAGCTCATTCTCATTCGGACTCAATGGTATTTTATTGTCTGAGGCATATCTTGGTGAGCATATGTTGAGCAGGCCCTATAAACCCTCAGAGCACGCTGTGTAATATGAGCTATTCTATATTTTCTAATGTTGTGTATGTCAAAAAGATTTGTCAATACAAAATGTTTGTAGATTTCGGTTGAAAGTGTCATTTGATTGTTTGGTCTCAAAAAATAGCTCCCTTTAAATTATTTTATTTGTTGTCAACAAGATTGTTTGCTTTCCAACCATACTCCCTGCTTAAGAAGCATGAACGGGCTCATGAGAAACAGACTACCCTTCGGGTGGTAGCGTACTGACCCAGAATTTCAAAATGGTGTTCCTCAAATAGCCACTATCACAGGATCTTAGGTAATAACTGTTACGCCGTCTCTGAGTGTTTGAATGATTGCCTTGTGCAACTAGATTGCAAAGTTCAATGCATTATCTCACCTCTTACTATGTTATCCAGTAAACAAGCAGTCAAGCCTCCGATGAACATACCACTGCTTAGGATCACACTCAAAACTTGATCTATAACCGATATACCTGACAGAATTTAAAGAAAAAATTGAAATTATTTCAACACAACATGTCTCTTGATAGGCATCACTGGTTATCTCTTAATGATTATGTATGTATATTTAAAACATCTAAAATGGACAGATTTACCACAAAATTCGTTTTCAAATGTTGCTTGTCTTAACAAGAAAATCAATTTCACACTTGTCCAGCAATGTTCAACACATTTATCAGAAGACATTGATTTCCTTGAACTGCTGGTGGTTTCTTTATTTTTGACAGGATTGCAAAGTTTAATAGTTTTTCGCATTCACATTTAGCCCCATTTAGTGGTATTTGCCAGGTTTGTAAATAGAATAAGAAGCAGTCAGTGTATTTTGAACCTTCATTTGAAAGAAAACTTCTTAAATAAAGAACTGCAAAATAATCGTCAAATTTACACTACAACCTGAACAATTGAAACAAATGGTAATAATAGAAAGTTAAAAAATAGAAATTGAGCTCGTGGATATGATCAATCTTCACAACCAAAACATTGTTGTCTGTGCATTCTGGGCCTACTTGAGACTGTGCAAAATATAGTTTGGTAACATTTAAGACATACTGACAGATACTTAATTCAACCAAATAAAACTTTCTTGCTGTGGCGAAGGTATGGGATGACAGAATGACAGAACAGGATGTAAGGGAGGGCAAATTTCAACTCTTACCGAATATCATAAGAAGTTGATTTATACCATTATGCTGAGTTTGTGTTTAGGATTGATGTGGAGGAAGCGGAAGGAGGGTAACAACGAACCCCAGCCCCTTAATCCAAGACTGTAACATAATGGATCCACGAATGTTTTGCGATTGTTGCTGGTCTAACAACACTGAGGTAAAAACATTCAGGTTTCCTTAAAGGTAATAGCCGTATATACCCTCTGAACGTTCCCTAAGAGAAGATTAAACCAATATGGACACCATTTATAGCATTTTGGCTGGTAGGCTAACGTTGTGCGAGAGACATTTAAAACTGACAAAGAGGTGAAAGAAGACTAAAAGTGCGGTAAAAGGGACAACGCTTTATGAGTGGCCTAAATAATAGATTCTGGAAAATGCAAAAGTTTGTTTGAAATCCGTGAACGTGATGAGCAATAAATTCAAAGTTTCTTTGAACTGTTGTCCCAAACCTGTTTGAAACATGTAAACGTTTCTTATTCACTAGTTGATTAACTGCGCATGGGCAGATACTTTTTCCATGGCTTGAATAGATATATAATGCCAATAACATGATGTAGTAGGCAAAACATAGTTAAGGTAACATGTATTTCCTACCTGTATTAATCGAGTCAGGATTTTTCGCAAGGTAGTCGGGAACACCTTCTCCGAGGAAAAGCGCAAAACCAAGAATAAACAGATTTCTGGAACTGTTGACTTTGACAAATGCGAGATTTGCAAAACCGATAGACGCCACCATTCCTGTCATACACAGTCAGAAAAATAAATGTACTTTCAGAGTTACAAGTTTCTCCAAATTTAGTACATTTCAAGTTATCTCGGTTAGCACGATGCCAAGAAAAGCCAGTAGTGGTCTTGAAAAGTTTTAAAAGTCCAGTATTAAATGCTTTTATAATGCAACTGAAACTTGTAAATAATGAGCAAACTACATAAAAATGATAATCAAATTAATTTAGAGAGCTGTTTCACCAGTTTAACCAGTGGGGTGGTCTAACTTCTTTAAAGACTGTTCGCTAGTGCCCTGGTAACCAACAACTTCACATGTTATTTTACAGTGTACCTTTAATCAAATTTATCTCAGAGGCTGCAAAATCAACCCTATACATCCAACTACCATTGTTGTAACTCGCTTTTTTTGTTGAGATATAAAATGTTGAAATTTATTCACCTATAACAAAAAAGAAATTGTGATTTTCTTGTTATACAACTCACATAACTAGTTTTGTTTTCCTTTTAAATAACGGTTGATTTTATGAACTTGAACACTTCGTGTTAGCCTGCACAGTAAATTGAATAGATTAATAACTTAGGCCTAATTACTAAATAAATTACATCACAACATAAGATTGAAAGTGCTATCACAAAATAGTACAAGGTGCAGTAACGTTTAGATAAAAAGAAGTATAAATACTGTTATTTGAGTTGTACAACAATGGCATTACAAATCATTGCGCAATATACTATTTTAAATTGATTGAATAAACTCCAGCATTTTACAGCTCAGCCCAGGAATGTACGTCCTCTGAAGACGGAACTTTGGACGTAGGACTCTTTGAATTAATTTTTCATATTCCACGATTTATATTTTTGAAATTTCAGATTGAGGTACGCTTTAAATGCACATTTTTAGGACCATACAAACATTTTGCAAGGAGCTTTACCAAAAAAATTGTGCAGGTCGTCTTGTGACGTCGTGTTGAGAGGGTAAGCAAGTAATCATGTGGATGAATTCACACATGATCATTGGTAGACTTGGTAAGACGGAATTAGTACACGGAACATTCATCTATGCTGTTAGTTAGAATTGTACCTTCCTACCTCACTGAAATAGTCTGCGTTCTGTGCCCTGTGACCTGTTATGCATAACATGTCAGAGCAAAGGAATTAAATTGGTCCTAGCTACTCACCGAAAGTAGACCCCATTATTCCGCCAACAATGGGTTCAGGCATCGAAGCGAAAAACGCATTGAACTTGTAGAATATTCCAGCGATGATGAAAATTCCTGAGGCGAAGTAAACTGTAACTCGGCTTGCAACCTACAATAATAATGGGTTGAATGTTTATCTGTGATTGTAATTTGGATGACGGATTCAAATGATATTTTCAAAGAATGACACTCAAGAGTGATTTACGTGAATTACAGCTACATGAGAAGGAAACGACACACCAGATTTTTAGAACCAGTCTCCCATCAATGCGCATTGCCGGTAAGCTGGCACGTGATGTACTTTATTTTGAAGATGCACATTTTAATTTGCAGATTAAGGAAAAGAACATTTGCTTGCAGATTAAGGAAGAGAGGACAAGACTCCAGATTGAAGTTTGCAGAGAGAGGGGGTTGGACCATCCCAATGCCATTTTTTAGATTCTAAAAATACGTTATTTAGTAGATGTAGTAGTAATGTAGGAAATGTTACTTAAAAGGGTAGCCTACCTGGTACTTCATTGAATGTGACAACACTTAACTATTACAAGATTTTCAATGGGGAAGGATTGTCTTAGTGAGGCAACCTCACTGATGCCAATTTATTTTAGTTTGGATAATTAGGCACATTTTGCAACTCTCCAAATTTTACTTCAAAAGGAAGCATACATAGAACAAGATTCGATGTACGAACACAAAGGTTTTAAAAATTTCCCCGTTACGTTATTTAGTAGATGTAGTAGTAATTTAGGAAATGTTACTTAAAAGGGTAGCCTACCTGGTACTTCATTGAATGTGACAACACTTAACTATTACAAGATTTCCAGTGGGGAAGGATTGTCTTAGTGAGGCAACCTCACTGGTGCCAATTTATTTTAGTTTGGATAATTAGGCACATTTTGCAACTCTCCAAATTTTACTTCAAAAGGAAGCATACATAGAACAAGATTCGATGTAAGAACACAAAGGTTTTAAAAATTTCCCCAAGGCCAGCGATCCATCATCATACTACATGCTCCCTTCTGTCAAATATTGCATACGCCGATAAGTGTGTCGGTACCTCCTGGAAAAAGTCTTTCGTAAACATGTACACACACACAAACACATACACACACACACACACACAAAGCAGCTAAAAACCCTCCAATCTCTCGTAAAACTGCAAAGAGCAACTAAGCGTGAGTGGCGTTCAATTGCAAAAAGAAAGCTCATTAACTGATTAACCAAATAAATTTAATAGCACTATATACTTACTTTAGTGAGACTTATGGCGGAAATGTTGTTACTGTAGGATGTATTACCACACGGTGCTCCCCACAGCCCACCTGCAAAACAGCCCAGGCCCTCCATTGCCACACCGCGATTTATCGCATGAACAGGAGGAGGTGGTACTTCACTGATTAGTGCACAGGCGTAGTAATCTCCTATTGACTCAATCATGCTGGCTAAAATAGCAGAAATCATACCAAGAATTCCGGCAAAACTAGCTGTAGGCATTCCAAACTGACCTGCGATGGGAAAAGAAAGTTTTTTCAATATCTTTTAGTTCATATTTGGAAAAGCGCTAAAGCAATGTGTTATTTGACAAATTCCTAGTTTTACCTGCTGCCTTTGAATATTGTAAAAGGTGTATCGTAGCTGCGCCATAGTATTCCAAATGGGCAATGGATTGGATTCCATTCATGCCGATCGAATTCCAATCTAATTCAGGGTGATTTTTTAAACTGAAAAATGGCAGAATGGGTGCCATGATCTCAAGATCAGAAACAGCAAATGGGAAGTGGATTAAAAAAATCAAATCTCAAAGTGACTCTGTGAATATATGCTCCCAGCATATATAAATGGGACCTAACGCCCAACTGTGGTGCCCAAAGGGCGGTGAAGGAACTATTTTTTTTATGTCATCTCTTTATGATGTTTGATAGATTTATCATCAGTAATTTTATTCTTGTATTTTTTCAATTATTTTTTTCCATTTAACATTTAAAACCGCGAATATTAAAATGAATGACCCAGTTTTTATCATAATTGTGTATGGGAAATGCAAAATCCGGCAATCTAGGGGTACATCTTTCAAAAAATCCTGGTAAGCTCCGCGCGAACCCATGGTGGCACTCCGCTGAGATAGGTACGTCCCCACCAATTTTCAAAACAAAACGGCGCCCTTGTTATCACGCCATCTGATTACTGAAGTTATTCAAGAATATCTCAGTGAAGACCTGATCGAATTAAGTCATGAATATGAATGATCAGGACGTTTGATGGGCATGGCCTCATCGCGATAAGCATGACGGTTATTTTGAAAGTACCTTTACGAATTCTCTTGAGTTTTCCTACTTTCTGATATTCTTTGCTGGTATTATTGGTCCAAAAGCTTATAAAAACGTGGACTTATAGCATTTAAAAGTGCTTTCCTGTAGGTTCTAAAGAAATTAAAGCATAGAGGTGTCCATCGTATTGATGTATTTCATTGTAAAAACACACAAGGTCATTTTAATTTCCAAGGCTAATTTTGTGGCCGCCAAGACTTGAGGCAATCAATGTGACATAATAATACTTGCCAAGTACATTTAAAGTACAAGTTAAGTACAAGTAAAGTACGTATAAAAGCAGGTGTACTCTCATGAATGTCCTCCGGCATGGCGAATGTGTAACGTAATTGCAAGACCCAATAGTTACCTGGATAAGGTATTCGCAGCCAAGCAGATTCCCTTATGACGTCGTCATATAAATCTGTCCTAGCTTTGTATCCATACTGCGAAGGATCATCAGGAAGAACCCCTGCAGTAGTTAGAATCAAACACAAGGTCCATGATACTACAGCTGCCAGCAAAATCTGAAATAAAATTGTACATTACAATTGTTATACAAAAAGTAATATTAAACAATCTTATAGTTTGTCTCCGTTCGTTGCATGGAAGTCGGTAAGAAGCCAAGGGTGATCTCCAAAATGATTTCTTCCCCGAGGTTTAAAAATTATCCTCGACTCAATGCACCGGTGGGCAATCATTGTGATTGAGGAATCATGAAAAATGAAAAGAAAACTAGACCATACAGGAATAAACCAATGAGCTGTTCAAACCTTTACAGAGTACCTCAGGTAAATAAAAAAAAAATCAGAAATATATTAAACAGCATGGAAAATCAATTCTAATAGTCCAAATCCCATGTAAAAGGTTAAAAATGTTATTACTTGAAAGGAATTAAACCATTGCACAATAATTTTGACTTCCTTGTAGTTCAACTCACAATGCATGGTTTGCCCTTTTGAAATCAAACATATTTTATGACCTTGAATAATTCCTGTTTGTTAGCATAGCATGTTGCCTAGAGAGGGACTAATCAATTACATAACCCCATAAGAGCAAGAGTGCCATCACACCTTGGTTTTGAAGAAAAAAATAAATACAAAGATTGTAATTAAACAAAACATTATTGCCCAATGAATTAATTTCTTAAGTGTTTAAATTTTACATACAAAGCGACAGGTTTGAATTTAGAGAAAAGGGTGTGTCGTTGGAGGGGGGGGGGGTAGACTCGGTACTTTGCCCCAGATATATAACCTTACCTGAAAACTGTCTAAGCGGAACACCAAACTTAATGGCAAGAAGCCACAGACACAATTTACAACTAATTCTTTTGGGAGGAGTCCAAATATTTAAGAGTGTAAATTTGAGTTTAGAGCTCCTGGTCACGTTGCGATACGTGCAGGTACTAAGTTAAAGGTGTTTAACAATTAAATACTGATTTTGTCCCCACTTTGTAAACGCGTGGTAATTTTAAACATGTTTAGCAATTAAACACTACATGTTCAGCAAGTGAACATGTTTTAAAGTGAAATTTTCAAGAACTAGACACCTGTGCATTTCTGCTCTACATGCTTACAAAATAAGGAAAAGTGCTTTGAAACGTTATATTCTTAACAAAGGACGCCAAACCTGCCTTGAAGGAGTTGAAAGAGCAATCTTGGTCTTTGACTTGGATTATAATTGCTAGGCCAGAAATAATCATCCTCATTTGTTCTTTGCTGACACTTCTACTGGCGTGAAGTAAGCAAACAAATTTTAAGGTTTTATACAGCACCACTTGGCCCTTTCTACTGAAAATTACTCAGACAAATTGATTTCAGAGCTGAAATTGTTAAAATCAAATTACCAATGGCATACATTTCTTGATAGGAAATAGTTAACTACAGTGCTACACGCCCCAGTAAAAAAAATCCCTATGAAATCCTTTTCGGGAAAACTCCTTCTGAATGACATATTTTTTAAATGGAACCTTTTGGAAAAATCCTTTGCAATGAAATGGTTTCCTTTGTTTTTGTTGAAAATTGAAATGTCTTCTTGGAAACCCTTGAAAACCACGTTCGACCCTGCATTGAAATTCTTTGTTCAATTGAATTTGCGCGACGGGTGTCAAAGGGAATTTTCTCTTGGGGTACCTTCTAAATTTCTTTTCTTTTTTACTGCATCAGCCAAATATCCTGTAATGGCCGTCCAACGACAAAGGTCTACCTAAAGTGGTACTTCGGAGATGATGTTATTAATATGCTGTGGGTTTAAAATGAACAAGTTCAAAGGAACATATGGTGGGAATAGTTGAAATAACTGTTCTCATACTCAGAGGTCTAACACCTCCCCTTAGTCATGCTAGTGTTGAGAGAAATTTACTTCTTTCCCTTTCTTATAATCTTAAAGAGGGCATGCATTCTTTTCGGAGTCGTTACAAAATACCTTTTCAGCGACCTTTTTCAAGGCCACATAAAAGATAAAACATTAATTCATTCTCAGGAAAAAGTATCGAGTTATGATACCTTACCGGAAAGAAGGTGAATAAAGCAAGCCTTTTGCCTCGGGGCAATGGAATTTGGTACTTATCCAGGAACTGAGAGCAAAGAATTACTACGAACATAAATCTGTAAAAATGATAGAGTCAGTTTTAAACGATATCAATTTAAATCAAAAGAGCGTTAAGAAAGAGAAGAGCGGATCAACTGAAAGCAACGTGGAGTTGTTAATGTGTTTATTGAAATGACGTTGGCCAATCACATTTTTCCATATCATCGTTTGTAAAACGTTCGGTTGACGTCAGGACCGACTAAAGACAAAACAGACGGGGAACGCAACTCAAATTGTGTTATTTGCAATTAAGTTATAATAGTTATACGAATGCTTTGGATTTTAAATAACAAATTACATGGGTATATAACACCAAAAGCGGAAAAGTATGTTTTGCTCAGAATCTTCCTAAGTTAATGATCGAATTGAGCTACTTACAAACTGGATATACCCCAGTGAGTACCACAGGAGTCAGCGGCCAAAGGAAAAAGTGGAAGGGCAATGAGCAATAAAGTCGTGGTAACGGTAATTGGACGAATGAACCGTAACAGCAGACCCACTAGACCCGTGAAACCGATGAACATCTGAACCAGTGTAGCAACGCAGATTGAGCCTTGCAACTGTAAAAACGATCAGCATGACAAATTCACCTTCATTATCCATATTTTCTTTCTAAATCGACAATACAGACTAAAAAATAACATTAGTATATCTGGTATTATTCAGGCTGTAAAATCATTGCTAAGAAAAAAACGAGATTTGTCTGTGCATTGTTGCTGTGATTATGACTTACGTATTGTTAGTCTCACTTTGAAAGATACGTCAGAATGCATTTTTTAAAATGTCTAGTATTAACTTACATCAAAGTTACACAAAATACGTTACCTATAGCATGCATTGATTACTTCATAAAGCATTTTATTCTTACCTCCTGCATCCTTCCAAATGCCTCTTTTCTTATGTATTGCCTTTCTTCTTCGGTTGAGTTTGCTGAGAAAAAGGCAATGCAATAAAATTTTCAAGATACTTTTTGGGAAAAGCTGGAAAACCTAGATGAGGTGAAAAGCGAAACAGGCTCCACCGGGGTTTGAACTCGCCTTTTGGTGCGGACTCTCTAACCACTGAGCTATAAAGCCAAGTTGGTTTCGGTCTTCTCGTCTAAATGATGGTTGCCCCTGGTTGAAGCAACTTGCAATTTACCCCCTTAGAAGGAACCTAGTTTCTCACACTGACGCAAGTCCTATATACATTACCGGTTTTGGATAAGAGTTCGCTACTAGGTTGCTTTTCAAACACAGTATAGTGTTAAGGCAATTCTACCGCGAAAAAAAGTTGATTTCATTCCAAAGAGTGATCAAAATGTGTTCGGTTGCTCTTGTAAGACTTGTAGAAGCATAGTTATGCCATTTAGTGGGTTTTTATGTCCAAAATTTGCTATTGGAACTTAGAAAGTTAATTCCAACGGTTAAAGTGACCACCGACCATCCCGCTTGTTAAAACCTTTAGAATAAGGGCTGCGTATAGTGAGTATAGCGAATGACCACCGTCCTTTAATGAGGACTTATTATATACATTTGTATGCTGGAAAATGGGTATTATTTATTGACGTGCTACCAAAAGTACACACAGGTGACTTGGAATTGTTGCACAATACCTTTTAGCACATGATATGTTAATTAAAACGTGTTCATACGTCATACATAGTTAGTGGACACTTACCCCAGACACCTTCCCTCTTTGAAAATTTTACTTTTGGAAAGGGATGAAACAACAATTTTCCACATGACAGCATGCCTTTACGCTCATGACGACCAACATATAGGCTCGCGAACCTCTGAACGATCTTTTATCCATAATCGTGACGAAGACAGAGTCCAATTCCGCAACAACACCAACCTCCAAATCAGGACTAAGGAGGACGCCACTCGTCTTACCGGTTATTCGTAAAATTCCTCTGACTTTTGTTGTTATGGGACTTCGAGAGTTGTTGAAAAGAGCGGAGCCCTCGAAGTTATCGGTAAATTATGTGGTGTCTTCACCCCATGTAGCGCATCCACATGCACCTCACCCTAGCCCGTTGACCAAAAGGTACAATTTTATGCTAACGTTTTAGCTTTTTCTACGAGCAATTTTTTTTTTTAGTTTTGAATGGGAGAAAATCTGATTTTTTTTTCGTCAGTGTGAAAACTACTCAATGTTTTTGGTGCGTAACTTCCGCGCCGAAAATTTGGGTCCTTTTACACATTTGTAAAAATGGAGCTTGTATCGCAGAAAACAATTTAGATATCAGTTGTCCTGTGTGGGAATTTGAATATTTGAGGGACTATCGAAGAATCTGCGTTCCCCTGGCATATATCTGAGATATAGCATATCGACTAAAGATCGTTGTTGTTACATAATGTTTTGTAAGGATGGTGGATTGAGGTTTCTCGACGACATTCAAAAAGGTCCCGAAACTTTGTTGCCCTTTTTAGACAAAACATTTAAAATGTAAAAGCGTTTTTTCAGAAAATTTTAGGGGAGCTGCATTGTGTGCGCTCAAAAAAGTTTACCACTGACTGTTTTATGAGCGACTACTTACTGCATTAAGGGTTGCAATTTCGGGCCCGCGAAAAGCGCTGAAAATTTTGACTTTTTGAAAACAATTATTTCCAATATGAAACTTTTATTAAGAAGAATTCAGAATTCTATGGAAGAAAAGTTGGGAAAACCGCACTGTATTTGACTGGCATATTTCCGAGTTTTTCACTTTTTCGAGCCACCGACAATCGCCCTTAAGCCTCCTGTATAAATATGAAGTCTTGCTCGAATGACTATAGTTGGCGCGTAACGTGCAGAAAATTTGAACAAATCGCATCCCCTTAGGCAGCTGGAAATGGCATGTCCCGGGCTTGTCAGTAGTATATAGTTTTCCGATTTTTCTATCAATTGTGAACACTGTTGTACTAGGGACGTATTGCGGAGTGCGTAGCGCGCCGAACATTTTGCCGTAACTGTGCCGTAAAATTTTATCTAACTAACTAACCGAACATTTTGCCCCTTTTAAACAAATATATGTACATATGGACCTTTTACTACAAAAAATTGTTGGATTTTGGGTTTCTTGTAGGACAATTAAAAGCTGTGGGATTACTGAAGAATCTGGCGCACTTTCTTCATATATTGGTTGCAAATCTGAGAATGATTGCTTTTTCTAAAGTCCTCACTCTCCAACAAAGAGCCGTTTGGCTAAACCAAACTATTACCTGCTTTTTAGAGAACCTAGATTGCACGACGTTGTTGCTACATAATGTAATCTACGGCCTACGAACTGACACTCTCCAATGACATTTCAAAAGTTTTTCCAAACTTTGTTGTCCTTTTTGGACAACATTTTTCAACATCATGGGCTCTTATTGAAGAAAATTTGGAATTCGATGAAAGACAGTTTACAAAAATAGCAGTATAGTGGGCGGTGTCTCTTGATGATATGGTGTTCCATATAGTAAACATCCGATTTTGTCATTTCCAGAGATTGAAAAAGTTTACCCAACTGATTTATGAGCGAGAAGCAATACATTCCAATTGCATTCTGCGGCAAGCGAAGCGGGCCCGATTTTTCTTTTTTTTTTGGGGGGGGGGGAGGTGGAAAAATGAAAAAAAGGGTTTCTGAACCAGGAAGTGAAGAGCGGAAGCATGCCCCCCTTTTTACTAGTGTGGCTGTCACCCCCAGCTCCCCGCTTCCTACGCCCATGGATTCAATAACAGTTGCGAGTGGTTGCACGTCTATTTTTTAAACGGAGAATATATTACAAGTGATGAGTAAGGCAAAACCGAGTATTCAAGCAGTTAAAACTCAGAGCTGTTAGGCTACAGGATTTAACCGTTTCGCATATTTTATCTATTCATTGCGGTAAATGATAACCTTTTGTGGGGGATAAAGTTACAATTAACTTTTGGTAGCAAGCCCTTTTAACCACACCCCTACACTGCTTGCTAAAAAAGAACATAATTTAATGGCCCATTCCTAACGTAACAATACTGCTAAGAACTGGAAGTAAACAGACATTTGATTTTGTAAATTCATGGCCGTGTACAGTAATTTCAGTAAACTTCAAATTTACGCCAATTTTTTGACCTGGAGTTTTGTAAAAACGTAAAGCAATGTCAAACTACTGCCGTGAAACTACAGAATAATGTTGTTTTACTTATATCTGTATATCTGGCATAATCACTGGTGATATTTTGTTTGACATGCGCTTGCAGGGTGAAATAATCTGAACGGCCCAATGTCATTAAAACCATTATTTTCCGTTCATATTTTATCGTAAGTGAGGTCAAGGAACATTCTTTTCCCAGGCATGATACGTGGGGTTATATGATTTACTACAATCAAAGCAAGCAAAACTTTAACTTTGTGGTTTGGTTGTGTCTTAAAATAATTTTCACATAGAGATTGGTGAGGTTATGACAACCCTTCATAATTAAAATGAAAATATATGTGGTAGGTCATTTCAAGTGTTTGTCCTCTCACCCCAACTAACATTGGTGTTGTGGTTAACAGTATACACACTGAGCTTTTTAGGTATACTCACCCTGAAGCAATAAACTGAGATGGTGTCTCTAAGCGGATGAAGTTTAGACCATGGAAGTACTACCTCGGAGTACTTCCATGTTTAGACAATTGCATGGTTAGAAGGTTAGGAGATTGAGAACTGTTTGATGTGAGAGAAATTGGCTTTTAAGGGAAGCAGAACTCCTTTGGAATTGTATGTTCTTGTATATGTATTCTTGTATGTTGTGTTTCAATTTTATAGAGAGTCGGTAGGACTTGAAAACGTCCTTGCTCAATATTAAAATGGTATTCACTACTTCTTCACGGTGAATTCAGCTCTAAGCTAGAAGGATACATGACATCTCCGACATCCCCAAGAAAGCTTTATCATCACTTTCTTTCATGTAAATTATCACTAATACGCCACATTTGCATCTCTGTGAAAAAATTTATAAACCTTTTAATGAACAGTGGGAAGTCGAAATGTACCGTAACGGCCAAATTTCGACGGGGGGGGGGGGACTCTCAGCACCAGACGATTTTAAAGTTTCACAGCTCTTAAAAATAATGGGTTGGTACCGTTGAAAAACGTGAGATAATGGAATTCTCGTGATATAATAATTTTTCGTTCTAAGCATGTGCAAAAATATAGCTTGAATGTCTTTAGTTGAGGATTGAAGGGCAAATTACTGTTCCAGAACAGTTGCTGTGAAAATAGAGGTTGAAAAATCTGAATACGATTTAGACAGTGCTAATAAATAAAACATTAGAGCGGAAGAGTCAAGTGCGCAAAGTGCGAGCAAATTTTGGGAAATTTTGGGATTTAGTTTCGATAGAAAACAAAAGAAATACTTCAAAAGACACCTCACTCGAGGCCTATAGACAGGGGATGACGGTGAACCATATTTTTTAAATGAGTGCCTAAGCCATTGGCTCCTTTTGGGTTACTTTGTTTTATTTTCTCAAATAAATGAATTGAATTTCATCGATAATGGTCAGAAGTGCGAAGTTTTAAGAACTGGATGTTCGGCTACTCCATAATGATACCCTCTCAGCCGATGTACCCGTAACAAGTAAGAATATTCCAGGGCACTTGATACAGTCGGAAATATAGATACAAGCTCAGTCGGAAAAACTCACCATTGAGAATAAGAAAATTCCATTTGGAATTTTTCAAATATATATGACTATTGACTTTCTTAGCTCCTGCGATTTTTTGAAGGGTGAGATCCCCTCAGACCCCGGCAGAGACCGTACGGCCATGCCTAAGTGTTCTGCAGCATTCCTACCTTATCGAACTCCTTGCTTTATTCGCTTTCTATTCAACCAAGATTAACTTTGATGGTTACCGTATATTTCGTTTTTACCGTGTTCGTTTTGACTCTAATGGCTTTTTTACATTTAAAGCTTTAACATTCACGTTTATGGCATTTAGTCTGACTACCGTAAAAGAACATTAATTCATTCCAGATCACGCCAAGAAATTTCAGTGTTTAATTCTCTCGGGGTTTTCGGGCTAAGGAGAGGAAAGTTTTCAAAATCAGAGTTGCCCGTTATTTTTTTAAAAAAAGAGTATCTTATCATTACAAACAAGGACCGGAGTTTCCTAGCATTTTACCCCGGCCACATTTATTCGAAAATGTCTCCAAACAAATCGAGTTAGCGCAATGCGTCGTAAGGGCGTTGAGCGTTTGTGACTACTTTTACTTGCACACCATCTGCACATTACTAATCCATAACGCGCACGTCGTTGGTCGAAAAAATCGATATGTTTTGAATAATACTTGAATACTAATACATTTTTATTTGATATTCATTTACATTTGAAACGAACCTGTAATTGGAGGCGGACATGGACCTTTGAGACTGCTTATTACAAGTGCAGGCACTAGGTACGCTGCACTTGAACCTTGAATAATTGGCAATCTAAAGAAAAGAAAGATAAACAAGGATGACGTCTTCCTCTAAAAAATGCAGCAAGGTCATTACCAAAATGTTACATATTTCATCGGGTTAGGTGGTATCTCTTCCATTAATGAATACTGATAAAGGAAGATCACACAAAGCTGAGGTAATGCACATGCAAATTTCAAATGCGCGATTTGCACATGGTAGATTAACAATTCCCTTCTTACATTTGCTTCAACAAAGCTTAACAACTGATGAATAATATTGAATGTTTGCAAGAATTCACTTATCCTAAAAAGTTCATTCACTTGATTAGATTTAGGCGTATTTATTTTTCCGTATTTATGACAAAAGAAAGAATTACAATAACATAAACAGTAGACTAGAACAAAAAATGTGCAGTTAAACAAAGAAAGATTTTACTTAAGGTAAGAACCAGCCATTGATATTCAAAAAAGTATCACTCATTAAGATCATTAGATAAACATCATACAAACAATATTCTCTAAAACCTGGAATTCCCCTCAGCTAACGGTATCTAACAGGCTTACACAAGCGTACGGGATCATTCAACTTTCAAGGCAGAAGGCTATTTTGCCCGGAAAACTATCCCAGCGGAGCGCCACCATTAGTTAGCGCGGAGTTTAAACAAAACTAAAAATCACGAACCACTCAGAGAGCCACAAATGGCATTTCCAAGGCTTGTAGGGAGAATCTAAGCAGAAGCTTTTTAAGGTTTCCGTTTGCTATGAAATGTTTACTCAGAATAGTTTAGCAAACGGCAAAATGACCAAAAACCAACTAGAAAAACGCAGGGATGAAGCCAAAGATTCCAAAGAGGGATTTTATAAGGGTGAGACAGCACGGAATGTGGGTGAACGCTTTTATGAACACATAAGTAATTACCAAGAAAAGAAGGGTAAGTCACCATCCCACTAACATTGCGTGGAACATCACAAGGGGAAACAGACTGGCTTCAGAGTCGAATGGATAGCTTTTCACAAAAATATTCATACCCATAGACAAACTTCAGAAAGCGAGAATGTCTTTCTTAGAGACCTGCAACTAATCAAAAAGGATGAACGGGCTTTTTCAGTATTGTCCAGCATTACGTTCTTTTTACACTGAGAAGTACAGTGCACCTACTGCTGCTGCTTTTGAAAACCTTTCAAGACACTTGAGAAGAGTGTTGTGCACCGGAACGTTGTGCTTATGGCCAGGCAGTTGCTAGAGACCCTGTTTTGACATAATGGGTTAATGTATGCTCAAATTTAGGTCTTAGTTTGGCTTCCAATTTATTGAGAAATAGACTGTCGTATAAGGTCTACTGCAAGGTTAAAGACATACCTATAACTATGAGAAGAACTTCTTTGAACGAATACGGTTGTAGGGAAATAATAGACGGCAAACCATGGCTCACTGCACCTGAACACCCTCTCGTCTTGAACCGTAGTTTGGGCATTGAAAATATTTTAGAACTTCTTTCAAGCGTCGCCCGAACACTGAACCATTTCAGATAAAGTTTTTGCCAGACTACAGTATGACGTGTGGGCCGAGGAAATATTTTTTACAAAAGCTACCTGAATTCACGTAATTTTAAGTCAGCGCGTTTAGTTTACCGGTAAAGCATCCACCTGTCACGGGGAAGGCCCGGGTTCGATTCCCAGGTCGATTCACACCAATGATTCTAAAAATGGAACGTTCTGTCCTTTTTCCGCATGCGCAATGGGTAGGGAAAACAAGCAAAATAGCCATAACCGGAAAAAAGGCTGTGGACGGCTTGACTTGAACCAGTTGGTTGGAAACTGAGCCCTAAAACTACATCTAACTTACTCAATAAAAATTTGGTTTTAAAAGAAAGAATTGAAAAGTTGGGTCTTTTCCAGCATTTTGTTGCACATAACTTACAATTGCCCGAGAAGTAATCGAGCGATAGATTTCCAAAACTTGATAGAATAACTAGGTTTGACAACTTCGCGCTTTGTGTTTTAATAGACTGTAAAATAAAGCTAACAAATTATACATTTTCGTGCTGCTTATCCTGCCCCTACTGTTATTGTGTAATTTTGTTCAATTGAATATTTTGCCACGACCTTGATGTCTTCTGAGATGCATTTTTCTTTTTATCCAGGCATATCATTTTCAAGATTAAAATCACGCTGAAAAGTTTTTCTGAGTTATTAAGACAACATAAATTCTTAACTTCAAAAAGTTGCCCGAAATTTTCTTGCAGGCATTTTAGATCCCACGGAAATTCTGCAGCAACTTAGGAACTTCAGGCTGGCTTAAGTACTCTCTAAACTTTTGAATCAGGAGTTATACAAAGGTTAACTAAATGTCTGCTTTCATGACCTTGTGTTTATGTTAACTGGCAGTTGGTATGAGACTCCCTGCTGTAATATATATGCAAAAGGGTCTTGCTGGTGCGTGCTTACCAGACTTAAGTAAAGAATAGACAGTAAAAAGTCTGGTATTCCTCTGCGATTCCTTAGAGAGGGTGCTTGGGTGATGTAAACTAAAATACCAAATAGCCTACATCTTCGTCACAAAGCTTGTGTTGTCCATTTCAGAGCGACCATATTGGTTGTAGGAATCATGCTTTTTGCTATGCAAACATGACCCTCACGATTGTGATATTAACTTTACCGTTATTCACCTTGTTCCCAATGCAGTCTGCAGAAATGTTGTTATGCCAGCAATAAAGAAAGAGGTACTCAACAGTTGATTTAATAATTCTCTGTCCAAGTTGAAACAGGTCGGACCGGCCACGATGAGAGGCAAAGCAAAACAGCCACTAAATGACATCGAAAAATGCTACGGGGGGAACACGATAGCAGATGTACGTGGTTAAGATGATTTAATACATAGCATCCTTTAGATTTCGAAAGAATTCTTATTATTTGGATAACAAAATCAAATATTTCAGAATAATTTGCTTGAAACCGAGGTTCTGATACCTTGCCATCTCCGGCTCTAATTACTGGTTGACCACATGCTTTGTAGGTCATCCACTGTTGAGCAAAGCTTCAATTAGAATAAAACTTGTGAATACCAAAAACGTAAGTTTTCGTAAAAGATGCATGTCTTCTCGATGAGAATTTTCCAACCCAATTTATTTTGATAATGTATCGTTTAAGATGGTTTTCAGCTTTTTAAATGTTAACATAACAGCAAACCAAACTCTTAACATAGTGTCGAAATGTTTGCTTCATAGCCTTAGAAGTGATAAAAAATTCAAAGTAAAGCATTATTGTGAGGAATAAATATCTAGGAATGTCAAAGAAGTAATTAATATCTCAAATGGTTTGCAACGAAGATTCATCGGTGTCATATAATATAACCTATTTACATATTGTTGTCTAAGATGGAAAAGACGCTTTAAAAATGTCGCGATCAATAAAACGATACTTGATGGAAAGGCACAATGTTCATTTTTGTCGAATTGGTAAGAATGCATTTGTTTTATGAAAACAGAAACTTGTTCCTCAAAGTCAAAACAGAAGACCATGTTTGTAAAAGTCCATTAATGAAATTAAACCAAAGCTTGTGCTTTCATGCGTCAACCACCAAAGTGAGGTCATGGTCAAGAGAATCCGGGTTTCATTGAAACCCATGCACAGCACTTTTATTGCATTCGAAGCACACAATAACGTCAAAGTATAAAAGTGCTGGATACGTTTAATGAAACACATTACACAAATAGGATGACCCTATCGAAACTGGTACAACAATAATACTCAAACGTCAAAAGAGTTTTATACTTACAATGGCATATATTGGACAAGTTAGGGAATCCTGAAAAACTTACCACGGAGTTCAGATACCTTCTGGTAAATAATTGTTCAAATTACCCCTTTACCATGCCGACACATTTGAGCAATATGACCAATGATGTGTTTTAAAAGATTGTCCTCCCATGACTTGGTCCTAAATAGGCATTTACTTTTATTGTGATTTCAATTATTTGCAGTTGGTGCATATCTCTTCCGCCCTTCAGAAAGGAAAAATTGTTTCTTGTGTCGAAGTATTACAACTTTGAATTTAAGACACAGGCGTTAGATTTGAACATTTCTCATCTTACAAAATTGTAATTTCATTGTGCACTAAGCGATTGGGGTGAAAAATGTGTACGTTTTTACGGGGTCTACTACAAGCAAGTCAATCTATGAAGTTATAAATGTACTTGGGTGATGGTTATCAGCACTCCTTTCTTGAAATGCACCGTGTCGATGATATACTATCCACAAGATGAAGAACCGAGGCCTGTTTTTGGCAACATGCAGATACCCATACATTGCTAGCATGTGCTTTCTTGTCATATACAGAATTAAAATCAATATCAGAGAGTTCGGACATGGTCCACCTATCAATGGTCCGGACATCTTACAAAGTTTGCTACATATATGGAAAGGAAATGGGCCTGGTGTAAGCAAGGAGTTGAGTTCATACCATTTGTAAGACCTGACAGTCATTTTTCCAAGTTGAGTCCAATAAAAAATAATAGAAAGGATCACGATCACAATCTCGGCAGCCATTTGGATCTTCCAGAGGTCGGGGTCAATTGTTTTACACGGAAGATATTATATGTTACAATCATGCAGCCTCATATCTTAAACATATACAGGCAGTGTCTTTGCCTGGCATATTTTAGTGGTTGTAATACTATTTCTTTTCTTCAATGAATGGGAAAATGGAAATATTTTGCAACATTGTAGATTGTAGGAAAGATTCACGGAGCATGTCTTAAAATTTTGGAACCATCAACTTAACCACAATAACTTCCACGTTTTTTTTTTTTTTTTTCTTTTTTTTTTCTTTTTGCTATTTTACCAAAAAAATGCGGGATTGATTCTGTAAATGAAAGGAGGTGAAACCTCGGAAAGGGAATAACATACATAAAACTATGGAAAGAACCAAGTGTTTGACTAAGTACGTATTGAGACTTTAAATTGAGAAATACATCAAGGCGTCCAATTCTGTGGCACCGCTAGAGTTAGATGTTTTTATCGGAAGTATAGAAGAATTCGGATGAGCAAGTGATGGTCTGTTTTAGTCTGCCATTACTGGGGTCTGTCACATTTTCATCTTTGAATTTCCTTGGTTACATATATCATGGATGGCTGTACACTGAATTGTATCTTCATTTTCTCAATTTCACTGAATACGAGGGTTTGACGTTTATGTAAACAATAAAGACTAATGGACTCCACAAATGCCTGCCTTCAACCACTAAAAACAGGCTCTGATCGGATTCGTCTATAGGGTACTATGCGAGACTCAATCTGGTAGAAGTTTAAGAACATAAACTACACTGGACTGTACGTCGGTGAAGACAGCTTTACAAATTATGTCTGACTGGGTTATCTCAGAAAAAAAAAACATGAAACCTATCGCCATTAACCTTGGTCAACAGCATAAGCAACTTAGTAGGTAAAATACACGATTGTGCCACAACTGGAAAAGGGTGTGGCCGACCCGACTTAGCCAATTGGTTAGACACTGAGCTAGTGAAACAGATATATTTTCCAATTCTGTCACCAACATTATTAATATGGTAATACGTACTCCTCAGTCACTGACTAAATTATATTTAACCCTTTACCGTTGTGCTCCGATCGGGGCATATTTGCGCACCTCGAGAGTGGGCGGAAAAGCGGACGTAGCCCGCCCCGCATCGGCTTCCGTAGGCCATTGACCCCGTGACCTTAAACTATTGTCTCTCTTGCTGTTGTGGCCGAATTTTCGGGTAGCTACTCGCAGTTTCGAGCTCCGCGTGAAACAGTAAAAAGTGTGTGACAGCCGAGCTCTCCGCATGGGTCCAAAAGGACCAAAACAACGGTAAAGGGTTAATTCGTTCTCAGCGTAAAAACTTCACAATATTAACCGATCATTTTTTTCAATAACCTTTTTCATGCTGTTTTCTTAATCACCTTATGAAACTTTTCCATGCCCCCTTCAGTATTTGAGTTTTATTATAAGTTATGTTTGTTTGCTTGTTTCTGAAGCAAGGCACCGTTTAAGATATTGCTGCTGAAATAAACAAGTTTCAAAACTAAGGTCAAGACATTATAACAGTACCATCAACTTTTGAAGACCAAGGACGTACACATTTTCCAACATGAACGAAACACTGTGAATATTCTGTATATGTTCAAAGCAATGCATGAGCACCAGTAGTTTTAGGTGCCAGAAAGCAATTTTCATTAGAGCTGGTACGAGGCTCTATGTCTCAATTATCTTGGGCCGATCACAGTTTTTCTAGTTGCGGCTTACTGGCTAGTTCTCGCACTCCATTTCTTATTCTGGGCACCAGACACAATGGGTGAAGTTTCCACTTTTTTACAGGCCTCTGTGCCGCAAATTGGATGCTCTAACCACTGGACACCGCAGCCAGTTGAATGCGTGATTGTGACATAATACGTATTAGTTCAAAAAAGAAATGTGAGTTTTGAAAAAGAAACAGCTTTTACTATTACACTGCAACGTCTTGAACAGTAGCACATTATTTCTTACATATTAAAAGACACTTTGTTACCCTTAACGTAAGCATAATCAGCAAACTGCATATTCTAACAAAAACAATCAGCAAACACCGATGCATTGGAAAACTTCTTTAATGATTTTTAAGATTTTATAAAAAATATGGTTCATAAATAGTTACCTGCAAACCCATCAAAGCTACTGTAGCCCAAGGAGGTCTGTCCTCTATTCCATATATGACGTTGCTGTCATTCCGCCTTGTTTTACTCTCATTTGTATCTAACTGTTCAGTGTGACTTTGGCCATTTTCTATGGGACAAGTTACATCTGCTTCTTTGGTGCTTTTATTTACAGTGTCACAAGTTTCCTCCATTTTGAATGCAGTGTTTGAATAATGCAATGTCCCTGCATGGAAGCAAGTAAAAGTACGTGATGATGACAAGAGATCAGAAAAGCAGGTTTATCAGCTGTAGAGTGGAGTGGAAACTTTGCTAAGGAACATATATTCAAAAAGCGTATTTTCCTAACTTCTCTTTATTGAGTAATTTTTTCACCATTTTCGAAATACAAAATTAAACTCAGTTATTTCTTAAATTTTTTTAAACAAATCCAAAATAAATCGAAGATGCAAGTCGTTGGAAACTGTTTAGAAAGGACTTGGATCATAAGTTTTCAGACCGTTTGGTAGAAAAGCATTTATTGTGTAACAATATGTAAATTGTGGTCCCCACAAATGTGGTAATTTTGATGACCAAACAACAAAATAATTAAATGACTGTAGTTGTACGAAGCTACCAGAAAGACATTTGAAAAAGACGATGTTCTGCAGCAAAAAGGGGTCTAAGGAACTTGGTCTCTTTGTCTATTAGGCATTACGAACGCGCTCTATTTTTTTTAAAGTTTTGGTTATACCTCCCAAGTAACTGTGTTTGTTTTGAGAAAAAAAGGGTCCCCGGATTTGCTACCAAACTACAATTTCCACAATCTTATCCCCAATTGAGTCATTGCCCAATTCTGTGATTTTCAGTAAAAACATTACTTTTACTGAATTTTCGAAACAACTCTCTGACAGGTCCAACTAGTAGCTGTCAGTAGAAGAAATCTATATGATTTCTTTGCTGAAATAATGAATGGATGGTTATAGGTCATTTGTCAAATATTGGTGGGCGACAGCTAGCCAGCAGTTTTTTAAAATTGCTGATGTGGTATTTTTTTAACTTTTGGGCCAATCAAAGAAGTTTTGGTTACTTTGAATTACTGAATATTCAAATACAATTTCGTTCCCGTCTTTTTATTGTTTATTGTTTGGGTGGGCACTCCTTTAGCAGTTTTGAGAATTACCTGAAAAAACGGGACTGCAGACCACTCTAGAGAGAAGATGGGTGACTTTCCTATACCTAAGAAACCTTCACCCTATCTTGCTTGTATACCGTAGTATTATCTTAGAGACTTAATGAATACATTTTTAGAAAACTACAAGAAACTTTGAATCTGTGTCTTTACAAGAATTCCTTCCTCCATTCAGAAACTTGTCAAAAATTTCTCGCATAATGATCTGATCATGGAAAAACAACCCCGCTATCAAAGGGGAGGAATATTACCTGACATGAGGAACAACTTAACAATGGGTTTCCAATCAAAAAAATTAAATATGAAAAAAATTAATAATTTGAGTTTTATAACTAGTAACTGAATCAGTATACCGTCAAGATAATAAGTTTTTTTATTGAAAAGCAACATGCGTGTTTCAAACATTTCCAGGAAAAAGTTAGTTCCAGGCTTATTGAAGCACTAATAAATTATTGGGTTTTAGGCGAAATTTAATGAATGACAGGTAAATTCGGGCTTTTCGGCAACAACGACTTGTCGAAACAGACGCACCTTTTTTGAAGCAATAAATAAATCGGGAAAATGGGTTTTTTCATCCAAATATTAACTTTCTAGAGGAACTGATGATTCAGTTTATCACCGTTTAGGCCCTACTGTTGGTTTATGGAGTGAAGGTGAAAGTTTTGATTGCTATCGTATAACAATCATTGTTTATCTAAAGATAACACAGGTAATTTTTCCTAAACTTTGTACCATTTTTTCTCTAGATTACATTTTTTCTATATTTAGTTTCGATTCGGGGCGATGAACTATGTTTTCTGCAAGTTTGCATGTTAATAGTTCATGACAGCAGAGCGACCACAGTTTGAGACAACAGCGATAACTCTGGATGGAATTTGCATTGACTGACAAATGACCACTCAACATTAATTAACGTAATCCACTCTTATGTATCAAAAGTGGTAAGTACAAATTTTGTGAAATCAATAACAAGGTTACCGCAGGTGAAAAAGTAATTACGAATGCTAATAATCCACTCACTCATATTTATAAAGTCATGTTCACCCTGTATTTGCTGAAATTCTGTCAAGCAAATTAGAGTAGTGTTGATCAGACATCTTCCTGTAAAATTATACCCTTTTGAGTAAAGTAATTTCGAATGCTAATAATCCACTCACTCATATTTATAAAGTCATGTTCACCCTGTATTTGCTGAAATTCTGTCAAGCAAATTAGAGTAGTGTTGATCAGACATCTTCCTGTAAAATTATACCCTTTTGTTAAATATTCACTCACTTTCATCTGTGACAAACAGAGAGTAAGTCAAAAAGAGAGAAAACGGTCTTAAATCAGGAAGCTGTTACGGAAGGAGATAAAGCATCTCATTCGACTTCATCTAATCAAACAACATGTATTAAGACTACTTTAATTCTTTTTATGAAAAGAGGTCCGTTAGTACTTCTTGTAAGCTGGTTTGACTTAGCAGTTCTAATGAGAAATCAACCTTTTCATACTAGTCCAATCATTAAACAAAGAAATCATATTGACACTGTTCCGAAGCTATCAGCATTGCCGACAAATGGGACGCATGCGTCTCTGGCCTATTAGACAAAACGATTAAACTGTACTGTTAAGTGATTTATCGTTCTATTTTTCCGTTAGTCGTTGTTTTTCAGCAATGAATGCAGAGTTTAACATTGATATATGAATTCTGAAAAGATTTCAAATTGTTCCTGAAACAGCAAAAAATGTCATACCCATGAACCCATTGAAAAAGTGAACACTGGCCCATAGAAGGAAAATGTTTTTTATTCCTTTGACGACTGGCAATATTATGGCAATGGTTGAAATCATGCCACAAGTATATGAGATCTAGCAGACGATAAGAACTATTGTTGTCAGTTACTAATCCATTTTGTACGTGGTCTTAAATTTTCGAGGGAATAACAATTAGTAGTTGATGTCGGCAATCCTGATAGCTTTAAAAGAAAAGGTTAGTGATTTATCTCCCTCCGTAACAGCTTCCTGCTTAAATAAAGTACTGTATCGAGAAAGTATTCTTTTAGCTTAAATTCAAGTCTTTGTGATCAGAATGACCAGTCAGGGAGAGCAAATGGATCCGTGCTGGTATTTGAAGTTTTTTGTACCCATAGGCGTACGAGGCGGGGGCAGACTGCACCCCCCTCCCCCCCAAATTTTCTCAAGACCTAGAATTCGGGCAGCCGTTTGAGTCTTAAAACCTGGTTTGTTTCTACTTACACAGAAAACTCCTAGGCGCGCCCGAATTCCTTCAAACACTTGGCCGAAAAAGTAATAAAAAAGCATCATAGTCACGGTACAATTTTTAAGAAAACTCTAAAAGATACCAGACATTCGGGCAGCTTATTGAAAATTGACAGTTTGACATAATGTCAACACAAGTATCAATTCTCAAAGAATAGAGTCAGTGATATGATGAACATGATATACGTACGAAGATACAAAACAATTTTCAGGCAGACAGAAAACAGTGTATTATAGGCCTATCTGCATAATGCATATATAATATATGAAGTAAAAGTTCCTCCACATCAAATCGTTTGTGTCGATTAGTATTTAGTGAAGTTCTGTTTCATAAATTGCAATTAGACATTTATCGTTAATGTTTTTAGTGCTAAGTTATGTGTAAAGGTAATTAATCATTGAAAACTTCGAAGAAATATAAGATTATGTAAACTCAATCCCTCCCCTATTCCGTCCCCCTATTCTTCATGAATGATACAGAGACCGTGTGGTATTCGACTAGGTAGAATAAAAATTTCTCTGCACCAAATGTAAATATAAGCGCTTCAAAGATTTAACAGGCTTACCAGGTATGATTTTTTGCGATGATATTCTATGTTATTTCTTCATTTGTAAATATTTTGTTCTACTGCAAGACTTGTGATGTCATGACCTGCATTCGACAACCAAGCAAAAAGAAGGGAAAGGATTTCACTACTTTGACAGGCCTAGGGTGTGATTGCCGCTACTCTATTTGTTTCTTCGCTGTAAATAGTTTGTTCTAAAGTAAGGCATGATTGTCATTGTCTGCAGCGGGCACTAAAACCAGCGAATACAAAGAATAATATGTTTTCGCCTATTTAGCATACGTTTTCGCCACAGCCCATTTTTTGTTCACAAAGCATTCCAATTTGTATTTGTTGCAACTTGTTGTTTGTCATGGGTCTATACTCATGATTTCTTTTGTCGATTGATTGAAAGGTTGCGATGGCCTGTTCGACGTGGAATTTTGACTATGGAGAAAAACTAAGGAATATTTGCTTTCAAAAGTTGTCCGTTTTGTGGGGATTTTTTGTAATGATTTTTTGTTTTGAGAGAAAAATTTACTGTAACTACACTGGCAGATCCTGGATTTTATTGGAAGGGGGCAGGTCAGCTGTGACGGGATGAAAAAATATTGGAAGGATGGAGACTATTAAAAAAAAACTATCTAAGCGGAGCCCAGATATTGGTTGGCGCAAATACTACAAGAGAATTTTTGACTTAATAAACCCTTCAGACGGCCACAAATGGCACTTCCCGAATGAGAAAATATGAAGAGTGCAATCAATTTTTTGTGCAAGACTAAGGAGAATGTCACTTACCTACAAAATTTATTTATCTGTATGACGCCATTAGAGGTTAGACATATGTATAGATGCACAGGAGAATTTCGGTTGGGGGAGGGGAAAAAAGATTATCTGACTGAAAAAATCGATACTGACAGAAAAGCTACAGTATATATAAGCGCAGCACCACTCATCGGTTGGCTCAGTGCGCAGAGGAAATGTCAAAAATTCGCAACCACTCAGGAATAAATGACGTTCAGAATCCTATCACGCAGACTATAAGTAATCACTATTCTATTACCCAGCCCGAAAGACTATGTAAGGGGAGCGCCACCATCAGTTGGTGTTGAGACAGACAGCCAGAAATGGTATCCTCCAGCTTTGTGGGCACAACATAGGTAGTCTGTCGTTATTTTGAAGTGCTTCTAAAAAGATTATGTAAGTAGTGGAGCAGCGCTGTCTGTTTTCGCAGAGCATACAAAAAATTTTGAAAACTTGCAATCCTTCCCACAGTCAGAAATGTCCAAGAAAGTCTAATCGAGTCAATAAACTATGACGTTTTTTGCATTCCGGTCGGGACACGCGTTAAAGAATGCATGTTTCGGAGTTTTCTTTGCGATTAGAAAGATGATAGATATTTTAAGTTAGAATGAAAAGGGTGATCGAACATTGCCGTGCCCCTGCCTGAAATTCAAATCTTTCCGAAATTGATGGGACAAAGCTGTTTCTTGTCCGCCAGGCCCATCACAATAAAACCGCCCGAATGCAGTTCCCCAGATTTAGTGAAAATAGTGAATAACTGTCGCGTTTGTTAGAATAAATTCCTAATGGCAGGCCTGATCTAGTCCCCTTTGAAACATGTGGCTTAGGGAATGGATTCTGCCAAAATGGGGATAGGTTCGCAAAATCATTCCTTTACAGTGCACAAGTAGTGGCAATGGTACGCCTTGTTACCACACATTGTGCCTCATTGCGGAAACACTACTCATGTTAATGTCAGTTTGGCTAACATTCACACTACATGGCCTTTCGTATGAAACTGCAAAATGTGACAAAGTTCGACCATGGGGAGTGAAGAAATCATGTTATAATGCGCACTGATGCCGGAGCACGTGACGAAGCTTGAAAGCACCGTGAGATGTCGCGAAGAAGCCGTGCTTCCTGCCCTAATACAGACCACCTTCTGCCCTCTAAGTTTTGTTACGACCTATTACGTTCCGTCACGTTTTGTCGTTTCCAACATGTTTCATTTAGTTCAACTCAGTTCCTCATCCACTATGACTGGCGTGGCAATCTTTTTAAAAAGTTAAAAATGTTGCCGGGCATTTACGACAACAGTGGCCTGTTACGACAACTGATTCTCCCATGTTTCCCACGTTAATCATTCTTTGTTCACAAAAAGAGGGATTATACCCCTTATCAGGGAGGAAGGAATTTCATCCCTTTTTGTACCCCTCCATCTTAATCTAAGATCGGCTTCAAAAACAGACTGCAAACTTACAAAGAAGACTGTATTGTACCGGTGTCATTTTTGTCTCACTCCTGATTAAATGGTAACGCAAGTAGTTCCAATAAAGCTTTACATTGAAACGACAGCAAATAAACTCCACGGGTCAGTCCAACGGTCTCTTCAAGAATACAGGCTGAGTGCCATTTGCAAGTCGGGTGTTCTCCATGTTCACCTATTTTTAACCTGCTATTGGTAAGGATGTAAATTTCCGTTACATGTCCTAAATTTCAAGATACCAGGCCCCCACTTTCGAATCTTAAAGGTAGTGTGACATGTCACCAAAATGACCTGACATCATTCGGCAGTTACGGAGTGAACTTTTCTAAGGAAATTCTGTTGGAATTATTTTCATCTTTTAAAGTTCTCAAAACATCCCTCTTCAAACTTCAAATGTCTCTAAAGCAACTTATTGCTTATTCAAAAATAATGATGTGGAGTGTTGCACAGTTTTAACATTTCTTTTGTTAACCTTACTATCTCTTAATTATTCGGCCGATAGTTTATGGTTTATTAATTGACAGTGATGATCTTCAAAGTCACACTTCACACTTCCAAATTTAAACCCTCAAGATGCACTTATATTAAGACTGCCCTTAAAAAAAGATTGTAATAATAGAGGATAACGTTACCCATGATGGCAAGGCCCTCTGATGACATCCCAACATTTGCATATTGAGCTCATATATATAAATGATAAAAGTGCAAATCACAAATTGCCCTGTGAAATGGTCAGTCTTTTACAGATTTTGATGGGAATTGCGGCTATTTTCTTGATTTTAGATGCATTTGACCTCAAATACCCAATTTTGTCATTTTCATGTGACACTACCTTAAAGTGCTAGATGTCAGGAAGGGAGCGTATCTTAAAGATATGAACCAATTTCTCATTCATCATAACATGGAAGCCATTAAACAGACAAAAAAAGACCATATATTCTCATCTCATCGTGCTCGAAGAAAATGAAGGCACACTAAATCGCACGGGAAGGGGGCAAAAATAAGAACGTTTAATACAGGTTATATAGGTATGCAGGTATAGGTGTTTATGACTTTGGTAAATGAAAATACTTTGATCAACGTCAGTGACGGTGTTGCCAAGTGATATGGACAAAAAGGGTATTGCCCGTCCCTCACATTTAAGAGTGGGAACAGATTACCGGCCGGGGCTCCTTTCTAATGCTTTAACATAATTGTTATTCCTGTTTATTATCCGCTGTTTAACCAACTGGTTGTGGTCACAAAATTAAGCAAAACTTGCTGAATGAACCTTTCGAAGCCTAAGTGTCTTTGATTAAGATGGAAAACGTTAGTGAAGTGAACTGAACTCATGAATGTCCATACCGTTAGTTTCCTTATATTTCCCGCAAATAATAACAAAAAATGGGGTTTACAATTCACTGTTTACAGTACATTTGCGTCTGTAACAGCCAAAATTGTATCAAATTTATTTATGATATTCCCATACCGTTTACAGGATAATGTCCTTTTATCAAATTTATTAATAAGACATTCATAAAAGATATTTTCGGCACGAGTTTTGCTATTTTTGAAAATTCTTCTTTCAAAATTTCTATTTCTATTTTTTCTATTCTATTTCTATTTCTATATCTGGCCATGAGTTACATTTTTGCCTCTAGACCAATACTAGATTTTGATGTTGTCTGAAAAATATGCATGCCAAGTTTTACTAAAATTGAAATTGCTTTGAGTCTAAACGCAGTTCTGGAGTTTAGAAGGCAGTGATCAGCTCATGATTGCAATAGACCTTTGATTACTTAATATACTGTTAACAACATCGACACATACCACATATAATAATAACATCGACACAAACCACATATAATAATAATTATTTCCCATCAAACCACCTGATTAAGGCAGTACTCATTGTTTTCGGTTATCAAGGACGCAGAGGATTATGTTATTAAAGTGAATCGACCTCTAGATGATCCTAAGTTTATCGTTTTACTGACGACTTGACCATGAACCAACTGATGAACAACAGAGATAAGTTAAGGATTTCGTTTTCAATAATCCCTACTACACTGAGCAATAAGTAAGCAACCTTATTTCAATAAATCAAATCAATGGGAGGTACGATTGCCTTCTATTTCTGAGGAGAAGCTGTCTTAAGGGACAACTCTTCCTTTTGTCCCAATTTTCTCTTTGCGGACAAGTAACCGTACCCTGTAAGATAAGTCTAGCTACTAGTGCTCTTCTTTTGCCAGTACCAGATAATTATAGCTTAGTGTTATCGTAACTGTTATGATTTTGTAAAATTTTTACGGTTGGGAAGACACTCACCGTCCATGTCGACGTTCCAGGCCACTAATCAGACGGACAGGAAATTCTATATTGATAAACCTTTCCTATTCACTTGCAACGGTGTTTCGAATTGTTGTGAGTCTGACGAGATAGCTTTACGAACTCTGGCAGGACCTCATGGTACCACGCTTATATAATTTGTCTTTTGAAGTTCAAAGGTAACAACTGTCAGTCAACCAATAACAATTCAGTTTTGTGCCTCCATAAGGTCGACGCATTTAACGACTATTCGCAGTGACCTATAAGCAAAGGAAACTATCCATGGATGGAAAGACTGGAATGCCCGTACCATCATACTCAAGCATTTTTGATAAACTGTGAGAATTTTTTACAAAACTTGCAATCTGGTTGTATAAAGATATAGCTAGAGTGGGAGTAGCGACGAATGGGAAGGGGATAATATATAAGCAGAGATAAGTGCAGTCTTTTATGCTCTATTAGCACGGATAGTACAAGAAATTTTAAAGATTCTAGACCTCTCATATATTCGGAACATGAATGACTTTTCCCAGGTAAATACTCATTGATATATACTGAGACGCCTTACCACGAACGCGTCATTACCTGTTAAAACGAGTCATTACGCGTCATTACCTGCATTCTGTTACTCTCATATCCTCTCTGTTTCTTTTAACAGCAATCAACTGAACACCACATAATGGATAAAAACCAAAACTGTATGGAAGTGTCTACTGCAAACATGAACAGACATGCATCGTCTTCATCAAAACTCGATACATGCAAAAATATTCAAATTGATAATTAAATTAATCAGTTAAATTAACATTGTAATATAACATAAGAAAATATATATGCAATAAATATAGAAAATATATTCTTGACTATGCACTATTACTATTACCATTAATGCACATGAATTTTCAAAAATATTGTATGCAGCATAGACTACATTTATATGCACTTCTTAATTCATAGTTCTCAGAACTTTACGCGAAAATAGTAAACGTCACGGGCAAAATCGAGTTTGTCCCCACGCGTGACTTCCTTCTACAGTTGATGGGCATAAAGTGCTTCCTCCCAGTTTGAGATTTCTTGTGCTGTCTTGAAGATTTTAAGTTCAAAATGGTGTTTTATGTTGCCTTCTATGCATTGCACATCCTTGTGCTGAAACACTTTTGATTTGCATTTTGTCACTGAATAAGATTATTTAGCAGAGTACCAAAGCATGAGAGACACATCGTCATGAATAAACTTGACAATAGTCTGAGACTGTAAAGGGGATTCCCGGTTGGCAATAATCATAAGACTAAACGATCATTGCATTAGGACTCACTGAATCAAGCCGATACGTCCAAACAGCTTAAAATATAATTAGACTATGCTATGAAGATCTTGAGACAGGATTATTTATCAATTAAATTGTAAAAATGCTCAACGCTCGTATTGTTCAACAAAACGAATACCGTAGTAGCAGCTTAATTCAAACACAAAACAGCCCGAGTAATCCACATTTTGTAGAAAAACTTTGTTATTCACTAAGGAATAAATGAGTGTTGCAACTGAAAGGCGCAGCATAATTAGTAGCCATCAGACAGGGGCAAATGTGAGAGCACGTCAATGTCCCTGATGATATAGACATCCTCTCTTAACATTTACAGAAAAAAATATTTGCCTTTTTCATTATCGACATGAGGGTCTAGCAGCCTACTTACGGTTCAAGCTAAAAATTTGCCTGCAAAAAACCATCTCACATGTCACTGTAGAATCCTTTGTTTACATACCAGTTACCACTTCATAAACACAGGACCATATAACACACACATTTAGCTTTACCTTCCTTGACATTTCTGATGGAAGTATGTCTATGATTCAAAACTTTAGGAGTAAGCGTGCCGGTCTGAATGACCCCAAGGTTGTGTACATGTAGGTGAAGAAGCTGTTATGATAACCGTGATTCAAGTTACAGAGATCGCTGACAACAAGAAAGGAATTATCCAACAACTGGAAGGGAAACTCTCTTTACCTCAATTAACAGCAAATAGAGATTATGACACCTAATAACTTCAACATGTGTCGTGACATCGGTACTTCTCTGACAAACATTGATCACAAAGTAAAAATTGTGTCTAGCTGCCTTTTTCCTAAGTGTTTCTACCCAACGATGTATTGAACAGCAACCTTTCTGTCCATCAAGCCGTATACTAAGAGAACTTTCAAGACCTGATAAGATAGTACAATCAAAAAGTATAAAATAAAATCATTGGTAGTCCCTCTTCCCTCACCCGAATTTAGTACCTGAAAAGCGAAAGATATAAGAGGTATTCCTTTGTAAAGCTCAAAAAGTCACCAATGAAGAACTGCATTTCTTAGCTTTTTTGTTTTGAAGAATGATTTGATGATTTTGATGGACCTTACAAATGGTTTCTACCATGATCAAGTAACTGACTGCGTTTTAAAGTGGTAAGAGCATCCAACTTGCTGTAGGGAGGTCTTCAGTTTGAGTCCTTGTCACACCACACCGAAGACTTCAAATTTGAACCTACACTGTAAAAAATGTCTGTACATTTACAGAAAATAAAATAAAGAAAAACAAAAGATTACATAAAAAGTGCTGTCAACTCATTGACAGCACTTTTTATGTATTCTTTTTGTATTTCTTTATTTTTTCTCCTGTAATTGTACAAAAATTCTGTAACATTACAGACATTTTTTACAGTAAACTGTCACTGTGACTGGTACTTAGCACGCGCAACTAGTGACTGGATGTCTGGTTGGCTAAATAGCTAGCTAACTAGCTAATTTACTACTACAGTAACTAATCAACAAACACAATGCAAGCGACCGGTTGAACTACAATACACACATTCCCGTCCCGTTATGGTTACGAGACAAACAAACTGCAGGTTTGGGGAGCAAAAGACTGCAAAGAATGCTTACTGACTAACTAACAGGGTCAGTCTTGGTAACGGGTTGGCTAGGTGACTTATTAGAACCAGGGAGTTGCAACCCCATGCTACAACTACAAATACAAAGATGAGTCATCGACAGTAGGAGGGGGCATGGGTACGAAAAACTAAAAGAAAAAAATGCATGTTTGAAACATGCATGCCTTCTAAATATCGCGGAACACATGGATGCTTCTTTAATTTCATTTTTACATTTTTACACATAAAACGTAGAAAACCACAATTAAATCTCGCAATGTCTCTGCATTAACTTATCGTCTGAATCACCGCGTTGATCTCGTTAAAGACTGGCCAGAAAACTTTTTGAATATGTATTATACGAACATTCTTTCTCAGAGAAAAGAAAAAGAAACTCACAACATTCCAAGTTTAAAGCGGAAGAGCAGTCGCTCTAAACTAATTGTTGTGAAACAACAACCAATTACCACAAATTACTTCTTTTTCCCTTTCCTCTTGGAACCTTCATTCTACTTAAAGAAGGCAATACTCCATATGGAAGGTAAAGCAGTAACCTAATCCTCAAAAATTTTGAAACAGAACAAACTGTTAGATTAACTCATATTGGGATGATTCCGTTTTCCTTTTCTGTGTGTGAAAAGGAATATCCGACCCTGACTGGTCGGTTTGATTGCAATTGCATTCAGTTTTTCGCGACTGCGGTTTTTGGTCTCTCACCAAGTGAGCTTATAGTGATTTTACTTTTTAATTTTTCGTCTCTCGTTTTCTGAATTGAAAACTACCAAAATGTCCACACAAAACATGTCAAGATGACTCTACCTAACTGACTGTTGTGAGCGTGATCAATGAGCGGGAAAGTCTGATAACGAATAAGACGATTTGTCCTTCTCTGGCACTTTCCTCTATGGACTTCTCAATGTTTCGTTTGTTGGGCGTATTTTGATACAAGATTTTCATGCACTTAGAGATACGTTTATCACTAAATACATGTTGTATGGAAAATTTACACCTTTTTCGATGTAACCTTTGTCAATTTCAAGTTTAATGAACATTTTAAATGGAAGGGGAAAAGTTGGAAAAATGCTCCAACAGAATTAGATTTATCACCAGATACTTTGGATAGACGACTGTGCGTTCCCTGGTATCAACTTCTCATGAATGTTTTAACGCACTGAACTACAAATGCATAACACTGAAGGAAAACGTACAACATTTAATGGCACTGGCCAATTCTATTCAGTCTAAAGATTCCACATGTAATACCATTGCGTGGAGCTAATACTTTGACAAAGTATTATCAAAGGATTGGCTTCATGATGATACCACGTGTCTTAGTTATCTCAGTGCTGTACGAACGATCTTTATCAATACCAGGAAAGCTGTGCATTATTATAAACGTTGTAGTAATCCCTATGTAAAATTCTAGAGGTTGGCTGAATTCCAGTGTACTGGAAGGCTGTTGGATTTACCATTCATATACCGAGGTGACTACAAAACATGTAGCGCCTACCCTTCAATACATATCCAAACAACTATGTTGTGGTCTATGAAGTTGGGAAGCAGACCTCTAATTTGTGACCATTATTGTGCAATCTTAACACTATTAGCACTCGGGGTGAAATGCATTTTGGGAGACCGTGATCGAGCAAGCCTACGCAGAGCAAAACTGACACCAGTTAAAAATGTCGATCATTCTTATTCATAGTTTTAAGTGATAGAGCATTTTTGGCTAAGAAAGTAGAAGTTAAATATTCGGAAGAAACTCGTCTTAGTAGATAGCGGTTGTCAGGGAGTGAACTTGACTCGGTCTTCGTCATAGGTTTTTCGAGGAAACCGAAGAAGTGAGGGCTCACTTGGGAAATTTCAAACTGGAAATTTTCCGTCTTCAAAGTGAGATATGGTGAAAAGTCATTGAAATGAGAGAGAACAAATAATGGTTCCAAAAGGAAGTGATACCTTTTTTGTAATCCTTCTATCTTCGCTAAAAATGATATACAAAAGACAGTGTCTTTGTTCTACATACTTTCGCATTTTCACAAACGTGCATGCCCAAAGCATGTTATTGCGTTGGATTTTGTTTCGCAGTACCAAATGCTAGCTACAATCATGCATTGACTGAGTGAATACAGGTGTAATGCAACCGATTTTTAGCATAAACAAAGCGAAATTGAGGTGTTTCGAGAAAATTGGAATCATTCATCCAACGAACCTATGTGCGAAATTGTTTGACAGCTTTGAGGTGATTTACTGACAAATTTGTGACCATTTGCTGGGTGAACTAAAATCTCGGCAGTGGTTATTTAACCTGTTGGCCTACAATTTCGCATGAAATTGGTTTTATGGCAACTTGCGAACTTAGTCTGGTAAGTTTCATAGTTTTCTTGATCGTAATTGGAAGAATACAGTATAAAAACCACATTGCTTTCTCCATGTGTAAATTTTCCATTGGAGAATTCTGCCCCTTGAAAGTGGACGTCATGACTTGCCCGATAGCTTAACGACTTGGCCGATTTTACAACAACAGAAAACCGCAGACAATAATAGGCTTTCACTTGACCATGTAATCTGCAACAATATGTTTTTTGTCAGTTACGTTACAAGCAAGGACTTCAAGGACAGGATAAGTTTGTCTAAGTTTCAAGAAAATAGTATCAGCATAAGTGACTAAAACTCAAAATTGTTTGAGGTCGTTAGAGCTCAATATATTTTGGTGATCCCGAGGTCAGCTTCCCAACTGTATGAATTGTACTGTCCATGACGTCATGGACAGTACCTTAGGCACCCTTCTCATTTTCGAGGGACAGTTCTTTCGTTCAATGTTTCTTCATTCTCAGTGAGTTTTTTGCTCTTCAATTGAGTTCATTATGTAGAGTGAGTCATGTAGACGGGAACGAGACTTCATGGTCACTTTTGGTTATGATATGGCCAAAAATGAGCGAGTTTTATTTAGGCATTTATGTATTTTATTGTTTTGTAAAAGAATGCTTGAGTAAGTCAAATTTGTATACAGTATGCTTGCTCATCACACAACGGCCGCATTCCCGCATTGTACCTGTAGTATATCGCGCACAGTGTCGCTACACGCGCGAACAAGGTAAAGAGCATTGTAGTATTGTGACATGTAGAACCTCCTTGGTGACACAGTGCACACTGCACACACACTGTAGTCAGTGGCGGAGCTGCCATATGGTCAGGGGGGCGGTCCCCCCCCCCGACGGACCAAAATCGTCTGTCGGCGCCCTTTTGGGGTTTTCAACATACTTTACTCTTGCACCATTTTTGGCAGAAGACAAAATTTAATAGCGTTGTTTTAAGGCCCAGATAACAAAAAGGCTCAAGAAGCCACCGATAAATGTACTAACTGCACTTCATTCTGATGAAAAGGGTCATCTTCTGCAATATAGGGATAGGTTTTGCCGCAAACGTGTCTTCATGCTTTATACGCACTAATGAATGTTATCGCTGTTCTAAGTTCATTGCTTCCACACCAAGCGTGATTATAAGCTTACAAAATACACAGACTTACATTAAATTAACCTTCCCGGCCAGTAAAAGATGTTGCAAAGGGCGCAGCAATAATTGTAGCACAAGTAACCCTCTTGTTGTCGGGGATAAATGTCAACATAGACAATAAAAAGACGTTTTTCAAGATCATTTGAAGAGAACATTCAGGTTAAAATAAAATAGAACTGTTATCATAGTGGTAATGATTTAAGAGTTGTAATGAGTAGTTTTAATTTTGCTTTCCTTCAAGTGACCATTATCATAATAAAAGGCGATTTCTGACACTGCACAATAATTCTATGAAAATGCTTATTTCTGTACTTCCGTGGTCTAAAATGTTGGAACATTACATCAAAAATTCTTAAGTTTAGGAGACTTTTATTTATTATGAATTCGGTATCTAGAAAGCCAAGCAGACCTCTTGTCTTGGCTATTTCTTTTAAAGTACTTAATTAATGGCTATTTCAGAATGGTCGCATGATGTAAATTACCTCATTTCATGTTTCTTCGTGTACTTATCTTGGTTTCCAGGTGCCAAAAATGTACACCGAACGGTGTTCAATTTCCATAACTTTTTCCCTCAGTAGGATTGCTTGCTATTTAGCT
Organism: Holothuria scabra; assembly: GCA_037179385.1. NCBI lineage: Eukaryota > Metazoa > Echinodermata > Holothuroidea > Aspidochirotida > Holothuriidae > Holothuria > Holothuria scabra. The sequence continues at coordinate 48,172,441 of CM074185.1, forward strand.
CTAGCAGGTTTAATCTTTACCTTCAAAAAGTAGCCCATTATTACATTAAAATCTTAAATCAAGACCTGACAATAACAAACAAAATATAATGACTGCCTTCATACTAGAATGTGGAAGCAGGTGGGGGCAAGGGGGAACTTTCCCTCCCCTGGAAAATGAAAAGCAAACCAGAAAAAACGTTGAAAATATAAAGAAAAGACGAAGAAAAATTAACATCAATATTTCTTAACAGTTCACTCAGTGTTTTCCCTATTTATATGCGTTAAATAGGCTTTAGAATTGTCATTTCCAGCGATCTGAGCGGCATTTTGGGCCAAAATTTTCTTGTTCTCCGCGCCAACTCATGGTGGCGCGGAGCTTTCCCCCTAAAAGAAATTAGCCCCCTCCCGCCGAATTTTCTTCAGCGGAGGCCCATGGATAGAAATTTTAACGTTTTAATAGAAAAACTTGCTGAGGAGAAATGTCAAAGTAGTCTTCTACCAGATGAAAATCAAAATAATGGAAAATCTGAAAAGCCGTGGCTTCGATCGTGCGGAGGATCAGTGTATTTACTCCTTCGAAGCGCCCCTGCAGACCACTTTCGCCCCCCTCTGATCGAAAGCCCCGCTCCGCCACTGACTGTAGTGTCGTATCTCGCAAGTGCTTGTAGTTCGGAGAACAACCTTGATATTTATGTTCGCATCTAAACCTAGTTTTAATCATTAATATTAGCATTTGACGTTACCTTTCTTCAGTGTTATATTTCTCTCTCGGAAGCAGTTACGAAAGGCTTGCCAAATGCTAGGTGTATCTTGAGAAGTAATAAGAAATTATCCTCTATACACAAAACCGTAGCAGGCAGTCTTTACACGTAGGTAGCGACAACCTACGCATAGGACGTTAGTGCAGTCTGCTCTGTCAATGTTTATAGAAGTCTGAGTTAGGATATACTTAGCTTGTGTTGGGTGTAGCTTCTAGCTTAAAGCTTCTCGGCGGCCGTGCTATCTTTTGGTTCGAACGGTGGCGTCCAATTTTCCCATGATCCTCTGTACATGTATATATAGGAAATCCGTGGGAATAACATACGCCCAAAGACCCACGGCTGTTTGTGTATTTTATCATTCTCAGAATGATGGTCATTCTCAGAATTAGCATAGGGGTCTATACTTTTCTTTTTGTCTGCACTTAGAATTACCATAGGCCTATTTATTTTCTCGTAAGGAGGACATGCATGGCCACCCTGGTGAAGAGGTCTAACTTAGGAGGAGTGGGGTGGGGAGTTTGGACACTTTGTTGGTTTCCGCAATGGCGTCTATATGCACTGAAAGATGGTGCCATAAGTTGTTTGCTTTTACTAGAGTTTCCTCTAACTTGATTGAAGCAAAATTAGGGATTAGATTTATTAAATACATTGAATCCGGACACCCATGGTGGCGGTAATTTTACAAAACTGCCCGAAAACCATCACGAAACATAAAACAGAACAGAGCGCCCCTTGTAAAACCGAACGTCTGGTAATCCTACTTGCAGTGCCACTGTGGGCACTGTAGGCATGCTTTGCGACTTCCGGTTGATCACTGCCGTTACATCGGCATTGCATGAAAAGCCTAAAGGCCTAGGTGGTGATTTTTCAATTAGCCTGATTATGAGAAATAGTGCAGTCCTGCATCATTCATGTGCATCATGAGATACCGAATCGAAAAGTAACAAACGGTTGATATCTACAACAAGCAACCAACACAGTACTGTATTATGTTAGTTATATCACATCGGCCCAAAACGTAAAAGGACGATATTCCAAGCTTTAGTACGTACCCGGTTACATTGGTACAGAAACAATCATGGACAGTAAGTGGTTACGATTTTCGTAACCACGTTTCTAGTTAATCATTAGAAATTCTTTGAGAATAGGAAATTGCTTCATTGCAACGATCAGAATGTAATACAAACCCATGCATCTGCTCTGTGAAAGCCTTCTACTGTTCAAGAGAATTAACTTTTCTACCACTAACCCAAGAATGTAGTGTTATTATCATTTCCGTCAGCCGTATGATCCTTTCTTTTAATCAAGGCACTATGTGACAACGTCTTCAAATATATTTTTTCTAACCTAAGTGTTTTAGATTTAGAAGTCATCATCTGGCCGTCCATTCGGTAAAAGAGGGTAAAATCGGAATGTTGCACGCTTAATGAACTGTACGTCGTACAGTCGATCAGTCTCTAGAATAAATATACCAAATTCTCTCAAACACCGAAGGGAAAGTTAAAGAAAATTCCATTCTGGTATCCTGATTTTCTTTTGCCACCTTACATTACCTCCAAAAATGTAATCTTGAGCATTGTTTCAATATAAAATATCCGGCTATTAGAGACTTTCCCCAACCACCGAGTTTTTACCTTTCACTCGCTTACTCAAGTGGGTCGTATTGGTAGGAGCACTTCGCACAGACCCTAATACTCATATCATGACTCATTCATGAGATCGTGTTCAATTAAGTTTAGAATCGGCGGAACGCTATCATATTGAGATAACTTCGTCTGTATGGCTATTGTTGCATGGCAATCATTTGAGATCATTTGAGATTCTCCATGCCATGAACTGAAATGCGCTCTATTTATTCCAGTGTACAAAATGTGGTTGTGATACATTGATGTCGCTTGAAATGACAGAAAAAAAACCAAAAAGCAATTTCAAAATAGATTCTCCAAACTCCATATCCCCTCGTATTTTTAGCAAATATTTCAGCTACAAGAAACCTTGAAGTGCAATTAACCCTTTACCGTTGTGCTCCGATCGGGGCATATTTGCGCGCCTCGGGAGTGGGCGGAAAAGCGGACGTAGCCCGCCCCGCATCGGCTTCCGTAAGCCATTGACCCCGTGACCTTAAACTATTGTCTCTCTCGTTGTTATGGCCGAATTTTCGGGTAGCCACTCGCAGTTTCGAGCTCAGCGTGAAACAGTTAAGATGGGTGACAGCCGAGCCCTCCACATGGGTCCAAAAGGACCCAAAGAGCGGTAAAGGGTTAAACACTGAACACTTTAAACTTCCCCTTAACTTTTGAATGATCTGAAATTTACACTACTTGCGTCTTTGTTGCCACTGGCTAACGTAAGAGGGGAAACCAAATTAAATAATAAGACTGTTATCACACCGCACTGAACTCAAATTTCCACCAGTAGATCTTTCATTGAACTCTTTAATCCTATTATCTCTGCTTATCCAATGCATAATACTTTGTTCCATTCCTTTGATAGTCATCTGTGATTTTCTTGCACTGTCTAAACTGGAATGCTGCCATCGCTCATGGGCAGGAAAGCCACTCGAACCGGTAATTAAGGCTAAAATCGAACACGACGAAGATTTGACTTCATTATCAACCGAGATCCCTTACCTTCTGATGTAAAATACTTGGTAAGAATGCGTATGAGAATATAAATACATATAGGCAGTAACAGAGAAACTGTAAAACAACATTACTACAAAATTGTGAGTTTGGATCTCCCAAGAGATACAAATAGCGTAAGGCTAGAAATTTGGTGTATAAAACAGCCAATAATTTGAAGTAGACCTTTCGAGGAATACTACCTCTTCGTCAGTACTCGGACAAGAAAGACAAGGAGCAAGGAATTTTGGAAGCTTTTAAAACATGGTGACAACGGTCCCACCCATGTGGTGACAAGATTATCTTTGAATCCTTGAAGCAATTAGGCAGACTAGTTGACAGGGAAGGTCAATTAGTCTGCCTAATTGCCTAATATACATCTCAATATATATATATATATATATATATATATATATATATATATATATATATATATATATATATATATATATATATATATATATATATATATATATATATATATATATATATATAGCATAGCACGCTCTTAGAGCTTGTGCACTTTGGTATTCACAAGCAATGTACCGTGAATGGCTGGACTGACGCAGGTTATGCCTGTGTTAGTCCTGTCATTCCGTCTTGAAATCTACTCTGAGCTGCACTGAGGAGACCTAACAAGGTCGAAACAGTACTGTCTGCAGATTGAGTATTTTCGCCCCATTACACGGTAGTGCTTCGGTATGATCGTGTTCTGTTGAGCACTTTTAAATTTCGAGACGGTATATTGCTTGTGTAGTCTTGGCATTTTAGCCAGGGCGTTATACTATTCGCTATATGCATAGCACGCTCTTAGAGCTTGTGCACTTTGGTATTCACAAGCAATGTACCGTGAATGGCTGGACTGACGCAGGTTATGCCTGTGTTAGTCCTGGAAGAACACAAGTGAAGTCATAGACTGGTTTAGTGAAATACACGACAAACACCAACAATCGTTTATTGCTTTTGACATTTGTGAGTTTTACCCCTCAATTACTGCCGACCTCCTCAACGAGGCTTTAGACTTTGCATCAAATTACACAGACATACCAGCATTCGAAAGGCATATTATCTTCCACACAAAGAAAACTATGCTCTTCACCGTTGAAACACCATGGTGCAAGCGTACCGAATCTTTATTCGATGTCACCATGGGTAGTTTCGACGGTGCTGAAACTTGTGAACTAGTAGGATTGTACCTCCTGTCACAACTTCAGCACATTAACATGAATGTCGGCCTATACAGAGACGACGGTTTGGCTGTTTGCAAAGCAACACCAAGGCAAACAGAAAAAATAAAGAAAGAAATATGCAAGATATTCTCAAAAAACAAGCTTAAAATAGAAATTGAAGCAAACAAAAAAATAGTGAACTTCTTAGACCTTACCCTTGAGCTTAGCACAAGCACATACAAGCCATACATAAAACCCAACAACACCCCTCTCTATGTGCACAAACAGAGCAACCACCCCCACTTATCATAAAGAACATCCCAGAAAGCATCAACAGGAGACTATCCAACATTTCTTCCGACGAAGACACATTCAACACATCATCGCCCGTATACCAAGAAGCATTACAAAGAAGTGGCTATGGGTACAACCTAAAGTACGAGACCCAATCCCCTAGCACCAGTCATTCCAAGGGAGCCCCGAAACGAAGACGAAATAGGAACATAACCTGGTTCAACCCCCCGTATAGTGACAGTGTCACAACCAACATTGGCAAGAAATTCTTTAACCTCTTGGACAGCTGCTTCCCATCTGGGCACAAACTACATAATTTACTCAACAGAAACACGGTGAAACTGAGTTACAGCTGCATGGCAAACATAGACCAAATTATATCAGCGCACAACAAATACATACTGGCGAAACAGGAAGTACAACCAGCAACGCGAAGTAACTGCAATTGCAGAAAGCAAAGCGAGTGCCCATTGGAAGGCAACTGCCTCACGAACAACATTGTGTACCAAGCAACCGTAACACGCCACGACAACCACAACGAAGAAACTTACATTGGTCTAACAGAGAACACATTCAAAACAAGATACACCGCCCACAAGTCTAGCTTTAAACACAAAGACAAAAGAAACGCAACTGCACTCAGTGAACACATCTGGAAACTAAAGGATTCAAATGTAGAACACTCTGTAAAATGGAAACTCATGAACAAAGCCCGAGCATACTCCACATCCTCTAAAACTTGTAATCTCTGTCTGGAAGAAAAGTTCTTCATTATACTCAAACCTTCCTCAGTAACTCTAAATAAAAGAAACGAACTGATAAGCTCTTGTAGACACAGGAACAAACATTTACTGTGTAATTATTCTAACAGGTAATGTATCTTGGCTCGCTGTAGACCGTTCTTGCCTGTTCACAACGAACACGGAACGAACACGTGCTTTAAAACGGACACGTTCAAAAGCAGCGAACACATACGTATTTAACGTTATTCACATCATTCTACTTCAGGCTTCTGAGGAGCGAGGACCTACATTATTGGCCCTTACGAAACAGTTCTGTAAAGCTATGTTGTAAGAACTTATTGCAACCTTTTCAATATATATATATATATATTGAGATGTATATTAGGCAATTAGGCAGACTAATTGACCTTCCCGGTCAACTAGTCTGCCTAATTGCTTCAAGGATTTAAAGATAATCTTGTCACCACATGGGTGGGACCGTTGTCACCATGTTTTAAAAGCTTCCAAAATTCCTTGCTCCTTGTCTTTCTTGTCCAAGTACTGACGAAGAGGTAGTATTCCTCGAAAACTCTACTTCAAATTATTGGCTGTTTTATACACCAAATTTCTAGCCTTACGCTATTTGTATCTCTTGGGAGATCCAACCTCACAATTTTGTAGTAATGTTGTTTTACAGTTTCTCTGTTACTGCCTATATGTATTTATATTCTCATACGCATTCTTACCAAGTATTTTACATCAGAAGGTAAGGGATCTCGGTTGATAATGAAGTCAAATCTTCGTCGTGTTCGATTTTAGCCTTAATTACCGGTTCGAGTGGCTTTCCTGCCCATGAGCGATGGCAGCATTCCAGTTTAGACAGTGCAAGAAAATCACAGATGACTATCAAAGGAATGAAACAAAGTATTATGAATTGGATAAGCAGAGATAATAGGATCGAAGAGTTCAATGGAAGATCTACTGGTGGAAATTTGAGTTCAGTGCGGTGTGATAACAGTCTTATTATTTAATTTGGTTTCCCCTCTTACGTTAGCCAGTGGAAACAAAGACGCAAGTAATGTAAATTTCAGATCATTCAAAAGTTAACGGGGAAGTTTAAAAGGTTCAGTGTTTAACCCTTTACCGCTGTTTGGGTCCTTTTGGACCCATGTGGAGGGCTCGGCTGTCACCCATCTTTACTGTTTCATGCGGAGCTCGAAACTGCAAGTGGCTACCCGAAAATCCGGCCACAACAACGAGAGAGACAATTGTTTAAGGTCACGGGGTCTGTGGCCTACGGAAGCCGATGCGGCGGGCTACGTCCGCTTTTCCGCCCACTCCCGAGGCGCGCAAGTATGCCCCGATCGGAGCACAACGGTAAAGGGTTAAGCAAAAATATCTGTACCACTCGGCTTAAGGGTTAAGTGCACACACGCAGAGACAGTGGCATCAGCTTTGAAGTAAACACACTCCACAGGCCTGTTTTAACCCTTTACCGGTGTTTGGGTCCTTTTGGACCCATGCGGGGAGCTCGGCTGTCACCCATCTTTACTGTTTCACGCGGAGCTCGAAACTGCGAGTAGCTACCCGAAAATCCGGCCACAACAACGAGAGAGACAGTAGTTTAAGGTCACGGGGTCAGTGGCCTACGGAAGCCGATGCGGGCGGGCTACGTCCGCTTTTCCGCCCACTCCCGAGGCGCGCAAGTATGCCCCGATCGGAGCACAACGGTAAAGGGTTAAGTGATTACAATGTTGGGATTATTGAATAGGTAGCAGTCATTTTAGTTTGGGCTACAAAGAAATCGGTGGTCGCAAGTCTGAATTGACCGCATACTTCAGCACTTTATTTGACCCAATCATGAAATCTTAAAACCAGCAGTGGTTCCATTCGAAGTCTCTTTGTTATCTTCAAAGTTTACACTAGTTTTTTAGCAGTGAGGGTAATGTTAATACAAAGCAAACACCATAATTTTTCGTTTATACTTCATACTATCACGGTGTCTGGAACTGGAATGATGACAGATAAAGCACGGGGAGAAAAAGGCACATTTTATCACAAGAGGTTTATGTAAACGCATCAGTCTGCTCAAATTAAGGCATATGTGGAAACTGCATTGCAATTGGTCGAATCAGATTTTAAACCTCTGCATTTTAATGCATCCAGTAGTTATCGTTTCATACCATGATCTTTTGTCCGATTCTGTACAGCTCACTTGTCTGACTTACAACAACTAGGATGGACCGGAGCTAAACTTAAGAGGACAAGTTTAAAAATTAACATAAATTTCGTTTTTCCCATTTGTTTAATAACTTGGAAAGGGCCGGAAGGTGAGTTTTTACGTTAATTTTTCTTTGCCATTATTTTATTTCATAACCTAGGAAGCGATAGTAAGTGGTTTCTGCTTCTTCTCATTATAAAAAATAGTATACATGGTTCTTACAAACTTAAAAGCCAGAATTTCCTAACATTTTGACTTTTCTTTTTCAAAACAAGGGCAATATGCTATTTTCGAACTTGTTTCTAAGCTTTTCGCAACATCTGTTGTAGGTCTGGCGAGTTTGGATTAAAGGTTACGCTGTGAATTTTGTGAGCTTAAAATTGGGTCTATTTTGGACTCTATCGCCGTTCATAAGTGCTTACATAGCAGAAAGATAGTTTGGGTGAACCTAAAACCATACATAATTGCCTGACTCTTCTTATCAGAGAAAAGAGCAGACAGTGCAGATAACGGTGACTGTTTGACTCATGGTGATATATGGGCCTTAAAACAACATTATTCAACCATGTCATTGGAAGCAGTGTCTAAAGCAGTGCGTTTAAAGCCTAACAGGCGATTGTTCGGCTCGTCATTGTGGTAGAAACCTAATCGAACGATAGCTTCCCCACAGTCCTGTCAACATTTCTTACGCAATTTTTTTCCAGTCAAATTTCTTCTTCCTTAAAATAGCGTTCCGCAGCAATTACCCACTTCAAACTTACTCGAGGTTTGTTTCCATACTTTAAGCCTAAGTTTGGACATTTTTGAGAAAGCTGTGTGGCTTTCGGTCTTTGTACCATTATCTGAAATGGAAAACATGGAGTTATTCAGATGGCGTTTATGAAAGTATGCAAAATACCCCTTTTTCTTAACCATAATCCAACAGATTTTTTGCCTTATAATGACTAAACAATCCTTCACTGGGCATAAAGATGAGGTTGCGCGGATCACCTTTTTCAAGTTTTATATTTAATTAATAAGAGCGTTGACACAAGTTACAAGTTAAGTGGAATCATATTGCGACATAAGTTGCGAGTCAAGTTGCCGCTTGTGTCTGCCCTGTGCCTCTGACATCTTGGAACACAAGGTGTTTTGGCAACTCGTATCGAGTACGTTTCCTTAAAATGGGTCCAGTGTGCACAGGATTCATTCTTTGCATTGCTCACGGAATAAATAAAGTGTTAACTTCGACTAGCTCTGTGTACAGGACCGGTAATGTCAATCATGATCGATTTTATGCAAACACAGCTTTCGACTTGTTTCATGAATTCCCCTTCATGGAGCCACTAGTTTTACTTAATAGCTCGAAAACCAGAGATGATTAACTGCAAGTGGCAATAAAGTGAAGGTACTCAAATCTTTGTCTCGACTTAAGGATGTTAAGTTACATAGAAGAAAGTTAGACTATGCCTCCAAATGAGCTGCATGCAAAGTACAAAGGTGAATTTAGTAAGTTTCTATTCTTTACCAGTATGTTTGCATATGAAGATGTTCATTGAAGACACGTTCAAGTAGGTGAGTCACACGTTCATGCACCAAAAATACACGAAGATGCACTTACTTCATTCGATCATGGCGTCAATTTACGCCACCATATACTAAAATCATAAGTTCACCATGTTATATGTTACGATTTATATTAATATATACACAGAGCACCAAGTTGTACATCTAAAAACCCGTGTTGTACATGTAAAAAACGTGTGATCATCATGTTGTTATTGCCCTTTCGGCATGCCATACCGTGAGCGAGCTTTTGGGTGAGCACCAAGTCCGCCGAAAGGCTCACCGACATACATTGATCAAGGTACTGTTATGCATCGGAAATTTTAATTTATGTTAAAACTTCAGGACCCACTTAAAGGAATGAAGATAAGCTGTAGAATTGCCGCAAAGGTATTTCCTTCCTTTACTCGCGGCGCCGCCTTAATATCATTCCTAGAACACCATCTCATTCAAAGCAACTAATCCTTAGACAAGTGGCTCATGCAGAACAATGCTTTGATAGGTAGGTCTGTACCGCCAACTGTTTAAAAGCAGATGCAATCTCAGTCGAATCGACTGTTTAGCTGAAAAAATGAATTCAACTGACCCTTCCCTTCAGAAGGCACAACGTGCATATAAGCTGTAGGGTAAAAGTCTATTTTTTTTACAACAAGATAAGACGTTTCTTCACGTTTCCAGAAATAGCTAGATGTAAATTCTTGTTCAGATTTCGATATACGACCGAGTTGATATTTTTTCATACTCGTCTCTTTGAGCTTTGAAAAACCACATTTTACCTTTAATTACCCAAGGACTGGCAATGCTGTGGCAGTGAAAATAACCTGCCGGTACTACCCTAGCTGTAGCAGCCGACAAATGCCTTTTTGTGTCTGGTTAGTAATCCCGTGCAGGCATAATAGAAATGCCAAGAACGATACAAAAGACAAGAGTAGTGAGTGGCCTTGACGGGGTAAAACTCATTTCAAAGGGTCCTGTCTCCACCCAAAAAATAACAGCTCCCTGCATTGATCATCTAAAAAATGTGATGAGTAAAAATACACGTTCTTATACTAACTGCTTACGATCATGTACTGATTATATACAATCATGTAATGATTCCATACGTACATTTACTGATTGCATACGCACATATACTGAATACATACGTTCATGAAAAAAATGTATACTGTCATGGACTGAAGGGATCCAAGTGGGTATCGAATGACAATAGGTTCCTGGTAAAATGAAGGACCCAAAGAAGTAATGTTTAAGGTAAGATCTGTTTAAGGTTTGATCCGATGGGACATTTCGATGGGACATTGCATTCAAGCCAGTAAAGAAAAAATCAAAACGTTTTTAGTTCCCATGACATCCTGGTTCGACCGGTAGGGGGAAATCGCTATACCATCATTACGTTAAGGCGAAAATAAACAATAAATAATAAATACACTAGGTCCTGCAATGATCGGTAGGTAAATGTAGCAGAGCTAGTGTTTAAAATACCGGTGTGTTTCATGAGGTTCGTGGTAATGTTTCGAATAGGTCTTTGTTTTAAATATTTAACTTGTCGAAAAGAGAACGACTTGTATTATGCTAAGCCATTAAAAAATAGCCCGATAAAAATTGATAAAAGCGGGATAAATTGAAAGAGGAACATTTCTAGGTACAATATGCTTCATTCTTATATTCCAACAACTCAAATGGAGCTTAAACTTGCGGTACACTAGCTCTTCCAGCAGGAAGGGATCAGATTTGCCAAAGTTATATTAATATCGTCAGCAAAGAGTACACATTAGAGATGCCTGTCTTGTGAAAAGTGACGTTACGACTTGGCCGATGTCATCACTTGCCCGATTCCTGAACAATAGAAACCCGCAAACAACAATGGGCGCTCACTGCACCAGGTAATGGCTTACAATGTGGTTTTTTGTCAGTTGTTCAACAAGCAAGAATTTCAAGGACATGATAAGCTTGTTCAGGCTTCAATGGAGCTAAATCTGTGATGAGGTGAAACATTATTTGAAACATTTGACTCAATTAGAAAAAGTTAAAAAAGTTTTGCGTTAGTAAGGTAAATTTTGGTCTAGTTGTAAGACATTTCTCTGAAATCATAACAGTTTAGTGAGAAACATGTCGTGGTCAATTGCAACGAATTAAGGCTTTGAACAGATGGAAAAACATTCTAGTTTGGAAACATATTTTTTGTCTCAACTTAGTTTAAATTGTTAAGGGCGTCCACAAGAGCAAGTTCTTTTGAAAAAGGAAGTTTTGATGGTTTGGTGTAAATTTGAGACCATCATTTGAATGAATGAACAACTTGTTTGTGGGATTACTATGAAAAAATATCCGTACATATTTTGTGCAAATTTCATTTACTTTTCATTGCTTTCATGCAGGGACTTTTGACCAAAATGGAGGAAACTTGTGACACTCTCAAAAGCAACACCAAAGCTGCGAACTTACGGTCTCCTGTAGGAGAAGGCCTGGAACACAACGAATGGAAAACTAGACCGAATAATACCAATATTATATATGGAATAGACGAGAGACCTCCTTGGGCCACCGTAGCTTTGATGGGTCTGCAGGTAACCTTTTCAAGAATGATTTCAATTTAATGAAGTAAATTTTGAAAGGTGTCGTTATTGGCCTCAATTTTTTTGCTTGCATGCAATTGCTAATTATCTTTTTATCCTATCATCTTAGCACGAAATGTTTTGCTGACCTCTTTTCCAACTTTCATCACCAAAAGGTTTTCGATGGGTTCTTCATGGTTCATTATGTTTTTCAAAACGGTTTGGTTTTTCAAGGGTAACTTTGTAAGTTTCTTGGGGATTTTTTGAATTGCCAAAAACAACCCAAGCAAACCCCTTGATTGCAAATCGTTTGTCAAAAGGGTACTATTTGAAATTTTTTGGAATTCAAATAAATGGTTTACCCAATGGTTTTGTCTACAACATTTCATTCATTTGGGAAACATTATTATGCACTTTGCTCCCTAAAATTAATAGTACTAACACGAAATTACACTGTGTTTGATCTGATCCTACAGTGAAAACTTGCTTCAACAACAACAAAACTAGACTGTTAGCTTGCACCACGTAGCTAATAAGAATGCAAGATTAAGTTAATGTTAGGAGAAAAACGACGGTGTACGCGGAAATTTATCATCTTTCTATGGATTAAATAAAATTTAGGGACAGAAAAGTAAGGAAACCAGGATTGACTACAGTTATACCAAGTGTGTATCTTTCTACTGACATCTTGTTTAATCAGGTCTGTTAACCACTGATGAATATGGTTAATCGCCTATACACAAGGATGTTCATTGCTAAAATTGGTTTCTCAGTAATAACCCAAGTGCTTATCGCAGATAACTAGATTTTTAATGATAAACTTTGTTTATTAGTGATAATTCATGTTTATCAGCGATAAACCATGCCTTCCACTTTTGGTTGGATTTCGGTTTTCCAACAAAAATTTCGCCAATGTTCAGTAATTACAAAGCCCATTTTCTCGACCCAAAAGACATGTTTCGAACATAATACTTGAATCTTTAACAGAACAACTTGTACTTCGAGTTATTCATCCATGTTTTCCATCATCGAAAACGGGTACCGGTATTTCTCCAAAGATCTTAAATTTTCATTTAAAAGCCAGTGTTTCGAGCACAAATCTATGTTTTTCAATCATGGTTTATCGCTTACAAGCCATGTTTTGCGAATTATCGAGCAAATGATAGCTTGTCGTATGCGTTCCCTACACCTGCAATGATTGAATTCATGACAATTTTTTCACAGCCGTTTTGCAAAATACAGTTATCCTTGCAAATACAGGCATCCTTGATATGGTTTGTTTTCAATCGTCATTTTTTTGTGGTCCGGGAAGCCCAGCATTCCCCACAAGTGAAAAATATACACAGATTTCAACATGAGGCTCCTTTCCAGTGGTTATAAAGTTTTCTGCTTGGATTTATGGATCTTGATTTGGGGGAGCATGGTTTTCAGTCATCCTTTAAGAGTATTAAGGGGGATAATCGTTTTAAATCAAACAACAATTTCTGTGGCAATCCGAAGGAACTTCTCAAATGGTTCAGCTCTTAGACTGACATCAAGTAAAAAAATGCGTAGTACACTGTAAAATCAAAAGAGTGAACTTATTCACTCTTTGATCGAGTGAAAAGTGTAAATTCACTCCATTAGAGTGATGATTCACTCCAAGAGGAGTGAAGTTCCCTCCGAAAAGAGTGAAGTTCCCTCCAAAAAGAGTGAAATTCACTAGATGAAGAGGGAAAATTCCCTCTTCCGCGAGTGCCATCAATGACCGCTCTTTTTTTTTAAGAGCGATCACCGTGGGCACTCCATCAAGAGTGAAACTTCGCTCGTTTTAAGGGAATTTCACTATTTTTGGAGGGGACTTCACTCTTTTCGGAGGGAACTTCACTCCTCTTGGAGTGAATCATCACTCTAATGGAGTGAATCTACACTTTTCACTCGATCAAAGAGTGAATAAGTTCACTCTCTTGATTTTAGAGTGTACTGAAGTTCATATTACATAGCATGTACTGCACTGGGAGTGTTTTGATTAATTACTGGGTCTTGTGTACGCTGGTACCATAGATTGAGATTGTATCTGATGCAGATGGGTTGTAGACAGATGTGGGAAGGGTTTAAGTTAAGAAAGTTTTCAGTATCTGTCTGAAACATTTTCTGAATGTTTTAGCCTGCTTTCGTACGGAAAGGAAGTGGTATAACATTATCCCCGTTAAAACTGTTTAAGCGCTGCTAGCAGCCTTCAAATGTTTTCATTACAATCCAAAAATAAAACTCGCAAACCTGTGTTCATTTCCAGTTCCGCGGGGCTATTCTCAATTTGGGTCTCGCGAAACTTTTCTTACTTTCGGTCTCTGGATCTTTTTTACCATGATGTAAGTTTTAGCTCTTGTGGACATTCGGTGTCATGGGATTCTTCCGATTCAACCGGACAGGTTCACTGGGCTTAACTTTAAATTTTCAACTGAGTAAAATGTATGTTTTGGAACATCCTCAACCAGGATCTTACAACTTGAGTATTTTGCTTTGTTTCTCAACTTGTTAATGTCTAAACTGGTCATCGGCTGAGCCTTTTGCTTTTCAAGTAAACCAAATTAGGCATTTTAACTGGGGTGTTTGCCAACTAGGTAGGTGCGAAGACAGTTTCCTTAGGATGCTGTTCACCACATAGAACTGCATCAACTACCAAATGCAGCCGAAGTCATTCAAGCTCCAACAAATATGGGGAAATTAGTTATTCTGCTAGGTGAAGCAAACAATCTTCGTGCTCTCTGACTGGAGAAGGAAAGCATTGGAGGGGACTTTTTCAACGTTATTGAACATTTCTGTACACTTTTAAGGGTCATTTTGATAATATCAAATAATGTAAACGTTTCATACCATCAATGTTATTAATTTTGATGATGTAATGTTCGCCCAAATCAAAATAAACATAAAATAATTAAAAACTATTACATTGAAATGAAATCAATGTGTTCCAAAATATGTGGGACATTCCATTGCAGTCACACTAAAAATACCTTCTTTCTTAGAACATAAAAACATGAACTAAATTGGAAATGTCTACGGCTTTACTTGCTTAGCAGAACTATAGAAGGTATGCCAAAGCCACACTCCTTCAAAATAAGTTCAAACGAAAGCCAGCCTTATTTTCTACATTGTATCTTCAGTTTAGTAGTCGAGACAAGAACGCACAACCTTACATTTAATTGTACGACTGAGGGACCTTAAGTAATTTTAAATTGAAAATTATATGGCCCTCGTTTTGTCGTGAAGGGTTCGACTGTTCAGATAATAAACAAATTAGTGCTTCGTTGAAATTATTCGAGCGTTTTAACTAACCACTAAAGGCGAGGTTTTAGCAGGGCATCAACTAAACTATTTAGTATGTTTTAATTAAATTCCTTTTTAGACCTCACCGTTATTCGGTAGATAAATTGTGTCGGCTTAGTGTAAGCCCGCATATTGTATGCCTCATACAACTTGCATTAATTGCAGATATTCTGCAGTAAGAAATTAAATTTCATCAATTTTAATGCCTCATTTAATTTATCACGATCGTTACCCAGGCGTAAATTATCTATTCCTTTCAGAATGATTACATTTTGTTTTCGTTTTCTGTGCTGTTTCAAGTTGTTTTCGTCCACAGGGTAAGTGGGATGATTTGTGATATTGCCAACACTTCAACAAAGGAATATACTGTTTCCACCTTAGCCAGCAATATGCAAATTAGTTATACGAGGCTGATAAATCTTGCTTGCAAGAACATTACCCCTCTGATACCTCTTAGAATTGTACCTAACAGACACATAAAAGCATGAAACTTAACATCCATGCACCAGTTTTGAGTTCGTTGAAAACATTTCAGCACTTCTTTGTAGTTTTATTTGCCCTAACGCGCATTGCATTTGTCTGTCACAAAACTTTGAAATATCTTTATGATACTGTGAAAGAAAGTTTGTTTTAATCACCATCCAAACTATTCACGGGGAATCTTCTTTTTATGCCCAGTTTGGTTTGGGTATTTAAACGGTAAACTGAATGGCGATAATTATTACATTTTTGATGAGATTTTATCAACCGGGGATCCAAACAGAATCTGAAATAGGCTCCCAAGAGCCAGCTCGCAAGGAGATTCCCCGTCAATTCCAAGTGAGCTTTGTACCTAGGAGAAAATTCCCATAAATCTCATTGGAAAAAATAAATGAGATCCCATTAAAACCAATAGAATACTAATGGTATCCCATTAAATTGTATTGGATCCCATACAAAGTGCCCTAACTCCAGACCTTAGCTTTGAATTTGTTTCGATTTTAATGGGATCCCATTACTTTTTTTATGGGATCCCATTAATGTTTTATGGGATCCCATTTATTTTTGCCAACGGGATTCATGGGAATTTTCTCCGAGGTAAACTTCTATATGGTTGGGAAAAAATTAAAATCAACTTTTTTCTAACACTGGGCACCAATATTACCAATAACATTTATTTTGCTTCATCTTAGCATTTTTCGATGTCATTCAGCGGATGCTTTGCTCTCCCTGTCATCGTGGCAGGTCCTACCTGTTTCAACTTGGACAGGGAATTATTAAATCAACTGTTGAGTACCTCCTTTTTCATCGCTGGGGTAACGACATTTCTGCAGACTGCATTTGGAACAAGGTAAAGTACGGTGAAGTATTACAAACGTAACGGTCATGTGGGCGAAGCAGCAAGCACGATTCTCACAACAAATGGTGTTGCTCTAAAAAATCGACAACGCAAATTTTGGTTGAGGGTATGTGTACCATATTGCTGTCTCTAACAGAATAACACCCAAGCAAACAAACCGAGTTGGCCCCCAATGGCTCCAAATGAGTTACTTGCTGGGCCCCATCTTTGTGTGTCTGTCAGGGTTTCCCAAGATGGGGCAGCTTTATGCGAGGTGAGTGGCAAGAATGACCTGTAGGGATGTTTTCAAGCAAAAGAATGTTCTCAAACTTGCAGTATGCTTTATGCTCTCAGTGATGGTTTTCCAAACATTTGAAAATTTTCCCTGCCTGTCAGAAAACTACTTTTCCATTGCCTCTGTCTCGAGTAGTTCTAAACGGAAATATTTTCATTTTTCTATTCCTTCCCTGTAAAAATTAGTATAAGGCAGCTATTGTTTTTGCCAGATTTAGATATAAGGGTAAGAATTAAAAGAAGGCTAATGTTCAATATATTAAATCAAGGCAAATTAAAAATTGTCATTTTGGAAATCAAGATGAGTTCAACTGAGAACCACCATTTCGATTATTCTTCACGTTAGGTGTGTCACCATTTTGAAACAGTGGGGGATTTAATACATAGTAAGAAATTGCCACGACGAAAGGTCTACTTGGCTTCAGGTCTCCTAGATATATTCTTCAAAAAATGAGAGCAAACGTCAATGGATACCTACGTAGCTTTTGAGTCCACGAAAGTAAAAAAAAAAAAAAACATTTTAGTATGAGATAAGATAACCACTCTGCCTCTACCGAGTGAGTTAGGCATATATCATGAAAATAGCTTGATTAGAAGATAACCAAAGTGGAAACTGCTCATCAGTTCATAAAAACCTGTTTTAACTATTGTCTTTACCTTTTTAATAAAATGGGGTAATTAAGGAGAAAACTAGATGTAAAGTTTCAAAAGACTATCCATTGAAAGTGAGGATGTGGCGTCATATTCTCATGCCTTCTGTCCACTTCTTGTTGAAAAAGTCACACTTTTCATAAAAGGACGGATTCGGTAAATTTTGTCCTGAGGTGGGGTCCTGCAAGAACTACAAGCCTTACTGAGTGGAGTCGTATGGGGATGGGGAGGCGTATGGGACCTCGGTGGGGTTCAGAGGCGGAAACCAATGTTGCGGAAGTGGCTGCAAGTTAAGGGAACGCATATGATAACGATGATGTTTCATCAGCTCTGCAAGCTGAACTGACGAACTAAGTCCTTTGCGAACATGGAAAAAAGAGTGGCTCAGGCAGCCTTGGTGTAGAAATGAATGAAATGGGAACACACCCATGAAACTTGCACCAACCGTTTGAATGACAGAGTGACACCAAGCTCTTCACACGTTAAAATATGAGAAGATCATTATCATATTTTCAGTTCCACACAATATTTTTTTTTCGCATTTATTGTTTATTTCTCTCTCTATAAACAGATAAAGCACAGAGCAATTCAAAGAAAAATTCTAGTAAACAAATAACAAAACAGCACAAAACAAGGACCTCGTAGTTTACATAAACGAATAGGAAAAAAAATATTCGTCAAAAGTATTTAACTTAAATAGGAACCAAAAAGCAATCATATAAATTCTAACTGAAGCAAATTAAACCACGGCAGCCAATATCTTTCCCAGATCCCTCTTTTCATCTTTAATGTTAAAATAAATTTTTTGAATATCAAAGTACTTTTTGAGGAAATAATTTAAATGAGTTACCGAAAATCTTGTTTTATTCAGTTTTGAAAGGAAAATATAATACTTAACTAAAATTAATATAAGATTGAAAGTTTTGTCGCCCTTAACACCAAATAAAATCGTGATATTGTTCAGATTGAAAAGCTTGATACCTCTATTTTTAAGGGTATTTTTTAACAGTTCGGGAGATAACCTCTTTCGGGGGAAATCAATTTTCACCCGATCGGGGGATTATTTTGCCATGGGTGGCGCCATTTTCAAATATCTCCCACTATGCATTGCGATGCTACCGCTCAAATTCAACGGAGATAACGTTCAAAATAGCCTTGCAATTTTTATCGATTTTAGGAAAGAGAAATTCGGGTATTTTAAAAAACTCTGTTGATAGGGGAATAAAAAAGCTTCGTCATGTTTGGTTGTTCACCACGCCGATTTTGAGAAATCGAGCAATTTTGCTACGTTCTTTGTCCTAAGCTTAATTCATAGTCTCCACGAAGTCGCATGTTTTGTACACTTTTTTCACTTAAAGTTGTGCAAGTGGTTCGTGCTAACACATGTGTTTGTAAATACGTAGTTGAAGGTCCATGGTAATTTCGTTTTTTATGTATAAACTATTACCTCAAAACTGAATATACACACATTTATTAAACAGTTCGACGACTGTGAAGAGGTAGGCACTAAGTGCTCATAAATATTCATACCGTTGTGACAGGCAAATTTTCCCCAAATCGGGGTAACACTCATTTTCTCCCGAAAGCGGTTATCTCCCGAACTGTTTAAGTATCTCCAAAGAGGTTGAACCAAAGGACAAGAGAAAAACAAATGTTCAATTGATTCTACACTATTGTCACAGAAAAAGCAGGTGTCATTTTCGCTAATATTCATTTTAAACAGCAAAGAATTTGTGGGGAAAAACGATGTAATATTTTAAATTGGAACCATCTCAGTTTCATATCAGATGTACACCTGAAAGGTACCAAGCAATAAAAATTCCATATCTCCAACAACTCAGTATGAAGCTCAGCTTGCCACTTTAAAAGTGCTTTGTTATTTTGACGGTAATTCTCGACTAAGCAAGAGTACACTGATTTGGAATCGAAATGACCACGTGCGCACAGGACAAAATAAAAATTGTTTATTGGTCTGCAATTTTTTTCGAGACCATTTTTAAAAACATTACCCCAAGAAGTTTTTATTGCATTAATAACCCCAGCGTACGGAAGAAAGTTAGTCTTGACTTGATAAATTCTACTAAAATCGTCGAAAGAAAGGAAAGTTCCATCATTGTTGAGTAAGTCATTAACATTACATACACCTCGATCAATCCACTTTTTGTAAATAATGGAACAATTTGAAATATTGATATGACTATTATTCCAAATAAATTGGCTTGCAAGTAGTTGCGGTTCCTCCACCATGTCATTGTAATTTTTCAAATAAATATAAATACTTGCAAAAACGTCTTTCCAAAACAAGTTTGAAGTACGGTCAGAAAGACCACTAAAATAAACATTACCAAATTTAAGCATATCATCACACACAATATTATCCATGAAGAGAAAATTGCATATATTTCAGTCAAGTTCTTATTCTCAATTAAGCTTCAAATCATACAATCATTACGTCACTAACGTTATGCAATGCTACGATTTTCACATGAAAACCCCTGTCCGGCATCTCATTACGAGTTTTCACATATAACTTTGGCTGGAATAGTTTATGAAAGTGTAAAGGTATGTAAGTGGTCCATTGGTAAAACCCCTTCGATTGTGAAAACTGAACAACCAGTAAAGCCCCCAAAATTTCTGCAGGGAAATTATTTACGATGGTCATACCTGTGAACTGTCTCGAAAGCTTGGAATAAGTACCCCTCCAACAGTCAAAACTTGATATGACCCTGACAACTTTTTTTTAACAAGAAATTCAAAATGAATGCCATAGTTGGTTTTGGCCTATGGAGGGAAATATCATCGTCATGGCATATTTCTCTGTTACAGATTACCAATTGTTCAAGGCTCAAGTGCAGCGTTCCTGCTGCCGGGGATTGTAATTAGTAATCTCAAAGGCCCCTGTCCACCACCAGTTACTGGTAAGTAAAATCATTACCCTACCATTTTAGAAGACTTTTTCATTGACTTACAGACTTGTTTCAAAACTGGTAAGTTAAAAGTCAAATGAAGATGCTCAAATTGCTTCAGAAGATAGCAAAGTCTAGACACGGTACCAGAAACATTTTGAAGAGAAACATGACCTCCAAAATGTGCATCCTCTCTAAATTATAAAAAAATGGTGGCTGTAATTACAAAATAGCTATAATTTATTTTCATTCTGTATTTTTGAATTCTCAGTAATATAATGAAACTTTGCAGAAAGAACGATTGGGTTTAGAATACAGGCCTATGCATAAGAATAATTATTAATATTTACTAAACCTTATGATCTAGTGAATATCTAACTTTATGCATGAATTCAGTAAAATTGGGAAGAATTTCAAAGACTTACATAGTCGTTTGAACTAAAAAATATATCTTCTCTAGAAAACCCCAAATTCCTTTTTAAAACGGTTACTTTCCAATGAAGAATAATTAAAGAAACAATATTATAATTCCGAAATAAAAGTTGATTCCTCCTCTATCTTACAGAAGTAATTTAATGGACTATACTTAATTGTCATAAAAAGTAAGCCGCAATTTATGCCTAGAATAAGGTAAAAAAAACAAAGTTATAAGTGTTGGATCTTTGCATCTCTAAATTAATAATATGGGTTCTTCAAGATAGTTTTCCACACAGAAAATAAAAAGCAAGTCACTTAAACAAAACTGAGTCATTTTGTCCCTGAGGTGACTCACTTCTCTTAAGTGAGTCACCCCAAGGACAAACTGACTCGATTTTAGAAGAGTAGCTCAGTTTTATTTTCTGTGCGGTCATCCTTATTAGTACAAAATACCTATTCTAATATTGAGACCATGTTGAGAGGGAGGGGGGGGGGGGGATCAGATCCCTATGATAAGCGGTGTCCGGTGTAAAATACTTTGTGAGTTAACAGAGAGCCATTGGTGTAGAGCCATCTTCCAAAAAATTTCATGTGGAAGACGCCCACCGGTTATCAATGCTCGCGACCAAACCATTTCACTATCTGTTGAATATTTTTTCTTTCCCATTTTCGTAATGAGATTGAAAATTTCGTTGTCATTTTTGCAGCAAACTCAACACAAGAAGAAAGGCAATACGTGAGAAAAGAAGCTTTCGAAAGGATGCAGGAGGTTAACGTCTCACTATTTGTAAACTAAGGTTCTATTCGAATAAAGATCAATATCTACTTTAAAAAACGCTTTTAACGTTTTAACTGAAGGTGGTTTAGTCCTGTTTTATTCGAAAAATCATTCTGTACCTTACCTTGTCAAGAACTGCTACCAATACCTACTAAATTTCCATTCGAGCATTAGAAATAACTCTGAAGGTTGAAATTTAATAATGGTGTATCTTAGATCAAATGGAAACGAGGCCTTAACCCTCTAATACGCTATGTGTAATTTGATCCTTTTCCCAGGACTAATTCCAAATGAAAAATGGTGCCATCATTTCCATTCCTGCTTGTTCCTTCCCTTTGAATGACCATGACATGTGAGGACGAATGCAGCAACTATTAGGTTCATTCCAAACTTTTATCACTCTTACCGCTAGGTCCTGGCTTGAGGTTGATGTGATTCTCTTAAACAAAACCTCTCGATATCAGAATTCCTGGTAACCCGCCTTTTCTTGAAAATGCCCTCCCCAGTACCCGAAACAGATCGCCTTTTCTGTCCGGCCTGCTGCAAATCGAATACAAGCAATTCAGGTGGCTATCACGTTTTTTAGTTTTAAAAACGTAGAGTTTGGTTCTATGGGACAACCAAGATGCCAAGCAAGTGAGAAATTCTAAAAATGCTAAAAATTCATCATTTGTTTGTATCATAAATGACATGCAAATATTCGCCACTTAAATTACAGCTACCGGAACATGGTGGCACATCAGTTGCTTGATCGTATAGACTATTTATACTAAATTTAAATGAACTTTGTCATGCCTAGGTATTATCATGACAGCTCAGGGAGAGGGGGAAAGACTGACACCCAGCTGGTTCCGATAATTCGTTTTTTTCCCTGACTTGTTTCAGTGGCGTAGCCAGGATTGGATTTTTTTTTTTTGGGGGGGGGGGGGCTACGTAACAAATGGGGGGCCTGGTACCTCCGAGGATCAGGCACGGCAAGACTATCTAATCGGAGCGCCACCATCGGTTGGCGCGGAGCGTACAAGAACATTTTGGGCTTTAAAACCCCTCCAGATGGCCGGAAACGGCACTTCCCATGTGTTTAAAGCTGGGTGTACCCAGCCTTGAAATACCAATCTTATGTCTGCGATTTCTGAAATAATGAGAATAAAAAAATCAATCTATGACAAATGGTAGTACATACACTTTTTAGGGACCCCAAAAACTTAACTTCAGAAGGACACAGATCGCAAATGTGGCAATATTTGAATCTAAGCGGAGCGCCACCATCAGTTGGCGCGGAGCATAAAAGAAAATTTGGGGCTTTAAAACCCTCCCAGATGGCCGGAAACAGCTCTTCCCACGTGTTTTAAACTAGATGTACCCAGCCGCAAATGCGGCAATATTTAAATGGATTTCAGCTTACCTAAGGCAGTACCTCACCCTTTAACAGGAAAACCAAAAGTAATTGTGTCCCCCTCTGAGAAACTTTCTTTGCGTTAGATTTCTTAGATGCAAAATGGTGCTTTGTTGGCAAAACTTTGAACTGATTAAAGTCCTAAGTTTTAGGATTTTCCCTTTTGGGGGAGCATGAAAAATACCAAAATATTTTTATCTCATCGCTCCGTGAGGAGGATGAGATATTGTAGTCACTTTGCCTATGGGGCTATATATGGCAATGCCAGCTTAAATCGCAATGGTTACCATGGTAACGGTAAATTTTCCCAGGTTACTAGTCTCGAGGTCTAACCCATTGTCAGGTACCCCGGGGTGACTGAAGGTCCATGGCTGAGAGAGGGGTCAAAACTTGTCCGTGTGTGTGTGTGGGTATGTTGGTAGGTGTGTGGGTGTGTGTGTGTGTCAAATTTTGTTTTCCTAATATCTTGTAAACGGCTGGGCCGATTTTCTTCAAACTTGGTAAGATGGTTCCTCAGGTGAAACAATTGCATTTTTAATACACAATCGGAAGTGAAGGTCAAAGGTCACAGGGAAAAGGTCGAATTCAGTGAAATCCCATTTTCTGCTATATTTCCAAAACGAAACGATCTCCTGACACGAAACTTTACACATATGGTGATTGCCTCTAGACCTACCAAAATATGTGCTTGCCATAGCAACAGAGGTCAAAGGTCAAGTTGTAGAGTGGAACAAAAAAATTCCAAGTGATAATTTGTTCGTAAAACAACGTTTTTGTCCCTCAAACTCCTCCTAGTGGGCTAGACCGATTCTTTTCAAAATTGGTAGGCGGGTACCCCAGGGTGGGAACTTGTGTCTCCCAGACCCTCGGAAGAAAAAGTCAAAGGTCAGAGGTCAAAGGTCACATTTTGCAGAAAAACACTTTTTTTCCTATTTTGTACTAAAACTTCAAAAGAAAACCTTCATTTTACATGAAACTTCACAAGTATAATAGGGTAGACTAGTTCTACCAAAATATGTAGTTTCCATGGCAACCAAGGTCAAAGGTCACGTGACAGGGGGTCAAATACCTTTTATTTTGTATTCACTTTAACTCTTAACGGACGCATCCCACAAATCTGAAAGTTTAAGTGTAATAGCCTAGGCAGGATACTGTAAGTTGTACCGATATGTGTGGTTGTCATGGCATCCAAGGACATAGTTCACGTTACAGAATGTCAAAGGTTAAAGTGGGCATGACATGGCCACAAAAACTTTTGTGTATTGCAAGATTAGGTACAGTATTTAACAAATATCATCTCACACCCCATTAAAAACCCGTACAATTCGGCATAAATGATATTCGAAGGAAAACTGCGTTCGAAATCCAATTTCGAAAAATGCCGCAACAGCTCGCCTGACTTTTATGACGCAATTTGTGGCACAAACCCTGCCCTACGGCGCGCATCTAGATGTGGAACTAAAATTACGCTCGGTAAAGTTATCTTATCTTAGCAACCTCATGAAAACGATTACATCACAATACAGAGTCCAACATACAGAGCGAAAGGCGCGGACCATGGTGGGGATTCGGAGCAAATCATTGGCCAATGTGTCCGCGTGTGCATGCGCGCGGGTATTTTTGTGCAAGGAAGACGCGGTTCGGTTGCTATAAAGAACAGCTATGAATATGTATGGGCAGACCACACTTAAGCGCGTCCCCACTACGAGCGCGTCTTTACTGTATGAGCCGTTTGATGAAGATGCTATTGCGAATACTTAACAGTCACCGCGCAATGCACAATTCACAATGTACGCTCACTGCTATCGGAGCACCGGTGTTTGCAATTATGTTTGCGCTAACACGCGTTACCATGCACATGATTCGATGATTGTGAGCTCTCTGGTACAGTGTTGCTAACCGTGCCTCCAATGACGTCACCATTTTGAGACGCGTTCACATACGTTTTTTCGCTTTCGAATTTCAAATGGTCTGAGTCTGGCCTGTAATTGGGAATTCAAAACGTCGTATTTCGGTATCTATGGATATAATTTATTAGGAAAATCATTCACTTTATGTCAAGGTGCACCCAAAGAACCGTTACCTAGGAACTTACTTTGGCCGTGTCATCCCCACTTTAATGTTTTGTAACTAGCCTATTTTTCATCAATTAATATAAATTAGCTAGACTCCTAGGTTAGTACTTCGTAGTAACAGTCTCAAATTCTTTTTTACTAGCTTGTATGCTGCAGTGAGATTTTTAAGTTCCTACTCGCACTTCACTTTGATGGCCCTTATATCTAGAGTGTTCTCATATGGTGTATGCAGACAGTTGTTTTCACTCCAAAGTTGGTGTAACTGTTAGGCCTAGTAATATGAAAGTTGAAGTCAAACCTAGGGCTAGACTTGAAATCTCAAGCTGGTTAACAGTATGTAGGCTAGGTCTGGGGTTAAACCTACGCCATTGATACGCTTGAGTTATAACCCAAGATATGAAACTGTGGAGGACTAACATTAGGTTAGGCATAGGGCCTCTATCTTACATATTGGTGCCCTTAAAACTTGGCGGTTCTGGAGCATCGCCAAAAAAAAAACGTACGTGACAATTTCCCTGCCACGGGCTAGGATTGGCCACAGGCCAGTACGCAGAAAAGGTTTGTGCGTCGCCCGAAAATCTTCTAACGCCACACGTTCAACATCGCGCACACGCCCAGTTTTTTAATTGAGACGCACTTGATGTGCGTATCAGCTCGACACACATGAAGTTTGCCGTCGCGTCAAAATGGAGAATACGCCCAGCTAGCGCCTGAATAATAACAATTACGCACTTGTCTGAAGCGTCCCCAAAAGCGTCTTACTTTTATTATCATTGCGTCCATATATCTAATCGTATCAGTTTAGTGTAACAGCCAAGCTCGTTGTTTTTTTTCATAGTGTTGCAAGGGGATAACAGCATCTTAAAAAATAAATTTGTTCCAAAATCTTAGATAGGCCTACTGGATTAAAAAGGCAAGCACTACAAAGATTGGGTAGCCTATCTCTCCAATTCTTATATAATCCAGTGTCAGAATTTAAATATCCAAATGATGTTTTTTTGAATAAGGTGCGCCATTTCAAGGACTTGATTTGCCTGTGCCATATTCTTTCCCCTCGCTATCTTACGAAAAAAAAACTTCCGTTCCCTGGAACGAAAAAAATCGCTTCCCTTGGACTTCAAGATTGTGGCATAGAGTTTTAGTGGGTAATTTTTGTCAATGACATTCTACTGTAGCATAAAATTCAGCACAGATAAAACTTCTAGCTCACACATAGTTCAAGTTCTGTAACCAACTTGCGCACATGTTAGCGATGAGATATTCAACTCCTTGGATTGCCCTCTTGTTAGTTTTTGTGAACATTTTACAAGAGACATACATACTACCAAAGAAACAATGTGCAAAATGCTGCAGTATTTGTTCATCGATTCGGTACATTTCGTAGTCAAAATTAAAATACTACGAATAAATCTCTCAAAATAATTGAACCGCAAAGCAGGATTATGGATCATGTGGGAAACACATGAAATCTGGACCTTGTGGACATTTTACGAATCCCCCGGGCGCCAGTGCCAACTAGTAAAAAAAGGATTCGTCGAAAAAATCGTCCCACAGTGGAACTTGTCATGGGCACGACATAGGCCTACTTGTTAAGGATGGAAGGGAAGAATTATCCGAAGGCAGTACATTGCCCTAACCTGCTTACGGCATATTTTGTGTGTGATAAAGTAGAGGAATGGTCGTGTAATAGTGGTTTCCAGTGTACGATTGCCTTATTTTCAGTAAATCAATCAGCCATCCGTAAGGCAGAAAGGGTCTTAACCTAACAAAGTCACATTTAAGTTTGTCGTCGAGACTTTCGTTTCATCTTCGAAGTGAAATGCAATAAACGACAGTGCAGATCACAAACGGTATCTAATTTAGTGAAAGTAGGCATTTTGAAGTTATTACTTGATTTCATACGTGCCCACAAAATGTGTTTTACACACACAAATTTATCCATGTTTTTTTTTTTAAATTTGTACACATTTTATTTATTTTCTGTTTTGAAGGAAATACTTCAAATTTTATTTCCGTTCAAAAATTTTATATTTTCAATTACTTTATCTAAACGCAAAAAATCTGGGGGCCTGAAGAAAATCTGGGGGGGCCTAGCCCCCCCCCCCCGGCTACGCCACTGACTTGTTTTCCTAAATGAAAGCCGAAACGAGTGGTTCCACTAAAGAACCCTTCATGATCCGAATAAATTCCCGCGTATTACTTGGAGTTCAGAGTTGTTCCAAAGTAAGAGCGAGGGCAGCAAAGCTTGTATCACTTCCTCACATTGACAAGGAATGCTTTTGTTTCCCTTTGATTTATCAGACTGTTGTGTTGACCTTAAAGTTAATAGGAATAGGACCTCTCTGCGGGGGATATAAAGTTTGTAAAGTTAATGCTACTTATGCAATTACATTTTAATAATATGGGGTAGACAGAGAGAAAATAAGCCCTAAAGTTTAAAGAAAACAAAAGACTGTGCACTAATGTGGGGATATGATGTCATATGTGCTTGCTTCAAGTTCACTTTTTGTTGAAAATGGGAAAAGTTTAAGTACTAAGATCTTGTGAACCACATATCGGATCAAAAATGCTTTGAATAAATTTCCCTTTAACATACCAAATCCTGTTTGACCTTCAACCCTTCTTTAAATGTCAATTTGAAATTGAAATGTAGATTTCTTCTTGACACTTCTTTTTCTAGTTGCAAGGATCAATCTGCGTTGCTACACTGTTTCAGATGTTCGTCGGTTTCACGGGTCTAGTGGGTTTGCTGTTACGGTTCATTCGTCCAGTTACAGTTGCAACAACCTTAATACTCATCGGTATACCACTTATACCGATGGCATCTAACGCCAGTGGCACTCACTGGGGTATATCAAGTTTGTAAGTAGTCCTTTTCAATCAAACTACTTAGAGACCCACTTTATCCCCTTCATGGTCTTTTGTACCCAGTTTGCAGCCCAAACTCAGAAACCTCCCGCCATTGTCGATTATTGCATTAGTTTCACAAGGACATTTTATCCTTTTAAAACCAATATTTATTGGCAAAGAGTGATAAATATATTAACAAATAAGGCAGTATGGTAGCCTTCTTCTTTTCAAGAAATAACTTTCCCTCCGATAGAAATAACTTTCCCTCCGATAGAAATAAAGTTGTTAGTTGCTCAAAAAATTTCTTCACCCAAACTTTCAACATTTTAAAAGATGCAACTTACGTTACTCTTCTTGTGCATAATATTTTGTGGAATTCAAGCTGTTACAGGGGTTTGTTGCTGAGACCGAATGATTTGAAAATGACTAGAGCTATTTGCTTTTAATGCTATGTTGGAGCATTTTAAACGCAATGTTTCCCTTTATAAACAAATAACAAAACTTGTGGATCATAGCCGTTTCTACACTGTCATTGTTCTCTAGTTAAAATCAAATATCAATAGGTCATAGATCTTCATCCGCCAAGCCTAAACGGTATTCGACTTACAGTTGCCCCCGTGTAACTTAATAAGAACAAGGCTAAGCAGAAGGGAAACTTCCGTCTTTCTTTTTTCCGCTCTAGTGTAATTCTATTACACTTGAGCGGAAACATTTCATTCTCAAAAACCACCTATTCCGTTCTACCATTTTAAAATCCGTACGGTCCGAAAAAGAAAGACCATGACCTATTTTCTCCCGATCCAGGTGAAATGAGATTTCACTAAAAGAAGAAATGTACACCACGAATAAAGTGATTATATATTATTAATTGATCAAGGCAACATGGTAAATATGAATGTCTTCCACATTATCATTGTTTTAGACTCATTGGTTATGTTTCTACAGGGATTATGCACCTACGTCACTGCGTTCTGCATTCCTCTGTTTTTCCATCCAGGCGTCCAGTTTACAACAATTGTTACTAAGGTGGTGTTGTGCGCGCGTTTCGGTAACACAACGACTGACTTTGATCATTTCCATCCGGCATGCCAAATTGAAACGCGCTGACGTCCCATGCATAATTTACACAGAAGTGTGATCAGCGCTTGTTTTTAGTGACTGTAGTCAGCCATTAGTGGGGTACGTCACCCTTAAATCGTCTTCATCCATTGTCTACGTGAATTTCCCCTCATATTCAGTGAAATTGAGGCAATCAAGATACTGTGAACAACCATCCATGGTACAGATAAGCAAGGAGGTTGAAAGATTAAAAGGCGATAGACCCCAGTTATGGCCGACTGTACTTGAGCCAAACCAATGCCTGACTGTCATAATTCGTTTATATTCAGTTATTCACGGGTCACTGGAAAGTTGACTATGTAAAATTGATGATGTTTGCCATCGATCAACCCAGCTTGCAAGGTCATTTGATTTTAACTTGTTTTGCATTTCTTACAGATTCATGTTCATAGTAATTGTTTGTTCTCAGTTCCTGAATAAGTACGAGCTTCCATTGCCCGGGGGCAAAAGACTTGCTTTGTTCACATTCTTCCCGGTAAGGCTTCAAATATTATACTTTAAAATGCCTTTACTATTAGTAAGTAAATGCAAATTTAGGTTTACAGGGCAAGACAATCGCTCCAAACTTATTTCAAAGCAACAATTCCCATAGTTTTCTTATTTCGTTTTAGTAGTTGGGCCCATTACTTATGACATTTTATCGCTTAAGCACTGTATATCCGAGGTAAACCAATGAGCTACTAAGAAACATATTGTCACATGGCTCTCAATAGCCAGTCTACAGATCACTACAGTAATCCGAACTATAATGTAATGCTTTTTGAGGCCTGTGGATAGAGACTGTACTACGTTATTGATTTAAAAAAATCGTATTGCTTTTAAAAACAAAGATTTCAAGTTCAAGAGCTTATTTTGGAAAATCTGAAAGTTTGTGATAAAAAACGGAACCGTTCACGGCGCTGTTTTCCTAAATTTACTTTCATGAAATTCCAAATTCATGACTGGTGTCACTTTTAATCTACTTTAATTTTAGGGCAAAATTCCCAAATTTATTTCCAGAGCTCGGAAAAGTTTTCAATTTTTTTTCACTGCATTAGGTTTTTTGCAATTTGCCAATAGGGGGTTATTTTACATTTAAGACAAACTTTTACAAATATGGAACTTGTATTGGAGAGAATTCGGAAATTTATCATCTTATGGAAGACAAGTCAACTGGGATAACTTCATTGCATTGACCGGTGTTACAACATGATCTATAGGCGTAGGGAGCGAGGGGGCTGGGTGAGGAGGCACCCCCCCCCCCAACAAGTGGAAAATGAGGGGGCTGAGTGATCTTCCGAATGATATGGAACTTTCTATATCTTATAACAACTTTTAAAGACAAAGCCGAACCTCATTTGATTGACAATTACTCTGCTTGAGTTTTATGCCGAATTCTTCTTCCCTCCTTTTGCCAGTTCCTTCTGGCTGTATCACATGTTCAGTGTTCTGTTGCTTTATTCTTTATACATTTCTTGTTTCTTAGTTTAAAGGTCGCTAGGTACGATAAACATTTAACTGTTATTGGTTATTCTAGCGTCGTTTTTATAACTCTACATTTTACCATTACATCTTGTTTTTATACGCATCAATGTAAATGTGTTTTTAAACGGAAAACACCGAACTGATCTGTGTGACGAAAGGTCTGATTAGCCCTTTTTGCTCTAGAAACTCTCCTCATGAAAATAAGAACAAAGTAGTTCATTTCAAGTGATATTTTGGTTATTGAGTCCAATAAAACACCAGGAGAATAATTGCCCTGGCATTAGCATGTATTGTCATACGACCTTTCTTCTCTCTTCATGTAAGAAGTAGGCTAGATGTTTTGACTTGAAGAAAAGAAATATCATAACTGTTCATCGGTAAAGCATCATTGTTAATTAAAGCACTTCATTTGATGCCAATATGTTGTGGTACACTTTTTTTAAAACACAGCTTCCAAATTACCAACATTTTTGTGCAACAATATTTCAAAATTACAAACATTTTTGTTCAAGAATATTTCCAAATTGCCACCATTTTTGTGCACGCATATTCGACTTTGTCGTTTTACTCTTTCTTTAATTGTAAAACCAAACTAGGATTGCCTGTTTAAGAAAACAATCAGCTCTTAAGAGGAGTTAATAAGATAGAATTTTACCGCCCAGTTTCCAACCGATTGGTTCAAGTCGAGACGACCACGGCCTTTTTCCCAGTTGTGGCTCACTGGATTTTTTGCCCTACTCCATTGCTTACGCAGGGCATCACACACAATGGCAGTAGGTTCCTTTTTAGAGTCTTTGGTATGACTCGACTTGGGATGCGAGAGAGGCGGATGCTCTTACCGTTAGACCAAACACGCGGTCCAGTTCCTAAGAGGAAAACATTTTCTAAGGATTTTAAAGTCCTCTATGCCCCCTGAGACCACATACAGGCTTTTTTGGTTGCCTACGTATAACGTCAACGTGTACAATTTTCTTTTAGATTTTGCTTGCAGCTGTAGTATCGTGGTCCTTGTGTTTGATTCTTACTGCTGCAGGAGCTCTCCCTGATGATCCTTCAGAGTATGGCTACCAAGCTAGGACAGATATATATAATGACGTAATAAGGGAATCTCCTTGGATACGAATCCCTTATCCAGGTAGCTATAGACAAATCCGAGCAGCTAGTGTAAACGGCCATTAGTTGGTCTTTAAGCCTTAAATCGTCTTAATTTTATTGTCTATATACAATTCTTAACCCTCATATTCATTAAAACTAATGGACCGCAGTAATGCCCGACTTAATCAAACCATTAGTTGCAAGTTCGGAATCGTTTATAGACTTTGCAGTTACGTCACGGATTTTCCATACGTGAGAAGACCCATGACAAGTGCACGTAGAAGAATAGTATGGGCGGCCAAAAGGGCAAAAAAGACAAATAGCAAAATATTCATTTTAATTTCAAAAATTAATTTCAAAAGTAAAAAATATTCTAAGTGAGAAATCAAGAAAACAAAATAAGCAATGATTACATTTCAAAAGCGAGCAATACGTATTTCGTCCCCAAAACAAATTAAAAACACTAAAAGTAGTTATAATTTATCTTAAAATGAACACATTACCGTTTGATCCAAATGAAATATCAAAGCCCCCAATAAATAAAAAATGAAAAACAAATAAAAAGGAATAAAATAAAACGCAAATAGAAACGCAATTTTGTGTTTTTGTTTTATCTTGTGTTTTCATTTAATTTCCCGTTATCTTTTTTTTTTTAAATTTATTTGGGTTCCTTAATAGTTATTCGAAATCGTCTTTTTTGCCCTTTTGGCGCGCTATAGGTGGCCAAAAGGGCAAAAAAGACAACTTGCGAAAAAGACAAGCTGCGAAAAAGACAATTGGTGAAAAATAATGAGGGCGTCCTGAGATTGATGGATTCAGAGCACCTATCTCTATAAATATGCTTGGGAAGCGCATTAGATATCCAAACCCGCACAACCAGTTAAAGCCAGCGCGAAGACTTGCTTGAAGCCATACACTCCCTTTGTTGAGGAGCATGTAGCAAAGCAGTTTGCACATCATTGGGCAGTCTGAGTCGATCAGGGGGTGTTATTTGCCATTAAAACCTCCATGGAGTGATAACGTTTTCTCGCGGCCCGCAACTCAATCAGTTAAGAGGTTTGGGAAGGGAATCATATGAAAGTGTGGGGGACTTTTTCACCATTTGTGGTGGAAAGTTAAACGGCGTCGTCAGAATTTTCGTCGCGGAGGGGCGGGGGGTAAGTTTTGTGATCGTTGGCATTAGGGAGGGGTCTAAAGGGGTCACATCACAGGTGTGGAACTCCAAAGGAAGGAGCTCCGGTCCCTAAACATTGACAAGTGCCAGTTTCCAATCGACTTGAGGACCTTTGTCTGACCTTTTTCCAACAGGCCAGATGTTCGCGTAGCACGTAGCCAGTGTTTTGAGCTGGTGTACTCAATGCGAACAGAAGTGTTGCCTTTGGCATGCAACCATGAGGGTCCAGCTGATAGCCTGTTAACGGACCAACTTGTGCCCTAGAAATAGCGATAGGTTGAGGGAATAGAAAGGGCAGTAAGTAGCGTAGGCAGCATTTCTCACAAGGGGGCATGCAGTATGTTGAATGGTCTCACTTGGGATGCCCCATGCTCTAAAGTCAAGGTTTAGGGACCATAGCTCCTTCCTTTGGAGTTCCACACCTGTGATAGACTACACTAGACCCTTTGAAGCCAATAAAGTGAGAACGTTATGTCACCATGGTAACATTCCAATACGGGATCCCTAGGGACCAAACATGCGCCATCGTATGGGGCAATGACATGAACTTGCAACCAAAATTTGTAAGGTTCTCATTTTGTCCGGGCCAGCACATATACCCATAAGGTCCATATAGGGTTAAATATGGCCCCTAATGGGGTAGTCGCCACGTAGGACCCTGAACTATCCCATTCCAGTCCATTTGAGCACCATGAGACTTCAGAGGAACATTAAAACTCAGCCCGCCAGTTTATGCATGACAAACTACACATCCAAAGCGGGCTAATTCTTGGGCGTGGATCCTTGGCAGGTGGGGCTTGGGACGCCCCTCACTTTTTTGTAAGGGGGACATCTTCAAAAAGCACCCTCACTTTTGAAAAATGATGGAACACGAAATTTTTAGAAGAAAACTAACCTAGCAATTCTCACTATTTGTTCCAAATAGCATCTGAGGGCTTTCAGTTTTTAAAACAGTTTCCCAAAGAGAGGGGAAGGCCCCTTAGGCTTATCTCCCTCCCCTTAGACCCCTCCCTCATGACAACGATCACCACAAGACTTATCCCCCCCCCCTCTCCTTGAAGAAAATTCTGACGACGTCGTTTCCACTTCCACCACAAATGGTTGAACAGTCCCCCACATCTTCATATTAATCCCTTCCCCAACCTCTTAACTGATTGTTTGGTGACCCACAGAAAACGTTATCACACCACGAAGGTGTTGTTAGCTAATAACATCTCCCTGATCGATTCACACTGCCCACTAAAGTGCGTAATGTCTTGCTACTACATGCTCCTCAACAATGGGAGTGTATGGCTGCAAGCAATTCTTCGCTCTGGTTTTAACTGGTTGTGCGGGTTTGAATATCTAATGCGCTTCCCAAGCATATTTATAGAGATAGATGCTCTGAATCCATCAATCTCAGAACGCCCTCATTATTTTTCACGAATGGTCTTTTTCGCAGTTTGTCTTTTTCGCAAGTTGTCTTTTTTGCCCTTTTGGCCACCTACAGTGCGCCAAAAGGGCAAAAAAGACGATTTTGAATAACCATTAAGGAACCCAAATAAATTTAAAAAAAAAAGATGACGGGAAATAAAATGAAAACACAAAATAAAACAAAAACACAAAATTGCGTTCCTATTTGTGTTTTTATTTTATTTATTTTTGTTTTTCATTTTTTATTTATTGGGGGCTTTGATATTTCATTTGGATCAAACGGTAATGTGTTAATTTTAAGATTAATTATAACTACTTTTAGTGGTTTTTTTAATTTGTATTTGGGACGTAATACATGTTGCTCGTTTTTTAAACTGTAATATTTGCTCATTTTATTTTTAAATTTCTCAATTAGAATATTTGTTTACCTTTAAACTTTATTTTTGAAATTAAAATGAATATTTTGCCAATTGTCTTTTTTGCCCTTTTGGCCGCCCATAGAATGTGTACAGTGAATTCAACATGTTATGCTTGTGTTTTGTACGAACTAGCACAATCATGGTGGTTGCTTATACTGCACGAGTACAGTCTTCCAACATGGCGCCAGGTATCATCTTCCAGATGATGTCATTGTATAATGACGTCATCTGGAAAGTATCCCTTACAATTGGCTGCAGAGTTGACCTTGGAAGTTTTAATTTACTGCTCCTTCACTGCTGCTGTCATTGCAATCATTCTTCCATTTTCCAGAATAAATGTTCTGTACTAAAAATAAAATGGACCAGACTGAAATTGATTTGAATGTAACCCAGCTCACCCTCCATTTGATAAACGTTGGTAAGACCTTCTGCACACAATGTCCTTGAAGGCTAAATCCTCTCGCCCCAAACAGTTTCAATACATGCCGTGTAATATGAGCTACAACGTTCTGCATTTGTTTAAACTTGCTGTCAATCAAAGAGCCATGCTAACTGAGAATTCTTGTTGTCTACTACAAAGATTGCAGTTTGAAGATGAGAGTTTACTGCCTCTTAGCAACTAAAACGAGTAAGAAATAAAAGCAACATCGTTTTATTGCTTAAAAGTTAAACAAATGAATTGAAAACCAATTTTCCTTCCCTGCAGGTCAGTTTGGAATGCCTAGAGCTAGTTTTGCTGGGATTCTTGGTATGATTTCAGCTGTTATAGCCAGCATAATTGAATCAGTAGGAGATTACTATGCCTGCGCATTAATCAGTGAAGTACCACCTCCTCCTGTTCATGCGATTAATCGCGGTGTAGCAATGGAAGGGCTAGGTTGTTTGGCAGGTGGACTGTGGGGAGCACCGTGTGGTTACACATCCTATAGTACCATCATTTCCGGTATAAGTCTCACAAAAGCAAGTATGAATTTATTGCTCTCAAACATGTTATGTTTATTGTGTTTTTTCTATTCTACGAGTTCTTTGCGACAAGATGTTTCCATGGTGTACCGGTACACTATACTGCATGGACTTAAATTTTCGAAAGGAAACTGCACGTCGTACGGTCGCAAAATACAAACGTTAGAGTGCATTTCATTACACAGAGACTATGTACAGCGTCATGAGATTTTTTTCTTAAAATCCCACCAAGCACGTTTTATTCTCCTCTGTATCACTACAATTGCGAAAATGAATATCTAACCACTTTTTGTTATAGGTTGCGAGTCGAGTTACAATTTACTTCGCCTCAGGGATATTCGTTTTAGCTGGAATATTCTACAAATTCAATGCTTTTTTTGCGTCGATGCCTGAACCTATTATTGGAGGCATAATGGGATCTACTTTCGGTGAGTACCCAAGACCCAATAGACGAGTTCGAAGGTTATATCTGCTCATGCGTTAGTGTCATTTCTGTTCAAGTTAACTGGTGACAAAACATCTGAGCGCTGCACCGGCCGAGCATAGAATACTGTTTACTAGTGTTTACATCAAGCTATCAGCTTGCACACACGTAAAAGTGTTACCCGTTGGCTTTGAACTGGTCTATAAATTTGACATTATGCAGAAAGTAGGTTGTCAGTGTGAGGTATGTGGATATTATCATTGCAACTGGCACAAAAAATGCAGGTAGCTTATTGGTCCACTGGACACGTCGGAGTCCAGGAATGGCATGCGTTGCGTCACTTGTTCACCCCCCCCCCCAACACACACACACACAAAATCATGGCTTGAACTCTACAGTTCAATGTGTACTTTAAATAGCTTTTTATTGTCAGTTGTATTGTGATGGTGGTCGAGGTCAGACTCAAAACTTAAGAATATATACTGGAGTAAAATGGAAAAGAAAAATGAATGTCTTCATTCCTTCTCTCTTCCTTACGGTAGACTTAAGAGTCGACATGGCTACAACTTACAAGAAATCAAAATCAATATCAGAAAAGACTCCATCTGAGGTCAACCAGATTCTTTGGCATTCAAACTTATGTGAACTGCATTTTGTTTCCCAGTTGAAAAGTTACAATTTAGACTGCAGCATATGGAATGTTCTAGATTGAGAGTTGTCAAACACACAGGACTTCAGGAAGTTATACCAACCTATCACATTATTCTTGTAATACTAATTTTATTATTATACTTCCCATATTTGCTCTTAACTTAAATGATAATGGCATTATGATAAAATCGAGAAAAATCGTATTTATCTGTAACACGGTAATTTGATAGTTCTGAGATAATTATTTGCATCTGTTATTTAATGACATATCATAACTTCAGTCACGTCACTGGGTTCTTGAAAGTCGACCGCCCTTTTTCCATTAGACACTCGAATTTTAAAAGTATAAATAATATGACTCAGTGGTAAATGTTGATAACTTGCTTGATGGAAATTGCACATATGTTTTCATGTAGCTTGCATTGGAATCTTAGAGAAATAAAAGCTTATTTCATTATAGGAATGGTGGCGTCTATCGGTTTCGCGAATCTGGCTTTTATCAAAGTCAACAGTTCCAGAAATCTCTTTATTCTTGGTTTTGCGCTTTTCCTCGGAGTTGGTGTTCCCGACTACCTTATGCAACATCCGGGTGCTATTAACACAGGTACGATATATATATCAGCTTGTTGTGTAAGCTATATCAAGGAGAGCGTGGTTATTTGCAACACGTTTTCCATTTTGTTCATCAATTATACACAATAATGCCAGCCTTTAATTGATGCTTGGACATATCTTAGCTAAACACCATATCTCGTCAGTAACAATAAAAGATTATGTGTGTATCTGTAATGCATCAGGCAACATATAGCTGAGAGTGAATCGGTTTTAGATGTTGCTATTTACCCCCTGTAGGGGTTAGTTGCATCACGTTTTACATACAATGTGTACAACAGTGCAACGCCGTTGAATCACATTGCACAGGGGTAAGTTCATTACGAGTTACATTTCAACATGGTGTTTGAAATCGGCGTGTGCATTAGAAGCACACTACACTTTCCACAGGAACCTCCTCTTTTCATAGACATTAATAACTGTCAATTAACGTGTTTTTGAATTCTTTCAAAATAATTGTACACGAAAACAACGGCTTTCAACCAAATGTGTCAAACGCTGTCTCAACTGACGGAACAAATTGTTTCGGGAATATCCTTGACACGACCAATTTTCAAATGACTGCTCACAGGAGAAGTTGCCCCTCACTTGAAAATTCCAATAAAATTATCTTTGTAATTAAACCGACCTTTTAAAAGTGTTTAGATGCAAGTTGATATTCACATTTCCAGGACAGTAACAAGGGGCAGTCTCTTAACAAGGGGCAGTCTCTTAGCAAAGCGCCCCGGAAGGGCAGGACAAGAGCTCTCTCACAGAGAACACTTTCAACTTCTCTTTTACGCACATCGCTAAAATGTCTGGCTCTATATTTGTTCAAAACCCTCTGAACTCTAGATCTAGCATTTCCAACGTTATTGTTTCAGAGCTCTTTCAAACGCTCAAGATTATCAATTCTGTCAAGTCCTTCCTCAAGCACTCTGCATTATCGATCCCGGCCCACTGTTAGTCAATAACGTAATAGGGAAAAAATCAATTTAAGATTTTGTGGTCTAGGGGTTTGTTGAGTGCCGCCATCCAAGCTATTCTGCACCATTTCAAATATCTACAATTCCGTTAATATCCCAGAGCTTCGTTATCCTGACTCATACCAGGGCTCTGTCCCTGGACCCTGCCAGGGCTCTAAGGCTGTCCCATTTATCATAAGTCAATATGGGGAGCGCTAGCCTTCGAAGCCGTTAAGCAATTGTCCCCCACTTTCAGACATAAAATCCCGCCCTGTATACATTACAGTAAAGTCAATGATTCAATACGAGAAACTATTTACCATTTAAAATTGTTTCAACAACATAAGTAAGTGTACACACGAAATGACTATGCGAACGAAATCAAACATTTCTGAAAATGATGTACACTTCTGATGTGATTTAAGTTTAAATTCACTGTAAACAAAAATTAGTCAAACAGTGCCTGAATCGACCAATCACGTTAGTAAACAATATTGACTAATATTTGACTAATATTTGACCCAGTTGAATCAGTTTCTAACAAATATTAAGTCTCCTTGAATAAGTGTGTTTGATATTCTTTAGTCCATTACTTCCAAATTGGTCAGATATCATTACAAATTAGTCACATATGAGTGACTAACGGGGCTAGTAAATTAGAAACCGCTTAACTAATTTGTGTTTACAGTGTAATGTTTACCCTGTAAAAAGAAACTATTTGTAACGAAGTCTTCTGCATCGAATGTAGCATTTTCTCCATTGGATGTATCAGTTTTAAGTGCACGTTAAAATACATTGTTGGTTAACATCTCGTGATAACCCTCGAAAAACATTTTGTAATGTAATAATTTGATATACGATTCAAATTCCGCCAGGAGTCATGGTTGTGGATCAAGTTTTGAGTGTGATCCTAAGCAGTGGGATGTTCATCGGAGGCTTGACTGCTTGTATACTGGATAACACAGTAAGAGGTAGGGTTATCCACGTTATCGTTAAATATTGAAATCTAGTACCATAGATACTAAACATTCACATGCAACATATCGCACATCACAACACTTTCCGTTTTCAATTCCTGACGCTGATGTGAAAGCTATATAATTTGGCGAGAACAGGGAGCTGTATGAAAGCTCGTACTCCTTGGTAAGATTTTACATTGTAATCCCGAGTTGCATTTTACCCGTCGGGAGGTAACCTTTTTTCTCATAACAGAAAGTTTAGTTTTCCAAAATAGGGAAGATGGGATACGTAGTTCAATCAACTAGTAGAGCTGCAGTCATATGCCAAAGTTTTGAGTATCGGTCAACGCTAGGTGTTCCTATGATAGGGCGATGCGCACTGTTTAACAGTCAAAAAATTTCCTAAATGGCTAACAATAAACCTAATTCCTGACCAGAACAAAGAATACAAAAGTTAGTGCTAAAGAGGGTTGAATTGCCTGCCAGGGTAAGGTTAGATTAGATGGGAGTTTTAAGGTCCAGTTTCCAACAAATTGGTTCAAGTCGAGCCGGTCTCGGCCTTTTTTCCCAGCTGACTCACTGTCTTGCTTTCCCTATCCCATCAATTTCTTATGCTGAGCACCAACACAACGGGAATAGGTTCCTTTTGTGAAGACTGCCCGGGACGTTAAAGGAACTTGTTAGTTTCATATTTTTGGCAATCTATATTTTCTTATCTGAGCAATGATTGTTTGGTAATCACGGGAGATTTAAAGGCAAATATCGAATCACTCCTACGAAAGTTACCCGTTGTCTCTTTTTGAACCATTTTAGTCTGCGTGTGCCAAAAACAATGTTTATTTTTAACGGTGGTGACATAAAAGTGACTTTCTTTAGGATAACATTTGTATGATGCACCTAGTTTTGACCTCGCTTGCAGCTCTTAAAGAAATGCAAAATAATTCACATTTCTATGAAGGTCAGACACACGCTCCTTTATCGAAAATCACCTTAAACTATGTGAACGATTTTGTACCACTTGCAAATCGAATTTCATAGTTTGAACCTGTCCAAAGGTAATCTTACCACGTTTATAGGGAGTGGCCTAGCCACAGGAGCGCAGGGCGGTGATTGCCACCACCACCCGGCTCAGAAAAATTAAAAAACAATGGAAATTTGCCATTTGTGACACCAGTGAACTACAGTATGGTTTCCTAATTCGTGTTTCTTGGAGTTATATATATTTAACTATATTTTGTTTCCAAAAATCAAAAATCCATCCATTTAAACTCCATTTAGCCTAACCTTGTGTAAACCATGCTTTGTTTGTTTTGTTTGTGTCTATCTTCTTCCTAGGCACGCCGGAAGAGAAAGGACTCAACTGGATCAAGGAAATGTCACATCTGGAAAACGGGGATAAAGAAGAAAAGGTAGACGGCAAGCCGAGTATTTACGATCTTCCTGCTGGTATGAACTGGATTCGAAGACAAAAATGGACAAGATATTTTCCATGTAGTCCTACTTTTGCGGGATTCAGAAAAAGCTTCCTGTCCTATAAAGCAATTCAAGTGTGATCATATGGCACTGGGGGATGGTATTTCGAATATGCGTAGCCTACTATTACTGTAATTGCATCGTAACAATTTCTTCCCAGCCAGTCGACAGCAAGACGAAAGGCTTTTTCTTTTCTTGAGGGCGGATTTATAACGTTCCGTGACGCCATAGCTCATTAATGGGCAGTGCGATAAAATTAACCAGTTTCGAAGGCTGATTTATCAGTAATTTTATTGTTTATAAGTAATGAAATGGCTGCATTTTACTAATAATAAATGGGAAGATCAAATTTTGTCAACAACTGGCAACTTCAAGCATTCAAGCATCTCAACATGCTGTTTGTCCAAATTTTGGAAAAGCAACGTAGCCACTGAACTGCACAGAAAAGTCGAATTTTCTTATATAATCGCGCTCTTTCTAATTTCTAAACTTGCATATGCGATGAATAGGTCCTCAATCTACCATTTTAAAGGCAGTCATTCGTCACCCTAAACTACAGTTTCAGTATGCATATATCAAAACTCTCAATTGGTACAGCTCTTTGATTGGCATCACATTCAAACAATGCATCATAGCTAAATAACACAGCATGGGCACTGAGAGTGTCTTGATTGCACATTATGGACTTGTATGGCCACTGGGACAAGCCATGAAGCAATAAACTAGGATTGTGTCTGGATAAAGAGGAGTTTTAGATAAATGTGGGAGGGGCTAGAAGTAAGTAGGTTGGGAGAATAGGAACTGTTTGGGATGATGAAAATATGCCTTTAAATACACAACTTTTTTAATCATTCTTTAAGTCAATTTCACGACAAATACAGGGCAATTTGTTTTCGAATGGCTTCGTGAACATCAACCTCCGCACTGTTCCCTATTGTGCTTCACGTAGGCCTACTGATTATGCGGACAAATTCTCTGCGCACATTGTAGGCCTATTATGGGTGTATATTGAGTCAATCGGTACCTTGAATCGGTCATCTTCGTATGATCATATGACGGTATGACACTTGTTTAATGACCGCAGCAAGATGCCACTATGCTACATAATATTCATTGTATAAAACATCAATATAAAGATGTGATTTATTATTTCAATCAAGGGACACAACATATGTAAGCATTACTTTTAAGAGTTATATGTACTACAGAACAAATTTTGTATTTGGAGTATAGTGAATATTCAAACAAAACAGGTTCACATTTTAAAATTTTTAGGACTGATACAAGTAACTTTTGGTGCAGAACATTTAAAAAAAAAGCTTAACGAGTTCGTATTTTAAACTTCTCAGGAAATTTGTTCCAGAGTGCTTGTCGTTTACTATTAAAATCAGAGGTATCTTCAAATTGCCTTCAAATTTATCGGAACTGTTAAAATTAACTTTTGGTTTATGATAATCATTTCAAAAATGCGTAACCTCTTCATCTTTTAAAGGCTTCGGGACTTTTATTGCAGAGTGCTTGACATTTTCTTTTAACTAGCGTATAATAAACATTTCAGAACGTGTAACAGATCAGTTAAGTATTGTTTATTTGACCTTTTCTTGCAGAATGTTTCCCATTTACTTGAATTGTTTTTGGAGTGACTGCTGCTCCCAATTTCACATTTTAATTTTGAAAATTGAAGCAAGTGCGTAACAGTGTTTAGAAGGAAGCGATGATGCAACCACTCGTGCCAATTATTAACTTAACCCTGCCTCCGTTTGGGGCTATTTTAGAAGATGATGGAGTGATCAATAAATACTCTCATTGCCAAACCTAAAGGTAGGCTATATAGCCAAATTATGGGCTAAGATTTTGATGAAAT
This sequence comes from Holothuria scabra, assembly GCA_037179385.1. Taxonomy (NCBI): domain Eukaryota; kingdom Metazoa; phylum Echinodermata; class Holothuroidea; order Aspidochirotida; family Holothuriidae; genus Holothuria; species Holothuria scabra. Next base: position 48,214,875 of record CM074185.1, read on the forward strand.
TGACTTGTATATAAAAAGACAAGTCTGAGGTTACAATCTCGTTTCGAAGTGTTTCATCCATCGAGCAAATGACTTGTGAACCGCAACTAACATTTTGGTAAAAGGACACAACGAGCCAACATTTTCACTTGCTTTTCTATTTCGGGGAGTAAAAACTTTTTCACTCAATACTTCCCGTCCACAAATAAACCGACAGTGTTACACTCGATGTGGCTACATTTTTTAAAACGTGTGGAGGACTTTAAAAAATTTACACCGAGTTAAATGATTTAACATTATGATTTTACCCTTTAATAACCGACGTAATGGTTGAATTATTATGTTTCTATCTGTATTCTTCTATTCAACCTTAAAAAGATAGTATTAATCACGCCCACTCCATATAATTAGTCTGTGTTTTTACATGGTGTTTATTAAATTGACGGTAGGTTGTAAATAATGTTTTCTTAACGTGCAATAGACAGATAGGAATAATTTAAAACTCACGAAATATGTTTAGAATAGCAAATAAATAATAGGTCGGGAATTGTTTCCTTCGATAAAAAAATTCCAAGAATGTCAACTTTACGCATGAACATAGGGAGGTGCATAATTATTCCTCTTTGTACACAATTTACATCAAAAATCTTGCGAGGGGGCTTTTGTTAGGTATTTCAGATATCCAGACCACAATCAGCGTTTGAAAATAATTGTGACATCATCAACTCCCTTGACTTAATGTGTTATTCAACGATGCGTTTTTTTCAGATTCGTGCCTTAAATATTTTATGAAAATTGAAATATTTTTTTTAAAAATGGCTAAGTTTTGGTATCATACGTCATATAGAGGGAGTCCATCCTCTCTATTCATGCAACAGAGATAAACATGCTATAAAACTACTTATAAGATCCCATTCCCTAATGGAACCCCCATAGCTCGGCGAATAGAATAAGCAACTCTGATGAAAACTCTGCATCTGTGGTTTTGTCTCTACACTAATCTGCTGGGTGACTAACAAATTACAGCAACTTCTAACACCCTGTGGCGTTGTACGCAGTGTGTAGATAAAGCCAATACTACTTTCAATGTAACACAGTCAAGTTGCACGTCGGTGCACTTTTCATGAGTGAAGCAGGAAATGTCTGTGTCAATAAACTTTGGGATGGACATCGTTTGTGGACACAAAGGATAAGATGTTGACCCGAGAGATATGTTGTGGTCAGTTAGTAGCTGAATGCTCTTGAAGTTTAGGTAGAAGGGATAAAACCTCATGAAAATATAGCAAGATAAGTGCGTGATTTTGCGAATAAGGAAATCTAATCGCATTTTGATTTTGATTTTGGTGATAGCAACAAAAAAAGATTTTTTTATAAGTGACCCTGATAATTCACCTTTCACTGATATCATTGGTATGTATGATAAATAGTAAGGATCGATCAAATACTTGTCACGCACTAATCTCAACTCAAAAATGTCAAGGGTGCATACTTATAGCGAAACCCAATTTCGACATCCTACTCTCTGGTTAAGAGGCATTTCAAATCGGGTCCATAAAAAGAAATGGACATTAATTAAATCCGAAGGCTCTTACTAGAAATTTCATGTGAAACTTTGATTGTGTCCATGACTGTTTCGAGTTTTTTTTTTTTTTTCTTTTTTTCACCTTTCACCTCTCGGGTCCATAATTAAAGGCGTCAAGGAAGACCATCAATATAAAGCAAAATTTGATTACCCCCCCCCCCTTCTCCCGATAATAAAATACAGAAATGTCAGTTAAAATGTAAAAATTGTAAGTAAAAACAAAGCACTGGCCAACAACGTAAACCCATTGTGATTCGAGTCCGGAAATGTGACAATTGTTAATAAATAAAGTTTAACCAGTGTTCCTCTTAACGGTCATAAAGAGTATTGATGTTTAAGAGACTAACTTTTAGAAACATTGCTCATATGTGGTTTTTAAGATATAAAGAGGTAAAGTACTTAGAGCAAAAATTTGATTTCCGTATGTGAAGACGACCCAGATATGCACAGTTTGGAGAAACTTCCATTCAAATCGAACATGTATTTCTCGAGATATCAGCAAATGAGGTTTCTAGATGTGTGTTCCAAATTAAGTTAACTTGACTGGGCAGCACGACCATCACATTGACAAGGAATTCTGTGTTTACCAGTTGTGTTGACGCTGAAGTTAATAGGTCTAGGAGCTCCATGAGGGAAACGCAAAGTACTTACGTCACTTATGCAAAGATTCTTGTAAAGGTAAACGAAAAACAAAAGAGGGTGCGATAAGTTGAGGGCCGTGCTCGTTTCAAGTTTTTTGTTAAGATGTGACCGATTTACCTGCTCTCATCATATTTTACTTAGAAAAGATTTTCAAAACTTAATGTGTCTTTAAACCCTTCTTTCAAGTGGAATTGAAGCAAGCACGACCCTCATTACTTTGTTTTTTAAACTAATATAAATGTGCACGTTGGCGTGGCTACGGGGGGAATTGCCCCCTGGCTCTGAAAAGGGAATATTTGGGGAATTTGCAATACGAAGCACCAGTTACAGTGCGTTTTGCTTTATATTCTAATAAAAGCTCCGCACTTTATATTATTTGTTCGCGCCCCAAATTGTGATCCTTACTACAGTAAGTACTTGCTCATAAATCGTTCTGGTAAAGTCGTTACAATGTCTTTTTCCTAAATTTTCTTCAATGTAGGCACTTGATTTTGAAACATTTTGTCTAAAAAGGTCAACGAAGTTGCGGAAACTTTTTAAATGTCTTCGGGAAGCCGCAATCCGCAGGCCTCAGATCGCATTATGTAACTACAACGACCTTCATTCTCCATTTAATCTCAGATAATACTAATAGGAAACGCAGATTCTGAAATAATTCCCGATATTTTCAAGTTTCCTTACAGGAAAAAACTACAACCTAAAATTTTCTGCAATGCAAGTTCCATACATTTCTTTAAAAGAAATCAAATTTTCGGGTCGCTCCCTGCCCCGCAATTTCAGTCCCCACTATAGTAATAATCAAAATTGGATGTTTGCCCCTGGAAAACGTCTAGCTACGCTATTGGTGTCATTGAAAGTTTGTAGTGAATCGCAAGCTTATGTAGTACCTGTTCCTATATATGTTACCCACTGGCCCACTAGCCTCAGACCAAAACTGCTGCACTCTGTGCAGTCATCACGCATAGACTGACTTTCGATTTAGTTGCTTGCATACGCTGTTGCTGCCTCCAGAACCATACCTGTTAAAGGGCAGGAGCAGTCATCCCAAATTGAAGTAGTGTAGTAGACCGTCCAGTTTCATGATTGGCTGTTGAGAGTCACATGACACTGTTTTTTCTCTTCAAATGTGAAATTTACAGGAAATAACTGCTTGGTTTACCCTGAATATGCAATAATTACATCATAAAATGTAATGAAAGATACTTCGAAGAGAAATAAGACGAAAATTGTGCTATTTAGCTTTTTCTTCGAAAAAATGTTGGGGGGACTGCTCTTTACCTTTAAAGCAAGTCTTGAACAGATCCAACATTACGCTTATGTGTAAAACTCCACTTCAAGGGCATTTGGAACAGATACACCATCACATTTATGGCGACAACAGGATAGGCTGTATTATTATAAAATCGTTTGAAATCATTGCATTGTGTTGCGGATTATGAGCCAGAATGTACCTGGTATCCTGAGGCTAACTTTTTAACTCAGAGATATACTAAAACCTTGGAGCTTCCGCGGGGTTTTGCCCCGTAAGTCCGCACCGGGACTTTGCCCCTGGAACTCACCGAGGGCCTTCAGGCAGGCCGCGGCCCCTGGACCCCACATGTTTTCCCAACTTCATTGCTTATTCCGATGATCACCAAGCTGAATGGCGGGAAATTTCATTTTTAAAGTTTTCGGTAGTTCGAACCGGTCAAAAGACAAATTCCAGAACTACGGTATGCATGGCAGACCTTCCGGCTACAAGTGGGATACTCTGATCACTTGACCATGCCTTTGGGTCTAGCTGTTATTCAATATTCCTTTCGGGAAACGTTTAACAATTCAGTTTTAATATGTGATACTGGTACCTTGTGCGCAAGCTTTATCCCTTGATCTAATCAACTAATGAAAAACACGGGTCTTCTGGTACACTTTAAGGTCAACAGCAGCCCCACACTTTTTTGAAGCACTTTTTTGAAGCAACAGCTAAATATCACATTTTCTTTCTTATTTCTTTTCAAAGTAATTTCCATCATGTTTAGTGAACTCAAAATTGTCGCATGCGCAACTTCAGTAATTAGCTAGATGGATTTTTACAGCACAGTTTCCAACCAATTGGCCCAAGTCGAGCCGGTCATGGCCGTTTTTCCAGTTATGACTCACTGGCTTGTTTTCCCTAGTCCATTGCTTATGCCGAGCACCAAGCACAATGGCAGTAGGTTCCGTTTTAAAGGGAAAGGTAAAACAAATTCCATTTTCAAAATGGATTTTCCATCCCAAAATGGGCAGCTTTAAATGTACTATATCACACATATCTTCTGTATTTATGAGCAAATGCTGAAAATTTCAGTGGTAAATACTCATGGGGTATGGGAAAATTGAAATATTTAGCTTTTACACCACAAAATGGACAGGGGTTATATTCCATAATATGAATGGAAAAAACATGGATTTTGGAAAGTATTAACTTCATAGTAAATTCCAAATTTGAGGAGAGAAAGTGTTGTCACATGACTCTCAACAGCCAATCATTAAACAGGACATTCTACCACGCTTTTCCAGTTGGGGTGATTGTTCGTACCCTTTTAAGATACAGAAGCCATCATGGTCATGGGTTTACAGTTATTTACTAAAAGCACAGTGATTAGAAGTTATGATCTATACCAGACCTTTAACGAACCACGAATACGCCTCATACGGTGCACCGTAACTGAATGTGAAGTGCCGTTCTCAACAAATATCCATTTTTATGAAGCTATGGAAATTTTCACGTGACGACCAATCAACGCACATCCTCTTGGACAGCGTGACATTCCTTACATACAACAAATAATGGCCTAAAGGAAGATTTGCTGTCCATCTAGTGAGTTTTGCCCCACAAACGGTTTAACCTCTCCCAATGTTGTAGAAATATATTCTCAAAACGGGGTTTCTCTTTTACAAGACGACAGCATACCATCTATGTGTTTCATTTCTAGCCCCCTTACTGAAATGGCTGTCACAGGCTGTTGAATTACAAGCGAAGTTTGAAAAATTGATTGAATTCATAGACAAAAAGAAAATGTAACTGAGCTTTGGATCTATGCTATGACATCAATCGACCTATTGCTTAAAAACCCACAATAGGGCAGATTAGCAAGTTTAAAAAAATCAATTTTTAACACGTTGTAGAAAGTCGTAGAAGTTGAAACTCTTTATCAGCAGAGAAGCGACATGGAAAAAATTGAAAGAATGTGTACAGTTGAGCAAAAATCCTAAAATTAATGGTACAATTAAAGCCAACGCTGCTGAAAATATCACCACAAAGGTAGCGCTATCAACAATTCCCATGAAACCATCCTCGACAGCGACTATGCAGCTAGTCGTTTAAAGTGTGTGGGTTTTGTAAAGGGTTCAGAACAAAAGTGTTAAACAATAAACATGGAACACGATCGCATGTTATCACATTCACTCAAAAAGCCAACTTAAGATAAATGAAAACGATGATAAGTTCACTTTTGTTTATTTATTTTATGAAGCACGTTTAAACAAAATCCGGGTTTGGTCACAATATTATCTTAAGGATATTATACACATTTCCTATACGTTTTCCTCCTCAAAATTGGCGATGACCTCTTCAGTAACATCCTTTGCAGGCAGTTCTACCACAAATGATATCTGGGTTATACACTCACCGCACTACGATTTTAAAATAATATGCCTTAGTTGTACAAAAGTTTTATCCTAGTTCCTCTATTGCATCTCTTTCGCATGGACATTTCTAAGCGTGACTGTTCAATAGTAGCGTAGCTAGGATTGTGTCATGGGGAGGGGGAGGGTTGGGGCACGACATAAAGGAAAGGTCTAAGAATAGAGAGAAAAACCCGCTATTTTAGGTGTTTTTTGCATTGCAACGTTGGGTCATGTGGGGATTTTAAACCTCCAAACCACCCCGTGGCTACACCACTGCTGTTCAACATTAGAATCCCCAAACACCAGAAATTTTGAAATATTATTTTCTATGCATATAGTAGGTCTGCATTTCGATAAGACATTTTTAATATCGTTTTTGTTTAATTGTTCTATATTTAAAGCCAGGCTCATTTCATTTCACATGGTTTTCAGTCCCCGGGTTAAAAGTATTCTAGGCCCCCTCAGGCAGGTAAATACAAACGGCTAGTAGCCCATTCCCTAGGCGCTGTTCCTTATAGGTTTACACATTGTGTAGTCGAAAATAAATTTTCTATTTTCTGTCTTGTATTCGTGTATTATTTTATTTACTGTATGGCATAGACTGATATAGGATTTTGTATTATTGTTGAAGGTGATTGACTTAGTCCATTGCCTGATTCTGGCCAGCGTCTTAATGACACCATACATCCATCAATGGTCACCACGTGGTCACCATGAATGCATCAAAAAAGATGTAGGATTTAAATGTGCAAAACACAATTGGTGTGCATTGTTTTATGGGTTTGATAAATAAACACCTCCATTTTAGACAGCGGTGTCTCATTTTATCGTAAATTTTCTACCTAAATTACCCTACACGATGTAGAAGTTCTTAAAGGTTCTCTACATAAAAGATATTTGTTACTCTCCTTGGTTTAAGTACAATTTGAAACATCCCCGATAACGCCAGTACGTCGTTTAATTGGAATTTGCCAAACGATGTAAACCATTGTGGTACAAGACTCATTGATATTGGCTAGCCGAGGTACGTAGAATTTTTCATTGTCAAGTATATGGGATGTTTAAGATCAGCCTCAAATTCCATAATTGTTCGCATGTCCTTGATTATTTATGTAAAGGATGTAAGAATGCCTATTGTTACGCGAAGACCTATAGACCTTACGCATTGCCGACATTTTGACGGCATCCTTTTAGCATCAATTAAACATGTGTCCGCACACATAAGAATTCGCCCCGCCCCTAGCAGTCTATGCCCGTATTCGACATAAAGGTACGTCGTACCTTTAAAATTGCACAGTAGTTAGCTCGTCCATACAAAACTGAGAAACTACCGGAAAACAACCATCTAAGATTTAATAGCAAATTAAAAAATTGCTAAAACTGATATTGTTTTGCATAATACATATAAAAAATTATTTTACGTTCAAGATATATTTACGTTTCCCTCCAAAACCGGACTTTTCAAAAGCACCATAACAAGTGGCAAGCTTTTCTTTCTCTACTAACTTCTGCAAAATGATTTTCGTTCTATCTCCTATCATGCTAGAATCAAATTTCTAACAAACATACAAAATTCAGGGCGATGACCACTGTTTACCTAACTGGCTCTATAGCCATAGTATCTTACCTAATCACTATCCCTAACAAAGAATACAACCGGTACAATAAAAAGGCAACAACCAATCAAGAAATACCTTGTTAAACAATACTCATCTACCCAAAAATTCACACGAAAAGTGGTTGGTACCTTGACTTGTTCGTTAAGCAATTATAAAGGCGAAAATGATACCACTATTCAACTTTTTCGACAGTGATCCTTTATTAACCAAATAATATTTAATGATATTTTCGCCAATAAATGGCGTGATTGGGGATAGAATTAAATCAAGACTGGTTTCTGTAGAGATAAATAAAACACTGTAAAATATCCCTGTAAAATTACACTATTAAAAACAAGGAAATACATCTGAATCCCGGTTGCAGACGCAGCAGGGATTCTAATGTATTTCTCTGTTTTTTTTTCTTTGTGTGTGTGTGTAATTTTTTAAACGTTTTTAACAGTCTTTAATGTTATGATTTTAAGAAATCAGTTCCTAAGTAAATCTAGACGTAGAGACTCCCCAGTCTCCTTCAAATGTGTAAATACATCTTTCGTCACTAGAAGGCTATTTTTGCACACTTTATGTCCCAAAAGAAATTTTATCAAAGTGTGTAAAAACTCACCTATATGGAATCCAAATCCAACCCCGCGGCAAAACGCTGTTACTTTCGACACGATCAAATAAAAAAATGTTCCTGCAGAAACGACTGCCTTGAGTTGAATACCCGATAAGCCAGTTGACTTAGTTTTCTTATTATATGTCCTTTACCACCACTGAGAGAAGTACGGGTATAAAACTACACGGTGTACATTCAATGTAACCAACGCTGAATATCGTGATTCCTGAATCGTTACACCCAGTGGATATCATTTATGCTCCTGCGCAACAGATACCCGTTCGATAACAGACTGCTGCCCATTTTTTAATTCCTAGAGTTAAGCCGTGGTTTATTTACAAAAGATTAAACACTTATGTAGAAATTTACACCGTATGCCTCCGTTTTCTCATGATTCACTTAAATGAGGAACTCGTGATTTTCCCTTTTGCACTCTCATGCCACCCCTTTACAGAACAAACAATAAATCCATCTGGACAATGAGACAAAAGAGAGGACAGTTCTTTGAGTGTAATACTCCCATCTCGTAATTTAATATTGTTTGTCAACCACCTTTCACTTTTATATTGTAACAACAAAAATATAATGCGGTAAAGATTTATCATTTCACTCCTTTTGTATACAAGATACCAGATCCGGCTAGACGGCAAAGAGTTATCATGTTAACTTTTACTGCGCTACATTTAACAACTATGTATTACACCACTACAAATATGCAAAACGTCAACTTAAAACAAACGCACTACATCTATCACCGAGATTACAAATTCTACATCTGCTACTGACAGTGGCGAAATTAGGCGGGGCGCACCAGGCGCCCCTCCCCTTTAAATTTTCCAAAGCTTATTTTTTAACTTCACTTAATAGACTATTTAGCCTACTTGTTTCTACGTAATGTTGTATTATCTTATAATTTTTAAACTATGTAATTATAATTGTTACAAATTAATAGCAATTTAGAGCACGCAGTTTCAAGTTTTCCGACAAAATGTCAATAGAGTGATATCGAAGGTCTCAACCCTATTTCTGACCACGATTTATGTAAAACTAAACTTTTTCTTACAATCCATCTGCTATTTGGGTTCATCAGATGTGGAATTTTTTAACCAATGCCGTTAAAATGTCCACAGGCTATACGCACCGTCGATAATGGAAGTTAAAACTGTATGTTATGTAAATTATGCTATCAGTTGCAAACCCATTCCTTTCAAGGTAGTTACGAGGAATTCAGGAAAATTGGTCAATTTCAGGATCCAATCCGATTGGATCCAGCCTAACTTTTTACAATTACTTTAGTGCACTGATTATAGCATCGATCAAAACTTGGGATTGATTTCTTTTTGCGGCAAAGGCTATACAATATTATCCACATACAGATTTACTCTAAAAACCATTCAACACATAATAAGACTTTGAAAATTACGTTACGGGTCACAGAGCATAGAATGCATAAAAAGCGAATGGCCAAACTTCGCATGCGCTTAATGTATGTTCACTTATTTTATACTATCTGTGATCCCGTTCCTTCCTTTTTTCATTTCATTTCATTTCATTTATTTGTTTCATCGTAACGACCAATAATAACAATATTTACATATATACAGTGTTGTAACAAATTACGTTTTGAAAGTTACGAAAGGAAGTACTCTAAAAAACCTTGGTAGGCTTATGGGACAGAGCACTCCCTGCGAAGTACAAAGACAAAAATATGAACATTAACCTAAACGATATACAGTGAACATAAGAATGGTGAATGTTATATGAAGTACTTCGTTAATCAATACTTTTCAATGCAGTGATTGCAATACTTAATTTTGAAACTGGAAATTGATTTACAGAGTTGGACTTCATTAGGGAGGGTATTCCAGGTTGAGGATGCTCTTACGTGTAAACTTTGCTTCAGAAAATTTGAATTAAAACGTGGTAACCGGAGATATCCGGACTGCCTTGTATTATGGTCGTGTGTGTCATAGTTAAATGAGAACATTTGTTGAAAGTACGGTGGAGCAAGATTATGTACGATACGGTAAGCAAAGATTGCTTCTTTGAAGTGGATTAAATCGGTGAACTTCATCAAGTTAAGTAGAGAAAAAGTTTACTGGTATGTTCAATTGAGTTTGCCGAGCAAATGTGCCGGATTGCCCTCTTTTGTAATGTAATGAGTTTGGTTAGGTGTGTCTTACTTGTCCCAGCCCAGACAGACAGGCAGTATAGAAGGTGTGGCAAGAAGAGGGTGAGATAAAGGGAACGAAGGATATTCCTGGGCAAATAGTGTTTAAGCTTAGACAAAATTCCAGTGCACTGGGCAATTTTTACACTTATGGCGTCAATATGTGGTTTCCAAGTTAAACGATCGTCAATTAAAACCCCTAGGAATTTAGTACAATCAACTTTTTGTAATGATTCACCATTCATGAAAATTCTAATACCACTTATATTAGGTGTATTACTGCAATTTACTTTACTAAATAGCATAAAATTTGTTTTCTTTACATTTAAAGAGAGCTTGTTAGCTAAAAACCATTCATGAAATTGACTAAGTTCAGTACATACAGTGTCTTTTAACTGATTAATATCATCACCTGTAAAGAATATACTAGTATCATCTGCAAAAAGAACAAGAGTACAAGCATTAGAAACGTTTACTATGTCATTTACATAAATTATAAAAAGTAAAGGACCTAAAATGGATCCTTGAGGAACACCACATGTTAAGCTTAATGATTCAGAGTTGGTTCCATTGTAATTCACAAACTGTTTCCTGTTGGAGAGAAAACTCTTAATCCACTCAAGTCCTAATCCCCTTATACCATAGTGGAAAAGTTTTTCACCAAAATGGCATGGTCAATTGTGTCGAAAGCCTTCGACAAGTCTAAAAAAATTCCGATTGATGTTTTGTTTTGATCTAGGGCTATATTCAATTGATTTATTGCGTGGGCGAGAGCTAGCTCAGTAGAGTGGTTTGGCCGAAATCCGTATTGTCCGTTGTACAAAACACTGGATTTTGTGATAAAGTTGTAAAGGCGATTATGGATAAGTCTTTCAAATATTTTGGAGAAACAAGGTAGAATGGAAACTGGGCGATAATTATCACAATGCATCGGATCGCCTTTCTTGAAAATAGGTATGACTTTGGCTACTTTAATATGATCCGGTACGATACCGGTCCCAAGCGACCTGTTGATAACATAAGTAAGGGGTTTGGATATGAAATGTATGACTTTCCTCACAATACCAGGCTTAATCCCATCAAAACTAGCGGCCTTATTGGGCTTTAAACAAGACATAAAAATTTTGATAACTTCATCCTCGTCTGTTGGAGTAAGGTACATAGTTGAAGGATTGCTACCTTTAAGATATATACTAGCATTCGCATTACTCTGTATTGTAGAGGCAAGGTTAGGGCCTACATTAACAAAGAATTCATTAAATGCATCTGCTATTGTCTTCTTATCGGTTATTTCATCATTGTAATGAATAAATGAGGTCGGATATGAGAATTTACCTTTCTTATTTTTGTGTAATACATTGTTAATGGCCTCCCAGGTGCGCTTCAGGTCATTTTTACAGCTATTAAATTTTGAAGAAAAATAATTTTTCTTAGCAATACGTATGACATGATTTAACTTATTGCGATATGTTCGAAAATGCGTACCATCATCGGCCATATTTCTTAAGTATTTCTTATACAGTTTGTTCTTATGTTTAATGGACTGCAAGATACCAGCACTTATCCAAGGACGTCGCTTCTTACGACTCCTTCTAGGGTAAACATAAGACATCGGAAAACAATTTTCATAGTGATTACCAAATATAGTAAAGAAGGTGTTGTAAGCGTCATTTACGTCATCAGTTTCATAAATTACATTCCATTCAATATAACGCATACTATTCACAAAGTGATTAACATTACTTTCAGAATAATTCCTAGCATAAAAACCATTATCTTCATTGTCTTGACAGGGATGGGCCCTAAGAAAGATTGGGAAGTGGTCGCTTATATCTGTGATAAAGACTCCAGATGTGTAATTACTGTTACACGTAGTATTTGTGAGAATATTGTCAATCAGAGAAACACTTTGGTCAGTTACACGAGTAGGCCTAGTAATAGTAGGAAGGAAGTTGTTAGAGTAAAGCAGGTGCAAGAAATCGGTTGAACTGCTTTTGAGCAGATCAATGTTGAAGTCACCCATAATATAACTCTGTAAATTTTCGTTTGAAATCTTGTTTAATATTTCACTCAGGTAATCATTAAAACACTGAACTTGACCATTAGGAGGTCTATAAATTACCCCAACAAGGATAGGTGGATTGAGGTTCTTCCCATTTAAAGCCTTTATCTCAACAAATACGCTCTCTATTGTATCACGGAAAACAGATATATCATCCCGCTTGATAAAACTTAGCTTATTCGAAGCAAATAGGCCCACACCACCCCCCTTTCTAAAGGTTCTATGATTTTCTATAAAAGTATAATCCTCTATTTGAATAAGGGGGGAGCTAGCGCTGTTATCTCCCAGCCAAGTTTCGCTGAACCCAATCACAGAAAAATCATGATCGAGGGTAGAAAGGAAGTCCAAGAATGACTCCAAATTTTTATTCAGGCTACGGCTATTTGCATGAAAAAGAGAAAAGGTGGGTCCATCAGCGGAAATCTGATTAAATTTGTCACTGTCATAATAACTACAGTCTACACTATATGAATCTACCCCTTGATAAAAGGTATGTGTGAGAAGATCTGCCTCAGTGTCGCAGAGATTTGTTACGTCAGTACTAGACATAGTAATGTGGCATTGAAGTAGAAAACCATCTTGCCAGAGTAAATTTTTCAGCACTGTTGCGAGGTAGAAACAACCAAGAAGTAGCAAGTGTTGAAGAATTGGAATTTTTAAGAGTTACGTACGGTAAGTACGTGCATGCTAGCATAAAGATCATGTGATTCACTGTAATATCAAGCATAAAGACAAAACAATACATAAACAAACTTAACAAACAAGAACGGATCATACTTTACAAAAAATTGAAACCTTTGGTTGTCACAAGAAATTGAATCACAAGCGCTGCAGATCGTTGTGACCCCAGATTCTCTTTGTGGATTCTGTACCCTCCTTCGATAATAGTGCTATGATTTTACCGTCATGGGACCACGCTGATTTTACAAGGGGGTGGGCTTTTTCATGAACTAGATAGAGAATATTTTATATAAATTTATTTGGTCACACCAGGGAGGTGTTATTAGGTCTAGTAACACCTCCCTGGTCACACAAACCAGACAAATAGGGGAAACTTTCTGTCTAATTTGCAAAATGCGAAGGTGGTTTAAGACAAGTCGAATTATGCTCTTTTCTTATACCTAAAAGAATAATTCTTATTAAAATTGACAATAAACTCATCTATGCCAGAGCTGTCATGGTCACTAAAACTTACAAAGTAATTTTTTTAATGAGAGAATCGACTGAGTGCTTTATTAGAATGATTTTGACATAAATATAATTTTACTAGTATTTTTCCTTTTACATTGTATTATGGAAAAAGTATGCTATCCCGAGGGAGTAGAGACTGAATCTACATGCTACTAATGAAATCAATGAAAAACGCAAAGCGTTTAACAATGTTTATCTCTCATGCACATGACAATAAAGTGGTATATTTCATCAACCAAAAAACTTTAAAAGCTACTGCGATCTCAAATATGAATCTTACAGTAGTGCATCGTATTCTTGGTCAGGTATTTTACCATCGTTGTGAAGCTAATGGAGACCCCCAGATCCAATTGTTTCAGTTTTTTACGTTCACAGAATTATAGGTTGCAACGAATTTTTATTCAAAATTAAGAAGGGACGATTCTCCTCTGTTTACCTTGTGTGAGGATCCCCCTTATCTTTAGACCACTTTTTCCGGACCTATAACATAACGACATATTTTTGGAAAGATATTTCATCAAAAATATTTAAAGAGTGGCCTCAGCTTAAATCAAGATCAAGTAAATTTTGGTTTATTTCATGAAGCAAGTTTTTGCAATTTTCTCACTTTTAATTGAAGGGAACACTTTTTGGCAAAAAAAGCTCAAAGTAACGACTGCTTATGTTTTACTTACAAGCCTGGGAAATGTCATTTCCGGCTATCTGAGGGGTCGTGATTTTTCAAGATTTTCTGTATGCTCCGCGCCAACCAATGGTGGCGCTCCGCTTAGATATTCGTTCAGGCAGATGATCGACCCACAGTCCCCCCCCCCCCCAACAAAAAATCCTAGGTCCTCCCCTGACTGAGGTTACAAATTCTAGTTTTAAATGATTATAACACGTACAGTTTGGCTGTGTTCTGACTAAATTTCGAAAACGTAAATGGTAAACAGCCGTGGTGCGTGGAAGAAATCGGAAAGTTTAGGGTGATATTTTTGGTTCAGATTTACGTGGAAGAACATGGATTTAGCTGGGCTTCACACAGTAGGCTATTTAGATACCATGGAGAGGTAGCACCTCTTTTACGTACTTTGAGTAAATGCAAGCTAATGCAAAAGTTTGAGTAGTTTTAACGCCTTGTAATGTGTTTAATTCCATTCCTATCTAAGTGTGCTTGTACATTGGTACGGCAAGTATCTTGATCTAATTTTTAATATTTTGTATTTAAATGTGTTCCAATATTTAAGTTTACTCAGACATACAACTAGTATACATATCTAGAAGTTATTGTTTATTTACACAAGCCTACTAAACAACGATTACATCAAATTTTATCATTGTGTCGGGCGAAGCGGGGGCGATGCGCACTGTTTAACAAGAAATTTCCTAACTGGCTAACGATAACCTAATCCCTTACCTAATCCCTAACCCGAACAAAGAATACAATCGATACAATACAATGGCAACAGCCAATCAAGAAACACCTTGTGAAACGGTGCGCATCTACCCGCGATGCGCACTCAAGAAATTTCATAACCGGCTAAACGGTAGCACTAATCCCTTACCCAATCCCTAAGTAACCTTATCAAAGAAAACCGTGGATGCAATAAAATGGCAACAACCAATCAAGGAACACTTCTTTGAACAGAGCGCATCAGTCCATTGTGTCTACAATGGTACCACGGCACTGAGCGTTAATTGTTAGATCTGAGTTGACAACGAATTAGGACATTTATAATTTACTGCCAGTTTATGGCTTCTCTGGGTTACCTTCAGTACGTTACCTGTACAAGGTGAACTTCTGGCTACACAGGTAATGCCCGCAGACCTACCAGTGAATTATATTTATGAATATACAACTAACTAACTTAAACATTAAAACCCAAGCAAACAAAGCTATAAAACTCCAAAGCAACTAGGATGCCATAAAACTGTACATTAAAATTTGATCCTACGGCCTTTTCTATTTGCTACTGCGCAGTTAAATCCATAAAAAATTTAGACAGGTTGTACTTGCAGGCAAACACATATCGAGGCCCTTGAATTGTGCATAGGATCGGTCTGCTTTGTAGAAGAAATTGCTAGTTTGATTGAACCCTGGATTGAATCATCTGGGTATAGACAAAAGATATTTAAGGTGGTAGAGGGATACTTAATAGTCAAGAAATTTTGGTGAAATGTGCAATGAAATCTGATGTGTGCCAGTTACGAACAAGTTATGTATAGTCCCATCTCACCAGCCCTGTAAAAATGTTCTGCCACCAACCCAACTTCATGTATTATGAAAGAAAAGTAACCATATCAAGAACCGTCACAGCAATCAGTTTCAAGGGCAGATTTGAACATTTGCCCATGCTGAATCGTATCGACGGACTTCAGCGGTTGACCAGCAAAGGTTTTTGACGGTGTTGTCGTCGAGTCAAAGCCAGTGTAAACCTGCGTATCGGCTTTTAAGTCTGGGAAAATTTTGAGAGTGATTTAAGCATTATTAGAAAGTCAATGGAACTACGTAACGGGTTATCTCCCTTCGAGAATACGCCTTTCTGTCAGTTTCAAATGGTGTGATTATTGATATTAAAACACAGTTAAGTTGGTGAAATCGGGGAAACGGTCGAAATTGATTCACAAACTTAATCATAAAATTCGGGAACGGTTAATGTCGCACATCTTTGTCTATGAGGCGGTGTTACCGGCCCCTTGATGGTACAGCAATACCTTTGCATGGATCCATACATTCTGTACATTGGAGATCACTCAGGTGAAGGCTTCGATAAAAATTTTTTACTTCATATCCTCCGTGATGTTGTTGTCCCTGATGCCGCTCCCTAAACCAAGTCAAAGCGGTACCTTTTTCACTGTTAGCAAACGAACACGTCAGTTTCACGCCCCTTGCACAAAGATACCAATTCGAGGCATTGCGATCGCAATATGCTTATGTTCATCCCGCATTAAGCCGATCACGTTATAAGCATCCACCTTTATGGACTCTTGGAAATGGAGCTGTAACTGTACAAAACTGCTACCTCTTTGCTTGGGTTTTGTCTTATAGACGAAACCGGACAGATTGTGATGGTCTGATTTTAGTCGGCCGTTACTGGGGCCCATCACCTGAAATCTTTAAATCTCCTTCCTCACGTGTTCCATGGATGATTGTACACTAAAGTGTATATTATTTTTCTCAACTTTACTGAATATGAGGATTTGAAGTTCACCTATAAATGAAGACGATTTAAGGGTGATGGACCCCACTTATGGCTGCCTACAGTCACTAAAAACAAGCGCTAATCGGATTCGTCTATACAAGGAAAAACAAAGTGCATGCTCAGTTGCTTGTTGCGATCAAATTGTCATCTTTGTACAGGTCTTTGATGGGTAGTTATACGCACGATTAACATCCTTGGACGCAACCACATGTTTAAATTCAAGTAATTAAATTGCCACGGAAAGCAATCCATGTGTAGAATATTAAACTCTTCCCGAAAACTATTAAATAAACTATTGAAAACGTCCCAGTTCTGCTTTTTCAGCCGTGGTCCGAATTTTTCCCCATTTTGGGCAAAGTTTTTTTTCCAAAGACTACAGAATGAAGTGGGCGGATGAAAAACTTTTCCCACAAGCTGCACGAAAATGTTGCAAATCTTTATTATCACTTTTCTTTTCCATGAAAATCTTTTTTTGAGTATAGTGTTTTCTGTTTTTCGAGCAACAAATCTTTGAAAGCATTCAAATCATCGGCTATTTCGGGCTTTATGATGCACAAGATTTAAAAACAAACTGGAGAATGATTGCTTCGTTTAAGCGAAAGGCTTCCCAAATGTATTGCGATTTTTCCCGTCTTTGATTTTTCGTAACCAGAAAGCCAAAAGGCTTAGTGATTCCTTGCCGCTGAAATGTAAGGCCTTTTTTCACATTGACATTGCTTTTCAATGTTTTTCAAATAACAGGGCTCCATAATGTGCCCACAAAGTACACTTGCAAGGCATCCAATCTTCCTACATTGAGATCCCCCTTGCCCGTTGTGAACCCAAATGACATTTGACCTCCACCAAAAACTTCTGAGACCATGTATTCACCATGTGCCACCTACATGACAATTTACAGGACCCTACAAGTGACCTTTCTTGAAAGACAGTGCAGGAAAACTTGTCAGGCTTTGAACATGCTGACTCCAAATGAATTTTGACCTTTGGGAAAATCAATAGGGATCATCTTATCAATATGACCTATCCCAAATATGAGCACAATCACATGTACCGTTCTTGAGATATCGTGTTTACGAAGATTTTACCTTTTGACCTCTCATGACCCCAAATGACCTTTGATCTCCACCAAAAACAACAGCGATCATCTACTCAACATGACCAACCCACACACCCAAATATGAGCATAGTCACATGTACCGTTCTCGAGATATCGTGTTTACAAAGTTTTGACCTTTTGACCTCTCGTGACCCCAAATGACCTTTGATCCAAAAACAATAGGGATCATCTACTCGATTTAGCCAGTGCACACACCAAATATGAGATTAGTCACACTTACTCTTCTTGAGATACCGTGTTTACAAGCAATTTCGAAGGAATTTACCTATTGACCTCTCGTGACCCCAAATGACCTTTGACCTCCACCAAAAAGAATAGGGATCATCTACTCAATATGACCAACCAACGCACCAAATATATGCATAGTCACATGTACCGTCCTTGAGATATCGTGTTTACGAAGTTTTGACCTCTCGTGATCCCAAATGACCTTTGATCTCCACCAAAAACAATAGGGATCATCATCTACTCAATATGTCCAATGCACACATCAAATATGAGATTAGTCACACTTACTCTTCATGAGATACCGTGTTTACAAGCAATTTCGAAGGAATTTACCTATTGACCTCTCGTGACCCCAAATGACCTTTTACCTCCACGAAAATCGATAGGGATCATCTACTTATAATGATCAGCCTACACACCCAAATATGAGCACAATCACATGTACCGTCCTTGAAAATATCGTGTTTACGGAGTTTTGACCTTTTGACCACTAATGACCCCAAATGACCTTTGACCTCCACCAAAAACAACAGGGATTATCTTCTCAATATGACCAACCTACACATCCAAATATGAGCATAGTCACATGTACCGTTCCTGAGATATCGTGTTTACGAAGTTTTGACCTTTTGACCGCTCGTGATCCCAAATGACCTTTGATCTCCACCAAAAAGAATAGGGATCATCTACTCAATATGACCAACCAACGCACCAAATATATGCATAGTCACATGTACCGTCCTTGAGATATCGTGTTTACGAAGTTTTGACCTTTTGACCTCTCGTGATCCCAAATGACCTTTGATCTCCACCAAAAACGATAGGGATTATGTACTCAATATGACCAACCTACACACCAAATATGAGATTAGTCACACTTACCCTCCTTGAGATATCGTGTTTACAAGCCAAAGCGTCACATACGCACACACACACCAATACACACACACACACACACACACACACACATACACATGACATCACCATCACATAGATTCTTGCCTGCCTTCGGCAAGGAATCAAAAATGTTACCCTGTCTATTATGCTTTTTAATGCTTTTAAATATTTGAAAGAGTACGGATATTCGACCCTTAATTTCGGGCATTGTGTTGTGGAAGACTGATAATTAAGTTCAGGAATGCGCCACCCGAATAGTGTATCGACTTTTTTTTTTTTTTTGAAGGAAAGGCTGTATCACGAAATAACCAGAACCAATCATTATTGATTAAGTTCATAAAATAAAGTAGCAGTGAAGGACAAATCACCAAATTCATTGCCAGAAATTCTCAATCTATTAGCAGCCCTGAAGACCGACAGTTCTTTTGGAGCTTACAACAAGTCCGAGTCAACGTCAAAATTACAGTAAGGGATGTTGTCGACTCACATGAATGTTGATTTCACAAGACCTGTCTTGGCAAAAGTGGCTAATAGGAACGCACTCACGACCGTTTAGTAGGGACAAATGGCGGTCCCGGGACAAGATTTGGGCGTTTATAGTGTATGCCTACCTCGTTTGTTCAAAGCCCAAGTCGACAGGAGAATGTGAATATCGGTTTTAACCACGGTCAGTTTAAGTGGTAAAGGGTCCCTGGTGCTCCAATGTCTTTGTGACCCTCATATGTTAAACTTATTTAAACAGTACATATAGGCCTTGTGCATTGACGACACACTGACGCCATACTTTGGGCAGAACAATGGAACACATGGCCTCACGCATTGCCATGAGACCTTTTCACACCATTGAAAATCACTTTTACGTACACCGACACTACCTTGAACCTTTAACTTTCACCTGTTACAACGCTTTCGAGGGCATCTTTTATAATTGGAAGGGCAGTGCTTTAATACAAATACTTTGATGCTCCCGACAACAGGCTTCCTAATTTTTAATGAAGTGCCACACAGGGAGTTTGTTAATTAATTTAATGCGCCAGTGATGGCCCATCCTGAGAGAGGGGTCTAAAGGGAGGGGACCTCTCCCATTTTGAACCATTTTGAAGTCTATCTTTTCTTCAGATTGACGGTGCTCCGTAATGTACCCACAGAGTATACACGAAAGGCATCCAAGCTTCCTACATTGAGATCCCGAATGACGTTTGACCCAGTGGCGTAGCCACGAGGGCCTGGGGGCCCTAGGCCCCCCAGATTTTCTTCAGGCCCCCCCCCCCCCCCCAGATTTTTTGCGTCCTGATAAAGTAATTGAAAAAAATAAAAATAAAAAAATGTGTAAAAATTATAAAAAAAAAATGGATGAATGTGTGTAAAACACATTTTGTCCGCACGTATGAAATCAAGCAATAACTTGAAAATGCCTACTTTCACAAAATTAGATACCGTTTGTAATCTGCACTGTGGTTTATTGCATGTCACTTCGAAGATGAAACGAAAGTCTCGACGACAAACTTAATGTGACTTTGTTAGGTTAAGACCCTTTCTCCCTTTCGGATGGCTGATTGATTTACTGAAAATAAGGCAATCGTACGCTGGAGACCACTCTTACACGACCCTTCCTATACTTAATTATACACAAAATATGCCGTAAGCAGATAAGGGTAAGGTACTTCCTTTGGATAATCCTTCCCTTCCATCCTTAACAAGTAGGCCTACTGTATGTAGTGCCTCACTCCTGCCCATGACAAGTGCCACTGTAAAACGATTTTTTTCGACAAGCCCTCTTTTTAGTAGTTGGCACTGGCGTCCGGGGGATTTGTAAAATGTCCACAAGGTCCGGATTTCATGTGTTTCCCACATGATCCATATTTCTGCTTTGAGGTTCAATTATTTTGAGGGATTTATTCGTAGTATTTTAATTTTGACCACGTAATGTACCGATGAACAAATACTGCACCATTTTGCACATTGTTTCTTTGGTAGTATGTCTCTTGTAAAATCTCTACAAAAACTAAAAATATTTTTATATTTTTCATGCTCCCCAAAAGGGAAAATCCGAAAACTCAGGCCTGTAATCAGTTCAAAGTTTTGCCAAACACAGCACCATTTTGCATCTAGGAAATCTAACGCAAAGAAAGTTTCTCAGAGGGGGGCTCAACTACTTTTGGTTTTCCTGTTAAAGGGTGAGGTACTGCCTTAGGTAAGCTGAAATCCATTCAAATATTGCCGAATTTGCGGCTGGGAACATCCAGTTTAAAACACGTGGGAAGTGCCGTTTCCGGCCATCTGGAGGGGTTTTAAAGCCCAAATTTTTCTTGTACGCTCCGCGCCAACTGATGGTGGCGCTCCGCTTAGATTCAAATATTGCCGCATTTGCGATCTACGTGCTTCTGAAGATTACAATTTTTCCCAAGGGAAAGGGAGATACCGGCTCCCTTTAGTCTCATCCCCCAGGCCACAGATCAGAAGTGCCCAGTTTTGCGGTCCCTAAAAAGTGTATGTATCACCATTTTTCATAGATTGATTTTTTATTCTCATTATTTGAGACATCGCAGACATGAGATTCGTATTTCAAGGCTGGGTACATCCAGCTTAAAACACATGGGAAGTGCCGTTTCCGGCCATCTGGAGGGGTTTTAAAGCCCCAAATTTTCTTGTACGCTCCGCGCCAACTGATGGTGGCGCTCCGCTTAGATAGTCTTGCCGTGCCTGACCCTCGGAGGTACCAGGCTCCCCACTTGTTACCTAGGCCCCCCAAAAAATCCCATCCTGGCTACGCCACTGGTTTGACTACCTAGAAATAGGGTTCTGCTCACGATATCACATCCACATACTATGTGTGAAATTTTGCAGTATCCAAGACTCCAACCATGGGAAATTTTGTAAATATTATATTTAGACTTTGACCCCTTGTGAACCCAAATAACATTTGAGCTCCACCAAAAACTATAGGGATCATTAATTCACTATTCACCATCTTCATGCCAAGTATGAGGACCCTATAAGTTACCTTTCTTGTAATACTGAGCTAACAAGCTTGTCAGACTTTGACACTGCAGACCCCAAATGACTGTTGACCTTTACGAAAATCGAGTGGGATCATCTATTCTATATGGCCAATTGCAACCCACACACCAAAGGTGAGCTTAATCACATGCACCTTTCTTGAGATACCGTGTTTAGAAGGGTTTGACCTTTAAACCTCTCATGACCCCAAATGACCTTTGACCTCCACGAAAATCGATAGGGATCATCTGTTCAAACCAGCACACCCAAATATCAGTGAGCATAGTCACAAACACCTTTCTTGAGATATCGTGTTTAAAAGGTTTTGACCTTCTGATCTGTCGTGACCCCAAATGACCTTTGACCTCCACCAAAAACTATAGGGATCATCTACTCAATATGGCCAACCCACACACCAAATATGAGATTAGTCACACTTACCCTTCTTGAGATATCGTGTTTACAAGCCAAAGCGTCACATACACACACACACTCACACGCACACATTCACACGACATCACCATCGCATAGATTCCTTGCCTGCCTTCCGCAAGGAATCAACAAGCATCAAAGTTGGAAAAGGAGCATTTTGCAGAATTTCAAAAAAGGGCCAAAGGTCACAAATGGGGCCTTGGACCTAAAATTCCAGCATACCACCCACAAATCTCTTACCAAGGACCCCTACAACAGAATGTCAACTCTTTTAACAATAATTCAAAAGCAGGCTAAAACATTTTGTAATATTTTTTTTTTATTTCATAGAATGGGCCTCATGGCTACATTTTGAACCTCTGACCAAATTCCTGTATACAAAGAAGGTACCAACAACTGAGTGTCATATAGACAAGCATCAATGTTGTACAAGACAATTTGTAAGAGGTGGAACATTTTGCAGAAATTCATGGAAAGGACCAAAGGGCCCAAATGGGGCCTTGGACCTAAAATTCCAGTATAACATCTACAGATCACTAACCAAGCGTCCTTATTACAGACTTTCAACTCCTTTAACAATAATTCAAAAGTAGGCTAAAACATTTTGTAATATTTCTTTTTTACTTAATAGAATGGGCCTCATGGCTACATTTTGGACCTCTGACCCAAATTCCTGTATACAAAGAAGGTACCAACAACTGAGTGTCATATAGACAAGCATCAATGTTGTACAAGACAATTTGTAACAGGTGGAACATTTTGCAGAAATTCATGAAAAGGACAAAAGGGCCCAAATGGGGCCTTGGACCTAAAATTCCAGCATAACATCTACAGATCACTAACCAAGCGTCCTTATTACAGACTTTCAACTCCTTTAACAATAATTCAAAAGCAGGCTTAAACATTTCGTAATATTTCTTTTTTATTTAATAAAATGGACCTCATGACTACATTTTGGACCTCTGACCCAAATTCCTGTATACAAAGAAGCACCAACAACTGAGTGTCATATAGACAAGCATCAATGTTGTACAAGACAATTTGTAAGAGGTGGAACATTTTGCAGAAATTCATGAAAAGGACAAAAGGGCCCAAATGGGGCCTTGGACCTAAAATTCCAGTATAACATCTGCAGATCACTAACCAAGCGTCCTTATTACAGACTTTCAACTCCTTTAACAATAATTCAAAAGCAGGCTAAAACATTTTGTAATATTTCTTTTTTACTTAATAGAATGGGCCTCATGGCTACATTTTGGACCTCTGACCCAAATTCCTGTATACAAAGAAGGTACCAACAACTGAGTGTCAATAAAGACAAGCATCAGTGTTGTACATGACAATTTGTAGGAGGTGGAACATTTTGTAGAAATTCATAAAAAGGGCCAAAGGGCCTAAATGGGACCTTGGACCTAAAGTTCCAGCATATCATCTACATATCACTAACGATGAAACGATCCTTCCTACTTTTTGTTACACTTTCCTTCTCTGCGTGATTACCTCTTATCGCCTCAGGGAGGGAATGAAGCTCACTACACCCACACTTGATATAGTCACATTTCACGTCTGATTAATCGATTGACAGTAACAGATACATTGAAATACACAAAAAGTAACATAACATTTGAGGTTAGCTCAAATGATGTACTGGGGTGTCTAGGTTGCTTTCTCAAGAAGAGACGATAAGTTTTAGACAGTTGTGGGAGGGGTATAAGCAAGTAGGTTAGGAGAATAGGAACGGTTTGGGGTGAGAGGATATGGCCTTTAATGTAACTGAAGAAGAATTTGAAATTGTTATAATGATAAATTACACTTTATAACTTCAAAAATTTATAAAGAGAGATACATAGCAAATGAATAAAGTTCCCTAGTATGATAAGGTAAAAAAAAGTACTAGATGACCTTTAGCCTGGGTCACAAACAGCCATGACTGCCAAAGGATTTCCATCATACTGTATACAATTTGCATAAATCATAAAATGCACCAACTGCATCAAACTGTGTGAAACATGTTCACGATACAATGGTCCTCTAACCATGAAATTGGCCTGCCACCTGGACTAAAACAAAAAACAGTCATATGGCAGAATGGATAAATAAATAGATATTACCTAACCAGAATGCAAAAATGCATTGAGGTTTCGATGATACATACATGCTCTTTTCAATGAAATGCTACATTCCTTGTAAGAACTGGTGACCCGAAGTGACCTTTGACTCCACATGTTAGTAACTGGTTTTTTTCTTTTAACCCAAACAATTCTACAAATTTCATACTGTGCCTTAAGATATTTCGCAAACAATCAGCTTACATCATACACATCAACATATCAAGTTTGAAATGAATCCCAAGTTTCCTACCTTAAGATATTGTGTTAAAGAGTTTTTCAGGATTTGTCCCCTTCTGACCCCAAATGACCTTTGACCTCTACCAAAATAAAAAGGATTCTTCTTTACATCATAATACATCAACATATCAAGTCTGAATTGAATCCAACTTTCCTATCATGATGTATCATGTAAACAAGGATTTCAGTGTTTGGACCCCATGTGACCCCAAATGACCCATGACCTCCACCAAAATTCTTGGGTTTTTCCTTACATCATTACGCATCAACATATCAAGTTTGAAATGGATCAAAGTTTCCTACCTTGAGGTATAGTGTAAACCAGGATTTCCCGGGTTTGACCCCACGTGACCCAAAATGACCTTTGACCTCCACCAAAATATATCCAGGTCTTTCTCACATTATAACGCATCAACATATCAAGTTTGAAATGAATCCAAGTTTTCTATCTTGAGATACTTTGTAAACAAAGATTTAGGTCTTTGACCCCATGTGACCCCAAATGACATTTGACCTCCACCAAAATATATCCCGTTCTTTCCTACACCATTACGCATCAACATATCAAGTTTGAAATGGATCAAAGTTTCCTACCTTGAGGTATAGTGTAAACCAGGATTTCCCGGGTTTGACCCCACGTGACCCAAAATGACCTTTGACCTCCACCAAAATATATCCAGTTCTTCCTCACATTATAACGCATCAACATATCAAGTTTGAAATGAATCCAAGTTTTCTATCTTGAGATATTGTGTAAACAAAGATTTTGGTCTTTGACCCCCTGTGACCCCAAATGACCTTTGACCTCCACCAAAATATATCCCATTCTTTCCTACATCTAAACGCATCAACATATCAAGTTTGAAATTAATCCAAGTTTCCTACCATGAGATATCGTGTAAATAAGGATTTCGGGGTTTGACCCCGCATGACCCCAAATGACCTTTGACGTCCACCAAAATCAATAGGGTTCTTCCTTACATCATAACGCATCTACATATCAAGTTTGAAATTAATCCAAGTTTTCTATCTTGAGATATTGTGTAAACAAAGATTTTGGTTTTTGACCCCCTGTGACCCCAAATGACCTTTGACCTCCACCAAAATATATCCTGTTCTTTCCTACATCTTAACGCATCTACATATCTAGTTTGAAATAAATCCAAGTTTCCTACCATGAGATATCATGTAAATAAGGATTTCAGGGTTTGACCCCACATGACCCCAAATGACCTTTGACCTCGACCAAAATCAATAGGGTTCTTCCTTACATCATAACGCATCTACATATCAAGTTTGAAATTAATCCAAGTTTTCTATCTTGAGATATTGTGTAAACAAAGATTTTGGTCTTTGACCCCCTGTGACCCCAAATGACCTTTGACCTCCACCAAAATATATCCTGTTCTTTCCTACATCTTAACGCATCTACATATCTAGTTTGAAATAAATCCAAGTTTCCTACCATGAGATATCATGTAAATAAGGATTTCAGGGTTTGACCCCACATGACCCCAAATGACCTTTGACCTCCACCAAAATCAATAGGGTTCTTCCTTACATCATAACGCATCTACATATCAAGTTTGAAATTAATCCATGTTTTCTATCTTGAGATATTGTGTAAACAAAGATTTTGGTTTTTGACCCCCTGTGACCCCAAATGACCTTTGACCTCCACCAAAATCAATAGGGTTCTTCCTAACATCATAACGCATCAACATATCAAGTTTCAAATTAATCCAAGTTTTCTACCATGAGATATTGTGTAAACAAGGATTTTAGGGTTTGACCCCACGTGACCCCAAATGACCTTTGACCTCCACCAAAATCAATAGGGTTCTTCCTTACATCATAACGCATCTACATATCAAGTTTGAAATTAATCCAAGTTTTCTATCTTGAGATATTGTGTAAACAAAGATTTTGGTTTTTGACCCCCTGTGACCCCAAATGACCTTTGACCTCCACCAAAATAAATAGGGTTCTTCCTCTCAGTAAGGGG
The DNA here is from genome assembly GCA_037179385.1 of Holothuria scabra. Lineage (NCBI taxonomy): Eukaryota > Metazoa > Echinodermata > Holothuroidea > Aspidochirotida > Holothuriidae > Holothuria > Holothuria scabra. The sequence goes on from CM074185.1 coordinate 48,241,575, forward strand.
TATCTGTGTACCAAGTTTGAGAACTGTCGGACTTTCCCTTCTCAAGATATCGTGTAAACAAGCAAAGTGTCACAAACACACACACATACACACATACATACACACACACACACACATACACACGCACATACACACACACGCCATCATGAATGCATAGGTTTCTCTTTTCATCGAAACCAAAAAGCTGCAAATTATACAAAACCCACTTTGGCTAAATGACATAATGAAACTTTTGCAAATTTAAATCTTTCTTATTCTTGTGCAAATGAGATATGAAGCGGAATATTATGTCAACTTAAAAGATGAAACAACACTTTTAATAGTACATATTCTTGGAACACAGTGTAATTTGCCATTTCTTGCATTGCCCAATCACTGCCTTGCAAATTGTCCAACAAAGGCATCTGTAGAGAATAAAATTGCAACATAGTTCCAATCAATTAGATACAAAATCCCATAGTGGTATTTCATTTATACATCTGTCCTCTTCTAACTCTCTATCAGTTCAGTATAAAAATTAATAAGTCACTTGACCAATTTCAAATTACTGGAGCAATATTATCTTCCCTTTGTCTTTACCCTTCACAATGTAATTTGGTAAATTTTTATTTCTTCTCAATGCAAACTTTTCTGGCCTCTTCTACTACATTCTCATTCTTACAGCTCCCTGTAAGACATGCAGAATCCCTTTCTTTCTTTGCTTTCTTCTTCCTCAGACTGTGATAACATGATGTCACTGGTTGCACCAACCTAATTCTCTTCATGTTTATTTCCTACTCCCAGTCATGCATGGTTCATGATCCTCCTTGTTCTAATCTTTGTAAAGTCTCTTCAACAACATCTTCCATAATTTCTGGTGTCAGAAGCTCTGATATCTGTTTAAAAGTAATAAAGAGAACATACAGAGAAAGGTGTTTAACTTGCATCTAAAAATCTGCCTTCTCGGATTAAACAGCTCTACTTTGCAGCAGTATTAGAGGTGAGAATTTGATTGCATTACTGTATGTACTTGACACATCTGCAGTTCAGAGTATTGTTTTATTAAAATCTTTTCCATCTCTGGTAGGAAGGAGCCAAAAATTGGCCAACTAGTTTAAATATATGATTTGTGTTAGAGGTGAATGAAAATGAAATGTTAACTGACCATTCTGTGATGTAACACTGACAGAAAGCTTTTGTAAAAGTTTGATGAAAACTGTCTGTTGATGTGATATCACAAAATAATAAGTATAAATTTAAGTTTCATGGCCCTATTATACAAATCGTTTTATTTACACTGACTGGTAAATTTTTCGCTCTTTTCAACCACTTATGGAAAGGATTTGATGAAAATCTCACAAAAATTCAGATCAAAAAATTAGATTCAAATTCATTGTTATACGACCACAACTCAAATTCTATCAGATAGTTAAGTTCTGCCTCAGAATGAGACTCATACACAGCACCTACTTGCTCTTCTCTCCACCCACCTGAAGAAAGTACAATACTACACTTTTCAAAAGGGACACCCAAACAACAGCGGAACAAACATGCTCAAACATGTGTTCATAGACATCTTACCACACAGGCACATCTGGGCAATTGCAAGTGATCTTGAAATTTCTAAAAGCCATTCTCATCAACTAAGATTAAATGGTGTTCCTATTGAGAATTTGGGGTTAAAATTAATGCTTACTGAGAGAAATCCAAACAGTTCAGAAACAGCCGTAGCGATTGGATGGCATATGTCTCACCTACCCTGTAAATGACTGAAAGTAAACACTTACTGAGTATTTCATTGACGATTCATAACAGTATAGTATACAAGTGTCAAACAGCATAACATTCTGTGCAGCAAGTGCCAAGATGCAATTCTTCAACCTTACAAGGATTTCACGATCTTCTAGGGACACAGGCTTAATAAAGGAAAGAAATCAAAGTGAGAAGCAATCTCTATCAAGAGTTATGAAGAAAAGGTAATTAGCGTTTTACACCTTCAGGGACTCTCACGCAGTCAAGAATAGTCCTGTATTTGCCTGTAGTACTATTGGGGGTACTCTCTGTGGGATTCTGGAGAGGTTCCAAAATCTGCCCGTATCGCCCTGTATGGTCTCTGGAGGCAACCTTCCACTATCATTTATTATCATCATGGATGACCAGCTAGATGTACGGAGCAGTTCTGGAGTATACGGGGCCATCCAGGCATGATGTGAAACTATGTGAGGTGATCCAAGCACAATACTGCACTATAATGGATGCGGCAGGGCTATTCAGGAATAATATAGTTCCCGAATGGCCCAGATTTGTCCCGAATATTCCCGAATAGTACTGAATGGTCCCGAACAGTCCAGAGTTGTTTCAAAGATTCCAAATACAGGACAGTTTGGACATGTTCAGAAAATTTTGATCTTCCCTTATTTCACTTAGCTTGCTCCCACATACCCCCCCCCCCAACCGTTCTGAATCATCCAGAACTCTCCTGAATTGTTCCCAGCTGTCCCGTATGTACCATTCTGGACGAAATATAGGACTACTCTTGACTCTGTGAGAGAACCTTTTCCCTACAACCTTCTGGTTTAATCTAGTGGTTCCACAGACTTTCTGGACAGAGCATACTGCAGTAGGATGGTTGCTACCGTATGTACATGTGATTATAGGCTTAGCAATGTGGCTGTCTGCTATGGTTTTGTGTGGGAAAAGTTTGGACTTGCTCAAGTAATTCAAAATAACAGATTTTGCAAGAAAGATGAAATATTTTTGGAATAATGTAAGGTAAGGTCAAAATCAATACACATATTGCAGGAACATGATATTGCTTCCCAATTGAAATTTAACTTTTGTTTAAAATAGTACAGAATCATTGTCAAATCATACCAATTATAACTTTATGGCTGCAATCTTTGTACGCCTTTTTTGCCTCAGTTGGTGGCAACAATCTCCAGATAGGATGTACACATTACATGCTTTGTAAGTGTACATAGCAAGTCTGTGAGTGGTGTCCACTGTCCTTTTTTCAAGTTGGGGGACAGTGGATTGCTTTCCCTACTACAGTACTTGTGTGGAGCATGGTGCATAATGGTAGTCGGTTATTTTTTAAATTATCTTTAATGTAATCCAACCTAGGAATCCATACTAACAAAGATAATATGCCAACTGATAGCAATGTTACTGTAATGGCAAATATTTCTTATTACTGAAGCTTCAAATTGAGAGACACACATTGCAAGGTATCTGAGATTTTCACTTATGTATACATGATTCCCACAGCTAAGTAATAATGAGATTTGTTGGGATTCCATGGCAGTTATTTTCTAGTTTTTTCCTCTCCTTGTACATTGAGTATTTTAATTGAAGTAGTTAGGGCAAGTGACTTTCAGGCATGGAGCCTGGAGTTGGACTCCTAGCCAAATCATACTGAAGACTTTAAAAATGGAACCTACTGGCATTGTACTTCGTCTTCAGCATAAGCAACAGAGTGAAAAAAAGGCACTGAGTCAGTGAGTCATGACTGGGAAAAAGGCCGTAGCTGGCCCAACTTAACACACTGGTTAGAAACTGAGCCCAAAGACCTCATTTAACTAGCTAACTTACTTTTTTCAATTTACAACCTGCCCATAATTGGTTCTTGTTGGGGGTGTCTATTGTTTGAGGCTATCCATAGTAGAATAGATAATCAAAAGAATTGGGAAAAGTAAGATTGATGCCCCCCTGCAATTGCAGAACATCACTTGGTCTGCAGGATTAATCTACAAGTGTAAACTCTTTGATTCATACAGTATTTATCAAATAGCTGTTTGTCATAGACCAGTCTCCTAATGTGAAGCGGTATAAACAGAGATTACAACTTCTATGACCCCAAATGACCTTTGACAACCATCTACCAAGCACAACAGTATTTTTGTCTACCCAATATGCAGTATTAACACAATTAAGAAGATGCTCATCTGTTAATGGGATATCATACAATATTGGTGTCCTCGAGTGTGTCTCGCTCTTGAAAACATCTTGTGAATTTTGTTATCGGTCCTTATCCCAACAGTTGTCATCTCAGATTTAGGACTCATAAGTCTTACAGTACAAAAGTAAAATTTGAGATTTCGAGACCTGAGAATAAGTATGTCTTTGGGTGGAGTGATAAGGAAGCAGGGACAGTGTAATATGGTAATGTTACGCCTTCACTTAAAAGTTATTCCCATCTGTGCACCATCTAACGTTTAAAACATGCAAATATGTATTTCACGACAGGGTCTACACACGATCAAACCTTTTCTTCATAGAAAAGTGGGGTGATACACTCAGTTTTACAAGTAATTTCTGATTTGGGTAACAAAAAATACCATCCATACATTACAATGGTAAAGCCAATGAGGAAACACCTTTTTTAAACAGCATATATCTACCCAGCAAAGTTACCAAACACTTTGGACCTAGAAGATAAATTTCTCCCCATGAAATATTTTATAGACCTTCACAAACCTGCAGCATTTGGCAGACCTACATGCTATGAAGACACCCATGAGCCTACACAATCTCAAGTACAGTAGTCCTGCACAACTTGGGAAAGTTGTATAAATGATGCTCAGTAACTTGCATATTTTGCGGTTTCAGTCAAACAAGTTGTGGTTATGACACAATAAGCTGGGGCCTCTGGACTAAAACCACAGGATGTCTAAGTTACTGACCATCTCTAATATAACTTTTCACAGTTGGGCAGGACTACTCAGATTGTAGGCTTATGGGCATTTTAAAGTCATGACAATTACTTTTTGAAAGATCTTCACTGTCACAGGTACTCATGGGTCTGTAGACAAGAGATCACATAATACTGACCAACATGTTGCAGAACAAAATATCAACCACAGATTCCAACAATCAACACTATTAAGAAATGGATTAATGGTTAAAATAGCCCACAATCTCTTTCAAGCTACAAATGTTCTCATCATTTTTTCAAAAAATATTAATTACTACAGGTACTACAGGCAGCTGCACCAAATTCTTTGTCAATCTTTAGTGAAAAATTTTTTGTTAAAGGCTTATTGAGTTGGTTCATGAAATTCAACATTTTTTCCAAACCTGTTAAGTTTTCTTCCAATACCAATAAGAAATGGTCAAACTATGACATGCTGCATGCAAATAACTGTTTCATAATTGAGTACTTAATGGTTCAATTTGGTTTTCAAAAATTTGTGACCTGACACTTTTTCAAATTATGCAAAAAAATGTTACAAGTCAGGACACCTCAAAATTTCAAATTTGAACTTTTTCTGTAACTATTGGTTATGAAACTTGAATTATAATGCTAACTATAAGCCTTGTCATGCAGTAGTGACCCTTGAACACTCTCATTAAGTTACTGATATCAGCTCAATGAGCCCCTTTCAACCTTACATTTGTTCTTAGCTCATGACAAATAGATGGTCTGCAAACATATTGATAAAATGAAGTTTACCTCCAGATTTTGAATAAATCCACCATCATGGGCATCCTCATCTTTGGACAAAATGGGACTTATCCAGATGTAACCATTGTTCCCAAGGATGATGCTGGCACCACATTCCAGGTTATGCATGTGAGTCTTGCTTCTTTTGACAACCATTGGAGAAACCTTTACAAGGATGCCCTGGCCAAGCTTTGAAAAAAAAGAACACATTGTATAGTAAGCATATTAGAGGCAACAAGTGCATTTGGTTATTTACATTAGGAAATTTATGAATTTGAAAGTACTATTTATGGACATTGATTGATTATTCAAAATAAGGCAGTACGCTAGCCTTGGATTCAAAAAGTGAGTTTCTCACAGAAAGACACTCAGTTCCAAGAATAATTTGCGCACAGAAACTTTCAAAAATGCAAATAATTCCATCACCTTCTGTGACTCTTCTGATTCATAATTAGTTGGAGGAAAAGGCTACTGCTAATGTTCGTTGGTGAGATTGAATTATTTAGAAATCAAAGCTGGAGTTGCAGTCCATGACCAGCAGTCTGAGGACAAGACTAACCTGATATAGAGGCTTGCAACACTATACTGTTATGTATAGCCACCTCAAAGTCTACAGGCTGCTTGAATGGCGAGAATCCAAGATCAAGCTTGGCTTTGAGTAAACTAGAAAGCCAAAAGGCTTAGTGATTCCTTGCCATATGATATATTGTAATAATGAACATGGATGCCCACATGACAAGCATGAGATCCCTCACAAATACTGTGGTATACTAGTAAGGTCAAAACCGTTTGAGATCATGTGACCCAAAATGACCTTTCACCCTCACTTAAAACAATAGGGAGCAACTACCTAAAAAGACCATCAACATGCTAAATATGAGCAATTCACAAACTGAGTATGAGATCCCTCCACAGTTCAATAACCACATAAAATTGTCATGTCTACAAGGTTTTGCCCTTTTGTGACCCCAACCTTTGACCTCCACTAACAAGAGAAATCTCCCACACAGTTATGATGCTGGTAAACTATGTTGTCTATTAACTTGATAAAGAGATATTTTTGAAAAATGCTCCTTTAAATCAAAATTTCGGGTACTGAGGATGGATCTCTATACAATGATGTCTCTATGATCCAAAAAGTTGACTGCATTGAGGTTAGTGTTAGAACAAGCCCTAATCCTTAAACAGTCATCCATAAATTGGAACATACAGTATCTGAGACATCTCAACAGAAAGATGTAACCTTGGCTTTCAGTGGTGGTCCTTTTGTATTTGTTTTTTGGTGTAATGCCCTTCCCAATGACTATGATGTCCTTGAAAATTAACAAAAAATGGGAACCCTATTAATCCAGAAATTAACAAGATTTGTAATTTGCCTTAAATTGTCTGCTTGTAGGAACACCACATAACAGAGTACAAGTCAAATGTAGTTTGTTTGATACACAGTAGATTCTATTATGCTTGTTTTGATTACCTGAACTACAGTACAGTACTTTCTGAAAACAAGCCTTACTGAGAGGGCTAAATAAGTGTCAGACACTATCTCTAGACAGGTAGGAAATGGTTAAATCCATTGAGCTGTATAATTCAATGAGAAAACCCATCAGGACACTGTGGCAGTCAAATGTGATAAATTAGGCAAGATAACAGTGACCAGCAATTTTCCCAAACTCTGGTGGGTCAGTTACAATTTGATTCATTCAATTAAACAATCTCAGTTCAAGCATGCTCAAGGGTATTTGATTCAAATGATTATTTAGTTCTTTTTATAACATTAATCACCCGTGGTGTATTTAATTATCTCGTTCCCACTTACATGTCCTTATGAGGACAGTGGTACAAGGTTTGTCTGTAACTTTTAACAATCTTTGATACTTAATTTAGTGTTATCTTCACTTTTTCTTTAGGGTTATGGAAGAAACAATGTTCATATGCTCTAAAAGAAATTTTGGGCATCATACAGAGCACTTGATCTGTTAAAAGTTTACACTTATGAAGTTCCCCACTGAACAATTCCTCTGCTTTGTGGGCATGGAAGCTTTCTCCAATATGTTCAGACTTTGTCCTCAAATAACCCTCATACAGCCTTTGTTTAACTCACATGTTCCAGACACTGCTAGAAACGTCCACTTAAGAGTAGGAAATATATTTCATAAAAATCTAAAGGCCAAAATCAGCATACCTATGACAAAGATAAATTAACTAACATGTCAGCCTGATGAAAAGGTTTTTTCCTTTTTAACTTTTCAAGATTTTGTTCTACCCACTTACTCTATTGCATATTAATACTGGAACTAAATGTTATGGGGCAAAACTTCAAACCAAAATCAACATAAATACTGTACCAATGCACTTTTATGCACTTTAGGCATTCTAAATACAGTGAGATTGCTTCAGTACATATTTTGAAATTACCCAACTTGATCATTTACATAATGAAATGGATTCCAAAAGCTTACCTAGCTGCATCTTACATTACCCATGCCATTCAAAACTCTTAACCCTATGCACTAATGAATATTAACCGTAACAGTTACCCTTTTTGAGATATAGTATGTGCAAGGTTTAACCTCTGATGACCTTAAATGACCTTTGACCTCCAGTAAAAACAATAGAGATCATCTACTCAATATGGACAATCTACATGCTAAGTATGAGATCCCTCACAGTTACCCTTCTTGAGACATACTGTTTACAAAGTTTTGATGTTTTGACCTCTGGTGACCCCAGATGACCTTTGACCTCCACCAAAAACAATAGGGATCATCTACTTATCATGGAAAATCCACATGCTATGTATAAGAGCTCTCACAGTTACCCTTCTTGAGATACAGTGTTTACAAGGTTTTGACCTTTTTACCTCTGGTGACCCCAAATGACCTTGACCTCCACCAAAAACAATAGGGATCATCTACTCAATATGGGCAATCTGCATGGTAAGTATGAGATCACTCACATTTTTCCTTCTGGAGATATCGTATTTACAAGCAATTTCCAAGGTATTTACCATTTGACCCCTGGTGACCCTAAATGACCTTTGACCTCCACCAAAAACAATAGGGATCTTCTACTCAATGTGGGCAATCTACATGCCAAGTTTGAGATCTGTCAGAGTTACCCTTCTTGAGATATCGTGTTTACAAGCAGGCATCACATACGCACACGCACACACACATACACACTTCGGCAAGAAATCAAAAACTGATCATTGAAAGAGGAATGTTTTGATCGAATTTTTTAATCACACTATTCCTCTTTCAATGCATCATTCTCTTCCACACAATATCCATGCTAAAATATATCATTCATGAACACCCCTGAAGGTCAAGGGAGTCAAAGGGTGGTATCTCTATAAATGATACATGATTTGATAAAAGAAGCAATATGCTTCATGAAAGACACCTTACAGAACTCTGTGGATAAAAGCAATCCTGATGTGATTTAAAAATTGATGAAAAAGTTTGTGTTTAAAACAAAGACATTGAGTAAAAAATTTTATTTGTTTCTTTTTTTTTCATTTTTTAACACTCTATTCCTCCTTCTTTTCATAGCTGTTTCTATTACTGAATTACTCACGAGGAACACTTGCATAAGCCTCTACTGTTTTTACTTCTCTCCTAGTCCAATTTACTTATGACATTTATTCCCTATAGAAGCTTTTCAAATGACCCATAAAGCTTCACAACAGCCTTATTGGAGTACATGTAATTACATAATAGACCACGCTCGGCGCACATGCTCGATAAATATGTACACACTGTGCATACCACAGTGACACTGTGCATTGCCATCAGCACAAATCTACATAAATTTGTCATCCTTGTCGTAAACCATGGAACATCCATGACTTAAAAGACAGGAGCAGTCATCCCAAATGGAAGTAGTGTAGTAGACTGTCCAGTTTCATGACTGGTTGTTGGGAGTCATGTGACAATGTTTTTTCTCTTCAAATGCGAAATATACCAGAAGTAACTGCTTGGTTTACCTTGAATATGCAACAGTTTAGTCATAAAATGTAATGAAAGATACTTTGAAGATGAATAAGATGAAAATTGTGTCATATAGCTTTTTCTTCAAAATATTAATGTTTGGGGGGACTGCTCTTTACCTTTAATTGAAAAGCCTCTACAGAGTACTGCTGCCAAAAAAGTCAGTACAAAAACTCATAGTATAAAATATATCACTCACCTTACCATACTTGAGGCTTCGAGTGTGAAGAGAAAGGGAACCATCACCAAAAACAGATTGTACCTCAGCCTGGGATAATTGTTTTAAGGAAAATTTGACAGGGATGTAATGCCTCTACCAATGAACATACTATGAAATTGGAATTCTTGGAAAGTTTACTTTTAAAATATTTTTGTGTGAAGATATGTTCAGAGTTTATAACAAACATTCTGACCACATAGATATGTGACAGGACTGAAGTGTTTATTTATAGACTATATGTAGTACAGCATTCCAGCAAGTGGACAGATAGATAGATGAGATTTGACGACACACCAACACCAATGTGTTATATAGTGTCAGTCCACGGGACAGAAATTTCAAAGCTCAAGTTTGGTTTCCCTTTTGTCGCTTCTTATGTCTTACGACAGGTGGGAAATACTGTGGGCATATCCTACAACCCTTAGTCCCCCCCTAAGGGGGGGGGGGTTGGATTCCATCAAGTGGATAGATTAAATGAAAAGTCACAGAAGACTTTGCCAGTGAGCTGCAATGACAGTAGCTTTGTGACACTAAGTATGAATACTTTATTAAAGGGCAATATTCTCTCACCCCAAACTACAATTTTTGTAGTAGTACATGGGAATTCTCAACTGGCTCAGTTCTTTGATTGACAGATAGTTCAAACATTGCAGGATACCAAAGCTTATATTACAGAGCATGGACTGTACTGAGAATGTTTTGATGATACACATTGGGCTTTTCTATACTTACCCTGAACAGGTCCTGATCCAGCCATTCCAAAAGCGGGGGCTGACTTAACCCTTTACCGTTGTTTGGGTCCTTTTGGACCCATACAGAGAGCGCGGCTGTCACCCATCTTTACTGTTTCACGCGGAGCTCGAAACTGCGAGTAGCTACCCGAAAATTCGGCCACAACAACGAGAGGGACACTAGTTTAAGGTCACAGGGTCAATAACCTAAGGAAACTGATGCCGGGCATGCTACATCCGCTTTTCCGCCCACTCCCGAGGCGCGCAAATATGCCCCAATCGGAGCACAACGGTAAAGGGTTAAGAGAAAGCAGGAAGGAGAGAGTTGCACTGCTAATTTCCTGTATTTTATTGTTGATGTGGCAAAAAAGGGAGGGCTGAGATTGTGTCTGGATGAGTTTCAAACAATTGTAGGAGGGGCTTAATTAAGTAGGTTAGGAGAATTGGGACTGTTTGGGGTAAGAGCAACAGGTCTTTAAGGTCCCCCTTTATATTGTACCATGCATACTTGTTAAAATGTACTTCTTACATGTACAGCACTGATTACACCTGTCTATACTACAGTATACCAGATTGCCCTGCTGAAAATACTATATGCTTTTCCACACAATAACTATGGGTGCCTTCATCATGCCATTTACAGAAAATATTATTATGTACAGTGGCGTAGCCATGGGGGTGGTTTTGAGGCCATTTAGAATCCCCATGACCCAACCTTGCAATGCAAAAAACACCTAAAATAGCGGTTTTTTCCTCTATGCTTAGACTTTTCCCTCAGGCTGTGCCCCAACCCCCCCCCCCCCATGACACAATCAAGACTATGCTACTGATTACATACTTATCCATTCAACAAGCATGAATACCCTTATCATGTGCCCTGCTGGGAATAATCACATAGTCATCCATTCAACAACATATATGTGTCCTTATCATGTCAACTGCTCAGAATTGATCACATAGAGTACTTATCTACACACCAAGCCTGAGTGCCCTTATCTTGTGCCCAGCTGGCAATATTATCACATACTTACCCATGCATCAAGCACACTGTATGGGTGCCCTTATAATGTGCCTAGCTGGCAATATTTTCACATACTTTTCCATGCACCAAGCATGGAATGCCCTTATCATGTCCATTGCTGGGAATGTAAATCACATACTTATCCCTACATCAAGTATGAGTACACTATTTAGGTCCCCCTCCCCTAGTTAACTCACAATAGATCATTCATCTTTAAGGATACACTGACCAGGTCTCCTTCCTGAAGATATTCTCTCATGTTAAGTTCATCTTTTGCTGACCTTCTTCTGAGTTCTCCACCAGGAAGATTTACAGATGACAACATCAAGACAGAATTTAGTCTAGAATTAGTTTCAATCTTCCATCTATTTTGAGAAACCTTTAGATGAAAACATAGGACTGCTGTGTTTGAAAGGGCTAAAAGGCACAGACTTCAAATATGGAAGCGTAACTCTCTTTAGTCTCTGGCTTTTGACACGTTACTACTCTACCCAGTGTGCTCCTTCTGAACATTCTGAACAGCCCAGAGACCACAAGCAGTCCACTGGGCATGTCAATGAGGCAACCATGGGGAAGGACAACTCAATAACTTGTCTAGAGGTATGCTTGTGGTCACACAGCTGTTCAGGATATTCAGTAGGAGCACACTGGGTAGAGTAGTAATCTGCCGACTGCCAGAGTCTAGAAAACCCTATACCCCCTTATGGCTTGTAAAAATAACAATAAACTTTACCTGTGAAACATTTCCATTACTCAAGGGAAGAGTCATTTATCTAACTGGCAGTTATTGCAAAGTCACTTTCCTGTGCCCAATTGCCAAAAACTGGCCAGTTAGATAAATGACTCTCCTCTAATTATTACTACTGCCACCTAGATGCAGCCTTGAAGGCGTGTATGTAAACCTTTATACTTGTTGTTATTAAAGCAATTCACAAGAAGCTTTATTCTGAAGTAAGAATTGAACAGAAGGCATAGTAACCTATCTAAAATACATGCAGTATAAAAGATTCAGCTTGGAAACTGCCTCGGACTCCCCCCCCCCCCTCCCCACCTCGCGGCATGTCTCTCTCTCTTCAAAATCTGTCTGTCTTTGTTTGCCTGATACACAGCCCTTCAACTTAATTAACTAATTGACTTCCATAACAACACAGAAAACACCAAATTAAGAGCATGTTACCCATGACAAACAAAAGGTGTATACTGAGCACTGATGCAATGTTTTACAGTATTTTATTTCCATTGAACCAGGCAAAGTACAATAAATTCATTCTTTTTCAAAGAATGCTATTAAAAAGCTGGTTTCTGTGCATATGCATGTACTGTAGAGTGTTGATTAATTAAGTTTTCACAGAGGAAACAAATGCAATGGCATAAAATTGTTTTTAAATTTTTTTTTTCCTTTCAAACTAATTGTTCAGCATACTTCTTGAATAAATTTTGAGCATGACTGTCTAAATAAAAATTACAGTTACCTCTGCAACTCTTCCAACAATCACATCACCGACCTCTCCATAATATCTGCGAAAAAGATAAAATGTGTGCTTTAGAATGACATTTAGATCATGATGGATGTGTTTAGACTAAATTTAAAGGAAAAATGCAGTCATGTGAATTAGCTAAATACTGTATCTGCCAATAGCATTGATCTTTACTCTAGGAAACATGGCCAATTTTGGCAATAGCTTATTGGTCAAACATTTATGTCAATGGGAGATTTATTCCCAATCCCCCCCCTCCTCCCAACCATGGGAACCCATGCAGTCTCTCATTTCATGATCCGTTCTTCAGAGTCTTGTGACAAAATTTTTAAACAAAAATTATGACATTCATAATCATAACTCATTGATATACACATGCCTTGAATATGCAGTTTTTTAGTTTCAAAGTGCTATGAATGATACTTTGAAACCAAACAAGAACTCTGTGGGATCTGACTGTTGTTTTGAAATAAGTGTGTGACAACTGCTGATGACTGGATACTACCCCCTGGCTCTAAAAAGTGAAAAATTTGGAAATATGCCATTCCCAACTCTTCTTTCACAAAATTCCAAATTCTCTCCAAATACAATGCTAAATCTTTCTTCTTATTAGTTTCAAAAATGTAAAATTTTTGGTGCACAATACATGCAGCCAATTAAATGCAGTCCTATTCACTCATAAACCAGTTTGGTAAACTTTTGCTACCTCTGAAAATGACAAAATCACCAGATTATCAAGTGACATTGGCAAGAACAGTGCTATTTGCATAAATTTGCTTCCAATTAATCCTAAATTTTCCCCAATATAAAAAGGTTTTTGGTTCTTTAAATGTTGTCTGAGAGCGCCAATTTGTAGGCTTTGGATAACATTGTGAAGTAACAATGATCTTTGGTCCCTATGCAATCTCAGACTTGCCAATAAGAAATACAGATTGTTCAGTAATTCCCGAACTCTTTACATCTCCTCTTAGTTTCCAAGGAACTAAGAATCCGTAATTTTGTCCAATACAAGCTCAATATTTTCAAAAATTTGATTGTACAGTAAAAGGAAAATATTTCAGTGCAAGAAACTGCAGCGCCCCAGGGGAATGGTGTTCACACATCCAAAGAATTTGGAAAATTTAGCTGCTGGAACCCCCTGGAAAAATATCTAGCTCACAGACTTCCTATATACATGGACAGAGCATGTAACGTGTATGTCTTATGTGTAGATTGTCACCACCAACTAGGGGCAAAAAAGGCACACCAAGATGGCCACTTTGAAGCTATAATTTGTAGGATTTTGTTTGATATGAGCCATTGGGAATGGCTCACATCAGCAAACATTGCCTAAAAGGATTGACATTACAGTAAAAAAGTGTGATGACTGACTGAAATTTACACTATGAACAAACTATAATACAAAAAATCTTCAAATATTTAGAAACTATGAATCCTCAAAAAGTTCAACAATATTGGAGTAATATTATAGGCTAACAAGTACCTTTCAAAGTCACTTAAATGAATTTTTTGACCTGATTCTTGACATTGGCAAAATAAGTTAGAGAAACTCATCTACTGTAACATGCAGTTATTGCCATAAAGTATCACTTACAGTAACATATTTTCTGTGTCCAACTTCTCATACTGACCAGTTATATAAATGACTCTCCCCTAAGATAGGCATAGGAGTCAAACAACATAATGGGAAGTTCTTGCTACCTCAAAGTTCACAAGCATAGCAGGACATAAACATCACTATTTTACAACATCTCTCTCTTATTAAAACATCTTTCTCTTCAAAACTGACATACAGTACATATATTGTAGGGTATATACTTTTGCCAGTCACATATTCCAAAATGAGACTTTCATGCTATGACAAATATTTCCATTTCTTCTACAGATACTTATTGTACCAAACTGACCCATTTGAAAACACATTAAAAAGACAGATGATATATACACTACCTTGTTTTCATTGGGTTAACATGAATTAGCTTATTAACAGTTTCTACTACACCAGCCACTGTTGCTTGGAGTTTGTTGTCTTCAAGGCAAGTTCCATGTCCCCTGGAAATATGAGTTCATTAAAAATGATGAGAAATGGCAAGACAGTGGCAAAAACCAAAAAATAAATGTTTTTTTAAGGCCTGATCTCCTCATCCCACATAGTTTAAATTCTCCTTACCTTCTTACTTAAGCCCCTCCCATAACCATTTCAAATTCATCCTCATCCAGAAACAACCTCTGTTTATTGCTTCAGGGTGAGTATACAAGACCCCAAAATGTAATCAAACACTCTTGGTACAGTACAGTACAGGCTGCATATTTTAAGCTCTGGTACTTTGCATTGTTAGAACTAGCTGTCAATCAAAGAGCTAAGCCAATTAAAAATTTCTGTTAACACCTACCAAAATTGTTGTTTGGAGTGAGAGGATTGGCCCCTTAACAAAGAAGAACGCAATCACCACACAAGCTGTAACATTTACTGTACTATGTGTAGCAGAATATTCCATTTCATGAATGGCTCTTACTATTTCAAGAATAATCATGTGATAATACTTTTCATCCTCAAATGTGAAATTCACATGTATATTTTGAACTGCTTGGCCTACCTCAAAGGTCAAGACCAGTTACCCCAAACTTATTTTGAAGCAACAGCTAAATATCACAATTTTTCCTCTTATATCCCTTCAAAGAATTTTCATCACACTTTATAACTTCAATATAGCAGATTCAATGTTAAACAAGCAGTTACTTCTACTTTCACTACTGCTGTTGTGTGTGATACTCCGCATAAGCAATGGAGTGGGGAAAACAAGCTAGTGAGCCACAACTGGAGAAAAGGATGTGGCCGGCTTGACTTGAACCAATAGGTTGGAACCTGGGCCGTAAAACTCCACCTAACTACAGTAACTAGCAGATCTAGTAACTTTCACATTTGAAGAGGAAATAGTTATCACATGACTCCCAGCCACGAATCATGAAACAGGACAGTCTGCTATACTTCTTCAAGGTGGGGGTGACTGCTCTGCCTTTAAGTATGCAATATTCAAATATGGAAACATTATGAAAGATATTGTACTTAGAAAGGAAATAAGAAATGTACATTGTGATATTAATGTTTTTCTTGTTTTAAAATGAGAGCATGAGCAGTCACCTGAATTTTTATTTTGAAGCAATGTTCAGCAAAATCTCACAACATTCTCATTTCTCTGCAAAGTTATCTTTCATAATGATTGCAATATTGCATATTTAAGGTAAAGAACGCAGTTTGCATTTAAAAAGAAAAAAATATTGTCACATGACTCCCATGAGCCAATCATGAAACAGGACAGTCTAGTTCTGTTTCATGATTGGCTCTTGAGAGTCATGTGACCATATTTCTTTTCCTCAAATGTGAAATTTACTAACTGCTTGGTTTACCTTGAATGAGCAATATTGAATTCCTAAAATACTGTACAGTATTATAAAAGATATTTTTAAAGAGAAATACTGTAAGAAGAAAATTATGAGATTTAGCTGTTGCTAGAAAGTAAGTTTGGGGCAACTGCTCTTGCCCTTTAAGATAGAGTGTACTCCTGCCCTTGAAAGCAAAATTAATAGGTTACCACTTGAGACACTGTCTCTTAGTACTGTACTTCATAAGTGACAATGTTTTTTGTCTAATTCACATAAAAAAATAATGCAGATGTCTTGCTCATGTCATTCTAAAACAAGAACTTGACGGAAGCTAGAATACTGTATCCAACACAAAGTTACGTTAATGTACTTAAAGAAGCATAGTGTCACAGTTCGCAGGTTTTGGACACTGGTGGTTTTAACCATGGTTTTAACCGCAGTTTAAACCAGCTGTCAAAAACAGGTTGGACACGTCCAAAACCTATTAGTGGCAAAATCTTTTTAAAAAGATTTTCAAAGATAATTTTCTCTGGGTAAATGTTGTTTCTCTATTTTTATTTGCTTATAAATACCAGGACAGGTAAACCAATTAACTTTACATTGTTATTTAACATTTTCCACCACCTTCACCCCTCCCAGCATTCTCACATGTAGTTGCACATAACACTTTCAAAATCAACATGGCTAAAGCAACTATGTTGGTCTATAAAAAAAGACAAATGGTTGGCTGGTTCCAGATGTTAAAAGATGGTGATGGAGAGCTGGTGTGCTTTAATGATGCCTATGTAGTGCAGCTAATATCAAGTCAATAATGAACTATGCATCAATTATGACTACTGTGGACTATCTGCCAAAATTTAAGTTCAAGTCACTTCAACAAAATTGTGCTCAATCATGTAAATTAGTTGTTTAGTATCACATGAATACATCAAGGTTCTATCATTGCATAGTTGCCCCAATTACTACCCCCTCCCGTGCACATGTTCTCACCATCACTGGAAATTATCATTATTATAGCTACAGTAGGTTAGCTTTCAGTATCTCACTCTGGCATTAAGTGAGAAAACATCAGTGGAAGTCGTGCATGTTGTGGGAAATACTACCCACAGAGCCCATCCTTTACTTACAACAACTCACTTACAGCAACTCCTTTAATGTTGTTACTCCTTTAAGTCCTGTTTATCAGGGGAAGGGGTGGGGGGACAGGTTACTGTGACTCTATGAACATTCAATATCAAGTTGTATTAACCATTTTTTCCATATTTTGTGGTGATTACCATATATATTTTGAATGAGCTTCACTGCCATGATTGCTTTAATGAGGATTAAGAGAAAGGGGCAGGGATGTATTTATGAGCAAAGATATCCAGTTGAAGTTACTAGTTTTGTGATATTTTGTGTTGATTGCCACTCATGAGAGTGACTATAATTTCCCTGAATTTTTTTTTAATAAACTACGTCTGTGAGAAATGTGGTTAGAAGTTTTGAAGTGTTTTGCCTTGGCTTCGAGCAAATAAAGTTAAACATGAAGGTATACTACATGTAATTTTGTAGCATTTTCATTAGGAGACCATACTGTACATATCAAATTGTATTACACTTATTTATCTTTTCAAATACTGTAGGCTCAGTAGTTGCTTTTAGTACCCTTGAGAGAAATACAACAAGCCTACAGGCCTAATTACTATGCAAACCACCAATGTTATCACTTCCCTCACCATCTTGGGGTTTTTGCCACTTTTTGCCAGTTTTGGATAGTTTAAGACAGTTTTGGACACTTTAAGACGGGTTTAAACCAGGTTTTTGTCACTGTCCTGGCAAAAACAGCTTTTGGACAATCCAAAACCGAACCCTGCATAGTGTGACTGTGATTGGAGTATATGGTTATATACAGTATGACCGTGGTAAATAACATATGACAGTTTACTGTACCTCATATAATCAGA
Organism: Holothuria scabra; assembly: GCA_037179385.1. NCBI lineage: Eukaryota > Metazoa > Echinodermata > Holothuroidea > Aspidochirotida > Holothuriidae > Holothuria > Holothuria scabra. Next base: position 48,259,766 of record CM074185.1, read on the forward strand.
ATCTGATGTGATGATGTCTCCAGGGACAACAAGTCTTTTTATTTCTGATGGCTCCTCTTGTGATTTCTTTATGCGGATCCTTCTAATCTCAGCCATTTTCAATACAATTCTGCTACATTGGAGCAAAAATGAAATTTTGTTGAACATTTCAGAATCAACTCAGAGGAGTGAAATTCACCCAAAGAAGGGTTCACATGTCATTAGACCAACCTGTTGTATCCACAGGAGAAACAGACTTCACTTGGCAAAATTAGCTACAGCATATAGTAAAATACGGCATACTTTTACAACCATATTCATGGAGAGAGAACTGATTCAACTTTTCATGAAGAAATTGAGGTTCAAATGAACAGGGCTTTCTTTGTTGTTTTTTTTTTTTTTTTCACCAAAGATTTTTCACCGTCAGTCATTACTGCAAAGGTGAAAGACTGCTAGTTATTATTTAAAAAATGTAAATAACACCCAATACACAATTTTAAAGTTGTTTATATTTAAATATTGCTTGCTGTTAGCACACATACCTAGAGCAGGCTACAGTAGCTACGTACTGTACCTCAGCCTGCCATGTGCATATAGTCCCCATTGTATGTCTGTAACGGAGCGATGCGCACTTTTTAACAGAAAATTTCATTACTGGCTAACAATAGCCCTAATCCTAACCTCACCCCTAACAGCAGCAAAGAATACAATTGACACAATACAATAGCAACAGCCAATCAAGAAACACCTTGTTAAACAGAGCACATCAACCCTCTGTAACTAGGTATAGGTAAGTTATCTACCCCACATAAATTTCCCCAATTTCATTTTGTGTACGGGGTAGGTCCTACCATTATTACATAGTACACGGTCCTTTTCAAGGACTAGGCCTATTAACACTGGATCCAATTCAAGGACTAAACCTGTCACACAAAAGAGTTCCTGGAAACTCCCAATACTGGTTCCATTCGAGTACAATAGATAAAAAATATGGCACCAAATATGATGATGTTCTAAAAATTCGTGTTCATGTACTAAAATTACACATTCATGTACCAAAAATATACGATGATGTACTAACTCCATACGATCATGATGTAAATTTACACCATCATGTACTAAAATGTTACGATGTACATGTAAAATCACACGTTGTACATCTAAAAACACATGTTGTACATGTAAAAACGTAAGATCATCATGCTATTATTGTCTCTTCCGCACGCCATACAGAGTGAGCCTTTCAGCGTACCAGAAGTCCGCCAAAAGGCTCACCAATATGCGATGTAGTAAAAGTACACCTTCATGTACTAACTGCTTACAATCATGTACTGATTTCATACGTACATATACTGATGGACGTATACATTTAGTACATGATCGTATGAAATCAGTACATGTACGTAAGCAAACAGTTCATGAACGTATGAAATCAGTACATGATCGTAAGCAGTTAGTACACGAACGAGTACTTTTACTACATCGCATGTCGGTGAGCCTTTTGGCTGACTTCTGGTACGCTGAAAGGCTCACTCTGTATGGTGTGCGGAAGAGAAAAATAACATGATGATCTTACGTTTTTACATGTACAACGTGTGATTTTACATGTACATTGTAACATTTAACATGAGGAACTTATGGTTTTAGTACATGATGGTGTAAATTTACATCATGATCTTATGAAGTTAGTACATCATCGTATATTTTTGGTATATGAACATGTAATTTTAGTATATGAACATGTATTTTTAGAACATCATCATATTTGGTGAGCCTTTTGGCGTGCCATAAAAAAATCCGCTGTAATTTAGAATCAGTGCCCACAAGTCAAGGTTATTGATGAAGGTTAGGGTTAAGTTTGTGGTTAGAACTAACCAAATTTGGTTTTGAAAATCCATTTAGGCTATAACCTAGAATAAGTTGGCTATTGTTTTGTTTGTTTGTTTTTTTGTTTTCATTTGATCCTCCCTTGCAGGCACTCGGCAACGCCCCAGTGAAGGGGTATTAGGCCTAGCGCCAAGCTGGCAAAGCCAGTTTCGTGAGACAAACTCACAGTTTAACGTCTATGATTAAGGGATAGCAGATTAACTACAACCCAGAAAACTAGACGACAATTTTGATGTCGGAGCTGGGACTTGAACTCACGACCTCATGACTGGAAGACGCAGACGCTATCCCAAAACCATTGCTTATTTTGAGGGTAAGGGTTAAGTTTGGGGTGAAATTCAGCCAAAATCACAGTTTTATGAAGACTTTCCTCACTTCCGGGCACTGATTCAAAATTAGTACCAAAAAATCTTTTAGACCTACAGTATTTGGCTAGGCCTAGGCTAAGTATGACTGCAACTCTGTATTGTAAACCACAGTTTCACATTTCGCGAAACTACTTCCTACACTAGCCTAGATATGAAAGCTTATTCCTCATCATCATAAAGCTACAGCCAAGGTCTTTGCTACCACAGTAAAGTTTTAGAACTAAACCTCTTGGAGGAAATTTCACATGGGACGATATCCAATGATTGATATTATGGCGAAAAATAAAGTACAATTCAGTCCAAAAGTGCACAAAAACCTCTTTCTGTAGGAGCCACCGACGGATCCTATGTCAGCTTCTTATGAACAACCAGAAAGACTTCAATAGCCCTGCAAAGCTGGCCATTACATTTTCAAATGTCAATGTGTTTTATGGAGTAGATTGTAATGCAACGCCTGTTCCTCAATACAAGGCTCCATGCCCATGCACAATTTTGCAGCGCATTGGAGTCAGCCGTTTGTTCATCATGTACACGCATTTGGAAGGTAGCGAAAGTGGTTTGCAACGGTGAGCGATATTGAAGAGATGCTTCGTGAAAAACGAGCACAATAAGTCGACATCAAGGACTCAAGGATCATGTCCAACAAACGATTTGAGGAGTCAATTTATTTGAAATATAGCTGTCCAATGTGGGTCAAACTTTTGGAAAGTTTGAGGCACTAATTCGAATTTTTTCACTCATTTTTAATTCAACTTTCATGTTCAAATTTTTATGAAACCGATTGTTCAGCATTGGCAATGGCTGAATCAGAGGGGGGAACAGATGAGGTCGCCGGAGCCGACATTCAAACTCAGTCGCGGTCCGGCGGCCGACTTGAAGGTTCGAAGTAATTTTAGGGTTCGTGGCAATGGAAACTGAGAAGCTAGTGAAGTGTTTTGCTGCGCATGAAGTTTCGAAGTTTAGCTAGTTTTCTCAAAGAGTTATAAAGTTGAGTGGAACAGTCTGCTTGTGAGTACTGGTTTTCGAATCCTTTTTAGACTGTTCTGATACTCACTGAAGTTAACATTCAGTTGACAAGTTTTTCCATACCTGCAGGATCTAATTGTAATGATTCAAGATTCAACGTTTTGAGGGTCAGGAAGCCTTTTGGCTCATCGTGGACCCTATGCCAGAGTGAGCGTGGATGAACACCGGCGAACTTCGCCTTCTCTTTTTCGACTAGTGCTCAGAGGTAACGAGGCAGGCGTGTACTAATAGCTCCCAATCCTGCTCCCGGGACCGCCATTTAACGTCCCCATCCGACGGACGTGAGCGTATCCCCAGTCTTTCGCCACTTTCCCAAAGGCTGGAGGGGGTGGAGGTTATACTTGCTCTGCACCACTGCTCAACAGCTGAACTGAGCAAGCGGAGAACTTCCTGAGTCGGACAACTTCCTGAAACGGACAACCAAACACCCAATTTTGTAATTCACCAATTTTAAACCCCCTCAGCATCACTGTGAACAGCTATGTTGAACAAGTTAATTTTTAGACCCCGGAAAATTTCCAAGTGGTTCCACCGGGATTTGACCCGGGGACCTTCAGTAACGCTCAAACCACTATGGTCTCGTTTGGTGTTGGTTTGGTTGTCTCTTTTAATTCAATAGCCCACGAGCTGTTAACACCGTCATGCTAGCTGTTGACTAATTAGTTCGTTTGTTTTTCTACATCATCAAAATGTACTGATCTACACAAAATAATGAGTACACGTATAACATTGAATTAAGTACCGGCCGTAGATGGGAGTAATTTTAAAACTAAAAAATCCTGAGGGGCTTGTCGAGAGTTCTACTCCCCATTCAGTGGCGGAGCTACACGTAGGGGTTTCGGTCAGAGGGGGCGAAAATGGTCTGCAGGGGCGCTTCGAAGGAGTAAATACCCTGATCCTCCGCACGATCGAAGCCACGGCTTTTCAGATTTTCCATTATTTTGATTTTCACCTGGTATAGAAGACTACTTTGACATTTCTCCTCAGCAAGTTTGTCTATTAAAACATGTTAAAATTTCTATCCATGGGCTTCCGCTGAAGAAAATTCAGGGGGAGGGGGCCTAAATTCTTGTAGGGGGAAGCTCCGCGCCACCATGAGTTGGCGCGGAGCGCAAGAAAATTTTGGCCCAAAATGCAGCTCAGATCGATGGAAATGACATTTCTAAGGCCTATTTACCGCATATAAATAGGGAAAACACTGAGTGAACTGTTAAGAAATATTGATGTTAACTTTCCTTCGTCTTTTTCTTTATGTTTTCTTCGTTTTTTCAGGTTTTTTATTTATTTTCCAGGGGAGGGAAAGTCCCCCCCTGCCTGCGGACGCGCATGTTTCTATCCTCTCTTCCATATTCTAGTATGAAGGCAGTCATTATATTTTGTGTGTTATTTTCAGGTCTCGATTTAAGATTTTAATGTAATAATGGGCCACTCTTTGAAGGTAAAGATTAAACCTGCTAGAGCAAAATAGCAAGCAATCCTACTGAGGAAAAAAGTTATGGAAATTAATCACCGTTAGGTGTACATTTTTGGCACCTGGAAATCAAGATAAGTACACGAAGAAAAATTAAATGAGGTAATTTATATCATGCGACCACTCTGAAATAGCCATTTTTTAAGTACATCAAAAGAAATAGCCAAGACAAGAGGTCTGCTTGGCTTTCTAGTTACCAAATTCATAATAAATAAAAGTCTCCTAAACTTAAGCTTTTTTGGTGCAATGTTCTGACATTTTAGACCTCGGAAGTACAGAAATAAGAATTTTCATAGAATTATTGTGCAGTGTCAGAAATAGCCATTTATTATGATAAGGTCACTTGAAGGAAAGCAAAATGAAAATTACTCATTACAACTCTTAAATCATTACCACTATTTAAACAGTTCTATTTTATTTTAACCTGAATGTTCTCTTCAAATGATCTTGAAAAACGTCTTTTTATTGTCTATGTTGACATTTATCCCCGACAACAAGAGGGCTATTTGCGCTACAATTATTGCTGCGCCCTTTGCAACAACTTTTACCGGCCGGGAGGGTTGATTTAATGTCAGTCTGTGTATTTTGTAAGCTTATAATCACGCTTGGTGTGGAAGCAATGAACTTAGCACAGCGACAGCATTCATTAGTGCGTATAAAGCATGAAGATACGTTTGCGGCAAAACCTAACCCTATGTTACAGAAGATTACCCTTTTCATCAGAATGAAATGCAGTTAGTACATTTATCGGTGGCTGTTTGAGCATTTTGTTATCTGGGCCTTAAAACAACGCTATTAAATTTTGTCTTTTGCCAAAAATGGTGCAAGAGTAAAGTGTGTTGAAAACCCAAAAAGGGCGCCGACAGACGATTTTGGTCCGTCAGGGGGGGGGGGGGGCGACCGCCCCCTGACCATATGGCAGCTCCGCCACTGTCCCCATTACAACAAAAACATGTTTCCTGGAGCAGGCCCGTACCCGGGGGGGGGCGGAGGGGGGCGGGGCGTTCGAACGACCCACCCCAACTTGAGAGAGGTCCATTTTTCCAGCCATGTGTTTGGAGGGTCAGCTATGAAATATTTTTTATCTTGAGATATTAAGGACGAATTTCCGTTCACTTCTTTAAAAGTGGCGTACTGTGTGAAATTACTGGGGAAAATGGACTTCTGTTGCGTTCAAAAGTCTAAAAGGCTCCAAATTGCAGGAGATCTGCAGATCTCAAACTTTACTACCAGGGAAGCATGCGGCCCGGACCCATATAGCAACTGCATGTTTGCGGCACGCACCAGCCGCCTCCGTATTTGGAAAAAGGTTCACATCTTGGAAAAAAAGACCCACCCCTCCACATGGGCTGGCTAGTACGGGTCTGTAGAGTATATGTGTTACAAAAAATAAGCATAAAGAAAAAAGAATATAAGAGAAAAAAGGACGAAATATTCATTAAACTAAATGGAAAAGTAATGAATAATCAGAACTAACCCTCACAAACACCACCCTTACCAAACCGTGCCCCCTCCCACCCATGAAAGCCAAGGCTTCCCACAAAATGCGCCGCATAGGCTTGTGACAAAAACACGTAATGAATGCGTGACTTGAACTATAAGTCAACCAAGAAGTTATATCCTTATAATAAACCTTGCATATAAAATGGTGATGAAGACTACTGAAGAATTAGTACAAAGCTATGCAGTACTGAGTGAAACCTCTTCGAAAAAAATTATACTTGGCCTGTTTATCAATCAATCAGGTAACGAGTTCCACATAACATAGCTTTGTATACGTAGCTTAGGGTCAACTGTGAAGATGGGGTACGGGTGTATGCAGGAGAAGAGATTGTCGAGTTAAATAGTTGTGGACTGAAGAATTTTTAATTTGGCGAAGAATTCTGAAAATATGATTTCGGTAAAAGGCTATGCATGAAACGATGGGTGAATGAAGCAATGTAAGGTTAATCATTTTGAGCAGTTTCAAGTGATTAAGAGACTTAAAGGCATATTTTCATCATCCCAAACAGTTCCAATCCTCCCAACCTACTTGCTTCTAGCCCCTCCCACATTTATCTAAAACTCATCTTTATCCAGACACAATCCTAGTTTATTGCTTCATGGCTTGTCCGAGTGGCCATACAAGTCAATAATTAATGTGTAATCAAGACACTCTCAGTGCCCAGGCATGCTGTGTAATTTAGTTATGATGCATTGTTTGAATGTGATGTCAATCAAAGAGCTGTACCAATTGAAAGTTTTGATATATGTATACTGAGACTGTGGTTTGGGGTGACGAATGACTGTTAAACAACTCGCTGGTGTGGTCACGGTGTCCGGATAAAGAAATAAAGCGAATTACAACTCTTTTGAAAAAGAACCAGATTGTGAGGGTACGTTTTTGTACATGACCAAACTGAAGTACAATTTATTAGATGAGGATACACATGAGTAAGGTAAATTTTACGGAACACCTTTTGGCAACAAATGTCTTAATCTACCAATTGCTCCTATTCCTCTGACAATTCTTGAAGATAATGATTGATGTGCTTCTGCCAGGTAAGCTTGCATAATGACACCAAGAAATTTTACACTTTTGGGTGGATCAAGCTTTTGCCCATTTATGGAGATACTAAATACATAATGATGAATATTATTAAATACCATAAAATTTGTCTTACTGATATTAGGAGACAGCTTATTTGGTATGACCATCAGAGAAGAAAAGGTTTAGTTCATTAACAACACTGCTTTCAACTTGATATAAGGGTCGTTCCCTGCAAAGAAAGTGTTTGTATCATCGAGACGTACGTATCACTTTACGAACTACCTGCCGTAAGGTGAATTAAAAACCATCATAACCCGCAGCTTGATTGGGATTTAGACACTCTAAAGAGACATCGACAAGCTCATCTTTACTAATGGGTGAAAGAAAGAATGAGCTGAATCTATACTCTGGCATAATCAGTCCATTTAGTCGAGAATCTCCTGGAATTTTGGATGGAAGAGAAGGACCAATTAAGGTTCACAAGAAAGTCATTAAAGGCATTAGCAATAGCGTCTGGATCTGAAACCTTTGTTTTCTCGTTTATGAACTCAACAGGGTAACTACTTTGTGAATGTTCTTTGTGTAGAATGTCTTTAATATTTTGCCATGGGGTGTCTATAAAACAAAGACCGAAGACCTAAGACCTATAAAACGAAGACCCAACTAGCTATAAAACGAAGACCTATAAAACGAAGATCCAACTAGCTATAGAACGAAGACCTATAAAACGAAGACCCAAATAGCTATAAAACGAAGACCTATAAAACGAAGACCCAACTAGCTATAAAACGAAGACCTATAAAAAGAAGACCCAACTAGCTATAAAACGAAGACCGAAGACCTAGGTGGGACGACTTTGATTGTAAGAATTGCTTGCGACGAGTGCCGACATTTTGTAGAAAATTCATTTGTAATGGTAAAAAATGCAAGGGGACTCAGCAAGGGGTTGTGAACGGATATGCCGGAGAGGAACAACTACGGTAGCTCCCGTTAATGGATACAACAGCCCGAATCACTGCCAGAAGCGACGGTTTGCCAAATGGATGCCGATCAAAAGTTTCGACGAGCGCCGGAAAATTCGTGGTTTCGTTGAACAAAATTGGAAATCTTTTGTTCTTTAATATTGAGAAATAGGACATTTGGTTTTGTGGAAGACCATTCAAATCCTCATTCCAGACAGTTTCAGTTTTTCTCAACAAAGTTACTCTTATAGCCCAACCACCGAAAAACCCTACTTCATTACTCTCAGGCCCGTAGCCAGCCCATGTGGAGGGGTGGGTCTTTTTTCCAAGATGTGGACCTTTTTCCAAATACGGAGGCGACTGGCGCGTGCCGTAAGCATGCAGTTGCTAGGGGTCCGGGATGCTTCCTCGGAAAAGTTTGAAATCGGCAGATCTCCTGCAATCTGGAGCATTTAATTAGAGGACTTATGAGCACAACAGAAGTCCTTTTTCCCCAGGAATTCCACACAGTACACCACTTTATAAGAAATGAACGGAAATTTGTCCTCAATATGTCAAGATAAAAAATATTTCATAGCTGACCCTCCAAACACAGTGCTGGAAAATGGACCTCCCTCAAGTTGGGTCGGGTCGTTCGAACGCTCCGACCCCCCCCCCCCCCCCTGTCTACGGGCCTGACTCTGACATGTCTAGCAGGGGCAAAGAAGGCCTTAATATGTAACCAAGACAATTTCTGTGTATGTATAGTTTTGAACTACTCTGCACCTTTTGATTTTGATGTCAATTAAAGATCATTCAGCAAATGAGAATTTAGCTTTGTATCAACAAAAATGTACTTGGGTGATGAGTGTCTGTCATTAAGAGCAAAACAGAGACACTGGGTGACTGGTCGCGGGGTTAAATCATTTCCACTACCCTGCATGGACTCAGCATTGAAACGCTAAGGAACAGTTGTTGCGCCTGAGTAAAGAATCTTCCAAACAGTAACAAGAGAGAACAGAATTACTTTTTATCGATTCAGTATTGTGTTTCTTAAGAATTAGTCACACACAGAAGAACAACAGCTTTCACCGTTATTGCCCTACTCCAATAAATCCTAAATGGGTGTTTTACAGTTTACTGAAAATGAACTGAAGCGCGCGTTCCGAAAGAGACAAAATATATGCATTATTACTGGGTTCACAGTTTACATGATGTAATTTTTTTTTATTTCCGCATGGGTGGGGGGAGGGGGTACAGCCAGTGGCGGAGGAAGGGAATTCAGTCAGAGGAAGCAAGACTGGCCTGAAGGGGCGCTTCAAAGTTTGTAGGGCAAAAATATTTGGTCAGATCGAAGGGCGAGAAATAGGATGAAGGGGGGCTTTTGTGTTGGTAGATACATATGTCTCAATACGGTAAAAAGAGTAAAAAGGGCGCTGACAGGCAATTTGAATCCGTCAAGGGGGCGACTGCCCCCCTCTGACTATATGGAGCCTCCGCCACATGGGCACAGCGGCCCGCACGGGTGGGGTCACGGCCCCGTTCCCCCGCATGGCTACCGGCCTGCCATGACGGTTCTCTAAAACAAAGTTCAGCCCCCATTCTCGAACATCTGAGGGTACGCCAATGGGAACGGGTTACACGAAGCACACCGTCCCTTTGTCGATACCTAATTAGTTACCTCCTAAACCGACGTTTACACACCGATTGCGTAGCTGTCTTCATGGTCGGGCCAATTTGACCACGTGTCAGATCATAACACAGTCGATACATTCACTCATGCAGCAGTATCAGTAGGTTGTGTTTTGCTTGTCTAATAATAAAGTATTTATACTTCCTTTCCGAATAGCGATACATACAAACATTAGTTTGTTGCCCAATTACATTTTCATTCTGTTAATAAATGTAGATGTTCATCATATGCACCGTTTGTGTGTGTTTAGTTACATATTTTTATCTTCTTTTCTGACTTTAAGCTTCATGAATTCAATTTTGAAACTTTTCATATGCAGTCCGTGAAAAGGACAGCGAAAATCATTTGACTGTTTTGTTTGTTTTTTTGAGTTTTCAAGTTCTCGTATGCCAAGTGAATAGATGAGCCTTTTAAGTGTACACATCTCTGTTTTTTTCATCTCCTGGTGCTCCTTACTTTTTGTCTTCACCAACAAAGCAGTTTATTTCTTTTGCTAGCGAAAAATTGTGGCTAACAAAGGAAGCATCACATAGATATAAGATGGAGCCAAACTTTTTTGTTCACCAATGATACTTTTGGTAGGGCAGAATACATTCATGAATAAGAATATAAGATTGTTCAATAAATTGCTCTAGCTTAGAAGGGGATGGTAGAGGAGTTACCCGTTGTGTAGCAATAAACTGTATTGAACACAAATTTTATAATTTCTTTATTTACTAAAGCCGTTGGGGCCAGGGGGAGCTTTAGCCCCGCCCCGGCCAAACTGTGGACTGGCGAAAGTATGCTTCTGCCCCCATCCAAGAATAAAAACTTATTTGTTACTTCGGCGTGTAGTATCTTTGAACTTTCCAATAATATTTCATACTATTTTTGCATCAAATTGCATACACCTTCATTTTCCTCAAGATTTTTACAAAAGAGAGTGGGGACATCCCCTCCATGCACTTAACCCCCCAGGGCGTCATACACTAAAACAACGTTCACCCCCCCCTACCCCCACAACGAACAGCTTCCTACGACTATAATTTTGCCCTATTTTAGAATGCACTCTGGTCCGTACGTACGATAGTCCGTCAGTGGTAATAGTTAAAAGTTATTCTCTATTGATCTTGGTAGCCAACGACTTTTCAGAGTCTACGCATCAGAAAAAGCTAGTAATCAGTATATTAAAATGCGGCTTCCTGACGGAAAAGGTTTATTGCAAGGTTTCAGCGCTAGGCTACTGTCAAATGCCTAGTTTTTATATTATCATATGTATTGGTCATATGAATTAATCCTATAGAGAAATTCAGTAACTGTGCCCCCCTCCCAGGAAAGTTTTTTGACCATCGATACTGCCTCCCCTGCTCAAAAATCCTGGCTATGCCACTGATCTGTAATCTTTAATCATGGCGCCTCTCTTTCCGTGTATGCGTTCAAATTCATTGCAAATAATTTGCAAAGGTGTACGGTAAGATATAAGAATATCTGACTTAACGGTTCACCAACACGAATGTGTTACATAGGCGTAGGAAGCGGGGACTGGGGTGCTAAACCCCCAGTAAAAAATGTGGGGGCTGAAGTATGCTTCCACTCCCCAAGATCCAACACTCCAAAACCCGTTTTTGTCTCTTCTTCAAAAAATGTCAAAAATTTGCAGTGATTTTCCTTAAAATTTGTCCAAAATATTGCACCAAATTGCATCTGAAGTCTCTAAAATACCCCCAAAGAATGCCAAAAGAGAGGGGAACACCCCTCCCCTTAGACCCTTCCTCCCAGGCCGGCGATCCGAAACGAGGTACAGCATCCCTAGTCTGGAAAAGCTTCCTACGCCTATGATGTGTTATATCGTGTCAACTATACAAAGACGACAGTGTAAACACCGTGACGGTTTCAGACACGGTTAAAGTTTGGCTTTGTTCTGGCCCGTGACGAGTTTTACCATATGAAGGGGGTGGGGGGAAGTGTGTGAATCGAGGGGCAAGAACTGTGGTTGCAGGGGCACAAAAGTTTCTCTTAACATCCTGTGTACAATTTCCATTTTCATCTGGCGGGACAGTAATATTTTTGGTGCAGCATTATCCGTAGAGCCCCTTCCCCCTGTGGCTACGTACCTGGCTTGGTCGTAAACACATCCAGCTCGAATACGGCGCAAGTAATTTCCTTAAGTCGCCTCTTATATTATGACAGGCGGGAAATACCGCGTGTTAGTCTCCTACACAAGTAAGCGAATTCTACTGCGTGCGGTACACTGTTTTATCCCAGGCCTACACAAAAATCAGTGGTCCGTCTGTATGTTGTTATTCCTCCAAACCTGATAGTGTGTCGTCAATGCATAAGGTCCCATCTAGAAATCCCAAAGGTTAGGATTTCTTTGTAAAGTCTATGACGCGATTACGCGCAATACAATTTTTCATGTCTCCAGGAAGTGACGTTTCTTCAACCAATCCGGTCTCTTCCTTTGCGTAACTATAGCTGAATTCGCAAGCGCATTATTTTCTTGTATGTAGAAGCAACAAGTAACGATAATGTTCAACGTTGGTAAAATTGCTAGAAAAATGTACAGTGATAGCCTTTGGATAGTTCAGGGAACAAAGTTTACGTAAGAAAAAATATTTCCGGGTCTTCGTTTTATAGCTAGTTGGGTGATCGTTTTATAGGTCTTCGTTTTATAGCTAGTTGGGTCTTCGTTTTATAGGTCTTAGGTCTTCGGTCTTTGTTTTATAGACACCCTTTTGCCATGTACGTTTCATGATATGCTTAGACTCTGTGAATATATCATCCTCTTTGCCGCTATGCGCACTACATGATTGCCTGAGCTTATTACGAATTTGTTATAGCCTCTTTCGGTTAGTAGGTGTGGGAGTCTTCAGATAACTCTTGTACGTAGAGCTTATCTTTGGCTTTAACCCTTTACCGTTGTGCTCCGATCGGGGCATATCTGCGCGCCTTGGGAGTGGGCGGAAAAGCGGACGTAGCCCGCCCCGCATAGGCTTCCGTAGGTCATTGACCCCGTGACCTTAAACTATTGTCTCTCTCGTTGTTGTGGCCGAATTTTCGGGTAGCTACTCGTAGTTTCGAGCTCCGCGTGAAACAGTAAAGATGGGTGACAGCCGAGCTCTCTGCATGGGTCCAAAAGGACCCAAACAACGGTAAAGGGTTAATGGGGTGATAATGCCTCTTTCTTCATTTTGCGTTTGTTTAATACTGTGATTGAGAAAGCTGGTTCGTAAATGTGAAGAAATGTTTGAATGAAGTGCTGAACGCTAGACTGCATGGTGTATGTAGTTTGATGTCCACGCCAATCGGCACCCTCAATACGAGATACCAAAAAGTTAAAGTGTATGTTGCGATCAGCATAGGCAGATGTAGATTGGATCATTCTTCAGACATTTTGTTTGAAAAGATGAATTTGTAAGAATTGGAAAATGATCGCTAACTTTGCCACATAAGTCGAGCAGATTTAAGAAAAATTAAAGCAGAATAAACAAAATGCAAGTTGTGGTGAAAAGATAACTTATAGGGCTTCTAGAAAAACGTAAATTTGAGAATACTATAAGGCAGAAATACTGCATTTATGGTGCCATTTTTTATGGTTTGTGCATATTTGTGTCAATAATGTGAGTGTTTATATATCTCGGTGTTTGTTTACATATAGCGGATCTGTGCTCGCGTTTGTTTGTTTGTTTTGTTTGGGTGGCCTGATTATAGACGAATCCGGTAGTCACAGACACGATTTGACGGAGGTTCCGATTGTTGGAAAATCTGTAAATTTCCAAATCACGTCACTTCATGCTGGGGGCTACAATAGCCAACATCAAAATTGGTATAGGTCTATATAGCTCCAGTTGAGATGAAGCCGTCAGTACCACCGCGACTTGAAAAACCCATCCTGGTAGGCTATCGGCCGGTTTTGGGGGAGCCACTTAGCCTAACTCGAATTGGCAAAAAAAAAACTGTTGCTTTTTGGTACTAGTGAACGTCCGTTTAATGCAAAATTTTCTTATTTTAAAATATCACCGGGCCAGAAGGAGACATTGGAACACCTTTTTGCGATGTTTTGCTAAATACTTTTAGGATGGGAAAGTATCAGTTTGATATGGAGCGTTATCTAGGCGAGCCTGAACAATCCGAGTCAATGATGTAGATGTTGCTGAAATAGCAAACGTAATTATTTCGAAAAAAAAATAACGCTCGTACTAGAAGCTGCCAATGGGAGACCGCCAGGCTTCGATTCAATACTAGTGAGGGGCAACTAAATTTGAGCTTCGTCCACGTCCACAGAGTCCCTGCTGCTGTTATTTTTTCAGGTGAAATCAGATTGTTCCTTCAATAATATTACAGGATGACAAGGCATTGTATGACCAGGCCGTTACGCTACTTAATGCGTAAGTTTAGGGTCATGATCAATTATTCGTCAGTTCATGTTGACTGCCAAATATTCACACAAATTGTCCACAGATTTTAATATTAGTTGACAAGGACCTATGAGATTAATTCGCTATCATCTACAGCTTTTTAAAACACTGGTCATTGGAAATTTTGCATTCTGATAAACGCTGTCAGGTAATTCTAGAACGCAACATCAGTAATTAAAGGGCAAGAGCAGTCGTCGCAAAATTATTTTGAAGCAACAGCTAAATCTCATAATTTTCTTCTCACTTCCCTTCAGATTATCGTTTACTTTAGGACTTCAACATTGCACATTCAAGGTAAACCAAGCAGTGACTTTCAGTAAATTTCACATTTGAAGAGAAAAATAATGTCCCATGATCCACGAAGGGCCGCAATGATAAACAGGACAGTTAAAACTTGGGAGGCTGTTTCTGTCATTTAAAACTCAAAAATAAGAAAAAAGTGCTTTCCACTTCGCAACTTTATTAAAAGATACGAGAAAGAATACGAATACCGATTGCCTCAGTGCTGACTAGTTTGTCTCATACACCTTCCCAGTTTCTTGTACGATCACCATTGACAACCGATGGTAGTGCTCCGCTTTGATGGGTCCCTCTCATGAACCCCTAACTTCTCCCAATAATTTTCCATTCCGCCACGTCTGGTAGGTTTACCGTCTCTGAATTCTCATTACTGTGTTACGATTTTCAGCAGAACCCGTTTACAACATAGGAATAGGGAACGGTAGTGTTGGTCAAGACGTTATTACACATTTTTCTGGCCAAATTCAAAATAGAAGGCGAGCTCTGACTTGACTATTTTGCAGGGAGATTTGCTTCAGTTATAACACACAGAGCTGAGAATGTCTGAAGGTAATAGAGGGCGTGCTCAAAGAAGAGTAGCAAATGTGTATTATTTACTTACTAGCATTAGGGTCTTGACCAAGTCTGACTAAGGAAATGGGGGCCCAGCCCCAAGTTAAAAATGAGGGGGGCGAAGCATGCTCCGCCTCCACTTCCGGGGTCAGAAAAAACCCCTGTTCCATTGCTTCAGATCTTAAAAAGGCAAAAATTTTGCCGCAAAGTGCAATTTGAAATTCAGTTGTGCTTGCTCATAAATCAGTTTAAGTTGGCGGTAAACTTCCGAACTCTGGAAATGACAAAACCGGATACAAACTAAATGTGACACCAAATTATCAAGAGACACCGAAAGCTATAGGCCTATTCCTATTTTTGAGATTGTCTTTAATAAAATTCCAAGTTTTCTACAGTAAAAGCTCTTAATTTTGAAATATTTTGTCTAAAAAGGACGACAGAGTTTGGTAAACTTATGAGATGTCATCGGAGAGTGTCAGTTCGCAGGTCTTAGATAACATTATGTAGCAACAACTGAACGATTTTCTGTCGTCGTGCAATCATTGTCAGATTTGCCACCAGCATAGGAAGTTCAGATTTTTCAGTAATCCACATGGGCGTTACCAGACTTTTTTAAAGGGGCCGTGTTTCGCGCGAAGAAGGAAATTATTGTCGCGCCAGCGGCAATGCTCACACGACAGCGCGAGCACTGCGGCGTGGAGTCCAGGGGCCCGCTCAAGGGCCCCTGGCGGGGTCCAGAGGCGAAGCACCTGTGGGGGTTAAGGGGGCGACGCCCTCGGAAGCTCTGCGTAGTTAGACATTTCAAATGCCTATAACGCGGTGAAATATCGTCAATATTGCTATTTTGGTAATGTCAAAATTATGATTAAATCGTAAAATTACAATGGGGCAATTGGGTTCTATTGTGAGATCCATGGGCGGTAAAGGGAAACAACTAGAGTGGTAACATTCAGAGGCAACTCAGGATTCCCAGGACAAAAACCTTTTAAAGCTCGTGGAATGAAATGAAGGTAAAATACCGAACCTCAAATAGCAAAGCATGAGGAAATTTTAAACGTAATGGACTCTGCATGCAAAGGAATTTATGTGATTTTACCAATGTACTTGGTTTTTCACTTTACCTTTCTCCTTCAAGCAGTGGCGTCACCAAGGGGTGGGGGAAGGGGGGCACGTTCCCCCCGAAAAATCGTGTTCCCCCGTGTGCCCCCCCCCCCCCAAATGAGATTTGAGATTTTTAAAAAAACGATATGCCTTCCTTAGTGTCAGAGTGTGACTATGAAAATATTTAAGATTGGATTCTTCTTTTGACGAGAAAAGGCAGTAATTTTGATACTTTTCAACTAATAATATCGCAAAAACACCTGGAAAATGCCATTTCCGGCTGTCTGAGGGGTTGTTTTTTTTTCAAAAATTTCTGCACCCTTCCAACTTCGCTAACTGAAGGTGGCGCATAGCTCAGGTAACCGTTCAAGCAGGATTATATAGGCGTACATTTTTTCCTTAAGAGGATCACATCTAACTGCTTTCTCTTTCGAGTTCAGCTCTCCTTCTTCTAAATATCAGCCGGATCCGCTCTTGAAAGTTGTTTCACTAGTTTTGTTAGCAATGAATTCTTAATTGAAGTTGCACTGGAAGGTTTTTTTTTAGACCAGTGTAAAGACAACAGAATAACCGTTAATAACGACCTGAATACCTAACAAACCCCTTAAAACCCAGGAGTTTCCGGGGCTTCGCCCCCTGGACCCCAACAGGGACACACATTGAACTGCCCATCAAATTCTTTTCTCAATAGTTCATCTCGTTTTTTTCAAAATGTCAGCCGGATCTGCTCTTGGTATAGCTGAATCACTTTTTTACCAAAAGTCTTACTGGAAGTTACCCTTTAGGTATTTTTGAGATCAGTGTTAAGTCAATAGAAGACTAGCGACTTTAAATAATACCTCATTAACACGCTAAAACCCAGGAGCTTCCGGGGGCTTCGTCCCTGGACCCCCACCGAGACACGCATTGAACTGCCCACCAAATTCTTTTCTCAATAGTTCATCTCGCCCTTTTTCAAAATGTCGGCCGCAATTTTCACTTGGTAGTTGAATCACTTTTTTACCAAAACTTCTTACTGGAAGTTACTCTGGAGGTATTTTTGAGACCAGTGTTAAGTCAATAGAAGAACACTTAAATAGCGACTTTAGTGCCTCACAAACACGCTGAAACCCAGGAGCTTCCGGGGGCTTCGCCCCCTGGACCCCCACCGGGGCTTTGCCCTAGGGCGTGCCCCTGGACCCCACCCGCTGAGCCTTGCGGTTCGCGCTCGGTGGCGCCTACGGCGCCATGTGTGGAGTTTAGCAGTTCCCCCTGCAATATTGTTGTGCCACCCCAGTGCACCCCCCCCCCCGAATGAAAAGTCTGGTGACGCCACTGCCTTCATGACCTAGAAGATAGTGTTATTTATTCTATTGAAAAGGGTACTGGACAGGTAAAAAATTAAAAACGCTCAGAAAAAATTTGAGGAAGAACAAAGATTTAGATGGTTGATCCATGACTCAGTTTGATACGTACGTATGCACAGATCAAAGGAAGTTAATTTTCAATTCTACCACCTGTACCATCCATTAATAAGACTCCTGCATTCTGATTGGTTGTACACGGACCTATTATTTCAGTACACAAGGTCAATAAACGTAACAATGGTGATAAAGACGCAGTTTTTCACACATTTTCGCTGGTAGAATAGGGGCAAGCCACATTTGCCTGATCATTACTCTCTCATAAACCCTCCCGACTCCAAAATGATAGCAATATAACGAAGTCTGCTTTGCATCGTCCGTTATTTTGCCAGTTTGGAGTCTCGACGGTTTATTCACCATAATGGTCAGCCAAATGCGATTTATTCCTTAAATGTCAGTATCATCATTTCCTTAAATTAAAGGGCCTTTGACTGGGCAGATTTGGGTGGGATAACTACCTCTTCATATTACTATAAAATCAAGAAAAAAAAACTTATTATTGACATGTAGCAACGTCCCAGATAGCAATATCTAGCGGTCCGCCAGCAGCCATTGTCGATCTTCTTCGATCAGCGGTGAATAAGTGGTTGATCACTGAAGGACCGCCGAAGGGCCATCGGAGGTACGCTGGCAACATCCGGGTCACAAGAAAAATTGAATGCTGGGCGAAATTTTTCAACCAATCAGTTTCATCGCGGTCGGAGGACCGCCGGCGAGCCACCTGACATTTCTTCGACGGACAGCCGATGTGGTCTACGGCGGTCCGTTGCCGAGCCGACCAAGTTTGATGACAGGGGTGGAGTCAAAGCCGGATGAACATTAAACACAGCTAGACATACATACGGTGTGCATTTAGTAAGCTAGGAGTCGAAATTTAAAGCGGGCATCTTACTTTACAGGTTTTTCTGTGTGTAGCAATGTTAAATCCCCCAGAATAGTCGACTGCTACAACATTGAATATCATCGTTCTTGGAACTATTTTTCCATTGAGATTTTAAATCAATTGAAATATCCCGCAGGTGCACTTCCGTCTTAATATTAAAGTATACTGAGCTTCTACAGACATTAAGCAGTTTACCTATCCAAAAATGAACAGAATTCAAGAGATGAACATATCGTTCTAATAAAGTTTCAATAAAAATGATTCTTCTGTTTAAAAAAGTATCATTTAAAAGTATTTCATGAAAAGCACTATTAGATATAAAATTATAATACTATGGGAAGGTGTAGATACAAATAGCCAAAAGTACTTGCTATCATACGGCACTTTACAAAAAGTAAGGAGTCGAATAGTAATTTGTGGGACTCGATCTGTAATTGCAGAGAGATTAAGCATTCAAAATATTAAGACATTTTTACTTTGCAAGGGCAAAAGATATCCTTTTTCGACTTTTGGTTCATCCTTTAAACGACGGTTTCAAGTTCTGTAAAACAAAAACAAAACAAACAAACAAAAAAATCAAAGGGGGGGGGGGTCGTTCGCACCCCCGGCCCTACCTCCCCCACCTTGGTGACGCCCATTCCCCCAACGTTTAAAATTTCCTTACTGAGAAAACCAAGATTAGAAACTTTTCTGCAATACAAGCGGCCCCATAGGCCTATCTATAATGAGTCGTTTAAAAAGGGGCAGAAATTTCGGCGCTTCAGATAGTCATTTCAGAAAGACTAATTCATATTTCAGGCAAGCTTGGCCTAAACGTTCTCATGCACATATACGTAAAACCTATCATCAGATACCTTTCAACCTTGACCGTGTGTTGGTCTAAAACGGTACTAAGAGCATGATCCGCCTCTCATGAGGAATGGTTCAAGTTGAGCTGTGGCTGGCTCAACTTGAACCAATAGGTTGGGGACTGGGTCGTAAATAAATTCTAATTTATTAGCTTACTTTTAACCTTTTCAGTTGAGAAGTCTGTGCTACGCGGGTTCTTTAGTTATTGAAGCATCGAAATGTTGTCAATCAATGCTCAATGTTTTCAGAGGACATAGATATACAGTACTAAAATTTTTGTCTGTTCAGTTAATTGTAGCATGACTGGCAAAAAATGAATACTTCCGTCCTTTTCAGGTGCAGTAAATTTCATTTGGAAAAATGAATTATATGGCATTTATTATTTTTGCATAAAAATTCGTTTTTCCTCGTTCAGCATAAAAATGTGTTTTTGGTCAATGGGGTAGGGTGACTGAGGTGCATTTACTATTATAGTCCAAAAATTCCTCCCCTTTCCCTCACTAGCCTTCCATAGACCATATATTGCCGTCCGCTACGCCACGTTTACCCAAGGCACATAACTCTGAGGGAGTGATTCCTGGATACAAATGCCCACTGACTTCATGTTCCTTCAACCTTTCTATCTCGACAATTATTGTGGGAAATTAGACCTATTTCCAAATAGCAATTACAATGAACTATGGGATAGAGTTTTTGGTGTGCGTCAATTTTCACCACAGTAAAATGCCGTTGACAAAAATGACAAACACCAAAACTCTATCCCACAATCCTTTGTAATTGCTATTTGGAAATAGGTCTATAGAGAGGAAGACCACTTATTGCATGGCAGCCTATGATCAGGGCTCGATTTTCGTGGTTGTCCCGTTGTCGGGGACAACTAAAATTCCATAAGGGCAACCAACATTTAAAAGGTGGTTGTCCGATGGACAACCATTTTTTTTTCAGTAAGAATAAAAAGTAATGTATTTTTTCCTGATTGCAAGACTGTACTTCTGAATTTATCAACTCAAGATTTCAACTCCTTCCATCATACAATATTTCAGATTCCACCAATGCTTTTGTCCCCCAAACACCACATCTTCAAGTTTTATGTCATTGAGAACCAATTGTACTGAACATGAACACGCCCATAGTTTTGTACCCAGTTATGCAAAAAATGTTTTGGACAACCAAATTTCCTTTCGGACATTTCAAATATATTGATATGGTTGCCCAAAGAACAACCATAAATTTTTCTGAAAATCGAGGCCTGAATGATTGTCATTAACGATCAACCCGCTTTGTGCAAAGTCCCCTCTGAACTTGAAGGAGTTAACTTCAATTAGATGGACTGTTGAAGTCTGAAGTATCTGCTAACACCGACTTGTATAGTACGTCTTGCTGCTTATTCCACACACAAGGATATAATGTGGACTACGTGTACTAAATGAACCAACATGCATTCTCTGAATACGTGCAACAATATGCAACCGTCGTAACGCAACTTATGTTAGGCCTTGGTACATCACTGGCTATATACGCGTCGGTACTAGTATTAACGTTAGATGATCTCGTACGTGTTTTGTGAGACTGGGACGTCAAAAACGAAAGATTTTGACCCCCCAGTGCTGCAGCAATGGCCCTTGATTTCTCCACAGATGTAGATCATACTTTTCTAGAGGATAATTTTCTTTCTCCAGAAGATTGGGGTAAATTAAACATGTTACTCCTTGGCCACAGCAGTATCGTTAGATTAGCATAGTAGCCTAACTGTTACTGTTACTGTTAGGCCTAACGTTATGCCTAGTAAATAAGTAAGGCTTAGCGTAGGTATAGCCTACTGGCAGCCTAACTCTAACTTCTAAGTGCGCATTTGTCTAGGAGCCTATAGCCTAATAATACGTATCTGCCTAACGTTCAATGAGAAATATTCCAGAACTGAAGATGAAATGCCCCTTAGATCTGCTTGTAGTGATATCAAGATGACAGGAACTGTTGTTGTTACTCGTGGCAACTTTAGGCTAGCCTAGGCTACTTAACTTTAGGCCTGACTTTAGGCTATTTGTAAAACACTCAAAACTTTGCGCATTAGGCTACCTAGGCCTAAAGGTATCTATGGTCAAGCAAATATCTCTTTGTCTGGTCTTTGTAAACCAACCTGTATAACTCTTAGTATGCATGTTATGCACTACCGCCCCCCATGCTACTTTGCTAGGACAAATTGCTTTAAATAGTTTTATCCCCCAAGAATGGCCTTCCTAGTAGCCTTATCGAGGGGGTCATTTTCCACCCTAAGCCTGTGGACTTTATCATCAATTCACTGAGGGCTTGACCGACTGCAGGGCCCATACGTGGTGTACATACTAAATTCCTTAACTGGATGTTTCACCATACTTTGCAAGAAGCAGAAGAGGCTGTTATCTGGAGATCGCAAGCAACCAAAGTTCAGTTCAGGTCTTCGTCGAGAGCGGACGTGTTTTCACGGAGCTCTCGCTGATCGTGCTGAATTTTGGCATTGTGCTGTACTGTGCTGCTTGTTAGCAACAGTCTGCGTCGTGTGTGCGTCGTGTCGAGGTGGTCAGTCTTTTTAGCTCTCAGTTTTATCCTTTTGTATCTTCTCTTTTTGTGTCCATCGAGTGTTATTTCTTAGTATTTTATCTGGCGTTGCCTGTTTTTATCTTTTTTCTTGCGGTTTGGTGGTTTTTAGTGCTGTTCCGGCCTTTGAATTTTTAGCTCCTTGTTTGTCGTTTTATTCCGGTTGGGGTGTCGCATGTTCTTTGTAGCCTAAGCTTTTATAGTGTATACACCTGTATTGTAGCCTTTCACGGCCCTGCGGTGCTGAGTACGATGCATACAACCCAATTATGTGGCCTTTTATGTGGATTCTTACTGCTTTTATTCAAGTGCCAGAGGATTTCTCAAACCCAGATGGACTATATTAACACATCCTCCCCCAGTTTCAGCAGTGAAGCAACTACGTGGTCGGTGAGTCTGTTCCTTGCTCAAGGATTAAACATTAGGCCTAGTACTTTTAGTATTAGAGGGTTGGGTCAAAACTAAAGTTGGTTCAAGGCAACCATATTGGTTTTACAGTTTTAAGTTACTCTATGCCTGGGAGTCTAACCTATAGGCCTAGGCTTAGGCATACATTGGTGTACATCTCCCTCCTGTTAGTGTTGGCAGGGGATGTTGAATTAAACCCAGGTGATGGGCATTACTGCGTCTTTTGCCATAAACTTGTGAAGAGGTTTGATAAAGCCATACTGTGTGATGGCTGTGAAAGGTGGGTTCATATTCGTTGTGACAATGTTAGTATTGGAACTTACAAAAAGCTTCAATGTTCCAACGCCGATGATAAGTGGTTTTGTAGTAATTGTTCATCGCCATGTGGTCTCTGCTCTGAGTATGTTCTTGATTGTGATCCAGCGATTGAGTGCGACACCTGTAAATTGTGGATTCACAGTAGATGTTCCCAAGTTGCTACCTCTCAATACGAAAATGTTCAGGCAACAAATTGTATATGGATTTGTCCAAAGTGTGATAACGGATATTTTACATGTAGAACAAACTCTTTTTTATCTCAGGCTGGTAGTGATCTTGAACTAAGCAATAGCTTTGATGCTCTTGACCCCGTTATTTCTCAAGTTAATGTTTCACAACAGAAGTTAAATAAACCTACTTTTGTACATTGTAGAAAGGAGATAAGCCTTATGTCTATTAATATAAATGGTCTGAGAGGGAAAAAACTTGATCTCCAGTCCCTCCTTAACTCTGCTGAACCTGATATCGTTGCATTGCGGGAGACTAAAATTGACAATTCAGTTACTGATAGGGAGCTTTTTCCAGATTGCCTGAATTATACTGTTTTTAGAAATGACCGCACCCTTGGAGGTGGTGGTACTATGCTGCTTATTAAAAATTGCTTATTAAAAATTACCTAGCCCCCACTGGTGCAAATTTTCTTTCCAATGGGTCTGAGTCAGTTTGGGCTGCTTTTTCTATAAATGGGAGTCAGCATTATGTTGCTTCCTGGTATAGGGATCCTGACACCCATGTTGATCACATCTCTCTTCTTCGTGACCAACTGCATAACATTATGATCAATCATAGAAATAGAAATCCCTCATTCCATATACTAGGTGACTTTAATTTTAGGCTTATCGACTGGGAGACTAGATTGAATAAGGAAAATGAGACCTGTCTCACCAGCAGTAATGGTCAACTCCTTGTTGACATTGTTGATGATTTTGCCGCAGATCAACTTGTTAAATTTGCCACTAGAGGTAACAATACTCTTGATTTAGTCATTTCTAATACTCCCAACCTGTACTCTGAAGTCAGCAGTTTTGACCCGCTTAGTGATCATGACATTATTTTTTGTAAATTGAGGTGCTTTTCCCCTAGGCCTAAGCAACCACGTAGACTTATCCGACAGTATTCCAAAGGGGATTATGACACTATGAGGTATGAAACCAGAAATTTCGCCACTGGTTACCTAAATGGCACACAAGATAGTCGTACTATTGAAGGAAACTGGTCCCTCATTAAGTCTTTTCTCGAGAGAACTGTGAAAAAAAACATCCCGTCTAAACTTTCTAGAACTAGGAAATCTCTTCCCTCGGTCACTGATTATATCTGTAGGATGATAAAGAGAAGGAACAGACTTCATGCTTTGTATAAGAAGACTAACAAATTATATTTTTACAATAAGTGGGTTGACCTTCGCACTAGTATTAAGAAGGAGGTATTCAATTCTCATAGGAAATACATGAACGGCATGATAGATGATATTACTCATGACACCAAACCCTTTTGGAGGTCTATTAATGGTCAGAGGAAAGATAATCATAGTATCCCCCCCTTACAGGTCTGCGGTAAAATAGCTAATAGTGATAAGGATAAGGCTGAAGCCTTGAATAGCCAGTTCAGTAGTGTTTTTACCAGAGACTCCCTCGACTCTGTTCCGCTACAGAGAAGACCTATCTGTAGTAGAATGGGCGATATTTCCATCTCCACATTTGGGGTTGAAAAGTTGTTGCAAAACCTTAAGATTAGTAAAGCCATGGGTCCTGACAACATACACCCATGGGTTCTTAGAGAGCTTGCCACTGACCTTGCTCCAATGATCAGTCATCTTTTCCAGCAATCAATCAACAGTGGTCAAGTCCCCAAGGACTGGAAAAAGGCAAATATCTGTCCTATTTTTGAGAAGAACGATAGCTCTCTCCCATCCCAACTACCGCCCTGTCTCTCTTACTTGTATATGTTGTAAGCTACTTGAGCATATTATCAGCTCAAATATGATGGATCACTATCAAGCGAATAACAGCCTTTCCTCTAAACAGCATGCGTTTAGAAAAAATCATAGTTGTGATACACAGTTACTGTCTGTTGTGGATGATTGGACCTCCGCCTTAGATAAAAATAAACAAGTTGATGTCTTCATCCTGGACTTTGAGAAGGCTTTTGATACAGTTCCTCATGAACTACTTAAGACGAAGTTATTCTCCTTGGGGGTGTCTAGGCAAGTCATAAATGGGATTGATAACTTTCTTACTGACCGTTCACAATCAGTTGTTGTTAATGGTACTAGTTCTGCTTCTGCTCCAGTCCTTTCCGGTGTTCCTCAAGGGTCTGTCCTACGACCAGTACTTTTCTTGTCTTATATTAATGATATTGTTAGTGCTGCTTCTTCTGAAGTTAGGTTGTTTGCTGATGACTGTGTTTGCTATAGGGTCATCAATAATCCCAGTGACTGCAGTGAGTTACAGAAGGACATTATAAACTTGGGCCAGTGGGCCAGTACTTGGGGTATGAGATTCCACCCGGCTAAGTGTAATGTTATGTCTGTTACAAGGAAGCGTAACCCAATAATCTATAATTATACTCTTAATGGGGCCAATCTGACAAGGGTTGATTCAATTAAGTATCTGGGGGTGACTATCACTAAGAATCTCAGCTGGGGCAAACATATCCAACTTGTTTGTAATAAAGGAAATAGGATCTTAGGCCTATTACGCAGGAACCTCTCATTTTGTTCCAAAGATGTTAAATTGGCGGCCTATAAAGGTTTACTAAGGCCCTTGTTGGAGTATGCTTGTTCCGTCTGGGATCCACATCAAATTTCACTCCAAGATAGATTGGAGGGAGTACAAAAAAGATCTGCTAGGTTTATATCCGGCGAGTACTCCCGTGAAGTTGGCTCTATGACCGCACTCCTCAAAGATCTAGGTCTACATACTTTGTCTGACCGCCGCAGACGTTGCAGACTCATAATTTTTGCCAAAGGTACAGTATTTATGGCCAAGCTAACATCCCCCTGTCTAATCTGTGTAAACCTACTCGTGGTTCTCGTAACATGCATGCTTTGCACTTTCGCCCCCCCTCTGCTAAGACTAATTGTTTTAAGTACAGTTTTGTCCCTAATACTACTCGGGATTGGAATAACCTCCCAGAGAGTCTTATTGCGGGGGCCATAAGTCACCCAAAGCCGGTGGATTTCATTATGAACTCTTTGAGGGCCTGACTGATCACACGGCACGTACGCGGTGTAAAATTGTCCTTTTGGATGTCTCACCGTTTTGAAGAAGAAGAAGAAGAAGAAGGGATAGGCCTATGCTAGCCTAGTGCAAAATTATGACTTTTGATATGGTAGTGATTCCTGTAATTGACCACAGAGTTAGCTAGCACACTCCAGCTAACAACAGCCAGGATAAATGGAGCAAAAAGTGTGATTTTCCCTGACCTTAATTCAAGAATCAACCATTTGCAACAGTGAGGATTACTGTAAATGTACAACTAGACCTACGTGTAGCCTAATTTTGGTAAAGATAAAAATGTACCAACCTGTTTTAAGATTTCACGGTATACCGGTAATTCCGTAAGTACCAGTACGGTACGGTACCACCAACCTAAGGGTACCGAAGTATCGTGGAGACTGGTACTCAACTGTAAGGCGAAAATCTTTTCTCAAAATTATAGCATTTAATTTAGAAAGATACTAAAATGTAACAAAAATCCATTTAATAAATGCCCCGTGTCTTCAAACATTACAATATAAACAGGGAATAGTCACTTGATAATTTTTTTTGCACCATTTCAGTCACAAATTCCCCCTAAGAATTTTGGAAATTGCCGTTTAACGTTACAGTACTTTCGCAGAACTAGTACCTCCACACTAAAAAGGAACTTGCTTTCTTTTGACATTCTGCGCAATCTCAGAATGATCCCTGCCAGCGCTAGCCTCACCTACACATTGTGTATTTAGACGGATACGATTAGTCAACTTTGAGGTGAAAATCTTTTCTCAAAAACAAAGCATTTGAATTAGAATGATACTTCAATGCAACAAAAACCCATTTCATAAATGCGCCGTGTCTCTAAGCATTGAAATACAAACAGGAAACATTCACTTGATAATTGTTTTGCACTATTTCAGTCACAAATCCCCCTAAGAATTTCAGGAAGTGCCGTTTAACGTTACTTTGGCAGAACTAGTACCTTCCACACTAACCGGGCCCTTGCTTTCTTTCGACATTCTGGGCAACCCCCGAACGATCGCTGCTCATCAGCAAATGCTTTCACATGGTGTATCATACCATGAGTTGATTGATAGAACTCACTTTGATTACGATAGCACACAACATTATAGGAGTGAGAAATTCGTGGTAAGCAGACAAAAAATCATAGCACTGCAAGCTCTGACATGAACGTTGCATCGACGATTTCTGATTCTAACACAGTGTTGTAATGGGACTGTTCCATAACGCTCACTGTCTGTGGAAGAAAAACTTTTGCACGGACACAACAAACGTTCTTTCAGAAATTTACACAGTGAAGCAATTGGACTGAACACCAGTAAATCCCGCATAAAACATTGGCTCGCGTGTTCAGTTCACCTGATTAACTCACTTGCTTTGTTGTATTGATAGCTACTGAGGAACAGTATGTGTTATTGTACAACGGATTGCTGTGCGATGCATTCGTAAATTCAATCATGAAGCACTTTGATTTATTTATTGGACGCTTAATTTGCAGAGAGGTTATTTCTTTTTTTGTTTACCAATTTGTTGAGTGTGGGGTGACTAAATGTTATAAAAAATACTGTAACGGGAGGCAGGGATTATCAGAAGACTTCGCTTATGTCAATGCAGTATTTTTATGGATATTTTGCATGTGATAAAAATCCTACATTTTTACTCTTCTGGTACCTGTATTACGGTATTACCGGTACCATTTGTGGCAGTACCGACGGTACCAATTATCAGTGGTACGGTACCGTGAAACCCTTACCTGTTTTGGCGTCAGTGTGGACTAAGACAATGCATTTGGTTTGTAAATTGTTCCACAGCTAAGGCTGGTGCTTTGATGCTTCCACTGGTGTGCAAAATTTGGTAGTGTGCGAAATTCCAGAGTATTTATTGTATAGTAGCTGGTTCAAAGTTGGAACAGGTTCTAAATTTGAACGCCTGATTTAAAAGCTAATTTATTCACTGATCGATGTACAGTAATTGTCAGTTTCACCATACCATTTGGAGCCGGATTTATTTGTTAATGACATTTTAATTAATTGATGTAAATACTGCCTAATGGCTGATAAATGAATGATTTTAATGAGGTGTTCAAATTTAGAACCTGTTTGAACTTTGAACCAACCATTATACTATACTTATGATTAGGCCTTGGCCCTAGGCTATACCTTGTAACATTAGCCTGGCAGGGATGTGGCACTTTCACAAAATTTTTCTTCAAAAATGTCATGTAACAAGGCCTTACGTTACTTAGTAAGCAACATTGAAGTTTGGCCTACATGCAGACACACACAGTCCCTAAAACACCACTCGAGACTTCTTTCCAAGAAGAAAAATTGCCATTGACAACAACTCTCTTAGACCTACAGTACCATTGAGCAACATATTGATCCACTGAGCCCACTTGCCTTTGATGCCTAACCTAGATGCAATTTTACCAAGAGTCTACCTATAGTACTTTTCGAAAGGCTTTTTGGAAGTCAAGGTTAATGACATCAACATTGGAACCTGCATGGAGAGACAAAGAAACGTCCTCAAGAAAGCTTAAAAAATTTGTAATACAAGACATGCTGGGAAGGAAACCATGCAGAGTTAGATTGAATAACCCATTATCTAAAAGATGCTTGAGCAAACAGTTCTTGATTAAGATTCCATAATTTTGCACACAACACTAGTTAAACTGACTGGCCTGTAATAAAAAGGTAAACTCCAATCCCCCTTTTTAAAACTTGGAGTGGCATTAGCAACCTGCCAGTCAGTAGGAACAAAATTTGAGTCAAGAAATTCCTGGAAAATAGTTGATACCGGAACTGGTAAAACTTCAGAGCATTCACGAAGGATGACGGGGTGGATCCCATCTGGCCCAGGAGCTTTACTTGTCTTTAAACTCTTTTAATTTTTTCAGAACCAGTTCCTCAGAGAACACAATGCCACTTATTGGAGAAGAGCTATTGGAACCCCTACAAATCCCCTTGACTGATGACTCCTTGGTTAAAACAGATACAAAATATATCACTATCTAATGAACCATTCACATCATGAAGTGGCCTAAACCCCTCCTTAACATGCTGCCTAGATGTGGCATAGGCATGGAAAGATTTTGGGTTAATCCTAACCTCACTGGCCAACCTTTTTTCAAAGCTAGCTTTAGTGTCCTTAACCAAATTTTTAACTAAGATATCTTGGCACTTGTAGGCAGTTAAGTCATCAGACTCCTTGCCGACCTTAAAATGTTGCCAACACTTACGTTTCTTCCTTGTTGCCCTGAGGACCTCCCTAGAAATTCAACTAGGCCTACATTTCAGCAGTGCCTTTTTGAGTGGTATACATACCTTTGTAACATCAAAAACAGTACTGCTAAAAAATTTCCAAGCTTCAGCAGGACCTAAGTGAGACAAATGTGCAACCCAATCTATGCTAAACTCCTCTTTTGCATAACTTAAGTTAGCTTTACTGATGTCAAGAACAGTTTTGTCACTTCTTGGAGGTTTACTGAAACAATGTGTCAAAACTAATAAGATGGTGGTTACTACATCCAACCTTCCCACTTCCCACTTCCCTCCCCACCACTACTCGCAATTCTGACCAGATTTTCATCAGTACTTAACTCTAAATCTAAACAATTATCCTCATGAGTGGGAAACACAACATGGTGAGTGAGGAAACAATCAGACACCACCCCAAGAAACTCCCTCCCATGTGACTGGCTGGTGCATAAATGCCAATCAACATCAGAAAAGTTGCAATCCTCAAACACAACCGCCCTCTTAGAAGATAATTTCTTCAAACTTTGAATCAAATTCTGATTATTATCAGCACCAGAGTTAGGCGAACAGTAAATGATGCCAACAACCAAAGGAGTACCCCTATTGATTGGACTAAGTTCACAAAACAAGCAGTAAGCAAAACCAGCAGAAAACTTTTCAGTGACTTCAACACAATTTATACTGTCCTTAAAATACAGCAAGACCCCTCCACCTCTACTACCAACAGTATCAACCCTATTCTGCCTATAAGTTTTATACCCTGGAACCTGAATTTCAGAATTACTAATATCACTGTGGAGCCAACTTTCAGTAACCCCAACTAAGTCAGGATTGTCTATGGAAACATGTACAAGAAACAAAACAGTATTGGTGCTGTACAATGAGGCGTTTAGCTCATTCAAAACCGTGGAACAGTAAATTGTTGTAAATTTACCGTATATTTAGAATCACTTTCATGTGGAAATCTCTTTCTGATTATTCCTTTTAGGATTTCAAGATGGCTTTCTTGGGAAAGATATTACAAATGATGGAGTTACACTGGAGGTAAGGAACTACACAGTGTGACAGTGTGCTTGTACTGTCAGCACTGTAAAATAACTAAATAATTCTGTAAAAATCTAGTAAGATTTTATTTGTGCAAACTACAGTTGTAACTGTGAGGTGAAATTTTTTTTGTGAATACCAATTATACCAGTACCTCTTCTTACACTTGGTATCTTTTCATAGACAAGTTCCAACAGGCTAGATGGGGAGCCAACTGATCTGTCTGTTAGGGATGTGAATGTTTAGCAAAATAACTAAACGTTTAACCTCAAAAATTTGCGATAGTTTAGCGATTACTTGCGATTACCTTATCACAAAAAAATAATTTCAGTATGTAGTAATTGATACTGAATGTAATGCAGAAATTGTAATAGTTGTTTTCTTGCATGGTAATAAAATCAGATTATTCTGAAACTTTGAAGCCTACAAGGTTTAAATATTTCCAGAATGTTCCATTTAACAAAAACCAGGGATCATCAGAGTATACAAATGGAAAAAAAACCTTTCAAAATGCTGGTTTTGCGATTAATCGCTTGTAGCTTCGTACGAAACATTTATTCCACATGCGATCGTTCAGCGATTTATCGCTACACGTTCACAGCCCTACTGTCTGTTGGTGCATATCCAGCTTGGAAGGGGGTATAAGGGGACACCCCCTTCCTTTTTCGAAAATTTTTGAATTTAAAAAGTGTCTACACGCAAAATGGTGGCACTTTTTGGCAAGTCAGTCAACACAATTGTGCTAGGCTGCAATAAAAAATTCAGGGAGGCACTAATTTTTTTTTTTAGTAACCTAAAGTAGAAAAATTGCACTAAGAGATTTGCCAAACTAATGTTTATACAGATACTCACAAACTCACATTTGGTAAAACCTCTCCTAGTCACAATATTCCTTTCTTTATTGTTGTCAAACTAATAGGATGAAAAATAAAGAGAAGCAAAACATTTTGTTTTTTCTTCAGGAATCCCATGTTGTCATATTGCATATGTGGCACAAGTGCTTAACAAACCTTTCATTTTTCAATGGTATGGCCTACTGTATCCTCCTTATTACTGTCCAGGGGCCAACTCTAACAAACACTCCAAACTGGGACCTTTGCAGTTCATGCCCATCACACATTAATTTGAAGGTGAAAATAATAGACTGGAAAGCAAAAAGAAAAAGCCCTCCTTGTCAATGCAAGGTACAGTACATTGTTGATATAACCTCTGTTGCCCTCAAGCTAAAATTGGAACGCAGTTTTAAGTTCCTTATACACCACAGTAGTATGTAAGTAAAAAGTAATTCTTTGCTTCAACCTCCCCATAACACCTCCGTAGTTAAAGGCAGTTGTCTCCAGTCCTAGTGTCTGTGTTGAAAGTTACTGACTCACTATAGGAATTTTTAGTTCCTTTTTTTTATGTTATGTACTGTAGCACTTCGTAATTTCATTGGGTATTAAATTTTATAAGTTTCATTTCACAGACTAGTTCACAGCATTGCATTCTGTTATTTGAACTTATTCAGTTTACAAAGTATAAAATTACAAACTGTTGTATCTTGGAAAAATTGGTGGCTTTTCTTGGCATTACAAATTTATGAATAAATATAAAGAGTAAGTACAGTACCCTGGGATGTTCTGATCAGGACTGTATGTTGCTACCAAATAAGTACAGTAGAATCTACAATATACATTATACTTTATAGGTAGTACTGTGTGATTTGCTGT
The DNA here is from genome assembly GCA_037179385.1 of Holothuria scabra. NCBI lineage: Eukaryota > Metazoa > Echinodermata > Holothuroidea > Aspidochirotida > Holothuriidae > Holothuria > Holothuria scabra. The sequence continues at coordinate 48,291,674 of CM074185.1, forward strand.
ACACACACACTAGACGAGTTCTTCTTTTACCAGTCATGAAAATTCTTGAGGTTCATAGAATTGTACAACTTTGTGTAATAGACATTGAATTCATGGAAATACTTGGTGAACTCACTTTTATAGACTCAAAGTCTGTGCAAAATATTTCAGTATGATCCAGTGTAAATATACATTGAAGTAAACTTAGTTGAAAAATGGCACAAAAAATGTGGGGGATGTTTAAGTACTGTAAAACTGTTTAGTGTTGCAGTAATTACCATATAAAGATTTAGTCCTAATTTTCCAAATTGTTGTAACGGATAATATGTAGTTGTGATTTTCATTTTCTAGCGTGGTAAATTGAAATAAACATTGAGACCTGTTGGGTTATGCTTGCAGAATTGCTTTGTAAAGCACAGTACAATATAGCATTGTTCCATCTTTCTTTGTTAGACATCATTGTGTCAATAAGGCCAGACTGAGTAGGCTAACATTATGCAAACATTCTCAATTAGCTGTTTAAGTGCATCTGATTTGATTTACATACGGTATTGGTTCCAATGTAAAAATGCATTCTAGATACAAACCTAATGCAAGCTGTAGAGATTTTACAGAAGTGCCCTACAAAGCTTACATAATACAGAACAATACTCTGTCATACTTTAGTTCTGGATGGACATTCATTGAAAACTGTAAAATCAGAAGGTGGCATTTTAATTTTTTTGTACCTTGTGTGTACTTTCAACAAAACTAGTGCTGTAATATTTTAAATAGAAAATAACAATTGCAAAATGCAAACTGGATTTTAGTTCAGGGGATTATTGCCTCAAACTAAAATATTGAACAGTTCTGTTGAGTTTTGAAATTTAAAAATGGAACCTACAGTATTGCCTTTGGGCTTGGTGCCCAGCATGAGCAATGGAGTAGGGAAAACAAGCCAGTAAGCCACGACTGGAAAGACTAGAAAGGCTGCACGGCTTCTACTGTGGCTGGCCCAACTTAACCAGTTGGTAAGAAACTAAGCTGAAAACTCTATCAGTTTGGATACATCTATAAATATAATTACTGTACCTGTGTTAACTTTACACAGTACTGTATGCGATAAAATTTTACAAAGTCATTGCATGTTTTTCCCACTGCACAAGGCCTGGGTCATTATACTTTTACTGACTGTAAGTGAAAACTTCCTAATCTTAAAGCAGATCTGTACAGTATTTTGTAGTCACATGTCTAATGGTCTGCTGTAAATCCAAGATCTATTGTCATATACAGTATCATCATCCCCTGTTCTTTTTGCCTGCAAGTACTGTACTGTATTGTTCTGTACTATATACCCACAAAAGACAACATTTCAAAAGCAGACACAGTACAGTTTGTTTCCTTTCAAATATGATTTATGATTTAGTGCATATTCTACAGTACTCAAGAAATGAAGACAGATCCATAGTCTTTTCATTCACTTCCAATTCATTCACTTGCAATTTTTGTATGCCATGCAGTTCTAACAGTACAGTATTGAACTCATACTGTAGAGCTGTGGTAGTATATTATGGAACATTTTACACATCCCATATTTTTCCGTGTTTATACAGTAGGCCTATAATTGTAAGACGGTAAAATAATTTCCCTATACTTTCATAAAAAGTTACAGGCACATACTGTACTGTACAGTAAATCTTTCATGTTTTATTCTTGTCAACTGCCCAGTGAAAACATCTTTAAAAAGAGTGAAAAGAACATTCTGACTTTCCTAAAGGAAAAGGCAAAAATTTGAAAAATTATTTTACTTCAACAAATTTCCATTTTGGGGTAAAAATTTTTTGTTGGGGTAAAATGAAAGATGTAATCTAAGCTCTAAAAATTATGTTAAAATCAAATAGAGAAATAGGGCTAAACTATTCAGTATTTAAGTTAACATTTCATTGATTGGGGCTAGTGTGACCCCATCTACTGGGCCTGTGTTTGTTTTACCTAATTTTGCTGAACCATATTCAATAAATGCAAATTATTTTACAAAGTGTAATGTGCCATGTGTTTCATCAAATAAAAGAGTAGTCCTAGTAAAAGTAAGATTATTTTTTACCCATAGAGCACTGGTTTAAATTTATTGAGGAACGAGAAAATGATTCCAATGCTTACTCTAATGAAAGGAGATAATGTAACCTACATTATGGTATTCTGCTCACATTGCATTTTTATTTTACTGCATGAACTACCGTGCCTTCTGTATAATAAGTCTAATGTTTTACAATTGCATCTTGGTTTGAAGGCAAAACAGTATGAAGCCATGCATGTACAGTGTAAACTGTAGTAGGCAAACTGAAGTACTGTACACATGTTACACCCATGGTGTACACCAATCAATTGTCTGCATTTGTTCATTTTACTTCATTCTCATGTGCTTGCCTGTATAAGAGGGCACCCTTAGGTTAAATCTGAATAATTTAAGATATCATGTATGTTTCTTTGACAGAGTTTTGGTATTACCTTAGGCACAGACCAGAATGGTATCAAAGATGACATCAGCTCAAATAGTTCTACAAAATCTTGGAATAGCCTTGAGGATGATTTTATACCTACCATTGGTAAGATACAATTTAGTGTTCTCCACCAGCTGTTTCGTCAAGGTGCTGCACTAAATTTGCATATTGGTGCACTGGGACAAAAAGTTTGCCACCTGAACAAAACGTTGAGCCATTCAGATAAAAGATTTCAATTTGCAATCTTATAGATGTACAGTAACAATAATATTAGGGTTCACATTGAGTAATGATCATCACAAATGTTCCTAGTCATTAAAGTAACCTACTGTATAGATCCAGCATTTATTGATTCCTGATGTGATGTTGTGTGTGTGTGTGTGGGTTTGTCTTTGTGTAAAACAGAGGACCTAAACAATAGACTTCCAGGTCCTCGGTAGTAAATTCAAAAGATTTCTCAAGTCCTCGGTTGTCTAACAATAGACAATAGGTTAGGGGTAAGTAAGCAGACACAATGGAGATAACAATGAAGTCCTCAGTTGTGTGTAAAAACACGCGTACGACTGTGTGTGTGTGTGTGTGCATGTGTGTGTGTTTGTGACACTTGCTTGTAAACACGGTATCTTAAGATAGGAATGTCCGACACTTTTCATATTTGGTATATAGATTTATCATGTTGAGAGGAAGAACCCTATTGTTTTTAGTAGAGGTCAAAGGTCATTTGAGGTCACCAGCGGTAAAATTGCAACAACTTCGAAAATAGCTTGTAAACACGATATCTTCAGATAGGAATGACGGACTTTTTTCATACTTAATATATAGATTCGTCATGTTGAGAAGAAGAACCCTATTGTTTTTGGTAGAGGTCAAAGGTCATTTGAGGTCACCAGCGATAAAATTGCGAAAACACTGAAAATGGCTTGTAAACACGATATCTTCAGCTAGGATTGCCCGACAATTTTCATACTTGGTATATAGATTTGTCATGTTGAGAGGAAGAACCCTATTGTTTTTGGTAGAGGTCAAAGGTTATTTGAGGTCACCAGCGGTAAAGGGCAGGTCCAAGCTATTTTCACTGTGACGTACGGGACATTTCAGAGATGTAAATGTGTCTAAAAGTTATGAAGAAGTTGGCATTCAAGAAACTTTTAGGCATACACAATAGTTGCAACTGACACTTTAATTAAAAAGGAATAAAAACTTTTCACACCTCGTTAATTAGGTGAGATCTTAATTAAAAGCCAGTGTGACGTACGGGACCATAGAATTTTGTGTTTTTGTGCTGAAATATTAAACCTTAAAATGCTCTGAAAGTAAAGGTGAAGCAATCAAGCTAATATCATCAATGTGTAGCCTAACCTTTTAAGTAATATACTGCACATTACTCTAAAAGAATTAAAAGCAGTTTTGTTACTGGGGTGACACAACAAAAAATATCTTGTGACGTACAGGACAATTTGTCCCTATACAAAATGTATTGGAAAAGCCTGATTTGGATTAAATTATGATTTATTATGAAAATGCTGTACAGAAAATGCAAATTACTGAAAGAGTTGGAGCCCTGAACTTACTCTAATGCAAGACAATTATCATACACATTGAAACGGTCATTCCTTTTATCTTATTACTAAAAATGTGGCCACTTACGAAATTTAAAGTTGGACTGAATACAAGACTAATTTCTCTACTTACAGTACTGTATTACATACACACTTTCTTTACACTATTTGTTGTATTTCAGTAAATATTTGTTGTTGTATATTTGTATGTTGTAGAGTTGTATATAACTCTGTAAAGTATAGCCTACAATGTTCTAGGAGTTTGCAAAAATGGTGAATGACACAGTGTGTGGGGTGACAGTGTAGTTGGGGGCCAGGATCACCGTTTTCCAGTACAAGACGCTGGTTGGATGATTCAATGCAATATTGGAATTTTATGCGAAAACGCCGAAAATGGCTTGTTAACATGATATTTTCAGGTAGGAGTGACCAACACTCTTCATATTCGTTATATAGATTTTTCATGTTGAGAGAGAGAAGCCTATTGTTTTTGGTAGAGGTCAAAGGTCATTTGGGGTCACTAGCAGTAAAATTGCGAAAACTTTGAAAATGGCTTGTAAACATGGTATCTTCAGATAGGAGTGACTGCCACTTCTCATATTTGGTATATAGCTTTGTCATGTTGAGAGGAAGGACCCTATTGTTTTTGGTTGAGAACAAAGGTCATTTGAGGTCACCAGTGGTAAAATTGCGAAAATGCTGAAAATGGCTTGTAAACTCGATATCTTCAAAAAGGAGTGACCGATACTCTTCATATTTGGTATATAGATTTGTCATGTTGAGAGATAGAAGCCTATTGCTTTTGGTAGAGGTCAAAGGTCATTTGAGGTCACCAGCGGTAAAATTGAGAAAATGCCGAAAATGGCTTTTAAACATGATTTCTTCAGATAGGAGTGACTGACACTTCTCATACTTGGTATATAGGTTTGTCATGTTGAGAGAAAGAAGCCTATTGCTTTTGGTAGAGGTCAGAATCATTTGAGGTCACCAGCAGTAAAATTGCCAAAACTTAGAAAATGGCTTGTTAACACAATATCTCCAGATAAGAGAAACGGATACATTTCAGAGGTCATTTGAGGTCACCAGCGGTAAAGTTGGGAAAATTTTGTGCCTAAAATGTAAAGAAAAATCTATCAAGCACTGTCAATTTGAAAGCAGGTAAGGTGTTTGATGGCAAGGAATCACTAAGCCTTTTGGCTTTCTGGTTTAAGTTAACCTTTTGTCGTCCGGCTCCAATTGGGGCATATTTGGGGGCCTCGGGAGTGGGCGGAAAAGCGGAGGTAGCACTCCCCGCATCAGCTTCTGTAGGCTACTGACCCTGTGACCTTAAACTATTGTCTCATTGTTGTGGCCAAATTTTCCAGTAGCTACTGGCAGTTTCGAGCTCTGCAGGAAACAGTAAAGATGGGTGACAGCCGTCAGTAGCCAAATGGCCCGTAAGACCAGTAAATGGTTAGCACAGTCTTTACCACTAACCTTCAATATTTGGAACACCTGGAAAAAAAAATGATTTAGTGGAAAACACTATGAATACATCAACACCTTTTTCATTTACTAGCTGTAAACCCTTCAAATTGTTCTACTGTGTGTGGTATGATATCTGCAGTACAGCATTGTGGGATACTGTAGATATCTGCCATTCATTTATATACTTCATTGTCAACATATGTTAGTCCATGACAGTCAGATGATTATGCCTTATCCTGAGATATAAAGGAATCATGCATTAATCTTTTTTGGGCTACTCCATTTTTCTGCAGGTTGTGCTGTGTTTTTTTTTTGTGGTTATTAACAAAATTTTACTTGGTTTACATCTTTTAATAAAAAGTGAAATAAACAGTGATGGATCTGTGGATTACCACATGATGATGCACATTGCAGGATTTACTGTACAGTATGTAAGGGATGCAAGAGAGAGCAGCTGAGCTCTTACTGTATGGATCCAATGATAGTATGTACCCCTGCACAGTTCATCTTCATTTAACCTTTAAATATGTATTTGATACCAATGTAGTCAATAGATAGGTAATACCATTGGTTTGTTTTAATTTATGAAACTGATTATGTTGCATATAAATAGTGATTCCGTACGTACAAATTGAAGAGTTCAGCTAGTGATAATTGATTAGGTAATGAGTAAAATTTGCTGGAACAGCATTTTAATTTAAATTTTAAATACCTCAGAGACTTTGCTGTGGAGCAGTGTTGGGGGACATTGTTGATTTTACTGTTCTGTAACTACTGTACTAAGAAAGTTACAAACTACTGTACAGCCAGAAACATACATTAGAAGTAAAGTATACATTGATAATTGGACACTTAGACACTGAAGAATACCACAATTTTTTTAAATGTTTGCATAACATTTGCAGTATTCAAGTGCAAATTAAGGTGTACTGTAAGTGTGTACTATGCACTGGCATATTGTAATAGTGTTTCCTGACCAGTTTCAATATACAGTGTACAGTACAACATTGTGTACAGTTAGATACTAAAATGCGTTTTTTGTTCTTGTGAATCTTACACCATTTCAAGTCCCTGGAATAGCACTTTATAGATCTAGGCACTTATAATGCTAACTGTGACCATGTGTCATCTGAAGTGAGCTGCAGTAAGTTGGGAATGATTTTCAAATAGCGTTGTTTGCATAATGCATGGATGGATTTTGCAGGTGTTTTGTTAGTCATCATATCAATTAATTGCTTTGTGACTAGTGGTGAGATGTTGTGTACTCATAAGAGAAATTAATTGTCTTGACTTGAGTGTATGTTACTTGCAAATGTGAACTTTGAACATTCATTCAAATAAGAGACCAAGGAGTCTGCCAAGCATTTTTTCTTTACAGTTTTGTAATAATGTTACAAATTTGCACAAGGCTTAAAAAATTGTGTGAACAGAAGTATTTCAAGTCTAGCATTGTACTGATCACATTACCGCGGCACAGTGGCCTTGCTCTGGATTGCAAGCGGGTTTTTTGAATAAAATACAGATGGTAAATTCATCATTTTCCCATGAGGACAGCTATGACTTGTCAACTTTTACAAACATTTTATCTTCTTTTTCTCTATGATAGAGCTAGAGGTCAAAGGAGAGCCGTCTTCCCCATCTCTCTCACAAAGCTCATCAGAGGCTGTGTCTCAACAGGTAAATCGTGCTTTTTATTTTATGTCTCACAGTAAGCATTCCAAAAAGATCAAAATTGGGCAACTAAACTGATCCAATCCCTCCAAACACTACAGTACACACCCTCACCCTTCCCATGTTACAAAGCTCACGAGAGACTTTGCAACCCCACAGGTGAATTTTGTTTTGTATTTATTTTAGCATTTAAATGGATTTACTTGGTACACTATAGGAGTTGACCCCCTAAAGATTCACATGGAACTCAAAAAGAAAGGGGGGGGGGGGATTTTTTAATACCAAACCCCAAGTCCAAATTGATGGTGTCCATGGCCAAAGTTACAGGTAGGATCAGGAGGACAAAAACCTTGCTTCAAGGTTCCTAGAAGGAGGAATCTGAAGGGTTTCAAAGGCTATAATTTATTAATGTAAGTCCAAACATTGCTGTAAAAGTGCCCTCTTATTAAATAAGAAACCAAGAAAATGACATTTTTTTCTCATTTTTATGGAAATTATAGGGGGGGGGGGGTTGTGGTCTTCTTCTGGAAAGTAGGGAACAAATCTCCCCTTTCCTCCTTGTTAGAAACACTGCCCCACCATATGACCTCTTAGAAGAGGAAAATATACAATATTTAAATTGGAAGTAAGCAAATAATTCAAGTGAGCAATACAGCATAATTTGCAAATCCAGATCTACTGTATAACAAGACGTACGTCTAGACCAGTTGCGGTGCCGCAACAAAACTTGACGTCATCCATTATTTTGGCATGCAAAATGACCGGGAGATGGTGTCAATTGTAGTGATCCCTTTGCTGGATTTTAAGCATGACATTTGGTGTTAAAATATCGCGATAACGTCGTTGTAGTTTTAGATAAAATGTCGTGGTTGAGTTGGGGTATGCTGTGTCTTAGTTACAACTTAGTTATGTATTAAGTTGCGGCGCCTGCCACGCAGGCAGTTAGCGATATGCTCTGCTCCGACTCCAATATTGTCCTGTGAACGGTTTCTTGCGCCGTAGGTTTTACAGTATTTGGTAATTAGATGGAGGATGACGAACTAGCACAAGTCGTTGTGGCCCACAGGCAAGTCTCCATATTTCAACCTAGGGAGTGGGAAGGCAGGGGCATGTAGGCACTTAAGAAAAGCGAAATAATTTCTGCCACTGCATACTGTATGTAGATTGTAGTTTCTTTTTCACTGATTTTTTCTTTCTTTTCTAGCGTGTCCTTGTTATTCTTAAGTAGTTAATTTTTTTCATTCCAAATACAGAGAAGTATAGCCTGTCAAGTAGCCAGTGAGAGGGGTATAACAGTTCGAGAACAATGATTTTAACATTAAATGTTATCGTACGAACATCGGATAATGTATTTCAGGGGCGTAGCCAGGATTTTCTTGTGGGGGGGGTGCAAAGTCGACTCATTGTCCCCAATTTGACCGACAGAACTACCTAAGCGGAGCGCCACCATTGGTTGGCGCGGAGCGTACAAGAAAATTTTTGGTTTTAGAAGCCCCTCAGATGGCAGGCAACAGCACTTCCCGAGTGTTTTATGCTGCATGTTCCCCAGCCTGGAAATATGGATCTTAGTTCTGAAATTTCTCAAGTAATGCAAAAAAAAAAAAAAAATATGTGAAAAATGTTACTACATGTTTCTAAGCGGAGCTCTACCATCTGGTGTTTGCACGGGTACTAAAAATTAGGACCCGGGTACCCGATCGCCATACCCGTCGGGTACCCGGGTTACCCGGTGTTACATACGGCGACTAAAAGATATGAGCATTTTGTAAGGCATACGCCATAAGACATGCATGGTAACATTAACATCTGTATTGGATAGGTATAGCGATCACAGTTCCCAAGTTCAAAAACATTTGATTTGTTAGAAGGTTTAATCGTCTCGTTTTGTTTTAGATCAAAATGACAAGTAAAAAAAAACGTAACAGAAAACAGTCAAATAAGAAAATTATACTTCCCAAGGCCTATATCAATTTGATATTGAATTTTGGGACGCTTTCCTACTCGAAAAGCCAGCACAGTAAGAGCTCGAAGCTTCTCCTTTTAAACCACTGATTTAAATTTATCAACTAATCAGAGCCCTGTATTATGGTATTCTCTTGCACGTCAAAAATTACTGATTGTAAACAAACGACGTCATGTTTGTGAACTTACCTAATACAACTTTGCAATGTGCGTTGGAATTATCGCTAATGGGGTATGTACGTTCTTTTGTAGCTAGCCTCGTGTCGACATCCAGGCACGGTAACATAACTTTCACACATAAACTTCGTAGTCTGCTCGAGCGCCATTTTGGGGCAAAATAACGTAATATATACTGGCCTATTTTAAAAAAAAAAAAATTGTGAATGTTTACGGTGTTATTACATTGATGTCGTTTTACTTTGCACATAGCGGCAAAGTGTTGATTTGCGTAAAACTGACACCTTTAACCATTAAGAAATATTCGAGGATTATACTCGAGGTGGCATACCGTATTGATAATAAGATCGTATATACATGCAAGACTCAGTTTACCAAGCATGCTGAACGTTACCGGCACTGTCTTTGCGAGCTGGGCGGGGGTGATACAGTATGTCTTGCAGGCTATGTCTGCGTGAAACAGTACGATGTGATTTTGAATCGGCCGTCAGATAGCTTGCTTGAGAGTAAGTTTATAAGCGATATACATGTGATGTGTGAGAAGTAACCCACTACGTGACGATAGCGCGATCGGGCCGCACGCTGATAAAAATTTCAACTTCAGAAACGAAGTACAGACAACTATCAAACTTACAAGGGGCTCTCTTCATTCTCAGTCTCGGAGAATGTTTACCAAATTGGCAAAATATTTTAGTCCATTACCGTGGGCAATGGCGTAAATGGGATGATCCTTTTGCATGCATTTTTTTTTTAAGATTCGGGTAGTAGATTTGGAACGGGATAATACGATGGCGGGCGGGTACCCGGGTACCAGGGTTACCCGTGCAAACACTACTACCATCGATTGGCACGGAGTGTACCAGGAAATTTTTGGCTTTGCAAACCCCTCAGATGGCCGGACACGGCACTTCCCGAGTGTTCTAAGCAAGAATATGTTCAGCTCAACTTCGAAATTCTCCTGCTTCTTAATTGGAGCACTTGACAAATATTGAGGGGCTGAACATACCTTTGGCCCCCACTTTTTCATTTTTCATCGCCGCCACTGGGGTGCGGCATTTTCTTGAGGGAGCAAAGCGCCCAAGTTAGGAGCCGAGCGACCGAACGGGGAGAGGGGGGTGTTTTCCCCTCCTACCCCAAGGAGATTTTGCAGTTTTACATCAAAATTGAGCGATCTGGTGAACACCTAAGCTGGAATTTGAGGACATTTTCAATCTTATATCAATGTTTTCCTTATTCCCTCGAGAGTTAGTGTGTGGCTGTAAGAGGGTTACTGTACGAATCAATGGGGCCCTAGAGAATTGTGTTGCACTGAAACAAAACAGCTACTCGTAAGGCTTACATTGGCTAAACCAGCGGAAATTGACATTTTGCCATGAAAACGCCAAAACTCCATTTAAATAAAAAAATTATAAAAAAATTTAGATCTGGGCGGGAGTAAGTGCGGACTCCCTGAACCCCTGTCTACGGGCCTGTCTCCCTGGGTGTCCCCCTCCCCTTTTGGAATTTTTTGCTGTCTCGAAGAGCTTAGTGTAGATGCAATATGGTGCTATATTTTGTTCTTTTGATACTAGATTCCAGTGTTCTCCACAGGGGGTTTAAGAGGGGCGACACGCCCTCCTAGTGAAATTGGCCGCCCCTCCAAAATAGTGGCCGCTCTCGAAAAAATGCAGCTTCCATTTTTAGTTCACTGCTTCATTACACATATACAAGTCATAACTGGTAAAATGTGTCTTCCCTCCAGGCTTGGCACCAGTATTTGCCCGACGAAGGGCCACTCTCCAAACGGGGGAGGGGTAGGGTGGGTAGCGACCCCAAGCCCCGACAGCCAGGATGCCATCGATGAGTTGATGAGGGAGACTTAAAGAAAACCTGTGCACTATACCTGCCATTGCTAGTCATATACAACATCAAATTTGTATATGCTGGAGGAAGATATTTCCGCACTGATTTAATCATAAAAATTTTTGGGTTAGCCTACACTAAAAAGAATCTGTACTTATTTAAAGCTTATATAGGTCAATTGTCCCGGCAATTGGGCCCTATCGGGCACAACTTATATTGTACTTCCTTCTTCGAGGTCCGTACTGCACGACTGACACAAGAGATTATTAACTAAGTTTAGCGAAATGAGATAAAATTCCCGATATGTACATTAATCCATTTATTCTACTTATTAATTAACTTGAAAAGATTTGAAGGGTTTGTACTTTATTAGCACTAGGTAACGGAACTGAGGAAGAGAATGCAAAGCGTACCAAACATTTTGGGTTTTATCGCAGAAATAACTCTTTTGAAAGCCAAAATAACTAAACCGACCATGGGAAGGCAACAGATTATTCCCGACAGGGGCTTGCCATGCCAGCGACCACAAGTTCCGACAGCCCCTTTGTTGAGGGGGTGGTGGGAAGGGGATATGAAGGAGCCTAACTATCCCATGTCATTGCAGCATGGGGCACATTTTGCACAATATCACTTAATATTTTAAAAGCCGAGTTGCGCACTGATGGTGTTCTTTTGAGTCTGAATCGTGAAAGTGCAAAGCGTGCGAAAATTTTTGGTAGGCTTACAAAAATAACATAGCCTATGTAATCATTAAGAACAAAAAGAAAAAAATAGAAACTGTAGGGCTTGTAGACCGTATCAGGGATAACATATATTGTGTCGAAACCACCTGGAATACCCGATATAATAGTCAAACTATGCTCTGTGAGTCGCTCACCAACTGACATATCCCATGACACACACAAGAGAACAGCTACTAGACTTTTTGATATGGGATGAAATTTAAGACCTCTACATAACCTGTGTACTCTGCCTACCTGTAACTTGATAAGGTCGACAGGACTTAAACCCTCTAGATATGTGGAATGGAAGTATTGAAAAAACTGGAGTGAATCTACAGCGCACGTAGTGCGCTGAAAATTTGGGGTTCTAATTAGGGAAATTGACCCTTGAGAGCAAAAAACAGGTAACCATCAGGGAGACTTGTCAACATCGGGGACTGCATACTTTATCATAACAACTAAGAGCCCCCCCCCCCGAAAAAAAACTAAAAAATGCCCCCAATTCCCTCCCTCCTCTTGCCGTGTATCTTTTTTTTTTCCTTTATTTTTTTTTGGCTCTCCTTCATTTTCTCAACATTGCCCATCGCGTCCCCAAAATTTTTGTGGGGGGGGGCACTCTGCCCCCCTTGCCCCCCCGCTGGCTACGCTAGTGATGTAGTTTGATAGAGACCAAGAAAATAAACTGTCCAGATCTTTCTGCAGCAGTAAGGCATCTTCCAAAATACTTATCTTCCTATAAAGCTTATTATCATCTGCAAACTTACTTATAAGATACAATATGTAAGAGAACTATCGATATCATTGATGAAAATTAAGGAGAGAATTAAGTTACCATTGACAGCAACTCTTTGAGATCTACCATGAAGCCAGGAATTTATCCAATCAGCACAATTGCCCTGAACCCTAACGACGCAGTTTAACCATCAGTGTACCTAATGGAACTCTATCAAAGGCCTTTGAAAAGTCGAGGTAAATGACATCAACCATAGGCTGCGGAGTCAATTTTGAAGGGCAGGGGCTATTCATCGAAGCGGCCCAATATGTCCAATAAAATAAGTGCAGTTTAAGGCTGTCAAAAGCCCAGTGCCATATCTGAATGAAAAGGCTAACACACTGATCTATATTACTGGATTGCTTAACCCATTGTGTAAGCATGGGTCTATGTTACTGAAGTTGAGTTGTCAGCGGGTACCACATTTCTAGGACCCAAATAGCGCCACAAAAAATTGATGTAATTGGACTCCCCAACAGGCCAAAGTGTATTCACAACTTGTACTGGTAATTGATACCAACTATAAGAGGGTCTAGAATTTTCACAATTAGAAAAAATGCTACAGTGTATGCAACTGCAAGAAAAAACAACTTGCCTGCTTTAGCTGCCTGTCTGCTATGATGATGTTGGTTAGATGGGGTTTTACAGCCCAGTTTCTAACCAATTGGTTTAGTCGAACCGGGCACAGTCTTCCATGAAAGCTATGTTGATGCTACAAATTCACTAGTCATGTGGAAATATGTCGACCAAGAAGATTAAGCTGAAACCACGGTCACTGAATGGCAGGATAACTTGTAGTGATGAATGTTGACTTGGGCTAACAATGTCTCTGCTACACACAGAGCAGATTCAAACAACGCTCTCTATATAGCAGTATAGCCTTAAAGCAAACACTGGTAGCCTAGGCGGTTTCTTTATCCAACCAGTTGCATTCCTTGAACTTGAAGCGAGTTAGGTTGTTAAAGTAGGCTCCTGATGTTACGAAGAATAGCCTTTGGTACTGGCTGGGTTTTACATAGCTTTCTCCTTGACACAAGGCCATCTGGAATTCTAAAACTGGTGTCCCTTCTGTCATAGCAACTTCAGTCCTGGCCAACTTCAAACTGTCTTCAGTGTTTCAAGAGCTTAATACCCCCATGTTCGATTCAGGATAGATGAGAATCATGTTTTTCTTCTAAAAATATGACCAGGTATAGGGTTAGGGTTAGGAACACATAGCAATATTTAAGGTAAGGGTCACATACCAGGCCCCTAGCCGGGCGGGGGGTCGGAGTGTCGAACGATCCACCCCAATCAACAAAACAATACTGAATATTTTATTTGGTATATCTTGGAAAATATACTCCAATAACTCATTACTACTACTGTACTTCTCCTTATTATTTACTATGCCTAATTATGACATTTCTATTAAATAGCACTAGCCTATATAACAATACTAACACTGTTCCTACTAACCTACCACAATTAGGGCCTAGCCTACCGAAACATGGCACAGTATAACTAACTTGTGAAGCCTAACGTTAGGCTTGGGCTAAACCTTCGGATAAACATATGTGTACCCCAAACCGTACCGAATCAGAAACAAACTTCTACCAATTTTCGTTGAACTAAAAACCCCACTTTCTTTAATACTTAACCAAAAAAGTTACCTATCCTTGCCTCACTTCCTTAGACCAACAGTGATAACCAGTGTTATCACCAAGTTCTCTCCACAGTGACAACACAATATATGCTAACTCGACCCATACATTATACTACATTATACATGCATAATACAACTCAGCCCTGTATTCCTTTTTGCACTATAGAACATATATTACATAGAAGCGCCTTACTACCTATGACATGCTCCAAATCGTCGTAGCTCCAATTCTGCAAATACACGAAATACGTACGTATATTAGCTACCATTTACGTACAACGTTTCTGTGAGGATGACTTCCTTGAACCCCATGCAAAACACATTTTCAACCAATAACGAACCAGTTCTTGATAACACCTCTCTGGTACTTGTTCTAAAAATAGACACTGCCAACGCAAATTTTTAATCAAAATTAACCATTTTAACACCCTTACCAAAGGTAAATGACCTTCAATAAATGATATACATTATAAAACAACATTCCCTACAACTTACACCATATCACATACCCATGGAATCGTCCGTCTCGGAGGAGTTAGTGGTAATTCCTAATTTTCGGCTCTTGTTGCGGCTGCCTGCGTGGCAGGCACCGCAACTAAAAATGAATGTAAAGCCAAGAGCAATATACACTTTCTGCAACATCCCATTAATAACAATTTTTTCAAAGTGGAGTGACATTGACACCAAATAATTTTTTTTTTTGTGTTTGGATCTGGTGCCAAATGTCAATATTGCTGGAGTTGGTTTATGTTAAGTAAATAGTAAAATAAGTGCACACCATATAAGCAGGTTTGAAAGAATGTTTTGATAGACCAAGACAGACAAAACATGAAAGACTAACTTTGACATTTCAAATTTCAGCAGGATGCTTTTGACTTGCAGTAAGGACAGAGCATTCCATAAAATATTTAACACAACAGGAAAATAGATTGTGACATGTACAGTATAGCAAGAATTCTATAGATGGCAGTGTGCAATCAAACTGCAGTTTCTTTATTGGTGTACAGAAGGGCAGATTTTGTGAAACAAAGTACACTGACTGATACTATACTGGTAGAATCAGTGTTTCAGCTAAGCCCTTATGACCCAAGTTTGAAGCCGTAGCTCACCAGTTTGGTGCAGCAGGCTTCGATAAATTCATTTCTTATTACTTGTCCATCGGACTAGGGTTTCCCAAAGTCTACTTGCCCGCATGAATATGCACTGAGTCCATATCTAATTATCTAGTACTAGCCATTGAATTCCTATGTGAGGAAGACTTCTGTGCTGCTTGCCCAGCGGGCTATAATATTGAGCTGTTCACTTGTCCGAGTAATTTTTTAATTGTCCCGGACTGTCGGGCGGGGGATTTGTCGAAGCCTGTGGTGCAGTGATGTTTGGGGGAAAAATGAAAAAGAGGGTCCAATATATTTTGTTTACTAGGTCAATTTGTGCACAGTTCCACAAAAATGACACTTCCAGTGTGTAAAATATTCTCATATTAAGTATGTAGAAGGTATTCAGTGACAACACTGCGTTGTGCATCTTGCTATTTTTCCATCCAGGCCATCCTTAAGGATTGGTCAACACATACTGCTCATGGTCAGTTCCATCCAGTTATGTCAAATTGAAAGGTGATGTCACGTGCATAATCTCTGTTGATGCAATGGATAGTTTCTGACAGAAGACACTGTGGAGAGAATTGTGTATGACAAGGACTATAGAATGCAATTAATGACAGGACAGCAGTATAGGAGCTGGCTGTAGTATGGTAAATGCAGGTGAATGATCAGGACTAAAAACACTAGGATAAAAAAATCAGTTGCCTCAAAGACAGAAGGTTCAAAATTCTGGTTTTCCCTGCAACTTTTATGTTTTCCCACTATAAAATAAAAGTAATGAGTAATGACCTTCCAGATACAGTCTACTTTTTCATAAAGTAATGCAATGGCTTGCATACCATACTGCACACATTTCATAGAGGAAATTTCAGCTCAAAACAAAAAAGTTTCAGTTCCATGAAGCAGTGTCACAACTGCATGTGGTAGCAGTCAACTATGAGATTACCAGGCTTAAAATATTTCTCAGGGGCAAGTGTGCAACTACTTATTTCAAACCCTGATGAAGGTCTCATTTTGGAATTTGTGACAAGCAAAATTATACCCTAGTTACAGCACATATGTACATACATTGAGCTCTCACAAATACATGCTTTTTTCAAAACCCATAGTCTTCACCTGCGGCCCTTGTCTTCAAGTTTGCATATGCCTTGGGCCCTGTCGCTTGTAGAAACTGAGAGCCACTGCTATACACCATAGAAATATTGAAGCATCAAGGTAAATCCAGCAGAAAGAAAAAGAAAATGATTTGTTGGCAAAAGAAATTGCGGACCAGAAGTTCAGTCACCTTTAATCACTTAGATCACAATTACTTAACTGTCCTGGGGCCGTTCCACCAAGAGTTATGCACAATCTTAAGTTTAATTCCTGGTACCTAAGTCAACGGAAATTAAACTTAAGATTGTGCGTAACTCTTTATGAAACGGGCCCCAAATGAAGAAATTTGAAATGCATCAAACACCATGTAACCTCTGTGTCTATGACAGTATCTTTCAGTTATTGTCAGCAAGTTTATGGCAAATTCAAGTCAAAATGTCACCACATACAATTTAATTCCAAAGACGAGAGACTATGGCTTCATTTCTCATGTCAGACATCTTTCACATCCTGGATAAGATTACTGAAGGCAAACTTGTTTTTTTTTTAAATTATGGTATTAATATGTGCTTAATATATTTAGATCATTTTACATGTTTTCTGCCATTTTTCTAAAAAGATCTAAGGTTTAGTTTTGAGTGAAGCTGTTTGAGCATCAAGTAAAAGAATCCACAGTGGCTTAGTGTCAGATGCCTACAATTTGAAAACTACTTGGGCAATGCTGATGGGTGGTAGAACTTTTGGGGCTAAACAAACTTTGGTATCTTGTCTTTTAATCTGTTAAAATATTAATAATTGCTCCATTTAGGGAGCATAGCATTTCCTAGTCCCCAGCAGTTGATAGATTACTTTTCTACCCATTGTGCTCCAACAGAATATTCTGAACAGCCAAGTGATGGAAAGCAGCCCACTGGGCAAGTTAGTGAGTCTCTCCCTAGGCTGCCTCATTAACTTGCCCATTTAACTGCTTGGGGTCACTGGACTGTTCAGAATATTGATTATCTGCCGACTGCTGGGGACTAGGAAATGCTATGCTCTCTTATGCAGTGTGTCAGCCTTATTTTACAACTGTATCACATTGTGTTTCTCTCTTCAGAATGGCCTCAGTGAGGATATCCAGATCAAGTTGGAATCACCTCCCCTCACTCCGCCTCATGAATTCAATCAATCACTTCTACAGGGACATCTTCTGAATGACCTTTCAGATGAGGTTGCATGTGACGAACAGCCTCAAGCAAACCTCTTAAACAGCAGACTACCATTGTCAAATGGGACAGCTCATAATGGTTACATCGTACACAACACTAATCAGATTGCACCAAATGGAGTTCAAATAGTCAATGGGAATGTACCAAATGGTACTACATGCTTTGTGAATAGTAGACTCAATGTAGCTTCAATATCAAATACCAATCATATACCTAAAGTGGTCATGACCACCAATGGATTGCCAAATGGTATCAAAGTTCAAGTTGTCAATGGTGGTACAAAGAGGCTAGCTAATGGTACCATCAAGACAGGTGGAAGGAATAGTGCCAGAAAAGGTGCTACCAACGCTCCTAAAAGGGATGCCAATGGAGTCACCATTCATCCACCCATTGTACCCAAGGTAGATGGAATCCATATGAATAGTGCCCCAGCAACTATTGCCATGACACCTTTACCAGGTAAAATTAGTGTCATTCTATTGTATGCATAAATGTTGATTTCCTGTGATTGTAATATTCTTCATCTCTCAGTGAGTAGGGCCGGTAGCTCAAATTGTAACTGATGCATTACATATCTGTTTTTGTGTCCACATATCTTTGTCTCTTACCTTGTATCTCTACTTGTCTCTCTGTTTGTGTGTCTGTCCGTGAATGTGTCCATTTATCTGATTGTCTCTGTCTGTTGTCTGTCTGTGTGTCTGTTTGTTTATTTTCTGTCTGGCTGTCTCTCCATGTTCCTTGGTGTGTGTTCCTGTTTGACTTCTGTTCCTCGAATCAATCATCCCTGTATCATCAATGTCACCTTATTATAAGTTCCCTGCTTA
Source organism: Holothuria scabra (assembly GCA_037179385.1). Classification (NCBI taxonomy): domain Eukaryota; kingdom Metazoa; phylum Echinodermata; class Holothuroidea; order Aspidochirotida; family Holothuriidae; genus Holothuria; species Holothuria scabra. The sequence goes on from CM074185.1 coordinate 48,310,177, forward strand.
AGATATGGATAAAGAATATTTCTGTTTTATTAGAGTCTGCATGATATACAATAGCTGAAAATTGTATACCAAGTGCGTGGATGTGTATTACCAAGACATTTACATTATGTCAATTAAGGAACTGAACTAAAATCCTGTATACACATCAGCATTCTCAAAATATGTCCAAAACATTCACATGAAAAAACCCAAAACACACTTGTTTTCAGTTTGTTGCACTGTAACATTTTGAAAATGTTTCCAAAAAATGTTATGCAATTTCCTTGAAAGTAAGTTGAAGGAATGGTTTTGCTGCAGATATTTTTTGGGAATATTGCTTGTGTATACAAGCCTTAAAGTTTTAACCTAAAAGAATAGGTTATATCTTTTTTCATTTTTCTCTGCAGCTGCTAAAACAATTGTTTTTACTCAAAGTGCAATACCTAGTGTGGAACGGACACCTTGCCAAACTACAGCTCCTTCTCAGCAAGGTATGAATGGGTGTACTTCAAAGTCAACAGCAGTGTCAACATCACTTCCAGAAGATGGAATGGATAGTAAAGAGGTGAGACATGCATGGAAAGCACTTAGGGTTATGACAGAAATATGTAATACTGTTCCATAACTTTACCAATATTGAATCAATCAACACTTTCCTTACTGAACCAATAATCTGAAGTTGTAATAGATCAAACCTGTATTTGCATTAATTAATGTTAAAGTTTATTGTAATGAAACCTTTGTATGGTAAACTTACCACATTTACTGCAGTTGCTCTTCATAATGCCAAGTCAACTTCCTGTAAATAGTACTTGTGTAATTAAGTACATACATTTTACATGATATGTTCAGCTCTTTTTTAGGGTGAGTGTAGTGGCCACACTACGGTGGGGCAAGAAAGGGGAAAGAAAGGGGCATTTTCCCCCATCCAGATTTTGGATGCCCCCCCCACCTGCCCCCCCCCCCTCAACCTCAACTTATGTCAGTTAAGAGTTGGATTAAGTGAAAAAAAAAGGGGTAATGTACCACTCCAGAGACTAAATATTTCATCCAGAGATATGCTAAAACCTCCAAGCTTCGGAAGCCCCCTGGACCCCTACCGCTGGGAGGGATGCTTTTTATTCACTGTTTTATGCCCCATTTAAAATTTTTTACCCCCCAAAAATTATCCTTTGCCCTTATAGATTGTCCCCCTCCTCCAAATGAGACATTCTGGTACTGCCATGGGATGACTGGAGGACAGGTACAGTAGAAGGAATCAACATCACTTACTGAGAAACTGTAATTTAACCTAATCCTAGTCATAGAGCAAGGGCAATGTGATGCAACCTGCCTTGGCACTCTCATTATTCATTAGACACCTTGAGTAATGAATTGAACACAATAGCTCTTTCATTTATCTCCGGTCTCCTGATTATGTTCTCTCCAAGCACATTTGATATGCTGTTAAAGGTTCTTTTACAAACAGCTAGTACAAAGCATTGTGGGGAAAGAATATTGGCATGTATTTTTCAGTCACACAAAGTTGCCATTGACAAAAATCGGTTTCAGATTGATTTGTGATAGCTGTTTGGAAAAAGGTGTATTGCAATCACGTTTTCAGCAAGATTGTCACAGCAATGGGATAGAATCTTGGCATGCATTTTTCAGACAAAGAAAAATGACTGCGATTAAATTCAGTCGTACAATCTTTTGTACTAGCAGTTTGGAAGAATGTGTTTTACAAATATTTTTCACTGAGGTTGTCTCAGCATCTGTGCAGGCTACTTGTTTCATAATATCAATAGGCTGGAAAGCTTGTTGATATATAGCTCAAAATAGTGACACAACTGGTCATCATGGAGGACCAAGAAAAGCCATACAACATGCAGGGCCTTTGTGATGCATTTATATCACATTGTGTGGTGTATTAAAAACTGAAACAATGAAGTCTTATCTGCATTAGTTTGGAAGATATCAGCACTAGATATGGGTGTGATTCCATCAAGCACTCTGTTGACTAGCATCAATAACTTAAAGACATATTCTGGAGACAAAATTCATTAACTTTAAGCAGAAAAATTTTCTTTTTCAGAGGGTGAAAACATCATCTCGATAGCTTATAGCTAGGTACAAATTTTTAAAGTGTTGCAAATTTTTTGGGGGATTTGATGCATCATGGGAAAACTGTGATGTCATCGTAGCACATTAATTTAACATTCCATTCAATTTGGAGGGAATGTGCCCACATTACATAACTTTTTGTGGCCTTGTTGAAAAGCAGGGTTAGGACATGGTGTGGAATACTTTTGTTTTCCTCACAAGACGGAGGCGAAAATTCACCAGAACATGCCTTTAACCCTTGGGAGTCACTTGTCAAGACCCTATTATAATGCCTTGGTTCTCTTTATCCCTGTCTCCCCTAGACCATTGCATGGAAGAGACAGCAGAGAATGATCAAGAACAGAGAATCAGCTTCTCTTTCAAGAAAGAAAAAGAAAGAGGTGAGTTTAAAACAGGGCTCAAAATAAATGACAGCCAAGGTCATCGCTTTTGGGCCTTTACAGATGGCCATAATGCTCAGGGCTCAGAAATTTTCATGTGATATAACACATAGACCTACACCCAAATTGTTTGTTTTGGTTGTCCCTTTTCAAGTTTAAATGCATCCCTCAAGGGAATACATATTTTTATTCAGTCATGCTACAGAATGGCATTTAACTTGCCCAGAAAAGTGGTTGCACTCAAAATAAAAGTGACAAATTCAAAAGGAACAGTGTCAAAGCATGTGTCTCATTTAAAGAAGTCCCCAACTGAAAAATAGGGAATAGTCATTGTATTCTAAAGTTTTGGCAAGCTTTTAGTACCGGTGGAATTGTGCATTCTATTAGTGATAAGGTGTATGGAATTGAACATGTACAGAAATGGATAACGTAAACATCATTGTAGGTTTGCTACTACAGGGTACACTTATCTTTCTGTGTATGGACCTGCTATAAAATAACAAAATGTGATTTTTCTCAACACCCTCTCCCTTCATGCTGGGTGATTGCAGAATGCGCCCAAGGTATTTCTCCCTTGTGATAAAAAGTAACTAAAAGGGAGAACCTTGAAGGGTCAAACCTCTCACCCCAAACTACAGTTTTGGCACGGGAGTACCAAAATTCTCGATTGGCTCAGCTCTTTGATTGACAGCTAATTCAAACAATGCAGAGTACCAAAGCTTATATTACACAGCATGAACGGTACTGAGAGTGTTTTGATTTTTTTATTTTTATAAATTGAGTTTTTCTATTCTGACCTTTAAACAATGAACAGTGAGTTTTTATCTGGATGAGGATGAATTTCAGACAATTGTGGGAGGGGCTTAAGTAAGAAGGGTAGGAGAATTGGTACTATTTGGGGTGAGAGAACTTGGCCTTTAACATATTTGGACCAAACCTGAAACAAAACTTGAACTTGAAGTGTATTTTAAACTGTACTAATTCTGATCTTTACCTTTTATCAATCTAAAGCTCTGTGACATTAATGTTGATGCATCAGTACATCCTATCAAATTAACTTTGACACACCTTTGGGAAAGCTCCTAGTTATTGCACTTTGCATATCAACACAAACGTGGTGTGAGAATGTAGACATCTACATGTTTTTTTTTTATCATTTGTTTGTTGGAATTTTTTGAGTTGAAGTTAGTCACGTTGTAAAAAAATCATGGCAGTACAGTGATTTGTGGCTGACTTCTTCTTCTTCTTCTTCATTTGTCATGCATTAAGCCCCTTTTTTACAAAGTTTGGTTTTATTTGTTTCAGTATGTACAAACATTGGAGCAGAAGATGAATGAGATGACAATAGAAAATGAAATGTTGAAAGAAGAGAATATGAATCTAAAGAAGAGGTTGTGTGCTTTGGAGGAAGAGGTAAGTGGTATGGATTCTTCCCTTACCTGTCAGTCATTTTTAGTTTCGATGAAAAGAGAAACCTATGCATTCATGATGGCGTGCGTGTGTATGTATGGGTGTATGTGCGTGTGTGTGTGTGTATGTGTGTATGTGTGTGTGTTTGTGACACTTTGCTTGTTTACACGATATCTTGAGAAGGGAAGATCTGACAATTCTCAAACTTGGTACACAGATACCCCATACTGAGAGGAAGAACCCTATTGATTTTGGTGGAGGTCAAAGGTCATCTGGGGTCACAGGGGGTCAAACCCCGAAATCCTTGTTTACACGATATCTCAAGATAGGAAACTTGGATTCATTTCAAACTTGATATGTTGATGCATTATGATGTAAGGAAGAACCCTATTGATTTTGGTGGAGGTCGAAGGTCATTTGGGGTCACGTGGGGTCAAACCCCCAAATCCTTGTTTACACGATATCTCAAGATAGGAAACTTGGATTAATATCAAACTTGACATGTTGATGCGTTATGATGGAAGGAAGAACCCTATTAATTTTGTTGGCGGTCAGAGGTCATTTGGGGTCACATGGGGTCAAAACCCGAAATCCTTGTTTACACAATATCTCATGGCAGGAAACTTGGATTCATTTCAAACTTGATATGTTGATGCGTTATGAGGTGAGGAAGAATCCTATCTATTTTGGTGGAGGTCAAAGGTCATTTGGGGTCACATGGGGTCAAACCCCGAAATCCTTGTTTACACAATATCTCATGGTGGGAAACTTGGATTAATTTCAAACTTGACACGTTGATGTGTTATGATGTAAGGAAGAACCCTATTAATTTTGTTGGCGGTCAGAGGTCATTCGGGGTCACATAGGGTCAAACCCCAAAATCCTTGTTTACACAATATCTCATGGTGGGAAACTTGGATTCATTTCAAATTTGATATGTTGATGCGTTATCATGAAAGGAAAAACCCTATTAATTTTGTTGGCAGTCAGAGGTCATTTGGGGTCACATGGGGTCAAACCCCAAAATCCTTGTTTACAAGATATCTCAAGACAGGAAACATGGATTGATTTCAAACTTGACACGTTGATGTGTTATGATGTAAGGAAGAACCCTATTAATTTTGTTGCCGGTCAGAAGTCATTTGGGGTCACATGAGTTCAAACCCCAAAATCCTTGTTTACACGATATCTCATGGTGGGAAACTTGGATTCATTTCAAACTTAATATGTCGATGCACTTATGAGGTGAGGAAGAACCCTATCTATTTTGGTGGAGGTCAAAGGTCATTTGCGGTCACATGGGGTCAAACCCCGAAATCCTTGTTTACACGATATCTCATGGTGGGAAACTTGGATTTATTTCAAACTTAATATGTCGATGCATTATGAGGCGAGGAAGAACCCTATCTATTTTGGTGGAGGTCAAAGTTCATTTGGGGTCACATGGGGTCAAACCCCAAAATCCTTGTTTACAAGATATCTCAAGATAGGAAACATGGATTGATTTCAAACTTCACACGTTGATGTGTTATGATGTAAGGAAGAACCCTATTAATTTTGTTGGCAGTCAGAGGTCATTTGGGATCATATAGAGTCCAACCCCAAAATCCTTGTTTACACAGTATCTCATGGTGGGAAACGGATTCATTTCAAACTTGATATGTTCATGCGTTATGAGGTGAGGAAGACCCCTATTTATTTTGGTGAAGGTCAGAAGTCATTTGGGGTCACATTTTGTCAAACCTGGAAATCCTTGTTTACACGATATCTCAAGGTAGGAAGTTTGGATTGATTTCAAACTTGATCTGTTGATGCATTATGATGTAAGGAAGAACCCTATTGATTTTGGTGGAGGTCAATGGTCATCTGGTATCACCTGGCATTAAACTCTGAAAACCTTGTTTGCAGAATATCTTAAGGCACAGTATGAAATTTGGCTTTTAAAATATGGAAGTGTTTTGGTTAAAAGAAAAACCAGTTACTCACTGGTGGAGTCAAAGGTCACTTTGGGTCCCCAGGTGTTACAAGAAATGTAGCATTTAATTGAAAAGAACATGTATGTATCATCAAAACCTCAATGCATTTTTGCATTCTGGTTTGATTAGCATGCTAGCTTTTACAGCAGAAGAATCATCTTTTCTTAAAGAAAGTACTTCTTCACCTTGATGCATATTGACAAGCTTTCATAATGTATAGATAACCTTTTGTTAATTTTATGTTCTGTTCCATTTTGAATGGAGCTATTCTTTTTTCTGAGCTTTACAGTGGGTAAAAGCCTGAGGGCTCCAAATTTTTTACTTAAAGCATTAAAAAAGGTTGTACTATTAATCATCATAAAGTCACAAAGCAACAACCTGGCAAAAGTCCATCTTGCCTATGTTTAAGTGATTTTAACACTTGTTGGAGTTGGAAAGAAAATAGGAGTTCCATCCCCTGGATCATTGTGCTTATTTGGGTTAGTGTTTGTAAACCTGCCATCCTGCCATGCATAGTGGATCACCTGTTGTGTGCTCCATTTTATAATGACATTGTCTGAAAATACCCAAGGCCAGATTCATATATAGTTATGGCCAAGTCACCTCACTATTTACTGTTCCCTACTGCCAATAAGTGACTTTTCCCCTTTCCCCTGTCCATGCAATTCAATCAGATACATATTAGACAGTTTTGTTTTTTTTGGTTCCTTGTGTAACAAAGGAACCTATGCAGTCACCTTGGCGTATGTATGTGTGTGTGTGTGTGTGGGTGTGTGTGTGTGTGTGTGTATGTGACGGATTGGAATGCGAGGTATGTGGTGCGATAACTCAATAACCGAGTGATCAATTTTTTTCAAACTTGGTATGTATGTAGATGTTGTGGAGTAGATGTGCCCTATCGTTTTTGGTGGAGGTCAAAGGTCACTGGTGATCACCAGAGGCCAAAAACTGAATTTCTGTTAGTAGCTGTAACTCAGTATCCGTTGTTCAAGCAGTGGCATCATTTTAGGATAAGTTAGATTGGTAGGAGGTGAAAATGTTGGTACATTAACCAAAATAATTGGAAAGGGTCAAAAGGTCAAAAAGTAATGTTTTATTGATATCTTGCCACTGAAACATTTTAGAGGGGTGGTGTAATGGAGATTTGTGTTCGTCTAAGTGAAATGCACGTGATGACCCCCCTTGACCTCATTTGATCTTTTGACCTTTGTGACTTTTGTGTGACTTTTTTGTGACGTCAAGATTTGTCTTGATCAGACGAACCAAAAAGGCTATTACACTACCCTCCTACAATGTTCGATACTTGAGTTACTGACATTTAAATGACAGGCTAGTGTGTACATGTAGGTCATATGTAGGCCTATTGCAATGCCAGGTATGCGGTGCAATTAGTCAATAACCAAGTAACATAGTGGAAATAATGGAAAGTTGTGTTCGTCTAAGTAAAGTGCACGTGAAGACTCTTTGGGTCTTTGTTCAATTGGTTTAAAAGTCCAGCTGAAGTTTAATGCCTTTAGACAAATGCAATGTATAAAAGAAAAGAAGAATTATAACCCCCTCTCAGTCTAAAAGCAGTTTACTTAACAATCAGGACAGTAATGCAATTATTATTAAAAACAACCTTTTCCTCACATACAGTATTGAATAAAGTTATTCACAGTGCAAGCTAAGATTCCAATTTCAATAGTAAAATATGAAAGCAGTTTCTCTTCTTTACCTCTGCTTTTACCCTAAGGACTACAGTGCTGTTTCTAACACCCTCTTTAGGTTAAAAGGTCAAGTTGAAAGTCATTTATTAGATTTTACAGAGCTTTGTTTGTTTCTTGGTCTTCTAGCCAAAGTGTGAAGAAGAAATTGGTGGTAATAAATCACTATCGGAGTATCGGGCTGCCTTTAGTAGCAGAATTGTGGGCTTTTCCTTATTTTTGCTTTTCAGGCAAACACATTGGGTAGTCTAAAGGACAACCATGACATAATTTCTAGTCATCCATCATAAATTTTGGTGGTCAGGAATGACCAGATGACTGTTAAATTTCTTTGGTGCAGAAGAGACTGTGTTTATTTAAAATCAGTTTTGATCTACTTTGACTGTATTTGACCTTTGTGACTTCTTTTTAAGGTCTGGATTTGAATTGTTGAGATTGACCAAAAAGGCAATTAACTAACCTCCTATACTACCCCAAACTCAAGTAAATGACATTTTAGTGAAAGGTGATGAATGTATTTGTCGCATGGAAGTGGGCAGTGTGCAGTGTGATAATTTGAAAAGTTAAGTGTTCCATTTCTCTCAAATGGCAAGTGCTTGTATGATTTTGAAATTTAATGTGCCCCTATGTTTTTGGGTGATGGCCAAAAGTCATTGGGGTTAAAGGTGCAAATTATGCCTTACCTTAGGACTACCTTAATACAATATCATCTTTAATGCAAGGAACCATAGTGCCCTTGGGCTCTTGTTTTCTAGAAATAGTCGTCTTTAATTTGTGGTCATGTTTATCAAAACCTCTCTCATTTCCTTTTAGGTGGAAAGACTGAAATGCCCCACTTCAGGGAGCAGTGCTTTGTCAGGAAAATATGTAACGTGCCTTCTTGCTGTGATTTTATTTATTGGATTTAACCTTACACCTTTCAGGTAAGATTTATAAAACTACACAGCCCCTGGAAGCTTGGGTTTTTAGAATATGCCCACAATATTCCCCACCTGTCAAAAGAGGTGGACTTAAAACATTGAATCTTATTTGAAACTGTATTGGACTTTCCTTTTTTTATCTCCCTGATAGTACTAAATAAAGTATTTCACATTTGTGTTGGTGTGTTTTTGAATCCTATCTCACTGAAGTACTGACCTTTTTCATAATCTACATTGCCTTTGTTTATCCCCTTGGATTGCTAGTTCCGTGTCTTAGGCATCAATCCACCTTACTCTCATGGTTACGTAAGCGCTGTGTTTCTGCCAGTACTTACATGTACACATTTCACAGTTTGTGCTTCATCTCTATCCAACAGCATCATCGGAAGCCAAAATTCAGGTAATGAATACATCCTCACATCTCACCATGGCCGGAGTCTTCTTGGATTTGAAGAAGGTCCAGAGAATCGCAGCAGTAGCTCCACTTCTTCTCAGATGGCAGATATTAAAGATCAGTACTACAATGAGACGTTGCTTAGACTTCATGATGAGTCTTCACAGCATCTCTTAAGACAATCAGAGGAGGAAGAGGCACTTCTCCTGAGGCATGCTCTTAATTGTTCTTTTCTTAAAAAGAAGCAAGAGCCAATGCTGAATGCTAGGTTAGTTCAATCTCATCTACATAAATGATGATAGGTTTGTCCAAATTCCATAAAGCTTCCTAATCTTTTTCAAGAACATCCCCTTTCAAGTTTTATGATTTAGTATATTAAGATTCTCTTTGGGTTTTAGAGATCATGAGGTGGTAATGATTCCATGGGTGGGGGGGAGGGGGCATTACAGCATATATACTCTACCTCAGCCTGAAAGTTCAGTATTCAGTTGATCATTACTGCACTCAAGTTTTTTTCACTTCAAGATGATGGATTCACAGTCTAGAGTCAGGTGCTGAAATTTTAGCTCACATAGTGCATGCATTGCATTTTAAGTCAGTTTTTCCACAGATTATATACCAATTGCCCAAAACTTATAACATCAATGCATATTTTCTTCACCTTAAATTTGCTGTTGCATATGAAAATTTTATGCAAGAGAATGGAAAAAGAAAGTCTCTGTTTGGTCTTGGGAAAGTGTGGAATAGTCATGAAAAGTGATCGCCTAAGAAAGTACAAGAACCCTGTGTTTCTCCTTTTCATGCTTTAATGGAATGAATGCATAGCTTAATATCTTTATCTTTCTAATTTTTTTATAGGTTGCTGGATGCCTTGAAAAAGTTAGCTCCTGATAAAAACTTGTTTAATGAAGAAGACCTTGAGATGAAACAAAATAAGGTATTTTCCTCTCTGTACTAACTATGAATCTGGAAGGACAGCCATCATCCACATTTTAACTTTGACCACAAATACAGTTGCCAGCTCCAACCTTTGTTGTTAACCTTCATGCTTGAGTAATGTATGGTGAGCTGGAAAAGGTGTTCACAGGGAATAATTTATCCAGTATCGCATCGCAATTTGCTACACAAACGGGCCAAGTTGCTACACAAATGAAAAATTGTGTAGCAATTTTTTGTGTGCATAACCCTTGCAACAGAGAGGACAGAATGGGAGGAAGCAGGCATGGCAGAAAGGGAGGGAAGAGCCATAATTCATGCAACATGCAACAAGAGGAGGGAAGAGAAACAATTTTGAGAGAGAACTTAAGCAGTATGAGCTCTGGGGCCCGTTCCACAAAGAGTTACGCGTGATCTTAAGATTGATTTACTGTTGACTTAAGTATGGGGAATCAAACTTAAGATTGTGCGTAACTCTTTGTGGAATGGGCCCCAGATCTGTTTGACCCAAAGTCCTTGGAAAGTGAGAAAGAATTTTAGTTTGCATTTCCATTTTGTAATATAGTAAGATTGTACTGTCTAATGATGGTGTTTCATTGATTTGCAGCAGAAAAAGGCCAAACCTAATAAAAAGATTAAACAACAGCGAAAAGAAAGGAGGAGGAGGAGGAGGAAGATGCAGGAAACTAGCTGGCAAGTGGAGTCTGGTGAAAGATCTCTGCAGGTTTATGACAGTTTCTTTATAAGGCACTATGAGAATCTTATTAAATCCCTGGAGAGAAGAGATGATACATACTACATAGTGTCTTTCACAAGGGTGAGACATTTTGATTTGTCCCTGTTCTATTTGCTATGTACACACTCTCGAGTTCTACCTCCTTCTAGGAAGCAAGTTCAGTAATCTGTAGGCGCATGGAATTGTGGTGCACAATGTAGGATATGCAAACGAAGCTCAGGACATCATGTACAGCATTCCATTGTTTTCATGCAGCATGTGCAAACAGCATGAAGCATAAATCTAAGTGTCTGGCCAACCCAAATGAAAATAGGTGTCTCAGTCCTATTTTACGGCAAATTAAAATTCAAATTGTTACACCAAAAAGGCAATTTAGACACAATCCATTGCACAAAATAACTTTTAAGATTCTTCCTTATGTTGTGACTGAATTCAAAAGAATGATTTTACCCAATTTTGTTTTTGCTTCAAATTTTGGACTACATCTTGTAGGTATGGGATTGGATTGTTCATCCAAACAATTTAGAACATGTGGGCATGTGCATAGCCCTCAAAAGTAGTCTTAAACCCACTTATTTGTTCCATACCTGAATTTCTCCCAGACTTCTAGTTTTGACTATGATCCAGTACAGCTATATTAGTTGTTGGATTTGATTTGGATTTAGCAAATAGTCTGAACAGTTTTCACTTGTACTTGATTGTAGAAGGGTGACATGTCACAAAGAATTTATCATGTATTGAAAAAATTTTCAATGATTTGAGTTTATCTTTGTATGGAATGTTTGACAGAGGAATGAGATGTTTCCCCTCTTCCTAAACCTAAAAAAAAAATTTAGCTGCTAGTCAAACACAACCTACCTCTTATGTCAACATCTTTTCTTTTTTGTCCACAATCTGTGTTCATCCCAAAGTTTATTCACACAGACATTTCCAGCTTCACTCATGGAATGTGGAGTCAAGCATGCAACATCACTGTATTGTGTTCGAAGTATAATTGGTTTTAACTACGCAGTGTATAGACGAATCTGGACAGCACATGATGGTCTTATTTCAGTCGGCCATAACTGGTGGTCCATTGCCTTTATATCTTTCGAATTCCATGCTTAACTGTATCATGGATGGTTTTACGCCAAATCGTATCTTGATTCCTTCACTGAATATGAGGGTTTGAAACTCATGTAGATGATATATAAAGACGATTCAAGGCTGATGGACCCCACTAATGGCTGCCCACAGTCACTAAAATCAATCACTGATCAGATTCGTGTATACAATACCCTGTTAAACCTACTCTGTTACTGGCTTATCCTGTAGGTGTGAAGGCAAAACTGCAGATGCTTAGTTCCCACCAGGCTAGCTTATTCTCTTTCCCTCAGCAATGGGGTACACTATAGGCATGCAATCTTATGGGCAGTTTTGTAGTTACCTGAGGTCATAATTGTTGTTCATGTTCACCCAGAAAATGTGATTTTCTCTCCTAGGATCATCTTCTCTTGCCCGCAATGTCACATAATTCTACTCAGCGGCCAAAGATGTCTTTAGTTATGCCAGCAGGGGGTAATGGTGAGTCACGCGTCCTTTTTGACTGTATGCAAGCACAAATATCCCTCTAACTATAATGGGCAGCTGTCATGACATTTAATAAGCCAGAAAAAGCAGTTTCTGAACAGAGAGTAGACAAAGTCATTGAGACAGAAAACTTGTAGATTACTAGCAGTTGTTGACTAGAAAGTACAAGTGGTACTTTAGATAGTTATTTCAGTCTGACCCTTCTCCCTGTTTTTACAGAATGTTTATTACTCAAACCAAATTGGCTTTGCAGATGCATGTCCATGAAGTGAAATGAAAGAGCAAAATATAATACATTTTGAAAGTGAAAGAATTCCTAAAAAAATTTTGTTTGGTTAAAACATTTGTCATATAACAAAATGTGCACAACAAAATGTAACGAACATGTTGTGGCATAGCATCATGTAATGGTGTTAATATTAAGTATAAAAGTTATAGTGCAGTTGTAAATATGAAGGCAATAGTCTATAGATAAATCCAGACATTGAAGTGATGGTCTGATTTCAGCCAGCCATAGCTGTGGTCTATCACCTCTTAATCTTTCAATTTCCTTGCTGACCTGCATCATGGATGGTTGTACACTAAATTGCATCTTGATTCCTTCAATTTTACTGAATGTGAGGTTTTAAAATTTATGTTAACAATAAATGAAGATGATTTAAGGTTGATGGACCCTACCAATGGCAGCCTGCTGTCACTAAACATAAGTACTGATCAGGTTCTTCTGTGAACAGTGATTTTGACAGATCAGTTCTACAATGTGACATTCTGAATTGACAGCTTGGGTAGAGACCTTAGAGGAGGGGTGTCCCTCTTCAAGTATTTGACCTGAAGTGACCTTGGAAAGGTGGTGACAAGAACAACTTAAAGGACTGATTCTTGAAAAGCTCACTCAACATAGTTTCTTCAAATTAACACCTGGATCAATGATTGCTCTTCAAAATTTTTATCGTAAGACATCACTTTTGGTTGGTGCAAAATTTATAGTGCAAAAAATCTGGCTGAATCACTAAATGTTAGCATTTGATAGGTTTTACTCACCCTGATGTATTTGAAATGTTAGATTCATGTAGAGAGAATAAAGTGATTGAGCTGCAGCTGTCTTCCTAATTAGATGTTTGATGACATGAAAATGACAAAGTTGGGTATTTGATGTAAAAATATTAAAAACTAGGAAAATGGTTGCAATTCCCATCAAAATGTTAAAAAAATTGATCATTTCACAGGGTTATTTCTGATTTGCATTTAATCATTATTAAATGTTATTTCTGAAGAAAGGACAGTTACCAAACCTTAAACTATCTAACGAGTAATTAAATGATAATTACTAAAGGGTTGAAAAAGAAAATGTAAACACTGTGCAACACTCCACATCATTATTTCTGCTTAAGCAGCAAGTTGTTTTAGTTACATTCTAACTTTGAAATGGTATAGTTTGAACTCCATAAGAGATGCTGGCATAATTCAATGGATTTTTTCTTAGGTAAAGGTACTTCTTAACTGCCAAGTAAAGTCAGGACTTTATTCTGACATTTCATCTTACCTTCAAACTAAGTACATTATCTTTTTATTCTTTTGAGTCTTACAAGATACCTCATCCTGACAAAGATTTCATTTTTATTGTTTCATAACTACCAATTCTCCTTCAGCTACCATCTGGGATACACGAAAGGACCATATGACCATGATGCAGATAGACTGCGAAGTTACCAACACCAGAACTGTTTATGTGCCAGACTTGAGACAAGACATCTTGAATAATGATACCCATACATCACAACCCTCAGAACACCAACATCATCCTTCAAACCATTCATCAGATTCTCCTCCTCCTCCTCCTCCAAGTGGCAGTGAGCCTTCCTCTGGTAACCAATCATCTTCATCCTTCCAGACACCACCGTTAACCAAACCTAATCACCAATATCCATCTCATAGTGGCAGTAAGTTTAGAACAGCAGACAAAATCTTTAAGTCTGGAAATTTTACAAAAACGTAGTATCTGTTGTCACTTTATTCCTTCTCAGGTTATGTATTTTTATTTTAATAAGTTATCATTTTTTCATTACTTTTAATTTTCCTGATAATTTGTATTTCCTGATTCACACTTTCTCTCCAACAATGGAAAGTCTTGTCATGGGCAATCAGCTCACAATTCAAAATCACAGTTTCAGGTGTTTTTTTAGCATTTTATCCTAGGTAGAAAAGCATTTGAAAACAAGAAGGTTTATGTATAGATTGCAAAATATGAAATTGCATTTGAGTTTTAAAAAAGTAGAGATTGCAATGAATCAATGATGCCATTAAAGTAAATTTTTACCTATTTGTCACTCATTTTTGCCACTCACTTTTTGTTTACCTTGAGTAGTGTTTGGATGACATGAGACATTCCAGTTTGTGCAGCTCTTTTAAGCAGCCCTCTTCCCTGCCCTTCTCCCCATCTCAAAGATTGGGGAGGAAGAAAATATCCAGGGTTTGTGATGGCATTTTGAAGGGATTACATTAGCCAATGGGAGAAATCCTAAAGGATTCTCATTGCTCCTTTTCTTTTTTGAATCAGCTATTTCAAGAATTTGGTTTTTTTTTTGGTAATGGGACTATTTTGATATGTTTCATATATTTTGGATGGTGAATTTTGAAGTTTGTATTCCTATGGAATTCCTTGAAAACCTATTTTTACCCAGAGTTTTTGGAATTTAATACAGCAAATTTTGCTAACAGTGAACAGAGCTTAAGACAGCTCTGATTGTTTTATACTTTGTATGTACACTGACTGTTATGTCCTATTGTATTGATTGTCAAAACTGTTAATCTAGCATTTATGTCCAGCATGTCATGGGTTCTAAACACTCACAACGTTGACTTGATGTCAATATCAAAAGGGGGAAAAGATTTGGGAGCAGAAAATGCCAAGTATACTGTTTGAGAAAAGAAGTGTGTTTGTTGTATTCAGAACCTAACCCTAGGTTGTTAAAAACTGGTGACATTTTTTGTCTTTTGCAAGGAGGCCCATTTAAAATGTATCTTTATAATAAAATGTTACATTAAATCTAGATATTTTGTTCTAAGATTTCTCTTCTTATTATCAACACCAAGCATAGAGGTATACCCATTTCATGTGACTCCAAAGTGATTTGCCCAGTACCAAGAACATTTGACAGGTCCTGATTTCAAACAAATAAATGAAAGTTGGCATCATTTCTGTCTAGTGCAGGTATCTACAATCCCCTAGGATAGCTGTGATCAATGGACAAATTTCCAAATAGCAACTGTGAAGGATCATGCAATAGAGACTGTGGAGTGTGTCAATTTTCTAGAACAGTAAATGCCATTGACATAAATGATGGATATCAAATCTCTAACCTGTACAAGTTTGCTGCTTAGAGTAGAGGATCAGATCTTTATAGTCAACACTTAGAAAACCAAATAGCCCAAAGATTTAGTACTTCCTTGCTGAAAGGTAAATTTGGGGAATTTTGCTTTTCGACCTCTGGAGACCCCCTGAAAATAATTTTGGAAATTTTTGAGAAAATTTTTTATGATGGCATGTGACTGCAGATTACTTCTAACCTTCCCCCAAAACAGTTAAGGCTCTCTTCTAACCCATACTGCATCTACAGATCACATATGAAATTCTTTCAACTTTCCTACGTGAAGGTGTATTTTTAGCAAAGGAATCAGTCATTTGTGCTTACTGTGCCATGAGTAGCAGCCAGTGCTTGATGTAAAAACCTTGATAATGCAATATCCTCAAAATATGTTATTCACATATGTTGACATTGTAAATGCTGAGAACAGACTTTGTGCATATGATGTCACAGAGTGGTACACCCTCCTTTGGGGGCTAAACAAACCAACACAGACAAATGTGCCACAGAGACAGCTGATTTGTCGATCAGTTGAATACAGGCACAGTCTGCTACACATGCCAAGGGAATTATCCTGCGTAAGGCCGTGTGTTCTTTTGTTTTTCCCCATGGATGATGTCAGTCACAGTGTGTCATGAATGCACAAGGTCTATTCTAGACAACATTTATTTGAGACTCCAGCTAAACATCATAATTTTCATGGGTAGGAGGATGTAAGCAAAAAGATTGGTTCAACAATTAAATTTTGTAGAGTCAGTTGCTTTCATGGGAGAAATAACTTGTAACCACCCTTCACAGTGTGTCATTGAACCTTTTTGCCATGCAGTGTCACACATAATATATACGGAGGCAGCTGGATGATGCCATACAGGACTTGGCTCCCAGCACCCACTAGGGACCACAAGGTGGGCCTGTACAATGCACAGTTAGGGCTTTGCACTCTCACTGTGATTTAGGTCATATGTTTGTCATCAGCAGCAACCAAGATGCCCTAAAACTAAATCCCTGCCAAAAGCCTTATTCTTGGGTACATGATTGCCACTTAGGGCAAGTATTGAATGAAGCTGGTGTGTTGTGTCAATTCTCCTATGGCAGATGTGGAGTAGTCTGCACAGATCTAATGATTTATCCTCAACTTTTAGAATTTTCGGTTCAGTCTAGTCCAGCAGCAGGCTAAAGAGCATGTAATCCCATTTTCAATCATATTGCTATTGCATCTCCGAGTGAACAATGACCAACATTGATCTTCATTGGAATATATGGCCTTATGACTGGTCGCTTGTCAGTGAATATTCAAAGAACTTGATTACTCATTTCCAGTCTTCAGTTGGTTATACAAAATTGTATTCAAGGTTTTCATGGCCTGTTTAAGTCATGGAAAATTTATGATATTTGATTTATTTTCCAGGTTTGGAAAAGCCATGGAATTTTGTAAAATTGACAGAAGTCATAAAAAAGTCATGAAAATTAGCCTAGCTAGATCAGTCTTAACATTTTTTAGAAGTAAATAAATTTACCCATTTATTTGTCACAATTATCATGTGACAAAGTTCTTTCAAATCTCAGTAATGATTTGGACATGAAATAGTCATGTTAAGGTCATGACATAGGCATGGAAAAATTGTGACATTTAATTTTTCTTCAGGTGCAGTAACCCTTGTGTAATAATTGGATTACTCAGGTTCTAGTCTATGCTGCTGGAGCATCACACACTCTCTCTTAAAGAATAATAAATTCGATAATAAGAAATTTGTGTCCAAAACTGGACACGGTTCTCCTGATTTAGGTGAATGATGGTTTATGAAGACTGGTGGGGATGGTCACTGCTGAGAAAGTCATGTACATTTTTGTGGGTAGGTTTAGCCATCCTTGTGGCTCACTTGAAACCTATGTTCTGTGGTACATGCCACATGTCATGCCTTTTTTGTTTGTCATTTCCTTCTTACCTGATTTTGGGTGGTTCCATTTTGTAGTTATTGGAAGGAGCAACAAAGTGCTGAGTTAGAATGTTTATATGGTAGATGTGTTTTGTTATGATAGAATAATTATTTTAAATAATGCGCCATATAAATTTCTTGAACTTGAACTTATGGAAAAAATGATATTATTTTAAGCAACTCCAGGAGAGGTTTAAGAGAAATTTTAGATTTGTATATAGTTATTGGGGAAATATCAGTTTCTGGAAATTTTTCTAAAACATAAACATGAAATATAGGCCTGCCTGACCCTTTTAAAGGGAAGCAATTCATTTTGATTTGACATCTTTAAGACAGTTAATACTTTTGTCTCTTTGTGAGAATTTAGTGTGAAATCCATTTTTGTGCAAATATGTAGATTGTTCTTTAATTTTTCTTTGTTCAGTTTTCAAAAAGGCCACCTCTGTTGTATTGAATCTTTAAGGTATGATTTTAGTAAAGAATTTTACACTCTTTAGGAAATAAGTGCAAGGAAATTATAAGTGAAGAAAAGTAGCAGAGGTTGTGTTAGATGTATAGCTAACAATTTGATTATGTGTATTTCTAGTTAAAATGAAACCCATTTGTGTTATGGACAAATTTATAATTCAACAATTGTTTTTCTAATATATGTTAAGCTGTACAAATGTATGATAGATTTAAAGTGTACCTCAAGTCAAGAAATTCAAAAATGTATATTTTACAGCATGAAAAATGAATTCTTACACTCAGACTCTCACCTTCAAAATACATTCTTGAGTAGAGATATAAAATTTTTAAGTTTATTCACTCAAATTAAAATAGTAATTTGTGATGTCATTGTTGTACTACTCACAACCTGTGTATTTCTTTGTTTTTCTGAAAGTTACTGCACCATGTACTAAGGTGTGACAGCACTCTTATCCTTATGAGGTGATGTAATTAGTTACTGTAAGACCTCCTTGGGTGACATGCTCTGCAAGCAATTATTAAGTGTTAAAGGTCATAAAAACATTTTTAATTTTAAAGGGAAACAAATCAGGTATAATGTGAGCTGTACAAGAAGAAAGACACAAATTTTTGCACATTTGACTAATTTGCTTTAAGTGAATAAATTTGAGCATTTTTATATCGGTATATATTTTTAAATTTTTTGACTCAACGTACACTTTTAACTTACAATGTTTTGTGTATTGCAATTGAAGGAATACTAATCATAAAACTACAATGAAATACTGTACTGCAAAATAAATTTCTTAATCACATTTTGGTCAGAGGAGATAACATATCTCTAAGCTTGATTGCAGGCAATGTGTATGATAGTTTTAGGTGTATGCAGCTTGTCCTTCAGTTACACTCTGATTGGAGGACACAAGGTCTTGAGGAAAACCAATCATCACCTCCAGTTGACTGTCATATTCCAAAGATTTAGTTATGAATTTCAAGGGTGGGTTAGTACGCATGATAGGAGAGAATAGAAGATGAGCATAGGGAGGCATACGTTAAATTATATTATACATGCAGAATTGCTAAAGTCTCACTAAATACATGCCCCCTTGCTTAGTCAGCATTGTCAAAAAGAAACATGGGTGAGATATTGCTTGCAACTTTCTACAAGCTAGTCACAGCAGGCTTCAAAAGCCATAGCAACACAGACATGTAGTGCTACACCAAAAAATACTGCATGTATCATCTCAGTTTGTCATGTGTTATTTCTACAATAACAATTGATGCATTTTTTGCTCAAGTCTTGAGCCAATTGTTAGGTGAGTGTATTTTGTGACTACTTGAAGAAATTGACACACTTTGTGTTAGATGTTGTGAAGCTACCCTCTGAGTTTCATGGCAATAAGTATCACCTGGTTTGCCCATTGTCATTAAATGTGGAATGTATTTAGGAAACAGTTTGGGAAGGTGGAGTGTGTTGGTAGTAAGACACTCATACTAGCGTATATCAAGACATCAATTATCAGTTCATATCGACATGCAGTTCTCAGCAACAATCTCCTAGATTTGTGTGACTTTTGTGACTTTATGCCATTCTGTTAAATTCGTGACAAAAGAGTACTTACATTATTCCGATAAAATCAAACAATGAAAGTTTCAGCCCGGTGTTTCGTATTCAGGGGGGTTCAATTCAAATTTGTCCTATGTGAGAAATCGCTTGAGGTTAATACAGTAAGTCTGTGTGATATATATATGATGTTTGTGGCAGAAATCACTAGAGTAAATCAACCCTATTTTAGACAGGAGGTTTTAATGTTAAAACAATGATGGTCCATGCATTAGCATATGATAATGCATGGTTGGAGGGTTATGTACATCCTTGGAAAGCATTAACCAACCTCATATAGTTCATCATTCTGTTCTAATGCACTGGTCCATAGTTGCTCAAGCTTGTTTGTGCATAACACTTCAATACACTACCATATTTTCATTTGGAAATAACCACTTAGACAGTACCACCCAAAATAAACTAGAGTAGCCCAATTTGAGCATGTTACTCGTTACTGTTATTTTATCGCAGGATAATACTTGCTCTCCTGACTCTAAAGGAGCAATAAAAGTTCAGACTTATTACTGTGTGTGAATAAACCAAACTTGATGACTTTATTCTGATGCTTGGATAATCCTAGTCCCAATCTTTAACATTGTTCTGTATCTTAAAAGAATTGTAACTTTTCTCTAAGCTTAGCTTTTGGTCTAAAGAACCTAAATAACATATTAAACATTCATTCTGCTGGTCAGTTCCGATAAATGTATTTGATGGCAGACCTCGGTGTAAGAAGTTGAATTATTTTGATTTAAAGTTTACACAGATGTATTCGTATCTGCATGTTGAGTAAATTTTGTTTTTAAGTCCAATTGATGATGTTGGTGAGAAAGCCTTTTGAGATGCCTTACAAGATATTGTATGGAAATAAAGCACTGTACATAAAATACGTAAAATCAGTCAACTTATTATTTTCTTTTCCCACATACACTGTGGTGTTGAAAATATTGTTTTAAACATAAAATGTAAGTGAATCTGAAAGCCTCTTTCGTTGGAAATAACTTTTGTCAGAAGACCTCTATTATGCCTATTTCCCTGGAAACCAAATATGTTGGAGGTGGCAGAGGGCATTTCTACCAGTGCTCACTCTTTATTTAATCCTTCCCTTTTGTCTAGTGCTTGGTGCACAGCACAAGGAATGGAGTGGGAACAAACAAGCCAGTGAACCACTAGTGGAAAAATAGGTAGTGGCCTGCTCGACATAAACCAATTGTTTAGAATCTGGGCGGTGAAACTCCATCTTACTATTCTTTTCTCCAGCTTTGACAGACAATGCATATAAATTTAGTCAACTTCAAAAGTTTCCAAGAATATTGCTGCCAATGGGGTCATTCCAGGTTGGCCTATCAACATGATAAAAGTAAGAAGCAGCTTGCATACAAAACTAATGACTGGTCTGTCCCAACATCTCTTTGTTCTCACATCTCTATATTCCAAGTGAGATAGGTGTCAGGCTAGCAACATTGAAACTAAATTTTGCAGCTTTCAAAACCAGTTGGTTTTCTCCTGGAGTGATATGATGCTACTTAAAGGGGCAATCATTTGTTTTTGTACGATTTATTCTGTACCACATTTGTACATTGACTTATAGAAACAAAAAAAATGATCCATGGTCATGGTTTAATGTCGTGCGTTGCAGAGTAGTGTAGGATGCCTCCCTTCCATTTGTTTGGATTGTTTTACCCGACAAATATTCAGAAATTTCAGTCAACAGTAATTAAAACAAACTGACATTTCTTCTAACCTGAAAGACATCTCCAGTGTTTTATATAATGGTAAAAAAACAGGTTAGAAGGGAAATGAGATAATGGACTAAGAAAAATGTCAAACTCAGATGCCCCTTTAATTCTCAAGCAAAAAAAATGGGGGAAAGAAGAAACGCGCGCAAACACACCATAATGATAAACTTGTGGCATTCTGAATATTTTACGATTATCGTGCATTCCAACAGTTGTGATGTTTTATAGTGCAGAGCAATGACGTACGCAGGGTTTCTTTTCAAAGGATGGGGCGTGCAACATTTTGAAATCCTCTGATTATATTGAAATTTTCGTGGTTGTATTTTAATCCGGCAAATTAATCATTCCTTAAATGTTGATATGAATGAGGACGTGTTAAAGACGACAGGAAAACACGAAAGAAGACTTGGTCAAGTTCAAAGAAATCAGGGTCTTCCTTTTGCAAATCAGCATACCATGCAACGATCGAGGAAATATACACCTATTGTTAATGTTGACACATGCCAATAGAAGAAGCTTTTCGAAGTCGAAAACTCATGAATATTCATTCCACAAGCCTTTCCACTACAACCAAGAGTTGTTTCGGAAAGGTGCACGAAGCATTCTGATTTTATTGGGACCTTTCCCATCAAATACTAATTACTTTTAAAATGGAATCGCTTCCATCTCACAATGGGGAAATTTTCTTAAAAATTTTCGCGAAAACTCAAACTTTGTGGAAGAGATGGAGATAATGTTGCTTGACCTTATCTTGAAATATACATGCCGTAGTGTCTGGTGACATGGTTTGGAAGTTTACATAATTAACTTAACGATGCCTTTTAAGTGAAGAAAGCATTAGACAACTTAAAAAGCAAAATATAACCCAGTGCCCCACCCACTCATTACAATGTTCTCATTTATTTTCATGACAATTGGACAATGCCTATTCATTTATTCATTTAAACATGAGTTAACTAAAGAATAAAACAAACCAATAACAACTCATTTGACAGAAGGTAGGGCCAGGATCTGAGGACCAATATCTATGACGTAGAACCTTGCTGCGTTTGGAAGTCTCAAAAGATTGGCATGGAAAAGATTTCTCTCGAAAAAATTTCCGTTGCAATTTTTTTATTTTTTTGAAGGCAAAAAAGGTAATCTGGAAGAGAATTTAATCTCATGGATATGTTCTTGAATTATGAGCAAATCAAATTAATCACTAGGTCAATTGAGAAGTTTGTTGGGGTAATTTATATTATATTGCATTCGGTCGAATTTTGCAACGACGATCGGTCTCGATCGACATTTCGACTTTTGTCTGATGAGTTCAGATCCTCCAATACGAACGCAATATATATGACATCTTTTGCACCCTATATTCTCTTCTTTGAATTTAACATGCTCCAAGTTCCCAAGGTCTTCGATTGGACCAAGTCGTGTACGTGAATCGTAGGAGGTAGTTAATACTAGCAGTATGTGCTCTATACGTCATGAATCTAAATACTACGGCATTTTTTTTCAAACTCTTAACCTTCATATTTTATTGAAAATAAAATATTTAAAAAAAAGATATATTTACGGCTAGTTAGTCGTTTTATTTCTGTGATTAGAAACCTGTTGCATTTGGGTAAGATTATAAAGAGAATGTGTGTTGGGACCGGACACCCCTTAGGTGAGAAAGCTTAACAATTTTACATGTAATGAAAATGACCTTATTTTCGGTGATTGCCAAACGTGAGGTCATCTCTCGATGTCCTTAAATTAGACAAATCCCACCTGTGTAAACATATCTGCAGAATAGCCAAAACTTATTTTTCAAAGCATGCGGTCACGAAGGGAGAAATTGTAAGGTGTAAAACTCGACTTTATCAATCCACACGGTGAAAGAAATCACTATACGCTCTCATCGTTCTTTATAAATATCTCAATCACTTTCGTCTCTTCCAAACTTTACACCACCCACTCATTGCAGTGTTCTCGTTAATTTTGATGACAAATGGACAACGCCTATTCAATGATTCATTTAAACATGAGTTAACTTACAAATAAAACAAACCTAAAATCGACGGTGTACTATTTTCTGGAAAGGACTTGGTCAAGTTCAACCCAAATGCCGAATTGACACATTCCCGCTCGCTAGCTCCTCGTAGAAGTTTTCAATCTGGACCCGGAACCCCTCTGCCTAAAGCTCAAAAAGTGGGCTCGTATATGGCATTTTCGAAATATTTTTATATCACGACCATTAAAATTTTGAGCTAGTGAGTCTTGAATGATAGGTACGCAATCATCTCTGCTCAGCAAACTGACAGCATTTCACACAATCTGAAGATAAAGCAATAACATTTGCCGCATTGTCTTGAAGTTTACACAGTCTGTATTTCAACTCATCGTCTACTATAAACTCTACTTGAAACATTGATGATATTTTGGAGTAATACAGTCAGAAATAGCATCCAAAATTATTCTAACAAACTATATTTGTCAGTCAATATTGTGCCGAGTAAGAATACAGAAATATAGGGGTCTGCTACCGTATAACATAAACCACTGGCGGCTTTCGTCACTTTCACATCGCACGACGAAACAAACATAACAGTCATTTGTTGTTGGCCGATTACGTGTACACCTCAGAAGCTTAATCCATAGTTGCAATAAAAGGGAAGTGTTTTTGAGTCAACAAGCTTTGAATATTCATTCCAGATTTGCTTTCCTTTCAAAACAAGAGTTGCCTTCCACTTAAAATAAAGGTAGGCGAATTTGGTATCAATAAAAACAGAGGCCAACAGAGGTCCCGGCTATTAAAGTAGCCGGGGCATCTGTTTTTATTGATACCTTTCCTCTAAACTGCAATCTAATTGAAATTTGGAGTCAGTTTCATCCCGAAATTAAAGAAAAACTCAAAAACTGTTAATAATTGCAACCATAAAAACAGCTATGTGGAAAGGGGTAGGGGTGAATGCTTTATTATATTGACCATATGTGACTGGCATCTAGTGACCTTATTTGGAAATTCATAACAGAAAATGATTAACAAAACCAATTTTAACGATATAAGGCAAAAATGGGCACACAGAGATATCGATAATGGCCGGAAGAATAAAACAAAAAGGAACGAAAAGCAATTATAAAATCCTCCAGAGTTCCTTATGAGTTATACATTGAGGAACACTGAGCAATGCATGCGTTTCCTAATTTGAATTTCCATTGGCAGAAAAATAGTTATTTCCAGTGATGGGTGATTACAGTTTTTAAAATGTGAAACCGTGACACAGTGGCGGAGCTAGGGATTTCGGTCAGAGGGGGCGAAACAGTGGCGGAGCTGCCATATGGTCTTTTTCTTTTAGAGGGAAAAGTTCCGCGCCACCATGAGTTGGCGCGGAGCACAAGAAAATTTTGGCCCAAAATGCCTCTCAGATCGATGAAAATGGCATTTCTAAAGCCTATTTACCGCACATAAATAGGGACATCACTGGGTGAACTGTTAAGAAATGTTAATGTTAATCTTTCTTCGTCTTTTCTTTATGTCTTCTTCGTTTTTTCAGGTTTTTTACTTTCCAGGGGAGGGCAAGTCCCCCCCCCCCTTGGCCCTACCTGCGGACGCGCATGTTTGTATCCCTCTCTTTCACATTCTAGTATGAAGGCGGTCATTATATTTTGTGTTTTTTTCAGGTCTCGATGTAAGATTTTAATGTAATTATGAGCTACTTTGTGAATATAAAGATTAAACCTGCTAGAGCTAAATAGCAGGCAATCGCATAGGAGGAAAAGTTATGGAAATTAATCACCGTTCCGTGTACATTTTTTGCACCTGGAAATCAAGTTAAGTACACAAAGAAACATTAATTGACGTAATTTGCATCATGAGACCACTCTGAAATAGCCATTAATCAAGTACATTGAAAAAATAGTCAAGACAAAAGGTCTTCTTGGCTCTCTAGATACCAAATTCATAATAAATAAAAGTAGCCCAAAACTCAGGCTTATTAGACTGTTAGATGCTACTTTTTGGCTTTTGAGACCACGAAAGTACAAAAAATAAGCATTTTCATGGGATTATCGTGCAGTGTCAGAAATAGCCATTTATCATGAGAATGGTCACTTGAAGAAAAACAAAAAAAAAAAAAAAAATGGAAACTGCTCATTAAACCCCCTTAATCATTACCACTAGGATAACAGTTTTATTTTATTTTAACCTGAATGTTCTCTTCAAATGATTTTGAAAAATGTTGTGGAAGCTATTTTGGTATCTTTATAAACTCTTCCTGTTGTCTTTGCTGACAATTATAACCGACAACAAGAGGGCTATTTGCGCTACAATAATTGTTGCACCCTTAAAAACATCTTTAATTGGCCGGGAAGGTGAATTTAATGTCAGACAGTGTATTTTGTAAGCTTAGTATAATAACGCCTGGTGTGGAAGCAATTAACTTAGCACAGCGACAACATTCATTAGTACGTGTAAAGCATGAAGATACGTTTCGGCAGAACCTATCCCTTTATTACAAAAGACCCTTTTCATCAGAATACAGTGCAAATAGTACAGTTTACTGTACAGTGGATATTTGAGCAATTTGTTATGTGGGCATTAAAACAATGCTATTAATTTATGTCTTTTGCCAATAATGGTGAAAGAGTAAGGTATTTTAAAAACTAAAAAGGGCGCCGACAGAAGATTTTGGTCCGTCAGGGGGGTGACCATATGGCAGCTCCGCCATTGGCTCTTAACGTTCTTTACAAAAATCTAAATTATTTTTTTCTTCCAAATTTTACACCACACACTCATTACAATGTCTCGTGGGACCTTTGTCGGGGATTCGAAATGCTGTCTCCCTTTCAGGGAGCTTGACTTCCCCTGTCCGGACGCTTCTTTCCTTGTGCCATCCATGTGAACCTTCAAAGTTGTGAGCTGGTGCTCTGAAACCGAACCCAACTTAATGTCTATATGACAATTAGGTGACGTCGGACGGAGTGCATTACCATCGTCGTCGTCCCCTCTGAGTGAAGTTCCTATCCCATTTTAAGTAAATGAAAAAGAGGTTTATTATTATTTTTTTATAAAGTGAAAATGTCCAATATTTCTGAAGGTGTACCGTCCCCTTAATTAAAGTGTACCTAAAGTAAAAAAAAAATCAGTATTAAAGACCATGAAAAATACATTTTAACAGCCTACCTTCCATTTTCGTAGGAAATTCCTGAGCTGAGATATTAAATGTTGAAGTTTATTCACTCAAATTGAAATGGTACATTGCGCAATAATTTGTGATATCATTCTTGTACTACTCAAATTACAATCTTTGTATTTCTTTGTTTTTTCGGACGTTACTGCACCTTGTACCAAGGTGTGATAGCACAGCTCTTACTCTTATGAGGTGATGAAATTAATTAAGCCCTCCTTGTGAAACATACTATGCAAGCAAACAGGAAGTGTTCAAGGTCATAAAATCATTTTTAATTTTAAAGGAAAACAAAGCATGTTATGTGAGTTGTACAACAAGAAAGTCACAAATTATTGCGCAATAGACCAATCTGTTTTAAGTGAATAAACTTCAACATTTTACATCTCAGCTCAGGAATGTCATATGAAGATGGGATTGGACTATTAGAATTCTTTTTTCATTCTCTTAAATATATATTTTGAATTTTTTGACTTGAGGTACACTTTAAAGGGCAGGAGCAGTGGTCCCAAATTGAAGAAGTGTAGTATACTGTCTAGTTTCATGATTGGCTGTTGGGAGTCATGGGACAATGTTTTTTCGCTTCAAATGTCAAATTTACCAGAAACAACTGCTTGGTTTACCTGGAATATGGAATGGAAGCCATAAAATGTAGTTAAAGATACTTTGAAGAGAGATCAGATGAAAATTGAGTTATTTATCTATTTCTTCAAAATAAGTTTGGGGGGACTGCTCGATCTTTACCTTTAATCCAATCCTTGCTATAAATGTACATGTGCAGTAAACACGTTTGTATCACTGGATGTACAACTAACACACAAAAGGTAATCCTGAAGGTTAGGCTGAACGAGAGTGATGCATGATGTGTGAACTTCAAACTCATCCAACATGGACGAAGCGTCTCTGGAAAACTCCATTGCTACTTACCAGCAGCAGGTATTAAGTAACATTGGAAGCTACTTTATGGCTATGTACCTAGTTTTCGGTTTTAATTTTTCCTTTCCAAAGGATTTACGTTGCTCCTGGGCCCCACAGTATCTTTTGATTGTCAACGCTGTCACATCTAGGAATGTAAACTCCCATTAAAGCACGGGGCCCTGTTTTGCGAAATAAGATTGAATGAGAATGAATGGAAAATATTCAGATAGCCTAATCTGCATGTCAAGCAGTGTTGCAACAAGTCACGACTCGTGTCACTTCCTCATAAAATGATAGTGACTCGATAGAATTCAGGAGTAATTTCCCCATTGAAATAGTACAGCGACTCGAGTCAATGACTGGACTCGAGTCACTTAGCGCTAAAGGTTCGAAAACTGGTGACTCGAGTTACTAATCTACAGTTGTGACTCGATTACAATATTGATGTCAAGACCATTGTAAAATATGTTGTGGTTATTCGCACGTCGACTAGCCCCAGTATACGGTGACTGCTTGCTGGTACATCGTATCTGTCTCTCATACTGTACATAGGCAACGTACCCCACAACTGTATAAAAGAGTAACCCGCCAATAAATAAGTCCACGGTGTAGCTGGCATTGGTAGTCCGCTGCAAGTGGTACAGTGATAATACACTGCATCTTCCAGTCATTAGGTCGTGAGTTCAAGTCCCAGCTCCGACATCAAAATTGTCGTCTAGTTTTCTGGGTTGTAGTTAATCTGCTATCCTTTAATCATAGACATTAAACTGTGAGTTTGTCTCACGAGACTGGCATTGCCAGCTTGGCGTTAATACCCCTTCATTGGGGCCTTGCCAAGTTCCTCCAAGGGAGGATCAAATGAAAACAAACACAAAACAAACAGTGCCCTGAAAGGTTGGTATATACCCCTTTTCTGTGCATTTTTTTCCAATTCTTGTTCGTGTTCCCTTTGCACAAAAAAAAGTTTATATAGGCCTAGTCTGGCATGGCAGCTTAGAGACTTGCAAGAAAACAGCCACCCCATGTAGTCCAAATTCTTATTGGTAGTACATAGCTCTCAAGTCCGGAGAGGCTAGATGCGGGTCCTACTGATCTGACCATTGGTGGATCGCCGGCCTTGGGGAGGGGTGCCTCCCTCCCCTTTTCGAAATTTTTTGAATTTTAGAAGTGTCTACACGCAAAATGGTAGCACTTTTTTGGCATATCAGTCAACACAAATTTTCTAGGTTACCGCCAAACAGGTTCAGTAAACTGAATTTTTTGCTGTAACCTTGAACAATATTGTGTGGAGAGATTTTCCAAAATAATATTATGCAGATACGTGTACTCACAAATGTGCAATGACTAAAACCTCTCCTAATTACAATATTTAATCATTATTTTTGAGGTAAATTTTGGTGCGGTACTAGCCCAGTTTGCAAACGTCAACTCGGTGTGTCATCGGTAGTTTTACCAAGCTGCAGGTGATTTCCAAAATCTTCGTACATCTCACATGGCATCCTAGCCTTGAAAACACATATCAGATTAGCACTTGTTTTTAGGGACTGTAGATCGCCACAAGTGGGGTCCATCAGCCTAAAACCGTCAAGTTTACTTATTGTTTACATGAATTTCAAACCCTCATATTTAGTAAATTGGAGAATTTAAGATACAAATTCGTGTACAACCATCCATGATAGAGGCTGGAAGTGGAAAGATTTAAAGGTGATGGACCCCAGTTATGGCCGACTGAAATCAGACCATCACTTGTCCGAATTTGTGTAAAGGCCTAGCCAAGAATGTCAAGAACTGTCAGCAAGACAGTTAAGAACGTTTGGGAAACCCCCACATATATATTAACATATTGTGCTATTGAACCTGGCGTTGCATGACATTTTTTACACTATTTACGCATTGACATGAAATATATTCCATACCTGCTGCGAAGGTTGGACGATAACCATGTTGCGACATCAAACATAGTTCTGTACATACCTACTGTATGCCTAGGCTTAGGCCTACTCATTGAATAGCAGGGCTAGCAGTTGAATGTGATGTGAGATTCTATTTACTGAATTTGTGGTTATGGGTTAGCTGAATTATTTGCTAATTTCTGTGGTTCTCTTGCTAAGAATACTTTGGAAATTTGGGATGTGGGTTTTTAGAGGGCTGGGCGGGTCAGCGGGTTTGGGTGTCCAAACCCGCAAAAAATGCTGGTCACTTGGGAGGTATGTAGTATAGTGATTGGAAAAATTAAAAATTTGTTTCAAAATCATAGTAAATAGGGAAAGAATTAGTGGTGCTGTACATGGTCTTGGCAAATTTGACCCGTTCTTTTAGGATGGAATGTTAGAATTACCAAAAGGGTCCAAAAGCTGGTAGGTTTATTTAGGAATTAGGGGTGTCACCAATTTGAAGAAGCTGATATTTTAATTGGTCTGTGCAATTGACTTTTCCCCTTGCCATCCTACGAAAAAAGAATTGGCCACCAGTTGTCATGTGAGTAAGCAGTCACGGCATACTGTTGCATGTCGACTAGTCAACGTGGAAATTAATGTAACAGGTTGAAGGGCAAAGGAGGGCCAAGGTCCCATAATGCCCTGAAGTCCAAACCCTAATCAAAAGTCAAACCACCAAACCAAAACAAGCAGCCCAAACAATCAGATTCTACTACAGTCATGGAAGAACTTGTGTCAGCATTAATTAAAGCAGTGTACTGATGGGGACTTAACTATCCATTCTGGCAGACAATTCCACTTGTTCGCAACTCAATCAGGGAAACTAAACTTCCTAATTGACAAGCCTTGCAAAAGACTAATTCCAGCTTTTTACAATACCCATGAACGTGATAATTACTTTGAACCCTTAAGTAAATACAAGACAAAAGGGGATTCCTTTCAGAAACTTGAATTAGGCTCTACCAGTTACTTAATATTGTTATTGGTAACAGTCACTAGCCATTTGCCATAGGACTGCTTTTAAAATCACACAGTGGTCTTCTCAAAGCATAATGATACGACCAATAATCCACTTTTAGCTGAAAATGTGTCCGTAACAAACCTTAGCACTGTACTATGCCTAGGAAATAGTTTTAACTAAGACAATTGTTTTAGGATTACTTGGGTGTGAAAGGGTTAATCGTCCTCTGGAAGTGGAAGGTGAACAGTACCTTACAATATACAGTACAACAAAAGGACCTGTCCATCAAGGTTTGACAGTTGAATGGGAAACCCTTACTTGAAACTGCATTTTTAAGTAGGCTACGTACTGTACAGTAGGCCTAATGATTTTTTGACAGATATGACTGTTTGTCTCCTTCCTACAGCTCCCTAGTTTTGACATTACAATGTTTTGGCCAGAGCCCTTGATCAACTACCGTAGGCTACTCTTTTCATTGTTAACTTCCTTTATACAGGAATGAGCACTACTTACTTACATACAGTATGGTGGAATGTCATGTCAGGCTGCAATAAGTTAGGCCCACTGAAAAGTGTAATTCTCAATTGCAGTATTTGATCATTCATCATGTTCCTTATCCTCTTATGTCCTCCAGAAGAATTTCTTTTGTAACGTGAAGGGGATTTTCTAATGGATTTTTGAAGAAGTCCTTCCTCCATCTCGCAGAAGTTAACTTTGATTTATTTTGTTTTGATCCAAGTTGTACATACTTGATAAGGTCACAATACATTCTGGTGTGAATTGATTTTGCCTCCAAATGAATTCTCTTACAGTAAATATACCTCTGAGTGTAGACAAACTAAATTTTGACACCAGCCTTACAGTGTAGCAAACAAAACAGAATTGTAAGATAATGTCTCTTTCTTCTTATTACAGAATAAAGTATTCAATATTGTCTTGCTGGAAGCACCACAAATTTTTTGACCAAAATTTTCTTGTCCAAATCCCTGGAGATGGCATTTGCATGCCTTTTGAATTAAAGTTTATTCTTGGTTTATTTTTGTTTATTTACTGTACATCTCACCCCAACATAAAAACAAATATTAATTACTCAAATAGCTTTCTTATGAGATTGTGTAAGTTTAGGATCAACATATGATATGAGATTAAATTTTTTTAAGAACACACATGCTTTGTACGCCATTCCTACAATGCTCAGCTACATAATGAGGTAAAAATGAAAAAATCAATGGCCTAAAAATGGCCAGGGCAGATACCATGGGATGGGGTGAGGTGCTTTTCCCAGACCAGGCAATTACCTGACGACACTCAACATCTGGCTAGCTACATCCTCGATAGGCTTCATTATGATTGGAGTATTTTGAAATTGAACACGCTTATTACACCTCAAATCTTCACTTGTACTTGTCATTGTTTACATTCTTATTAATTTTCAAATCTTTCATGTGTGTATAAAGCCTTTTCAAAGGGGTGTAACCAGTGGGGTGGCAGGGGGGGGGGGCAGCAGGTTTCCATCTTGGATGATCAAGGGGCCAAATAATCAGGGATAGAAGAAGGGCATGAAGGAAAGAGGGGAAACTGGTACAAAATGAGGAAACCACTTGAGCCTTGTCCCCCTTTGATGGCCAGGACTGGTTACACCCCTGTCTTTTCAGAAATGTCACTTTTAGAATGTACAATAATCTGTTAGACCTTATTTGTTGCCACTTACTGTAGTTGCATCAAGTTACCACAGTTCTTCAGAGTGCTGGAGAAGATGGACAGGATGAATTAGTGCAATTAAAGAAAGACTTGGAAGAGGTCATTCAGTTAACAGAAGGTAATTATGAAATGTTGACTGAGCCAACACGCATGCACTGTAACCCTCCCCATAGAGTATAGCAGTTGATTATTACCATGCATGTTCAGTACAATTATGATTATTGTTGCTTTGTATATTATTACATAATAAATACAGTGTTGAAAAGTATTTGTCAACACCTTTATAAATTGCACACTGTACAGGATAATGTCACTACCTACAGGGTGACATTCCTGGTTAAATCAGTTTTGTGCATGTGCTGGGTGGGTGGGGGGCAGAAGTGTTCTTGTGCAGTTAAAATAGAATTTGCTCAGTCACATGAAGGTATTGTAGAAGCTTAACGACTATACCAGCTGCATACAGTAGCTTTTAAAAGGCTTATTGAGTGAGGGTGTTGAAGGACTTACGCATGATAATACTTTCAATAAGCAGTATAAGTTACTGTAAATTTCACATCCAATAGTTTTGAAAAAGGGAAATTTCGCACAAGTTTCCTGGCTTGTAACATTTGTCCATCCGATTTGAAAAGCTGTTTGGTCACAAATTTTTGAACACTGAATTAAATTATCGTACTCATCACACTTTGTAGAATATGGAATTCTCCAAGATTGACCATTTCTTATTAGTGAATGAAAGAAACTTAACAGAAACTTTACAGGTTTGGAAAAATTCGGTTAGTATCATGCACCAATTCAATGAACCTGTGGAAAGTTACACAATTGCTTACATTGGCAGCTTTAAACGAAGGAGGTTCTGCAAGGACCTGTAGAACCCCCTCGTTATTTAACAATATTCAAAAGTTGAATAAAAAAGCTTTTAGGCAGTACTGTCACAATATGGTCATAGAAAGGTACAGTACCCAGGCAGCATCCCTCCCTTCTCCTCAACCACAGTCTCCCAGGGGTGGGAAGTGTCTGGGTGGCAAATTGCTATCTTTATGGGTACATTATCTGTCAAAGAGTTTTGTGATGGTCGTAACTGAGAAGCTTATCTGTGTAGTAGTTGCTATCTTAAAAAGTGAAAATACAGGGATTCTAATTTGAATGAGTATAGTAGACTACTGTACTGTACAGGGGTTTCCCTTAACTTTTTTTTTCACTCCCCGGCCATGCTAGTTGAAAAATGTTTTGGGTAGTCTGCCAGCAGCTTGACTAGCCCTCATGGCTTCAGTGCTTTTTGCTTGATAAAAATGGTATTGCAGTATCTAGGGTGACAGTCACTTACTGAAAATAAACACGAAAGGGGAAAACCAGAATGGACGGAAACATGAAGACAAAACTAGACACAGTAAGAACAGTGGGACACAACACACTTAAGTAGGCCTAGTCAATTCAGAGCACATCTTTCTGGTCAATACACCATTTTCAAGAATCTGCATGGGGTGACAGCAACACCTGAAGTAACAGTTGGGGAATCTCCAAGACCACAGAAGTTCAGACTCTGTGATCAGTGTTACACCTTCCCCACATTTTATTCATCACTTACTCAAGGACGGACAAAAGACGTTTTCCTCTTAATAACTTCCCAACGTTCGGTAGACACAATAACAATGTGATCTTTTGACACCCAATTCGTACATTTGAACATGCAGTTGTACCCTCATTTGATGCATTACCAAGCTTGAATGTTTCAATGGGTCCACCCACTTTGCCAGGTAGTGTCCGGGCAAAGTGGATACCTGCTGATTTTTTTAAATATCTTATTAGTCAATATTTGTTTCAAGGAGGACCCATGTGTTATGCATGTTAAAAGTACTTTTTGCCCCCTCCGAGATAACATCGGTAACATTCCCATCTTACACGTAGTTACTCTAGATGTGAAAAATTATGTCATAAAGTTTTGTGATCCACTTTACCCGGGTTTCCCCTATAAATAAATAAAATATTCTTGATAAGAAAAGTGATATTCAATTTCATTCATGCTCTGGGAGTCTAGGTCCGACGGGGTCTGGACTTGGTGTAGAAACTTTCGGTTAAAAGTCTGATAGTATTTTTGGTACAGGTCCTACACCTGTGGTAATTGGTGACATTTCTTTAGTCGCCCGTCAGCTGCAGAGGAAGGGTTCTTCACTCGTCAGAGGCTGTTTTCAGTCGCAAATGGCGACCGGCGAGTGCTAACTTCGAACTCTGCTGTATCTTAAAGAACTGCTCTTGAGTATCATGTGTCAATGTTTTTCTCACCCAGTTATGAAATTGGCAAGGATTCAAGTGCTTGAATTAAAGTAAACTGAATATGGAAAATTTTGTGTCATGAAATATCACCAAAGACTCTTTAAAGAAAAATACGTTGGCAGGAGATTTGTGATGGTTAGATGTTGTTTTGAAATAAGTCTGGAGTGACTGCTATTGTCCTTTAAAATGCTTCTTTAAGATGATGTCAGCTGAAAGTTCTGCAACGTAAATAATCAAAGTTTCTGATTTCTGTTTTCAGAGAGCCTTCTGTCCCTTAAGAAGAGCAAGCTTATGAGCATGGTAGAAGGAGGCATAAATCATGCAGTCAGTCAAGAAAACAAACCAGCTGAAAGCTCAACTTCCTTATCAATGGATGATGAATATGAAGCTTTTAAGGTTTGAAGAACATTTTTGTAAAGTATTTCTGAGGTTACATACAAGAATGAGGTGGACTTTAAGAATAAGTCATATTTATAACTTAAATTATTTTTCCTTGCATTTCCTTTCATATTTCTTTGAAGGGTAAGTTTTGGAATGTTGTTAAGAAATTTATAAGCTGTGTCTCTGTAGCTTTAGTATTAAAATTGTTTTATAGAGACCTGTGGCAAGCAAACTGTTCTATAAATTCAGGGATAGTATGTTGATTGATGGAACCAGGTCACTATCCCATACTTATACCTCCACCTCACTTTTATTCAGACTGAAGGTCGATAAACTTCAATGAGTCCTTCTACTATTTATTCCAGCAAGGGTATTCATTTTCTTTGTTTGAAAGAGAAGAGCATGTTTTTTACCCAAATAACGCATTCTTTCTTTATCTAAAATCTCTGTTTCATATAGGGACATCACAGTGTTGTACTTCATGTGCAATCAGTTTAAGGTTATTTTTGTCTGTTTCAGTGTTTGAGCCAATGCTTTTGTGCATGACAAAATACCGTTCCACATACTCTAAGGAGCCATTGTAGATTCTAACCGTAGATTCTCGAACTTGAAGGTGGGATAGACATCTCACTGCTGCTCATCATGCAGCCAATTATATCCCTTAATACTGTAAGCTTGTGTGTGCACATGTACTGTAGTCACTAAACCTCTGTTTTGCTGATAGACACTTGAAGCTATTCTTTCAAACAGTGTGCCTCCTTTTCCTTATCTGTACTTTGGAATATTAAAATGACAATCTGGCAAAAACAGAGAGGTAATAATTGTCCATATCTTCCTGCCTGAAAACCATTTAAGTACATGTCCTTGTCATGCTTGGATTTCTATTTATTGAAGAGCTCATGAAGAAGTCTTCTTGTTCTGTATTTGACAGACTAAGTTTGCCATCCTGTAGATCTTTTCTTAAAAGTTCATCACAGACATTTGAAGAGATCTTTTGGTGAGATTGATTTGATATGCTGTGATAAAGGCCACTTGTCAACTCGGAAAATAATTTATCCACTATTGCGTTGCATTTTGCTACACAAAAGGGACAAATTGCTATAAAAATGCAAAATAGTGTAGCAGATTTTGGCTGTAACAAACACAGGTTTTTAATGATTTGTGATAGAGGAGTCCAAAATGGTAAGATTGCTACTGTATGCAAATTTTGAACACTTAATTATGCCCTGAAAGGTCAGTGTCAATGTGTTAAGGGTTTAACCTTTCCGCAATCATTGTCGCCCGTCAGGGACTAACACAAACTCAATTTACAGCCAATGTTGCCAATTGGCAACTACCCCATAGTCATTTTTATTTCAACCTGAAATATTGTTGTATACCCCCTCTATTTCCAAGCTGTGTTCTATCATACAGAAAGCAAAGTTATAGATTGTGTGATATATCACATGATATACAGTATGTTATTGAGTTTTTAGCCAAAAAATCAAGTTGAAGTTAGCATCAAAATGGCTTCACTTGAAGTCTATACTAATACATCCAGCTTTGAGTTTGATTCTAAAAGTAAATTGAGCCATGACTGGGAATTGGGAGATAAGTCTTCAGGAGCAACAGAACAGTGAAACCAGAGCCTGATGTTACAGTACTTTTTTGGCCTACACTAAGGTCCATTAGGTGAAAAAGCATGATGCTGCAAGTCCTGGGGTTAGGCTATGGACCTTGTTAAACAGACAGGGGTTTGAAAGATAATGCTATACTGAACAGCTGAAATTATGTACAAAACTTTTATAATGTATGTTGGAGGAGTTATTAATTACAATGATCATTCATTCTAATGGTAAAATGTGCCTGTGCAGAAAAGTGAGAGCAGTGTACAGTGCGGGGTAGAGAAATGGTTAATTTTTTGCTTGGTGGGATTGGGAGAGCTATCTGGTTAGGTGGAATGTCAAGTTGGAATAAATAATTGTTCCTTTTTTCAGGTATTTTATGAATTTGGGTGTCTTCTCCAGTCACTCCTTAATCCTGTTTGGCAAGAGTTGACTTTCATTATTGTTGTGAAGGAAGAAATATGTTAAAGGTACAGTATAAATAAATTTCTCATTTCTCATTAACAGATGATGCTGTCAGAAGAATTGAAAGATGGAGAAACAACCACACCTCAGAACCCTGCTCAAAGAAATCAAGAGGCAGACTCTTCTGGTGTTATGGATGAAAACGAGAGTAACTCCAGGTTGGATTTAGATGAAGAAGAGGAAACAGAATCAAGGATGGAGTTCGATTTAGATGAGGAAGTTACAGGAACTAAATGCAGTCTAATGCACAGTCAGGAATGGGGAGTCAAAGAAAGGCACAATGCAATCATTCTGGAACTTGAACCAAGCTTAGATCCGATGTCAGAGGTGAAATTATTATCTTTGTCCCAAATGTTTGTGTATTATGTAATTTCTGTGTTTGAGTTGCGAGTCATTCTAGTAAGAACTTAAGTTTAAAGGGCTCAACACTGCTTTAATCAGTGTTAATGATGAAGGAGAAGAGTTTCCTTCTTCAAAATATTTTAGGAGGGATGAACTCAAATTGACACTAACCTGGAGGCATTGGCTAGTAAAACCTACATCCTAGAAATTTTAACTCTTTAGGAGTTTGAAAGCCAAGTGAAAAAATCATTCATTCTTATCTTAGCAGAGACACTCATGCTGCAAATCCTTCAGATGATGATCTGGCTGGCAAATAATGATGATTTCCAGTTTTCTCAAACCAGTTCATGTTTATTCCTGTGACTAAGAGCATGTAAAAGTGTGAAAAAGAGTTCCTTTGCCTCCATGTGTAATGCTATCTTTCCAGTCACACAAAAGATTGTGGGCATGCTTCGGTAAAAATCAATTGCATTTAAAAGGAGGGGAAAGAGAGCATATGAAGATATGTCTGACAATAAAGTAGGAACCGTCATAGAAACCTGCATTAAGGCTTCATGTGTGTCAATTGAGTAATAATGTGGTGAAAGAGACTGCCTATATTTTTAAGGACACAAAAACCTGATTTCATCATGGTAAATGTTAATCCGTAAAAGAGAAACTTTTGCCTTATAAGGACTTGTTGTTATATTTGCAGTACTTCTAGCGGGTAGAAACACTACTTTATTTTTAAAGCCCAAATATTTATTGCTTTCTTACAGATCTCAGTTCGTGTTTTGTTCTGCAACCCTACCCACCATTCTATGAAACCGTGTCCATACTTTTTAGATGGCAAGTGTAAATTTAGTAATGAAGATTGCCGGTGAGTATTTCTTTCATCACAAAGTAAGACATAAGCTGACAGAAAACATAAACAGCAAAGTTGGAAAAGTTGTGGTATAATTTAGGAAAAAGTTGTTTTGAATGAAAGGATGAAGCCATCTCTTTTTCCTCTCTGAACCTTTTCTTTCTCTGCCATGTTGTATGTAGTCAAAGTACAGTTGAAATTCACTGTGGAAGGGGGAAGGGGGGGGGGCTGGGGGGCTAACCACCAAAATGAGCCAATATATTCAACAGTGTAGTAGCAATACAAGGTGGTCCAAAATGCCTACGGCAGAAAAAGTGGGTAGGCTAAAGCCTCTTCAGCCACCCATCAATGTGGTTCCTGAGCAGGACTTTTCAAGAT
This sequence comes from Holothuria scabra, assembly GCA_037179385.1. Classification (NCBI taxonomy): domain Eukaryota; kingdom Metazoa; phylum Echinodermata; class Holothuroidea; order Aspidochirotida; family Holothuriidae; genus Holothuria; species Holothuria scabra. The sequence goes on from CM074185.1 coordinate 48,348,335, forward strand.
TTTAAATTATTCACTATGAATTTGCTCTTTTTAATGTAAATATAAAGGCAATCCTTATCAAAGGTAAAGCACAATATTACCTCTCCTCAATGATAAGTTGTCCATGGCAAGAGGTGATCACCGTCTTCTGTGATGCATCTATTCTTATGACACACCAACTGTCACATTCTTCAGCTTTCAAAGTGCATGTTTATTTGCCCCTGTTTTATTTTGACTGGGTTTCTGCTGCCTGGAAAAGTCACAAAATTTTATTTTCATTTTCCAGGCCTGGAAAAGTCATGGAATATTTTAAAATTACAGAAGTCATGAAAAAGTCATAAAAATTTAGCCCTTAGTCTTTTGATCTTGTACTAGTTAATAAATGTACTCATTTATTTGTCACAATCATTTCACCATGAAAGGTCAATCAAACCTGGGATATAATTTGGTCATGAAATAGATGGTTATGAAATAGTCATGGAAAAGTCATGACGTTTTATTTTTCGTAAGGTGCAGAAATCCTGGTTTGATATTTTAAAGGCATAAAGGCCATCAGTCAGATCATTAAGGCTAGTTTTATTTCTGAATAAGGATACAAAGATCATTTTAAAAAAAAAAAGGAAAACTGTTGTTACAGCAGCGCAGTTTACCAACAACACAGCAAACACTAAGGCACAGGGCAATGCACTGAGGGCAACAACATCAACTTTGGCTCTGACTTTGGACATATTCCCAGGCCCCTCCCTTCCTGCTTGTTAAAATAGAGGTAATGAATATTATCTACAGATAACCATGAGAAGAGAAGTTGCAAAAATGATAAATAATCTACTGAAGAGTAAACCCATTTCTTTGTAATTTATACTCAACAGCAGGCAGTAAACAGTCAGCATAGAGTTGTAGACATGGATGGCTTTGTAAGGACACTGGCTGGGCAAGATAACTTTTTTAATCACATGAATCAAGTAAACCTCCTGGGAGACTTCTCACTTAATGATTGAGTGGTTACAGCACCATCTATGATCCATTAAGTTTTTACATAAGAATAGATACAGTGTGGAAAGTTCATGAATTTACGGTGCATCTTGTAGATAAACACTTATGCCTTGATGTCTTTGAAAACTTGTCATTCCAATTGGTATGGATTTAGTACATCAGCTATACCTCAAGTCTATATGTATAAAGTATATTTTGGTTTTTACAAAAAAGACCTCTCAACTCCCAGTGTTGTAGTACATTCCACTGGTGAGATATAAAATGTTGAAATTTATTCACTTAAATTGAAAAGGGCTGTAGAACAGTTCAATAATTTTGACTTTCATGTTGTACAACTCACATTTCCTGCTTTGTTTCTCTTTGAAATTAAAGCGTGCTTTTAATGATTCCTGTTCGCGTGCTTAGCCTGATGTACAGGTAGGACTTGTTTAGTAAAGTCACCCCATAATAGTAAGATTTTGACCACATTTTGGCACAATTTGTGGTAGCTTGCTGAAAAACAAAGGAATGCAAAAACTATTATTTGAGTAGTACATCAATGACATCACAAATAATCACAAAATCTACCATTTTAATTTGAATGAAAAAACTTCAACATTTGATATCTGAGCTCAAGGATGTCCTATGAAGATGGGAGTTGAACTGTTTGAATTCATGTTTTGTGCTCTGAAATATATTTCCTAAATTTTTAACTGCAATACAATTTAACTGAATGTATAGTGGACCATTACGGTAAGAAGAGAGATGTACTCAAAAGAAATGATCCTAACAAAAGTGTCTGCAGTGTGAAATAAATATATGTGAGTAATTACACTTGTGACCATGAACCAGTGCACTGCATCTGGAAATAATGCTGTGGTGGACAATTGGTAAGAAACTGTGCCCTCTCCTGTGACTGACTATTTGCTCAATATTCTACTGTGACTAACATCTGTCTTTCCCTAGATTTTCTCATGGACATGTTGTAAAGTTATCAGAATTATCAGAATTCCAGGAACCAGATTTCAGGTAAATATTTGATGTTAGCAGGATTTTCTAGAGACAAAATTCATTGACTTCAAAATATGCACAAAAATTTTCTCTTTCAGGTGGTGAAAATTCCATCACAATAGTGTATCATTCAGAAGATATGAAATTTTCAAAGTAATGGATTTTTTTTCTTCTTAAGATTAAGTGCATGGTGGGAAATCTGTGATCGCATGTTAATTTGATGTTGCATTCACTTTTTGATGCCCTTTCAGGGAATATTAAGTAACTTTGTTTGCTATACCTCACATATGGTGTTGGGTAATGTTAGATTTGCAGGAAAAGATATTCAAACACTGCAGCATTATCAAGTTTCAAGGACAGACAGGATGTTCAGCTATAAGGAAAAACAAAAGGAATCTGAGGTAATCTACCCACATTACATAACTCTCTGTGGTTTTGTTGAAAAATGGAAGTATTGTTTAACAACAACAAAAGCCAATTTTCAAAGTGAGAAATGTTGAGTTATTAAAAGGGTGTTGCAGGAAGATTTGAAGGAGTTAGTTGGAAATTGATCTTTCAAGACCCAAGAGAATAGCCACCGGAATATGCCTTTAATTTGTGAAAGTGTTATGTTATTCCAGTTTTACGCTTAGTACATTTGTAACAAATTCCACAACTATGGTAAAATAGGCATAAGATGTGTTTGCCAGCTGTTTTTCGCTAATACCTACCAAATTATGTAATTGAAGTGACTTGATGTAAGTGTGAAGTCATTTACAACTAATAAGTAGTTGTCATCAGTCATCAGTGCAAATACAGTATTTTATTCTACTTAACTGTTTTGTTTCAGGGTTACACATGTTGCTCTGGTAATAGTGGTCTATGCCCACGGTATTCCCTGCCTGTCGTAAGAGGGGACTAAATGGGAGAACTTAACAGTATTTGAACAGTATGACACTATAAAACACATTCATGTTGGTGTGTCATTAAATCTTATTTAACTAACTAACTGGTAATAGTCATCTATCTCATTTTCTACTTCCAGTTCTATAGAAGTTGGTGCTAAGTGTCTAGCAAGGTACCAAAAGGACCATTTATGGTACCCAGCAGAGGTTGATGCTGTACACAGAGAAGATCACAAATTTACAGTCAAATATGAGTCTTATGGTGACACAGCAGATGTAGGACTTGATGAAATATTGCCTAGAGGTATGTAGTGTTGTGTATAAAAAACATTGCAAGTCTTGGAATCCATGTAAATTGTGTGATGGTTATATGAAATAAGATACTGTGTTAGTACATATATGTGGGAGTATACCACCTGACCAACTGCATGGTCAAGAGGTTAGAATAGCAGACTTACAGTCCGAGGGTGTGCAGTTTGACTCCTGGCCAGGTACAGTATGTCATAACAAATTTAGGAGAAATTACCCCTTACATTGGGTTAGGGTTAATTTGATGGGAGAGTTTGACCTACACTGTTTGCAAATTTAGGAGATACTAGTGACATTTTTGTTTCTCCTATATTTTTAATTTTCAAAGTTTCACACCCAATGAATTCAAGCAGTGATGATGATTCTGATGATGATTATGATGATAATGATGATGATGATGGCCAGAAGGTGGAAAAAGCTGCAGGGGAGGATTACAATGTACCATCTACATCAAAGGGTATAACCAAATCAGAAGAGACAGAGATAGAAGAAGATGTGGAAGTACCGACCTTTATATGGAGGACAACACCAGGTGTGGCACTTGGTCAATGGGAGGAACACACAAGGGGTATTGGTTCAATGCTGATGGCTAAAATGGGATACGAATATGGGTAAATATATCCTCAATTTTATGTAGAATACAATGTTAACGTTTCTATCTTTCTGTAATTCTATTTTATTGTACTTGCATATCTAGTTGAACCATCCGGTATACCAGATAAAGCTGTGTAATGGGGTCAAATATTTTACACATTTAGTAATTGATACCAATTTTACACAGGAAAGACCTGTTTTGTTATTTTTTTTCATTTCTGCTGTAATCGAGACTTAAATCATATTTCATTTTCTTTTCATTTTTTTGTTTGTTTGTTTGTTTTTTGCTTTAAAGTGACTGATAAATAAGCAAAAACAACAGTGATTGCCTTCTCAATATGGATGGTGCAAGTGCTGTAACATGCATGGAATCTGTCACAGTCATGCTTTTGTGTTTTTAATGCACATGAATGTTGGGCATTTTGTTGAAATTAAGGAGGGGACTGAGGACACTATAATTGTTGACAAAAGTTGAAAGGTGATTTGTAAAATGAAAAATGAGTGTTATTAATGTAACTGACCTTTGTGCTTTTCTCAATAGGAAAGGCCTGGGAAAATATAGTCAAGGCAGAGTAGAGATTGTTGAAGCTGTTGTACTTCCACCAGGTATTTTTTATTTTTTTTTTATTTTACTTTTTTCATTTTGTAACTAATTGAAACCTTATTATCTCACAATACCAACCAACAGTCAATCACAGTCAAGTATCTGTCATGTGACAAATCTGCTGCATAGGTGTTTAAGTCTCAAACAATGTTCTCAAAATCAATGTTTTACTCAAAAAAAAAAAAAAGGTTTTTGCCATGTTGTTTATGCCATTTTTTTGCAAGTCATTTGTATAAGGGAGCATATTAGCGTTTTCTAGACCATGGCAGTCAGCAGCCAAGGGAATAATAAAGCCACTTGTTACTATGTGCACAGAGTGTGAAATGAGCTCTGCAGATGTGCTGGAACAAATGGCTATTGTTTGCTGCTTTTATTTTCTAACCATAGCTGCCTCATTAACTTGCTCAAAGGACTACTCATGGTCACTGAGCTGTTCAGAATATTCAGTAGGAGCTTAATGGATAGAATAGTAATCTGCTGACTGTTGGCGAATAGAAAACGCTATGCTCCCTAACACCATAGTTATTTTACAGAAATTTAATGCATAATGAGATGGCATTCACCTCACAAAGAAATTTGTATTTGTCATTGTCATCATTGTCAATGTACATTGCATTTTTCAAAATAAATGAACATTTAGTTGGTTCTTGTTCAGTTGTAGGTTATTGTTTTTCCCAAACCAGTCAGTGATTTTTGGTTTAAGAATTTAAAGAATAAATTTCTGTATTGTACCGCGCTAAAAAGTACAAAATCATAATGGGTGATTGGAAATTCCTGTTTTTTGTTGTTGGAAGAAGGAATTTGTGTAGGAGCTCATACCTGGATAACTATACCAAATGACCATTCTGGCAAAAATGCAACTGCTGATCTACAAATTATGTATTTACAGAAAATGAGTGAATTGCTTTGGTGACAATGAATTAAATTAAACATTTCTTAATCGTGGTAGAGATAAATATCTTTTGTTTTTTGACAATGGCAAAGCCAATTTATGCAACGTTTTGTATGTTTTCTTTTGTCTTTTTGTTGGTGCATTTAGGTAGATCTTTAGATAAATGCATGGAACTTAAACAACAGAAGAAATGTCATATTGTTGGTAAAGAGAGGAAGAAAATTAAAGGAAAAGGCAAACAGAAAGCATTGGCAGGAGCCACACCAGTTAAACAAAAGAGAGATGTCTTTGAGTTTATTAATAATAGGTTAAAAGGAAGAAAAGGTGAGACCTGGTTTACCATTAGATTTACTTAGGATGAGCATTACCAACTCATCTGCTTAAAGATCCAAAGTCTGGATTTGGAATCATAAACTGGGTATCTGTTACCAAATCCAGTTAAATTTGATTTCTGTGAACATGGCTGATTTATTTTCAGTGACATATGAACCCTTCTTTGCGTAATTAAAGGCTCCCTGTTTATAATCTAAACAAAAGGTTAACTCTGCAATCACCGGACATTTGTGTGACTTATCTGCTGTGTTAATATGTTGTGTAATCAGTTGGAAAAAGTTCTTCACAGGCCAGGGTTTAAGTGCTATTCTAGAAGTGATAGTGGTTTGTTACAACAAATAAATGAACAGATAAGGAGGATTTCATTACACCCGACCTCCCCTTTGTGAGGTCTGGGGCCTGTTCCACAAAGAGTTACGCACAATCTTAAGTTTGATTCACCATACTTAAGCCAACAGTATAAAATCAAACTTACGATCGTGCGTAACTCTTTGTGGAACGGGCCCCTGGTCAGAATGTCCTTATTTTTAAGCAAGTGAAGTCATAATGAGAATGGTTTTTTATCTACAACCCTCGACCCAAAATGTTGGGACAAAATGTTGGGACAAAATAATCAAAACAAGCAATAAACAGAACACCATCCCCCATCCCCCATTCATTGTTGCAGCAGCCAAATGCATCCTGAAATTTCAACATTGATGCTGGGAGCGGAGTTTGTCCCATAATATAGTTGTGCTGCATGCTGCTATTTACAAAATGTGAGTTACTCTTTGTCGGTTGGAGATTTTTAGTTGGTAATTGCACATCATTGCACATTTTAATGGTATGAAACTCATTTGTGACCATGACAGTTTGTGCCAACCAGCTAATTCTTTTCTCAGTTGTAGGTTTTTGATAATATCTAATGCAAAATATTGAATGTTTGTTTCAACAGCAAAAATTAGTGACTTGATACAACAGAACTTTGACTTGGTGAAGACTGATAAGCAGTCCTTAGGGGTGAAGGCTGAGCCAAGTACAGGAAGAAAGCTGAATATTCAGGTATTATTTAACTTTATGCAACTAATTGCATGAGAGAAAGGAAGCAGTATGAGGCTTCAATCACACAACAACAATCCAGAATTGGATTCTGATCCAATTTTTGGAGTTTTAAATATCAGGTGTGTAATAACCCACAATTTGCCAACCTGTGTAAATATATGATATGTCGTGCAGGATTACAAAAATTAAATCAATTCTGATTACTTCATGACTTCAGATTGACAGACATTAACTCATTAGGCAACCAAATTTTCCTGGTGGTGCCAGAAGCTGTGATACTTAAATTGAGGGAAAACAGAAATTAAGTATCTGGAAATTACTTACATTACTCAGTTATGGTACTGTGTTTTTAACACTATTTTTAATGGGTTATTTGCATTATATAAAATAAAATATATCTGGGTAGTGCGAAGAGGTCCTGTATGGTGCATACAGTAGTTTGTCGCCTATAAAATGTGCACATGAGACCTGTAATTACCCATCCTACAACTGTGAGGATGTTTGGGCTAGCAAATGTCCATCCATGGTTGTCCCCTCTGTGCCCTGGCAGGGATGGAATATGCCTACAATATTCCCCGCCTTCCAGTGGCGTAGCTAGGATATTTTCCAGGGGGGCAAAGGTGTGAAATTTTCCCAAAACTTTTCCTGGTCAATGTGTATGTATTTCATACAAAATATGCAAATTTACAAGTATAACAACATTACCATGTCATTATGTAATATTACCTGTATTTTAATTTTAAAGAATAACATACAGCAATTAGAAATAACAACTCTTAGTATATTTATTTTGGTTAAAAGTATCTGGATTATTTGAAACTACTGAGAACAATTATACATTCTTTCTCAACTAATTCTGTGAGGAAAAAGGTTATCTACAGTCACATAATTAAAACATTCTAGTCTTTCAGATGTAAAGTGTACAGTCAATTTATCAAGAACAATTTTTCTTTATTCATAGGAGAAATTTTCTTTTTTTCATAGAGCTAAATCGGGTAATCACTGCATCCATATTAATCTTTTCAGCAATTTCTCTTTCGATACTGATCAGAGCAAGACTTGATAGCCTTTCTTTATAAATTGTTGATTTAAGATAAGTTTTGATCAGTTTTAGCTTGCTAAAATGATTGTTCAGCACCCGCTGTTGAAACACTTATTGTCCCCAACAACGTGTAGAGTATAGTCACATGGGGATATCAATACCAACTTGTTTCTTTTGAGAAACAGTAGCATATCCTGCACACTAAGCTGAACAAGCTCCACTTTCATTTCTGGAGTATTTTCTATTAACGAGCAGAGTTGCCTGTACTCGGAAACCACAGTATCTACATCTACATCCTTTGAATAATGCTCAGCTAATTCTTTGAATAACGAAACCTTATCTAAATGATCAGGGAGAAGGCATGTGAATTTCTGGACTGATTGATCAAAATCTGAAAATCTACTGTTAAACTCCTGAATATGTGTGTCAAACAGAGCAACGTAGACTTGTGTTTTAAATTTTCTTTCGAAATCAGCAATAGGCACGTCAAATGAATTTTCGCTAGGCATCTTTTTGCGGTGCCTCACCCTTTCTACCTTGAATGAAGTATTGACACTTCTTAGAGCCTTAACTGATGTAATGGTAGACTGGATCATCATAGCAGTCAGTGCAATATCTACTGCACTGTTTTGAAGATAGTTTGACAAGGAAAATGTATTGGACAAAATTTCTTCCCAGATTTGAAGAAGCAAAATAAACTCTAGTTTACTAACATATCTGAGTAAACAAACTGCTTCTGCAACCGCTTGTGGTGTCTTGTCATGCTGCTTTATAAGTTCTAGTGCAAAAAGAAGGGCTGAATAATTATGTTAGCTTGTACAGCTGAATGTTTACTATACCAACATGTTTCACACAAACGTTGTAACCTTTTGGTTAACCCTAGTTCTTCTTGGGCTTTTTCAAATAGGACTAATCTTGGATGACTTGCAGTTATAAATGTGTATATTTTCTCTATGGTTCAAAAGAATGTGGAAATTTCTGTAATATTTGGACGTGCTCCTGATAAAACCAGATTAAGTCGGTGAGCACAGCAATGAACATAGCATGCTAATTTGTTGATTTCCTTTATTCTTGTTTGGAGGCTGCTAACCTGTCCTGACATATTAGCAGCACCGTCAGACGCTTGTGATCTTATCAGGTTGATGTCGAGGTTCAGTTCTTTAAATAATTTTTTCAGAGTGTTGAACAGATCAGCTGATTTAGAACTCTGCATGTCTGTGAATTTTATGAACCTTTCCTGTATATTGAAGAATGCATCTACATACCTTACTGAAAAAGATAACTGATCTTGAGAGATGTCAATAGTAGAATCAATCACAATCGCATAATATTTGGCCTCATGAACTTCAGAAATGATTGTACTTAATATACCATCACCAATTGCTCTGATTAATTCATTCTGAGACTGGGGACTAAGGTAGGCTTGACTGCTTTTACCTTCACACAAATGCTTGGACAAGACGGCATCGTACCTGCCCAGTAACTTCACCAGCTCCAAGAAATTACCATCATTGACTCCTTATACTTCTCCTAAACATGAAAATTGTGTTTCCCTGTGACCACGGAAAGGCATGTTTTGCTTGGCAAGAAACAGAACTACTTCTATCTACCTACGTAATACCGCCCTGTTATTTTTAACTTGCTGTTCATATGCAGATACTTGTTCTTGACACACACTAGCACCTCTATCTAACCTGTACTTGCACTGCAACATTGCCCTTACTGCATTGATAATATGAATGTCACTCTTTTCATGAGATTCAAGTGCTTCTGTCACCTTTTCCAACTTGGAATACCCACATTTTAGATTTGAAAATGCGGGGTCATATTGAGAACTGTTCCAATTAGCAAACAGCCAGCATGGAAAGCAAAGTGCAGAATCCTTTCTGGGGAGTATACAAGCCAGTCACAATATCGAATCATGCAATTTTTCATCTTGACATAATACAGCTCTCTTTGAAATGATCTACCATAGGTTTTTGGGAAATCAAACGGACAATTGAGGCCTGGTTGACCAGCACTCAACATTTTCGGAATGAATTCCGGACTACGATTATGTTTAACATAAAAGGCAGTGTCATTTGGGTGAGGAAAGGTCAAGTCTGACGGAAGAAGTACTCCATTGGAAGCGGTAGCGGGAAGAGAGCCCATTCTGATATCATTGGCATTTTTGGTTGTTACGCTTTCTTCTGATGTGTGCTTCTTCCCTACCAAACTGCCGTTTAATAATCTGCGGCCCTGACCAGTTTCTTTTGAGCTATCCCGTTCATTCGTTGCTAAATTTCTTAGTTCCCCACTATCTTTGTTCAATGGCTCCTGCTGTTGTGCATCATACATTTCAACTGAGCTGCTTTCATACATATCATTGCTGGGGCCCGTGCTTGTAGGCATACCTGAGGCTAAAACATTCCCATCTGTAGCCTATCTGCTGAACTGGTCTCAGTTTTTTCTGTTGATTTTCTCAACAGTTGCCTGATATTTTGGCAACCTTTTGTAGGCTTTTCTTTTGTCTTGCACCCTGTGTGTTTATTTTGAGTGTGCAAATTGAGCTTATCACGCCGAACAGACTAGTTACAGTAAAAGCAAACTGCATTGGACTTGCTATGGAAGGACATTTCTGAAAAGCAAATAATAATTCACACTGTTTAACCCTTTACCGTTGTGCTCCGATTGGGGCATATCTGCGCGCCTCGGGAGTGGACGGAAAAGCGGACGTAGCCCGCCCCGCATCGGCTTCCGTAGGCCGTTGACCCCGTGACCTTAAACCATTGTCTCTCTCGTTGTTGTGGCTGAATTTTCAGGTAGCTACTCGCAGTTTCGAGCTCCGCGTGAAACAGTAAAGATGGGTGACAGCCGAGCTCTCCGCATGGGTCCAAAAGGACCCAAACAAGGGTAAAGGGTTCATGCATTTTAGACTGTTAAAATATATGGGTAGAGATTTTTTAACCAGTCAGTATAACACCTGTCACCGCCGGCGAACCACCGGACATTTATCTGACTGACAGTGACTGTCGAATTAGTGGCCTACAGAAGGCCGACCAAACTTTGCTACAGGGAAGGGGGAGGGGGTAAGGGTCACCCTCTTCGAGTTGCGATGCCCTTTTTCTTCGGGGAGAAAACCGAAAATGGTGGTGAACTTAACGAAATATAAGCCAGGCTCTGTACCGTACGTGCGCTGCGCTTGTCTGAGAAGTGTAAGAAATAGGCCTCATAATTCAACGATGTTAATATAATACTGGAATGATAGCACAATTTGCATCGAGTCGCCTTAGATGTTAACAGTTTTTCTGAAGTTTAGGCCCGGCCCTCTCCCATTTCAATAAGCATAACTAAACATAACGCCTACTGAACTACAGCCGCTTGGCCCCTGCAGCTGTTGGGGACTTGCATTCCCCTCGTTGTAAATGACAGCATTGACAGGGAATTTTGACAAACTAAATTGTGTAGAAATTATTGAACAAAGGAGGATATCCTGTTAGAAAAGGAGTCTCTAAAGTGTAGAAGGCTAGATTCACAGAGTAAGTTCTAGGGTAGGACAAGGTATTCATGGACCTGTTTATTGTTACACCCCCAAGTGAGCAGAAAGCTATTTTCCCTAAATAGCCTGTAATTGCCTTCAAGGATTAGGCTAAGTAACAAAATCTAAGTATGCCCAAGGATCCCGCTCTTTCTAATTCCTAACTTAGACTAACATTAAGCTATGGATTGTTTCAGCCCCATCCATGGTTTTGTACACAGAGTAAAATCGGTATAGCTTATACCCCTCCCGCTACCAGCTTGTATGACAATATAACCTTGGGGGGCCTACCTTAGTGACTTACTTGTCACAAGTTGTCAGTTTTCACATCCTTTCACAAAGTGTGCAACACAGACGCTGTTACAAACTTTCAGTGTTAGTTGTACAGTACTGTATGTATCAGCTGTTGTTAAATTCTTGAATAACAGCTTCCTGTGCACTGGAATGTATTGATCATAACCCGCGCGGGTAACATTCATCTGCTGAGCGGCAAGGACAACATTTCCGTGGGCCGGTTCATGTGACACTGACAAAATCTGGGTTAATTTGTTGCATGAAAATATGAATTATGCATGAGAAATGTCTCACAATTTCTCATCATTCTAACAAAACTTTTGAGAAATAGGAAAAGGGCATATCATTTTATCAAATTTCCCCAAAATATTTTCCAGGGGGGAACTTGACCCCCTGCCCCCGACCCCCTGCCCCCCCCCCCCAGTAGCTATGCCACTGCTGCCTTCCATAGGAGGCGGTTCAAGGAAAGGATTTGCACCATATTTGAACCATGTTTAACATGGAACTTGAAGTTGAACTGTATTTGAAACTTTATTTCAACTTAACCTTTATATTTAGTTGACCTTTTATATCATGTCTATGTTTATGTGTCTTTAATTCAAATCAGCTGCACCCTGTAAAGTCATATGAAATCTAAAACCAGAGTGAAGCTAACTAGAGCATTTTCTTTGCAAGAGATTTCCATTCTCCTGTTTTTAAGTGGTAGACAGCCAATAAATGAGACAAAACAAAGTTGTTAAGGAACCACAAAATATTTGTATTTCCTTAGTAATTTGAAGTTCAAGTAGTATAGGGTGGTGATTGCTCTCATAGGTTAAGTATTTGTATGGGCAGTGTTGAAAAAGTGGTTTTTTTTCAGGAAGGGTTTTTTAGGAAGGAATAAGCCCTTTTCTGCAATACTTTATTTTCAAAAAATTCCCTTTAATTGCCCAAAGTTCCTCCCAAATGCCCAAATTTCTTTTGAAGGGAGCTGCCTAGCTCTGCAATGTTTTTCACCTGTGTTTAAGTGGTTATTCAAACTGTTTAATGCAAACAAATTGCTAATTTACAAAAATCTTTTCTGAATTTTCTTTTCCAAACTTCTGTGTCTTTTGCATTCATCTTTTCCATTTGCTTGAAACTATAGATACAGTACATGTTTTTCTTTTGTTTTTTCTTAATATTAGCTGATGAAGACACAGGAAGAGATAAACAACACAAAAAGAGACATTGTTAGATTAAAACAATCTCTTGAAAGACATGAGAGGTAAATATTTGCTTGTTCATTACCCTCAATTTGATTTTTTTTTTTCGAGGGGGGGGGGGCGGGAAGAGGGCTATATGGTGGATTGGTTGTTGGAGCAAATTTTAAACATCTCAACCCTCATAGCTTATAGTTTAATCTAGTGACACTCACTACCATTTTTTCCAGTGTTGAGGCTCTGGATTGTTTCCTGCTCAAGAGCTTATGTGGAGCATCACCAACAATGACACACCATTCCTTTTTTTTTTCAAGTTTTTGCTGCCTTTTCTTTTTTTGAAGTTATTGCTATGAAACTTGGGAATCAAACTTGGATTTTCTGGGTGAGAAGGGGAGGCTCTGCCACTAGACCAAAGACTGCGGTCTGTCATGTTTATAGACAAGACTGCATTATGGGTTTTTCTGTTGGAGATTTTTTGTTGTATGTTTCTGGAAAAGTTTCACATGGTAACTTGAAATTCTCTACGTATAACTGCAAACTCATACTGATAAAATGTTTTGACATGGACTAGTGAGCCAAAGAACTTCTACTGTTTGGGTGACATCACAAATTTGTGATATTCCAAGACATGCCAAGCAAAATCTTTAAGGTAATGCAATTCTGCATGCCTGGCCAGACTACCCTGCTTTTGATAATTTAGGAACCACCTCCCTCCACAAATCTTCTTCAGGTAATTTTCATCACCGAATTACCAATGGGAATTATTCTACCCTCCTTGAAACTTGCCCCTCAGACTAATTTTCCATCAAAAAAAGTATGAGATTGTCCTGGGTGGGATTTTGTGAGGTACTAATCCTGTATAGTTTGGTTTGTAGTCTGCTTTCTTGATCAGTAAACAGGCCTCGGAATAGAGAGATTTCTTGGTCATTTTTCTCTATACAGAGAGGTCTGTTTACAGTGTGCTTGACTGAATTTGTTAAACAAGATGTACCTGGGAAGTGAGGAATTCTCTTGTTGCACAGCTGTGATCTTTTTAGGTACAGTAACCCCACCCATTAGCAGATATTGAAGTCGATTTTAGTATCAACATGAACATGGCATGATGCAAGACAAGTTTGCACCTGACATAGGTCACCAGGGCTGGTACCCCAGAAAGTGGCTTGGGGTGAAACCTGCCCTTGTCTTTGCAGAGTAAGATATTTTTGTTTTCTGATTTACAATTGACCCAGGGACATAGTGCCCTCCCTTTTTTCATGATCCTGGATCTAAAGATAGCATATAGTGAGAGCATAGCTTCTTTATGTTTATTAAATGTAATACTTACCTCCACAGAGACAAGAAAACCAAGCTGCAATTAGAATTTAAAATAGCTGAGAAACAAAAATATATGGCATCATTGGTGGCATCTGAGAAGAAATTGGAGAGACAGCAAGCATCACGGAATCACCATCGAAAGCTTACAGTATTCTAATAAGAAACAGGCATAGAAATTCTGATAGGAAAAGTAGTCTCCATGTGTTTGTCTAATGTTGTCAGAAAAACTTCCCTTTATATAAATGGATGCCATCAACAGTGTGCGGACTCTACAATATGTACCTACCAAGACTGGGAAAAGAAGGGGTGACACAGTAAATTGGCAGTCTGGGATCATAGCTTGGTTTGATCTATTATTGTGATAAAAACCAAAAGGTTTAAGATGATGGAGGCATGAAGGCGTATCAAACAGTATCATTTAATTGTCAGCCTGTCCTATTATACTTAAAGGGGAAATGCAATCACTTGGATTAGTGGTCATCTATCCTGTTTCTTGATTGGCCCTTGAGAGTGCTGTGACGGTATTAATTTTGTCATGAAATTGTGACATTTAGTACAGAAAGAGTACAGAGTTGTAGTACAGTATTAACTCATTGGTTTACACTGAATATGCAATATTCAGTCAATTCTCACCCTCAAACAACAATTTTGTAGTATTCTGCAGATATCCTCAGTTGGGTTGACTTTTTGATTTACAACAATTTCTAAAAATGCAACTGTAGCTCATATTACACAGCATTTACTGTGCTGAGAGTGTTCTGATTACTCATTGGGTCTCATATACTAACCCTGCAGCAATAAACTGATATTGTGTCTAGATGAGGATGAGTTTTATACAGTTGTGGGAGGGGCTTAGAGGGGAAATACAGTTGTGGGAGGGGCTTAGAGGGGAAATACAGTTGTGGGAGGGGCTTAGAGGGGATAAACAGTCACTCCAACTTGAAGTTGTGTTCTAGACTTTCCTGTTTCAAGATTAGCTCAAATTGTGAGTCATGTGACAATATTTTTCTCCACAAATGTGAAATTAACTGAGACTAACTGCTTGATTTTCCTTGATTGTGCAATAATGAAGGCCTCATGCATGAGATACTTCCACTTTTAAGAGGAAATTTCCTCTTTTTTTACTTTTCCTCTTTTCATTATTTATTCCCCTTTTCTGCACTAAATAGTCCCCAAGTTTCTGTCATAATCTCAGCTAACTTGTACAAACAACCCTCAGAGTTCTATCCAAAGAGAAGTCTCTATTTTAATGACATCAATACCACAAGGGGTCCTTAAACTTGCTCCTGGGCTTGAGCCCTGTTGCCTGCCTCTCCATTTCTTTTTTTTTTTTAGTAGTGTCACACTCATTTCCTCTTTATAAAGAGAAATTAGAAATTGTGAGATTTTGCTGTTTCTTCAAAATGAGTATAGGGCAACTGCCCTTTCCCTTTTAGTAAGCAGGTTGCAGTAAGTGAACTGGATTTGTTTGGGGTTTGAGGAAAATTTTCAAATATCATGAAAGACACTGTACTTGAAAGAGAAATAAGAAGAAATCTGTTAGATCTGGCTGTGGCTTCAAAATAAAGTTTCAGATGACTGCTTTTGCCCTTTAAGCTTCCTGGTAAGCCATTCTTGTCCGGTCAAGACTTCTGTTGATCTGTTGACAAATTGTCAACAGATCACTTTTCTTGTAAGTTATTGGAATAAAATATTTACTATTATCTACCTTGACTGAATTCTCAATGCAACTTGATTGTCTGGAATTGTTCTTTGGCCTACATTTCTTTTAATTTTCTTGGAGAGGACTTAAATTGCTTTTCACAAGTGCGGTTGGCCTTTTTTCTGAAGAACGTACAGTTCGATTGGCAATGTCATTGCTTTTAAATGTACTCCAGTATAGGGTTGGGTGGTACGGTGAAAATATTGGTACCAGTATTGTAAAACATACAGAACCGGTCTTGAGGCAGTACCGATTCTCAACTCTAGGATAGGATTGTCAGGTGGGAAGGAACCGAAGCCACACATGGCCCCCATGTTATCCTGCGCATTAATGCATCTAGGTGTTTGATTGGGTTAATAATCATGCATGCACCTCTGCTCTATATGTTTGTGTAAATATTTTAATGATCCACACATCCTAACAGTTATTTTTGTCAGCGAATATAATGAGTACTGGTATTTTCTCAAGAACTGGTATTAGTAGTACGCCAAATATCTTTGGTATTTTCATTTCCTGTACGTCTAGTACCGGTACTGACATCAGTACCGGTGTACCGCCCAACCCTACTCCAGTAAATGTAAGACAAATTGTAGTAATGTTTGGAGTCACTAATTCCCTGCTGATTTTCCAAAGTAAGTTTGCAATAAATAAAAATATACTCTTTCTTCCAGTATCATATATATCACTTGCTCAACCACTGTCATTCTTCATTCAGAAGTGTTGCTGTAGGACATGTCATCACATTTCAATGTTCTACTTGTTATGTTACCCAAGAAAAAGGTTTCCTCTCAGGTGAAGATTGTCTCTGTGGGGTAGTCAACCCCGTTTAAACAAACCTTGTTGCTGTAACGAGCGAATGGTCTTTGAATGGGGGCAAAAGCCTTTATCTTTATTGATCTGAAGCTACCTGAACAGGAAGTTCTCAGATAGATTCTGGATTATTAGTTGCCAGCTTGAGATGGCTAAAACTTCTATTTGCTTCTTGTGTCATGCATACTGAACTAGAGTTTCACAGGAACCATTGATCTCTGGATGACCTGACTCCCAAGTAGCTATAGTACAACTGAAAGGACTGTAGAGTCTTGGTGTGTGTTCACTAGTTGTTGTTGTGCACAACAAAATGTCATTGTCAACCAAGACACACATGTAAGCTCTACCATACAATTCAACTGTCATTCTAAAAGGGGTCTGTTTGATTAACAGGGTGTCCCATACAGTAGGGATAATGGGAAATATGAATAAATCAGGGATCTTCATCGAGATTTTGATAGTTTATATCACTGTCTGGGAAAATTGCTACATGGTCTTGAAACTAGAAACCCGTTTTGGTGTTTGTGATCATGGTTTATATGGGTCCATGTTGAATTGGGTTGTTTTTTATCCATTTCTTTACTGTTCAGTACAGATCAATATCTTTCAAATTCTGAAAGTATAGACCATATATAGTCGTATGCCAGGGACACGTGCAGGGGGAAACCCCCTTACAATTTGGACAAAAACAGTTTGTCCATTCAGGCAAAACACAGGCAAAACATGGTAAATGGTGTCATTATTCTTGCAAAATATGCTCTTGTCCCCTCACCAAAACTTACACCAACATGCCTTTGGTGCACAAAGATTTATGAAGCACATAAAGAAGTCTCAGACAATAAATGGCATTACAATACTTTAATAGAATGTAGGGTTTTACAAGACACATGACATTCAGTACAATTACAAGTTTGAGGAAAGATAACGCTAGTACACTCTTTTATTTTTAAAATAATTTTTATCATCTATTAGAGATCATTGGAATGAATAGTCTATGTTTCTAAATTCGCTGTTAACAATAATAAAGCTGACCAGATCACGTAGAGCAGGCACTCTAGCCTTTTTGAACTCAAAAGTGTCTTTCAAGAGGGTTGAATATTTCCAGTAAACTAATCTTGAATATTGTAAAAAAGAATGGTATGATTTCTACATGTATGTAAAGGATTGTGAGGAGATAGAGAGGGGTAGTTCTAATTTTATAAGATTCAAAAAATAGTATCACACTTTAACACCAAAAGGAAATGTGATTTAGACATTCACTGGTGAATGATAAGGCTTTTTTAACATTCAACGATAACCAGAATGAGCAACTTGATAAAGGGTGAGGTTCGATGACCTATTGATGAAGGTAGTTATTTCAATCTCCTGCATACGAAAACATCCTGTTCTAACGTTGTCGTTGTTTTTACAAATTTGCCACATTAAAAAGACTAGCCACAGATCAATTGTCCTTAGTAGTATGTATGCCTGTCCATCCAGACTTTTTTGCATACACACTACAAGGCAATTACTGAATCTTGCCCAACTGCCAGCTGCATTTCCATCTAAATTTATTATCTATATTCCCTCCACCCCCCCCCCACCCCAAAAAAATAAAAAGTTATTGTCCAATAACCTTTTTGTGGATCACATAATCATTTTTACAATTGTATTAAATCACTCCTAATAATCAATTTTCAACCATCACTTAAAGGGGCAATCAGAGTTTGCCAGAAAATCTAAACCTCATGTTGAGGCCTCTTATTTTTCCTTCTGAACTGATTGTTTACCCAGAGTATGGAACCACTGAAGAAATCTTTCAGATTAGAAGAAACAATAAATTTTGCATTGATTACTGCTGAACAGAAAATTTCTGAATATTTGTTTGGTAAAATTCCTTACTGATGCAAGACTAGAAGGCATTTACTGCACTCTAACCAATCAATCAAGATGTTAGACTGTCATATTGAATCAAGTTTTGTTAGTCAATGTACAAACGTGGTGCAGAATTAAAGTTGTGAAAAAAATTGTTACACTCTAACTGCTGCTTTAAATTTCACTTCTCTGTCATATCCACCTCTGGTCCTGTCACTTTCTTTCTCGTGACCAGAATGAAATATCACATGTAATAATACAAAACAGGATAATAAGTAACAAATAAGACACTGGATTATATAATAGTAAAAAAAAAGGTCCCTTTACATCTCAAAAATGAAGTGATGAAGCACACATCAAATGAACATAATTAACATAACAGCAGGAAAAAATGCATGCTTTCATAAACCTGCATGGTGACCAACTCTCCAAAGGGGGAACATTAAATTCAGTTAATTATTCCATACCTGCAGTTGTTGTTCCAGAGTGAATAAGGCCAAGTAAAAAAAGAAAAAAAAAAATAGATGATCGTCCAGACTTTCTACAAGAAAGAACATTCAAAGTGTCCTTCTCTTTCCATGAAAAGTCAATGATGTGGCACCGTAATGCACTGAGATACAAACACCCTACCGTACATATGCTCACACTACGTCCAGCCAATACATACTGTACTTTCGATGGATCACAAACAAGATTAGTTACAAGTATACCCGTTGCGTTAGCCTGCACATATAGGCCTACATGTGTGCATTATTGCTGCCTTTGTATGTTCAGGACAGAAAGGTGTCATGTGTTATCTACATATGCATAGCAAGGTGAATACCAACACATTTCTGATAAAGATACATAACAAAACTACAGCATGTAATTTTCAGAAATAAAAAATGAAGAAAATTGATGCAGCAGCAAAAAAAGGGATGTGTGCAGGGACAATCAACTGTTGCTTTTTTTTTTTTTTACTTGGGTATAACACAAATGTTTAACTGAAATATTTTAAATTTAATGCTTTCAACATGAATTTTCTTAAAGGTATTGAATGAATGTTTTACTACACTAGAAAGATGACTAGGATGATATCTAACCTGATACAGTGAAAATGCAATTAAATTGATAGATCATGAGAAAAACTTGTGCAGTGAATCTCTGTCCAATATTTTTCTATATCAAAACAGCTCAATCCCTCTAAAAATATCTCCAGTAAAGCTAAATCTTACATCATTATTTTTAAATGAATCGAACTAAACATAGAAATTGCTGAGAATTTAACTGTAATCAGATAAAATTTACTTTGTTGACAACTAAAATATTGACAATGGAAATGCAGAATGCTGCTCACATCCCACTAATATATGCTTCTTTTACCACAGTAAAAACAAATGACACGTAAAACAAGCACTAACTTTGGGAAGCCATATCATGTACCATAAACTTTTCTAGATGGTAAATATGGCAAGAACATCCAATAAACAAAATCTAAAGACAGGATGTCTTATTTACAAAATGAAAAGTAGAATTTGGTCACTTCTCTATAAGTTGGTATTACTTTGCCTTCCAAATACTCAAAAACAGTTGTTGCTAATTCACTTCTTGTTAAGTTGACATGAAAGTAGTTCCAGAGAAGCAGAACTTAAACAATATGGGGAGGAAGTTATTTTGGGGATGTGATGTAACTTACTTCATCGGGGAGAGAGGGGGGGGGAGGGGGGTTAGGGGAACTTGTAAGGACTTTATACCCTCAATATGAATGAGTACTCTCCATTTTTAAAGTGCAAGGCATGAACCAACATCAAACAAAGCAGGTATCACGTAAACAAATGTGAAATAGCAATATGCAATCTGATGAAAGTTGTGTACTGATGTAAAAATTATTATACCATAGTTACTGTACTATTCAATTCTGCTCAACAAAACATATTGGCGCCTTTTAGCCATTTCTCTAAAAAACAGTCAAATCCATCAAATATTATATTTTAACTTAATGTGACTATAACAATGACTGTCTCAAGTATCTTGAAAGAACATGAAGCAATAATGACACAGCAAAGTGACTCATTTAAAATGTTGAAGCTCCTTAACAAAAAAGGGGGGGAGTCAACCTGTTTGCCCAAACAGAAAGATTTGCTGCAGCTGCTATCATCATGTAGAATATAATTCTGACAAGAAACTTTTTAGCTGGTTATTTTTAAAAAAAAACTTGCACCAACTATATATTAAGGCATTAAAAGGAATTGTAATAACAGTTCTCAATGGAGACCTCACTGTTTATTACAAAGTGATATTTGAATGTATCTTCACACAATGCTAAGAAGACTAGATTGTACCATATTTATTTCTGAAGGATCTATCATCAAGCAACTCTGATCATATGTCCATTGTATACCATCTTGGAGATCTCTACTCAACTCATCTGCACAGCCTATAAAGGTCATGAAGAGTGCAAGTGCAGTAACGTAGCCACGATTGCGTCATGGGCCGGGGGGGGGGGGGGGGTTGGGTAATGACATATGAGGGAAAAGTCTAAGGGGAGAGAGAGAAAAAACTGCTATTTTAGGTGTTTTTTGCACTTCTAGGTTGGGTCATGGGGGGGAGGTTTCAACCTCCAAAACTGCTATTTTAGGTGCTTTTTGCAGTTCAAGGTTGAGTCATGGGGGGGGGGGTTTAACCCCCAACACCACCCCTGTGGCTATGCTACTGTGCAAGTGTTCATGTGGAACCTTTATACAGAAATTTCAAATTCCTTCGGCCAGGTTCATGTTCAGCTTCCAAATGATGTCATACCATCCTACGGAATTCAACCAATCAGTCTCCTGAGATTCAGAAGGTGAATAAGGATCCTTCTTTTCCATGCACCACGCAACCCTCATAAACAAAGGCTTTTCAAACTTAGCCATATTGGGTATGATAGTTTTCCATAAACTTCAAATCATGATGACTGGGTCACACAGTCTGGTTAGATTCGAACTTGCAAAGTCATGCAGTGTCCAGCAGGCTCAGTTTTGGAAACCTCAACAATACTGTTGTGAGGCCACAAAGATTACATAAAGTAAACTTTCATCCAGTGTTTCTCAATTCAATGTTATCATTTCAAGTTACTTTTAAAAATACATACATTATTATGCATAACAACCTCCACAAGCTTTAGCAAATAATAATCCATTGTGCCATTCAGTAAAACATTTCATTTACAGCGTAATCAATGTGATATATGAAGTTAAATCACCAACTGAAGTGACATATTTATTTCTAAGAGATCACCTTGCCAAATAATCTTATACTTGTTAAGATGAGGATACTAGTCATTATTAGCCTCCATTGCGAACTGCAAGGCTGGTTTGAAATGCTTTTATTAGTGTTTGCATCGGGTACCCGACCGACGTTGTTTCTACTCGGGTAGAAAATAAGTACCTAAGAAGCATTTTTCTATTTCTTTTTCGTCTTCATAAAATAGCATGGTTATTGAAACTAACAAAATGTATTTACCCACATCTCATTCACAATTATGTTGAAATGAAGTTGCTTTTATTTGTTTTTGTAACATGCTTTTGTTAAACTGCACTTTTCCGGTTTCTAACATCAATCCGCTCCTATACCAGATAACGAAACAGCATAGGCCTACTATACTGTGCATAGCCTAGCCTATCCATTTGATAAATGATCATCAAATGAATTGTATGTGCACACCATGCACTTAAGTAAGGTTGCAAGGTATACTGTCGGGTACCAGACGGGTAATACGGTTCGGGTACCTGGGTACGAATTTCCTACCCTGTGCAAACACTAGCTTTTATACTTTAATACCTCCAACCAAGTAAAATTTCCCACAATATTCACATGCTGTCAATGAACAACCCTAATTTATTTACCATTGCCTTCCACACATATTTTTAGCAAAAACCTTCCCTAGCCCCCTTTTTCCTCAGCCTTAATGCCAGTGATCAACACTTGAAAATCTGTTGCAGATGGGGTGCTTCAATTACAATGGTACTTCGAGGTTCTTTCAGAAAGCAAACACCTCTTGGTATAATCTCCAGTGTAAATCACACACATCTTTCTTTTTTTATATTTCAGCCTTTAAGCTGTAAATCGGCTGTAAAAGAGTGAAGACTGTTTTTCTTCAATATGCAACAATGACTGAACTAACTGGGACATACTTTTCTTTCAGTTTTTTCAAGGGTTCAAAGTTTGGTGCTATCATCAATCTTTTATTAAGAATTAATTTCTCTCTGAGGTACACATATAAACTTGTTAGTCAATGTATGTCCTTCTGGTTCCAACATACTTCCCTAGACTGATGGTTAGATCCATACAAGTGGAGATGTGAGGTGAGTATACAACTATTTCAAAGTTGTCCTTGTTGAGAAACAAATACAAGACCAGCTTCATCACAATAGCTTCATTTTAGATTTTGCAACCACAAATGGAAGTGCAAACGTTTAACCTTGGGGCACCTCTCAGAATTCCTCAAGATTTTGTCAATACAGGGTTCTTATAAATTTTTCCATACATCATTTTATGACTTTTCCAACTAGAAAGTACCTCTTTGGATGTTTAAAGACAGAATTTCACCTAGAATAAAGTCGGTCAAGTACAGATATCTTCAAGCAAGTTGGAATTCCATGTCTTTTAGGGCAAGTTGAACTATTTTCACACTTTTCCGAGTTTTCAATGACCTGTAAAGGATGCAGCAAAAGGTGGCATTTCTCTGTTTTATTTGTAGCTGCATCTGAGTGGCATGTATTCAACATTGACAACTGTCATAAATCTGAATGTCATGACAGCAGAGTCATAACAATGTCTTAATATCAAACCTTTTAACCCATGATGAATTATCCAAGAGTAATGTTTTGAATATCTTTGTACAAGATGGAAACTTATTAATCTTCCCCTTCCCTTTCAAAAAACCCAGTATCTCAAGAAAACAAGAAACAAAACAATAACAGTTACTACAGCAGCGATCTTGGCATTTCTTGATCTTAAGTTAAGATATTTAGCGTCGTGTGAGTACTTCTGAGAAAGAGTTGATAAATTCTGTGCTTTGTTGTCTAACTCTGGAGATAAAGGAAACAAAGAAGATACTTTACAGTTATTCATTACTTTTGTCTCATTTTCTTCATTGTTTTATTGAAACAACAATCAAATTATGCAAAATTATGATAGACCATGCAGGAAATATTTGTAGTTTTGCAACATATTTCTATGGCATAATTGAAAGCTACCTAAATCTCTATTAGTTAAACCAAATTAAGCATTATTTACTACAGGTTTCTTTCACATTCAAAATGACAAAATTCCATGACTTTAGAATGATTTTCACATTCAAAATGACAAAATTCCATGACTTTAGAATGATTTTCAAGGACCTTTGACTCATATTTTGGGAACTTAAAAAATAGTACTAAGAGGACATACATATTTCAGTCTATTTTCTATGAAAACAATGTACCTGAACATCTGGAATATCAAATAGGTCCAATTCCTTAAATTCCCTGACTTTTCCAGGGCATTTTGAAATATCAGACTTTCTCCCTGGTTTTCAGGCCTGGAAATCCAAATTTGAGTTTTCACTGACTTTCCTGGATATGCAGGACCTGCATTTACCCTGTACTAAATCTACTTGTATCATACAGCTTCAACTAATTTCACTTTAAGAGGCAACTCCAGTGAGCTGAGTCCCACTTTACAAAATAAATTTACACTGCCCTTTTTCTTTGTTTTGTCGGTTTCTTTCTTGGAAGAGGGTCAGACAGTCTTTTGAAAAGGTCTCAAGTACCAGGACCCTCCATTTTGAAATTTGATAAAAAAGAATTGAAGTGTTCCACACACAGTTGTCCCATCTACCAAACACTGACCATTTCATCAGGGGTGATATATACTGTTTTAGAACCCATATCATGAATAAACATGAGCTGAATAAAGAAATTTGTGATGTGAGGGAGAAACTCATGAAATGTACTGAATAAAAAAAGATTCCAGGTTTAAGTACACCAGTACATGGTGATGACAACATACCTGACAGTGCTACACCTCTCTGCATGACATCATCAATATTCTGTACCATGATCCTCTGCACTCCCTGAAGCTCAGAGTTGATATTACTTAAGTTACTGCTTCCACGTTTGTCGTTGTACGTTCTTTTCAATTTCTGCATGAATGTGTCTGATTTAAAGAGGAAACAAAACCACTCTCTAAAAAACATACCACGTACACTTCTATAACATCACTCAGCTTGTATTTAATAAAAATGTTTTTGGTGATTTTAGACTGACAGCCAGGGTTGTAGCTACAGGGGTCAGCAAGGGACAGAAACAACCCACACTGGTTTTTGTTTGGTGATCCATAATCATGCTAAAATCAAGCCCTTTTGACCCTCACAAATTCTTACTATTACCATTAGGAATTTACCACCATCTCATTCTAGCAATTTTCAACTTGCCTACCAAAATTGCACCAAAACAAAGTAAAACTACTTTCATGATAAACTGAGAAAAAAGACAAGAAGAGCCATTTCCTGCCATGAGGGAAGCATACTTGCTAAAATCTCTAAACTGGTCACATCAATTGATGATGTTGCTATGCTTTGAAGATGTGGTCTATACCACAATTTTCATCTCACACTCAGTTCTTGATATAGGAGTGTAACCTTGACTGTGCATTTGTTATGGTTTCATTTCAAATGGATACATACAGTACAAAATCATCAAATGTCCGTCTCCACTTGTGTTTTGGGAAGACAGAGAATAATCTGATTCCTGCAAACTCTAAACAGTACTCATCCTTAAATGTTATATAAAATAACACCATCTATCATTCATAGTTTTTTCATATGATGTCAACAGTCAAGCTGAGAAACAAAATAAATTCAGGCTGTAAGGTCTCCCTCAGCATACTTCACGAACAAACAATACAAAATCAGTCCAATAATTTTGCTTAAAGGGGGTCACTAAGTTGATATCAACCAGTTACTGGAAGTATTTCAGGGTACTACCACCTGAAAATGCTTGTAACTAGCAGATTAGTCAAGTTTTATGTCCAATAGTTACGGAAAAAGTTACAATTTTGAATTTTGTGGCATCCTGACTTATAATGGTCTTGTGCCCAATTTGCAAAAGTGTCTGTTCAAAAATTTTTGAAAACAGATTTGAACTGTTAGGTAAATACTCTTTCAAATAAAACAGTTATTTGTACATAGGATATGGGGATTGTCTAAGTTTGACCAATTGTCATTGGTATGTGAAGAAAACAGTTTTAGAGAAATTTGTTGAATTTCATAAATCAACTGAATGGGCCACTTAAAAGGAGCACAGTAGACTTAGTTTCCATAGTTGCTTCTCTTTTCACTTTTCTACAATTGTGAGAAACACTGTCATGCAGACGAAAAACTTTCACATTTCATCTAAAAGTAAAAACACACCTCAGAATATGGAGCATTATGGGAGGGTATGACTACATTACGGCACAAAATATCCCTCCTGCACTGTCACATTTGTCCCACCTGCCAGCAGCACTGCCTGTGCTCTCCCATATATGTAACAGATTACTCGTAATTTAACTCCGTCACATACTTGAACTTCTCATTGGTGCTTCCGGTACAAACAACAGTCAGCCATGAATAACTGTATCCAGATTCTTTTACCCCAAGTAGTTTGACCAGTGTACTCACCAAATTCTATGAATGGGTAAGGTCTTGAGACTGTGCTTATTTTCTTTCCGTATTGCGAGTAGAATTCTTGGTGAAGCTCTTGCAAGTATGCAAAGGCCATGTGTTTGGAGAAGCTTTGTTCACATAGAATTAAATAACAAATACCTGTCTGTATCATATAACTGTTTGGACAAAAGAAGAAGAGATAGATACTGTATCACATAATGAATAAAATGGCAGCTTTTTTCAGAAACTGAACCATATCACAATGAAAAGGATGTAAAAAATAAGTTGACAGGCCAATAACAAAATAACAGAAGATAATGTACAAATATGTTGCACAGATACACTATCATTCATTTCCAAAAATGAAAATCATAAAGGCCTGTACAATCATGCCTACAGTACAACATTTTGAGGAAAATGATTACAACTCTAAACACCATCTCGGTGACTGCAATTGGATCAACATTTCTTTAAACAGTAGCTTTGTTCTGGTTGGTCAATGAGAGATGACTTGAGTACAGTCTTCTGTGTTACCAACAGCTAATACTGTACATAGTGTTTTGTGGATATGGTCTTCAGTCAAATTACAGTCAAATGTAAGCCCAGTCCAAATAACTGCACATAGCTCTGTCTATGACATGTACTGGATAGTTATTTTTTTAAGTAAATTCCAGAAGGTGCTTTAATGCCACTAAGTAATGGGAATTTTTCCTCTTTCCACTCTCTAAGGCAGAGTTTAAAAAGGTCTAAAAAGAATAATCCAGAACTAAATTTAGTTTTGAAACTGCATGTTGAAGAAGGACATACTGTGAGCATTCTTGACTATTCTATTAAACACAGTGATACAGGAGTCCAAGGATGTAGCTCCAGTGGACAGCACTGGGCGGCCACACCCAGCACTCGATTTTCGTGCCCAGCACTCCAGACAAACACACGTCTCCCTGCCCACCACAAATCTGACTCTAAAACTAGCCCCAAATTTGCTCCCTAAAGTAAAATGAGGAAAAATGAAAAATTGATGGCTGAAAAATGAGGAAGATGACATGAGGTGGTGTAAGGTGCTCTCCCTAGATTACACCCAGCACTCAGATTTTGCTAGCTTTATTTGTGCAGGAGTCTCATTTTTGAGAAGTGTTTTTTTGTATACATTTAGAATACTTACTGGAACATGTATTTGCCAGTTTGTATGCTGCACTTATCTGGGGATTCCTTCTTCAGTTTGCGGAAGATCATTTTAGCTTGGTTTTGGTAATCCATGAGGCTTGTTCCAGACTGTGATGGAAACAAAAATACAGAATATTTATGCCAATTTTAAAGTTCCATAATCTGAAAACAGCTCTTTTTGCTAAATTTTCATACTCACACCCACAAAAAATGATATTTCATACTATATTTCTCTTACATACTGTGATACACATGGTTCAATCCCTTGTTCCATTTAAGCTTTTAACTGCATTGCTTGGTCTTTTGCAGGGCTCCAAATGCACCAGTAGCCATGGCTACTGTGCCCATACAGATCGCTGTGGTTCCCCTGAAAAATGTCCTGTTGGAATAGCATAGACCTATAGCCATTTCAGCTATCCACTTCTCACACTTGACAAATGCATGGACCCCTGACTCAGTATATTTTAGCTGAAAAGGCCAGGGCACTTAATGCATTTTTCACAACTATTTACTGAAAATATCTGTTAGGCATTATTTTTAGCATACCATTTCATCAGGCTTTGAGAGTCCATGCAGGTACTGTAACATAGACATCAAAAACCTTTCTCAGCCCTTAATGTCAAGTTTAAAAACTGTGGAGTCTCCGACAAAGATTTTAATTGATCTTGCTCTTCAAACAAAGAAGAGTTTTTAACTATTATGATACAAAGGAGATATCCAAACCCTCACCAGGGCTGGGATCGTTTTTGGCAATGGGGTTGTTGCCCTATAAAAGCTAATAACAATCAAGGCCATTTGGAATCCATGCCCTACATTTACCTGTGAGAATACATAATGGTCAGCACACAATCACTTCTTTAGCCTTGGTTCCCACTCAATTCAAATGACATGAAATTAAAACTGATGGGGAAATGGCCTTGCCCTCCTAGAGCCTTAGTTTTTCCAGTATTGCCTCACCTCATAGATAGTTCAACATGGCTATGACAATTCTGTAAGCAAACAAAGATTAATGTTTTCTTCCAAAAAGATGGAATACCAACCTGTTCATGTTCTTGCATGGATGCTGACAAGGGCAGCCCATCAGCTACCCTTGCAATCATTGTCATTAGTACCATCTTGCTCCTTTTTATACTCTCTTGGGACAATCCTGTTAAATCTTCAGCAGATTTTTTCTCTCAAATTTGGTCTCAACTGTTGGAAAACTCTGAATTCCAGTGAAGTCAGGCAGCTGGGAAAAGTAAACAGGACGACCATAAATGTTATGTACATGTGAGATCAGACTCTTTTCTACAGTAAGTCTTTTAAGGATATGCTGTACTTAGTCTACTGCTTGCAATTTTACTTTTTAATCTAAGTACTGTACTGGTATTCCAACTGTATGCCTCACTAAAATCTTCCAAAATAATCAGTACCCCAATATGTTCATTAGTCAAATGGGCTAATTTCTGTATTAAGTGTACCAATTAAAAAACTCTTTGAGAGATGTTATAAGAAAATTAAATGCTGTACTTAGGCTACTGTGAAAGAGTGCACCCTAACCCTACATTTCCAGTCATAAAATGTGCTGAGTTCATTTGACTAAATGTAATTCATGATGTGCAGATTGGCAAATTATACTTGTATGTTTTAGGGAAAATTAGGTGGCTGTCCGAGGGATAACCAATTCAAGAAATTAGTTTTTCTGCAGGGAATAGTTCCAGAAATTTTTAATTTATGCATTAAATCAAGGATAAAATAGACCTGTTAAGTGGTAAATACATTTCCACTTTATTGAAAATCTCCAAAAAAACACAAACTTTTCATAAATTCAAGAATGAAGATGAAATCAATTAAATAATTGATTTTGTCTTCATTCTTGATTTTATGAAAATTACATTGATTTTACTCAAAATTTTTGCTTGCCCTTTAGATTCCACTGTGAACCACTGTGAACAGCTGCAGGCATATGTATGTCAAACAAGTCAAGTTTAGGCCCAGAATATTTCAGAGTGCATCCACCAGGATTTGATCCAGGGATCTAGCCTATACAGCAGTGTGCACAGCAGTACAGTGCACTCAACCACCATGTTCAAGCTGAAGTTGTTCAAAATTGTTCTAACTTATGACCTACTATATGAGATTACAGTAAGGGAATTAATTACCAAAGTTCACTGCGCCTTCAACCTCAAAATTAGTTTTTCATCTAGGTTCCTTGAGAAGTCCATAAACTTTCAATGGGATTAATTAACCCCTCCCATAAGTCCCTTTTTTTCAGGCTCATGAGTGGAACAGCCCACCAACCCAACCCCCTACCCAACATCTGAGAAAGCATCCATTGACTTAAGTTTTTCCAACAGTATTTTTCTTTTAATGGATAGTGGGAAATCTGTACTTGAATATATGCAGTACTGTATATTAAGCTTTCACGGTAAACCGGTTATTTTACCGATACCGGTAATAACCGGTTTCGATACAGTTTGATTATTGCATTTGAAAAAATCGAAAAAATCGGTAAAATAGAAATAACCGAAAATAATCGCAAATAATCATTACACATTGAAAATAATCGTGCCATATTGCAACAGCATAGCAGTTGCAATCGGCGAGGAGAGAAATAACCATTAAAAATGTGCAAGAATATCTCTTGAAACGTTACTGGTCCCGCAACGGCCATCGCGCCTTTTCCGATTGAGACTTAGTTCACCGCAGACGGCAGAGTAGACATCATGATCATACTAAACTGTCCTTCACTTGTGCCTGATAGTTCCATTGTGATAGACGGTCTTTACAAGAGTGTATTTAGGAGGCTGTGTACAAATTCATTCTTAGGCAAAAAAGAAATAACAGAGATAAAGGTTAATGTTTTTAACTAATGATTAAAATGTCCACCGTAAGGTTTTCAGTTGAAAGCTGTATAAATAGGTCTAGTCTCTAGTCAGATTCCGTGAGAAATCTTTGACGAACTTTTCTTCGACGATCTTTTCCAACAGTTTTAAAACACGTATAGGCCTAGTGAACGGTGCGTACTTGCTCCGTTGGCTGAACTGTACATCTGTGAGGCAAACTACAGTATACACACTAAATCCCAATGACCTGAGTGTGAGAACTGAATTGGATTTTTGGTCGAGCGTATTGGGCTAACAGGCAGTGCATACACATGCTGTGTCGACTTCTTTCGCAAGTTGCTGTCTTACAATAGTACTGAAATTCACAGAACAAACCCACTGCAAGGCTTGAGAAGTAGACCGGCGCTCTGGCGCGAAAGTGCCAGGACGCCAGTCTATCTTAGCCAGAAACATGAAAAAGTAGGTGTATGTCTGCCTCTAAAAATAGCACCGGGTGTGTGATGCGAACAATTCAAAAATCATGGATCATTTCCCACACATGACATGTCTAAATTGCACTACTATTTTTGGTAAAAACTTGCAAAGCAAACTGTTAGTCTGCCGCGAAAAATATTGAAGTGTGTTTGTACCCAACGTTATGTCCAAGCAGCACAAGCTCAGCTAGTAGCTGCACGAATACAGTGTACAGCACGTAGGCAGACTGAGTAGCCCACAGAGCGAACAAAATGTTTTCAATCGGCTCACTTAATTCAATGTGGGGAAACAGCCACATGGACCCGCTACACAGTGTCACTGTTTTAGTTTCAAGCAGAATTTATTTAACAAACATTGTGATTGGTTCAATTTTAAGACCAACCAATCACAGCTTGCGACATCGTCAATGGACATGTAGTGTGTGAAATCTCCCAGTTTCGACAATGCAATTTGCCCATTGAGTATATGTTACGATGATACAGTACTGTTTCGCCAACTGAAAAGCTGATTCGATAGCAGCGCGATGCAAACATTCTTCAAACAAACCATGTGCTATGCATCATACAGTACTGTTAGTTAATGAAGCGGTCATGCACTTCGCAGCTCGCCCTCCACACTATATAAATGCACGAGGTAAATTGCGATTTTATGATGTGCTGCATCGCAAGCTCTGTCAGTCACTGACAGTCGGGGAGGTCATTGACCAAATTTTTCCTGTATTAACCCTGTTACATAACTCAACCCAGGGAGATGAAACATCCAACTCTTTGCTCAACCTTATTCCCAGTTGTCCTTCTAAGCGCAAATTCTTTAAGATAACTTTTTGGTTAAACCAACTTAGTTATGACCACACTTACGTAGGTCTACACCGGCCGCCGGATGCACGAATTACTTCTGCGGTATTACTTGGACAGATTACAGGATAAACGGAGTAGCAGCAAAGATCAAACAAAAAAACATTACAATCATTTAAATACATCGTGGAGTTTCATTCACAATTTTTTAAGGAGAAAAAAAAAAAAACGGAGGTGAAAAACAAAAAGGAGGTTTATTCATAGCTCTTTGGGAAACTGAAACATGTTGGAGGGATGGTGTGAGCTCGGGAGGGAGAAAACACATTCTTATCCAATATTGTGGTTAACACTCTGACTCTGTACCCTCTTCCCTCAGTGGCTTTACTTGGAGTTCTTAGAAAACAATGGCCCTCATTCATTTTTTCTAAACAGATATAATAATAAGCCACCTTGCATCATCTCCGTCCCCTCTAATTCACCATTTGTTTGATAAGCTCTCAAGTCTCTCAATCTACTGGAACTCCAGACACATTTCACTAGGCCTACAGTAGCAGAGAAATTTTAATCTACCCTTGGTGTTATTTTGTAACTTAATAATTTTTTTTGAGAAAACTTTTGATACCGAGAAAAATACACCGAACAAAGCCCCATTCATCTCCATCCAAAATGGCTGAGGAAACAGGGTCAATTTTATATGGTATCGACGAACTTGTTCCAAAGCCGGGCTCAGGAAAGTCTCCGGTTTGGACTTACTTCGGATTTGAGAAGGGTCCAGATGACAAGCCTAAAGACGTGGACGTAGCCGTATGTCGATTCATTTCTTGTCGCAAAAGGAAAGTGAAGGCAAAAGGCGGGAACACATGAAACCTTTTTCAGCACCTGAAGTCATCTCATCCTAGGGAGTATGGCATTGCCAAAGGCCAGCAAGCCAAAACTAAAGGGACTCTCAATTCTCCCCCCCTCCCCCCCGGAGAAGCTGGTCCTTCAAAAAAAAACCCTTCCCAAGTCGGTAGTGCGACAGCACTTGCTGCTCAACTTCCTATGAAAACTTTATTCTGTATGACCGTAATAGTGCCAAATGGAAGCAGTTAACAAGGTCAGTGACTATGTGCATTGCAAAAGACATTTTGCCAATATATTCAGTTGAAAAGAGTGGATTAAAAGCAATGCTTAAAACTTTCGACAGCCGGTATGAACTGCCCGGGAGAAATTATTTCACCAAGACGGCCCTTCCCACTCTTTTTAATGAGGTAAAGGAAAAAGTTGTGGACTCGCTTTCAGGTTGTGACTTTTACGCACTGACTGCTGATATGTGGTCTAGTAGGACAACGGAACCCTTCCTGGGAGTGACAATACACTACATTAGTAACGATTGGGAACTTAAAACCCACTGCCTTCAGACTCTTTATTTTCCGGAATCGCATACAGCGGAAAATATAGTTGAGAACCTGGAAAACACGCTCTCCGAATGGAATCTATCTGCCACACAACTGGTCGTTATTACAACCGACAATGGGGCAAATATAGTTAAGGCATGCGGGGATCTCATGTGGTCTCGCCTCTCTTGTTTTGGTCATAACCTTCATCTGGCCATCGGAAATTCTATGAAGAGAGAGGAGAGGGTTGACCGAGCCATCGGGGTCGCGAAAGGAATTGTTGCTGCTTATGGGACTAGTTTTAAAAGAAGGGGCCGCCTGGCTGCATATCAACAACAAGAAAATGTACCTCAGCATGGACTTGTATCGGTAAGTAACTAGATTCACTTAAAATTTTTATGTCTTTCTGGAAAATCCCTAAATCCATGGTCCCATGTGTGGGCAATGCTTGTCGTATAACACAGAACTCTTTCTCTCCTTTCCACTGTTATTCAGTGTTTTTACTTGAAGTTCACTGCTCATTCAGATTGAGAGCCAAAAAAAGCAAGAGTTGATTGGTGTATATGGTCAAGGTGGCTTATACGTTCTTTTGTGAAAAACAGTGAAGTGACACACGTTCGATCATCTTTATCAGTGTAAATACCGTAGCTTGTAACTTTTGTATTCGTTTTGTTATCCACTTGAATTATTTCTAATGATCTTGGGCAGGTAGTTTTCTTTGAAAATATGGGCGAAATCAGTTCACACTGATTTTCAAGCCTTTTCTTCATAACTTTCAAAGGGCAAGTTTTTATACTTTGTGGGGTGATCACTTCGTCGTTACTCTGACCTACTGTACTGTAGCTTGCGGTGTATTGTGCATAGTAAGTAAACTTAGGTAAAGCCCATGTGAAAACGTGAATTTGTTGTATTATTTTTCACATGTTGTCATTTATTATCTTTCACAACCGTTACCAAATTAAAACCACCTTTCTCTCCCAACCAGAAATAACTTTGTCTATTTCTTTGTGTTAATAGAGAGTGTATTTTTACATGGCTAGACTAGCGGGAATTCAGAGTTCCCGTGCATCTTAGCCTCATATGCACATTATATTGTTGACGAACTTGACGTATTGTTGGTAGTATGTGACGGAAAAAACCGGTAATAATCGTACCACGATTATTATGGGTCCGATTATACCGGTGATCATTTTTGGACAAACCGTGAAAGCTTACTCTATATGGGGAAGAGGTGTGAGGCCACCC
Organism: Holothuria scabra; assembly: GCA_037179385.1. Classification (NCBI taxonomy): domain Eukaryota; kingdom Metazoa; phylum Echinodermata; class Holothuroidea; order Aspidochirotida; family Holothuriidae; genus Holothuria; species Holothuria scabra. Next base: position 48,382,191 of record CM074185.1, read on the forward strand.
TCCCTTTTGCTGAAAATTTGGATTCTGGTACTGTACTGTACTGTACATGAATGCCAAGAAGCCCAGGAGTGCAATACTTGAAGCAGATTTCTCTGTTTCAAGTTGATCGTCCATAGACCTACGGTCCAGTATAGGTATTGACAATGTGCACTGCATTTACCTGAACAGATCAGAATCATCAAATACTGTACCACCGTATTACACACTGTTCACATTGCATCGCCTAAATGTACAGTGGGCTATGCACAGTCGGTATAATGGGGCCTCCACAGTGATAAAGATACTGTATGGTTTGAGAAACAATCAAAGGCTTTTGAAAAATAGAATGAAATCCACACTGTGGCCAGAATCAATAGAAAAAGAGACATCCTCAAGAAAGCTCAATAAATTTGGTAACGTTAGAAACACTTGGCAGGAGGTCACGCTAAGAAAGATAATAAGATTTTATCTGGAAAAAAGTATAAAACAATCCTTAATTAAGGATTCCATAGTTTTTCACACAACACAAGTTTGTAAACTGACTAGTATATAAAATTTTGGAACTTCATGGAATGCAAGCTTCAATCCCCTTTTTTGAAAACTGGAACATTATTTGCTATCCGCCAGTCAGGGGAAAAAGTTGGAATCCTGCAGACATTTGATAAATAATGGAAAGAGGAGAGCTACAGTAACAAAATCTCAGAGCATTCATGTAGACTGGCTGGATGGCCCACCATAGGGGCTAGGGGCTTTACGTCTTTTTGCAGATCTGCTCCACAAAGAAGTGACACGCACACTAATTTTAGAAGAGACATTAGAATCCCTTTCAGGTCTCCAATGTGATACTAGCACTTACAAGTGATTCAAAATGTCATCTTTTCAAAAAAATGTGTACAATTGAAGAATATTATAAACTCAGCGAGGTAGAAAAAGACTTAAATAAATCTGTTATTAAGAAATTTTGACAAAATTTATGGAAATCCTGAAATTTGTTCCATAATAACATGTCACATTCAAAATGTGGAAATGCAATTTAAGCAAATCAGGATCGCTTGTGCACTGTAGCCTTGGATTTGGGTGGGAGTACAACAAAGTGCCATGGAAGTAGCCTGGCTAGGCCTAGCATAGAGTCCTGCATGAACTAGGCTACGTACTGCATATTAAGCTCACATCATGCTTTGCAAGCATTTTACCAATTGCAATTTGTCTTAATTAACTCTCATGAAAATGATAAATGAAGAAAAACGGTGTTATAACAGGCCACTTAAAAAAGGCCAGAATGAGGCCAAATCTTGGGCTTGAAATTTCTTCAAATATTGTCCTGTTGCACACTTAAGTTAAAAAATAGCCACATTCCCCATTTGTAATACTCATAGCCTGGTTGGTGGGTAACCATACTGGAAAGTAAGTTTACCATACGCCAAGGAATTACGCCAAGGTAGATCTGTATCTTTTCTGTACTTGTGAGCCAGACTATCATGAGTGTGTATAGGAAGTTCCTGTTTTAACGCAATTTACTCATTGCCTAATCACTTTCAGTTGTTGCTCAGGGTGCATTCCAAGAAAAGCCAAGGCCGAATTGCGGAAGGTATGCCAATTGGTTTTCACGATCATACGTAGGGGAATTTTCTTGTGCACGCATACAATGCTACACAGCAACCTGCCGGGTGGCGCACTTACCCATATCCAAGTTACAAGTGGCTAGAGAAGCAGGTCAAACTTATCTTTACATCGGTGGATCGCCGGCATTGGGGAGGGGTATAAGGGGGGTGTCCCCCTCCCCTTTTTCGAAATTTTTTGAATTTTGGAAGTGTGTACACGCAAAATACTGGCACCTTTTTTGGCAAATCAGTCAACACAATTTCGCTGGCCTCGCTATGTTACCGCCAAAAAAGTTCAGTTCAGTACTGAATTTTTTGCAGTATTCTAGAAAAGCATTGCATTGAGAGATTTGCCAAAATAATATTACACAGATACTCAAAAATGCGCAATGACTAAAATACCTCTCCTAATCACAATATTCAATCGTTATTTTTGCCGTAAATTTTGGGCTGGTACAGGTACAGTTTGAAAATATCCACTGGATATGTCAAGAACTATATCGTTCCATAGCTGCAAGTGATTTCCAACATATATCTTCATACATCTCGCACGGCGTTCTAGCCACGAAAACAAAAACACACAAACGAAGAACTGTCAAGGCAGTGCAGAATGTTCGTTTGACGGGAAACCCTAAGACAAGCCCTGCCTCTAACCGGCAAAGTGGGCTTTGATTTTTGCTATGTTGAACTCAGCTTTGCACTCAGTTATTACACTTTTTACGCAGTGACAGGAATATCTTTCATACTTGCTGCGAAGGTTAGCCAATAGTGATGTTGCCGCAGCAGCAAACATAGGTCGGCACAGTATGCACCTAGGCATGGGCATTGTTTAATAGTTGAATGTGCTGTGAGATACAATTTACTGAATTGGTAGTTATCAGTAAGATGAATTATTTGTTACTTTGCGTGGTTCTCTAACTAAGAATACTTTGGAGATTTGTAATGCCAGTTTTTCACAGGGCTGGGCGGGTCAGCGGATTTGGGAGTTGAAATGCTTGTCACATAGGAGTGTATGACTTGCATACGGTATACATGTACGTGACGCATGCATAATATGTACGTTGGCAGTGCATGTACAAGTATTTGGTTCACACATAGTAAGTAGCAATCCCTATGTGATTGTACATGCTTGCGTGTACACGTGTACATATGCATACACCATTTACTGGCAATACGTTTATCATGTGATGGAGATTAACCGGTGCCCCAGGAATACAGCTTGCCTGCCACTATGCCAAGGAGGATTCGGTGCTCACGCTGACGATCTTCGTGTTGGAGTGCATGATATGCGCATGAAGACTGGGTTGCAGCTGAGTTTTCTGCCACGACAGTTACAGTTTCACAGCATCATAGGTGCTTATAATTGTACACCATGCCATTTCAAGGTACGCAAGGAAGGGATGTAAATCAATAAGGTGTTTGTAATTGTACAGCGCCAACATGTTGTACTTTCCCCTGGTGCAGTGAGGTACGCCGTACGCCAAAGATCTTTCTGTGAAAGGCCTTACTTTCCAGTACATGGGTGGGTAAAAACCTAAACTGACAACCCTGCTCTTGACCTATAGGCCTAGGCCTACTGTAGCCTTGTGATGGTGGATTGATCCAGTCCTTAAGACCTGGCAAAACAATAATTCCCAAACAGTTGGCTTGTTTTATCAGTGGTGAATTTTCTCGGGAACCAGGGTCTATGACATCCATCCTGAAGGACCTTGACCTCCCGATGCTAACTGAAGGCAAAAAACTGTAGGTTGATTCTGTTCACTAAAGGTTTCTTTGGTAAGGCTCATATTCCAACGGTCAGACTTAGGCACCCTATCTGTAAGTTAGGCCTAACTCCCAGAACTCCCAGAATGCATGACCTCCATTTGTGTCATGCATAATCTACTATCTAGGCCTAGGCTAGAACTGCTACAAATTTAGCTTCCTGCCTAATACTGTTACGGATTAGAATAGGCTAGTCTCCCAGCTGATCTCATCGATATTAGGCCTAGGCTAGTTGGCTACCCAGGGTCATAAAGACCAGTACGTCTTATTACCAATTTTGTTAGGTTTTAGGGCCCCCGAGCGACCTCTGACACATGCCTGGTGAGGGCAGGCTAGGCTAGGCCTAGACCTTATGTCCAATTTGCGGATATGTCACCATATCCGAAAGAAGAAGATGAAGAGTTTGATGTGAGTGATTACTGAGTGATGCTAAGTTGATTTGCTAGCATGGGGCAACTGTAGCCTGTAGGGCCTAGGCTATACCACAGTAGGCCTAGTATATCCCAGACGAATAACGTTATGGTAGGATTAACATTAGTATCTTTGTGTTACCGTGATTCGGTCATTTAATAAGTGGTGCCTATTGTGATACGTCATACGTTTTGTACGCATTGATCGACCCAAGGTACTGACCGATTCAAGATACAGCCACTTCACTAGTACTAGTAGTAGTAGTACTAGTAGTAGGCCTAAGTAATAGTATTATAGTAACATTTGAATGACTAACGTAAATTCTTAGGCATAGGGAGCATACGATGCTAAGCAGATGACACAGTAGGATTCAACAGTACTACAAACTAAGTTCCATGGGAGCAAGTCAAAGACCACACGAAGTAAAGTTTTCACGAAGAATTTTACCTTATTCAAAGTAAACAGTGGCCTAGAACATCTGCCTATCAAGAAGATCGAATGGACGCAAAAAGTTAACTTATGCTGCAATTTTTAGACCGATGTGTTTTGAGCTACGTGTTGGCTGTTGGTGTCTGTGTACTGTCTCCGATCATCAGTCGTTTTATTTGTAATAGACTTTCGTTTAAGATTCCCTAAACGGAAAAGACCTAAATTTTCATTTCAAAGCTCTTCAGATATAAGAAAACTACAATCTAAGCATTACATCTTCGAAAATAATTGAAAATCAAAATTAAAATATTTTTGCTAGTTTTAATCCCCTGCAAAAAGTCAAGAAGGGAAAAAAACTACATATCATCTGATTGAATATGAACTTTAATAATGTTGAATAATCATGAAGGCGTGGTAAACGTGTACTTTCACGCCAATTAGCATATTACTAACATCGCTGATCTTTGACAACCGTCAACCTTTGGAATCTTTACTTACTGTAGTTCCGACGGTAATATAAACTTCGCTCTTTGAAGACATGGATTCGGAAAAACATATTTAAATTTTGTCCGCCGCGGGATGCCTGATTGCCGAGCTCATGGTATATTTCAGCCGTGCATGGGGTGTCGCATTTAGTAGAGTTTATCAGCCTTGCGGCGGCCTTATTAGCTTACGAGACAGAATGGGCCGCATCATTGGAATAAATACCAATAAGTTTGGTTACCGTATGAATTTTGTTACCAATGCCCCTGTGGCGATTTAGGTGTAAGCAGTCCAATAAATACACCTTGTATTTTCATTGGCGTAGCCATAGAGATTGTGGAGCCTTGGACAAAAGTAGAAAACTGGAATCATTCACTCTAAAATCAAAAGTGAACTTAGTCACTCTTTGATAGAGGAAAAGTATAAATTCACTCCATAAGAGTGATAATTCACTCCAAGAGGAGTGAAACTCACTCCAAAAAGAGTGCAATTCACTAGAGGAAGAGGGAAAATTCACTCTTCCACGAGTGTCTGTACTCGATCACAATGATCACTCTTTTTAAAGAGCGGTGACTGTGTGCACTCCATCAAGAGTGAACCTTCGCTCGTTTTAAGGAAATATCGCTCTTTTTGGAGTGAATTTCAATCTTCTTGGAGTGAATTATTACTCGAAGTGAATTCACACTTATCACTCTATCAAAGAGTGACTAAGTTCACCCTTTTGATTTTAGAGTGTAATTATAAGACTAACATTACCATTATAGACTTTTTAACATATCTTCTAAAGGTGACACATCCAAAGGGCATTCACTCACCATACATCCGTAGTAGACTCAAGGGCCTCGATATCCCTACTAACGGGGGATGTGAGGTGTTTCACCCCATAAATTTTGCTAAGTTTGTCGGGAAAAAATCCATTCTCTTTCAGAAATTTTCTTCCACTGGAAAAAGATACAAGATATACCCTTTTGGGGGAACATGCCAGATATGTAAAAATTTTGGGCATGCATTGTTTATCTAGGTGTTTCTTGATTGTCTGTTGCCATTATATTGCATCGATTATATTCTTTGTAAGGGTTAGCGATTAGGACTTTCGCTGGCTACTGGTTAGGAAGAGATTTCTTGCTAAAAATGCTCATCGCCCCGATATTTTCAATATGATTTCCAATATGATGAGGCCATGCCCCCCCCCCCCCAAAAAAAAAAAAAAAAAATCTCAAGATCTAACATTCGGGCAGGAATTTGGGGAAATCGACACTACATGACACATGAGTTTTGAAAATTATGATATCGTTTGTTTTTTTTTATAAAACTTTTGAGAGAGCACGAAATCTTGAAACAGTATGAGGGAAAAATGAAAAACAAAAATAAGTATCAGACTCTCGGTAACATTTGCATGAAAAATAGCAAGATTACAAATTAACTTTAAGTTCGTTTCAAATTCTGGCATGGGCAGTGGAAGAAAGCTACTATTCGTAAGCTTTACTTCAAAGTCTTTCGCAACCCGGCGATTTCCCAAAATGATCGAATATCCAAATTCTTTCAAACAGTTTCCATATGAACCCGAAGAAGTGTTAAGCCAAGGGCCCTTATGGGTAACACATATTAGAAAATTTGAGAAGCCTTTTACTTAAAAAAAAATCTTTCCCCAGTCTGCTTTTCAATCTTGAGAAACACAAAGCTCGAAACGGCCGATTCTCTGAATTCTTTCAAGATTTGCCCGAAAAACAACCTGAAACAAGCAAAAGAAAAAAAAAAACGCAATATGCAAAGAAAATTTTCAGAGCACTGAGCTTTTGAAATAGTAGGCTTTTTGTTCACCGCCACACTTTATACGGTACCGTACTTCTGCAAAAACTGTGCCGGAAATGGTGAGATACTCAGGTGAAAATGGAAAAACAAAAGTTCTGGGATGTTTTTAAGTACTAAATTAATTACACGGATAGACAGGGTCGTGGGTGTTTACTCGTTGCATCCGTCACCCAATATTTAGATAGTTCGTCGTGTATATCCTGTCCCTACAGCCAAATTCGGTGGCAGCTTGAGGGCAAAGGTATAGGTTGTTTACAAATACGTAATGAAACAGAGGTAGCCGGTCGTTTCGCCCCCTTGCCAGTTCGCCCCCAACCAGTTCGCCCCCTAAATACCAGTTCGCCCCCAAGCATTAACCAGTTCGCCCCCTTAGACCTGTCAGTTCGCCCCCAAAGACCTACCGGTTCTCCCCCTAATCTTTCTGAAGCAGGTCACTTTACAACAAGTGAATGTTTAGAACAAACGATGCCAACGAAGTGAAGTTTCTTATTAAATTCTCTTTCAGGATGAGATTGAGTTCATTTTTAAAGGTGAAACAAGTTGTTCATATGTACTATAAGTCATACGTTACCGTACGCGCAATTGCTGAGTGTTAATTGTGATGATAGTACTGATGTAACGTTACGCTTTCTATCTGCGCTTTCGTTACTACATCGTTCATTTGCTTTTTTGTGTAAACGTTTTTTTGGTTGTAGGCCTATTTATAATTTCCAATAAATGGCGCAAAAATCGAAAATGGTTTTAAAAAATGCAAGCTTACTTGCTTGTGAAACTTAATTCTGGACGAGCAAGAGAATACCAGGTCTACTTAACATATGACTGGTTGGTGCGTCAGACAGCGCACCGCCTACCCTTACTTAACTTGGGTTTTGTCACATTCTTGCCAACAGTCGTAACTTTTTGAAAATAACTGTTATTACAACTACAAAACTGCATTTAAAGTCAGTTTATTCGATGTCATACTCATAAGTATTTGGGGGCGAAACGACCTCCTCTTTGGGGGCGAAACGACTTCCACTACGGGGCGAACTGGCAAGGGGGCGAAACGACCGGGGCGAACTGGTTGGGGGCGAACTGGCAAGGGGGCGAAACGACCGGTAACCGAAACAGAGGTTCTTACTATCAGTCTGTCTGGAAATTCATTTGAACCCACCTCTTAAGGAGCATCTGTGTAAAAAAGGGTGGTCACGGTGTTAGCAGTGAAATCATTTATCTGTTTTTAATCGGGAGTTCCGGGGAAGTCCGTCAAATAGACATTTTCGTGAATAAGGTAGTCAGATCTTGAATTTCGCCAGGAGTCGCAATAGAGTAACTTGAAAAAAACATTAGCATTGTTTTCAATTCCGTCGTATTGTCTTTCTCCCGAAAATAAGTAGACCATTTCATTCAGTAGATGTGGTACATTTTATCTGGTAATGTGGGCTGATTACTACAGCAAATTGCTGATTTTTTTTCTATTGCAAACGAAAGCTCAAAATGACAACTGCTTCATTTCTAGTTACAACTGCGTCTCAAACGACATTTCCGGCTGTCTGAGGGGTCCAGTTTTCAAATTTTCCTGTACGCTCCGCACCAACAGATATGGTGCCGCTCCGCTTACACAGTGTTTCGGTCGGACAGATTTCTGCACAGAATATTACAGGCTTGCATATCATACGCGTTTTTAATTTAAAATTGGTAGGAATTAGTATTCATCGATAGTATGAAAATCGCGACGATTTTAGAACATGGAGCAAAAACAAAGGAGCACAACATAATACCTCTTTGCATCTTCGCTGTTCGATACAGCAACTTTTTATAATCCCCTTCAAGGTGGCCAAGGAGGTCAAAATGGGGACGATAGTAAACCTTTCCCCTTCCATACACCAAGAAATGGCCCGCCCTGCTTTTTCTGGTAAATTTCTACTCACTTTGAAGTTCTCCAATTTATTTTGAAGTGAAGATATCGCAAAAGAAAGTTCAAAACACCGACTGCTTAACATTCCTCTTACAAGCCGGAATAATACCATATCCGGTTACCTAACTGCCTGAGAAGTCGCCATTTTTCAAATTTGCTGTACGCTCGGCGCCAACCATGCAAAGGTAGCCGTCCGTTAAAATAATCTTTTGGCAGAATTACACTTTCCGGACAGGGATAAACATTTTTTCTAGTATTCTTCTGACAACTTACCGTCCCAGTTTGCTAAATTGTTTTTGAATGGCAAATTTTATTGCAAAGGAAATCTCAACTACCGACTACTCTAGATTTTACTTATAATTAAGCCTTGAAAATGCTATTTCCGGCTGTCTGAACATGGGGACCGATTTTTCCGCGCTAACTAATGGTAGCGCCCCACCTAGATAGTCTTTCTTGGGGAATAATCTTTTCGGGCATACAATCTTCTGCTCTGATTGAATGATTTTTTCCTTTAATTGAGAAATTGCGTTCACGAGATCCACATCTTACGGCATTTAACGACAATTAGTTCTTGCTACAGTAGCTTACGGAATTGTATACCTTCTCCACATAGACCACATCATCAGTTCGACATTTATTTGAGGCATTCTCTGGATTTACAACACAAATCAAAAAAATAATACAAAGAATTAAAACTAAAGAGAAACTCGGGAGGAAACTCAGAAAAGCTCCATAGAGCTTAGAGCCCTCCGTAAAAAAAAAAAAAAAAAAAAAAAAAACAAGAGCTAACAAAAGGAAAGAGAACACAGAAAAACAACAACAGGAAATTCAGAGAGAGGAAATTAGGAAGTAGGGAGACTGGAAAGAAAAGTCAGCTACGTTTACTCATCAGAAAAAGTTTTAGGGATTTCTTAAAAAGGTTTAAGGAGTGACACTGTTGAATGTTAAGTGGGAGGGAGTTCCAAAGATTGGGTCCAGTAAAACGAATTGTTTGCTGCGAAGATGTTAGCCTAAATGAGGGAGTAGAAAGAGAATTCATGGAACGTGTAAAGTGTGTGTGTGTCTCATGTCGAAGGTGAAACATGGATTTGAAGATATTTAGCAGAATATTGTTACACCAGGAATACATAAAAATACCAATTTGATGGCGATGAATATCGTAGACATGGAAAATGCTGAATTTTGTAACAGAATGAAAATTTATCAAAACGATTGACTGCGGTGAACACTCTCTGTAAGTTTCGTATGGCAATCGACAGTACTCTTTACAGTGTGCCACATTTTCACTCATTTAGATTAATTAATTACCACTCCGAAAAGCCTTAAACTTCAATCGCATTCTACTGGATGAAAGAGTATTGTCACTTTACTACCCGGCATTTCTTACATTTAGAAAAGGATGCAACCTCAGTGGGGATGGGGAGGGGCTGACTTCCCCTGATTTAAAATTCGATTATCTGGAAAAACTCGAACAGCCATTTTGAGTTTTATGACTAAAGGATTGATTTATTTTCAATTCAACAGAAAACTCTTAAGCGTATTCAAGATCTTTAAACTATTCTCATGAAAAGGAAAAACATACTAAAATTCGCTTCACATTCGTACAGATCATAGAAAGCCATTTTTACTTATACGCAACACAACAATACTGGATCGAAATGGTTGTAGCATCCGAATTCCTTCGATAAGAGCGGATCCAGAATTTTTCCAAGGGGAGGGGCAAGTGTGATCGCCTGCCTAGGTTAGGTAAGCCTTCAGGGTGGAATTTTCTTCCCATAAGCAACTTCGACGAAGGTGTTCGTAACCAGCGACGATTAAATGATGGCGCTATACACCTGTGCAGCTTTGATACTATATGTGTACCCGGTAAACTGAAACATTAAACATATAGGATTTTTAGGAACTTTTGAGGTTGCGCTATATAGTTCATTTAGTTGGATGAAAAGACACCTCGACTCTAAAGAATTACCTCCCTCGTAACGCACATATTGAAAATTGGCCTTTCAAAATGTTTGATGGCAAAGAATAGCCTGAGGGAAGGGGGTTCTGACCCTCTGGATTCCCTTTAGCTCCTTTATCCGCGTCTGTCCAAAAATATGCTAGAAAAATGATAAAGTATCATATGGCCTAGTCTTCCATATTTTCATGTAAATAAAAGATAGGTCTCGACACATTCGGGAAGTCTGTGGCTTAATTAATGGAGCAATCATTTCTCACTGGCAGTTGCACTGTGTTTCAAATCTTGCTAGTGAGCAACACAATGGGCGAAAATAGCCCGCCGATTAGCTGATTTCTTTAAAAAACTTGCTTGGCCAAAAAAAAAGAAAAAAAAAAGGGTGTTGCCATTTCAAAGTAAAATGTTTCGAAAGTAAAAATGATTTCAAGGATTTGCGACTAAATTTGGAAGGCCTATGGAAACAGGTTTTCAGCCGAACGGTCATATTTTGTAGTCTTGCAAAACTTTCGTCTACTCGATAAAATGCGTTTTGATATCCAGGCGAAGGTTGCGAAATGTTTCTGGTTGTTTTCAATTGCTGACACGTGACGAATGGACCGGAGAGTGTCAAGGTACATGCAGTGGAAACTGTCCACGACATCCTGGACAGCGCCTCTATGGCTGTCGCCTGCTAAGACTGCCGCCCCTCAGATGTTTTTTCCGTCCTTTGTAGTGAAGAGCTGAACAAAAAAGTTTAGTCCGCTCCTTGGGCTATGCCCATAATACTTTCCCATCTACCTTGACAGTCAGACAGTTGGTTTCGGGCAACGATAATGATTCAGTGGCGCAGCTACGGGGGTGGGGGTCATGGGGCTTAGGGGCCGAAACCCCCACTGAATCGCCCAGTCCCCCCCCCCCCTCAGCTACCCCCTCCCCCACTGGAGACCTGGACAAAAAAATTGTATTCATGCCGGCCTATGATAATCTTCAATCCTGCCTACCCGGCTACTATGACATAGATACACTTGCGATAGATCTACGCAGTTGCAGGGTATTCTGCAATTGTGCCGCACTCTGAATTTCAGAATAAATTCAGGTATAGACTGTGACAAGCTTCATACCTTCAGAATCTCTTGACTTGTTTACTCGTCGGGTTTCTGGATGGATAATTTTCTAGCAGATTTAGAGTGGCTGAAATTGCCTACCTTGGGGTGGTTCAAAGTCAGCTCCTTATAGCATCTGGCCTGTTTCCATCTCCTATAGACAGGGTAGGGAGTTTTTAATTCCTGGGGATGCACAAATTTGTTCCAAAATTATACTTGGTGTGGTGAGTAAAATATTTGAGTCAAATATGGTTGGAAGGAATTTGCACTTTGCAAAGCCATTGCTGCCAGTCATTGGCCAGTGCAACTACCACACCAATGTTGGTCAATGCAGTTTCAAGGGTCCCAACCTTACTACTTTTACCCTCACATGACCTCACTTAGCTCTTGGGTGGAGTGGACATTCTCAGTGGCGTACGAGACGGGACAGAGGAAGACTGCCCCAGATTACCAGATTACCGCAAAATCTAAAGTCGGACAGGAATTTGGAAAAAATTCGGGCAAGATTTTGGAAAAAATTCGGACAGCCCTTACATTTTGAAAAAAAGGGGTGGTTTTTCAGAAAATTCCTATATGTGGCCGAAATCTTAAAAAAAAAATATAAAAAAGGAAAAAAACGTCATATAGTCGCAATAAAATTTTCATGAAAAACCAAGTCAAGGTTCTAAAAATTCGCTACACCTTCGTCAGCGCAAAAAAGGTATTACTATTCGTGGCTTTTACTTCACAGATAATCACCACACAATTAATGCCCCAATTTTGTCGAATATACAGATTCTTCAAAGCATTTACCCGAAAATGAAAAAGTACCATGGTAAGGGTAACAAAGCTACGAAAACTCAAACAGATTAAAAAATCGCGACACATTTGGGAAGCCTGTGGCTTAAAAAAAACAATCATTCTTGAGCCTGTTTTAAAATCTTGTGAAACACAATACCCGAAATGGTCGATTATTTTAATAGCTTAAAGTCTTTGCCGAAGAAACAGAAAAGCTATATTTAAAGTAAAATTTTCATGGAAAATAACAAAAATCTGCGACACATTTGGGTAGAATGTTAAAACAAAGTTTTTCATCATCTCCACAGTCTTACTGTAGTCTTGCAAAAATTGCCCGAAATGGTCAAATATTCGGGTAAAGGTTAAAAAAATGCTGGGACGTTTTCAATTGCCAAATTAATTCCACGGAGAGACAGGAGGGTGTTCAGGTGCCCAAAAGTTGCCATCTATATCCTGCTGCAGGGCCAAATACGGATAATGGTTATGGAAATCGGTAACTTTTTCGATACTTTAATGATGCAGTGTGAGAATGTCTGCCCAAAAGTCTGCTTGAAAATTCATTTAAAAACACGTTGTAATGTTACATTTTTTCAAAAGTAAAATCATATATAGTCGGAAGTTTGAGCAGTCATACACAATTTTATCAATACATTGAATTTAGCCAAGAATCACAATAGAATAAAATTCATTCATGTCTTCAGTTCCGTTTTATGGTTTTCCCCCGAAAATATGAGAGACCAGGCATCGATTGGTAGTGATACATTTTACCTCGTTATTTTCTGATCAAATAGAGACTGCTTAGATCCCCCTATAAGCCTGGGAAATGTCAGTTTCGACTGTCTCAGGGGTACGATTTTTCAAAATTTTCTGTTCGCTCCGCGCCAACTAGTGGTGACGCTCCGCGTGAATAGTCTTCCCAGCAGAATTTTAGTTTCAAGTGAACAGTTTTTGAGAAACGGAAACTCGAAATAGCGACTGTTTAGACCCTCTATTAGCATAGGAAATGACATTTGGGACTGTCTGAAAGGTCATATTTTTAAAAATTTCCTGTACGTTTCGCCCAACTTATGGTGATGCACCACTTAGACCGCTTATTAGCTTTTAGTTTAAAGGGAACATTTTTGGCAAAAGGAAACTAAAAATAGTGACTGCCTCAATCCCCCTTTAATCCCGGGAAATGCCATTTTCAACTGTCTGAGGGATAGGATATTTCAAAATTTTCTGTAAGCTTCGCGCCAACTAATGGTGGCGCTTCGCTTAGTCTTCTGGCTGAATTTTAGTTTGGAGTCGACGTTTGTCTGCAAATTGAAACTTAAAATTGCGACTGCTTGGATCCCCTTTATTAGCCTGGGAAATATCATTTTCGACTGTTTAGAGGTACGAATTTCCAAATTTTCTGGACGCTCCGCGCCAACCAGTGGTGGCGATTCACTTTGACTGTCTTACTGGCAGAATTTCATTTTTCGTGCAAAAATCTTCTGCCTCAAACTGAAATGCCCCCCTACGCTTATGGAAATGCCTTGATCAGGCGTGCACTGGAACAGCTGCTTGCAACATACAACAAAATTCCGGATTTGCAACCCTAGTATATACAGTCCAGTGGAGTAATGAACTGAGCTAATCAGGTTCTCAAAAGTGTGTTTGAATGTTAGAAAATTCACAATTTTTTCCCATCAGAATTAAGGACAATTAAACCTGGCAAATGCAATTTCCAGCCATCTGGAGGTGTAAAATCCAAACTTTTCTTTGTACGCTCCGCGCCAACTGATAGTGGCGCTATATACTCTTAGGTAGTAAACTAGTACTCCAGCCCCCTACAAAAGTGTACAGTACCCCCAAATACCCCCCCCCCCCCCACGATAAATCCTAGCTACACCACTGATAAAAAGACAATGGAAGACTGGTTGTGTACCAGTTCCACAATTCTACCTGAAAATTCAGTTAAAGGCACATTGTAACGTAGTGCCGAAAGCCACGAGGAACGGGGGGCTGGACACATGCCCAAAACCTCCAGCCCCCCAAATCACTCAAGGTTACTTGCTTAAAGTCAGTTGCATCCGGGTTTGACCCTCTCAAAATGTGATCTGGCCTATCAATATCTATCTAGTACGCGGTCAATGAATTATTGTCAAAAGGTGTTGGAAATCATAACTCTCGGAGTTCGGGCAGTCATATGGAAATTTTCATCAATTCAGGCCGGGACCTTAATCGCAACTAAAGTCAGCCAACAGTCGCAAAAGGTTAAAAAAACATGGACATTTTTTCCCCTTCGTTGTACATTTTCCCCGAAAAGGTACTACTGACTACCTCATCTGCTGGTAGTGGTATTTATCTGGTAACTTTCTGATCACTAAACAGTTTGTTGTTTTTTTCCTATTGAAGTGAAAATTTTTAGGCTCCAAATAAGGACCGATTCTTTTCTATTGAAAACCCTCATATGGTCAGCTGGAAATGCCGTTTCCGGCTTTCTGCCAATGTCGACGAAATTTTTTGGAAATTTCCTGACGATGTTTGAGGTGGCGCTCCACTTTGTTAGTTTTTCGGGCAGAGGATTACATTTCCCACACAAAAACTCTTCCCCCTTCAGGACTTGGGTCCAAAAATTTCCCGTGGCGAGAGACGACTTATATCCGTCAGCAGACTATGATCTGACTTTTCAATATAAAGTAAGCACAATTCCGGAAAAAAATTAAAGGGCAAGAGCCCCCTCCCCCAACGATCTTAATTTGAGGCAACATCTAAATCTCACCATTTTCTGTTTTTTCTCTTAAACTATGACAAAGATTTGACAGACAGCGAGGATATATGTAATGCATTTAATACTCATTTTACATCCATTGCTTCTAAATTCATTAATTCTAATGATGCTGTAAATGGTGACTTAGCGATGTTTCATTCTTTTGTTTCAAGCAAGGTTCCCGACGAGGTATATTTTGAAATTCCAATATTATGGTAACTAAGGAATTTGTTTTAAAATTTCCTCGAACTATTGATGTATCTAAGGCCACTGGCGTTGATGGCCTAAGTGCAATGATACTCAAAAGCGGTGCCTTTTATATAGCAAACTGTATTACTCATATAATTAATAGATGCATTGTAACCAATACGTTTCCGAAAAGATGGAAAATGGCCAAGGTCATCCCAATGTATAAGAGTGACTCTAAATTAGATATTCTTAGCTATTACAGGCCTATATCTACTTTCCTGTCCTGACAAAGGTTTTTGAAAAGCATGTTCACCAGTCTTTATACAATTATTTATGCAGATATAATTTGTTATGCAATGCTCAATCAGTTTTCAGGACAAAACATTCATGCGAAACAGCATTGTTAAAACTAACTGATCAATGGATAGAAGCCATAGACAAGGGCAAACAAACAGGGGCGATACTCCTTGATTTACGGAAGGCATTTGATTTGGTCGACCACAAAATAATGATAGAAAAGTTGAAAGTGTATAAATTTTCCAAATCTGCAATTGCATGGTTGGCTTCTTACCTAAACGATAAAATGCAATGTGTTCAAATTAATGGTACCAAATCATCGTTCTTGAATATTGCAAGCGGGGTGACACAGGGTTCAATACTTGGCCCACTCTTATGTTTACTGTATATCAATGACTTTGAATTTTCTAAAGCAATGTAAAGCAGATATGAATGCAGATGACTCAACTTTTCATGTTACTGGAACCATTCTCCTCGAAATTCAAGATCAATTAAGTGAAGATGCTGAAAATATAAGTAAATAATGTAAAAACAATAGGATGGTAATAAATACTAATAAAACAAGTACCATAATAATTGGCTCCAGACAACGTCAGACTTTGAATGTTTGAGGGTTGAATATCCCTATAAATGTTAATTGTCTTAGCAATGTAAATAGTTGTAAAATACTAGGAGTTAATGTCGACAGTAATTTACTATGGCATGAGCAAGTTACTTCTGTATTTAACACGATCAGCTCCAGACTTGCCCTTCTCAGGAGAATAAAACCTTTTTTAGACAAGGATACTTCTGTTTTATTCTACAAGGGATACATTTTACCATTCTTAGATTATTGTTGTCTTATTTGGGGATCGTGCAATGCTGGGAGTAAAGAAAGAATTTTAAAATTAGAAAAGAGTGCTGCTAGGATAATTTTAAATGCTTCTTATTCTGACAGATCATTATTACTCCTTGAGAAACTAAGATGGAAGACTTTTGATAGACATATTTATTTGGATTTCTAGAGAAGTTCTTAGAGCAACTAGGAAGAAACGTAAGTGTTGGCGTCGCTATAGGGCCAGTTAAAGTCCAGAAAACTTAGCAGCTTACAAGAAGCAGGAAGTCTTAGTTAAAAATTTGGTAAATGGAACTGAAACTAGGTTTGAAAAGCAGTTGGCCAAGGAGGTTAAGATAAACCCCAAAACTTTTCATGCCTATGTGAGGTCTAAGCAGAAGCTTAAGGAGGGTGTGGGGCCTCTCAAAGGTGATGATAATACTTTGGTTAGTGACCATCAGGATATGGCTAATTTTGTTAAATGACTATTTTGTATCTGTTTTTACTGAGGAATCATCTTTGTTGGGGACTTGTAAGGGTTCTGATGTCTCTTCTTCAATCAGTTATGTCATTTTCTCAGAGGAACAAGTCTGTAAAAAGTTAAAGAGTTTGAAAGCTAGTAAGGCCCCTGGGCCTGATGGGGTCCACC
Organism: Holothuria scabra; assembly: GCA_037179385.1. Lineage (NCBI taxonomy): Eukaryota > Metazoa > Echinodermata > Holothuroidea > Aspidochirotida > Holothuriidae > Holothuria > Holothuria scabra. The sequence continues at coordinate 48,399,069 of CM074185.1, forward strand.
CAGCCATTTTACGTGAATGCTCTGAGATTTTGTCAGTTCCTCTTTCCATCATTTTTCAGAAGTGTCTGGATTCGAGTTTTGTTCCTACTGACTGGCGGGTAGCAAATGTTACTCCAATTTTTAAGAAGGGGGATCGAAGTAATCCTTGCAATTACAGGCCTGTCAGTTTAACCAGTGTTGTGTGCAAAGTTATGGAATCTTTGATTAAGGATAGTTTACTTAAGTATCTTTTAGATAATGAGTTACTTAATCTGTCACAGCATGGTTTCCTGCCAAGCGGATCTTGTGTTACTAACTTACTGAGCTTTCTTGAAGACGTCTCTTCATCTCTTGATTCTGGGTATGGCGTTGATGTCATTTACCTTGACTTTTCAAAGGCTTTTGATAAAGTTCCATTAGGTAGGTTAATGGTTAAACTGCATAGGTTAGGGGTTCAGGGCAATTGTGCTGATTGGATAAATTCGTGGCTTCATGGTAGATCTCAGAGAGTTGCTGTCAATGGTAACTTCTCCTCTTGAAAAGAAGTCACAAGTGGAGTACCGCAGGGTTCTGTCCTTGGCCCACTTCTTTTCTTAATTTTCATCAATGATATTGATAGTTCTCTTACATCTCGTATAAGTAAGTTTGCAGATGATACTAAGCTTTATAGGAAGATTAGCATTTTGGATGATGCCTTACTGCTGCAGAAAGATCTGGATAGGTTATTTTCTTGGTCTCAGACCTGGCAAATGTCTTTTAATGCAGATAAGTGTAAGGTCCTTCATTTTGGTCCCAAAAGTTTTAGTTATGATTATAACATGAATGGTTGTGTTTTAAGTAATGTCACCTCTGAGAAAGATCTGGGTGTTGTAATTACTGGGGATTTAAAGTCATCAAGGCAGTGTGCAGCCACTGCTGTAAAGGCTAATGGAGTGCTTGGATTGATCAAGAGGAATTTCATCAATTTTAGTAAGGATATTGTGCTTAATTTGTATAAGCAGTTGGTAAGACCCCATCTTGACTATGCAGCTCAGGCATGGAGTCCCTTCTATGAAAAGGACAAGTTTCTTTTAGAGCAGGTTCAGAGGAGAGCCACTCGCCTCATTCCTGAGGTGAGAAATTTGCCTTATCATGCTAGGCTTAAACATCTTGGGCTTACCACCTTGGAGCTGAGAAGGATCAGGGGAGACATGCTCCAGGTTTTCAAGTTCCTTTGTGAAAGGAATCCCCTTCTGACTTGTAGTTATTTAAGGGTTCAAGGTAATTCTCGGGTGCGTGGGCATTGTAAAAAGCTTGAAAAGCCTTCTGCAAGGCTTGACATTAGGAAGTTTAGTTTCTCCCATAGAGTTGTCAACGAGTGGAATTGTCTACCAGATTGGGTAGTTAACTCCCCCTCAGTTCACTGCTTTAAGGTTAACATTGACAGGTTTTTCCATGGCTGTGGTAGAATCTGATTGTTTGGGGCTGTTGTCAAGCTTTGGTGGTTTGACTTTTGATTAGGGCTTGGACTTCAGGGCATCTTATGGGGCCTTGGCCCTCCTTTGCCCTTCAACCTGTTATGTTAAAATAAAAACGCATGATAATGGTACTCAAAATTATAAATGAGCTTGCCCCATGTTATTTGAAAGAAATGTTTATTCCTGTTAATGACATACACACCCATGCTCTACGATCTTCATCGTCAATGAATTTTTAAATATCGGGGGGGGGGGGGGGCATACCAAATACTATAAAAATATTTTTAAGCTAGAATTTGGCAGCAACAGAATGGAACGGCCTGGGTGCAAATATAAAACAAGCATACACTTTTACGCTTTAAGAATTTAATTTCCAATGTTATATAATTTTATGTATCTCAGTCTTAGCTTGATTTTATATCCTACTTCATTTTTATATTTTTTATTACTTTCTTTTTAGCTTTTTTATAGGTTCATTTCTGTGTTTTCATCATTTAACTTTTGTTCCTTTCATATTTCATATCTTTCTTTTCATTTTAAGTTTATCAATTGTAAAGAATGTTTTAGGGCCTCATGGAAGATTAGCTTTTATTGTGCTAAATGAGTTTTACCCCTGAAAGTTGAAACAAACTATTTGTCATAATATATCAATGACTTACAACAAGCAGTTACTCGTAATGAAGTTTGCATTTGAGGAGAAAAAATGCCATATAACACACAAGAGCCAATCATAAAGAGGAAAGTACTTCAAGTAAGTTTAGTTCGGACGACTGCTGTTTCCCCTAAAGAAGGCAGTTCTTTGAGAATGACGTCAATATGCATATGTATAACTATCGTTGAAGCAGATGGGACAAAGATAAGTCTTCTTACGCAGGCGTAACACGTCAGGAACAAGCATATGTCGCGTAGTCTATAAAGTACGTACGTAGTACGGACACGATCTGTTTCTCTACACATGCACTACACATACAGCCAGCTAGCCTAGCCTACACCGAAATCGGACGAAACACCATAACAAGCCGGGTCGAAAACAATATTTCTTCAAAATAGTCACAATCCCATTAAGTAGTAATCAAGTTTTTTTCAACTGTACACAAGAGGTGAATGAGTGTGCCTGTTTCTAAATTTTCTTAAAGTTTTCTGGAACTACCTAAAGTTTCTTCGTCGTTTTCAAAACAGAGAAATCAACACTTATCGCTAAAGTTAGGCCTAATGTTACGACGTACACGCAAACTTCACTCCGAATTAGGCATAGCCTACTCAGCCTAGGCTATGGCCTACTTTGGTTTGGTAGCATTATGAGTAATGTAGGCTAGCGTAGGCCTACCCTAGATGTGTTTGCACCTGATTCAGGATTCTGACCGAGTAATTCTAGCCTAAAACTGATGATAGCCAGTTGTTTTTCCCCCCTCGCCAGTTCGCCCCAACCAGTTGGCCCCCTGAATACCAGTCCCCCCAAAGCTTTATCCAGTTCGCCCCTAAGACCTGCCAGTTTGTCCCCCAAATCATTGAGAAGCAGGTCCCTTTCCAACAAGTGAATTTTCTTGAAACACACTTCCCTGCAGTGAAGTTTCTTATTTAATTCTCTACCACTGTACCAGGATCAGATTGGGTTGATTTTTCATAGTAAAACAAGTTTAGGATTAGTACTAACGTTAGGCCTAACGTTACTCTTGCTCATAACATTACCATACCCTTGTGCCCAATTGCTGAGAGTTAACTTAATAGAGCGATGTACACTAGATCTATCTGCATTATCCTTACTACCTCGTTCATTCCTTCTCTATATGGGAATGTTTGCACATCATATCTTGTGCTTGTTTTGTTTCCAGACTGTAAAGGTTGGCCTAGCCTATGTATACTGTATGTATGGCATTACCATACTGGAAAGTAGGGCCTTTCACAGAAAGATCTTTGGCGTTCAGAAATGTACGCCAACAGATTTGGAGTACGATGTACCCAGCTGCTACAGCCGTCCCGTTCTCAGCAGCACCCATATACATACACATACTCTCGACTGTATAGTGTATGTACGTATGCTGAGAAATCCTGTGGTATGCAGGGTCCATGCCATTCCACCATTGGTATTTAACACCATAGAAAATGTGCTCATTTCGCCATAGAAAAAGTAGCATTCCGCCATGGTGGAAAGGAACTTTTTCTATGAGAACATTATTCTGTGGAAGGTAGGATAGGTTGAAACTTACCAAACTGCAGGGACACTGGCTATATGTAGTAGTGTTCAACCGATCATCTGTTAAGTAATCGGCATCGCGCCCATTATTCCGTTATCGGTAAATAATCAGCATTGGTAAAATTCTACCTTTCAACTGATCACTACTACCGATTATTTGCAAACTGGAAAAAGGGGCTAAATATACTTGCAACTTGCTCTTAATTTCGTAAAAATTCCTGTAAATACTCCATCCCCTAACTTCCCGCCAAAACAGGATGCATTGATAATCACAAACGTATAAATTTTACCCCTGCCATGGGTATGATCGCTTGATGTTTCCCGCTAAAACCCGGTAGCATTACTTGAAATTTGATTTAGGAGTGCATTCAAGGTGTATTTCTTGCTCTCTCGCAGAAAGCGCCGCATAAGTTGCTGTACAAACTGTTCTGCACAAAACACATAGCACAGACTATCTAGCTGCAGTGTTTCGCCATTTTTTCAAATCCCCAAGCTTTGCATACATATCTGTGCACGTTTTGTACACTTAGCGCCAAGAATGTTGCATAAATTGAGTTATTCCCAGCATTCCGTAATGTTATTTACGGTAGGACTTCAGCAATGTTGTCATACGACGTCATTGCAAACGAAAACAGTAATGGACATGGTCTCTTGCAGCAAACTTCTTGGCCCAAGCATGCACTAGACTTACGTGCGTGTCGGTTTTTACCACCAAACAAGGCATGATATTTTGCTCGGTGACATCATATGCAAAAGATCCATTGCAAAATTTAAATTGGCCCCTGCTTCGTGATTGGTTCAATTGCGTTAATTCTACGCATCCAGTCACAACTCCCGCCTTCGCCTATGTGATTTAGTGTGTGAAAATGCTCTGTCTCTAGACAAGTTTTCTCATTGAGTTTGTGTTATGACGCTCTCGCTTGTAATGCCGGTTAGCGAAGCCGGGCGAGCCCTGTTATTAAATTCACCGAGAAACGGCATCACAAATCTCTGCGTTCGTGGATTTTTTGGGGATTGGACTAACATGCATTTCAGTTGCAGATTCTTTTTAAACAAGATGGAAGTTTTGGATGAGAACTGCTAAAAATATACGGGATATTTATATTGGAAAGGAACCATAAGATACGTTATACGGGTGCCAAGAACTGCTAAGATTATTGTGATTGCTTTACATGGGGTTCGTTAAAGCGGGAGATTAGCTACAGTACATAACGCAACTGCAACCCAGTACAGTAAAAGAATGCGAATGTTCCAACATGATTGGGGGATGGAAACTAGACACAGCATGAAGTTGGCCTTAAAACTAGATTATCACAGGGCATGTGACATCGACTGCAAACAATTTACAGTATTAAGGGTTGATTTGTATCTCCCCTTTTGAAGTGAAAATATTTCACCTACAAAAATAATATCCTGTTTGTGAAACCAACAGAACTATTCCCAATATTTTCCATCCTGAACTGGTCATGGTAATACGATATGCACGAAGCAAGGGGCAGGTACTAAAGTGACAAACATGTAACTTCCCCCTTTGTAATAATCTGTGATTGGTAATCGGCATCGGGCCGATTGTTTAATTAAATAATCAGTAATGGGGTATTACCGATTATAGCATAATTGGTCGAACACTAATATGTAGTTTAGAACATTGTTGAAAGCATTATTGATTGGTGCTTTAGTGTTGAATGAAACATGCAAAATCACTTTACCTGATCAGTTACGGATTAAAACAGTGGTCAGTGTCAATGAACACTTACATCTCTATTGAGCACAATGATAGTAATCCCTTATACACGTTTACAGGTGCGGATGTGTGATTTAGTTGATATCTTTGCTTTTCAAGTCTAAAGACTTTATTCAGTCACCGTTCATACATTTAAAGGAATGAAACATTATTCCCCATAGCCTACAGTACAATCAAGTCCATTAGTATCCAGTAGTAAGTACTATTCAAAGTTCTTAATTTCTTAAGCCTTCTTTGCACTTGCATTCAATCTATTCAACAAACTACATGTCTCTAGGTCTTGGGCCTACAGTATCATGCTGCCCCTACTGGTTGACCTGGACTTCTGAAACCGTTTCTGTACTTGCAATGACAACAATTCCTCTAATTTCATAGATTTTCAGAGAGTGCCTTCCCCCATAGGTTTCGTACCTTTCCACCATGGTGGAAAGGTGCGAAACCTGTAGTGGAATGTAGCGATGGCGGAATGACTCTGTATTCGTGGTATGCTGTACCTAAGGGCCACAAGCAAGGTTTTTTTTCGGAGGATAGCTAGGGGAATTTTACTGTACCATACATACACATACTGGTATATGTGGCATACTGTACTTGTGGCAGGGCATACATGTTTTGGTATGCTGGGTTTTCCGAACCGGCATGTTTTCCATTTCTTGTTCACATTCCCCATGCATAAAAAAATTTACAGTCTGTGTTTTGTTTGGCTCTATTTCTAATTTCCAATTAATGGTGAAAAAATAAAAAAATGGTTGAAAAATGCTTAACTTTCATGTCAAACTTAATTAATTCTGGACTTGCAAGAGAATACCAGGTCAACTTGATGTATGATTGGTTGGTTTTTGTCACATTCTTGCTAACAGTCATAACTTGTGAAAATGTTATGACAACTACACAACTGCATTTAAAGGTCAGTATGTCAAATTGGAAAGTATTTGGGGGAAAGACAACCTTCCTTCTGGGGGTGAAACGACTTCCACTAGAGGATAAACTGGCAAGGGGGCAAAGAACCATATGGGTACTCATTTAGAATTAGTATGACATATTTGCTGTGGAACAAATTGAATGGTTAGTGCTGGGGAAGAAGGAAAAGCAATGGTCTGACCTGTATTTGAACCCTCAACCCTTCTGTCATACTGGTATATCATCTAGAGCAGTGCACTTTATACAGACTGCATTATGAGCGCTGTTGCCGGTAGAGTGGTTTCAGATGAAATAGGCTAGGTACTGTCTAACAGTACTACCTGCTATATAAAGATATTGATGTATGTATATAGGCCTAGAGGTATACCTTTATAGCCAGTTAAACACCTTATTAACAGTATGCATACATGTATATGCATATGTATAGGGATGTACAATGGCATGTACATTCTCATGTGTGCACATGGTCTACATATTGCCCACCTAAAACTTATACCTATGGATACATAAACATGCGTTTGTGTATTATATTCACAACCCAGGGTGTATTCCATGTAAAGCCAAGGTAAGCCAAGGGTTTCGTAATTGTACTCCGCATCCATCTGTGCACCTACAATGCTACATCTGCAGGCATGCTTACATACATACAGTGTACACGTATGTGTTGCATGCATGGTAATCGTACAAATTGGCAATGCATGTACTAGTATATGGTACCCACACAGTAAGTAGCAATCCTTATGCGATTGTGCATACTTATGTGTACATGTACATAATGCAGTACAGCATTCATTGGCAGTACAAGTACTGTGTGGCACAGTATACTGTACGTTTATCATACGACAAAAATCAACCCCGGCGCCAGGAGTATAGCTTGCCCGCCGCTACGCCAAGAAGGAGGTGGTGCTAACGCAGAAAATCTTCATGTTAGAGTGCACTGAAAGCAGACTGTCCCTAACTGTAACCTCAACCCTATTGCTATGCCAGGCCTCAAACTTCAGATCTCAAGAGACAAGGCTATTTGGCCTTCGTTTGAGGGCATCAAGGCAATAAGGCAGGGCATTACGGCCATTTTCAAATTTCAATAAGGGCACGATAGCAATTTCTAAACATAACAAATTTAGCAAATACCCATGCAAGAGATTTTCTAACCTAAACTCCTGGGTCTTAGATGCACGGATTGCCTCTCAGACGGTTCGCAAAATTTTGTAGAACTTGTCCCAATGTACTTCGATATCAATTTCAAATTGGAGGTGCACAGGTCATAAGCACATTTCCAAAGACTCAACTTCAGTTACAGTGTTATAGTAAGCACATGATCGACATAACTTGATCTCAATGTGGGGATTTTTACACATTTAACTTCCATTGACCGTATTGCGAGTTGTGATTGGCCCATTGCTTTTTACATAGACTTGCTGTTGTATTTCAGTGTGCAAGTGCGAAGCAGGCTGCGAAGCTTCAGCTTGTAAGTTAATTTTAACCATTTTACCAGGGCATTACAGCAAAAAGGAAATTCACGACGGCAATGGCCGTCATGGCGGCTTTTAAATTCGAGGCCTGCTATGCGTGCGTATCCACAAATGACATAGGTTTCAACTAATGATTGCAAATTAGAGCCGCCATGGTACTCCCATTGAAACCTCAACATTTTGCTCAAGTACTTGTTCATATACATAGGCAAACAATTGGTACTGTGGTACACTGTACGTAGGGTCTAGGCTATAAGCCAGTCTGCATTTTGTGCACTACAACACAAAGATCTTCTGTGTGAGCACCAACTTCTTCTTGGCATAGTGGCGGGAAAACTGTTCTCCAAGCATTCCGGTTAATTCCTGTTGTGTGATAAATATACATGTACAGTATACCATGCTACACGAAACTTGTATTGCCAATGAATGGTGTATACATTACGTACATGTATACATTAGTATGTACAGTACAATTGCATACTGATTGCTGCTTATTGTGTGTATACCGTATACTTGCATTGCTAATGTGCTATCACCACGTACTGTATGCTCCACGTACATGTGTGTACACTCTGCATATGAACCCACGCCTGCAGATTGCTATGTACTGTAGCATTGTAGGTGCACATAAAATCCTGGCATGCAATCACAAAAACCTTGGTGTACCTTGGTGGAGGGCTTTACATTGAATGCACCCTGGGCTATAGGCCTAGGTCCAGCCTAGGCTAGTGAGTGTATCTTGAGTTGGTCAGTGCCTTGAACCACTCACTGCATTCAAACATAGCACGGACACATTGTACAACACACATAAATGCGCCCAAGAAGTCTGGAAGTGGTTACAATACAAGTCCTTCAAATGTTTCATAGTTTTTCATTCAACAATTGCAGAATTAAATAAATGGGAGATGACTTTTTGTTTAGGGTGGTGGCAGTTAGCAACAGGGTGGTCTGATATTAACAACAACAGGATGGTAATAAGCAACAAAATCTGACATATTTGATCACTCTTTTTTTGCACTCACCCAGTCGAATCGAAATTCCATATTCATCCTAGATGTGAACAATATATCTGGTCAAATACTGTCACAGAAATTATTGGCTTAAATGGTGATAGACATGTAAATTTAGGTATAAGTCAATATCCTGCCAGCTGGGAAGTAAGTTTTAGTTCAAGTTTTCATGGTGTACACTCTGCACCAACCCTATGTGGTGGTCCATCAATAGAGCAATTCTTTTGGCTATAGGGCCCAGTCTGGCCTAATTTAAAAAAAAAATATCAACCTTGTAGGTAGAACCTTTGGTAAATTGCTATCCTGCCTGGGGGCTAAAGCACTATATGTGACACATTTTTAAACATGCATGATAGCCTACAAAGTTAACAGACCAAGGCCAAGAGGGGTCCCTGTGCACCTGTTGCACCTGGCCTGGATCCTACACAGATTACAATGTAATAAATCATTGCAAAAGGTTGCAGATGGTAGGCTTACAACACTTTACAGTACCTGAAAGCCAAGGAGGATGACCTACATATTTAGGTGCATGAATTTCAAGTCAAGCACAGAAAAGACATGGATTATCAAAGAAAAACTGATGTGACTCATTATTCATGTTGCCCAAATTAAAACTCTAATGGAGTGAACAAAAAAATTAGTCTTGTGGCTTCTAGACTAGATAAATGGCCAACTTTGGATATATATTTACAGATGTATAAGACAAGCCAGTGCCCATTTTTTTTCTTCTTTTTTGAGAAAAAAAAAAAAAAAAACTGTTTCGGTACTGATAGAAACTTAATTTGTACTTCACTATTACTTTTTCAGACAGGAGAATAACAATAATGTGTTGGTAAGTCAAAAGTTAAATTACAGTGTTTCATTGAAAGAAATGTAAGGTGCATCTTGTTTCTTCACTGTTTACATCATATAGGCATTGTAGTGAGGGGAAATGAAGAATTTTGCACATGTCACTGCTTCTCTTTGTTCTCTGCCATGCATGGCATTGTGATGTTCCTTCTTGTACTGTAGATCTGTTACTGTAGTATAATCTGTGGTTTTGATCATAGTGGTGTAGTGTATGATACAAACTGGCTGATACCCTGCTACTGAAAAAAATCATCAGCTTTTAAAGTGCACTATTCATTGATCATTCTCTACTGCTCATGCCTGTAACTTTTTAAAGTTGCTTACAGTAGTGTGTATGTATACCCATCAACCCAAGTGTGTGGGAAGCATGCGGTAGCCTAAGTTTCAAAGGCTTGGAAGTGTTGTGTCAAAGTTTTGATTTCATTCTGTGGAGAGTTTTTTTTTCATTAGCTTTCCCTACAGGCTTAAATGGTGTCATTCTCTATGTGATCCTTGAAAGCTATCATGAGTTTGTGTATAAAATCTTTGGAACAGTGGCTTTTGTCCTTACTTTTGTTACAAATGTGGATCAGTTGTAAAGGCAGCCAAAGATACAGTACATTTAAAAATGAAAATATCATCATGTAATTTTTAGACTCAAACTTTATCTTTGTGAAGATGCTCAGAATGCTCATGGTAGAATCAAGAATAGCCTTGGAATCTTAGGGAGCTGTATGTTTAAAAATCATGCCATACAACATTCAAAAGATTTGAAATGACATCAAATCATTACATACAGTATAAAAGTGTTTTGTAAATTTGTGATGTGTGCTGTGAGTTGAACAGTACTCTTTACAAATATGCATGTGAGTAAGACTACAGTGCCACATGATAAAAAGTCACATCTGCTATAGTTTTTGAAAGTTTCATCCAACCAGAGTTAAGAGTTGGTGAAAACACTCTTATTGATAACCAGTACGTCCACCAACAGTTCATGTATGTATACTATACAGTGGCCTTCAAAGGTACAGCATGCTACCAATGGTGAAATTAACAGGGTGCCAGGCACTGTCTGGCATCCATTTGCTGCTATGCAGGGTCAGTTAGAACCAGGAAAAGTTACTAGGAATTCAATTTTTACTAAAAAGTAGGCCCTGTGGTTTGCCATTCTTGAACAAGAAATGCATACAAAGTTGAAAATTTCTCAGCGTCTCCTGTTCAACCCAGAGTGTCCTTCCTCAGTTTAAATCAAAAGCAAGGAAAGGAGGAGACGTCTTGTGGTAAAAGTGGTCCTGGTACTGTACACAGTGGACATTGATTTCACCCATGGAGGCCACATAAGCTGATCAGTGGTTTATTGGATGGTGCTGTGCATGAGGTAGTGTGTTTAGTAGAATTCTTTTTCACTTCATGGAGTAGGGAAAACAAGCCAGTGAACCACAACTGGAAAAAAGCCTTGGTCTGCTCGACCTGAACCAGTAGGTTGGAAACTCTGCCGTAAAACTCCATCTAATTAACTTCACTTCACTTCATGGCACCTATTTTCAGTTCACATTTCCATTCGCTGTATGAGAGGAATCAGTACAATGTCATGACACCTCCCTTTACTAAAAAAGGAGGAAAAAAAATACCAGTGTGCATGAAGCTTGGACTGGTGGTTGGTAGTGTACTGCACGGTTACGGTTATACCATACACCCACTGTTTTGTAAAATTATACTACTGGTATTTGTGATCATTAAGAACTTGATATTGGTGTGGACCTTTCATACACTGCACACTTAAGAGTTCACTACCCTTTGTGCTTGCAGGAATTTACAATCTCATTGCTGGTCTTGTGAGTATTGTGAGGTATTGTAGTGTACAGTATGCTACTGTAGCCTTAAAACGGTGTACTGTATTTGTGTGCATGATGTTCTGTAATGGTTACTGGTTTGAACTACCTGTACTGTATGTGCTCCTTTTTAAGTGCTGTAAGTTTATTTCCTACATTATCTAACTACTGGACAAAGAAGTGTTCTATTCTTTAGTGTACACTGTTTGCATGGCTTCACTGAAGTTTGGACTTGGAAATTCTGGTTCATGACCAAAACTTTCCCAGATTTGGATTCTACCAGAGACGATAGGGCCTACCACCCATTATAGGGAAGATTCATTGAATGCAGCTAAACTCAAGGGCTTACTGGCTCATCCAGGTTAAGGTTGTAATATAGCAATTCTGCAGTAACTCACTAGTTTTGCGTCTCATGCTTTTCATGGACTATCCAAATTGTGGTACAATGAAGTTAATGAACAAAGATTGTGCCAATGATGTGCATTTTTACTTAGACCTACATACAGTACAATGTACAGCAGTACAGCAAGTTACTTAAAATGATTTGTGTTTACTGGTATGAGAGCAGAGCTAATTTTCTTACTGGTATGGGAGCAGAGCTGATTCTTGTACTGTGTTGATTTTGTACATAGTTCAGTGGCAGTGTCAGGGTTTCAAAAGGAAGGGGGAGGGGCAGCAAGGGGGAATTAAGGGCAGGGAAAAGTATTTAAGGGCAAAAATTGCGAGCACAGTTTCAAAAGGAATGTGTAGTGTGAACTCTTGCTGGTCGCAGGACATATTTTTGGTTTCGATGAAAAGAGAAACCTATGCATTCATGATGGCGTGCGTGTGTATGTATGTGTGTGTGTGCGCGTGTGTGTATGTGTGTGTGTGTACTTGTTTCGTATTCAAACAGAGGACCTGAACAATGGATTTTAGGTCCTCTGTTGGAAATTGAATAGATTTCTGGGGTCCTCTCCTGTGTGAACAATAGAGAGTCTATTGTTAAGGTTAGGGTTAAGGAAGCAGGAACAAAGGAAAACACAATGGGGTCCTCAGGTCGTGTGGAAAAAAAACCTGTGTGTGCGTGTGTGTGTGTATGTGTGTGTGTTTGTGACACTTTGCTTGTTTACATGATATCTTGAGAAGGGAAAATCTGACAATTCTCAAACTTGGTACACAGATACCCCATACTGAGAGGGAGAACCCTATTGATTGTGGTGGAGGTCAAAGGTCATCTGGGGACACAGGGAGTCAAACCCCAAAATCCTTGTTTACACGATATCTCAAGATAGGAAACTTGGAGTAATTTCAAACTTGATGTGTTGATGTGTTATGCTGTAAGGAAGAACCCTATTGATTTTGGTGGAGGTCAAAGGTCATCTGGGGTCACAGGGGGTCAAACCCCGAAATCTTTGTTTACACGATATCTCAAGATAGAAAACTTGGATTTATTTCAAACTTGATGTGTTGATGCTTTATGATGTAAGGAAGAACCCTATTGATTTTGGTGAAGGTCAAAGGTCATTTGGGGTCACATGGGGTCACATGGGGTCAAAACCCCAAATCCTTGTTTACACGATATCTCAAGATAGAAAACTTAGATTAATTTCAAACTTGATGTGTTGATGCTTTATGATGTAAGGAAGAACCCTATTGATTTTGGTGGAGGTCAAAGGTCATCTGGGGTCACATGGGGTCAAACCCCAAAATCCTTGTTTACACGATATCTCAAGATACGAAACTTGGAATAATTTCAAACTTGACATGTTGATGTGTTATGATGCAAGGAAGAACCCTATAAATTTTGTTGGCGGTCAGAGGTCATTTGGGGTCACATGGGGTCAAACCCCGAAATCCTTGTTTGCACAATATCTCATGGCAGGAAACCTGGATCCCTTTCAAACTTGATATGTTGATGCATTATGAGGTGAGGAAGAACCCTATCTATTTTGGTGGAGGTGAGAGGTCATTTGGGGTCACATGGGGTGAAACCCCAAAATCCAATTTACACGATATCTCAAGATACAAAACTTGGAATAATTTCAAACTTGACATGTTGATGTGTTTTGATGCAAGGAAGAACCCCTTTAAATTTTGTTGGCGGTGAGAGGTCATTTGGGGTCACATGGGGTCAAACCCCGAAATCCTTGTTTGCAGAACATCTCATGGCAGGAAACATGGATTCATTTCTAACTTGATATGTTGATGTGTTATGAGGTGAGGAAGAACCCTATCTGTTTTGGTGAAGGTCAAAGGTCATTTGGGGTCACATTTTGTCAAACCCCGAAATCCTTGTTTACACGATATCTCAAAGTAGGAAATTTGGATTGATATCAAACTTGATATGTTGATGTATTATGATGTAAGGGAGAACCCTTTTGTTTTTGGTGGAGGTCAAAGGTCATCTGAGATCACAAGGAGTCAAAGTCTGAAAATCTCCTTAATGTGATATCTCAAGTATGGAAAGTTGGATAAAGTTCATATTTGTTATGTGGATGTGTTATGGTTAGGAGATGGTCCCCATTTCTTTTAGTGGAGGTCAAAAGTCATCTGGAGTCACCGATGGTCAAAGTCTGAAAACCTTGTTAACGTGATATCATATGTTTAGGAAGCTTGGATACATTTCCTATTTGGGAAAGTGGATGCATTATGGTCAGGAGATGGTTCCTCTTGTTTTGGGCAGAGATGAAAGGTCATCTGGGGTCTCCAGGGGTAAAAGTTGTAAACCCTTTTAAATGTTATTTTTCAAGATAGCTGCCTGTTTGTCTGCCTGTCTGTATGTTGGTCTGTCTATCTATCTATGTATGTCCTTTATGGAGGTCAAAGGTCATCTGAAATAACAAAATTATTTTTTGAACATGCTAGTATAACATTTGAGTGAGAAGATTAACGGTGCATGATGGCATTATTTGAAATGAAAAATTTAGGTATCATCGAAACCTCAATGCATTTTTGCATTCTGGTTTTCTTGGCTTTTTAGTGACGCTTATTGGGTAGAGGACCAGCACTAGAAAATGAGAAGTCCTGATTGCACATCCCGGTTGAGTCAACTTTGCTCTAAATCGGCTCAGAAATTTGAGCTTGACCTTTTTCATTGTCACTCTGCTGTATCAGAATAAATGTTTTAAGTTACTGTAAATGAAAAGCATACATTGGCAGACTTTACAGTAACCCTCTTGTGGAATTTCAGAATAGTAAGCCTACTGCTCTGACCATACTCAAGTGTACCACCTTATGATTTTGTGGTACAATATTTAATTATCACTGTTCTTCATGTGTTAAATTTATACTGTACCAACTTTAATCCTGCAGAACTTCAACACATGATCATCTACTATGCCATTGCCTGCACAAATGCATACTCATTTGCATAATTTACATTGAATAATTTTTGTTCAAATCCATAGCATTCAGTATTTGCTGTAGAACTTTCAACTTGTGCATAGTACTGTACAGCACATCAGAAAGAGACAGACATGAACAGCAAGTTCCCTTGCATACAGTTGTTTATTGTATCAACTGAGTATTGCCATGCATGTACAAGTTTGAAAGGATGGTTTGTAACCAAGTAAGACTGTTTGACGACATTGAAATACTGTAGTGTTCATATCGAGTGTTTAATAATTTTGAGTCATTAGTGTACTTGTTTAACTTCATGAATATTTCTAAATTGGTGAAAAAGCACACAGACTTTATCACTGTATGTTAGTTCACTTTCCACTGTAAACTTTTATCAGATTTTATGTTTGTCTTGTGAATTTCAACAAGGGTGTGGTACCCTAGCTGTGCTGTAATTTAGTTCCTAATTTTTTATTTGCCTGTACTGTGGCCCACAGTAATAACAGGATTA
This sequence comes from Holothuria scabra, assembly GCA_037179385.1. Classification (NCBI taxonomy): domain Eukaryota; kingdom Metazoa; phylum Echinodermata; class Holothuroidea; order Aspidochirotida; family Holothuriidae; genus Holothuria; species Holothuria scabra. Next base: position 48,414,335 of record CM074185.1, read on the forward strand.
CTGTACTGTTACTGCAATATCATGTTACTGTACACAGCTGTCGTTGAACAAATAGATTCTGAACTGTTTGTTTTGTCAGTGTACAACCCATAGCTGAGATTAATACAAAAGTCATAGTTTTAGATAAAATTTTCAGGTTGTGTTACAGGTGAGTGGTAGAATTTTGATTAATTGCAATCAATGTGTAACACACCAGTGTGAAATGGGTATGCTTGCATAGCATACAGTACAGCAGTCAGTACTGCTCATATTTACGACAGGAAAATATAAAAAATTCAAAATTGAAAGTTGCATTATTTTGAAAATCAAACAGGTTCAAAATATTTTTCTTTTTTCATCTAATCCATCTACAGTAATTCATCAAGGAAATTAAAACAAAGAATTTTTATTTTTTCATATTTGCTGATACTAAAGGAGAAATGGCTCAATTTGTAATTTTTACACTTTTGAAACCAGGTACTGTCTAGTGTGTTATATATTTAATATGTTTTTATGTGTAGGAACTCAGAGTCATTTTATTTGGTACAGTTTGAATTAAACTTTCTTATGTTGTCTAAAGTAATTAATTTGTATTGATATAATAAGTTTGTGTGCAATATTAAAAAAATTCCAGGGAGGCCAAGAACTTTAAGTGCAATGTATGGTGAGGCTTGAGACATTTTTTGCAATAGATATAGTACAATTGCCATTGGTGACTTAAAATTAGAATGGAAATATTACAAAAATGGTATATATTCATCAGTTTTCGTGCTACTGTACATGGGAGACCAAAAACTGAATAAGTCTTCTCTTTTATACCATACCGTGAAGTTTCTACAGAGCTCATTAGTTCCTGAGTATACTCAAATTTTACTTGGTTATCAAAATGTTGAGACAGGTCTGCCATTGGTGTAAATGTCAACATTTTACCTCTACCAGAACCAAAGTCCATCAGAAGCTTTTCAATTTTTTCATATGCTGCTCTAGCTCAATTATGTTGTCTGTCATCATGTCTTTTTGTAGTATTGTGGAACAAACTCATTTGCCTTGCGCTTATTTAATGACACTTTTAGGTTAGGAATGGCAATTCACATGAATTGAAAATGTTGTGTACCCGAAAAGACTGGTATACCGTATTTACTCTATTAAACGCCCCCTCTCTAATAAACGCCCCCCAACTTTTTCGTCACATTGCATAAAGTGAAATTGTTAATTCCAAAGACAATATGGTAAAAGTAAAATGAAATAGTCCTACCTTGAAGCCACGAAATCTAAAGTCTCATATCCTGAAGTGAAAGGCATGTTTCTGCAACTAATTTCTGTTGATATCCATAACGCTATCACATACCGCGAACCTGTACTGCTTCGTTTGCGATTCGAAAGTGGTACTGTACATACCGTAGGTATACAAATATTCGCTAGCCTATCCGAACAGCCTAATATGAAAATCCAAATTAATAAAACGTCTGCGAAAGCTCCTGTAACTTGCTGCTGATATTAAGGTAAGATTCCTTGCCTGTAAATTTAACTCCCCCTTAACGCCCCCCTTAACGAAAATTTCACGCCCCCGGGGCGTTTAATAGAGTAAATACGGTAAGTTCTTTAATTTTGATGAGAATATAGGCTGTGTTTTTGATCTTCAGGTACAGAAATACACAGTAGTACACATTTTCAGCTGATATGCTTGCAATGACTTTAAATGCAAAACCAAAAAATAGGATGGTGGTGTGGGCATGCGCTGTGAATCAGAACCATTATGGTTTGGACCCGAATCAATCATGTCTGTCACACATAAATGTAGGACATTAAGTGTCTTGACTGTTCCTCAACCATATTTTTTTTGGCCTTCTTTGTCTGCAGACATGTCAGCAAATGAAAATGTCTCACATCCAGGTTATGCTGCCCCGTTTTCCCACAAAGGTATTGTATGCATTTGTTTAAAATCTATGCCTTGTAACTGGGGTTTTGAATGATTTGAATGAGGAAGTTTGGTTATTCACTATGTTGGTTGTGCACATGCCCAGTTCTTTGTTCAAATTGTTGCGGTAAACAAGCCAACCCCACACCTACAATGTCACATGTTTCAAAATTTGAGTTTACATGAAAATTTGGTGACATTCTTTCTTAATCCAACAATATCATAAGGAGGAATCATTAATATGGTTTTGTACAGTGGACTGTGTCTAAACTGCCTTTTCCTGGTAAAAAACAGTATGTGCCAGTAGTGCAGAGTCCCTATTTCTCTTTGGGTTGGTAATAAATTCAGATTTATGCTTAGTGGTGTATACCCTTACCGCATGAAAACAAGAGAAGGCCATACACTATGTGCTGGGCTGGGTTTGTGTATTGTACACTGTGCCCCACAATTCCCTGCTCCAATGAATTATGGAACTAGCTTATTGGCTGATCCTTTTTTTAAAGGCCTGCTTCTTTCCTTTTTGCACCAATAGGAAGAAGTTATTTCTGTCAACTGTGAAACCTCTTTATGGTTCTGGTTGGGTCACTTGGGGAATGAATTCTGAGCTGCTGTATTGTTAGATTTGTACCACCTTTGCTCAACATGTCTCTTTCTCTTTTAGGATTTCAAGAAGGAAATGGTGCAGAGTTCTTTCAATCCTTCCAACAGCAACAGGTACCTTATTCTCAACCTCAAGCAACACCGGCTCCCACACAGTCACCATCCATGAATCCTGCCTTTCAGCCCCAAGGACCACCAGTATTTTACAATCCAATGGACTACCAGAAAGCAGCAGGAAATACTCTCCCTACATCTACCCATCAAAGTACGCCCTGGCAACAGGAGCAACCACCATTGAACGGAATGGATAATGACAGATATACAAATCAAAGTTGGAATCAGCAAGGTGTTTACTCAAACCACTACCCAAATGAAAGCACCAACAATGGCGACCCACAGTTTGTAACAGATGGGAACCCCCATACTGCGGAACAGAATTGGCATGGACAAATCCCTAATTTGAATCCACAGTATCCAGAGACCTGGAACTACAATAATCCACACGGACGATCTAATCAACCCAATTTTAATCAGAATTATCAAGCTAGCAATCCTTTAGAAGGGCAGCCAGGGGGACAGGCTGCACCCCATCAGTTTGGAGGTGTTAATCCTGAATTAGATAATGAATCAGTATCTAGTGGTGGGGGTTTTTCGGGGTTCTTTAATGACAGGGATGAGGATGATGTTGACCTTGTTCACCCAAAAGGTAAAGAGGCAGGGCATGATGGTTCAAACACAATGAGTTTATCAGGTCCAGATATAATCCCTGCAGCATCACAAGACATGAATGCGGAGTACACCGAGCCATCATCCATTGGCTTACCTACAGTATCAGCAAGTGGCATTTCAGAACCTAAAGGTATTAGTGTGCCAGATTTAGGACAAAAACCACAGAGCCATGGGGATGTACCTCCATCCCAAGAGGAATCCTTTTTAGGAGGAAATGTTGGGCAGTCTAATGTGAGGACAGATTTTGAACTGAATCCTGCATCACCTGAAATTCATCCAGGACAGGAACCAGGTGGGTTTCATTCAAATGTTGAGAGCTCTGAATCTGCCAAGCAGTATACACATCCCCCAACTTTTTCTGGTGACCATCATAAAAGTGCACCCAGTGTACCTCAGATTGGTGGTATTGGTAACAGTGGTCCTATTTTATCAGCAGTAGGTATGCCTGAAATAGTAGAACAGAGCAGTTTGGCAAAACCAGAACTGTTGCCCACAGAGGCTCATAACTCTGAGTGTAGGCCAAGAACTCATAGCAGTGACTTAATTTCTGATATCCATGACACAGGTAAAGAAGCATTTTTTGATAAAAGTCCCTCAGAAGAAGATACAAGTAGGGTCCCTGCAGATGGCCAGGTACTGCCGTCATCTTCTGCAGGTGCCCCAGGTGGAAATGTGCCTATTGGCTTAGCTGCTATAAATGAAAACCTTGATCTTGGGAACTCGACCAGAGGAGGCGATAATGCCAGTGGTGTCCCAGCCACCACAACAGAGGGTCATCCAGATTTGTCCACCAGTACAGCATCAACAGGTCACAATTCAAAACCTGACATAACTAACATTAATGACTCTGAGCAGATGCCCAATTTACCACCCTCTGGACCATCCAGTCTGACAACAACATCACAATCTTCTTCTGATCTAGACACAAGTCATACCAGTGCCTTTCGTACTATTTCTGGCAGACACACCCCAAAGCTGGCACCAGCAGTTAACCCATCACCCCCTTTGTGGTCAACAAATGATGCACCTGTAGCAGGAAATATTCTGCTAGCACCACCACTGGCACAGCCACCCATAATGCAAATGTTACACCCCTCTCCGGTAAAACTTCAGCCCAAATCCCAAGGGCCTATGGGTCAAACCTCAGGTATTGCACCCCTGAAGGCAACCCCTGATGCCCTAGGTCCAGGATCTCTTACAGATCAGGTGTCAAGCAGCTCTGCATCAAATATAAATACTGTTACCCAGCAGTTAGGGGTAATGCAAATAGACCCCAGCAATCAACCTAGTGTATCCCAAAATACCAGTACTGACAGCCAGCCACATCCACCAACCAGTCAACCAACCTTTGAGTTTGGAAAGGGTTATCAAATGCCACCACCAATTATATCATCAGCAGGATCAGCAGCTGAGATGCAGCAGACATCTTCACCGCAGGAACAAAGAGAATCAACCTCCCAAGCCGTAACGGAACAATCACATCTGGTGTCAGGGCAGCCTACAAGTGTCACTCAAGCAGGGCCATATTCAGGGGCTCCAGAAGCTGGTCAGCAGCCACCAGTAAGTCAAGGCTACCCTCCAGGTGTCTACAGTAGTCCAGGTGGACCACCCCATCAGCAGGTATGTTATCCTTTAATCTCCTTCTGATGGTTCCCTCTATATGTTCAGTGTGGAATATGCTAACTGACTTGTTCCTGTTTTTGTAAAAAGTGATGTCAAAATTGAAAACCTAATATTTAAAACTTCCAATTTTCTGATGAGAGATTCAATGTTTTATATTTCTTTCTTTTTTCAATGTATTGCAAGCCTTAGTAGTATAGCTCAGTATAATCCCTAGCTGAGTTAGCCCTTGTTTTATCTTATTTCAGCACCCTCATGCCTATCCAGGGTATAACGCTCCAGGACAACCAGCGTACGACCCAAGATATGGACCCTATGCTGGTCATTGGGACAGATATGGGCGACCTGCATATGGTACAAGGTATGATGCCTCTGGTAGGCCAATGCCTCAAGACAGGTACCAGCATCAGTATGGGCGCAAATCACCATACCAACAAGGAATGGAGAGAACTGGTGGGGGTTATGACTATAATCGACCACCTTCCAGGCAGGGCTCTGAAAGGTCTCACTCTAGACAAGGCTGGGGACACCCTGGTGCAGATTACAATTATCAAAGATATTACAAAGGTAGGAACTTCTTTGGAACAGAGGAAAAAGTCAACGGGCATTTGAGTTACAAATACTATGCCACAGAATATTGGTTAAAAATATTTACTTTGCAGAATACCTTATTTCACTGTCCCTGTGTATGCTAAATATGGGCAAGTTTTATATACCTTCTCCATGATAGGGAATGTTTAAAGTGTACCTCAAGTCAAAAAATTCAAAAAATATAAAAGAGCATGAAAATGAATTCTTACAGTCCAACTCCCATCTTCATAGGACATTCTTGTGCAGAGATATAAAATGCTTATTCACTTAAAACAAATTGGTCCATTGGGTAATAATTTGTGACTTTCTTGTTTGTACAACTCACATGACCTGCTTTGTTTTCCTTTGAAAATAGAAATGTTTTTATGACCTTGAATACTTTCTGTTTGCTTGCATAGCATATTGCACAAAGAGGGCTTAATTAATTACATCACTCTATAAGAGTAAGAGTGATATGGTACACCTTGGTACAAGGTGCAGTAACATTTGGAAAAACAAAGAAATACAAAGATTGTAAACTGAGTAGTACAACAATGACATTACAAACTATTGCGGGATGTAACATTTTAATTTGAGTGAATAAACTTCAACATATTATACCTCAGCTCAGGAATGTGCTACAAAGATGGGAGCTGGACTGTTAGAATTTATTTTTCATGGTCTTTAATATATATTTTTAAATTTTTTTTACTTGAGGTGCACTTTAAGCAAAAATTAAATTTTCATATGTGAAAGAAGAACCAAATTTTTACACAGGGTGGTGAAACTTCCATTCAAGTTGAACTTGTATTTCTCCAGATATCAGTAAGTGAAGTTCCAAGATTTGTGTCCCAAAATGAGCTTGGGTGCTGTGAAGGTTATACAGTATCACTTCCTGACATTTACAAGGAAAGCTTTGTTTCCCTTTGTTTTTCAGGCTGTTGTGTTGATGGTGAAGTTAATAGGGATAGGACCTCTCTGTGGGGAACGCAAAGTTTGCGCAGTTGTCATGAAAATTTTAAAACCACATTCTGATAACATGAGATTATCGAGGAGAAAATTGGTTGTCAAATTTAAAGGAAAACAAAAGACTGACCATTTACGTGAGGATACGATGTCATGATTTTTCTTCAAGTGCAGTATTTGTTGAAATGGTTGTAATGTAACCTGCTCATATCTTGAGAGCCGCACATCAGATTTTCAGGAAATTTCACCAAAATGCAAAGAATGAATATTCTTCCAGCCAGGGTTGTCACCACGCCGGTCGGGACTAACCAGCACCAGACACTGCAGACTGGTATAACACCTAAAAAGCAAGGCTTCCGACCGGCACAAAAATGATCTGTACTGAAAAATAATGAAATTGACATTAGCCTATATCTGAAAAATTCAATGGGTTAAAAATGAGGTGGATTCTAGAAGGGTAGGGTGAGGTACAAATATTGGGTCAGATGCTTAGCCGGCACTCAAATTGGGCTGGTGACAACCCTGCTTCCAGCATAGCAAAATTTAATGTCACCTGAAATGCTTCTATACAGCAGTGTAAATTTTTTTCCATGCATATTCTCAGTTTAATCTATGACTTGTAACATCTTGTGATGAATGAGTGAGATGTTCTTGTCATATGACTGGTTGGGTTTCCCATGAACAATATGTGTGTGCATTATACAAACAATTATACACACTGTACTTGATTGACTTCTCATCTGACAAATTGTATACTGAATATCCTTACGTTTGGGTCAAATTACAGTCATTTTGTAAAAGAATTCAATCCAATTTTTGTGAGGTTTGGTGGATAACTTCCCCATTGATGGTCAGAAAAAAGCCACAAAGTTGCCATTCTGTGTAATTATATGATTTTTGTCAGAGGAGTATACAAAGTGAAATGAAAACTAAGTAGTGTGTGCCATCACATTAACAGAGAGCATCTATCAGATTTACCCGTAAAAATCAGATTGATCTAAGAACAAATATCACCCTGTTGAGCTATACGTAATGATGGTTGAACATTTTAGTGTGACCATTGTTAAATTTCTTAATAGAAAACTGGTTGTCTGGGTTATAAAAAACTGATTAGATCTCAGATTAAAAATCACTGTAGTGTGATTGTCCCTTAAAACTGCATTTTTTTGTTGATAATTTTGACCTTGCAGAACACGTGTGTGACTACTTATTGCAGTTTCTGAAATTAGTATTTGTATAATATTGAGCTGTTTTTTCCAAACCCTCATGAATTGGAAAACAGGACAATGCTTTTTTTGAGGATGTTTGGGTGGGTAATTATAAAGGTATAAGTTTTGAAGGATTTTGTTATTACTGTAACTTGGCATATGCCAAATCTAAAAGCTGACAATCACTTCTCTTACAGTGTAGAAGTTACAGTATTTAAATAATTGGTATGCATAGAACAATAAAAACAATTGAGTCTTTGAAGTTACGTCACTTATGCGCCCTGCTGGTGGACAATCATGCCAAATGCAAACTGTGGCTTTGTGCTGCACACATTGCACAGTGTGCACTGTGGTATGCGCGTGTGTGTACACATTCATGAAGCAAGCGTGCTGAATGTGGTCTGCAACATAGTTGCATGAATACTTCAACATGGCCCCTGGGGAGATTTATGATGTCATACGAAAAGCCTCTCTTGTTCAATAATCTGTACTTGAAACAAAGGTAACATTCCAAATACACAGAAAGAGGTATGATGCAATGATGCTGATGAACAAATCCCCTTGCTGGATTTTAGCAAAGGTTCCTCATGTACTCTGTTGATACAAATGTTTCCTGACTAGTAGTGGAGACCTGTTGCAGCTTCCTAGCCTTCCTGAAGTAATTGTGAAGGTTCACTTTTATCACAGAATTTGGGTGGTGCACTGCTTCCTACATTCAACTGCCACAGAGCAGTAGAAATTGACCCTGGATGAAATCAGTGTTTGATTTCTGCTAAACTTTCCTTCCAGGAAATTTGTTTACTTAAGGAAGTGTTTATTCTGTTGAGTAGGGTATTTTGTTAGATGGTTTGGTTTGTACAAGTGTAATATGTGGAAAGGTTGTAATTGTTGTCACAGCCCCTTGGAACTAAACTAGCAGCTCCTATTAAACAGAAGTGGGAGACAAATGCTATATGTACTGTACAGCTTAGATTGTGTATAATTTAGGCCTATTGTACATCTGTGTGATCAATTTCTAATCGTTATAATGTTTGAAATTTTTTTTAGCATGAATAATATAGCATGCAGCTGTAGACTTTGAGCATGTAGTTTATAGCATTAGATCCATAGAAATGCAAGCCCAGTCTGCAACAGCTACAGCTGGGTTTGTACAGAACATGTCCTGGAAATCTACAAAAGTGAACCTGGGAAACCAAAATTTTGAATTTCCAGCTGTTGAAACTGAGGGAAAACAAGCAATCTTTCAAAAGATCCTGAAAAAGTTAAGGAGTTTTAGGAAGTGAACCAATTGTTCCAATTATCTCAATGTTAAGATGCGGTATTTTGTGAAAAAAAGATGAAAGTATGGAATCTGACTGTTTATAAAGGTCCTGGAAATTTCATTGGGGTCCTTAAAAGGTTTTGAATGTGGTTAACCCTATCCCCTTGTTTGGGTCCTTTTGGACCCATACAGAGAGCGCGGCTGTCACCCATCGTTACTGTTTCACGCAGAGCTCGAAACTGTGAGTAGCAGAAAATTGGGCCACAACGAGAGGGACAATAGTTTAAGGTCACAGGGTCAATAACCTATTGAAGCTGATGCGGGGCGTACTATGTCTGCTGTTCCACCCACTCCCGAGGCGCGCAAATATGCCCTGATTGGAGCACAATGGTAAAGGGTTAATCTAAAGTATCTGCAGCACGGGTCTGTGCACACATGCAGAGAGAGCGGCATCAGCTTTGCAGTAAACCCACTCCACAGGCTTATTTTAACCCTTTACCGTTGTTTGGGTCCTTTTGGACCCATGCAGAGAGCGCGGCTGTCACCCATCTTTACTGTTTCACGCGGAGCTCGAAACTGTGAGTAGCATAAAATTCGGCCACAACAACAAGAGGGACAATAGTTTAAGGTCACAGGGTCAATAACCTACGGAAGCTGATGTGGGGCATGCTACGTCCGCTCTTCTGCCCACTCCTGAGGTGCGCAAATATGCCCCGATTGGAGCACAACGGTAAAGGGTTAAGTCTTTTGGATAAATACAATGAGACATATATGGCCACACACAGTAGACTCACTTGACCCTTGTGTGAAGTTGAATTTATACTAATTGGATGAAACACCAACTGTCTGCAGTGGTTGTGTAAACTTGGGTTTTCCTCCAAATAAGGGAACACTTTGTGCCCTGTGGTGTCATATGCATGCAGTATATTATGGAGGGTACAGTTCTTGGTAATGAGGGAGATAAAAATAGGATAAATATGGTACTGTAGATGTAGCTGATGTGCAACAGGTCATATAATGAATAGATGTGTTGTCTTGCTAGGTCTGTTAGTGAGCCACAACTGGAAAAAAGGCTGTGGCTGGCTCGACTTGAACCAATAGGTTGGAAACTAGGCTGTAAAACTCAATCTAACTAACTAACTAAGTCTGTCTTTTTTAGACTAAGGGTGGGATAAAAGAATCTTGAGAATTTCAGGCGATCTTTACAGTGCTCATTGGTGTTGACATTTGAAGATAACATGTTGTTTAACATTGTTGGGGAAATTCAAGTTTTGATTTTTTCTTTTAAGATCGAGAGGAATACGCAAGGAGAGAAGACTACTACAGGCAATGGTACCAAAGCAGAGGCGGGTGGCCAAACAAATGGTGGAGAGCAGACGACTACCGGTGGTATGAATATTACCAGAAATCAAAAGCCCAGCAAGCTAAAAACTGGACAAGGGAAGGTGATCAGAGTGGAGAATGGAGGAATCAAACTGAAGGTACTGAAAATGAAGGTGGAAGGTCAGGAGAGAGAAGGTAATTATGATGCGACAATTAAACTTCAAAAAAACTAGACGGTTTGTACTTGCAGGCAAGTACTGATCGAAGCCACTGAAAATGGTATGAAACGAAATGAAAAAGCCCAATATTGCACCACTTGATTCCAAGCCTTGATCGAATGAATATTATAAGTGCTGTATAAAAATGAGCAAACGGCCTACCATGCTCACCATCTCAGAGAAAAATGTTCTGCCGCCAACACAACTTTAACCGCTGTGTCAGGTACGCACCTTTCACGCACAGATGGCTGTAAAATGTTCATGCCGCAGATTTGGACATATGCAAATGCGCATATTAAGCTGAGGCATGCCAACAGACTTTTAGTGGTTGCCAAGTGTGTTAAACAAGCGGGGATTTTTGATGATGTAGTCGTGGAGTAAGTACTAGCGTCAGTCTGCGTAGCGGCGTTCAAGTCTAGGACTATTTTATGAGTGATCATATCAAGTATATGAAGAAAGTCAATAGAACTGCATAACGATTATCGTCCTTCAAAAAGAAGACTCCCTACTTGCTTTAAATAGGCTGATTATTCTATTGGAACACCGTCAAGTCGGTGAAATTGGGGAAGTAGTTGAAATTTCCACTTCATGAAAAAGTCAAAATAACTGCGTGGCAGATGAAATGCTGTATAATGTTAGTATTGTTGGTGTGTAAATAGAGAGGCATCACACTGAAGATATTCATAGGCAGGGCCAAGAAAGAAGGCACAAGTTCATTTAACAAACTGAGCAAATCCAGTAATGGAAGCCGTAGGCTTCGATTAAAAAAAAACAAAAAGAATACAAAATTTAAAAAACCATGAAAATGGTGATGATGAGTGTGTAAGTTGAGGTTAGGTTAGATGGAGTTGTACGGCTCAGTTTTCAACCAATTGGTTCAAGTCAAGCTGGCCAAGGCCTTTATTCAAGTTGTGGCTCAATGGCTTGTTTTTCTTGCTCCGTTGGTGTAAGTTGAAAGGTCTGGCAGTTTAAGTATGTGCAGTATGAGCATTATAGTACCATGTGCCATTTCTGTCATGAATGGATTTTTTGTGGCATTCACCTAACATAGCAAAAAGTTTAAGCACTCCCTTTATTCTCATATTTTTCATCTCATTTTTTTTTTTTTTTTTTTATAATCTAGGCATTAGTCAGCTTGTAATGAAAGCCATACCAATGTTTCAAGTTTCAAACATTCTCTTGCAGGTCAGCAAATCTTATCTGTCATAGGGGTTTAAATCTTTCCTCCCCCAATGAAAAGGAAAAAAAGAATTTGTAGTTTAAGAAAGTTTTACATCAGTGATAGTTTGATGCTTTGGTATGGATTGGTTTCAGCCTCTGCCATCCATTGCATCAATGTCAATATAGGTTGGGAGCTAAAAACCTGAACAACTTTACTGTAGTGTGTCATGTAGAACTTGGAACATCTGCAATGTAATAGAAAATTTGACCACACCAAATGACAGAGGCCACACTTCACTGTCATATGGTCAACAGTCTTCATATTCCCTTTGTAGCATTTATGTATGTTTCACTGGAACTTGAAATGCATCCTCCTCTTTGGGAATTTGTCTGGGAAAACTTAATCTTGGCTTTTCAGAGAGAAAAATGAGAACTACAGTCTACAGTTGTGGCTAGCTTCTGCCTGGTCATGGACATAAGCTCTTTGCCTTTCATCTCTTAGGCCTTGCTTCTCAGTCTGTACTGTAGTCCTGATTCACCCAGTCGCAGTGGTCATCACCAACTCTTGCTTATTTTGTTATTATATTGCAGTTTTTCATCAGATTTCCATCATTCTGGAGGTGGAACCCCAGAGCAGTATGGTGCCAATCAGAGCAGAATACCAGATGCATCCAGTTATCAGCAGCAGAGTAGTTTAGGGTATGGGGAACAAGGAGGAGATGGCAGCTACACTCAAGGATATGGCAGCTATTCTAATGACTATGGAAACTACTCACAGAACTATGGAAGCTACTCTGAAGACATAAGCAGCCATACAGAACAAACTCAAACAGGTAGTAATTGACACTTTAACAGAAGGGGGCCCATCCCTCCATACTGAGCTACAGGTTCTATCAACGCTAACTTCTGTGTTAGAACTGCCAATGTTTGCAAATTATCTTTAGATTCATATTCCAAAGAATAATTTTTACTTGCTTTCCAATCAATGTCTTTGTCCTTATTTATCACTGTCCAGGTCTATATTCAGAGCTCTACTTACTTTTACAGACTTTACTGGAGATCCCTTTGTTTTGTTCATGTGCAGAGACCACTGTATTCCCATTCTTTGTAAGCTTAGATACATACACAGTTAAAAATTTCTTCAAGCCTATTCTGTACCCAAAACATGATTATGCATTGGTTTATACATACAGAGCTATTTCAGAATGTAATAGTGCAGTGGTTTTGGGGTGAACCCTATATTTATGAAGCAATTTGGTAGGGTAACATTTTTGGCAGCGAAACCATGCTAAGCAAGATTGTTAAGGGAGGTTTCGGAATAGGATAAAAGAAAAATGGGAGAAAGGCAAGGGGAGGTTTGTTGCGAAATGGGAGTCACTTACTATTCCTTACTGCATTTCATTATGGAGACACATGTTTCTTAAAGAAAAACTCAAGTCTTGGTCATGTAAACCATAAACTCTCTTATGGCTCAAATTAACCATGCGCCAACACATTCATTTCTAAATAATTAAACTTAATGAAGGCGAATCTCGTAAATACCTGTAGTGTATAACAGTTGTGAAAATTTGAGGCTAGTAGCTTCAACATCCATAGAACATAAAACTCTTGAGCTAGTCTATTAAACTAATTGTGACTTTGAGATGTTCCATAAATCAGTTCGTATTTCCCTAGATGCATTCTGGAAATTATTTCTCTAGGAAGTGTCTAAAGTCATTTTAAAACTGTTTCATAACTTTCTGTTGCACAGTGTCTCCCCCTCCACCTCAAAGAATGACACCCACCAAGTTTGGCATTGCACATGTTGTGGCAAGATTTAGTCCTGGTGGTCATTTAATAAAAGTCTTACCTAATACACCTGCTGATGGTATGCCTGCTACAGTGGAGATCCATCGAGTTGAGGTGAGTGGTTTTAAAAGATTAGAATTCAAAATTTTAAAGTTTTTCATGAACAATGTCACATTTTCCAAATTTAAAAATAAGTTTCATGTCATGCACCAGTACTTTTTCAAAAAGTGTCAGGTTTTCTTTGAGGTTTTGTTTCATCAGACCTCCACTACACCCCATTATTACCCATTGTTTGTTGTTGGTTAGCAGGCCATTGCTGCAGTTTCTGTGAGATCAACATTTGAATCTCACCTGATGACTCCATCTTGACATGTACTGCTTCTGTTGTTTGCACAGACACAAGAGAATATGAACAGTTGCCGGGGTCGAGCAATCCCTTATATTAATGCAAACACTGGCTAGAACATCAGTCTTCATTTGGTTTGGCTAGACATTTTGATTTATGCTTTGTGCTATGTGCTCATACTGCAAAAAGATAAGGGAATGTAGATGTGCTGAGCTTTCTTTGTATATCCCACCATGTACCCCCACAATTCCATGCAACAATGAATTACCAAACTTGCTTATTCTCAAATTCAGTTTATCACTGCAACATTCTTGTCATAACGTTTTGTCAAGTTGGATGATGATTGAATTTTATTTTATCAATTGGGTATTTTTTTGTAGGACATGTTGGAAGAGGCAGAGGATGACCATGTTATAGAAATGAAATCTTTTCCTGGACCTCTTATACGGTAAGATTTTGTGGATGTATTATTTTCTTCAGTGTAACTGCCAATATTTCTTGATTATGTGTTCTTTTGTCTTGGACTGACAATTTGAAATCATCAACAATATGACAGAACCCCCAGTCTCCAGTCAGCCACCCTCTTCATATGGGTTTTAGCAATTCATCCCCAATCCACAGAAATCATCAGTTGGCACAGCTCTTTGATGGATAGCAAGTGCAACAAATGCCTGGTACTGTAGCTCATGATACACATCATGTCCTGTAGTTTTATGTGTAGTAGATTAGTAGTGTTTTGATTACACATAAGGGTCCTTTATCTTGCCCTGATCCGATAAAATGAGATTGTGTCTGGATGAGGATGAGTTTGAGACAGTCGTGGGAGAAGCTTGGGTAAATAACTTAAGAGAATTGGAACTGTTTGGGGTGAGAGTATGAGACCTTCAGTCTAGTAGTATGTACTGTACCCATGGAATTTCTGTTAATAAGCTTTCTGCATTACACATAGCCAGTTTTTTAATGCCATTTTCTGGTGGTCCTGTGCTTGTGGAGTGTCAGTTAGAATGCATTCAGTGTAGGAGGTTCTAGTTGCACAATGCCTATCTTGTGGATTCTTCGTCTGTTATACCTTAAAACTGCTAAACCTCCCCACTCTATTTTTAGCATAAGAGGTTTTCAGGTATTACAAAACTTACCAATGCCACGCAGATATTTTTAGAAGAAAGTTTGCTTCTTAACACATTAATGTAAATGAAAAGTCATACCATGGATAATTTTAGAATCAGAAGTTATGCAGCGATATTTCTTAAGGTAATTGCATTCTCAAAAAAAGCTTTTTCATCAGTGAAGTGTCATCAGTTTCTGCTCCTGAATCTTTTCTAGTTACGCATGATTAGGTTTTGCTTTCAGGGACAATATCAAATTTCATTCATTTGTGGCAATGTATGCACTCAATGGAATTGTGCAAAGTGCTAGTATCAATTAATTAACTCTCACCATCTTTGCTGTAAATGTGGGTAACTCAGAGTCTGATCATGTTCAACAAAGTTTTGTTGATTTCGTCTCATAACTTGTTTGACAAAATACAATATCCGGCTGGCACATGTGTACCCAGTCATCTTGCAAACTTTATTCATCATCTCTCACACCTTTAAGATGTTGTCATATACCCATCAAAACATTCAATAAAATTTGTTGTTTCTGTGCTTTGTAGAGGGGAAACTCACAAGTCAGATGTCATTCAGTTTGCCACAAAGAAAGCCAGAGATGCCTCATCTAGCACCTCCCTTTCAGACAGAGCTTCTGTGGCCCTTCTTTGGGAGCTGATGGAACTACTCTGTAGGCAAAATGGGGTGAGTTTTTTATCATTTAGTCCAATCTCCTAAAAATCTATTTCTTTTTTCATGTTAATTAAAATAAAAATGAAAAAATAAACACAGGAGGAGAACTAATGGTTATGGAACTTCTTCAAAGTTTATTAAGATTTGCTATGTTTTGATATTGCCAGTAATGTGAAAATTAACCCCTATTGCTTCAAAATATAACTATTTATCTGCTACATCTTTTCCAAAATAATGTCCTCTGTTTGCTCTCTTAGCTCATATTGAAGACTTTGACGTTGCTAAACTAGAATGGCATGTAGGGGCGTGCAGGGGTGTAAGTAACTAGAACAATAAGCTATGTTTTGGCAAAATTGAAAAGCATGTTCAAATAAGTTCACCATGTGAAGGGTTAAGCAAGTGGTTTTTGTGATTTTCTTTTCTTTTCTTTTATTTCTTCTTTAGTCTGTTTTAGAGACAGATATATCAGAGCTTCTTCTTAAGGATCACCCAGTGGACAGTAGTGAAGAACCTAAGGAAGAAGAAGAATCATTAAAAGAAAGCAACAAACCTGCTGCCAGGAATATTCAGAAAGACACTGAACAATTCAGGAAATTATTACTTTATGGAAGGAAAAAGGTAGAAAGTTGTTTCAAGTCCTAGTGGCTCTGTACGTCGATAACAGGTATCTTTCATAGTTTGAGAAGTAAAGGTGTTTGATGTCTCCAAATGTAAAGATCTGTTTCACCCCTCTTCTAAACTTCCTGTTGCACTTGTATATCCTACCTAGTAGCAACTAGACCCTGGTATACAAGTAAAGGATTTGGGGGAAGCTGTTTCTCTCCCTCCAGTACCTTGTTGCTGTTGACCTGGAACTTATTGAAATCTGAAGGATTTGTGGGTGTGGTGCATTCAACGTCTGGAAGCATAAGGCTTCCTCTTCATACAGACTTTCTCTGGGAGATAACCTTTTTCACAACTAAATTCTGCTTAAATTGCTATAAAGGTCAATCCATGCATAAGAACTGCTCTTGCATGGTTTTGTTCCCACTATAGCTCGAGACTGCATTAAAAAAAAAACTTCCGAAAACATGAAGAAGTAGTCTGCTTCACACCCCTACTTACAGTACCTCCTATTACACTTGTAATCCCACATACCAACAACTAGACCCTGGTAAACAAATAGCACAGTGTAGATGGACTTGACCACAGTCTTGGGTGAATCAAACCATGAAGTCTGCTCTTCTGTTTCAGTGCTATGCATCCCTCGTGTGTAAATATAACATCAAAAACTGTGTACCAACTGAATCTGTGCTGAGCACTTGTGTGTATGGTGTGTATGTCTGCCTTAGGACAGAGTTTCTCAAGGTTTAACACCATGGACTGTCAGTATTTTTGCATCTCCTTATCTTCATTGTGTTTTTCTACATGTCTGGTTTTTGTCTGATGTCATTTTCATAGGCAAGATAAAAATACAATAATCGCCCAGTAAAATAATAACATTTAATATTATTTGGCAAGTGTGATAAACAAATCATGTGCCATGCATAATGAGTGCAAGGGAATGTGATATTGAGTTTAAAGCATGCAGTGTACTAAGGTGTATGCAAAGTGCTTCGAACATTAACCTTTGAGGGAGCACTATTATAATGCACATGTCTATAGTTGTTTAACTTTGTCCATTAACACACGCCAGTATTTTATTTTAAAAGCAAGAAAAAGAAAAAGAAAACAAAAAAACATTAGTTTGCAAATTACCCAGCTGAAACAGCACAAGCAAGATTGAACTGGAGCTGTCCAAGATGAGTCTGTTTTTCTGCTACCATAAATGTATTTTGGGATGACACATGGTCAACTTACTGTATCGGACCAATGAAAGTTGAGATAGATCTGACAAAGTAGGAATGAACACACAGAGTAACCTGAGGGAATATGTCCAAGTGTTTGTGTGGTACCTCTCAAATTGTTCCAAACAGACAGCAAAGTACATTACCAACCATGGTTTCATTCTACATCCATATCGAATTTCTTGAAACTTTTTGAAAATATTAACCAATCATGAAAGATGATTTTGAAAATAGTCCGTTGACCTTGGAAGTGTTTGTTTGCATCTTATGACATTTATTTTCTCTTTAATTTGTAGGAAAGCTTGGAGTTTGCAATGAAAGCAGGTTTATGGGGTCATGCGTTATTACTAGCAGGAAAGATGGATGCAAGGACTCATGCAAGTGTGATGACAAGATTTGCAAATAGCTTGGAAATGAATGACCCTCTGCAAACTCTTTACCAATTGATGTCTGACAGACAACCTGCAGCAGTAACGGTGAGAGTTATGTAAAATGATATGAAAATAGCTGAGATATCAGTAAGATGTAGGAATGAACAGCAAAGTTGTCCTGCTCTAATTGTATGTCACAATTTATTGTTCCTGTCTCTTATTATAACAGAGGAAATAATTGATTGAACAATGACAGCATGTCATCATCCATTAACTACTTTAAAAAATTTAAAAAAAAGTGTTTCCTTGAAGCATCTTATCATTTCAAAATAAAGCTGTATGCACACAGTATCTTGAGGACAGTGGTATTTTTGAAGTCCGATGAGGAAAAACATACAATGACAAAAACAGATCTTCCTTGAAATTAACATGAAATGCTGCTTCTTACTTAAGCAATAGGTCTCATATTACATTTCTAGAATTGGTATATATAGACTCTACTCTTTACCTAAGCAGCATTGGTGCACTTTAGGGTTCAATACTCCATCCCCTCCTTCAATCAACCAATTGGTTCAGTTAGAAACAGAACTGTAAAATCTAGTCAAATTATCTATAATCAAGGGTTTCAAAATTTCAGTGCTATACATCACCCTCCTGCATTTTATCAGTAATAGCTCAAGAGAAATTGTGTCTATACTTTGCAGACCAGAGAAGTTTGAGGGACTTCAAAAAATAAACATACTTATATTTTGTATCATAGAGTTGTGCAGATGAGAAGTGGGGTGACTGGCGCCCTCATTTGGCAATGGTGCTTTCAAATCTACGTTCTTCTGATTCTGAACTTGGGATCAAAAGTATCACAGCACTTGGCGATTCTTTAGGTAAGATTATCCATGAGAGTTAAGTGGTAGTGACTAATTCCTTTTGCCATTTGTCTTTTTTACATAGATTGGAACTCATTGGATTGATATTGATTATTTTATGAGGAGTTTGAAGAAGGAAATGATTGCTGAATTTTTGATAACCTCATAATCATTTGTCCCTTTGTGTGGTAACTTTATGTGTTTTTTTTTATTTTTATGGACTCAATAGAATGTACATTTTGATACCCATTCAAGCCCTAGCAAGACCATCCTCTCTTAAATGTACAATATATGTACATACATGAAACCTTCACAGCAACATTTTTTGTTGGAGGAGTTGCAAGCGTGTCAATCAAGTATAGATGGCCATTACCCACTGATTGTCTTTGAAGACATTGGTTATGATTGGTGACTTACCTTATGTCCATTAATTTTTTTTTTGGTTTTGAATTAGTAATAAATTATTTTTTTAGAGTAACTTAGACCATTTACATCAACAGGTGTTATAGAACCATGGAATTAATATCCATCTTCACCATGCTCTGTAAAAATTTTCACAGGAAGGAAATTGACTCACCTACCAACTCAGTAGATCTCTTGTCACTGAAGATTTATTTTTCACTGCGCCGAGCATTTTTGGTTACCTACAGTAGTACAACTCAAGGGTCCCATGTACAGATATAATTTAAAATTAACCAGTCTAATAATGCATAAGTAGAGTTAACCAGTTCTAAAAACAGCACCTACATGGCTCTGTTTTCAATATAACTTAAAAGCAAGTGATATGATTATTGCTCATAAATACAAAATGGTATATTCATGCAATTTAGTCCAGCCATCTTATTTGTTAGAGTTTAAAGTGAAATGATTTAAAACATCACCTTTAAATTCTTTTTTCCAGCTACAAGGGGACTCCTTTTTGCCTCTCATTTCTGCTATCTGATGGCTCAGGTTGGGTTTGGATCATACACCCATAAATCAACCAAGATAGTTCTTTTAGGATCAAGTCACAGGTAAGATTATGACCTTGGTCTCTCTCACTCATACCCTTTCTTATCTAGAACCTTCTCCCCTAGTGTCCTGGCATTCTCCCTTGAATGGCCTGAACACTCACAGCATGGTTTAGTGGTTAGAGCATCAGACTGGCAGTGGGGAGGTCTGTAGTTCGAGTCCTGGCCGGGTCATTACAAAGACTTTAAAATAGCAACCTACTGCCATTGTGCTGGGTGCTCAGCACAAGCAAAGGAGTAGGGGAAACAAGCCAGTGTGCCACAACTGGAAAAAAGGCAGTGGCCCGCTCAATTTGTTGCTCGAACTGGTTGGAAACTGGGCTGTAAAACTCCATCTAACCTAACCCTTGAATGTCCTCTAGGTTACCAGTCACTTCCTTTGTTTTAGTCAGATAACATAATAATGTCACATGACTCTAAAAGAGCCAGTCATGACATAAGATAGTCTTCTACTCTGCTTCATGTAGGGGTGACTGCATTTCCCACTAAAAGTCATGTTATGCCTGTTGCTGTTGTAAGGTTTTTATGCCCATCACTGGTCATGTGTAAAAGATCCTTAGATACTTACTTTAAATTGTGGAATATAATAGTTTCCATCTTTATGGGTCATTCAAATGATTTTCTGACGTTTCAGATTGTTGATGGTATATGGGAAACAATACCACCTAATTATTTACTGGATAGCAGACATCATAGGTTATTTTGCCCTTGACCCCCTCCCTTAAATTATTTCAATATTCTGTTGTTGAGTTGCAAGGTTTGGCTCGTATTCCCCCTGGCCTGTTGCCTATGTTAATGTGTGTCAACTGAAGGCAAGTCGACCATGATGTTTGAGACATGTGAGTGTGATGGCACACCATCTCTCACCTCAGATCACCGTGAAGGGAGTAAGTTTTTTCCATACCTAGATGAAGATTTGGAGCTCATATAAATCTATTATAGCTCAATACAACTGCACACCTACCACAGACCTTAATTCTTGAAATGTGATTTGTAGCACACTTGCCTTTCTTTGTGTAGTTCTTATTCGAAGTCTTTGGATATACAATGTATGTTTTTCCTCTTATTTTTACCATTGCCAGTTTACCATTCAAAGATTTTGCCACCAGCACAGCCATACAGCTCACAGAAGTCTATGAATATGCTCAACTCCTTGGAAACAAACATTATCTGCTGCCAAATTTTCAAGCTTACAAATTTCTGTATGCTACAAGACTAGCAGAGCATGGAATGCTAGACCAGGTGAGTGCGATATCTTTATATGAGCTTGCTATGTGGTGCATTCTTTGTGACAGAGGACTGATCCATTGTTACAGAGGACTGATCCATTGCGCATCACTTTTGTTTAATGTGTTCAAGGAGGTATTATGTTTAGGATAGGCACCATACCTTTCTGTGTTACTGAAGGATGCATGATGAATGTGAAGTAGAGGACTTTCTGGTGTAACTTTCAAAGAAGCTAGAAAGGAAAATAAAAGACATACATGCCACCCTAGACAGTTACAGTCATCCATTTGCTTCTAGCCCCCCTCACAGCCATCTAAAACTCATTCTGTTCCAGAAACAATCCGTGTTTGTTGCTTCAGGGTTAGTATCCAATTCCCTAATGTGTAATCAAAGCACTGTCAGTATTATTCATGCTGTGTAGTGTGAGCTCAGTACTCCTCATTTTTTCGTACAAATATTATGTCCAAATTTTATGTCAATCAAAGAGCTGTTTCAATTGAGAATTGTTGAAGACTCCTGGTAAAATCATAGTTTGGGATGATGAACTACTGCCTTTATTGTATTTGCATAATATAAATACAGTTTATTTATTTTATTTTTGATAGTGGTCATGATATAATGGCATTAGTTATCAGTTTTTGTTCACTTTAAATGTGAATTTATTTCCATATGTGTCTTTTCAGGCCTTGCGCTACTGTGAAGTTATTGCTGGATCAGTGCAGTATAAGCCGGAGCATTACAGTGCAACTCTGGTGGAGCAAGTATGTGAGGTGAGTTTAAGTATCACTTTTAGCGATTCAAACAGACCCTCCAAACTGTTATAGAAAATATGCAGTGGCAGCCACAAAATGTCAAAATGGGGGGGGGGGGGAGAGGCAGGGGGGAAAATTATGGGTAAAGGATAATGTTTTGGGCACAAAAATTTTCAGATGCAGTGCAAAACCGAGCTCAAAGCAGGGGGTAGGGTTCTGGCTCTGAGGTTTTATCATATGTCTGTATGAAAAATTACGTTTCTCTAGAGAGATTTTTTGGGTTAACCCAATTGCTATGTGATCTAAGTTAGGGGGAGGGGCTGTGGGGGCAAGGTCAAATATGGGGGGGGGGAATTCCCCCTCTGGCAACACTTTAACACTGCCACTGAAAATAAACAAGCATGTTGCAAATCTTGTCATATTGGGATACTTCTAAAGACAACTACAAATGGAAGTAAAACTGCAGTCACCCTACAACAAATTCAGATCGGATTCTTATCTGAATTTTCTGAGTTTTTATTTATTAAGATATTTTCCATCTCTGGCTGTAAAGAGCCCAAAATTTGTCAACCAGTGTAAATGTATGATTTGCAACAGAGGTTTTTGAAAAGGAAATGTTTCCTTCATATTTTTAGTGATGTCACACCGAGTGACAATTTTTATGGGGTACACATAGTCTGATAAAAGCTGTCTGTCAATGTGATGTCACAAAGTAGTATAAATTCATTTTTTTCATCTTGTGATGCAAATCATATATGTACATATGTTGGCCAAGTTGGGGTTCTTCCCCACCAGGGACGGAGAAGATTTTTGTAAAAACTCATCAAAATTAGATGGGTATTTTATTTGATGTAGTGTGATGGAGGCTAAAAGCTATTAGTTATTGGCCACAAATTCAATAATATATTTTCATGTGATGAAAAAAAACCATGCATTAAGATGATGAGGTATACTAGTAATGATTGAGGTGACTGAATTTATCATTTATAGGAAAATTTTAACCCAAAAGTGAAAGAAATAGAAAATGTATTTTTCCTTTTTCCTTCTTAGCTTCTCACCTGTGAGTAGGTGTAAGTGAATGTGCTTGCATTGAGGGAACCTGACAATGCAAAACTGGTTTCCAACTTATTTCTATCTGGTTAACTCATTATTGTTAATGATTGAGTGATAAAAAAATAATGAGTGATGTATCTTCCCTAAAAGTTTAAAATCTTTTCTTTTATCACAGCTGGCTGATAAATTGAAATATCATGACACACAATACTATGATGGGCTGCAAATTACAGAACCTCAGTGGCTGATGGCACTTAAAGAAATTCTTGCTCAGCTAAAGGTAAGGTGTGCAAGAAAAAATGTATTTCATATAATCTACCAAAAGTCGTGGTGTAAGTGGACATTTTGGTGGATGGATTTGTATAGAAGCTACCAAAAACTCTTTCCAAACAGTGGTACAACAAATTTCAGCTAGAGTTTTAATATGTGTTGCTTTTGTCAGTGGCATTTTACTGTTGCAGGAAAAGATGGACAACAAAAATGTATCCCATGATCCCATGTAATTGCTATTTGTAAATAGTTATTTAGTCTAGGTTTGGTTGTGGTGTGTTTGGCTTACAAAAGTCCATGTTCCAGCTAAGAAGAGATGAAGTGTTTGTAAAAAATGGTTTAGATATGTCACGAGGGGTTAGATTCCTGGGCAAGGGGGGGGGGGTTGTCTTTTTGAAGACTTAGAAAATGCAAACTAATGTCCTTGTGCTTTGTGATCAGCATAACCAGTGAACCACAACTGCAAAAGTAAGCTGTGGCCAGCGGGACTTAAATCAATTGGTTAGAAACCTCATGTAAGCAACTTTTCCACTCACAAGGAGTGGAAGTGCCATTTCTTGTCTGTCTAGTCCAGAAGTTGAAATATGTATTATTTAAAACCTTTGCGGAGTTTATTATATACACAACAACTAAAAAGCACTTCAGATTGACTTTGAATTAATCTGAGTTAGGTTAATGTGTTGGGATCTAACATTTGATTAGTCCTTCTGGTAGCAATCAGTTTTTAGGTGGCTTTAAAAGTAATTGTGGTTGGTTAGTATAACTTAGACAAAAAGTGGCAAAAAGTTCCATCATCAAGAACAACATCAGTAAGCAGTATGTGAAGCTGTGCACCAATGGGAATCTTGGAGGCAGTCTCAATTAGCGAATTGAATTTCATTTGGGATTCCAATTGAAAAACTGTCACAAACTTGTCAAACCTCTAAGTTCTTCAAAAGCCCTCTGATGGAATACATAGCTTAGTGGATCACCATCTTTATTCTTCTCTTAGTGAAAAGCAATTACTTAGTTAATTTCATATATAATTTATCATAAGGTATTACATTTTCATGACATAAGTATTGTTCATGTATATTATTCATCCTGTTTTACAGGATGGGACGATACAACCTCCATCAAAGTCTGACACACCCATGCCATGGGTAGAATCATACTCTAATCTTAGTACCATTGGTGGTGAAAGCAGCGAGGACCAGACGCCATCTGCTGATGGACAACCTCATTACCCACCAGTGGATTACAACCAGCCATACCAGGATCAAAACCAGTATTACCAGGATCAAAACAACCAGCAGTGGGAGTACCAGAATCAATACCAGGGACAAGATGCTGCAGAACAGGCAGGGGGTATGTATGGTAGAACTCTGTTAGATGAGGGGGAGGGTTGCTGAATATGCAGGAGCATGTGTGGTGGTATTAGATCAGGGAGGAGGTGCTGCCAAACAGGCAGGGGGTATGTATGGGAGAATTCTGTGCACTAATTCAATAGGCTTGAGCCATCAGCACTGATGGGCTCTAGTTTCAAAGTCATGTCATTGTGTAGGATGTGTACACACCAAAATGCCAACAAGTCTTTGCAATTGCTATTTGAAAAAGGGTCTGTTGAAGGAGTAATTGTAAGAGACAAATATTTGTTACCATGTACATTCTTTTTTTACAACTGAAACCATTAAGTGGAGACAGAATTTGTATCCACTTATCCACAAGGTTACAATACCAATACCTTTAATCTCTCTCACAGATGGTCAAGAAGCCACACCCACAGCGGACAGTGGACAGGGATTTAACTACAATCAAGGGGATGGAATGCAACAAGGGTACAATACCAATAACTATTGGCAACAAGGCTACAATCAGTATAATAACCAACAACCTCAAGAAGGTAAATATCAGAGTTGTGTAATCTGTATTGTTCCTACTGACCTCCCTCATTACCTCATTTACAGTTCAATATCACTGGCAATGGAATATTTACCTTGTGGCACTTTGACCATCTCTTTATCTTGACTAGCATCTAGACTATTATCAACTCGACTCTCGTTTCATCGTTATCCTTGCAATTGCATTTAATTTGGGCTTGAGCTTTTTTGTCCGCCAGTCCTTTTGAAACTTGATGAGTTATATCTTGTTTTTTGAAGCACATTGACTCTGTATTGCAAGTTCATTGATTGATTTCAAGTGTGTTTAAAATGTTCCAATGAGACTTGGTTAAGTTTCCTTATCCTCATTCTTGGCAAAGTTTTCGCAATAGATTTTCAAATGCAGCACTTGATATTGTGTATTTTATGTAATAGACCCATGTAACAATGTGGTCCATGTCAGTAGGCACAATGTCTTCATAACACAGGTATAAAGAAAATTATACCCTTTGATTACGTCAAAAACCAAATGTGTTTGAAAACTATATGTTTATTTCTCCGTTACATTCTCCCTTCAGGTAATTTAGACCTGGGGGCATCAGCTAACAGTAATTTCAGTGAATATAGTACAACTACTGCTACAGAGACTGGTGGAGATACTACAGACTATGGGGAATCTATGCCATCACAAACAGGGTTTGATTACTATGGACAAAGTATTCAAAGGGTAAGTGGTATACAGGGGAGTTTATATTAAAATTTTCTCTAATGCAAAGTTATAATCAAGTTATGACTCAAGTCACAGCTTGGGAACTTGTCCGATTGAAAAATTCTGGCTGATTTTCCTCAATTGAATTAGGACAGTGATTGACTCCAGTTGCTAAAATGAGTGTAGTTGAATCGACTTGCTGCAAAGAAGGGGGCCTTGGTTATAGTGCCCCCACGTAGAGAATGAGTTGTTATAACATTCCATCATGGCCACGTAGAATTCAAGGGGTCTTGAATTGGCATGACATGGCCCTGTTTTATAAAGAAATTAAAACTTGAGTATAATTTGATAACATAGGATTTTTGCATGATAGATCGAACTTAAGATTAGGGATAGATAACTCCTTATAAAATAATTTGAGATGAACCTTATCATGTACACTTACTTGTTATCCAATATTTTGGACAAGCTGTTCAGTGCTTGACAGTATTTAAGTCCTTCTCTATGCCGCACGTAGCTTAATCTATTGTTTCTTGGATTATTTGTAATGTATGTCTAGATTGTTTGTTGTTTTTATCCCCCATAAGGCCACAACATTTCAAGATTTATCTACACTTTGTGCATTTATAGGCAGTAAGTAACTTTCAAAAGCTGTTGAGAAGTGAATTTCATAGAATTTGTAATGAAATGAAAGGCTTTTAAGACAATTAAAATTGAGCTCTTTCAGCATTTAAGTTATATGTCAGAACATTTTGAGTTACATCTAGTTCCACATTATTCATTATGTCATTCATTCATGGAAAGGGTCACATAAGTGCCCTAAGTTGCCTTCCTAAATTATCTAATCTAACTTTCTGCACGTCTTATTTCTAGCAACGTGCTGGTACCATAGATTCAGTGACAGGGTCCCAACAGAGACAGCGTACCCACTCAATTGGTACCCCTAAATCCCGATCAAGGACTGTGTCTGGCAGCTCTAATCGATCTGAAGGAAAACCTAAAGAAGATACCAAGGAGACTACCAAGCAGGCACCCAAGGTAATGTGAAGTGTAAATAAAAAGTGGTAGAAAGTTTAGCTAAACGAAAAAAGAGGAAAACCTAATTGAGTCTATAGAAGTCATAAAGTCAGCAACCCTTAATACCATGCTGGTTTCTGAAATAAAAAAATAGGATTTCTCAGGGGAGGGGGGTGGAAATACCAATAAATAATGATGGAAAGGTAGAAAAATATTTCAAATGTGGAATAAAATTTACTCTCAAACTAAAAGTGGCCATTCTGTTGTAGTATCATGTGGCTTATGCCCCACCATGGGAAGTCTTGTTCAGCTGAAAGCATGGAAGGAAAAAGAGTTCCTAGAATATTGTAAATTCTTTGGAAATCTCAGAGGACAGCTATGGAATTCCAACCCTGGTAATTCTTAATCTTCCTGGAATAGCAGGAGTATTGAAGTGGTCAGATTGATACAAATCACAGAAAAGTGATACAAGTCACAGAAGAAAATACTTAGTTCTAAATTCCCAAATTCATGTCCAAGGAATTTCTCCATTGCTGTTAAGATAACTAATTACAAGTAGCTTTGTTAGTGGTTCCATTAGTAAACAGTTGACTGACTGCAGTCACTCTACCACTGTGAACAAATGCTTCAGGGAAAAAAAGGTATTTTCATTCAAGGTTATCATTAAGATTTAGCATTACAATAGCTGTGTTCCCATTTAAGTGAGCGGGGTGGATCACGGTTTTGTTGCATCAAACAGTATCGAATAACTTGATCCAGAGCTGCGTTCCCATTTGAGTGAGTGCGGTAGATCAACATGTTATATGAACACATTGTGCAAGCGCAAAAAGGTTTTGGATTTGGATTTTCATCCAAGGTTAACATTAAGATTTAGCATTACAATAGCTGTGTTCCCATTTAAGTGAGCGGGGTGGATCACGGTTTTGTTGCATCAAACAGTATCGAATAACTTGATCCAGAGCTGCGTTCCCATTTGAGTGAGTGCGGTAGATCAACATGTTATATGAACACATTGTGCAAGCGCAAAAAGGTTACCAATGTTTACAAGTCGGCCTGCCATTTTGTATCGCTCAATAGCACTGTATCACAAAAACACTGTGACACACATGGGTGTGCGTGTAGTATACGGACCTTTCGCTAACTGCATGCACACATGTGGAATTACCCAGCAAGTTTAATGATGTGAGGCTCAACTATTGGGTTTCAAAAATAGAGCAGAGACCAAAACCCGATCTTCACCTTTTAAACATTGCCTACTAAATCACTGGCATCTCATCACAGAACATCCCGTACTCAATAAGATTTCGGAGTTCTGGGGAGTCTATCATTTCTTAAACCGCAAAAAGTAAACAACACTACTGCATTATATACACTTTCCCATAGCGCGCTGTGCATAGTTTTGCCTAGAACAAAGGTATAGTAGGCACGTTTGCCACCGGAAAGCATGCCGGGAAGGAATAAACTGGAGATCCGGGGTCAATTGATCCACCGATGTGTTACCATTACAAACTTTGATCCAGCACCGTCGATCTGATCTACCCCAAACGGTCTATCAAATCGGTGCATCCTGATCTGGAGTGAGTGTTGTTCATCTGGGTTCCCATTAGAGTTTGATCCAGCGCGGTAGATCTTGATCCACTGGGCTCACTCAAATGGGAACACGGCTAATATCATTGGCTACCATATTTTTGCAGCATTGTATTTGTAAGGAAAATAGTCGTTAGGCAATGCATTGTATCTTCATGAGTTCAAAAAAGGAAAGAATATGAAGGATGCAGGGCACATGGATGGATTAAGTGTTTAAATGAAACAAATGAACTACTGGCTTTAAATTCACTTAAAAGAGGTGGAATTTAGCACATTGAAAGTTGCTCATTAAGGTGGTTGATGAAATTCAGGATTTTTCAGACCTGTTTGATTTTCCTCACAAACCAATGGAAAATGGTCTTACTTGGACTATATCCCCATCCTACATACAAGTAACTGTTACACGAGTGTGAACTTAACCACTCAACATGCTTTTCAGAAATTGTGACCAGACACTTTTTCAAATTATGCATAAAAAAGTTACAAGTCAGGACACCACAAAATTCAAAATTTTAGATTTTACCATAACTAACTGATATGAAACTTGACTAATCATGCTAATTATTAGCATTTTCATGTGGTAGTAACCCTTGAACACTTTTATGAACTTACTGACATCAACTCATTGAGCACCTTTATGAAGATGTGTTCTTATTTAATCTTTCATAAGGATAAGGCTGCTCACTCTGGAGGAGGCGGAGGTGGTGGTGGTGGCTGGTTCAGCGGTATATTCAACAAAATTAGACAAAGAAATGGGAAGGAGATACATCTGCCAGATGATACTTCACAAGCAGTAAGTTAATGAATCATTTATTATTTTGTGGGAGAAGAGAGAGGAAGAAGGAGAAGGGAGCTGGTGAATGGTCTTGGTGAAGTATGATACAGGATATTCACCTTTTCATGGGTGATTCTTCATAGCAGCCCCTGTGGGCTGGGGGTTGTGGAATATGCCCATGGTATTTCCCACCTGTCACAAGAGGTGACTCAAGGAAAGGGAAGCCCAACTTGAGCTAGATTTTGTTCAGTTGACTTTAGATTTATACTATTCAACACATCTGTGTTGGTGTGTTGTTAAATTTCATCTTAACAACTAGTTAGCTAACTCATAAGCAGTAAGGTAAATGAGTGATTTCATATTATTTTGTTGGAGAAGAGGAGGTTGTGGAATATGCCCATGGTATTTCCCACCTGTCACAAGAGGTGACTCAAGGAAAGGGAAGCCCAACTTGAGCTAGATTTTGTTCAGTTGACTTAAGATTTACACTATTCAACACATCTGTGTTGGTGTGTTGTTAAATCTCATCTTAACAACTAGTTAGCTAACTCATCAGCAGTAAGGTAAATGAGTGAGTTCATATTATTTTGTTGGAGAAGAGGAGGTGGGGATAGGTTGGAGGCTGGGTGCAGTAAGATATAGAATATATATTTCTAGTGGCGACACTTTACAAGCAGTTGCTTAACCCTTTACCGTTGTGCTCCGATCAGGGCATACTTGTGCGCCTCGGGGGTGGGCGGAAAAGCGGACGTAGCCCGCCCCGCATCAGCTTCCGTAGGCCATTGACCCCGTGACCTTAAACTATTGTCTCTCTCGTTGTTGTGGCCGAATTTTCGGGTAGCTACTCGCAGTTTCGAGCTCCGCGTGAAACAGTAAAGATGGGTGACCGCCGAGCTGTCTGCATGGGTCCAAAAGGACCCAAACAACGGTAAAGGGTTAATGAGTGGTTAAATATTTCGTGAGAGAAGAGGGGGTAGGTTAAGGGAAGGCATCTGGGTTCAAAAGGATATACAAGATGTACTTTCCACAGGTGATACTTCACAAGGAGTAGGTTAAAGGAGAGATTTACTATTATGTGAAAGAAGTGGGAATACAGATTAGAGTATGTACAGGGTATATGCAATACCACAGGTAAAACCTAACAAGATTAGGATGGAATCGCTATTTTGTGGGGGAAGTCCAGTAGGCAGGGTGAAACATGATACAGGGTTATGCCTTTTCATGGGTTATGCCTAATAAACATTTAGTGAAGATACTTTCAAGGTAAATTTAATAGGAATAATGGGATGGTATCTCAAATATGTTAATGAATTTGCAATCAATTTTTATGTTGGCCCTTAGAGTTGCTGCTGATGATGTAATGACATTTTCAACCCATTTGTGAAAGGATTCAGTGATTTTGCCAAATTATTTCTGACTTTGTCTCTTCAAACTCAAAACTAAGCTCAGTAATTGTTATTCACATAGAAGAATCATCAATATTACTGTAGCTACATAATAGGTCATGCACACAAAGGATAATGTTGTGACATAAATGGTGCCAATTGGGGATCCACTGAATGACTTGCTATGTGTCATAAGACTTGATGCTGTTGGTAATAAACGATGGCTAAAGGGGTAAAGAAAGCTAAGGAGGAAGTTTGAATTTCACTGTGTTGCGAATTGCAAAATAAAGATCTAACAAAATTCACAAAACTAACTTTTTATAATAATCGGTTGTCTCACTACAGTGTACTAGAATGTACATTACTTGTCATAAGAGTGCTCTAATTGATGCCACAAGTCCAGCCTTTTTTGCCAGACAAAAACTAGTGTAGTACATATTGCTTGCTGTGAAGCAGTTGATGACCACCATGATGACTGCTGTTTTTTGCCCAGCATTGGGCATAGCTACCTGATTATGGTGCCACATGAAAGTACTCTGCAGGTATAATGGAAGTCCTAGTTTATTAGTGACTTGCAGCTGGTAGCAAAACTGTTTGTCTGTCATTCAGTTATTTTGGGTATATATATTACTGTGAAACTTAATTGCACAGTTACTGAATATTTGAAATATTGATGTTACAAACTTCTTTTACCAGATTGTTTGGGATGCTGACAAAGGTAAATGGGTGAATCAACTTGAAGGAGATGATGATGTAAGTAGTGAATTCATAAGAATTCTTCTTAACCTTATGAAAAATGTGATTGATCCCCTAAATATTGAACATTCTTTGTCATTAATATATAGTGGTGTCAAGTATTAGAAGACGTAGCCCGCTGGGTGGAGAAACTTTTCTCATCCATCTTGTTGCTGCAAAAAAAAGTAACTTCCTTTGCTGTTGGAGTCCAAATCATTTCAACTTCGTAGAAAACTTTCTGAAAGTTCATTTAAATACTCAGGGACCAATTGGATGTCTTCTACTATAACACCAATTTTCACAACCATTCAACATTTCTCGCAATACTAATTGTTTTCACAGGCAAACAAGGTATTGAGGCATACTCGACAGTTTCTTCTCAAAATTCTTATTGAATATACTTTCAAATTGCTGTGAAACTATTTAAATATCTGTTTTTGTAACAAGGGATGTTGTAAACAGACAAATTAATATTAGCTCCAAAGTGAAGCCTCTTAAATTTGACTTGCATCCGCAAGCTTTCAATGGTTATACCGGTTCACATCAAGTAGCATTGGGTATCACACATTATAGGCCTACACTACAGTATTGTTCACCATGTATTCTATTGGAAAGCCCACTGTTCTAACGTTTTTGCTCAACGTTATACAAGACCAAAGTTACAGTGTGATATTTCATACAAGTGTATGAATATTCAATGCAATTTCCTTTATAGAATCAAAATAACCATATTCATATAAAGATTTAGGCCAATTGCTGCTGTCCAATATGAGAATAATTTATATTAAAGGAATCCTGGTTTTGTGGTCTGAAGGGAAATTTTTGACCGTCCCAGGCAGGCTCTGAGGGGAGGCAGCCAAAGGGGGTGGCCTCCACAGAGGTGCTATGTGGGCTATGGAAGATTTGGAAAGGAACACTTTTATTTTTTTCATTTCAAGAGTTTGTGATAAATAAGTTTGTACTGTGCCATACATTCTCTTCTCTTTAATTTCATTCATTTAAGAGTTTGTGATAAATCGGTTTGAAGTCACACATTCTAGATAGATTGGAGCTTCAATTTTTTGGTGTTATGCATTACTTAGATACTTATGTTACTTTCCTACAGCCACATTTCAGTAACTTGTCCTTTTTTTATGTGAATGCAGGATTCAGGACCACCCCCTCCCCCACCATCAGATGTGGAATTAACCCAAAAGCAAGGTCCTAGCAGCAGTGGCCCACCTTCTACTACAAATGGTTCTCAGAACATCAATCCATTTTCAAAAAGACAGAGTAAGTCAAGAAATGTTTTAGTGATCACGCTTTTCATTTTGTCCTGCCTGATTTTTTAAAATGCAAGGATGTATGCTTGGAATCATCCCTCTTTTCTTCTTGTATCCCACCTCCAGTGATTCCAAAATTATTACTGACATCCTTTAAACTGGAAACAAAAAAGAGATTTTGCATTATCTGTCATATGCTTCATTTAGGAAGTTAAAATTTACAATATTAAGATACTTACAGTTGGAAGATATATTATTTTTGCTGTAAGAATACCATTTATTTAGTCACTTCCATTTTAGGAATGTCAAGGTAATGGTTCCACAGTTTATGCTTGAATTCATCTTATTGTGCTCTTCATTTTTAATTGAAAAAAAAAAGTTTGAACTTTTGTATATCATCTTACTTCAGATATTTTTCAAAATTTTTCTTCTTTTTTCTTTTAACATGGCTTTATTCAAATTTTTTACCAAACAAATTTTGAAATCATTCCTTAATGCCTTTTCTGACAAGCAATTCACAACAATTTTTCAGTACCATTTTCATCTTTAAACAAATTGCCTTTATTGACATGTTTGGAAGATTAAATCTTTTTTATCAATTTCATTTCCTTCACAAATCAGATGTCCCCCCCACCCCCCCCCCCCCCAAAAAAAAATACAAAAAAAAAAAAAATTTGGGAAGAAACATGCAGTACCAGGGTAATTGAGGTGTATCCAAGCACTCTCAGTGTGAGTTGTACCATAACCATAACTTAAGTAAGGATGTACTTCTCTTAAATAGTCATGACATTCAGGCAGCTTGGAAGTTGTGGAATCACAAGTCACAGGAAAGAAGTTGATGTGGATGTAGAATGGGATAGTGGGGTGGTTCCTTGACTTTCTTCATTTCAAATTAAAAAAAAATATGAGGAATAACTTCCTTTTTCCGGTGTGTGGAATTGACATACAAAAAGGAAGTAGTGGTGACAGTCCAGGAGACGTGCGTTCTTTGGTTTCTGTACTAGATGCACCAGTACCTGTACCTGCATATGTTGCCAAACTTGAACGTGGCAATTTTTTTCTTGAAATTGACTGGCAAAGGCAGTTACGCTGTGAAGATTCTGTTTTTGATGTCAGCAAGGTAGAAGGGGGACTTTTCTTGGATGTGTGGAATTCTGTTGGTTGGGGGTGTTCCTTTTGTTGCTTCTTTGCTTGATGTGATGATGTGAATGTATTTCCATAATAATGCTTGTATGTGTATGCTTTGTAGCCATTGTCATCTTGCACTGTGTCATATCTTTTACTGAGTCAGAGTTGAAAAAGGACTGGAAATTTGAGAGAGAAACATTTGCTCAGCAGACATAGGCTAAATTCCAGCTACACATTATTCCACTTTTTCTGAATGAAAGTGGCCTGTTGAGGGAAACTTGACAATATGTTCCCAATTGTGTAATGCCTTTCAGTTGATCAAATATAATGTAATATTCATGTTGTAGGGAATTAGTTATTTCCACATAACCATGGAACCCTCTTCCCATAATAAGATATAAGGAATGGTCCTGTTAACAAGTTTCTAATGGTGGGGAAAATTATTGTAGAAGATACTCAAATCCATGAATTTATGCTTTCTGGTATTACTACACAATTGCTTAGAGGAGTGTATTATATGGATTAGTTAATTAGATGACATTTAACGACACACCAACAGGAACCAACAAAAAGTTCCAAGTTCAAATTTACGTTCAAATATGTTCAAGTTTACGTTTGGTTTCCCTTTAGTCACCTCTTATTAAGACAGGCGGAAAATGTCATGAGCATAATCTACTACCCCAGCCTACAGGGGCATGTACCACATGGGGATTACAGTTGTCCTATGATGTGTTGGATAAAAGTTCTGTTTCATGGTATCACTCGCAATTTTTGAACCACCAAAAAATATTTTAGGATGTACAGAAGAGGTAACAGGTCCGGTCCTACCCTGGCACCCTGTCTGGTATTGCATCTTCTACTTTTATAAAACAATTCATGCAAGCACAGGCTGAGTAACCATGCTGAGGACACTTGAATTCAAAGTATGAAGTTAATAGATCCAATCACTTAATTCGTCTAATCACTTCTTCAATTATTCAAGCTTCATCACTCATTTTAAACTGATAGCATCGACCAATCATATGGAGCATACGTTCATGAAAAGACATTTTAAGCAGCAATTTTCTGTCAATAAAAATTGCTCTGATTCATGTTCACCATTTCATTTTCCTGTTTTGCATGCTTTGACAAGAACTTGATTTCTGGTTTCCACCTAATCTATTCAGGTCGAGGGCCTTATGTAGATGTTCTAAATAAAGATTCATCGTCTAGCGCCCCCACTCTTCCAGCACCCTCTTCTTTACTGCCTCCTATGCAGGCAGCTTCTACAGCTCCAGTCAACTTTTACATTCCAGATTCAGGTAATGGGTAAACTTTTTCTCAAAATTTTCTATTGTTTATATTTCCTATGTCATCATTTTTTCAGCATTTTTTTTCTTTCAATTAAATTATATTTTTTCAAGTGCATGAAATATTACATTTTGTCCATAAAAACTATTTAACCCTTTACCGTTGTTTGGGTCGTTTTGGACCCAGACGGAGAGGGCGGCTGTCACCCATCTTTACTGTTTCATGCGGAGCTTGAAACTGCAAGAACCTACCTAAAAATTTGGCCACACCAACGAGAGAGATAATAGTTTAATTTCACAGGGTCAATAGGCTACGGAAGCTGATGCGGGGCGTGCTACGTCCGCTTTTCCGCCCACTCCCGAGGTGTGCAAATATGCCCCAAGTGGAGCACAAAGGTAAAGGGTCAACCTTTCCTTTTTTTGGGACTTTATTGTTTGGGATACATTTTTTGTGTTGGTGAGAGCTTGTGGGTGTAGTAAAGGACGTGATTATAAATGCTGAATTAAATGTATTCTTGTCTTACAACAAACTGCACTCAAAATCACCACAATATTTTTTAACTTTCCTAAAGACTGCAATATTATTCTTTAAAATCAATCATCATTGTAAAATGATATATAGCCTTATGCTGATGACTTTTCTGTCAGCTATGTGCTAAGCATGTCACAAATTCATGATGAAATCTGTTTTTGCATGAATTAATTTTGTTGCAAGTTCTCCTTAGATTTTGTTTCCTAGTTTTGACAAATGAACAAATGTGAAGAGTGATGTTATTTTAGAGGTGGCATGTTACAGCATTTCATGGAGTAAGTTGTCTTGTTTCTTTGTTTTACCATCTAGTTCCTGAGACAAGTGAGCAGCAGACACAACAGCAAGTAGCAAACCCAGACTCAGAGCCCCCGACCCCCAAAAATACACCAACTACAGGTGCACCCCAGGTAAGAGATGTGGAGTTGTGGCATGCATGAAAAGTCTTCTTTGTTTTCCGCATACAAAATAAAGGTTATACAATGATGGACAATGCATTAGCACAGGATAATGTGTGATTGGGGTTTAGAACAAGCAATGCACAAGGATGCAGCCCAACTGCATCCAGCAATAGGAAGGAGGGGTCATGCATTAGCACAGGATAATGTATGATTGGTGTTGAACCAAACAATGGACAAGGATGCAGCCAGACTGCATCCAGCAATAACAGGGAGGGGCCATGCATTAGGCCAGGATAATGCATGATTTTTGTTAAAGCAAAAGATTCACAAGGATGCAGCATGATTGCATCCAGCAATCATACCGTAACGTCTCTTCCTGAGAAAGCAACATAGACACCCCAGTACATCAAAGGCGGTGTGGGGTGTAACTGATATCTGAGTTTGTCACATGATCTGTGCCCTAAAGTTAGCTAAGCTTCCATTGTATTCATACTGCGTAAAAAGCAATGAACACATGCTTGATTGGCCTGTTAGCTAACCTCAAATATTAGGT
Organism: Holothuria scabra; assembly: GCA_037179385.1. Taxonomy (NCBI): domain Eukaryota; kingdom Metazoa; phylum Echinodermata; class Holothuroidea; order Aspidochirotida; family Holothuriidae; genus Holothuria; species Holothuria scabra. Next base: position 48,450,404 of record CM074185.1, read on the forward strand.
AACTTGCGTGTATTTTAATATATCTGTTACTGTCAATCGATTAATCAAACGTGAAATGTGACTATATTTCTCCCTGATGTGATATGGGGTAATCAGGCAGAGAGGGGGAATGTAACAAAAAGAAAGAAGGAACCTTTTTATCATGATAACAGGGAAGGGCCATGCATTAGGCCAGGATAATGCATGATTTGGGTTAAAGCAAAAGATGCACAAGGATGCAGCTTGATTTCATCCAACGATATCATTAACCCTTCGAGTGCGCTATCCTATTCTAGTACGCAAGTTCAGATTTGTTTGACTGTGTTCATTCATACAAAACAGTATATTGATTTTAAGATTTGAAGAAGCATATCACCTGTGCCTTGTAATATCCTAGTTTCCAGCTAATGGCAGTTGCCTTGTTTTTAGACCAAATTGTTTTGGCGGGGTTTGGTGTCCTTTTTTAGCTGAAATAAGATTGAGATGGTGTATCTACAAATATGTAGAGAATATAGGCATACAGTTTTTGCTTTTTTGTCATAGGGTGACATAAATTGAAGAGAAATTGCGATCAAGTAGCAATTATGAATATTTGCATATTTGACTCTTGCTTTACTTTAAATAGCAATTGTTGATTGGCCCTTTTATATCTTTTATTTCAGAAAATAGGACAAAGTTAGGTTTTTTGTATCTAACTGTTTTGGCTCATAGTACTTTCTAGAAATGTGTATATATCGTTGGTTGCTTGTGATACTCTGTTGGGTTTTTAAGAGAAAGAAGTTTGTCATTAAGCAGTCAATAAAAGGTAAAGGGGTCTGTGGCCAGTGATGTACAGCCAGGAGGCTGTTATGGAAATTCTAAAAATGTGAAAAAACACTTTCATTTTTGCCAGTACAAGAGAGTCATATCCACCTACTTGTATTGGAAGTTGTGTCCAAACCTTACATGAGAGACACCCATTCCATTAAACCGTTGTAGCCTAAATTTGTTATTTGCATTGTTGACTATAGTATTTACAACAACATGTTGTCAGCTGTACAGCATGCATTCATGCTTTTGTAATCTTTTGTATCCTCTGTTACTTTGAAAATTGAAATTTTGCCAAAGATTTCGAGAAGTATCTAAAATATTTATAAAGTACCTTTAGTACTTACAGTAAGTCGTTTTTGAGTGCACAAAAATGTTTGCTTGCAAACATCATAACCCAAATGTTTCCCTTGCAGTTCTAAATTTACATTGTGGTGTGCATTTATCAAACTCTCTTTATGAGTGCTAGCTGGTTCAGGTATTGTATGGCACACCTTGACAATCCTTAAATGATGTTAACTTCATGTTAATTTGCAGTATTAGCTAATCAGTATGGCGTTGTATGTGCTCATGCCTAGTATTAATTCGTTTACACTCTGTGTGCAGTCAAAAGATGATTGCACATGCAAAAAAGAATGTGCATGCATATATTCCTGTGCATGTTCTATGCCATCCAGTGCCAACCAGTGATGTAAGTATGAACTTGATCCATTGTCATTATAGGCAAGCACATGTAGCATAGGAAGTCATTCCAGTGTGAGTCACATTTATACTCATCCTATCAATAATTAGTCTTTCTTGGTTTGTGCCCTTCACGTGAGTCCAACGTATAACTATGCATCATTTTCATTTTTTGTTCCCACACAATGTTGTCATTGCTTGTCAATGTTTATTTCATCCCCAGTTTTTCAACCCCGATAATTTTGGTGTCGGTAATGCCTCCTCGGCCTCGTCTCAGCAGCTTTTTGCTCCCCAGCAAGATAATGTAAGTGTTTTATGCTGCTACACTCAGTTCAAATTTTGCAATTTCAAAACTTTTTATTCATTTGATTTGAAATGTTTTAGCATGGACTTTCCTCATTTGCTTCTTCCTTTTGTGTCAATTCATTTTATAGTCACTTAGGAAACATACACACTTATTTGATTGGAGATTTAGCTTTCCCAAGTTATATGGGAATGGGTTGTCAGGGGGCTGGTGTAGGGGGGGTTGGGGTGTCAGGGGGCTGGTGTAGGGTGGGGTGAAGTCAGGATTCGTAGCTCCTGCTTATTCGCTTTAATAGTAATACACACAACAATTGTACAGGTGTTAAAACAATCATGGCTTGAATGAGCAGTTAAATCATTCAGCTGGTTTTGGATATTTTTGTATTTTCAGCATAGTGAAATGTAGAGTTGCTGAGAAATGGCAGTTGATCTGAAAGCCTGTAGTATCCTACTGAAATTTGTGTTCCAAATTTGTGGGATTTTGCCCTGCTAGGAATAATAGTCAATAGTCATACTACTTAAGTCAGGAAAAAATTTGTGAATTGAATTTAGACTTTTCATTGTGATTCAGATTTAATCTTTTTCCTTTTTTTGTTCATATTACCTATTTTTTTTCTTATTCCTGACTTATTTTCCCAACAAATTAAGTCTCATCATACTGTGTAAAATCTTTTATTCACCATAAAAATTCATTTTCATTTGTGCTGTTTCAGAATGTAATTAGTTTACTCTGAAAGTGAAACAAGGATTTTTTCTCATGACCATACAAATTCACTACCAAAAATTTTGTCAAATAATAGAAAACTATAGCTATAGTGATATAGTGATATATAGTGTGTGTATAAACATAAATAGACTAGTTGTTAACTTTTCTATCAGCAGAGAGTAAGTGTGCTATGATTGGAAAATAAAGTGACATGTGAATCCTCACCTGTTTGAGTAAAATGTGTGTTGAGAGAGACTTTTGTTTGATGACCTTGGAGATTTCATCTAAAATTTAGAGGGGGGGGGGGCAGTATTAAGTGTAAGAACATTCACGAAATGACACAACTTTACTCTTTGTGGTTTTAACAACTGTCTGTTAAAGGAGTGGTAGTGTGAACCATGGCTCACAGCTCAAGGTTTGGTGGTGTATCAAAGGGCTGAATGTTTGAAGGTGATGAAATATGCCATAAATACAAACTGAAGAAATTTTAAACCAGGAGTCAAAATATCTAGTAGTGTCTTCCTTGTAAGGTAAAATGAATACTTGTTTATGAGTCTAGGTTATGTTTGGATAAAATGGTTTGGATGAAAGGGCTTCAGTGAAGACCTAGTTAGCAAACTGGAAAGTAACTACTGAGGAAGTGAGGAAATTGCTGTTGATGTGATTATTTCATATTTTTGGTCCCACATGGACCCCCTGATTCTTCTCTTTTTCAAGAGTAGTATGATTAAATGGAAAGCATGATGTCATCTGAATTCATAATTTAAGTAAAACATAAAAGTTCAGACTGCTTTGTCATATTGCATGCAACCTTTGACCTCGTGGAGCCTTAAACAAGATTGTTCCTCTTTGTTGCCTGCAATCCCCTTTCAATGTCAGCTTGTTATATATTAAAATGAGGTGAATGGAATCAAGCCATCATATTTGAGGTGCTTTGGTGATGGTCTTTTTTAGCAGTTCTTGCTTGTTTTTTTTTTCTTTATTTTATTCTCTGCATGAACAGTTGTCCCATTCTAGCTCAATGAGTTCTCTATCAGAAGAAGTGAGTCAGCACATGAGCCAGGTATACAGCCTCTAAAATTACCCAGCATGCATGCTTTCTAATTATCGATGAATTAAAAAGCCCCAGAGAACACTGTGTTGACTTAAAAGTTGAATGATAGCCAGCGTAACAAGTATCCAGGAATTTAAGATTTGATGTGATTTTAAAGCTGACAAAACACAGGAATGTTTCTGTTTCTGAAAATCTGTAGGAGGGTATTTCATATAAAATGCAGCAAAGAAGAAATTTAGAGACTTTGAAGTTTGTTAGAAAACAGAACTTTCAGTGAACTAATCATTTGATTATAAGAATATTTTTTACCAAGTTTACCTCTAGTGTTAATTTTGCAAAAATTTTCGGAATAATGAAGAAATCTTTGGTCATATTCAGCTTATTGGTCATCTCAGTGTTATTTGGGTCATATCCAGTCTTTGAGTTTGATGGACATTTTAAGCCTGACTGTTTGCCAGCACACTATTTAAAACCATCTGTACTCTGTCACTTGTAAAATATGAGAAAAATCAGTTCTGGTCAAACATTTTGACCTCTATGATTATCTCTATTTTACCTTACTTTCGTTTATTCTTAAAAAATGTAATCTTAGCTAGACTATTATCAAATCCTAAAGTAATTCGTCTTTCAAGCAGAAAAAAAGTTAATCATCAAAAAAAATGAAAAAATAAAAATTGTACATGAAGCATCCAGTATATCATCAGATATCAAAATTTGCCATCATTGTGTCACTGTAGACCTTATGCACTGAAGGTATACTGACGCCATCCATGGGGGCAAGATAATGGAACAAGTGGCCTCACTCATAAGAATTTGCCCTGCTTGTGTAACATAATATGCACCTTTTCAACTGGTTGACAAATCAGCTGTCTGCATTTGTTGGTGCTGGGTTTTTTTTTGCCTGCTAAGGAGGGCATACTTTTTGGTTCCTTGTGTAACAAAGGAACCTATGCAGTCACCTTGGCGTATGTATGTGTGTGTGTGTGTGTATGTGTGTGTGTGTGTGTGTGTATGTGACGGATTGGAATGTGAGGTATGTGGTGCGATAACTCAATAACCGAGTGATCAATTTTTTTCAAACTTGGTATGTATGTAGATGTTGTGGAGTAGATGTGCCCTATCGTTTTTGGTGGAGGTCAAAGGTCACTGGTGATCACCAGAGGCCAAAAACTGAATTTCTGTTAGTAGCTGTAACTCAGTATCCGTTGTTCAAGCAGTGGCATCATTTTAGGATAAGTTAGATTGGTAGGAGGTGAAAATGTTGGTACATTAACCAAAATAATTGGAAAGGGTCAAAAGGTCAAAAAGTAATGTTTTATTGATATCTTGCCACTGAAACATTTTAGAGGGGTGGTGTAATGGAGATTTGTGTTCGTCAAAGTGAAATGCACATGATGACCCCCCTTGACCTCACTTGACCTCATTTGACCTTTTGACCTTTGTGACTTTTTGGTTTCGATGAAAAGAGAAACCTATGCATTCATGATGGTGTGTGTGTGTATGTATGTGTGTATGTGCGTGTGTGTGTGCGTGTGTGTGTGTATGTGTGTATGTATGTGTGTGTGTATGTGTGTGTGTTTGTGACACTTTGCTTGTTTACACGATATCTTGAGAAGGGAAAGTCCGACAGTTCTCAAACTTGGTACACAGATACCCCTTACTGAGAGGAAGAACCCTATTTATTTTGGTGGAGGTCAAAGGTCATTTGGGGTCACAGGGGGTCAAAAACCAAAATCTTTGTTTACACAATATCTCAAGATAGAAAACTTGGATTAATTTCAAACTTGATATGTAGATGCGTTATGATGTTAGGAAGAACCCTATTGATTTTGGTGGAGGTCAAAGGTCATTTGGGGTCACAGGGGGTCAATAACCAAAATCTTTGTTTACACAATATCTCAAGATAGAAAACTTGGATTAATTTCAAACTTGATATGTAGATGCGTTATGATGTTAGAAAGAACCCTATTGATTTTGGTGGAGGTCAAAGGTCATTTGGGGTCACGTGGGGTCAAACCCCAAAATCCTTGTTTACACGATATCTCATGGTAGAAAACTTGGATTAATTTCAAACTTGATATGTAGATGCGTTATGATGTAAGGAAGAACCCTATTGATTTTGGTGGAGGTCAAAGGTCATTTGGGGTCACGTGGGGTCAAACCCCAAAATCCTTGTTTACACGATATCTCATGGTAGAAAACTTGGATCAATTTCAAACTTGATATGTTGATGCGTTATGATGTTAGGAAGAACCCTATTGATTTTGGTGGAGGTCAAAGGTCATTTGGGGTCACATGGGGTCAAACCCTGAAATCCTTATTTACATGATATCTCATGGTAGGAAACTTGGATTTATTTCAAACTTGATATGTTGATGCGTTAAGATGTAGGAAAGAAAGGGATATAATTTGGTGGAGGTCAAAGGTCATTTGGGGTCACAGGGGTCAAAAACCAAAATCTTTGTTTACACAATATCTCAAGATAGAAAACTTGGATTAATTTCAAACTTGATATGTAGATGCGTTATGATGTAAGGAAGAACCCTATTGATTTTGGTGGAGGTCAAAGGTCATTTGGGGTCATGTGGGGTCAAACCCCGAAATCCTTATTTACACGATATCTCATGGTAGGAAACTTAGATTAATCTCAAACTTCATATGTTGATGCGTTAAGATGTAGGAAAGAACGAGATATATTTTGGGTGGAGGTCAAAGGTCATTTGGGGTCACAGGGGGTCAAAAACCAAAATCTTTGTTTACACAATATCTCAAGATAGAAAACTTGGATTAATTTCAAACTTGATATGTAGATGCGTTATGATGTAAGGAAGAACCCTATTGATTTTGGTGGAGGTCAAAGGTCATTTGGGGTCATGTGGGGTCAAACCCTGAAATCCTTATTTACACGATATCTCATGGTAGGAAACTTGGATTAATTTCAAACTTGATATGTTGATGCGTTAAGATGTAGGAAAGAACGGGATATATTTTGGGTGGAGGTCAAAGGTCATTTGGGGTCACAGGGGGTCAAAGACCAAAATCTTTGTTTACACAATATCTCAAGATAGAAAACTTTGATCCATTTCAAACTTGATATGTTGATGCGTAATGATGTAAGGAAAAAGCCAAGAATTTTGGTGGAAGTCATAGGTCATTTGGGGTCACATGGGGTTCAAACACTGAAATCCTTGTTTACATGATACATCATGATAGGAAAGTTGGATTCATTTCAGACTTGATATGTAGATGTATTATGATGTAAAGAAGGATCCTTTTTATTTTGGTAGAGGTCAAAGGTCATTTGGGGTCAGAAGGGGACAAATCCTGAAAAACTCTTTAACACAATATCTTAAGGTAGGAAACTTGGGATTCATTTCAAACTTGATATGTTGATGTGTATGATGTAAGCTGATTGTTTGCGAAATATCTTAAGGCACAGTATGAAATTTGTAGAATTGTTTGGGTTAAAAGAAAAAAACCAGTTACTAACATGTGGAGTCAAAGGTCACTTCGGGTCACCAGTTCTTACAAGAAATGTAGCATTTCATTGAAAAGAGCATGTATGTATCATCGAAACCTCAATGCATTTTTGCATTCTGGTTTGTAACTTTTTTGTGACGTCAAGATTTGTCTTGATCAGACGAACCAAAAAGGCTATTACACAACCCTCCTACAATGTTCGTTACTTGAGTTACTGACATTTAAATGACAGGCTAGTGTGTACATGTAGGTCATGTGTAGGCCTATTGCAATGCCAGGTATGCGGTGCAATTACTCAATAACCAAGTAACATAGTGGAAATAATGGAAAGTTGTGTTCGTCTAAGTAAAGTGCACGTGAAGACTCTTTGGGTCTTTGTTCAATTGGTTTAAAAGTCCAGCTGAAGTTTAATGCCTTTAGACAAATGCAATGTATAAAAGAAAAGAAGAATTATATCCCCCTCTCAGTCTAAAAGCAGTTTAGTTAACAATCAGGACAGTAATGCAATTATTATTAAAAACAACCTTTTCTTCACATACAGTATTGAATAAAGTTATTCACAGTGCAAGCTAAGATTCCAATTTCAATAGTAAAATATGAAAGCAGTTTCTCTTCTTTACCTCTGCTTTTACCCTAGGGACTACAATGCTGTTTCTAACACCCTCTTTAGGTTAAAAGGTCAAGTTGAAAGTCATTTATTAGATTCTACAGAGCTATGTTTGTTTCTTGGTCTTCTAGCCAAATTGTGAAGAAGAAATTGGTGGTAATAAATCACTATCGGGCTGCCTTTAGTAGCAGAATTGTGGGCTTTTCCTTACTTTTGCTTTTCAGGCAAACACATTGGGTAGTCTAAAGGACAACCATGACATAAAATAAATAAATAAATGACCAGATGACTGTTAAATTTCTTTGGTGCAGAAGAGACTATGTTTATTTAACATCAGTTTTGATCTACTTTGACTGTATTTGACCTTTGTGACTTCTTTTTAAGGTCTGGATTTGAATTGTTGAGATTGACCAAAAAGGCAATTAACTAACCTCCTATACTACCCCAAACTCAAGTAAATGACATTTTAGTGAAAGGTGATGAATGTATTTGTCGCATGGAAGTGGGCAGTGTGCAGTGTGATAATTTGAAAAGTTTAGTGTTCCATTTCTCTCAAACGGCAAGTGCTTGTATGATTTTGAAATTTAATGTGCCCCTATGTTTTTGGGTGATGGCCAAAAGTCATTGGGGTTAAAGGTGCAAATTATGCCTTACCTTGGGACTACCTTAATACAATATCATCTTTAATGCAAGGAACCATAGTGCCCTTGGGCTCTTGTTCTACTCTGTGACAGCATATGCATAATGTCTATTATGTAGGTATAATTGAACTCACATAGGGAGGATGAGGAGAGGGGAGGTGAGGAGGGGATGATAGAAACTCATGCTACTTGATTTTTACCTTGTACAACAAACTGCTTTACACCTGTTCATATACAATAGATGTGAAAGTATATAAAGGTAGTCTGAATGAAAATTAAACACCTCAAAGGCTGGATACCATATTTGCTTTTCTCCCTCTTTTTGCATGGCTCATCTCACCCAGGGCTTTCTTCTATTGACACATTCCTTCTTTTTTTTTGATAAAAGATAACATTTTCACTTTGGGAAACACTGTGCTTCATTTCGGCTTAGTAATTCAGACAAATTTCCTAGTTTTGTGATGAAACCTTGATAATGTTAGATCACTATTGTTACCATGAATCACATTTAGTAGCTTAGATGACATCATACCTTAAAAAAGAAGTGAAAATTGAAACTAAAATCCAGCCAATCATTAACACCTCATGAGGAAGAGGTAACCCGGACCTTTGTGGACAGAAGGTCTGGGAGCATTTCTTTCTTGATTTTGTCTGTATGGGATGCCTCTTCATAGTTGTTTTGAGTGAAATTTCTCCTTTAACAGTTTTAATATAGTTCCATTGCAAAAGTGGTTTGGGCATGGAAAGTTCCCAAATGAAATGAAAGTTGGAATTTTGAGACTGGATTGTCTTGCAGTCTGACAGGGTTTGTCAGTAATTGGCCCAATTTCAACATTTATGATTTCAAATGATTGAATCATTAGTTAATAGAAAATTGTACAATTTGTCTTCATAGATTAAATGTGTCGCTTACAAGATAGATTTATGTGTTTGTTCTCGTAAAAACTTTCCTCCCAATTGTGATGTGCCCATCTTTATCTTTGTCCATTGTGGCATCATCATTAAGGGCCTTAGTCTAGATTTAAATATATCATAAGAGATAAAAGGACTCCATTTCACATTCAGTACAATTGCTATTAACTTGTTTCTTTGTTTTAGCTTGTCATATTGGCATCGGTGAAATAATATCTTAGGGCTCATGTCACACATCTACAACCACTTTCAAAGAGGTCATGCAAAAGGGTTCTGCCAGAAAACAAAAAGGGGGGGGGGATTTATATCTGCCAAACCCCAAGTCTAAATTGATGCTGTCCTAGGCTTAAGTTACAAGTTGGTTCGGGAGGACAAAAGCTTGCTTTAAGGCCCGTGTAGTGTGCAATTTGAAAGGTTTTTAGGTCATTTATTTATGCAAGCTCAAATAGTGCTCTCTATTAAGTAAGAAACTAAAATACTAAAAATTTTCTAACTTTCATGGAAATGAAAAAGAGGGGTGGATTTTACCCACCTTCTTATTGAAGGAAAGGGGAAGACTCATCCCCCCTTTTCCCCCTCTGACAGAAACCTTGTATGCATTCAAATAATTTGGGGGCTCACACTTCATACAATCAGCTGAATTGCACAGAGTGAAGTATAGGCTAGTTGACTTCCTGGATGTCAGGATTTCAGATACCAATGAAAGTAACCTACTCCCTGATTACCTTTGGGTTTTAAAAAATGATCTGAAATCATTGGTAACAGTGATTGGTAACAGTGCAGTGGAAGCTGTCTTGTCTTGCTTGCATCTGAATTATTTTACCCGACAAATATTCAGAAATTTTCGTTCGAAACAAGATAGATTAAACATTTCTTCTTACCTGAAAAACCTCTTTAATTTTCTAGGCCCTATATTCTGGTAAAGAATCAGCTCAAAAGGGAAAAACAAGGTCATGGAAAAAAATGTTAATACTCTCTGTCAAACTCTTGATTGCTCATTGATCTTTCTGTGCTGTTATCCCTCTGTGTTGGAAATTTTCCTGGAGTTACTGTATCTGAATAGTGCATAGGACTGTCAATCCTTTGTAGATCAAACTTTATGAATTCACTTATATTATTAGAAAAGCAACAATGAAGTTGATAGTTTTCATTTTCAAAAAACAATTCTAAATTAAATTACTGGAAAGCTTAAAAAAACGTTACGAAAATTTAATGGCAGTATTGGAAAAATGACTTCAGCATTTTAGTATTAGAATTGTGGCTTCGAAGTTTGACTCATAACATGAAAGCTTGCTCTGTTTGTGAATTTAGTTTGAAACTAAACAAATGACATTTTTTCCTATTAATTACATTGTTAGATATTTGAATAAATTGTGGGATGTGATTTTTTTTAATTAAATGCAAACAATATTTTAATTCTCTGAAGTTTATTTTGTATCAACATGTTTGGTATGTTACTATTCGGTTATGTGCAATATTGCATGAAATATTTTTTCCCAGGGTGACAAGGGTGATAAGAGGAAGGCTGTCCACAATAGGGGTTCAAGGGGACCAATTGCCATCAAAGAAATTTTCAAAGTGTGTTTTTTCACTTTCAAAATTATACAAGGAAAACAGTGTAAGAAATTGCTCTGTATGTAGACAATCTTGAAAAGGCTACATCAAGGCCTGGTATATCTGTTCTTTGAGGCATGTAGCAGCTGACCAGACCATTGAAATATATCACCAATTTCAGTCCTTAGAAGTTCTGTTGAAAAACTTGATCTCAATATGGTCCCCACTAGGACTTAACTCCAACATACAAAACAGCAGTTTATTATTTTATGAAATGTGCTTTGTGTGATAAGTAATTTTTTAATTGTCAGAGGGATGAGCATTGGAAGACATTGCCCCTCCCCAGTCAATTGCAAAAGAACTGAAATTTATGGTCTGAAAAAATTTGGATGGCCATTGCAGTTCAAAGTTGCATGTTGCCATTACACAGAAATGGCACCATTGGGAGGTGAGGATGGCATTGGCTCCCCCAAAATCACATTTTGACCCCCAAAGTAAATTCACTGGCATATATGTATGACATTTATTTGTAGGAGATGGTGGGGTTAATTAGGTGTAAAAAACAGAAGAAAGATAATTTAAAGGAGTTTAAAATTTTTTTGGTGATCTTTTTTTCAACCAAAAATTTCCAGTTGGCTCTGTGCCAACCAATCATGGGGCCCTGTTCAGAAAGTACTACATGTAACATTATTAACAATGGTTACTATATGTGCTCACAATAATTAAATACCGGCAATTCTCTCCTGTATACAGTGCTTAAAATTTTTCCCCACAAAATAATATCTGTTAATTTTTTGATCAGTTTTGAGATTTGCTCAGTCTAATAGGCCTTTCTTTTCCAAAAAAGCCTTAAAATGGCAATTGCTTAAATTCCATTCACAAGCAAGGGAAATGCCATTTCTGGCTATATGAGGGGGTGGCAGTTTTCAAAACTTTTGCCAAAGGTGGGGCTATGTTTATATAATCTTTTTGGTAGGGTCACTTTTTGCCTGCCCCTTGCTTACACAAATTTGCCTTTGAATGGCCTAAGATGATATCTTGATAGTGGGGCAGAGGGTTTGTATCATCATGTAAAATATCTTCAGTGATCAGTGCTGTACAAGTTCAAGTTGAAGTAATCTGGTAAACAAGCAATATTGCTTCTTTTTGCTGTTACTAAGGAAGCACCCACCAATGGTCATTGCCAAAGTTGGAAGCTGTGAATCTAGTAAACATCTGATTTCAACATCTTTAACACTAATACCTCAGTGACATCTACTGGTTAGCATTTTCAACTCGCTCATCACTAATAATTGTATCCTATTGTAACAAAGCGTAGTTTGTTACTGAAGTGTTTTATAAGTTGCTTTTAAAATGTATACTGCACAATTATGTTTGTGTAGAGTAACCAAGCCTTTCGTTGTTTGTAACTATTCAAGTTGCTTTAATAAACTATACAGAAACTGCAAATAATGCTTCTCCGCAATGTTACTGGGGAAATATGTGACTACAATTTTTGTTATGTTTTGATGGGATCATTTGTTCTTTTGATAACATGGAAGGATATGGCAAGCTTTAATATTCTCACTGATGCAATAACAGGCTTGAACAAACACTGTTTGGGTATTACCTTTTGCTGAAAGTGGTCTTGCTTTAAAAGATGTCAGCTGTTATTCAATTTTCTATATTTAACAGTAAAATTTCAACATTAATTGCATTAAATTGGCCATGGCTTTGTTCCTTACTTTCAAAAACTGATTAATATTTGGGCTACTGAATTGTTTTTGATTACATTGGTCTCACAAAATTCCAGACTATCCATACACAGTGATTGATAATATTTTGACAGTGCCTAGTAGTGTGACATGTATGTGCTTACAGTGTGCACTGAAGCAAAACATTCAGAAGTTTAGAGGACAGATTTAGTCCCTAGTGCAGTACTTATTGATGTGATGGAAATCATTTATGGTTCTCCACATAGATGTATCCAGTTTCTCTCAGACTGACATTTTAGTGCAAATACTGTAGTGAGTCATTTCAACATTTGAAGTTCAGCTCAAGGAAAGATAATGTGTCCATTGTAGTAGATTGCAGTTGATTCATGGAAGTACTATCTCCAAGGTAGTGCTTACATGATTGAATGAAGAATCTAACTTCTTAATGCTCAAACTGGAGATCTTTCAGGTGATAAGTTTTATCCAGGAGTTAGTTAGTTAGATAAAGGTTTACGTCCCAGTTTTCAACCTATTGGTTCAAGTAGAGATGGCCACGCCCTTTTTTCCATTTGTGGCTCACTGGCTTGTTTTCCCCACTCATGGCATTACTAATGCAGAGCATCACGCACAATGACAGTAGGTTCCAATTTTAGAATCTTTGCCCATAGATGTGGAATTTGACTGTTAGGCTGAGTCATACTGTAACTGAGGACTGGTAACATGGAACCTACTGCCATTTTGCTTGTTGATCAGCATGAGCAGTGGAGTAGGAAAAACAAGCCAGTGAGCCACAACTGGAAAAAAGGCAGCGGCCCGCTTGACTTGACAAAACAATTTTTTGTAGAAGTAGAAGGCAAAGTTGTCCACATTAGAAATGATCTCACCTAGCTGGAGTTATCAAAACCAATTTCAAAGAAATGTGTTGGCTTCAAACAGGGAACAATAGTTTCATGTAGTTCTTCAATAAATTCTGAGTACCAATGACAACCTTAAGGAAGTCAACAAACCATACATTAGTACACTCCAAAACTAAAATGCATGATCCTACACTAGTTTTGCAAAGTTCATATCTTCATGATTACATAGATGTTCCCTTTTAGGGAAACCAAAAGGCAGAGTTCCATTAGTTTGGCTGCAGTAAGCTATTGATGATCAGTGCCTTGTGCTCCTCAACAGCAGAACTACCTTTCCTTTTGAAACAAGCCTTGCTTGGATATTCTTGGGTGTAGGTTTCATGGTGTAATACTGAAGATAATGCACAGTTTTTTAAGTAATGGGTAAGAGATATTCAAACTTGCTTAACAACAGTTAATCAGTTTAGTGACATTAGAGGAACATTATACTTGGAATCTCTTGTGAACTTAGGGAGGAAGTGGCAACAAGTTTGGCCAAACTGATCAGATTTTTGTAAGTTTTGTATGACAGACAGACAGATTTCACTTTATTTAGCCAGAATATGAGCAAACCCGGCTTGCATGTACAAACACTATTATAAAACAATATAGAACGTAAAGTACAATAAAAATTAGTAAAAGTATTGCACGATGATTGTAGTAAGTTATTGGCATTATGTACTGTTAAGGGATGGCTTTTGGCAAAGAGTGTTGGCAAATCTATTTGTCACAGCTGCTGGAGGTCTCATTCTACCTCTCCTGACAATGATTCTGTAATGAAAATCTCCATGTAATGGATGCTCAGCATCTTTCATCACAGAGCCCAATTTGCATTCGAGGAAGGATTATTAGAACGAGTCCAGGCAAGGAAGTTGTTTGTTGGAAGTTAACTGGCCAGCACTTATAGTCATGATGTCAGTTCTCCCTGAATCAACATAAAGACTGTTGCCACCCCAACACACAATACAATACATAGTTACAGAACAGAAACATATACTTAATATGGTATTGTCAACATTGAAAGATTTCAATTTTCTAAAGCAATAAAGGCAAGAGTTGAGCTTTGATATGTATGATCTGTATTTTCTGTCCATGAAAGAGTATCATAAAGAACAATGCTCAGGTATGTGTATGTGATATAATGTAGAAAACTCATAATACATATAATGCTCAACTTTAGAGAACATTTCTGCTTCCATGCTGGATTTCATGGAAGGAGTATTGAATTGCTGCCAATGATTGCGTAACCACATGGCTATTACAAATGAGTTTTAAAGCTGCAATCAGAGTTTGCTCTTACAATTTTTTAAACTTTAGTTCTGCACCACTATTGCAAATTGAATGAAAAACTGTCAAATAATAATCCATGACATGTTGTGATTGGCTACAGTATAGTGGAAGCTGTCTAGTCTTCCATCTTTACCGGACAACTATTGGAAGATATTTACTCACAGTTACATTAGTTCATGCTACAGTGAAATTTCTTCTTACCTGAAAGACCTTTTTGATTTTCTACGAAAGCAATCATTTAAAAAAAAAAAAAAAGGGAAAACAAGCCGCTGGGACAAACATTTAACATTCTCTGTAAAACTCTATTGCCTCTTCAACGAACACTTGATTCTCTGTGATTTTGAAATTAATTCTGTATTTTATATTAATTGTAACATTTTCCTTGGTATTTTCTAATTTTTCCTTTAGAGCAAAGACACAACACCAACATCCACAACTGCAACTGCAGCACCCCCAGTTCAAGGAGGTCCCTTGATGTTTAACCCCTCACAGATGACCCAGCCAACAGGTTTCCCAGCACCCAACACCAGTAAACCATCAAGATATGGAACCAGAAGACAGTATCCCACCCAGAGGTGATACCATTTGTGACTTAGCGTTTAAAGAATTTCTTTTGTGACACGGACACTTGGCGTGCTGTACTGCAATCATATGGAAGCTGCATAATGCTGTATGAGCCTACTGGTAAAGCTGCTCTTAGTGAGTAGAATGATGTGAGCTATCTTGGGATGAATCGATGGCATATGCGGCCACTGCAATTCTGTTCTAAAACGTTTATTGAGATCACCTCTTTTGTCTGCATACTAGCCTCTATCAATCTGTTGACCATTGTTTGCCATTGATGAAACAAATGTGGATAAACTTTGATATAAGATGAAATGATATAGCAGTGACCTTCTGATATGGAAGGAAATGTTACTGATCTGAAAGACAATCAGGCCAAATATTCATCCTAATGCACTGCTGGTCTCATTTTCAATACAATTTGTTTATGTCTTCCTAAGACACTGATGCCATTGGTGATCTTTAGACTTTTATTTCTGTCTGGTAGCATCAATTCAAGAAAACTCATTTAAAGATCACATTGTTTGCATTTCATTTTTAGCTAGTGATGACTAATATGGACTAGGTATCAAACTTCGTTGGTACAGTTTAAGACTTTAATTCATGGGCGAGATGTGACCAGATGGGAAAAATGCTCAAAGTCAATCTTTGTCTGTAGCAGCCGTTTCTTTTGTTCATGAACACATCCATTGCCCTCCTTAAGCCCCCTTTTAGAAACCTCTTGGACCCCTCATCTGTGCTGTTGTGAAAAATATTACATGTGTCCAGGATCATGGTCATGCTTTCTACAGTTAATGGCAATTTATATTTTCACAAGCAACAATATGTGGTGTGTACAGTATATCAGTTTTTTTCTTGACCAATCTAAATTTCTCAGTCAATACTTATGACATTGTTCATTGAGTGCTTAAATTTTACTTGTACAATTATGTTAAACTTTTTAAGCCTCAGCGCTTGGGTAAGTTGTAGTTGAAAAATATTGTTCAGGGTTGATAGGATTGCAATGGGGGAGAGGCAGAAAATCTTTGCTGGTACAGTGAAAGTGATTTTGTTGACCATTTGTTAAGCTTTTAAAGGCAGGCAGTCAGTCTTCAGCCAAAGCTACCATTTTACTGGAAGCCTGCAGACATTCTCAATTTGTATAGCTTTTTGATTGGCACCAAATTCAAAAGATGAAAAGGGGCTCTTTCTACACTGCATGTACCAAAAGTGTCCTGATTAATATTCTTATATTCTGAACTTCTATACTAAACAGGATATGTAGAGCAATAAACTGGGATTGTGTCTGGAAGAGGATGAGTGTTTAGGCAGCTGGGGGGGGGGGGGGGGGGGGCAGGGGGAAGGAGAGACTAGAAGTAAGTAGGCTGGAAGAATTGGAATTGTCTGGGGTGAGGATTAAATGCCTTGAAGTTAGTGACCCACACAGGTTATCCTAGCGTTACACTTCATAGGATATAAAAAAGACGAGGTAGAACAGATCTCCATACACTGTCACTTGGCTTTGCACAAAACTCTTCATGGTTTCTCACCTTATACTAATCTGTCAACGATGTTAGGGTAAGTTGTGTGAGTCCGTGACGTTGGTTTAGGTTGTTAAACTTTGCTACGTGAATACGTCTTTTTTCAAAGCAGAACTATCCAGTGGGAGAAACGGATTTGCACAGGGCAATGCCCATTACTTAATGTGACGTCATAAATTTTTAGATGAGTGATCCATGTTGTTGTTAGCACCCAAAGGGATGAGAAGATTTTCTGCATTCAATGTGTTTTTTTTGTTTAAAACAAGTCAATAATTGTTTTGTTTCATCAGAGAAAGATGTAGGAATGTTCTCAAGAGATTTGAAGGAGTTAAATCTAGTAAAAGGTGAGAAATCATGAACAGTTTTGTGCGAAGCCCCCCCTGCAGGTGTATGGCGATCTGTCCTACCTTGTCTTTATTATATATGTACTCTGTATACTGTATAATGCTAGGACAACCGGTGGTCACCCACTGTGGTGTATGTGATTTGACAACTCATGACTTGAAGTCAGTGCTTATAAGTATGAGGTAGCTGTGGCATCATAGAGGGTAAATCCTGAGTTCAAAAGATATTTGAAAATGATGTGACCATACCCCTCACAGAGAACCATATTCTTGATCTGGTTGATGCACATGTGATGTTTCTTGTCATCAACTATAAAGAATTTTGGGAGGCAAATATTATTACAATCATTAAACTTGCATCAAGCAGCCAAATTTAAGTATACTTTTCAATATACTGTAGATTGGAATTATCCAGCAAAATTTGTGACAAAATTTTCATTTTGTTGTTTTGCTAGTGATAGTCCTGCTATACCATATATCTGTCATATAATATTGCAACAGGCATGTACAGTATTCCACATTCAAAATAATGTTTTGCTTAAGACCAATAAGCATAAGAAGCAGGGAAGGTGCAAGGGGCTGAGGGGACTTCCCCCTCCCCTCTAGCTGTCAGTCACTTCCTATGTCAATGGGTAATTTTTTCTTTATTGGGTAGGCTTACCACAATTCTTTACAAGCTTGAAACTACTCCAGTACCGGAAGATATTTTTTTTTTTTTGAAATTGAGTGCATTCACTTTTATTTATAAGAATACTTGAATTTTGGTTTCTTGTGTAGGGAGAGTTTCTATTTTAATACTGAATCTAATGTATGTAGTAAAGTAAGAGACTGGACTGAAAGGTATCTGTTTGCTGCAGAAATGTGTAGAGGTAAAAGCTTGCCTGCTGCTGGAACAATGATTTTAATATATTGATTTAAAATTTAGAAAAGTTGTAAATCAACTATTTCTTAAATACTATAGTGGTAAAAGTGCAATTTATTTCTCATGAAGTATGGGGTGATAGTAAGAATTTTTCAAATTATTTTTCCACAAATGAGACTTTAAAATCAGTTTAATTATGCATTGATTTCCTGTAACCTTTACTAAATATGATGTATGATTATGATGAGACCTTAACCTTGTACAGAATCCAAATGTTTTTTTTTTTCTTTTTATTATCTCCCGTTCGACATGCATAATTTTACCTTTCTCACACTTCAACCTCACAATTTCATTTGTTAGGTGTCTCATTCATCTCTTGAGATATATATATATTATGCCTGACATCATCTCTCAAGGTTAGGTTAGGTTTAGGAGATGAGGTTAGGTTAGAAGTGGAAGGGCTCAAGAGTTATTATTTTACATGATATACTGTGAGGTTTTGGTTCTTTCTCATTATAAATATCTGAATAGATTTTAGGTTTCCACCTACTGATTAATCCGTAGAACACTGATTATAAGTCCAAAAAGTAGTCTTGTTTTCTTATTTTGAGTTGTACTTAGAGTGATGAACTTTGAAAACAGTATTGAAATTTTGTCAGTTTCTGGAATTATTTCACTGATCGCATCCTTGTTTTCAGTTGTCATGAGTGTGACTTCCAAATTTGTCCTATGTACGTTGTGAGATGTTTATTTCAGCTTGCACTTATATTGAGAGTAGTATTTCAGTTTCACCACCCAAAGACTGAATATTTACATTTACCAACCCCAAGTTTGGTCACAAGCTCATTGTGATGCATCAATAATAAATCATGAAAAAGGATTTTTACTTTAAAGGGCAAAAGCTATCATCTCAGACTTATTTTAAAACAACAGCTAAATCCCACATGTTTCAATCTATTTCTCTTTCAGGTATTTTTTTAATGATATTTTGGGAATAAATATTACATATCAAGGTGATTAAAGCATTTGCTTGTAAATTCCACCATTCAGTGAGACAATATTGTCACATGATTGTCAAGATCCATTTATGCAGTAGGATAGTCGTCTACTGCCCTCATCCAAATTGAACTGTGGTGAGAGCTTTACTCCCTTTAAATACCAGTCATATCAAAGCAGTTGAAAATGGCTGGCATTGATGAGATAACAGTCACTTGCCAGGGGATTAAGGGGTAGGTATCATTGTATTGTGTCATACATGGTGTGTAGTGGAGTTAGGGGGAAGCTTTGTTCTGAGGTCTCACATAGGCCCTCAAAAACATTGACTGGGTGATGTTGCACTCTTCATGTTTTCACTACCTAAGAGTATAATACCACATGCTTATGAATTTCAGTGGAATGTACAGCTTTAAAAATAGAAATATGATGGAAATATCAGGACCATATTGTGTGTTGTTTAGATGTAACTTAGTTTCACAGTATTTACCCTATTATTAGGAGACCATTATGAAAGTACATACACTTTGTCTTGCATCATAATGTAGTCTTCTGTTAATTGTGGCATTTCATTTATGTATTTTTGCTTTCTCCATTGTTTACGATTATTCTCCTGACATTTCTTTTCATTTAATTGAAAAGATTTCTTCTTAGGAATTTGTGCAGGGCATTTGAAAAGATTAAAAAATCAAAACCCCTTAGGACAAAGTTTATGGCACATTTTCTCTGAATACTAACAGTGTAAATGTAAGCATTACTCATTTGCATTTATGGAGAGTACCATGTGTGTAGTTCTGGAATTGTGAAGAGAATCAATTTTTCTCTTCATCCAAAAATATTGAACTATTGAACTCATTGTCAACAAGCATTTGTTCTTATCAAATACAACTTAATAAAAGCGTTAGTCATTTTTGCCAAATGAAGTTTTAGACATTGTGTTCCATTTCCCTTCATGATTTTATCTCCAGCCCCATAAAATTTAAAATATGTGTGTTTTAAAGCTGATTTACTTTTCTCCTAGATTTGAGATGGGAATTAGAGGTTCTTGAATGAGAAAATAAAGATTACTTTAACCTTCAAGTAAACTTAAAACTTGATAGAAATTATTTCATAATACCAGGGCAAGTAATTATTTTAAAGTAAACTCAGATAAGTAAGGAACACTGCAATTTAATTGTGAAAAAGAGTATAAGCAGAATATTTATGATGTACTACATTCTGAGTGGTGTAAGCGTGGACTGAATACTGGCCTGTAATTGTTGGTATTTTGAAAGTTAAGGAAAAGTTTGGTCTGTAAAATAATTTCAAGTGGTGAATGGTTAAGAGAACAAAGGTCGTTTTCTCTGTCTAGACTTGATTATTAAAAAGGTTGAATTTATATTGATTCTCATGAAGTGCTGTTTTTTGTTTATGTGTTATTAGCAAGGCATGGAGTTCCCCATGATGGAGAAAGGCCGTGTGCACAGAGAAGGGCAGTGGGCATGGAGAAGGGCCGTGGACATGGAGAAGGGCCATATAGTGTTAGGAATTTGAACAAATTTTTGGACAGACTCGTAGGCAGACTAGTCGTTGCGAACGCTGCATGGGCTGCACGGTTAAAAGAAAAGGGAGGGAAACTGAATGGTGGAGGGATGGGAAGACAAGAAAGAAAGTGAAGTGTAAAGAAAGAGTTTGTCAAAGATAGAGAGAACGGGGAGGAAGACAGGATCGTCATACAGTATGTGTGGAGTCTGATTGTGCTCTGACTTGGTCACATCTTACCAGTGGTTCCCTAGAAGGAAGCCTTCCAAAATACATCCATGATTCGTTTAATAACATGCATATCACTCTAATTCCTGAAGACTGATCAAGTCTCCCACCCGAGAAACGTAATCCGTGTAATGACAAATACGTGATAGACGTGCTGTAATGTTGGTATAGAAGAAATCATATCCATATATGCATACCAATACCTGCACGCACACTGCACCGATACACCTTCAGGTCCCTGAAAATACATACCTTGAATTGATGAAGCAGGGAGATCTTAGAATAAGCTCCCTGGATAAAGCTAACTTTCAACTTCATTGAACATGACATTCTTAATGTAAGGCAAAACAAATTCGACTTATTTGTATTTTGTCCATAATCGCACCCATCAGCCCAGGAACACAAACAGCACCGTAACTGTGGGCTGATGATCAGTCTTATTTAGGACTCGGATCCAGACAAAAAAACGTCACACGACAGTATGCGTCACCATACATAACCCGGATGTTATCTGAAAGTGTTTCAGAGAAGGTACACTTTGCTTCCACAATCCACACAGACAGGAACACTATATGTAACACAAAATTGCGGGGAAGAGTCTTATATTCAAAATACCCAGTGTAGCTCATACCTACGTCTCAGTTTTGAAAAGCAAGAACAATTGCCTAAATTTATTTTGATACGACAGTCGGATCCCACACAGCAAACGTTCTTCTTATTCCGCTTCCAATTTCTTTCGTGTTATTTCGTGACGTAATATAAAGAATACACATTCAGGATGAACTCCGAGAAGTCTGGATGGTGATGAATTTTAGACACTTGTGGATGGAAATGTTTGGGGTGAGAAGATTAAGCCTTTATTAAATGCGACTCGCATTAACAAAATGATGTTGTTTGATTTAAACTCGTGTTTGTTATCAAGTCCGAGAGATAGGGGGACTGGGCGAGAATCCCCCTGCTAAAAATACCTCCCTCCCAAAAGATAATACAATTTCTTTGATGCACTTTAGTCAGGGGGTGGCGCCAGGATTTGCCCGAAAGGGGGGCCAGCTTTTCGAGGCCCGACAAAAGAGATGAGTTATTCCCGGTGGGACGTGA
This sequence comes from Holothuria scabra, assembly GCA_037179385.1. Taxonomy (NCBI): domain Eukaryota; kingdom Metazoa; phylum Echinodermata; class Holothuroidea; order Aspidochirotida; family Holothuriidae; genus Holothuria; species Holothuria scabra. Next base: position 48,472,135 of record CM074185.1, read on the forward strand.
CTTGGTAGAATTTGAGGTGCCGAAATTTTTGGCTTTTCTTTTGAACAAATACTTAAAAATCTGGAGTTTATTTTGAAGAAAAAGTTTAAAATTTTAAAAAGAAATTTGGCTCTTTTAAAGACCATTAAAAGGTTGGGGTGTTTTTTGAGGAAGAATCTGTCCTTCAAAATCAAAAACTATACATAGGCGACGGTTCGTTTGTTTTGGGTTACATATTTAATCGTACTAGGCCTACGTAAGAAGGCTTCAAGACACGACTTAAAGTTCGCTCGGAAAGTTTTTGCCTTTTATGAACAAAGGTTTGAAAATTAAGAGCTTATTTTATTGGAGAAATTTTGGTATTTAATGAAAGAAAATTTGGTTTTCCGGTAAGATTATAATGAAAGAGTTGGGTATTTTTTTAAGTGATATGCCTTTCAAGAGCAAAATTAGGTAGAATGTTGGGTGATTAACAGAGATGGCTGTGGTTATTTGTTGTACGGACTATCCATCGAAATTTGAAAATTTTGCCACTTTTAACAACCTGAAGCTTATACTGGAGAAAATTGTACTTTTATGACAGATTTTGGAGTTTTATGTTTTTCCCTTTTATGAACAAAGGTTTGAAAATTAAGAGCTTATTTTATTGGAGAAATTTTGGTATTTCATGAAAGAAAATTTGGTTTTCCGGTAAGATTATAATGAAAGAGTTGGGTATTTTTTTAAGTGATATGCCTTTCAAGAGCAAAATTAGGTAGAATGTTGGGTGATTAACAGAGATGGCTGTGGTTATTTGTTGTACGGACTATCCATCGAAATTTGAAAATTTTGCCACTTTTAACAACCTGAAGCTTATACTGGAGAAAATTGTACTTTTATGACAGATTTTGGAGTTTTATGGAAGAATCTTACCTTCTTAATGAGAATAATCAAGTGGGGGTGATCTGTAGTTTGTTAGGGTTTACCGAATATCATCAGGCAGATTAAGGCCCTCGGACCATATTAGAAAATTTTCCCGCGGAAAAAGTTTGGCTTCCCATATGTTTGAAGTTTTATATTTTATATATTGACATAGGGGTACGGGAACGTTTCAGTGTATAAGGGACAGAATTGTCTTTTTTGTTCGAAAAATTTAATCCTGCTCGAAAGTCTATCTAAGTGGAGCGCACAGAAATTTTTGAAAATTGAGAACTCCGAAACAGCAGGAAATGACAATTCCCGGCCCCATAACTAGAAACAAAGCAGTCATTATTTCGAGCGTTCTTTCGCAATAAAATTTTCTCTTCATAATACTGCCTCAATACGAAGAATAATTGTGCAAGCGTGCACTGTTCTGTTCAATAATCTGTTCGACCAAAACACTTTCTAAGCGGAGCGCCACCACCAGTTGGCGCGGAACGTAGAGAAAATTGTTAAAAAATCTGACCCCTCAGACAGGCGGAAATGGCATTTCCCAGGCTTGTAACTAGAAATGAAGGATTCGTAATTTTAAGCTTTCCTTTGAAATGAAAGATTCACTTCAATCGAAAAAACCCAATTTGCTAAGTGATCTGAAAATTACCATGTAAAAGGTACTGCTACAATTAGATGTAATGGTCTTGCATCTTTTCGGGGGAACTATGCAACGGAATTGAAAACGTGACATACTAATGTTTTTGACTCTGTGAAGAATATAAATCGTTTTATTCAATCGCAAGGTCCACCGTGAATAGATGAAATTTTCTACGTGACTGCTGGAACTCCAGACAATGATTTTACTTGCAACGTATTTGAAAATATGTCACGTTACAAGGTGGCTTTAAATGAATTTTCATTCAGACTTGTGGAGAGACGTCCCCCTCCCCCACCAAACTACTTTTTATCATTATGTGTAGCTGAAAACATGGCTTATTTTCATTACCGTTGCTAGAATTCGGCTGTCGAGGCAGGCCAGATGGCAAACCATTGGGCACTACATGAAGATGAACAACCTCTCGTCCGATTTTGTAAGGAAAATTCAGAATTGTGAGTTTCCTTGGAGAATCTGATCTTCTAGTAAGCAAAATAAAGAAGATCGTCCGGGTGACTGTTTATCAGGCCCATATTTTTTTTATCGTGTGCCTGTAGATGAAAGCTCTCCGACGAAACTGGATTTTCTCATCAACAGGGGAATGCAACCTTCGCCGACGGGGGCATGACCTTGAGAGCACGGACTGAAGATGATAAGGCGGTGTTAATCACTCCCGCCTCCCGAAAAAATGCCGTCCTTCCCCGACCGGAGGAGATAGGACAAAGTACATGGAGTTAGGTACAACAGAGCTACAACGAAGTGATAGAAAATCGATCCCTATATGTATTGAAATAGCATTACAAACAAAAAATATATTCAAGATCGCCCATCCAGTAACTTCAGTCCTGGCAGGTATTTTTTATTATTTGTTTATTTTTTAGGCCTCCCCGACGAAACCGGCGACCTTCCCCGACGGGGGGGGGGGGCAGTGTTCCCCGACGGGGGACCATGGTCCCCCCCTCCCCCCGCTGGTGCCACCCCTGACTTTAGTGTCAACCTCTTCCAATACCTGCTTAGTATGGCAAGATGTTTGTCCTACTTATGCGAAATAAAATTATTATCGTTGATAATCATCCCCGCCAAACTCTAATGAAAATCGGCTCAGCGGTTTGGATGTTGATACAAATCCTTCACTAACCCTGTAAACGTGACAATTCACCCGTCAGTACTCGGTTCCTTTGGGAGAAAGAAAAGTGCAAACACGGACAAAAATATATGTACAGCCTCTAGAGTCTCCTACGTAGATTTTAATTTTCAATGTTTCATTTTTGAGTGGTAGATTGCTTGTTTCCCAAATGGATTAACAATGTTAAGATTGTTTTATCTAGTTTACATGACAAATTAGGGAATTGACCAATCGCAACATTTAAATTTGATGGTTGTATTTGCAACAATCTGATGGAATTGTTTATGCTGCAGAACATGAAGTTTATCTAAGTTGACTTTAGTAGTTTCTCATCTATGATCGATGGCTGTTTGATTTAAATACCAGTCTCTTTTAACATCAAAAATGAATTATTTTGTCAAACTGCAAGCAAGAAGAAAACAGTATGCCATGTTAAAACTAACCTTATCTAAACAGGTAAAATTTGTAAACGGTGTTTTGATTGATTTACGAAATATTAAGTGAAAGACTTAACGACAAATATGTATAAAACTATCACTTCATTTCTCAGAGAACCAACACGTAATTAATATATATTCTGAAATAATATACCTCAAAGAGGGTCACGTTTTTATTTCATGAACTCGAAAAAAATGAGCAAACTTGCTCTTGATATTCATACTGATGGCAGATTATACAGAATATATCTACATTTTTGGAATCAGTGTGATGATATATCAAACTTTTAAAGAAAATTTTCATTCGCTTTGTATCTCTTCCAACCAGCTTGAAACATTCTAAACCAGACGAAGTTGGTTATTTTAACCGAATACACATTCACACAGACTGTGATCCTATCAATATAATTCAGACGTCGGTGGTTTATACGTTTCTTCCTAACATATTGAACAAGACTCCCTACAGCATTGAAATGCATAGGCGTACGGGGATTATTTTCTATTAAGGGACAAGAGCCTTTTTTTTCCCCGAACAAGGTCACCGTCTTTCATGTTTTGCTCACGTTTTGCCCGAATGGACCAACCGCTTTTGCCCGAATTGGGAGGGCGAGTGCCCCTGAACCCCCGTCTCGCACGCCTATGTTTAAATGGTAGGAAATTATTATCATTGATAATCATTCCCGCCAACCTTCTATGATAATCAGCCTAGGGTAATGTTGGCAAGGGAATTCTTCTGTAATATTGTAAACTCATCTGTCGATAGTTCCTTTGAGAAAAACGAAGAAAAATGCAAGCACAGACAAAGTTGTCACAACTGAAAGGGACCTTTTAATCAAATCTATGCCGTAAAAGCCGAGAGGTTGTTTGAAGATACCATACAATGTGATTTCCTTAGTAGTCGTATACTAAAGGTTACTATATTCTGCTTTTCTGTTACATGTGTTAAAACGTGTCCCAGTCGACTAGGGATGTCGTGCCTTAGTTAGTTAGATGGAATTTTACGGCCCAGTTTCCAACCTATTGCTTCGAGTCGAGCCGGCCACAGCCTTTATTACAGTTGTGGCTCACTGGCTTGTCTTCCCTGTTCCATTGCTTATGCGGAGCATCACGCTCAACATCAGCAGATTCCATTTTAGAGTCTTTGGTATGACTCGACCTGAGAAGCGAACCCGGACCTCCCGCGTGAGAGGCGGATGCTCTTTCTGTAAGACAAAACACGCGGTCTGTCAGGAATGTCGTTCGACATGATGGCATTGCATAAAGGATAATACAAATTTAATAGCGGCTTGAAGCGGCTCTTGTCTTAAAAAAGGAAAATCTCCATTCGTTAATTTTGACGCGTAAACTTCGTACCGTTCGTTTTGGGACAGGTTAAATTGTGTGTCAGGGATCATGCTTAAAGTTTACCTCAAAAGTTGAACAAAGCACCTTCTAGTCAATGGCAGATCCAGCAACTGCTGTAAGGAGGCAAACGAAGTGCACCGAAGGTTCACCACGAGCACGAATCGCGAGTATAAACGCGTGGGGTCCATGGGCCCGCTTCAGGGCGTCTGGCGGGGACCAGGGGCGGAACCCCGATGGGGGTCCAGGGGCGAAGCCTCGGGAAGCTCTCGGAGTATGAGAAAAGTTGAATATGTAAAATTAGTTTAAAATGCTCCAAGAATTAAGAAGAAATGATCAGCGATCCCTTCAATCTTACCTTTTAATGATCTGGGAGGCCCTTTGCAGGGCAGCGAGATGTGCTTTCCAGTAAGTGGACAACAGTTTACGATCATTGAAAAACCAACTGAAGAGCAGGCTGTAACGGCTGTTACTCGAATTTATTCAAAAGTTATTTGCAGAATGATATGAATAATTTGTTACAAACATATGAAGCAAATTAAAAATAAACTATCTACAAATTCGTTTGTAATTGTAATTATGCTGTTCAGTTATCCCCCGCTAAAGGTATCTTTATTATGACGTATTTTAAATCTCGTTTTGTCAATCGTGTCAAGGAGGACCGTACATGTTCAGACTGCTCTCCTTGCTTCAAACAACGGAAAATCATTCCTGTTTTGCTTTTTCGCTAATATTTGGTAAAGAAAATACTATCTCCACCCGTTTTGCACTTTTGTTGTTCCACATCTACGTTTTCTTTGTCATGGCTCAGGGAAGTGGAACGTAAAGTCACAATAAAAATTCGAGACGATGATTCCCTCGACGATTCCTTGGGCTATTACTTCCGAATAACTATTTGGGACATCTCTGTTATTATGCATTAGCATCAGCCCGTTTAATAATTCTTCACTTATTCTATTTCTTAGCCACGTCTTCAACCTTTTTAATCCAGAAAACTTCTTTCTCCTGTCGCAACTGTAACTGGGTGAGTTGCGAAAACTTTTAGCAAGCGTTTCAGTTCGGGTAAGCGTTTTCATCACAGGCAAAATACAGTAGGGATCAATGGCAGACGACGGTCTATCCTCCACCTTAACACCTTCCCAATATTGACACCAGTTTTGTAATTCGCCTTTAAAATTTGCCAGAGCGATGACATCGTTGGGGGCTTAATCCTTGAAGAAGCATTGGTGGGACTTTCGCCGGGATAATTCCGCTACTTAAAGTTTGGCAGAAAGTAGTCGACAACCATAATTAGCAGAAGCAAAAGAAATGCACGATGAGAGACTCAGTGGCGCTTCTCTTTAGGTAGTTGAGATAAATTGCGAAGGTTTTATCATTTGTAGCTGTTTGGTGTTACGACGACGGACGTTCAAGTGAATGAATGTGATTATTTGACACAGTGGCAGGCTGGTTCTGCCTCCTCCATCGATAAAAGCTAGTTTGCCACAAATAATTCTGATGGTGTGTATTTCGGTGGTTGTTGCAGCCTTACGTGTCTCTTTGGTCTGGCTTGCCATAACTTGAGGTATTCATGCTAGTTTTACAAATACTGAAAGTCGTCAATTGAAAAATACTTTGTGGCCCACGAAATTACTTTGAAGTTAACATAGGCTTTGTCATCGTCATAAGGTACTGAATACTCCCGGCGGTTGAATTGATCGGTGTTATGTTAGAGCAACGTAAGACAGCCTGGCACACGTTTGGCCCTAATTTTAGTTAATTACATTAAAGGGGAAGTTAAGCAAAACTTATTTTCATATTTGAAGGAAGAACCAAATTTATACAGTGTGGTGAAAATTCCATTGAAATTGGACATCTATTCCTCGAGATATGAATAAATGAAGTCAGTAGATTTGTGTTCCAAAGTGAGTTTGAGGGCAGCAGAGCTTATATCACTTCATCACATTGACAAAGAATGCCTTGTATCCCTTTGTTTTATCAGACTGCTGTGTTGACCTTGAAGTTAATACGAATACGACCTCCATGGGGGGGGGGGGGGGTTGCAAAGTTTGTAAATTTTTCATGCCACTTATGCAATCACATTTTAATAATATGGGATTGCTGAGGAGAAAATCAACTCTAAACTTAAAAAAAGAGACTGCAATAATGTGGGGATATGATTATGTGCTGCAAGTTCACTCTTTGTTTTCTCTTAGCTCAGATCTATTAAGCATAATTTTTCACTTTTATTGGAATTACCGAGACGTAGCTAAATGACAATGAAACATTACATGCCGTCTATAATATCCCAGGTTACTACTTAGAACAGGCCCCTAGAGCAAGAAGAGGGGGTGGGGTTGCTTTATACATTAATTCTGAACTTAACTACAAAGCCCGTCCAGACCTTAGTATTTTCGTGGATGGTATTCTCGAGTCTATCTTTGTGGAGGACTATACTCGAAAGTCTCCTGTTATAGTACGAACTATTTATTGTCCAATTGGTACTAAGGACGATGTCTTAGAAATCATCTCTTCTCTGCTTGACTCTCTGAATAACGAAAATAAGACTTGTTTCCTTATGGGCGATTCCAATTGTAATCTTCTTAATCAGGCCGATAACAGTTGTACCCAATTTGTTAACCTTTTTTATTCTTACTCTTATTGCCCGCTTCATAGTATACCCACTAGAGTTACTTCACACTCCGTCTCACTGCTTGATGTAATTTTCACGAATAGCTTATGTTTAAATTCTGTTTCTGGCGTAATGGTTGACGACATTTCTGATCATTTTCCCGTTTTCACCCTTGCTGATTTAGGCGTTGCTATGTCGAAAGAAAATTCAATCTTTTTCAAAAGAGACATCAACCCTGTCAGCCTTGACCTATTGCGCTACACAGTTCAAAACGAATCCTGGGCAGATGTCTTAGATTCTTGTGATGTTGATAGCGCCTTTGATAATTTTAATAAGAAATTCTAAAATCATTTAAATACTTGTCTTCCTTGGGTAGCCCATATCAAAAAGTGTAGTAACCGAAATTCGAAGGACTGGATCACCCCAGCCATACTCATCTCTTGTAATACAAAGCATCGTTTATTCAAAAGGTACCTCCGTAGTCGCTCTGCTGCTGCTTTGAACGAGTACAAACGATTTCGAAATCGTCTTACCTCTGTCATCAGGCAGGCTAAGAAATTTTACAACACTACTTTGTTCAGCAATAGCACGCAGGACACGAAATCTACGTGGCGCTCAATTACCCTGTTATATGGTCGAGGTACTGATTTTACTCCTGATAAGATAATTCACCATGGAACTAGTGTTTCGAATCCTTTCGATGTTGCAAATATCTTAAATGATTATTTTACTGCCATTGGTCCTGCTACACAGGCTGGGATTCCTCCCTCACACTGTAGCTATAATTCGTATCTGCCCAATTGGGTTGCTGACTCTCTTTTTATTAGTCCAGCAACACGCGAGGAGGTGTAAAATATAATATTTTCTCTTAAAAATTCTGCCTCTGGTTTTGATGGAATTTCCTCCATGATCCTCAAGAATGTGGCTCATTCCCTGTGCACCTCACTAACCTATCTTTGTAATCTTTCGCTAGAGAAGGGTATTGTACCTAGTTCTCTAAAAATTGCACGTGTCGTTCCTGTCTTTAAATCTGGTGATAAAGATTCGGTTAATAATTACAGATCTATTTCAATTTTACTATGTCTCTCCAAAGTACTTGAAAATCTCATATTTACCCGATTATATTCTGTCTTTGTTAAGCAAAATCAATTGTATGATTATCAATTTGGGTTCCTTCCTGGGCGTTCGACTTCGCAAGCTATTTTACACTTCACTAATAAAGTAACAGATGCCTTCGAAAAATATCAGTATGCATCAGGCATTTTTCTGGATCTGTCTAAGGCTTTTGATACATTGGACCATAGAATCTTACTCAGCAAACTTGAACATTACGGTGTTAGGGGTACTGCACTGGATTGGTTTAAAAGTTATGTTACTGATCGTGACCAATATGTTGGCATTAACAATGTAAATTCTATACGTAAGCCTATTATTTGTGGTGTTCCCCAGGGATCCACTCTAGGTCCTTTGTTGTTTATTATTTATATGAATGATCTACACAGGGCTAGTAATAATTTTCATGTAATTTCCTATGCTGACGATACCAGTCTTTTTATTCCAGTAATGACCCGAGTTGTTGTTTACTAAATGTGATACAACATGAATTCGTCAATGTTCACAACTGGTTTTGTGCAAACAAGCTTTCTCTCAATGTAAAGAAAACCAATTTTGTTATTTTTACCTCACCCTCTAAACAGTTTAATCAGTGTAAACAACATACAACTTTGTGGTATTAACATACAGCGTTCAAATGTTACTAAATTTCTTGGTGTGTTTGTTGATTCTCATCTTACCTGGACTGATCAAATCAAGTATGTAAGCATGAAAGTCTCAAAAGGTGTGGGGATACTTAACAGATTTCGATAACTTCTTCCTAGGAAAATTTTATTTTCCCTGTATAATACCCTTACACTCCCTTATCTCATTTATTGTAATATCATTTGGGGGAGCACGTATGCTACCAGAATTCAACCTCTCTTTATCTTACAGAAAAGGGCTATTAGATGTATATGCAACGTAGACTATCGTCATCATACTGCACCTCTTTTCGCTAGTCTTAATCTTCTAAATATTTATGATTTAAATCGGTATCATATCGGGTTGTTTATTTTTGACTGGCTACATAACAGAGCCCCGACAATATTTAGTACTTATTTTCAGTTTCGTGATAGCCATTACCCATACCCTTGTCGTGCTTCAAACCAGTTTATCTCTCCCCTTTGTAGACTTAGGTCATCTCAACTTGGTCTTCGATTTATAGGTGCAAAATTATGGAATTCTTTCCCCTTGAAAGTTACTAACTGTAAAACACCATATGCATTTAAAAAGCAGCTTAAAGTTTGCCAGCTACCTTGAACTTCCGTCTTTGATCTTCCGTGTTTTTGTGTTTTTCTTCCCTTTTGTCGCGTTTTCTTTTTGTTTTTTTTAAGGGGTGTCAACACCCACAAGCTTCTAGGAGCTTTTAGTTGCCACTCCTCAGTCTCTTACCTTGTTTTGTTAAGTAATTATTTTGTGGTGTGCGTCAGCATGATAATCCTTACATACTGAAATTTCGTTACCTTTACCACTCTCAGAATGTTGTTATGTATTTTATATTATGGTAAGAGATTGGAATAAAGTCCTATTGAACTGAACTGAACTGAACTGAACTTGTTGAAAATGTGAAAACCTTATGTGCTCATATCTTGAGAACCACACATTAAATTTCAATGCAAATTTCACCAAAACGCTTGGAGCAGGTACCCCTCTAACATACCAAATCCTGTTGTGACCTTAAACCCTTCTTTTAACAACCCACTTTTTCTCCTCAAGCCAGTCACATACCCTATCTGCAGCGCTTAAATCGAAGATATGTGGGAAGACATAATTTAGACATTTTAATAAACGTCCAGTTACTTCAAAGATAATTCATTTTCTTTTCAACCGAAGTCTTTGAATACCTCACTAGACCCACTATACCGGAAACGTCTCACCAAAAATGTGATTTAGATCTGATTTTTTGGGTTGTTTTTTTTTCATTATATTTTTTCTTGATTGACCTAAGGCCAGGAAGGGGGGGGGGGGGGGGGGGCGACGACTCCTTTGGATTCTCGTTACCTTCTAGTAGGGCTATAGAACTTTGCCAATTAACAACGGAACTGCATTCGGGGAAGGATTATTCCGTATACACTTCCGCTTCAGCAATATTGCGAACATTGGCCTTCTCCATGGCGACGATTCCCTTGTTGTCCTTTATACACGGAATAATGCTTCCCATGACACAGTTTTAAGGCGCACTCTTTGTAATATGCGTCTATATAGCTGCCAAGCAAGGGCGAAACTATCGAGCAAGGGCGTTGGAGAATAGCCTGTTGGTTTTGAGCTTTATTGTCGTGTGGAGAAGTTTCTGGTGTATTTTAAAATAAAGGAGACTGGCGTGGTCCAAACCTGTTGTCTATCTATTCAGCAAAAGCCATTCTAACAGCTGGATGGTAAGTTCTGTTTATTTTAGACCTACAATTCCTCCAAATTATATGAAAGCAGACACTCTACAATTATTCATGGTTTGTTGCAGTTATTCGAAGTGTAAGGGCGCCTGAGGTAAAAATTATACCATGTGTGGGGGACACGGTTGGTTAATGCTACACATGCAAGGCTTGAGGTCGTTAGTGCCCTGCTTGTCTTATTTCTTTATTTCTTACTCAAATTGCCGTTTAAGTTAGTACTACTGCAGTTTTGTGTAAAAGAAAAAAACAGTTTAAATGATTTGTATGCCATTTAAGTTATATCATTGAATATGCGAGAGTCCAGACAGATGTGCTGAGCTCAAGGAGCTATCTAGATATTGCTCTTGTAATGTAAGTCTGTTACACATAAGAACCGCATTGTTAGCGAAGAGTGCGAGTTGTGCGTATGATGTGTGTGTATAATTAAATGTGCCCTTATGTGAATCTGCTTGTTATGTGAGGGCGTGTTTGTAGTGTTCTGTACTGAAGCAACATCGTCATTTACATTATGAATAGTAATTTTCTGTCTTTCTACCTTGGACCTGTGACGGATAACACCATTTCGGGTCTAGAGTAGAGACGTTCCATCAGGGAGTTGCTTACAGCTTCCTGGTTTCATAAAGCAAGGGCTCCGGCGGATGCTCATTCTCACGAGGTTTGCAACCAGGATACGACCAGGCACAATTTTTATCAATATTTTTGAGGTGAACATGTTTAACTTGATGTGTATAATATTTCCAAATTAATGAATTGAACTGTTTCAACGAACGGAAAATATGATTGAGAAGATGGACTGGGAGCCTAAACATTATAGTGGGATTTGAATTGGTTCTCGAAAGAAGGACAACAATATTCTACACTATGTCCATCAAACCGTGTTGCAATACCCTTATCCCTAACTCAAGATATCTCACTTTAAGCATCCGATAGTTTTGGTAAAAAAGAAACTTCTTTCGACAAAGCCACAGAACGTTATGTAATGTGGGCACATTGTCAGATTCCCTTTGTCTTTCTTTGAAATTGAATGTCGTATTTTTCTTGAAATTTGATAATGTTGGAATGTTTGAATGTACTTTCTGTTGGTCTAGCATTACTCTACACCTCATGCAGGGTACAGCAAACAATGTCACTTAACATTGGCTGCATGCAGTAGCATCTAATATATAAACAAATTGAATGCAAAGTCAAATTAATGTGCCGCGGTGACGCTACAGGTTTTTCATAATACACTTACTTTTTCGAAAAAAATGCATTACTTTGAAAACTAGTATCTTCTGAACGATACTTGCTATCTCGATGCAGTTTCCACTTGTTGAAAGAGAATTTTTTCTGCATATTTGGAAATAAACGATTTTTTTCCCGGAGAATTCCCTAAGTACACAAGGGTAGATGCAATCAATTAATGAAATTTAATGATTTTTAAAACCCAGAGATTACATACAATTTTGATGGCAAAATTAGGCAAGAATTAAATCAGCGAGAATTTGTTATGGCAACCAAAATGTAGAGTGATGGACTGGTAATACATAGTTTTATCCCTAGTTTCGTTTTCTTGAGGAGTCTATATTTTTGTAAAGGCCTTTTGTGTTTGTTTATATTCACGTTTGTGTTTCGTTGTGCGCCACACGGTTAATTATAGTTTGTGTACGTTTATAGTAGGTCATTGTTGACGGGGGTTTCTCTTCAGTTTTGGTTGGTATAACAGAAGCACCCCAGTATACAGAGGAGAAAAGGTAAGGCGGACATGTCACAGGGTCATCGCAAGAAATCGTGGAATTTCCTCTGAGAGTAATACTTTGAAGTGATGAAATTTAAAGTTTTTAGAGTCTGTTAGATATTAATTGTGTCATTTGCCTCCCCACTCTGGTTCAGAAATGTATACATGTGACAAAAAATATGACAATGTTTCATTCTAAGAACACACGACTCTTGTATCAAAACTTACTGAATAACAAATTGTTCCGATTTGCTTCAATTGATTCCTTGCCGTAGGCAGGCAATAAATCTATGCAATAGTGATGTTTTGTTTGCGTGTGTGTGTGTGTGCGCGTGTTTGTGACACTACTTGTAAACACGATATCTCAAGTAAGGAATGTCCGAAGCTTTTCATATTTGTTACATAAGTGAAAATAAGTGAAAATGTTAGGAGAAATGGAGCAATTTCACATGACTAAAGCTCCCAACTGACAAGTTAAAAGACAGACATAGTCACATAGTAAGCCAAATTGAAAACGTCGTGAGCGTATTAAACATCAATTGTCTTCAGAGGCATCACCTAAGGAGGGGGAAAGGGGACTCCCCGTAAAAATTGAATGCACCGACGCTTTGGATCCAAATAAAATCCAAAGGTAAAAGAGCAAAATATTGGCAAATATGTCTAACAGGAAATTCTTTTCTAAAACAGAGTTAAATACCAAAATTACAGAGTAAGACAAATGATTGATACAAAAAATTTTAAAGTCCACAGTTTGGTAGGGTTTTCAAACAAGCAAAATTTGGTAATCTTGTTTCTGATTCAGAATATACATAAATTGTGGCAAATGTATAAAAGAAAATGAACCATGAAATTATGAGAATATGTGTTAGCGTTTGTTGACATGCATGTAAATCATGAATAAAACATATAAGGTGCAGAGGAGACACCATGTTAGTAGCTCAAAAGCTAAATACAAGTGAATAAGCAGAAAATCCTGACCATCAAGCGCAATAACAGGTCTGAGGAACATACAACGCGGAGACGTCAACGGAGAAGCAGCAGGTTAGTCTTTCGCATGCAGCATATATAGAACTGATATGTTAATATTTTTGAATAAATCCCTCACCTTGGAAATTTTCTAACCAACTCTCCACAACAGTCATATTGGAAGTACAAATTTTCATATTTGTTTTCTGAAAAAAATTCAAAAGGTCAGAGAGACTAGGATGTTCCATTTCCGATTTTTAGCCAAAATTGTCTCTCGTCGCTACGCGCCAACTGATGGTGGCTCTCCGCTTAGTGTTCAGCGTTACTGCTTGATTTACCACTTAAACACTTTGCCCCCACCACTTAGACCCCAATTGAAAAGTTTGGTTACGGCACTTTCTGTCTTTTTATCATTATGTGTCATTACGAGTCTTTCAGTCATTCTGAAAATGAACAAGTAATTAAAATGTTACTTTGTAGTCTTTGTACACACACAATGGAAATACTAACTTCAATCGTTGTATCAAAACTAAAAGGTCTCCTTCAATTCTGTCGATGAGAAAGATACTGCTTACTTGTTTTAACCGAATGCTCTTACAGTAGGTAACTAGTCAGACAGTGCCCTTGTTCATCTTCATAAGTTACTGTTAAACTGCTTGATGGCATTTGACCTCTTTATATAATATAATTACTGTACGAAAGCCTTTGAGTCTGGAATGTATTAAATAAACTTGGAAACTTGAATTTCTTCCAGTTAAGTGAATCTGTTGGTAGAAAATATTTACAAAAACATCCTTTGGAACTGGTTGGTCATGAAATATACCGCTTCCTTTAATACTTCATTAACCGATCTATTTAATTTCTGTACTGATTGCTTATCAACACAGTTGTTTGGCAAAGACATTTCTGTCCTCAATTTTTCATGCAATAAGTGCACAGGCCTCAATTGATATGCAATAAAACATTCACATAACTGGCCCATGGAGTTTGTTAAATAGGCATTTAAGAGCTCTCGGTAGCAAGGACCAACCCCACTACTTTAGGGAGGACGTTTTGCATCCAAAAAGTATTTTCTTCTAAGGGCAAAAGTAGCCCGTTTCGGTATCCCCAAAAGGTAAATATGCTAGCCAAAGCGACTATATTTACCCCTCCCCCATCTTGCCGTCTCAAAACAGATATTTATGGCTTTTGAAGACATTGCCAGCAGGTTTTGTTGGATTTTTAAGGAATTGCAGAGTTCTCACGGCGATAAGTAATCCTGCATAAGGTCAAATTTGTATAATTATGGATATTGTTAGATTATAAAGAAGTCGCCGCACTCACACTACGATTGATGTCTGGCACCGTTAAATGTAAATGTTAACAAACGTTTTCTTGACATTACACTCTGATTTCGGAATAAATCTTTTAAGATTACTGAGGCATTTTGCGCCCAAGCACCAATAGGTCATCAGGGACGTCGGTAATAAATGGTCGAAAATACTGTGTATTTTCACTTATACTTTAAAGGGGCTCATTGAGTTGGTTCATGAAATTGAACAAATTTTTCCAACAAGTTTCCTTCGCACATCAATGACAAATGGTCGAACTTAAACAATCTCCATATCCTACGTACAAATAACTGCTCTATGAGTGAGTACTGAACGGTTCAGTTCATTTTTTAAAAATTCGTGACCGGACACTTTTTCAACTTTATACACAAAACCGTTATAAGTCAGGACACCACAAAATTCAAATTTTCACTTTTTTCAGGCTATTGGATATGAAATTTGACTCATTATGCTAATTGTAACCATTGTTATGTGGTAGTAACCCTAAAATACTCTCATTAAGTCATCGTTTTCAGCTCAATGAGCCCCTTTAAATTTGTATCAGATAGCATATGCTACTTAAAAATGGAAGCTCGCTGGCAATGCGATTGGCCATCCTTTGCCCTTTAAACAGTTGAAGAATATACCTGAATCTACGGCAAATCTGCGCCTTCATCATGAGTGTTTTACGAGTAGCCTACCATTGCACGTGTAAAATACGGCATTTTCCTTTCAATGGTGATATTTCAGTTTGTCATAACATAAGTTAAATTTAAGACATTAACGACCTTTCACGACCCAAGGTAAATGTGTGAGAGCACGAAATGTTCTTCATTCCACTGTGAATTTGTTACACATCAGAATGGTCAAATCAGATTAGCTACATGTTGAGTCGAAATTTTTGGCCTTGAACTATCTTATCGTCTAAGCTTCGTTTATTAGCCCTTTGACGATGGATCTGATTGGCAGCTCGAATTAACACCATGGGGAGACGGACCGAATCTCAGTGTGGCTAGCTGAGAAGCAGCTGAAGACCCACGTGTAACGATTGCACTTAAACACTGTCGACTTTTGTCCGACAGTAGGAGTAGCTCACCAATGATAACGTCACGTAAAGCAAATTATACCGCAGCTTAAAGGCCCAGTTCTCTCACCCAGTACAACAGTACCAATTTTCCTAACCTTCTTACTCAAGCCCCTCCAACACAATTGTCTGAAATTCATCCTCATCCAGACACAATCTCATTTTATTGCTTCAAGGTGAGTCGAGAAAAACTCAATTTAAATAATCAAAACCTTCTCAATACATTCATGCTGTGTAGTATAAGTTTTGGTACTCTGCATTGTTTGAATTAGCTGTCAATCCAAGAGCTGAGCCAACTGAGAATTTCAGTACTCCCATACCAAAATTGTCGGTTGGGGTGAGAGGTTTGGTCCTTTAAGAACACAAGTTCCAATGAACTATAGAGCTAAAGCTAGGAAACGGCTCGTGATGATTAACAAGATGATTATGGGCTTACATGAATTTAAAACTAGTTTTACTCGTACCGAGCACGAATTTATAAAGAAATTATACTAAGCATCTCTAGCCATGGAAAGTGTCTTTTCATTATATTAAAACAAGCCAAATATCAAACCAGTTTGATATATTCAGGTATATTGCATTTTTATTTTAGGTAAGTCAAATTAGCATTCCGAATCTCTTCAAAAATTCTTAAGAAATCCATCAAACCCGCCACCTATGCTAAATCATTTCTTTTATTAATTATAATCTTATTTATTATCATTTTTCTATTATTAAGGCTTGACTTATGATCTTTAAAATTTTCAATGTATTCTTGATGAATCTATCTTATCTTTTTTGGACTTATACGAAACGGTAACTTCAGCAAACGTAAGAGAAGCGAAACCAACAAAACTACAAAATCAATATTTTTAAAACAAGTTTCAATTCCAAAATAAACTTTTCGTTTTCATGCGTTTTCAACTTTTCATGAAATATGAATGATTCTTTTTTGAATAGAAGGCGAGAATATCCTGTTGAAAGAGTACCACATATTGCAATAATGGAACTGCTTGAAGCAAACGAGACAGGAGCGTATTCCTCTTCTGTGGAATGACACTCTGGTTCCGTAGTTGAATATTATATGATTCAGGTTTGGAAAAAAGTTCCGTCCAAATAAGTGAAAAGTCCATGTTGAAAACGAAACTTGATTAATGGCAAGATCTACTGCAGAAATAAAACTTTCATTTATAGGCAGCATCTAACAAACACGCCATGTCAAGGCTATTCCACAGGTCTGATTGTCTTCAGAGTTGACATTTAATGAGTTGGACAAGCCTGACAATTAATTGACAGTTGTTCTTCTCCGCCACTTTTTCCCAAGATACCTTTAGTGGTTTTATTTTGATACAGCAGTTTCAAAACAATACATTTACCAATAATTGAAATTCTGTGCGAAATTTACACCTTTCGCATTACATTTTCAATGAACAAATTTTATGAACTTTGCGTACAGACGGAAAAAGCACATCTACCCCTTCACCTGTTTAATTATGACTAGATACTTGACAGTCTTGATATAATTGAAACTTTGAATTTAAAATGTGATGGATAACTGTTACTTCACTAAAAGCGTCCCCGATGTCTCGAAATATTTAACATGAATGTTTAAACAAAGTTTACCCCTATATTGCCACTTAGTACCACCGTCACCAAATCAACAATTACCAAACACATTTTGATAACTACGATACTTTCGCAGTTACCTCAGATCTTTAATCACTGTTTCTTCAAGTCATCAGCTCCATCACTTACAGGGCTCATACAACGACACTATAGCACCAAACTGCTGTCCAACGATGGGCAAATCGGCACACAAAGTACCTCCTCCTCGTTTAAATTGGGATTCCTAAAAATGGAAACACCGGTACAAACGGTTTTGTTCAATTGAGCAGACAGGTTTTTTAAATGTGTTGATAAAATTGATATAAAATTAATTAGAATTCAAAGCTGTAAGTTGCCTTTTATACATAAATATTCTCAAATAGAAAATGTTTTACCAGCCTATGAATAATCTGTTTCCAATGACTCAAACTATTACATTTTCAAATATTTGCCCTTCGCATTATCCTATGCCCTTTGTTTGCCCCTTCTCATTTTGACATTCTGGCGCCGCCGCTATACCCTGGTTCTCTTTCAGGAATTTCGAAAATTTAGCTTGAAAAGGAACAAATTATCACTTTATCAACTTTTCTACGACTACTTAAGTCTGAAGTACAATTGTATTTCCGACTTTACGCATGATATATTTATTCCATACCTCCCTGTTGATGTCACCGATGCAAATGACTTGACCATCATCTGACAGCGCCCATTTTGAGTGATCCTTTGTATAGGAGAACTTAATCTTGTCGGAAAACTTAATTTCCAGGACGTTGAAAACATCATACGAATGAGTGCAGTCCGAAGGAAGGATATTCCTTCTTCGCCACGTTTCTACGTAGAGCGCTTTTCGAAGGTCCTCTGCTACAAAGTCTGTGTAAAGATCTGTGGGCCGCAACCATTGAGTATTAAAGTTAAATCGAGAAGCAAATATTGGAAACTGCCTGTAATGATATTTTAAAATCATTTCATGATTACATACACGGAAGTCAATTATGAAAAAATACCGTTCTGTTTAGGACGTCACAGCATATACGCCTTAGGACTGCAGTGCAGTAAACAAATCCAACCGTTTGCACGATATTTTCCGTGGTGAAATCACTCATATATTTGTATTTTAACTGAACATTCAGTCAAGGTTTTATGCTGGTTGGATGCCACATTATCACGAGAAATTTGCTTCCTTCTGTTTTAAACTTGCAATTGACGCCTATGCAGTTAACCGGCGTTAGCCCTCAACCAACAGACCATGACATGATATTTTTTAATGAGTCACACGTATGACTCAGGCTTTTCCTAAAACAATACGGTTCGACGGCTGTTATATAACGTCATATGGTGGCACCACCTACCCTCATTATACTTTAAAAATTCTCTCTTTACGAACTCGTTTACATTCTACACGTGTTTAGCAATAAAATTCAGTGAAGCGTATCTAAAAACGGAATGTTTAGGACTTTTACATGTCTGCTTAGCATCTAAAAAAACGTTTTAAAATAGCGTTTGAGTCCTTATTAACAGTTCTGTACAAATAATGTAAAAATTTGTTCCACTTGAGTTAAAAGGAATACGTGTTGTAAAATTTTACGGAGTGAAAAATGATCTTCTTTTCAAAGGGTCATAATACTTCGAAAAGATAAGACATATTCTGGTGTGTGTAGGATACCGAACATACATTAGGGGCTCAAGTTTAATTCGAATTTACTGTGCTGATGGATACGATTGGTAGGTTGAAAACTTCCTTTTTTTGAAAAAAAAAAATAAAAAATAAAAACCCTTTCGTCAAACCTTATTTGGGGGGTGGTAGGGATGTTACGTCGTTTCTCATTTAAACCAAAACTTCTTGAATTCTAAAGTAGTGGAAAACTTACTAACTTGGGCTAATTGCCCTTGATAAAATACCCAGCGTGAAAAACCGAAATAATACATTTCAAACATGCCGTGTGATGAATTAGAAGCTGTTATTATATTTAGTGTAAACGATTTACCCGTTTCACTCTAAACGTTGTAGTTTAGTTTTTGTAGTTCTTTAGCAAGCACAATCAGAGATTTTAAATCAAGCTCTTCTATTTTTGACGTTAATTCTAACAACACGATTATTCCTTTCAAAATATGTCAAGAAATGTTACCTTTATCAAAATAACGGGCCTTCCCGTAGTGCCTAAAGTTCTGTTTGCCACTTGACTGCAAGGGAGTCACATGGTACCAGGGGGACATTGTAACGTGTTCACCCTTTACAATCCTCTTAAAGGTTGGTGCAACTTGCTGTAAGTTTGAAGCAACATTGTTGATATTGTTGGAGTACACATAGGGATAGGTGTAAAGCATTTGGTTGGCTGGAGATGAAGTTAAAAGAAGAAAGTTTAATATTATAGTGGACTCACAGGGTATAATGTAAACCAAGCTGGGAATAATCGTCGGAGCACACTGGCAAAATGGTACTTCAGTTACGAGTGTGTAACTTTTACCGCCAAAACATTTCAAACTAGCCGGGACATGTTATTTACTCTTCCCATCGGTAATTATCTTACGTCTCATTGGCAACTTAATTAATCCTCCAAAATCGGGCTTCACTAGGTTGAAGTATGGAACAATTGAAACTTATGGTTGGAGTATACCAGAAATATGGCAAGAACGGGCGAAACCCGGTAAAAGACTCTCAGTGATCCGCACCACTTGATGCGAATTGGAATTGGCTTGGATCAGCATGTGTTCCAACTAGGAATGACAATTCCCAGTCCTACTTACAGCATGGTAAATAGGGGAAACACCACGAATATTGTAAATATCAACATTAAAAAGTATTGAAAATATTCACAAGGAGACGACTGTCTAATGTGTCCCGTTAGCTACACGCCTGTGGAGTATCAAAAGAAACATGCATCTATTGACTAAAGAAAAAAGGTTTGGTTAGGGCTTCTCATTTATTAGCCTTTAGAAACAATGATTAACTGTTCATATCCTTTTGAATTCATTTCGTTTTGACACGCAGACTAGTCTACATCATCCTTAGCCAATTTTGAGATAGATATGTATTTTTTGCCATACCAGAGTTAGGTTAGCATAAAGAAATGAACCTCTTAATAGTAATGTATTGTGTACTTCCAATGATGGTGCATGAGGAGGTGAGGTAAGATGGATACGTAAGAAAGACATTTTATTTAAAACTCTGTTTACAACATACCTGTGGATTTAGGAATTTGGACCTGGATGGATGATTAATATCAATTACCGAATGAAACTAGAAATCATCCACCTAGGATAATTAAATATAAGGACATAATTGTTCTACTTGCTGAAGGAAACAATCTTCATGCTCATTGAAGAGAGAAAGCAGATGATTACAGGAGAATAAAGTTGGAAATATGATTTGGGGTAGACTAATCCCGGTTTATAAATTTTAAATGGAGCCTCCAAAATTTATTAATCGCAAGCAAACCCTCTTCGACATACGTTAAACATATTGAGATACCTTCTCTTGTTGTAAACATGACAATTCAATTGGCTATCTCTACTGGTTAAACGAATGTAAGAGGAATGTCCCAACCACCCGTGAAAACAGAATTGAGGATCAACTTCAATTATTTTTCTTTTCTTATGTTTAAAACAAAAATTTTGATTTCCAAAGTCGAAATATACTCTAACCTGTTCTGACAAAAATGGAAAAAAAGCTAGCATAAACATAAATGACCAACTTTACCGATTTTCTCCATTTCATCAGAATTAAAGGATACGCACAGCAGGCTTTGTCCATTGTCATAGGCATTTCCAGGCCATTGGTATGCACTGCTTGTTACAGGAAACTTAGGGACACTGTGAACCATCCAAATTCCAGCGTTCCTATCGTAAGCAACCACTCCTAAAAAAGTAAAAAGATAACATTTTACTTTACGTTTTCTTAAAGCTCGTTTACAAGAATGCAACTATCTACCAGTTAATACGTGGATTGTAATATAGCGGGATAAAATAGGTGAGAAAAGGGTCATGGTGAGCCAGCATCCAAACAACTCTACTATGTTGTCATTCCACGTGCAAGAGCAGATAGCCAAAATCAGATTTAAACCAATGTCGGTCATTCTAGGTAATGCAAGGGGCTTTTCATGTGGTTGTATTGGACTTTTAAAACGTGTAAGTCAGGCTATCTCTAATTTTTAGTAATCAAGACAGGAATAGCTGTTTAAGATACTTGGGAGAGAGGCTCCAAACGTACGGTCTATGCTTTGTGCTAACCAGATGTTCGTATTTAGAAACAGATGGGCTTTTTGTGGTGGGAATTTTAAACCCATATTCTAATTCTAGCTGTTCCGCAGGTGGTAAAAGTGAAAGTAATATCTCCTCTTCGATAGTGGCAAGCAAAGTACTCTAAAAATCAGCAAGTTTCCTTGTTATCTTACAATCAATCAATTTTTGAAACTTGTCATTTTTGAACGATAATGAAACACAAAAACTTGATCTATATGTGTTTAATCAGCAACAACCCCTTTTCAATCACATGAAGAACGGTTCAAGTTCCTTTTGATTTGAATATGGTAACATGACCCTCCTTCTTCTTTCGGATAACAACGCATGTAATTGGGAATAACTGTTTATCCAAAGTGGACGTTTATTAGGATGATGGAGACCCTTGTTTACTTTTTGAAATTTATTACATAATCAGTTAGAGCAAGGAGGAGGATTTTTCCCCATATACTATAAAGGGGAGTTATCTCATTTAACAATACTGTGTGAACTCATCTAAATGTGAGATCTGCTGAATTGATGAAGTTGTATACGGTATGTGACTGCCCGATCGTCAATAAATGATTTTTCTTCTAACGCCTTTTGAAAAAAGTCCCAGCAACCGCCTCCTACGCCTATGGCATAAAATTTGAAAAAGATGGTTTTATTTGTAGATAAGAATTGGAAAATTGAAATGTTTATCGATGATCCAACTGCTCAATTTCATGTGCCACAATCCAGAACTGAAGTTGGCGAAGGTACGGTGAAAATGGAAAATCTTTTTACTTTTCTTTCAGAATTTTTGAAAATCTGGAGATCATATTGAAAAAAGGTCAGATTTTTGAAAGAACACATGGGAACTTTGAGAGTTTTCCTGAAGAAAATGGTCTTCTCGGGGGTGGGTGGGTGAGGGATTGAAGTTTGGATGAAGGATCCCCGACGAAGTTGGATCCGCTCCCCCCCCCCTCCCGATGGAGCCAATCTTGAGCTGTTTATCTCTGCGAATGTTAAGAAATTAAACGTGGTTGTAAGACGCAATATTTACTAATGTGACATTGTTGTTACCATCTAAACATGTTTACAAAGTGGGGGCAAAAATGTTTATAAACGCGTTTTTTCCTATCCCCCTTCGTTAGAGTGTGAGAACTAGATCTCTCTTTCTTGTGTTCGAATTTGTAGAAAAGTTCTATATGATCTTCATTTTCTAGGCCAATGTTTACAAAAGTTCGAGCCAAAAATGTTTAGAAAAGCGTTTTATTCCAACACCCCCCCCCTTTTTTTAGAGTGTAAGAATTTAGATATCATTTCTAATGTTCGGTGTTCAGGAAAAGTGTGATATGATCTACCTTTAGTATGCCCTCGAGAGGTGGTTTTTCCGTCTGGTGGCTGATCGTTGTACATGAGATGAGCGGCCTGATGAAAAAAGGACATTAATTTTCATTCCATTAAATCCTTAACTAACTTATTTGTGAAAATGAAGAAAACTATCACAGAATATCTCAGGTGAACGTTTTCAACTTAAAGACAGTGGTGTAAATATTATGGTCTCTGCTGTTCTTTAGTCTCAAAAGCACAAAAATGTCTGGAATAGTTATTTAAATGTCAGAACCGACCCCGCTTTGGATACTTGGAAGGGAACCAATTTCAAGTAACAAGGCTATTAGGAACAGCCTGAGTTCCAAAATGGGATGTAAATTTCCTAATTTTTAATGAAGATCTTTGTGAATTTATGTCTTGACCTCTAACCATCTTAGTCCTGAGATTGACTTTCAATATTTGTTACTAATAAATCAGTGTTCAATACCATGTTTTTATTGATAAGTGTTGAAACAATATTCAAGTGCCCAAAACACATTTTTCTAAACAGAGACAACTGTATTGATAGCGAAAGAATCATTGCACATTGGAAGTCGTGCGTGATAGCCGTTTGGGTCCAGGAGCTGGGCCCAAACTAATTGTTATGTAACTGCTTAATAAAGAGAATAACCGAGAAATTTACCGATCCTGGACTTCCATAGATCTGTTGCAATGTGAAAGCGAGAGGTTGTGACAAGTCCTCAATGGAAATTGTAGAAAGTTGGAACGTTGGTCTATTAGAGTCAAGGTAAAAAAAGGCGACGCCCCTTTCGATCAAAATGTTTCCACTGTTTTTTATTTTTGGGAGTTTGTAAACGTAAAACCTAGGACAAGAAGATAGGACCAGAAGGTTTTAAACTAATTAAAAGTTGAAGATAAAGACATACAAGTGAGTTCATTAGTTTAATACTATGTCTCGGAGGGAGTAGTCCATGATGAAAGTTGTACTTTCTAAAAAATAAACAGCAGAAAGGCAAAATGTTGATATGATCTTGTGATGCTATATGGCTCATAAAGTTAACATAATGGTGCTTTTGATACAAGTGGTGCAATTGTTTAAACCAGGGGTGGCGCCAGGATTTGCCCGACAGGGGGGCCAGCATTTCAAGGCCCCGACAAAGGTGGTGTGTTAGTCCCGGTGGGACGTGACTCGGTAGAATTTGAGGCGAAATTACTCTCTTTTTAACAAATACTTAAAAATCTGGAGTTTATTTTGAAGAAAAAAATTAAAATTTTTGAAACAATTTCGACTTTTGGAAGGATCATAAAAAGCTGGGGTGTTTATTGAAGAATATATCCTTCATATGGGCAAAATCAAAAACGTTTTGTACGCGACAGCTGAAATTCTGCTGAGGTTATGCATGTAACCGCTCTAAGTTTTCGTACTTAGGTCTCAAGACGAGACTAGAACTTTGTCCGAAAAGTTTTTCCCTTTTTTAAAGAAGATTTGAACATTAAGAGCTTATTATATTGCAAAAATTTTGGGATTTACTATAAGAATATTTGTTTTTTGCAAGGTTAAAATGAAAACTTTGGGTTGGGTGGAGCAAAATTAGGTAGAATGTCGGGGTGATTTAAAAAGTTGGTTTTGGTTATTTGATGTACTGAGTATCCATCGATATTGGAAAATTTTGCCACTTTGAACAATCTGAAGCTTATATTGGTGAAAAATTGTAATTTTGTGACATACCTTCTTATAAGAAAAATCAATCAGGGGGATCTGTAGTTTTGTTGGGGTTACTGAATATCATCCGGCAGATGGAGGCCCTCGGACCATATTCGAAAGTTTCCCGCGGAAAAGTTTGGCTTCCCATATATTTGAAGTTCTATATCCTACTTATATTGAAATATATAGGCGTACGGGAGCGTTTCGGTTTGGGAGCGGGCAGAATTTGTCCCGAAAAAAATGTAATCCTGTCCGAAAGAGCACACAGATATTTTTGAAAAATTGAAAACCACCAGTGAGCAGGAAAAGGCATTTCCCGGGCTGCTGGTACGGTAATTAGAAACAACTTAGTCATTAATTGAGCTTTCTTTCACAATAAAATTTTCACTTCATAATGCTGTCCCAAAACGTAGAATATTATTCCAGCATGAAGTGTTCCGGTAAGTAGTCTGTTCGGCCGAAATATCTGAGCGGAGCGCAACCACCAGTTGGCGCGGAACGTACAGAAAATTGTTAAAAATAAATCTAGCCCCTCAGACTGTCAGACATCCGGAAATGGCATTTCCGAGACTTGTAACTAGAAATGAAGCCATCGTTATTTTAAGTTTTTCTTTGAAATGAACGTTTAAATTCAACAGAAAAAGGGCCCAACTCGCTATAAAGGGATCAGAAAATTCCCAGATAAAAAGTACTGCTACAATTAGATGTAATGGTCTTGCCCCTTTTCTTTGGGGGGGGGGGGGGACTGTGCAACGGAATTGAAATCATACTAATGTGTCTGACTCTTCTAGGAATCTTCGTTGTATTTAATTGCAAGATCCAAGATGAAATTTTCTACGTGACTGCCCTAACCCCAGACTATAAATGATTTTACTTCCGACGTGTATGAAAGTATGTCACGTTACAAGGTGGTTTTAAATGAATTTCTCACGCTACTGTTTATCATCATGTGTAGCTCAAAACGTCCTGGCTGATTCTCATTACCGTTGCTAGAATTCGGCTGTCGGGGCAGGCCAGATGGCAGATCACTGGACAATGCATGCACCTGAACAACCTCTCGTCTGTTTTGTGTCAGGAAAATTCGGAATTGTGAGTTTCCCTTGAAATATGGTCTTCTAGTGAGCAAAATCAAGAAGACCGTCAGGATTACTGAAGTTTATAAGACCCGCATCTTTTATCAGTTTAAGGTGAGCATGCACATGAAGGTTCCCCGACGAAATTGGGTTTTCTCAACAAGAGGGGGAAGGGCAGCCTCCCCCGACGGGAGCATTACCTTGAGGATTGAAGCAGTGGCGTAGCTACTGGGGGGGGGGGCAGGGGGCAAGTTGCCCCCCCCCTGGAAAAATTTTTGGGGAGATTTGATGAAAATGGGGAAATTTGATGAATCTTATTATTATTACAAAAATTTCACAAAAATTTCTCAAAATTTTTGTTAGAATAAGAAATTGTTAGAAATTTCTCATACATAATTCGTATTTTCATGCAACAAATTAACTCAGATTTCGTCAGTGTCGCACGAACCGGCCCAATTCGCGTTCCACAGAAATGTCCTCGCCGTGTAGCAGATTGAATGTTCTCTTGTGCTTGTATACGCACGGGGGTTATGATCAGTGCATTTCATTGTACAGGAAGCTGTTATTCAGGTGATACTTAGGGAATTCAGTAAAAGGATGTGAAAACTGACAAGTCACTGTCGTAGACCCCCGAGGTTGTTATGTTCTTCTACAAGCTAGCAGTAGCTGTACGATTTTACTCTGTGTACATAACGATGCTTACAAGCTAGTTCCGGAAAATAGCTTTCTGCTCACTTTGAGTGTAACAATAAATGGAAAATGAGTACCTTGTAGCCTTCTACACTTAACGGACTGCTTTTCTCACAGGATATCCTGTGTGATCGAGCCACTATTAGGCCTCCTTACTGGCGTGCGAAGGGAAGACCATTGGGTCATGCCCCCGTCACAGATGCCATTTTTTCTTTGTTCTTAAAAATACATAGTCTAACTTTATTAACACAGATTTTACTTCAAAAGATAGCATATGTGGCACCAGATTGCTTGTAAGGACACCCAATTTTTCAAAAATTTTCAAAGGGGAAGGATTGTCCCTGCAAGGTCTTTCAGTGATGCCAATTTTTTTTTTTTAATTCCTACAAGTAGACCTAGGCAAATTCTGTCAAATTCCAATTTTTACTTAAAAAGGTAGAATCTGTTTCCCACTGGTGGCATCGATAAAAAAGACTTCATGTTTACATTCTCTTTACAAGCATAAATACGCTATTTTGACCATCTGAGGGGTCTGATTTTTCGAAATTTTCTTTACGCTCCGCACCAACCAATGGTGGCGCTTCGCTCGGTCTTTTGGGCAAAATTACATTTTTGGGGTAAAATTAGCTCTTAACTATCTGATCACTTTGCAGTTTGCTAACATATTTTGAAGTGAGCATTTTATTGCAAACGACAAAAGAAGAAAGCGACTGGCTAGATTCCTGGAAAATGCTATTTCCGGCCGTAAAGGGGTCTGATTTTTCAAAATTTTCTCTACGCTCCGCGCCAACCAATGGTGGCGCTCCGCTTAGATAATCTTTATGACAAAATAACATGTTGTTGCCAAGAAAAACCACAAATACCGATCAATGCTCTTTTATTTTGACTCCTAATAGTGTGCAAATTTAATGACAAATTTTTCTTCGTAAGGTAGCATAAATGGCATAAAGAAATACATGTCAAGGCACAAAAAGTTTCAGTTTTATCCTCATGAACCACCACGATTCAACTTTTAACACTGTTTCTGTCAGAGTCGAAAATTTTACACCATTTTGCATGTAGGCTTCTTGAAAACGTCAAATTTCCGCACACCCCTCTCCTTAGACCATACTGCATGCCCCTTCCCCTTCAGAGAAATCCTGCGTACGCCACTGCGTTAGTACATACAAATTAACCAGATATTGCTTACCAGAATAATATACTTTGTTATTTCCGATTGTTCTATGTTATACTTTAAGATTAAAATGCAGGTAATATTACAAAATGACATGGTAATATTGTTATACTTTTATGTTTGCATATTTTATATGAAATACATTCACATTGACCGGGAAAAGTTTTAAGGAAATTTCATACCTTTGCCCCCCTGGAAAAAATCCTAGCTACGCCACTGGATTGAAGACAGGATGAGAGATAACAGAGCTTGTACAAAGTGATTAAAACAGATTCAGATAGGCATTAAAATACCGTTACAAAAGAATTAAATAGTTCAAAAAGCCAAAAAGTTCATGTTTATCCTTCCAGTAACTTCAGTCTTTTACCCTCACTTTAGGCCTCCCCGAAGGAAATTGCCGTCAGTTCCACGACGGAGAGGAGATAAAACAAGTACATGAAATGAGGTTTAACCGAGCAAAGAAGAAGTGATTGAAAATCGATTCTGTATAGCATTTCAAAACAAAAAAAGTTAACCCATCCAGTAATTTCAGTCCTTGTAGGCTGTTTTTCTTTTTTTTTTTTTTTTATTTATTTTATTTTTTTATTATTTTTTATTTTTTAGACCTTCCCCTACTAAGAAAATAACTTATAAATATGTTACAAATTTGTCTTTGGAAATGAACATACCAGTCGACATCCTTTCCGGCCATATCCTTACACGAGACGCTAGTTACGTTAACTACTTCAGAAACAATAGTAAGGACGAACAGGGCGATGCCGATTATTGCTCGAGACATGATTACAATTTTCCTTACGCTGTTTCATCAATCGGAAGTTGTTTCTTAACACAAAAACCAAAATTGTATTTAATATAAGAGATTCAAAAATATACATTCTCTTAGACTACACAAGAAAATAAAAAGATTTTTTTCTTTTTACATAAACGATCATAACGGCGTTGTAAGACAATGTGCCGTTTTGCTCATCGATAAATCCTCATCATTCCTCATGGAAAAGTACTTCGCATTTAATACATTGGTTATTTCAATCTGTAAACTAAGGGAAAGCTCTACTTCACGATTCACATTATTTTACTACGGTATGTATTTATTGTGCTATACGTCGCATTTATCCTCTCGGTATCCAATTTACTGGTCTGATTTAATAAAACAGGTGAGAAAGGACCATGAATTTGAACAAGTTAACGTGGGGCTGACATCTTTTCTAACCTTCCTGGAAAACGACTATTTCATTGACCCGAATCTCTAGAATATTTCTAGGAAGCCACATCTCTATTAATTGAAGGTATTGGTGATTTGGATGTTTGACCATAGAGGGGTGTGGTTATTTTTTAGAGCATTCGTCACGGCGAAAGCCGAAATTTCCACTTTTTCCATGTCCTATGGCCCTGCTGTGTTCATGTATTCCCACTTTTAGTAGAAATTTTGTTTGACCGATAAAAAGTTCTTTAAATTACAACTGTATGGGAATGAGTCTTTCGAAAAGGAGTTTTTTGCTTTCACCGAGGGTATCCCTTAACTTTTGATATAGACCTTAAGCATATAATGTCACAGGGTGGAAAGAACGCCCTTCTTTGGGGGCAAAATAAACCAACATAGGCAAAAACAGACAGCTGCAGTCAACCAGTCGACTACGCACATGTCAGCTTTAGGTGCAAGGCTGATTCTTATGGGTGTGACCACGTGTTCTATTGCTCTGCCAAAGGATGACGTCAATGTGTCGTCAATGCATAAGGTCTACGATTCAAGATTCTGATTATCCTCTTGACACTTCTTTAAGTTGAAGGGCATGAAAGTGAGACTTTTGCGATAGTCCTTACCCTATATTCTAATATTTTTGCCCTTTTTTCTTCAAAGCTCTCTGGTTAGAGCATCCGACTTGCAGCCTGGAGGTATGAAGTTTGACTCTGGAAGGATCATCCGATGACTTAAAAAAGGGAATCTACTGCCACTGTGCTTAGTGCACATCATATGGGTAGGGGTAAGTCAGTGAGCCACAACTGAAAAAAACCATGGTCGTTCCGATTTTAGCCATTTTGGTTAGAAATTGAGCTATAAAAACACATCTAACTGACCAATTTTACAGTTCATTGCATATAGAGGACGTGGTACAACCAATTATTTGTGAGACTTTAGTAATTTCATATGTTTCATCTGGTGCTTTTCCCTCATAACAGAGTGTGATAGCTCTACGTTCCAGTGTATTAACCGCAGTATTTTAAGTCGCGAAATCGTGATTGGAGAAGTGCTCAATACATGTAGGTTCTGATTGTTCATTGTGGAAAATGACATGAAGTAAGCAATAGCACCACGGTTTTCCAATTCCAATATGAATTACAGTAAACAACATCGTTCTCTTGTTCATGTAATCAAGACAGTAGTTTAATTCTTCAAGAGCATTCGGTCATATTGCAAAGGTATCATTAACTATATCTAAGCCAGTTCGGGCCTGAAATGAAAATTGGCTGTGTTTTCAGTCTCACAATTCATAATGCCGTTTTATTAATATTAAAAGGAACCTAAGTGGCTCATCTTTTCATTGTTTGTGAAATCGGCTCTGTCTTTAAAATATATGATAAAAGGCCACAAAAAGAAAATCGAGGTAATTGCCGCATTACCCCTCAAAGTCAATAAAAGTTGATCATTTAACAGGGTCATTTCTGCTTTGCACTAAACCATGGATAAACACGATGAACTCAATACCCCAATCGTGTGATCTTGAGATAGGGACGTAATATATATGACTAATGCTATATTTTGATTATGTACCGTTTCTTTCAAAATACACTCTATACCATCTAGTCAAATGGGGGCACGAACCAGAATTGTGTCAAATATTTGAAAAGATTTGTTTCACAATTAAGTAGAAATGACTCAAAGGTGAAACTGTTCGTTTCATTTATGAGTGGAATCTAGTCAAATTTTTGACCAGATTCCGTTCCGTGTCCCAACTGATTAGATTCTATTCAAATTTGACCAGAACATTTTTAAAGTGTGGATGTAACATTCATTACTATACGAGGGTTGTATTTTGGAAGTGTGAATTGTCACCTTCATCCCGCGCCCGAGGTAACACCGTTATACCTTGCCGACGAGTAACTTGAGTACGCGGGTTAACGTGGGGTCGGTGTTTAAATTAAAATGCACCTCCGAATGCACGGTTCTGGAGTTTTCAACACCGTATTTGAAGTATACAATCAACGTAGTAGGTGTTTATGGCGCAGATGACAGGTATTTTCTAACAGTTTGCAGTAATTGGTACGTGAAATATTTGACCTCGTTATATGGTAGCACTGCCCAATCAACCAAACGCGGGATACGTGAGAACATAGACTGCTAAACACGTGGTTAACCTGCGGTTTTGCCTTATTGTAAACACGAGGACACACCGAGTTTCGCAGAGTAGGCGAGACCAAGCTTTTAAAGTCGTCCGCATTAATTAATGAGAACCGTTAAGGATACTTGCATAATTCCTACGGGTTATTTTTCAGGAACGCTCTCTTCTTAACTGTACTAGCCTAGCTTTTTGCTGAAATGTCACAGTCACGGACCTCCTGTACATGGACAGAGCATGATGGAGGGTAGATTATCCCTGCCGTAAGTATGAGAAAAAGCGCACCAAGATTGTCGTCTGCTATGGTTTTGTGTGAAAGTTTGGACTTGCTCAAGTAAATCAACAGATATTGCAAGAAAGTTCAAATATTTTCGAAATAATACAAGGTAGGGACAATATTTATACACGTATTGCAGGAATATGATATTGGTAGCCAATCAAGTTTAACTTTTGTTTAAAATTTTACAGTCTTCGTCAAATCATGCAAATTATATCTTCACGGCAGCCATCTTGGCCTTTTAGGTTTCCAGTCGGTGGCGACAATCTACGTGTGGGACGTACGCTTTACGTGCTCTGCCCATGTATATAGGAAGTCTGTGGTCACAGTACATTGGGTGTGTTAGTTTCTGACCAGTGACTTAAATGCCATATGGTCAATTTTAACGCAATTCAGTTTCTTTTTGTGGCGTTCTTGGTTCATTTCGTAACGGCATTAGTAGAACCTTATCTATCGGCCAGCCGAATAATAATGGAATCAGGACTTCTGAGATCATTAAATGCTCTGTTTTCTTCTTGTAGTACGTTGAACTCAGCCACTTTTTGCTTTATTTCTTTTATCTCAAGCGCATTACATCTAGTATAGCTCTTCCCTATTGTTTTCATCTTCTAATGTATATTTAATGAAATATTCTGTTGTTGGGATTAGGAAATTTGGTTTTAGCGATGAAAATCTAATCTTGAATTAATTCGCGATTACTTATGTACAAAACTCTGTAGAAGAGTCGTTTGCTGGATATATAGCAACATCAATGGGAATAAAAGGGAAACTCTACTGTTGTTTGTTCGACAAATTTTATATTTTTCGGAAGGAAAATGAGACTATTTTCATGTGCAAAATATTACTTAAATCGTACTAATATTTGGGTCTCTCTATTACAATTAGGGATAAAAATATCAATATTTTCCATAAATTTGCTAACTACAACAATAGACTTATTACACGATTAGATTTGTAAAACTTTTTCTTATAGGTATTGATGCATATGTACTTAATGAAACGGCATCTTTGTATGGATTCCATTTCCTGTTCAGATTGAAATCCACATTAACTCAGTATAACAATTTAAGTTGATGTAGGCAGCTTCATATTTTGTTCAATATCTTCATCAAAGCAAATCGTGTAAATATTTTAGTCATGTTTCCACTAGATTCAAAACCAAACATCGAGTTTTCGGTAAATGGAGTTTGTTTTGATTTCATATCAGAGAATACGAATAAGTTGCCACGTGAAAAGAGTGTTACATCAGCCTATTTACGAGGAATGTAGTTTGACGTAGTTAAACTTTTTTTAGTATTCCATTGGATATTTAGACGTTTCACGAATAAAAGGTAGACATTGCAAATTTAGACTAAGATACTTATCTATGTGGCATCTGTCACTGGGTAAAATTAAATTTCGTTGTGAAGTGCAGTTAGTTTCGCGTATATTATTAATTTTGCATACCAAGCTATTTGACTACATTTTGTTTAGTTATATCTTTGTGAGTTATGACGGAGTTTTGAGTTAAAGCTGGGGTTAGTACTGGATAAATCGCGAGTGGTAAGATAAACTGAACAGAATTCCTGTCAAAGCTCTCACAGGTTCTCGTTCGAACTAACTTGCATCTTGCGCTTTTCGCGAAACAAAACGCTATTAGGAATACTATAGAGGAAGTATTCCTCCAACCTAAATTTTCTGTCGTGAACTTAAATTGGATTAATAATAGCCCAACAGAATTTTAATGTTATTTTTTTTTTTATCAAATTTAACACTTGGGATACCTTATTTTCTTTCTTAATATATCAGTTCATCAGAAAAAGACACTCACTGCATCGTTGGATCATTTATGACCCTAATTTACAACGTACTGCCCTTTATCAGTAAGCTTCTAACGTTTCCAGACCTCTTTTACTGTACATGCTGTTCTTTAAAGGCAAGGGTGTCAATTAGGTTTGATTTATTTCAATTCAACGATCACTTCGAGTTTAACATACCTTTTTTGATTGCTAATGACAACGGATTGACATGGAAACATTTTTCTGTTCTACTTAAGGTAATTTGACCGAATAGATGGTATTGCGTGGCAATCTCATTGTTGATAGAAAATAAACGTAAAAGGAAATTTATGCCCAATCACAATGTGGCATTTGGCGATAACTAGATTATGTTAGGAAACATTCAGTTTTACTAAGTTTTGCACTGGTCTCATTTCGAGTGGCAAACGTATCAAAATTGAATTTCAGACACAACCTTCAAATGATTCACAATATTAAAACGGTTCACATGCCCCTTTCTCAAACCCCAAAATCCTCTTTAAAAGGTTTGCGATTGTCTTTTTCATACAAAATTTAGTTTTTGACTAAGAAAATATACTATACTCACTTTGAGGGAGCCACAGATTGTTGCTACCAGTCACGGTTGATGGAACCACAAAAATGCTGCAATTCCGACAGAGCAGATGAGATTAAAGGCATTTCACCCCAAACACTCAAAAACGCACGGATATCTGTCTCCTGACTGGCAGACAGTTACATGAATATTTAAATCACATTTAGGTCTGCCTTTCACATACACGGTATTTTTAGTCACAATTCGGGACTAAATGAGCAACGGTAAAGTGTTCCTGTGTGATTGAGATCCCTGTTTTGCGTGGGAGTGACTTTGTACTTGTTTGATTTATTTTCTAGACGTAAGGGCAAGTGTCACCAAAATCAATCTTGCACATTTGTAACATGACTGTTCCTTGCAGCGTTGTTGTTTGTTGTGGTAAGGTATGTATTGAGACGCACTCGATTTCCCCGAAGTATGTAAGGGGAAAGCCAAAGTTGAAAGCGCTTTCAATGCAAATGTAGCTACTTAGACTTAAGGTGTGTTGTGGTCACGGACTTTTATACATGGACAGAGCATGTAACGTGTACGTTCTATCCGTAGCTGGTCGCCACAGACTGAGACAAAAAAGGCGCACCAAGATGGCCGCCACGAACCTATAAATCGTCTGATTTGACGACGACTCTGTAATATTTCAAGCAAAAGTAAAGTTTGAATGGGGAAAAATGTCATATTCCTGCCACAGGTGAAGTAATTTTGACCTTAACTTGCCATATTTCAAAAATATTTCAACTTCCTTGCAAAATAAGGTGGTGTACTTGAGCAAGTCCAAACTTTCACACAAAACATAGCAGACAGCCATCTTTGTGCGCTTTTTCTCACACGCACGGTAGCGACAATATACCGTGTAGTATGCTCTGTCCATGTATAGGAAGTCCGTGGTTGTGGCCTTGTACTGGATTTATTTATTCCGCTGTAAATATATAAAATATAGATAAAAGAAGTAAATAAAAGTTAACACAACGATAAGACAATAAATGTCCAAGACGTTAGTCCACATTATAATGAACACCCTAAAAACTACCATTTAATTTTTAGATTACTTAAAGAAGGGCTCGAGATAGAAAGTAAAGGTCATGAGTGGTAAAACATTTTTTCTAAAAACGTTTTTAGAACGATGCATATTTTATACTTAACACATAGGCATATTGTTCAGAGGTCTTTTAATGTAATTAAAGTCACTTTAAAAAGTAAGAAGAGCGCTTAACAAGCGTAAGAATTCTGTAGTAACGGTGGTTTTTATGTTACTCACATTGAACCCTTGTATTATTTTTGTGCTGTAAGGAAAAGAAAATAACTTCGGGGCACATCCCAAAATATATTTATGAAATCATGAGATGTGTAGACTTTTCTGTCCATACTAAGCTGTGACTAACTGTACTCTAGGCCTATTATACGTTTGTAATCTTCTCAAAAATTAAACTATTTGTACTAAATTCAAAAGTCATTTGAGACCAGATTGTGACAAAGGTTCTTTTCTAATCTTTGTACATGAAAGCTCATAATGTTCCATTGAGGTACGTTCTTCACAGTCAAAGAAAGCAAAATGAATTTCCTCAAGAGTAACCTGAGAGGAGACTAACTTTCATATACCAGCACATCTTTACAGAATATCAGTCTGGAGTCTACAAGAATTGAACAAAACCTCCAATTAATTTTTTCAAAGTTTTCCCATTCCAGGGGCGTCGATCCTGGAGGGGAGTGGATCAATGGTCCCACAAATGAAAATATTAGAGAAAAACGAATCGTTTTGCCCCCCCCCCCCCGCCTATAATTCAGGTCGATTAAAACAACAACAGACAGAATAAACAAAGGATAGCATTGTGTTATAAAGATGACTTTAGAGCTTCGAGAAAACGTCAATTTGAGCCTATTTTAAAGTAAACCAGATCTACGACCCTGGTCCATTCCTATTATCTTTGTACCATAGACTTTGATTGAATTACACTTTGGTATGTATTTGAATTTGCTCAATTGAAATTTGATTTGACTGTCATTGATAGTCTTTTAAATAATGGAACACACTTCATACATGCATTTTACACAACTTGTTAATTCTAAATTTAATATGTAGTTGAAGAACTCAAAACCTAAGACGGGATCTTGACAATTGAGGGTTGTTCTCAAGCAAGTTTTTTTATACGTTAGCACTCCAACGTAGTACTCCATTGTCTTGAAATTGCTCACAGTAAAGTAAGATTTTGTGTCCTAAGATAGTAGGCTAATACAAGTACTCATCATTATCCTGACATCTGTAGCCCAGTCAATACTTCATACGGTTCCATAAAGTAGCATAGTCCTATAGTCCTTTAACACGTTTTTCATGTCCCTAATTTCCAAAGTTGTATGTTTAGGAGAAGACATTGGAAAAAAGTACTTGGGTCGACTGAACTCGAATTATGCTTTCAGCAAAACAAAAAGAGTGATATACAATTACAAATGCTTCTCGCACTGATTTATATTTCCTATTTTATGCATAGAGAGGCATCTGAAACACATTGCAGGATGGTTAAAATGTTATATTTATTTTCATACACTACGGAAGTATATGAATAAAGATTATGTCATCTTTAAATCTCCAAATTTTGACTAAAATCAAAATGATAGACATTTGACGAGGGGATGGACAGTATGCTCCCTAAGACTTGGTCTAACCAATGCAATCTTTGGCCAAAAGTAAGGCAATGAAGAAGCGCTATGTATAGATAAGGAATAGCGTACGACAGTAGTAAAAATGCATCAAGTACTACAAGTAATCGTCTTATTTAGAATTTTTTTTTTGAATTATAAGTTATGGTTCCCCAAACATAATTCTTTAGGATTCGACCAAAGTTGAAGATTTGTCGTCAACTTCACCATTCAGGCAAAACTCACAGATACAAACAATTTCAGTGACTGTAACTTAACATTCTTAACTACCAGCAATTATTTCCGGGAATCTCCACAATTAGAAAATGAAATGGAAGGCAGATGATACCAGTTAGTTGCTCTATAATTACAATGTATTTCATGATGATTTGAAAGCTTAGAGAGGTCCTTGATTGCTTTAATTTTGGTTTAAGTGTAGCCCTAGTGACCTTTGTGATTTTAACGTATTCGGTCTTTAAAGAATTTTGAAACCTGTTATAAAACTGTTTTACATTTCCTACATGGTTGAAATTCTCACTGTTCTTCAAAGTCTTTGATTGTATATATGGTTGGCAAATATGTATTTAAGCTGATTTCATTAATAATTCCACGCTTTTTATGGGATTGTTTGGGTTTTGTTTCATCAGGGTTTCAAACGGTTTGAAGTTTTTTCACTCTTCTTTACCGCATGTTTTCTCCTGGATAGCCTGCGGAGCAGTCTCTGCAGTAGCCGAAAGATGGCGCTCTGTCAAAATCATAATACACCCAGGTCTCCAAACAGTATAATGTACAGTCTGCAAACCTTCGCCCACTTTCCATTTACAGGAATCCCCGCATTTTTAGGAACGAATTAGTAAACATGAAATGGTCACGTGGTGCCCGAAACAAGTATGAATAGTGTGTTTTGTACATACGACTAATACAACGAACGGCGAACAACCAAATTAGCTTTTGTACGTCAGTGGAAAATGTGTACCAGGCAGTACGTTCGATGAACATATATTACCTATTACGCGAGATATAATTCAGTATTTTAATTTTTGTCGTGACGTCATTTTTGGTAGTCGTAAATGAGATTCGATAGAAACTTGGCAGGCTATTGTATACCGTAGGTATGCCATGTAACTTAGTTGGAAACGTCGACTGCTCAGCAGTGAAGCCGTTGAAAGACTCATATTGTATTATTCATATGAGTCTTTCAGCGGCTTCACTGTACTTAAAAGTACGTGAGCAGTAGTCTTTGAAGTAACCCCTACAACCGATAACCGAAATGAAACAAACCGCCGTCACTGTTGCCGTGGTGGTGTTGTTAGTGTGGGTGGTACATGACTATTACTACTGTTAATGCTGTTAGTATTACTATTTCTGTTATTTCCGTTGCCATTAATAGTTTAGGTCTATAAGTGTTGTTGTTATTATTATTATTATTATTTTTATTATTATTATTATTATTATTATTATTATTATTATTATTATTATTATTATTATTATTATTATTATTATTATTATTATTATTATTATTATTATTATTATTATTATTATTATTTATTATTATTATTATTATTATTATTATTATTATTATTATTATTATTATTATTATTATTATTATTATTATTATTATTATTATTATTATTATTATTATTATTATTATTATTATTATTATTATTATTATTATTATTATTATTATTATTATTATTATTATTATTACGTCTTTGTGATCGTGATCCTTGATCGTGATGTTCATAGTCACGGTCTTAATTAATGTTAGTGTTAGTTTTACTCTCTAAAACGTGTTTAGCAATTTTACACTTGTTTTGTCCCCACTTCAATTGTAAGCACGTTTAAATTCCAAACATGTTCAGCAATTAATCACCAAGTATTTTACAAGCGAACGATATGTGTGGAAGTAAGACTCTGTGCTTATCCTCTAAAAATATCTACAAAGTTGGGCCAGAATGTGCTTATAGAAGCGTTTAAAGGTAAAGAGCAGTCCCCAAACTTATTTTAAAGAAAAGCTAAATAACTCAGTTTTCATCTTATTTCTCTTCCTAATATCTTTAACTAGATTGTAAGCATACTATTGCATATTCAAGGTAAACCAAGTAGTTATTTCTGGTACATTTCACATTTGAAGAAAAAAAAAAACATTGTCACATGACTCCCGACAGCCAATCATGAAACTGGACAGTCTACTACACTTCTTCAATTTGGGATGACTGCTCCTGCCCTTTAATTATTACGCACCTTTTTTAGAGTGTATATTGAATTGTCATCGCCGTGGTTTTTACAGTGGTAGTGGACATATAGTTGATCAAAAGGGAAAGGGGAAAAATACGTAGTTATGATGTAAAATCGGACGGAATTATTTAGCAAAAAGATTTTTGTTCCTAAGACTAGTGATTTAATTCTGCTGAGACGTGAAATGAAGGTTAAAAAAGAAATAAGTACAACGGCCGTAGGCCCCGATGTAAAGATTTTGTAACTGCTTAGAACTCCGTCACAAGAATATCCATACTACTACGAGTGTTGACAATGCAATCCAACTCCTTCACCTGACGTAATTGGTAGGACCCCGCAGTTGCAAAATGGGACGAGATAGTTGAGGCAAATTTTGATAGGGTTGCGTATCTTAACTGGTTAACAACATTAGCTGATCGTGTACACTCTAAATAAACTCTGGTCAATTTGACCATAGATTTGGTCAACTATGCACCCACTCAAATTATGGTCAAATTGGTGACCTAAAATGCGGTCACTTTTGACAAATTTTGGGTCAAATATGACGATTGATTGGTAAAATTTGTCCATGGTTTTGGTCAAAAATTTGACCATAGCTTGAGTCAGTGCATATTTGACCTTAGTGTTTCAGAGTGTATTGAAATGTCACCTCCATAGCCTGTTATGACCGTTTTAAATGGAAATGCCTCCATCTTGAAAAAGAAGCACAAGAAGGAAATGGTTCGACCACTTTAACTGTTGAGTTCACTGTTCAGTTCCAACCTGCTATGAAAAGTTCGACTGGCTCATCGGTATTTTTTGCATAAAATTATGCTTTTATGTAAAAAGAACGACTGCTACAACACGACAGATTAAGATGATCTGACAGATATCGAGTAACTTCTTCCTATTTTCTATTGCCTTACTTTGCATTAGATGACGTTAAACATGATGCTTAAAGCGTGTTATGCGTGTGATGATAAAGCCTTAAATTTACAGATTTAACATTGATAACTCTTTCACTTTCCGGGAGTCCATCTGAACAATTCTCAGGAGGATATTTTGGCAGTTTTGCTTTAAAGGGATTATCGGAAGTAAATGTAGTATTCTTGGACAGTTTCTGCAATCTTATTTCAATTTATACTTCTTAAGTCTCAACGCCTTCTGTTATAAACAAACAAAAACTAGAATGAAGATGATAAACAAAAGCAGTAACAACAGTAACAGTAACAATCTTAAATAAAGGAGTTTTTTAATTTACAATAATATTTAAAGTGGCATAATTCGATCCGCTCAATCGTGATTTCACACGAGCGGGCTTGCCACTTGCCACGGAATGACTGTATACTCTCTTTAAGCTTGGTAATTTTACAGGTGGGGTTCACGGATCTCCGTATTTGCACAGGGTTTTTTAAAGGCTTAACTGTTAAAAACCTCAGATAAGACCCCTTTCTGTTTAAATACCACATGGTACATTTCTCACAATGACTTGGTCAAAAGATGATGCAGTGCACTTGGTAAAATATTTCTCAAATTTACTGCTGGAGGAATAACAGTACAGGAAGATTACAAAGCTAAAATGAAAACCTTTCATTTTTTGTTTCTCATCGTTGGAACAGGTACGTCGCTGTTGTTACATTGATATTTTCAATGATATGCAATCGTAATAATTCATCTAGCAATTTATTTCGATACCTTTTTGTTTTGTAATTTATTTGTGTACTATTTTAACAATACCAGCTTTTGGTGTTTTCAATTGCTTAAGGTGAAGTTGAATGTAATACTGTGTGATAGCGCCTAATGAGCGAGTTCGGTAACTCGTTTAGGTATAGCTATGCACATGCTCACATCCTCCAAATCGTCGAGTTAAACAAACCTGTCCCTCACCCGTAGCACGTATTCCAAAATTCGAGGTTACACGGATCAGTCTTTTTTATTCCATCCATAACATAAGGAGGGATCTCAAGTTTGTTTTTGTGCAGCAGATTGTGCATACGTTGTCTTTTGGTGTAAAAATGTGCATATTTAAATCTGACGTAAATTAGGACTAGGACCCTACTTCCGTTCTACTGTTGGCTAGACACTTTGAAAGTGTTGTACCATCATGTGCGAACGAACTGACTAAAACAAGTGAGCGCTGTACATAGCCTATGTGCTGATCTTGGTTTGTATATCCCGCGCTGTGCCCCACATTCCATGCGGCAACGAATGACCGAACTAGCCCATTGATGACCACGCTCCACAACAATAAGCTGGTTGTCCAATTGAATTTCATCTTTTCCGAAACGTGTTTTTCGGTACAATAGGCCTATACCCATTTCCAATTTCCCAAAGCACTAACAATAAATTTATAAATGACAATTCCTTGGAGCGTTCCACAATAACAAACTGGACAATGCACAAGGGCGTGCCGCGGGAATTTAATTGTGTGGTTGCAGTTTTCGTCTTTTGCACCCTTCTTGCTGCGTACGTAACCGACTGTGTGTTTTTGAACGCAATCGTATGGAGCGCTGTTCTTAAGCGTGTGGTGAAATGTTGCTGCAAATAAACGCGGGTCAAGCAGATTATTGAGAAGTTTCGAATGTGGAATGCAGCCTACTACACGTACTCTGATAGCACACAGGTTTCACACTACGACGGTGTCGCGGAGTTAGGTAGCTACACGAAACTGATGGGAGCCAGTGTCTAGATTTTGTTCATGGATTAGAGTTAGGGTTAGGGTTAGATTAGGGTATGGGATTAAGTTTAGGGATTAGTATATAAGTGTTCTTAACATTCTGCGGCACCTTCACCCTCTTCAAGCCCAGTGATGGTTTTAAATGTAGATAATGTTCAGCAGTCATTTATAAACAGTGGCAGGTAATTTCGACCCACGTTTCTACCGAAAAAAATAAAAACTTGGTTGAAAGGTCATTGCAATTTACTTAGACCTACAACATACAACTACAAAGAGCCGCCGGGCCAGTCTTGGCCGGGCGGCTCTTTGTAGTTATCTGCCCTACCCGCGCTTTTTTGTGACATAACGCCCAGTGTCACCATACGCTTGTAACAAACAGCGCTTAGTACGTTGCGTTCGATTTGGGTGCATAAAAATATTACGCATCCCATAAAACTACAATCCGGGGACACGGTGCCCTTCAGTTGCGTTGGTTTTTACTCACGCGTTTCCGTTGGCGTGCCCCTTCCAGCAAAAGCTGAGGATTTCGATGACCGTGTTTCCCATGACGTCACCATCTTGAAACGCGCTCACATGCGTTTTCTGGCTTTCCGATTTCAAATAGGCTGAGCCTGGCCTGTAATTGGGAATTCACAACGTCGTATTTCGGTATTTATGACATAATTTAAAGGAAACATTCACTTTATATCAAGGTGTACCCAACGAATATTTACAGAGAAACTAACTTTGGCCGTGTGATGCCCACTTTAAAGAGCAATAGTCGTATAAAAAATGCTTTCCTGCACTACTACCTAATCAATGAGACAAGAAATACAAAATGCACGATTGGGATTGTTACTTCAAACTACACACTTCACTGTTTATTAACCAATTGTCACCAGTGCCCTCGACCGTAATGTTCTCGGGAT
The DNA here is from genome assembly GCA_037179385.1 of Holothuria scabra. NCBI lineage: Eukaryota > Metazoa > Echinodermata > Holothuroidea > Aspidochirotida > Holothuriidae > Holothuria > Holothuria scabra. The sequence goes on from CM074185.1 coordinate 48,513,910, forward strand.
CGAACGTGACGAAATTTACAGCAAGGAAGGCGTCAATTTTCTATAGAACATGAATTTTGCAATAAAATTATTTTTGAATCAATTAGTTTCAAGAAACTTCCCTAAGCATGCAGTCCTGTGGCATGATACACTAAACACCATAAACCCCGTGAGGTCCATAAAATGCAGCAGCAGTGACTGGCAAATCTCTCAGTTCCTTGCCAGACTTTTGGAGTGCATTTTGCTAAACTAACGGCAGCCTGTTCTCTGACGTCATCTCAAAACAGTGTCAAATTGTAGCAGGGAAATGCCCCAGAGAGTGGAAGGGAGGGGCCGGAGCATAAAGAACAAAAGGAGGAATTACAGGGTTTACACAAAAAGTGCGGATCTTCAGACCTACAGGACTACAAAAAATGTTTGAAGTGAATATTAGTTTAGCGCCTTCTACTTTATCAGTTCCACGATATGTTGTTGAAATCCCAGGTAACTGCTTCTTGTGCATTCAGACATGACGGTCAGTATCGATAAAGGTTAATTGGGTTTGGGTAAGGTATAGAATATTAGTAGTACGAATACTTTCCGGCAATAAGTTAGTTATAAAATAGAAATTAAAAGGCCTTTCGAGATACCAGACAAAATGATGGTCCTAATCTGATTTCAAGTGGTTGTAAGTGAATTTTTGCATGACATGAATTTGAAAAAAAAACAAAAAACAAACAGAGAGACAAAAACAAACAGAGAATAGGTTCCACAATGCTATTAATCATCTCTTAGTAAAGCGTGATCCCTGCAGTCACTAATTGAAGAGTGAATTTTCACATTTCTTTGAATGAATCTCATCCTTTCTGAAGTGACATTTCACTCTACAAAAGAGTGCCTAAGTTACTATTTGTATTTAGAGGGTAAAATTTTCATTTTCCAATGTAGCAAAGTGTCTTTGTCAGCATGAAAGGAATGTTTTATTGGCTTGAAAAATAACGTGAAAATCAGTTTCCCATTACAGAAAATTAAATGTAGTTCAGGATGAAAATTGATAATAGAGAATACCATTGGATCTTGAAGGGAAAGTGTAAGCAAAACATCACTAATTCGATTGTGAAAGGGAATTTAACTAAATCTAGATTATTTTGTGAAATTTCCATTCAAATCGGATGTGTATGTCTTGAGATATCAGTCAGTGAAGTTACTAGATTTGTGTTCCAAAGTGAACTTTAAGGGCGGCAGAGGTTTAATCACTCCTTCATATAAACAAGGGATGCTTTGTTTCCCCCATTGGCTTTTTCCAGACTGTAGTGTTGACCTTGGAGTTAATAGGAACAAGACTTTCATATGAGGGATCCAAAGTTTGCAATGTCCTTTGCAATGACACTGATGCAATCACATTCTGATAACATGGGATTGTTGAGAAAATTGGTTGCCCAGTTTTAAAAAAAGGGACTGTCCATTAATGTGAGAATATGATATCATATATGTTTGCTTTAATTCCCTTTTGGTTGAAAATGTGACAACGTTACCACCGCACATATCGAGAACTACAGGTCGGATTTCAAAGCTAATTTCACCAAAATACTAAGAAAAAGTATAATATAGCATTTTAAAAATTCATTTGGCCTTACAGTGCACCTCAAGTTTAGACTTTTTAAAAAATATATATTTTATTCATTTTTCATGCCCTACATTTTTTTAAATTTTAGACAATGCACACTTTAAACCCTTATTTTACGTGTCCGAATATTTAGTGGACATCATATCTTCTAAACAGCCATAGAGTTGTATGGACCTTTAAACAACGCCTTCATCACGGAAAATAATGGTCCACATTTTATTTTTCCATTGCACAGTCCTTGCCTTGCCATCACGGCAGAGGAGAAGCGTTGTCCAGTTCGGGGAGATGATCAGCTGTCTAACCAACCGTGGAAGGATTCGATCATGGGCTGATTATGACGGATATGGGTGTTACTGTGGTCTGGGAGGGACTGGATATCCTCTTGACGAGACGGACAGGTAGGCCCATATATTACCGAGAAATGAAAAAGAAATGTGAAAACTTTAATGATAATAACATAAATTCCATACATGTATTGAATAAATTCCGTAATATTACGAAATGTTCTCATTTATTTACTTGAACACTGATGAACAAAAAGGACGGAAGATAAATAAGAAAAATTGTATATCGTATATACAGTTGGTGACATCAAAAGGGGGCTATGGGGACATTTCCCTTCATAATAACTTTTGCTCTTAAAATGTCTTGATTCCTGAACCGAATGTACATATCCTGAGACTTTAATGAGACTTCATTTTTCATCAAGGATTACAAAACGCACATCTTTGATGTCCTTTTCCCACTGGACCCCGGCTCTCTGAATGTTCCCCATGGAATCCGACAGGGTTCACTGACAGGCGTAGATACCATCTTTCCTAGTAAAATACACCTATTCTGAAGCTTAATTTCCCCCAACATGTACTATAACCTCAGAGTTTCAGGGTTCGTCCCGTGGGTCCGGCAAGGAGTGTGCCCGTGGTCCCACCACGAACTGTACATCACCCTTAAGGACTAGCGCATCGAAATTGGTTTTGAGCTATACTTTATAAATTTTTGGCCCCTCATGCACATTTTGCACTCAATTTTTTCCATCCCAATTTTTAAATTCTAGTGCAGCCACTGCAGACATGTTTCATTCCTGGAAACGTGCATGTTTATAAAATTAATAATTATACCCAGAGTGTGGCCGTACGGTACAGGGGAATGGAGCCGTAGCCCCTCAATAGGCCAGATTCTCGTTGAATTGGGCAAACTTCAATGCCTCAGAGATTATACCCTGTTTGGGGAGCTGCCATTTGAGTCGGACAAAAAGTCATTCCCACTGAGAGAAAGACTCCCTTACCGCCACGACGGAGTGTGATAACCTCATGTCGTACTTTTGTTTTGTAGTTGCTGTCTACAACACGACAATTGCTATGACAACGTGATGAAAAGTGGTATGTGCCCATTTGAAAGTTACGTTTACGTCATATCCTATGAATTCTCAACCAGAAACTGCCGTGAAGAGGATGCAGTAGTCACATGCAGTAAGTGGAAAGTTAAAATATAATTTTGCAGGACGGCTCAGAGAAATTGAAAAACTATTCTGCCTTTGGTATTATTGATTTGACTAACTTTGACCATGATTACAAATAAAGCTCCCTTCATTGACCTAGCAAGGGTTTCATTTATTTTTCAGAGATTCCAATACTAATCAATCTGTGTCATTGCTGTTAAAATTATACCATTTTTTCATTTATTTTCAACCTAAAAACACGTTAGGGGAGACCTTTAAATGAAACAAAACGTGATGTAAACTTTCGTTTGGGGACATCATATCTGCCCAAGGTCACCGTTTAGTTTTGAAAGTTGGCGGGGACGTGACTATCCAAGCGCAGCCCGACCATGGGTTCGCGCGAAGCGTAGGCTACCAGAATTTTTTTGACAGATGTACCCTCCCAGATTGCCGAAAATTGCGTTTCCCAGAAACGAGCATGATCAAAAATGGGTCATTCATTTTATAATTTCACGGTTTTAAATGTTTCATGAAAAATAGTGATGAAATTTATACAAGAATAAGAGTTACTGATGATAAATTTATCAAATAAAAACATCATAATGAGCCGATATGAAACAAGAAATTAGTCCATCTTCACCTTCCTCCACCGACCACTGGGCACCACAGTTGGGCCTGGGGTCCCATTAATACGTGCAGGGAGCTACACGCAAGTTGACGCAACAACAACAACAACAACAACAACAACAATGTAGCCTAATACACAAACTAGACTGAACAGGGAGTCATGCATGCCCTCCTAGTTCTACCGCTGGGATATGCATTAGCTCCAAAACAAACAGGTAACAACAAATAAACTAAACATATGAAATAGAATACTGTGCTGGTCAGAGAAAGACGAACAGGGTCAACTAGAGGTATGATGAGCAGCATCAGTCGTAGTTTTGTTGCTTATTTTGATAACGCCTAATGGGAAGTTGAGATCTTTACGACTAACGCGGTATAGCAGATGGGGGGACATGGTATACCATATCTCCACCTCTGAAAGTTTTGGTGGGGACACGTCCCCGTGTCCCTGCGGGAAACGGCGCCCATGTATCTGCCCTCGTCAGAGACACGGCTTTTCTTTTAAATGAAGTTTGTAATTAGTAAGATGAGATTTAACGACACATCAACACGTATATGTGTTTCATTAGGTAGTCTAGATAAAAAGGTTGGAATCAGTGGCGTAGCCACGGGGGGGGGGGGGGGGGCCTGGGGGGGCCTAGGCCCCCCAGATTTTTTGCGTCCTGATAAAGTAATTGAAAAAAATAAAATGTTTGAACGGAAATAAACTTTTAAGTATTTCCTTCAAACAGTAAATAAATAAAATGTGTAAAAATTAAAAAAAAAATCATGGATGCATGTGTGTAAAACACATTTATTGTGCACGTATGAAATCAAGTAATATCTTCAAAATGCCTACTTTCACTAAATTAGATACCGTTTGTGATCTGCACTGTCGTTTATTGCATTTCACTTCGAAGATGAAACGAAAGTCTCGACGACAAAGTTTTATGTGACTTTGTCGTTGGTTAAGACCCTCTCTGCCTTTCGGATGGCTGATTGATTTACTGAAAATAAGGCAATCTTGCACTGGAGACCACTCTTACACCACCATTCCTATACTTTATCATACACAAAATATGCCGTAAGCAGGTAAGGGTAAGGTACTGCCTTCGGATAATTCTTCCTTCCATCCTTAACAAGTAGGCCTATGTCGTGCCTCACTCCTGCCCATGACAAGTGCCACTGTAGGACGATTTTTTTCGACAAGTCCTCTTTTTACTAGTTGGCACTGGCGTCCGGGGGATTTGTAAAATGTCCACAAGGTCCGGATTTCATGTGCTTCCCACATGATCCATACTTCTGCTTTGCGGTTCAATTATTTTGAGAGATTTATTCGTAGTATTTTAATTTTGACTACGTAATGTACCGATGAACAAATTTTGCACATTGTTTCTTAGGTAGTATGTATGTCTCTTGTAAAAACTCTACAAAAACTAAAAATATTTTGATATTTTTCATGCTCCCCAAAAAGGGAAAATCCTAAAACTTACGCCCATAATCAGTTCAAAGTTTTGCCAAACATAGCACCATTTTGCATCTAGGAAATCTAACGCAAAGAAAGTTTCTCAGAGGGGGACACAACTACTTTTGGTTTTCCTGTTAAAGGGTAAGGTACTGCCTTAGGTAAGCTGAAATCCATTCAAATATTGCCGCATTTGGGGCTGGGTACATCCAGTTTAAAACACGTGGGAAGTGCCGTTTCCGACCATCTGGAGGGGTTTTAAAGCCAAAAAATTTCTTTAACGCTCCGCGCCAACCGATGGTGGCGCTCCGCTTAGATTCAAATATTGCCGCGTTTGCGATCTACGTCCTGAAGTTTACAATAATTTTCCCAAGGGGAAGGGAGATACCGGTTCCCTTTAGTCTCATCCCCGAGGCCACAGATCAGAAGTGTTCAGTTTGGGGGGCCCTAAAAAGTGTACGTATTACCATTTTTCATAGATTGATTTTTTATTCTCATTATTTGAGAAGTCGCAGACATGAGATTCGTATTTCAAGGCTGGGTACATCCAGCTTAAAACACATGGCAAGTGCCGTTTCCGGCCATCTGGAGGGGTTTCAAAGCCCAAAATTTTCTTGTACGCTCCGCGCCAGCCGATGGTGGCGCTCCGCTTAGATAGTCTTGCCGTGCCTGACCCTCGGAGGTACCAGGCCCCCCACTTGTTACCTAGGCCCCCCAAAAAATCCCATCCTGGCTACGCCACTGGTTGGAGTTAAGTTCAAGGGAGGTTCAAGTATGGTTTCAAATACCCTGCAAATACGGTTGAAGTGCCCCTTTGCCACTTTACTCGTCTCTTGAATTGTGACCGGCGGGGAATACCATGCGCGCTTTTTACAATCCAAAGCCACATGGGGAAGAAAGAAAAGATTGTCAGTTAATGTAAACTTGCAAAAAATTTAATTTTATCTGCAGAAACTGCTGAAGAATATCGTTTCCTGGACAGCTTGTATCCTGAATGTGCCTCTGCAATGTGTAAATGCGACAGAGACGGCGCCATGTGCTTTGCATCTTCATACTACGACAGCGAGATGAAGAACTACCCACAGGAACAGTGTTAAAAGTAAAGAAATGAAAATGCACTTCAAAAGTAATAATTAGTAAATAATAATAGGGCTAATACTCGGAAAACATGTCGTGGAAAAGCGCTTCTCACAGTAATGTCCACACCTTTAAAGGCAAAAATCATCTGACCCCAAATAGTCCGATTCTTCCAACCTGCTTACTGAACCCTTAATTCTCACAACTGCCTCAAACTCATCCACATCCAGACACAATCTCAGTTTTTTAATTCAGGGTGAGTGAAAAATACCCAATCTGAACTTTCGTATTACTCTCAGTTCTGCATGTGCTGTGTAATATAAAAACAGTATTCTTCAGTTTTCGAATTTGCTGTCAATCATAGAGCTGTGCAAATTAAGACTTTCTGTAGACTAAACCAAAATAACAATTTAAATTTGGGGTGAGAATTGATTGCCTTTAAAGATTTCTTCATTAATAAGATTGCCTAATGGTACATGGCATACGTATGCATGTTTCGAATGTGTGAACTTCGTATTAAGGATACCGAATATCATTCACCATGAACATGACGAGCCGCTTTTTCAAGTGAAGCTGGGTACTGTTTTTCATGGATGATTTGACCCTGAATAAGGTTTCATTCAGTTGTGCGGAGGTGAAAGTAAGACTGAAACATTCATAGAGATGTCCGTCAACATGTTAGGTCAACAGTTATCATTTAAGTGATTAGTCTCAATTTACATGAAATTCAATTTCATTTAAGCCTATTTACAACAAACTCGCTTTACTGTTTCACTTTTAGTTTTGAGTGTGTTTTCCTTTTTAATGATTGCACCTTTCTCACGCAGCAGCTTTTCCAACTCTTAATATAACGAAGACCATTCAACTAGTAGGCTTTTCAATGTCTTACAGCTAAGCAGACTATTCGGAAGTTCAGCGAAGGCATTTACTTCCTTACTAGTCCTTTGGCCAAAGATAGGATAGTGCGAATATCCTATACCTACACAAAACGGGAGTGCTTTCAGCTTGTGCGAGTAATCACACTAATTCATTGTTGTATGATAGACCTCTTATGGGCACAGCTTTAGCATATAACTTGCATAAAAATAGCCCCCACTGAAATTTAGAAATATTCACGGTCATTTCTAGAATCAGAAAACCAGGACTGAAGTGGACACATGGGCCTTCTTATCGCTAGATACCAAAAGGGAAACAAGTCATGCATTGCTTAATTTCAAAGGAAATCTCATTGACATCAATCCATAACTGTAGTGAAATATTTCCCCCGATTTTTTCATAAAATCTCATGGATTTATTTTCAAGTGCTACAATAACCCAAGAATTGTTATACCATTTTGCTTGTCATTAAAATTTCTAAGATGTAAATGAACCCTCAGACATGTTTAATAACCTTTGTAATGGAACAGGCATTCGAATTGCATTCCCAAATAGTAATCATTAAAATTTCGATATGCTTCAGTGATAAGAATTTCTTGACTTTGAAAAAGATTATTGAAGACTTCGTTACATGCGTTTTAACCTGTCGTTATATTTAGTGTCCTTGCAAGAGTATCTACTCTTCCAAAATCTCAATTAGAGCATGAAGGTATAACTGAGGAAGGAAAAACCCTCCTTTGCTTTGAAGCTCCGGTGGGTGCAGACTTAAAGCCCCGATTGTCTTGTTCTTGAAAAATGGTGACAACATTAAAGGGATTATATGTTCTTGTCGTCTTCTAGATATCAAACACTTCTTGGCATGGTTCCACACATATAGAGATTATGCACGTGACGTCAGCGCGTTCCACTGGATGGAGAAGATCAAAGGTAGTCGTGGTGATACCGAAACGCGCGCACAACATCACCTTATTAACATTTATTGTAAAACGGACGCCTGGATGGAAAAACAGAGAGATTCGCAACGCAGTGACGTATGTGCATAAGCCCTATCGCCATACTTGGTGCGTTCGATTTAGCGGCTCGAGCCGGCTCAAATGGCTCAACCAGTTTCTTGACTGTTCAAAATATGACGTAAAACACGTCACCGGCTCAACTAGACCACCTCGGAGGGCTGGTCGTTTTGGCCGGCTCAAGTTGTGCCGTTTCGATGACGTTAAGATCACTTTTCAGAAAGATCTTTCGTTGGCTGAGCCAGTTGAGCCGTCTCGAGCCGCTAAATCGAACGCACCTATTATAAGGCAACTTCATATGGCGTTGTAGCACTTTGGACACACATTCTAAGTGCACAATACACCTTACTTATACATATACATTAGCTACCGAGAGCAGCCTCACGACGTCAGGACTACTGACCAATCACCATCAGCTGCATCGAGTCAATGGAGAGTCCAACATGTGCCAGACAGCATGCTCTCCCCAGAACCACTCTAGCTCTCGCACGTGCAACGTCTACTTCTAGTGACAACTACTCTAGCCAACCACAATATAAGGACGCTGAAGTAAGCCACCGGCTTCGCTGAAACCAGCTACCTTCGTGAAAATATTATTTAGCCAACTAGGCCATTTTACTAGAAGTCTTCCACCTGAAATCTCGGAGCTAATATCATCTACTACTCGTGTCCGTTTCGAAGCACGTAAAAAGCACCCTATTCGTTCCACCAACACGGACAGTCTCGTGAGTCGGGCAGCAGCTGGCAGCTCGACATTTATTACTTTACTTGGGACTGTAGTGTTGAGTGGAGCCATAGTGCCGCTTTTGCAACAGCCAAGATTCGTTCGCGAGGACACGAGGTTCCGTTGTGACGCCATATTGTTTCAACGGTATCGACGGGGCTGCACAGAACACGGCAACCTGAGGTGAGACTACCCAACTTATTTGTTATTTCCAACGCCTCCACAAAAACGTCATGAGATTGCGCTTGCCCGGCATTAAATAGTAAAACAAGCACGCGATAACCGCATTTGCAACAAATGCACATGGTATTCCAATAGAAACTATTGTGACTTTCCCTGCGCGTGTTGCAAGAACTCTTACTGAGAGCGTTGATAAAGTAGTCGATGGTCCGTCATGACCTCTATAAAATTGCTTTATTTCCAGCAGTCGAAGAGAGCAAAAATACTCTAAAAAAGCACACTAGGGTTCAGTGCGGCACTATTTATCTAAGGAACATAGGTAGATGTTTCTCTTCTTCAGGAAATCTTCCAGGGGCGTAGCAAGGATTTTCTTGTGGGGGGCAATGTCGACTCATCTTCCCCAATCTTGACCGACAGGAATATTTAAGCGGAGCGCCTTCATCAGTTGGTACGGAGCGTTCAAGAAAATTTTTGGCTTTACAAACCCCTCAGATGGCAGGAAATGGCACTTCCCGAGTGTTTCATGCTGCATGTACCCAGCCTGAAAATATGGATCTCATTTCTAAAGTTTCTCAATTAATGCAAAAAAAAAAAAAAGTCAATCTATGAAAAATGTTAATACATGTTTCTAAGCGGAGCTCCACCATCGATTTGCACGGTGCGTACCAGGAAAACAAAACAGCTACTGATAAGGCTTACATTGGCTACACCAGCGGAATTGACATTTTGCTCTGAAAACGCCAAAACTCCATTTAAATAAGAAAAAATAAAAAAAAATTAGGTCTGGGTGGGGGTAAGTGCCAGCCTTATGAACCCCTGGCTACGGGCCTCTCTCCCTGGGTGTCCCCCTCCCTTTTTGGATTTTTTTTGCTGTCTCGAAAAGCTTAGATGCAATATGGTGTTATATTTTGTTCTTTTTATACTAGATTCCAGTGTTCTCCACAGGGGGTTTTAGAGGGGCAACACACCCTCCTAGTGAAATTGGCCGCTCCTCCATAATAGTTGCCGCTCTCCAAAAAATGCAGCTCCATTTTTAGTTCATTGCTTCATTACACATATACAAGTCATAACTGGAAAAATGTATCTTCCCTCCAGACTTGGCGCCAGGATTTGGCCGACAAAGGGCCACTCTACGAACGGGGGAGGGGTAGGGTAAGTAGCGACCCCAAGTCACGACAGCCATGATGCCGTCGATGAGTTGGTGAGGGAGATTTGAAGAAAACCTTTGCACTATACCTGCAATTGCGAGTCATATACGGCATAAAATTTGTGTATGCTAGAGGAAGATATTTCCGCACTGATTCAAAAAAGCGGAAAAGCGGGCGAAATTTAGCGAAATGAGATGAAATTCCCGACATGTTCAGTAATCCATTTATTCTACTTATTAATTTAGTTAAAAAGATGACAAGGGTTTGCACTTTATTAGCTCTAGGTAACGAAACTGAGGAAGAGTGGGCAAAGCGTACCGAACATTTTGGGTTTTATCGCAGAAATAACTCTTTTGAAAGCCGAAATAACTAAATCGACCATGGGAACGCGACAGATTATTCCCGACAGGGGGCGGGCCATGCCAGCGACCACAAGTTCCGACAGCCCCTATGTCGAGGGGGTGGTGAGAAGGGGATATTAAGGAGCCTAACTATTCAATGTCATTGCAGCCTGGGCACATTTTGCACAATACCACTTAATATTTTAAAAGCCGAGTTGCGCACTGATAGTGTTCTTTTGAGTCTGAATCGTGGAACTGCAACTTACAAAAATAACATGGCCTATGTAATCATTAAGAACAAAAATAAAAAAAAAAATAGAAACTGTAGGGGTTGTAGACCGTATCGGGGATAACATACATTGCGTCAAAACCACCTGGAATACCCGATAAAATAGCCAAACTATGCTCCGTGTGTCGCTCACCAAGTGACCTATCGCATGACACACACCAGAGAACAGAAACTAGGCTTTATGATATGGGATGAAATTTACGACCTCTACATAACCTGTTTACTCTGCCTACCTATTACTTGGTAATGTTGACAGGACTTACACTCTCTAGATATTTGGAATGGAAGTATTGAAAAAACAGGAGTGACTCTACAGCGCGCACAGCACGCCGAAAATTTGGGGTTCTTATTAGGGAAATTGTCCCTTGAGAGCAAAAGACAGGTAAGCCATCGGAGAGACTAGTCGCCGTCGAGGACTGCATACTTTGTCGTAACGACTAAGACCCCCCCCCCCCTCCCCCGAAAAACTGTAAAAAATGTCCCGATTCCCTACCTCCTCTTGCCGTTTATCTTTTTTTTTAATTTTTTTTATTGGGGGGGGGGGGGTGAGGGGGCTCTCCTCAATTTTTTCAACATCGCCCATCGCGTCCCCAAAATTTCTGTCGGGGTACACTCTTTCCCCCTGCCCCACCTCCCCGCTGGCTACGCTAGTGAAATCTTCGTTATTGCTTGAAATATAATATGAAAAAGTAAGACTTGCTAATGAACTGCTAGAAAGAATGTTTTAATAACTGATTAAACAACTTAGAATAACAGAGTAACTTGATCAATTAGAAGTGTCGCTTGGATATGACGACTGACAAAAAATTCACCCTTGGCGGATCCAGTGATCACTTCAAAGCACTGTGACCGCCAAGTCTTTTTCAGAGGATTACGTGATTGAAAAGCTCCTAATCTTTTTCGGGCTTTTAAGTCATAGTCAATGACTTAAGTCCGTGGCCGGCGCGACCATTAGCAGTTGTTAAGAAATTAAGGCGCAAGACCTCATCTTACTCACTAATAGTGCAAAGCTGGGAATGGCGGGCTTTAAACCGGTGGAATATGCGTTTAACATTGGCAAGTTGAACCTTTACCCTGGTAAGAGAGACGATACCACCAAATGATGAAAAACTAGTGACGTCCTAGCTGGATCTGAACCAAAGGGAGTTGTCAGGGACTAGAAGCGAGTTAGACACGGGAAAGGGTAAGACATGCTAGATTGTCTACAGGCAATCAAAAGCTCGATCCTCTTATTGAGGCTAGAAATTTGGGGCTTGCACATGATAAAAAAAATCCAAGTTGCAGAGGTTGCATTTGTTGGACTGCTGGTCTGAAAGATTTTTCTTTCTTAACAATCTTCCAAGATACGTTGTAATTGACATTATTGTCCTTAAGATGCCATATGTACTCGCTTAGTTTAGTGCTGTGTTTCTTAGATTTACAATTTAATGATGATTTGTGGTTATTTTATCTGAGTTTGACAGCCACTTCAGTACGTCCGATATAAGTTTGAGAAGAATTGTTGCAGTCGCTCAAAACAGTAGCCTGGTAAATTATGGATTCAGCTTTACAATGTCCCGGTAGGGGCAAGAAATGGGGTCCCTGCAATTGCAGCCACTGGGGTTGTCACTTCTGGCGTTGTCGGCAAGCATAGATTTACTATGCTTGCTCAATATCTGCTGTAGGTTATGCACCAGTAACTGATTTTAACTGTATTACGATTGAAGATTTTGTGGAGAAGGTGGTCCTTTGGAAATGCATTATCAATAGTTTTTAGGAAAGTTCGACCGACAGTGGTGGATACGTTTTTGCTGGGGGGAGGGTTGTTGTTCCAGGTAATTTCGCGTTTCCTTTTGGGCCTCTGTGCCTGTGTGGAGGTTATAGGTGTGTATTACAGGTCGTGATCGTAAACGCTTGTTTCAGAGATTCCTGGTACACGAGATTGGCTGTGTTAAATGTCGTCGTAGGATAGCGAGGACAGACGTTTGTTGATGGCATTTGGTACTTGTTTAATGATGGGGTGTGGGGGGTTGGACTTTTTCGAACTCGAGCAGTCGGAGTATTCATTGGGCAGTAAGTACGATCTGCCACACGTAAAGACCATTTCTGTAAAATTGTTTAGCGAACGTAACGTTGAACTGCATTAGACCCTATAGTGTCATTCTCGTTTAGTGTGTTTAGTGTCTTAAATGATCTAATGAATATGCAATAATGGGGTTGTACTAAATCATGATAATTAGGGCCTTAGTGGTTTTTTCGAAATCATCAGGATCTTGTGGAAATATCCCTTTTTGTATGGTAAAATTGAACAAATTGACCATCAAACGGTCTGGTTCTTCTACACCATCAAGGTAGATGAAGATCAAATGAATTCAATACGAAACCGAAGATGAAATGCTTACTCTGACTTAAGGAGGGCCGGTCCTATTTCCATCTGTGACTCAAGTCACAGTAGGTAGATGTTGAGATCACAATTTCCCGAATTTCCTGACTAGCTAACATTTGGGCTAATGCGTAACATAACCCCAAATCCTAACAAAAAATACAATCGATACAACATAATAAAGACAGCCAACCAAGAATTTCCTTTTAAAGCATTGCCCATTTGCTGCATTATGTTGGTTGTAATTTAGGCAGGTATCATTTTTGAAAAGAAAACAAGAAACCAAAACACCCACTACCTCTTGTAAAGGTCCAGAAGAAAAGCCCGCTTTTCTAAAGTTTTACCATATCTCTAAATGAACAATTAAGAATGCACACGATGATTTTTTTTGAGTAGCCTTTCTCCTAACTGACCTACCTTGGGGGAGCTGGGGTGGAGGAGAAAGACAAAATCTTAGGGTGATGTTAAATGCCGCCTTGCGCGGCCTCGGTGGCACCACCAGTGCTTTAACAATAAATAATAACCAGACAATGACTCCATGTTATTAAAAGGAATAGATCATAAGCTATCATTTCAATATGTTTTTTAGTCCCATGATACGATGAGTTTATCGAATAAAGTGAAAGTAGCTAGTAGCTACTCTACTTAAGATAAGTGAAAGGAAAGGTTGTTGACTGAAGTTATAAACACTTAATTTTCCTTTTGTGAAGGAAGAATCATGCTTTTCACTTGAGGACAATGAAATTCAACGTATTAAATATCAATACCTTTAAAATACGTGACATATTTCATACATAAAATTTTGTAAGGTTCCTTAATTAACCTTAACGTACAGCATTGTTGTAATCCAGCCAGCCGGGTAATAATCTATTGGTTCTTCAACAACGGGACTTCTTCAACTACTTCAGTGTTTCCAAGTAAAAAACAGCTAATTTGAAAGAGGTATCAAGGAGACGACAAAATCACTAAAAAAAGGTAAAGGGAACAATAATTTGAATGCCATTTTGATATTTAAGGCAATGCCAATGTCACTAGTGAAGCCTGTACATCACAGCAAATGACAACAAAGACTGTCGTATTTATGACATTGTTGGTAATAACAGCTACACGGTAAATCATTTCCAGCTGTTTGCGCTGTAGTATGACAAGGGATTTCCTGATTTGCTGTTGTCATTGTGTTGTATTGATTGTATTCGTCGTTAGAGTAAGGATTAGTTCAGGTGTGTGCTCTGCCGTTAGCCAGTTGGAACATTTCTTGTAAAACAGTGCACATCAACCCATGCTTTGACCTTCACAACGTTATGTATTATTTATGTATTTAACAACCTACCCGACTGGTCTGTATCACATTTACAATTCAAATGTAGTGTCGCCCAGTCTATTTTTCGCATGAAACATAAGTGGGCGCCCACTTATGTTTCCGCCTAAGTGTGAGAAAATTAAATGTAAAGATAAGAACTAACATCTAGGTGCGGCTTTTCTCTGGGAGCTTTTTGCGACTTGATTGTGTACGTTCTCTTTTTTCGATATTAAAGCCTTCCTTTCCGAATTTCATCTCGTTGGTAGCATATATTTTAGCCGTGGTGATAGAAGCAGCTTCAATATGTAGAAGGGTAGAATGATTGGTTGAAAGGGTGGCAGTTTTGAGATAGGGAGGCATAGAAAGACGTGAGAGATGGATAACGACTGATTAAGTTTGTGAGAGGTGTTGTAATAGGAAGCAAATTATTAAATTTTCTGAAGTAGGACTGTAGAGCGGGTCCCGATAGACGAATGGTAGGTTGATGATTTGGCAGTTTTATTAATAGAGGATGGTCGTGGAAAGACGTATTAGTGGGGGTGAGTCTGAGAAGTTAGTTAGATGGAGTTTACATTCCAGTTTCTTACTATTTGGTTGAAGTGGGCCGGATTTTTTCAGTTCTGGCTCACTGGCTTCCCTGAGTCCGAGGAAACAAAATTTTATAGCTGTTGCATTGTAGGCTTTGCATTTTCATTTTCTGAATTAACATGTGCAAAAATAGTCTTACATATATCCGAAACGTTCCATTGCCACCTTACACAGGTACAAGGACTCCAACCCATAAATTGTTGATGTTTTTCTCAAAGCGTGAGTTTTTATAAGTAAGGAGGAGTTAGGAGCACATTTTCCAGTATGTCGATGGAGTAAATTTGTCAAACAACTGCGAAGAGCAGTACAGTTAGTTGTACTCCTTCTGTTACGGCTTGGTCGCAATTCAAACCAACAACAGCGAAAGACCACAGAAGAGCGAGATTAAAATCAACAACTTAATTATTATTCACCTCTTACTTCCTTAAATTTACAACAATTAATCTTAAATCTACTTACAATCTTTTACAGCTTAAGGTATCACTCTTTGTCCAAGGGGTAGTGTTGTTAGCGTCGATTGTACAGCAGCACAGCGTAGGACTCGGTTCCGCGAAGGCAGGATGAAGACTATAGTGATCGGTAAATGGCGACACAATTACAACGTTAAGCGGCAAAGCAGGCGTCTGGTCTCTGTATTATCTGTGTATCTTCTGTTCTCTTCTCTCCGTCACAGTTCTTGCATGACCTTTTATATGCCTGGCAGTTCTTCCAGAAAAGTCTGGAACTTACTCTTATGGAAACGTCTCGTTTGATCTCGTACAAAACAAACAGCGAACGTTCTGGGCTCAGTAACCCATAACCACAAGTTGGCTATTATTAGGCCATTACATCATACAGTAGTTTCCAGTAGGTGATCGTACATTCTCATAACTGTGCGAATGTTCTCTGGGGTTACCCGTTGAATATGCTCGAGAGACAACACCGATGCTAGCACTTTCTAGAACTTTTCACTCGCTCGTCCAAGGATTCAATCTGGTTGATGTCGTCTCGTAACACTTCGCCCAATAATTTTAATATTTGCTCTTAGCGGCGACAAACCTACTGAATGACTTAAGCTGTTGCACCTTACAATCCCATTAACATGTCTTTCTCTAGCAGAACCCCTGTTCTACAACGCTTTAAGATAATATAGCGAAGGTGGATAAACTCTTACAGAAGTAACACATGAAAAATATTCTCAAACATTATCATGGACCATTTGATCTCTCTTAGAAAAATTAAAGCGTCTTAAAACCTCGGCTTGATAAAGCTCCAAAGTGCCATCAGGATAAACTTAGACCGACGTAGAGGCAAGTTTTGTCCTACGAGACTTCCGACACAGGACAGATAAACTTTAAAACTTAAATGGTTCCCAAACTAGGTAATACACTAGTGAGGTAGATGCTTATCATTAGATGGGATCGACATAATACAATACTCTCAACCACTTATGAATATGGTCTCAATTGTATTTCAGATACTTTCATATTTATCATCACGATGAACTCAAAAACCCCTCTGAGCTTTCTCATACTCATTGGCTGTTCAGGAGCATTCCATTATGTCAACTTCACAAGTGATTTTGAGACGAAAGACCTAGCCGAATCGTCAGGGTGGGAAAAATTTCAAAATCGACACGTAGTTATAGCTAATGCGACAGTTCATAACATCAACTACTGGAACAACATTGCAAAGGATCGTTTGGGTCCAGGCTATGGTCCAGATCGTCCTAAACAATCTTTTATTCGGGTTACCAATGTGAATGAAATCATCGCAAGCTTCCGGGGAACAAATGCCACTTGTTTTACGAAACATCGCTTCCGGAAGAGCCATGGTAGATTTGATTTGGTGCATATGGAATGGATGATATCGAACTATAAAGTGAACCTTATGGGTCAAATGTATATTTGCGTTTCCATACAGAATGGAAAACCAGTTCATTTTGCGGGCTTTGAATCATAAGGTTCTTATCGTGTTACCTGCTAGCAACATGTTTCCAGAAAGGATGGTTCTGGAATTGCCCCGTCACAAAAGCGTTCTGGGATGAAATCTGTTCAGGTTGCTTGAATTAGAATTGAATGAGTTAACTGTTCGCTTTGGGTTTGTAGAGGAAGAAAAATTAATTTTTTCTTATCTATGCAAAATATATTTTATATTCCTGTAAGCGAAAATGTTCAAGACCAAATGCCATTACATTGTACCATAAGTTTAAAGTTAGCACCGAGGTTGAATTATATATTTTAATGAAACAAAATCAGTTTGATGTTGCCAACAAGTACCCATCGGGCGTAACCTTCCTTTAAATGTTGTTTCGTATCATGTTAATACTTGATATTTCAGCATACATAGAAAACGATGTTCCATGGTTCTATTGATGGGTCAGAAACTTTGTTAATTTTCCTGTTGAAAAGTATCTAAATTATCCCAAAGATATTCTGCATTAAGATTTGATGTAAATAGTGTAACTAAAATAGTACGGTATACATGTTGTTCATGTCCCTGTATTATATATAATACCAACGTGAATAAAGGGATGCAAAAAACAAAAAACAAAAAAAAAAAAATAACCTATAAAGAAGAGTAATTTCGTTGAATACGGTAAAATAATGCGAGTAAAACATGATTCCGTTGTAACATTCGTTATAAATTTTGTAAAGATAGCTTGATAAATGCAGCGTTAAATTAAAGGTAGTTTGACATGTCAGCCAAAGATTCTGACTTTACTTGGCAGTTAAAGGGGGTAAACCGTCCTAAGGAAAAACCAGTTGGAATTGTATCAATACCTTTTACCGTCCTCAACCTATTGTTTATGCTAAAAAAATACGTATAGTGTTGCAGAACGTAGACATTTCTATTGTTAACACTTTAACACCTTTTGTATTATCTTTTAATTTGCTGAGATGATTTTCCAGGAAACAATTTAAACTTTAAAAAAAAAAATTCAACACATGACATAAAAAGATTTGTTGGGTTCGTGTTTATGCATGATAAGGTAGAAATCATAAATTACCCTGTGTAGAGTTCAATTTTTGAAGGATGTTGTTGAAAATTGCTGCAATTTTCTTGTTTTTGAATGCTTTAGTTTTGCTCCGAAGACCCAACTTTGTAATTTTCAAGTCACAAGACCTTTAAGTGTACGGTATTTCCTCTCCACAAAAGACCTCTACATATATTTCGAAATATACCTTCCCACATAGTTTCGTTAAATAAATTATTCCAATTTTCCTGAAGACTGTCAATTCCGCTTTGTTTATACTGCGAATCTCTTTGCAGTGCACATGTTGGTACTGCAATGCATGATGGTACCTAGCAAATTACAGCTCGGCGATACAAGATCTAAAACAATAACATGCATCGGGCGAGCACAAACGTAAGTGATGCGAAAGTATGTATATAATGAATAGATGGAACAGAACATAGACCAGACTTCTTTATAGAATTTTAGTGAGGATAAAAGGAAAACAAGGAAGGGACCACTTCATTTTAGAGATACTACTTCATCTCTTCCTTTCAAATGATATTTCAACATTTTGTCACCTTGGAGACGGAAGCTGTGCAGTTTCAAACTTCGCAAGTGAGCTCTCCCTCTTTCGGTTTTCTCAGAAAGCTTATGACGGAGACTCTAGCCAAAGTTCACTCCTGACAACTGATATCCACTAAAATGAGTTTCTTTCGAATATTTAACTTTATGTTTTTCTCCAATTGCCCCCCCCCCCCCAAAAAAAAAAAAATTACATATGACCTTGAATGGCATTTATTGACATTTTTAACGGATGTCCGATTTTGCTTTGCGCATAGGAGAGCTCTAATACGGTCTCCCGGAATGCATTTTACTGCATGGGAGTGCTGAGGGTGTAGGGATTTGGCAATAACGGTCACAAATGCGTAGTCTGCTTCCCAACTGTTAGTGCCCTTAAAGAAGACTTTGTGTTGACAACGTGAAGTGTGTTAACCCTCTACGAGTGTGTGGTAACCGTTAAGGTGAATATTTTGTTCTCATTCATTAGCAAAAACTTGGAATGTTGGCCAAACTATGTATACGAGCGAACCGTAAAGTAAGTTTAAGATTCAAAACTGTCTTTCCCCGCGGTGTTGTCCCATGCCGGGAGCTGCCTCAGCCTGATGAGTTTGTCATTAAGTTAATACCACAAGAACCGTAGGGCAGAGACTTTTTCTCAAACTCATAAGGGGTTAGAAATCTTACGTGTCCAGTAGAAGGAAGGCTCTGAGATGATTAAAGATAGCAAAATCCGAGACTTTAATGGCAAATTTTACCGTTATTTTTTCCAAAACTTAGACATAGTTGAAACGTCTCAACGAGTATTATGTAAGTGTATATGGTACAGAGCATAAGGAGCGGAGGATGTTTTATTGGGGTGGCCACATTTTTTCGCATCAGACATAATAGTGACGCAATAGGGCGTCCGGTTTTGCGCTTCGCGCAAAACCGTATCGGCGTCGGGTCCAGGGGCCCGTTTAAGGGCCCCGGTGGGGCTCCAGAGTGCGGAGCCCCGGAAGCTCATCGATTTTAGTGGTTTAAGAGGCTCCAAAATGTTCGAAAATCATATTAAAATTAAGGATTTTAAACTATGAATTTAATTCAGGAGCGGGGTGAGGTAAAGAACGATAATGGAATCGTGAAGTACTATGACATTTGATTAAGGAGAAATATAATTTGCAGTAATTTTAGGGAGCAAAGCCAAAATGTTGAAGCTACTCAAAGATGAACATGTGCTTGATAATTTGAGACGGGCATTTTTAAGAGATCTATATTTTTTTTTTGGGGGGGGGGCATTTTGTTACTAGGGAGTTCTGTTTAAAATCCCGAGGCAATATGGGCGTGGTCCAGGGGCCCACAACAGGGCGCCGAAAGCTCTGACATTTTAGGCTTACTAGTGGTCTTAATTAGAGCAAAAAAGTACCTTGGTATAGGTAGAATTAACAATCCTAACACAGACATTATTACTGGGACAACTGTGTGCTATTGGGACCAATAAGGGGACTAGGGACATGCCCCTCGCTCAGTATGTTTAAAAGGACATAATATGAGAAGAAGAAAAATAATTTGAAAAAGAAAGATAGCTTGCAAAAAGTTTTGTTTCATATGTTTGACGGGCGAAAGTAAACTTTCCGACAGGTTATCGTTAATGTGAGGGTGCTGGGGGCGAAGCCCCCGGAAGCTTTGCAACTTTTGCACTCTTAAAAGTAATAATTGAGCCAAAGAATAGCCGGAATGTAATAAAAGCACTTACAAATTTATTTTGCGACTTTCATTAATGGGGGGGGGGGGCACTCCCCCCCAAATCTCATAAAAAATATTAGTGGGGCAGCCTCCCTGGCCCCCTCTACCGCCGCCTATGCATAAGTTGCACTTCGCGTGACTAGGTGCACGTAAGACGTCATGATTCCTTTGCAGTGTTTTACATTGTGGGATATAACATAACGGCTTGGAAATCGACACGGTCACCTTCAGGCAGTGTCAGAAAATGTTTTAAAAGATTCATGTTTAAGTAGATTTTGAGTTTTAAATGGCATCACTATGTTTGGAATTCCTTTTTCTAAATGTTCTACCTTCTAAGAAGGCTGTACTATTGCTTTCCTATAAGTGTGACATTATCATGATAATGCCTCATCATTAAGGTGTACGAATCTTCCTCTTAAAAGATCCAAAAAGCAGAAGGAAATTCAAGTGAGATATAACGTTAACCCCTCCATAACAATCGCCTATTTTGCAACATATTATGGGCAATTTGTGACTGAGAACTTTTTTGTAAGAAGGTATTACTCTGAAGTTGTTTCTTGTAGAGAACATCATTACGATGGAAATATGGAGTTAAAAAGTGCCTAAATAAAACAATACGTGTGTGGATTTTGAAATGTTTTATTGTGAACTTGAAATTTAACGAATTCTAAAGAAATAGAAGTAAAATGACACTAAAGAAAAAAATATGATTCATCTTGACAAGAGGAACTTATACTCGCCCTTTTGTACAAGGATATCTAGCCCATGCACTGATGCAAGATTTTGAGAAACAAAGGGGGGCTTTCACACCAGACCGAAGTCTGCGAAGCGATTGACAAGGGCACGAAGCCACCAGGGAGTGTGGTTCTCTCAAAAAAAGTATTCTAGATGCACTTAGATGCTAGTTTCCAGCATTTAGGAAGCATATATTTCAGATCTACAAGCAAAATCATTGGTCATCAACAAATCGGGAGGGTGTATCTGGAAGGCCGACTGCAAAGCGGGAGACTAATCCAATGACAGTTCATATTTTGTTTATGTGGAAGGTATTTTTCTTAAAATTTCTTTGTAATTCACGCCCAATTAGGGTTGCGGTTGGTCTAACAAACGTTTCCCTCTCATGTCAACTTCAATTTCAGCGTTTGGAAAGTTGGTCCAATAAAAACCCGTGTACACCTAATCCATATAAGCCTAGAGTAATTGAAAAGGTTCGATCGCGAACTGGGAGTTCAGGCAAGAAATAATCCAATGAGCTAGGCTAACAGTTTTTTAAGCAGTCGTGCAAACTCCTGTTTAGCTGCTAAGTCTCTGTGAATGTTTATCTGACTGAAAATATCGGCGATCGGTTGCAACATGTAACGAGAAAATGTCTGAAAACACTAAGCGATAGACGCTCAAGTAAATAAAAAGAAATCGTTTCCACACTTGAGAAGCTTTCTAACCGTTTTTTGGAGATTGTTTGCTACATCTGACGGGATTATGGGAAAAGTTTGCAAAATGCAAGTCATTGGAACAGGCCTTAACACTTTCACTGGCCACAAAAAATGTGTGATTTGTTGATATTCCCTTTATGCTCTGCGTGTTACCTTTTTTAGTTTAAGGACCCTCTTCCAACATATTGTCTGACCCTTTGTATTTTCGGAAAAGTTTCCCTTTAACATGGAGAGCCTTTGACCCTCAAAAAAGTCGGCAGCTTGTCAAAGTTTTCGCAGGTCTTTCAATTATAACACCAGCGAGATATTTCCTTCTCTTACTGTTCGAAAATATCGTAATCTTTTTTAATGTTTTGTATGCAGAGTTCTCTCAATAGAAAAAAAAAACCTCCTGTTTTCACATGATGAAGAGTTTATAATTACAAGGCTAGGAAACAGAGTTACGTGCACAAATCTAGACCTTGAGTTGATACAACTCTTTCAAGTACGACAAACGTTCTCCAATCATCGCTTTCATTTAGAACAAAATAAGCACTCAATGTTGAAAGAGCTTGGTGTTATAAACAAATTGTTTTCCTAGCTCATAGTTTCGCTATGCCTAACATGTCACTTCAACTTGACTTCTCCATTGACTCACTTTGCTTATTGTTCTGTCTTTTTATTGTAGTCGAATGTAGATAGACTTGTTAAACCTTTTAATGTTCTAAGGGACTTCCCCGTCTACATCGTTTCTCTTTCGCTCATTACAATTTAGACCCTTGAAAAAACGAATCACTATCCTAGATTGTTTCATATTTATTGTAACCCGACATAGCACCGTTTTTTGCGAATCCTAAGCTACCAAAACTTTCGGCCGCTTGACGGACTTTAATTCTCAAGTTGTGGTAGATATGATCTTATATCTATCTAAATTATTAATCAATTCAACTCATTATGTTAAATGTCCATATGCCACATCGCTAGTGTGTGTGATCAAGATGGAGCATATTATTCAAGAATACAAAATTGCAACTGTTTTTGCTTTCCTCTACTGTCGAAACACGTAAATCGAAATCAATAGCTTTTTCGGATTTTTAAAGGTAGCACAATGGTAATTTTGAAACGCATTTTAGAAGAACTAAATATGACTGTATAGGTTCAGGGTCTTCATACAACTTAAAAGTGACCAACAGCGCTACTCTTTTCCACTAGTGGAAAGAGAGTAGCATTTTAATATGGAAATATTGGTTTAAGATATATGATCTCTTGCGATATTGAAAACTAGGTCGAAACATAATTAACAAAACAAAGTAGGTAATTTACTTTATTACCATGTTTTTTGACGAAGTAAAGCATAATTATTTCTTGCCCGATAGAAAGAAGGGTAAACTTATTTTCAGCACATGGATCGAAAATCAATATAGGGCCTATAAATCTTGCATGTTGCATCTTACCCATTTTGCATCTTACACTGTTAGGAAAAGCCGTAAACTATTTCATGCTTTTTTAGGGTACACGGTTTTGCCAAATTCTCTGTTCACTCGCCACCGAAGGTGGCGCTTAGCTGTACTCTTTCAGGCAGATCAGTAAATATCATGTTCATTGCGAAAAAATTAATGTTTGGCTGTTGTTTTACATTTGCAAAGAAAACATTAAATTGAACAAATTCAACAACAATTTCTGATGCTTTTTACCCTCAGATTAACATTGTTCATTAGTAAACAGTTCGTCGAGTCCACGGTTGGTAGTTTCTTCATGAACAGACAGGCTACAAAATATTAAAGAATTAGTGTGTTCAATTTCGATGGAAATTAAAGTTGCAACCACAGTCCTGTATTTGCACCACCTAATTTTCAGTATTAAAAGCAACTTAATACAACTTTGTTTTCAATTTGGCTTTGGATAAACTTGGGGGTAATCTTCGAACCAATTTTAAAGCCCGGGATGAGTGTATTTCAGCTATTTATGTTCACGATTTAGTTGATGTATGGAGGGAAAGAAATCCCCTTCTTACAGATTTTACATGGCATTCCAATAGCAACGATATTCATTGTCGCTTAGATTTCTTTCTCATCTCCCGTAGCGTGGTTGCTAATGTTAGTGATGTTCAATTTCATCCTCCACTGCAGTCTGATCATTCTATCGTTGTACTTACTATTCGTACTCATGACGAGCGCAGGGGCCGGGGATATTGGAAATTTAACAATTCTCTCCTTAATGATACCGATTACATTTATATTATTCACGATCTCTTCCAATTCGACTTTCCCATTTTGCATGACCTAGACCCTTCTTCTCAATGGGAAAGAATTAAATATACTATTCGTAATGTCACAATTAAGTATTCCATTAATAAGGCAAAGAATTCTCGCAAGTATGAGAATGACGTTTTGTGTAATATTTCTACTCTTGAGCGACTCTCCTATGAGAACAACTCTGATGAGATTCGCAGTAAACTCTCTGAGGCTCGGGATGAGCTTATGTCCATTTACAACAACAAACTACAGGGTATCATTGTAAGATCAAGGGCTAGATGAGTAGAGCATGGTGAGAAAAGTTCTAAGTATTTTTTGAATCTGGAAAATAGAAATAGGGCTAATAATACCATTTTTCGTTTACAATCAGATAATGATGTATATATCCATGAGAATAAGGAGATTTTACAGGAAATTCGTAACTTCTACAGTTCATTGTATAGACGCTCTTTAAATCATGATTACGATTTCATTTCAGACCTTGTCGATTTTAATGAACCAGACGTTAATATTGATATTTGTAATGGATATCTTTCCCTTGAGGAGTGTTTCCAGGCTTTATCTTCTATGCCGAATGGGAAATCTCCGGGTACTGACGGTTTATCTACCGATTTCTACAACTTGTTTTGGCCTGTCATTGGTCAGTATGTAGTTAATTCTTTGAATTATGCTCACAACCGTCACTATTTATCCTCTGAACAAAACAAAGGTATAATAACCCTTATTCGTAAACCCGATAAAAATCATGATCATTTGAGTAACTATAGACCAATAAGTCTTCTGAATACAGATTACACAGTTTGTGCTAAGTCTCTTGCTTACAGATTGAAGAATGTTATCACTGATATTATTGGTGAAAATCAAACTGGTTTTATTATGAATCGTTTTAAAGGAGAAAATATTCGTTTTGTATTGGATTTGATTAATTACACAAGTAAGCATAACATACCAGGTTTCCTTTTTCTCATTGATTTCGAGAAAGCTTTTGATCGTGTACATTGGGACTGTATTGATCGTACGTTATGTACTTTAATTTTAAAGATAGTTTTCGTTGGTGGGTTAGGACTCTTTACAATGGCAGCACTGCATGTGTTTTAAACAATGGTTATTCAACTGGGTTTTTCCCTATTGAGAGGGGAGTTAGACAAGGGTGCCCACTAAGTCCTTATCTTTTTATTCTTGTTGCTGAAACGTTAGCTAGGAAAATAATTCATGATAACACACTTAGTGGTCTTAATGTCTTAGGAAAGAAAATAAAAATTTTACAGTATGCCGACGACACCACTCTTTTTTTAGATGGTAGTCGCGATTCTCTCCGATATAATTAATGTGCTTAATAATTTTGCTTCCGCCACTGGTCTAAAAATCAACTTCAGTAAATCACATCTGTTCCCACTAGGTCCCTTTGTTAATAATCTTCCAGTATATAGTGAGGATTTTGGCATCAATACGACCAAAGGTCCAATCAAATTCTTACGGATCCTTTTTACCCATGATGGCAACGATCTATTCCGCCTAAACTACTTAAAGAAGCTTTCAAGGTTAAAGAATCAACTCAAAATCTGGAGTAGCAGGGACCTTACCCCGCTCGGTAGAAACACTATTGTTAAAGCTTATGGCCCTAGTCAGCTTGCATTTCTCTTCCAGGTGCTTCCAAATCCCCCGAGAGAGTTTTTTAATAATTTACAGAGTATAATTTTCAATTTTATTTGGAGTGGTAACCCCGACAAAGTTAAAAGAAGTACAATGTATAATAATATTAATAAAGAGGGTCTAAGGGTTATTCATATCCAGAGTTTCGCCTTTGCAATGAAAGCCTCTTGGGTTAGGAGATACAAGGATCCAAGTAATAAAGGTTATTGGAAATCATTTTTTGACCATTTTCTCTCACCTTTTGGGAAAGATTTCATATTTCACTGCAATTTTCGTGCAAAGGATGTTGAATGTATTGCTAATGACTTTATTACTGATATTTGTAAAGGTTGGAGTGAAGCTTCTTTTACAACCCTGAGTGATAATTGTGGTTCCCAGATTCTTTGGAACAACTCTAATATCAAAATTGATAATTCACTTGTTTATGACAAAAAACTTCATTTGGCCAGTGTCACTTTTGTTAAAGATTTGGTTTGTGCTGGTGGTAGTAAAATGTCGCATGATACGTTTAGAAATAAATATAAAATTTTGAATTATCCGTTTACTAGATTTTATGGACTACTGTCAGCCATTCCACGTAACTGGATCCACCCCATTCATCATTCAGATAACAACAACAGTGATCACCTTATCAATTTTATTAATAGTAATACCAAGATTTCTCATATAGTGTACCCTTTGTTGATTGATAAAATTACTAGCCCACCCAAAGCTTGTGCTAAGTGGGATAATCAATTTAATCTTACATCCGATGATTGGACTGCGATTTTTAAAATGCTATTCTGTACTGTTTCTGAAGCTAAGGTTAAATACTTTCAATTCAGATTTATTCACCGTGTCTTAGGAACGAATAGGCTGTTATGTTTAATGGGAAAGGCTGAGACCGACCTTTGTACCTTTTGTCATATTGAAACCGAGACCTTGGAGCACCTGTTCTGGTCATGCCATGTTACCTCAAGTTTTCTTTTAGATTGTGAGTTAAAGTTTTTTGGAAGGCAGTTCATTTTTTCTAGAAAGGACCTGTTCTTCGGACGTATATATGCTGGTTATGATCCTATCAATTTCATCATTTTGCATTGTAAATACTATATCTATAACTGTAAGCTCAATAATTCCATGCCCGACTGCAACACTTTTTTCCATAAAATGAAATTTATTATTAAAGTCGAAAAACATATAGCTCTGAACAGAAATACTCCAAAGTCCCGAAGGAAGAAGTATAAAGCGTTACAACGCTGTCTCTCGCACTGCATCGAAGACCTGGAAAATTAGGCTTTTACTGGGTGGTGGTCTGTAAATTTTGTGTGTAAAAGAAGTTTATGGGTATCCTTTCCGGGCGGCCGTAGTATGTTTACTTTAAGTTATTTGCTTACAATTTCCCCGTTGTATTTATGTTTGTATAACATACAAAGTTCTGATTCCCATCTAAAGTAGTAGTAATTTTTAAAGTGGATGTAATGTTTACCATGGTTCTGAATGACATTGATCCGAATATATACTATTGATATAATGTAAAATGCACAAAGTGTTTAAATTGAACGTAATTTAAATAACTGTATATAACTAACATTTTATGAAAATCATGCATTTTCAATATTGAGATTTTGTAACATTCGCACTATTTGAACAATTTTTTAAATAAATGAGATGGTCAAAAAAAAAACTTAATACAAGGCATTGTGTAGCTTAAGGACGATCAATTGATGTTGGATATTTTCTTAGCACGCTGTCCTAGCCTTGCACCAGACCCCTTAACTGAGGAGTCGTGTTAGTTCGAACGCTTCTCAGCATTACTGACCAAAGACCACGTCTCTAAGAGCAGCACTCGATGCAATAAATGACCCTACCAAATCTACAAGCAAATAACTACCTCACAAAATGCACAAGAAGGGAGTAAAAAGTAAGAACCTCAAGGTCCTATATATAAGTCAACGTCAGCGAAATCAACCTCACACTCTAAAAAATATTTAAACGATTTTGTTTAAAAATTAGGATACTCACGAAAATGAGTATTTCTACTCGAAATAAGTGAGTACTTCAACTCAATTTGTGTAAAATTTTGCACAAATTCAGCAATTTGTGTAAACTTTTGCACAAATTCAGTTGAAGTACTCACTTATTTCGAGTAGAAATACTCATCTTCGTGAGTATCCTAATTTTTAAACAAAATCGTTTAAATATTTTTAGAGTGCAGCGAAACCTCAGCGCTGAGATTGATTTAATTTACTCTTTTCACTTTATACGATGCTCAGGAAAAGCAATCGTTTCCTATTTATTTCTAGTTATTACCATATTTATTTATATATATAAGATGAAAACATATATAAAACAACTCATAATTGACGAAATAGGAATACTGGTTAAAACATTTATTGTTGAAATTTTCGATCCACATAGGATCGTCCTCGGCAACTTAGACTTGCAAAATTTACAAAGTGACTGTCAAAAGGACAGTAGCAACGTTGAAAGATTTAAAACCCTAAAAGAATTCAAAATGGACTACAACCAGTATAGCATTAAAAGAATAAAAAACATACATAAAGGAACTGTTAAGATAAAAGAAAGCAGAAATGTACAGTAAAAAGTGCAGTGACAAAACTTGCCAGGTTGCAGTAAAAACTATATGTATAAAGATTGAAAGAAGTTATGTGAAACTGACGCACCTGGGGGATTAGGGACGCTGACCGACCCGGTCAGGAGGCCGCTTAGGCCTTGCAAAATTGGTAAGGAGTTAGAAATTCTAAGTCTATGTCAGTATCCTGAACAAAGCAATTAATATTAAAAATCCATTCGATTTCTTTACGTTTACTCAATGCTGGGGAACGGAAATTTGACTCTACAAGAATACACTTCAGGTTGGCAAGAGAGTGACCGGGAAGGTTAAAATGTTCCGCTACTGGAAATCCAGGCAAATTATCTCGAACAGATTTTTGTGATTAGTGAATCTTAAACGGAAAGTGGTGTCTTTTCGAGATAACTTGCCTGGCTTTCCAGTAGCGCGCCCGCGCGCGCGTGTGTGTGTTTGCTTACTCATTGTTGGGGATGTAACGACTATTTTATTGAACGATGAAATTGCGGGAAAAGTGTTTGTATTCGAAAGTGTATACAATTTAATATTAATTTCGTCTGCGGGAATGCTACCAACTGCAGGCCTTTTCACTTTATATTTTTGTGAAACTTTGTGGCATATTTTATTCTCACTTTTAAAACATAGTACTTCTTTTTATTTTTCATTTGGTCTAGCGTAATGTGGAAATAAAAAAGGAGTTGAATATCTTTCAAGATGTGATAAAAAATTGCCCGATACTTCAATTCATAGCGAGATTAAACCTAAATTTTAAATTTTTTGAAAGCTATGTTACCTAATCCAGATAATTTGGAAACATTGAAAGAACAGTTCTGGTACACGATTTCAGACGATGGCAAACTTTCTTTGTACTGTCTACTTATACAGGTGATAGTTGTGAGGTCACAATTGAAGGGAAGCACATGAACGGTCTTGATATTGTCAGATGTTGACTCTGAAATCCTCCAATTACATAGGCTTTTAGGTACAATTTCTATTGTAACAGGAGGATATACTTCATTTACAGAACAATACAAAACATTCTGTAACACACCAAATGACCAGAAACCGTAAGAGTTACACCGAGGAGATGTATCGTAACTATGAGATACTAACAAACTATATTCATGGTTGAAAAGTTCCATTCCTAGACGATCTCCGTGATCAGACGGATAACAGTGAGGATCGCGGATAGTGAAGTGGTATTGCCCAGAATCTTCTTCTCTGGTATTTAGAATTGAAAAATTTCCAGATACGTATATCTTTTTAAGCCCAGGATTTTCATCTTCCTCCGTTTTAGTAGCGAAATAAAACGAATATCGATTATTCACAGTGTACGTCCGATTGAAGTAGAAGGTTTCCCGTAAAATCCTTGAAGTAGAAATATTCCCTGTCATAATCATTTGCACTTCAACAACATTGGTATACCCATAGCAGTTAGGTAGAATAAACATGAACTGGGGAAAAGGACAATCACAACCTGCCAAAATAAAACAATGACTTCCCTCCTTGCAGTCACAGGAACATTCATTTTGGTTAGATGATAACCCTAAATTCCACAGTGCAATAACGCAAAACCACATTATTGACGAAAGATTCATTTCAACCGTCTGACAGATTCAACGTCAGTAAAAATGCATCCTCTGTACGGTGTATCTCGGGGCAAGCTTTGTGAGAATATGAGGCATCTTAAAACACATGGTAAACATCTGTTAAAACTGAAAGTAAATTTATAAACTCTTTGAAAAAATACTCTAGGCTTTCATTTTAATAAGCTCTACTTACACTTTGTACCTAACCAAATTTATCGGCAAATTATATGGGAGGGGAATGCCACGAAGATGTCTTCACTTTCACTATGTTATCTTATAGGAGGCTTGAAATGTTGTCAATAAAGTGCATGAAGTGTCAAATGCGGTGCTATGTCTGTTACATAAAGGAAGGATTTACGAATAATGTTGTTTCTAACCTTTTATTCATAACAAGTATGGCCGTTCATCGGTTGGTGTAGAATTTCTCTCTTTATAAATACAAATACAGCCAGTGAGAGATTCTTGATTCTGATTTGGCATGATAACATCGATTAGCGTAATTTATTTTTCTTTGTGTCAAAATTAGATTTGTCACTGCTTTTCAAATTTTCCATGTGGGCACGGCCGGTACATTTTGTAGGCCCCAGATACCAACTACAGTACCTTACTGTAGTGTCTATAGGGGGAAGTTACCTTATTTACACTTTCTTTGGTTGGCTACAGTTCTCCTCTGGAAAAAATCTCTCCAGACACTGCCAGGCCCGTCATTCTCATCTTTACACGTTAAACATGACATCACCAGAATACCAGGCTGTCCACATGACATCGCAGTGTTACTAGAGCTCCTAAGAGAATTGGAGTTTTTGCTCATGGCAAAGGATACATGTTAAGCCCAAATATCATTATCATTCAACTCGATTGGAAAGGCACTAACGGGATAATAAAAATGACAAACTATGACAACTACCATCTAACTTTATTTGACATAGACCATGAGGAATGGGTAAATTATAAACTCTAATTAGATTCACTCGGGGAATTATATCAGTCCTGATACTTTTACCGGAACGTCAACAGCGTAGTTTGAAGGTTGCGTGCCAACACTTACTGCAGTAAAACATATTTCATATTATCGTGCATGTGAAGATAAAAGATAAAACAAAGAAAGAAATGTACCCGACCCCTCTGTTTTGAGTGACATTTAACTCTCTAAGGAATGGCATCAATCCCTCAAAGAGTTAAGTACCACTCCGAGCAGAGTGGAATTTCAGTCTATTTCCACTCTGTAAAATAGTGGTCACCATGTTGGCTATCGTGGAAGTTTAAATTTCACTCTTCTACGTTTCGAGGGCTCTAAAACATCACTTATTTATTTTAAGATCTGATGAATGGGAATACACACTTCTAAGTGCGCAAATTTCTGTTTGAGATTGAGGGGCCAAAACGTATGTAGTGTACACTTGGATTTGAAACTGTCCGTACTTATCGCAGAGTCCTATCTTAGCCTGGCGGTGTCCAAGGGCTATTCTCATGACTTTCAGTACAACAAAAATGCCAGGAGATTATCTCGAACAGACTTTTTGTATTGAAATATCCCATGGGTTTAAAAAACAACAAAACAAACAGAAAAAAACCGGTTGGTATGTCGTTACACAAACTTTCATTCATGCATCTCTTTGTGCGAACCACTACAGATTTAGAAATTGTTTCAGATTTGAATTTTACGATCACGAAAGGGTCGGCTCATTTGCTTGGTGTTTCCTTCACGAGTGATGGCAATGACCAATCTCGTCTTAACTATCAACTTTCTAGACATAAAAATTTACTTGTGACCTCTTACAATTTGTGTTTCTCCTTTTGGTGTAACCAAACCCCTCAGAAAGTTTTTTTGAAGGAATCGGAAACTATTATGTTTGATGTTATCTGGCCTGGTAATCCTGACAGCGTCAGACGATCGGTTATGATAAATGCGATCGAAAATGTTGGTTTGGAAGTGATCTCTTCATTTGGAAACAGCCTGAAATAAAATTGGGTAAAGCGTTGTGCAGGTGATACCACAGGTATATGGAAATATTGTTTTGATTTTCACCAAAAGCCGTAAGGAAAACATTTAACTTCCCAGTGTAATTGTTTAATAAAAAAATTCAGCAGCATCGCTAATGATGTTATTGGTCAAATATTACAGGCTCGGTGTAGTATTTCTTTCCATCGACCAATAGATAACTTTGGTGAACAGATAAGTTGGAATAGTTCATAAATTCGAATTGATAATAAACTTGTAATGAATTGTGTTCTACTTGATAAAAATGTTATGTATTTCAGTGATTTCTTTGTTGAGGGAAACAAGCCATTTACTTTTAAACGGTTCAACTGTTCAAGCAGACGTTTGATATTGACCCCAATTATTTAAAAAGTATTGGAGGTTTTTTGTGGGATTACTCATATATGTGAAATTTGGGCTGTTATAGTAACGACTTCACAAACAAGTCGATTTTTTGTAGCAAAGCGATTCAGGCTAGTCCCATGTCACAGTTTGATTACAAGTTTTATTTGTACAGTTTTTCAATTGTTCCAATTGCAATGAATAAGTGGAGAAGTGGGCTGTTCCAAAACTTAAGAGAACAACTGGTGTAGGTTATTAACGATCTCCTGTTATGCTGTCGCCGAATTTTAGTTTCATTATTTCCAGTCAAACGTTTACACCTCCAGGTTAACCTATAAAAAAGATTGTTGTTGTCTAAAGGCAAATGTTACTCAGCTAACAGTTCCTTTTGCAGCATTGCCACCGAGTTAAATTTTCTGGGAGTGCAGTTCAACAGCAACTTTTATTTTAGACGTCGAAACCTTCATTCTAAAATCACACTTCTACTCTTCGAAGCAAGAAATACTTCTTGGTTATGTTATGCAAGTTAATTCACTCTTACAATTTTCTAATTCAGCACATGAAGTTTTATATCCACAATTTCAAAAGATACTTTCCGCCTACACTCAAGGCATTTATTTATAACTCAAAGTTTTTAATAGCCATAGGACTTTCCAACAGCCAACCTTTAAGAAAGAGCGGTGTGAACTACAACGATTTTCAAAAAGGTTTCGCAGAATTCTTAAAACTATTCCACCAATGATACGCTATATATACTAGGTAAGGATTGCACGTTTCTTTGTTGAATACTGTAATGCAAAATTGGAGGAAGGATGAGAGTCGGCTTCTCATGTTTTCCTTCTTGCCTCAAATATTAGGGGAACATTTGATGTGACGTCTTCTTAAACAAAAATTGAGGAATATGCCCCACCCGTTCCACTGTAATCGCTGCTCATGATTGGTTATTACCAAGTTCGACCCAATTTCTGAGAGCCCGTTATGCTTTTGCAGTTTTTTTTTCCAAGGAACGAATAGCGCATTGTTTGGCAAATTGTACTACTGACAGAAGGGTATCTCGTTGCATTGATTTTAATCAAACTTACATGCACACAAGCAGTGTGTGCAGAACCCTACAAGGCATTAATTAACTGCATATCCTGCATAAATATGCCACTAACAATATTCTGTTCGTTATGTGTATTCTAATTTGCGAGTATGAGCAGGAGTGAAAGTCAACTATAAAATTTAACATCGGTCAAACCAACCGAAAAGAAGGGTAAAAAAATCATGTCGTCACGAAGTCTGAACATGAATTATCAACAAGTTTTTGTAAGTCAATTCAGGTCTATGCTAGATTAATCACATTTTGTGTCTATAGGAGTACGGCAGAACAACAAGATGATATAGATTCAGTTGAAGGTAATGATGTCGTACTTTTATTTTACTTTTGCCCCTTTGTTTGAATGTCGTATTTCTCTTTATCTCCATTCGATAATCGGGACGCCAGAGGGGTCTGCTCGATTTCAAGTTCGTTAATTGAAACAAAACACGATATTTTTGGAAAGAAGAAGATAGGCGAGTATGCAACTTGTGATGTACTCCAGGCTCGCAAAGATGCATTCGTTAGCAAGTGTATCAATTGGAACAAAACATGATACTTGTAGAAAGAGAAAGGTATGGTAGTTTTACTTTCAATGCGACCGAAAAATTTAAGGTTACGAAAATTTCATGTCATCATTGGTCTGAGCCTCAAAAATGATGAAAGGTGACCAAAATTCTCACCTTTTTTATTAACTGTTCGGAAATAATCGTGATAACTTTCCATGTTATGATGTATTTTCAAATGTTGTTATTAGCATATCATAATCATGCTATTTGTGTCATTTATGATCTAGTTATACGGTGCTCTGAGTGTATGCAAGATAATCTATACCAAAAATAGGATTGAATTATTTGTTTGGTACACGTCGATATGAAGCAAGCTTACTCTGGGTATTGTTTTCTTGCTGCTACTGTGACATTTGTCTAACCTGAAAGTGTTTGCAGATTTGGTCACTTTACAATAAAGATGTAAAACCTACAGAAGAATTTAGATTTTAGCTATTAATTACAGCTGAATTCTCTCCCATCTTTACCGAAATATTTTAGGACTCAATTGATTCGGGTGATATCCGTCTTATTTAGAAAACGTCTGCAATAACTCCAGTGCCAAAATCAAATAATGTTACTACTCTGAATGATTATCGGCCAGTAGCACTTACTTCTACGGTAATGAAATGTTTTGAAAAACTTATTTGCAAGATTTTGTTATCTGAGAAAGGTGTTGAGTTAGATCCCATGCAATTTGCTTATAGAGCCAAAAGAAGTGGTGATGATGCATTCCTTTTATTTCTACATAATATTCTTGAACATCTGGAAAAACCAAATTCTTTTGTTCGGGCCACATTTGTTGACTTTCCAAGTGCCTTTAATTCCATTCAACTACACATATTAGTAGACAAACTTTTGGGTATGGATGTTAATTGTAGGTTACTATTATCGATTCTGAATTATTTAAGAGACAGGCTACAGTTTGTTAAGATGAATGGTCTATGCTCTGATGTTCAGTCTATAAGTACAGGTGATCCACGGGGATGCTGTTTGTCCCCTATTCTTTTCTGTTTATATACCAATGACTATAGGAGTAAGCAGAATATCTGTTCAATTATTAAATATGCCGATGATACCGTTATAACAGGATACTTACAAAATAACAATAGTGTTCCTTACGAAGATGAAGTTTATGATTTTGTTACTTGGTGCAACCAAAACTATCTGCAATTAAATGTCAAAAAAGTAAGGAAATGGTATTTGAATTTAAAAAAACAACCATGTGATTTTGCTCCTATCAGGGTTAACGATGAGGTGGTTGAGTTGGTGGGTCACTACAAATATTTAGGAACTATTATCGATTGGAAGCTTACTTTCAAAGATCAGACTGAGGCTATGAGCTCAAAAGCTAACCAAAGATTATACTTTTTAAGGAAACTGAAATATTTTCAAGTTGATAAAACTATTCTTAAACTATTCTCGTCTCGTCTCGTCTCTTCTCGCCTCGCCTCGCCTCGCCTCCCCCTCATCTCATCTCATCTCATCTCATCTCATCTCATCTCATCTCATCTCATCTCATCTCATCTCATCTCATCTCATCTCATCTCATCTCATCTCATCTCATCTCATCTCATCTCATCTCATCTCATCTCATCTCATCTCATCTTATCTTATCTTGTCTTATCTTTATCTTACCTTCAATATGTGTTTTTCAGCCCTACTTTGAATTTATGAGGCCTTATACCATTTATTTAAACAAAGTAATGAAGGCATTACTATAGGTTTGGTGCTTAAAGGGTACGTCAGTCAAAAATTCAAAAATATATATTTAAGAACACTATAAATGAATTCTAACAGTTCAACTCCCATCTTCATAGGACATTTCTGAGCTGAGATAAAAAATGTTGAAGTTCATTCACTAAAACCAAAATGGTTCATTGCGCAATAATTTTTTACTTTGTTGTTGTACAACTCACATTACCTGCTTGTTTTCCTTTAAAATCAAATATGTGTTCATGACTTTGAACACTTCCCGTTACCTTGTATATTATGTTGCACAGATAGGGATTAATTAATTACATCACCCCATATTAGTAAGAGTGCTACCACACCTTGGTATAACGTACAGAAACTCTTAGAAAAACAAAGAAATACAAAGATTGTAATTTTTGGAGTACAATGATGACATCACAAACTATTGCGCAATGTACCATTTCAAGTTGAGGGAATAAAATTCAGCATTTCATATCTCAGGTCAGGAATGTCTTATGAAGATGGGAGTTGGACTGTTAGAACTCATTTTACATGCTCCTTAATATGTAGTTTTGATTTTTTTGACTTGAGGTACACTTTAAGTGGAGTGGAAATTAATCATTAAATGCTATTAACGCTCTAAATAGTGCAGGAATGAAAAATCATTTATTGTTTTTAACGGCCATTTTAACATTGTCAAAACTGATTCTCATCCCAAAGAAACAGTTTGCATTAGTATCCTCACTTACGGCCCAAAAGGAGGATGGCATTACTAAAAGTAATAGTCGGGCAATTCACAGAATGTCAGTGGACTGACAAAATAGTCTCTCGGTTTGTATGACTCTTGGACTACCAATGTTAGATGAAAAATTCGCTAATGTTCCATCAGGTGCAAAATCTTTGAAAAAAAGTTTGCTGATGATACTACACTGGTTGAAAAAATCATAAAATAAAAGCGACGACGACAGGAGACGACCTCAATGATGGTGATGTTTCTTTGTAAGAAATAAATTGCTTTTTGGAAAGCTGTGATAAAAAATTTCTAAAACGTTAGTGGCAAAGGAGAAATGAAATGATAAGGGACTTAAAGGAAATACACTAAAGAACCCGCAGATGTCATGCTTAAGGAAAGTGTCGTTCAAAGTGTTTCCATTTACAACAAAGGCTGCCCGCGGGAGTAAGTTAATTAATAAGTAAGTTAGTTAATTAGAGTTTAACGGCCCAGTTTCCAAACAACTGGCTCAAGTCCAGCCGGCCACTTTTCTCCGGTTGTATCTCCCTTGCTTGTTTCCCAAGGTTTATTACGTATGCTGAGCACCAAGCACAATAACAATAGGTTCTGATTTTTAAGTCTTCGGTATGATCCGGCCAGGACTTGAACTCCTAATTCCCGATTGCAAGTTTGATGGTGTAACCCATTGCCCACACAGTCAGTCCGCGGGGGTGGATGTCGTTAGTAGATGGGGGAGTGGGGCAACAACTTTTCGACAGTCAGACCCTCAGATCGTGTCCGTGACCAGATCCGTCTATAGGCAATCCAACCAGACGAATGCGCGCGCACACACCCACTATACACACACAGAACACACATGCACACCTACATTGACATAGGCAAAACAAAATTATACTGCGCCTTTAATGTAGTGCTCCTGCTTTAAAATACGGTCCAACTGACGTTTTCTAGAAGCCTTAAAGTGATATCCCATGATGAAACGTTCCTTCTTTCTTTTTGTTACATTCCCCTTCTCTGCCTGATTACCTCTTATCGCCTCAGCGAGGAAATGAAGCTAACTGCACCCACACTTGATATAGTCACATGTCACGTCTGATTAATCGATTGACAGTAACAGAAATATTAAAATACACAAAAAGTAACGTAAAATTTGAGGTTAGCTAACAGGTCAATCAAGCATGTGTTAATTGTTTTTCACGCAGTGTGAACACAATGAAAGCTTAGCTCATTTGAAGGCACAGATCATGTGACAAACAAACCCCACAAAGCCTTTGATATTCTAGGGTGTCTATGTTGTTTTCTCAAGAAAAGACGTCACGGCATGCGTACACCGCGATGTAACATTTTATTTTTTTTTCTCATTTAATCTTTATTTTCTCTTGGCCATCAAATTCAGGTAAAGGTTACAAAAGACATTGAAACAGCAAATATTCCATTAAAGTAACATTAACAAAAGATACAGAAATATTAATCTTAATCTTCTAAATCCAGCAACGTATACCATGGCAACCAATATCTTTCCCAAATGTTTACTTTCATGTTTTCCTTAAAAATATATTCGTTAATGTCAAAATAATACTTTAAAAACTTCTGCAAGCTATACACCGACGGGATGGATTTTTGTTGCCTCCCAATATTTTCAATGATCAGAAGGTTACCGACTCGGGCAAAATCATCCCCAAATAAAACAACGCTAATATCAAGGAGATTAATATTGATATTTGCTTTAGTGAAAATATTATGCAAATAATTCCAAAGAACAGATGTGAAATTGCAATAATAAAAGAAGTGCTGGATTGTTTCAGTTTCGTTGTGACAAAACCAGCAATGTGGGAAGCTCATTGCAGGGAAATTTTGGTATTTGGAGGGAAATTTGACTACTTTTGTGTATGTAACCATGTGAAGTCTTTGGGAAACTTTGATTTGCTTGCTGGGAAATTTTGATTTGCTTGCAGGGAAATTTATATTTTTTCCAGCCCTGTGAGCCGCAAAACTCCGCCTAACTTTAATCAATTAAGCTAGCTTTACATGACTTGACAAATTATTTAGTGAAAAGGTTCACCGAAAATGGACTGCCTCATCAAATTTGTACAAGTTCAACACCAGCTGCATTTCGAATGTGGAAACTACAGAAAAGAAGCCTTTTTCTCCATTATCTTACCAGATGATCAGTTCACAATTTGCTCGTCCAAGGAACGTTGCATTGAAACTGAGATCAGGACTGCTTTCAATGATCCTTTGACCACCTACTGCGCAACAAGCTGGCGGTCCGCTAGCGGAAAATACTGGCGTAAAAAACGCTAGCTAGCCGCTGACAGACCTCCGGATGTATGAAATGAAGTAAACCCAAGCGGAGAGCCGACAGTGGACCGATAGAGGACAAATGGAAAAATGACAGAAAGAATTGCCTGTTTAATGTTAGAACAATCAGTTTAGCAATAAAAGAAACAGTGTTAACATTTGTAATTGTTATGCTGGTGGAAAAAGACTGGAGGTCCACCTGCGTTTTACGCCGCAAAACGCCAGGTGTCCGTTGGTGGACCGCCGGGTGTTAGAGATGAAGGAAATTCAATCACAAAACTACCAAAAATGTACTAATAATTGTATATTGCAATCCTTTGTAATTGCTATTGAGGAAAAGGAACTATGCATAGATCAGGATACAGGAAACTACATCCTGGGCTATAGGTCGATCTAAGCTATAGTACGCGTACACACGCGTCTTCTGGCCCTTCAACATTCTTTGTCTGTTTAGCATGATGACGTAATTACACAAACAAACGCTTAATATTACAAAAGTCGTTTTATCAATTTTAAGAAACTCATTCCTCTGTGAAAAAACATGAGAACATTCATATATTTTTTACTGATCAGTTACTTTCATGTGATTAAATTTTTTACGCTGGAGGAATTAAAGAAGCACTTGTTATGGAAATTCAACATTGGGCACAAGTCTCTTTCTTGTCTTGGGTTTAAGTGGGCGCCACTATTTACAAAACATTTAGAAACACCTCATTTTCATACTCCGTCGAGTGGTCTATTTTAAACGTTTATTCTCTAAAGCGTTTGCCAAAGTAAAGGCCATATCGGTCAAAACTCGATTCTTAGGAAAGACATATTTTTCAGTTTTTCATTTCATAGCGTTGTTGTTATAATACTTTCCAGCAAAACGCTGTAGGGTAAATACTAGGGATCCACTCTGCTAACACAGCAGTGTTTCTGTAGCAAGTTGTAGCAAAGCACCGTCAGTAACCGCTATAGGATGCCCCCGCTGGTCCACCGCTAGACTGGTGATGACTGGGTAAAGACTTTAAAGTGCAACAGACCTCCTGCTTAATAAATGCACTCTAAAAATTAAGAGAGTTAAATTTCAATCGTTCGAAGAGTGGAAGTAAAAAAGTTTATTCTAAAATAGCGGAAATTCTCGCAACAAAGAATGAAATTCACTAGTATAGAGGGAGTAACCTTTGAAAAGGAGTGATCCCGTCACATAATGGCTTAAGAGTGAATTTAGTAAATTAACAATCCGATGGAGCAAATTCACACCTTTTACTCTATTATATATAGACTGACTAAGTTCAATATCCTGCTTTAAAAGTGTAGCCAACAACAAATAGACTCAACTCTTTACTCTTTAATGATTGTTTAAATTAATACTTCATTTTATGGTACTGTTTCCTCTATCATCTTTCCAAGTATTGTTCTACTTTATCATACTACTCTCTCAACCACCGAGTCTGTTTAAATTTATTATCCATTCCTTAGTTTTGATATTTTATGCTTGGAACTTTTTTCCTTTTATATTAATAATCATTTTGATGTATTTGCGTTTTTATGTTTGTATTATGAGCATAGAATTTCGCTTTCGAGATTTCATTTAAAGTTGAGATTGAACTTCTTCATTACAGATATCATGTTACGATGGGATAAGCAATTGCCATCAACCTATTACCTAACGCATATCCAAATTCTCAAGTTGTATCAAATTTACAGCTGATGCGCACTGGTAAACAAGGAATTTCTCGATTGACTTTCGTTATTGTATTGTATCGATTGTAATTTTGTTTACCAATCAGTTTTGAGATATTCCGTTTGACTATGTAGGAGAGGGAAGACATATATCATCAGTGGCGTAGCTGGGATTTTTTTCGTGCGGGTGGGGGGACTATGGGGGAGCTGGAGTTTAATCCCTGAGTGCAGCCCCACCATCAGTTGGGGCGGAGCGTACAAAGAAAATTTTGGGTTTTTACACCTCCCAGATGGCTGGAAATGGCATTTGCCAGGTTTAATTGATTTCAATTCTGGTGAGAAAAATTTGTAATTTTCCTCAGATTCAAACACACTTTTGAGATACTGATTAGCTCAGTCCATTACTCCACTGGACTATGTATCCTGGGATTGCAAATCCGAAATCCTGCTGAATGTTGCAAGCAGCTGTTCCAGTGTACGCCTGAGTAAGGTATTTCCATAGGCGTAGGGGAGCATTTCAGTTTTGGGGCAGAAGATAAAACGGAGCGCCACCCCTGCTTGGAGCAGAGCGTCCAAAAAATTTGAAAATTCAGACGGAGCTCAGCCATTGGTTGGTGTGAAGCGTCCAGAAAATTGTTAAATATCCGAACCCTCAGACAGCTGAAAATGGCATTTCCCTGGCTTATAGGGGGATTAAAGCAGTCCATATTTTGAGTTTCCATTTGAAAAAATGCCCACTGGAAACATAAATTCTGCTATGAAGAGGTCTAAGTGGAGCACCACCATAAGTTGGGGCCAAACGTACAGGAAATTTTGAAAACTCTGACCCTTCCGACAGTCAAAAATGATATTTCTTATGCTTTTAGGGGATTAGGGGGTCTAAACAGTCGCTATTTCGAGTGTACGTTTGCAAAAAGTTTTTTTTACCTGAAACTAAATTTCTGCTAGAAAGACTTTCTACGCGTAGCGCCACCACTGGTTGGCGCAAAGCGAATAGAAAATTTTGAAAAATCGGACCCCTGAGACAGTCAAAAATGACATTTCCCATGCTAATAGGGGGATCTAAGCAGTAGGTATTTGATTAGAAAATTACCAGATAAAATGTATCACTACCGATTGATGAAATGGTCCCGCATATTTTCTTGGGAAAACTACGAACGGAATTGAAAACATGCGAATGAATTTCACTCTATTGCGTCTCTTGGGTAAATTCAACATATATTGAAAATTGTGTGACTGCCCGAACTTGTAGCATTACAAGGTGTGTTTAAACGAACTTTCAAGCAGAGTTATGGGAAGAGCATCATTAACCCTTTACCGTTGTTTGGGTCCTTTTGGACCCATGCGGAGAGCTCGGCTGTCACCATCTTTATTGTTTCACGCGGAGCTCGAAACTGCGAGTAGCTACCCGAAAATTCGGCCACAACAGCAAGAGAGACAATAGTTTAAGGTCACGGGGTCAATGGCCTACGGAAGCCGATGCGGGGCGGGCTACGTCCGCTTTTCCGCCCACTCCCGAGGCGCACAAATATGCCCCGATCGGAGCACAACGGTAAAGGGTTAAAGTATCGAAAAACAAATAACCCGATTTTCATAACCATTGGTCGTATTTGGTATTTGGCTCTATAGGAGGATAGAAGGCAAACTGTTGGGCACCTGAACACCCTCCTCTCTGTCCGTTGAATTAATTTGGCATTGTATTGACCTTTGCCCGAATATTTGACCTTTTCGGACAATTTTTTGCAAGACTGAAGTATGAAGTTGGGACGATGAAAACCTCTTTTTTACATTCTACTCAAATGTGTCGCAGATCTTGGTTATTTTCCATGAAAAGTTTACTGTAAAATTTCATACAGCGTTTTCTGTTTCTCGGCAAAGATTTGAAGTTTTTTAAATAATCAGCCATTTCGGGTATTGTGTTACACAAGATTTAAAAACAGGCTTAAGAATTATTTGTGTTTTTAAGCCTCAGGCTTCCCAAATGTGTCGCGATTAGTTATCTGTTTGATTTTTTAGTAACTATGTTACCCTTACGATGATACTTTTCCATTTTCGGGCAAATGCTTGAAAGCATATGGATATTCGACAATTTCGGGCATTAAGTTGTGGTTATCTGTGAAGTAAAAGTCACCAATAATAGCTTTTTGCGCTGCCCGAGGGTGTCGCGATTTTTTGGAATCTTAACTTGGTTTTTCATGAAACCTTTATTCGAATTTAAGACGTTTCTTTCCTTTTTTGGGCATATCTTTTTAAGATTTCGGCAACATTTAGGAGTTTTCTGAAAAAAACATCCTATTTTTTCAAAATTTAAGGCCTGTCCGAATTTTTTCCTAATTCCTGCTCGATTTTAGATTTTGCGGAAATCGTACGCCATGAGTATGTCCACTACTCCCAAGAGCTAAGTGAGGTCCTGTGAGGTAATAGTGGTAAGGTTGCGACCCTTGAGACTGCATTGACCCAACATGGGTTTGGTTGTTGCACTGGCCAATGACTGGCAGCAATAGCCGTGCATAGTGCAAATTCCAACATTGTTTGACTCAAAACATTCAACTGTACCCACCCCACCAAGTATGATTTTGGAATAAATTTGTGTATCCCCAATTATCCATCAAGAAACCCGACGAGTAAAAAGTCAAGAGATTCCGAAGAAATGAAGCTTGTCACAGTCTACCGGAATTTATTCCGAAATTCAGAGTGGGCCACAATTGCAGAATACCCTGCAACTGCGTGGATCTATCGCAAGTGCATATATGTCATTGTAGCCGGGTAGCCCGGATTGGTTATTATTATTGGCCGGCATGAATATAATTTTTTGTCCAGGTCGTCGGTGGGGGGGGGGGGGCGGCTGGTGGTTGGGCGATTCAGTGGGGGCACCAGCATCCAAGTCCCCCCCCCCCCGGAACTACGCCACTGTATATCACATCCTTGAGACCCGAAATGGAAAACGTATCATCTATTATTGAGATAAAACTTAGTTTTTGACATCCATTAGACTTTAGTTTTCCTAATGATTTCAGATTTGGAGAATAATATTATCATATATCCCCAGCAAACACAATACGTCCAAAAACGATCACTTGGCCTGCTTCTCTTTTCTACCCAGAAGCAGGTATTAAAACGTCTTAAAGACGTATTCAATTTTTCAGTCTCGCAGATGATGGTTGAATATATGATGTAAGCACTGAAAAACGTTTTGTCTGAAAAACCCTTCCCTGACAAATATGCAGCCTTCTCAAATAGTTTTGATTTAGTTATTTCTTCATGCGTTTCCTCTTTGTCCGAAAACATTTTAAAAACGTATCGTACTGAAACCAGATACGTTTAAAAAACATTCTTATGTTTGCTGGGCCACTCACTCCTTTACCCTTATTGATTCGTGATTCACTGGTAATTCTTGTACACTGTAAACTTCTGTCTACTCTAGACCAAAAAGATGACCCTATTCAATAAAACATTACTGCTTTAATAATTAAGCTAAGTCTTTCGCTTT
This sequence comes from Holothuria scabra, assembly GCA_037179385.1. Classification (NCBI taxonomy): domain Eukaryota; kingdom Metazoa; phylum Echinodermata; class Holothuroidea; order Aspidochirotida; family Holothuriidae; genus Holothuria; species Holothuria scabra. Next base: position 48,557,434 of record CM074185.1, read on the forward strand.
TCTTAGTCGTCGACTTATTTCTATAAGTTGAAATCATTTGCTCTCCAAGTTCCAAGATCTTAGGGAAAATATTTGCAAGTATCGAAGATATGTCTCAGATCTGTTTTACAGTGATTAGAGGACAAACAGACGTTTTATTGTAAAATGTTTACTAATATATCATTTTAAACCTGTATGTGTTATGATTATCGCATTCTTTTCATATTCCACGTTGATAATTGATTTTTGTTCCATGCAAATCTTAGTACTAATTTTTTTCTCATTTTCACCCGGTTTTTCAGAAGTTAGCCCCGAATTAGTATAGACCAACTGTAAAAACGTCAACACGTAATAATTGGTAAGATTTAACAATTAATGGATGAAACCTCCTGTGTTTTTAAGAAATCATATGCCATATGGCACCTGTAAATGCAACACTGAAAGGATGTCTTAGAGGTATTTTGCAGTGATAAAGTAATCTCAATTTCTTAAAAATAATAACTTATTCATTTTTTTTAACAAAATGCACTATGATTATTACGTATAAGTCAATTTCCGTATTCATAATTAATTTTTATTTCACACAAATTTTAGTACTTCCTATTGGCTCATTTGTATCCTGGTGTGAAGAATGGACCCCTTATGAATGTGAATCAACAAATGGTGCTTACGACTTAGGTTTTACAGGTCTTAAAAACGTATTCGTCTTAAAATGTGAAGATAAAATTCACACGTCAATTTACCTATACCTGGAACTTGAAAAGTACAATTTTCGTATCCACCCGACTGTAAAGAACTTGGTCGAGTTACGCACGTGATAGATGATATATCGCAGTCAAAATTAGACACTCGTACAAATTTCTCAGTTTGGGTTGACCATTTAGATTTTCTCCATACACATGATTCACTAGACAAAATGTCTATCTCCACCGGTGATTCAACTGTGTTAAAAGAGCAGTACAACACGTATCCTGACGGAGTAAGGTAATGGATGCATTTAGGAGATTTTTTGAGACTACTAAAGACTGATAAGTTAGTTGCATGGAAAAATAGTTGCCTCCTTACAACATCGCCCTGGCCGAATGATGGGCAGGATCTTTCCGTTAGAGTAAGGGAGTATTCTCCCGTATCAACAAGTCTTGTGCTTAAAACTGTAAACTTAAAAGAAAAACGTCTAAATTCGTTAGCAGAATAGTCGTTTTCATCCATAGTACTATTGAAGGAAAGCCAATAACGACCTCTTACTAAATGATCCCTGTTTAAATCAAACTCCTTATTCAAAGAAGTCGTGGTAGAACGCATCCCTCTTATATTCATTCTCAGTCCAACGGCATTTATGTTACCAGCACTGCAGTAAGGTATCTGGAAAGTCATCTCCGGGAACGAACAATCGCAACCGACCACGGTGGTACAGCGCGACTCGTTATTACACTCACATATGCAGTCTTTCGTAGGCATTGATGCCGTGACTTTAACAAGAAAGACTAAATAGAAGGCAGTGCACATCTTCATCTTCAGTATTGAAGAACATTCTCTTTATGTCCAAGAGACGCAATGATGTAGCGATTTAGATTCTCAAAGATTAAACTTACTGTTTTACAACTTGAAACTGAAAGCGGAAACAAAAATGGGGTACAAAACCTAGTTTCAATGAGGTGTGTCTTTGCTGGATTTGAGTACTGACTACATCACTTCCATTTCCCTGTTTTTAGATAGCACTACACTTTTAAATTTAGTTTTTGTTATATGGATAATTCCACTTATATCTACAAGTACAATGCATTCATCATAGTAGTGTTTCTAGGAAAATACAATGCAACATAAAAGGAGTCCACTTCAATATCAGCCACACGCTTCAGTTCCTAGTTATTCATTGGATCACTTTAATTGTGGCTTGGGATGTTTTTCTTTAAATGCTTAGCATGTTTGTTACTTATTACGTTTCCGGTCACAGTGAAATAATCCTCTTTATGCAAATAGATAATAGAGTTAAAAGGGCACCCGATTGTCCGACTTTCATCGGACAGAAGATCCATTTAACCAAACCTTTGGTTCGGATTTAGTAAAAGATAAAGGATTCAGGTAAGAATGACCTACAGAAAGAATACGATTTGTCCCTAGTCAGATTAGGGTTTAGATTTTGAGCATCGTCAGCGTAAGAACTAAGCTTAGTATAGAATCTTGGTTGCAGGGAAGCCTTGATGCTATTGAAATATGTCCAGGTTTTCACCCTCATTAACACCTTAAACAAGAAAAGTCTGGCATCTTTCTGGATTTAGACAAAAGAAAGAAAGAAAATAAGTCTACATACCCAATTTACACACTTAAGTCTTTACCACGATTTAAAGATTCTGTTAACATCTGGCATGAAAGGTGCCCACGTTGAACATTGTACATTACGTTGAGAAAAAACTTTTACCGGTCTAAGCGCATCCGATAAAAGCTTTGTGAGGATGTGACGTCATGAAATAAATAACATAATTTTGAATTTCGTAGTCTTTAGATAAAAATCATCTATCTCCACAGGTTGACAACTTTTGGCTTCTTTCCGACCAAACATGGAGGAGATTTTAAGTAAAAAAAAACTCACAAAAATCGGATCGAGTCCGATCCGATATCGCTGTAGCCAGGTAGCGAGGCGTGCGCCGGCTCTGTGTTACGGCCACTACCCATAAATTCCATCACATACAGAACACCATGTCTTATTGATTTGAAAAGCTTAAGCAGTCGAACAAATTCTTTGAATCAGCAGCTATATCTTTCAAATGTTGATTCATTTCTCATTCATTCATTTTTGATGGAAATTAAGGAGAGTATTACATATTCCAGGTAAACCAAACAGCAGGTTTGATTGGAAATTTCAGCAATGAGTGACGGAAGGTTCTTTTGAAACGTGGGGGGGGGGGGGGGTGGATTAACGCCCGAAATGCCTTCGGAGTGCGAGGCGCGATCCCTAATTGAAAGTGGTCCAGGGCCGGCCTGGCTTAGAGCCCCTAGTGGGTTCCAAGGACAACGCGCAACGTCCAGGCAGAGACCAGGGGAGAAACGCCCGAAATGTTCTGAGGATATGATGCTGATTTGAGGATCAGGAAGGACCATAGATCTATGTGTAAAGGGCTATGTATCATTCCTACAAAACATGCAAAATTGCAACTTTGTACATATGCGTAGGTGTATGGGTGTAGCTTACTGAACTTGTAGGTAGAAGCCCAGTGGGGTCCAATGGGCATAACCCTCGTAGGCTCTGGGGATATAACGTTAATTTGAACAAAATGATATACGGCATAATTAACCGTCTATCTATGTGTAAATGCCCTGAATGATTGAAATCTCATTAAAGGAAAGAGGAAATTTGCAATTTGCCGACGTTTTTACATGGGTGTAGGTCCATGATGCAAAAAACCTTTACATGAGTAGGTAGGTGCATGATGACAGCCGTTCCACAGGGGTTAATGAAAATGATTTTTACGTTCTAGAGGATGTATGTTCTTTGCTATGACCAACGACGTACTGCACAGTTCGACATGTTCGTGATTTAAAAGCACACTGAAGAATTTTCCTTCGGTATTTCCCACCAATGAAATACAGAAGTTGTGTGACTCCATTTGCTTGCCCGCTCATCGTACGCGAATAACTCCTTCATACTAGGCTACTTGGTTGCACTATTAATCCAACGGTACATGATCAAAACCTGCTAGAAAGGTCACTCTGTGACAACCAGCTCCCTGCATGTTCATACTTTGAGGTGTTCTTCTGTTGCTTCTTAGCTTGGGTTCACAGGATGGGACCTGCTGTCCTACTTAGCTATAATCTTAGTGATTATACGGATTGTGGTTGGAGGGATGGTTTCGTACATTTAGCGGTCAGGAAATGTGTTCGCGAATAGATGTTTATTTCGTTAGAACATAAGAACAGATTTTTATCAATAATAAAATATTACACAGTTAATGATAAGTAGCATACCTTTTTACGACAATTTTCAAATGTGGGAGGATGATTGAGTAGGCAATCCTCTTTGTTTAAGAGTGGGGGATGTATCCCCCATTCCCCGGGATTTCCGTCTATGATCATGTAACTGAATTCAACTCCATATGTGGTCACATCAAACCTGAAAACATAAATCAGTTCCTGAAAATCTTTTGGTAGTGAGTATCTTAAAGTGAATCGCAAAATATATAATAAGGAATCTAGGCCAACGTATAAATGTCAGGCGGTCAAGGGGTAAAATGTTCTAATATGCAACATTGGTTTTTTAATTATAATCAATCAGTTTGTTTCTTTAAAAGGCTATATACTCACAGAAAATCATTTGAAATCCTTTGTCTTAGTTTCATTAACCAAAGCTTTTCAATAGGTTGGAATTTGTCCGATACAAACCAGCTTAATAAAAAGGTTTCTTTATTTCTAAAGTGTTACATTTGAAATCTTTGGGTTTAAATTGAGGTATTAAGTTTTACCTTAAAGGAACCCAAAAGGAATGTTCACCTGCCAAAGAACGCGCACAACCAAACCTCAAGCATAGCCTAGTGGAAACCACTGATGATTGTTGTAATTATCTCTAGGATTATACGTTATGTGACGGATTAAGAAGTCTTGCAACGAGGTTGGAAAACTTTCCCGGGTGGAGCTGTCTCCGCCCGACATAGAACCATATTGTCCTCATATCGACGATGGGACCATCCTGGAAAAATGTCATTTGATTTATATGTATCATGTGCACAGTAAGAGTGTACTCCCTTGGACTGTTCTACTACTAAGTTTTTCCCCTAAAATGTTATACTTGGTTCCAGCGATATTCATAGTTTGACCTTAAAGGGCATCTTGAAGGAGTTTTGGTAAAGAAGGCAAAACCATGCATACTCACTTGGAGAGACTTATTTACTGCTGGAGGTAACCAGTCAAGTACTTTTAAAGCATTGCGTAGGCTAACAAAGACTCAACTGCAAACCAGGCTTAAATGCCTATACCATTTGAATTTTTATTGGGTTCCTGACTTTACGCATCTTCCCTCTCCATTTTTCGTGTTTTACGTCACGTGTATTTATTGTACTTCCACTTTTCTATTCATTATTTTTGTTCATTTTCTTTCTTCACCGTTCCTTTATTCTCCCATCTTATTACTGATTTTTCTCTCCATATTTTTTCAGATTAAGGGGATGCTTATTGTTCGATCTGCTCCCCTGCTCTACTATCTGGCTACGACATTTAAACCACTAACACCTTCAACCCCGTCAGTTGTTATAAAGGTTTAGTCCTACCAAATTTACTTTGCCACTTTGGAAGGCACTGCTAATGGTAGCTTTCTTTTTGGGTACCAATGATGAATGTGAGCGTTGAATGGTCGTCATTATTTGGACTGAATACTTTCGTCATTCAAATATTTTATTCCGTCAATATTATCAATTTGGATGAATCAATTACAACAAAAAAAATTAAAATTGTCCTGAACGATGCAATTGTGAAGGAAAATGACTCAAAATTAGCACATTTTAGGACAAAAAGGGCAAACTTTTAACCTGTAAATTTCAAAAACTGGTTTTCTCTTATTACTATATTTAATTTAGTTCCATTTTGGTTTTGATGTTATACTGACAATGTTTCAATTTTTCCTGTATAACTATTTTTATTTGCTTTAAAATTGTACTTTGTGCTTTAAAGTTTAATATCCCGTTAACACTTGAAGATTGACACTACATTTGTACAATACTCTCAGCTCTGGTGGAGTATTGAAGTTTGCATATGGTTTTAGATGTCAAGAAGTCTAAATGGAGCAATTCAACCACACATGGAAAATATGGCATTTGCAAATGTTGAGAGGCAGTATGTATTTATATCCTCTGGAAAATTCACGTTGTGAAAAAGGTATATCCTTATCATGTGTTTTTACCAGTTTGGCATGGAATTGATTTTTTCCAAATGAATTTCTGTAGGCAGTGTTTGCTAACTCATCAAATTCTCCAAGTTCATAATGCAGCACACTTCCATGTCCCTCGTCGCAGTTTACACGGGGAACAGACACCGAGACCAGTAAGTTCTTTGACAAAATTTATAATTGTGGTTATAACCTTAAAATTAATAAAGTTTTCAGCTTAACACAACGGTAGTCCAAAATTCTAAAGGGGGAATATAAATATCATGTAAAATGTCAAGATGTGTCTTTAATGCAATTAGTGCAATAGTTATGTCCCCTCTAAAAGGAGGGGGGTGGGGCATGCCCTTCGGGGAACACCCCCCCCCCCGTCAGGGAAGGTCGGCGGCTTTGTCGGGGAGGTCTAAAATAATAATAAAAAAATAATGAAAAAAAGCTTAAAAGGACTGAAGTTACTGGAAGGGTAATCTTCAAGAGCGGATATAAGGAAATTTGTTTGGGGGCAAACTCAACTTGAGACCAGGACATCTCAAATAGTATCAGGAGATATCGTGCAAAAATATATTTTTTTTTTTTTTTGGGGGGGGGGGGGTTATGAGAAGTGGTGACTGTCTGCCCGAAAGACTATCTAAGCGGAGAGCCACCATCAGTTGGCGCAGAGCCAAAAGAAAATTTTGGAAAATTGCCACCTCTCAGATAGCCGGAATTGCATTTGCTAGGCCTGAAAGTATAGAATTTAAGCAGTCGTTATTTTGGACTTTCCTTTGCAATAAAATACTCATTTTAATAAAAAGAAAATCAAATTGCAAAATGATCAGAAAATTACCAGATAAAATGTACAGGCTCCTTTAAAGGACGACGTGACATTCTATCATTTTCTTTGTCAGTTTGTCGCAAAGTTAAATCTCTATTAAAAAGAATGTACCAGAACCATATTTTTGTTAAATATGTTAAAGATGAACATATTCTAAGCACTCTGGTGAAGTTTTCATTCTTTTCTCATGTTCGATTCTCGAGATATTAGCATCTGAAGTTGACACATTTTATACAAAAGGTAAACTTGAACCAAGCAGGTGCTATGTCATGTATTCATATTGATGGTCAATGTTTTGTTTTGTTTTTTATTTATTTTTGATCCTGCTCTTTGATCTTGAATTGATTAGGAATGCTATTTTGTCCATAAGGGAAATTAAGTTTTTAAACTTCCATTGCTCGGTAGACACTTATGGTGACAACATATCACAATTAAATTGTATAAATACGGTGTTAAGTTTAAGAGAAAAACAACTAAACATTTCCATCAATGTGAATACATGACATCACGTCTACTTGTTGCAAGTTCAATCTTTGCAGAAAATATATCAACTTCAATTCTAATATCTCGAGAACCAAACATGAGAAATGATTAAAAATTTCCCCAGTAAGCTATGCTTAGAATATGTTTCTCTTCAAAACATCAGACATACATTTGTTCTGGACTTTTTTGTTCCAAGGAGCTGTACACCGTTGGATAAATTGAGATCAAAACATTCCGAATCTTATTAACTCATGTGGCCAGTGGTCGAATGAGCCTGTAAACCTGAACCGGCCACACCGAAGCATTGGTCGCGCTACCAGCACCAATAACAGTACTGATTCAGTACTGCTATTGGTGCTGGTAGCGCTATAAACGCTTCTGAGCGGCTCGTACTGGGCTAAAATTTTGATACAATTACGAACTATATCCTTAACAATAACGCATTAGTTTATACTTTATAAATAATATATGACATTTGTATGAGAGAGAAGGCTGAGATACTTTGCCCAGATTAAGAAAAGGGCTTATTTTTATTCATGTCATATCGAATAATGTTATTTTTGGAAAATTGAAGACCATGCTTTGGAAATGTTTGGGGGGCAAGTGCCACTCTTGACCCTATGGAGAGCCGCTATTGGTGATCTTGAACATATTTTTCCTTTGAAATACACATCGGAATCGATTTTCAATCACTTCTTTTTAGCTCCGTTATACCTCATTCCATGTACCTTGTCCTATCTCTTCCCTCGTCGGGGAAGGACGGCAATTCCATTCTGGGAGGTCTGAAAATGAACGCAAAGGAGTGAAGTTGCTAAATGAATGATCATGAACTGTTTTTTTCTTTTGTAACGATACTTAAATGCATATCTGAATCTGTTTTAATCACTTATTATTAGCTGTGCTATCCCTCATCCCATCTTCAGTCCGCAAGGGCATGCCCCCACCCCCCTTTTGTTGAGAAAATCTTATTTAATTAGCGGCCTTGCAATTGAATGCAACGAAGATTCTTAAAAGGGTCAAAACACTTAGTATGTTTTCAATTCCGTTACATAGTTTTCCCCCGAGAAGAGATTAGAACATTACATGTTATTGTAGCAGTACCTTTTATCTGGTAATTTTCTGATCACCTATAAAGTTGGTTTTTTTCCTATTGGGGTAAAACTTTCATTTCATCAAAGGAAAGCTCAAAATAACGACTGCTTCATTTCTAGTTACAAGTCTGACAAATTCCATTTCCGGTTGTCTGAGGTGCTAGATGTTTTCATCAATTTTCTGCACGCTCAGCGCCAACTGATGGCGGCGCTCCGCTTAGGTAGTGTTTTGGGCGAACAGATTACACAACAGAAGAATGCATGCTTGCAAATAATTCTTCGTTTTGGGCCATATTATGAAGTGAAAATTTTATTGTGAACGAAAGCTCAAGACACTGACTGCTTTGTTTTTAGTTACCGACGAGCCCGGGAAATGTCATTTCCTGCTGTCTGGGGGTTCTCAATTTTTCAAAAAATTTCTGTGCCCTGCAATTTGATATTCTCTCGGGCAGAATTATATTTTTCGGACAAAAAAGATAATTCTGCCCCTGTCAAACTGTAAAGCTTCCGTACGTCTTTGTCAATATTTAAAATATAAAAACTTCAAATCTATTTGAATGTGAATCTGCATGATGATATCAAGTAACCCCCCAAAACTTAAGGTCACCCCATACTTGATTTTTCTAATAAGAAAATTAGATATTTCCATAAAAACCCCAAATTTGTCAAAAAATTACAATTTTTCTCCAACATAAGTTCCAATTTCGATATATATTCCCCGTACAATAAATAACCAAAGCTGAGCATAGTAATGACAACGACATTCTACCTATTTTTTGTCATGAAAGTCATATCACTTAATAAAAAACACCAAATTTGTTTTATTAAAACCGAACCAAAAAACAAATTTTCTTCCATTATATTCCAATATTTCTCCAATAAAATAAGCTTCTAATTTTCAAATCTTCGTTTAGAAAAGCAAACTTTTTCGGCGGAACTTTTAGTCTCGTGTTGAAGTCTTTGTACATAGACCTACACTCTTAAAAAAAATGGGCAAAATTTGCCCAACTTTTTGACCAACACTGGGCATCTATTCAACAACCTAAACAGTTGGGCAAAACTTTAACCAACCAAATTTGGTAAAGTTTGAACCTAACTGTTGGGCAGGAAACTACCCAACTGTTTGGTAAATGAGCATTTAAAACATACCCACTTGTTGGGCACGTCTTTTATTAAGATGTTGGGCAAATGCATTCACCAACCGTTGGTTAAACGTTCATCATCTTTTCCATAACCGTGGGTGCTTTTTCAACATCAGTTGGGCATATTCTTTAACCAACTGTTGGGCTAATCCCTAGTGCATTGCCCTAGTAAATGTGGCCATTTATAAATCAGGCTCAGATTATCCGACAATAAGGCATCATGAAGACTTGAAGATTGTGTTGAAATAAATATGAGCACATGGCAAGGAGAGAAGTATCCAGTGATAGAATCAAACGATTAGGAAACCGTGATGCTGCCATAGTAAGCCAAAGGATGTAGGCTAGCCTAGTCTGTAGGCTAATCAAACTCACATTGACACATTACAGTACCAAACATAGTGTTAGGCTATGTTAGCCTAGCCTGGATGAGCAGGCGAACGTTTCGGCCATGGCTCAGTAGCAGCACCAGTTTCTTCCTAAATCGTGTTGATTATATCTTCGATATAAACATTAAATACTCCACACAACTCCTTGTACTCGTATTTAGCCTCAAACACACTCAAGAACCCTCAAAGCTCCATTCCTCAAGGTAATCTGAGTCATTAATCAGCGAGATAGTTGTCGTTTGATGAGCTGCTAATGACTTTGAACCACTGAGAAATACGTACGTACGCCTGTTCTTAACTTTCACATGTTCATTGTGTGCAATGCTTTTATCACATTTACGTATGCGGAACGCGTAAAGTTTATTGCCCAACCAATGAGCAAACATTATGCTAATTAGCAATTAATTACCCAACAAGTAGATAGACCAAATATATGCCCAACCGTTGAGTGTAAGCTTGTTAACAGTTTGCCCAATGATTGGATAGTGGAATAAACGTGAATCGAAGAAACGTTTTTACCATTAAATGAGCAAAGTTTGACCAACATTTAACCAAAGCGTTTTACCCAACCAAAATATTGCCCAGTGTTTTAAGAGTGTAGTACGATTGAATGCGTAACCCCAAAAGATTTTCAGCTGTTGCCTACATAACGTTTTTGATTGTGCCCATATGAAGGACAGATTCTTCAATAAACACCCTAACCTTTCAATGAGCCTTAAAAAGGCAAAACTTCTTTCGAAACTTTTAAATTTTGTCTTCAAAATACACTCCAGATTTGGAAGCTTTTGTGGAAAAGATTTCAAAAAAAGAAAATTTCGCGCGCTACACTCCAAAATCAAAAGAGTGAACTTTCCTCTTTTTGGAGGGAACTTCACTCCTCTTGGAGTGAATTATCACTCTAATGGAGTGAATTTACACTTTTCACTCGATCAAAGAGTGACTAAGTTCACTCTTTTGATTTTAGATTGTACCCACGCCCCAAAATCTGCTGGGTCACATCCCACCAGGACTAACTCAAAGCTTCTGTCGGTGCCTTGAAATGCTGCCCCCCCCCCTGTCGGGAAGCTTGGCTCCTATAGGGGTAATCCTGGCGCCACCTCTGAGGGTACTTTCATCCAGTCAGACACCTAGCCAATAATAGTAAAGATTCTGTTCGGGCTCTACATTAGTTCAACTAATCCGAGTCCGAGCCAGTTCAGATTACAGTAACTCAAATTTCGGGCAAATTCTGTGTCCAGTTCCGTTAAATCCAAGTTGAATCATAGAAAAGCACCTTCTCCTAGATTTTGCCCTTGCCCTCTTAGCCTCTCTTGCTTCTGGGAACTGTACTCGTGGACCCATCCCACAGGAGCACACTTTACCTCTGGTTCAATTCGTCCGAGAAAATTTTGCTTCCCAATATTTTGATTTGCCCCTATTTTATCCCTCCCCCATTTCGAAATTTCTGCCCTGTAGTTGTGTACCTATCCGAGCCTGTACAGGATCTTGTGTATGATGGGTACGGCTACGGTAGCAGGTCATGAGTACGGATTTGGAGACCTAGTCGGAAGTAAAGATATTACGATTCTGATTTAAACCAAATGTACAATACAGGTACAGCTAGGTACTCACTGGTACTCAGTATAGGTGCTCTTCTCACGGGGAATCTTCCCAAGTCCTTTAGAAATTGCACTAACTTTGTCATAAGGCTAGGGAAGTAATACAGATATCCCACGTCAAAAAACTAAGTTATCCTAAAATAAAATAAAATAAAATAAAATAAAATAAAATGAAAAATAACTGTTCCTGGATACTCCAACAATTGCACCTGCCAATTTTTGTGTAACTTTTGTAAATTTGAATAAGGGCTTTCTGCATGAACTAATTGCAAGGTTGTATTGAGCAACTTGGACATATTCCAAGTACAATTCAACAATTTAAACGTTTTTACAACAAAAGCAGTAAGAATTGCTGGGTCTGAAAGTGTAAGAGGAGATTACAAAAATCTTGAAGTATAGTCAATGACCGTAAATATCCCGCACCCCAGAAATAGGATACCATACAAATTTCACTATATCGCGGCAGCAACACAGAAGCCTAGCCATTCGATGGTTAAATATTAAAAGCGTGACAGTTTTCATCAAAATAAATCCATTTTGAGTTCAATTTCGCTTTAAGGTCGGTTAGGAGTTTGAAATATATTACCTCATTTTCTACTACGATATTTTTTGCAAATCTGTGGAAGCAGTGGCACAAATCTGTTGTTTTCTTGGTCACACCATGTTACCGCCACTTGAAACTTTGAAAGTCTATTCATTAACATGTTGTGCATGTTAACATGTATCAGCTCTGCGAAGCAGAGTGATGTAAAGTCTTTTTTCCTATGATGGCAAGGGGTCAAAAAACATTTGTCTTAAAATTTGAAGGTAGTGTTACCGGGTGCAATCGACATGCTCTACATTCCAATCATTTATCCCGTCCTTTATAATAATACTGATGTTGATAAATTATTTCTTGGGCATATACGATGTTTAAAGTTGTTTTCACTGTTTCTTGGTGCTATTTTGGGGGGTTAAATGAAGAAAAATTTCACCAGGCCTTTAGTTTAAAATGAATGGAAAACAGTCACCAACTTTCGTCTACAAAAACCCAGTTTTCATCAGTTTTAACTCATTTAAAGACTGAGAAACTGCCACAATTTTTGGCAACGTCTGACAAATGTAGTATCTGATTTTACTCCCACAAAGGACGCCATCAATAAAATTTAGGGTGCGCGAAACTTAGGGACATAAAACAACATTTAGTTGTGACAAAAGGGCCCAACTTCAATCAGCCATTACTTCCTTAATTTGTGTCTAACTAAATAATGCTTCATATCAAAATAAAGCAAACGAATGATAGTTTATGGCCTGGTTAAAAGTATTTTGACTCAATGGGTGAGTTGACTATGATATTTACAAAATAGTGCTGCAATGGGCAAAACTTTCATATAACCATGCTACTGGAAGATTCAAGGGCAATGTAAACTATACAAGCTTGCAGTAGCGTACGCAGGTTTTCTCTGAAGGGGCCATGCAGTATGTTGAGTGATTGCCTCCATAGGGGAGCAGTCTAAAGAGAGCATGGATGCAAAAGTCTTCATGATTTCCTACCTTGACAGGATAGGTCTTTGAAGTTGAAAAGTGTTGGTTAATGGGGATGAAACTTAAACTTTTGTGTCCTTACATACAACCTAATGCCATTTACGCTACATTTTGAAGTAAATTTGTTTCTAGATTTGCGCACTTTTAATGGTAATTCTGCCTTTAAGATATAGAGGAGCGCCACCATTTGTAGTTGGCACGGAGATAACAGGAAAATTTGAAAATCGCCAATCCTGAGATGGCCGAAAATTGCGTTTTCATGCTTGTGAAGAGTACTATTTTAATTAAAAAGAGAATCCTTTTTGTTCTATTCTAAGTTTGGCTGAACTAACTGCTTCAGAAGGACTGGTTACTTTTTTTTTTGTTAGTTTAGCGCTGATTGGATGTCGTCTAAATAAACTTCTTTAACAGCAAAGACGATGGCTCCTGCTCAACCCCTACATATATAAATTTTGCAATACCAAGTATCAGTAGAGGTAAGTGAGGTACATGCATCACCAATTTATTTCTGGGTCTTCTTCTATTGTAATAAATTGATAATGAGGGTTTATGCTTACTTTAAGCTTACTTTAATGTATGATTACCGGTCAGTTACACACTAGTCGCCCGTAGCTAAGTTGCTCTTGGGCTTACTTGGATATAGTTTAATAGCATATATATATATATATATATATATATATATATATATATATATATATATATATATATATATATATATATATATATATATATATATATATATATATATATATATATATATATATATATATATATATATATATATATATAGATATATAGATATATATATATAGATATATATATACATATAATTGCAAGAAATTGCTTTGGTCCAAAACGTAACTGGTGCCAAGTCATAATAATATAGAGTGAGACAACAGAAAAATAAAAACTCGGCAGACGTAGCTTCGCGTTACTCAAATATTAAGATTTAATCAAGCTTTCGGCCAGTATGTATCGGCCTTCTTCAGGATACTATATAGGAGAGAAGGGAGAAGGGAAAACTTAGTATTTACAGTAGCAAAAATAGAGAAAATGACTAAAAAATGGGTAGTATTTGTGAAAAAAATATATTACACTTAACTAACCAAAACAGATTGCTAATTAAAGAAGCTACTATGCAAAAAAAAAAAAAAACCTTTCTACGTACACATTACAGGTATTCAGTGTTCAAAGTGATGCTACAGTAACACAACGAACATTAAAACAATCGGCTTAACTTAAACAAAGAGAATTGGTAACTTACGGAAGTGCGCAGTGTAAATTGGTGAAACCGCTGTTGCGACTGGTGACGCAGTGTGTCATTGAATTTATTCATCTACGTTGATACCATTCGGGCTAAGGGTTTTTAGTTTTTCAGTCCAGAACGATTCTCTGTGTAGAATTGTAGTGTGCGATCTTTCTGTGATGAGTTCAATGCCAGTAAGTGTGACATTGTCTATGGTATGCGACGGGGAATTAAAGTGTATTGTGTAAGGTAGTTGTTTTGAGCTTGTTTTGTTAAAATTAATGATTTCTGATCTCGTATTACTGAATCGTGTGTAAAGAGTAGTTTCTGTTTTGCCTACGTATTGTTTATTGCAGGCTGTGCAAGTAATTAAGTAAATTATCCATTCTGATTTGCAATCAATGTGTGATGTGATGGGAAAAGTTTGTCCCGTTTTAGTGCTAGAAAATTTATCTGTCTGTTTAATATATTTATGGAGCATACAGCGGTTGGATTTGCATGCAAAAAAACCTCGTTCGGTTGAATCTGTGTTTGGAATGTCATTAGGTGAGGGGTCCCTAGCCCGCACGAGAAGATCTCTCAGAGACCGAGGACGGCGAAAAGCAACCATGGGGGGTTCTTTAAAAACTGATTTAAGTTCTGGTGAATCAGTCAATATTTTTGAACATTTTTGTAATTTCTTTGGGAGGTTAGAGAGTATAGGGGAGTAAGTGATTACCAATGGTACTCGCTGGTTGTTTTGCTTTTGTCTGTAGGTGAGTAGATCATCCCTACAAAGTTGCTGTGCATTATGAATTTGATCTTCTACCATTTGTCTATTATAACCTCTGCGTGTAAATTGTTGGTTTAGTTCAGAAAGATGGTGTCTGGTTGTGTTGTCGTCAGAGCAATTTCGGATGACCCTCAATGCTTGACTGTATGGAATGCTCGTGAATGTGTGTTTTGGATGACAGGATGTAGGTAGGAGATAGGCATGAGAGTCAGTTGGTTTAGAATAGAGTTGAGTTTCAAGGCGATTATTCTTTTGAGTAATTTTGATATCTAGAAATTGGACACTTTCTGTGGAGTTCTCAAATGTGTATTTAATAGTAGGGTGGTTTGTGTTCATTTTGTTTTGAAACTGAGTAAGGTTGCGCGATGTCGATGTCCAAATAAATTGTATGTCATCTATGAATCTTTTCCATGTATTCTTCAGTACATAGTTAGTCTGTTGAAGAATGCCGTGTTCTACTGCTCCCATGAAAATGTTGGCATATGAGGGTGCAACAGGTGTACCCATGGCAGTTCCTTGTATTTGTAAGTAATGTTTTCCGTTAAATTTGAAATTGTTTAGTGTAAGTATAAGTTCTAATAGGCGTAAGAGATCAGTGGTGGACGGGTTGAGATTTTTACGTGTGTTAAGGGCGTTTTTACATGCATTGAGTCCCATAGGTCGAAAAGAGGTAGTAAAAAGTGCTTAAAAGTTTGCGGAAAACTCCACGACGTTTCGGGTATAAACCCTTCATCAGGTGGCAAAAACCAAACTGAACAACCAACAGTAACAATTGGACACGACAAACATCCAATCCAAAGCGATCGCTGTAAAAACAGAACCGAACAAAAGTGACTGTCAGAAAACAAGAGTGCGAAGGATGAAACACAAATCAAAAAAAGAAAAAGAGCGTCCTGGATGAAAAAGTGCACGTACAAATCGAACATGGTCGGAAAAAAGGGGAAAAAAGTAGACAAAAACTAGGTCCGGAAAAAATAATAATCAGGGCTACACAGTAAAAAATGAGCACGTACGGGTAAGTGTAAAAGGAGTAAAAACTGGCTCAAAAAGGGGTGAATATTACAAAAGGTCAATTCTAACATTAAGGCCGTGTGGAGCGAGAGTACCTAGCCTCATGATCAGTCGGTTTTCAGCACTAAGGCGGTCACGATCGGAGCCTCGGCGCATTACAGCTGCCGTAACAGTTAAATGTTGTATAGAACAAGGTGAAGGGGGATTAAAATGTGCAGCCACCGGGTATCCATGGAGATTCTGTTTGATGGACCTAAGGTGCTCGGTGACTCGATCCGCGAGGCGGCGCTTGGTCTCTCCCACATACAACGAGTTACATCTCCCACATGCTAAAATACAAACTGCATTAGAGGAAATGCAGGAGAATCTTTGTTTGACAATAAAGCTATTGCCGTTGGGGCCTGAAATGTTGACGAGGTCGTGTTTGCCAACAACTGGACATGTATTACACCTCGGACGGTTACATGGAAAGGTACCAGCCGTGTCGTCGAAAGAAGTTTGTGGGTGGGAAGCCCGAACTAAATGGTTGGCTAAATTTTTCTCAACTCTAAAAGCAGTGATGGGGGGGTTCCGGGAAAACATCACGGGTTGAGGGGTCCTGTCGGAGCAACTCTACATTTTTGTGGATAGCGTGTAAAATAGGACGGACCAAAGGGTGATAAGAAATTACTAAAGGAATACGTAGATTGGTACCAGATTTGCTCTTTTTCTCCAAGGCTTCCTCTCTGCTGGTTCCTTGAATCCTGCGTAGGGCATTAGAGAGGATTTTGGCAGGGTACTGGCGTTTTTCAAAAAAGGACAAAATTTCTTCAGAGGCAGTAGAGAAGTCAGAATCCTCCGAACAAATTCGTCCAGCTCGCAAGAGCTGGGAATAAGGGATAGATTTAGTGCAAGATTTGGGGTGGTTGGAAGGGTACAAAAGGTAGTTATGCGAGTCGGTTGGCATAAAGTGTAGGTTAGAGGTAATTGTACGGTTGTTGATGGACAGTTTAAGGTCGAGAAAAACAACACATGAGTCCGAGATACAATGGGTAAATTTCAAAAAGGGGCAAAAGTAATTAACAAAGTCGATAAAAGTTTGTAAATCACGACGGGATCCAGTGGCAACTCCTACAATATCATCAATATACCTTTTGTAAAGTATAGGTCGTGGTCCGGTATACTGAGAAAAAAAAAGTTGTTCTTCAAAGTGACCCATGGTCAAACAGGCAACAGAGTGACCCGTTTTGGTTCCCATGGCCACTCCTTTAAACTTGACGGAAAAAACGCCCATTAAACTGAAAACAATTTTGCGTGAGAACAAGTTCCGCTAAACGTAGAAAGGTGTCAGTCGGTATAAGAGGATCACGCCGTTTGTCTAGGTAGTACCGGATAGCTGTTAAGGCAGTATTATGGGGAATGGACGTGTAGAGGCTGGACACATCCATGGTGAGTAAAAGACGTTCTCTGCAATTTTCAGGAAACTCAAAGTCACGAATAAGTCTCAAGAAATGTGGCGTGTCTTGAACAAACGACGGCAAAGCTGAAACTAAAGGGGAGAGCACAGAGCACAGAATCCACATACTCAGAAATAAGTACGGTGGGGCAGCTGTGTGAAGAGACGATAGGTCTGCCAGGGTTGTTGGCTTTGTGGATTTTGGGAAGCAGGGAGAAGTTAGAAATCTGTGGGCAAGGGTGGAGTAGAGAAGTAGCGTTTTGGGGTAGTTGTTTATTGGCGATGAATTGGGTCAAAGTCTTTTTAACTAACTTTTGGCACTCAGGAGTGGGGTCAACGGGAAGTTCTAAATAAGCACTTTGGTCGGATAGCTGTTTGTTGGCCTCAGCAATATACAGGTCCTTCCGCCAAACCACAACAGCACCACCCTTGTCAGCTGGTTTAATAATGATATCCCTGTTACTGTTATGTTTATATAGATATATCGATATATATATATATATAATAAAAGTAATGATTAAGTAAAAGATCCACGTGTACTCCTGAAGATATAAAATTAGAGGAAAATCCGAAGAGACAAAGATGGACAAAAGAGAGTACTGTCTTTTGTCCATCTTTGTCTCTTCGGATTTTCCTCTAATTATATATATATATATATATATATATATATATATATATATATATATATATATATATATATATATATATATATATATATATATATATATATATATATATATATATATATATATATAGAGATATATCACTAGATTGAATATATCTTGAAACGCTTAGGCGAAATGAAAAACAATAAAATACATAACTGTATATTTCGCCTTTAAGGAAAAACATAAACATGAACGTAAATTCAATAGTCCATTAGTTGTACGTGTCAACAGATAGGCGTCCGTAATTTGGTCAACATTGAAGTAATTAGGTATATTATCTATCCCCATATGGATTTTACTATACACTAACGTATTCCCATTACAAACAGTGTGTGAAAACTTAAATTTACCCCTTAACGGTAATTTTCCCCTAACGTTGATTTTTTGCCCCCCCCCTAACGTTGATTTTTTTGCCCTCCCCCTTATTCCACAATCAGGTATATATATATATATATATATATAGGTCGAAAAGAGGTAGTAAAAAGTGCTTAAAAGTTTGCGGAAAACTCCACGACGTTTCGGGTATAAACCCTTCATCAGGTGGCAAAAACCAAACTGAACAACCAACAGTAACAATTGGACACGACAAACATCAAATCCGAAGCGTTCGCTGTAAAAACAGAACCGGACGAAAGTGACTGTCGGAAAACATGAGTGCGAAGGATGAAACACAAATCAAAAAAAAAGAGCAAGAGCGTCCTGGATGAAAAAATGCACGTAAAAATCGAACATGTTCTTAAAAAAGGGAAAACAGGAGACAAAAACTAGCTCCGGAAAAAAAAAAAAAAAAAAAAAAAAAAATTGTAAATAAGGCCTACACAGTAAAAAACGAGCACGAACGGGTAAGCGTAAAAGGAGTTAAAACTGGTTCAAAAAAGGGGTGAATATTACAAAAGGTCAATTCTAACGTTAAGGCCGTGTGGAGCGAGCGTACCTAGCCTCATGATCAGTCGGTTTTCAGCATTAAGGCGGTCACGATCGGAGCCTCGGCACATTACAGCTGCCGTAACGGTTAAATGCTGTATTGAACAAGGTGAAGGAGGTTGAAATGTGCAGCCACCGGGTATCCATGGAGATTCTGTTTGATGGACCTAAGGTACTCGGTGACTCGATCCGCGAGGCGGCGCTTGGTCTCTCCCACATACAACGAGTTACATCTCCCACAAGCTAAAATATACACTACATTTGAGGAAATGCAGGAGAATCTTTGTTTGACAATAAAGCTATTGCCGTTGGGGCCAGAAATGTTGACGAGGTCGTGTTTGCCGACAACTGGACATGTATTACACCTCGGACGGTTACATGGAAAGGTACCAGCCGTGTCGTCGAAAGAAGTTTGTGGGTGAGAAGCCCGAACTAAATGGTTGGCTAAATTTTTCTCAACTCTAAAGGCAGTGATGGGGGGTTCCGGGAAAACATCACGGGTTGAGGGGTCTTGTCGGAGCAACTTTACATTTTTGTGGATAGCGTGTAAAATAGGACGGATCGAAGGGTGATAAGAAATAACTAAAGGAATACGTAGATTGGTACCAGATTTGCTCTTTTTCTCCAAGGCTTCCTTTCTGCTGGTTCCTTGAATTCTGCGTAGGGCATTAGAGAGGATTTTGGCAGGGTACTGGCGTTTTTCAAAAAGGACAAAATTTCTTCAGAGGCAGTAGAGAAGTCAGAATCCTCCGAACAAATTCGTCTGGCTCGCAAGAGCTGGGAATAAGGGATAGATTTAGTGCAAGATTTGGGGTGATTGGAAGGGTAAAAAAGGTAGTTATGCGAGTCGGTTGGCTTAAAGTGTAGGTTAGAGGTAATTGTACGGTTGTTGATGGACAGTTTAAGGTCGAGAAAAACAACAGATGAGTCCGAGATACAATGGGTAAATTTCAAAAAGGGGCAAAAGGAATTAACAAAGTCGATAAAAGTTTCTAAATCACGACGGGATCCAGAGGTAACTCCTACAATATCATCAATATACCTTTTGTAAAGTATAGGTCGTGGCCCGGTATACTGAGAAAAAAGTTGTTCTTCAAAGTGGCCCATGGTCAAACAGGCAACAGAGGGACCCATTTTGGTTCCCATGGCCACTCCTTTAACTTGACGGAAAAAACGCCCATTAAACTGAAAACAATTTTGCTTGAGAACAAGTTCCGTTAAACGTAGGAAGGTGTCAGTCGGTACAAGGGGATCACGCCGTTTGTCTAGGTAGTAACGGATAGCTGTTAAGGCAGCATTATGAGGAATTGACGTGTAGAGGCTGGACACATCCATGGTGAATAAAAGACGTTCTCCACAATTTTCAGGAAACTCAAAGTCACGAATAAGTCTCAAGAAATGTGGCGTGTCTTGAACAAACGACGGCAAAGCTGAAACTAAAGGGGAGAGCACAGAATCCACATACTCAGAAATAAGTACGGTGGGGCAGCTGTGTGAAGAGACGATAGGTCTGCCAGGGTTGTTGGCTTTGTGGATTTTGGGAAGCAGGTAGAAGTTAGAAATCTGTGGGCAAGGGTGGAGTAGAGAAGTAGCGTTTTGGGGTAGTTGTTTATTGTCCATGAGTTGGGTCAAAGTGTTTTTAACTAACTTTTGGCACTCAGGAGTGGGGTCAGCGGGAAGTTCTAAATAAGCACTTTGGTCGGATAGCTGTTTGTTGGCCTCAGCAATATACAGGTCCTTCCGCCACACCACGACAGCACCACCCTTGTCAGCTGGTTTAATAATGATATCCCTGTTACTTTTGAGGGATAAAATGGCATCTCGTTCTTCAGGACGAAGGTTACGCAGTGCGGTCATTTTAGGAGGGAGGAGATCGTTGACATCTTTGTAAATGGTATTGATTACATTGTCAAGGGTGGGATTTTCTCCTGGCTTGGGCGTCCAGGAGGAACGGACAGGGTTGGCGGGGTTGGGAACTTCCTCTGAGGGGGTATCATCCTGATGGTCTGTTATCCCGAAATGGCAGCGAAGGCGGAGTTTCCTACAGAAAGACGAAACGTCTCTGCGTATGGAAAACTCATCAGGAAGGGGGTTCAGTGGAACAAAGTTGAGACCTTTCGCTAAAACTGAGCGCTCAGAGGAAGAGAGTTCCAGATCGGGCGGAATAGTGACTACAAGCTTGGTGTCTGGCTGGTAATTAATGTTAGGTTCGAATTCGGTGGACGGGGATTTGGGCAACAGGCTAGCCAAGGTCCTGGCTTTGGAGTCTTGTAGGAAGTTATGTAGTCTACGATTGTAAATATATATATCTATATATATATCTATATATATATATATTTATATTTATATATAAGTTGACCGCCACTTAACTTTTCTCACTCAAAATATGCAATATTTCAGTGGTGTCTGTGAATCCTATGTGGGTCCTACTTGCTAAGCGAGAAATTTTGTTGGTTCCAGTACATTTCATTCAATATATATATATTTATATATATGTATATTTCTTATATTGGATAAGGGCGAAAAATCCTCTGAAAAAAACGATCCATAGGGCGAATGTACCCATTGGGCGAAAAAAAACGTTTCCCCTTAACGTTTTGACGCACATTTTTCAATGGGAACACGTAACTGTATAGTTAAACCCCATATACCATACGTAGTAGCAACTGCCCTTATTTGGCCCATTTATAAAATTGCAACCCCAATCAAATAAGTTTCAGCTGAGCCTAAATATTAAACACTCTCATGTCCACTGCTGCAACTTCACCACGCTTCAGTGGTTATTTGACCCACACATAATTAATTGACTGATAGCCCAGTAGTGAACATGTGCTAGTGTTCTGGGCAGGCATCTTATTGTGATTATGCTTAGTGCACTCGGCCTCTAGTCCACGGGCAGCCTATTCTGGCCCAATTTCGCTTCCAAGGAAAACCGCAGTTCGGAATTGAGTGCGAGTCTAGACTTTGTAAATAGTAGTTCTTAAGAACAGCTTACTTCCTATGGTAATAACCTCGTCAATTACTTTGAAAGGAAGTGTTCTTTACCGGTACTGCTATTGTGCTTGGTGCTCAGCATAAGCAATGGGATAGGGAAAACAATGTTATTAGCCTCATCTGGAAAAGGCCGTGGTCGGCTTAATTTATACCAATCGGTTAAAAACTTGGCCGTAAACTTTATCCTATTACCCGACTTTACAACGTTTACTGCAACGGAAACTGG
Source organism: Holothuria scabra (assembly GCA_037179385.1). Lineage (NCBI taxonomy): Eukaryota > Metazoa > Echinodermata > Holothuroidea > Aspidochirotida > Holothuriidae > Holothuria > Holothuria scabra. The sequence continues at coordinate 48,579,596 of CM074185.1, forward strand.
AACAGTATTGCAGGAGAGACTCTATCCACATTAGCAGTATTGTGGAAACAGAGATAAGGGTACGAATGAAATTGTTCGAGACTTAGCAAAGGCTGTTGGGATTAAAATATCATTGTCGGATGTCAGTGTTTCACATCGAGTTCGACGCCGACAAAACTTCAGTCAAAACCGTCACAACGCTCCAAGTTTGTTCGTACAGATGTGAAGTCACAAATTTTAAAGAAAAAAGTACGACGTACCAAAGCTAATGGTACTGATGTATTTAAGATGAAAACCCAAAACCATGGCGAGCAAAAATTTGGACAGAGCTCCGAAAAGAACCTTGTCGCAGAGTGTGGACAATTCTTCCCCTCTTTGGCGTAGTAACGAACGTTGAAAAATTGAGTTTCGAGTAATAGTGGTTTGTCTGTTTTACTGTTTTTAAAGCATGATTTCGATCTTAAAATATTGGTACTGTAACTTTTTTTATTGCTTTAAAATCTAGACAAACTATTTAATGTTGTTGCTAAACTAGTTTGCAAAATAATGAAAGCAAAATGTTGTCTATAATGGCTTTAAAAGACATTCGTTACTATGCACAATTTTTAAAACGCGATTTCAGTCAGTTCACTGTTTCACCCGCATGTTTTAGCAAAGGACATAGGGACGTATGTAAGGTTCGTCACTACGCGGGATTGGAAAAACGCCCGATAAAACATTAAAATGAGCATCCGTCAAGAATATGATAAAATTACTCTAAATCCGTAAATTTGCAGAGGGCCAGATCTTTCTCAAACGATTTTGTATACCCAATGTGGAAAATGTATTATACTCATTTTCTTCAAGCAAGGACTGGTTTACAATTAAAAAATCAACATTCGTCACTACACAGAAATGATTTCTGTCACATCGGTACATCAGGTATATGTTTCAGCACAGGGCATAATGGCGAATTTGAGATTCGTCAATACGCAGAAATTGAAAAAGATCTGAAAAACATGGAAATGAACATTCGTTATAAAATGGGAGTAACTTCGATTCCGTACATTTTCAAAAAATCAGACTTGGCTCAAACTTGGCTCAAAATAGGTATAAATGTTTTAACCCCTTATTTTCGATTAAAATGCACATTCGTCACTACGCCAGAAAGGGGACGAATGGATGGTCGTATCTTTACTTCGATAACAAAACAGGGTGAGGAAAACAAGAATGTCTTTAACAAAGCTAAAGACTTGCTATCATTAGGTTGGTATGAGCAAAAAAAAAAAAAAAAAAGATGTGGGGTTACTTCTCAACATCTATGACAGGCGAGACCGATTATCAATGGATCATAGTTATTGTTGGATGAACACTGACCAGCCAGAAAAAATATTAAATTGTGTCAGCCTTAATGTCTGTGGCCTTTCGAGTAAAATTAGGCTCGGTGTACTTGATTTATTCACTGCAAAATTTGATATTATTTGTATTAGTTAGGCTAAGACTTATATTATAAATGATGATGATGTTCCAAGATTCAAGGCAAACGTTCAACTACCCAGGGACAAACCTGGGTAGCAGGTTACGTGGCATACATGGGCTGATTGTTCTTGTCAAGGACATTATCTATGACTTTGTTACTCATATCGTGTGGTTGCACATGGATAAAAATGTTTGTGGTATTGTTTCATCATTTGAAGCGTTTATATTCCACCAGAAGGCTTCCATTACCATTCCCTGTTTTCTTTAACTCCATCTTAGATGATATCTTACATATCAACTCTTTGTTTGATTTACCATTCGTCCTTCTAGGTGAATTCAACTCAAGAACTAAATGCATTGATGATTTCATTTCTCTTGAAAGTGAAATAATGGAAGAAGGTGGCCGAGATGATTAAAATAATAAACAAGATTTATTATCCTCTTTTGGTATTACCATAAGTAGGTTTTACATGGATACCATAGTTAACAATCATCAAACAATTAATTAATTTGGGGAGTTGATATCCAGTGTGATCTCTTAAAAAAAAAAAAAAAACGATTCTTCCTATCCTTTTATATGTGTAAATTTGGGGAACTTCTAATCTAGATCATGCTGAGGTTTTCATCGAAAATTCCTTCAAGTAATTTTAAAGGTCAAGAAAACCACACCTAGTTGTACGATTAATGGGGAACTGGAAGTACTCCACTGTCTGTTATTATCGAGAAAAGAATGTTGAATTTTGGGGTAAGAGTTTCTGAAAGTAATTGATCTTAATTGTCAAGGTTAATGTTTCAGCTCTTGTTTAACTGCATTTTTCAAATGCATTTCATTCAAAAGGGGTTACTAAAGTGAAAAGCATTTTAGAAAATCACGGGTTTTTTTTTGGAAAATATGTGCAACAATGACAGTCTTGTCATATTAATTTACCAAACCATTAAAGATATTAATTAAAAAAATTGGCAAGGTGAAATGAGTAATGATTAAAGATGCGTTAGTTAAAATATTATCAAGGTAAAAGAGAAATTTGAAAGTCATCTATCAAAATTGAAGTACTATGATCGGGTTAACCTTTGTTGTTCCAGATGAAGTGAAAACAAATTTCGCCTGCTGTTGAAAGTAAAGCTGATTGCTTTAATCCTGTTTTGTGCTTTTTTTTTATGTAATTCTGGGGATTTCGCTGACGATTTTTACTTGGTAATTAAACCCCCTTATTTCTCAACACAAAAAGCAATGTATATTAAGCCTTTTTATTATGTCTGGCCTAGTGTTTGGAAATATCGGCAGTTATTTAATGTTACAAGTGGTAATCAACTCTCTAAGCTTGCTTAATTTGTATTTCATTATGAATAATCTTTGTTGAAAAGGTGATTTACTTGGAGGTGTATATACAGTCGAGGTATAATGTATTTGTATTTCATTTATTAACTAAGTTATGCTATTAAAGCACTTAAGTCTTCTTGTGTCTATGCAATTGTCCACTGCTTTGATTTTGTAATACATGTACACATTTTGCTTGTAATTCTCTAATACCCCAGGAGAAGAGGTCTCAAGTCCTTCATAGAAAGAAAATAAATTTATAAACTTCTAAAATGACTCCTCTTTGTAAATAAGAATGAGTGTTAAAAGTAGAGAGAAAAAACTAGTTTGGAGTTTATATCTGTTCATGCGTTAGTGACCTTTCTGTTCAGGTCAATTGGTAACAAAACATCTGAGCTTCGCTCCGGCTGCTCAGAGCAGGCTGTTTTACGTGTTTGCATCCCGTCATTAGCTTAAGAACTCGTGAAAGTGTTACCTGTTAACCATTGACCTTTTGCGCAATATTGGTCCAGGTTCTTGATTTAACTTCAAAGTGGTCTTTTGAAAATGGCATGCAAAGCTTTTCACTTGTCTATCAATTTGATTTGGATTGACCGGATCGGTAATATTTGGTGATGTAGGAGGTAAATCGATTTTTAAGCATGTACCTACGATAAAATGATGACCTATTTTGTGATCTGTGGAATATTTGTCAAGTAGTGAGCAGATGTTAAAAAGTACTAGAACATAACGTTATTGTAAAAGCAGTGCTTTGCCCATCAAGGATGTATCTGTCCCTGTGGTCATTCCGTGTCTTCTATGGCTACTATTTATCCTGTTTTTGAGTTATTTTGTAGACCGTGTTCCTTTTTCCCATTAAGAGTAGCAATAACTCTGAATTTCATATTGAATCGTCCGCTTGATAAACGTATGTATATATACCAGCAGTTTATCAGTGCCTTTTCCTGGTGAAGGGAGAACCACCCCAGAACGTGCATTATCTGATATTTTGCCACTGGTATGGAATGACAAGAAATATATCGAACAGATACATGCATCACATGTCCTAAACAGTTGCAACATTTTCTGTAGTATCATTTTTGCAATAACGTCCCTTAATTCTTAATCAGAAGAGTACTCTCCTAACCCAAATGGGCAATGAATGGAATAATTGTTATTTTCTTTCTTTTCCTTCATTATGGTCTGCCCTTAAAGACTATACAAGAAGTCCGAGAACTTACTTGTCACTTTGTTAAAATTTGTTCCCCTTCTATAAATTATTCTCGACAAATCTCCGAAAAAAGGTATGAAGGTATTGATAAAACATTTTTCCGTTCCCAAGATGTGACAGAACATTTCACGCTTTGTAATACAAGTACCTTATATACTCGGATACATTACGTTAACTTATTGATACCATTGTTTTTTATCAGATGACGTATCCAAGGATATCTTTACATATTTCGATGATTTTTTCCTAAAATGTTAACGGGCAACTGCATTTATCGAGAGAGGGAATTACAAAAAAAAAAAAAAAAACCCAGAAAGACCTTCAAGTTCACCGTATCCAGTTGAAAGATAATTCGACACCAGCCATAACAAACTGTAAAATTAAGTGGTTCTAAAAAGTTAACTGAGAAATGTTTCTAACCGGTATAACACTTGAATGGACGGTGATCAATACCGACTAAAACATATTTCCCTTACAATTTGGAAAATGATGTCCAACCTACACCTTTGCTGCAAATAAACATTCAACTTTGTTGCCATCTGCAAGTTTCAACAAATGATGAAAAAAGACAAAACCATTTCTAAACTAAACTAAAATGCCAGCACTCTGGATGGAGCCATTCGAGAAATTTGAGTTGAAATGAAAATATCACATTTCTTCTGCTGTAAAGCTCTTCAATGTATTTCTAATGATGTTCCATTTTCATTGACATCGTTCCACTTTACAAAAAAATACAAGTCACTCAAAGATACTTTGCACTGAAATGTAACTATGTATTAGATATGTTCTGCACTTTCCTTTTCTTTAACACAAACAGGGATAAAAACATGCAACGAAATCATTAAGATAACCCAACACCAATTATTGTGTATAAGATCTTTTTTTGAGTCAGTCCATATTAAAAGAAGGGTCTAAAACCAAGTAAAGTTTTAACATTTCAGAGGCATGCTTATTTTGACGTTGTGGAAAAAATGCAGTAAAATCCAACGTCTGGTTTTTCGAGATATGAGCAGGTAAACTTATCACGTTTTTAACGAAATGTGAAGTTGAAAAATACACATATGACATCATATCCTCACATCAATTGGCAGCCTTTTGTTTCCCTTTTATTTTTGCAACCATTGTTCTTCTCGACACTTTACCTGTTATAACCAGTGTTCTCCTCAACAATCCCATCTATCACAACATGATTGCATGAGGGACATGAAAGCTTGACAATCTTTTGCCTTCCAAGGGGAACCTGTCTGTACTAAGTTTAGGGTTAGCACATCGGACTGAAAAGGGGGAAACAAAGCATTCATTAATCGTCATTGAAAGGACTTCATATGACTTCTCCTGCCCTCAAGATCACTTTGGAACAGGAATCTAGTAACTTCATAATATCTGAAATGTATGTATGATTTGGATGGAAGTTTCACCAAATAAAAAAGAATGTTATTTCTTCACCTCTGAAACTACGTATTCGTTGTGGAATTCCAATCTAACACTATCATCTCTATAAAGGTTAGAAAGGTGAAGGAAAGAATGACCCTTTTTGAGAAATTCTAAAATATTTTGTATTTTTTTGTATCCTTGATAAGAACCCGATTGGGAACAACATGTGTTTAAAGAATGCAGAACAGCAGACACAGCTCATATTATGTGGATATTTAATAGTTCAAATTAATACATTAAGAGGCATAAAATTTACCAAGGCAATTTAGGCACTGTAGGCACTTTAGGCCATTTAGGCACTTTAGGCACTTTAGGCCATTTAGGCACTTTAGGCAATGTAGGCAATTTAGGCACTTTAGGCAATTTAGGCAATTTAGGCAATTTAGGCAATTTAGGCAATTTAGGCAATTTAGGCAATTTAGGCAATTTAGGCAATTTAGGCAATTTAGGCAATTTAGGCAATTTAGGCAATTTAGGCAATTTAGGCAATTTAGGCAATTTAGACAATTTAGGCAATTTAGGCAATTTAGGCAAATCACAATCTTTATCACACTTTAAGGCCCGACCATTCCGTCCTCCATACGTCTCTTCCAGCCAGAAAGATTGTTTGGAAATGCACTGTTCTGCCATCTTGATGTCATTGGTAAGACGAACATAGTCATAAGGAATTCTCCCAACTGGGGTGAGGAATATTGTAACGAGGTCCTTTCGAGGAATCTCCTGTAGTGAAAACCGAAAAATAAATAAGTTAACTCACCGAGTTCCTGATGAGTTGCGTTTCTTTAATAACCCAACATATTGAGTTAACTGTGCTGAGGATCTAGAACATTTATGGCTGATTTAAGCGTTTCATTGGCAAGTAACTTCCTGCCCTACATACAAACATAGTACGTCAAAAAAGTCTTGGATACGTCCAAACGTTTTTGGTCCCTTACCTTCATGTTACATTACACGTCAACTGCATTTTAAAACGTTTCTGGAGGTTCTGCGTTTGTATGGCTGGGTAGTTAGTTAGTTAGATAGAGTTTAAAGGCCCAGTTTCCAACCTATTGGTTCAGGTCGAGCCGGCCACTGCCTTTTTTCCAGTTGTGGCTCACTGGCTTGTATTCCCCACTCCATTGCTTCTACGGAGCATCACACCCACAATGGCAGAAGGTTCCATTTTTAGATTCTTTGGTATGACTCGACCTGGGAATAGAGAACCCGGGCCTTCCGAGTCAGATGCGGATGCAAATCACAGTTCTGCGGTTATGTGACTGGCAACTGTATAAGTATATGACTGATTTGATATCTGCAAAAACTGTTTGATATCTACCATTATACAGTCAGTCCATGCTTTAGACAAGATCACATTTGCAAACTCATATCACGTTATTTGAACCATATATAATTGGTAAGCAACTGGGTGCTGATGAAAATTAACACAACTTGAAAGAACAGAGACTACTTCAACAGGATAAAATTAGGTTTTATTATCTGACCTCAACGCTTTATAGTAGTATTCCTGTAGCAAGTATAAAATATATCTTTGCCGATGAAACAATTATTGATACTTTAACAGGCAACAGCAGTCACTCGAACTTGAAGTAGTGTAGCACACCGTCCTGTTTCATGATCGGCTGTTGAGAGTCATGTGACAACAATTTTTCTCTTTAAATGTGAATTTTACTAGAAATAACTGCTTGGTGTACATTACATACGCAATATGAAAGTTATAAATGGTGATGAAAGATACTTTGAAAAGAAATAAGAAGAAAATTGTAACATTAAGTCGTTGCTTTATAATAAGTTTCGGGGACTGCTCTTGACCTTAAGGACGCTCTGGGTAGTAAAAGGCTATTGAAACCTTTAAAATTAGTCACGTGTTATATCGTTGTGTGAAGGTTTAAAAAATCCAGCACAACTTGCTTTTAAATATTGGTATCAGTATCAGTTTGTCAATATCATACCTAAACTTTAACCATAAGATTTTCTTCCGCATGTTGCGCGTGTATTTGGGTAATGTATGGAATAAACATTTTTTTTCTTTATTTAGCTTCCTCTGGTTAGGTAAGGTAAGGTAAGATGGAGTTTTATGATTTAGTTTCCAACCAATTAGTTTAAGTTTCGTCGGCCACAGCTTTTTCTAATTGTGGCTTACTGGCTTGTTTTCTCTACTCTACTGCTTTGGCTGAGCACCAAGCACAGTGGAAATCTTCGTTATGACCCAGCCAGGAATCCAGCAACCAAACTTCCGACTGCAGTCTCATGCTGAAACCACTTGTCCACGCAGTCGGTATGCTCCTTCTGAATCAATTTTAAGCTGGTCCGAAAATTATAACTCTGACACTTCCCTAAACTGGGTACACCTGAAATTACATGTTGATGAATGTTAACACAATTTAAATAAACAGAAACTTCAACAGGATCACCATAGGTTTGGTATCTAACCTCAGCCCAGAAGAATAGTATTCTTTTATCATGTAGCTTTGCCAATGAAATAATTATGAAGACTTGAGAGACACTCAAGTGTCGTGAAAGGCTGTTACAACTTATCTTTTTTTTATCCTCCATGTCTGTATTGAATTTTGAATTTCTTTATTTTACAATATTTACCATCGTGCTTAAAGATTGACTGTATGGCTAATATTTACATGGTATTGCGTAAAAGAGCTCAAACAATGCAAGAAATGTTTACAAAAAGTCAATAAGTACCCACAATCGAATATAAGTGTTTTAACAGTGGGCTGCATATCACAATACAAAACAATTCAAGAAGAAAATAACAGTGAGCGGGAGTAAGCGAATAGTAATACGCGTAAGTCTAAACGCATCAGTAAACATGAATACCTGGAAAGAAGCAAGTCGATTTTAGGGACCACCAGGACGAGTGTTACGTACAGTATCTCCCAACAATTCCCCTTTTAATATCCAAGGAGAAAATACAGTGTGCAAAAGCATCTTTAAGATCCATGAAGTTTAAAACACTTTTACCTCGTTTTTTACTCTTTATATAAATATACTTCTCTACTCGAATTCCAAACTGAAATTTATGCAGAAAGTCAACATAATTTAAATTCTTATTTTGACATTTCATGCTAAAAATAAAATATTTTAGGTGCAGAATGAGGAAATTATAAGGATGAAGGTTTTGCTTTTGATAACCAAAAAAGATATCCTGTTTTGAAAAATGAATTTCAGAACCAAGCAAAAAAATTTCAACATCACTTAAAAAATGAAGCTACATGATTACATTTAACAAAAAGATGACTTAGTGTTTCAGTCTTAGAGTTGCAGAAATAACATAAATCAGATTCAGAAATACCCATTACAGTTAAGAGTTTATTCGTAGGGAGAATTCTGTGGAGGAAACGGAATTGAAAGTAGGAGAGTTTGGTTTCTGAGACTGATTGCCATGTCATGACAAATATTCCATCCCACTCTTCAGTGGTTATGTGGGGAAACTCTGATTTCCATTATAAGCGCTGTAGGTTCCGCAGATACTTGGTCCTGTACACCAATTGTGAAGTACGATTTGACTGTAGAATTTTATCTAAGAATTCTATACAAGAATTATTTAGGTTACTTGGAAAACAACCAGACTCTTTCCAATGCACAGGAATACTGCGGATAAGGCCCAAATAAGTTTTAACCGGAAATTATTAAAATGAAACTTGCAACTAAAAGACTGATAACTTAGCGATAAGTTGCAACTTATCTAAATTATATATTTTTTGCTTTCTGGTCAAGTGTTCTATCGCTGTGAAGGGAATACATCCTTGAAACTAAGTGGAGGAAAACTTAAAATAAACGTTTTCTTTGAAAGTGTGACAAATTCTGTAAGCAACGCACGGAAAAATGGTATGAACAGCAACGTTCGTAACAGTGCGGGAGCTGCCGCTCCCTGGTAAGTACATCACTCTTTTTGCTAATTCTTCCAATATCGTGCTGCCAACAACGGCTGTAGAAAATATTTACACATACCAATATTTTTTCTTTCGGCCATTCCGTTGTGGAGCAGAAACCACACCAACCCTCAGTGTTCTTTTTGGCTTTAAGAAACACAACTACATACCCCAGTAGCAGGTGGCAATTATTGACACGTGTAACGGATCTCCATTTAAATGTGAAAATGTCCGTCAAAAAGTTAAATTAAAAATTTCTTCGCTTGTAAACTTTGAAAAGACGTCGAAAGCGTAGAACGAAATTGAAGACAAAAGCACGGTGTATGAAAATGTTACTTCGAAGTCCTATATGGGTAGATTTTTACATTTCGTCGCTGAATAGACATAGTGGCGTATCAGCAAAAATGCACTTTTGAGATATTTGCAATTGAAAATTTTAGTTTTTTAAAAGACGCTTGGAGAAAAGTTAAATAACTTTTTAGTAAAATTTTTGAAGAATGTGGTCAATAAATGTTTAAAGTTTATTTTGAGCATAGATTTAATGAGACTGATGTCGCCACTTATTATTGGTACGGTAATACACTGATAAGTTAGTATGCCCATTTTTCCAAAACCAACTTTTGTATAGAGATTTCAGATACGTCACCTGATACGCCGGTATGTCTATTTAATCATTATGTTATTGTGTGTTATATGTGAACATACGTCACGGTCATTTACTAGAGTCAGTGTGGCATTTTTAGGCCAAAACTTTAACCGATTGTATCGATTATCAACATTTTCACATATATTTTTTATAATATGTATTACTAACTACACAATGATTAGGTTGCATCATTTTTATCTCAAGGGTGAAACATTTCATGAATTTTAGTAAACCATACCTGTAATTTAAATGTAGAAAAAGTGACAATTGAACTATTTCAATCTTCTTATAAATGAAAAAGGGCTACTGTATGAATTATTATTAATGATTAAATGAAGGATGACATTAAAATAGGCAAAATCGAAAATAAAAATTTCCACACCACTTCAAATGACATGCAAACAAACTACAAAAGACTTAGACAGTGACACGGCATAAAAAGTTCGAAGCGCAGTATGAAGCCGTTAGGGCCTGCATCGTGATTATGACTGATAATGCAATGGGGTTGTGTTGGAAAGAGGTGCCGAGTGATTAAAAAAATTTCAAGCCTGTAAATACCAACTAAGGGTTATTCATGATTTAAAATCATACAATCTTTTATATTTTTCTTACTTTTGTTTACAACAATCACCCCAACCGCTTTTCTCAAACGAAAATGTAAGGTTTTCACATTTCGTAATACGGTCTGAGGGGACTTTCCTTTCTGTGGAATTTTGTTTGAAGGCAGGGTTAGGTATTTTTAAAAGCTTCATGAGGTCTTGATATTTTTCCTCCAATAACGTCGGACATGAAAATTCCGCATACTCAAGGCCTGGTGATTCTTTAGTGATGAGCTTACTTGTACATGTGACAAAATTTACTGCACTTAAGTATATAGATGCGACATTTTCAAGAATATTTTTCTGTACTGTTCTTCCTTACTAGAACTCCCAAAAAACCCTTCCAATTAATCGATGAGCCATCATCGCTCAATTTACTGGAATAACGTTTCCAGTTAAGGATATCTTGTGTCGTTACTTAGATAACCTTAAAGGGATCTTCTTTGGACCTTTGGCTTTGCCTCCTTTCCTAGGTTCGTACCGGGGGGGGGGGTTCAATGTGTTCAAACCACCTGCAAGATCAAGAGTTCCATTGCTGATAGCAATTATAAACAGAATATGGAGAAATGTTTGGCGTTTTGTTTTTTTCTCACCTTGCACTCAAAGGTCCTTGAAAAAATTTCTGTCAAAGTTTGACTAATTTTATTTAAACATGATCATAACTATTTAATGCACTAGAGGCAAAGGCGGATCCAAGTGTGCCAAGCCGGTCTATTGTCCCACCCAGCATAGGGGCATTTTTTTAAAAAAAATCGCTGAATAATTATGTTTCCAAAAAACCTAGATAAGAAGACTTTTACCAGCGATTTAATAGCCTAGTCGATGTTCTTAATTCCGCTAAATAACCAAACGGGCTTGAGCCGAGTCCTTCTTCTGGCTAACTTTTGAGTCCCAAGTGCAACAGCAGTTCATTCAGCAGTTCAACTCTCAAAATAATGTTGTTTGTTTCCATTCTATATCTCCCAAAAATGTCATAAAGTTGAATATTTTATTCATAAAATTCCTACAGTTCGATTAGTATTGTAAAACCCTTAGCCTTCATGTCAAACGACTGACCGAGGCCAAAATAGGTGACCAATCGCTTCTATTTCCCTCAAAACAGCTATATGGTAGGTTCTGAAAACAGCTTGGACGAAATTTAAAACCATAGCTCCAACCTTAGAAACTGAAATTCTTCAGTTAGAGCTATTCTTGTGGCAAATGGGGAACCTAACATATCGGAGCCTGGCTTAACCCGCCCACTTGACTCCAGTGTGGTGATTGCTGCGTTTAGTATATAAGTTGTTCGCCGCTTACATATCCAACTATCCGCAAGTTATTGGAAATCTTTGCCGCTCTTACCCTTTGCAATTCTGAACCAGAAAGACGTTTCTCTCATTCGAACGGACTTTTGATTTCACTTTATTCAGCCGTAATTGAAGACAGATCCAAGAGGCCTCCCCTACCTCAAGCACATACTAGATTGTCTGCCAGACCCAGACCGTGATGATAACCAACGCTTTGCCAACAGAAGGATTAAAGGATTGAAGTTTATTTTCAGGATGATTAGGCTGGACATCTGCATAAATTGGCCGTTATTTTAAATTATTTACCAAGTACTTGGGAATTCCTAACATGAAGTACTTTAATTTGTGAAACGGATTTTGTTTAAGCATGAGCTCAAAAAGCATGCAGGTAAGGCAAGTTGCAAAGGGAAATGAAATTCCACGTACTGTGTGAATTAAAATTTTATCCTAACTTTGTTTTGCAAATTTGAAAATAGTTGACTTCTTATTGATAATTATACCTGCGAAAACAAAATTTTCAGGAGAAAATTCACTTGACATTTGGTAACATTTTGCACCAAATCGCATTTGACGGACTAAAGTTATAGAAAAATTCAGAAGGGGGAGGGGGACCACATTCCCTTAGACCACTCTACCAAATTATAAAGCCTTGGATCTGCCGGTTTTATTCGGTCTTAGGGGTCTACGTTGGTGGGTAAAACGTTCTGCTTAAGGCGAAGTGGAAACTCTCTACTGAAGAAGATGCATACAGGCCTGCTTCCCTTTTTCAGTTCTTGAAGTTCCTATTACGAAACCTCTTTCAAGAGATATCAGGTTTTTCAATGATACAACATTTTTTCCATCTTTATCCCATTCAATAGACATCCATGTTAAAAACAAACCAGAGTTTAAGCTGAAGTTTAAGATGGTTCGGTATATGAAACAATGGGAACTTATGGAGAGTTATATTTTGGATATTTAACTACAAGGAGTGTTCGGCAAGAACAATATTGGGCAAACATCTTCAGTTCCTGATGACATTCTTTTGTCTAATGTAAAGTCCACAAAATAATTTTCCATGTGCTGTGCACGGACAGTTCAAGTTCTGTAGACCCAGTCACCTTCAGTTTCAGATCAGTTCACTGGGAGAAATAATTAATTTTTATTGTACTACAGCTTTAGGATCAGAAGCTCTTTGGGAACATCATACAATGGAAATTTCCGAAACCGTGCAAATTAAACCATTCAATACAACTTTGGTTGACCACACATCAATTTGGGGATTGAAAATGTAGACTTTGTGTCCGTCAAACTTTTTTCTAAGCTTTCTGCACAATATAAGTACAAGTACAACAAGTACTTGATACGACACCTTGTTATATGCTCTTAACGGATCTCTACGAATAGACATACCGACGTATTATCATACGCCGGTGGGTATATATTACCCATAGGCTAGCATGCACACTTCCCAATAACATTGTGAGTCATAACGGCGTGTCATGATACGTGGACATGACTATTTACCGATGACTGTCTTTTGTGATATGTCATTATTTATAAGGTCTATAACTAATTAACTAATTACAATTTTCATCTCAAAAATTGTTAGAATGAAAAATTTTGGTAGTAGATAATGAAAATGATGTTATCTCCTTTTGCCAAATTTGGTCATACGCCACTATGTCTATTCAGCGACGATTCGGTCTGTGACAAGAACTCAACTTCCAAATTACAAATTGTGAATATGAATGAAGTAATCATTATCAAGTTTCTTTTTTGTTTATTACTTAAAATTGCATTTTCGTGAAAATTTTATACTTTAAAATCATAGCTGATGTAACGGCGTTTTCCTCTTGTGCCATTCTTTCCAACACTTTCAAGGAAAACGGGTTTCTCATTTGCTTTTATTAGTTATCATTAGTTTGCTTCCATTTCTAGGCACAGAGGGGCAAAGTGAGCCGCCCCATGACCAAAACTTTCCTAATCACAACAAAACACCGAAGAAAATATGCACCAAATCACATACTTCCACATTACAAATACAAAATACGAAAAAGAAGAAAGAAAAAAAAATGAGTGACTGTGAATGACACAAACCTACTAGCAAATATCAGTATTCACCGTTTTCCAATGAAGTAGGCCTACATGGTTTCTTTTTATCTTCACGTCTACACTATGGAAAGAAAGATTTTCGTCGTATATATTTTCACATGCATACCTTGTCTCCTTCCACAACATAAATTGGCACGTGGTCATCTTCACGGAGGGGGAAATTTTCCAAATCAGAAAAGTAACAAACCCCGGTCGTCAAATTGTTAATCAAGGCAATACCCTGTCGTAAAATGCAATCAAAGTTGAGCGTTTATTCAAAGGAACGATTCTTTCAGAAGTGAATGTGTTAAGTCAATAGTTGCATTTATGGTGTCAGAGGCAAAACCCCTATCTCGAATTCTGAAACTTACGGTTCAAACATGCTGCCTTTGGTGTTTGCACCGAGCGAACTTCCAAAGTGAACGAAAAGGCATTCACATCTCATGCTAAACAGTACTTCTTTTTAGTAGCCCTCCACGGAAATTCTCAAATGCCCCAGCTCTTTGATTGAGATTAGGTTAAAAAAATCCAACAAGAGTACTGAAGCTCATGTAACACCGCATGTGCTGTACTGAGAATGTTTTGGGTACACATTGGGGTCTTGTATACTCACCCTGAAATACTAAACTGAAGTTGTGTGGGAATGTGGATGAGTTTCAGACAGTTGTGAAAGGGTTTCAAGGTCAGGAGCAGTCATCCCAAATTGAAGAAGTGTAGTAGACTGTCCAATTTAATGATTGGCTGTTAGGAGTCATGTGACAATGTTTTTCTCTTCAAATGTAAAATTTACCAGAAATAACTGCTTGGTTTACCTTGAATATGCAATAGTAAAGTCATAAAATGTAATTAAAGATACTTTGAAGAGAATAAGATGAAAATTGAGTTATTTAGCGTTTTCTCCAAAATAAGTTTGGGGGACTGCTCTTTTCCTTTAAGAGTAGGTAAGGAATGCAAAGTTTGTAAAGTTTCCATGCGACGTTTGCAATCGCAGTCTGATAACATGATGTAGTTGTGGTAACAAATGGTTGTAACGCTTGAAGAAAAAAAAAACTGCTCATAAAAGTGTGGATATGATTTCATGCTCTTGCTTCAAGTTCACTTTCAGATGAAAGGGTGACATTTTTTGTTCATATCTTGAGAACCACATATCGGATTTCAATGAAGAGTTCACCAAAATAAGTACCTTATTGATTTTTTAAACTTGTATTGACCTTAAATCTTTTTTAAAGTAGTATTCCTTTTATTGCAATAGTAGTGCAGTGTGGTTTGACCATCACAAGTAATAAATGAGCAAGACTTACACTCTAAAAAATTTTTACACAAGTTGTGTAAAAAACTACTCAACCTATGTGTAGCTAGTGCACATAGCTAACGTTGGGTAAAAATGACACAACGTTGTGTAAAAAAAAATTACTCAATTGTTGTGTAAATTGTACCATTTGCTGTGTAGAAGTGACACATCGTTGTGTAAATAAAATTACTCAATTGTTGTGTAAATTCTACCATTTGCTGTAGAAATTACCCATCGTTGTGTAAAAAAATTACCCATTTGTTGTGTAAATTGTACATTTGCTGTGTAAAAATGACACATTGTTGTGTAAAACATTTCTCAATTGTTGTGTAAATACTTCCATTTGCTGTGTAGAAATGACACAACGTTGTGTAAACAAAAATTCAATTGTTGTGTAAATACTACTAATCCCTGTGTTAAAAATGCACACCATTGTGTCAAAAAATACACAAGAGTTGTGTTAAAACTGCATTTAGTTGTGCACAATCCCAGCTTGATAACACAACGTTGTGTCAACAAATTGACAAAACAGTTTTGTTAAAACTACATTAAGTTGTACATAACCACTATTAGGTTACACAGCAAGGCGTCAACAAAGTTGCACACTGGTTGGGTGAAAAGGACAACTTAGTTGTGTAAAACCGCAGAGGGATAATACAATGTTGTGTCAACAAATCTACATTATAGTCTTGTCAAAACTACATTTAGTTACAAATAATCTCAATAGGCTGAAATAGCATCATGTTAAGTAAAATGCACAACAGTTGCGACTGTCTATGCCAGTTGATATTTTGTCAAACAATGAAAATGATATATATTGAATTATAAGGTATGCAGCTTGATGTTACCAGTTGTTTAAGAAGTTTCACAAGTATAACTCACAAAAACCAAAAGGAAAGATGTTATAATTCTGGATGGATGATCCATTTATTTACACTCCATACCCACATTAAAGTAAAATACATACTTTGTATTCGGTGCAGTTTTTTATTACTTACACCTCTAGCGGATGGACTTCCAGTATTTGTTACTTTTTTAAAGGCAGTCGAGACAGCAATCCAGCTAATTAGCACACGTCAGAAAAAAATAGAACAAAAATCTCAAAATATCACAGGAAAGAACGGTATTTAAACCATGTGACAAGTATCTATGTAAAAATGTAGTGTATCATTAAATATATTTTGACAATTTTCACATCATAATATACACTGTATCATAATTTATATTTTGACTTTACTCATCATAAACCTTCCTCTTTTCACATGATGTACCATTCATTGGTATCTCAACAGATACAAGTCTCACAGTATTAACTTCATTGCAACAGTTTTCTGGACTAGAGAAAATGCAATTTTTTCAGCAAAGCACATTAAATAACTTAAAGAAGACTATAGTTTGACAGAATATATTAACCTTTTTGCTCCAGCAGCTCCTTTTCCCTTCTGAAGTAATCTTTTACCAGAATACAGTTTATTTAAGAGGTCTTTCAGGTTATAAGAGACCTTAATTTTGTGTACGTAGAATGAAAGCTTTTGAATATTTGTCAGTTACAAAGAATTCCACACAGATGCAGGAGTATACAGCCTCAACTATACCGTAACCAATAAAGAAATGTTTGGTTACAGTAGTGTAAAGTTATTGTACAATTGGGGTGCAGAATTAAGTTCAGAAAAAATGTAAAAGAAAAATCTGATTGGATTGTCACAGTCAAATAACAAAGACTTCAAGAATTTCCTTTAAAACAAATTTACATTGAAGTATTATTGAAACTTTGAAAGAATCTGAAACCAGTGCAAAGAGACACTGCAACCAGCTTGTCTTCATTTGAGGAGGAAAGCTACCTTTCTATGAAACTGTTTATATTTTCTCAAAATCTGGTCTTTCACAAGTTCCTACAAAATAGGTAATGAACAAGCTTTGAACCGATATATGTCCAAATAAATATTCATTTGGAGCAGAAGATGGACCATACTATATTAGAACTACCAAAGTGCTACGCTTTTTGTCAGCACCAGTCCTGGAGTAAATGTGGGAGTCACATTTTCAAAGAACAACCACTTGAACAGATAGGTCATATCAGTAGAGTAGAGGAATGCAAAATTGAGTTACTTGAATGAAGTTGAGGAATTCAGGCTTTGAACTGAATCAACTGAGTCAGTAAATTTGCGAACTTCCGCGATTCCTCACGGGAAATTTACGTCTCCGCTCATGCTCTTGTTTACCAAGACACTGATACAAGTTTGTTATGACCTGCAGGTAGAGAAAAATAGATAAATGTTAGACGGAATTCACAAAAGTGCAAAAACATAACACTTTTCAGCAAAAGAGTGATTGCTTCAAATATGTGTGATGCCAATAGTGTAATTTACAGGGAATGATAATAAAATTGACAAGGACGAAACTTCCAAACAGTTGCCAATATGTGCACTGCATCAGACTTTGGTAGAGGGTTGGGGAACATTTAAGCATTCCGAGGATGCTCTTTTCACCAAATTTGCACAGCCCCAGAAATCTGTCAGCATGCATGAAAGAGTTACCACATTTAAAGTTTGGCATTCGGTCCGTTCGGAAGAACAGAGCAATTGGCATAACATACAGTACATAAACCTTATAGTTCAAACACATTAAAAGGAATAAAAATGCACATAGTGCACACCAGGAGAATTATTACACTGTGCAATTTTTCTATCACCACCACCATGATGCAGAAAAATGTGCAATCTCACATATCATACTGACTCCTGAGGCCTTCAGTTTAAGAATTTCCAGGAGTGCTGCAAATCACACTCCTCAGGGAATTAAGACTCCTGAGTGTGGTAGGTATCCTGTTTAATTAACTTCAATAAATTAAACACTCTCCATTTAGGTGAGCAAAAAATCACACTCCTAACAAGGTAGTCTTCCTACAATTCTCAGCTCCCCCCCCCCCCCCATTAAAATCATGAGCCCAGTTCTTTCTATAAAGTTCATTTTGAGACAACCGGAAGGTGGGAAGTGACCACAGACTTCCTCTTCCTTTTATGACTGGTGCAACTTAAGTCTGCAGGACTTTTATAATCTAGATCCCTGGCCCAAATTAAATCTTCCCAGGGTTCTGGGTTGTCAATTTGGCCTCATAGGCTAAAAGCATAAAGCCGCAATCACATAATTATGCATTCTGATATGATTGTAACTTGAGTCTGCATGTTTTAATCGAAACTGTCTCTAATTTTGTGTGTCCAGAAAGAACCTTAAGTTTACCAGCCTGTGTAAATATGATTCCAAATCCAACCCAAATTTGTTTTAGGGTGGCTGTGACTGAACAGAAGAGTTTCTAATTTACAAGTTCTAACCCGAGTCCGCTTGACTAGAATCTAGAGCTCTGCAGACCACTCTGCTACTCTATGATGTTACATTTACAAGTACTGACTCTTTTGCAGCCCCAATAATTAGACACTTATAAATGCTTACCATTTTATGTGTGCACCTTGTCCAGGGTAGGCATTTGAACAGGCTCCTGGTTTCCCTTAGTTTGAAGTCTTCTAAATTTCTACCATGATACAGCACGTAAAAAGGCATGCCCACTGCCTAAAGAGTTGATTTTCTATGGGAACAAACAAACAACATATACATAAGTCAAAAGCCAGCTGATCCACCTTCATCTGAATAGTCATCATGAATGCATTGGTTTCTCTTATCATAGAAACCAAAAACAAAAAACAAAAGAAAAAAGCAATGAACTGCTAGTGTTACCAGAAAATTACAACTGTACATAAAGTTGGAGCAAACTTTTTTGTACAACTTCTGAATGATCTGAGTTTTAACCCTTTTTCGATGTGTGCCAATAATCACACTCCTCACAGTGATTGGAGTTGAGTGGTCGTGTGTGATACTATAGCTCTTTCATGCCTCAAAATTTAACGTCCTTTACTAGTGCCACCGAATAACTGGTACGTACTGATCGCTGGTGGGAAGCTTCAAAATTGAAGTTCTGCTTCTCTCAATAGTTTATCATTTGGGGGCATGACACTGTGATTTCAAACTATCACTTGCTTCAAATTACTGTGCAAAGTGAATTTTGTGCACACTACTCTAGTCAAAGAATAGGAAATGACTCGTTAATGTTTCTACAATCCTCAGGCTTACCAATCAAAATGTCGGACAGCATGGGGCAGACCAAAATGTTCCACACCAAAGCTTCCCCACTCTTTGTCAAAACATCCTCATGTGGAAATGTACTGTTTATGGTAAACATTCTACCATGAATGTGCTGGTTGGTTGTAATGCTGTGAATTAAGAAAGGAAAAGAAAACTTGTCAACAGTTTCTGTAAAACAAATGTAATAATATACAATTACTACAGTAATTTCTACAATTGACACAGGCCCCTACTACAACAATTAAGCCTAAGTATGTTACAGCTAAAAAATAACCAGTGTACACGTGGCCCTAAACAACAGCTGGGGTCAATTACTGCCTTACTTACCTTTATTGGGCCCCATTTTGTCAGAATTGACTAATGTCCATGATATAGCTGAACATTATTCACCTCGCATCACCCATGGAAAAAATATTCTTCAATAGTATACTTGGAGCTTTCATTACTCTTCAAAACCATGTCAATGAATGCCTGTTTTTATCGCAGATATATTTTAAACACAGGTATTCGCCATATAATGGTGACAATTCACCTGTAAAATTAAAATTCTCCAGTCAGTTACAATCTAGAAAACTGAGCAACTAGGCCTAATCAAAAATCAGTTTAAATACTGTACTTTGGCCTATGTCTGATTGTCTGTAACGTTACACTTTAGCTAATTTGTTTGTTTACTTTTTCCAGTCCTTCCGACCCTCTGGCAAAGGGCCGTTCGGCGAAACTAAACTTGGAACTGCTTCTGAAGGAAATACTGTTTAGGCCTAGGCCCTACATTATTGTACAGTATAAATTTACACCTGTAGGCCTAGGCCTAAGTTGTAACAAAAGCACTGTATTACTATTATTTAGTGTAGGCTATATACAGTGGTAATTTAGGCTACAGTACTTTTGCCATAGCCTAGCCTAACGTTAGCCCTATTGTGTGCCGCTACGGTTTCCAGCATGTCTTTGCTTGATCCTCAACGAACAAAATAACTGAAAAGTCTAACTTCTCACCCAATCTTCAAAGACCATTTGCAGGGAAGAAAGTTTCACCTTATGCTTGTCAATTGTATCCATATTTTGAAGAGAATGTTAAATGTATTGTGTAGATTGATTTCGGCAGTCACGGTGCTGCGCTGCGCTGGTTCAACGTACGTATACGTATGTATACGGATAACATAGACGCGCGCGAAGACTATGTACACTGGGATTGTGTACAGTCAACACGCAGCTGTACAGTTAATGAAGCCAAGTGACCACTTCTCTAGCATTCCCGCCTTTTTTAGATCTGCGCAAATGAGATTTCGCGGAACTGTGACTGACAAGGGGTCTCCCCCTATGTGTTGAATAATGTATAAGTAGGCGTATAAATGGATACAACGACACGGTAAGTGGACATTTTGATCTTTCCTTCTCTTAGAAATCAAAGATTTTTTAGGTTTTTTTCAAACATATACTGCAAAAATACGCTCCCAAAAAGAGGCATTCGATTCTTATGCCTCAAATTAGGACCTCAAACTTTGCGAGTACCTGACTCATTGAGGGATGTAAAACGATTCTTTTGTATCGACGTTTGAAGATTATAGTATAGGCTTTCTGTTGATACCAAAATTACGTAGTTTAATTTATAAATTGTTTTGTAAACAACTGCTAAACCCGAAGGGGCATTTAGCGTACAATATGTATGTAGTATGTACTATAGAACATCTGGTATTGGTAAATGTACACAGTTAACGTTGTATATCCAGACTACAACGTTACTGTTAGTACTATTCCAGTATGGCTCGGATAACGTCGGTCATAACAAAATAATGAACGACTATTATACTGTGGGATTTGCAGGACAGGTACCCATTGCATTTACATTCTTAAAAACTTCCAGTGTTGTTTGTAGACTTGTAGTCTATGAAATTTGAAGCTTCAGTTTTCATGGCATATTCAGTAACATTGCAATGTTGGCAAGTGGGGGGGGGGGGGGGGCTTACAATAAGTTACATGTAACTTTGTTGTAAGTCGGTAAACAGCTGGGACTCGTATGAATCACAATCAAGTCAGCCTGGATTAAGTAAACAAACTCCAAATTTAGAGGGTTCAACTTCAGTCTGGACATATTCACGGGTTATTATTCTTTCTTACCTGATAGTTACTGTGCCGCAAACAGAAAAACTCAGTCCTTTCCATCATTTTCCATAATAGATCGACCTACAGTATAGTGGTATACTGTTCTGTAATTAATCAAGTTATCTATTTCTATAAAGTCCCATAGGTAGCCTATAAATTGCAAAGCTGCAGCTTTGCAATTTATACATCTAGCCCTTTATAAGCTTATATCATTTCAAAACCTTACCCCATGTGGCCATTACGTACTACCATCTAAACTTTGACTTGCATTTTAAAACTACTGGTTAACTTTAATGAAGGAGTGCGGTTTCAGTGGAAACAGAAATTAGTGCTGTGAGTACTGGCTGTATGGCATATACCTAGCTTATATAATTTTTATTCAGTACTAACAAGAATTACCATCCCTCAAACTCAATCTTATCCTGGCTGACATGAATTGTCCCAAAAGCTCACCTCAATGTGGTGCTTAAGTTGGATTTCAAAAATCACAGGAACCCATTTGTGGGTTGCGTCATTTTTCACCATGGTAACTCATGGGAACCCATGGCCACTGTTGGGTTCTGTTGCAAAATGCATGGGTGGTAACTGATTGGTGGTAACCAGTTTTTGGGTTCCGTGATTTAATCATCAGAGGTCCACCACGCGATGGGGAACAATCGTTTCCCGTGAAATCTGACGGCCTGTAAACTGCAGTACAGTAAGCCTACTACTGATTAACAGACAGTGGTTATGACAGCCATGATATGTTCACTGGCAGTGGTCAGTTTTGTCACACTCTATAGCTATACCCAACTTTGCCTTAAAATGAATTCTCGTCAGTTTGGCACTCAATGAAATGAAAACTGTAAATTCATTCCTAGATTTTTTTACATTAATTATATATTTCTGATCTTTAAGGAGGTCACATAAAGGAGAACCATGTTGGGCAACATTTAGGTAGTTTCCTGCAAAAAACTGTATTGTTGCATTGACTGTTTGAGATACTATAGGCATATCAAACTGTCCTACTGCCAACGGTAGAAATGAGCCTGGAACATTCCGTCACCTCACAAGAGGACAGGATAGTGATGAATTATTATCCTAGCAGTCCAGCTATCATCATGTTATTTTTAGGACCAGTATTTCATGTGAAAAGAAATTCACAAGGAATTCAAAGTAAGATATCCCATTTGCCAAACCTCAGCTGATATACTCCTTCCCTTGCAACCTTATTGGTATTTGCCTTTGCCTTCAGTACTTTTCATTTTTACCCAGAGTAAATGAGGAAAATCAATAGCACTTGTTAAACATTGTACTGATGATCTTTCCTGCAAGGCCCTTCCTGTCTATAAGCAGGCCTATTTAGAAGGTCTCTCATTCATTTTCTTGCTCAATGTATTATGCTGACTGAGTGTACTACATGATGCATAGAATTTTTTTTTTATTTTTTTTCTTCAAAGAATGAACATTTGATTGAAGTTGATAGAGTTTCCTAGTATAAAGATTTTTAAACCAGCTTTTTAGTTAGCCCAACTTTTTTTAAAGTGAGGTAATTTTCACTGTTTTGGTGCAAACAAGATGCAGTTTTGCTCTGTGTCAACAGATCTTGCCATCATGACTATGACATTGTATGTGTATACAGGCATATCACATTCAAACAAGTATAAATAGCCTTCTAGTGCAACACTACCGATTAGTTTAATTTGTAAATGGCATTACAACTAACAATATGTTGCAAAAATGTCGAAGGAGCAAGTATCGCACCATTTTCTCTGAAATGGGAACAATATTGGTGAGGATGAATTAGGCTGCTCTTGTAACGTTAACGTTGTAACATAGGGCGACCTGCATTAACGTTCATTTCGCGAAAGTAGGCTCACTATATACTGTGTATATACTCTGGGCGCCACAATCGATTCGTGGTGGAATTTACCGAGTACCTGACTCATTGAGAATATTTTATAGTGCAAAAATGGTACCACTAGATAGAAAACAAAATTTTCTCTCTATTGAAGTAAAAACTGAGTAGTTTAAAACAACAACGAATAAATGCTGAACGATTTTGCAGAGCATTTGAAACCCATTTTAGACGTTTCATAAAATGGACTAAAATCCCAGTCCCCTTTGCCCGTAAGTTCACTCAGAACCAGGCACCGAAAGTATTTTTTACATCTTATTCATTGATTTTCACGGTTTTAAAGATTTTTGGGTTCCTAGTTTCTGAGATAATTGACTTTAAAAGTCATGACTTTTAGCTAATTAGTATTAAAATCCTTATGACGTCACGAAACGTCATGCATAAAATGTAAGAGAAGGAAGCTCTTTTCGAGCAGTTGCGATGTGACTGTGTAGCCTGTGTGCAGTACTGTTACTGCTAGAGTTTGAAATTGAAATGCTGTGAAAAAAATTGTAACCATGAAAATGATCTTTTAATTCTAAATTATAATTTTAAATGTTTTAAAAAATTAAGTTCAATTTAAAAATATTTTATAAACTTAAAAAATCTCTTTTAAATATTTTTGTTATACGAATCAATTGTTTTACTTTTTATACCTTTGCAGTGATCACTTCCTTGAACTTGAAACTACACAGAGGTGTGTAAAATTGACTCAACGTTGTGCAAATTGGCAGTTACACATGTGTTGTGTAGAAATTTTTACCCAACATTTTTTAGAGTGTAAAGTGATAATAGATTTGAGGTAATCAATATCTTCTTTGAAGCACTCTTAATATCAGAGGTTGACGTAATGCAAACGCAAATTGTATGAATATTTAATATTAACGTCATGATTTGAGTTGTCCTCGCCTTATCATTTAAATTTTGTATAGTTTCCGTTTACATGTAATTTAAGTTTCGTGATGACAAATTCGTTATCATATGTTCTCTATGAGTTTAGGGGAGTTTCGTTTTGGTTGTAATACAGTTCAGTCTAACAACTTTGCATTTTGCATTCCGTTTGTCTCTTACACTTTTATAAAAACCAAATAGAGTTTTTGTCATAATCAAAACTCAAACCTACTCTTCAAATTTTACCATTTTTCACCTACTTCATTTTCACAATATATATACTTGGTTTAAAACACTTACACGTCCATAGTCAAGTGTAACGATGAATTGATCCCCATTATCTGTCAGAGTGACGATATGGTCCAAAACGGTCCTTGTTTCATAAAGCTTGATTCCATTTATTTCAAATACCAGAGGCTGTTGAACAAAACCCATTGCATGACGAGACTGTCATTATATAGTCTTTTTAACTGAACTATACTTATGTAACAAATTCAAGGCAATGGAAGATATATATTTGAAAATAAATTGATTGTAATTTAATCATTCAGGCACATACGTAGTCAGCTGTGACCCTTGACCGCTAAATGAGAAACATGACCCCTAGACGGTAATTATGTAAGACATATTCAAAAGTCAAAGTATAGACTGCAATTATCTCTATTATGAAAATTTATCCTATAATAAATGTTAGCATAAAGGAAAAGCATATGCACAGTCATACATTAAAAAGTCAATCCTTTGTAAAAAATAACATCACAAAAACATGTCAAATAATTTTCGGCCATAGACATATGTGCATTCTAAATATGATACATCATTAACATCAAAGTCCACTGTCGCCTGCAACATCATGTGGGACTTAGGAAACATATTATCAAAGTGAGTCTCTTGATTCACTCACACAAACTGCTCAAATTTTGTTTAAGATAACCACATAGTAATTGTAAAGATAAGTGACAATAGGTGTTACGTGTTAAGCCCGGTTCACACCGCCACGACGACCCAAGACACGACGGCGACCACCCAACGGGTCGGCTGGGGTATGGGCGGTGTAAACACTCCCACGACTACGATTCCGTCGGGTCGTATGCCGTCGGCAAGATTAAACATGTTCAATCGTAGTGGGGTCTAGGCGGTACTCGTTGTGTTGGTGTGAACTCGTCTTCGACGCGACAAACAGGCCTCATGCGGTTTGCCCAATCAGAGCGCAGCATTCACCCATGGTCTGTTCAGCGCGAAGCCAACTGCATGTTTGCAATGTATGCCTGCTAAGCGGACTGTGATTTTGCGTTGATGAATTGCCCACAATGGTTGTACTGTACAGCAGGATAATGAACGAAATGACTCGAGAATAAGGAGCTATTCGTGTAGGGACCATCTTTTTTCTTCATTTTAACAAGTGTACAAAACGTAAGCGTGTTGGAGACGAAAGACATACGAACACTTCTTTTGAATTGTGGGGCGATGAATTTTGCGCTTAATCAGTCAGAGTAGACTAACGCCATGTGATAGACCTACGAACTGGAGGTTCGAAGACGGGGTAAACCCCAAAGATATTATAAGCATATATTCCACACGTTTACTTACACTGTTGCTGAAATTGATTCCTCATAGAGACGTAAATATCGGGGTGGAAGTGTAGATGAGACCTAGCGTTGACCAGTCTTACCGGCGATTCGTGTAAAAAACTAAAGCCGCATTAGCAAAAAAAAAAAAAATCCATCGTTCAAAGAGGTCAGTGTGCGTACGCTTTTAAAACGCATTACATACGCGAAGAAGACATTTCTCAGTGTATTATCAGGATTTTAGTTGATGCAAACTTCTGCGTGCTCGGAAAACGAACGCATTTATAAAAGTGCGTCACTTGAAGATACTTTGCGCAGAATAAGACGGAACAAGTCCGTTAACTTCAAACCAGTCATTGTGCGTTCATGTTCAAGCATTTACGTAGGCCTAGAATACCGAGCCAATTAGAAATTACTTCCTTTTTAAGGGGAATATTTTTCTTTCTATATTTATATTCAAAATAACAAGTGTTAATACCTTTGTAAGACATTCGTTCGCCTACGAAGGCTGGCAGATAAATCTGCAATAGCCGACTTGTATTCATCCTCTTACATGTAGGCACAAGCGTGCTGGGTGGAGACGGCGGTCAGAGCGGGGAGGTGTTAGAGGTCCTAACACCTCCCTGGTCAGGGAGTAGCACCGTAGTCTTCTTGAGCTTCTTTTTTCGCCTTATGTTTTTAGAAGAATTCTTTTGCCTCATTTTGATTGGAACTCCAGCTGGTGCGGGGAGGTGCATCCGCACGCACCCCCTCCTCCAGCCTACGTCCCAGGGAAATCACAGCCCTTAAGAGAAGCAAGCCAATGAGCCACAACTGGAAAAAAGGCCGTGGCCCGCCCGACTTTGACAATTCGGTTAGAAACTGAGCCGTTAAAGCCCATCTAACTTACTAATTCATATACCGAGTTCAATCTTTTAAAGGAAACGATACCCAAACTTTGGACAGTGTAAAAGGCCTACTTTAGAGCCTGTACACGCCAATAATTTCTTAATTGCGACCCAGAGGCCAAAAAATGAACCATTTCAAATTTATTGTAGGGCCTAAATCTCAAACCTGGAATAGCCTGATTGATGGCGCGCCACGTGCAGCGTCGCTCCATCGATTAGTGTCGGAGTGGTGTGACATGGTATTTTCGTGGGTTTAGGAAGGCGCCAGAATGTCTACGATTTATGCAGATTGTCTACGACAGGTGAAGTCTTGTCGCGTCGTAGGTAGTCGTGGCGGTGTGTACCGGGCGTTAGATGTCTGTCTAAAGTTTCTCAGTAAAACGGTGTGAACAACACCACTTTTCTACGACAGCAGTCGTACAGTAACAACATGAAAAATCACTTGGCCTTAGTTTCAATAAACTTCTCTCCACGTAAAGAGACTACTTTTGATAAGACCAATTGATGTTTGAAAAAGAACGCTGATCGTTCTGAACGCTGAACGCTGGTCGTAGCAGTTTCGACAATACACAGACGTTCAGCAGTAAGTAAAAGGTATAAGAAAAAATACTAAAGAGTGGGGCCTATTTTAAGTGTAAAAGAACGAGCTCAAGTGGATGCAAAAAGAAGGAAGCAGGGTGACGTATCTTAAATTTCTCTGAATTTGCAATCACACTATTTCAGAAGTATTTCATCTTGCTTTGGTATAACTTACTTTGGAATATCTTACCTCCTCAGCCACAGGAAGAGCCACACCACCTAAAACTACCACCACTCCGATGAGAAAGTAAACCGTACACGATTTGAACATTTGTAATTTCTTGTAGATTATGATCAGCGAGCTTCAAAATGGTTTGTGCTATTTTATGGAAAATGAAGACAATTATTCAGGATCATTCACTATAAACATAACGATGCAACACCCTTACCAAAAGGAGTACACTTAGAATAACGATTTTGATTTGTTTCTAGTGAGAAATCACATGTCGTGGATGTCTTCCATGAAAACCATTCCATAAGAGACTGTTTAATAGTGTCTCTTTCGTCTTACCATTGTAGTCAATTTTTCGATATCAAAGAGGAATGTCAATACACACTGCCGCCAGTGTTAGAAAAAAATACATCTTCCTCTTCATATAAACGTTTAAGGACGGACATGGTCAACTGGTATAGGTGGTGGGTTTTACGTAAATAGAAACGAGCATAGGGAAGCAAGAGATAATTCAGATCGAACCCACAAAATACCATGGTGAACTATTTACAAAATTCTTTACATTGGGAAGCAAACTAAATTTCTGTGTCAACTATGCACAAACCCTCACCAAACAAAGGCAAATTGCATAGGACTATGAACAATCTTACAATATTTAAAACATCTACCACTCTGGCGTAGCTAGACTTTTTCCGGGGGGGGGGACTCAGCTTTTCCGATTTATTTAAATTTGCGGCGCCCCGAAAGTTTGGGTACTTCTAATCAAATATCTGCAAATATCTGCAAATATGGAGCTTGTGTTGAAGAAATTAGTATAGATTCGGGATTTCCTATAAGGATATTTGGGGGACTACGGTACTGAAGAATCTGTGATTCTTAGTTATTGCTATCTGAAAAAGCATGTCAACTGAACATCGTTGTTGTTACATAATGTTATCTAAGGAGGGCGGATTGAGGATTTCCGGTGACATTCAAAAAGCTTCCGAACCTTTGTTGCTTTTTTAGACAAATTATGTCAAAATTAGGAGCCTATTTTGAAGAAACTTTTAGGGAAACAGCACTGTAGCGGCTTAGAAAAAATAACTACTAGACTGTTTTATTAACGACTACTTAACGCATTAGAGATTACAATTTGGGGCGCGAAGCGCAAGTAAAAGTGGCCCTTTTTAAAACGAAAAATTAAAAATTTGGATCTTTTTTAAGAAAGAAAATCCCACAGTAGTTGACTCGTGTTACAAGTGTCAAATTTCCTAATACTTTACCTTTTCGAGCCAGGGACAATCGTCCCCTGCCCTCCTGTAACTACGCCACTGTCAAAACTTTACAATCAACTCCTCAGCCAGCACCATAACGAGGAGATCCCACCATCTGCAAAACGTCCACCTAAAGTTAGCAACCGGAGTAGATTGGTTCCAACCCGCTTAATCTTAGCCGTCATCGACCCAGAACAATGTTTGCATATATTTCACTCCCTAAGTAAAAAATTGCCTCAGTTTCTACATAAGGCTAGCCAAACAAAGGGAAGTAAGCTGCGAAAGCTTGTGTGAAGTTGTGGTTCGTAGTTCTTTATCCGACGTTACCTAGCCGGTGAAATACTTTATTTTTCGAGAGCAGCAATTATCATGTTAACATTGGCAGGATTTAAGCAAAAGCGTAAAGTTCAACCCTTATTGAGATATGCAAGTCGTTCGAAAAATAAAATATACGCGGTTTTTTTTTTATGAACCAACTAGCCTGGTGTCCGTTCTTGTTTCTACACACCGAACGCCATCGGTGCTGCCTTTTCACCATGGAGGGATTTGTCATGAGATCTAGTAATGCAGCTAACAGCGCATCAAACAAAACATGGTTGTTCCTTTCTTCTGTTCCTATCGACTGTGGTCTGAAAAACCCTTAATTCAGAAAGTAAATCTTCCAGATTTGGTGCTTTTTTATTGACATCAGTCGGTTATTGCATGACTGTGGTATTAGATCCCACATAAGTGTATTAGTAGCTGATCAGACTTACGTGAGGAGATCATCCAGGGTTTTTTACCACTCTCAGGCAGGTTCTCAAAGCAACACTGCCAAAGGAAATAGGACATAATCTCCCACTCCTTACATCCAGTGCAAGGGCACGTGTCATTCCTAATAGGTTAGCGAAGGCACTTGACATTATTTACGATGGCGTCGTATGCCTTTTGTCCCAGCAAGTCTCGGCCGTGATTTTAAAGTGACCTACTGTGGACTACGCGACACAATTCCGTTACTAGAAGCATATTGGTGTAATTTGAAAAAGTGCTGGACCCGTCCCGACTCAGCAAGTTGGTTACAAACTTAGAAGTAAAATCTCATCTTTCTAAGTAAAATATGTAATGTAATGACTATATAAGAATTATTTCGAACTTTCAAATGGCAAGCAACCTCATGTATCTTTTACTGTAACCCTAAGAGTAAGCTTCAGTGTTATTTAGAACACAGAAAGTGGAATTAGTATGAATGGTTTGGCTTTCCTTAACAAAACATTTCGCTAATGACTGATTGGAATTTTTCGGAAATTTATTCGACCGTGAGAAGTCTAAGTCACATTACAGTTACTACATTTCCCTTTAATGTGAATGATCATTTTCTGCTATTACCTTCAATTAAGACTAATAAAGAAACATTGCAGCTGTTGCAGTAGGCCTATCACAAAACTGTACTTGACCCCACACTGCTATTAAAATCTCCATAAATCGCAACATTTCAACACGGATATACGACTTTTCTTCAAAAGAAAGACTTACCTGTGGGTATAACTTTACCGATTGGGTAGCTGAAGAGATTTGCTGCTTAGAAAGGAGGAAACGTCCGTCTCAAACCTGAGAGAGGAACGTTCATTTATACATTTGAGGAGAACAAAGCTCTTGACAGACGGAAATATTGTCACAACCATAAAGGGAAAAGCAAACAAAATTATGCGCTTTAGCGTTAAACAGTTAAGTAAAGCAAAGTTAAAATTGTTCGTCGCCTACTCAATAAACACACCCCTAACATGTTTGAAGTGTAGTTATTCTTATACTTTGGCAAAACATTTGCTACAGATGTTGTCAGCAAGAGCTTGTCTAGAATTTTCGGTGTGGCAACTCTTCTTAGACGTCTGATCAATTCAGAGTATTGTTATTTAGTTTAAGTGACTGATTTAAAGTTAAAGGTTGCACCTTTTGTCGCCTGTAGAGAATACTTACCTGCAAATCGCTAGTGGAGCTACGTCATTCCAATTTAATTTGTAACATAGGTCAGGGAGGTGTAAGCATGGGGGTGTCGATTTTTTTTTGGGGGGGGGGGACAGGGGGGATGTCTCTCAACTTTTTGAGTGGAGGGGAAAGTAACGTAAAAGTCCCCCCACTTTTTGTGACGTAAAACTTAAAAATTTGGTACTACCGAAAAGACTATACATGTAGGTTATGAAAGGTGTCCTCTACCGATTACGATCAACTAGCTTTCTGGATCAAAAATTCCAAATGTTTTCTTTGCAAATCCCAAATATTTTCGAGCTCTCCGTGCGCTTGCAGTATCATTGATGTTCTGTTTTCACTTGCATATAAAACATACATTGTTCATCGGTCTCTATGATTATGTCGATTGTTCGTGTGCACAGGGCAGCAGGTGTGGTTATGAAGGGGCACAATATTTAGGAATATGAAGAAGATGAATAGTCCTCCACTATGTTTTAATTAAATCTGTAATCTCTAGTGAATTCCTCGTCACTCAGAATATTGAAACAGTTAGCACCATTTTGCATTTAGGCTCCTTCTCTTAGACACCCAGTGGCGTAGCTACATGCGGCAGGCGGCTCTGAAAAATAAAGAATTCAGAAATTTTGCAATTTGTGAAACCAGTCTGTTGTGTGGTTTTGACAACTCATGAAATTTCGAAATCTCCACTTGAAAAGCTACATATTCGTCATTATTTGTTTCAAGGAAGCAAAATTTCCGCGGGCTTTGCGCGCCACAAATTCCGATTCTTGAGCAAAAGTTGCTCGCTCATACCTTTAGTAAAATTTTCCGAACTCTCGACTTTGTAAGTGAAAAAACGGAAATTGCTATATGTAACCCCAGATTATGAAGTGACACCAGTAAATGCAGTGCTATTTTCATAAATTTCCTTTCATAAAATTCAAAATTTTCTCCTATATAAGCTCTTGACTCAAAACATTTCGTCGGAGAGGTGCATTTCGTAGGGGTTGGATAACATAATGTTGCAACAACGATCTTTGGTCGGTGTTCAATCTCAGATTTTCCAATATGATATGCAAATTCTTCAATAATCACGTAGCTTTTCAAATTTTCTTACAGGACACCCAAAATGGAATCCCATCTTTTCTGCAATATAAGCTCCATAATTTCAAATTTTTGAAAAATGAAAAATTTCAACGCGCTTTGCGAGCCGAAAATTACGTCCCTGCTGCAGTGGTGTTCACACTTAAAAAATCGTAACATCTTGATGCTTGCCCAACCCTCCCCCTTCCCGAAAAACGTTTAGCTACCCCGCTTTACACACCCTACCAGGACAGGAGGAAAAATTTATGCCATACCCCCCCCCCCCCCACTTTGAAAACCAGATCGACGCCCATGGCTGTAAGAGATGGCGTAAGCTAGAGAAATCTCTCAGAAAATATTGATTAAAAATGATACTATCCTCTACAAGCATAACGAAATTTGATTAAAAAGTCACCTTTTTAATGTCATTTAACTATTTTGAGTTTTCTTCTTAATGATATTCTCCTTCTTTCAAAGTCTAGTAATCCTGTAACGAAAGCCATTGCCAAGATACTGCGTTGATCTTTGTGATTATCTAATACATGTGGAACGTTTTCTCCCCTTTGTCTGTTTGTGTTGCCCTGACTTGCAAAGGTTTTGTGAATAATTTAAAAAATTATCTAGTCACGATTTTTTGAACACGGAATTGCAAGGTTACGTACTCATTAGTGACCCAGTAGTTTTCAAGTAGAATATGGGTTATGTCTAAGTTTCACCATTTGTCTTTGGAATGTGAAAAAAACTTCTAAGGTTTGAAATAACAAATTTTAAATAACTGACTAAAGCAATGAACCACTTTAAGTGGAATTTCAGGAATCAGATAGCACTTACGTCTCATGTATGCACCTAGGCCAAAGCTGGAGTTGAGGGTAATTTGTCCATCACTTACACTTCACTGTAAATATATCAGAGTCCAAAAAATCTTGCTTCCATGTGTGACAGTATGGTCAAGTGGTAAGAGCATCTGACTTGCAGCTCGTAAATTTCAACTCCTGGTAGGGTCATTCGAAATTTTTAATGTGGAACGTTTTGTCATCGTTCTTGATGCTAAGCGAAGGCAGTGGAATAGAGAAACAAGCCAGATAGGCCAAAATGGCAAAAACCCTTGACCATCCCGATTAAAACCAATTGGTTAGAAACTCGGCCGTTCAACTTCATCCAGCTAGCTAGTTAGTTCCATGTATGCTGTTTGTTACTTGTGACATGGGAACAAAATGCCCAAGCTTCACTTATGTTAGGAGAGTCAACTTTACTTTCTAGCAAAAACCCGTTGGAATTATTTCAATATCTTTTATTGTTGTAAAGACAAACCTCTTCAAAGTTTGAGTGTTTCTGAAGCAATTTGTTGTTTGGACTTGTTGCACAGTGCTGGCATTCATTTTTGCAACCCTTAATGATTTTTCCCCTCGATAATGACGTTAATACTGAAATGAGAAATGATGCTAACGTTTAAAAAACATTTCGGAAGGCTTTAAAAAAAGGGGAAAAAATCTGCTTTTTAAACCCTAGAGTTATGATGCATGCGCAATTTTGAAACAACGTTCATTAAGTAAGATTTTTTTCCTTTAATGCCTACATTCTCATTGGAACAAATGCCTAAAATGAAGTTTGGAGCACGTTTGTAGTAGCACCATGATTGGTGACTACAAATTAATGTTGACAATTTATGACCTCTAAGTAGACATTGGTGTAACAGGTGGGCCTCACTAACATGAATTAAAAGAATACAGAAAAGGTTATAAAATCATAAATTCTGCGACTCTTGACACTGAATCGACGACCATTGTCATATTTATGAAATACCCTTACTTTTTGAAACGGTGGACGTGCAGAATTTGAAAAAAGGGTCTGCATTTTCAGCGATGCAATTCCTTATTCCGTCTTATAAATAAACAATAAACTTTTGAAGAATATTTTGTGCACTAAAATACATCTTGATTTCCTCGATTTCACTTAATAGGAGAGTGTAGAATTGTACGTAGCCGATAAAATTAAGACAATTTAAGGCTTATGCACGCCACGTATGGCTGACTTCAGTAGCCTCTCTGATTTGTCTATAGTAGATGAAGAGATGGCTACAACAATTAGGGAACAAATTCAAAACACCGATTAAAAGGAACTGCTTTAAACACCCTCTACACCAGTGGCGTAGCTACTGGGGGGCAGGGTGGAAAAATTTTGGGGGAAATTTGATGAAAATGGGGAAATTTGATGAATTTTCTTATTCTTACAAAAATTTCTCAAAATCTTTGGTAGAATAAGAATTTGTGAGATATTTTTCATACATAATTCGTATTTTTATGCAACAAATTAACTCAGATTTCGTCAGTGTCGCATGAACCGGCCCAACTCGTGTTCCACAGAAATGTCCTCGCCGCGTAGCAGATTGAATGTTCTCTTGTATACGCACTAGGGTTATGATCAGTGCATTTCAGTGCACACATTCAGGTATTTAACAACAGCTGATACAGTGCAACTAACACTGAAAGGCTGTAATCCCGAACTTATCCCCTTGTACACAGTCTCTGTGTTGTGCACTTTGGGAATTCAGTAAAAGGATGTGAAAACTGACAAGTCACTACCATAGACCCCCGGGGTTATAATGTTGTTCTACAAATATATTAGTAGCTATGCCGATTTTACTCTGTGTTCGTAAGATGGATGGGGCTGAAACAATCCATGGCCAACAATAAACTTAAAGTTAGTCTAGAAATTAGAATGAAAGGGATCCATTGGCATACTTAGATTTTGTTACTTAGCCTAATCCTTGGAGGCTTACAGTCTAGTTCGGGAAAATAGCTTTCCGCTCACTTGGGGTGTAACAATAAACAGGTCAATGAGTACCTTGTAGCCTTCTACACTCAACAGACTGCTGTTCTAACAGGATATCCTCTGTGATCGAGCCACTCTTAGGCCTCCTTAGTGGCGTGCGAAGGGGAGACCATTGGGCCATGCCCCTCACAGATGCCATTTTTTCTTTGTTCTTAAAAATACGTAGTCTAACTTTAGTAACACACATTTTATTCAAAATTTAGCATATGTGGCACCAGATTGCTTATAAGGAGACCCAATTTTTCAAGAATTTTCAAAGGGGAAGGATTGTCTCTGCAAGGTCCTTCAGTGATGCCATTTTTTTTTTAATTCCTATAAATAGACCTAGGCAAATTCTGTCAAATTCCAATTTTAACCTAAAATGGTAGACTCTGTTTCCCACTGGTGGCATCGACAAAAAAAAGACAACATGTTTAGATTCTCTTTAAAAACATGAATAAGCTATTTTTGGCCATCTGAGGGGTCTAATTTTTCGAAATTTTCTTTACGCTCCACGCCAACCAACGGTGGCGCTTCGTTCAATCTTTTGGGCAAAATTACATTTGTAGGGTCAAATTAGCTCTTAACTCTCTGATCACTTTGCAGTTTGCGAACATATTTTGAAGTGAGCGTTTTATTGCAAAAAACAAAAGAAGAAAGCGACTCGTTAGATTCTTCGTATAAGTCAGGAAAATGCTATTTCCGGCCATCTGAGGGGTCTGATTTTCGAAATTTTCTCTACGCTCCGCGCCAACCAGTGGTGGCGCTCCGCTTAGATAATCTTTATGATAAAATAACGTTTTGTGGCCAAGAAAACCCACAATTCTGTACCGATCAATGCTCTTTTATTTTGACTCCTAAAAGTGTGCAAATTTAATGACAAGTTTTACTTCGTAAGGTAGCATAAATGGCATAAGAATGCATGTAAAGACACAAAAGTTTCAGTTTTATCCTCATGGACCACCACGATTAACTTTTAACACTGTTCCTGTCAAAGTCGAAAATCTTGCACCATTTTGCATCTAGGCTCCTTGAAAACGTCAAAAAATTTCCGGACATCCCCTCCCCTTAGACCATACTGCATGCCCCCCCCCCCCCTTCAGAGAAATTCTGCGTACGCCACTGCGTTACTACATACAAATTAACCAGATATTGTTTACCAAAATAATATACTGTGTTATTTCCGATTGCTCTATGTTATACTTTAAGATTAAAATGCAGGTAATATTACAAAATGACATGGTAATGTTGTTTTACTTGTAAATTTGCATATTTTATATGAAATACATACACATTGACCGGGAAAAGTTTTGAGGAAATTTCAAACCTTTGCCCCCCCCCCCTAGAAAAAATCCTAGCTACGCCACTGCTCTACACCACAGCGTAACGATAGTTGTTGACGTTTTTAGTAATTTGCAGCAAGCCAACGTTATTTCATTTCATGCTGAACGTCCTCACATGTGAAACAAATTCCTTATGTGAAATTGGGAGTAAGGTTGTAGAATAATGAGTTATGTGGTGAACGTTCCAGACGTTTCACTATAAAACATGAGTGTTTCCTTTCTTTTAGAATGAGACCAATTAAGAGCCACATTTAATAAATTCCACGTTGGTGTAACAGGTGCATATTTCTTATAAGAATTTAGAGAATCCATACGAGTTATGAAATCATATATTCAGCAATGTTTAATGCCAACTTTACGACTAATGTCATATTTATGAAGTACCCGCCAGGAACACCTGTGAATTTTACCACAAGATGGGTTAATAATTGTTACATTACGGGTTGAAGCTGGTGAGGGACCCTGGACAGTTTGCCACATGAATTTTGCACTTTTGTTTTCTCTCATTTTAAAAGTCGGTGAACGTGCAAATATAGCAAAAAGGGTACGGCTCATTTAGCCGACAGAAGCAGTTCACTTTCTAGAATTGAGTGCAGTTCAAACACGGCCAACCAACACCTGGATCATATCAGTGCCATATTCAGCAAATGCAGAACAACGATGGTTGTGAAAATTACATTTTCAGATATCACTTTTTTATATCAAAATTTACTTTGATGACAAACAATGAAATAGAACAAGTAACCCTATCACTATACACCAACTCAAGCTATGGTCAAATTGTTGACCAAAACCATGGTTAAATGTTTCCAATTAATAGTCATATTTGACTATACATTGGAAAAAAGTGACAAAAGTCTTGGGCAGCGATTTGACTCGAGTTTAAGTCGTACTCACTTGACCAAATCTATGGTTAAATTGATAGCAGTGTTTTTAGCGTGTAACTGTTTTTTGTTTCTCACGACGGGAGAGTACGAGCATTCACTATAGTTTTACGTACGCCCTGATTACAACTCGTAGCAACGCGTGGGAAGCAGTTTTGAATATTATCATCTTGTAGCAATTTTGATCTAAGGTCAAGGGTGACAATTGCTATTTAAACATAGGGTACTGGCATGGGTAAGAAACCTCAAAAGTTTCTCCACATGCTCCTATGGTCCTTTTAAAAAAATCAACAAAATGAGAAAGTGAAAGACTATTGAAATCTTGTACTGCTTCCTTTCATTTTTTTTGTATCGTAAATACTTTTGTACTATGATTTCCTTTACCATGTAACCTAATTACTTATGCATTCTACTTATGATACTCCCCTTGAAATTATTTCACGCACTAATTATTATTTGAAAATCATTTGTGTAATTAGAATCCTTTTTAAGGTACCGTGGGCAACTGCATTTCATGTACTTTCCTGTGTAGGTCAATTTGATTGCAATTCCGCCAAGACGCACATTCGTTTACTTCAGTTTGATAAAGGTCTAGACCAAAAATTCAGATCTTTGATATGCATTGTACTGTGACTTCTTTTATCTCCTTTGTGAATTTCAACTGTACATCGACGCTGAACTACCATGGGTTACAAAGTATTCAGTTTGTCCATACAAGTACTTTGGAGCACTTCTGTATATGTGAGTTTGCTTACATGTATTCGTTAACCCAAAGTTAATGTATTAGGGGCATTGGAATAATATGTATGTAAACAAAGTATATATTCAGCGAAGGGAAAATGCGTCAAAGCAGTAGCCTGCTTTCTATTGGGTATTTCTTTTCACTTGCTTAATCTCATTGAGGACTTGTGATGCAAAACGTTGCACGCAGTGCAATGTGTGGTAATGAACTCCAGACCTTATCCGTGGAAAACCACTATTCACATTAATTCATTGTCATCCATTTACTCTTTCTCATCTATTGGAGGCGAACACATTGATTTTTTTAAACAATATGTATTTCGATTTATTATGTCCGGACTTTTTTGAAATCTTCAACAAATTTAACTACTTTGATTGGTTTCTCGAAGCAATTTCACATATAATTTTACGATCTTGGTCAATTTTTGGCTGTTATAAATCAATGTGCTATCGTGGATCAGAAGTATTGTGTAACAAATTGTTAAACGAAACTATGATTATCGTTTTAGGTTAGCCATCTTTACCTTCTGCGGTACTTTAACCCTCGTAGATAAAAGTACACAAAGATTCTCGTACCTCCCAGTAACAAGAAACGGGCGCCATGTTAGAAAAGTAATTACAGACTTTTCCAACTCCAGTGTTAAAAATATCACGTTATTCGGTGGCGCTATGTACATTCGTCTTAACAAATATATTTTAACTAAACTCAAAGAGGATGATGGAATTATTAGAATCCAAGATGAAGGTTCAGGGTTCACCATAATGGACAAGGATGATTACCAACACAAGATAGAACAACAGCTCACCAACCGCCTGCATTATAATAAAATGACGGGAGATCCTTTTAACAAATTACTCAGAAGGGGTTCAAATGAAAAATTAGTGATGAAATTTTAAGTGGGATAACCGAAGGGAAACCTAAACACAGGCGTTGCTTACGGTAATGTATAAACTCACAAAGTCGGTAATCATTTAAGGCTTAAAACTTCTTGTTTTGGAACTGCCATCAAACGTTTATCAGCTTTCACTGTGTAGCAATGTGTGGTAATGAACGCCAGACCTTATCCGTGGAAAACCACTATTCACATTAATTCATTCTCATTCATTTACTCTTTCTCATCTATTGGAGGCGATTTTTTTTTTGCATTGATTTTTTTAAACAATATGTATTTCGATTTATTATGTCCGGACTTTTTTGAAATCTTCCACAAATTTAACTACTTTGATTGGTTTCTCGAAGCAATTTCACATATAATTTTACGATCTTGGTCAATTTTTGGCTGTTATAAATCAATGTGCTATCGTGGATCAGAAGTATTGTGTAACAAATTGTTAAACGAAACTATGATTATCGTTTTAGGTAAGCCTTCTTTACCTTCTGCGGTACTTTAACCCACGTAGATAAAAGTGCATAAAGATTCTCGTACCTCCCAGTAACAAGAAACGGGCGCCATGTTAGAAAAGTAATTACAGACTTTTCCAACTCCAGTGTTAAAAATAGCACGTTATTCGGTGGCGCTATGTACATTCGTCTTAACAAATATATTTTAACTAAACTCAAAGAGGATGATGGAATTATTAGAATCCAAGATGAAGGTTCAGGGTTCGCCATAATGGACAAGGATGATTACCAACACAAGATAGAACAACAGCTAACCAACCGCTTGCATTATAATATAATGACGGAAGATCCTTTTAACAAATTACTCAGAAGGGGTTCAAATGAAAAATTAGTGATGAAATTTTAAGTGGGATAACCGAAGGGAAAACTAAACACAGGCGTTGCTTACGGTAATGTAAAAACTCACAAAGTCGGTAATCATTTAAGGCTTAAAACTTCTTGTTTTGGAACTGCCATCAAACGTTTATCAGCTTTCACTGAATTCTATCTCAAACCACTTGCCGAACACTTACCATCATTTCTCAAGGATACCTCTGACCTTCTCAACAAAATTAAGGAGATCAACAAATGTGAGCCTTTATGCGCTAACATTATTCTTGTATCATGTTCCCCAATTTCGACAACAATTTAGGCATTTGCCCTGTCTCTCAATA
Organism: Holothuria scabra; assembly: GCA_037179385.1. NCBI lineage: Eukaryota > Metazoa > Echinodermata > Holothuroidea > Aspidochirotida > Holothuriidae > Holothuria > Holothuria scabra. The sequence continues at coordinate 48,619,098 of CM074185.1, forward strand.
CATCAACACCAGATAAAACCAATTTCTTCCAATGACACACACTACAGAGATGACATTGTCGATGTTGGGACGCATGGCTTAACCAAACTCCGTGAATTTAGAGATTTCCTCAATTCTCTGCATCCTTCGATTAAGTTTAAACTTGTACATTCTACCATGTTTTAGATGTTTCCATCCAAATGATAGATGGATGTTTAACTACAAATGTTTATGCTGAACCTACCGCTAGTCATCTATACAGTTACACACTAAAAACACTATTGTCAACTTAACCATACATTTGGTCAACTAGTACTGTGTGTGACTTAAACTCGAGTCAAATTGGTGACCGAGACTTTTGTCAATTTTGACCAATTTATAGTCAAATATGACTTTGAATTGGTAACATTTGACCATGGTTTTGGTCACCAATTTGACCATAGCTTGAGTTGGTGCATAGTTCACCACGGCATTTTAGAGTGTAATATCGTTATTTCTTTTGCCCAAAATTTCTTATATAACCCGTAGAGTGACCAAGTGTTGTACAAGACTGTGTAAAGGCTGTGACCTAACTGGTTTTTTAAGCTACTTAAATATCACTTTGATTTTGTTTGAAAGTTTAACATCATGGCGCGTTTTTACTTTTCAAGCAAAGTTTTGAAAGAATCCGGGATTGCCTAGGAGTTTCTCTTTAAAGGGAAATATTGCGTTTGTTTTACAGGAAAAATTCATTCCATGAAAATATTTATTGATACATAGTGATAGATTATTAAAACTAAGGAAGCATGGTAGCCTGCTTTTCAAGAAATATGTTTCCAAAGTTGATCACAAATAATTTGATCCCCCAAACTTTCAACATTTAAAAAGATACAACTTCCATAACTCTTCTTGTGCATAATATTTTGAAGAGGTGAAACTACTGCTGTGGTTTAGTGTTGAGACTGAATAATTTGATAATGACCACATCTATTTTCTTTGCATGCTATGTTGTAGTATTTCGAACACAATTTTTTCCATTTAAGTAATCACATACCCGATTTTAATGACTGCTTTACCTGCACGAAAATCAGATCTGGCGAAATTTGGATGGGGTTATCCCCTTTACCTGGTCACGTATTTAGATGAAACATTTTGTGCCTTCTATTTTGCGCCTTCTATTTCGAGTTCAAGTATTTTCCAAGTTTACGACTGTGTTTACCAATAGGTCCTACACTTTGCGTGCCACCAGGGCAAGGCATACTTGTCGTTTCTATGTGAGTATAAACACTGAAATCATAAGAGCGATCTTAGTCACTCTCCCATGAAAAGTGAAAAGTGAGTTACTCTTCTAGAGAGCAATTTATTTCATGACTGGAATTAAATTCTCTCAAAAAAGAGTGAAATTTTTATTAAAGGAGCGACGTTTGCCTTTTGATGGCATTTCTACAATAATCACTCCCAAAAAGTCTTCAGTGCACGAACTCTCGAGGAACTCTCACTCTGCCTGGAGTGAATGTCACTCTTTTTGGAGAGAATTTTACTCTTCTTGAGGTAAATCAACACTCTAACGGAATGAATTCACCCTTTGCACTTTATTAGAGAACGAAAAAGTTTACTCTTAATTTAAGAGTGTAAATGTATGACGAATACAGGGGACGATCGATGATCAGTATTGTAGAAGACATTGGCTGTTTTCTATCTGAACTGCTGAATCCTTTTGAAGACGTTCTGTAAAAATGTCTTTAGACTTGCAGAACAGAAAATGAGGAAAATGAAGATTACAGAAAAGTGATAGTAATCTTTGAAATTTCGTTGTCAGCACATTTTCTGTAAAAAGTGGCGTATGATGAGGTACATCTGTCACCTCAGATTTTCCCTTGCCCATCAGTTTCGCCTCATGTAAGGTCAGTTAGGTGCTGAGTCAACTTAAGGTACATAATATGTTTTTCCTGGAACTTAATTTTTCACCCAGAAGTATGCTTAAACCAACACCGCGACCTGGTATTCACACAATCCGACGCCGCTCCTGTCTGCAATATTTATACCAGTGGCGTAGCCAGGATGGGATTTTTTTGGGTGGGGGGCAGGCCAGGTAACAAGTGGGGGGGGGGGGCTGGTACCTCCGAGCGTCAGGCACGGCAAGACTATCCAAGCGGAGCGCCACCATGAGTTGGCGCGGAGCGTTCAAGAAAATTTTGGGCTTTAAACCCCTCCAGATGGCCGGAAACGGCACTTCCTATGCGTTTTAAGCTGGATGTACCCAGCCTTGAAATACGAATCTCATGTCTGCGATGTCTCAATGATGAGAATAAAAAATCAATCTATGAAAAATGGCAATACATACACTTTTTAGGGACCCCAAAACTGGGCACTTCTGATCTGTGGCCTGGGGGATAAGACTAAAGGGAGCCGGTATCTCGCTTTCCCTTCGGAAAAATTGTAAACTTCAGAAGCACGTAGATCGCAAATGCGGCAATATTTGAATCTAAGCTGAGCGCCACTATCAGTTGGCGCGGAGCGTACAAGAAAATTTTGGGCTTTAAAACCCCTCCAGATGGCCGGAAACGGCACTTCCCAGGTGTTTTAAACTGGATGTACCCAGCCGCAAATGCGGCAATATTTGAATGGATTTCAGCTTACCTAAGGCAGTACTTCACCCTTTAACAGGAAAACCAAAAGTAGTTGCGTCCCCTTCTGAGAAACTTTCTTTGCGTTAGATTTCCTAGATGCAAAATGGTGCTATGTTTGGCAAAACTTTGAACTTATTATAGGTCTGAGTTTTCGGATTTTCCCTTTTTGGGGAGCATGAAAAATATAAGAATATTTTTAGTTTTTGTAGAGATTTTACAAGAGACATACATACTACCAAAGAAACAATGTGCAAAATGGTGCATTATTTGTTCATCGGTACATTACGTAGTCAAAATTAAAATACTACGAATAAATCCCTCAAAATAATTGAACCTCAAAGCAGAAGTATGGATCATGTGGGAAACACATGAAATCCGGACCTTGTGGACATTTTACAAATCCCCCGGACGCCAGTGCCAACTAGTAAAAAGAGGACTTGACGAAAAATCGTCCTACAGTGGCACTTGTAATGGGCAAGAGTGAGGAACGACATAGGCCCACTTGTTAAGGATGGATGGGAAGAATTATCCGAAGGCAGTACCTTACCTTTATCTGCTTACGGCATATTTTGTGTATAATAAAGTATAGGGATGGTCGTGTAAGAGTGGTCTCCAGTGTACGATTGCCTTATTTTCAATAAATCAATCAGCCATCCGAAAGGCAGAAAGGGTCTTAACCTAACAAAGTCACATTAAAGTTTGTCGTCAAGACTTTCGTTTCATCTTCGAAGTGAAATGCAATAAACGACAGTGCAGATCACAAACGGTAGGCCTATCTAATTTAGTGGAAGTAGGTATTTTAAAGTTATTGCTTGATTTCATACGTGCGGACAAAATGTGTTTCACACACATTCATCAATGTTTTTTTTTTTATAATTTTTTCACATTTTTTTATTTTAATTTTTTTCAATTACTCTATCAGAACGCAAAAAATTTGGGGGGGGGGGGGGGCCGGGCTAGGCCCCCCAGGCCCCACCCCCCCCGTGGCTACGCCACTGATTTATACATCTCTTTTTTGTTGTTTTGTAAGTTTACAGCAATCCAAGTTTGAGAGTGAATTACATTAGAATCAATCTCAATCAAGACGGTAAATTGTTAAAAATTGAAATCATAATATCAGTCAACGTCAGAAAATGTATGACTGAGGTACTTAAAATTGTCACATTCCCTGTCCACTTAGCACTCATTGTGATGAAAATTAAAATTGCAACCACAGTCCTGTATTTGCACCACCCAATTTTCAGTATTGAAAGCGACTTAATACAAGGCTTTGTTTCGCTTAAGGAAGATCAATTAATGTCAGATATTTTTTTTGAGCACCTTTTCTTAGCCTTGCACCAGACCCCTAACTTAAGGAGTCGTTTTAGTTCGAACGCTTCTCAGCATTACTGACTGCAGACACAGACAGCGTCTCTGAGGGCAGCACTCGATGCAATGAGAACCTTATCAAATATACAAGCAAATAACTACCAAGAACGCATCAATATCTCTCGAATTACTCATCTTTTTTTTTTTTTCACCAGTCATTTGCATGATTTCAGACAAACACTTTCACCCGGTTTCACACGTTATCCACAAAAATGTAGAGATCCCCCCCATCACTGCTTTTAGAGTTGAGAAAAATTTAGCCAACAATTTAGTTCAGGCTTCCCACCCACAAACTTCTTTCGACGACACGTTTGGTACCTTTCCATGTAACCGTTCGAGGTGTAATACATGTCCAGTTGTTGGCAAACACGACATCCTCAACATTTCAGGCCCCAGCGGCAATAGCTTTATTGTCAAACAAAGATTGTCCTGCATTTCCTCTTATGTAGTTTATATTTTAGCATGTGGGAGATGTAACTCGTTGTATGTGGGAGAGACCAAGCGCCGCCTCGCGGATCGAGTCACCGAGCACCTTAGGTTCATCAAACAGAATCTCCATGGATAGCCGGTGGCTGCACATCTTAATCCCCCTTCACCTTGTTCTATACAACATTTAACTGTTACGGCAGCTGTAATGTGCCGAGGCTTTGATCGTGACCGTCTTAGTGCTGAAAACCGACTGATCATGAGGCTAGGTGCTCTCGCTCCACACGGCCTTAATGTTAGAATTGACCTTTTGTAATATTCACCCCTTTTTGAGCCAGTTTTTACTCCTTTTACACTTACCCGTTTGTGCTCATTTTTTACTGTGTAGCCCTAATTATTATTTAGTTTTTGCTTACTTTTTTCCCCCTTTTTCCGGCAATGTTCGATTTGTACGTGCACTTTTTCATCCAGGACTCTCTTTTTCCTTTTTTTTTGATTTGTGTTCCATCCTTCGCACTCATGTTTTTTGACAGTTCTGTTTTTGCAGCGATCGCTTCGGATTTGATGTTTGTCGTGTCCAATTTTTACTGCTGGTTGTTCAATGTGGTTTTTGCCACCTGATGAAGGGTTTATACCCGAAACGTCGTGGAGTTTCCCGCAAACTTTTAAGCACTTTTTATTATCTCTTTTCTACCTACACATTTCAACATTGTTCCGCAGCATTTCGACCTTATATATATATGTATATATATATATATATATATTTATATATATATATATGTATATATATATATTTATATATATATATATTTAAATAACTATTAATGAAAAAACAAGACAACTTGTAGTTTCAGTTTCAAGAATCTATTTGAAATTTTTAGCAACACAGTGTCTTTCTCAAAAAACAACCCAAAATGACAAGAAGACTCCAACATTCTCTACACAAATAGACATAAAAAGCAAGAAATAAAAGAAGAATAGAAATTTACTAGACCGGACCTACATAAGGTACCACTTCTATAAACAGAAGCGTTGCACTGGACGAGGAAGAAAACAAAGAAGAAAAGAAAGCTGAAACACCGGCCAGCAACTAGAAAACGGGATTAACGAAACTCCTATTAGACAGCACGCGAGGGCCGTCTCCGCGTCTTTCTGTTCTTGCTGTCAAAGCGATCACTAGAATTAAGACCACCAGGCCATATTGTACCCAGTTTGTTCCACATTCATTATCTCTCAATAGAGCCAAGTTTTCTGCGTGCCTTATCCAAAACATATCCGGGGGGAAAGTAGGGGGCCACATGGATTGTAAAATTATTAACTTAAACTCATTAGGTGAGTGTTCCGACAGATGAGAGTACAGTCTAAACTAAAACTTCATGAAATCGTTACCCTCCCCCTCACTCCCTAACCTAACTCCATTCCCAAGGGCACAACGATGCTAAGCCATACGTTCTTTAAGATTTGTTGCCATCCCCACATATTGCATCCCACATTCTGGACAGAAAATACAATAAACCACCCAAGTAGCCGTACAATTGACATTAGCAGCCTTCACTTTTTAAACTCTACCATTTGACTTACTGGTAACCTTATTGGTGTTCGCAAGGCTCTTGCATAATATGCATTTCCTATCACAGTAATTACCGGGACCAAAATTATAATCCTTTGAGTTAACCTTTGCCCTGACCAGTAAACGACCCAAATTTGGAGTTTGACTAAAGGATAGTAATGGTCTATGGGGCACCCTCTTCATAATCGGAGAAAGATGCAATAACGACTAGTGTCGTCCAAGAATCTCTTGGATATTAGGCAGCCCGGGGTGATATTCAACCACAAGAGGTACACGATGTGAGAGCGCTTCCTCTTGATCGTGTGACTGAAAACAATCTCTGAGAGCACGATTAATTGCCGCTTTAACCTTACGCTTAGAATGACAACGTTTATTTAAAGCAGCAGCAAGCTCAGCACACCTGCGTTCAACAAGTTCGGGGGAGGAACAAATAGAATTAATGCGTTTAGTCTGGCTATAGGCAATACTCCGCTTAACGTGATCCGGATGGCAACTATCAGAAGGAAGATAAAGCATGGTATCAATTGGTTTGTGGTAAAATCGGTTTTTAATGATCTATCAGCTTTAAGCTTAATTGTTACATTGTTACATTGTCCCCTTTTGCTATGCTGCCCTCTCTTATTTTGGATCTTTCTGTTATTATTTGCTTACTGTATAGCCTTGAAAAAGGACTCGTGTAGAGTTTGAAACCATTGACCCATGAAAGTATGCACACACCTCGACCCCTCCCCCAACATTTTTCATCAGGCTTCGGGTGTCTTTTTGAAACCGGGGAGATTGAACTGCGACTCCGAAAATGTAGTCTATCTGCTTTATTGTATCAAATGCCCCCAGGTCACCTACATAGGCGAAACGAGTACAAAGTTTAGGCTCCGATTCAATAATCACAAACTAAGCATACGGCAAAACAAGAAAGGTTTTGCCGGTTGCTGAGCATTTTAATCTCCCAAACCATGGCCTTTCCGACCTTAAATTTTCCATTCTCTATGGCAACTTCAAAACAGCCCAGGAAAGAAGCAACCGGGAATTGAAAACAATCTTACTTCTAAACACCCATCACACTGGACTTAACAAAGATCTCGCTTTTCTAAGCTTCTACGCCCGAATGCACCCCGATAAGGTCTAGTTTCTTCTCTACCTACTGTTATTCAGTTCAACTGAGGAAGAGCGGTGTATACGACGCTCGAAACATTTTGTTTATAATTTTATTTCATCGTTTGTGTAAACGTATATAGTTGGAAATGAAAGTATCATTTTTTGTCATTTGTTGTTTCTACTTATATATATATTTCCAACACACGCCAACCATCATGCTATATATATATATATGTGTATATATATATATATACATATATATATATAAATATGAAAATATATATAAATATATATATATATATATATATATATATATATATATATATATATATATATATATATATATATATATATATATATATATATATATATATATATATATATATATATATATATATATATATATTTATAGACAAGATTGAGAAACGATTAATACTAATGACCAACAAGATTGATAAATATCCGAATATATTTCAATCCCACCTGGGGTCTTCCTCAGCGGATTAGACGGAGAATTTACAGCGATTACAAGTGAAAATGTAAATGACAACTGTTAACGATTTTAAGTTATTGTTCAAAGTCAATACATTGATGCGTGAGTAATGAGCCAGTAATAAATGACGCGTTTGCAAGGATCAAAATATAGAAATTATGACGCATTGCTACAATATTGTGACGCAACTGTGATAACGACACGCCCAGAGATGATCACAAAATGATGTGGGGGTAAAATGATGGGAAACTCCGATATTTGTTCAAGCCATGGGAGACTGTTTTCAAGTAATGGATCATTTTAAGTTCGAAAATTTTCCTCTCCCGGATGTCGGAAAACCCCCCTTTAAGAATAAAACACTGAAAATCCCTCGAGTGATTAGCTTCGCTAAAATGCTTACCTACTGGCAGGCATTGAGTTCCGTCTCTAATGCTCTGTTTGTGGTTATTTATTCTTAGGCGAAATTTAGTAGAGGTCTCTCCAACATAAAGTCCGTTATCACAGGTGGGACATTTCAGTATGTATACGATGTTGGAGGAATCACAGGTGTAGTTGCCCGGATGAAGGGTCACTGGTCCTCCCGGGCGGTTAAGTATAATCTCTTCATCAGTTAATAATATATATCACAAACTTTGCATCTAGGATTATCGCACTTGCGATTTCCAGTGCGCTGATGAGGTTTCGGAATTTCACTTTGAACTAAATGCCTTTTGAGGTTCTTAGATTGACGGAAATCGGGGAGAAGGGGTTTGGCAAATATTGGCTCATTGGGGTGTATCCTCGAGAGGGCTTTCCACTCTCTCTTGATCTTTTCATTAGTAGGGACCACAGCTGGGTGATATACCTGGACCAACGGTATTTTATCCATAGAACATTTTGTATTATAAGACAGAAGATCCTTCCTATCAACAAACGTCGCCTTTTCAACTTGTTTTTGGATAATTTTCCAAGGATACGCTTTATTGAGGAAATGCTGTAAGAGCTGTTTAAGTTGTTCCTGAAAATCTTCTGAATCAGAACATATACGTTTGTAACGTAAGATTTGGCTATATACAACGGATTCTTTCATATGCTGAGGGTGACAACTCTTAAAATGGAGGAAATCATGGCGGTCTGTAGGTTTGTGATATACAGTAGTAGTTAGTTTGCCCCCTTTGATCTTCACAAGAACATCTAAAAAAGGTAATTCCGTAGGTGATGATTCATGTGTAAATTTGATTAGAGGGTGAATATTATTAGCCAATTCTACGAAATTTTTCAAATTCTCTTTACCGTGTTGCCAAATCATGAATATGTCATCTATGAAACGAAGGTATATGAGAGGCTGTAGGGGAGTATCAAGTAGGAATCGTTTTTCAAATTCTCCCATGAAAATGTTTGCGTAGGCTGGGGCCATTTTGGTTCCCATAGCTGTTCCATTGATTTGGATGTAACAACGCCCATTGAAAGACAAAATATTGTGTTTGAGAATGAACCTAATTAAGGTAGCGATGTCATCTGTCACATGGTCGTCTATTGAATGAATACGAAGGAAGTTGCGACAAGCCTCAACCCCTTTATCCTGGGGAATATTGGTGTAGAGCGATTTAACATCTAAGGAAACTAGTAGAGTACCTCTTGCTAAAATGGGGATTTCAGAGATTCTTTGCAGGAAATGAGTGGTGTCTTTTAGGAAACTAGGAATGTTGCTAAGAAAAGGTTGGAGTACTGAATCTACATATCCGGATAAATGTTCTGTAAGAGTACCGGAGCAAGAAACAATAGGTCGGAAAGGGGGTAATATTTTACTAGTCCTAGCAATGTTAAAAAGTTCTTCGGGGGAAGATTCTGGGTATTTAACGTTGAGTTACTCCTTACGATATCCTTTAACTTATGTAATTTGGGTAAAGCGTAAAATTTACCTGGGTTAGGAGTCTTAGGAATGGTATTACTGACAGCTTCTTGAGTATCGTTACCTACAGTCTTTAGCATTTCTTTCGCCTCTTCGGCGTGTTGCCTAACAATGTCCTCCTCAACTGATAAATAAGTTGACTGGTCAGACAGAAGAGACTCGCAAGCAACTATGTAATCAGTAGTATTCAGAATGGTTGTAGCTCATCCCTTGTCAGCCGGTTTAATGGTAACTTCACAGTTAGTAGCTAATTCCTTTATTGCCTTCCGTTGTTGATAGGTGATGTTCGGTGTATTGTGTTGGTTGGTCGAAATGAGGTCGTTGAAGTGTTGACGAGCAGAATTTACGAAACCGTCAATGTAAGGGTTCCTACCATTCGGTGGGGTCCACGTGTTTTGCGTTTTTTTTTTGACTCTTACAGATGCGCGATTTTGTTCGGGTGTGCCGACCTCATTTTCGTCTTTAGTCGTGAAGTATTCATGTAGGCGGATCCGTCTACAGAAGTCCTCATTATCTGCGCATACCCTGATGTTATCGACTCCCCTAGTTGAAGGGCAATAGGAAAGTCCAAGCTGCATTACCGATTCTTGTGACTGAGTTAGGTTACAATCCGAAAGAATAACGACGTTGGATGTTCTATTCCCGCGGTGATTAGAGTTTACTGTGTCATCTACTACGCCTGTATTCACTTCACTGAGGCAGGGATGAGCTTCACGGAGCTTCTGTAGTTTCTTGTTCTTCCTTTTGAAACACACTAACTTTTCGTGTTCATAAGTTTTATTTAGAAAATTTTGTACTCCTTTGTAGTCCCCGAGGAATAATTGTAAAAGTTCTTCAGAAAATGAAGATATTCTGTTCTTCAAGTGACTTTGTCTAGCATAGGCCGAACAAATGGCAACGTTTCTAAGTAATCCAGATGCACGACGACATATGCGTTCCCTGTATTCTGCTGCTCTATTTCCCCAGTGTTGCAAGGGGTTATGAATTTTCAGTCCTGCTGGGACTAAGTCTATTTTTTTACACTGTGTTAGAAAAATAATATCACTTTGGGTCCTTGCTAATTTAATGTAGTTACCTTCGATCTCTCGGCGTTTTCTTAGGTTCTCAGATGTCAACACAGGTCCAAATGATAAAAAGTGGCGTCGTGGTATCCTTGGCGCAACAGAGTTTAACATTTCATACTATTCTCCGAAAGTCACGGTATTTTATGTATCACGTTAAAATAATAAAACTGTTTTCCGTGTATTGGTCAATAGTTAAATAGACAAGATTGAGAAACCAATAATACTAACGACCAACAAGATTGATAAATATCCGAATATAAATCAAATTGGTAAAGGTGGAAAATCTGGCTGATGTTGACTCCACCGGGACTCGAACTCGGGACCTCCCTCTTTCTAGTGCGGACGCTCTAAGCACTGAGACATGGCCTTTGTTCAAATAACAGATGAAGCAACTCACAATTCACCTCCTGAGCAGGAGCCTAATTTTTTGGAACAGCACTAGTTCTCGTTTGACGCAAGCCCAACCAGAGATCAAAGTTGATGCTATCCAGCTGAACACAATTGCTTATTCGCCATATATATATATATATATATATATATATATATATATAACGCTAATTCCCACCTTAGGGGGAAATTGTTATATCTGCGCGTACATAGGGCGAAAAAATAACAATGAAATACATAAGAAAAAGTGTTCGCCCTAACGTATAAAAATATACACAACGTTATTTCAATGGCCCGCCATTTCTTAGTGTTAATAGCTAGGTGTCCGTAAATTTGACAACTTTGAAGTAATTGCATCTGCTTTGTAAATCTAGGAGGGCGCCCTTGTCCGTTTACGTGTTCCTATAGAAAAAGTGTGTAGAAACGTTACGGCGAACTTTATATTTCGCCCCAAAAATTTTTCCCCTTAAGGTTGACTTTTCAACAACAACTTTCCCCTAAGTGCTGAATTAGTGAAATATATATATATATATATATATATATATATATATATATATATATATATATATATATATATATATATATATATATATATATATATATATATATATATATATATATATATATATATATAAAACATTTCTTCCGACGAAAACACATTCAACGCATCATCACCCGTATACCAGGAAGCATTACAAAGAAGTGGCTATGGGTACAACCTAAAGTACGAGACCCAACCCCCTAGCACCAGTCATTCCAAAGGAGCCCCGAAACGAAGACGAAATAGGAACATAACCTGGTTCAACCCCCCGTTTAGTGACAGTGTCATAACCAACATTGGCAAGAAATTCTTTAACCTCTTGGACAGCTGCTTCCCACCTGGGCACACTACTACATACTTTACTCAACAGGAACACGGTGAAACTGAGTTACAGCTGCATGGCAAGCATAGACCAAATTATATCAGCGCACAACAAATACATACTGGCGAAAAAGGAAGTACAACCAGCAACGCGAAGCAACTGCAATTGCAGAAAGCAAAGTGAGTGCCCACTGGAAGGCAACTGCCTCACGAACAACATTGTGTACCAAGCAACTGTAACACGCCACGACAACAACAACGAAGAAACATACATTGGTCTAACAGAGAACACATTCAAAACAAGATACACCGCCCACAAGTCGAGCTTTAAACACAAACACAAAAGACACGCAACTGCACTCAGTGAATACATCTGGAAACTAAAGGATACAAATGTAGAACACTCCGTAAAATGGAAACTAATGAACAAAGCTCGAGCATTCTCCACTTCATCTAAAACTTGTATTCTCTGTCTGGAAGAAAAGTTCTTCATTATACTTAAACCTTCCTTAGCAACTCTAAATAAAAGAAACGAACTGGTAAGCTCTTGTAGACACAGGAACAAACATCTACTGTGTAATTATTCTAATAGGTAATGTATCTTGGCTCGCTGTACACCGTTCGTGCCTGTTCACTTCGAACACGGAACCAACACGTGCTTAAAAACGGACACGTTCAAAAGCAGCGAACATATACGTTTTTAACGTTATTGACATCATTCTACTTCAGGCTTCTGATGAGTGAGGACCTACATTATTGGCCCTTACGAAACAGTTCTGTAAAGCTATGTTGTAAGAACTTATTGCAACCTTTTCAATATATATATATATATATATATATATATATATATATATATATATATATATATATAAAAAAAGAAAAAGAGCGTCCTGGATGAAAAAATGCACGTAAAAATCGAACAAGTTCTTAAAAAAGGAAAAACAGGAGACAAAAACTAGCTCCGGAAAAAAAAAATTTGTAAATAAGGCCTACACAGAAAAAAACGAGCACGAACGGGTAACTTGTTCGAACTTGTTCGATTTTTACGTGCATCGAAAAGTTCTTAGAAAGTTCTTAAGAAAGGAAAAACAGGAGACAAAAACTAGCTCCGGAAAAAAAAAATTTGTAAATAAGGCCTACACAGAAAAAAACGAGCACGAACGGGTAACTTGTTCGAACTTGTTCGATTTTTACGTGCATTTTTTCATCCAGGACGCTCTTTTTCTTTTTTTTGATTTGTGTTTCATCCTTCGCACTCATGTTTTCTGACAGTCACTTTCGTCCGGTTCTGTTTTTACAGCGATCGCTTCGGATTTGATGTTTGTCGTGTCCAATTGTTACTGTTGGTTGTTCAGTTTGGTTTTTGCCACCTGATGAAGGGTTTATACCCGAAACGTCGTGGAGTTTTCCGCAAACTTTTAAGCACTTTTTACTACCTCTTTTCGACCTACACATTTCAACAGTGCTCCGCAGCATTTCGACCTTATTATATATATATATATATATATATATATATATATATATATATATATATATATATATATATATATATATATATATATATATATATATATACATATACATATACATATATACATATATACATATATATATATATATATATATATATATATATATATATATATACATATACATATAAACATATATATATATATATATATATATATATATATATATATATGTAACCGTGATAGTAAAAAGTAGTAATGTCAACCAGGCAATGGTACAGTGCTCAACCCTATGAAGGGAGCTGTAATATTGAAAAGGTTGCAAAGGTATACTTGGCAAATGCCATTTCCAGCCATCTGGGAGGTGGTGAAAACCCAAACTTTTCTTTGTACGATCCTCACCAACCGATTTTATTTCTACGCTCTGGTAGTAAACTCCAGGCTCCCAAAAAAGTATCCCCCATGCCCACACGGAAAAGAAAAACAGTATCTGTTATGTGATAAACATCGTATCAACTCCGCGTGTCATTTTTGGACTCATGTTGCCCAGCAACCCCCAAAACATAATGTGAAGTATCATATTGCATATTCCGAAACCGTTTTTCACCACCCCTTTAACCCCATTACCCTCCATGATAAGGAAGCAGGGGGAACTTTTCAGCTCGGAGATTACATTTTTCAAATCAGTGCCCCGAAAACCTTGGACACCAGATTTTCAGTCGCATCGTATAAATGTTTGGGAACACGGCGGATCGAAAATGCTACAAAATAACTTATTAGGTAGTATTCATTCCGAAAGATGACACATGCGTGGGTACCTCTAGAATTGGGCTCCCTCTCTCAACAGTTACAGCAAGGCCCGAAAGTTGAAACGTGGATTTTCCCATCCCCAAACCGCTACACTAATTTGGAAGTTTATTCTCGATTTGTCTCAATAAACGGCCTCCCTTGGCCAAGGAGGAGGGGTCATTGAAAAAATGCGAGTTACTTTGAAAAAAAAAAAAAACTAGGCCTGTGCTACGCCAAAACGAAGCTAGTCTAAGACACGCACACAGTTGTTTCAGTTCCGCGTTCAAAGCAGTGATGCTTTTCTTCTTTCCCAGCACCAGATAAGCGAACTTAAATCTACTTTAGTTAAAAACACGTATGTTAGTTCGTTAAATCGGTGATTTAATGACACACCAACACGAATGTGTTATAAAGTGTAAGATAACTTGGTAGCAAGTTCAAAGTTTATATTTATTTCCCAGTACTATAGGCAGATAGATTCAAGTTAATTTTTTCCCTTTAGCCGCCTCTTACGACAGACGGTAAATACCACTTGCATATCCTATAACCGCCAACCCACAGGAGTGAGCAGGGGTGACGCCAGGATGCCCCAGACAGGTGGCCAAGCTCCCCGACAGTGGGGGGGGGGGCAGCATTTTAAGGCCCTACATAGACTTTGGGTTAGTCCCGGTAAGAGATGACTCAGCAGTTTTAAGGCGCGCGTAGCCAGCGATTTTTTAGGGGCATGCCTTTCAACAAATACTTAAAAATCTGGAGTTCATTTTGAAGACAAAATTTATCATTTTTGAAAACAATTGGCTTTTGTAAGTACCATTAAAAAGTTCGGGTGTTTACAGACAAAGGCTGTCCTTTATATGGGCAAAATAAAAAACGTTATATAGGCGAGAGCTAAATATCTTTTGGGGTAACGCATTATATCATACTAGGCCTACGTACTAAGGCTTCAACACGAATCTAAAAGTTTGCCCGACAAGTTTTTTCTTTTTTGAACTAAGAGTTAAAAATGATTAAGTGCTTATTTTATTGGAGAAATTTTGGAATTTAGAAGAAAATTTGTTTTTTGGTACGGCTAAAAAAAACCTGGTTTTTTATTATATCGATGTGCCTTTCAACAGCAAAATTAGATACCATATCGGGGTGATTAACAGACTTGTTTTAGGTGAAAGATTTTCATCTTCTTGTAGGAAAAATTAAGTATGGGGTGATCTGTAGTTTTGTTGAGGTTACTGAATATGAATTCAGCTTCACAATGTCCAGGTAGAGGGCAAGAACTGGGGTCTCCGCAGTTGCACCCACTGGGGTTGTCACTTCTGGCATTGTCGGCAAGTATATATTTATTATGGGTGCTTAATTTCTGCTGTTATGCACCAGGTTATGCACCAGTAACTGATTTTAACTGTATTACGATTGAAGATTTTGTGGAAAAGGTGTTCCTTCATAAATGCATTATTAATAGTTTTTAGGAAAGTTCGACCGACAGTGGTGGATACGTTTTTGCTGGAGGGAGGGTTGTACCAGGTAATTTTGCGTTCCTTTTGGGTCTCTGTGCATGTTTGGAGGGTATAGGTGCGAATTACAGGTCGTGGTCGGTTTTTCAGGAATTCCTGGTGCACGTTTGGCTGTGTTAAAATGTCGCAAGATAGGCGTTTGTCAATGGCATTTGGTATTTGGTTAATGATGGGATGTAGGGGGTTGGACTTTTTGTGAAAAAAGGGGTGTCGTGTTGTTCGGCTTCCTGTACGGTTTATGGGTGCCACTTTGTAGGTCCAGTGTAACATCCAGAATGTTGACTATTCTTTTGTTTGTTTCAATAGCTGTTTAGACCGTACTGGTTGAATAGGGAACAGAGTCCTTTCTTAATTAATTGATATTGGTTACACCTAGGCCATCATCGCGGTATAGGCAGAGGTCAGGGCAGAATGTTGTGGTAATTTGGCTTAAAAGGAATATTTCTACCAACTCACATGTCTCAGGGCCGTTGCAGGCTCGCAGCTGCCCATAGGTACGACGAATAAGCTGGCTAAGTCTTTCCTTCCCCCTGGTTAATTGCCGCTATATAGGCATGAATCCTTGGCTTGAATTATAATTTCAGGTTCGTCTGCGGTAATGCTATCGTGCTTCCCTGCGAAATTGAGGGCTTCGCTCAAAAGATCTGGTGTAATGAATGGGTAAAACTCTATCACGCGTAAATGAATTATTGGGCTTTTTTCTTTTAATTTTTCTGAATCACTGTAATGCCGATGAGATTTTCTTCCACTGGTTGAGTTGCAGCTTATTCTGGAAGGATTGGTTGAATCGATCAAGTATAAGTTGATAAACCTGAGTTATTAACCGATAAACCAAGTTTATCGAATTATTGGGCAATTAGCGTCTATACCAAGTTTGTCAACCGATAAGCCAATTTTTTTTTAAATAAACCAGGTTTATCGATTCGATAAACCTTCACCAAAGAAGCAGTAAACCTGGTTTAGCAAATCGAACAACCTGGTTTATCAGCTGATAAACCAGGTTTATCTAATTATTGGGCATTTGGCTTGTCATAGGTACGAGTACGCTGGAGAGAAAGTTATGGAAAGTAAGCAAGTAATGGGAGAAGAACGAAGAATGCAGGATTATAACTTCTCAACGGGAGTAAGTACGATCTGTAACACGTAGAGACCATTTCTGCTAAATTGCTCCGCAAAACATAACGTTGAACTGCGTTGTAGTGTGATTCTCGTTTATCTTCAAGTGTGTTTAGTGTTTTAAATGATCTGATGAATATCCAGAACCAGAATGGTGTGGGACTAAATCATGATAATTAGGGCCTTAGAGTCTTTCAAAAGCATCAAGATCTTGTGAAAATATCCCCTTTTCTTGGGTAAAATTGAGAAATTAACCATCAAACGGTCAGGTTCTTCTACACGATCAAGGTAGGTGAAGATCAATTGAATTCATGACGACACCAACGATGAAATGCTTACCCTGCCTAAAGTAGGGCCGGTCCTATTTCCAGCTGTGACTCAACTATATTGTTCTTTCTGAGTCCAAGAAAATAAAAGTGTAGAACTGCTGAAATTGCTGAATTTGTAGTCACTGAGTTTTTAGGCATTTTAGGACAATGTTTAATGTCACCTTGCGCCGCCCGGTGGCACCACTAACACTTTCACAGTGACCAGACAATGACTCCATGTTATTAAAAGGAATAGATCATAGCCTGTCATTACAAAATGTTTTCTTTGAGTCCCACGATGCGATGAGTTTATCGAATAAAGTGAAAATATCTAGTAGCTACTCTTCTTATATAAGTGAAAGGAAAGGGTGTCGACTGAAGTTAAAAACACTTATTTTTTGTGAGGGAAGAATCATGCTTTTCACGTGAGAACAATGAAATTCAACGTATTAAATGTCAATACATTTACAATAGATGGCATATTTTATACATATAATTTTACAAGGTTCCTTTATTAACCTTATTCTACAGCATTGTTGTAATCCAGCCAGCAGGGTAGTAATCTATTGGTTCTTCAACAACGGGACTTCTTCAACTACTCCAGTGATTTCAAGTAAAAACAGCTAATTTGAGAGAGGTATCAAGGAGACGACAAAATCACTAAAAAAGAGGTAAAGGGAACAATGATTTGAATACTATTTTGATAATTAAGGCAAAGTCAATGTCACTAGTGAAGCCTGTACACCACAGCAAATGACAACAAAGACTGTAGTATTTATGACATTGTTGGTAATAACAGCTTCATGGTCAATCATTTCCAGCTATCTGCGCGCTATATGACAAGAAATTTCTTGATTTGCTGTTGTCATTGTGTTGTATCGATTATATTCTTTGTTAGAGTAAGGATTAGTTTAGGTGTTAGCTCTACCATTAGCCAGTTAGAAAATTTCTTGTAAAACAGTACGCATCGACCCATGTTTTGACCTTCACAACGTAATGTGTTATTATTAATGTATTTAACAACCTACCCGACTACACTGACATATCACAATGCAAATGTAGGGTCGACCAGTTTATTTTTCACATGATCCATAAATGGGCCCCAGTATGAGAAAATTAAATGTAAAGACAAGAACAACATCTAGGTGCGGCTTCTCTCTGTGAGCTGTTTGAGACTTGATAGTGTACGTTCTCTGTTTTTTCGATATTAAAGCCTTCCTTTGCGAATTTGATCTCTTTGGTAGAGTTGCGTGTTCACTATTTCTCTCCTAGGCTCATTAAGGAAACTTCAGCCCTGTGCAACACTGCTCCGTTCTGATTGGTCACTTTCCTGCGACCTTCTAAATTCGAATATTTAAAAACATGCCGTTTCGATTGCAGTAAAAAAGTTGATTTCCTAGCCTCAGTAATATATTGTTCAACTAAGGTAAATCAAGTTTCCAAACCCACTGCTGGAGGTCTATTATTACCACTTCACCGAGCTTCTAGTCCTCTTAGGTTGCAAAAAATTACACAGTTCGTTGGGCAGGATTCTAATAAAAACCCCCTCTATATGTTCTGCATACTGTGGCTAGGGTTTCTTGACTTGGATTAAACGTCTTTGCATGGAGTATTACTGTCTGTCAATCATCAAATTGTGTAATTGGGCAAGGAAGGAAATCAAGTGTATTTTTTTACCGTAACCATTTCGTCATGAACCGGAACAAAGTGTCCACACACACCGGATCCACCGTTGCCTCTCTCCGATTGGCTCACACGGGAATTTTTGTTATTTCTCTCTGGCCGCAAAGACCTTATTAGAGCCTACCTATGCTGTTACCTCTCAGTTCTGAGCTAGCCTTCCAAAGAGAATGATCCTCAAGAACTCCTTATAAGAGTAAAACTCTTCAAACAGCACTCTTAAAAGAGGCAAAGTTAGTGACACATTACTTGGGTAGAAGTTTCTACAATCATCCTGTTCGACTTGCTCAAAGCATCATCCGCCTCAAAAGGTTCAAGATGAAAGAACAGGACAATAAATCAAGGATTTCTTCTTCCACAAAAAGGAGGAAATTTTCCCGCACCTTAAAAAGGGAGAAGCTTCGTGCAAAGTCACAAAGTTTTCAAAGGAAGTGTACAGCCATTAAAGGCAAAATAAAAAAAAACTGCCCAAATGAGTCTAAAGGCAGAACAATCGGAGCACTTCATCAAAATCCTTTCCGACAGATCTCTGTCGGACATAGACAATAGCTCTTGGTAAGGGTTAAAAGTTTATAACTACCCCTACTAAACCTACCAGAGTGTCAATCCTCACCGCCCTAAAAGGTCTAATTCAAACAATGAGGATAAGATATACTCTGCACGGGAAAAACGCTAGAAAGCTATCAAAGTTCCGTTTGAAATCTAGTTGGTTTCCTGCTGTAACTTATAGCAAAAACCTGAAAGATTATCTCGAAGCCACTTAAGTGGAACTGGCAAAAATGCCTATACACAATGTATCAAGCAATAGCTCTAAGGCAGAAAAAATTGCCCTACATTCCCACAAAAAGGACTGCTCCGTGGTCTTAAAACCATTTGACAAAGGAAAAGGTAACGCCGTGATTAACCGCTCCGATTATGTACATGAAGTCAACAAACAGTTGAATTCGGTGCATTACGAGAATCTAGGCCAGGACATAACAAAAGAAACAAAACAGCTAGTTGTAGCACAACTTAAAAGTATGTGGCTCAACATGGAAATCGATGAAACCACTTTCAATTATCTGAACCCGAATAATCACAAAAGTCGTACTCCGGTTATCTACGTCCTGCCTAAGGTGCATAAGACACCCCCGATAAACACGAAATTTATCGGCAGGCCCATAATAAGTGGCAATGGATCACCGACCGAACAAATCTCAGAATTTGTAGATTATTTTTGCTTCCAGTCGTGAAACGATAAGAGACTTATGTGAAAGACACAAATCACATTATTAGTTATCTGGAAGCCATTCAGCTACCCGAAAACGTACTCCTAGCAACACTAGACGTGGTTTCTATGTATACTAATACACCCCAATTTGAAGAGGAGTCAATAAATGTTGTCTGCGAAACATACCAGAACGCAAGCCAGAGCTTATACGAGATACCAAAAATCTCAACTGCCTCACTACGCAACCTCCTTAAACTCATTTCAGAAAAAAATTGTTTCGAATTTAACGGAAATTTTTATCTACAAAAAATCGGTTGTGCAATGGGCAGTCAAGCCTCGCCAGAAATATGCGATATTTTCATGTTTACACTTGAAAAAAGCATTATACCGACTGATCCTAGAATCATTCGCTGGTTTTGTTATCGAGATGACATTTTGCTGCTCTACGAAGGCAACATTGCGGAACTCTGCTCACTAGTGGAAAACATGAATAAAATTCCCGAAAGGATTAAATTCAGGATGGAAGCGTCGCACGAATCAGTCATATATCTAGACCTAACTATTTTAAAAGGCAAGAACTTTGAATCCCACGGCGGCTGGACACAAAATTCTATACAAAGTCTACAGAAACCTATCAATACCTTGATAGGACTTCCGCCCACCCACTTTCAACTTTTAAAGGGTTTATAAAAGGAGAAATTTTAAGATATGTGAGATTGTCAAACAATGAGAACGAGTTCGTCTCTAAGAGGAACGCTTTGAAAGAAAAGCTGTTTGCACGCAACTACACGGGCCAAGAATTTGATCACGCCATTAAAGGCATTAATTTTAAAGAACGATCAAATTATCTTTTGCCCAAACCACGTGAAACAAACATTCCACTAGTTTTCAAAACAAAATATACACCCCATTTGAGAACCAAAAGCTAAAAGGAAGCCTGCTAAGACACTGGCGCTTAATGTCGGAAGACACGAATTTGTGCCAAATTTTTCCAAAGCCACCAATCCTAGCCTTTGAGAGGGCGCCCAACTTAAAAGACTATCTAGTTAATTCTAGATTAAAAAATGACGGTGAATTGGAAGTAAATCACGAGGGCGAAGTAAAATGCTTTCTCGATGCCCTTATCGAGGCGCTCTGAAAGAGCATTATTTTTGAAAAAAATCTTGTTTTCGAATAAAGACCAGGACAAACTGCAGAGTCCGACTACTGATGAAGCTCAACATCTAAAACCAAGAGCAGAAACATGTCTAGTTAAAGGTTTGAGAAACCTAACAGAGCAGTACTTCAAAGTATCTGCGGTCTTTAACCCCACATCACAGCACAAAGATGCTACCTGTCTAATTACAAGACAGAATCTTCGTTAAGAACGCATAAAAATGTAAAAACTTTTGAAACAAGGGACTGAATACGTAGTATCATATAATGCCACCGCCCACCCTTTTTAATAAATATGAACTGGGGAAAAGGGCAATCACAACCTCCCAGAATAAAACGATGACTTCCCTCCTTGCAGTCACAGGAACATTCATTTTGGTTAGATGATAACCCTAAATTCCACAGTGCAATAACGCAAAACCACATTAATGACGAAAGATTCATTTCAACCGTCTGTCAGATTCAACGTCAGTAATAATGCATCCTCTGTACGGTGTATCTCGAGGCAAGCTTTGTGAGAATATGAGGCATCTTAAAACTCATGGTAAACATCTGTTAAAACTGACAGTCAATTTTTAAACTCTTTGAAAAAATACTCTAGGCTTTCATTTTAAGCTTTACTTACCCTTTGTAACTTACCAAAATAATCGGCAAATTATATGGGAGGGGAATGCCACGAAGATGTCTTCACTTTCACTTTGTTATCTTATGGGAGGCTTGAAATATTGTCAATAAAGTGCATGAAGTGTCAAATGCGGTGCTATATCTGTTACATAAAAGAAGGATTTACAAAAAAAGGATTGTTTCTTACCTTTTATTCATAACAAGTATGCCGTACATCGGTTGGTGTAGCATTTCTCTATGTATAAATACAGATATAGACGACGAGAGATTCTTTGATTGGGCTTTGGCTTGATAACATCGATTAGCGCAATTTATTTTTCTTTGTGTAAAAATTAGATTTGTCACTGCTTTTCAAATTTTTCATGTGGGCACGGCCGGTACATTTTGTAGGCCCCAGATACCAACTACCTCACTGTAGTGTCTATAGGGGGGAAGTTACCTTATTTACACTTTCTTTGGTTGGCTACAGTTCTCCTCTGGAAAAAATTTCTTCAGACACTGCCAGGCCCGTCATCCTCATCTTTACACGCTAAACATGACATCACCAGAGTACCAGGCTGTCCACATGACATCGCAGTGTAACAAGAGCTCCTAGGAGAATTGGAGTTGATGCTCATGACAAAGGTTACATGTTAAGCCCACATATCATTATCATTCAACTCGATTGGAAAGACACTAACGGGATAATAAAAATGACAAACTATGACAACTACCATACCTTTATTTGACATAGACCATGAAGAATGTGTAAATTATTTACTCTAACTAGATTCACTCGGGGAATTTTATCAGTCCTGATACTTTTAACGGAACGGCAACAGCGTAGTTTGAAGGTTGCGTGCCAACACTTACTGCAGTAAAACATATTTCATATTATCGTCCATGTGAAGATGAAAGATAAAAAAAAACAAAGAAATGAACCCGACCCCTCTGTTTTGAGTGACATTTAACTCGTTAAGGAATGGCATCAATCCCTCAAAGAGTTAAGTACCACTCCGAGCAGAGTGGAATTTCAGTCTATTTCCACTCTGTAAATTAGTGGACACCATGTTGGCTATCGTGGAAGTTTAAATTTCACTCTTTTACGTTTCGAGGACTCTAAAACATCACTTATTTATTTTAAGATCTGATGAACTGGAATACATACTGCCAAGTTCGCAAATTTCTGTTTACGATTGAGGGGTATGTAGTGTAAACTTGGATTTCAAACTGTCCGTACTTAGCGCAGAGGCATATCTCAGTCTGGCGGTGTCCAAGGGCTATTCTCATGACTTTCAGTACAACAAAAAATGCCAGGAGATTATCTCGAACAGACGTTTTGTATTGAAATGTCCCATGGGTTTATAAAACAACAAAACAAACAGAAAAAACCGGTTGGTATGTCGTTACACAAACTTTCATTCATGCATCTCTTTGTGCGAACCACTACAGATTTAGAAATTGTTTCAGATTTGAATTTTACAATCACGAAAGGGTCGGCTCATTTGCTTGGTGTTTCCTTCACGAGTGATGGCAATGACCAATCTCGTCTAAAGTATCAACTTTCTAGACATAAAATTTACTTGTGACCTCTTACAATTTGTGTTTCTCCTTTTGGTGTAACCAAACCCCTCGGAAAGTTTTTTGAAGGAATCGGAAACTATTATGTTTGATGTTATTTGGCCTGGTAATCCTGACAGCGTCAGACGATCGCTTATGATAAATGCGATCGCAAATGTTGGTTTGGAAGTAATCTCTTCATTTGGAAACAGCCTGAAATAAAATTGGGTAAAGCGTTGTGAAGGTGATACCACAGGTAAAAGCCGTAAGGAAAACATTTAACTTCCCAGTGTAATTGTTTAATAAAAAAAATTCAGCAGCATCGCTAATGATTTTGTTGGTCAAATATTACAGGCTCGCTGTAGTATTTCTTTCCATCGACCAATAGATAACTTTGGTGTACAGATAAGTTGGAATAGATCATACATTCGAATTTATGATAAACTTGTTATGAATTATGTTCTACTTGATAAAAATGTTATGTATTTCAGTGATTTCTTTGTGGAGGGAAACAAGCCATTAACGGTTCAACTGTTCAAGCAGACGTTTGATATTGACCCCAATTATTTAAAAAGTATTGGAGGTTGTTTGTGGGATTACTCATATATGTGTAATTTGGGCTGCTATAGTAACGACTTCACAAACAAGTCGAATTTTTGTAGCAAAACGATTCAGGCTAGTCCCATGTCACAGTTTGTTTACAAGTTTTATTTGTACAGTTTTTCGATTGTTCCAATTGCACTGAATAAGTGGAGAAGTGGGCTGTTCCAAAACTTAAGAGAACAACTGGTGAGAGTTACTAAGTTAAACGATCTCCTGTTATGCTGTCTCCGAATTTTACCTTCATTATTTTCAGTCAAACGTTTACACCTCCAGTTTAACCTGTAAGAAAGATTGTTGTCTATAGGCAAATGTTACTCAGCTAACAGTTCCTTTTGCAGCATTGCCACCGAGTTAAATTTTCTGGGAGTGCAGTTCAACAGCAACTTTTATTTAAGACGTCGAAACCTTCATTCTAAAAACACACTTCTACTCCTCGAAGCAAGAAACACTTTTTGGTTATGTTATGCAAGTTAATTCACTCTTACAATTTTCTAATTCAGCACATGAAGTTTTATATCCACAATTTCAAAAGATACTTTCCACCTACACTCAAGGCATTTATTTATGACTCAAAGATTTTAATAGCCATAGGACTTTCCAACAGCCAACCTTTAAGAAAGAGCGGTGTGAACTACAACGATTTTCAAAAAGGTTTCGCAGAATTCTTAAAACTATTCCACCAATGATACGCTATATATACTAGATAAGGATTGCACGTTTTCTTTTTTGAATACTGTAATGCAAAATTGGAGGAAGGATGAGAGTCCGCTTCTCATGTTTTCCTTCTTGCCTCAAATATTAGGGGAACATTTGATGTGACGTCTTCTTAAACAAAAATTGAGGAATATGCCCCCACCCGTTCCACTATAATCGCTGCTCATGATTGGTTATTACCAAGTTCGACGAAGGTTCTGAGAGCCCGTTATGCTTTTGCAGTTTTTATTCAAGGAACGAATCGCGCATTGTTTGGCAAATTGTACTACTGAGAGAAGGGTATCTCGTTGTATTGATTTTAATCAAACTTACATGCACGCAAGCAGTGTGTGCAGAACCCTACAAGGCATTAATTAACTGCATATCCTGCATAAATATGCCACTAACAATATTCTGTTCGTTATGTGTTTTCTAATTTGCAAGTATGAGCAGGGGTGAAAGTCAACTATAAACTTTAGCATCGGCCAAACCAACCGAAAAGAAAGGTAAAAAATCATGTCTTCACGAAGCCTGAACCTGAATTATCAACAAGTTTTTGTGAGTCAATTCAGTTCTATGCTAGATTAATCACATTTTGTGTCTATAGGAGTACGGCAGAAAAACAAGATGATATAGAGTCAGTTGAAAGTAATGATGTCTTACTTTTATTTTACTTTTGCTCTTTTGTTTGGATGTCGTATATCTCTCTATCTCCATTCGATAATCGGGACGCCAAAGGGGTCTGCTCGATTTCAAGTTCGTTAATTGAAACAAAACACGATATTTGTGGAAAGAAAAAGGTATGGTAGGTTTACTTTCAATGCGACCGAAAAATTTAAGGTTACGAAAATTTCATGTCATCATTGGTCTGAGCCTCAAAAATGATGAAAGGTGACCAAAATTCTCACCTTTTTTTATTAACTGTTCGGAAATAATCGCGACAACTTTCCATGTTATGAAGTATTTTCAAATGTTGTTATTAGCATATCATAATCATGCTATTTGTGTCATTTCTGATCTACGGTGCTCTGAGTGTATGCAAGATAGTCTATACCAAAGATAGGATTGAATTATTCGTTTGGTACACGTTGATATGAAGCAACCTTATTCTGGACATTGTTTTCTTGCTCCTACTGTGACATTTGTCTAACCTGAAAGTGTTGGAAGATTTGGTCACTTTACAATGAAGATGTAATACCTTCAGAAGAATTAAGATTCTAGCTATTAATCACAGTTGAATTTAATATGTGTTTTTCAGCCCTGCTTTATATTTATGAGGTCTTATAAAATTTATTTAAACAAAGTAATGAAGGCATTACTATAGGTTTGGTGCTTAATTGTACTTCAGTCAAAAATTCAAATATATATATTTAAGAACACTATAAATGAATTCTAACAGTTCAACTCCCATCTTCATAGGACATTTCTGAGCTGAGATAAAAAATTGTTAAAGTTTATTCACTTAAACCAAATTGGTCCATTGTGCAATAATTTTTTACTTTGTTGTTGTACAACTTACATTACCTGCTTGTTTTCCTTTAAAATCAAATATGTGTTCATGACCTTGAACACTTCCTGTTACCTTGTATAGTATGTTGCACAGAGAGGGATTAATAAATTACATCACCCCATATGAGTAAGAGTGCTACCACACCTTGGTATAAGGTGCAGGAACTCTTAGAAAAACAAAGAAATACAGAGAATGGAATTTTTGAAGTGCAATAATGACATCACAAATTATTGCGCAATGTACCATTTCAAGTTGAGTGAATAAAATTCAACATTTTATATCTCAGGTCAGGAATGTCTTATGAAGATGGGAGTTTGACTGTTAGAACTCATTTTGCATGCTCCTTAATATGTAGTTTTGATTTTTTGACTTGAAGTACACTTTAAGTGAAGTGAAAATTAATCATTTAATGCTATTAATGCTTTGAATAGTGCAGGAATGAAAAATCATCAATTGTTTTTAACGGCCATTTTAACATTGTCAAAACCGATTCTCAGCCCAAGGAAACAGTTTGCATTAGCATCCTCACTTACGGCCAAAAAGAAGGATGAAATTACTAAAAGTAATAGCCGGGCAATTCACAGAATGTCAGTGGACTGACAAAATAGTCTCTCGGTTTGTATGACTCTTGGACTACCGATGTTAGATGAAAAATTCGCTAATGTTCCATCAGGTGCAAAATCTTTGAAAGAAACTTTGCTGATGATACTGCACTGGTTGAACAATTCATAAAATGAAAGCGACGACGACGGAGACGACCTCAATGATGGTGATGTTTCTTTGTAAGAAATAAATTGCTTTTTGGAATGCTGTGATAAAAATTTTCTAAAACGTAACATGCAAAGGAGAAATGAAATGACAAGGGACTTAAGGAAATACACTAAAGGACCCACAGATGTCATGCTTAATTAAAGTGTCGTTCAACGTGTTTTCATTTACAACAAAGGCTGAACGCGGGAGTGAATTAATTAATAAGTTATTTAATTAGAGTTTAACGGCCCAGTTTCCAAACAACTGGCTCAAGTCCAGTCGGCCACTTTTCTCCTGTTGTGTCTCCTTGGCTTGTTTCCCAAGCTTTATTACGTATGCTGAGCACCAAGCACAATAACAGTAGGTTCTGATTTTTAAGTCTTCGGTATGATCCGGCCAGGACTTGAACTCCTAATTCCCGATTGCAAGTCTGATACTGTAACCCATTGCCCACACAGTCAGTCCGCTGGGGGTGGATATGGTTTGTAGATGGGGGAGTGGGACAACAACTTTTCGACAGCCGACCCCTCAGATCGTGTCCGTGACCAAATTCGTCTAAGCAATCCACCCAGACGAATGCGCGCGCACACACCCACTATACACACAGAGAGAACACATATGCACACCTACATTGACATAGGCAAAACAAAATTATATTGCGCCTTTAATGTAGTACCCCTGCTTTAAAATATGGTCCAACTGACGTTTTCTAGAAGCCTTAAAGTGATATCCGTACCCCGCGATGTAACATTTTATTTACCTCTCTGTTTATACTAAAAAGTCTGCTGAGCAAAAAAACTATGTTTGCTCCAAATTTTTTCCATGGTGGGGGATTACCCTCCGGCTACCCAGGTTCGACGCCCCTGGTCAGCCCGATTTTGACCAGTTGGTTAGAAACTGAGCCGCAAAACCCCGCCTTACTTTAATCAAGTTAAGCTGGCTTGACATGACTCAACAAATTATTTAGTGAAAAGGTTCACCGAAAATGGACTGCCTTATCAAATTTTTACAAGTTCAACATCAGCTGCATTTCTAATGTGGAAACTACAGAAAAGAAGCCTTTATCTTACCAGATGATCAGGTAAGAGAAGGGTAGGCGGTGCCACTATCTGACGTTACAATCAGTCGGTGAACCTTGCACATTTTTTAGGAAAGGCCCGAAATCATCGATCGTGATTTCATGCGAAAGATTTGTTGACTTTTATTTTTTTGTCGGGTGTGAATATTTTTAAAGTTGGTTCTTACGACCAAGCTAGACCGGTTTCTGCTGTCTTGCTCATTCACTATGAATGGCGCAGCTTCATCAGTAGCAGGCCGTCGTGTGCGACCTTGGTTGAAATATTCTTGCTTCTAGTAATAGAGCAATAAGGAAAGTATCATTTTACCTTTTTACTTTTCCGTACTCTCTAGCCTTGCTTTTGCAAGGCAATCTTCTAGATTTTTGCCTTTTCGCAGGCGGGTGAGATTATCGGAAAAAGGGTGTAGACATAGAGCAGGCCCGTGTTATTAGCAAATTGCTCCGAGTCACTTGGGTTAGGAGAGTTATTTTCCAGCGTAGGCCATGTATTAATGGCGCTGTAGTTTTCTCCACTTGAGTGAAACTCATTAGCAATTGTATAAGATTTGATGCATTTTATTTTTAAGCATGTAGCGAGCTTTTATTCCTTTCTTGTCCTTTAGAGGAATGAGAGGATTTTGCTACTACAGTGTATCTCGAGGGTTGCTTTGAAAGCCCGTTTTCCCGCAGCTCTCAAACCTTGAAAGTACAAGGCAATCTTTGTGATTTAAGCCCTTTTGTGGGCATTGAGAGGTTGTCGGGAAAATCAAATCAATAATTGCAGACAATCTTGGCAGCACATTAAATGCTTTGAGTAGCTCAGTAAGGATGGTTCGTTGTTTTCAGGGCGCAAATATACGCAGTTTGTGACAACGATCTAAGTTTCCACACGTGAGTAATTCCTCATAAGCAGTCAAGAAAAACACTTGCATTTAAGTTGGGCGGCGAGTTCTCACTTTAGCTGTTTTGGGAGATGTGTGAGTATCTGCACTCGAGTGTTTCTTGGGGTTATTTTGTGTGTCATGACAATTTAATCACGCAATTATCTCATTTGATATTGTCTATCACAGAGGTTTTTGGTGTACTTTGGATGGTCTTTCGCCATTGGGTTATGGGCGTATTAGTGACTACGTATAGTCTACCCTTTCCTTTGAAGGCTATGAGATCTGTGCATGTTCTTTAAATGCAGTTTTGGGTCGGGTGAACATGCGCCTTTTAATAGACTGGTTTGTAGGTTATTTCTTTTTGGGACATTTATGCCCGGGTTCAGCAGTTGCCTGTATAGACAAATGTAGGCTATTTTCTCTGTAGCTCTGAACTTTAAAGTCCGCGTTAAAGAGTTGCTTGTCTGATGAAAAGTCTTTGTAGACCGGAATTAGCAACTGAATGAGCGTGTCCACAGAAAGGCTTTGTATCATGCCGACTGGACGTGAAAGAGAAATCCTCGGATTTTGCAAGTTGATTGGTCCTTTTCAGAAGGCGCGAAACCTCCGTAAGGATATATGTAAGATCTCATGGCAAGTTGTGCTACTTTTAAAGGTTCTTTTCGACTTTTTTCGTTTGAATTTCCCCCTTTCGGTGAGAATAGGACATATTTAGGCGTCCTTTAATATACGTCAGAGATTCCGCGAAGGAATGCTCAGTGTATCTAACCTACGTCCCGATTTTCCGAAGAAAAGGGAAGCATGAATCAAGTAAGAGAAGGGTAGGCGGTGCCACTATCTGACGTTACAATCAGTCGGTGAACCTTGCACATTTTTTAGGAAAGGCCCGAAATCATCGATCGTGATTTCATGCGAAAGATTTGTTGACTTTTATTTTTTTGTCGGGTGTGAATATTTTTAAAGTTGGTTCTTACGACCAAGCTAGACCGGTTTCTGCTGTCTTGCTCATTCACTATGAATGGCGCAGCTTCATCAGTAGCAGGCCGTCGTGTGCGACCTTGGTTGAAATATTCTTGCTTCTAGTAATAGAGCAATAAGGAAAGTATCATTTTACCTTTTTACTTTTCCGTACTCTCTAGCCTTGCTTTTGCAAGGCAATCTTCTAAATTTTTGCCTTTTCGCAGGCGGGTGAGATTATCGGAAAAAGGGTGTAGACAAAGAGCAGGCCCGTGTTATTAGCAAATTGCTCCGAGTCACTTGGGTTAGGAGAGTTATTTTCCAGCGTAGGCCATGTATTAATGGCGCTGTAGTTTTCTCCACTTGAGTGAAACTCATTAGCAATTGTATAAGATTTGATGCATTTTATTTTTAAGCATGTAGCGAGCTTTTATTCCTTTCTTGTCCTTTAGAGGAATGAGAGGATTTTGCTACTACAGTGTATCTCGGGGGTTGCTTTGAAAGCCCGTTTTCCCGCAGCTCTCAAACCTTGAAAGTACAAGGCAATCTTTGTGATTTAAGCCCTTTTGTGGGCATTGAGAGGTTGTCGGGAAAATCAAATCAATAATTGCAGACAATCTTGGCAGCACATTAAATGCTTTGAGTAGCTCAGTTAGGATGGTTCGTTGTTTTCAGGGCGCAAATATACGCAGTTTGTGACAACGATCTAAGTTTCCACACGTGAGCAATTCCTCATAAGCAGTCAAGAAAAACACTTGCAGTTAAGTTGGGCGGCGAGTTCTCACTTTAGCTCTTTTGGGAGATGTGTGAGTATCTGCACTCGAGTGTTTCTTGGGGTTATTTTGTGTGTCATGACAATTTAATCACGCAATTATCTCATTTGATATTGTCTATCACAGAGGTTTTTGGTGTACTTTGGATGGTCTTTCGCCATTGGGTTATGGGCGTATTAGTGACTACGTATAGTCTACCCTTTCCTTTGAAGGCTATGAGATCTGTTGATGTTCTTTAAATGAACTTTTGGGTCGGGTGAACATGCGTCTTTTAATAGACTGGTTTGTAGGTTATTTCTTTTTGGGACATTTATGCCCGGGTTCAGCAGTTGCCTGTATAGACAAATGTAGGCTATTTTCTCTGTAGCTCTGAACTTTAAAGTCCGCGTTAAAGAGTTGCTTGTCTGATGAAAAGTCTTTGTAGACCGGAATTGACAGCTTAGCAACTGAATGAGCGTGTCCACAGAAAGGCTTTGTATTATGCCGACTGGACGTGAAAGAGAAATCCTCGGATTTTGCAAGTTGATTGGTCCTTTTCAGAAGGCGCGAAACCTCCGTAAGGATATATGTAAGATCTCATGGCAAGTTGTGCTAGTTTTAAAGGTTCTTTTCGACTTTTTTCGTTTGAATTTCCCCCTTTCGGTGAGAATAGGACATATTTAGGCGTCCTTTAGTATACGTCAGAGATTCCGCGAAGGAATGCTCAGTGTATCTAACCTACGTCCCGATTTTCCGAAGAAAAGGGAAGCATGAATCAAGTAAGAGAAGGGTAGGCGGTGCCACTATCTGACGTTACAATCAGTCGGTGAACCTTGCACATTTTTTAGGAAAGGCCCGAAATCATCGATCGTGATTTCATGCGAAAGATTTGTTGACTTTTATTTTTTTGTCGGGTGTGAATATTTTTAAAGTTGGTTCTTACGACCAAGCTAGACCGGTTTCTGCTGTCTTGCTCATTCACTATGAATGGCGCAGCTTCATCAGTAACAGGCCGTCGTGCGCGACCTTGGTTGAAATATTCTTGCTTCTAGTAATAGAGCAATAAGGAAAGTATCATTTTACCTTTTTACTTTTCCGTACTCTCTAGCCTTGCTTTTGCAAGGCAATCTTCTAAATTTTTGCCTTTTCGCAGGCGGGTGAGATTATCGGAAAAAGGGTGTAGACATAGAGCAGGCCCGTGTTATTAGCAAATTGCTCCGAGTCACTTGGGTTAGGAGAGTTATTTTCCAGCGTAGGCCATGTATTAATGGCGCTGTAGTTTTCTCCACTTGAGTGAAACTCATTAGCAATTGTATAAGATTTGATGCATTTTATTTTTAAGCATGTAGCGAGCTTTTATTCCTTTCTTGTCCTTTAGAGGAATGAGAGGATTTTGCTACTACAGTGTATCTCGAGGGTTGCTTTGAAAGCCCGTTTTCCCGCAGCTCTCAAACCTTGAAAGTACAAGGCAATCTTTGTGATTTAAGCCCTTTTGTGGGCATTGAGAGGTTGTCGGGAAAATCAAATCAATAATTGCAGACAATCTTGGCAGCACATTAAATGCTTTGAGTAGCTCAGTTAGGATGGTTCGTTGTTTTCAAGGCGCAAATATACGCAGTTTGTGACAACGATCTAAGTTTCCACACGTGAGTAATTCCTCATAAGCAGTCAAGAAAAACACTTGCATTTAAGCTGGGCGGCGAGTTCTCACTTTAGCTGTTTTGGGAGATGTGTGAGTATCTGCACTCGAGTGTTTCTTGGGGTTATTTTGTGTGTCATGACAATTTAATCACGCAATTATCTCATTTGATATTGTCTATCACAGAGGTTTTTGGTGTACTTTGGATGGTCTTTCGCCATTGGGTTATGGGCGTATTAGTGACTACGTATAGTCTACCCTTTCCTTTGAAGGCTATGAGATCTGTGCATGTTCTTTAAATGAACTTTTGGGTCGGGTGAACATGCGCCTTTTAATAGACTGGTTTGTAGGTTATTTCTTTTTGGGACATTTATGCCCGGGTTCAGCAGTTGCCTGTATAGACAAATGTAGGCTATTTTCTCTGTAGCTCAACATCAGCTGCATTTCTAATGTGGAAACTACAGAAAAGAAGCCTTTATCTTACCAGATGATCAGTTCACAATTTGCTCGTCCAAGGAACGTTGCATTGAAACTGAGATCAGGGCTGCTTTCAAAGATCCCTTGAACACCTTGTGCGCAACAAGATGGCGGTCCGCTAGCGGAAAATACTGGTGTAAAAACGCTAGCTAGCCGCTGACAGACCTCCGGATGTATGAGATGAAGTAAACCCAAGCGGAGAGCCGACAGTGGACCGATAGAGGACAAATGGAAGAATGACAGGAAGAATTGCCTGTTTAATGTTAGAACAATCAGTATAGCAATAAAAGAAACAGTGTTAACATTTGTAATTGTTATGCTGGTGGAAAAGGACTGGAGGTCCACCTGCGTTATACCCCGCAAAACGCAAGGTGTCCGTTGGTGGACCGCCGGGTGTTAGAGATGAATGAAATTCAATCATAAAAGTACCAAAAACGGAGTATTAATTGTATTTTGCAATCCTTTGTAATTGTTATTGAGGAAAAGGACCTATGCATAGATCAGGATATAGGAAACTACATCCTGGGCTATGGGTCGATCTAAGCTATAGTACGCGTACACACGCGTCTTCTGGTCCTTCAAAATTCTTTGTCTGTTTAGCATGATGACGTAATTACACCAACAAACGCTTAATATTACAAACGTCGTTTTATCAATTTTAAGAAACTCATTCCTCTGTGGAAAATATGAGAACATTCATATATTTTTACTGATCAGTTTCTTTCATGTGATTAAATTTTTTACGCTGGAGGATTTAAAGAAGCACTTGTTATAAAAATTCAACATTGTCTCTTTCTTGTCTTGGGTTTAAGTGGGCGCCACTATTTACAAAACATTTAGAAACACCTCATTTTCATACTGCGTCGAATGGTCTATTTTAGACGTTTATTCTCTTAAGCGTTTGCCAAAGTAAAGGCCATATCGGTCAAAACTCGACATAGGAAAGACATATTTTTCAGTTTTTCATTTCATAGCGTTGTTGTTATAATACTTTCCAGCAAAACGCTGTAGGGTTAATACTAGGACTAGGAATCCACTCTGCTGACACAGCAGTGTTTCTGTAGCAAATTGAAGCAAAGCACCGTCGGTAACCGCTATAGCATGCTCCCGCTGGTCCACCGCTAGACTGGTGCTGACTGGGTAAAGACTTTAAAGTGCAATAGACCTCCTGCTTATTTAATGCACTCTAAAAATTAAGAGAGTTAAATTTCAATTATTCGAAGAGTGGAAGTAAAAAACTTTATTCTAAAATAGCTGGAATTCTCTCAACAAAGAAAGAAATCTACTAGTATAGAGGGAGTAACCTTAACCCTTTACCGTTGTGCTCCGATCGGGACATATTTTCGAGCCTCGGGAGTGGGCGGAAAAGCGGACGTAGCACGCCCCGCATCAGCTTCCGTAGGCCATTGACCCCGTGACCTTAAACTATTGTCCCTCTCGTTGTTGTGGCCGAATTTTCGGGTAGCTACTCGCAGTTTCGAGCTCCGCGTGAAACAGTAAAGATGGGTGACAGCCGTGCTCTCCGCATGGGTCCAAAAGGACCCAAACAACGGTAAAGGGTTAAAACAAGCCTGTGGAGTGTGTTTACTGCAAAGCTGATATATGCCACTGTCTCTGTGTGTGTGCACAGCCGACCGAGTGGTGCAGATATATTTTAGATTAACCCTTTACCGTTGTGCTCCGATCGGGACATATTTTCGAGCCTCGGGAGTGGACGGAAAAGCGGACGTAGCACGCCCCGCATCAGCTTCCTTAGACCATTGACCCCGTGACCTTAAACTATTGTCCCTCTCGTTGTTGTGGCCGAATTTTCGGGTAGCTACTCGCAGTTTCGAGCTCCGCGTGAAACAGTTAAGATGGGTGACAGCATAGCTCTCCGCATGGGTCCAAAAGGACACAAACAACCGTAAAGGGTTAAAAAAGGAGTGACCCGTCACATAATGGCTTAAGAGTGAATTAAGTAAATTAACATCCGATGGAGCAAATTCACACCTTTTACTCTATTATATATAAACTGACTAAGTTCAATATCCTGCTTTAAGAGTGTAGCCAACAACAAATAGACTCAACTCTTCATTGTTTAAAGACACGGTATCGTGGCGCGAAACGGGGGCGACATTTGGACAGCCTTCAAAAAAATTGTTATCCCACCCAAAATTCCGGATGTAGCCCATAGACACCGTATGATAACAGTACATACGATTGCGTAGGATAGCGTACTGCTAGTGCTACATATGCTTGTTTGTGTGAACGTTAACATGCGTAGTATTTGTGTTAATTTGTATGTAGCAGGGAGTTGTTTTCCTGATACAAGTGAGTACCTTGCCCAGTGACAACAGAGAGACCTTTGGGAACTTTCCCAATATCTTGGGAATTTTGAAACGTCTCGCTCATTCTTTTCCTTCCCACTTTGAAAAAAGAAATATTGTGTGATTGTTTCTTTTTTCTACTTTTTGTTTTAAGTCACTTATTAATTATTTATGAAATATGTGAATAAGTTCTAATAAGAATGCCAAGGTGGCTAATTTGTATTAAATTTCCGGCTTAATTGTTTTTGTGTTTTAATCATCAGTTTGACTTCGATGCTCTTATATGCTATTATTACTGTAGTTCAACATTGAGGGGCTATACCTTGTTATTCGAGACATGATCTTTGGAATTTCTAAAAAGACGAACTGGCCTAGGAAACCTGCATTGAACTTGAGAGATTGGTCGAAGCGAAGGGGCTAGTACTCTTACGACAACAAAATGTCTTCCTGTTCAGAACTTCGGAAAGAATAAATCGAAGGACAGCGTTTGCACACGTTGTCACGAGAAGGAGAAATCAAACGAGAATAATACAGTAGCAAACGAAAGTCGGGAGTTCCATTTCCCATTCTCACGCGGAATAGGCCCTAGGCCTACCTAACGTTAGATCGCCGCAGAAAAAAGCCGGTTGATTGGTTGGGAATGGCAAGTCTCCTGTTTATAACGGCGATTTTGCGAAACATCTTCTCACAGATCATGCTCAAAGGTAAGTGAAATGTGTTTGTTCAGTTACTGATAGTAAAAAGTAAACAGGATTCCCGTCTCGTTAGTGATCCACATACCCATCCCACACGCGTGTTTAGCATAGCCTGTGTACAGTATGCACAGGCCTAACGTTAGGACACAATTTTATTAGTAGCTATGCCTAGTAAAACTTATGACGAGCTAGCACAGGTTTCAGCAGAAGTGATCATCGCTACATTTACCAATTCATCAAAATCGTAACCCTTAAGCCGCACTACTCTTGAAAAATCTGACTTATGTCCTCGGTTTGCTCA
This sequence comes from Holothuria scabra, assembly GCA_037179385.1. Taxonomy (NCBI): domain Eukaryota; kingdom Metazoa; phylum Echinodermata; class Holothuroidea; order Aspidochirotida; family Holothuriidae; genus Holothuria; species Holothuria scabra. Next base: position 48,654,867 of record CM074185.1, read on the forward strand.
TATACATGCCCCATCTTCGTTTACACTTATGTTCTCTCAGAGGGCCTGGCGCGGAGTTTGCACTTTCCCGGCCCAATATTGTCATCACAAAACTTTCTTATCGAGCAAAGGCCTACAATATGCTATCACTTAGATAATCCTAGCTGTTTCATTAGCCTACAGTCCACTTGACAATGAGTACGTGCTCAGCTTTGCTGGATCAGCAATTTGCCAGAGACTTGATGACGGAGAACAACAGTTCTGTAAGCCTGAGCATGTGGGATTTGTAATATAAATGAAGATTATCTGGTGCAATCAGGTGAGCGGAATAAAAAGGCCATTATCTATTAATTGATTTCTGTAACTTTGCTTATGCTTGAGTGACCTGCAGCTGCATTTATAGTAATTGATACAAGTTATATGAATTGCAAAAAAGGAAAAGAAGGCTTTGATAAGCATTCATATATCATTCATGTGTGAATGCTTTCCAAAACATGAAAAAACTAATGAATGCATTCAAACAGTAACTGAAGGCTTGGTAGACTTCAAACGAAATTATGAAGGCTTATTCAGAATGCAAGGAAGACTTCATTTGAGGAAGAAAATAAGCATTCAACTTGCTGACTGCTTAATTTAGTCCTTCGAATGCTAAAAGATACATTCAGAAGGCATAATGAATTGTATATTGAATGCTATATAAGCATTCAATAAGGGTGGGGGTCCCCATCCAAATGCCAGTAGTGGTTTGCCAGGTATGTGGTAAAAAAGAGTTGTAAGGCAACTGCCTTCCTAATGTAAGGTAAGACCCCAGTGCCCCACATATAGGCCTAGGCCTTCAAGTGCATACATCATATATTTCCCCCCATGTGTGGAACAATGCTATGTAGAAAGTTAGCTAGGCCTTCATCAGTCGCCTTCAGAAGACCTGGATCTGCAGATTTTGGGCTCAGTCGCAGATCCAGGATCCTGAGAAAGAGGGGAATTCACACACCACCAAAACCATACACCGGGCATTGGGGAATCATCTCCAATAAAAATTTGAATTCTGCATAAATATGCTCATATGCAATTTGGCATAAATAATTACCAAATATTCAACAATTGGTTGTACCTGTATGCAATTGAAAACTGCCCCTTCTCCCAATCACCACCACCCCACAACCCCCCTCCTCACAAGGGAAATAAGAAATCTGCATTCTAAATTCAGTTCAAGCAAAAGTAATGTTGGCCTACTACCAGTAACCAGTTGGGCTACAGGAATCGATTTTCATGGTTGTCCGGATACCTGGGACAACAAAAAATTCCATATGGACAACCAATAAATTAAAGGTTGGTTGTCCCATGGACATGCCATTTTCCTCTCGGACTAAAAAAGTATACTGCTGATTGATAAACTCTTTTACCTTTTTCCATAATAGTTTCATATTTCAGACTTGGAGTGTTCCTGTCTCTCAAGCATCACATCTTTTTGTTCTTCAAGACCAATAATACATGAACATAATTAGCCTTCTGTTTTGTAATGTGTGAAAAATATTTTGGACAACCAAATTTCCTTCTGGACGACTAAAATGAGTGAAATGGTTGCCCCAAGACAACACTAATTTTTTTAAAAATCAAGGCCTGGGCTATTAGGGGTACTGTAAGCATAGTATAGCTGTACCTGTACATACAGTATAAAAAGTTGTTTACCCCAAGATCTATGCAGGAATGGCATATAAATGCTATTTCTGGGTTAGGTTTCCAACCAAAGTAGTTCAAGTCAGGCTAGTCTTGACCTTTTTTTCTGTTTTGGTTCACGGGCTTGTTTTCCCTACTCCATTGCTTTTGCAAGCACAATGGCAGTAGGTTCCATTTTTAAAGTCTTCAGTGGGACAGGGCCGGGAATCTGTATGTTGAGTGTACATGAAATGCCGAATGCAATAAAAATTAGTGCCATGAGCAAAATTTATGTCCTTAGTTATTGACAGTGGCATTACCAGACTTTTTCATTGGGAGAGGGAAAGTGCTGAAGTGGTGGGGCAAACGAAAATGCTCCTACTGTATATCGAGTGCCACTATTGACCAGCACATTGCGTACAGAGAACACTGCCTGAAATGTGTTTCAGATTGCATAATATGGTACTTCCCAGCTGGTGTTTTTACTACTAAAAAGTGCTGCTTTCAAGGGGTGTTTGTGAAGTTCATACACATTTTGCCCAATACTTTTTACATGAAGGGGGGGTATACAAGAGCCACTGCTTATGCCACTGGTAATCGGTAGGTTGATTTAAGATTCCCTTTAGACAGAGTAGATTGCAATCCCCCCCCCCTCCCCCGTCCCTTTCTGTTTTAATGGGGCCTAGTGTTCACATCATCATCAATCATCATTATTATGACTCTTACAACAACCAATTTTGACACCACACCTTAATCATTGAGGGACATGTGATTTGAAATCATGGAAGTCTGATATACTTGCACTCTTCCCTAAGATTAAATACTGTTTCATTGCAAACATGCAGTCTTGGTTTACTTTTCAGGTGTTCTTCAAAGTACTGTACATGCAGTGGGCCACACAGACAGAGCCAAGTGAATGACCAACCTCACCTCAATTGGTAGCTGTTACACCCATAGGTGAGTGAAAATAACTGCAGGATGTATTAAAGCAAGTCTTTCAATTTCCAAAAGCATGTTTTTCCAGCTAACTTCCAGGTACTACTTCCATGGTTTACAACACTATAGCACAGAACGGTCTACCTTGTGCTGTTCAGAATTGTACATATCATTTTCGCGGCTTTAATTAGTACCACGAGTGGTGGCTCTATGTTGGGGCAAGAGGGGGCATTTGCTCTCCCTAGATTTTGTCCTTGGCCCCCCTTACTCCCCCCTCCCCCTGCCCAAATGTTAGCTGGTCAGAAAGGAGTTGGGTTTGGGTTAATTGAAAAGAATTTAAATAACATACCTCTCCAGAGACTTTATTTTTCATTCGGAGATACAGTATGCTAAAACCTCAGAGCTACCAGGGGCGAAGCCGGTTTGATCCTGCCTGCTGTAAGAGGTGATGAAAGGGAAAACTAACTTGTACTTGAACTTTACTTGAAATTAAATTTAAACTTTGAACTTTTTATTGAGTTGACTGACACAATACTGTATGATATATTCATGTTGGGTAAAGTTAAATCTCATCTTCACTATCTAGAAACTTTATATCTACTATCTACTAAAATATCGTACAGTTTATGAGCATTGCTAGGCCTTTATCCAATATCCTGTTTGATAATGATGCAGAGTTGCAGTATCAATTAGTTGTCCACAAAGCCTGAGTGAATATTATTTTCTCCCAATTGCCCAATATACCCACTGTGGTAATGTTCTGACATTGCCAACATTTTCAGAATTATAAGTGTAATGTGCTTGATTAGTTTACCTTTACAAATTGGGCTAGTTGCTATATTGATATGATGTGCTCCCTTCCTTGAGGACAAGAGCATTCACCCCAGTATACAGTACAGTAGTGTACAGTAGTTAGACTGCCCTGTTTCATAATTGGCCATAGTCAAGTGACAATATTCTTTCCTTAAATGTGAAATTAACTTAATTGCTTGGTTTGCCTGAATATCCAATATAATGGAATGAGAAGAAAGTTGTTAGACATACCTCCTTGAAAACAAGCCTTGCCGTATTATCAAGTTTACAGTATAGTGTGGTTATAATAATTGAACATCATCCATACAGTTCATCCTGTGCTGTAAACTTGCATCACCAGCTGTAAATATGATATTCCTTTGAACTGCGGCATTGACATCTACTCCTGTCAAGGGCCACTATGACAGTATATTAGAGCCAGTTTGTCCCTCATCAGCAACTATGCAGGTAATTATGGAAGCCAAACACATGGAGGATTGCAAATGGCTGTTCAACTTTAAACCAATAGTTATCGCCTAAGACTAGCTGAACTTTCATTGAATTCAGACGAACATCATACCTGTCCTATATGCACGATTCCCTTATACAACATGTATTACACAGACGGTGTGTTTGGTCTAATGGTAGAGCATCCACCTCTCATGCGGAAGGCCCCGAGCTCACTTCCCAGGTCGAGTCATACCAAAGACTCTAAAAAAGGAACCTAGTGCTATTTTGCATGATTGCTGCTCCGTATAAGCAGTGGGGTAGGGGAAACAAGCCAGTGAGCCGCAACTGGAAAAAAGGCCGTGGCCGGTTTGACTTGAACCAATAGGTTGGAAACTGGGCCGTAAAACTCCATCTAACTACAAAATGTATTACAGCCAGGGCTGAAAAAAATGTTTATTTCCCAGGAAGGGAGTTGCATTATTTCCCAGAGAGAGTGTAAAATTTCCCACAATTCTCTCTGCATTTTCATGTACAGAAAAGGGAAATTTTCCTCCAGATGTCCAAATTTTCTAGGAAGGAGCTTCTCAGCTTCACAACTCTTTTCACTCATGATTATAGCATTGTAGTACGTGCTGTAAGAAGTCACAACATCCGGCATGGTGCCATGCAGTCTCTTTCCAAGGGAATGATGAAATCCTTCATAAGAGGCACAAGCAATCCAAATCTGTGGCCAAACCCAGAGATTTATCTGGCAACTATTTTGAATAAAATGTTATGAAAGAAAAATTGAAAATTTGGATTTTAAATTCAATGTTGATTTGGATCTGAAAATTAAATTTCAAGTTTTGTGGTTTTTATTAAAGGACAGTTGCATTTCCTTCAAGAATTAGAAGGAAGTACACCATTGGAATGTTACTTGTCACTTTCTGCACAATAAATAACATACCCATCTATGCTCCCTTGAAAAGAATGGAAAATGTTTCCTAAAATGTTTCCTATATGCAGTGGGGACCATCCATCATAACTTGGAGATGAGTCCCACCTTGCTCCCCTTAGCACCTCTCTGGCACTCCTGGTTTTACTGAACACTTATGGCAAAATAAATTGCCAAAACACAAAGGGTCATTCAAGATTTTAGCATGGAGTTGTTTTGCCCTCTACCTAAACAAAAAGGGATGGGGGTATTGGATGCCAGTCTTCCCTTGTCTTTCTGCAGTGGAAGTGTGATGTCTTTGTCACAGTGTGGGAGGAGGGTGCTATATTTACTGTAATTGTTCATAAAGTTCAAAAGCCTGACTATTTTCATGACAGTATGCATTTCTTCTGGAGTACAGTACCGTAGCTTGACTGTCAGATACATGGATCTCTCTCTACTCACAGTAGTTATATTTCCTTTTATTTTTTAACCTAGCTAGGCTACTCTCATCATTTCAAAATGAATTTATGAAGTCAGAAGTTCTATGTTTTTTATTATTACTTACTTTATCTATTATTCCAACAATATACTACCCAATCTGTTTCTTTGGTTGTTAACTCTGAAAATGCAAGGTTTTTTATAGCGATAACTGATTGACAATTTTTAAATGCAGTCACATGCTTTCAAAACATATATACATGACCAGGAAAGAAAAAAATCCTTTGTTAAACAGAATTTGTTTTGTAATTTTGTAGTGTGGTGTATAGGCTCAGTCCTGACAGATCTGCAATCACTGGGTCTTCCCATTTTAACCATACTACTCCAAGGTACATGACTGCTGTTGTCATTTTTCCACATTGAAAGGCAAAAACAGTCATCCCAAACTTACTGTATTTTGAAGCAAAGGCTAAAGCTCACAATTTTCTTTTCACTTTTCTTTATTTCTTAAAAGTATCTTTAATAATTTTTTAGGACTTCAATATTACATATTCTAGGAAAACCAGGCAGTGACTCCCCCAAAAATGGGACATGACCGTGAAGAGCCAGTCATGAAGGAGGGATGGTGTATTACCCTACTTCAAGTTGGGGAGACTGCTCTTGCCCTTTAAGCTTTTCATTAACCTTGCTTTGATATCAAAGGGCAGAAAAGAGGATCTGAGATTTCCCTAGATTGAAACAGTATCATGAAACTGCATGGTAGAACATTCACCATTTGCATTTGGCATGAACATATCCATGGATAAAAAATACCTTTACACAAGTTGCAATTTTTTTTGCCATTTGTCCGTTCGTTAGTTTTTTTCTTCATTCATTTATCTTCAAAATATGATATCAAGGATTAAATGTAGTTTTCAAACTTTGCTAAATGCTCTATTATTGTTGCCTGCTTGGACAAGAGGTGACTTGAAGTACAGGTTTTAAGTGCAGTACAATCAATTTTGTCAACAGTTCAGTTGAAGATTTCCTGGATTGCCACAATGAAAATGACACTGATGAGGCAGAGGCAGACAATATAATGTGGGAGGAAGCAGTCAAGTCTCAACATGAAAGTAGACTATCTAGGTAAATTCACTATGCATTGGTTTCACTTTCTTTGAAAAGAGAATCCTCCTACCTGATGAAAAAATATCAAGTTTTTGTTACATCTTTTGAATTTCCATTGTGATCTGGATTCTGCTCAAAATATTTCCGGAATGGTAGTTTGCCTATCCCCAGTTCCACGACCTACTGACAGTAATACCAACCTCACCTCTGAAGCTCTGGCCTTGTCCAGTTAAGCAAGTTTTGGCACCGTAAGTTTGAAAGAAATCTTTTATGAGTAGCTCTCTCTTCAAGAAAGTGAGAAATATGAGAACAATTTCATCTTTTGGAATTTGTGACAAGGAGAATGAAGAAAAAAATTATAAGAATTTTTCATACATTTCTAGTTCCAGCTGAGCCTGCTTATTACATTTAATTTGAAGAAGTACCAATGCATTAAGCAATCCAGAAAAATTTCAAGTAAGCAAGGAAACAAAACTCAGACAGAGCAAAAATATTTCTCTGGGCATTTCATATATTATTCTGTTTTTTTTTAGCACAGGAGGACCAGCCTAAGGATCCACCCAAAGTTGTCAAGTTCACCTTTGCATATGCTAGTCATGTACATTGTCACAGTCAACTGGACTGAAGATTTAAAATCTCAGCTACAATTGGGGTGTAAAAGGTACCTGGTTGATGCTTCCCAACCAGGATGGATTTATGCATGATTTTGAGTATCCTGGCAGAACCCAGAAAACCACATCAATACTGGAAAGATTGCTTGCCTTGCTTGCCATTTAATGGTTTATATCACAAAAGCAATTTTTATTGGCCAAATGTATTTTGTGTATGAAGTTTTGTGAATGGGAAGATGGTGTGATACCTGAACAGTATTGCCAACCAGCTTGTAACTGTATTGAAGCCTTTCATTTATATGTTATAACATCAGCTATACCTGAAACTTTAGGTCAGAATTTTTTTCCAGTTACTAAAAAGGGTGAAAGAACTAATGGGACTATCATGTCATGCACAATAAAGACAACAAAAATATAGGAACAATTTTTGGTGCACTCAGTGGAGCATGTGTCTTTTGTAAGCTTCAAATGAATCATAAGTTGAAGCAGGGTTCCTACATTTCTGGAAACTAATTTTCACTTTTCCAGGACCAAATTTTAAAAGAATTTGCACAACTTTTTTTTTTGGGGGGGGGGGGAGCTGTTACATCAAATTATGAAAATTTGTGAAAATTTCCATGAATTTTTCATGACTTAGTTAACACAATTTTTTTTTTGCATAGGAAAACTTTTCCAGGCCCTGGAAAATATTTTTTTCAAATTTCATGACTTTTCAGGTTTTCAATGATGGCAGGAACCCTTCTATAGAGACGTTGGTATGCCAAAGGAAGTGGAAGTTTGAAACTGCATGTTCAGGATATTCAGACTGATAATTATAGTTTATTTGTAGTAACAGTACTGTGTAAGAAATACCCATGCATCATTCTGATCTGTGATATCAAATTCAAGAATGCAGAGTGGCTCATATTCCGACAGAGAGTGCAATCTGATTCAACAGGGTTCTGTGTGCTCACTTTGATGATATACCCTTCAAACAGTAGACCAGGATTGTGTCAGCGCAATGAAAAGTATTAAACAGCTGTGGGTGGCTAGAATTAAAAAGGTTGGGAGAATGTATGAAGTAGGAGAGGACTTGGCCTAGCGTGAATATTCTACCTCCAGAAGTAGACCCTAATTCTCATTTAAAAGATATCCTGTAAAAGAATGTTTCAAATAAATTTATGTTTAATAAGGTGAAGTAGAATGTTGCGCATAAAATTCTTAACTCAGTTCTTCAGATGCTCAAAATATATGCAAGTAAAGTTATGAGATTTTTAATTCAATTTTTGTGAATTTGGAGCAAGCTTGTGTTACATATCCTACACTTGCACTGAACAAATGTGTTTTCTAAAACTTCTTTTGCAAATGATCGGAATATTTCTTTTCTTAGATTTGAATATGCCATGAGCAAGGCTGGAAAAACCAGCAAAATGGGAAGCTCCCTGTCAAGAATTGTTGAAAATTTGGAAGAATTTTTTTTTTTTTTTTTTTTTTTAAAGACGAACATTTAATTTCCAGTGTAAATTTTATTCATGCTGAAAATACACATTTAGTAGCTATCGTTATGTTTGGAGCCCTGGCCATGGTTAGTGGGACACAGAAATTTTTCAATTTTGACATTTTCTATTAATGGGTTAAACCAAATCCCTGTGTTTCATTTTGAATAAGAGCAATTATAAAATCAGGATTTGATACTGTAAGCATTGCCAATCTGTGCTGAAACATTGACATCACTCCTTGAACAGTACTTCCTTCAGGTTCAGTCATGACGTGCTGTGGGTCTGTGTTGCCACATTCATGTACCTTGTGCCAACATCCCAAGGACCAAATATGACTTGAACATAACTTTTGATTACATTTAGTTCAAGCATTGAGCAGATACATGAGAACTTTTTAATCAGCTCTCTTCCACTAATTTGGTTAAATCCTACACCTGATCCACAAGCTTGTTTATTTGTGATATTGTGCAGTACTTTATGTGTCCCCACCTGAGTGCCATTTAGAAACCAGCCTGGTAGTAAAGGTACATGCATGGTGCCTCTTAAATTGGGTCTCATATATGTCCTAGCGTCATCATTGGTTGCTGCTAGTTATGGAGGGACTTGTACATTTAGACGTAGAATGATTTTGCAATGATGCAGAATTAAGTTGTTGCCATAAGGAGAAAAAATATTTGTGCAAATTGCATGCATACAGTATGTGCACTTGCTTACTGCACAAACAGCACCGCTACACTTGAAGGGAATGTAGCATATCCACAAAGATAGTTAGGAATATATACCACTTTATGCATGAAGATCAGTACCAATTGGTTCAATTTTGATATGAATTGAAACAATTACTCCACTCTTATTGATCAATGCTCTTTGGGTACTGGTAGTTGTGTACTCAATTAATGGCATAAAAAAGCCTTCCAGATGCATGGGGAAGCTAGACAGCAAGGGGGTGCCCAATTCATTTTTCTAAAAGCCTCTAGCTCCAATATTCGTCCACCCTACTGCTACCTAGAAGTCCCCAATAAGAATGAAGTTGTATGTAATTGTAGACTTTTGAAACTCAATTCAGCTTTGCTGAAGTTCTACTGCAGAGGTGCACTAGGCTGGTGTTCTTGTTTAAATTGGAGAAGGTACTAGAGTGTGTAGAACACAGCTTTTAAAATAGGGCTTCATTGTGAACCTTTTTGAAGTCTGAAAACTATGTAAAAACTTGCTGCCCTTCAGAAAAAAACAGAATATGATCTATTGAAAGTTTGACCATACATTTTCTAGGGATGGATTTGCAAATTTCAAAAAGGAGGTGGACTAGTCCTTGTCAGCCTTTCAACCTGCAGGACAGTGTGCATGGTAAGTATCACCTCCTCCTTTCTCCCCCTCCCCCCCCCCATTTTGGTCCAGAATGCTAATAAAATACGCTAGGTGCATGCTTGGTTCTATATGAGAATGAACGGCTCATTAATTGCAAACTCAAAATCATCAAAACTGCCACTGTCATTCTCATTCAAAAGAAATGGTAGGTAGGCTATACATCTGTGCTAAGAAGGTCCTTGCTCAAATGAATGCAATTTGTAACACTACCATAACTGCTGTAATAAACCCCTGGAAATAGATTCTTGTACATCCTGTAAATACCCCATCATTTTTCTGATCTATACCTCTGTAAGTGAATAGCCTAACCCAACTTGTCTTCAAGGCATATGTAAAGGTATAGGAAAAATGTAATTCACTCATACCTCATAGTAATACTAAATGATTTTTGACAAAATAATAATAATTACCGGAATTCCTAAAAAGTCAATTGACAGAAATATAACATAAGAGAAAAGATATAAATCAGGTAGAGTACCATATTCTTACTAGAATCTTGTACCAGCTGTTTCACTTTATTGTTTTACACTTAAAATTTCCCATCAACATGCCATAATACATTTCTTGATCAACAAGCATTACAGTGGAAAGCTCTTATTTTTTCATAATAATAGACACTATGATTAATTTCCAAACAAAACATAACTCTTCTATTTTGCATGTTGTTATGAATTCACTTCAAAAATGATACAAAAACTTGTGTTTTTCTAAAAAAAAAAAAGTTATATTTCAAGTGATATGAAAACTACTACACTCTAAAAACACCGGGGTTATATTTAACCAGGATCGGTGTTCTATTTACTCCAACACAAACTTGGTTAAATTTTAACTCAAATCCTGGTTAAACAAACCCCCCAAATCTTGTTCTTTTAACCAGAATTTGTGTTACTTTAACCAGGATTTGCGTTAAAATTTAACCAGGATTGTGTTGGAGTAAATAGAACATCGATCCTGGTTAAATTTAGCCTTGATGTTTTAAGGGTGTACCATCTTAGCAAATGAAGTTTTTAAAATGTAGGAATTAGGAATGCAACTTTCATGATATATCTTGCATGATAGTTTGGGTCTACAAGTACATTTTTTGTTACTGATATCATGATATGCAATTCCCATCTCAATGTACTTCTGGGTGGCCTTTCCAATCCTATACTTGCACTCCTGTCACAGTATCCTAACATGATGACACGACCGTCTTCCCCAGTCTTGGAATATTGCATTAAGTAAGTATTGACAGTCATACGGAGCAAGTTTGAATAGTTGAATTCTCTAGGGAATCATCTTGCAGTGGAGATGTAGTTCTCAAAGCCACCATACAGCCTGGCCTTCACTTTCTTCTTTAAAGAGAACTTTAAAGAGAAGACATTTTCCTTCCAGTCTAACAAGAAGATAATGGTAGGTTCCCATGCATGAAGTTCTGCCACATAGTAGGTATTGTAGGTGATTCTTTTTTCAGAAAAGTTGATGCAGTTCCTGTAGTGCCAGTGTCTTCAAGGATACAAAGAAGAGCATAATATAAATAAGTTATCTCACATGTAGTAACAAACTTTTAGTTTCAGTAAACTGTTTAAAGAAAATGTTGTACTCTTGAAGGTTAGTTTACTCTGGTATGATATTTTAATTTACTTCATGCTATGTACAAATAGCCATGCTGAAGATTCTTGTGACAGGCAGAGGCTACTGAGCTGTTACATGAATGACACATAGGCCTGGATTAATATGATGTTTATTTCATATGATGTTAATCAAAATGCAAAATAGTTAGCATATGAAACATGAGAGATGTACACTAGGTTGTGAAGGGAATCATTTTAAAAAAATATGGATACTCATGTCGATCAGTTATGAGAGAGTAACCTTTGCAAAAAGTGACTGCTCTTCCATTGACCAATTCAGAAGATGCAGTAGAGAGCTAGTGCTTTCATTACAACATGCAGTTGCATGCACTGCAATTCTGATTTATTAAACATTACTTGACAGGGTTAGTCTCTTAGCAACAAAAGTTTGTCTGCTTTTTGAGGAGCTAAAGATGTTAGCCATCTTACCAGAACTGGCAGGAACCATCTGGAATGAAGAGATTCACCCTTTAAAGAAGCCTAGCAGTGCAAACATAGCTTGACAAGAAACTTTGTCATGTGCGGTAGCTAGAACCTTAATTTTTTTCCTAATTGGGAGGGTAAGGGGGGGGGGTGCTTTAAATGATTGATAGGCTTATATTCAGTTACGCTTCGGGTATCAGTGGAGCAAAGTTCTAATTGCCACCCTCCGTTACCTAGCTTACAGGGCTGCATGTGTATTCTGTTACTTGTACAGCATTTCATTTGACATAGACCTGTTTGAGGGCAGGTTAATACCCTGATATTTTAAAATGAGGTTAGGTAATGAATTATAGCAAGCACCCTGAAAAGTCTTAAAATCTTTGGTCTAGTAAACTAAGTTCTCGTTAGGTCGGGTGTGGAAGAACTGTTTCAGACAACCATCATGGCCAGACTATCCCTAGATGCAATTTGCTGTCACATGTCAATTAAGCATTCAGTGGAAATTGTTGGCATTATAACAACAGTACTGAGCTGGTTGGATAGCATTCTTATCCTTTGAACATGGTCAGTCCAATTTATTTCTAATCATACTTAGGATCTATAAAATGTTTTCATCAAGCAAACCCTTCCTAAACTTTTGTGCATCACACAACTATTCCTTTTTGATTTTGTTCTAATTTAGGTGGTGAAAAGCCAATTGTCGAGCTAGCTAGGCCATCACATGTGATCAAAGTGTAGTCTGAAATCTGTCAACTCACACAAGTCTTTCTAATTGTGGGATATATTTTACTAAAACACTTTGTAACTCAATTGTAGGACAAAGAGTGGTGTGCTTGAAGTAGTAATTTCATTCTGGCAATGACTAAAGTTTTGTCCCTTTCACAGCTGTTTAAGATATATCAGCCTTAATTTGAAGGTGTATCCTGGTAGAAACTACTGTAGCATTAACTAGACAATTGTACTTGCATGGCAAGTACTAATCGAAGCCTTGAAAATGTGCACACTTGGGACTTTCTTATAAGCAAAACGAAGCATATTGTTGGAACTGGTTCCCCGACAAAAGTGGAATATTTCCCACATATGCCGGGGAGCGGGGGGGGGGGGGGCATTGTTCCTTGTAACTTGTTTGGGGAGATCTATGTGAGAAAAATCAGTAACATTATATATTCTACTAAACACTGATGTTTAAATGAAAGTACTCACCTGGATGTAACAATAGCGATAAGCTATTATTTTTAATCAGTTGCCCATCCTCGATGTAAAGTTGCCCCCAAATCTTTGTACCCAGTTACACTTTGCCTGAGACTGTGTGATACACTATTGGTGGTGACACAGGCCTAGCACTATGCAAAAGTATTGACCCTAGACTAACGTGACTTTCCTAACAAGCAGTAAACTACAATCTTGGACAAAACTGTTGGGACACTTTACATATTTTTGTCAATTTTAGTTGAAGTAGGCCAACATAAAACTCCCTTAACCCCTCCCAATGTTGCGTCAAGAAGAACAGGGCTCTTTGCCGTGAGCAGCATAACAGTGGTCAACATTGGAAGGGAGAGCAGGGTGTCCCAACAAGTTATTGTCCAAGATTTTCTGGGTCCCAAGAGATACATTTTTGAGACCGAATTCAATAAAAAATTTTAATTTTTCGAGTGTTCTAAGGTTGTTTAAGACCTTTTCCAGAAGCCAACTATACTCTTGAGGATTTTTAACAAATTACGGGCGACCGTAGGATAAATTTCATTACAAACCAAAAGTATGCATTGTTTAGACGCACAAATCAACAATCGCAACGGGTGGAATAATTCCCTTCCTGGATGAGTCATTCTTTTTCAAACTGATAGTTGGAGACAAGAAATTTATTGAAAAGGGGCCACGATCTACCATAAGATTGTTAAAGTAACTCTGCAAGCCAGACTTTCTTTCATAACTTTGGTAGATCGTTAGGTACGGTTGGTTTGGAACACACTTTGCAGCGAATTTTGCATCTCAGGCTGTATTTTTTATTGTGTATTACAACTGGTAACAAATTTGTTATGCCTTCTTTCAACCGAAGCAGTTTCTTAACATTTTTAGTTGAAAGTTGCTTTCCAAACCAATGGTAGACTTGGTTTTAACTAAGCCTACACTCCAACCTCGTCAAGGTGGCAGGTAGGCCGGGCACAACCATATCTCAGAATTAAAATAGGCAAAGCAAGTGGGACAATATCATGAATGTCCCTTTGCTCAAAAGAAAGGATGTGACAGAAGATTTGAAGTATTCAGGCCATCTTTTGGTGGTATTTGCTTGGGCTTAGTCCCAGGGTCCTCTCATGTAGGTCCCTCCCAACATTTGTAAAAAGGGTCCAAAATAATCTGGGTCCAGGACTCCACAAGCTAAATCCAGTCCAGGAAATACTTCCTTGTAATGACCAGCATATCATTTACCTGTCATAAAATAACCAAATAACCATAAGCCACCTATCTGACTTCTCGAAATTCTCGGACAATCTTGGACAGAACCGTTGCCGGTTTGGACCCTTCACATGTTATCCGTAAATTTAAGTTGAAGTAGGCTAACATGAAACTGCCTGAAGTAGCCTAGCATGCAACCCCCTTTTCCCCTCCCAATGTTGTGTCAAGAAGAATGTTTCTTTGCCGTGAACAGCATAACAGTGGTCAACCAACACTGGAATAGAAGGGGGAGTGGGGTGTCCCAACAAATTATTTTGTCCAAGATTGTAGCTGCAGTGTAGGAGGCCTATAAATGCTGAGCGCACCTTTTGCACACGACTAAGTGTTAATGTTAGAGTTGCTTTGTTCTGTAACGTTTGGCTTTAGGCCTTCGTAACTGTGTTTGGGTGAGACTACGACAACTTTTGTCCTCAGTGAAGCCTAAAGGACTAGCGTACGTGTGGAGAGTCGCGTAATTGCTTCGTATACAAATGTATAGGGAGCAACTACGCGACCGTCGATGCATAACGTTAGTCCTTTACTGAGAACTACGACAACCGTGGGTAGACTTTTTCTTTGTTTCAAACATTGAAAATACAATAGAGAAGCCATTAACAACCCATACAGGGTGATGACATGAACGACAAATTGAATACCTTAAAATTGGTGGATCGTTCCCTGGCCTTGGTTACTGTCGCAATCACGTTAACGACACAGTACGTACACTATATAGCTAGCTGCATGCGTTTATGCATGAACGTAAGTTAGTGGACTTGCTTACATTGAAATGAGTACGGCCGACGAAGTTGCTTGATGAAGCAGTTCCGACAAAACAAAGTGGCATATGTTGGAAAATGCAACCTTTGAAATTTATTTTGAAATCCCTGAACGGTAAAAATTGTTTTCAAACTATATTTACACCTTTTTTCAACCAGAGAGGAAGCCTTCAATGCAGAACAATACCTTTGAATGTGGAACTACTTCTTTATTTGCACAGTACCACCTTACTATACAGGAGTTGTTCGGGCAAATCCCCTTATATTGAAATAGTTAAGCTTTGTTGAAAATCCCCCTACGGAACAACTTAACATGACTGCGCAGCTGTTCCATTGTACGAACGAACAGCTCGCGATTGCAATATGAATCCAAATGGAACATGATTTAATATTCATCCGCACCGACCGCTTACGAGGGCACGAAAACACCTGACTGAACGAGCAATTCCTACAATCGAAGCTGTGGCTTCGATTAATTATACACTCAATACAATAACAAGGATCCACATGCAACGTGATGGAAGTTGAATTTCTTTCTTGCTGAATTGTATCGGACCTTGGGAATTTGTGCCCATAATCTTGGGAAAATTGCTCCCTTGTTCAATATTATATTGCATATACACGTAATTAATACCACACATCGCCAAGCAAAGGATTTTTCGCAGAATTACTGCCAATGTCTGCTAATTGCCATCGTATTTGTTCTAATCTCTTTTCCTTACCTTCTCGCAGCTTGAAACATCACAAATTACTCGTTAATTAACGTGAATAAAGCGTTCCTTGGAAGCCGTGCCGTCAATCTCATGTTAATTTTGGGAAAAGTTGCCCTCGCCGATTTCTCTTGTTATTGCCGACGATTGTTCGTTGTATGTGGTATTTGCAAATGTCTTGCAGAAATCCACATCACCCGAATGAGTACCGTCTAGTACTTACATGCTTCAACTTCCCTCCGTCTATCGCACGAACATTTTTCACGGCCATGAGGGTGATGGCGCTGTAACATTTTTTGATGCGCGAAGGGGAAAGAACAATTTTAAAAACATGCTGCCGCCCCTATTTCGCTCCACGATACAGTGTCTTTAAATGACTGTTTAAATTAAAACTTCATTTTATAGTACTGTTTACTTTATCATCTTTCCTAGTATTGTTCTACTTTATCGTACTACTCTCTCAACCACCGAGTCTGTTTAAATTTATTATCCATTCCCTAGTTTTGATATTTTATGCTTGAAACTTTTTTCCTTTTATATTAATAATCATTTTGATGTATTTGCGTTCTTATGTTTGTATTATGAGTATAGAATTTCGCTTTCGAGATTTCATTTAAAGTTGAGATTGAACTTCTTCATTACAGATATCATGTTACAATGGGATGAGCAATGCCATTAACCTATTACCTAACGCATATCCAAATTCTCAAGTTGTATCAAATTTACAGCTGATGCGCACTGGTAAACAAGGAATTTCTCGATTGACTTTCGTTATTGTATTGTATCGATTACATTTTTGTTACAGTAAGGGATTAAGTGAATAGCGCAGGCGATAGGAGTTAGGAAATTTATTTTTAGATAGTGCTCGTGAGAAACAATGGATTTCACGTTGTATGTTGGAAGGTGTGAGACTTCATCGTAAGAAACACATTTTGTTTGAATTATGAAACTAGCTGCATATGAAAAAACAGTGTTACCCACGAGTATACACTTTGGCTATGGGCTTGCTTCGTTCCAAAATATGTAAATCATGCCGTATAATGATTGGATACTACACATTGAGTTACGAGCCTGATGTGGTGGAAAAATGTCTATCAATTTATCGAAAATTAATTTTGTTTACCAATCAGTTTTGAGATATTCTGTTTGACTATGTAGGAGAGGGAAGACATATATCATCAGTGGCGTAGCTGGGATTTTTTTCGTGTGTGTGTGTGGGGGGGGGGGCTATGGGGGAGCTGGAGTTTAATCCCTGAGTGCAAAGCCACCATCAGTTGGGGAGGAGCGTACAAAGAAAATTTTGGGTTTTTACACCTCCCAGATGGCTGGAAATGGCATTTGCCAGGTTTAATTGATTTCAATTCTGGTAAGAAAAATTTTTAATTTTCCTCAGATTCAAACACACTTTTGAGATACATGATTAGCTCAGTCCATTACCCCACTGGACTATGTATCCTGGGATTGCAAATCCGGACTCCTGCTGAATGTTGCAAGCAGCTGCTGTTCCAGTGTACGCCTGAGTAAGGTATTTCCATAGGCGTAGGGGAGCATTTCAGTTTTGGGGCAGAAGATAAAACGGAGCGCCACCCCTGCTTTGAGCAGAGCGTCCAAAAAAATTTGAAAGTTCAGACGGTTGTCAGCCATTGGTTGGTGTGAAGCGTCCAGAAAATTGTTAAATATCCGAACCCTCAGACAGTTGAAAATGGCATTTCCCGGGTTTATAGGGGATTTAAGCAGTCCCTATTTTGAATTTCCTTTTGGAAATGCCCACTGGAAACATAAATTCTGCTATGAAGATGTCTAAGTGGAGCACCACCATAAGTTGGGGCCAAACGTACAGGAAATTTTGAAAACTCTGACCCTCTGACAGTCAAAAATGATATTTCTCATACTTATAGGGGATTAGGGGGTCTAAACAGTCGCTATTTCGAATTAACGTTTGCAAAGAGTTTTTTTACCTGAAACTAAATTTATGCTAGAAAGACTATCTACACTCTTAAAAAAATTGGGCAAATTTTGCCCAACTTTTTGACCAACACTTGGCATCTAATCAACAACCTAAACAGGCAAAAACTTTAACCAAAGAAATTGGGTAAAGTTTTGAACCCAACTGTTGGGCAAGAGATCACCCAACTGTTTGGTAAATTAGCATTTTAAAACATACCCACTTGTTGGGCACTTCTTTTATTAAACTGTTGGGCAAATGCATTAACCAAATGTTGGTTATATGTTAATCATCTTTTCCTTAAACATTGGTGCTTTCCTTAAATGTTAGGTTGTAGGTTATGGCAGGGAGCTGCCACTGCAGCTCCCTGGTTATGGCAACCCATCGGTCCTGGTTAAAAAACCCTGGCTTATTAACCTATTTGGTTTGTCACTGAGTTTCGTATAGGTACGTCCAAAACTATCATTTTTAAAAGGCACTGTAAAATGATGTGTGTAAATGATGTGATGAAGTATTGTAGTTTCATCAATGCATAAATGTGAACACAAGGGCTGCATGAGAATTAGCTGGTCCGTAGCTCTCATACACTGATATCGTGGTTATGAGACAGGTTTCTTGTTATGCCGAAAGGTTTCAAATAATAATATATAAACGCTTATTCGGACGTGGAAGAGAATATCCCAGATCCTGACCTCTCATTGGATAGCAGTTTTGCGCCAAATACGAATCATGGAATCTCACACAAATGTGTTCTAGTTCGTAGTACTGTTTAAAGAATTTTATGGAAACAGAGATCGATTTCATGGTCTAAAGTAATGTACGAGTTTAGGTGTTTGGCCAATATATATGACGCAAAAGAGAATTTTCAGATTATGGTACCATGGTCTGATTATGAGAAGAATTGTGAAACAAATCGGGTCAAGTGCACTGTTGTTTGGCGACAACACTACAACCAACAATATACCCAACAAATTGGCAAAAAGTTACCCAACAAGTGGGTAAAGGGAAAATATGCCCAACTGTAGAATAAAATCTTATCGTCATTTTGACCAGTCAGTTCGGTATAACAGTATACGCGTGCATGGAAGGGGAAATTTAACCATTATTTGAGCAAAGATTGACCAACACTTAAGCAATTAATTTTACTCAACAAAAACTTTGCCCAGCGTTTAAACATTGCACCAATTAGCACCAAAGTTTGGCAAAGTTTAACCAACACATTTCATAAACTTCTTTAACCAACGGATATTTCACCCAACGTTTTAAGAGTGTACGTGTAGCACCACCACTGGTTGGCGCAAAGCGAATAGAAAATTTTGAAAAATCGGACCCCTGAGACAGTCGAAAATGACATTTCCCAGGCTAATAGGGGGATCTAAGCAGTAGGTATTTGATTAGAAAATTACCAGATGAAATGTATCACTACCGATTGATAAAATGGTCCCGCATATTTTCATGGGAAAACATACGAACGAAATTGAAACATGCAAATGAATTTTACTCTATTGCGTCTCTTGGTTAAATTCAACATATATATATTGAAAATTGTGTGACTGCCCGAATTTGTAGCATTACAAGGTGTGTTTAAACGAACTTTCAAGCAGAGTTATAGGAAGACATTTTCACATTGCATCATTAAAGTATCGAAAAACAAATAACCCGATTTTCATAACCATTGGTCGTATTTGGTATTTGGCTCAATAGGAGGATAGAAGGCAAACAGTTGGGCACCTGAACACCCTCCTCTCTATCCGTTGAATTAATTTGGCATTGTTTTGACCTTTGCCCGAATATTTGACCTTTTCAGACAATTTTTTGCAAGACTGAATTATGAAGTTGGGACGATGAAAACCACTTTTTTACATTCTACTCAAATGTGTCGCAGATCTTGGTTATTTTCCATGAAAAGTTTACTTTAAAATTTAATACAGCGTTTTCTGTTTCTCGGCAAAGATTTGAAGTATTTTAAATAATCAGCCATTTCGGGTATTGTGTTACACACGTTTTTAAAAACAGGCTTAAGAATTATTTGTGTTTTAAGCCACAGACTTCCCAAATGTGTCGCGATTAGTTATCTGTTTGATTTTTTAGTAACTATGTTACCCTTACGATGATACTTTTCCATTTTCGGGCAAATGCTTTAAAGCATCTGGATATTCGACAATTTTGGGCATTAAGTTGTGATTATCTGTGAGGTAAAAGTCACCAATAATAGCTTTTTGCGCTGCCCGAGGGTGTCGCAATTTTTTGGAACCTTGACTTGGCTTTTCATGGTTTCATGGTTTTTTTATTCAAATTGAAGACGTTTCTTTCCTTTTTGGGGCATATCTTTTTAAGATTTCGGCAACATTTAGGAATTGTCTGAAAAAAAAAATCCTATTTTTTCAAAATATAAGGCCTGTCCGAATTTTTTCCTAATTCCTGCTCGATTTTAGATTTTGCGGAAATCGTACGCCATGAGTATGTCCACTACTCCCAAGAGCTAAGTGAGGTCCTGTGAGATAATAGTGGTAAGGTTGCGACCCTTGAAACTGCATTTACCCAACATGGGTTTGGTTGTTGCACTGACCAATGACTGGCAGCAATAGCAGTGCATAATGCAAATTCCTCCCAACAATGTTTGACTCAAATATTCTACCCACCACACCAAGTATGATTTTGGAACAAATATCTGTATCCCCAGAAATTGAAAAAAAAAAAACCCTACAGGAGAAAGAAACATGCCAAATGCTAGGAGCAGACTTTAATCTACATCAAGTTGGCCAGTTTCAGCCAGTCCAGATCTGCTGGAAAAATTATCCATCAAGAAACCCGACGAGTAAAATGTCAAGAGATTGCGAAGAAATGAAGCTTTTCACAGTCTACCTAAATTTATTCCGCAATTTAATTTGCAGAATACCCTGCAACTGCGTGGATCTATCGCAAGTGTATATATGTCATAGTAGCAGGGTAGCCCGGATTCGTTATTATTATTGGCCGGCATGAATATAATACTTTTGCTCAGGTCGTCAGTGGGGGGGGGGGGGGAGCGGCTGGTGGCTCGGCGATTCAGTGGGGGCACCCGCATCCAACCCCCCCCCCCAGGGACTACACCACTGTATATCATATCCTTTAGATCCGAAATTGAAAAACTTATCTATTATTGAGATAAAACTTAGTTTTTGACATCCATTAGACGTTTATTTATCCTAACGATTTCAGGTTTGGAGAATAATGTTATCATATATCCCCAGCAAACACAATACGTCCAAAACGATCACTTGGCCTGCTTTTTTCTCTTTTCTACCCAGAAGCAGGTATTAGAACGTCTTAAAGACGTATTCAATTTTTCAGTCCAGCAGAGGATGGTGGAATATATGATGTAAGCACTGGAAAACGTTTTGTGTGAAAAACCCTTCCCTGACAAATATGTGACCTCCTCAAATAGTTTTGATTTAGTTATTTCTTCATGCGTTTCCTCTTTGTCCGAAAATTTTTTACAAACGTATCGTAATGAAAGCAGATACGTTTAAAAACATTATGTTTGCTGGGCCACTCACTCCTTTACCCTTATTTATTCGTGATTCACTGGTAATTCTTGTACACTGTAAACTTCTGTATACTCTAGACCAAAAAGATGACCCCATTCACTAAAACATTATTGCTTTAATAATTAAGCTAAGTCTTTCGCTTTTCTTAGTCGTCGACTTATTTCTATAAGTTAAAAAGCATTTGATATGTCTCAGTGTTTTACAGTGATTAGAGGACAAACAGGCGTTCTATTGTAAATGTTTACTAATATGTCATTTTAAACCTCTATGTGTTATGATTATCGCATTCTTTTCATATTCGATGTTGATATTTGATTTGTGTTCCATGCAAATCTTAGTACTTATTTTTTTCTCATTTGCACCCGGTTTTTCAGAAGTTAGCCCCGAATAAGTATAGACCAACTGTAAAAACGTCAACACGTCATAATTGGTAAGATTTTACAATTAATGGATGAAACCTTCTGTGTTTTTAAGAAATCATATACCATATGGCACCTGTATATGCAACATTGAAAGTATGTCTTTGAGGTATTTTGCAGTGATAAAGTAATCTCAATCTTAAAAATAATTACTAATTTATTATTTTTTAATTTTTTTTACCAAAATGCACTATGATTATTACGTATAAATCAATTTTCGTATAAATAATTAATTTTTATTTCACGCAAATTTTAGTACTTCCTTTTGGCTCCTTTGCATCCTGGTGTGAAGAAGGGACCCCTTATAAATGTGAATCAACAAATGGTACTTACGACTTAACATTTACAGGTCTAAAAAACATATTCGTCTAAAAATGTGAGGATAAGATTCACACGTCAATTTAACTATACCTGGAACTTGAAAAGTACAATTTTCGTATCCACCCGACTGTAAAGAACTTGGTCGAGTTACGCACGTAATAGATGATATATCGCAATCAAAATTAGACACTCGTAAAAATTTCTCAGTTTGCTATGACCATTTAGATTTTGTCATTCCACATGATTCACTAGACAAACTGTCTATCTCCACCGGTGATTCAACTATGTTAAAAGAACAGTATAACCCGTATCCTGACGGAGTAAGGTAATGGATGCATTTAGGAGATTTTTGGAGACCGCTAAAGACTGATAAATTAGTTGCATGGTAAAATAGTTGTCTCCTTACAACATCACCCTGGCCGAATGATGGGCAGGATCTTTCCGTTAAAGTAAGGGAGTATTCTCCCGTATCAACAAGTCTTGTGCTTAAAACTCTAAACTTAAAAGAAAAACGTCTGAATTCGTTAGCAGAATAGTAATTTTCATCCACAGTACTATTGAAGGAAAGCCAATAACGACCCCTTACTAAATGATACCTGTCTGTTCTTGTCAAGGACATTATCTACGACTTTGTTACTCATATCGAGAATTCCTCATCTGAGTCCATTTTGTGGTTGCAAATGGATAAAAATGTTTGTGGTATTGTTACATCATTTGAAGCGTTTTTATTCCACCAGAAGGCTTCCGTTACCATTCACCGTTTTCTCTGACTCCATCTTAGATGACATCTTACATATCAACTCTTTGTTTGATTTACCATTCGTCCTTCTTGGTGAATTCAACTCAAGAACTAAATGCATTGATGATTTCATTTCTCTTGAAAGTAAAATAATGAACGAAGGTGGCAAAGATGATTAAAATAATAAACAAGATATATTATCCTCTATTGGTATTACCATAAGTAGGTTTTACAAGGATACCATAATTAACAGTCATCAAACAATTAATTAATTTTGGCAGTTGATATCCGGTGTGATCTCTTTAAAAAAAAAAGATTCTTTCTATCTTTTTATATGGCTGTGAAATTTGGGGAACTTCTAATCTAGATCATGTTGAGGTTTTCATTGAAAATTCCTTCAAGTAATTTTAAAGGTCAAGAAAACCACACCTAGTTGTACGATTAATGGGGAACTGGAAGTACTCCACTGTCTGTTATTATCGAGAAAAGGATGTTGAATTTTGGGGTAAGAATTTCTGAAGGTAATTGATCTTAATTGTCAAGGTTAATGTTTCAGACATTGTCTAACTGCATTTTTTTCAAATGCATTTCATTCAAAAGGGGTTACTAAAGTGAAAAGCATTTTAGAAAATCACGGTTTTTTTTTTAAAAAATATGTGCAACAATGACAGTCTTTTAATACTAATTTAACAAACTATTAAAAATGTTAATTAACAAAATTGGCATGGTGAAATGAGTAATGATTAAAGATGCGTTGATTAAAATATTATCAAGGTGAAAGAGAAATTTGAACGTCATCTATCAAAATTGAAGTACTAGGATCGGGTTAATCTTTGTTGTTCCAGATGCATGAAAACAAATTTCGCCTGCTGTTGAAAGTAAAGCTGCTCGTTTTAATCCTGTTTTGTGCTTTTTTATGCAATTCTGGGGATTTCGCTTACGAGTTTTACTTGGTAATTAAACGCCCTTATTTCTCACCACAAATGTAAAATGTATATTAAGCCTTTTTATGATGTCTGGTCTAGTGTTTGGAAATATCAGCAGTTTTTTAATGTTACAAGTGGTGGTAATCAACTCTCTAAGCTCGCTTAATTTGTTTTTCATTATAAATAATCTTTGATGTAACGGTGATGTACTTGGATATGTATATACAGTCGGGATGTAATGTATTTGTATTTCAATTATTAACTAAGTTATGCTATTAATGCACTTAAGTCTTCTTGTGTCTATGCAATTGTCCACTGCTTTGATTTTGTAATACATGTACACATTTTGTTTGTAATTCTCTTATACCTCAGAAGAAGAGGTCTCAAGTCCTTCATAGAAAGAAAATAAATTTCTAAACTTCTAAAATGCCTCCTCTTTGTAAATAAGAATGAGTGTAAAAAGTAGAGAGAAAAACTAGTTTGGAGTTTATATCTGTTCATGCGTTTGTGACCTTGTCCAGGTTCTTGACTTAACTTCAAAGTTGTGTTTTGAAAATGGCATGCAAAGCTTTTTTTAAAGCGATTTTTAAGAATGTACCTACGATAGAATGATGACCTATTTTGTGATCCGTGGAATATTTGTCAAGTATTCAGCAGATGTTTAAAGTACTAGAACATAACTTTATTGTAAAAACAGTGCTTTGCCCATCAAGGATGTACCTGTCAGTGTGGTCATTCCGTGTCTTCTATGGCTACTATTTATCCTGTTTTTGAGTTATTTTGTAAACTGAGTTCCCTTTTCCCATTAAGAGTAGCAATGACTCTGTATTTCATATTGAATCGACCGTGTGTCTTTTCCTGGTGAAGGGAGAACCACCCCAGAACGTGCGTTATATGATATTTTGCCACTGGTTTGGAATTGACAGGAAATATATCGAGCAGATACATGCATCGAATGTCCTAAACAGTTGCAACATTAACTGTAGTACCATTTTTGCAATAACGTCCCTTAATTCTTAAACAGAAGTGTACTCTCCTAACCCAAATAACCAATGTATGGAATAATTGTTATTTTCTTTCTTTTCCTTCATTACGGTCTGCCCTTTAAGACTTAAGAAAAAGGCATGAAAGTATTGATAAAACATTTTCCGTTCCCAAGATGTGACAGAACATAATACGCTTTGTAATACAAGTACCGTATATACTCGGATACATTACGTTAACTAATTCATACCATTGTTTTTATAAGATGACGTTTCCAAGGATATCTTTACATATTTCGATGATTTTCTCCTAAAATGTTTACGTGCAACTGCATTTATTGAGAGAGAGAGAGTAACAGAAAAAAAAAGAACAAAACAGACAGACCATCAAGTTCACCTAATCCAGTTGAAAGATTATTCGATACCAGCCATAACAGACTGTAAAATTAAGTGGTTCTAAAAGTCAACTGAGAAATGTTTCTAACCGGTATTACACTTGAATGGACGGTGATCAATACTAACCAAAACATATTTCTGTTAAATTTTGGAAAACGATGTCCAACCTACACCTTTGCTGCAAATTGCATTCAACTTTGTTGCCATCTGCAAGTTTCAACAAATGATGAAAAAGACACCACCGTTTTCAAACTAAAATTAAATGCCAGCACTCTGGATGGAACCATTTGAGAAATTTTAGATGAAATGAAAATATCACATTTCTTCTACTATAAAGCTCTTCAATGTATTTCTAATGATGTTCCATTTTCATTGACATCGTTCCTCTTTACAAAAAATACAAATCACTCAAAGATACTTTGCACGGAAATGTAACTATGTATTAGATATGTTCTGCACTTTCCTTTTCTTTAACACAAACAGGGATAAAAACATGCAACGAAATGATTAAGATAACCCAACACCAAAACTGTGTAAGATCGTTTTTTGAGTCAGTCCATATTAAAAGAAGGGTGTAAAACCAAATAAAGTTTTAACATTTCAGAAGGATGCTTTTTCTGACGTTGTGGAAAAAATGCAGTAAAATCCAACATGTGGTTTTCCAGATATGAGCAGGTGAACTTATCACGTTTTTAACGAAATTTGCAGTTGAAGAATACGCATGAGACATCACATCCTCACATCTATTGGCAGCCTTTTGTTTCCCTCTAAATTTTGCAACCATTGTTCTCCTCGACACTTAACCTTTTATAACCAGTGTTCTCCTCAACAATCCCAGATATCACAACATGATTGCATGAGGGACATGAAAACTTTACAATCTTTTGCATTCCCCACAAAGGGAACATATCCGTACAAAGTTTAGGGTTAGCACATCAGACTGAAAAGGGGGAAACAAAGCAATCATTAATCGTCATTGAAAGGACTTCATATGACTTCTGCTGCCCTTAAGCTCACTTTGGAACACGAATCTAGTAACTTCATAATATCTGAAATGTATGTATGATTTGGATGGTAGTTTCACCAGATTAAAGAGAATGTTATTTCTTCACCTCTGAAACTACGTATTCGTTGTGGAATTCGAATCAAACACTACCATCTCTATAAAGGTTAGAAAGGTGAAGGAAATAATGACCCTTTTTGAGAAAATCTAAAATATTTTTTTTTTTTTTTTGTATCCTTGATAAGAACCCGATTGGGAACAACACGTGTTAAAAGAATGCATAACAGCAGACACCGCTCAAATCTTGTGGATAGTTAATAGTTCAAATTAATACATTGATAGGCATAAAATTTACCAAGGCAATTTAGGTTTAGGCAATTTAGGCAATTTAGGCAATTTAGGTTTAGGCAATTTAGGCAACTTAGGCAATTTAGGCAATTTAGGCAATTTAGGCAATTTAGGCAATTTAGGCAATTTAGGCAATTTGATTTCTACCTCTACACGAATGTACCCGTCACAATCTTTATCACACTTTAAGGCCCGACCATTCCGTTCTCCATATTTCTCTTCCAACCAGAAAGATTGTTTGGAAATGCACTGTTCTGCCATCTTGATGTCATTGGTAAGACGAACATAGTCATAAGGAATTCTCCCAACTGGGGTGAGGAATATTGTAACGAGGTTCTTTCGACGAATCTCCTATAGTGAAAAAGGAAAAATGAATAAGTTTACTCACCGAGTTCCTGATAAGTTGCGTTTGTTTAATAACCCAACATATTGAGTTAACTGTGCTGAGGATCTAGAACATTTATGGCTGATTTTAGCGTTTCATTGGCAAGTAACTTCCTGCCCTTCATACAAACATAGTACGTCCAAAAAATCTCGGATACGTCCAAACGTTTTTGGTTCCTTACCTCCATGTTATATTACACGTCAACTGCATTTTAAAAACGTTTTCTGTAGGTTCTGTGTTTGTATGGCTGGGTAGTCAGTTAGTAAGATAGAGTTTAAAGGCCCAGTTTCCAACCTATTGGTTCAAGTCGAGGCGGCTCCTGTTTTTTCCAGTTGTGGCTCACTGGCTTGTTTTCCCCACTCCATTGCTTATGCGGAGCATCACACCCACAATGGCAGAAGGTTCCATTTTTAGATTCTTTTGTAAGACTCGACCTGGGAATAGAGAACCCGGGCCTTCCGAGTCAAAGGCGAATGCAAATCACAGTTTTGCGGTTATGTGACTGGCACCTGTATAAGTATATGATTGATTTGATATCTGCAAAAACTGTTTGTATCTGCAAATACTATTCAAAATGTACCATTATACCGTCAGTCCATACCTTAGACAAGATCACATTTGTAAACTCATATCACGTTATTTGAACCATACATAATTGGTAAGCAACTGGATGCTGATGAAAATTAACACAACTTGAATGAACAGAGAATGCTTCAACAGGACAAACTTAGGTTTTATCATCTGACCTCAACGCTTTATAGTAGTATTCCTGTAGCAAGTATTAAATATATCTTTGCCGATGAAACAATTATTGATACTTTAATAGGCAAGAGCAGTCACCCGAACTTGAAGTAGTGTAGCAGACCGTCCTGTTTCATGATTGGCTGTTGAGAGTCATGTGACAACAATTTTTCTCTTCAAATGTGAAATGTACTAGAACTAACTGCTTGGTGTACATTAAATATGCAATATGAAAGTTATAAATGGTGATGAAAGATACTTTGAAAAGAAATAAGAAAAAAATTGTAATATTTAGTCGTTGCTTTATAATAAGTTCCGGGGACTGCTCTTGACCTTAAAGACACTCTGGGTAGTAAAAGGCCATTGTAACCTTTAAAATTAATCACAATTCGTTTTTTTGTTGAAAGTAGTCACGTGTTATATCGTTTTGTGAGTGTTTAAAAAACCCTGCACAACATGCTTTTGAATATTGGTATCAATATCAATTTGTCAATATAATCCCTAAACTTTAAACATAAGATTATCTTCCGCATGTTGCGCGTGTATTTGGTCAATGTATTTAATAAACATTTTTTTCTTTATTATGCTTCCTCTGATTAGGTAAGGTAAGGTAAGACGGAGTTTTATGGTTTAGTTTCCAACCAATTGGTTTAAGTTGAGCCGGCCACAACCTTTTTCTAATTATTGCTCACTCTACTCTACTCTACTCTACTCTCTACTCTACTGCTTTGGCTGAGCACCAAGCACAGTGGAAATGGGTTCTGTTTTTAAAGTTTTCGTTATGACCAGGCCAGAAATCCAACTCCCAAACTTCCGACTGCAAGTCTCATGCTGAAACCACTTGTCCTCGCAGTCGGTATGCTTCTTCTGAATCAATTTCAAGCGGGTCAGAAAATTATAACTCTAACACTTCCCTAAACTAGGTACACCTGAAATTACATGTTGATGAATGTTAACACAGTTTAAATAAAGGGAAACTTCAACAGGATCACCATAGGTTTGGTACCTAACCTCAGCCCAGAAGAATAGTATTCTTCTATCATGTAGCTTTGCCAATGAAATAATGATGAAGACTTTAGAGGCACTCAAGTGTCGTGAAAGGCTGTTACAACTTATCTTTTTTTATCCTCCATGTCTGTATTGAATTTTGAATTTCCTTATTTTACAATATTTCCCATCGTGTTTAAAGATTGACTGTATGACTAATATTTACATGGTATTGCGTAAAATGGCTCAAACAATGCAAGAAATGTTTACAAAAAGTCAATAAATACCCACAATCGAATAAAAGGGTTTTAACAGTGGGCTGCATATCACAATACAAAACAATTCAAGAAGAAAATAACAGTGAGCGGGAGTAAGCGAATAGTAATACGCGTAAGTCTAAACGCATCAGTAAACATGAATACCTGGAAAGAAGCAAGTCGGTTTCAGGGACCACCAGAACGAGCCTTACGTACAGTATCTTCCAACAATTCCCCTTTAAATGTCCAAGAAGAAATTACAGTGTGCAAAAGCATCTTTAAGATCCATGAAGTTTATATAACACTTTTACCTCGTTTTTTACTGTTTATATAAATCTACTTCTCTACTCGAAGGGCAAACTGAAACTTATGAAGAAAGTCAACATAATTTAAATTCTTATTTTGACATTTCATGCTAAAATTAAAATATTTTAGGTGCAGAATGAGGAAATTATAAGGATGAAGCTTTTGCTTTTGATAACCAAAAAAGATATCCTCTTTTGAAAAATGAATTTCAGAACCAAACAAAAAAGTTTCAACATCACTTGAAAATGAAGCTACATGATTACATTCATCAAAAAGATGACTTAGTGTTTCAGTGTTAGAGTTGCAGAAATAACATAAATCAGTCTCAGAAATACCCATTACAGTTAAGAGTTTATTCGTAGGGAGAATTTTGTGGAGGAAACGGAATTGAAAGTTGGAGAGTTTGGTTTCTGAAACTGATTGCCATGGCATGACAAATATTCCATCCCACTCTTCAGTGGTTATGTGGGGAAACTCTTGTTTTCCATTTTATAAGCGCTGTAGGTTCCGCAGCGACTTTAGCCAGATGCTTGGTCCAGCCTGTACACCAATTTTGAAGTACGATTTGACTGTAGAATTTTATCTAAGAATTCTATACAGGAATTATTTAGGTTACTTGGAAAACAACCAGAATCTTTCCAATGCACAGGAATACTGCGGATAAGGCCCCAATAAGTTGTAAACGGGAAATCATTTTATTGAAATTTCTCCCTAAAAACTGACAACTTAGCGATAAGTTACAACTTATCTAAATTATATATTTTTTGCTTTCTGGTCAGGTGTTCTATCCCTGTGAAGGGAACACATCCTTGAAACTTAGTGGAGGAAAACTTAGATAAACCTTTTCTTTGAAAGTGACAAATTCTGTAAACAACGCAGTGAAAAATGGTACAAACAGCGATGTTCGTAACAGTGCGGAAGCTGCCGCTCCCTGGTAAAAACATCACTCTTTTTGCTATTTCTTCCAATATCTTCCAAGATCGTGCTGCCAACAATGGCTGTAGAGAATGTTTACACATACCAATATTTTTTCTTTCGACCATTCCGTTGTGGAGCAGAAACCATACCAAACATCAGTGTTCTTTTTGGCTTTAAGAAACACAACTACATACCCCAGTAGTAGGTGGCAATTATTGACACGTGTAACGGATCTCCATTTAAATGTGAAAATGTCCGTAAAAATGTTAAATTAAACATTTCTTCACTTGCAAACTTTGAAGAGACGTCGAAAGCGTAGAACGAAATTGAAGACGAATACACGGTGTCTGAAAATTTTACTTTGAAATCCTATATGGGTAGATTTTTACATTTCGTCGCTGAATAGACGTAGTGGCGTATCAGCAAAAATGCACTTTTCAGATATTTGCAATCGAAAATTATAGTTTTTTAAAAGACGCTTGGAGAAAAGTTAAATAACTTATCAGTAAATTTTTTAAGCATGTGGTCAACTAATGTTTTAAGTTTATTTTGAGCATAGATTTGATGAGATTGATGTCGCCACTTATTATTGGTACCGTAATAAACTGATAAGTCAGTATGCCCATTTTTCCAAAACCAACTTTTGTATAGAGATTTCAGATACGTCACCTGATACGCCGGTATGTCTATTTAATCATTATGTTATTGTGTATTATATTTGAACATACGTCAACGTCATTTGAATTTTTAGGCCAAAACTGGAACCGATTGTATCGATTATCAACATTTTCATATATATTTTAATAATATGTATTATTGACTACACAATGATTAAGTTGCATCATTTTTATCTCAAGAATGAAACATTAAGTGAATTTTAGTAAACCATACCTGTAATTTAAATGTAGAAAAGGTGACAATTGAACTATTACAATCTTCTTATAAATGAAAAAGGGCTACTGTATGAACTATTTTTAATGATTATGTGAAGGATGACATTTAAATAGGCAAAATCGAAAATGCAAATTTCCACACCACTTCAAATGACATGCAAACAAACAACAAACAACTTAGACAGTGACACGGCATAAAAAGTTCGAAACGCAGTATGAAGCCGTTAGGGCCCGCATTGTGATTATGACTGATAATGCAATGGGATTGTGTTAGAAAGTTGTGCCGAGTGATTAAAAAAATTTCAAGCCTGTAAATACCAACTAAGGGTTATTCATGATTTAAAATCATAAAATCTTTTATATTTTTCTTACTTTTGTTTACAACAGTCACCCCAACAGCTTTTCTCAAACGAAAATGTAAGGTTTTCACATTTCTTTATACGGTCTGAGGGGAGTTTCCTTTCTGTGGCATTTTGTTTGAAGGCAGGGTTAGGTCCTTTTAAAAGGTTCATGAGGTCTTGATATTTTTCCTCCAATAACGTTGGACATGAAAATCCCGAATACTCAAGGCCTGGTAATTCTTAAGTGATGGACTTACTTGTACATGTGACAAAATTTACTGTTAGTATCAAGATGGGACATCTTCAAGAATATTTTTCTGTACTGCTCTTCCTTACTAGAACTCCCCCCAAAAAACCTTCCAACTAATCGATGAGCCATCATCGCTCAATTTACTGGAATAACGTTTCCATTCAAGGATATCTTGTGTCGATACTTTGATAACCTTAAAGGGATCTTCCTTGGACCTTTGGCTTTGCCTCCTTTCCTAGGTTCGTATAGGGGGGAGTGGGGGGGGGGTTCAATGTGTTCAAACCACCTGCAAGATCTAGAGTTCCGTTGCTGATAGCAATTATAAACAGAATGCGGAGAAATTTTTGGCGTTTTGTTTTTTCTCACCTTGCGCTCAAAGGTCCTTAAAAAAATTTCTGTCAAAGTTTGACTACTTTTATTTAAACATGATCACAACTATTAAATGCACTAGAGGCAAAGGCGGATCCAAGTGGGCCAAGCTGGTTTATTGTCCCACCAAGCATAACGGGATTTTTTCAAAAAATTGCTGAGTAATTATGTTTCCAAAAAACCTAGGCAAGAAGACTTTTACCAGCGATATAATAGCCTAGTCGATGTTCTTAATTCCGCTAAATAACCAAACGGGCTTGAGTCGAGTCCGTCTTCTGGCTAACTTTTGAGTCCCAAGTATTTATTCGCCAGTTCAACTCAAAATAATGTTGTTTGTTTCCATTCTATATCTCCCACAAATGTCATAAAATTGAATATTTTATTCATAAAGTTCCTACAGTTCGATTAGTATTGTAAAACCCTTAGCCTTTATGTCAAACGACTGACCGAGTCCAAAATAGGTGACCTATCGCTTCTTTCCCCGGAAAAGAGCTATATGGTAGGTTCTGAAAACAGCTAGGAAGAAATTTAAAACCATTGTTCCAACCTTAGAACCTGAAATTCTTCAGGTAGAGCTATTCTTGTGGCAAATGGGGAACCTAGCATATCGGAGCCTGGCTTAACCCGCCCACTTGACTCCAGTCTGGTGATTGCTGCGTTTAGTATATACGTTGTTCGCCGGTTACATATCCAGCTATCCGCAAGTTATTGGAAATCTTTGCCGCTCTTACCCTTTGCAATTCTGAACCAGAAAACGTTTCTCTTATTCGAACGGAGTTTTGATTTCACTTTATTCAGCCGTGATTGAGGACAGACTCAAGAGGTCTACTCTACCTCAAGCACATAGAGATTGTCTGCCAGGCTCAGACCGTGATGATAACCAACGCTTTGCCAACAGAAAGTTAAAAGGATTGAAGTTTATTTTCATGATGATTAGGCTGGATATCTGCATAAATTGGCCTTTATTTTAAATTATTTACCAAGTACTTGGGACTTCCTAACATGAAGTACTTTAATTTGTGAAACGGAATTTTTAAAGCATGAGCTCAAATAGCATGCAGATGAGGCAAGTTGCAAAGGGAAATGAAATTCCACGTACTGTGTGAATTAAAATTTTATCCTAACTTTGTTTTGCAAATTTGAAAATAGTTGACTTCTTATTGATAATTATACCTGGGAAAACAAAATTTTCAGAAGAAAATTCACTTTACATTTGGTAACATTTTGCACCAAATCGCAACCTACGGACTAAAGTTATAGACAAATTCAGAAGGGGAGGGGGACCACATTCCCTAGACCACTCTACCAAACTATAAAGCCTTGGATCTGCCGGTTTCATACGGTCTTAGGGGTCTACGTTGGTGGGTAAAACGTTCTGCTTAAGGCGAAGTCGAAACTCTCTACTGAAGAAGATGCATACAGGCCTGCTTCCCTCTTTCAGTTCTTGATATTCCTATTACGAAAACTGCTTCAAGAGATATCAGGTATTTCAATGATACAACATTTTTGTTCCACCTTTATCCCATTCAATAGACATCCATATTAAAAATAAACCAGGGTTTCAGGTGAAGTTTAGGATGGTAAGGTATATGAAACAATGGGAACTTGTAGAGAGTTATATTTTGGGTATTTAACCACAAGAAGTGTTCAGCAAGAATAATATTGGGCAAACATCTTCAATTCCTGATGACATTCTTTTGTCTTATGTAAAGTCCACAAAATATTTTTCCATTTGCTGTGTACGGACATTTCAAGTTCTGTAGACCCAGTCACCTTCAGTTTCAGATCAGTTCACTGGGAGAAATAATTAATTATAATTGTACTACAGCTGTAGAATCAGAAGCTGTTTGGGAAAATCATACAATGGAAATTTACAAAACCTTGCAAATTAAACCATTCAATACAACTTTGGTTGACCACAAATTAATTTGGGGATTGAAAATGTAGACTTTGTGTCCATCAAAGTTTTTTTCTTAGCTTTCTGCACAATATAAGTACAGCAAGTACTTGATACGACACCTTGTTATATGCTCTTAACAGATCTCGACGAATAGACATACCGACGTATTATCATACGCCGGTGGGTGTATATTACCCATAGGCTAGCATGCACATTTTCCAATAACATTGTGAGTCATGACGGCGTGTCATGATACGTGGGTATGACTATTTGCAGATGAAAGTCTTTTGTGATATCTTATTATTTATTAGGTCTATAACCAATTAACTAGTTACAATTTTCATCCCAATTCTTTTCAGAATGGAGACTTTTGGTGGTAGATAATAAAAATGATGTTATCTCCTTTTGCCAAATTTCGTCGCACGCCACTATGTCTATTCAGCGACGATTTGGTCTGTGACACGAACTCAACTTCCATATTACAAATTGTGAATATGAATGAAGTAATAGTTGTCAAGATTCTTTTTTGTTTATTATTTAAAATTGCATTTCCGTGAAAATTTTATACTTTAAAGTCATAGCTGATGTAACGACGTTTTCCTCTTATGCCATATTTCTCAACACTTTTGGGGAAAACGAGTTTCTCACTTGTTTTATTAGTATCATTAGTTTGCTTCCATTTCTAGGCACAGAGGGGCAAAGTAAGCCGCCCCCATGAGCAAAACTTTCATAATCACAACAAAACACCGACGAAACTATGCACCAAATCACATACTTCCACATTACAAATACAAAATATGAAAAAGAAGAAAGAAAAAAAGAATGATGGACTGTGAATGACACAAACCTACTAGCAAATATCAGAATTCAACGTTTCCCAAAGAAGTACATGGTTTCTTTTATCTTCACCTCTAAACTATGGAAAGAAAGATTTTCGTCGTGTATATTTTCACATACATACCTTGTCTCCTTCCACAACATAAATTGGCACGTGGTCATCTTCACGGAGAGGGAAATTTTCCAAATCAGAAAAGTAGCAAACCCCGGTCTTCAAATTGTTAATCAAGGCAATACCCTGTTGTAAAATGCAATCAAAGTTGACCGTTTGTTCAAATGAACGATTCTTTCAGAAGTGAATGTATTAAGTCAATAGTTGCATTTATGGTGTCATAGGCAAACCCCCATGTCGAATTTTGAAACTTACGCTTCAAACATGCTGTCTTTGGTTTTTGCACCTATCGGGAAATCGAATTTAAAGGGAACTTTAGGCAAAAATTTACATTTCATATGTAGAGGAAAACTGTACCTAAAAAACATGGTCAACCTTCCATTCCAGTCAGACATGTTTTTCTCGAAATTTCAGCAAACTAAGGAAATTACTAGATTTGTGTTCCAGAGTGAACGAAAACTCATTCACCTCTCACGACAAGCAATACTTCTTTTTAGTAGCCCTTCCACGGATATTCTCAAATGCTCTTTGATTGACAGTAAGTTAAAAAAAATCCAACAACAGTACCGAAGCTGATGAAACACAGTATGAGCTGTACTGAGAATGTTTTGGGTACACATTGGGGTCTTGTATACTCACCCGAGTCACCCTGAAATACTAAACTGAAATTGTGTCGGAATGTTGATGCGTTTCAGACAGTTGTGATTGGGCTTAAGAGCAGGTGAGAAGAGTTGTAACTGTTTGGGTAAGAGGATTACGCATTTAAAGGCAGCAAGGGTTATGTAATTGCCTCGTTTTAACAAGGGATGATTACAAATTGATTTTTTCAGTTTGTTGTGTTGAAGGTGATGTGCGGAATGCAAAGTTTGTAAAGTTTACATGCGACTTTTGCAATCGCAGTCTGATAACATGATGTAGTTTGATCATGGTTTTAACGCTTGAAGAAAAAAAAGACCGCTCATGAATTTGTGGATATGATTTTATGCTCTTGCTTCAAGTTCACTTTCAGATGAAAGGGTGGCATTTTTTGTTCATATCTTGAGAACGACATATCGTATTTCAATGAAGAGTTCACCAAAATGTTGAAAGTAGGTAATTGACTGTTTAAACTTGTATTGGCCTTAAAATTTTTTAAAGTAGTATTCCTTTTATTGCCATAGCAGTGCAGTGTCTTTTGACCATCACAAGTAATAAATGAGCAAGACTTAAAGTGATTATAGATTTAAGGTAATCAATATCTTCTTTGAGGTACTCTTAATGTCAGAGGTTAACGTAATGTACACGCAAATTGTATGAATATTCAATATTAACGTCATGATTTGAGTTGTCCTCGCCTTATCAGTTAAATTTTACATAGTTTCCGTTTACATGTAATTTAAGTTACGTGTTGACAAGTTCGTTATGATATGTTCTCTATGTGTTTCGGAGAGTTTCGTTTTGGTTGTAATACAGTTCATTTCGTTTTCGGTCAGTCCCCTCTCGAGTCCTCTTCTTTAGTCTTTTGTTCGTCTTCACTTTCCGAAAACCGCCCACGTTTCCGTTACCACCGCGTTACACTGGTGGCAGGGGTGGGATACTCAACTGTTTTGCGACCAAAACGGAACTCTTTTTGATAATAGGAGACATTTCACATCAAGCTTGCCATCAGATAACTTAAATTATATTCAAATGATTTAACAACGGAAACCTCATGATATTCAAATAACAAAGTGAAGGCGATTCAGACCATGACGTAAATACTGAGGAAACTCTAACAACTTTGCATTTTGCATTCCGTTTGTCTCTTACAGTTATATAAAAACCAAATAGAGTTTTTGTCATAACCAAAACTCAAAACTGCTCTTCAGATTTTACCATATTTTCCTGCTTCATTTTCACAAAATGTATACTTGCTTTAAAACACTTACACGTCTATAGTCAAGTGTAACGATGAATTGATCTCCCTTATCTGTCAGAGTGACGATATGGTCCAAAACGGTCCTTGTTTCATAATGCTTGATTCCATTTATTTCAAATTCCAGAGGCTGTTGAACAGAATCCATTGCATGACGAGACTGTCATTTTATAGTCTTTTAACTGATTTATACATTTGTAACAAATTTAAGGTAATGGAAGATATATTTGAAAACAAATTGATTGTAATTTAACCATTCATCACATACGTAGTCAGCTGTGAGCCTTGACCGCTCAATGAGAAACATGTCCCCTAGACGGAAATTTAGTAAGTCATATTCAAAAGTCAAAATACAGACTGCAATTATCTCTATTATGAAAATTTATCCTGAAATAAATGTTAGCATAAAGGAAAGGCATATGCGTTGTCATACATAAAAAGTCAATCCTTTGTAATTAATAACATCACAAAATATGTCAAATACTTTTCGGCCATAGACACATGTGCATTCTAAATATGATACACCATTAACATGAAAGTCCACTGTCGCCTGTAACATAATGTGGGACTTAGGAAACATGTTATCGAAGTGTATCTCTTGATTCACCCACACAAATTGCTCAAACTTTGTTAAAGGTAACCACTTAGTAATTGTAATGATAAGTGACAATAGCTGTTACGTGTTAGATATCTGTCTAAAGTTTCTCAGTGAAACGGTATGGACAACATCAATATTCTAGGACAGCAGTCTTACAGTAACAATATAAGGAATCACTTGTCCTTAGTTTCAATGAACTTTTCTCCACGTAAAGGGACTACTTTGAGATAAGAACAATTGATGATTGAAAAAGAACGCTGATCATTCTGAACGTTGAACGCTGATCGTAGCAGTTTCGACAATACACAGACGTTCAGCAATAAGTAACAGGTAAAAAAAAATACTAAAGAGTGGGACTTTGGGTTTTTCTCATTTTAATTTCATGGTGTAAAAGAAAGAGCTCAAGTGGATGCAAAAAGAAGGAAGCACGGTGACGTATCTTAGATTTCTCTGAATTTGCAATCACAGTATCAGTAGTATTTGATCTTGCTTTGGTATAACTAACTTTGGAATATCTTACCTCCTCGGTCACAGGAAGAGCCACACTACCTAAAACTACCAGCACTCCGATGAGAAAGTAAACCGTACAAGATTTGAACATTTTTAATGTCTTGTGGATTATGATCAGCGAGCTTGAAACTGGTTTGGGCTATTTTAAGGAGAATGAAGACAAATATTCAGGATCATTCACTATAAACATAACGATGCAACACCCTTACTAGTCTTGGTCAAGACGTTATTACACCTTTCCTACCAGAACTCAAAAAGAGGGCGGGCTTTAAATTGACTGTTTTGCAGATAAGTTACCTTCAGAAATAACAGCCAGAAGACAACGGTACGAAAAGGCCTTTCTTTTCTTGTGGGAGTATGCATGACGTTTCATGACGTCATAGCTCATTAATACGTAATTAGATAAAACTTGCCATTTTCGAGGGCTTATATATCAGTTATTAGGTTGTTTTAAAGTAAACCAATGGTTGAATTTTACTAATAAGAAATGCGAAAATCAAATTTTGCCAATTACAGGTAACTTCAAGCATTGCAAAGTGCATTTTGGCCAAATTTTGGAAAAGTTACGTAGCTGCATCTGAACTGTTCAGAAAATTCGATTTTTGTTATTTAATCGCGCTATTTCCAATTTTAAAAACTTGCATATTCAATGAAAAATTTCTTAATCTACAATTTTAATTAAACTGCTTTTTTAACCATTCTTTCACGAAGTCAAGTTCACGGCAAAAACAGGGCGATTCTTTGACCAGTGGCTTCGTGAACAACAATCTCCACACTGTTCTCCATTGTACTGCACGTACTGATTGTGCGAAATAATTCGATGCGTACAGTATATCACGAGTGTACGTTGAGTCAACCGGTACCATAAGTCGGTCATTTTCGTAATAATAAAATGAGGGGATTACACTTGTTTTATGACCGACTCAAGGTGGCCCTTTGCTACGTAATATCCATTGTATAAAATATAAATTTAAAAGAAGATATGTGATTTTATTTCAATCAAAGGGTATATCATAAATGTAAACATGCTAGTAAAGGTTCCATGGACTGCAGGCTTTGTTCAAAATAGTGAACTAACAGCAATCATTATTTCTAGTAAGCAACTGGCATAACTGTGTCATTGACTGATCTTACTGAGCAGTAGAGAGTAATTAGGTCCTGAGAGGTAGAACTCTCATGCCAGTTAGCATGTTTCCCCCTATTTATTTTTTTGGGGTGGGGGTGGGGGTGGGGGTGGGGGTATTGAGTGTGGTGGTAGGGTGCTTTGTGTGGAAAAGGGCTATACTACACTCTCCTAGATTTTCTGTTAAATGCAAGATCACTTCATGCAAGCATTTGGGAAGGATTTTACAAATTAAAACTGGAATCTCAGTATATTTATATTGATCTCAGTAAATAAACCTGGAGGAACATATCAATGCAAGCAAATGATGCACTTTATTTCTTAAATATGCGCGATGAAAAATTAGTCTTTGCCTTAGGATTTTTGTCTTACGATTTGATGGGGAAACTATATTTCACTGACTGAGGCTGGGATATCTGGCTCTATAGCTACCCAGCGCTATTTCTCAGTATGACATGTAATCCTGCTACTGCATAAATTATTCTACTGAAAAGTACCAGCAGGGTAGGTAACTCCCTGTCAGTACACTGCTTTAAGGTTAACATTGACAAGTTCTTCCATGACAGGTAGAATCTGATTGTTTGGGGCTGTTTAATTGTTTAGGTTTGGTGGTTTGACTTTTGATAGGGTTTAGACTTCAGGGCATCTTTTGGGACCTTGGCCCAGCTCCTTTGCCCTTCAACCTATTATGTTATGTTAATTGCTGCTAGCTGTTCCCTTCAAAATTCTAGGCCTGTAGGCCTACAGGACTGAACTGGGCAGCAACTAGCTAAGGGTGTGCAACACTTTCCCACAAATATATCCACATACCACTTAATTCATCAGACTGACTGTTGCAATGTGCAATGCTCAGTCCAGAATGACAAGCAAAAATATGCAATTCAAGAGCACACTATTTTAGTTGCAATTCTCACATTTGCCCACAGATAAATTTCTACAAAATATTATTGTGAGTCATTATATCATGGTAAGAAATAGACCCAACAATTACATGGCCTTTAGGTCTTGTACTTATAGATCAGTTTCATATGCAACTTATTGGCAGAAATCATGACTTGAGAAAATCACCGAAATGTCTGGAAGACTTACCTTAATTTATCGCATAAAGCAAGACTAACAAGAAATATTCTAGCAGTACATGTACTGAAAAATGGTACTAATCCAGTCCTCTGTTCATCCTCAGGCAACTGAAAAGTGTAGAGATTTAGCAATGCACTAGACGGTAACTGGCAATCAAACACACAGTGACACATAGCACTGCATGCACTGGGCCTGGACAATTAATTTCTGTGTAAATAGGCGCCTTGTTAAAGACACTAGAAAGAATGATCATGCACGTTATAACCATTGAAACAACTGTTCTAAGGATTCCACAAAACTAGTAGTATGGAGAGGGTCTATAGCTAGCTCAGATGAACATCATGTATTGTTATGACTCAATCAGTGTTGTATTGGTTGGCATGCATAAAATTGCATACTTACAACGTGCGTTGCTGGCTCACCACTAACGTCCAATACAAACCTGTGCAAATGTACACGCAAAACTATCGAATTTCAAGTGAATTTAGTAGGCACCATTTCACCATTGCAGGATCATTTCCAATCGCAAAATTGATACCAATAGGGAGCTAAGACTCTTTTCTAACTGATTTTACCAAGTTTATCTGTTTTTATTCTTTAACGAAGTCAAGTTCACGGCAAATATGCAGCAACTTTTTAAGCCTTGAAAAAGGCTACCTTATTTCGTTACCTGATTTTTCACTTACTACGATCAATCGGAAAATGTTCAAAGTCTTTCTAGGAAAATAAGACTTTCGAAATTCGAATCATCATGTTTTGGTACTTTGTTACGCCTTCTTTTGCATTATTCATCAACGTAAACCTAAGGATACATCAAGTGTGAGTTCCGCGAAATGTCATCAGTTGCTTCAATTTTTTGGGGCGGGGCTACAAGAAAACTTGGTTTTCAGCTCATTAACTCGCCCGTTGTCCGATGGCTGATAACGTCTTGGAGATTTTGGCAAATTAGGGGCGCTTACATATGTTAATGAGACAGGTTATAAACATGGGTATTCATCACTTGACCAAACCCTGTCGGGGAATTCCCTGTGATCGGACTTGCGCCAAAGTATCGTAATGAATTTTTGAGACTCGGATTTGCAACATAATAATTAGTTTCTCAGTCGGTGGAGATAAACTAGTCAAAATAATACCACCTGCAGTTTTGTGAAAACATTATTGGAGACGCTTAGCTATCTTTCAAAGAAATACTTCCTCAATTTGAAATCACTCTAACGTCAGCCTGTCTAGCCTTTATTACTGTATTATCAATATCAGTGTTCGTAATCGTAGGCTAGTCAGTCATTGTACATGCATATGGCTGCTTTTCAATAACGTTTTCATGTTATTTCAATGAAGACTGCTATAGCCTATGTGTAATATGTCCCAGGCTCCCAGTCTTTTTCAATACATCCCTAGTACTATAGTACTATGAGTGAGAAAGCCAACATTCATGCTTCATAACCGTAGCCTCAGTGCTGCACAGGATGACATCCACTGGCTGGGATGTTCAAAGCCTAGGAAAGGATCATGCAGATGATAACCACGGCCTCGAAGGTAAGTTGTAGAGAAGTATATATTTCATTGTAACAGCTAGTATTGTAGTATTAAATCAGGGGGGACCAGATGTTCCCAGGGTTCAATGTTCCCAGGGTTCGATGATTAATGATTCAATTGTTTCAGTAAAAAGGTTTGTTTATTCCCGTTGTTCCCATTCAAACTTGCTCATTGTAAGACCTGGTCAGCCTAGGTTAAATCTGTCAGTTGAAGAGAATCAGGGGACCCTTGAAGGAGGGTAAAATCACCCCTGAATAAATAGCCTTCAACCAACAGGTAATATACATCTTTTATAGGTTAGGGACTTGAAGTAAGCCTTTGCCCCAGAACTAACCTATAACTTTGGCTACCAAGGGCAGCATAAATTTGGACTTGACCCAGGGCTTGTTAGTTAAAAATAAAAAATGTATTCAGATTATTGTAAACCTACTGCATATTTGCATTCTGCACATACTCTATAGTGTATAGCCTATGTATCATCTATTCATCTTGCTGATGTGGTTACTATACTGTCAAATAGTGAGACATTAACTTCTTTCATTTTCTCTCTTTGTACAGTACCTAAATCTGTGAGCCATTGAATGCACATCTTCAAGTAGTAGCTACTGCAGTAGAGCCATGAACACTTATCAGAACAACAGGCACTAGAGAAGTAAAATCTTTCTTCCACACAAGTGGCACCAGTCATTTGGGTGATGTATAGACAAAGTTGGATCAAGTGATGGTCTGGTTTTAGTCGGGCAAAACTGGGGTAAATGACCTTCTTTAAAGACCTGTTCTAATTGATCCCAATCATTGAAGTGCCACAAACATTTGCACAAAGTGGTACTTCATGCAGTTTATTAGTCTGCATGATGTGTTTACTGTTATACTTCCTGAAGAAAGGGCAACTGCAGTGCTGTAATTCAGAACTCACATCTTGAACACGAGTAGAAGTTGGTGAATTGACTGATAGACATATCACTGCCCAGGATGAAGTGAAAAGTTGGGGTGCGCACATACCTCAACAGTCAACAGGTATGAAAAATGTCAACGAGAACATTGTAAGAAATATTGACAGGAGGAGATGCTTCCAACCTTAGCTCGAACAAACTGAACAGTATGTGTAGCTGTAGTAATGTGCGCTTCACTGTAAAATAACAAGTTGATATGGTCATGTAGGGATGTTATACTAGTGAAATATCTCAAGGAATTGGGCAATTGTTGTGAAGTCTACTGTTTTTCTGGAGACAGAACTTTTAAGCTTTTAATGTTATTGAGCTAGTAATTGAAAGCTCTGATATCCTGAATAGAATAATGCTGTGTACACTTCATATTCTGAAGATAAAACCTTGAAGACATGAAATGAAAAAAATTAGCTACAGCCTTATCACAGAAACACCATTACACATGAAGATGCTTTGCCAGTATGTGACATATTGTTTGTAACATGCCAGACAGATGTGTTTGTAAATTGTTATTGATTTGGCTTCACTGGTTTGGAGCTGTTACTTGATTGACTTAGAAAGTGCAAACCCTTAGCAGCATGTCTTGTGGGTTGGAAAAGTCAAGCCATATGAAGGGATGAAGGGTAAAGGTGCACTGGTGCACTAATCTTGAAGTATATAGAGCACCTGACATAAACGACAATTCCTTGTTTTGGAATATATGTATACAGGTGTAAGTCATATACACAGTACATTGCAACAAAGCCATTTTTGAGGCAGATGCATCCAGTTATCTTGTCCTTTTTTGTTACTGAAGAAAATGTCATGCATTGAGAGATCAACATCTTTATGATGTGATGTGAATTGTACAAACTAACTCTACACTGAAAACCTGGCTCATTAAACTTTACAGTAGGACAGATGAGTATAGGCACCCAGCAGTGTAAGAATACCGTCAACTTGATGATCATGTGGTACAAGTGTCAGAGAGTGAGACATTGTGGGAAAACCTTTCTTGACCTCCTTTAACAATTTGACATTTAAAATGGATTTTCTCAGTTCAATTCGTATACAATACTGTATAGTGGCATGTGTACTAAATGCATTGCAACTACATTAACTTACAGCCTACAGGCTTACTTGCAGCTTTTTTTAAAATATGTTTGATTGTTGAAATGTTGTAGTATTCAGACAAGTCACAGTTTTCTTTCTATTTTCCTTATTAGCACAGTCTGTTCATTTTCTTCTTTGGTTTCTATTCATGATACTTGCAGGTTACATAGCTTTGATCAACAACCTGATCATTTTTTTCTTTTCCTTTTTTCTTCTCTGAGGGTTCATATCACATATGGCAATCTTTTGAACGTAGCCTAATTTGGTCGATGAGAAGTATACATAAGAAATATATTCAACTGAAATAAAAAACAATGTGATTTGTCTCACTGTATCCGCAAGTTGGATCATACCTATGGCTACTACTGAGAGGGGTGGATTCAGTCCTTCACTTTTAGACCTAAAAGGAAGCACAGGAAAGAAATCATTGGAAGAATGAATTTGGAAGTATAAGTGTGAAATACAGTTGTACTTTGTTCTTTAGCCTTCCCCACCCTATTCTCCAAAACTACACCTGCCTATAGTTAACCTTCAAGACAGTAGTACCCCACATTCCATTCAAAGTGAAATTGCTTGAGGCCACTGATATTTTGACACACACACAGTTGCCAGTGTGTGTGATATTGAGCAGTTGCTAGTGCAAAGAACAAAACAGCTTGGTTTTCATTGCACTTGCTCCTCAAGAATTGCCAGTTGCTAATAAATCAGA
The DNA here is from genome assembly GCA_037179385.1 of Holothuria scabra. NCBI lineage: Eukaryota > Metazoa > Echinodermata > Holothuroidea > Aspidochirotida > Holothuriidae > Holothuria > Holothuria scabra. Next base: position 48,698,945 of record CM074185.1, read on the forward strand.
TTATCAAAAGTTGAAGTAATTGGTAATACTAATGATTCATGGAAGAATTGCATGGTGACTTTTTGCCAATCAATTCACTAACAACACTATTTTGTCCCTTCAACTGCATTCTATACTGTATGATGCAGCCAATGGGAGTGGAGCAATTCAGCAATATCCATAATGTTTTCATGGCAGTCAAAACTACTGGTCAGAAATGCAGTCCAGCTACCATTCAGACTGCCTTTAGAACCATAGAAACTTTTGTCATATGTAATGAGGGTTAGGATTAAAGCTCCTGCAAAATTTCACACCCATTAGATAAAGGTTACTACCATGATACACTTCGGAATGTTTCACCTCTGATTTTTTTTTTTTTTGCCCCATAGATCTATACTAAGTCCCCCAACTTTGAACAGTAGGCCTATGTCCAGGGAGTGTGGCCTGGCCAAGTCAGATAAAAAACTCATGTCTATGTACATTTAACTTATGATGAAGGGTACCAAGCCACCATGACACCATTAGATCAGACTTGGCTCGTAAAAAAGTTGTCCACTGTTCAGAAACACAGGCATTGGTAACCTAGGACCATGGTATTTCAAGGGCACCCCCACACTCCAGCTCAATTAAATTGGATCGGCACCATAAATTTTAATGTCTATAAATTCTATAATCTTTCACAGCGACCCCCTCCTTGGGTAAGTTCCTAATGTGCATAGGACTCAACCGCAATTCTGATACAGACCTACATTTAGTGAACATATGAAGCCAGGCCGGCCACCCCACTGCCTGTTAAATTGATGATGGGATGAACTTCTAAACCTAATTTGATTGTAAGGACGTCTCGCGGTGTTCAGTGTTTGAGCCTTTTTAATTGTACCCTTCCCGGCCATAGCAGTCATGGCTCTTCATGTAAATGGAAATTAGCTGCAACCCAGGTAACATATGGAACCCTTATGGGTCCCATATTTTTTGGCACATATGAGGCTCATGTGATTTTGAACCCAGGATTAGGAAGAAGCCCATATGGGCTAGCCCGACCACATATGACACCCATATGGGATATTTCTGAGGCCCGCGGCGGCCATGTAAGGGATATTGATGTGTGGGGATATGGGCACAGACATATTCCGCATGTGTACTACTGGGCCAAATGGGGGTCTTACTAATTAAATCTTGGTGCAAAATTAAATGGGCCCCATTTGGGGCCACAAGCAAATTTTTAAGTGGGCAGCCAATCACCAAAGCGGCCCAATATGTACAACAATATAGAGCAATGTAAGGCAGCCAAAAATGCTTACGGCAGAAAAAGTGGGGGAGCCCCCTAGTACACGTCTCCTTGGTCCCTGCATATGAGTTTAGGCACATGGAACTCATGAAGGGTTTGCTACCTGGGAAGCCTGCCCAGCTGAACCTGCCTGTTACACGACCAATTTCCCAAACTGAAATTGAACTCCCCATACCCCTCCCGTGTTCCCTCCCACGCACCCATACTCCCGTGTACAATTGTTCTGTTGGCTCAGTAAAGGCTTATCTCGTTCTTATCCAGGCTGACAGGATTTGCCCTTTATTTTATCTCTCCCTATCGTTGGAGGAAAAGGTTCATTTTGCACCATATAACTAACCAGCGAATAAACCCTGGCATGGGCGCAAATCCCGGGGGCAAGGGGGGCCTTCGCCCCCTCAAGTGAAAAAGTGGGGGGCCAAATCGTAATTTGCCCCCCCCCCCAAAAAAAAAAAAAAAATTGAGTAGACCTAAAAACATGGTCACCTTTTTTCGTGTTTTTTTTCACATTCGAAAACAGTTTTTCTGAAGCTTTGGAAACGCCAGAACACAAGAGTTTCCGGGGGCTTCGCCCCCTGGACCCCCACAGGGGCTTTGCCCCTGGATCCCACCAGGAGTCCTTTGGGGCTTCGCGCTTCGCGCTCGCGGTGCCCGCCAAGCGTGAACAGTTTAGTTCTCATGGGCACATCATAAGCATTTTCGCCCCCCACTCTCAAACAGAGATTTGCGCCCCTGAACCCTGGTAGCAAACAAATTCCTCAGAGTTCACTATCGGCCACATTCATCGCACTCGTTTTACATTATACAGTATAGTAATATAATACAGTGGATACATTGAATAGCGGCTACATTGTACAGAGATTGTAAACAGCCCAACGTTTGTTGTTGCAGTACATTACTGTGCTGTACGTGTATATTACTGCACTGTATATATTACACACTATAAGCAACGTAATTTGGTCGTGACAGAGGCCAGTCAATATAGATATGCATATTCATATCTTTGTGTCACATGCCCTGAATTTCGATTTCTGGTTGGGTCCCTTCACTTTTGAAGGGAAAATGCTCAGAAAACAAAGGTAAAGTTAAAACTGCCTTGCCAAAATCTCCAAGACCGTAATACAGAGCTGAGAATTTCTGAAGGTAATAGAGGGCGTACTCAAAAAAGTAGCAGATGTTGTAGTACAACTAGTATTACGGTCTTGACCAAGACTACACCCTTACCAAAAGGAGAACACTTAGAATAACGATTTTGATTTGTTTCTAGTGAGAATTAAAATCACATGTCGTGGATGACTTCGATGCAAACCATTTCATAAGAGACTGTTTAATAGTATCTCTTTCGTCTTACCATTGTAGTCCATTTTTCGATATCAAAGAGGAATGTCAACATACACTGCCGCCGGTGTTAGTACAAAATACATCTTCCTCTTCATATAAACTTTTAAAGACGGACATGGTCAACTGCTTAGGTGGTGGGTTTAACGTAAATAGAAACGAGCATAGGGAAGCAAGAGATAATTCAGATCGAACCTACAAAATACCATGGTGAACTATTTACCAAATTCTTTACATGTGGGAAAGCAAACTAAATTTCTGTGTCAACTATGTACAAACCTTCACCAAACAAAGGCAAATTGCATAGGGCTATGCACAATCTTGCAATATTTAAAACATCTACCACAGTGGCGTAGCTAGACTTTTTCCGGGGCACTCAGCTTTTCCGATTTATTTAAAGTGTGAACAATACTGCATTAGGAAGATAATTTGGCCGAAAGTTTGGGTACTTCTAATCAAATATCTGCAAATATGGAGCTTGTGTTAAAGAGAATAGATTCGGCGTTTCCTATAAGAAAATTTGGGGTACTATTGACGAATCTATGACACTTAGTTACTGCTTTCTGAAAAAGCATGTCAACTGAACATCGTTGTTGTTACAAAATGTTATCTAAGGAGGGCGGATTGGGGTTTCCCAGTGACATTCAAAAAGCTTCCGAACACTTGCTGCTTTTTTAGACAAATTATGTCAAAATCAGGAGCCTGTTTTGAAGAAACTTTTAAAGACACAGCACTGTAGCGGCTTAGAAAAAAAATACTACTAGACTGAAATATTAACGACTACTTAACACATTAGAGATTACAATTTTGGGCGCGAGTCGCACGTAAAAATTGGCCTTTTTTAAAACGAAAACTTAAAAATATGGCTCCTTTTAGAAAGAAAATCGCACAGTAGTTGACTCGTGTTACAAGTGTCAAATTTCCTAATACTTTACTTTTTCGAGCCAAGGACAATCGTCCCCTGCCCTCCTGTAACTACGCCACTGTCCAAAAAATTAATATCAACTACTCAGCCAGCACCAAAACAAGGATATTCCACCGTCTGCAAAACGTCCACCTAAAGTTAGCAAACGGACTAAGTTGGTTCCAACCCTTAGCTTAATCTTAGCCGTCATCGACCCAGGAAAATGTTTGCATGTATTTCACTCCCTATATACAAAATTGCATCAGTTTGTACCTAAGGCTAGCCAAACAAAGGTAGGTTAGCTGCGAAAGCTTGTGTGAAGTTGTGATTCGTAGTTTTCTACCGACGTTACCTAGTCGGTGACAAACTCTATTTTTCGAGGGCAGCAATAATCATGTTAACATTGGCAGGATTTAAGCTAAAGCGTAAAGTTCAACCCTTATTGAGATATGCAAGTCGTTCGAAAAATAAAATTTAAGCGGTTTTTTATAAACCATCTAGACTGGTGTCCGTTCTTGTTGCTACACGACCGAACGCCATCGGTTTTGCCTTTTCACAATGGAGGGAATTGTACTGGGATCTGGTGATGCAGCTAACAGCGCATCCTACAAAACATGGTTGTCCCTTTCCTCTGTTCCTCCCGACTCGTGGTCTGGAGGACTCTTAATTCAGAAAGCAAATCTTCAGAATTTGGTGTTTTTTTTTTTTTTTGCATCAGTCGGATATTGCATGACTGTGGTATTAGATCCCACATAAGTGTAGTCGTGGATGATCAGAGTTACGTTAGGAGATCATCCAGGGTTTTTTACCACTCTCAGGGAGGTTCTCAAAGCAACACTGCCAAAGCAAATAGGATATAATCTCCCACTTCCTACATCCAGTGCAAGGGCACGTGTCATTCCAATACGTTATCGAAGGCGCTTGAAATTACTTACGATGGCGTCGTACGCCTTTTTCCCCTGCAAGTCTAGGCCGTGATTTTAAAGTGACCTACTGTGGACTACGAGGCACATTTACGGTCCTAGAAGCATATTGTTGCAATTTGAAAAAATGCCGGACCCGTCCAGACTCAGCCAGTTAAAAACGGTTGCAAACTTAGCAGTAAAATCTCATCTTTCTAAGTAAAATATGAAATGACTATATAAGGATTATTTCAAGTCTTCAAACGGTTAGCAACCTCATGTGTCTTTTACTGTTACCCTAAGAGTAAGCTACAGTGACATTTAGAACACAGAAAGTGGAATTAGTATGAATGGTTTGGCTTTCCTTAACAGAACATTTCGCCAATGACTGATGGGAATTTTTTGGAAATATATTCGACCGAGAGAATTCCAACTCACATTACAGTTACTACATTTCCCTTTAAAATGTGAATTATAATTATCTAATTTTACCATCAATTAAGACTTATAAAGAACATTGCAGCTGTTGCAGAAGGCCTATTTCCAAAAAACTTTACTTGACGCGGACACTGCTGTTAAAATCTCCATAAATGGCAACATTTCAACACGAATATTCGACTGTTCTTCAAAAGAAAGACTTACCTGTTTGTATAACTTTACCGATTGGGTAGCTAAAGAGATGTGCTGCTTAGAAAGATGGAAATGTTAGTCTCAAATCTGAGCGAGGAATGTTCATTTATACATTTGTGGAGAACAAAGCTCTAGACAGACGAAAATATTGTCACAGCCATGAATGGGAAAAGCAAACAAAATTATGCGCGGAAATGTTCGTCGCCTACTCAATAAACACACCCCTCAGATGCTTGAAGTGCAGTTATTCTTATACTTTGGCAAAACATTGGCGACAGGTGTTGTCAGCAAGAGCTTGTCTAGAATTTTCAGTGTCGCAACTCTTCTTAGACGTCTGATCAACTCAGAATATTGTTATTTAATTAAGGAGACTGGTATGATTTAAAGTTAAAGGTTGCACCTTCTGTCCCCTGTACAGAATACTTACCTGCAAATCGCTAGTGGAGCTACATCATTCCAATTTAATTTGAAACACAGGTCAGGGAGCTGTAAGCATGGGGATGTCGATTTTTTTTGGGGGGGGGGGGAAGAGGGGGACATGTCTCCCAACTTTTTGAGTGGAGGGGAAACTAACGTAAAAGTCCCGCCCCCCCCCACTTTTTGTGACGTAAAACTTAAAATTTTGTTACCACCGAAAAGACTATACATGTAGGTTATGAAATGTGTCCTCTACCGACTACGATCAACTAGCTTTCTGGATCAATAATTCCACATTTTTTCTTTGCAAATCCCAAATACTTTCCAGCTCTCCGGGCGCTTGCAGTATCATTGATGTTCTTTTTTCACTTGCATATAAAACTCTATGATTATGTCGATTGTTTGTGTGCATAGCGCAGCAGGTGTGCATATTAAGGAGCACAATATTTAGGAATATGAAGAAGATGAACAGTCCTCCACTATGTTTAATTAAATCTGTAATCTCTAGTGAATGACCAGACTTGCAGGCTAAAATTGGCAAACACATTTTAAGGAAAATGGAAATGTCTCGGTGCACAGTGTGCATGCAACTTTTTTTAGAAAAAATGTAAGATTTCTAATGCAAAATTTCGACAGGCTTTTATAGCGATTCGACGATTTCGTATTTAGACCATTTTCAGAGAAGTAAAATCAAACTGACGTTTGCTAGATAAGAGACTTCAATCAGGATTTAGAAGTACATCTCCAACCTCTGTCTGCAGGTAGTGTATGATGAGGCGTCGTTCGAAAGAAAATATTTTAATTTTTTTGTATCAAAAATCTTCCACCAGTAGGCCAATATGCAACGGTGTCTCAGTAGCACCGCACCAGTGGGTACCATCCCCCATCCCTCCATCTGTGATTTTCCCGCAGTAGATTGATGTGTACTTTCGATCAAGTCATGGATTTATTTTACATTCTTTCCATTACAAATGGTTTCTTACTATTAGAACTTCTGCAAAAATCATTCTCAAACTATGACAATTTTCTTTGTGATTCTAATTATTTATAGAGTAAATCCGGTATTTTAATTCAAATTATCCGTATAGTCCGTTGAAGTATTTACCCACACTTTCAAGATCATGTTTTGAAAACTTTGGAGTTTCCTAGTCACTCAGAATATTGAAATAGCACCATTTTGCATCTAGGCTCCTGCTCTTAGACACCCAGTGGCGTAGCTACATGCGGCAGGCGGCGCTGAAAAATGAAGAATTCGGAAATTTTGCTATTTGTGAAACCAGGGGTAGCGCCAGGATTTGCCCGACAGGGGGCCAAGCTCCCCGACAGGGAGGCCAGAATTTCAAGGCCCCTACAAAGGCGATGTTATGTCCCAGATGAACATGACTTTGCAGAATTTGAGACGCGCGGAGCGCGCCGAAATTTTGTGCTTTTTTTTTAAACAAATAAAAATCTGGGGTTTAATGAAGTAAAAACTAAAACTTATGGAAGAAATTTGGCTGTTCTTGGTTCTATAAAAAAAAAAAAATTGGGTGTTTATTGAAGAATCTGTTCTTCATAAGGGAAAAGTCAAAAACGATATATGGGCGACAGCTGAAATTCTTTGGGGGTTACGCATTGAATCGTACAAGACCTACTTACTAACTGAGGCTTTGAGACGAGACTAGAAGATTGCCCGGAAAGTTTTTCCCCTTTTTGAAAGAATCTTTCAAAATTAACACCTTATCATGATGGAGATATTTTGGATTTTAATGAAAGAACATTTGGTTTTTTGGTAAGGTTAAAATGAAAAATTTGGTTTCTTTTATTAATTGATATACCTTTCACGAGCAAAATTAGGTAGTATGCCGGGTGATTAAGAGAGTTGGCTTTGGTTATTTATTGTACGGAGTATCCATCGAAATTGGAAATCTTTGCTATTTTTAACAATTTAAAGCTAATATTGGAGAAAAATTGTAATTTCATGACAGTTTGGGGGTTTTAAGGAGGAATCTGACGTTCTCATGAAGAAAATCAAGTAGGGTTGATCTGTAGTTTTGTTGAGGTGTTTGAATATCATCATGCAGATTTAGATCCTCCGACCATATTAGATCATTCTCCCGAGCAAAAAATTTTGCTTCGCATATATTTGAAGTTTTATATTTTATTTATTGTCATTGGCGTACGGGAGTGTGTCAGCTGCGTTTGGGAGGGGCAGAGTTGTTCTTTTGTCCGACAAAATGTAATCCTGCCCGAAAGTTTATCTAAGTCGAGCGCACAAATTTTTTTGAAAAATGGAGAACCCCCGTTCAGCAGGAAATGGCATTTCCTGGGCTCGTAACTAGAATTAAAGAAGTCCTTACTTTCAGATTTCTTTCGCAATAAAAATATTTTCACCTCATGATACTGCCCAAAACGAAGAATAATTTACAAACACGCATTGTTCTGTTCAGTCATCTGTTCGACTAAAACACTATCTATAAGGAGTGCCACCATCAGTTAGCGGGGAGCGTACAGAAAATTGTTAAGAAATCTAACAACTAAGGTAGTCGGAATGGCATTTCCCAGACTTGTAACTAGAAACGAAGCAGTCGTTATTTTAAGCTTTCCTTTAAAATGAAAGTTTCAACATGCTAATGATCAGAAAAGAACCAAATAAAAGGTAATGCTACAATTAGATGTAATGGTCTTGCTACTTTTCGGGGGGGGGGGGGTATGCAGCGGAATTGAAAACATACTAAAATGTTTTTGACTGTATTAAGAATCTTCGTTGAATTCAATTTCAAGGTCCACTAAATAGATGAAATTTTCTAACGTGACTTCCCGAACTCAAGACTATAAAAGTCAGACTTATGGGGAGATTTTCTCACACCACTGTTTATCATTATTTCTTGCTGAAAACGACATGGCCGATATTCATTACCTTTGTGAGAATTCGGCTGTCCGGGCAGACCAGATGGCAGACCATTGGGTACTGTACGCACATGAACAACCCCTAGTCCGTTTTTGTCAGGAGAATTCGGAATTGTGAGTTTCCTTGAAGAATATGGTCTGCTAGTTAGCAAGATGAAGAAGGTCGTCCGAGTGACTACAGACCCATATCTTTTATGGTAGGTCTGCAGATGAAGTCTCCCCGACGAAATTGGATTTTTTCAACAACAGGGGTGGTACGTAGTCCGTCCCGGACGGAGGCAGTGTGCCCCGACGGGGGGCCATGGTCCTCCGGCCCCCCGCTGGCGCCACCCCTGTGTGAAACCAGTCTGTTGTGTGGTTTTGACAACTCATGAAATTTCGAAATTTCCCCTTGAAAAGCTATATGTTCGTCATCATTTGTTTCAAAGAAGAACAAATTTCCGCGAACTTCGCGCGCCACAAATTCCGATTCTTGAGCAAGTTTTACTCGCTCATACCTTTAGTAAAATTTTCCGAGCTCTCGAGTTAAAAAACGGAAATTTGCTACATGTAACCCCAGATCGTGGAGTGACACCAGTAAATGCAGTGCCATTTTCATAAACTTCCTTTCATAAAATTCAAAATTTTCTCCTTTATAAGCTCTTGACTCAAAACATTTCGTCCGAGAGCTGCATTTCGTAGGGGTTGGATAACATAATGTAGCAACAACGAACACCGATCTTTGGTCGGTGTTCAATCCCAAATTTTCCAATATGATATGCAAATTCTTCAATAATCACGCAACTTTTAAAATTTTCTCACAGGACACCCAGAATCCCACCTTTTCTGCAATATAAGCTCCACATTTTCAAATATTTGAAAAATGGCAAAAACTTCAACGCGCTTTGCGCGCCGAAAATTACGTCCCTGCTACAGTGGTGTTCACACTTAAAAAATTGTAACACCTGGATGCTTGCCCACCCCTCCTCCTTTCCGAAAACGTCTAGCTACCCCGCTGTTCACCCCCTACCAGGACAGGAGGGAAATGTATGCCAGATGCTCCCCCCTCCCCACTTTGAAAACTAGATCAACGCCCCTGGTTGTAAGAGATAGCGAAAGCTAGAGAAATCTCTCAGAAAATATGAATTAAAATAATCCTCTACAAGCATAACGAAATTTGATTAAAAAGTCACCTTTTTAAGCTTATTTGACTTTGTTGAGTTTTCTTCTTAATGATGTTCTCCTCCTTTCAAAGTAACGAAAGCCATTGTCAAGATACTGCGTTGATCTTTGTGATTTTCTTATACATGTGGAACGTTTTCTCCGTTTTGTGGTGCCCTGACTTGCAAAGGTTTTGAGAATAATATAAAAAATTATCTAGTCACGATACTTTATGAAAACGGAATTGTGGGGTTACGTACACATTAGTGACCCAATAGTTTTCAAGTAGGATATTGTCTTTGTCTTAGTTTCACCATTTGTCTTTGGAATGCGAAAAAACTTATAAGGTTTGGAATAACAAATGTTGAATAACTGACTAACCCAATGAACCGCTTTCAGTGGAATTTCAGGAATCAGGTAGCACTTACGTCTCATGTATACACCTAGGCCAAAGTTGGAGTTGAGCCTAATTTCTCCATCACTTACACTTCACTGTAAAGATAGCAGAGTCCAAAAAATCTTGCTTCCATGTGTGACTGTATGGTCAAGTGGTTAGAGCATCTGACTTGCAGCTAGGAGGTCGGAAATTTCAACTCCTGGTAGGGTCATTCGAAACTTTTAATGTGGGGCGTTTTGTCTTCGTTCTTGATGCTAAGTGTAGGCAGTGGAGTAGAGAAACAAGCCAGAGAGCCAAAAATGAAAAAAAAAAAAAATCCTTGACTATTCCGATTAAAACCAATTTGTTAGAAACTTTTGGACTTGTTGCACAGTGCTGGCATTCCTTTTTTAACCCTTTATAAATTTTCCCTTCGATAATGACTTTAGTACTGAAATGAGAAATATCGCTAACGTGTAAAAAACATTTCTTAAGGCTTTAAAAATAATCTGCTTCCCAAAGTCTAGAGTTATGATGCATGCGCAATTTTGAAGCAACGGTTGGAAAGTAAGATTTTTTCCTTTTATGCCTACATTTTTCATTGGAACAAATACCAAAATGAAGTTTGGAGCAAGTTTGTAGTAGCAAAAAAAAAATATATGTATATAACGACGCATGAGTGTTTGGTGACTACAAATTTATGACCTCTAAGTAGACGTTGGTGTAACAGGTGGGCCTAACTAACCTGAGTTTAAAGAGTACAGAAAAGGTTATAAAATCATAAATTCTGCTACTCTTGACACTGAATCGACGACCATTGTCATATTTATGAAATACCCTTACTTTTTGAAATGGTGGACGTGCAGAATTTGAAAAAGGGTCTGCATTTTTCAGCGATGCAATTCCTTATTCCGTCTTATAAGTAAACAATAATTTTCTGAAGAATATTTTGTTCACTAAAAAACATCTTGATTCTCTCGATTTCACTTAATAGGAGAGTGTAGAATTGCACGTAGCCGGTAGCCGATAAAATTAAGACAATTTAAGGCTGATGCACCCCGCTTATGGCTGACTTCCCTAGCCTCTCCGATTTTCCTATAGTGGATGAAGAGATGGCTACAACAATTAAGGAACAAATTCAAAACACCCTTTAAAAGGAACTGCTTTAAACACCCTTTAGACCCTGCAGCGTAACGATACTTATTGACGTTTTTAGTAATTTGCAGCAAGTCAACGTTATTTCATTTCATGCTAAACGTCCTCACAGAAACAAATTCATTATGTGAAGATGCAAGGTTGTAGAATGTTGACTTACATGGTGAACATTCCAGACGTTTCACAATAGAACATGAGTGTTTGCTTTCTTTTAGAAAGAGACCAATTAAGAGCAACAATTAATAAAATAAAGTCCGCGTTGGTGTAACAGGGGAAAATTTCTTATAAGAATTTACGGAATTATTACGAGTTATGAAGTCATATATTCAGCACTTTTATTGCCAACTTTACGACTCATGCCATATTTATGAAGTACCTGTCAGCAGCAACACCTGTAAATTTTACCACAAGATGGGTTAATAATTGTAAGGTTCCAGGTTGAAGCTGGTGAGGGACCCTCGACAATTTGCCCCATGAATTGTTTTGTTTTGTCTCATTTTAAAAGTGGGTGGACATGCAAATATAGCAGAAAGGGCATGACTCTTTCAGCCTACAGAGGCAGTACATTTTCTAGGATTGAGTGTAGTTCCAATACGGCCAACCAACACCTGGATCATATCCGTGCCATATTCATCAAATGCAGAACAACGATGATTGCGAAAATTACATTTTCAGATATCACTTTTTTATATCAAAATTTATTTTGACGACAAACAAGGAAATAAAGCAAGTAACCATATCTCTAACATTCTAAAGTTGGGCAAAAGAAACGACGATAGTACACTCTAAAAACAACGTGGTCAACCATGCCGCACCAACTCAGGCTCTGGTCAAATTGTTGACCAAATTTATGGCCAAATGTCCCCGGTTAATAATCACATTTGACTATAAACTGATCAAAAGTGACAATAGTCTCGGTCAGCAATTTGACTAGAATTTAAGTCGTACACAGTTGACCAAATTTATGGTTAATTTTTTTGTCCTCCTTTTTATTTCAATTCATATACATCAGCATCAGCAATTTCGAAGTGTTGTTTGGTAAATATACACTTGATGTTTCAATGAGTAATTTACAGATATAAACAAGTTACTTAGCAAATATAAAGTTATAAGAACACATAAGAATAGTTGCATTGGTCAATAACATAATGATTACAACCGAGCGTCAATGAAATCGCAGAAAGTGTCATTTAGATCGTGATAGTTAATTTGCCTTGTGGAACGTACTGGTCTTCTAGAAGAGATAAAGTTTTCTACATTTATTGCAAACTTAAACTTGAACTTAAATTTTTGAATGGAAAGTTGTGACTTCTTTCATCTATTTTGGTAAATTTAGTTTTTCATATGTAAAATAAGAAAATTGAAGCGATGTTTTTCCCTTGACTAAAACCGAAAAAATGTCTTGTTTGAAAAAGAACATATTCTCTACATTTAAAATAAAATTTGACACCATGCTACAATCCCAAAACAAATGGTATAGTGTTTCAGTGTGGCAGAAGGAACATAAATCACTCTCCTCCTTCCCCATTGCAAATAACAACTTATTAGTACCAATAATTCTGTGGATAAACCTAAACTGTAATGATGTAATTTTGTTTCATTTGTATTCAAATGTGGCATATCAAAGATATTCTGCCAATCTAATACTGTAAAATGAGCAAAATCTTTGCTCCATTTATTTAAGGCAGTTGGGGGTCGATAATCCATTTAATAAGATGGTTGTACGTAAACTGAGATGTAGAAGGTGAATTCATAAACTTATTGAACCAACAGCTGTCATTTTCAAGAATATACCTCTCCCCACCCTCTGGTCTCCAGCTACGTGGGATTGAATTAATGATACCAAAATATGACAAAAAGGGAAAACTAACAATGTGGTAACTGTTCATCAATTCAAGATAAGTCAATGGTATACCAGTCCCGTCAAAAATGTGTTTTACATGTAATACATTTTTTTTTAAATAAATCATGATACATAAAGGTTTGGTTATCTATACGTATAAAAGAATTATTCCATATAATTTGATTATCGAAATTCTCCGTCGGACAACGATATGACAATTCACACCACGCCTTAATAACTTCTTGAATAAATACGCTCCTAGTACCTGGGGTATCTTCATATCTAAAATTGCAACGAAAGAAAAAGTCTGCCCCACAGATCTCAAAGAAATACCAAAGAAAACTTTCCAACGAGAATCATACGTACTGCAACATCTTTTCACCCAACTACATTTTAGACTATTAATGAAAGTTGGAATATCTATATCTAACCTTCAGTCCCCCGTCTCTTATCGAGCTAACCATTACTACAGAACGTTTAACTTTATCTGGTTTTCCGCCCCATATAAAATCAAAAATAATACTTTCTTATTCTTTAATAGACTTTTTACGAGGGCTTGGTAGAATAAGATATAAAAAGACAAGCTGAGATAAAGCGAAACTTTCAATAATTACATTTCCACCTATTGGGGTTAAATCCCTAGAAGCCCAAAGCCTTAAATTTTCTTTTAATCTTGAGAGCTTTGGAAGGTAGTTTAGACGGAAATGATCAAATCTGTTCGAAGTGAAGGTAATGCCGAGCATCTGTAAAGGACCAGAGGTAACATTAATGCCATAACCAATGGCGAAATGAGGAAACTGAGATACAAATGGTCCTTAAGGAAATAAATTACATTTTTGAAGGTTAATAGTAAGCCCAGACGAACTCTTATATCTATGGTTAAATTGACATAAGTGTTTTTAGCGCGTATCTGTTTTTTTTTCTCCCATGAGGGGAGAGTAGGAACATTCACTATAGTTTTACGAACTACCCGATTACAACTCATAGCAAAGCGTGGGAAGCAGTTTTGCGTATTATCAACTTTTGATAACATTGATCTCAGGTCAAGAGTGATAATTGGTATGAACATAGGTATTGACACGGGTAAGAAACCTCAAAGTTTCTCCATATGCTCCGATGGTCCTTTTAAAAAATCAACAAAATGAGAAAGTGGAAGACTATTGAAATCTTGTACTGCTTGCTTTCACAACGACACTACACTTTTCATTTGTATCGTCAATGCTTTTGTACTATCATTTCCTTTACCATGTAACCTAATTACTTATGCCTTCTACTTGTGATACTCCCCTTGAAATTATTCCATGCACTAATTATTATTTAACAATCTTTTGTGTTTTTAGAATCCTTTTAAAGGTACCGTGCGCAACTGCATTTCATGTACTGCGGTGTGTGGGTCAACTTGATTGCAATTTCGCTTAAATGCACATTCGTTTACTTCACTTTGATGAAGGTCTTAGACCAAAAATTCAGTACTTTGATATGCATTGTACCGTCAGTGACTTCTTTTATATCCTTTGTAAATTTCAACTGTACATCGACGCTGAACTCTCATGGGTTTCGAGGTCTTCCTCCATACCAAAATTGTCCATACAAAGTACTTTCAAGTACTTCTATATATGTGAGTTTGCATTGATGTATTCGTTAACCCAAAGTTAATGTACGAGGGGCATTGGAATAATATGTATGTAAACAAAGTATATATTTAGCGAAGTGAAAATGTGTCAAGGCAGTAGCCTACTTTCTAGTGGGTATTTCTTTTCACTTGCTTAGTCCCATTGAGGACCTGTCATGCAAAATGTTACACGCCGTTCAATGTGAGGTAATGATTGCCAGTAGACTTTATCTGTGAGAAACAGCGATTCACATTAATTCATTCTCATCCATTAGTTCTTTTTCATCTATTAGAGGCGAAAACATCGATTTTTAAAACAAAAGGTATTTAAAATTTATTATTTTTTAACTTTTTTGAAATTCTTCAACAAATTTAACTAATTTGATTGGTTTCTCGAAGCAATTTTACATATAATGTTACGATCTTGGTCAATTTTGGGGGGTTATACATAAATGTGGTATCTTAGATCAGAACTATTGTGGAACAAATTGTTAAACGAAACTATGATTATCGTTTTAAGTTAGCCTTCTTTATCCTTTTCGGTACTTTCACCAACGTAGATAAAAGTGCATAAAGATTCTCGTACCTCCCAGTAACAAGGAACGGGCGCCATGTTAGAAAAGTAATTACAGACTTTTCCAACTCCAGTGTTAAAAATATCACGTTATTCGGTGGCGCCATGTACATTCGTCCCAAAAAATATATTTTAACTAAACTCAAAGAGGATGATGGAATTATTAGAATCCAAGATTAAGGTTCACGGTTCGCCATAATGGACAAGGATGATTACTAACACAAGATAGAACAACAGCACACCAACCGCTTGCATTATAATATAATGACGGAAGATCCTTCCAACAAATTCTACAAGGGTTACCCAGTGGGCTCAGAAGTGGTTTAAAAGAAAAATTAGTGATGAAATTTTAGGTGGATAACCGAAGGGAAACCTAAACACAGGCATTGCCTACGGTAATGTAAAAACTCACAAAGTCGGTAATCATTTAAGGCTTATAACTTCTTGATTTGGAAATCCCATCAAACGTTTATCAGCTTTCACTGAATTCTATCTCAAACCACTTGCCGAACACTTACCATCATTTCTCAAGGATACCTCTGACCTTCTCAACAAAATTAAGGAGATCAACAAAATGTGAGCCTTTATGTGCTATCACTATTCTTGTATCACGGAATGGGGGTAGCCATGTTCCCCATTATCGACAAAAATTTAGGCATTTGCGCTGTCTCTTAATACCTAAACACCAGACATAAGCAATTTCTTCCACTGACTGTATTATTGTGGATGGTACTATCTGCCTAACATATAACAACAGCCAGTTTAATCACGTAAACTACGTCCAAAATATGGCAGTGTCATGGGCCCTAAAACGCCTGTAACTATGCTGATGTAGCCATGGGCATTATTGATGAAAAAGCTAGAACCCCGCACTTTTGTCACTTTTGACCAATTAATAGTCAAATATGACTATGAATTGGTATTATTTGACCATGGTTTTGGCCAAAAATTTGACCATAGCTTGAGTTGGTGCATAGTTGACCACGGCATTTTAGAGTGAAATGTCGTCTTTTGTTTTGCCATAAAATTTCTAATATAACCCGTAGAGTGACAAGGTGTTGTACAACACTGTGTAACGACTATGACCTAACTGTTTTTTCAGCTCCTTAAATATCACTTTGATTTTGTTTGAAAGTTTAACATCATGGCGCGTTTTTACTTTTCAAGCAAAGTTTTGAAAAAAAAAAAAAAAACCCGGGTACTTAGGAGTTTCTCTTTAAAGGGAAATATTGCGTTTGTTTTACAGGAAAAATTCATCCCATGAAAATATTTATTGCTACAGAGTGGTAGATTATTAAAACTAAGGAAGAATGGTGGTCTGCTTTTCAAGAAATATGGTTCCAAAATTGACCACAGATAATTTGATCACCCAAATTTTCAACATTTCAAAAGATACAACTTCCATAACTCTTCTTGTGCATAATATTTTGAAGAGATGAAACTGCTGGTGTGGATAATTTGAGCAGCTGAATAATTTGATAATGACCAGATCTATTTTCTCTTCATGCTATGTTGTAGCATTTCAAACACAATTTTCACCTTTAAGTAATCACATACCCGATTTTTAAAACTGCTATACCTGCACGAAAATTAGATCTGGCGAAATTTGAATGGGTTATCCCCTTTACCCGGTCACGTATTTAGATGAAACCATTTTGTGCGCAATTTATTTCGCGTTCAAGTATTTTCCAAGTGTACGATTGTGTTTAAAATAGTTCCTACACTTTGTGAAAAGTGAGTTACTCCACTAGAGTGCAATTTACTTCATAACTGGAATTAAATTACCTCAAAAAGAGTGAAATTTCTATTAACGTTTGCCTTTTGATGGCATTCCTACAATAATCAGTCCTACAAAAGTCTTCATTGCACTAACTCTCGAGGAACTCCCACTCTTCCTGATGTGAATGTCACTCTTTTTGGAGAGAATTTTACTCTTCTTGAGGTAAATCAACATGAATTCACCCTTTGCACTTTATTAGAGAATGGAAAAGTTTACTCTTAATTTAAGAGTGTAAATGTATGACGAATACAGGGGACGATCGATGATCAATATGGTAGAAAACATTTACTATTTTCTATCTGAACTGCTGGATCATTTTGAAGACGTTCTGTAAAAATGTCTTTAGACTTACAGAACAGAAAATGAGGAAATAAAAATTACAGAAAAGGGATAGTAACTTTTGAAATTTCGTTATCAGCACATTTGCTGTAAACAGTGACGTCTCTACGCGAGGGACATTTGTCATCTCAGATTTTCCCTTGCCCATCAGTTTCTCCCCATGTAAGGTCAGTTAGGGTCTGAGTCAACTAAAGGTACATAATATGTCTCTCCTGGGACTTAATTTTTCACCCAGAAATATGCTTTAACCAACACCGCGACTTTGTCCCTGGTCTTTACACAATCCGGCGCCGCCACTGTCTGCAATATTTATGTTTCTCTTTTTTGTTTGTTATTTAAGTTTACAACAATCCAAGTTTGACAGTGAGTAACATTAGAATCAATCTCAATCATGACGGTATATTGTTAAGAATTAAAATCACAATATCAGTCAAAGTCAACTTTCGAAATTGTTGTATGACTGAGGTACTTAAAAAATGTCACATTTCCTGTCCCCTAAGCACCCATTTTGATGGAAATTAAAGGTTTACCTATGGAAAAGTAAAATTGCAACCACAGTCATGTATTTGCACCAGCTAATTTTCAGTATTGAACGCAACTAAATACAAGACTTTGCTTCGCTTAAGGAAGATCAATTAATGTCAAATAGTTTTTCTGAGCACCCTCTCTTAGCCTTCTTCCAGACCCCTTACTTTAGGAGTCGTGTTAGTTCGAACTATTCTCAGCATTACTGACTACAGACATAGACAGCGTCTCTGAGGACAGCAATCGATGCAATGAGGACCTTATCAAATATACAAGCAAATAACTACCAAGAACGCATCAATATCTCTCGAATTACTCATCTTTTTCGTTTTTGTTTTTCACCAGTCATATGCGTGATTTCAGACAAACACTTTCACCCGGTTTTGTTTTGAAAGGGCCATTTCGGATTTGTTGTTTTCGTGTCCATTTCTTATAAAAATGTTTAAATATACACACACACACCCATTCATAGATAATAATATATATATAAGTGGACGTAAAAATCGGAAAAAAGCTAAAAAGTAGACAAAAACTAGGAGGGTAAAATAGAAAATAATTGAGCCTACACAGTAAAAAACGAGCACGACCGGTAAGTGTAAAAGGAGTACAAACTGGCTCAAAAAGGGGTGAATATTACAAAAGGTCAACCCCAACGTCAAGACCGCGCGGAGCGAAGGTACCAAGCCTCATGATCAGTCGGTTTTCAGCACTAAGACGGCCACGATCGGAGCCCCGGAACTTCACAGTTGCCGTAACAGTTAAATGCTGTATAGAACAAGGTGAAGGGGGGTCAAAATGTGCAACCACCGGGCATCCACGGAGACTGTCCGATGAACCTAACGTGCTCGGTAACTCGATCCGCGAGGCGGCGCCTGGTCTCTCCCACATATAACGAGTCACATCTCCCACAAGCTAAAATATAAAGTACACTAGAGGAAAGGCAGGAGAACCCCTGTCCGAAAATGAAGCCACTGCCGTTGGGGCCCGAAATGCCGACGAGGCCGCGCCCGCCGACAACTGGGCATGCATTACACCTCGGACGGTTACATGGAAAGGTACCAGCCGTGTCGCCGAAAGAAGTTTGTGGGTGGGGAAGCGCGAAATAAATGGTTGGCTAAATTTTTCTCAACTCTAAAAGCAAAGCAGTGATGGGGGGGGGGGGTTCCGGGAAGACATCAAGGGTTAAAGGGTCTTGTCGGAGCAACTCTACATTTTTGTGGAAAGCCTGTAAAATAGGACGGACCGAAGGGTGATAAGAAATAACTAAAGGAATACGTAGATTGGTACCAGATCTGCTCTTTTTCTCCAAGGCTTCCTCTCTGCTGGTTCCTTGAATCCTGCGTAGGGCATTAGAGAGGATTTTGGCAGGGTACTAGCGTTTTTCAAAAAAGGACAAAATTTCTTCAGAGGCAGTAGAGAAGTCAGAATCCTCCGAACAAATTCGTCTGGCTCGCAAGAGCTGGGAATAAGGAATAGATTTAGTGCAAGATTCGGGGTGGTTGGAAGGGTACAAAAGGTAGTTATGCGAGTCGGTTGGCTTAAAGTGTAGGTTAGAGGTAATTGTTCGGTTGTTGATGGACAGTGTAAGGTCGAGAAAAACAACAGATGAATCCGAGATACAATGGGTAAATTTCAAAAAGGGGCAAAAGGAATTAACAAAGTCGATAAAAGTTTCTAAATCACGACGGGATCCAGTGGCAACTCCTACAATATCATCAATATACCTTTTTTAAAGTATTGGTCGTGGTCCGGTATAC
The DNA here is from genome assembly GCA_037179385.1 of Holothuria scabra. Classification (NCBI taxonomy): domain Eukaryota; kingdom Metazoa; phylum Echinodermata; class Holothuroidea; order Aspidochirotida; family Holothuriidae; genus Holothuria; species Holothuria scabra. Next base: position 48,718,390 of record CM074185.1, read on the forward strand.
TGAGAAAAAGTTGTTCTTCAAAGTGACCCATGGTCAAACAGGCAACAGAGGGACCCATTTTGGTTCCAATGGCCACTCCTTTAACTTGACGGAAAAAGCGTCCATTAAACTGAAAACAATTTTGCGTGAGAACAAGTTCCGTTAAACGTAAGAAGGTGTCAGTCGGTATAAGAGGATCACGCCGTTTGTCTATGTAGTAACGGATAGCTGTTAAGGCAGCATTATGAGGAATGGACGCGTAGAGGCTGGACACATCCATGGTGAATAAAAGACATTCTCCGCAATTTGCAGGAAACTCAAAGTCACGAATAAGTCTCAAGATATGGTGCGTGTCTTGAACAAACGACGGCAAAGCATCCACAGAATCCACATACTCAGAAATAAGTACGGTGGGGCAGCTGTGTGAAGAGACGATAGGTCTGCCAGGGTTGTAGGCTTTGTGGATTTTGGGAAGCCTGAACAAGTTAGAAATCTGTGTGCAAGGGTGGAGTAGAGAAGTAGCGTTTTGGGGTAGTTGTTTATTGTCCATGAGTTGGTTCAAAGTGTTTTTAACTGACTTTTGGCACTCAGGAGTGGGGTCAACGGGAAGTTCTAAATAAGCACTTTGGTCGGATAGCTGTTTGTTGGCCTCAGCAATATAAAGGTCCTTCCGCCAAACCACAACAACACCACCCTTTTCAGCTGGTTTAATAATGATATCCCTGTTACTTTTGAGGGATAAAATGGCATCTCGTTCTTCAGGACGAAGGTTACGCAGTGAGGTCCTTTTAGGTTGAAGGAGATCGCTTACATCTTTGATAATGGTATTGATTACATTGTCAAGGAGGGGATTTTCTCCTGGCTTGGGCGTGCAGGAGGAACGGACAGGGTTGGCGGGGTTTCCAGTTTCAACAAAAGGAGCAAACGTCTAGTGCTACAAAACGGACAAGGACATATTGAACAGTTTTGTCTCATTTTTGAGAGCGCCCTCACTCTTTCGTAGATTTTCTACCACATTGTATCTATAGGGGTTTCATAGAAATCGTTAATACTGTATGTCACTTCAATTAATACAGTTTGTTCGGCCATTAATACATTCCTCATTATGCCTTAGCTCATATACTTTTTCTAAAGTCCTCCCGACCCTCTGGCAAAGGGCCGTTAGGCGAAACCAAACTTGATACTGCTTCCCGAAGAAGCTATTACGTCCACTGAAGGACAACACTTAACGACCGACCTCGCGGCCTTCAGACCATTTTCATCATTGGTCTGTCATGTATGGCTCCATTCTTGACTGGCTGAAAAGAACAGATACTACACATGATCTTAGCCAAAAGGCCGAGAAGCGATGCCTTAGCTCATATAAAGTTTTTCTAAAGTCCTCCCGACCCTCTGGCAGAGGGCCGTTCGGCGAAACCAAACTTGATACTGCTTCCCGAAGAAGCTATTACGTCCACTGAAGGACAACACTTAACGACCAACCTCGCGGCCTTCAGACCATTTTCATCATTGGTCTGTCATGTGTGGCTCCATTCTTGACTGGATGAAAAGTACTTTTTCTAAAGTCCTCCCGACCCTCTGGCAAAGGGCCGTTCGGCGAAACCAAACTTGATACTGCTTCCCGAAGAAGCTAATACGTCCACTGAAGGACAACACTTCACGACCAACCTCGCGGCCTTCAGACCATTTTCATCATTGGTCTGTCATGTATGGCTCCATTCTTGACTGGATGAAAAGGACTGGATGAAAAGTTAACTTGTCCATACAAAACTCACTGAAGAGCCACCGAACCAGGCCAGAAAACAACCAGCTAAGGTAGATCTGTACTAATTCAAGAGCAAATTAAGGACAACGAACTTTTCAGGTTTCCATAGAAATTATGTCACATTGTATCCACTTTGTTCAATCATAATTTTGTCAATCCATGTCTTAACAACATCTTCCACCGGTCAAAAATATCCGTTGCACACTTTACCCCACCGTACAGTACTTTCTCGGTTAAAAAAAACCCTTGTGAATTGGTTTCTACGAAGCAGTGGTTATGTTTATTCATATCATTTGATTCCTCCACTATTAGGAAGGGGAATAGATAGTTTCCCACTGAATATGAACAATGTACAGAATCCGTTGTTTACGAAAAATGACAATGATTAATTTTTTAACCCACATTTTATGTAAAATGTAGTAATACATTTATTATACATTCAATTCGATTCAATATTAAACATTTTTACCAAGACTGCATAATAAGCTTCCACACAAAAAATGGACTCGTCCAAAGCACCAAAGTCAGAAAGAGGGCATGAAAAGGCTCAAAGTTCCATTTGCAAGCACTTTAGGTTTCCTCCCCTAATACTTTCTTTGGAATCATATTAGTAAAATAAATTTCATTCGATTTCGTTTCATATAAGAGGTAAATTTTCAGTTAAGATACAGATTGTCAAGTAAATTCATACAAAAAGTGGGCGTTACCTTGACTTGTTCAGGACCACGGTCGTTTTAGAATCTAAGCTGAGTTTTCAGATAAGCGAAAATGAGACAACTGTTCAGTATGCACGGACATTTAAGGCCCCAACGGCAATAGCTTTATTGTCAAACAAAGATTCTCCTGCATTCCCTCTAATATAGTTTATATTTTAGCATGTGGGAGATGTAACTCGTTGTATGTGGGAGAGACCAAGGGCCGCCTCGCGGGATCGAGTCACGGAGCACCTTAGGTCCATCAAACAGAATGTCCATGGAAACCCGGTGGCTGCACATTTTAACCCCCCCCCCCCATCACCTTGTTTTATACAACATTTAACTGTTAAGGCAGCTGTAATGTGCCTAGGCTCCGATCGTGACCGCCTTAGTGCTGAAAACCGACTGATCATGAGGCTATAGGTACTCTCGCTCCACACGGCCTTAACGTTAGAATTGACCTTTTGTAATATTCACCCCTTTTTTGTCCAATTGTTACTGTCGGTTATTCAGTTTGGTTTTTGCCACCTGATGAAGGCACTTTTTACTACCTCTTTTCGACCTACGTTTCAACAGTGCTCCGCAGCATTTCGACCTTATTTTATCCAGCTTTATGCTTGTTTTTGCTGCGATTTTTAGATCTTTTCAACTGTTCAACTTGGTATTCTTGCTCGAACCGATTTTGCCGGTCCGATGTTGTTCGTTTGTTAGTGCGTGTGATTTTTCACATTTTTGAAACGCTGTCAACGTTTTTTCTCCTTTTACTACTTTTTTACTTCTTGATAGCCCCCGTTATTTGTGTACGGTACGTTCTTTTATCCCGATCCAGCCATTTCGTCCGCTTTGATCGTGTCCGTTTTGTAGCACTAGAAGTTTGCTCCTTGTGTAAAAACTGGTCACTTTTTGTATTTTGTGGCACTTTTTCACTCCAGCTGTACCTTTTTACCCCTTGTTCCCATCCCTTGCTCGGTAGGATCCTCTCTTTTTAGTTAATTATCCATATTCGTTTTTGTTCCTTATTTTTTATTTTTTAGTCTCCAGGCTTGTCGTACAGTTTACCGTTTCCTCGTGTCCATTTTCAAGCACGTGTACAAAACTTAACTTTCATTTTATTCACGGCCTCATGCCTAGCCTAAAACATTTCGTCTCGAATCTCCGCAGGAGGTTTTCGGAGGAAGTATCCAACTACCCAGCCCAGAGTTTTCCCATTATTTTGCCATGGCCACCTTTGGTTAAGCCAGGTTTGCCAGCCACATTATTTTGGGGGGGAACTTGTCTTGGTAGACATGTTATTCCAAGAGGTTTCAGACTTAATTTACACGTTCAGTCCGAGTACGATTTTCATTTTAGACAGGATACCTCACGATAGTTACGTTAGTGTTCTTCCAGTCTTATACGTTCTACCATTCGTAGTATGGAATTCGAAGGAGGCTTCTTTTGACACTACCATCGAGAAAAAAAAGTCACTTCTTTTTGAAATCTTACCCCAAGCTGCAGAAGTTCGCTTCTTTATTCATATTTACAATCGTAGACTATATAAGTTCTTACTTGACTCCAAAGCGCCAGGACCTTGGCTAGCCTGTTGCCCAAATCCCCGTCCACAGAATTCGAACCTAACAATAAAAACCAGTCAGACACCAAGTTGTAGTCACCATTCCGCCCGATCTTGAACTCTCTTCCTCTGAGCGCTCAGTTTTAGCGAAAGGTCTCAACTTTGTTCCACTGATCAACCCCCTTCCTGATGAGTTTTCCATACACAGAGACGTTTCGTCTTTCTATAGCAAACTCCGGCTTCGCTACCATTTCGGGATAACAGACCATCAGGATGACACCCCCTCAGAGAAAGTTCCCAACCCCGCCAACCCTGTCCGTTCCTCCTGGACGCCCAAGCCAGGAGAAAATCCCACCCTTGACTAGTAATCAATACCATTAACAAAGATGTAAACGATCTCCTTCCCCCTGAAATGACCTCACTGCGTAACCTTCGTCCTGAAGAACGAGTTGCCTTTTTATCCCTCAAAAGTACCAGGGATATCATTATTAAACCAGCTGACAAGTGTGGTGCTGTTGAGGTTTGGCGGAAGGACCTTATATTGCTGAGGCCAACAAACAGCTATCCGACCAAAGTGCTTATTTAGAACTCCCCGTTGTCCCCACTCCTGAGTGCCAAAAGTTAGTTAAAAACACTTTGACCCAACTCATGGACAATAAACAACTACCCAAAAACGCTACTTCTCTACTCCACCCTTGCACACAGATTTCTAACTGCTACCTGCTTTCCAAAATCCACAAAGCCTAAACCCTGGCAGACCTATCGTCTCTTCACACAGCTGCCCCACCGTACTTATTTCTGAGTATGTGGATTCTGTGCTCTCCCCTTTAGTTTCAGCCTTGCCGTCGTTTGTTCAAGACACGCACCATATCTTGAAACTTATTCGTGACTTTGAGTTTCCTGCAAATTGCAGAGAACGTCTTTTATTCACCATGGACGTGTGTCCAGCCTCTACACGTCCATTCCTCATAATGCTGCCTTAACAGCTATCCGTTACTACCTAGACAAACGGCGTGAACCTCTTACACCGACTGACACCTTCTTACGTCTAACGGAACTTGTTCTCACGCAAAATTGTTTTCAGTTTAATGGGTGTTTTTCCGTCAAGTTAAAGGAGTGGCCATTGGAACCAAAATGGGTTCCTCTGTTGCCTGTTTGACCATGGGTCACTTTGAAGAACAACTTTTTTCTCAGTATACCGGACCACGACCAATACTTTAAAAAAGGTATATTGATGATATTGAAGGAGTTGCCACTGGATCCCGTCGTGATTTAGAAACTTATATCGACTTTCTTAATTCCTTTTGCCCCTTTTTGAAATTTACCCATTGTATCTCGGATTCATCTGTTGTTTTTCTCGACCTTACACTGTCCATCAACAACCGTACAATTACCTCTAACCTACACTTTAAGCCAGCCGACTCGCATAACTACCTTTTGTACCCTTCCAACCACCCCAAATCTTGCACTAAATCTGTTCCTTATTCCCAGGTCTTGCGAGCCAGACGAATTTGTTCGGAGGGTTCTGACTTCTCTCCTGCGCCTGAAGTAATTTTGTCCTTTTTTGAAAAACGCCAGTACCCTGCCAAAATCCTCTCTAATGCCCTACGCACGATTCAAGGAACCAGCAGAGAGGAAGCCTTGGAGAAAAAGAGCAAATTTGGTACCAATCTACGTATTCCTTTAGTTATTTCTTATCACCCTTCGGTTCGTCCTATTTTACACGCTATCCACAAAAATGTAGAGTTGCTCCGACAAGACCCCTCAACCCATGATGTTTTCCCGGAACCCCCCATCACTGCTTTTAGAGTTGAGAAATATTTAGCAAACCATTTACTTCGCGCTTCCCCACCCATAAACTTCTTTCGATGACACGTTTGGTACCTTTCCATGTAACCGTGCGAGGTGTAATACATGTCCAGTTGTTGGCAAACACGACATCGTCAACATTTCAGGCCCCAACGGCAATAGCTTTATTGTCAAACAAAGATTCTCCTGCATTTCCTCTAATGTAGTATTTATTTAAGCATGTGGGGGATGTAACTTGTTGTATGTGGGAGCGACCAAGCGCCGCCTCGAGTCACCGAGCACCTTAGGTCCATCAAACAGAATGTCCATGGATACCCGGTGGCTGCACATTTTAATCCCCTTTCACCTTGTTCTATACAACATTTAACTGTAACGCCAGCTTTAATTTAATGCTCCGAGGCTCCGATCGTGACCGCCTTTGTGCTGAAAACCGACTGATCATGAGGCTAGGTACTCTCGCCCCTCACTTCCTTAACGTTACAATTGACCTTTTGTAATATTCACCCCTTTTTGAGCCAGTTTTTAATCCTGTTTCACTTACCCGTTCGTGCTCAATTTTTACTGTGCAGCCCTTACTATTATTCTTTCCGGACCAGTAGTTTTTGTCTACTTTTTTCCCTTTTTTCCGACCATGTTCGATTTGTAGGCCAACGTGCACTTTTTCATCCAAGACGCTCTTTTTCCTTTTTTGATTTGTGTTTCATCCTTCGCACTCTTGTTTTCTGACAGTCACTTTCGTTAGGTTCTGTTTTTACAGCGATCGCTTCGGATTTGATGTTTGTCGTGCCCAATTGTTACTGTTTGTTGCTGAGTTTGGTTTCTGCCACCTGATGAAGGGTTCATACCCGAAACGTCGTGGAGTTTTCCGAAAACTTTTAAGCACTTCTAACTACCTCTTTTCGACCTATATATATATATATATATACATATATATACAAATACAAATAATTGCCCAAAAAACAAGACTGGACAGAGTGCTCAATTCTGCAAGCAGAAGAGCGGATATCGACCATGTATTTATGCTGTAAAAGCAAACAAAACCCTACTTAAAGTTTCTCACAAATCAATGCGATCGTCAGGGGATCTCGGTTAACAATGAACACAAGCCTTCGCCGTTCTGGGTTTTTAACCATTGCCCGCTTGAGTAACTTTCTTGCGTGTGTGATGATGGCGGCATTGTGATAGAATCTCCGATCTTTTGTTCAAGAGGTTGGGGGAACGGTGTAAATGAAAACCTGCGGGCCGCCACGAAAGTTAACCAGTGGAGAAGCACATCCGCGGTCATTGACTGGTTTACTTCCCTCAAGGATAAGCAGTTCCGTACCTTTATGGCCTTTGATATTGTGGACTTCTACCCCTCCATTTCTCAGCAGCTACTCACTACCGCCCTCACATGGGCTAAGCAGCGTGTGCATATCTCGAGACTGGACTTCTCTATCATCATGCATGCTAGAAAGTCAGTCCTGTTTAGTAAAAATACACCCTGGACGAAACGAAGCAACCCCCACTCCTTTGATGTCACAATGGGCAGTTTCGATGGCGCTGAGGTATGTGAACTGATCGGTCTCTACATCCTTAACAGCCTTAGGAAGCACGACTGTGTCTCCGATGTTGGACTTTACAGGGACGACGGACTAGCATCCTTGAGAACGCGCTCCGGAAGACTCGCTGACAGAGCCCGCAAGGATTTCATTAAAATTTTCAACGAGTTCGACCTGAAAATCACTATCGAAACTAACCTCCATACCGTAAATTTCCTCGATGTCACGCTTAATATGAGAGATGGTACCTATGCCCCCTACAGGAAACCCAACGACACCCCCCTGTTCATTAATACCCAGTCAAACCACCCACCCAACATACTTAAAAACATCCCAATGGCTGTAAACAAACGTATTGCTGAGCTCTCTTACAATCAAGCAGTTTTTGACGCTGCAGCGCCTGCCTACCAAAAGGCACTAGACTCCAGTGGCTTTCAACATAAACTGAAGTACCCCTTTGAGAGCCCGCAAACCCCAAGGCGAAAGAGGAAGCAAAGGCACAGGAAGGTCATTTGGTTCAACCCCCCGTTCAGTAAAACAGTCAAATCTAACGTTGGCAGGGCTTTCCTCAAACTCATAGCCAAACACTTTCCCCCGGGGCATAAGCTGCACAAAATATTTAACAAAAACACTGTGAAAGTCAGTTATAGTTGCATGAAAAACATGAAAGCCGTCATAAGCAACCACAACTCTAAGGTGCTTTCAAAGAAAACTGCTACACCCCCAAATCGCGGCTGTAACTGCAGGGTTAAAATTTCTTGTCCCCTTGATGGGAAATGCCTCACATCAGCCGTAGTCTACAAGGCTGAAGTCACTAGTAACGATGCCACACACTCATACATAGGCATGTCTGGCGGCCCATTCAAGGAAAGGTACAACAACCACAAGAAATCTTTTAACTTAGAACGTCATGAAAAAGAAACCGAGCTCTCTAAACACGTTTGGTCCCTTAAGAGGAGCGGCCAGGCTTTTACAATTCGTTGGCACATATTAGCACAGTCAAACACACATAGAACTCCATCTGGCTTTTGTAACCTTTGTCAAGCTGAAAAACTTGCTATAGTCGATCACCGTTCCCCCAACCTCTTGAACAAAAGATCGGAGATTCTATCACAATGCCGCCATCACCACACACGCAAGAAAGTTACTCAAGCGGGCAATGGTTAAAAACCCAGAACGGCGAAGGCTTGTGTTCATTGTTAACCGAGATCCCCTGACGATCGCATTGATTTGTGAGAAACTTTAAGTAGGGTTTTGTTTGCTTTTGCAGCATAAATACATGGTCTATATATATATATATATATATATATATATATATATATATATATATATATATATATATATATATATATATATATATATATATATATATATATATATATATATATATATATATACATATACATATATACACATATATATATACATATACATATATACACACATATATATATATATATATATATTCGGCACCTAGAGTTGTTAAAAAAGAAAAAAACGTAACACGGACAAGGGCGTCCCCTGAATTTACAAACTAAATACAATTACTTCAAAGTTTAGGAATGCCCGAAAATAAAATAGCAAATTTAAGATCAGTCAAACTTTGATTAGGTATGTTCGGCCACAGGGAGTGACCTATTACTACGAATGCTAGTTTTATGGTTGTTGAATCTCAGCCTGAAAGTTGTTTAGGTTTGTCCAATGTAAGACATATGGGGGCATCTAGCATGTAGGAACAGGAAAATCACATTTGAGGAGTTTCACGGTAAGGGTCAGGTGATACTTCAACCCCCTTAGGACGAACGGTAACCGTGGGAACGGTTAACGTTATCATGTGATCACACACTTTACAGCGTGTGTGTCTTGCCACACAAAGAATTGCCTATAGATGGGTCCCTAGGGGAACTAAGTTTGGTGGGTACCCGGAAAAGTCGCAAATGGGGGGGGGGGCTGAACAGGGGCTTTCGAAAAGAGTTCCCTGAGGATGGGTCGATGCTGAGATAGCACCAAGAGTCCTTAATGCCTTTCAAAAGGGGGATAGTTGAGGACTGTAGGTACCCACAATTGGTAATCTTTTGTCTTCGACCATAGGGCGATAGTTAAGAGGATTGTTTCTTTCCAAACAGCTGACCTAAAAAAAATGTTCGTAAAGAAGTCCGAAGGGGTAACCCCGATTTAGAAACTGGCCAACTAGCTCAATCTAGTGGTACGGATGTAGTACGGATGATTCTCCTTGAAAAGTTTCCTTTGATATTTCTTTCAGATCTGTTGGAAAGGCTTTTTCTTTCGTTGCAGTTGTAGATATGAAGATACACCAAAAACTAAGAACTTATTTATTCAAGAAGTTATTAAGGCATGGCGTGAATTGTCGTATCGCTGTCCAACGGAGAATTTCGATAATCAAATTATATGGAATAATTCCTTTATGCGTAAAGATAACCAAACCTTTATGTATCATGATTTATTTAAAAAAAAAATGTATTATATGTGAAAGACATTTTTGACGAGAGTGGTATGCCATTGACTTATCGTGAATTTATGAACCGTTACAACATTGTTAGTTTCCCCTTTTTTTGTCATATTTTGGTATCATTAATTCAATTCCACTTAGCTGGAGACTAGAAGGTGGGATGAGGGATACTCTTGAAAATGACAGCTGTTGGGTCAATAAGTTAATGAATTCACCTTCTACATCTCAGTTTACGTACAACCATCTTATTACAAAGATTATCGACCCCCAACTGCCTCAAATAAATGGAGCAAGGATTTTGCCCATTTTACGGTATAAGATTGGCAGAATATCTTTGATATGCCACATTTGAATACAAATGAAACAAAATTACATTATTTACAGTTTAGGTTTATCCACAGAATTATTGGTACTTTGAAGTTGTTATTTGCTTTGAGGAAGAAGAAGAGTGATTTATGTTCCTTCTGCCACACTGAAGCTGAAACACTATACCATTTATTTTGGGATTGTAGCATGGTATCAAACTTTATTTTAAATGTGGCGAATATGTTTTTGAAAAAGCAGTTTTTCTTTTCCAAGCAAGGTATTTTTTCGGTTTAAGTCAAGGGAAAAAACATCCCTTCAATTGTCTAACTTTACAAATGAAAAAATATATTTACCAAAAAAGATGCAAGAAGTCACAACTTTCCATTTTATAATTTATGTTCAAGTTTAAAGACACTGTATCGTGGAGCGAAACGGGGGCGGCAGCATGTTTTTAAAATTGTTCTTTTCTCCTTCGCGCATCAAAAACTGTTACAGCGCCATCACCCTCATGGCAGTGAAAAATGTTCGTGCGCTAGACGGAGGGAAGTTGAAGCATGGAAGTACTAGACAGTACCCATTCGGGTAGACATTTGCAAATACCACATACAACGAACAGTCGTCGGCAATAACAAGAGAAGTCGGCGAGGCCAACTTTTCCCAAAATTAGCATGAGATTGACGGCACGGTTTCCAAGGAACGCTTTATCAACGTTAATTAACGAGTAATTTGTGATGTTTAAAGTTGCGAGAAGGTAAGGAAAAGAGATGAGAACAAATACGATGGCAATTAGTAGACATTGGCAGTAATTCTGCGAAAAATCTTTTGCTTGGCGATGTCTAGTATTAATTACGTGTATATGCCATATAATATTGAACAAGGGAGCAATTTCCCCAAGATTATAGGCACAAATTCCCAAGGTCCGATACACTACAGCAAGAAAGAAATTCAACTTCTATCACGTTGCATGTGGATCCTTGTTATTTTATTGAGTGTATAATTAATGCTAGAGTAGTTTCTACTAGGATACACCTTCAAATTAAGGCTGATATATCTTAAACAGCTGTGAAAGGGACAAAACTTTAGTCATTGCCAGAATGAAATTACTACTTCAAGCACACCATTCTCTGTCCTAAAACTGAGTTACATTGTGTTTTAGTAAAAAATATCCCACAATTAGAAAGACTTGAGTGAGTTGACAGATTTCAGACTACACTTTGATCACATGTGATGGCCTAGCTGGCTCGACAATTGGCTTTTCACCACCTAAATTAGGACAAAATAAAAAAGGAATAGTTGTGTGATGCACACAAGTTTAGGAAGGGTTTGCTTGATGAAAACATTATATACATCCTAAGTATGATAAGAAATAAATTGGACTGACCATGAGGATAAAAATGCCATACAACCAGCTCAGTACTGTTGTAATAATGCCAACAATTTCCACTGGATGCTTAATTGACATGTGACAGCAAATTGCATCTAGGGATAGTCTGGCCATGATGGTTGTCTGAAACAGTTCTTCCACACCCGACCTCACAAGAACTTAGTTTACTAGACCAAAGATTTTAAGAATTTTCAGGGTGCTTGCTATAAACAATTACCTAACCTCATTTTAAAAATATCAGGGTATTAACCTGCCCTCAAACAGGTCTATGTTGTCAGTTAAATGGTCTATTGAAATTCTGTACATGTAACAGAATACACATGCAGCCCTGTTAGCTAGGTAATGGAGGGTGGCAATTAGGACTTTGCTCCACCGATACCCTAAGCGTAACTGAATACAAGTCTATCAATCATTTAACCCCCCACCCCCCTTACCCTCCCAATTAGGAAAAAGGTTCTACTGTAGCTACCCCACATGACAAATTTTCTTGTCAAGCTATGTTTGCCACTGCTAGGTTTCTTTAATTAGGGTGAATCTCTTGATGGCTAACATCTTTAGCTCCTCAAAAAGCAGACAAACTTTTGTTGCTAAGAGACTAAACCTGTCAAGTAATGTTTAATAAATCAGAATTGCAGTGCATGCAACTGCATGTTGAAATGAAAGCATACTGCATCTTCTGAATTGGTCAATGGAAGAGCAGTCACTTATTGCAAAGGTTACTCTCTCATAACTGATCGACATGAGTATCCATATTTTTTTTAAAATGATCCCTTCACAACCTAGTGTACATCTCTCATGTTTCATATGCTAACTATTTTGCATTTTAATTAACATCATATGAAATAAACATCATATTAATCCAGGCCTATGTGTCATTCATGTAACAGCTCAGTAGCCTCTACCTGTCACAAGAATCTTCAACATGGCTATATGTACATAGCATGAAGTAAATTAAAATATCGTACCAGAGTAAACTAAGCTTCAAGAGTACTTTACAACATTTTCCTTAAACAGTTTACTGAAACTAAAAGGTTGTTACTACATGTGAGATAACTTATTTATATTATGTTCTTCTTTGTATCCTTGAAGACACTAGCACTACAGGAACTGCATCAACTTTTCTGGAAAAAGAATCACCTACAATACCTACTATATGGCAGAACACATACATGGGAATCTACCATTATCTTCTTGTTAGACTGGAAGGAAAATGACTTCTATTTAAAGAAGAAAGTGCAGGCCAGGTCTGTATGGTAGCTTTGAGAACTACATCTCCACTGCAAGATGATTGCCTAGAGAATTCAACTATTCAAACTTGCTTCGTATGACTGTCAATACTTACTTAATGCAATATTCCAAGACTGGGGAAAATGGCCGGTGTCATCATGTTAGGATACAGTGACAGGAGTGCAAGTATAGGAGTGGAAACTCCACCAAGAAGTACATTGAGATGAGAATTGCATGTCATGATATCAGTGTAAAAAAATGTACTTGTAGACCCAAACTGTCATGCAAGATATATCATGAACGTTGCATGAAAGCCTCGAATTCCTACATTTTAAAAACTTCAGTTACAAAGATGGTAGTAGTTTTCATATCACTTGAAATATAAACTTTTTTTCAGAAAAACATGAGTTTTTGTATCATTTTTGAAGTGAATTCATAACAACGTGAAAAATAGGAAAGTTATGTTTTTTTTTAAGAATTAAACATAGTGTTTACTATTATAAAAAATAAGAGCTTTCCACTGTTGTGCTTGTTGATCAAGAAATGTATTATGGCATGTTGATGGGAAATTTTAAGTGTAAAACAATAAACTGAAACAGCTGGTACAAGATTCCAGTAAGAATATGATACTCTACCTAATTCTCATCGTTTATTTTATGTAATATTTCTGTCAATTGACTTTTTAGGAATTCCAGTAATTATTATAATTTTGTCAAAAATCATTGAATATTACTATGAGGTATAAGTGAATTACATATTTCCTATACCTTTACATATGCCTTGAAGACTAGTTGGGTCAAGCTATTCACTTACAGAGGTAGATCAGAAAAATGATGGGGTACGTATTTACAGGATGTAGAAGAATCTATTTCCAGTGGTTTACAGCAGCTATGGTAGTGTTATAATTGCATTCACTGGAGCAAGGACCTGTAGCACAGATGTATATTCTACCTACCATTTCTTTTGAATGAGAATGACAATGGCAGTTATGATAATTTTGAGTTTGCAATTACTGAGCCGTTCATTCTCATATAGAATCAAGCATGCACCTAGCATATTTAATTAGCATTCTCTGCTGGACCAAAACGAGAGGGGGGGGGGGAGGGGGGAGAACGGAGGAGATGATACTTACCTTGCACACTGTCCTGCAGGTTGAAATGCTGACAAAAACTATCCACCTCCTTTTTGAAGTTTACAATCCATCCCTACAAAATGTATGGTCAAACTTTGAATAGATCACATTCTGCTTTTTTCTGAACGGCGCAGAGCAAGTTTTTGCATAGTTTTCAGACTTCAAAAAGGATCACAATGAAGCCCTATTTTAAAAGTTGTGTTCTATACACTCTAGTACCTTCTCCAGTTTAAACCATGGAAGTAATACATCGGAGGAAGTACTTCCATGTTTAAACAAGAACACCAGCCTAGTGCACCTCTGCAGAAGAACTTCAGCAAAGCTGAATTGAGTTTCAAAAGTCTACAATTACATACAACTTCATTTTTATTGAGGACTTCTTGGTAGCAGTAGGGTGGACCTGGGTGGACAATGCACAGGGGTCCATGGAGAATTCAAACATCACAGAGCATGTGTGTGCAAGGTTTCATTCCTATCCCATACCCCCACCCCCACCCATGAATATTAGAGCTAGAGGCTTTAAGAAAAATGAATTTGGGCACCCCCTTTCTGTCTAGCTTCCCCATGCATCTAGAAGGCCTTTTTATGCCATTGATTGAGTACACAAATACCAGTACCCCAAAAAAATTGATAAATAAGAGTGGAGTAATTGTTTCAATTCATAATCAAAATTTAACTAATTGGTACTGATCTTCCTGTATAAAGTGTTATATATTCCTATATCTTTGTGGATATGCTACATTCCCTTCAAGTGTAGCGGTGCTGTTTGTACAGTAAGCAAGTGCACATACTGTATGCATGCAATTTGCATAAATATATTTTCTCCTTATGGCAACAACTTAATTCTGCATCATTGCAAAATCATTCTACGTCTAAATGTACAAGTCCCTCCATAACTAACAGCAAACAATGATGGATATTAGGACATATATGACACCCATCGAAGCAGTACTGCAGTCTCCAATTTAAGAGGCACCATGCATGCACCAGCATGCACCTTTACCAGGCTGGTTTCTAAATGGTACTCAGGTGGGGACACATAAAGTACTGCACAATACCACAAATAAACAAGCTTGTGGATCAGGTATAGGATTTAACCAAATTAGTGGAAGAGAGCTGATAAAAGAGTTGTCATGCATGGATTGCTCAATGCTAGAATTAAATGTAATCAAAAGTGTTATTCAAGTCATATTTGGTCCTTGGGATGTTGGAATAACGTACATGAATGTGGCAACACAGACCCAAAGCATGTCATGACTGAACCTGAAGGAAGTACTGTTCAAGGAGTGATGTCAATGCTTCAGCACAGATGGGCAATGCTAACAGTATCATGTCATGATTTTACAATTGCTCTTATTCAAAATGAAACACAGGGATTTGGTTAAACCCATAAATAGAAAATGTCACGATTGAAAAATTTGTGTGTTCCACTTACCATGGCGAGGGCTCCAAACATGACGATAGCTAAGAAATGTGTATTTTCAGCACAAATAAAATTTACACTGGAAATTAAATGTTCATCTGTAAAAAAAATTACTCTTCCAAATTTTCAACAATTCTTGGCAAGGAGCTTAATTCCCATTTCGCTGGTTTTCCACCCTTGCTCATGGCATATTCAAATCTACGAAAAGAAATATTTCAATCATTTGCAAAAGAAGTTTTAGAAAACACATTTGATCAGTGCAAGTCTAGGATATGTAACACAAACTTGCTCCAAGTTCATAAAAATTGAATTAAAAATCTGATAACTTTACTTGCATATATTTTGAGCATCCGAAGAATTGAGTTTAGAATGATTGGCAACATTCTACTTCACCGTATTAAACATAAATTTATTTGAACATTCTTTTACAGGATATCTTAAAAATGAGAATTAGGGTCTACTTCTGAAGGTAGAATATTCAAGCTAGGCCAAGTCCTCTCACTACTTCATACATTCTCCCAACCTGTTTAATTGTAGCCACCCACAGCTGTTTAATACTTTTCATTGCGAAGACACAATCCTGGTCTACTGTTTGAAGGGTATATCATCAAAGTGAGCATACACAACCCTGTTGAATCAGACTGCACTCTCTGTCGGAATATGAGCCACTCTGCATTCTTGAATTTGATATCACAGATCAGGATGATGCATGGGTATTTCTTACACAGTACAGTTACTACAAATAAATAATCTATAATTATCAATCTAAACATCCTGAACATGCAGTTTCAAACTTTCACTTCCTTTGGCATACCAACGTCTCTATTAAACAAATGACTTAAACACCTTTAAAAGGGTTCCTGCCATGAACACGGAAAACCTAAAAAGTCATGAAATTTGAAAAAATATTTTCCAGGGCCTGGTAAAGTTTTCCAATTCAAAAAATTGTGTTAACCAAGTCATGAAAAATTCATGGAAATTTTCACAAATTTTCATAATTTGATGCAACAGTCCCCCCCCTCCCCATGATTCATTTGAAGCTTACAAAAGACACATGCTCCACTGAGTGCATCAACAATTGTTCCTATATTCTTGTTGTCTTTATTGTGCATGATATGATAGTCCCATTATTTCTTTCATGCTTTTTATTAACTGGAATAAAATTCAGACCTAAAGTTTCAGGTATAGCTGATGTTTTAACATATAAATGAAAGGCTGCAATACAGTTACAAGCTGCTTGGCAATACTGTTCAGGTATCACACCATCTTCCTATTCACAAAACTTCATACACAAAACACATTTGGCCAATAAAAATTGCCTTTGTGATGTAAACCATTAGATGGCAAGCAAGGCAAGCAATCTTTCCAGTATTGATGTGGTTTTCTGGGTTCTGCCAGGATACTCAAAATCATGTATAAATCCATCCTGGTTGGGAAGCATCAACCTGGTGCCTTTTACACCACACTTGTAGCTGAGATTTTGAATCTTCAGTCCAGTGGAATGTGACACTGTACATGACTAGCATATGCAGAGGTGAACTTGACAACTCTGGATCCTGGGGCTGGTCCTCCTGTGTCAAAAAAAAAAAAAAAAAAACAGCATAATATATGAAATGCCCACCGAAATATTTTTGCTCTGTCCTTGCTTACTTGAAATTTTTCTGGATTTTTTAGTAATCTGCATTGGTACTTCTTCAAATTAAATGTAACAAGCAGGATCAGCTGGAACTAGAAATGTACGAAAAACACTTATAATTTTCTTTATTCTCCTTGTCACAAATTCCAAAAAGATGAAATTGTTCTCATATTTCTCACTTTCTTGAAGAGAGAGCTACCCATAAAAGATTTCTTTCAAACTTGTGGTGCCAAAACTTGATTACTGGACAAGGCCAGAGCTTCCGAGGTGAGGTTGGTATTACTGTCAGTAGGTCGTGGAACTGGGGATAGGCAAACTACCATTCCGGAAATATTTTGAGCGGAATCCAGATCAAAATGGAAATTCAAAAGATGTAACAAAAACTTGATATTTTTCCATCAGGTACAAGGATTCTCTTTTCAAAGAAACTGAAACCAATGGATAGTGAATTTACCTAAATTGTCTACCTTCATGTTTAGACATGACTGCTACCTCCCACATTATATTGTCTGCCTCTGCCTCATCAGTGTCATTTTCATTGTGGCAATCCAGGAAATCTTCAACTGAACTGTTGACAAAATAGATTGTACTGCACTTAAGACCTGTACTTCAAGTCACCTCTTGTCCAAGCAGGTAATAATAATGGAGCAATTAGCAATGTTTGAAAACTACATTTTATCCTTTATATCATATTTTGAAGATAAATGAATGAAGAAAAAAACTAACAGAGTGACAAATGGCAAAAAATTTGCAACTTGGGTAAAGGTATTTTTTATCCATGGATATGTTCATGCCAAATGCAAATGGTGACTGTTCCTACCATGCAGTTTCATGATACTGTTTCAATCTAGGGAAATCCTAGATCCTATTTTATGCCCTTTGATATCAAAGCATGATTAATGAAAAGCTTAAAGGGCAAGAGCAGTCTCCCCAACTTGAAGTAGTGTAGTACACCGTCCTTGTTTCATGATTGGTTCTTCACGGTCATGTGCCATTTTTGGGGGAGTCACTGCTGGTTTTCCTTGAATATGTAATATTGAAGTCCTAAAAATTATTACAGATACTTTTAAGAAATTAAGAGAAGTGAAAAGAAAATTGTGAGCTTTAGCCTTTGCTTCGAAATACAGTAAGTTTGGGATGACTGTTTTTGCCTTTCAATGTGGAAAAATGACAACAACAGTCATGTACCTTGGAGTAGTATGGTTAAAACGGGAAGACCCAGTGATTGCAGATCTGCCAGGACTGGGCCTATACAGCACATTAAAAAATTACAAAACAAATTCTGTTTAACAAATGATTTTTTTCTTTCCTGGTCAACTTTTTGATGTTAATATCCGACATTTCAAAAGCACGTTGGAAAGCAGGTATATATGTTTTGCAAGCATGTGACTGCATTTGAAAAGTGGTCAACCAGTTATCACTAGAAAAAAAAAAAAACTTGCATTTTCAGAATTAACAGCCAAAGAAACAGATTGGGTAGTATATTGTTGGAATAATAGATAAAATAAGTAATAATAAAAAACATAGGACTTCTCACTTCATAAATCCATTTTGAAATGATGAGAGTAGCCTAGCTAGGTTAAAAAATAAAAGGGAATACAACTACTGTGAGTAGAAGAGAGATGCATATCTGACAGTCAAGCTACGGTACTGTACTCCAGAAGAAATGCTTACTGCCATGAAAATAGTCAAAGCTTTAAAACTTTCTTAACAATAACAGTAAATATAGCACCCTCTTCCCACACTCTGACAAAGACATCACACTTCCACTGCAGAAAGACAAGGGAAGACTGGCATCCAATACCCCTATCCCTTTTTGTTTAGGTAGAGGGCAAAAAACTCCATGCATGCTAAAATCTTGAATGACCCTTAATTTGTGTTATGCAATTTATTTTGCCATAAGTGTTCAGTAAAACCAGGAGTGCCTGAGCGGTGCTAAGGGGAGCAAGGTGGGACAGGGGATTCATCTCTCAGTTATGATGGATGGTTCCCACTGTATATGGGAAACATTTTAGAAAACAATTTCCATTCTTTTCAAGGGAGCATAGATGGGTATGTTATTTATTGTCCAGAAAATGACAAGTAACATTCCAATTGTGTACTTCCTTCTAATTCTTGAAGGAAATGCAATTGTCCTCTAAAAACCACAATTAGCTTCAAATTTAACTTTCAAACCCAAATCAACATTGAATTTAAAATCCAGATTTTCAATTTTTCTTTCATAACATTTTATTCAAAATAAATCCCAAACAAATCTCTGGGTTTGGCCACAGATTTGGGTTGCTTGTGCCTGTCATGAAGGATTTCATCATTCCCTTGGAAAGAGACTGCATGGCACCATGCCGGATGTTGTGACTTATTACAGCTCGTACTACAATGCTATAATCATGGGTGAAAAGAGTTGTGAAGCTGAGAATCTCCTTCCCAGAAAATTTGAACATCTGGAGGAAAATTTCCCCTTACATGAAAATGCAGGGAGAATTGTGGGAACTTTTACTCTCTTTCTGGGAAATAATGCAACTCGATCCCTTCCTCGAAAATAAATATTTTTTCCAGCCCTGGCTGTAATACATGTTGTAGTTAGATGGAGTTTTACGGCCCAGTTTCCAACCTATTGGTTCAAGTCCAGACGGCCACGGCTTTTTTCCAGTTGTGGCTCACTGGCTTGTTTTCCCTACCCCACTGCTTATACAGAGCAGCAATCATGCAAAATGGCATTAGGTTCCTTCTTTAGAGTCTTTGGTATGACTCGACCTGGGAAGTGAGCCTTCCGGTTGAGAGGTGGATGCTCTACCGTTAGACCAAACACACCGTATGTGTAATACATGTTGTATAAGGGAATCGTGCACATAGGACATTTATGATGTTTGTCTGAACTCAATGAAACTTCAGCTAATCTTTGGCAATAACTATTGGTTTAAAGTTGAACAGCCATTTGCAATCCTCCCTTTGTTTGGCTTCCATAATTACCTGTAGTTGCTGATGATCGAGGGACAAACTGGCTCTAATATATACTGTCATAGTGGCCCTTGACGGAGTAGATGTAAATGTTACAATTCAATGGAATATCATAATAACAGCCGGTGATTGCAAGTTTGCAGCACAGGATGAACTGTATGGATGAGATTTTCAATTATTATAACCACACTTCTAACTACTGTAAACTTGATAATAGGGCAAGGCTTGTTTTTAAGGAGGTATCTCACAATTTTCTTCTCATTCCACAATACTGGATATTCAGGCAAACCAAGCAATTAAGTAAATTTCACATTTCAGGAAAGAATATTGCCACTTGACTCTATAGCCAATCATGAAACAGGGCAGTCTAACTCCTGTACACTTCTGTACTGTATACTGGGGTGAATGCTCTTGTCTTGAAGGAAGGGAGCACATCAAATCAATATAGCAACTAGCCTAATTTGTAAAGGTAAACTAATCAAGCACATTACAATCAAATCAAGCACATTATAATTGTGAAAATGTTGGCAACGTCAAAACATTACCATAGTGGGTATATTGTGCAATTGGGAGAAAATAATATTCACTCAGACTTTGTGGACAACTACTTGATACTGCAACTCTGCATCATTATCAGACAAGATATTGGATAAAGGCCTAACAATGATCATAAACTGTGCAATATTTTAGTAAATATAGATATGTTTCTAGATAGTAAAGATGAGATTTACCTATACCCAACATGAACATGTCATGAACAGTATTGTGTCAGTCAACTCAATATTAAGTTCAAAGTTTAAATTTTCTTTCAAGTACAGTTCAAGTACAAGTTAGTTTTCCCTTTCATATCACCCCTTACAGTTGGCAGGATCAAACAGGCTTCCCCTCCTGGAAGCTCTGAGGTTTTAGCATACTGTATCTCTGAATGAAAAATGTAGTCTCTGGAGAGGTATATGTTATTTAAATTCTTTTCATTAAACCCAAATTTAACCCCACTCCTTTCTAGCCAGCTAACATTTGGGCGGGGGGAGGAGGAGTGAGGGGGCCAAGGACAAAATCTATGGAGGGCAAATGCCCCCTCTTGCCCCAACTTAGAGCCACCACACTCATGGTACTAATTAAAGCCGCGAAAACGTTACGAGCAATTCTGAACAGCACAAGGTAGACTGTTCTGTGCTATAGTGTTGTGAACTATGTACTTGCTGGAAGTTAGCTGGGAAAACATGCTTTTGGAAATTGAAAGACTTGTTTTAATACATCCTGCAGTTATTTTCACTCACCTATGGGTGTAACAGCTAGCAACTGAGGTGAGGTTGGTCATTCACTTGGCTCTGTCTGCGTGGCCTACTGCATGTACAGTAGTTTGAAGAACATCTGAAAAGTAAATCAAGACTATTTGCAATGAAACAGTAATTTATCTTAGGGAAGAGTGCATACTGTATATCAGACTTCCATGATTCCAAATCACATATCCCTCAATGATTAAGGGTTGGTGGCAAAATTGGTTGTTATAAGAATTATAATAATGATGATTGATGATGATGTGAACACTAGGCCCCATTAAAACAGAAAGGGGCAAGGGGGGTGGGGGTGGGATTGCAATCTATTCTGTCTAAAGGAATTTTAAATCAACCTACCGATTACCAGTGGCATCAGCAGTGGCTCTTGAAACCCCCCCTCCCCCTCATGTAAAAAGTATATTGGGCAAAATGTGTAAGAACTTCACAAACATCTTGAAAGCAGTACTTTTTAGTAGTAAAAACAACAGCTGGGAAGTACCATTTTATGCAATCTGAAACACATTTCAGGCAAAGTGTTCTCTGTACGCAATGTGCTGGTCAATAGTGGCACTCGATAGGCGACAGTAGGAGCATTTTCGTTTGCCCCACCACGTTCAGCACTTTCCCTCTCCCAATGAAAAAGTCAAGTAATGCCACTATCAATAACCTAGGACATAAACTTTGCTCAGGCATTAATTTTCATTGCATTTGGCATTTCATGTACCCTCAACATACAGATTCCCTGCCCGGTCTCACTGGAGACTTTAAAAATGGAACCTATTGCCATTGTGCTTGCAAAAGCGTAGGGAAAACAAGCCTATGAACCAAAACAGAAAAAAAGGTCAAGACTACTGTAGCTTGACTTGAACTATACTTGGTTGAAACCTAACGCAGAAATAGCATTTATATGCCACGATCTCCCTAGATCTTGGGGAAAACAACTTTTTATACTGTATGTACAGGTACAGCAGCTATACTATGCTTAGCCTACCTTACAGTACCCGTCATAGCCCAGCAGGCCTCCATTTTTAAAATATTTAGTGTTGTCTTGGGGCAACCATTTCACTCATTTTAGTTGTCGAGAAGGAAATTTGGTTGTCCAAAATATTTTTCACACAATTACAAAACAGAAGGCTAATTATGTTCATCAAGGGCAGATCCAGTGAGGGGGGCAACTAGGGTCAACTGCCCCCCCGGAATGAATGATGCTTATCAAAAGCCTTCATTTCCTTTTTTGCAATTCATATAACTAGTATCAATTACTATGCAGCTGGAGGTCACTCAAGCATAAGCAAAGTTACAGAAATCAATTACTGGATAATGGCGTCTTGATCCTGCTCACCTGATATTGCACCAGATAATCTTCATTTATGTTATAAATCCAACATGCTCAGGCTTACAGACTGTTGTTCTCATCAAGTCAAATCTTTGGCAAACTACTGAACCAGCAAAGCTATGCACTTTCTCATTGTCAACTGGACTGTAGGCTAATGAAACAGCTACAGTAGGATTATCTAAGTGATAGCATATTGTAGGTCTATGCTTGATAAGAAAGTTTTGAGATGGCAATTTTGGGGAAAGTGCAAACTCCCCGCCAGGCCCTCTGAGAGGTCATAAGTGTAAACTAGATGGGGCATGTATATGAGCAAACCGAGGACATAGGCTAATCAAATTTTTCAAGAGTAGTGCGGCTTATCCTGGGGTTACGATTTTGATGAAGTGGTAAATGTAGTGCTGATCACTTCTGCTGTAACCTGTGCTAGCTCGTCAAAAGTTTTACTAGGCATACAGCTACTAATAAAATCAGTGGCGTAGCTAGGATTTTTTCCAGGGGGGGGGGGGGCAAAGGTATGAAATTTCCCCAAAACTTTTCCCGGTCAATGTGTATGTATTTCATATAAAATATGCAAACTTACAAGTATAACAACAGTACCATGTCATTTTGTAATATTACCTGCATTTTATAACATAGAGCAATCGGAAATAACAAAGTATATTATTTTGGTAAACAATATCTGGTTTATTTGTATGTACTAACGCAGTGGCGTACGCAGGATTTCTCTGGAGGGGGAAGGGCATTCAGTATGGTCATGGGGAGGGGTGTCCGGAAATTTTTGGACGTTTTCAAGGAGCCTACATGCAAAATGGTGCAAGATTTTCGACTTTGACAGGAACAGTGTTAAAAGTTGAATCGTGGTGGTTCATGAGGATAAAACTGAAACTTTTGTGCCTTGACATGCATTTCTTTTTATGCCATTTATGCTACCTTATGAAGAAAAACTTGCATTTAATTTGCACACTTTTAGGAGTCAAAATAAAAAGCATTGATCGGACGGGTATTGGTGGTTTTTTCTTGGCCACAATATGTTATTTTGTCATAATGATTATCTAAGCGGAGCGCCACCATTGGTTGGCGCGGAGCGTAGAGAAAATTTGGAAAAATTAGACCCCTTATATGGCCGGAAATAGCATTTTCCAGGCTTATACGAAGAATCTAGCCAGTGGCTTTCTTCTTTTGTCGTTTGCAATAAAATGCTCACTTCAAAATATGTTCGCAAGCTGCAAAGTGATCAGAGAGTTAAGAGCTACTTTTACCCAAAATATGTTATTTTGCCCAAAAAATAGAGCGAAGCGCCACCATTGGTTGGCGCGGAGAGTAAAGAAAATTTCGAAAAATCAGACCCCTCAGATGTTCAAAATAGCGTATTTATGCTTGTAAAGAAAATCTAAGCATGTATTCTTTTGATAGATGCCACCAGTAGGAAACAGAGTCTACCTTTTCTAAGTGAAAATTAGAATTTGACAGAATTTGCCTAGGTCTATTTGTAGGAATCAAAAAAAAAAAAAAAAAAAAAAAACAATGGCATCCCTTAAAGACCTTGCAGGGACAATCCATCCCCTTTGAAAATTTTTGGAAAATTGGGTGTCCCTATAAGCAATCTGGTGCCACATATGCTATCTTTTGAAGTAAAATCTGTGTTGATAAAATTAGACTACGTATTTTTAGGAACAAAGAAAAATGGCATCTGTGAGGGGGACATGGCCCAATGGTCTCCCCTTCGCTCGCCACTAATTAAGGAGGCCTAATAGTGGCTCGATCACACAGGGTATCCTGTGAGGAAAGCAGTCTGTTAAGTGTAGAAGGCTACAAGGTACTCATTGTCCATTTATTGTTACACTCAAAGTGAGCAGAAAGCTATTTTCCCGAACTAGCTTGTAAGCCTCCAAGGATTAGGATAAGTAACAAAATCTAAGTGTGCCAACGGATCCCGTAAATTCTAATTTCTAGATTGACTTTAAGTTTATCGTTGGCCATGGGTTGTTTCAGCCCCATCCATCGTTATGTACACTTAGTAAAATCGTACAGCTACTGCTGGCTCGTAGAAGAACATAACAACCTCGGGGTCTACGGTAGTTACTTGTCAGTTTTCACATCCTTCTACTGAATTCCCAAAGTATCACCTGAATAACAGCTTCCTGTGCACTGAAATGCACTGATCATAACCCCCGTGCGTATACAAGTACAAGAGAAAACATTCAATCTGCTACGCAGCGAGGACATTTCTGTGGAACGCGAATTGGGCCGGTTCATGCGACACTGACGAAATCTGCGTTAATTTGTTGCATGAAAATACGAATTTATGTATGAGAAATGTCACACAATTTCTTATTCTTACAAAAATTTTGAGAAATTTTTGTGAAATTTTTGTAATAATAAGAAGATTCATCAAATTGTCCCATTTTCATAAAATTTCCCCAAAAATTTTTCCAGGGGGGGCCCCTGCCCCCCAGTAGCTACGCCACTGAATAAAATTGTCCTGACGTTAGGTCTATGCATACTCTGTACTTTACATATGCTGAACACGCGTGTGGGATGGGTATGTGGATCACTAACGAGACGGGAATCCTGTTTACTTTTTACTATCAGTAACTGAACAAAGACATTTCACTTACCTTTGAGCATGATCTGTGAGATGATGTTTCGCAAAATCGCCGTTATAAACAAGAGACTTGGCATTCCACAATCAATCAACCTGCTTTTTCTGCGGCGATCTAACGTTAGGTAGGGCCTATTCCGCGTGAGAATGGGGGAAGGGAACTCCGACTTTCGTTTGCTACTGTTTTTTCTCCTTTGATTTCCCCTTCTCGTGACAACGTGTGCTAACGCTGTCCTTCGATTTTTCTTTCTGAAGTTCTGAACAGGAAGACATTTTGCTGTCGTGAGACTAGCCCCTTCGCTTCGACCAATCTCTCAATTTCGATGCTGGTTTCCTAGGCCAGTTCGTCTTTTTTAGAAATTCCCAAGATCATTTCTCGAATAACAACGAATAGCCTCTCAACGTTGAACTACAGTAATAATAGCCTATAAGAGCATCGAAGTCAAACTGATGATAATTAAAACACAACACAATTAAGCCGGAAATTTAATACAAATTAGCCACATTTCATTCTCATTAGAACTTATTCACATATTTCATAACTAAATAATAAGTGACTTAAAAAAGTAGAAAAAAGAAACAATCACACAATATTTCTTTTTTCAAAGTGGGAAGGAAAAGACTGATCGAGGTGGTTCAAATGATGAATGATAAGAAAAAAAAGACACACAACGCGTTGACGTAGGTGCCTGGCATTTGTACGCGCGCCAATCGAGTTGTATCGGCACGCCTTTGTTGTTTCTTTTGAATATCGTTTATTTGATCAGTTATTATTTTGCCGCGTTGCGGAGCTTTTTTCCGAATTTTAGCACTTTTTATCATTCCAATCTTTTAACCTTCATACTTTACCAGTGCTATGCAGTATTCGTCCTTAAATATATATATATATATATATATATATATATATATATATATAAAGGTCGAAATGCTGCGGAGCACTGTGGAAATGTGTAGGTCGAAAAGAGGTAATAAAAGTGCTTAAAAGTTTGCGGAAAACTCCACGACGTTTCGGGTATAAACCCTTCATCAGGTGGCAAAAACCAAACTGAACAACCAACAGTAACAATTGGACACGGCAAACATCAAATCCGAAGCGGTCGCTGTAAAAACAGAACCGGACGAGAGTGACTGTCAGAAAACATGAGTGCAAAGGATAAAACACAAATCAAAAAAAAAAAGAATATATATATATATATGTATATATATATATACATATATATATATATATATATATATATATATATATATATATATATATATATATAAAGAAAGTATAAATAAATAACACAAATAGCAAGAAACACAACTTTTGCAGCTCCGCTTGATAATATTTCAAAACGTTTCTGTCTTCGACCTTCCTCAGTTGAATCTTACAGCTACAACAATAAACACATAACACTACTTCTACCATACCTAACCGTCTAAGGGGCAAAATTTATACGCTTTTTGGAAGCAAGCTCATTTCTTTTGTTAAGGCCGTAAGGGTATATTGTGCGTAATTGAGCAGTCCAGTAGATTTCACGGATGAGGAGTTTTTTTGTTGGTTTCCATGGTATCAGTGATGCTTTCAATGGGAAGGAAGGCAAAATCGGTCAATTGATGGGGACTTTGATTGTAATGGGTAGCTACAACGCAAGTTTGCTTATTAGTTAGCATGTGCTACAACGCAAGTTTGCTTATTAGTTAGCATGTGAGATCTAACTTGCGTTGTAGCTACCCATTACAACTGCAACTGAGGAAGGTCGAAGACCGAAACGTTTTGAAATATTATAAAGCGGAGCTGCAAAAGTTGTGTTTCTTGCTATTTGTGTTATTTATTTATACTTTCTTTACATTATGAGAGAAACACCACCGCATCCTAATTTTTGGATCCTTTTGCGGAGAGCTTATTGTTTGGGTATGTTGAACTTTTTTATTCGCGATATATATATATATATATATATATATATATATATATATATATATATATATATATATATATATATATATATATATATATATATATATATATATATATATATATATATATATATATATATATATATCGTAATCTACGACCAGACGAACGATCTGCCATTCTCTAAAAATAAACAGGAACGTAATTATAGGGCAAGCTGATAAAGAACTCGGTGCTGTCACTTATTTTAAAACCGATTTGATTTTATCGAGGAGGCGGAATCTCAACTTAACAACCATAATTTCTGCAGGAGGCTTGCCTCTAATCCGTGTTTAATATTTGAAAAGGAGCTGCAGAATCTCGTTAACTCTTTTTCGTCTGGACTAGCTGTAAAGGTAAACGCGTACATTTCTATGTCATCTTTTCCATGTACATTTTATTCAAACCTAAATTACATAAAGTTTCGAAACTTGTTGAGGCCAAATTATCCTCTTAGAATACCCTACTGATACTGCAAGTCTCAGCCCACGTCAATTATTTAACTTGGCTAAATCTCAAAATGTTTCTCCCGCCCGGTAGGCCTATTGTTTCTTGTATCGGTTCGCTTACTGAGCACTTTAGTGGGTTTGTCGACAGTATTCTTAATCCCCTTTTACTTACTCTTAGAAGTTACATTTAAAATACTTCTCATTTTCTTAGAATTCTACGACATTAACGACATCCCGCCCGATTCCCTTCCTGTCACTATGGATGTAATTGCGTTATACAACTATACACCACATGAGATGGTATCCCAGCCTGTAAAAAGATTTTTCTCTTTTAACGGTTATCCTCAACCATTCATTAAGGATTTCACCGACATTATTAAATTTATTCTTACTCACAATCATTTACAATTTATTGGCCAGAATTATCTGGGTTATTATGGGTACTAGAATGGCACCTAGTTACGACGTAATTTTCATGGCTGACCTTGAAACCAGAATGCTGGTGGATTACCCCTTATAGCAGTTGCACAGTTGCATGGATATACTGACGACAAATTCTTTGTTTGGCCACATTGCCTACCCAACTTACATTCTTCTGTATCATTTTGCAATGCTTTTCATCTTTCTATTAAGTTAACATTTGATTTTTCTGCCAAGGAAATTCCTTTCCTTGACGTACTATTTAAACTTAAAAATGGTCCCATAGCTAAGACACTTTATTGAAAACCAACAGATACCCATGGCTACCTCAATTTCAAGAGCTCGCATCACAAAAGTTTGAAAAAGTCTTTTGGGTTTTCTCACTGCATTAGAATCAAACGTATTTGTTCTATCCAGCCCGAATACGAAAAACATGTTAATAACCTCGTGGAATTTTTTCTCAATAATGAGTACCCCCTACCCGTTATAAAAGCGGGAATCAGCAAGGCTCCGGTCACAACCGGGAAAAACCACTGTCTTACAAAACTATAAAGTTGAAAATACACGTATTCCACTTGTGTTTGATTATTCGTCTGAAACAGAAAATTCACATCAATGTATTCGTTCAGATTTTGTTATTCTTCGGGTGGACAGTTCAGTCTCTGAACTTTTTGAAGACCCCCTCTTTAACTGCGAGACGACAAACCCCCAACCTCAAATCCCTCCTCACATCATCCAGGCTTCGTGCAGCTGTAAACACAGGCAACAAAAAGTGCGGCAAGCCTACGCGTCAGGTGTGCCCTTTCATTATCACTGACGAAGCTTTTACCCCTCCGGGCACTACTTGTAACATCCGTCCGCCTCCGTTAAACTGTGACACGGCTAATGTAATTAATTTACAGTGCTGCAACGTTTGTGAGGAAGGCAACTATGTGGGTAAGACCGGTACCAAATTTAGACTGAGGTTTAACAACCACAAAAAAATATATACATATTCTAGTAAAATCAATAAATTATCCTATATCCAAACATTTCACTAGTAACTCAAACCACTCTTTTTCTAATTTAAGATGTATCCTACTCAATCCTAATTACCCATCTGTCACTGAAAGGCTTAAATCGGAAAGCAAATGGATGCTAAAATTACCAAAACATACCCGCGACCTTAACAAAGACCTTGGTGTTTTGGTATCTTGTATATGCTCTAATACTGCCGTATTTGTGGTGTTTTCTACTTATTCCTATAAATATATATATATATATAAATATATATATATATATATATATATATATATATATATATATATATATATATATATATATATATATATATATATATATATATGTATACCAGCTTGCTGATAACACCAACCTAAATAATCCGATCAGGCCATTCCGGCCTCACAATTTCTCTAATTACTTTGAAGAGGATTTTCCTATTGTTGATGGGTTACACCCGAGTAATCCGTTCAGACCCTCCCGGTCAATCAACCTGCTCAATTGCCTTAAGAAGGATTATCCTGTCACAATAGAGGTGAGACCATTGTCAACACCTTTAAGCTTCCAAAAGCTTCAAAAGCTTCCAAAATTTCTCACTCCTTGTCATTCTCTGACCAAGTATTGACAAAGAGGTAGTATTCCTCGAAAGCTCTACACTCTAAAAAAAGGTTGGTCAAAATTCTGACCATTGTAAGGGGTCAGCCGCAATTTCCTGCAGTCTGACCACATTGTAGTGAAATATCCTATTTCATAACCACATTCTCTTGACAAACCCGTTTGGTCAGCGATTTACCGGTCACTTAACGAATCCTATTGGCTAATACCGCGGAGCTCCGTTAATTTTATTCATAGCCCGTCGAGTCGAGTCTGCAATCGTAGAGTGGTTTCCATCGCCATTTTGTACACTACCAAACTGAAGTAAACACCATGGATTTTGCTGAAACAAAGCTCGAAGAATGGGGATTAAGTGCCCTAAAAGAAACGTTTGCAGGTGAGTACCAGCAAGGTGTGAAATTTCAACCCTCCATGCACTGAATTTGCGACAAGTCGCTACTGACGTCTCTACATGTACTCTAGCCTAGGCCTAGGCCTAACTTTAGGCCTTACTGCGTAACGTTAGACCAGCCTAGCCAAGGTTTAACGTTATTCCTACACAGCCTAACGAATAACGTACCAGGCGCTAAGCCTAATTCAGTAGTTGCTATGTTCCCGCTATGGTACCTACTACTACTACTAGTAGTAGGCATACTGCCGGTAGTGTTGTGCAGTATTTTCATACGTTCGTGTTGCCTAGCCTAGACCTAGGCCTAGGTCTATATGCCTAAGTTAAACCTAACGTAAAGTAACTTTAATAGTCATAACGAGTAACGATACTGTGCAGTGCTTTCAAAAGTTACAACATTCCTTTCTCATGTGTTTTAATTAAGGCCTATTGAAGAAAATGCTATCATATTGACTGATAAAACAAAGATCGAAATAGGAGCCTAAGGGTTATGTACGGTATAGACCAAGGCTACGGTAAGTTGTTCGAAATTTGGCCCTACCAAGCAGGAGGCCTACCGCTATACCCATAGGCTTGGCTTTCTTACTGTGCAACTTTAGGCTAGCCCTTAGTTTGATGTAGGTCTAGGCTTGGCCTATACACCGAATATAAGTGCATGACAGTTAATACTTGACATTTAGGAAGAAGGTCATACAATTCATTCTCTTTTGATGAGGACGCTGAAAAATTTTTAGACCTAACCACAAATTTCATTGTTGTCTTGTAATTGGATTTGAAATTTGAAATTAAGTTATTTTTGACACATGCAAATTCAAATGATACTTTCCGCCCCAAGATTTTTAGGGGCAGACAGTAATGGGCGCAAACTACCGATGACAATAACAAACAGACCCCACTAGGTATAGCACTTGATTAGCCTACTTAAGCCTTATTGTGGGTCTGTAAAAAATGGGGACTTTCTTTGCAAATAGCGATTCACCAACAAGCCTTAACCCTTTGTTGGGTTTATTGGGATGAGTTATTTATATATTCTTCTCTTGTGTTGTTGTTTTTTTCTTTGGGGGGGGGGGGAGACGGGTGGTGTTAGGGTCAGGGGGAGAGGTTGTAACTTGATATTTGGAGCCAAAGACCCCGAATTTGTTCTTTTCTGTTGTGTATGTTACATAACTAAAGAAGTGCTCTGCAATATTCACCATTTCCTTTAAATTTATTTCATATTTGCTCTGTTTTTAATTTTTGTCTTTTTTTTTTTTTTGCAACTCAGTCTGAAGCTACAGTACATGCAAATTTATACTGCCTTACAGTAGCATTTGAAAACTGTGATGTACATGTACAGCTCTGACAACTGCATTTGGTTTCGGTTTCAGTCATGTCAAACGGGCCGGGATGAAACCACTTTCACTTTGGGGGCCAAAAAGTGAGGCTTACTGGTTTGGGTGAACAACTGGGAACCTTTGGACTGGTAAACTATAACCTTCTCAAAAGGTCATGTGGCAACATGATCACAATGAATCCAATGTAATTTTCTGTCATTTGAAAAAGAGACAGGATTTAAAAATAATGATCTTTTCAATACAATTGATAAACAAATTTGAATTTTTAAGAACAAAGTGATATGTTACAAAGAATTAAAAACTGAACAAAAGCAATTTATATTTCCATGGTTCATCTGAGGTGAACTTAGAACTACAGCAAATGTATATATATATATTTTTTTTTGAAGGGGGGGGGAGGTAAAATGATCAGAGGGTGGAACACTGGTTCCCAAAAATGAATAAGTCCTTGTAACAGTTGGTTGACAACTGGGCATGCAAATCCAAATTTTTAAGGTGACCAATCTCTGAGGCAGGGTTGTTTGATTTTAATCACACTGATTAGAATCAGGGATATTTAAATTGAGTTTGAATCCCTGATTTAAATCATCCATTTGGAAAAATTGTATTTATGGTCATAAAAAGTTATTTAAAGTAAGATTTTTCACTGAATTCTATTGAAATTGAACAAACATCACAGTTTTGAATGATTAAAAGCAATGCGCACCCCTTATTTAAGATGCATCAGTATTTTTACTCCATATTGTAGACTGTCAATATTAATTACAGTAAGTCGATGGAAAAAATCGACGCAGGTCATGTGCAATAATGGAGCTCTTACATGCTCACTGGACAGTACACTGAGTTTACAGTAAGGTTACTTTGTACTTAGTCCTTGCCTGTTGTAATTAACCAATTGAACATGCCTCCATTTGGGATTTTTCTCAATCCACCAAGTATTCACTTATTGTAGACCTGGTCAAAGGTATGAAAAGGAAACCACTAAAACAGGTACTGGAAAGTCATGGAATGCAATCTGACCAAGAATTCTTATAGAGAGTAGCCTAAAATTAGTCTCTAGATGGCAATGAATTTCTAATGGTTACAGTGGTGTAGGCCTTCAATTTAGGCCAAGTTAGCAATTACTGTATTCCCACTTACAAACAAATATGTATTATTTCACAATGCAGGTAAGGAATTTTCATCTAGGATGAAGAAAAAAGGGCAAAGTTTTAAGAAATCCTGAAATTTGTCTCAGGAAGTATGATTTCAAAATGTGGAATCAGTGCAAAGTTTGAGCAATATGGCTGTCATTTGAGAACAATGTGATATCTGTTAGCTTTTCGGAATCAAAACTAACATGTTAGGTTTGAGAAACCCATATTTTTCAGTATTGTAAAGACAATACCTCACAATGCATTGTTTAACATGTGCAAAAATAAATGGATCTCTCACTTTCAGCCTCACTACGGTCAATTTACTCGTTAACTTTTAGTGACCATTTTTGGCATACCGTACAGTAGTAGTGAGTTAGAGCCTACAATAATGTAGCTGAGGGCTCTAACGTTAGTGTAGAGTGAAATAAAGGTTTTGTAGCACAGCCCCGTTCTAGAAATACTCTTAGCATTGGTAAAGATTACTATAGACTGAGGCATGATGTACTGTACACTGGGGTTATACAGTATGTAGTAAAAGTTAAGGTCCAGTTACAGCATGTATATGGGGGGGGGGGGGGTTCACATGATATAGTTACATTTATGCACCTAAGTGTTACTAAGAGCAGTTTAGAAAGGAAAAGAAATGTGCAGTTTGTGTCTTTGTGATAAAATGTGTGAAAATCATCATTTTCTGTTTTTTGTTTTTTTTTGTAGGCCTGCTTTAATGTACTGTACAGTACACATGCCCACACTACTGTACCTGTAAGTGTGTTTCTACCGTATATGCTGTATATTGGTGGTAGTTCAAATGATAATGGGTTCAATTCCTGACTGTAATTATTTTTAACATTAGACGGTTATCTCTTTCATCTAGGCATTTGTGAAAAGAAATCAGGGCCCAATGTAGCATGCTGGGTTTTTTCTTTTCCTTTTTTTTTGGTGTACATACTTATAAAAGTTGAAAGCCAAGGAAAATTTTCCATAAGCTACATACAGCACAGTACTGTATGTTGCCACTTTTGTGTTCGTAACATTGTCTTTCAATGGTATCCCTACTCCTTTCCATAAATGTTTGGGGGTAAAACACAAGTTGCTTCACTGTGGATGAGGAATAGTGTTGATAATTGGACTATAGCACTGAACTTAAATTTAATAGACATGCAGGCCTTGGGGAATATAAAAGCCAAAAACCAAAATTAACTTTTGTGTTACTGTATACATGTGTATATTTCACAAAGTGAAGTTTCAGACAGACAAGAGATGCAAACTTAAATGAATGTACAGGAGGTGTAGTCAATTAATCATGTAGTAGCCTGCACAGTTTTTAGTTTGGACATTCTGGTGTTGGTTTGAAGAGTCAGTCACAGGTGTTCAAATTATGTTAAAATTACTAAACAAATAGGACTTACAGTAAAGGGCCAAACCTCTCACCCCAAACTGCAATTTTGGTACTCGGGTACGAAATTATCAATTGGCTCAGCTCTTTGATTGACAGCTAATTCAAACGATGCAGAGTACCAAAGCTTATATTACACAGCAGGAACGCTACTGAGAGTGTTTTGATTATATAAATTGAGTTTTTCTATACCCACCTAGAAGCAATAAACTGAGATTGTATCTGGATGAGGATAAATTTCAGACAATTGTGGGAGGGGCGTAAGTAAGATGGTTAGGAGAATTGGTACTGTTTGGGGTGAGAGAACTGGTCCTTTAATTATCCAGCATACAAAAATTATATGCAGTACAAACCATTGATTGGGCATTGTAGGAGACTTCAGTGTTTTTGTCAAGAGGAGGTAATGTAGGATTTGCCCCTCTTTCTAGAGGGAGGGTAAACTTCCACCAACCCTATTCATTTCAAGATAAATAAAAATTCAGTATCCTGGTTTCAAGAAGGAGAGCTACTGTATCATTGCAGCAATGTTTGAACCTGCATGATTCAGATTGCTCATTACAAAGGCATTGAGGCAAGCATTGCCATTCTGTACCCACATGTAACTTGGCCAAGAGCACCATCAATTTGGACGTGGGGTTTGCAGTAATAAATCCACCTTGAGGCCTGCGGGTTTTTCTGTTCCAAGTACCTCTTTTTTTTACCCTTTGCTGAAATGAAAATGGCTGGAAACATGAAATACCTGTATAGAGTACGTCGAGAGATGATTAAATGACAAATTGCACTATGTAATTCCATCAATGTTGCGTAACAGGAAATCACAGATTTAGTATGGCCATCACAAAACATTTTCTATGATGTCACATACTGTGTGGGTTAAGCTAGCTCTGTATTCAGTATACTTGTGCACTTGATTGAGGTGCTTTTGAGAGCAACTAAGTGTTAAAAAATATTTTTTTTTATATTGGATTATTTTATTATATATTTCTTTTTTATTTTATTTTTTTATTTTTTATTTTATTTATTATTTATTATAAACAGTCCTTTCAATTGCTTTTCTTACAGATAACTGTATTGATGACCAAACCGCATTTGAGCTGTTAACTGAGGAAGCCCTCCGGGAAATGGTTCCCAAAGTAGGACTAAGACTAAAATTCTTGGCCAAATTCAAGCAGTATATGTCAAAGGTATTGTTTTTTTAGAGGTCTTTGTTCACTGTAAAAGATGGGTTTTAACTGTTTTAAATGCCAACGCATCATTGCGGGTAATGTGAATAACCTCTACCACCATTTTAGGACCTTTCACAATTTAATAAGTGGTGGATCCTTCGTTAGCGTTATCACTTGTGGGCAAGAAGGATGCCTCAGGACCTTTCACCATACCTGGAGCTTTAAAAGGCATCTTAAGTCACAACATAGAAATCTTGAAGATGTCAATGATAATATTGTTGGTGAGAGAGTTGCTTATGTGCCTGAGATAGCTGCAGATGATGATGATGATGGTGATGTTAATAATGACAATGCTGGAGTTAATGAACCAGAAATTGATCAATGGGATGGTTTTGCAGTTGAAGAGGTGCAAAAGCGAGCACTTGGCTTGATTTGTGCAATGAAAGCTTCAACAAGTGTGGTTCAGAGCACTGTTAACATCGTTGTTGATCATGTAACTGACATTTTTTCAGATGTTGTTGGTTATCTTAAGCATAGAACTACCTGTGTAGCTACTCAAATGGCAATTGACCAAGCAGATGACACATTTCAAAATTTGGTAAAAGAAATGGAGACAATGAGAAATCCATTTAGAAACATAGATACAGCATATAATTTCCTTTACTTTTTTTATTGAACAGTTAAGCAGTCAAAATTAACCCCTTCATCATTATAAAAGTAAGGAATTGGATGCCAGCAGGATAAATGTTTCTTCATGGTATGTATTTTCTCTCTCAGATATACCAAACAGGTCAATTGTGGCAGCCCAGATGCTTCCCTGCATTCTCCCAACAGGGCTGGTGAAGAATGCACAAGGCAAGACTGTGAGAGCTACTACCACTGAAGCTGTTGCAGCTTTCATTGATGCACAACCTGTAAGTAGCCAAGTTTTCACAAGGTATTGGGTTTTTAGCTTGGCAACACACTGTGATGGATCTCATACATGCAGTACATGTTGCATCATTCCTTTTACCCATGTTGGGAAGGCCATCTCTATTGTTTTTGGTCTTTTAATGGTCATGTACATGGCATAACAATAAAAAAAAAGGGCATTTGATGTAAAAAGCACCAAAAACCAAGAAAATAGCCACCAGTTGCATCAAAATCTGTCAAAAATTGACCATTTTACAGGGCAATTTAATATAATCACTTAATCATTAACAAATATGAGCTCAATACGCAAATATGCTAATGTCATGGGAGGGACATGCCATATATAATTGTCTTTACAGTCTTCATTTTGAGGACAGTTGTAAAATTAATATTTCCTGAGGGTTTTACTTTGGAAGGTTAAATTGTTTCCTTGAAAATCATCAGTATCATTTACCAAAACATAACCTATCTGATGAGTGATAAAGAGGTTATTAATATAGGGTTAACAAAAGAAATGTCGACATGGTGCAATACTCCACATCATTATTTATACATAAGCAACAAGTTCCTTCAGAATCATTCAAACATTGATGTGGAATATCTTGAGAACCATGCAGGATTTTGAAATGGTTCCAATAGATTTTTCCTTTGAAATGTTCATTCCCTAACAGCCAAGTGAAGTCATGACATTTTGCTGACATGTCATACTACCTTTAATATATTATATGTGCCAACCAAAGCTTGTTAACTGTTTATCTTCAAAATACTGGGAGCCAGGGGCATCTATCCTGGGGGGGGGGGGGGCAAGAGGCAATTGCCCCACCAATGAAAATATTGGGGGGAAAGCATATCAGTTTGCCCCCCAGTAATTCAGACTGATTAAAAATAGGAGGCAGAATAAGGAAAATCTGATATACAGGTGACTAAAGGGCTTTCATAAAATTTCAATTTGAGGCTATTAAGGTAAAACAACAAAAATTAATGCATTTATGATGTTCCGCATGTGTATGTTTTGTGTATATATATGCTGTCAATGTGAATGAATGTTCCTTTTTACTGCTTATAGACAAATGCAGTCCCAGTCATGATCTAGGGATCCAGCTTTTTGAAAAGTATTGCCCCTTCCCCCAATCCATTAAGCAGATCCATGCCCCAGCTGGAAGCACGCACCTTAACTATCTCTTTCCTGTCAAATTTTATTGCCTGTCATACTTTTGTTTTTTTATTTTAACAGGTAGGAACCAACATTCCTCACTATTTGCAGCAGATTCAGGCAGATGGGAAGAAGCAGCAACCCTTCCTGTTGCTTCTTGGATCGCGTCTTTCCCCAAATCAGGTCTTTCTTATTATTGACGGATTAGCTATAGAACAGCCCATTCTCTGTAAAGCCATTGATGCATGTTTTAAAGCTTTTTATGTGTTTGACTTGCATTACCCAAAGCAGTGTCATACAACATGGGAATTTCTTCAAAAGTTTTTTTTTCAACTAGCAGATGGTAAGGGAAAAGAAGTAACCTCAGCGGCTGTATGGTCTCTTCGTACCTGCCTTGAACAGGTTTGACTTTATAGTTGTTGTTATTAATTAATATTAAAGTATACAAGTTTGTAGAATGTTGGGCCTATTTGCTCTTCAACTTAAAAATGTTGAAGTGTCATGTTGCACCCTTAATAATCAATCTTTTTGTGTTTAATTTTTTGATTGGACGTGAGGGGGCTGTATCTCACTGGTTCCCCCTGGTTCTGTTTACAATTAATGTCTTTGTTCTATTTACAATTAATGAAATAGGTACTCACTTCTTGAATATTTCCTTTTAGTAAAATTTCAACTCATTTGATCTCATGGACAAATTTTGCCACCTTGCCACACTCACCTTTAACCTGATTGTGAGAAGCATTTATAAATTTTTAGCATTCAATGGTGACAAAAGAGTACAATACGAGTGCTTTGTCTGCAAGCTTTGCTGCTTTTGTAGTAAAGGAGAACTGTTTCAATTAACAATATCTTGAACATAAACATTCTCTTGAACTGGTGCATACTGCATTCATTTGATGTCATTTTGAAGGAATCTTTCAATGATTCTAATTTAAGTTTAAACTATGTAATAGATAAGTTCACACTTGTTATACTTACGTACTGTGATAGAAGAACAGTTACTATCTGCATTTCAAGTTTTAAAAAGTACATTTGAATCACCATTAAAGGGGCATTAAAGCAAAACATTTATTTTCATATGTGAAAGAGAAACCAAATCTACACAGTGTTGTAAAACTCCGATCTAAATGGGACATTTATTTCTCGAGATATCAGTTAATACAGTTACTAGATTTGTGTTCCAAAGTGATTTGAGGGCAACAAAGGTCATATCACTTCCTCACATTGACAAGGAATACTATGTTTCCTTTTGTTATTTTAGACTGTTGTGTTGACCTTGAAGTTAATGGGAATAAGACCTCTTTGTGAGAAATGCGAAGTTTGAAAATTCTAATGCCACTTATTTGCAACCATATTCTGATAATACTGGATTGCTGAGGAGAAAATTTGCTGTAAATTTAAAAAAAAAAAACAATAAACTGTCCATTAATGTGGGGATATGATGTCATATATGCTTGCTTCAAGTTCACTTTTTGTTGAAAATGTGATAACTTTACCTTCTCATATCTGAAGAACCCCACTCGGATTTCAATGCAAATTTCACTGAAATGTTTAGAACAAGTATCCCTCTAATATATCAAAACTTGCTGGACCTTGAACCTTTCTTTTAAGGATTAAAGAGTATTGTTTTGCTGACTTTGATTAATGAAATTTGTATTCATATTATTCATTCCATGCCAAAGGTAGTCAAAGAATCTATGCAATGGTGATTTGAAATGTGTCTGTTTGGTGCTCTGTTTTTTACATGCACCAGAGGTTTGCAACCTTTTGTTGGGGAGGGTCAACTAACTGTTTGGTGAATCACTGTGGCAGAGGGCCAGATGGGTTGTTGAAAAAGCATTGTTACGAATTCAATAAGTGATGGAGGCCAAAGCAGACTGTGAAAGTGGTCATTTTAAAATACAAAAGCTGTACCCCCTTGTCTGCATATAGTGTGTATTTACTGACACAGTGTTTTACACCTACCTTTAGTTATTTATAGCTTTAGGGAAAATTTAGGCTACAGCTTCTCTGGAGGCGAGACATGGGAATTTGATTGTTGAAATAAGTATTACAGACTTGAGCAGGATTCTTGACACCAGCTGACCAGACTTGGCCTGATGCGAGGTAGCAGCAGATTGTTTACACAGTATTTCAAAAAAGTAACTTCAATGGACCTCACATTTAGCATGTAAATGGCTTATACTGAGTAGTTATTCTTGGGTTCTTTTGGATGAGAAGCTTGTTGCCTTGTTTTCACAATATCTCAAGGTAGGGAACTTGCACATGTTGTAGATTTAGCCTAGTCATGGAGTTACTGGTTTCATCAAGTTTAGAAGGCTAAAACTTTGTAAATACAACACCAGGCATGGAAAATTAGAATTTTATCATAGTTAAAATTCAATTGTAATCTGTTCAAGTGTTTTAGAATAGCAATAGTAAGCAATTTCTTAACTGTGAAGTTCAAAACAGCCTGAAGTATTAACATTATGCTCAAATTATGGTTATGACTTGCATGTTCTTGGTGATTTAAAGGTCGTTTATGTGTGCTTACTTTCCTTTCATTCTTTTTTTATATATTTTTTACTTCATTTGACATTCCATGTTGTCATATATTTCTAACATTTATACTATTTACTAACTTTTACATAGGTTTTTAAGTTGTTTTGGTTTTCTTGGGCCTGATGCAAAAGTTGCATATTTTATGTAACAGCACATTTTAATTGTAGACTTTAGAGATATAGAGATATTAAGACGTACATGTGTCTTATGAAACATTTCAGCTTAGAAATTTATTAAGTCATCACCTTGTATTCCAAAGTCGATGTTCCGTCCAGATGTTGGTCTTCCAGCGTGTTTTAAGAAGTTAAATTTCAGTAAAGCATATTTTAGTACATCTCATTCATAACATCCGTTATCTCTTGTTTTACATTGAGAGAGAAAGAGTTAAAGTTTAATAAAAGGGAGATTAAAACTGAAATTTTGCTCTTCTGTGGTGATTTTATTCTGAGAATATTCTCCTACTTCTTTATAAGTCTAAGTTGTTACTATTTTTCTTCTTGCTTTTCAAATTTACCTTTATTTTAGGGTGTTTTTAGGGAAATCGACCATTGAATGTGGTCAACGATTAACCGAGTTGAATAGTTTTCAAGCATCTGACCACTTAAGGATGGTCAAATTTGACCAGAATTGGTTCAGAATGTGATTACCACACAGTTGGTCAGTTTGACCAAGTTGACTTGGTCAAATGACCTGACCAAGTTTGGATGGTCAAATTTGACCAAATATGGATCGGTGCATAATTCACTCCCCACTTGGTCAAAATTTGACCACATTGTGGTCAATTTTGACCATTCTTTTTTTAGAGTGTATTTCAAACCTTTTGGCTGTTTAATTTATCTAAATTCTAGCCTTCCGCTATTTGTATCTCCTCGGAGATCCAGCCTTTCAATTCTGTAGCACCGTTGTTTTACAGTTTCTCCGTCATGTTTATATATATATATATATATATATATATATATATATATATATATATATATATATATATATATATATATATATATATATATATATATATATATATATATATATATATATATATATATATATATATATATATATATATATATATATATATATATATATATATAACATGATAGGTGGCCTGTGTTGGGAAGTAAAGAAACCAAATAACAAAAAAACACAAAAAATGGATACATTCATTTCCAACTAAATTATAAATCCGTGAATACAAAATATTTCGGGCTTAAATTACACAGCCTTAATCAGTTGTAAAAAAAACACTATTGCAAAAAAGACTATATACACGTACTCTAACTTCTTCCTCGCTAAGGTATCAACTGCTTGGGTGCCCATGAACGCCAACTGATGAAGGGTTGTGTAATTTAAGCCCGAAATATTTTGTATTCACGGATTTAAACTTTAGTTGGAAATGAATGTATCTATTTTTTGTGTTCTTTAGTTATTTGGTTTGGTATATATATATATTTATATATATATAAAAATATTTATATATATATATATATACATATATATATATATATATACATATATATATATATATATATATATATATATATATATATATATATATATATATATATATATATATATATATATATATATATATATATATATATATATATATATATATATATATATATATATATATATATATATATATATACATATACTTAATCTGCAGACAGTACTGTTTCGACCTTGGTAGGTCTCCTCAGTGCAGCTCAGAGTAGATTTCAAGACGAAATGACAAGACTGACACAGGCATAACCTGCGTCAGTCCAGCCATTCACGGTACATTGCTTGCGAATACCAAAGTGCACAAGCTCAAAGAGCGTGCTATGCATAAAGCGAATAGTATTACGCCTTGGCTAAAGTGCCAAGACTACACAAGCAATGTACCGTCTCGAAATTTAAAAGTGCTCAACAGAACACGGTCATACCGAAGCACTACCGTGTAATGGGGCGAAAATACTATACATATATATATATATATATATATATATATATATATATATATATATATATATATATATATATATATATATATATATATATATATATATATCTTAACATTTGTTTACCCCATAGGGATGTAAAGTATGGCACTGGGCCAGCAAGTAACCATCTCTTTTGGTGAGAAGGGAGTCAATGTTTTGTGAGGCATTAATTTGCTCAATATTAATTAATTTTATTTCAGAAATATGATGTGAAGCATGATTAAAATGCACTGCCAGCTCACATCTCCCTCTATTAGTAAGAAGGTCCGATTTGTGATTCCTGAACCTGATTTTAAATTCAGTGGCTGTTGATCCTACATATTGCTTCTGACATTTTAAGCAAGTAGCTTAATAGATAACACATTTACTGGTAAATGACATATAACTCCTTATGTAATACACCTTCTTCGTAGTACAGCTAGAAAAAGAGGAACAGTGTAATAAAAAAATAATGCAAAGGTCGCATCTTGATCGATTACATTTATAGCACCCCAAGTCAGTGGTATTCGTTGTTGCGTTTTGATAAGGTGGTTTCGATCTCATTAGCATATCCTTAAGGGATTTGCATTTCCGGTTTCTCTTGTTTTTTTGCTCGTCGGGTTTCTAAATGGATAATTTTTAGCAGATTTGGAGTGGTTGATATTGGCTTTCTTGGTTTGGATTACAGTCGTGCAAAAGCTTTCTACTTGCCAGCTCATACCATCTGGATTGTTTCTATCTCCTGTAGGTATTTTTTCAGTGGGAATGCACAAATTTGTTCCAAAATCAAACTTTGTGTTGTGGGTAGAATATTTGAGTCAAAGTGGTTTGAGGAAATTTGCACTTTCGTGGCCTGTGCTGCCAGCCATTGGCCAGTGAAACAACCATCCCCATGTTGAGTCAATGTTGTCCCAAGGGGCGCAACGTTACCACTATTACCTCACATGATCTCACTTACTTCTTGGGTGGAGTGGACATACCCAGTGGAGTACGAGACGGGTGCAGGGGCAGACAGGCACTATATTGCTGCAAAATCAAAATTCGTTGAGTAATTTTGGGAAAATTCGGACAAGAATTTGGAATATATTAGGACAGTTCTTTAATTTTGAAAAAAAATTGCCCGAAATGGTGAAAAATTGGAGCGAAGGTTTAATAAATAGTGGGACTTTTCAATTGCCAAATTAATTCTACGGACAGACAGAAGGGTGTTCAGGTACACTGGCTTACGGTTTGCCACCCATCTTGCTCTAGAGACAAACACGGGCAACGGTTGTGAAAGTCGGGTAATTTCCTTTTAGATACTTTAATAATGCAGGGTGAGAATGTCTTTCCATAAGTCTGCTGGAAAATTCATTCAAACATTTTTTGTAATGTTACTTTTTTTCAAAAGTAAAATCATATATATAGTCTAAAGTTATGGCAGGCAAACAATTTCATCAATATTTATTGAACTTAGCTAAGAGTAGCGTAAAATTAAATAGCACGTTTTCAATTCCGTTTTATGGTTTTACCACAAAAATATGCAAGGCCATTTCATCCATTGGTATTGTAACATTTGATCTGGTAATTTTCTGATCAAATAGCGATTGCTTACATCCCCTTATAACCTTGGGGCAGTCTGACAGTCTGAGGGAGTCCGATTTTCGAAATTTCTTTCCTAGCAAAGTTTTAGTTTTAAGTGAATCTTTTTAAAAAAAGGATCCTCAAAATGGCGACTGATAAGATCCCCTATAAGCGTAGGAAATGCCATTTTTACTGCCTCAGGTGTACGAGTTTTTAAAATTTATGGACGCTCCGCGCCAACCAGTGGTGACGCTCTGGTTAGATTGTCTTTCGGACAGAATTAAATTTTTCGGGCAAAAATATCTTCTGCCCCCAACCTGAAATGTTCCCCAACGCCTATGAAAATAACTTACTCAATCGTGCACTGAAACAGCTACTTGCAACATAGAGCATGATTTCGAATTTTAACCCTAGGATCCGTAGTCCATTTGGATGAAAAGAGATAATCAGTATTTCCAAAATGTGTTTGAATTTGAGAAAAATCATAAATTTTCTCATCAGAATTAAAGACAATTATACCTGGCATTTCTTGCAAATGCCATTTCCAGCCATCTGTTAGGTGGTTAAAATCCAAAATTTTCTTTGTACGATCCTCACCAGCCAATTTTATTCCTACGCTCTGGTAGTAAACTCCAGCCTCCCACAAAAGTATCCCCCATGCCCACACGAAAAAAAAAAAAAAAAAAACAGTATCTGTTATGTAATGAACGTGCATCGTATCAAATCCGCGTGTCATTTATGGACTCATCCTGCCCAGCAACCCCCAAAACATAATGAGAAGTATCATATTGCATATTCCGAAACCGTTTTTCACCACCCCTTTAACCCCATTACCCTCCATTATAAGTAGGGGGAACTTTTCAGCCCGGAGATTACATTTTTCAAATCAGTGCCCCGAAAACCTTTGACACCTGATTTTCAGTCGCACCGTATAAATGTTTGGGAACACGCTGATCGAAAATGCTAAAAAATAACTTATTAGGTAGTATTCATTCTGAAAGATAACACATGCGTGGATACCCTGGAATTGGGCTCCCTCTCGCAACATTTACAGCAAGACCCGGAAGTTGAAACGTGGATTTTCCCATCCCTATACCGCTACACTAATTTGGAAGTTTATTCTCGATTTGTCTCATTAAACGGCCTCCCTTGGCCAAGGAGGAGGGGTC
Organism: Holothuria scabra; assembly: GCA_037179385.1. NCBI lineage: Eukaryota > Metazoa > Echinodermata > Holothuroidea > Aspidochirotida > Holothuriidae > Holothuria > Holothuria scabra. The sequence continues at coordinate 48,762,620 of CM074185.1, forward strand.
ATTGAAAAAGTTCGAGTTTCTTTGAAAAAAACTAGGTCTGTGCTACGCCAATACAAAGCTAATCTAAGACACGCACACACTTGTTTCAGTTCCGGGTTCAAAGCAGTGAAGCTTTTCTTTTTTCCCAACACCCTATAAGCGAACTTAAATGTACTTTAGTTAAAAACACGTATGTTAATTCGTTAGATCGATGATTTAATGACATACCAGCACGAATGTGTTATAAAGTGTCAGATAACTTGGTAACAAGTTCAAAGTTTAAATTTATTTCCCAGCACTTTAGGCAGATAGATTCAAGTTAAATTTTTTTCTCTTTAGCCGCCTGTTACGACAGACGGGAAATACCATTTGCATATCCTATAACCGCCAACCCACAGGTGTGAACAGGCGTGACGCCAGGATTCCCCAGACAGGGGGCCAAGCTCCCCGACAGGAGTGCCAGCATTTTAAGTTCCTACATAGACTTTGAGTTCGTCCCGTTGAGAGATGACTCAGCAGTTTAAAGGCGCGCGTAGCCCGCGATTTTTTGGCATGCTTTTCTACAAAAACTTAAAAATCTGGAGTTCATTTTGAAGACAAAATTTAACATTTTTGCAAATAAATTGGCTTTTGTAAGTACCATTAAAAATTTCGGGCGTTTACTGAAAAGCTGTCCTTTATATGGGCAAAATAAAAAACGTTACATAGGCGAGAGCTAAATATCTTTCGGGGTTACGCATTAAATCATACTAGGCCTACGTACTAAGGCTTCAACACGAATCTAAAAGTTTGCCAGACAAGTTGTTTTCCTTTTTGGAACGGAGAGTTAAAAATTATTAAGTGCTTATTTATTGGAGAAATTTTGTTTTTTGGTACGACTATAATTAAAAACGTTTTTTTCATTGATGTACCTTTCAAGAGCAAAATTAGATACAATGTCGGGGTGATTCACAGACTTGTTGACTTTGGTTATTTATTGCACGGAGTATCCATCGAAATTGGAGATTATGCCACTTTTAACAATGTGAAAATTGTAAATTTATGCCAGATTTTGGGGGGTTTTACGGAAGAATTTGATCTTCTTGTAGGAAAAATTAAGTATGGGGTGATGTGTAGTTTTGTTGGGGTTACTGAATGTGGATTCAACTTCACAATGTCCAGTTAGGGGGAAAGAACTGGGGTCCCTGCAGTTGCAGCCACTGGGGTTGTCACTTCTGGCATTGTCGGCAAGTATAGATTTGTTATGGGTGCTTAATATCTGCTGTAGGTTATGCATCAGTAACTGATTTAACTGTATTCCCATTGAAGATTTTGTGGAGAAGGTGGTCCTTTGGAAATGCATCATCAATAATTTTTAGGAAATTTCCACGGACAGTGGTGGATACGTTTTTGCTGGGGGGGAGGGTTGAACCGGGTAATTTTGGGTTTCCTTTTGAGTCTCTGTGCATGTGTGGAGGGTATAGGTGTGAATTACAGGTCGTGATCTTAGTCGTTTTTTCAGGGATTCCTGGTACACGAGTTTGGCTGTGCTAAATGTCGTAGGATAGTGAGGACAGGCGTTTGTTGATGGCATTTGCCTAATGATAGGGTGTGGGGGGTTGGACTTTTTGTGAACATACACTGTAAAAAATGTCTGTAATATTACAGAATTTTTGTACAATTACAGAGGTATAAATAAAGAAATACAACAAAGAATACATAAAAAGTGCTTTCAATGACTTGGCAGCACTTGTTATTCTTTTGTTTTTCTTTATTTTATTTTCTGTAAATGTACAGACATTTTTTACAGTGTAGAGTGTCGTGTTGTACGGCTCATGGGTGCCGCTTTGTAGGTCCAGTGTAACATCCAGAATGGCTATCCTTTTGTTTGCGTCAATAGCTGTTTAGACCGTACTGATTGAATGGGGAACAGAGCTCTTTCTTAATTAATTCGACTCTTCTTGGTGAGATATTGGTTACACCTAGGCCATGAACGCGGTAAAGGCCGAGGTCAGGGCCCAACGATGCGGTAATTTGGCTTTAAAGGAATATTTGTACCAACTCACATGTCTCGCAGCTACCCATAGGTACGCCGAATAAGCTATGCCTTTCCTTCCCTCTGGTTCATTGCCGCTATATAGGCATGAATCCTTGGCTTGAATTATAATTTCAAGTTCGTCTGCTGTAATGCTATCGCGCTCCCCTGTGAAAATGAGGGCAAATGAGGGCAAAAGATCTGGTGTAATGAATGGGTAAATCTGTACCACAGCGACGGAAATGAATGACTGGGCTTTTTCTTTTAATTTTTCTCAACCACTGTAATCCCGATGACGTATTCTTCCACTGGTTGAGTTGCAGCTTATTCGGGAAGGATTGGTTGAATCGATCAAGTATAAGTTGATAAGCTTGGGTTATCAACCGATACACCAAGTTTATCGAATTATTGGGCATTTAGCGTCTATAAACCAAGTTTGTCAACCGATAAGCCAAGTTTTTTTTTTAATAAACCAGGTTTATCAATTTGATAAATCTTCACCAAAGAAGCAATACACCTGGTTTAACAAATCGAACAACCTGGTTTATCAGCCGTTAAACCAAGTTTATCGAATTATTGGGCATTTGGCTTGTCATAGGTATGCGTACGCTGGAGAGAAAGTTGTGGAAAGTAAGCGAGGAATAGGAGAAGGACGAAAAATGCTGGATTACAACTTCTCAACGGGGGGACGTTGAAAGAGAATATCTATCGTTCAAAGCATAAAGAAAGAGCGATCAAACGTGGATGAGAACTGGGCCGGGAGGTGAACATCCTAACAGTGTGAACTTTGCACCGAGAAAGTACGTGTTCTTTTCAAACTCGAGCAGTCGGTGTATTTATTGGGCAGTAAGTACGATCTGCCACATGTAAAGACCATTTCTGTAAAATTGTTTAGCGTAACGTTGAACTGAATTAGGCCCTATAGTGTCATTCTCGTTTATCCTCAAGTGTGTTTAGTGTCTTTAATGATCTGATGAATAGCCTATGCAATAATGGGATGGGACTAAATCATGATAATTAGGGCTTTAGTGTTTTTTCAAAAACATCAGGATCTTGTGGAAAATAATATTCCTTTTTGTATGTCAAAATTGAACAAATTGACCATCAAACGGTCTGGTTCTTCTACACGATCAAGGTAGATGAAGATCAATTGAGTTCAATACGAAACCGAAGATGAAATGCTTACCATGACTTAAGTAGGGCCGGTCCTATATCCATCTGTGACTCAAGTCACAGTAGGTAGATGTTGAGATCACAATTTCCAAATTTCCTGACTAGCTAACTCTTGGGCTAATGCGTAATATAATCCCTAATCCTAACAAAAAATACAATCGATACAACATAATAAAGACAGCCAACCAAGAAATTCCTTTTAAAGAATTGCCCATTTGCTGCATTATGTTGGTTGTAAAGTAAGCAGGTATCATTTATGAAAAAAAAAACCCAAGAAACCGAAACGCCCACTACCTCTTGTAAAGGTCCAGAAGAAAAGCCCGCTTTTCTAACGTTTAGCCATATCTCTAAATGAACAATTAAGAATGCACACGAGGATTTTTTTGAGCAGCCTTACTCCTACTGTCCTAACTGACCTACATTGGTGTAGCGGGGGTGGAGGACAAAGACAAAATCTTAGGGTGATGTTAAATGCCGCCTTGCGCGGCCTCGGTGGCACCACCAGTGCTTTAACAATAAATAATAACCAGACAATGACTCCATGTTTTCCAAAGGAATAGATCATAAGCTATCATTTCAATATGTTTTTTTAGTCCCATGATACGATGAGTTTATCGAATAAAGTAAAAGTAGCTAGTAGCTACTCTACTTAAGAAAAGTGAAAGGAAAGGTTGTTGACTTAAGTTATAAACACTTAATTTTCCTTTTGTGAAGGAAGAATCATGCTTTTCACTTGAGGACAATGAAATTCAACGTATTAAATATCAATACATTTACAATACGTGACATATTTCATACATACAATTTTGTAAGGTTCCTTAATTAACCTTAACGTACAGCATTGTTGTAATCCAGCCAGCCGGGTAATAATATATTGGTTCTTTAACAACGGGACTTTTCAACTACTTCAGTGTTTCCAAGTAAAAACAGCTAATTTGAAAGAGGTATCAAGGAGACGAAAAAATCACTAAAAAGAGGTAAAGGGAACAATAATTTGAATGCTATTTTGATATTTAAGGCAATGTCAATGTCACTAGTGAAGCCTGTACATCACAGCAAATGACAACAAAGACTGTCGTATTTATGACATTGTTGGTAATAACAGCTACACGGTAAATCATTTCCAGCTGTTTAAATTATATGACAAGGTATTTCTTGATTTGCTGTTGTCATTGTGTTGTATTGGTTGCATTCTTCGTTAGAGCAAGGATAAGTTCAAGTGTTAGCTCTACCATTAGCCAGTTGGAACATTTCCTGTAAAACAGTGCGCATCAACCTATGCTTTGACCTTTACAACGTTATGCATTATTTATGTATTTAACGACCTACCCGACTGCACTGACATATCACAATTCAAATGTAGCGCCGACCAGTCTATTTTTCACATGATCCATGAATGGGCCCAGTATGAGAAAATTAAATGTAAAAACAAGAACGAACATCTAGGTGCGGCTTTTCTCTGTGAGCTGTTTGAGACTTGATAGTGTACGTTATCTGTTTTTACGATATTAAAGCCTTCCTTTGTGCATTTGATCTTTTTGGTAGCATATATTGTAGCCGTGGTGATTACAACACGGCTACAAACAGTGGTGAAACAGGGTAGTGAAACAGCTTCAGTGTGTAGAAGGATAGAATGATGGTTTGAAGGGGTGGCAGTTTTCAGATAGGGAGGCATAGAAAGACGTGAGAGATGGATGACGACTGATTAAGTTTGTGAGAGGTGTTGTAATAGGAAGCAAATTATTAAATTTACTGAAGTAGGACTGTAGAGCGGGTCCCGATAGACGAATGGTAGGTTGATGATTTGGCAGTTTTTTAATAGAGGATGGTCGTGGAAAGACGTATTAGTGGGGATGAGTCTGAGAAGTTAGTTAGATGGAGTTTATGTTCCAGTTTCTAACTATTTGGTTAAGTGGGACGGATTTTTCAGTTCTGGCTCACTGGCTTGTTTTCCCCGAGTCCGAGGAAATACAATTTTATAGCTGTTGAATTGTTGTCTTTGCCTTTTTCATTTTCTGAATTAACGTGTACAAATATAGTCTTACATATATCCGAAACGTTCCATTGCAACTTACACAGGTACAAGGACTCCAACCCATAAATTGTTGCGTTTTTCTCGAAGCGTGAGTTTTTATAAGTAAGGAGGAGTTAGGAGAACATTTTTCAGTATATGTCGATGGAGTTAATTTGCCAAAAAACTGCGAAGAGCAATACAGCTAGTTGTACTCCTTCGCCCAATAATTTTAATATTTGCCCTTGGTGGCGACAAACCTACCGAATGACTTAGGCTGTTGCACCTTACGATCCCATAAACATGTCTTTCTCTAGGAGAACCCCTGTTATACAACGCTTTAACATAATATAGCGAAGGCGGAAAAACTCTTCCAGTAGTAACACATGAAAAACATTTTCAAACATTATCATGGACCATGTGATCTCTCTGATAAATAAAAGCCTCTTAAAACCTCGCCTTGATAAGCCTTCAAAGTGCCATCATGACAAGCTTAGACCGACTAGTAGGGGCAAGTCTTGTCCTACGAGACTCCCGAAACCGGACTGTTTTTTCGTATCATGTTAATTCTTGATTTTTCAGCATACAGAGAAAATGATGTTCCATGGTTATATTGTTGAAAAATATCTAAATAATCCCAAAGATATTCTGCACATTAAGATTTGATGTAAATAGTGTACAGTAACTAAAATAGTAAGGTATAAATGTTGTTCATATCACTGTATTGTTTATAATATCAACGCGAATAAAGGGATGCAAAAAAAAAAAAAAAATGTTTAACCTATGTAGAAGAGTAATAACGTTGAATACGGTACAATAATGCGGGTAAATCATGATTCCGTTGTAACATTCGTTATAAATTTTGTATAGATAGCTTGATAAATGCAGCGTCAAAATTAAAGGTAGTGTAACATGTCAGCCAAAGATCCTTACTTTACTTGGCAAGTAAAGGGCTAAACCGTCCGAAGGAAAAATCAATTGGAATTGTATCAGTACCTTTTACCGTCCTCAACCTGTTGTTTATGCTACAAAAGACGTGGAGTGTTGCAGAACGTAGACATTTATATTGTTAACACTATTTGTATTGTCTTTAGTTGCTAAGATGATTTTCCAGGAAACAATTTAAACTTTAAAAAAAAAAAAAATCAACACATGACATGACAAGATTGGTTGGGTTCGTGTTTATGCATGATTAGGTAGAAATTTTAAATTAACCTGTGGAGAGTTCAATTTTTGAAGGATGTTGTTGAAAATTGCTGCAACTTTCTTTTTTGAATGCTTTAGTTTTGCTTCAAAGACCCAACTTTGTATTTGTCAAGTCACAAGATGTCACTGTGCGTGCAACAAAATGACGAAATGAGACGTCGATGAAGTTTTACCCCCTTTATTTGTACGCGTGCCAGAAAACACGGTAAAACTGCTTGAAAAAAAAAGAAATAAACATAATCAGTAACAAGCAATACATTACAGAAAACATTACAGCATTGAGGCCGGAAAGAAAGACATTTTAAGGCGAATAGAGACATTTAAACATTACGACACACACACACATGCCTACACACACGCACTTACACCGTCAAACTCACAGACATACATACACTCGGACTTAAACGAAACCCTGAAAAAAGGTGACATAATACATGGCTTGACAGAACACTGAAAATAACCCTCACTTACAAATCGTTACGGGGTAGAACACACACAGTGCTTAACAGCGGCTTTCTGCGTTAACTGGGTTGACAGCGTTAAACTGGGGTCACAGCGGTATACAGGGGTGGAACTGTCAGGGAGGAAATTAAGGCAACAGTGTAAATAACAGATGATAGCTTAGCTAGTAGAACCCCGAATGCGGTTGTCACACCAAACCCAGAAGGAATTGGCTTGCATGAATCCACAGAGGTGCATAAACAGATAACGTCGCCTAATTTGACTAAAGAATAAAATACATGAAAAATACTTACAAAATTGAAGCGAAACGGTTGACAAGAGGATGCGAGGCTAGCTTAACGAAAACAGGAACAAAAGTGACCAGCCTAGAACAAGCCTCGCGAGACCACGCTCAACTAAAACATCTGCGTGCATTCTTTCCACGCTAAAACAAAGGAAAACTGAAACCCGGCCAAGAAATTACGTAACGGATCACACAGGAATGAAATAACTTATCGGTGCAGATAACACAAGACCTTTAATTGTACGGTATTTCCTCTTCACAAAAGACCTCTACATATATTTCAATAGTGGCCGTTTGACTCCCCACGTATGTGTAGTACATATGTAAACATTAGATGTTGACACTACGGTGCTGTTTTGTTTACATTCAAATTTGATCACGAAATATACCTTCCCACATCACATGCATAGGTTTGTTAAATAAATTCTTCCAAATTTCCTGAAGACTGTCAATCCCGCTTTATTTATGCTGAGAATTTCTTTGCAGTAGACATGTTGGTACTTCAAGCATCTTGAGACGCAATGCATGATGGCACCTAGCACATTACTGCACTGCGATACAAGATCTAACACAATACCATGCATCGAGCGAGAACAAACATAAGTGATGAGAAAGTATGTATATAATGAATAGATGAAGCAGAACATAGACCAGACTTCTGTTTAGTATTTTAGTGAGGATGAAAGGAAAACAAGAAAGGGACCACTATTTTTTGAAAATACTACTTGATCTCTTTCTTTCAGATGATATTTCAACATTTTCTCACCTTGAAGACGGAAACTGTGCAGTTTCAAACTTAGCAAGGGAGCTCTCGCTCTTTCGGTTTTCTCAGAAAGCTTTTGACGGGGACTCTAGCCAAAGTTCACCCTTTGACAACTGATATATACTAAAATCAGTTTCTTTCGAACATTTAACTTTCTATTTTTCTTCAATTTCCAAAAAATACTCACTTACATATGACCTTGAAAGGCATTTATTGACATTTTTTTAACCAATGTCCGATTTTGCTCTGCGTAGGATAGCTCAAGTACGGTCTCCCAGAATTCATTTTAGTGGGAGTGCTGAGGATATAGAGATTGCGGAATAAAGGTCACAAATGCGTGGTCTGCTTCCCAACTGTTGGTGTCCTTAAAGAGCCCCTGAAGTGACTTAGTAACCATGATTTGGGGTCATCTCTGATACTATCTATCAACAAAAATAGCATTTATTCCAAAAAATCCCACCCCACAAAAGAGAATTGCTCAAGTGAAATGGTATCCCTTCCAGTACAACAGCTGAAAAATGTAAAAGTGCGTTGAACCAAGAATGACATCATTACAGGAACCCATCTTCACAGTGTGTGTACTAAAGTGCACTTGCAGTATACCCTGCTCTGTTGATGTTACACAATGTTGCATGTATAGATTGCCTAAAATGATTTATATAATCAAAAAATTATCATTACCAAACCTAAACCTATGTTTGCTTCTTAAAATCAGTTGAAAAGGGGGGTTTAACACCTAGGAATACCCCTGTTCAACAGATGGAGTTTTGTGACTTCTCAATATTCCTTGAGCCAACTAGCAGGGAAAATTGTTTGGTATATAATACATGGTACAAGTGTTTGAAAGTTCCGTGGTAAGAAGTTATACACACAGAAAAATACCTCAGGCTCCTGGGGGATGTAACTGCATCCATTTGTCTTCCAGTGTTATGTAACTATTATTTTTATTGGGGAGGAAGCAGTGGTTCTCTCATTACACATGCCCATATGCAATACTGTACACCATTCTGCACATTAGATTAAATACTACCAACAGGTTCTGTGTTGTTTTGGATGCATCTCCTGATGCTGCAATTTGACTTAGTTCAGTAAATATAGTGAGAAAGGAGACTAGCTGATATTTTGGTTATTTAAGGAAGTATTCCATATTTTTATCAAAAGTTGGCATGAAGTTACTATTTCAACTTCATGCATTTTGAAGTCTATGCTAGTACAAGATCCATTGGTTGATTTCTACATTAAAGTTTGTGACAAATTTTACTTGGAAGGTTTGTCTTTCAAAGGAATCCGGGTGAGATATCAGTCTTCTTATTCAACAATCTGAATGAAAGTTAGTTGAAATATTTTCTTTTTCTGGTTGGAAGAATTGCTGTCTAGTAACAGATCGACTAGATTGCTGGAACCAAAAATTCAAACTGATAGGCCTAACATGGTGAATGGGACAGCTTTAGTGAATAATGATAAAATTCCGCTTTTGAGGAATTGGGAGTGAGAATTTCAAATTTTGATTGATATATTTTTGGCTTTATACTGGGATATTCTTCATATATAATTCAGAAGTTATTTGACCAGTACCGGTCCCATGCTACGCAATCTGTGAGCAAAGTGTTACTTTGACAAAGCATTTTAATACACACACTGTGAAGTTGGGTTCCTGTGATGATGTCATTTTTGGTTCAATGCACTTTTACATCTTTTACATTTTTCAGCTGTTGTGCTGAAAGGGGTACCATTTCACTGGAGCTTTTCTCTTTTGTGGGGCAGAATTTTTAAAATGAATGCTTTTTTGGTGATAGATAGTGTCAGAGAATGACTCCAAATCGTTGTTATTGAGTCATTTCATGGGCTCTTTAAAGAAGACTTTGTGTTGACGATGTGAAGTGTGTTAACCCTGCACGAGTATGGGCTAACTTAAGGTGAATATTTTGGTCCCATTCATTAGCATTACCTTGGAATGTTGGCCAACCTTTGTATACGAGCGAACCGTAAAGTATGTTTAACATTCAAAACTGTCTTTCCCCTCGGTGTTGTCCCATGCAGGGAGCTGCCTCAGCCTGATGAGTTTTTCATTAAGTTTATACCACAAGAACCGTAGGGCAGATACTCATAAGGGGTTAGAAATCTTACGTGCCCAGCAGAAGGAAGGTTCTGTGACAATTTAAGATAGCAAAATGGGAGACTTTGATTGCAAATTTAACCAGTAATTTTTCTAAAAATTAGACATAGTTAAAACTTCTCAATGAATATTATGTATGTGTATATGGTACAGAACATAGGCCGCGGAAGATGTTTTTATTGGGGTGGCCACATGTTTTCGCCTCCGACATAATAGTGACGCCATAGGGCGTCTGATTTTGCGCTCAAACCGTATCCGCGTGGGGTCCAGGGGCCCGTTTAATGGCCCCCGTGGGAGTCCAGAGTGCGAAGCCCCGGAAGCTCAGCGATTTTAGTGGTTTAAAATGCTCCAAAAAGGTCGAAAACCATATTAAAATAAAGGATTTAAAACTATGTATTTAATTCAGGAAGGGGGGGGGGGTAAGGAACGATAATGGAATCGTGAAATACTATGACATTTGATTAAGGAGAAATCTACTTTACAGTAATTTGAGAGAGCACAGCCAAAATGCTGAAGCTACTCAAAGATGAACACGTGCTTGATAATTTGGGACGGGTATTTTTAAGAGATCTATATTTTGGGGGGGCATTTTATTAAAAGGGAGTTCTATTAAAAATCCCGAGGCAATATGAGTGGGGTCCAGGGGCCTGCAACAGGGCGCCGGAAGCTCGGATATTTTAGGCTTACTAGTGGTCTTAATGAAAGCAAAAAAGTACCTTTGTATAGGTATTGTTAATAATCCTAAAACGGACATTATTACTGGGGCAAATGTGTGCCATTGGGACCAATTAGTGGACTGGGGACATGCCCCTCGCTCAGTATGTTCAGTGGACCTGGTATGAGAAGAAGAAAGAAAACATGAAAAAGAAAGATAGCTTGCAAAAAGTTTTGTTTCATGTGTTTGAAGGGCGAAAGTAAACTCTCCTACAGGTTATCTGAATGTGAGGGTGCAGGGGGCGAAGCCCCCGGAAGCTTTGCAATTTTTGCACTCTGAAAAGTAATAATTGAGCCAAAGAATAGCCAAAATGTGATTAAAACACCTTAAAATTTATTTTGCGACTTTCAGTTATGGAAGGGGGGGGGGCATTCCCCCTCAATCTCATAAAAAAATATTAGTGGCGCAGGCCCCCTGGCCCCCGCTTACCCCGCCTATGCATAAGTCGCACTTCGCGTGACTAGGTGCACGTAAGACGTCATGATTCCTTTGCATTGTGGGTTTTAACATAACAGCTTGGAAGTCGACACGGTCGCCTTCAGGCAGTGTCAGAAAATGTTTTAAAAGATTCAAGTTTAATTAGATTTTGAGTTTTTAATGGTATCACTATGTTTGGAATTCCTTTTTCTAAATGTTCTACCTGCTAAGAAGGCTGTACTATTGCTTTCCTTTAAGTGTGACATTAGCATGATAATGCCTCTTCACTAAGGTGTACGAATTCTTCTCTTAAAAGATCCAAAAAGCATAAGGAAATTCAAGTGATATAACGTTAAACCCTCCATAACAATCGCCCATTTTGCAACGTATTAATATGGGCAATTTGTGACTGAGAACTTTTTTGTAAGAAGGTATTACTCTAAAGTTGTTTCTTGTACAGTACATCATTACGATTGAAATATTGATGGGGTTAAAAAGTGCCTAAATAAAACAATACAACAATATGGATTTTGAAACGTTTTTATTGTGAACTTGAAATTTAACGAATTCTAAAGGAACAGAAGTAAAATGACGCTGCAGGAAGAAATATGATTTATCTTTAAAAGAGGAACTTATACTTGGCCTTTTGTACAAGGATATCTGGCTTATGCACTGATGTAAGATTTTGAAAAAAAGGGGGGGGCTTACACACCTGACCGAAATCTACGAAGCGGGCGACAAGGGCACGAAGTCACCAGGGGGTGTGGTTCTCTCCAAAAGAATTATTCCAGGTGCACTTAGATGCTATTTTCCAGCATTAAGGAAGCATATATTCCAGATCTACAAGCAACAGCATTGGTCATCAAAGAAGTGGGGGGGGGGGGGGTATCTGGAAAGTCGACAGCAAAACGAGGGACTAATACAATGGCAGTTCATTTTCCGTTATCTAGAAGGTATTTCGGCTAAAATTTCTTTGTAATTCACGCCCAATCACGGTTGCGGTTCGCCTAACAGACGTCTCCCCTCTCACGTCAATTTCAATTTCAGCGTCTGGAACGGTGGAAAATTGGTCCAATAAAAACCCGTGTACACATAGTCCATAAAAGCCTGGAGTAATTGAAAAGGTTCTATCGCGAAATGGGAGTTCAGGTAAGTAATCATCCAATGAACTAGGCCCACAGTTTTTTAAGCAGTCGTGCAAATTCCAGTTTAGCTTCTAAGTCTCTGTGAATGTTTATCTGACTGAAAATCTCGGCGACAGAATGCAGCATGTAACAAGAAAATGTCTGAAAACACTAAGCGATAGACTCTCAAGTAAATAAGAAGAAATCATTTCCACACTGAATTAGCTTTCCAACCGTTTTCTGGAGACTATTCGCTACATCTGAGTGGATTATGAGAAAGGTTAGTAAAATGCAATTCATTGGAACAGGTCTTAACACTTTCACTGGATACTTTTTTAAACAATGGAAAATGTCTGATTTGTTGATATTCTCTTTAGGTTAAAAGATTAGTTATGTGCACAAGTTCTGCGTGTTAACGTTTTGCTATTTTAATTTAAAGACCCGCTTCCAACTTATTGTCTGACCCACTGCATTGTCGGGTAAGTTTCCCTTTAACATGGAGAACCTTTGACCCTCAAAAGAGTCGGCAGCTTGTCAAAGTTTTCGCAAGTCTTTCAATTATAACACCAGGACGCTTTTTCCTTCTCTTACTTTTCGAAAATATCGTGATTTGTAATAGGAAAAACCTCCTGCTCTAACCTGATGAAGAGTTTATAATTACAATTCTAGGCAACAGAGCTACGTGCACACAAATCTAGACCTTGAGTTGATACAATTCTATCAAGTACGACAAACGTTCCCTAATCATCGCTTTCATTTAGAAGGAAGTAAGCACTCAATGCTAAAAGAGCTTTGTATTATTTGTAAATCATTTTCTTAGGTCATAGTTCCGCTATGCTTTACAGGTCACTATAACTTGATTTCTCCATTTGCTCACTTTGCTTATTGTTCTGTCTTTTATTGTAGTCGAATGTAGATGGACTTGTTAAACTTTTTAAAGTTTTAAGGGACTTCCCCGTCTACTTCGTTTCTCTTTCGTTCATTACAATTTTCACCCTTGAAAAAAAGATCCACTTCCCTGGATTGTTTCATTTTTATTGTAACCCGACAGAGTACCGTTTCCGTTCTTGCGAATCCTAATCTACCAGAACTTTCGCTCGCTTGACGGACTTTAATTCTCAAGTTGTGGTAGATATGATCTTATATCTATCTAAATTATTCATCAATTCCACTCTTATGTTGAATGTCCATATGCCACATCGCCAGTGTGTGTGATCAAGATGGAGCACATTATTCAAGAATACAAAATAGCAACTCTTTTTGCTTTCATCTTCTGTCGAAATGGGTACATAGAAATCAATGGCTTTTTCAGATTTTTAAAGGTAGCACAATGGTTACTTTAAAACGCATTTAGAAGAATTAAATATTTATAGGTTCAGGGTCTTCATACAACTTAAAAGTCATTAAAAGCGCTGCTCTTTTCCACTAGTGGAGCACTAGTAGCACTTTTACTATCGTAGGAAGGAGTAATAGGAAAATATTGGCTTAAGAACTATGATCTTTTGCGATATTGAAAACTAAGTCGAAACATTATGAACAAGGCAAAGTAGGTAATTTACATTATTATTGTGTTTTCGACGAAGTAAAGCATCATTATTTATTGCCCGATAGAAAGAAGGATAAAGATATTTTCAGCACGTGGATTGATAATCGATACATAAATTTTGCATCTTGCATCTTACCCATTTGACATCTTACACAGTTACATTACAGGGTGAACACCAAAAACTTGCTTCCGTTATATGTAATGTAATTTCTTATATCCAGCCTACAATTATGGAGGCTGTATCCTCAGCAATAGCTTCTACAACTGAAACAATCATGGAAAGCATTAAAAGTTACCTCGAGACCTTAGCATTAGTTAAATACAGCTACTCTTAAGAGAGAAGTATTGAATCAAAGAGCCGAGGTAGAGAAACTGGAACAGTACTCCAGGAAAGATAACATTAAAATCTTTGGTTTGACTGAAAATGATGGTGATGATCTTGAAGGAAAGGTTGTGAACCTAGCGCATGATATGGGTGTGGAAATGGTGAAAGAGGACATTAGTATCTGCCAAAATCGACGAGTCTTTGTTTCCTAATTTTAACGTTGTGTGTGCTGAAAAGTTGTCACTTGATTATCGTTACGGTGGTATACATGGGATTGCTGTGCTAGTTTCAAAATCTCTGTGTAATAAATACCAGGCCATTACCGACTCAACATTTGACACTATTCTTTGGCTTAAGTTTGAAGGGGAGTCACTCGAGCATGGATTGCTCCTAGGAGCAGTATACGTCCCACACGAAGGATAAAAATACCACAGTTCCACTGTATTTGATGACATAATAAACGACTCTATTTACTTATCGTCTAGGTACCCTGCTCCTATTTGTTTGATGGGTGACTTTAATGCGCGAACAGGTGTTTCAGACGATTTCATGGATAACGATCATGACACTCTGAATTCCAGAGAGGAGCTACAAGCCCTTGGTTTCGATTCTAGGAGATTTAACAAAGATAAAGCTACAAACAATAACCGGCTCGGCACATTGAACTTTGCAAAGCTGTTGACATTCACGTTGTGAATGGCCGAATGGGCTGTGATGTTTTCACTGGGAACCTCACTTGTGACAATGAAAGTACTCTTCATTATGCGATTGTTTCACCACAACTTTTCCCGCAGATAAGTGATTTTAATGTTGAGACATTTGATGTTTTTATTTCAGACAAGCATAATCCGATGTGCATGAATCTGAATATGAGACTGTGTAGAAATGATGAGGCCGTTTACCAAGTTTCTGATAATGTTCGTAGTGTTACGAATAAAACAAAAAAAATTTGGAAGAACGAGAAAAGCTTAGAATTTAAAAGTTCTTTCAATTATGATGAAGTTTATACAATCATTTGCAGACTTGATCTGATTAATACTGGTAATGTGAGTCAGGAGAAAATGAATAACTTCGTTGTTGACATTGAGAAGATGTTTCAATGTACTGCTGATAGAGCAGGAATGGTGAAAAAACGTTCCAAGGATCTTTAATTCCACACGAAATCGCGGTAAACCCTGGTTTAATAATGACTGTCGTAAGGCTAAATCTAGTTATTTAGAGGCAAAGAAATCATACAAATTATGTAAGAGTCTTGAAAGTGAGTATTAACTAAGCGTACTCTCCAATGTGTACAAAAAACCTCGAGATAGGCGAAACATGTTTATTTCAACTCATTGCACAGAGAAATTAGAAAACTTAGAAGTTCGGACCCTAAACAGTATTGGCATATCATTAATCGGTCAACGAGTAATAGTGATAATAAAACTAGTATCACATTAGAAGTTTTCAAGGACCGCTTTAGCTGTCTTTTTCAAAACAGTTACAATGACGATGATGGATCATTTTTTGATACTTCTCTGATAACGTCTTCTAGTAATGATGATTTGAATAAAAAGATTACTGACCCGGAAGTTAGATCACAAATTAAAAAACTGAAAAGCCGTAAATCGTGTGCGATGGATGGAATTATTAATGAATTTATGAAAAATTGCACCCCTGATGTAGTATTGCTTATGACAAAACTTTTTAACTGTGTTTCATCAACTGGAATAGTTCCTACGAGTTGGACTATTGGGCTTTTGAAACCTATTTAGGGTTCGAAAGATGATGTAGATAATTACAGAGGAATTACTCTCCTAAGCTGCACGGGGAAGCTGTTTACAGCCATACTTAATGAATGTATCACAAATTGTCTTAACTGTACGGGTCTTACTGGGGATGAACAAGCTGGGTTTAGAAGTGGGCATTCTACCTTGGATCATATTTTCGTCCTTTATGCTGCCAGAGAGTTTTACTTAAGAAAGAAAAAGGCGTATATATTGTGTTTTCATAGACTATAAGAAAGCATTTGAACTGATTGACAGAACTAGTCTGTGGTCCAAACTAATTGACAGCAAGATCAATGGTGAAGTTCTCAATGTGATTTATAACTTATATAAAAATGCTAAATCATGTATTGTGAAGGATGATGTTAAATCCGATTACTTTCATTGTAACATAGGAGTAAGTCAAGGTGAGAAACTATCACCAGTTCTGGTCAGTATTTTCCTTAATGACTTTGGGAGGTCTCTCAGTTATTCATGCAATGGTTTAACGGATTTGTCTAGTTCCATCAAGAATCATTTAAGTAATGATGATGTTGAAGTTTATTTTACCCTCTTTACCCTATTATATGCAGATGATACCATTGTCCTTGCGGAAAATGAGAACGACATGCAAAATGCATTAACCAGTGTAAAAAATTATTGTGATACTTGGAAAATGTAGGTAAATTCAAAAAAGACAAAAATTGTTATTTTCTCAAGGGGCAAGATAAGGAATAAGCCCACCTTTACTTTTGGTGACGACACTTTGGAAATAGTCGATGATTATACCTACCTACGAGTTGCATTTAACTATAATAAAAAAAATTTACCAAAGCCCTCAATAAGCAAGTTAATCAAGCCAGGCGTTCACTGTATGGTTTATTGAGTAAAACGTGCAACCTTTCACTGCCCCTTGATTTGCAGATGTACTTGTTTGACCAAACGATTCTTCCCACTCTTTTGTATGGTTGTGAAATCCGGGGATTTGGGGATTTCCCACAGATCGAAGCCTTTCATTTAAAGTATTTGAAAGAATTTCTTAAACTAGCGAAGTTTACACCAAATTGTATGGTCTATGGCGAGCGGGCCGCCTTAAATTAATAAAAACAATAGAGGTTAGGATGGTAAGTTTTTGGTGTGAAATAATAAATAGTAGTGGACACGAACTTTCACATATGTTCCTTAAAGCTTTAAAGTCCTTTCATGATGATGGAATCTATAGTTCATCCTGGTTAATTAAAGTTAAAGGTATCTTAAATAAGGCTGGAATGTCGTATGTTTGGAATATCCCTGATGACAGCCTCCCCCTGCACTTACCACTCCCAGACAAGGCCCCATAATATCTAAGATTTGGCTTGAAAAGACCCTTAATCAAGGCTTCAGTGGTATTTAAGAGCAAGATGGCTAGGTGATGTAAACAGTAACTCTCAATGTAAAATTTATAGAATGTATAAGGACAAACTTGAATTTGAAAATTATTTGATTAAACTACATTTTTCTCACCGAACTATCCTGTGTAAATTCCGCTGTGTTAATAGTAAGATCCCTGTTGTTGTAGGAAGGTTCGCCAATATCGAATTTCACGATAGATTGTGTGAGTTGTGTGACAGAAATATATTAGGAGACGAATTTCATTTTATTTTTGAGGGTCCCCATTTTACCAATGAGCGATCTGAGTTTCTGAAACCCTATTTAAAAAAAAGACCAAGTTCTATCAAAATGAAGCACCTTTTTCAATCATCCAGTAAAAATGTTCTCATTAAGTTAAGTAAATTTTGTGAAAAAATCCTTAAAACCTTTCTTTCTAGCTAAGTAGGCCTTGTTACCCCTTTACTAATTGTTTCAGGTGCCTTTTCTCATTCTCTTTATTGTGTTGCGTTCTGTTTAAAGTCTCACTCCCTTTCCCTCATTCATCCCTCCGTATTATTGTACTAAGACTTGGAATTTGTGTTTGGTTTGTCTTTTTTACTTCTACGTTAGTTTATTATTATTATTTTTTCCTGTTTTTTTTTTTCTTTTTTTTGTTATTACCTTTTCATCTGTTATCCTGTTAAAAATTGTTTGCTTTGTGTCTCTGATGCCTCTATGAGGTGGTATGGAGAAATAAAACTGAACTGAGCAATGGCTGTAAAGTAACAAGCATGTGCAATGCTATTTCAGGCTCTCTTAGAGTACACGGTTTTAGCAAATTCTCTGTTCACTGGCCACCGAAGGTGGCGCCAAGCTGTACTGTTTCAGGCAGATTAGTAAATATCATGTTCATCGCGTAAAAATTAATGTTTGACTGTTGTTTCACCTGTGCAAAGTAAACAAAATATCTTATGCTTTTTAACCTCAGATTAACATTGCTCATTAGTAAACAGTTCGTCGAGTCAACGGTAGGCAGTTTCTCCATGAACAGAGAAGGCTACAAAATATCAAAGGATTAGTGTATTCAATTTTGATGGAAGTTAAAGGTTTACCTATATAGAAACTTAACATTGCAACCACAGTCCTGTATTTGCACAACCTAATTTTCAATATTGAAAGCAACTTAATACAAGGCTATATGTAGCTTAAGGAAGACCATTTAATGTCGGATATTTTTTTCTGAGCACCCTCTCCTGGTTGCACCAGACCAGTCGTGTCAGTTCGAACGTTTCTCAGCATTACTGACAACAGACCGGTCGATGCAATAAAAGACCTTACCAAATCTACAAGCAAATAACTACCAAGAACGTATCAATATCTCTGGAATTGCTCATCTTTTTCATTTTTGTTTTGTTTTCACCAGTCGCACGCATGTTTTCAGACAAACACTTTCGACCGGTTCTATTTTTACACTGACCGTTTCGGATTTGCTGTTTGTCGTGTCCATTTTTACTGTTAAATGCTCAGTTTGGTTTTTGCCACCCGATGAAGGGTTTATACCCTTGTAAAAAGCACTATTCTATGGATGCATTACACTCTGTTATTATGTATTTCGTATGTGTGTTTGTGTGTGTGTTTGCTTACATGTTGTTGGGGGCGTAACGACTATTCTATTGGACGTTGAAATTGCGAAAAAAGTGTTTGTATTCGAAAGTGTATACGATTTAATATTAATTTCGTCCGCAACACTGCTACCAACTGCTGGCCTTTTCACCTTAGATTTTTGTGAAATTTTGTGACATATTTTTTTCTCACTTTTAAAACATAGTACTTCTTTTTATTTTTCATTTGGTCCAGCGTAATGTGAAAATGAAAAAATGACTTCAATATGTTTTAAGATGTGATAAAAAATGCCCAACACTTCAATTCATAGCGAGATTAAACCTAAAGTTTAAAACTTTTAAAAGCTATGTTACCTAATCCAGATAATTTGGAAACACCAAAAGAACAGTTCTGGTACACGATTTCAGACGATGGCAACCCTTCTTTGTACTGTCTACTTCGACAGGTGATGGCTGTAAGGTCACAGTTGAAGGTAAGCACCCTGACAGTCTTGATATTGCCAGAAGTTGACTCTGACTTCCTCCAATCGCAAAGTTTATCAGTTAAAATTTCTATTGTAACAGGAGGATATACTTCATTAACAGAACAACGCAAAACATACTGTAACAGGTCAAACGACAAAAAACTGTAAGAAATGCACCGAGGAGACGTATCGTAACTATGAGATACTAACAAACTGTATTCATGATTGAAAATTTCCATTCCTAAACGATCTACATGATCAGATGGATAACAGAAAGGATCGCGGATAGTGAAGTGGTATCGTCCAGAATCTTCTTCTCTGGTATTCAGAACTGTAAAATTTCCAGATGCGTACACCTTTTTAAGCCCAGGATTTTCATTTTCCTCCGTTTTAGTAGCGAAGAAAAACGAATATCGATTATTCACTGTGGACGTCCGGTTGAAGTAGAAGGTTTTCTGTAAAATCCTTGACGTAGAGGAGGTATTCCGTGTCATAATCATTCGCACTTCAACAACATTGGTATATCCAGGGCAGTAAGGTAGCCTAAACATGAATTGAGGAAAAGAACAATCACAACCTGCCAGAATAAAACAATAACTTTCCTCCTTGCAGTCACAGGAACATTCACTTTGGTTGGATGAAAACCCTAAATTCCACAGTACAATAACGGAAAACCACATTAATGACGAGAGATACATTTCAACCATCTGTCAGATTCAACGTCAGTAAAAATTCATCCTCTGTACGGTGTATCTCGCGGCAAGCTTCGTGGGAATATGAGGCATCTCAAATCTCATGGTAACATCTAGTAAAACTGAAAGCCAAGTTATAAACACAATTAAAAATGCTCTAGGCTTTCAATTTAATACGCTTTACTTACTTTTTGTATCTAACCTAAATAATCTGCATATTATATGGAAGGGGAATGCCACGAAGATTTCTTCACTTTCACTTTGTTATCTTATAGGAGGCTTGAAATAAATATTGTCAATAAAGTGCATGAAGTGTCAAATGCTGTCATATTTGCTGTTACATGAAAGAAGGATTTA
The DNA here is from genome assembly GCA_037179385.1 of Holothuria scabra. Lineage (NCBI taxonomy): Eukaryota > Metazoa > Echinodermata > Holothuroidea > Aspidochirotida > Holothuriidae > Holothuria > Holothuria scabra. Next base: position 48,782,984 of record CM074185.1, read on the forward strand.
CGAATAATGAATTTGATAAACTTTGCTCTGATAAGAATTGTTTCTTACCTTTTATTCATTACAAGTATGCCGTACATCAGTTGGTGTAGAATTTCTCTCTGTATAAATAAAGATATAGACAATGTGAAATTCATTGATTGGGCTTGATATAGAGGCTGCGGTGGCATGATAATATCGATTGGCGTAGTGTATTTTTCTTTGGGGCGAAAGTTTCAAAATTAGATTTGTCACTGCTTTTCAAATTTTCCATGTGAGCACGGCAGGTACATTTTGTAGGCCCTAGATACCAAATATCTTACCGTATTGTGTAGAGGGAGCTACCTTAGTTACACTTTCTTTGGTGCGTTACAGTTCTCTTCTGAAAAAATCTCTCCGAACACTGCCAGGCCCGTTATTCTCATTTTTACACTCAAACATGACACCACCAGAACACCAGGCTTTCCACATGACATCGCGGTGTTACAAGAGCTCCTCGGAGAATTGGGGATGATGCTCACGGCAAAAGATACATGTTAAGCCCAAATATCATTATCATTCAACTCAATTGGAAAGGCACTAAAGGGATTATAAAAAATAACAATAACAAACTATGGCAACTACCATCTGCCTTTATTTTAAAAAGACCATGAAGAATGGGTAAATGAACTCCTACTAGATTCACTCCGGGACTTATATCAGTACGGATACTTTTTACCGGAACGTCAACAACGTAGTTTGAAGGCTGCGTGCCAACACTTACTGCTACATTTACTACAAATTTCGTATTATCGTCCATCTGAAGATAAAAGATAAAACAAAGATAGAAATGTACCCGAACTCTCCGTTTTAGAGTGACATTTCACTCTCTAAGGAGTGGCATCAATCATTTATAGAGATAAGTACCACTTCGAGTAGAGTGGAATTTCAGTCTGCTTCCACTCTATTAAATAGTGGTCACCATGTTGGCTATCGTGGAAGTCCAAATTTCACTCTTCTACGTTTCGAGGGCTCTAAAACGTCACTTATTTATTTTAAGGCCCGATGAATTGGAATACATACTTCCAGTGGCGCAAATCTCTGTTTGAGATTGAGGGGTCAGAACGTATAAAGTGTAGGCTTGGATTTGAAACTGTCCATACTTAACGCAAAGTCTTATCTTAGCCTGGCGGGGTCCAATGGCAAATCTCATTGTTTTCAATACAACAAAAGATGTAAGAAGATTGTTTCGAATGGACGGGTTTTAGTGAAATGGCTCATGTGCTTAAAGAAAAACAAAAGAACAAAAAGAAAAAAAAAGTTGGCATGTCGTTACACAAACTTACATTCATGCATCTCTTTGTGCCAATAACTACAGATCTAGACACTCTTTCTGATTTGAATGTCACGATCATAAAAGGGTCGGCTCATTTGTTTGGGGAGCCCTTCACGAGTGATGGGAATGACCAATCTCGTCTTAACTATGAACTTTCTAGACTTAAAAATTTACTTGTGACCTCTTGCAATTTGTGTTTCTCCTTTTGGTTTAACCAAACCCCTCGGAAAGTTTTTTGAAGGAATCGGAAACTGTTATGTTTGATGTTATTTGGCCAGGTAATTCTGACAACGTCAGACGATCGGTTATGATAAATGCGATCGAAAATGTTGGTTTGAAAGTAGTCTCTTCATTTGGAAATAGCTTGAAAAAAAATTTGATGAAGCCCTGTGCAGGTCATACCAGAGGTATTTGGAAATATTGATTTGATTTTCACCAAAAGCCGTAAGGAAAACATTTAACTTCCCAGTGTAATTGTTCAATGAAAAAAATTCAGTAGCATCGCTAATGATTTCATTGGTCAAATATTACAGGCTCGGTGCAGTATTTCTTTCCATCGACCAATAGATAACTTTGGTGGACAGATAATTTGGAATAGTTCATACATTCGAATTGATAATTACCTTGTAATGAGTTGTGTTCTACTTGATAAAAATATTATATATGTCTGTGATTTCTTTGTTGAGGGAAACAAGCCATTAACTTTTAAACGGTTCAAGCAGACGTTTGATATTGACCCCAATTATTTAAAAAGTAGTGGAGGTTGTTTGTGAGGTTCCTCATGTATGTGGAATTTGGGCTGCCATAGTAACGACTTCACAAACAAGTCGAATTTGGTAGCAAAGCGATTCAGGCAAGTTCCATGTGACAGTTTGTTCACAAGTTTTATTTGTACAGTTTTTCAATTGTTCCATTTGCACCTGAGTAATTGGAGAAGTGGGCTGTTCCAAAACTTAAGAGAACAGCTGGTGAAGGTTTTTAACAATTTCCTGTTATGCTGTGTTCGAATTTAACTTTCGTTATTTTCAGTCAAACGTTTACAAAAGGTTTACCTTCAAAAAGATTGTTGTATTTATCGTGAAATGTTTCTTAGCTAACAGTTCCTTTTGCAGCATTGCCACCGAGTTAAATTTTCTGGGAGAGCAGTTCAACAGCAACTTTGATTTTAGACGTTGAAACTTTCATTCTAAAAACAGACTTCTACTCCTCGAAGCAAGAAATACTTTTTGGCTATGTAAAGCAAGTTAATTCACGCTTACTAAATTTTCTAATTCAGCACATGAAGTGTAATATCCAAAATTGCAAAAGATACTTTCCGCCTACACTGAAGGCATTGATTTAGGACTTAAAAAGCTTCCGCAGATTTCTCCAAATTATTCCACCAATGATACGCTGTATATACTAGGTAGGATTGCATGTTTTCTTTGTTGAATGCTGTAATGCAAAAATGGGGGAAGAAGGAGAACCGGCTCTCCATAATTTTCCTCTTGGGGAATATTTGATGTGATGTCTCCTTGAAAAAATATTGAGGAATATGCCCTTCCCCCGTAACACTGTAATCGTTGCCCATGATTGGTTATTACCAAGTTCGACGTAATTTCGGAGAACCCATTATGTTTTTGCAGTTTTTATCCAAGGAACGAGTCCCGCATTGTTTGGCAAATTGTACTACAGAGAGAAGAGAGAAGGTTATCTTGTATTGATTTCAACCAAAGTTACATCTGCACACAAGCAGTGTGTGCAGAGTCTTATAAGGTATTTGTTAACTGCATATCCTGCATAAATATGCCACTACCAACGTTCCGTTCGTTATTTGTATTCTACTTAGCTAGTACGAGCAGAAGTGAAAGTCAATTATAAAATTTAACATCGGCAAACCAACCGAAAAGAAAGGTAAAAAATCATGCCGTCACGAAGTCCGAATCTGAAACATCGACAAGTTTTTTTGTAAGCCAATTCAGGTCTATGCTAGAGTAATCACATTAGGTTTCTATAGGAGTACAGCAGAACAACAAGATGATATAGAGTCAGTTGAAGGTAATGATGTCGTACTTTTATTTTACTTTTGTCCCTTTGATTAAATGTCATATTTCTCTTTATCTTCATTCGATAATTGGGACGGCAGAGGGGCCTGCTCGATTTCAAGTTCGTTAATTGAAACAAAACACGATATTTGTTGAAAGAGGAAGATAGGCATGCAAGGTGTGATGTACTCCAGGCTCGCAAAGATGCATTGGTGAACAAGTGTATCAATTGAAACAAAACATGATACTTGTGGAAGGAGGAAGGTATTTTAGTTTTACTTTCAATGAGACCAAAAAATTAAGGTCATGAAAATTTCATGTCATCATTGGTCTGGGCCTCAAAAATGATGAAAGGTGACCAGAATTCTCATCTTTCTTTTTAACTTTTCGGAAATAATTGTGGCAACTTTCCATTCTACTAAGTATTTTCAAATGTTGTTATTAGCATATCATGATCATGCTATTTGTGTCATATATGAACATAGTTATACGATGCTCGGAGTGTATACAAGATGATCAATACCAACGATAGGATTGAATTTTTTGTTTGGTACAGGTTGATATGAAGTAACCTTACTCTGGGCGTTGTTATCTTGCTGTTACTTTGACATTTGTCTATAACCTGAAAGTGTTTGCAGATATGACCGCTTTCCAATAGAAATGTAAAACCTACAGAAGAATCAGAAGAATTAAGATTCTAGCTATTAATTACAGCTGAATTCAAAACGTGTTTTTCAGCCTTCCTTTGTATTTATGAGGTCTTATACCATTTATTAAAACTAAGTAATGAAGGAATTACTATAGTTTTGGTGCTTCCATCACTGAATGCTTTTAACGATTTAAATAGTACAGGGATGAAAAATCTTCAATTCTTATTAACATCCATTTAAACATTGAAAAAAAACTGATTCTCAGCCCAAGCAAACAGTTTGCATTAGCAGCCTCACTTACAGCCCATAAACTTTGCTTATGTTCCGTTAGGTGCAACATCCTTGACTAAGAGTTTGCTGATGATACTGCACTGGTTGGGCAAATCATAAGATAAAAGCAACTACGACGGAGACGACCTCAGTGATGGTGATGTTTCTTTGAAACAAATAAATTGCTTTTTGAATTGCTGTAGTAAAAATTTTGTAAAACGAAATTTACAAAAAGAAATGAAATGATAAGGGACTGGAGGAAATACACTAAAGTACCCACAGATGTCATGCTTATGGAAAGTGTCGTTCAGCCAGCCAGCCAGCCAGCCAGCCAGCCAGCCAGCCAGCCAGCCAGCCAGCCAGCCAGCCAGCCAGCCAGCCAGCCAGCCAGCCAGCCAGCCAGCCAGCCAGCCAGCCAGCCAGCCAGCCAGCCAGCCAGCCAGCCAGCCAGCCAGCCAGCCAGCCAGCCAGCCAGCCAGCCAGCCAGCCAGCCAGCCAGCCAGCCAGCCAGCCAGCCAGCCAGCCAGCCAGCCAGCCAGCCAGCCAGCCAGCCAGCCAGCCAGCCAGTCAGCCAGTCAGTCAGCCAGCCAGCCAGCCAGCCAGCCAGCCAGCCAGCCAGCCAGCCAGCCAGCCAGCCAGCCAGTCAGTCAGTCAGTCAGTCAGTCAGTCAGTCAGTCAGTCAGTCAGTCAGTCAGTCAGCCAGCCAGCCAGCCAGCCAGCCAGCCAGCCAGTCAGTCAGTCAGTCAGTCAGTCAGTCAGTCAGTCAGTCAGTCAGTCAGTCAGTCAGTCAGTCAGTCAGTCAGTCAGTCAGTCAGTCAGTCAGTCAGTCAGTCAGTCAGTCAGTCAGTCAGCCAACTGGGCACCAAGCACAATAACAGTAGGCTCCGATTTTTAAGTTTACGGTATAATCCGGGCGGATGAACTCCTAAATTTCCAATTCAAGTCTGATGCCCATACAGTCAGTCCGCGCGGTTGGATGTGGTATGAAGATGGGGGAGTGGGGCAACAACTTTCCGACAGCCAGACCCTCAGATCGTGTCAGTGATCAGATTCGTCTATAAGCAATCCACCCAGACGAATGCGCGCGCACACACCCACTGTACACACATACACAAACTTGCATGTACACATTATTTCACACGTATATAGGCAAAACATAATTACATTGCGACTTAGGAATTAATGTAGTACCATTGTTTTAAAATACAGTCCAATTGACGTTTTCTATAAGCCTTAAAGTTATATCCGTATACCACGATGTATCATTTTATGTACCTACCTGTTGTGTTTAAAATCTGCCCGAATTACTGCAGGGGGAGCAAAGAACCATGTTTTCCTCCCAATATTTTCAATAGGGGGGGGGGGGATTACTCTCCTGCTACCCAGGTTCGACGCCCCTGGTCGGCCCGACGTTGACTAATTGGTTAGAAACTGGGCCACAAAACTCCGCCTAACTTTAATCAAGGCATAGCAATGGATAAACAACTGGCTTGACATGACTTAAAAGATTATTTAGTGAAAAGGTCCATCCGAAATTGTACTGCCCCATCAAATTTGAACAAGTTCATTATCAGCTGCATTTTAAATGTGGAAATTACAGAAGAGAAGTCTTTTGTCTCCATTAGAGATTGGCAAGTCGTTTCTTACCAGATGATCAGTTCAAAATTAGCTCGTCCAATGAACGTTGCATTGAAACTGAGATCAGGACTGCTTTCAATGATCCCTTGAACACCAAGTTCGCAACAAGATGGCGGTCCTCTAACGGAGAATACTGGCGTAAAAACGCTAGCTAGCCGCTGACAGATCACTGGATGTATGAGAAGTAGTAAACCCAAGCGGGAAGTCGACAGTAGACCGATAGAGGACAAATGGAAAAAATAGTGACCTAAAGAAATGCCAGTTTAATGTTAGAACATTCAGTTTAGCAATAAAAGAAACAGTGTTAACATTTGTAAGTGTTATATGTGACGAAAAATTTTTCCTGTCGTAAATTATGCTGGTGGAAAAAGGCTGGAGGTACACCTGCGTTTTACGCCCCAAAACGCCAGGTGTCCGTTGTTGGACCGCCGGGTGTGAGAGATGAAGGAATTTCATTCACAAAAGTACCAAAAATGTGCTAAAATTGTATTTTGCAATCCTTTGCAATTGTTGTTGAGGAAAAGGACCTATGCATAGATCAGGATATAGGGAACTATATCATGGGCTATGGGTCAATCTCCGCTATTGTACGCGTACACACGCGTCATCTGGCCCTCCATCATTCTTTGTCTGTAAGCATGATGATGTAATTACAACAACAAACGCTTCATATTATAAAAGTAGTTATATCAATTTTAAGAGACTGATTCCTCTGTGATAAATATTAAATCATTCATATATATTTTTACTGGTTATTTACTTTCATGTGATGAAATTTTTTACGGTGGAGGAATAAATAAAAGCACCCGTTCTGAAAATTCAACATTGCGCACAAGCCTCTTCCTTGTCTTGGGTTTAAATGGGGGCTACTTTTTAAAAAACATTTAAAAACACCTGATTCTCATACGGAGTCGAGTGGTATATTTTAAACTTTTTTCCCTTTAGGGTTTGCCAACGTAAAGGCCATATCGGTCAAAACTCGATTCTTAGAAAAGACACATTTTTCAGTTTTTCATTTCATAGCTTTGTTGTTAAAATACTTTCCAGCAAACTGCTGTAGGGTAAATACTAGGGATTCGCTCTGCTCATTCTGACACAGCAGTGTTTCTGTCGCAAATTGTAGCAAAGCACCGTCGGTAACCGCTATACAATGCTCCCGTTGGCCACCGCTAGACTGATGCTAACTAGGTAAAGACTCTAAAGTGCAATAGACCTCCTGCCTATTGAATGCACTGTTAAAATTAAGAGAGTTAAATTTCACTCGTTCGAAGAGTGGAAGTAAAAACGTTTATTCTCAAGTAACGGAAGTTCCCCCAACAAAGAATGAAATTTACTAGATTAGAAGGAGTACCATTTAAAAAGGAGTGATTCCTTCAGATAATGGCTTAATAGTGATTTTTGCAAATTAACACTCCGATGGAGCAAATTCACACTTTTACTCTATTATAAACTGACTTACTTCAATGTCCTACTTTAAAAGTATAGCCAACAACAAATAGACTCAACTCTTTACTCTTTAATGATTGTTTAAATTAATACTTCATTTTATGGTACTGTTTCCTCTATCATCTTTCCAAGTATTGTTCTACTTTATCATACTACTCTCTCAACCACCGAGTCTGTTTAGATTTATTATCCATTCCTTAGTTTTGATATTTTACGCTTGAAACTTTTTTCTTTTTTTATTAATAAACATTTTGATGTATTTGCGTTTTTATGTTTGTATTGTGAGCATGGAATTTCGCTTTCGAGATTTCATTTAAAGCTGAGATTGAACTTCTTCATTAAAGATATCATGTTACGATGGGATTGGTCAATTGCCATTAACCTATTACTTAACGCATATCCAAATTTTCAAGTTGTATCAAATTTACAGCTGATGCGCACTGGTAAACAGGAAATTCTTGATTGACAGTCGTCATTATATTGTATCGATTACATTTGATTCTTTTGTGGTTTCCCGAAAGGGAAACCCTTTAGACTCATGCAAACTACACTTTTGCAAAACATGTGTAGGATCGTGCATTTTAGTGTTGGCTTAAGCTATGGTTTGTAAGCTCAACGATTGAGAATTATTTCTTTGTTTTGTTTTGTTTTCAGTAGAATAGTACCAAGCCAAAGCCTGTCTTCATTTTGGATGATTGAGGTTGTTGTTGCTAGGGTAGATCATTTTTAAGAGGGACATCTGTGTGAATGGTATTGCTGGAACTTAATTCACCAAATATATATTGCAATGTTTGCCTGTTTGTTTCTTTTTGAAAAAAAAAACTGTGACTTTCATCGGGTATATTTATAATTTCTGATTGCATAATTGCATAAACATCAAATTTCGTCGAGAAATATGTGTTACTTTTGTAAAATGCAGCAATCTTGAAAAAATTGTGTTTTACAAAGTGGTTGTACATTACTTGATAGCAGGGCATGGTGAAACATTGTCATGTTTTCACAAAGTGACTGACATTTATACATTAGTACTTTGTCAACATTTTTGCTTAGAATTATAACTTTACAAACTCGTTATCCATAGAAAAAGCTACTTCGATGCTCTCGCTAAGAGTTGTGAGGTTTTTTTAGTTCAAGATACAGCTTTACTCCCTATTAAGTATTATTTAAGTGGAAGGCATTGTACCGACTGAAAGGTCAAACGTCCGGCCGGCTTTTCGACCGCAGTTACGAAAAAGCATGCACAATACATGCATTCGGGTCAGTTAGTGGTTTTGACTTTATATCAACAGAGAGCCGAGTAAAATATTACCGTGTTTCTTGCATGGAGCTAACATTTATTTTGATTTATAAATCAATACTCCCACAAAAAATTGTTTTGAATCATTTTTAAAAACTTGTTTTCCATTTGCAAACTTCAAAAATACCTTTGGTACAAATTGTTAGGAACTATTTAGCCATGATACATTCTTTACCCCTATGATTTAAGTAGAAGTCACCTGGACCTCCTTAAAGGTCACTCATCCGGTCGACCTTTCTATTCTTTATCGCAGTGACAACACATGCATGACTTTTGTTGAATCATTTCGTCGCGTCACTTCAACCGAATCGTAGTAGTGAATAGGTTATTACTGAGTCTCAGTCGCTATTTTCACAGCCTGAAATTAGACCCAAAGAAAAACTTTGCAATTATGCTTCTGAAGGTTGTTTTGGACTGCCCACATCTAAAAAAGTATTTCTCCCTTCTTTCGGGAAACTTTTCACACTTAGGTTTTGATTACAGTAAGGGATTAAGGAATAGCGCTATCGATAGAAGTTAGGAAATGTATTGTTAAATAGTGCGCGCGACAAACAATGGATTTCACGTTGTATGTTGGAAGGTGTGAGAATTTATCGTAAGAAACACATTTTGTTTGAATTATGAAACTAGCTGCATATGAAAAAACAGTGTTACCGACGAGCATACACTTTCGTTACGGGCTTGTTTCTTTCCAAAAAAGGTAAACCATGTCGTATAGTGATTGGATACTACACATTGAGTTACGAGAACTGATGTGATGGAAAAAGATCTACCACTTTATCGAAAATTCATTTTGTTTACCAATCTTTTTTGAGATATTCTGTTGGACTGTGTAGGAGAGGGAGGACATATATCATATCCTTCAGACCCGAATGAAAAGCTTATCATTTATTATTGAGATAAAACTTATTTTTGACCTCCATTAGACGTTTATCCTAAAGTTTTCAGATTTAGAGAATAATAACATAATATATCCCCAGCAAACACATTATGTCGAAAAAAAAAAAAAACGTTTTGGTTGATGATCACTTGATCTGCTTCCCTTTTCCATCCAGAAGCAGGTATTCAAAACGTCTTAGAGACCTATTTAATTTTCAGTCTAGCAGAAGATGGTGCAATTGTGATTTCAGCACTGGAAAAAGTTTTGTCTGAAAAACCTTTCCCTAACAAAAATGTGAGCTCTTCAAACAGTTTTGATTTAGTTATTTCTTCATGCGCTTCCTCTTTGTCCAATTGTTTTTAAAAACGTATCGTAATGAAACCAGGTACGTTTAAAAAAGCATTCTTGTGTTTGCCGGGCCAATTACTCCTTTACTCTTTTGATTCGTGATTCCCTGGTAACTCTTGTACACTGTAAACTTCTGTCTACTCTAGACCAAAAAGATGAAACTATTCACTAAAAAAATATTGCTTTAATATTTAAGTCTTTCGATTTTCTTAGTCGTCGACTTATTTCTTGTAAGATGAAATCCATTTGCTCTCCAAGCTTCAAGGTCTTAGGGCAAATCTTAGGCCTATTCAAGAAATGTCTCAGATATTTTTTACAGTGAGTAGAAGACTAACAGACGTTCTATCGTAAAATGTCTATTAATATGACCTGTAAGTGTTATAATTATCGCATTTTTTCATATTCCATGGTGATAATTGATTATTGTTCCATGAAAATCTTAGTACTTATTTTTGCTCATTTGTACCCGGCTTTTCAGAAGTTAGCCCCGAATTAGTATAGGTTAACTGTAAAAACGACAACACGTAATAATGGGTAAGATTTAACAATTAATGTATGAAAAATTTTGTTTTAAAGAAATCATATGCCATATGGCACCTGTAAATGCAACATTGAAAGTATGTCTTGGAAGTATTTTGCAGTGATAAAGTAATCTCAATCATAAAAATAATTACTAATTTATTATTTTTTACCAAAATGCACTATGATTATCACGTATAAATCAGTTTCCGTATTAATGATTAATTGTTGTTTCACGCAAATTTAAGTACTTGCTTTTGGCTCATTTGTATCGTGTATCGTGACAACCCTAATTTTTGTGAACCATCATCAATTTATGCAGTTATTCAAACGTCAACGGCAAATCGTGTGTAGATTTATTATTTACAGGTCTAAATGAAACATATTCGTCTTAAAATATTCACACGTCAAGATACCCATACCTGGAATTTGAAAAGTACAACTTTCGTATCCACCTGACTGTGCAGAACTTTGTCGAGTTACGCACGTGATAGATGATAAATCGCAGTCAAAATGAGACACCCGTACAATTTTCTCAGTTCTGGATGACGATTTAAGTTTTCTCCATACACATGATTCATCACTAGTCAAAATGTCTATCTCCACCGGTGGTTCAACTATTTTAACAGAGCAGTACAACACTTTTCCTGACCGAGTAGGGTAATGGATGCATATAGGAGATGTTGTAAGACTGCTAAAGACTGATAAATTAGTTGCATGGTACAATAGTTGCCTCCTTACAACATCGCCTTGACCGAATGATGGGCAGGATCTTTCCGTTAAAGTAAGGGAGTATTCTCCCGTATCAACAGGTCTTGTGCTTAAAACTGTAAACTTAAAAGAAAAACGTCTAAATTCGTTAGCAGAATAGTCGTTTTCATCCAGAGTACTATTGAAGGAAAGCAAATAATGACCTCTTACTAAATGATCCCTATTTAAATCGAACTCCTTATTCAAAGTAGTCGTGGTAGAACCAATCCTTCTAATAGTCATTCTCAGTCCAACGGCATTTATGTTACCAGCACTGCAGTAAGGTATCTGGAAAGTCATCTCCGGGAACGAACAATCGCAACCGACCAAGGTGGTGCAGCGTGACTCATTATTACACTCACAAATGCAGTCTTTCGTAGGCACTGACACCATGACTTTAACAAGAAAGACTAAATAGAAGGCAGTGCACGTCTTCATCTTCAGTATTATAGAACATTCACTCGATGTTTAAGAGAGGCAATGGTGTAGCGATTTAGATTCTCAAAGATTGAACTTACTGTTTAACAACTTGAATCCGAAAGCGGAAACAAATAAGAGTAACAAAACTTAGTTTCAATGAGGTGTGTCTTTGCTGGATTTGAGTGACTTCATCACTTTGATTTCCCTGTTTTTAGATAGCACTACACTTTAAAATTTAGTTTTTGTTAAATGGGCAATCCCACTTATATCTACAAGTACAATGCATTCATTATAGTTGTGTTTCTAGGACATTACCATGCAACATAAAAGGGGTCCACTTCAATATAAAGCACACGCATCAGTTCCTAGTTATTCATTGGAACACTTTAATTGTGGCTTGGGATGTTTTCCTTTAAATGCTTAGCATTTTGTTACATCAGTTATTACGTTTGCCACTTAAAATCCTTTTCAAGCAAATAGCTAAGAGAATTAGAAGGGCACGCGCTTGTCCGACTTTCATCGGACAGAAGATCCATTTAACCAAACATATGGTTCGGTTTAGTAAAAGTTTTAGAATTCAGGTAAGAATTATCTACAGAGAGAATAAAGTTTGTCCCTAGTAGGATTAGGGTTAAGGTTTTGATCATTGTCAGTGTAAGAAATAAGCTTAGTATAGAATCTTGGTTGCAAGGAAGCCTCGATGTATTCATTGTGTCAAGGTTTTCACACCTTAAACAAGAAAAGTTTTATATGTTCCATTTTCAGAACAAAACACACACACACAAACACCCACACACAAACATACACACACACACAAAGAATTTGAATAATTCTCCTACTGTACTGCCTTTGTGCGTGACGCTCCGCATAAGCAATGGAGTAGGGAAAACAAGGCAGTGAGCAAGGACTGGAAAAAGGCCGTGGCCGGCTCGACTTGAACAAATACATAGGTTGAAAACTGAGCCGAAAACTCTATCTAACGAACAAACTAACTAACCCTCTTCACAATAAAGTTGGCATGCTGTTGTATTTATTTACCATGATTTGAAATAAATTCTGTTAACATCTGACGTGAAAGCGTTCACATGTTGTAAATGGTTATGAATCTAAAACATTATAATAGACCAGGCGGAGAAGGGGGGCGGGGGGTATCGTCACCCGAAATTTATGAGACCAAGTGGATTTGGTCAATTTTGGGTCGCCGATTCCGAAAATCGAGGGTATACGGGCCATATCAGGGCTTTTCTGCGCCATTTTGACGTTTAAAGTTCAAAGGGCGCCCTCCTTTTATCAAAAATCTCGTTTTCTCCATATATTTATGGTCCAGTCAGTAACTGATGTGAGATTTGGTTCTAATATTCTGTAAATATAATGTCAACTGCTAAATACTGGGTTATATTAGTATTCATATTGATATGCTAATTAGATAACGTTAAAGGTCAAGTTATAATGTTAGCAGAGAAATAGGCCGAGGGTTTGAGTCGTGGAAAATTACATCAAAATAGACCTGCCTTACACCCTATAAACACAATAGATACTCATTTTAGAGCAAGCGACAGGGTTGGCGCTATCTGACGACCCCTCCTTCTTCATCTAGGAACAATGGACCCCTTTTGAAGACTTAAGTTGTAGAAGTGTAATGCCGACAACTATAGGGCTGTGTTGGTCTTCGCACGATCGTGGTTTGTAAGTTGACTTCTTTCTCCAGTTATTAATAATTATGTACAATATACACAAATGTAGTTATGGGGAACAAATACAGTACCAGTGTTGTTCAATCAAGGCTTGACATAAATTGCATGAAATCATTCGGAGAGAACATTTAAAGTAATTTCATTTGCCGAGTCTCAATCGGCACGTTTCGAAGAATCGGTACCCGCTCCATGGCATAGGGAAGTATGTGTGCATTCACATGGAAGTATACGAAGGCGTGATCGAGGAAATTGCTCAACTGCCTGTGGGCTCAGCAAAGGCTCAGGAGCGAATTTTTAAGCGCGTGACTATTTATTTAAGTGGGTCATTTGCAGGGGTGGGGTAACCTGGAGCCGGAAGTTCGGATTTACTTGGGAAATCTTGATCCCTTGTGGGATAATGATTATTACTTCGAATAGCCTTGTACCGGGAAATATACGAAAAAATAAATATAAAAATTCGCGAGATATATGCTTTCAAATTATAACATGTGTAATTTATGTCATAGCCTTCAATTTGCTATCCACCTCTCACTTAAGTTCCCCATGGAAAAATCCCACGGCATCTGTTTCCCCTTTTTAGTCAAATTAAGGCGACACAAATGACATTTTGAAGCAGACTAAAATGCTCTTGGCAGAAATGTGTGCATACGTGTATGGAGGGGAGAGGGCTATAGACGCGTCTCGAACATCTTCCCACCTGCGTTGCCTGCTCAATCGGCAGATTTGGAGAAGACATGAACGAAAGGGAGGGAAGTGGAGTGGACATCCCCAATGCAATTCTACCCCAATAGCTTTCGTAAATAATACGTCAATAATATTGGTTTTAAAGGTGCGATTGTGATAGAATATCCCATTGATTTATTACAAAGGTCAGTCTTACGTGTATTTCATATGAGAGCATAGGAGTTTGAGACGAGTTCCAGAAAAAAAAATGAAAATTTAGGGAATAAATTCCAAATTTTGGGTAGCGAAAAGTAACTTGTGGTCAGAAGTCTATCAGAGTAAACTTGAAACCAAAGTTGAAGAAGTAGCCCATGAAACATGTCTACATTAATCTTTAAATGTTTGACATATTATTTTCCACCCAAACATGAGATAATGGAGTAAAAGCTCACTTGAACTTTGTTTCAGTGACCAAACAGAATACCTGGCTTTCATGGAACAATGGGAGAAAGTACCACATGGGCCAGGCAAACTGCAAAAGTGCTTGATACCTTATGATATCTTAGCTAAACGTGACAATTTGTATACATACATTATATATACTTTCCAGAACAAGGCTATTTGAAGTAGTAATCACTGTCCCCAGTGACGGAGCTACCATATAGTCAGGGGGGGGGGGGCGGTCGCCCCCCTGACGGACTCAAATTGTCTTAGCTCCCTTTTTACTCTTGTTACCGTACCGAGGCATATGTATCTACCTTCATAAAAGGGCCCCTGCAGCCTATTTTACGCCCCCGCTGACCAAATATTCTTGCCCTACAAACTTTGAAGCCCCCCTACATGCCATTCTTGCCCCCTTTGACTGAATTCCCTTCCTCCGCCACTGACTGTCCCACAAGCGATCGAGATTTCCCAAGTAAATCCGAACTTCCGGCCCCAGGTAACACCACCCCTGAAAATGAGCCACTTAGATGAATAGCCGCGCACTTAAAAATTCTCTCCCGAGCCTATTCTGAGCCCACGTACCGGGAAGTTGAGCAATTCCTCGACCACGGCTTCGCACACATCCACTGTGAATGGAACTTTTATGCACATATTCCTCCCTATGCCATAGAGCGGGAATTCTGAGAACCGTGCCGACTAAGGCTCGGTTAATGAAACCTCTTAAAAGTTCTCTCCGAAAGATGTCATAGAATATATGTCAAGCCTCGATTGGACAACCATATATATTTACAAAAACGATTATTTGCTCATTTTACACCAAAATTTCTAATTATGCTTCGAAATGAGGTCTAGGTGAAAGCAACCCATGTAACACCAATTTTCATTCGAAGTACATGATTTTTGACGATTTCGAAATGTTTTGACGTCATAATTTTGGGGAATTTCTCCCAAATAAAACGTCATTTCATGTCACACAAACGCGGTTTACGACAAAATTATGGACCCAAATAACACCAACTCTTCCCCTTCTGCTACCTATGACATGCAGAAACGCGTTTAGCCATTTCGATATATTTGTGGTTAGAAGTATTTATCCTTTATATTATGTAAAATTGGGGTGAAAAGCAAATTTTTGCCTAATGACATCAATTCCGGTAAATTAATGTTTTACGATAAAATTAAAAGGTGTGCCCAATCAAAAAAGGATTCACTGTGTGTGTAATAGTATTGACATCACAAATCCAAATTTGCCGGACCTTAAATCACAACCCCGAGCCCTACACATTAAGCGAAAAACCGAACACTAACCAAACACCCATACACTGTAACGCTTTGTGAAATTAATAATCGAAACTTTTCGCTATGACTAGTACTACATCTGTCCCCCATAACTAAAATTGTATATATTGTATATAATTAATACGTCAACTTACAAACCACGATCGTGCGATGAACAACACAGCCCTATAGTTGTCGGCATTACACTTCTACAACTTAAGTCTTCAAAAGGGGTCCATTGTTCCTAGATGAGGGAGGAGGGGTCGTCAGATAGCGCCAACCCTGTCGCTTGCTCTAAAATGAGTATCTATTGTGTTTGTAGGGTGTAAGGCAGGTCTATTTTGATGTAATTTTCCATGACTCAAACCCAGGGCCTATTTCTCTGCTAACATTATAACTTGACCTTTAACGTTATCTAATTAGCATATCAATATGAATACTAATATAACCCAGTATTTAGCAGTTGACATTATATTTACAGAATATTAGAACAAAATCTCACATCAGTTACTGACTGGGCCATAAATATATGGAGAAACGAGATTTTTGATAAAAAGAGGGCGCCCTTTGAACTTTAAACGTCAAAATGGCGCAGAAAAGCCCTGATATGGCCCGTATACCCTCGATTTTCGGAATCGGCGACCCAAAATTGACCAAATCCACTTGGTCTCATAAATTTCGCTTTCGGGTGACGATACCCCCCGCCCCCCTTCTCCGCCTGGTTTATAAGTAAGGTCCATTTAAAACCCGAACTACCTCCCTGATCGTAAAACTCTGTCTAACTAACCTCCCTAACTTTATCGTTAAGTGCCCACGCTCGAATCAAAGTCCACTGTATGAAGTGTGCAATCCATAAGACAAATTCTATCACATATAGATCACCCTGCCTTATCGAGTTAAAAGGCATAAGCAGTCGAAAAGATTAAGTAATGTTGAATCAACAGCCATATGTTACAAATGCTGATTCATTTCTGATCCAAAGAGTATTTTTTATGATAATTTACTACAAAATATTATTATTTAAGGGTAAACCAAAGAGCAAATGCTTAACAATTATGTGAGGAGATATTATTACAATATTCGCAACAACAATCAATGAAATAGGATAGTATTTTCCAAATTGTAGGTGCTGCGTTTCAGGTAAATTTGTATCCTCTGAGTAACAAAGCTCTGCTTCTTATGAAAAAATCAAAGTCAGTCTTTGGAAAGATTAGAAATAGGAATTGAAAAAACTTACATGGGATCGACGTTTTCAACACATCCAGTTTATTCATCACCCAGGGATCTTCCCCATTCAGTTCCTGTGGTAGGACTTAAATTGCTACTATTAAATAAATATTTTCTGATCATTTGTTCATCTATCTTTCTGTCATTACATCCATTATCTGTAAAAATGCTTAGTAAAATCAGCACAGTACACGAATATATTGCTGAACGCGGAAACTAAATACAGTTTAATTCTCTACAAACTTTCTTTCAAATGTATCTCAAACGTTTTATTGAAACAAATGCTAATGGGTATTAAGTACATATTGTATTTGGTTGAAATTAAAAATGAAACCAAAAATAAACACCGACTACGACAGGCATTAATTGATAAAAGTGACTCGATATCAATCTTCTTTTTTCGGCTACTTTTCAACGTAGCTTTTCTTGTTCTTTTTATTTATCAACAAAATAACTGTTTTATTCTATACGAACAATGATGTAGTAAATGTTTAAGAAGAAGCAGAACTCCTGTTATATTCTGTATATACTTCTACAAATATATTTCATCTCTTAAATTATGCTATACTTATGGGGCTTAGGAAATTCGTTTAATGGAGGACTTCTTTTTGAGAGACTAAGCTTAAAACCCCTAGTATGGAGGACAAAGGAACACCGGGTTTCAAAAGTGGGGAGAGGGATGAACGGAGGTCAAACGTAATGTGGAGCAACAAATTTTCGCATTAGAAAATTCTGCCCTTAGACAGCTCAATATATATTCAAAATGTCGCGTATCCCTTAGAAAGGGATTTTTACTATTTTCTGATTCTCTGAGGTTTACTTAATGCTACCAAAATTTGACCTGGGTCAGTTCCAAAATGGCCGACAAACACAATCTTGGTACCATGCATAAATGTTGCGCATTGAGAACCTGTCATATGTTATCTACGCAGTGACCGACTCAAGGTACCGACCGACTCAAGGTAGACGTAAGTTTATTCTGTAGACTTTTACAGTGCCTCAGAATGTTAGACTGGGGGGGGGGGGGGGGCTTAACGAGGCGTGACTAATAGGTTAGGAAACCGGCGGAGCTTACACATGGTCAGAGGGCACTACGGGCCCTGATGAACCAAAATTACTTGTCAAAATTACTCTGTTTAAACGCGTTACTGCAGGATTTTCTCGCCGCCTCTGGGCAAAGAGGCCAGTGGTACAACGGGAAAAAGGCCAAGGTCGGCTGGACTTGAACTAATTGGTTGGAAACTGGGCCGTTAAACTCTTATCTAACTAATTAACTAACTCTGACTAGACCCCTTAGCTCCGCCACTGTGGTAGAGTTACTTTTAGGGATTAGGGGTGATTTAGGGTTAGGGATATAGTCAGGGCTAGTAATTAGGGGTGGATAAGGCTCTACGGTAGGTTTCCGCGTAACCTTAAGCCCAAACCTTAATCCCATAATCAGTTGCAGCGCCGTTTGTCAAAATAAGGAGGGGAAATCAAGGGTGAAGGAAACTGTTGGGGCTAAAATCTTCGCGCACAGATCGAATCACGGGCTCCTGCGGGTGGAGACCAGGGCAAAGTATCCCACCGGGACAAAACCGCCAGAAGCTGTGAAGTTTTAGCCTGTCTCTGGGTGAAAATTATAATTCCCTTAAGAGGGATATTAAGTAGCTTTTTGCATTTGACCCAGCTCCTAATTGACCGCACTCCGGGATAACTATGGGCAAGGGAAAAATCTTCAGGGGCAAACGCTCAGGCCTCATGTCCACCGTAGGGCCGCCATTGCCAATTAATTAGTGTTACCTAACATTTTACGGCCATGTTTCTTGATAAAACGGTTGTTTGAAGTTTATCAAGGGGTTCTATAGATTAAAAATTTAACCGCTACACGTTTCGAACTGTGGTTAGTTAATGGATCAGCAATTGATCATAATTGGTCAATGTGAGACGGGGAAGGCAGTATCCCTTTCTCACGAGTGAAGGTACCCCTTTCTCACGAGTGAAGGTAGCACATATTCTGGGAAAGACCCAGAGTCAACATTCGTAACTTCACGCGAAAGTTGTAATAGTGTTTTTATTTGTTGGGTGTGAATACTTTCGAAGGTTGGTTCCCATGACAAAACAAGATATGTTTCAGCTGTTTTGCTTTTAACAACTGTCCAGTGTTACGACCTGTTAGTCTAGTAGTATGGTTTTAATTTTTTTTTTTTTTTTGAATGATAGAATAATTTTTGAGAGGTCCGAAGAGTTCGAAAATTGGGAAGGCGAACACACAAGAAATGGAGAAGTCTAGTAATTTATGTAAGAAAACAATAAACCAATATATTACAACTATCAGAACTGGTAATTTTTACAAAAATGGAATTAATTACAGTTTACATTAACAGTTACTCAAAACGTACTCAACCACGCTGTTTCTTGTGCTGATGCTTTAACGCGACGATCTGCGACTTGCGTAGTCTCTGCACCGCGTGAATTTTAGATTTCAAACTGCGACTGCAACTGCGGTAATCAACTACCCAGGCTTGTGTTGTCTTTATATCGTGAAGTCTCCCCTTGGGATCTGACGACTCTCTGTTTTTCCCAGCAAAATCGACAGTCACCTCTTCTCTAGTGATGACTCCGGACCAAACGGGACAGGATGAACCAACAAAACAGCAATAAACAATCAGTGGCGGAGCTAGGGATTTCGGTCAGAGGGGGCGAAAATGGTCTACAGGGGCGCTTCGAAGGAGTAAATACCCTATGCCTCAGCACGATCGAAGCCACGGCTTTTTGCAATGGTGATGTCGCGTGTGTGTGTGTGTGTGTGTGTGTGTATGTGTGTGTGTGTGACGCCTGCTTGTAAACACGATATCTCAAGAAGGGTAATGCCCAGGGATCTCAAACTTGCATGTAGAATGTCCACATTGATTAGATGGTCCCTATTTTTTGGTAGAGGTCAAAGGTCATTTGGGGTCACAAGAGGTCAAAATGTAAATACCTTGGAAATTTCTTGTAAACACATTATCTCCAGAAGGAAAAACGTGAGCAATCTCATACTTACCATGCTGATTGTCCATATGGAGTAGATGGTCCCTATTGTTTTTGATGGAGGTCAAAGGTCATTTGGGGTCACCAGAGGAAAAAAGGTCAAAACCTTGTAAACACTGTATCTCAAGAAGGGTAAATGTGAGGGATCTCATACATAGCAGGTGGATTGCCCATATTAAGTAGATGATCACTATTATTTTTGGTGGAGGTCAAAGGTCATTTGGGGTCATCAGAGATGAAAAGCTCAAAAACTTGTAAACACCATATGTCAAGAAAGGTAACTGCCAGGAATCTCATATTTACCAAGTGGATTGTCCATATTGAGTAGATGACCCCTATTGTTTTTATTGGATGTCAAATGTCATTTGGGGTCATCAGAGTTCAAAACATCCAAACCTTGCAAACAGTACATCTCAAAAGAGTATATAACTGTTGAAGTTAGTATCCATGAGCAGTTAGGGTGAAAGGGTAAGAATAATTTGGCATGGGTAATGTAATAGGCATAGGTATATAATTTTTTGGAACAGTTTATCAACTTCACTATGTAAATTCTTTAGTGAGGTCATTTTGAAAATGTATTTGTAAAGTACTGAAGCAAACTCATAGGAAGAAGGTCTTAGGTGCACAAAAAGGCACATCACATGGTAGTTACTGTACAGTATGTTGATTCTGGCATGAAATTGTGCCCTGTTATTACATTAAATTCCAAGTATTAATACATGAAAAAGTGGGCAGAGCAAAATATAAAATCTTAAAAGGCAAAGTCTGTTCATCAGGCTGGCATCCATGCTTCAACGCTCAGGGGTATGCTGATTTTGCAGCCACAAGTGAATAGATTTTCATGAAACTGATGTGGAACATGTGAGTTAAAACGTCAGTCTGTATAAGGGTCATTTAGGGACATTGTCTGAAAATATTAAAAGATACTTCTATGCACACTAAGTAGATGACTGATGTGAAACTTCATAAGTGTAAACTTTGAACAGAGGGTACTCTGTGTGATGCACAAGAATCTCTTTAATACCTACATTGCTTTTTCCTTAAAGGAAACCTGAAGAAAACATTAAATTTAGTGGCAAAAAATGCTAATATTTGGCAGTCCTTATGCCTACTGTCCTCATGAGGACATGTGCATGCAAGCATGCATGAATTGGAAATGGGAATCGATTAATTAGATATACCACAGTTAATTAGCTTTACAAAAAAGAACCTAATTAATACTGATCATTTGGTATCAAATACCCTGCAGTGCACATGAACTGTCATTGCCTAATAGAGTGAATCAAATTGTGACTGACCCATTCTTTGCCATTTGGTCACAGTTATCTGGCCTTATTTTTCACAGTTGACTGCCAGTTATCCCCACAGTGTCCTGAAGGATTACCTCATACAAACATACAGCTCAATTGACTTAAGCTTTTTCTGTATAAGTGGTGTTAATTGACTCTTATAAAGCCTCTGAAGAAAGCTTATTTTTATCTCAGTACATAACAACCATGACAGCCCATTGTTTGTATAAACTCCTATTTCCTGCCATTCTCTGCAGGCATTTAGTACTCTATTTGTGGTCAAAATGTCAGACCTCCATGAAAGTCACACCTCTGCAAAATCAAGCGTAAAATAACTGTCCACATTATCTTGTCTCATTTGACCACAAATAAAATTTGTTTGCCTAGCCATTGTCTGGAGATGGAGAAGTTCATGTACACTTGATCAAGTTTCTAAACTGAAAGTCATCTTAGAAATACTGTAGCTTGACACCCTTCAGAAATAGTGTCCTTTACATAGAATCTTGTGCAATTGAACAAATAGTGCATTTGTATTAGGATTTTTGTTGAACACAACTTTAAATATTGGTGTCTATCTCGATTGATGTTTCTGCTTTACAGTTTCAATATGCTCTACAGCGATTATTTATCATTTAGTTTCATTCTAGAATTTGTTTTAAATTTTTGATAGCATAAAATGTATCAGCATACTACTTGCCTCATCTCTGCATATATCTGGATAACCGCACCAAAAAAGTAACCCCTGCGTGAAGGATTATAGTTATGTCAGATATCGTCATCGAGTGGGAATTCTTGTCTCACATTTCATTTTTATTCATGTCACAAACCCCCCCCCCCCCAAAAAAAAAGTGTATCATTAAGCTTAATGCGTAGAACCATTGCTTCAAGATTACCCTTAATGACACTTTTCAAAAGTATTAAGATTTTATTTTGCGTTGCTGCTGTCGTTTAAAATTAGTTCAGGTAATAAGAGCAACTATAATGTTGTATTCTGTGTATCAAACAAGGAAAACTTGCACTGTGTTATGCTGTACCTACAGTATAAGTAGACAAAAGGCAAATTTAAAAGTCTTGTTAAATTATGGTTTAATAGGGATATCAGCTTTTGTTAATTTGCAAAGGATACCATAGACAATGTGTGGGGCATTTCCCCCATAAAGCAAAAATTGCCGTGGCTAATAGCCAAGGTTACACATCTCTGTTCAGATGTCTCTTTTGGTCCCACATACCCCGCAACACCCAGTGTTAACTCGTGTTTACAATCAGACAAAACCGCAGGCTAACCCCATGTTTTCTAGTCCGTGTTCTCAAGTACCCAGTGTTTCGTTGATTGGATAGTGTTACCATAGTAACGAGGTCAAATATTTCACACACCGATTACAGTAAAATGTAAGAAAATACCTGTATAAGTGCCATAAATACCTGTGACCTTGCTTGATTAAAACAAACACGATGTTTAAAACTGCTTAACCCTGCGATTTGAGGTTGATCGAAATTTAAACACAGTGTTACCTTGAGCGTGGGTATGTGAGAACACAGTATTTGATCCAATGCATGTAGGAGAGTGTGTGGATGAGGGCTTGTGTAAACACTAACCTCAATGCAGACTTTTCGAAACATAGAGGCATCGGAACACAGAGACTTCAGAATGGAGAGCTGTCCCCCTTGACCAAAGTTTTGATAAAAATGGTTTCAAAATACCGCTTTATCAAGTAATGAGACAAAACAGTTTTCTGGCATGTTAAAGCTATGTGAGAAATTCCTCTTGTTTGTGGAGATCAAAGGTTTGAGGTGACAAAAGATAAAACCCTTTAGACATAATATTTTCAGGGGGAAAAACTGTGAGCGATCTCATACCATGGAGGTAGTACTTCCATACTCATAGTGTACTAAGCTTAATTTTGAATTGCTCATGTTGATGGACGTGTTGGTGAGGTGATCACTATTGTTTTTAAGGGGTCGAAAGGTCATTTTGGGTCACATGAGGTCAAAAAGTTTTGGCCTTACTAGTATGATATCTCAGTTAAGTATGATAATTGTATGGGATCTCATGCATGTCATGTTTGTTTCCATGTTTGCTATGATATATCATATGGCAAGGAATCACTAAGCCTGTTGGCTTTCTAGTCAGACTTCCATTTGATTTTCCCCACCTGGTAGAAGACACTTTGCCATTTCTCCTCAGCAAGTTTTCTATTAAAGCATGTTTAAATTTCTATTCGTGGGCCTCCGCAGAAGATAAATCGGGGGGGGGGGGTACGAAATTCTTTTAGATGGGAAAAAGCTCCGCACCACCATGAGTTGGCTCGGATCGCAAGAAAATTTTGGCCCAAATTGCCCCCTAAGATCGCTGGAAATGGTTTTTCTAAAGCCTGTTTACCGCATATACACAGGGAGAACACTGAGTAAACTGTTAAAAAATGTTGATGCTAATTTGTGCTGGTCTTTTTCTTCATGTTTCCTTCGTTTTTTCAGGTTTTTTATTTTCCATGGGAGGGCAAGTCCCCCCCCCCTTGCCCCAACCTGCGGACGCCCATGTTTCTATCCCTCTCTTTCACATTCTAGTAGGAAGGCGGTCATTATATTTTGTGTTATTGTCAGGTGTCGATTTAAGATTTAAATGTAATAATGGGCTACTTTGTGAAGATAAAGATTAAACCTGCTGGTTTGGAATGGTGTGGAAGCTATTTTGGTATCTTTGTAAACTTTTTTATTGTCTATGTTAGCAATTATCCCTGACAGCAAGAGAGATATTTGCGCTACAATTATTGTTGCGCCCTTTGCGACATCCCTTATTGGCCTGGAGGGTGAATTAAATGTCAGTGTGTTCATTTTGTAAACTTTAAACACGCTTGGTGTGGAAGCAATTAACTTAGCATAAACAATCATATAGTGCGTATAAAGCATGAAGATACGTTTCGGCAAAACCTATCCCTATATCACAGAAGATAACCCTTTTCATCAGAATAAAGCGCAGATAGCACAGTTACTGGTGGCTGTTTGAGCATTTTGTTATCTGGGCCTTAAAAAACGTTATTAAAAAATGTCTTTTGCCAATCATGGTGCAAGAGTAAAGTATGTTTAAAACCTAAAAAGGGCGCCGACAGACGATTTGGTCCGTCAGGGGGGCCACCGCCCCCCTGACCATATGGCATCTCCGCCACTGTAAACAATGAAGGAGCAGTCAGAACTTCTATCCGACAACCTCTTTCGGTAAATGCTTCCTTCCAAAGGAGACTGGAACTTCTCCAACTCTCCGACGACAAATATTGCTGAATAAACAGAATTTACAGCAAAAGCTCACTCCAAAGACTTCGTTGAAATCACGGAAATAACTTTTCTCAGAACCGACATGAATTTGTCCTCCCAAATCTGAATGTCGCATACTTCCAGATCAGGAAACGGTCCTAGTTTAAATACAGTTCGTTCTCAAATTCTGGAACGTTCTACATCTTGCAGGTAAGTTTCGAAAATAACATGTTTACAACTTCCGTGATGAAACTGCACATTCCTCTGATGTATTTCCAAGAAGAATACATGCTGTAATCAACGCGTTTGCTTCTCGAATGTTCGGTGAACGTCAGATCACAAATTTGACCTGCTTTCATCACAGAATTCATCACAAACGAAGCTCCTAGAAACATCGCTTAACTACCACTCAGCGTGGCGTGATCGCGGCAACCAATAAACAACATGGTGAGTGCTGTAACATACTAATATTAGGTCTTACGTATAAATAATCTATATATACATACATATATTCTAGAAAGTCTCGAACTAATCACATCGGGTGTCAATGACCCGTCCTAGTTTTTGGTTCGTTGCGGTAGCAAAGGAACCTATGTAGTCAGGTTGGCGTGTGTGTGCGTGTGTATGTGTGTGTGTGTGTGTGTGACACTTGCTTCGGTACGCTCTAACTCAACAAGGGAAGGTTGGATGGAACTTGAATTTAGTACATAGATTCGTCATAGGGAGAAGGTGTGCCCTATCGTTTTTGGTGGAGGTCAAAGGTCATTTGGGGTCACCAGAGGTCAAAAACTAGAAACCTTCTCAACAGAATATTTCTAGTTAGGAAACTTGGATAGATGTCATACTTGGTGTGTGGATGTGTTATGGTGTAAGGATGAAATTGGATATGTTCGGTGAAGGTCAAGGGGTCATCTGAGGTCACCAGGGGTTAAACACTGAAAAACGTTTTAACACAGTATTTTAAGGTAGGAAGGACAAATTTCAAATCAATCTGTGTTAGGTTAAGGTCAAAGGTCATCAAGGTCACTGGAGGTCAACTGCTGGAAATGTTATTTAGAAAATCTTGTAAGCTAGATAAAGATAGTTTCAATAGGTTTTTTATCTCACCTGGTTTTGCATGCTTACGCACCCAAACACCTTAGAAATTTGTCTTTTATGTTCGTTCAGTAATGATTCCTTCGGGTTGTACACATATTTTGGATCATTCAAAGTTTTAAGAGGGCAATAACTGAAATCTGTAGATTTCACTGAGCACAGGTCACTCTGCATTAAACTGGTCTCTCTGCCAGTGGAAGCAATGCATGGATTATACAGTATGTCTCTTTAATGCTTCTGTGCTCTGTGGGGTAACCTAATCCTCATTCTGTTATCACACTTATTAATCACTTGCTTTCTGCTCTACTGCTGAATAAACCCTGTTTTCTGTGTAGATGTAGCAAACAGGACAAATGGTAGATTGTTTTAAAGTAATAGCAAGTTTTATTTGAGAGCAGGTAAAAATAACTTGTGAGAGAAATACAGAGTGTGTTTTTCTCTCTCTGACCACATTGTGTATCATTTATTGGTGATAATATCAAGTTTGATTACAAGCATAAATACGTATGGAAATGAGGTAGTGTTTTTGAAGGATCACCAAGCATTACAAAAGTTGAATGTCAGTAAGGCCACAGAAATTTAATCTTTGATTTCATGTAATACTAGTACTAAAATACCCCTTGTGAAGATGTTACAAACATTGAGTATGAACTTTTGCTTAGCTCTATTTCACAGACTGGCTGTACAGTTCTTATAATATCCAGCAAGGAACCACAGTGCTCATTGGGCTCTTGTTTGTACTGACGAGGCCTTCGAAAATAATTTGCTGAATAACACTTGGCTTCCAATACAATATAATAAATAACCATTCATGTGCTAGGCCATTACCTAGGTCCTCGTAACACCAGCGCTTCGTCTGTAGCACGAGTTCGTTCTCATCGTAGGTTTACTATATTAATAATTGAATCTAACAGAGCTTCAAGTAAATTGCCCATCGTCCCAAGTTAGTTATTCACTTCCCAAAATCAATGTGCGAATCGTCTTAAAAGGAAATATTCCAAATGTTTTGACCTTTTGTAGGCAATGATAGGTTGTGTGTGTGTGTGTGGGTGGGGGGGGGGGGGGAGGTAGACACGTAGCCTAGAGTGCTTGACCTTTCTTTAGACGCTTTTTTGTCCCATCGCAAACCCCTCCCATGATATAATTTTGGCTACATTCCTGTTGGGATTTGCGGACTTAAATAATGTTTCAGACCGTTTTCACTCGCAAGAGAGAGAGAGAGAGAGATTCTTGGCGTACTCATGGGGTACTAGCTAGGAGGTATTATTAGATGAGATCCATCGAGGACCTTTTTCTTTGATCCCCCAAAGTTGTCGACACTAATCTCTTTTGTGTGTTGTTCTTTATGACTCAATTGGCTAAACAGATATTAGGAACTATAGTTCAAGCACGGAAAGTAGTCTGCTAGATGTCGAAAAGCAAATCGGGAAGTTTGTCCCTTGCATAAATGTTGCGAGTCGCTTTAGGGTCTAAATTAATTTGACGGTTTGGACGCGTTTGGACGCTCATTACAACCGAGTTGTCTTATTCCCTGTATTTGAATCTATTTGGGTGTGCCTTTCACATGACGTAAGCGATATGCGAGTAAAAATGAAAATCTGACAGCAATACTTAGACTTCCTCTACTTTCTATTGGCATAAATCTATTTGTCTATAGCCAAAACAGTTGTGTTCATTGGCAATAGACAGTCGTTTGAAATGTCGGGAAAGTGTTTGCCACTTCACTCTCGTCGACTCTATGTTTGCCTACAGGCAACCAGTGGCGTAGCCACGTGGGGGGGGGGGGGCTGGGGGGCCTAGCCCCCCCAGATTTTCTCCAGGCCCCCCCCCAGATTTTTTGCGTCCTGATAGAGTAACTGAAAAAAATAAAAATAAAAAAATGTGCAAAAATTAAAAAAAAAAAAAAATCATGGATGAATGTGTGTAAAACACATTTTGTCCGCACGTATGAAATCAAGCAATAACTTTAAAATGCCTGCTTTCACTAAATTAGATAGGCCTACCGTTTGTGATCTGCACTGTCGTTTATTGCATTTCACTTCGAAGATGAAACGAAAGTCTCGACGACAAACTTTAATGTGACTTTGTTAGGTTAAGACCCTTTCTGCCTTTCGGATGGCTGATTGATTTATTGAAAATAAGGCAATAGTACACTGGAGACCACTCTTACACGACCATTCCTATACTTTATTATACACAAAATATGCCGTAAGCAGATAAGGGTAAGGTACTGCCTTCGGATAATTCTTCCCTTCCATCCTTAACAAGAAGGCCTATGTCGTGCCTCACTCTTGCCCATGACAAGTGCCACTGTAGGACGATTTCTTTTCGACAAGTCCTCTTTTTACTAGTTGGCACTGGCGTCCGGGGGATTTGTAAAATGTCCACAAGGTCCGGAGTTCATGTGTTTCCCACATGATCCATACTTCTGCTTTGAGGTTCAATTATTTTGAGGGATTTATTCGTAGTATTTTAATTTTGACTACGTAATGTACCGATGAACAAATACTGCACCATTTTGCACATTGTTTCTTTGGTAGTATGTATGTCTCTTGTAAAATCTCTACAAAAACTAAAAATATTTTAATATTTTTCATGCTCCCCAAAAAGGGAAAATCCGAAAACCCAGGCCTATAATCAGTTCAAAGTTTTGCCAAACATAGCACCATTTTGCATCTAGGAAATCTAACGCAAAGAAAGTTTCTCAGAAGGGGACACAACTACTTTTGGTTTTCCTGTTAAAGGGTGAGGTACTGCCTTAGGTAAGCTGAAATCCATTCAAATATTGCCGCATTTGCGGCTGGGTACATCCAGTTTAAAACACGTGGGAAGTGCCGTTTCCGGCCATCTGGAGGGGTTTTAAAGCCCAAAATTTTCTTGTACGCTACGCGCCAACTGATAGTGGCGCTCCGCTTAGATTCAAATATTGCCGCATTTGCGATCTACGTGCTTCTGAAGTTTACAATTTTTCCCAAGGGGAAGGGAGGTACCGGCTCCCTTTAGTCTCATCCCCCAGGCCACAGATCAGAAGTGCCAAGTTTTGGGGTCCCTAAAAAGTGTATGTATTGCCATTTTTCATAGACTGATTTTTTATTCTCATTATTGAGACATCGCAGACATGAGATTCGTATTTCAAGGCTGGGTACATCCAGCTTAAAACACATGGCAAGTGCCGTTTCTGGCCATCTGGAGGGGTTTAAAGCCCAAAATTTTCTTGTACGCTCCGCGCCAACCCATGGTGGCGCTCCGCTTAGATAGTCTTGCCGTGCCTGACCCTCGGAGGTACCAGGCCCCCCCCCACTTGTTACCTAGGCCCCCCCCCCCCAAAAAAAAATCCCATCCTGGCTACGCCACTGCAGGCAACGGCATAGTTCCAAATAGTCCCTTAAGTTCAATTATTCCCATTGCAGGGATTTAGTCTCCACTTTGAGATCAATGTAACTGGATTGTCATAAAGCATTGATTTCGGTGGATCTTCAAATGATAACCTCCCAGGGACTAAAGGCCAACTTTCGCCTTTTTGGTAAGGTCGTTGGTAATGCTACGGCTGAATATACGGGTCAAAATCCTTTGTGCGGTGTTAGCTCCTTTATTGACTTAAACTCATTCTGTCAGACTTCTGTTGTGACGGATTTTACCGACAGGGTTGTATCCGAATTTTTTTCTTGGAGTGCGGAAGACAAACTAGGAATAACCAGCATGTGGCTATCAATTGTACGTTTGGTCATAAGAAAAAACCTTAAAAAATATTTGCACCCAACAAATTAAAAAGTCTTTCAATGTTTCGCATGAAATCACGAATTTCGAGGGTTTCTTTTGAAAATGTCCTAACGATCATATGACATGAAATTGACAAAGTTGGGTAATTGGTGTGAAAAACAAAAAATCATTTAAGAAAAGTGCCGCGATTCCCTCCACAATCCGTCAATTATTGACCATGTAACAGGGTAATTTCTGATTGCACTTAATCATGCATAAACAGTGGCGGAGGAAGATGTTTTTTATTTGGGGGGGGGGGGGCACAAGTTTTCGGCAGGCGACATAATGGTGACGCCCTAAGGCGTCCGGTTTTGCGCGAAGCACAAAACCCCATCGGCGTGGGGTCCAGGGGGCCGCGTAAGGGCCCCTGGTGGGGTTCATGGGGCAAAGCCCTGGTAGGGGTCCATGGGGGGGGGGCTTGATACTTTTGTAGGGGGTGGCTGGAGTTTACTATCTAAGCGTATCGCCACCATTGGTTGGCGCGGAGCGAACAAAGAAAATTTTGAATTTTGAAACCTCCCAGATGGCTGGAAATGGCATTTGCCAAATTTATTTGTCTCTAATTCTGGTGAGAAAACATTGTGATTTTTCTAAGATTAAAACACACCTTTGAGATACTGATTAGCTCAGTTCATTACTCCACTGGACTATCCTAGTATCGCAAATCCGGAATCCTGCTGAATGTTGCCAGCAGCTGTTCCAGTGAACGCCTGAGTAAGGTATTTCCAGAGGCGTAAGGGAGCATTTCAGTTGGAGGGCAGAAGATTTTTGCCCGAAAAATGTAATTCTACCCGTAAGAAAGTCAAAGCGGAAAATTTGAAAATTCGTACCTCTCAGACAGTCAAAAATGACATTTCCCAGGCTTGTAAAGGAGATCCAAGCAGTCCCTATGTTAAGTTTCAATTGCAGATAAAAGTACGTTCGTTCCAAACTAAAATTCAGCCAGAAAGACTATAAGCGAAGCGCCACCATTGGTTGGCGCGAAGCGTACAAAATATTTCTAAATATCCGACCCCTCAGACAGTTGAAAATGGCATTTCCCGGGCTTATAAGGGGATCTAAGCAGAAGCTGTTTTGAGTTTCCCTTTGTAAAAAATGATCACTTGAAATTGAGCGAAACGTACAGGAAATTTTGAAAAATCTGACCACTTCAGACAGTCAAAAATGTCATTTCCTATGCTTATAGGGGGTCTTAGAAGTCGCTAATTCTAGCTTCTGTTTGCACAAAAATGTTCACTTGAAACTAAAATGCTGCTAGGAAGACTTTCTGCGCGGAGCTTCACCACTGGTTGGCGCGAAGCGAACAGAAAATTTTGAAAAAATAGACCCCTGAGACGGTCAAAAATGACATTTCCCAGGCTTATAGGAGGATCTAAGCAGTCGCTATTTGATCAGAAAATTACCAGATAAAATGTTTCACTACCAATCGATGAAATCGTCCCGCATATTTTCGGGGAAACTTCAAACCGGAATTGAAAACATGATTATGATTTTTCCTCTATTCCGACTCTTGGCTAAATTCAATATATATTGAAAAAAATGTGTGCCCGAACGACTATATGTGGTTTTACTTTTGAAAAAATTAGGCCTATGGGGATCTTAGCAGACGCTATTTTGATCAGAAGAACCGGATAAAATGTATCACTACCATTGGATGAAATGAAGTAGATTATTTTTCTTCTATTAGTAACACTTATTGACAGAACTGTCACATTACAAGGTGTGTTGAAAAGAATTTTCAAGCAGACTTACGGGAAGACATTTTCATCATTAAAGTATCGAAAAACAAATTACCCGATTCTCATAACCGTTGCCCGTATTTGGCTCTAGAGCAGGATAGATGGCAAACTTTTGGTCACCTGAACACTCTCCTGTCCAACTGTTGAATTAATTGAAAACGTTCCAGCATTTTTTAACCTTTGCCCGAATATTTGACCATTTCGGGCAAATTTTTGCAAGACTACAGTGTGAAGTTAGGATGATGAAAACCCCTTTTTCACATTCCACCCAAATGTGTCGCAGATCTTTTTTATTTTCCATGAAAATTGTATTTTAAATATAGCGTCTTCTGTTTTTCGGCAAAGATTTGAAGCTATTAAAATAATCGGCCATTTCGGGTATTGTGTAACACAAGATTTAAAAACAGTCTCAAGAATAACTGTGCATTTTAAGCCACAGGTTTCCCAAATGTGTCGCAATTTTTTTTTTATCTCTTAACCTTTCGTGACTATGTTACCCTTACTATGATACTTTTCCATTTTCGGGCAAATGCTTGAAAGAATTTGGATATTCAACAATTTCGGGCATTGTGTTGTGATTATCTGTGAAGTAACGGTCATAGACTTTTGAGCTAGTAGACCCAAATATTCTACCCACCACACCAAGTATGATTTTGGAACGATTTTGTGCATCCCCAGGAATTGAAACGAATCCCTACATGAGGTAGTAACATGGCAGATGCTAGGAGCACACTTTAATCCACACCAATGTAGCCAATTTTAGCCACTCCAAATCTGTCAGAAAATTATCCATCCTGAAACCCGACAAGTAAAAAGTCAAGAGATTCTGAAGATATGAAGCTTGTGACAGTGTACCTGAATTTATTCCAAAATTCAGAGTGAGACACAATTGCAGAATAGCCTGCAACTGTTTTAAGGGCGAAAATAAACTCTCCTACAGGTTATCGTTAATGAGGGGTCCAGGGGGCGAAGCTCCTGGAAGCTTTGCAACTTTTGCACTCTGAAAAGTAATATTTGAGCCAAAGAATAGCCGAAATGTGATTAAAGCAACTTATATTTGTTTAATTGATTTTGAAAAATTTATTTTGCGACATTCAGTTATTGGGGGGGGGGGCATGCCCCCCAAAATATCATTAAAAAAATACTGGGGGGGGGGGCAGGTCTCACCTGGCCCCCGCTTCCGCCGTCTATGATAAACATGAACTCAATATGCAAATCGTGTGATGTCGGGGGGGGGGGGGGACATGCTATATATGGCTTATATTATCCTTTGTTTTGCAATCTTCATTTTAAGTAAATTTATTACATCAGTTTGTTTTGTGGGTTTATCTTTAAAGTTAAATTGTGTCCTTGAAAATTATCAGTATCAATTACCAAAACATTTTAACTATCTGAGGAGTTATTGATAGATAATTACTATAGCGCTAACAAAAGAAACAGCTCAAAACCTGTGGCTGTTTCGAGTCTATAAAATTAGCTTAGTACAATGAACTTAGCAAAACTCGTTATCTCTAATCGGTGCAGTGAACAACCAAAGATGACGAACCTTTTATATTTCCCTATCAACAAAGATTTTTAATATGTAAATTTCTCATTCCTAAAATCGATAAAAATTACAAGGTTGTTTTGAATGTTCACCTCCCTTGAATTTGCGCGGTAGGATCGCAATGCATCACTGGAGATATTTAAAAATGGCGCCACCCATGACAAAATATTCCCCCCGATCGGGTGAAAATTGATTTCCCCGAAATCGGTCATCCCCCTAACTGTTTATGCAGATGGACATTTTTTTAATACCCTTTGGGATTTGCCCGAGTTTTGTCAACGATAATTTTTTTTTTATTTTTCCAGAGGATACAAAGAATATACTTTGAAACCAAAGGGATCCAAAGGGAATGTACCATCGCAAAAAACTTTCAAAGTCAAGCATAGCCACATGGAAAACTCTGATGATTGTTGTGATTATCTCTAGGATTACAAGTTATTTTTAAAGCTCCCGACGAGATTGGAATAATTTCCCGACGGGATGGGGGAGCAGTCTTGTTCACCCGATGGAAGGCCATGGAACCATGCATGCCCTCATATCCCCGGTGGCTCCACCCCTGGAAAATGTCCTCTGATCGATATAAATGTTTCATGTTTGCAGTCCAGTAAATGCACTGTGACTATTCACATGATGCATCACATGATACATCCAAGAGTTAATTAAATCTCAATTTTACTCTACTTGTTGCGTTTCCCTTTTCCCTGACAGTGATGCGCGGACAGGTTCTACTACGAGGTTTCTCGGAAATCTGAGACCGGGGCGGTTCTGCGGGGGGGGGGGGGGGGGGATTAGGGTGGCTTCATCCCCCCAAAGTTTTCCTAGCCCCCCCCCCCAAAAAAAAATGGACAAATGATTTATGTAAACTATCAGTAAAAAAGACAAATATGAGCTTTTTAAATAATCTCTTACAGTGTAATGTTTACTGAAAAATTGCATGCGTCTTAAGAGTAAAAGGTTTTACGTTGCCGCAACGTTTGTCGTTGTCGTTACCGTTGCCATGCAAAAGTGGACGTAGTTTTAGAGTTCATTTCTGCTGCCAAGACGGCAAAAAAGTTTGCAAATTTTATAACCTCAGCTCCAGCCCAGTGGAAAGACTGAATCTGAAAGCTAACAATGCAAAGAGACAACACCTTTTAAAGTAACGTGAGTGAATTGAGCCCCAATTTAGACCCGGCCTGCCACAATTTAACCAGATAAAATTTTCTGATTCATCTTTATTTTCGGAAGAGTAGGTTTTGAAACACGAGATCTAAAATAAAGAATGTATGGATTCTTTCAGCAAGGCCTGACAAGTGCCATTTCCTGTAATCTGGGAGGCTTTTTTTTGGCAAAAATTTTCTTGGTACGTTACGCGTCAACTGATGGTGGGGCTCCACTTAAATGGTAAAACGTGAATTAGCCCCCAAAATAATGTCCCTAGAACGGCGCCTGTATGAGACTCGGTTCGATAGATAGATCATGGTTTGATCTGATTCTGGAGTGAATGGCCAACTTGAAGGAGGTTTGATGAAGTGGGTCTAAATTATCCATGCTCACCAGAAGAGACTACTTTGCAGCTTGATGAAAAATATTAAAGATCTTTGGCAGTATGACCTGTCATTTACCCTCTCGGGACTCAACTGCAAGCCACGCTTGACTGCTCACACCATGTGAATGTTTATTGCTACCTTGACTGGACGTATCTTTTTTCTTTGCTAATCGTGTTTTATGTCACGTGTATTTATTGTACTTCCCCTTTTCTTTTCCTAATACTTAATCTTTTTCTTTTTTATTTCGTCTTTGTTTTCCGTTCATTTCCTCTTCTTTTTCTTTTTCTTCCTGATTTTGCTCTTTCATTTTTTTTTCGAGAGGAAACTAGATCTGCCCCGGCTCTTCTATCAGGTCACGCAACTGAAACCATCTCTACCCTCTCCCCCTGTTAATATCAATGGCATGTTCCTTTTCAATGGCAGTCAGTGTTAAGAGAAAAGTTAATCGAGAATGACATGTGAAGCTTTTTCCTTGCCTGTTGGTTTAAGTTTAATTTCACATTGGATCGGAAGCTTCCTAAGCCTATGTAACCTATATATACAGGCAGTTTTTCAAATTCTTCTTCTGGTGAAGGGAAACACACTTCAGAACGCAATGCATTATCTGATCTTTTACCACTGGTATGTATTTGACAGGAAATACGTGAAATAATTACAAGTATCACATAATGCGGTGACGTTTTCTCTTGAGAAGGTAGCATAGAAACCTCAGTTGATCAAAGGCGGTGAGGGGTGTAACTGACATCTGAGTTTGTCACATTTTCTTTGCCCTCAAGTGACCTTTGCTTTTATTGCGTTCACAATGAGAGAAAAGGAATTAAGACATACTTGACTGGCCTGTTACCTAACCCAAAGTGTTACAGTAAATTTTCTGTGTATTTGGTATAAGTGGCACTGCCAATCTAATAATCAGATTTGAAACCTCACAAGGTCAAACGTATACTTAGTGTGTGCTTCATTGACTCCTTGTCTCCTTGATGAATTCAGGCAGAGAAAACGAACTTTCAAAAAGTAAGAAGGAAAGTTTCATAATCTGCCCTAAACAGTAATGCCATTTGATCTTTTTTTTTATTAGTAACATCCTTTATCCTTGAACATAATATTACTTTCCGTACATTCCTAGCCACCGTGACTAGATCAATATATTGGTAAAACGGTATTTTTTTACCTTCATTAAAAGGTCTGCCCTGAATGACTATTGATCAGGGCAGATAACTTATCCTGTTAGTTACCTAAATTTGATACACATGAAATAAGTCTTGGAAGATTTCTTTGCAAAAATGTTGTAAAGGTATCACTTTAATTTGTTTCAGTTCTTGCATGCATGTGAAGACGCTAATACATACTCGGATACATGTTAACTGATGAACACCAATGTTTTCTATCAAATGACGCTTCAGAGATACATTTACATACTTTGATTATTTTCTTGTCAAATGCTTTTGATGCGGTGAAATACGTTGAAGGGAAGTTACAGCAGGGTGGTATTTTAATAAATCAGATAAATCAAATAAATCAAATTAAACAAGTGCTTTTTCTGAAAGTTAAAATTTTCAAAGAATTTAACTCCCAAGTATTTAAGAACAGAATGACTTTTAAGTTTATCTAACCCAGTTTAAAAACCATTCGACACCAGCCACAACAGACTGGAAAATTAATTATTTCGAGTAAGTCAACTTGGAAATGTTTCTAACTGGAATAAAATTGAAACTGAAGGAACAATGCTGACGAAAACCCCCTTGCTTTATTCGACGTCGTGCTCTAAAATGTTGAATGATATGAGAACTCCTTCTACAGTGTCGCAAACTTGCAGAGTTATCATGGGTGCACATCATTCTATAATTCTATGATTTTATGATTCTATTCATCATCCCAACATGGCGACATACCATGTCATACTTTCACCAGAAAGCTGCTAGAATAGTAGCAGCACCCTGCTTTCACCACTTACTTCTTTTAATTTTAACAATGTGACCAAAAATCTGTTTATGTAATTTATTCTTATTGGGTACATTTTCTGCTTAAATTGCAGTTACTGTGCTGGTATTTTCTTGCATTACGCGTCCGCTATCTTGTTTATCGTTTGCCCTCACTGAACCACTTAAACAACCGACGTCATGTGAAATTTGGGTACAAAAACAGTTCGCGAACGTATTCTTTCGAGATCGATTCGTACAGTAGCACTGTTTAATGTTCCATCACACTCTTAAAACAAGACGTACAAGGCAATCCAGGCATTTGCTGGCTCGAGAACATCATATCCAAACTATGGCTATTACCCAAACCTAAATCAACTTTGTTGGCACCTGCCGTATCATGTTGTTGTAGTTGAAATTCCAACGGTTTCAAAAGGTGGATATCACCTTTCTACTCATGCAGACGAATCCGAGCAGCTGAAAGGCGGCCATTAACAGGTCTTTCAGTCTTAAATCGTCTCAGTTTAATTGAAATGCTACACCTCATACTCCGGAAAATTAATTGAATCGAGAGGTATTTCAATGTACACAACAACCCATCATAAAAATAAGCAAAGACTTTCCGAGATTGACGCTGACGGAACCCAGTTAAGCCAGACTAAATCAGAACATCCCTTGGCTGTCTGGATTCGTCTATAAAGCTCTCCAAATCTTCAACTAAGAATATAAACTGCAAATCATTCAAAGATACTTTGCACTAAACTTCACCTATTTATTGAATATGATTTAAATTTATCTTTTATCTATACAAAGAAGCATCAAAACAAGGACAAAATTAATCATTATAATCCACCACCAAAATTTTTTTTCTTGCTATGTGCATTAACTTTCCATTCAGAATTAATCATAGTTATTCTTTATAAAATTATAATCTTCCAATATATTTTTTAGCACAAGTGTAAAAACAAAGAAGAAAAGAACAATTTAGTGTTTAATATGGTACGATTAGGAAACCGATCGGCCTTGTGAAAAACGTAGACCTGCAGACGCAAGGGTATAGCAGTTTATCCAGGGAGGTGCTACTAGTAACACCTCCCTGGTTTACCAAACTGACTCAAGACGCACAGAATTCAAGTTTACCAAGGCAAAGGAACCTCTATGCAAATAAGAGCTATACAATGGGCATTACACTGAACTGCCCGACGGTCCAATCCCCCATATGTCTTTTCCAACCAGTAAGATTGTTTGGAAACGCATTGTTTCGCAGTCTCAATGTCATTGGTAAGACGAACGTAGTTGTGAGGAATTCTCCCGACTGGTGTGAGAAATATTTTCAGGTCATTTTGAGGAAACCCCTAAAGAAAAAAACCAAAGGGAGCCATTAAAACTCACAAAAATCCTGACATAAGTTTCGTTGAAATAAAACGGAACATGCTGTTTCAACCATGCTGATGATCTAGAACTTCCACGGTTGAATAGTGTTACAACGACAAAAAACTTCTTTGAAACGACGATTGTGGAATCTTAGTTGTCATTTATCGAAAAATTGATGTGTGTCAAGCTTCAGTTTATTCCAGATGTTAGTCAAGTTGGTTGTGTTCCTGTAGCTGTACAAGTATAGAGATTATGCACGTAACGTCATCGCGTTTCAATTATTATTCATATTGGATGGCACTGATCATGCGCATTACGTTTGTTACCAATACCCGCGCACTACAGCACCTTAGAAACAATTGTACAATTGACGCCTGCATTTCAGGATGAACAACGCAATGATGTCCGTGCAAAACCTCTATCACTTATTCGATATCTGCAAAACCCGGTGTGTTTGAATTCCAAAAAGTGTTTAAAATGTCTGAGAAGACAAGCCTTCAGTGCATGCTTCAGAAAATGGCATATTTTGCAAATTTGTAACATGCTATTGACCCTATCTATGTGCAAGATCACCAATGTCTTGTTGTTGAAAAGTAACGCAAATCAACTGGAACTTCAGCAGGATCAATAAGGGATCAATCATCTTACCCCAACACAATTGAATGGTATTTCTTGATGAAATATTTTTGTCTGTAAATAATTTTAGATTTTGGAAAGGCACTCTAGTGTATAAAATGCTTATTTAATCTTATCAAGGTAACAATTTCAATTGGCATTCTATTTTCTTCTTCACCTTTTAAGACCGTTCGCAACATGAAAGTTATTTCCTTGCAAGTACCATTTTAACACAAAAAACTTACATTTCACTGATCCTTCATGTTCTTTCTGCTCCATTGAAGAAATATCCTCTTACATTTATTTGACGAGTGCAATTATGTTAGAAAATTTTGGGAAGAAGTTCCATGTTACTGTTTTAGAAGAAGTTATAATTTGGTGTCGCAGATAATTGCTTTGATAATTTTGCCAATATTAATCACCCTATTAACTTACTCGTTCTTTATGCTAAGCATGATATTTTCTACTGTGAATTTGAGAGCACAATCCCTGATGTATTTGCTATTTATTATAAGTTTCATTTTAATTTGTATGTTGAATTTTATATTTTAACGCTTTGCCGTTGTGCTCCGATTGGGGCATATTTGCGCGCCTCGGGATTGGGCGGAAAAGCTGACGTAGCCCGCCCCGCATCGGCTTCCGTAGGCCGTTGACCCCGTGACCTTAAACTATTGTCTCTCTCGCTCTTGTGGCCGAATTTTCGGGTACCTACTCGCAGTTTCGAGCTCCGCGTGAAACAGTAAAGATGTGTGACAGCCGAGCTCTCCGCATGGGTCCAAAAGGACCCAAACAACGGTAAAGGGTTAAACTGAGCCTGTGGAGTGTGTTTACTGCAAAGCTGATGCCACTGTCTCTGCGTGTGTGCACGTAAACCTTTGGCCGAGTGATGCACATATTTTTGCTTAACCTTTTGCCGTTGTGCTCCGATCGGGGCATATTTGCGCGCCTCGGGATTGGGCGGAAAAGCGGACGTAGCCCGCCCTGCATCGGCTTCCGTAGGCCGTTGACCCCGTGACCTAAAACTATTGTCTCTCTCGCTCTTGTGGCCGAATTTTTTCGGTAGCTACTCGCAGTTTCGAGCTCCGCGTGAAACAGTAAAGATGTGTGACAGCCGAGCTCTCCGCATGGGTCCAAAAGGACCCAAACAACGGTAAAGGGTTAAAGAGGAATAACTTTCTTCATAGAATGAAAACATTTCAAAATTATTTCATTTAATCCTCAAGGAGATCTCGTCGTCATTATAATGAAAATGTTATGTTTCTATTATTTCGTAATGTACAACTTTATATTGTTTAAATTGTGAAAGTTGGGTTAAATATAGTTGTACTAAATAGAATATTAAACCTTATCTAAATTAATTTTTCGTTTTTTTTTTTTTTTTTTTTGCAGAAATTTTTCATCTCGTTGTGAAGGGAATGCGTCCTTCAAACACAGCGGGGCAGAACTTAAAGGCATATTTTGCTTTTCTGGTGGCTTTTCACCTAGGTCTTGTAAGAAAAGAAAAGCTCTACACAATGTCCTTCAAACCCCGTCACAATATAATATCTCTTGAAATTCTTGTAATGCGGGCACATTGTGTCAGATTTATTTTCAATTGTTTTTTCCTATAATTGAACGTCCTGTTTATCCTTGATATTTGATACTGATGGAATGTTTGAATATCTTTCCCTGTAGACTTAGCATCTCACTTCACCCTACGTAGGAGTACAACAAACAATCTTGCTTGATATTGCCGATAGCGGCATCATAGTTGTACAGAAATGAAATGCAATGTTAACTTAATGAGGCGCAATGACATCACAGATTTTCCACGATGCACCAAATCTCGAGAAAAACTTGCATTACTTTATAATCTGCCTTATGCTATTGAGATAAGATGCAGCTTTTACGTCCTGGAAGATAAATGTTTCTGCATCATTTGAAGTTAATAAATTTTATATCCAGAATGTGCCTATAAATACACTTCTTACTTTGAAATTTCGACTAACAGGTTATGTAAACAATGCAGTGAAAATGAAACAAATTCATTACTGCTTTCAAAATCATACTGCTATTTAAAGTTAGCAAAAATGTGAACACATTTCCTTATTGCTGCATAGTTCAATCCATTGTGCAGCAGAATCCAAAATAATCTTCATATTTGACGTAGTTAATAATATTGGCAATACTTGACGCGGGTAATGAACCACCATTTTAATTTGAAATTGTGGGTAATTTGCGCAATAAAGCATTCGTTTCTTTTAAACTTTGAAATGTCGTCCAAAAGAGTAGAACTTATATATGTGCAAAGTAAAGATAAACGCTTCTTTCGTTTTTTTTCGTTGATCATAGTGCTTCCATTTCTTTTCTATTGTTTCAATTTATCTTGGTAAACCATTGTCTTATATATGATTTTGAATCAGGTCACGTTCTATCAAACTTCAGAATTTACATTTTTTGAAGTATTTGGTTTCATTTAATCTACACGTTCAGATGAAAGAAATGTACATTTCCGTTTAAGTTTCACATACGTACCTCTCCTTCCACAACCAAAATCGGCACGTGGTCATCTTCACTAATGGGGATATTTTTCAAATCAGAAAAGTAGCACGCTCCGGTTTTCAAATTGTTAATTAATGCAATATCCTGTTGAGAAAATGCAATCAAAATTGAACATTTGCACAAGTTAAAAAGTCTTTCAGAAGTGGCAGCTAAATCAATGTTGACATTGTTTGTTTTCAGAGTTCTAAATGGAAATTACGCTTTAAACACGCCGCCTTTGGTTTAAGAACGCCGACTCACCGAGGTATCAATTGAAAGGGATCTTGCAATAGTAGACAATCACATTAAGCAAGTCGAAAGCAGGCCACACATTTCAGGTAAACGATATTTCCTTGTCATCGCTTTAAATAGTTCGGGAGGTAACCGCTTTCGGGGGGGGGGAGGGATTGATATTCTGCCAGCCG
Source organism: Holothuria scabra (assembly GCA_037179385.1). Classification (NCBI taxonomy): domain Eukaryota; kingdom Metazoa; phylum Echinodermata; class Holothuroidea; order Aspidochirotida; family Holothuriidae; genus Holothuria; species Holothuria scabra. The sequence continues at coordinate 48,823,891 of CM074185.1, forward strand.
GTAACAAGATTACCTAGCTGAACGGTATGAGTTCTATGAACACTTAGCGTGTACCTCTTCACTGTCGTCGATATGCTTAATAAATGTGTGTGTATTCAAATGTGATATACAGTTCATATGCAGAGAGCGAAACCACATGGGACTTTCAACAACGTATTTACAAACCCAATTGTTGCCGTAATCCACTTAGCAACGAAAGAGGGCAGAAAACCTCCGGCTGTCGGGGGTGTATCAAAATTTAGCATACGGGACATAGAACGGAGCGAAATTGCTCGATATCTCAAACTCGGTGAACAACCAAAGATGGCATGAGGTGGCCAAGTGCTTTGAAGCTTACAAACTATTATTAATCTAAAACAGTCTCCTGTAATCCTCTTCTTTCTACCATCATCAAGCAGAAAGATTGTTTGCTTCAACAAGCAGAACAATTGATTTCCTTACCTTTCCTTATGTTCTTGTTACTTTCATATGTATTTGGTAACTGATACTAATACAGGATCCCCGTCCAAATACATGCCTGATTCGCCAGTTATGTGGCTGAAAAAATTCTAAAGCAACTGTCTCCGTAATCTGGTAATGGCGTAGCTATGAGTGTTCCCCTGGCACAAAGATATTACATGCGTCCTTATTTCTCTTTCCCAAAATGGATAAGAATTGAGCCTTAATTCCCTTTGAATTTATGCTGTAGGATCGTAATGCATTATGCAAGATTTTTGGAAATGACGCCATCTATAGCACAAACTAGCCAATTGCGTGAAAGTCGATATTTCTTCTTAACCGGTTATGTCCGGAACTGTTTTATATCTTGCTCTGAATGAGAGTCAGGAAAAATATTAAAAAATTTCTTATGACCACACTTTCTATTCAAACCGTAACTCAAAGATACGTTTCTTGTATGAAATTGAAATTCTTCTCATAAGCAGATTTTCAAATTAAATTTGAGTCATTTTTTAATTACATGTACATGATTTCAAACACTTACACGTCCATAGTCAAGTGTAACGATCAATTGATCCTGCTTATCTGCCAGTTCTTGTTTCAAAGTGTTTAATTCCATCTACTTCAAATGTCAAAGGCTGGTATACAAAACCAATTCGATGGAGAGTTTGTCACTGTAATTATTTTTTTTTTTTGACTAAGCAACACACAGTAAAAAAATGCAAGCTGAATAAATTCAGCTTAAAAATACTTTGATTGTAAAATAATCATTAGAGGTACATAAACAGTCAATCATGATGCAAGAGTACTAAATTAGAAGTGTAACACCCAGTGTGAAATCCTGTCAGACAGTTTCAAAATACTAAACCTATCAATTCTCCCTTTTAGCAAAGCTTATCTTCAATTGGTTGTTGACATAGAGAGAAGAGGAATCAATTGCAGTACTTAACAATAGTTAAGAGTACGACTCCTTGCTGCCTTATTGCGAAGACTTTAAAAATGAGACCTACTGCCATTGTGTTTGATGCTAAGCACAAATGGAAAAAAGGGTCCTTGTCGGACCAACTCAAGCCAATTAGTTAGAAACTGAACCGCAAAACTCCGTCTTAGTTACTCCAAGAATTTTTCAATCCGTGTGTAATTACTACCCATTTCCTTTCCATGGTTTAGTACGTAGACCTTTGCATATGAGAAATAAGATGCATTATTTTACTTCTAGCCCGTTGCTCGGATAAAGACATATGGATTTAACAAGTCATGGGGTCATGTTGAATCCCTTAGGGGCTCCCTCGCAAACCACTCAAACTTTGTTTAAGATAACGTTACCACATAAATATTGTAGCACTTTAAGCTGACTACATTTAGCAATTCTGAAGAAGCGATAACCACTCATCCTGTTTAAGTCACATATTTGTGCAACGGTTTCTCAACAAAATGCTGAGAACACTACTAACACTACTCCATAACAGCAGTTTAACATAAAATGTCAAAAATATCAGTAAAATCTCAGCTGTTATAGTTGTTCATTTATTAATATGTTCATCTGCCACTTCAGATATAACAAGCTTGCATACTGAAACTCTATTATTTACCTCTTTTTATAAGATAAGTTAGTTTTATATAGCAGTTGATAAGACCTGCGGGATCAATGGATAAGAGATAGCGAGGGGCCTTTAACAGGTTTCCACCTCCATAAGGATATACGAAGTTAGAGTGAGGTTCAGCAAATTAGCTGCAAGTTGGTTGGCAGCCACAATTCGAATACGTCAGTGAACCCTGGATAACATCCAGCCAATCCACCCTCTTTTCACGAAAGCGTTGAATGTTGACTGTGCATACCCTCGGTACCTACTAAGCTAAGACAACATTGATGTTCTTGTTCTTGTGAACAGAGTATATTGCAATCAATTACTCTCTACCTTCTCTCGCTTCATATATCCTCATTTCATATCGAATTTCACAAAATTAAAATTAGGTATCGGGAAGTTAAGATAATGGAAGGCCATACTAAGAAAGTGAAACCTATGCTGATAAGGTGTTTGCTAAATGTTATGCTTGCATCGGTAAAGTGATTTTCTCTCTCGCAGCCCCCAAATAATTGACCCCTTTTTTCTATAATGGTTTTAAAGTAAGGTATGATGTTAACAGTTGAATGGTACGGAAACAAGAAACGTCACGTTTTTAACTTTTAATATCATATCACGTAAAGTTTACTTTCAACAAATAGAAGGGTTTTTTTCTTGTTATATGAAATGCAATCGATTATTCAGCACCTCGAGCTATTTTTAACAGCAAGACATATCTTGATGCTCATTTCCGTATGGTGCAGTGACGTAGCCAGGCTTGTGTCATGGAGGGGGTAGTGGTTTTGAGCACAACATGACGGACAGGTTTAAGGGGAGGGAGAAAGAAGGCAGATTAAGGTGTTATGGCCATTGTTTTTCTTTCACGGTAGGGTCATGGGAGGGGGGGTTCAACCCGCAAACACCCAGTGGCTACGCCACAGGTACGATGAGATATTTAAACCTGCAGCTGACCAACATTTTGTGTGAGGGATTTTGTTTGTGGTGATTTCAGTTGTGGTGTTTAACCTTCATGGTGGAACACATGTTATTTTAGGGAAACGTCCCTGCCAGTTTTTTCTTTATGAAAAGTTTAATGTATCTATTGTTATATTAATACGAAGCGTTTTGTTAGCTACAGTTCAACTTTCGTTTCTCTTTTAGCATTTTGTTTTGTAGCTTGTCCCTTTCTGCACCGTGCATTTTGAGTGCAAGTATGTAAACGCCCGATCCTACTGGCTTGTAGGCCTACAGTAGGCATAGATGTTTCTTGTAGTAATATTTCTTATTATGCGCTACACAAAGTGCGAATGGCAGGATACGTTTGAAAGATTTAAATTTAAATAAACTAATTTACGACAGGAGCTATCATAGTATTCGTGATTTTGGTTAGATTCCGCTCATATTTTGCTCTTAGTTCTGAAAACATCCTAACAGAGACATACGGTAGGTACTTTTAAATTTATTTTACATTGATATTTTATGTTCTTTCGTTACCATTAAGTTAAAACATATCGAAGTAATTACTGGAAATGGTGTTCCACCAAGTTCATTTACGTATTTACCTGGCAGGAGGCATATTCCTGCAAAATTTACATCAAGGCAAGGTCCGTTCTGTGTTGAAAAAAAAAACTTTCATTGAAGAACTTTAAGTCCTTCACCTAATAAAGGGTTTACTGTAGACAAGTTGATTTGGTAAATGAACACATAAAGGTGAACATTGTTTTTGTAGAGTTACTCTGTGAAAAATACAGAGTAAGATCTGATTAACAGTAAACCAGTTCGGTTTTTCGTTTTGCTGGCTATGCACATGCGCAAATCGTCCAAATTGTCGGAATAAACGAATCAATCCAACACCTACGTAACACGCATGAGAAAAGTCTATTAAAGTAAATTTTGACCGGGAATGGGTCATGAGCCCACATTCATCAATTGAGGTTGGATATATACGTACCTCACCACGATGGCCTATCGTTTATTAGGAACTAAATAGGAAAAATAAACTTCTACTTTCATAAATTAGCCGTTTTCTACCATGAAAATGAAAAAGAAAGCTGTTATTCATAAGTGATTAGCATATCTGGGTTAGGTTACGATAGGTGAGGATTGATTTTACGATTCAGCTTGTGACCTTCTTATTTAATCTAGCGGCGCCTACGGACTTTTTCAAGTTGTAAGGTACTGGTTTGTTTTCCCTGTTGACTGATTTGGGACATTTGTTTCTATCAAGTGCGTCCTGCGTGAGAAAAAGTTGATTTGAATCCACAAAGTTTGCAATACCAACACTTTTGATAAAAAATTGATGGGTAAGCCTGATATCAATTTCATTTTGTTTAAAAGATAACCTTAATAAATACACTACTCAATTGAATGGAAATAATACCCGCACTTGTAACAAGTAAGCAACAATGTATAACACCTAAATCATATCAGCCTTAAATAGCGTGTCTTTAAATTCCATATAGATTCATTTTACCCACATAGGTTGCCGTTATTGTACTGACCAAGTCCAGTAACCTTATTCATTATGGTATTTGCATCTTAAAACATTTATAAGTGCATTCAATCCGAGAAACTGCTACCAAATTTACTCTTGGGTACAATTTCTTACATGAATACAACTCTTCTGGTAAAGGCAATATTTTTTGAGAGACCCCCTAAATCTTAATACATAGTACTACATTTTGTAAAAACATGTACGTTTTTTATAACTGTGACTCATCTGAATGGAAAAAGTGGATTTCATATCAGTTGAGAAAATGTAAAATTTCAATGGTTGCGAAAGCAACTTGGAAGTATTAGTTTTGAACAGTTTGCCAAAGTATACAGTTTTGGTGTTGACGCTTATAGCACACCGGGGTTAAATTTAACCAAGGTCGGTGTTCTATTTGCTCCAATCAAATCCTGGTTATCATACCTGTTTAACTTAATTCAAATCCTAGTTACTTACCACAGAATTTGTGTAAGTTTAACCAGTGTTTGCATTAGTTTTACCAGGGTTTCATGGAAAATTTAACCGGAATTATGTTGGAGTAAATAGAACACCGATCCTGGTTATATTCAACCCTGAGTGGTGTTTTAAGAGCGTAAGTATATTTAGACCAAAACCCGTAGCCAGATATGTGTAGATACAGGACGACCGTTCAAAAAAAAACTTGTTATCCCCTAGACAATTTAAATCAACTATGTCTTAACGCTTTTTATAATAGACTTTTCACCCAAAAGTATTTTAATTCTAGCCCCCCCCCCCCCCCCCCATTCCGCCGTTGCTCTAGTACATTGTATGACCATGGACCTAAATGGCTGAAAGCGTCTTCAAGATCATCATTACCCGCACTGAAAAACTCTTGAGACGTGTTCCCGGAAACTTCAAAAGTACAGTTCTTCCGGTAATTCGGAACTGATGGAAATGTGTCCTGTCTGGCACTGCAAAAGGCACCTTAAGGATCACAATTTAAGGCAAAACGAGTGACTGTTCTCCAAGATTCGTTAAATGTTCTTTCGGTGAGAAATTCACATGATTCACCGGTGAAGATATCTATCTGTACCTCAGGATAGTAAAATTCTTGGACAGAGCAGCTGAAATAAATAGCTTCTGACTTAAACGCACGTAAAGTTGACAATGACAATTTTCCAATTTGACAATGGGGATAACTTAAGTATGGTTTAGAAACGAATAAGCGATACTTGTGTTGGAAAACTGTTACATGAACATTGTACGTGTTATCAATGGGTGAACGACAATGTGGTGATGTTAAAGTAATATTGAATTCACCAGCATCGGACAGCGTCACATTCCTATTATGAAGATTAAGTGATACATTTTGCCCATCAAACCTGTGATATGTATCTGGATTGTAATCGAGGTAAACCACGTAACGCTGGTTCATTAGTGTATATTGCCGTTGGATGAAAAGATCCTTGTACAAGTGGTTATGAGGATAGTTTTCGGATGAATACTGCTGTTTGAAACTCATCTCAAATCCAACGGAATAAAGTCTTCCTGAGCAGGGTAAAAGCAGATGGTGAAGGTTTGGAAATGAGAATACACAACCTGTCAGAACGTAACATTCAGTCAAATTTTTGCCGCTAACCCTTCTACAATGATTTGAGCAGGAGCCACCAACTGCTGGAAATACAAATGTAACAATTATGAAGAAAGTCATTGCATGTCCGTGATTCCCTGTCCTGTCCATGACAAAAGATTTAATGAAGTTAGGCTTTTCGAAAACTGAATTCGAATAGGGATATATAAGAAGTCAAGAATTTAACATTAGGCTAGTCGATTGTTTTCGTGACTTTTGAAATGAAACTGAAAACGTGTTCAATTGCATTTTACGGATATGTGAACATCTCTTTCCAGCGCATGGATACTTGAATATAAGTCAACATGATATTTCAGTGAGCACGGTTTCTTTTTCAAGAAATATTACTTGTTTGCTTCTACCCAGAGAAGCAGGCGAAGTTTTCTCTTTCAACTCTTGACTACGGAAAACCCATCTTATCGTCTGTGTTTAAAGGGGAGGTGGTTTGCTACACAAATGTAACATCAAACAATCCTCAAATTTTCCTCACTGACTTTATTGAACTAATGGAACAGGAAAAACACATGTTGCATTACCTGTCATCAGGAAAGAAACATTGAAGTAAAAACCACCCTGTCACTTAATTGACTTATACTTAAAAACTATGTGGTCATGCTCGGAAAAATATGTACCTCTTTGCTTTACCAGGTTACTCACCGACATAGCTCTGAATTTAAAAACGTTCAAAATTCATGGTATAGCGCTATTCTGAAAAAATCGGCTTTAATTTGGAAAATATGCATGTTTTATATTTTAGTCAGACCATTGTGAGGACAAGTTGAATAGGTAAAATATCTGAGCAAAACCTGTCTAAATATTCACCCAATATACCAACGCCTATCAAAAGTTAAAACAATAACATTTATATTGTGAGGGTGGGAAATACTCAAAAGAAATGTTTGAATTAACAAAGCTTCCCACATACAAAGTAATGTTCATGGGACTAATCTGAAAAGAAGGTGTAATGTGATAAGGGCGACTGACATATTACTGAATGAGTCGGGTTTAGTATTCCCGAGACAATTTTCAGTTTCACAGAGATATCAACTATACACCTTCCCTTTCGTTCGTACAGGAAATTCCCACACAACTATTAAAAACAGCAGCAGACCCAATTGTTAGCGGCCTGTCACGATGGATAATGTGATCTTGGAGACCAGGAAAAGCGATCGAACAGACTACTATAACCGTAACATTTTTAATTTGGGCTTCCAAGAAGAGTGTAAATCACAAACTTTTGACCCACCCGGGATCAAGGAGAAGCCATCAGTTATATTGTAAACTTAGTGCAATTTCTATATCGCAACGGAAAGTGTTAGCATTTTGTAAACTCTCAAGTCAAACTACTTTTTTGTAATAGTCCAAAGAAATTGTCAAAAAAAAAAACAGATCTTTGATTTTGAGCAAATTCCAAAAAGGCAAAAAACTGAAGCTCATATTACGCATCATGTACTAAAATGAGAGTGTTTTGATTACCCATTTGGGTATTGCATCCCACCCTTAAAGGCCCAGTTCTCTCACCCCAAACAGTACCAAATCTCCTTACCTTCTTATTGGAGCTCCTCCAACAATTATCTGAAATTCATCCTCATTCAGATACAATCTCAGTTTATTGCTGCAAGGTGAGTATAGAAAGACTCGATATAGGCCTCTATAATGAGAACACTCTCAGTACCGTTCATGCTGTGTAATATAAGCTTTGGCACTCTGCATTGTTTGAATTAGCTATCAATCAAAGAGCTGAGTCAATTGAGAATTTCGGTACCTCCGTACCGAAATGGTAGTTTAAGGTGAGAGGTTTGGTCCCTCAAAGGCCCTTTTCTCTCACTCCAAATGGTACCAATTCTCCTAACCTTCTTACTTAAGCCCCTCCCACACTTGCCTGAAATTCATCCTTATCCAGACACAATCTCAGTGTATTGCTTCAGGGTGACTACAGAAAATCTCTTTGTGTATAATCAAAGCACGCTCAGTACAGTTCATGCTGGTAATATAAGCTTTGGAAATCTGCATTGTTTGAATTAATGTGTCAATCAAAAAGCTGGACCAATGGAGAGTTTCTGTACCCCCTACAAGAAGTGTAGTTTGGGGTGAGAGGATTGGACCTTTAAGCAGTATATTGAGATTGTCTATGGATAAGGATAAGTTTAAGACAGTTGCCTTAGGGGCGTAAGTTAGAAGGTTGGAATTACTCTGGGTAAGAGCATTTACTTTAATTTAATCGGATTACCAATGAAACTTGTCAGTACTTTTGCCACTTCCACATGTGTAATGCTAGTGTAAACCAGCAATTATTGACAGAAGAACACTTTATCTGTTACGTGTATTGCTATAACAAAACTAACACCATTGCCTTTGCGGGCATCGGTTCGCATTTTAACGATAGCTGTGGTAAAACTATATTTTTCAGACTGCGTTAGTTCCAATGGCGTTCAAAACTCTCGAAAATTAATTGTTGGTCAGGCCAGAACTTCCAACGGTTCGGCAGCTTTAAAATGCTTTAGAAATTAAATTCCAGATAACGCATGACCTACATTACAACCTACCATCTACTTTCGCGAAAGTATTCCGTCAAGGTCAGAGTCGAAAACCATCCCAATAAACACAAAACTGAATGATGCAGTCTTGCAAATAACACACACACACACAGAGAATATTGAATAAACCGCCTGACAAAAGCACACAAAAGAAGTTTTCCATTTTATAATACAAACAACTTTTCTCTTTTATCAGGAAGTCAGATATTTTTCATCTTATCTATTATTCCTATCCTATATTATTTGATCTAAATAGAATGAGAATCTGGAACACATGAATACTAGTTGATGATCAAAGTTTACATCAAGTGTTGATGATGCTAAAAGGCCCAATTCTCTCACCCTAATCAGTACCAATTCTCCTAACCATCTTACTCAAGCCCCTCACACAATTGTCTGAAATTCATGCTCATCCAGATACAATCTCAGTTTATTGCTTCAAGGTGAGTAAAGAAAAACTCAATTTATATAATCAAAACACTCTCAGTACCGTTCATGCTGTGTAATATAAGTTTTGGTACTCTGCATTGTTTGAAATAGCTCTCAATCAAAGAACTGAGCCAATTGAGAATTTCGGTACCCCGTACAAAAACTGTAGTTTGGGGTGAGAAGTTTGGCCCTTTAAGTTGTTTAAAAGTCTGATTATTTTAAAATCATGTATATTAGTTCAAAGCATGGAAAATGAATTCAAATGCTCAAAATGCTAGAAACTGTTTAAAGATGTTAGGCCAAAAAGCACGGTTAGATGTGCAATGTTTAACAACGTGTTTCTTGTTTGGTTGTTGGCATTGTATTGTATCGATTGTATTCTTTGCTCGGATTAGGGATTAGGTGAGGGATTATGTTTATCGTTAGCCAGTTGGGAATTTTTTTTTTTTTTTGATAAACAGTGGGCATCGCCCCAAAACCTTGGGAGACAAATTTTCACCATGTCTGACAAAGATTTAAGTCAGCCCTTGATGAGAACCAATTTTGCATTCTGCTAAAACGTACGAATAATCTTATATGCACGTTCCCATAAGTATTACACCCAATTAGCTTAGACCAAAGGTATACCACTGTCGGTTATTTTCACTCCAAAGTTACTTAGGTAACGGGAAGACCAAGATGACCGATTGACCCAACAAGCCAGTCTTAACTGATTTAATCTAAATGGACACCTACCGGGATGCACCTTAAATTGAAACCTGTTTTAAAACTACGAGTATGAATGTTGTTTACTTGATTCTCGGCACTGTTGTCATCCTATGAAATAATGTAATGATCTTGGGCAACCCTTTCTATGTATACGGTGGACCATATTTCGCAGCAATAACTTTGCATGCCAAATAGTAAGTACTTAAGTACTTATGTTAATTAATCTGATTTTGCTTTATAAGTTCTCACGGTTTGACTTTAAGTCCGGCACAGGCAGTAATTGTCCCCACAGCTCACTGATTTCGTTTTTCTTGTGCAACAGGCCTATTTTACACTCTAAAATCAAAAGAGTGAACTTGGTCGCTCTTTTATCGAGTGAAAAGTGTAAATTCACTCCACTAGAGTAATAATTCACTTCAACAGGAGTGAAGTTCCTTCCAAAAAGAGTGAAGTTCGCTCCAAAAAGAGTGAAATTCACTAGAGGAAGAGGGAAAAATCACTCTTCCACGAGTGCCTGCAATGATCGCTCTTTTTTTAAGAGCGATCACTGTGGGCACTCCATCAAGAGTGAAACTTCACTCTTTTTGGAGTGAACTTCACTCTTTTTGGAGGGAACTTCACTCTTTTTGGAGGGAACTTCACTCCTCTTGGAGTGAATTATCACTCTTATGGAGTGAATTTATACTTTTCACTCGATCAAAGAGTGACTAAGTTCACTCTTTTGATTTTAGAGTGTACCTACTATTCTTCATTGTATTTGTATTCTATTAAAAGGGCAGTTATTCCAAGCACAAGAAAATTTCCAAACAAAGAAATTTAACCAACTCGTCACACCTGAAAAGACCTGAATTAAGAGGTTCTTGTTTCTGGTACTGTTCTTTGTGGGTTGGAGTTTAAAGTTGACGGTGTTCATCATCAAAAAAGCTCATAAGAATAGTTTGATTTTTGTCGAATCGAGAATCTGAGCTCTGTTGGTGTAGTTGCCTGGTTGCGAAATTTAAGGTAGAGTGTTCATGTTCCATCTCTCATTTGCAATCATGATTATTAATAAAGTTGTCAGAATTACCTACCGTTAATCATTTTGATTTAACTGCCTATACGATTGCTTAACAAAATTCATACCCTTCGCGTGCATGTATTTGTCTTTTCCGTCCAATTTTGTTCGATTGTTACTGGCTACCAGTAATATTTTTTAGGATCATGATTTAGTGAAATTAAGTCCAGGTGCTCTTCGAAAATGAAATGAAAAGTAAACTTTTTTGCCATGTAGTCCATCTTAAAAGTCAAAGAAAGTGCATCTTCAAAACCTTCTTAAATAAAAGGCTGTACAAAATTATGAGAAATATTTCTTCGCTTTTCACAAATAAATGGTATAGGATTAAGAAGTGTTTAGGACAATTTCAATCAATTGAAATCAACCATCTTCTGTTTGTCATAGATGGCAAACTATTGGACATGCACTGCACCTGGAGAAGCTCTATCTATTTTGGTATTTTGAGAAATTTGTTTTAAAAAAGTGTTTAAAACTTGGATCTCATGGTTCAATAAAAACTGATTTCAAAAAAAGTAAAAAGTAAAATACCTGAAAAACTTAGGACAAAATCACCTTAAAGTCAATGGGAGTACAGAAAATGAAGTCTTCGCTTCCACAAATATTTCTTAGCGTGTAATATTTCTTCGCTTTTTCATAAATTGATAGTGGGATTAGGAAGTGCTAAGAACAATGTCAATCAATTGAAAAAAAAAAAAAAAAAAACAGGTTCTGTTTTCCATAGTTGGTAAATTATTAGACATGCACTTCATCTGAAGAAGCTCTAGTTTATCAGTGTAACTTTTCATGCAAATATTACCCCGACTATAAATCTTTTCCATTTTGGGATTTTGAGAAATTCGTTTTAATAAAAGTGGTTAAAACTCGGAACTCATGGTTGAAAAAAAAAACGAATTTTTAAAAAAGGAGTTAGCCAGAAAGTAACTGGAAAATAGCTGCCCAAAATTCAATGGGAAGAAAAACAAACGGAGAGAATAAAAAAAGTTCTCGAATATGTTTCTTGCTTCAAACTACGAATTACGAATTTCATTGTTTACGTTTTCTCATTTTAATGTCGCTTCTTTTCATCCAGTCTAGAATAAAGACATACATGACAGACCGATGATGTAGATAGACTGAGGAGCGTGCGGTTGGGCAAGTGCTGTTCTTCAGTGGACACATAGCTTCTTTGGGAAGCAGTTTAAAGTTTGGTTTGCGGAACGGATCTTTGCCAGAGGGTCGGGAGGACGTTAGAAAAAGTATATTTTTCCTGTCATTATTATATCTTGTATGCAAAACAACATAATTTCCTCAGGGTAGCTTGAAGCTTCCGTTGATGAGAGCAATACCCGATCATTATTCAAACAGATTCTGAAGTTTGGCAACATGTTGGTACATCAAATGCACTCTTAGAACAGTTGAGCGAAATATACTCAACTGGTCAATGCTGGAGAAACATACGGTAGCTTGTGCAAAACTTCTGAGCAAGTTTCGCTAACTTTTATTGGACAATGTTTGTACAATAATTGTGGGAAATCATGACGGTTTGACCAAGCTTTAGCAAATCTTTTCCTCATCCATCAATTCAGCATGTGCTTTGTTTGCTCAACCGTTTTGAGAGTGAGGGTAAAATTTGGGACAAATATGTGTGTACAGATTTTGACAAACTCCTGGGCAAAATATTTAATAAGTCAGGTTGTACAATATGTTTTGTAGGGTAAATATTTTGGCCAAATTCTGGGTGATATATTTTAACCAACAAGGTTGGGCAATGGTTCACCCAACTGGGGACAGGAGGCATATGTGTCCAGAACGTGGTTAAAAAATGCCTAGGTTGGGTTAAGTTTTACTCAACAGTTTATAGAGTGTTAAAGATACTATTTACTTTTTGACAAATGTTCGAAAGAATCCTGATGTTTGGGCCAATTCCGGGCTTTGTTTTGGGCAACACTAACTATGAAGTGAGGTTCAGCGACAATTCTTTTGTATTCACTTCCAGAATGTATCGCGCATTTGAAAATATATATAATTTGACTTTCCATGAAAATGTCAATTGAGATCGAGTCCTGACCGGGTCAGACTTTAAAGATAGAACTTGCTGCTATTGTGCTTGGTGCTCATCACTAGCGATGGAGTAAAGAAAACAAATGAGTGGGCCACCATTGGGTTAGATACTGGACCGTAGAACTCCATCTTAACCGTATGGTTAAGATAGCGTGTAACGTTTCACTAAACACAAGCGCCAATCGGATTCGTCTATCCGTCCATTCTCGCTGTTGCTTGGAATTTCTGGATGCTGTGAATGATTTTATATAGTTTCGAAGAAATATTAAAAGTAGTATGACATGAAAATAAAAAAATGGGTATTCCCAACCAACATGCCCAGCTGGGCCCCAACTGGGTTTCAGCTGGGCTACTTGCTGGGCCCCAACTGGGACCCATTCGTGTTTGTCAGGTGTTCCCACGTGGGGCCCAACTGGACTAGCCTTTCCCAGCTGAAGCCCAGCTAGGCTTCAGTTATTGAAGTGGGGCCCAGCTGGGCTTCATCTGGACCCTAAATACACGTAAATAAATGCACACAGTACATTCAAAATTCCATAGCAAGTCATTATTTCGCTAGTTTAAGTAATGATAATACATTTCTAGCAGATATTTGAAATTTTACATTCTCGTACCTCTAGCATTTTGCTACTAAATCTATGAGTGACTTTTTTGTAAAAATTTTTCAAACCCTCATGCATAACATACCGCTTTCCAGTTGTTTCAATTTGTAAGACGTTTTAAATTGAAGTTAAATTGAATCCTTGTTGTGATCCTTATGTCCTTTGCAAAAAAATGATCCTTTTAATTTGCGTTTCGCATTCTTAGACTTGGCAGATGCGTGCCCTGATTAACGACCTGACCACCTTCCCTCTTGATTCTTCTTCAATCTCTGAAAAGAGGCTTTGCGTTGTCTAACTACAGATATTTCGAGAAAATGGGTTTTGAAAAAAGCCAGCATTCTGTGACTAAGGTACCATTTTTTGAAAGCTTGCACATCAGAAAAGTACAAACAGAACAACAGACACCGTCCAGAAAGGATTTTGACTGATTTTAATACTATTCCTATGTGTATCCAAAAATAGTCTGAGAAATGGATTTCCGTGTTCATCACTCTACATCTAGATTCTTTCCTTTGCAAAGCACGTTTCTTTTTAAAAGTCTATGACATAAAAATCGAAGAAATAAGCATTTTCACCCCGATTTGCTGTGGTATTTTCTCTAATAAATAATACGCAAGTATCGGGTGCTTCTTCTGTTTTAATGTCATTTCTAGACATCTGGACATGTAAAACATGAAACGTAGCCCTAGTTTGCGTTTTTGTTTTTCGTTTAATATCCACAAGGTAAAATAAAAGGAACATGGGAATTCTTGGCACTACTACGCTTGGAATTTATTAACGCCCCAAAAGATGTGAATTAACTACCAGATTTGCACAAAGTTATTTTTTATCATTGTTTATTCTAAATTACAGGTGATCTGAATTGTCCTGTCCATGACGTCATGGACAGTACCTCTGGCACGCTTCTCATTTTCGAGGGACAGTTCTTTCGTTCATTTTTTCTTGATTCTCAGTGAGTGGTTTGCTCTTTAATCGAACTCATTATGCAAACTGAGTCATGAAGACGGGAACAAGATTTCATGGTCACTTTTGGTTATGATCTGTCCTGAAATAAGAGGGTGTAATGTTGGCATTTATTTATTTTATTGTTTTGTGAAAGAATACTTGCGGAAGTCTTATTTGTTTACAGTCAGTATACTTTCTCATCATACAACGGCCGCATTGTGCTTGTACCTGTAGTATCGGGTGCACCTACATACAATGTCGCTAAACGCTAACAAGCTAAAGAGCATTGTATACATGTAGTATTGTGGCACACATACACTGTACTGTCGTATCTCGGAAGTGCTTACAGTTCGCCGCTGGGGGACAGCCATGGAGTTTATGTTTTTGGCTGGGCATGGGTTTAATCCTAGAATTCGACGTTAGCTCTCTTGTTACATTTCTCTCTTGGAAGCAGAACTTAGGCTTGCCAAACGCCAGGTGTATCTTGAGAAGTAATAAGAACGTATCCTTCTCTGCGCACAAAACCATAGCCAATCTACGCATAGGATGTCAGTGCAGTCTGCTCTGAAAATTTATTGGGTCTAGCCTACACTGAGCTCCGTGGTCTAGCAATCATTGACATCTTGCCAGTCTTTTGAAGTGGTTCGAATTTCCCATGATCCTCTGTCCATGTTTATCACGGAAGTCCGTGGGTCCAAAGACCCACCGCTGCTTGTGTATATTATCCTTCTCAGAATGATGGTCATTCTCAGAATGATGGTCATTTTCAGAATGAATGAATGTCATTCTCAGAATGAATGAAGGTCATTCTCAGAATGATGGTCATTCTCAGAATGATGGTCATTCTCAGAATTAGCATATAGGGGTATACTGTTCTTTTTTGTTTGCACTTAGGGTTACCCGCAGGCCCATTTATTTTCTCGCAAGGACATGCATCGCCACCCTGGTGAAGGGTCTAAGCCTGGGGAGGGGAAGGGTTGTCTAGATGGAAAATGGTCACGGTGCAATATTTGATGCTTTTACTAGAGTTATTTCGAACTTGACTGGAGCAAAATTAGGGAAAACCTGTCAGGTCATGTGAGAAATATGAAATCCGGACATAGTGGCGGTAATTTTACTTAACCGCCCTGACACCAGCACGAAAAAGTTAAAAGGGGACGTGTCCTGGTAAAAGCGAACGTCTAGTAACCTTACCTGCAGTGCCACTGTGAGCATATCTTGCTGTAAGCAGGCTATTGTGTTTGCGTTTCAACTACTACATTCAAATATCAAAAATCTTACTTTAGCCACTATAAATAATACTATGAGTCTTTCAGAGGCTTCACTGTTGAACAGTCGACGTTTCCAACCAAGTTACATGCATAGAGCAGGATAATAGGAACCTATATCCTGCTGTATGGTTACATGGCATATAACTACGGTATACAATAGCCTGCCAACTTTCGAGCGAATCTCAATTACGACCACCAAATATGACGTCACGACAAAAATTAAAATACTAAATTATATCTCGCGTAATAGTTAATATTTATGCATCGAACGTATGGCCTGGTACACATTTTCCACCTACAAAAGCTACTTAGGTTGTTCGCCGTTCGTTGTATCAGTTGTATGTACCAAAATACACTATTCATACTTGTTTCGTGCACCACGTGACCATCTAATGCTTACTAATTCGGGATTCCTGTAAATGGAAACTGGACGAAGGTTTGCAAACTCTGTATATTATACTGTTTAGAGAGGTGAATTATGATTTTGAGGGAGCGCCATCTTTTGGCTACTGCAGAGTCTGCTCCGCATGCTACTGTGAGCACTGTATGCATACTTTGCGACTTTCCGGTTAATCACGGCCATTAGATCGCATTGCATGAATAACCTATTGGCCTACAGGGTCGGATCCAGACATTTCCAAAAGGGGAGGCAATGAAAGCGGATAATGGAGACGTACCAGTGGCGTACGCAGGATTTCTCTGTCTGAAGGGGGCATGCAGTGCGTTCAGCGATCGCCGGCCTTAGGGAGGGGCCTAAAATTTTTGGTGTTTTCAAGGAGCCTAGATGCAAAATGGTACAATATTTTCGACTTGGACAGGAATAGTGTTAGAGTTAAATTGTGGTGGTTCATGAGGATAAAACTGAAACTCCTGTGTCTTTACATGGAGTCTTATTTAATTAACGCTACCTTTTGAAGTAAAGCCTGTCATTAAATTTGCATACTTTTAGGATTCAAAATAAAGAGCATCGATCGGTATAGGCGAACTGGAGTATTTAAGTTTGCGGTTTTTTCTTATCCACAAAACGTTTGTCTGCCATACAGATTATCTAAGCGGAGTGCAATCATTGGTTGGCGCGGATGCGTAGAGAAAATTTTTAACAATCACACCCTCAGATGGCCCGAAATAGCATTTTCCAGACTCATACGAAGAATCTAAGCAGTCGCTATCTTCGCTTTATAAAATGGACAATTCAAAATCCCTCCGTAAACTGCAAAGTAATTAGAAAGTTATTAAAAATAATGCTTTTAACCGGAAAAATGTAATTTTCCCCGAAAGACTATCTAAGCGGAAAGTTACCATTAGTTGGTGCGGAACGTAGAGAAAATTTTAAAAATGATCACGACCCCTCAGATTGCCGAAAACTGCGTTTTCATGCTTATAAAAAGAATATAAACATGCAGTCTATCACTTAAGCTTTTGTTTGCAATAAGAAAAACACCCCCCCCCCGCTCCCTGTCCTTGTCTCGTATGTCTATGCCGGGCGGGGAAGGAGCCTAAGGGATGGACCCCTCCCTTTTGATTATTCACCCGGACCTATTATCATACTAAGGTCATGTATTTGGATTTGTGTTGTGAGGGAAAGGATGAGCCTGAAATAGCCCCCTTGAATATTCTCGTAGATAAGCATTATGCTTATTTTAGTTTTAGTGTATTAGTTATTCTTGATGTGACGAAAAAGGGGGGGGGGCTGGGGCCGTAACTGCACCCCCCCCCCCTTGGATCCGCGCCTGGCCTAGGTGGTGATTCTTCAAATAGCCTGATAACTATTACGGGAAATAGTGCAGTCCTGCATTATTCATGTGTATCACGAGATTGTTGGTCGAAAGCAACGAAGGAGTGACATTTACAACAGAAACCAGCACAGTACTGCACTGATTATACTTAGGGGACCGCGGAAGGTCCGGGTTCGCTTCCCAGGCCGAGTCATAACAAAGACTCTAAAAAAGGAACCTACTGCTATTGTGCGTTATGCTCCGCATAAGCAATGGAGTAGGGAAAACAAAACAGTGAGCCACAACTGGAAAAAAGGCCGTGTTCGGCTTGACTTGAACCAATAGGTTGGAAACTAGGCCTTTAACTAACTGACTGACTGACTGACTGACTGACTGACTGACTGACTGACTGACTGACTGACTGACTGACTGACTGACTGACTGACTGACTGACTGACTGACTGACTGACTGACTGACTGACTGACTGACTGACTGACTGACTGACTGACTGACGAACGAACGAACGAACGAACGAACTAACTAACTAACTAACTGATTATTCTTAGGTATATCATATCGGCGAACAAACGTGAAAGGACGATATTCTAAGTTTAGTACGTACCAAAGTACGTTGACTCAGAAACAATCATGGACTGTAAGTGGTTACGATTTTCGTAACCACTTTTCTAGTTGTAATTGGCAGACTTTTTACAGGATTTTAATTCAAAAAGGTAAGTTTTGAACTTGTATCTATATAATCGGTTATACCTTGAGCCAAGTTGTAAAATAGTCTTAGGAGACCCGACCCGATTTTTCGGGACGTCTTTTTGAGACGTCCTCGGATTGTAGTATCTGGTTCTAGGTTGTGCTCTCCCTCTCAAGTCTCAGCGGACGTCCTGAAGGAAGCCTTGTAAACATAGGCGGACTGAAATTCGGCTACAGATATATTGTCTCCGAGAAGGTCTCGTAATGACCCCCCGAACACAAACGTACATCGGAGAAATGCACGAGAGCGTATTTGTGCAAAGCTTGCAGGGCCATAAGCCAACTACGCGGGGGCAGGGCCAAGACTGCCTACAAGAAATAAAATTCGGACAGTCACTTGAAATTTGAAAGTTGGCACGATCCTACAGAAAACTCATGGTAAAATTATTATGAGAAATCAATAAGACTACAAAAAATCGTCACATTCGGGCGCTGCAAAAAAGAGGTTATTCCTAAGCTTAACGTCTCAGTCTTTCACAACACAATTAAGATAAGCAATCATTCTTCCGCCAGTGTTGGCGGGATGGTGTTCAGGTAAGGTGCCAAATAATTTGCCATCTATCCCACCCCTCGAGCCAAATTCGGGGAAGGGTAAAGGAATTCTTGTAATTTGATATTATATAATTTGATATTATATATGTTAGAATGTGTCCCTGTTAGGAAGACATTAACCCCATAACTGACATTGTTTCAAAAGGAGTTGGAAGTTTGCCTCCGTAGCGCCTCTGTTGCTGCTGCCCCTTTTAGGCTGCCGCCCCTTGTAGCGATGAGCTGGACGAAAAAATTCGTTCGCCCGAGGGCTAGTTGGAAGACTTAGGCTAATATGATTCATAGTTGGATTCACATAGACAATTTCATTAATTCAGCATATCTTAATTAAGGCAAGAGTTGTAATAGAGGAAAAGCTACATGTTTCCAATTCCGTTTTATAGTTCCCCGAAAAGATACAAGACCATTTCATTCAATGGTAGTAATGCATTTTATGTAGTAATTTTATGATCACTTTGTTAGTAATTTTCGCGATTTTTTCTGCCATTGCAAAGTTAACGAAAGCTCAAAATAACGGCTGCAGCTGTGATTCTACTTACATGGTTGGGAAAATCCATTCCCCGCCATCTGTGGATGGTGATTTTTCAAAATTTTCTGTACGCTCCGCTCCAACCCTGCATTTATAGCGGCGGTTAAGTCTTTCTAGCAGAATTACATTTTTATGGCAAAAAGGAAATTTCATTTCATTTCATTTCATTTCATTTCATTTATTTGTTTCATCACATTACATATTATAATATGATGTGAAAGGAAGTCATCCAGAAAACCAAAATTGGCTTAACAAAGTGCATGACTCCCTATAACCAAGAAAAAAGATAATAGATATTTACAACGTCTACAAAACAAACAGCAAACAAAAACTTACATACATAACTATGACATGTCTCCGTATTATACACTCACATTTGGAAAAATTATGAGCATACTTGAAAGATATTAAGAATAATTTCAATTTCACCAAGGGAACTTAATAATTATCAATGATGCCTTCCTTAATCGCCTTCTTAAAGATAAACAGAGAGGCAGAATTTTTTACTGAGTCTGTGAGGGTATTTCAGATTTTAGTGCTACGATTACGCAAGCTAAACGATCCAATGTTCGTACGATAGTAATGACGATGGGCAGATTTAGCGTGTCTAGTACTATGCCTATGAACAGAAGTATTGCTAATTATGAAATTATGAAATGTATCTGGTAGTAGTCTATTCCAAGCCTTGTAAGAAAATACAGCAATGTTGTAATCAATGATGTCGGTAAATTTGAGTAATTGAAACTTTTTAAATAGTGGGTTGGTGTGGTCCCTGGGACCTGCATGAGCTAAATGGCGAACCGCTCGTTTCTGCAATGTAGTTAGTTGGCTAAGGTAAGAACTGTTAGCCCCGCTCCAGACAATGGAACAATAATTTAAGTGGGGAATAATTAAAGTCTGGTATAGTGTCATGAGTATATTTCTTGGCAAAAAGTGTTTTAGTTTGGATAGTACGCCCACGTTTCTTGAAATCGTCTTGGAAATATTTGTAATGTGTTCTCGCCAGGTGAGCTTTTCATCTATGTGTACTCCTAGAAACCTCGTTGTGGTCACTTGCTTAATAGCAATCCCATTTATATATCAAATTTAAAAACTTTTCGACTGTCTTATCACTTTTCAGTTGATAACTTATTTTGAAGTAAACATTTTACAAGAAAAGGCAACTCAAATTAAGATGGTAGCCTACAGTGCTCAACATGTAATGTCAGTGATGTACTAATTACAATCTCTGTATATCTTTGTTTCTCTGAAAGTTACCGCACCTTGAACCAACAGACGCGGATCTCTGACATTTCAAAAAAAAAAAAAAAAAAAAAAACCCAAAATGTGGAGGGGGGGGGGGGGCTGAACTTAGAGGAAGCGGGTAATAGGGACCTACGGTGATTCTCTGTCTGAATGTCTTAGTGGCGTAGGGAGCAATATGAAAGTGCGGACGGAACAGCTTTGGACCATGCACCTGAGCCTACCCCATTGACCAAAAGGTACATTTCGTTGTGCTATATTGTTCGCTTTTTTCTACGACCAAGAAGATTTTTTTATTGGAAAAAAATCTGATCTGAAGATCGTTGTTGTTACAAAATGTTTCCTAAGGCCTACGAGCTGATACTCTCCGATGACATTTCAAGTTCGCCAAACTTTGTTGTCCTTTTTAGAAAAACTGCTTCAAAATCAACTTGCTTTCATTGAAGAAAATTTGGAATTCCATGATAGACAGTTTACAAAAATAGCAATAGGCCTATAGCTTCCGGTATCTCTTTATTATGTGGTGTCACATACGGTAATATCCAATTTTTTCATTTACAGGGCTCAGAAAAGTTGACCAAACTGAATTACGAAAGGGGAATAACGCATTCTATATTGCATTTTGCGGCGCGCAAAGCAGGTGGGAAATTTTGCTTTTTTGAGATTTGGTAAATAAAAAGGGGCTTCTTTGGAAGTGAGGGACGGAAGCGTGCTTCCGCCTGCTCATTTTTACTGGGGGACTGTCCCACCAAGCCCCCCCCCCCCCCGCTTCCTACGTCTATGGAATATCTTATTTCCCCCGAGAGACCAAGCGGAGCGCCACCACCTGTTGGGGCGGAGGGAACAGGAGCTTTTTAAAAATCACATTCACTCAAACAGCTGCAGGAAACGACGTTTCCAACCGACTTGTATGTAGAATCTAAGCAATCATTATTTTGAGATTTCGTTTGCAATAAAGTTTACACTTCAATAAAAAGGTAAGTTGTAAAATGACTCTAAAATGACAGAAAAGTACCAGACAAAATGAACAACAACAATTGACTAAAATGGTAATGTCAAGATATTAATCTTTGGAAAATGAGCTAGTATGGGCATTCTACAAATTATTTGACTACCTTGCGACATAAGATCATGATGAGTATAAATTCGAGCAATTTCATTGACCGGTGTAAATCCCTTCTGAACTTCAAAGCAGGATAGCAATGCATCACATAACCGGCTACATAATCTTTTCAAGTTTCATCGAACTTAACAAGGATCTCTTGTGTTTAAGCAGCCCTTATTAGCTGAAACAGAAATCAAAATCAACGTAAAGCCCAATTCTCTTCTGTCAGCATCAACAGCTAAACAAGGGCTTCAATACTTACGTGTTTCATCATAATTAACACTTAAAACACACTTGAAAATTGCGTTTTGTGTTTCTCCTATTTGATTTTTTTTATCGCTGTTCCTCTATACCAGGGGTGTGCATGTGGGTCTTGGAACATTCGTCAATGTAACGGAAGGATGGGGACAAGGGGGTGACGGTAAGACGCCACCTAACATACACCTATACCTCCTCCACTGGGGCCACCCAAATGGCCACAACGACATAGTTTGGTCCAAAAGTTTGTAAACCCCTACTCTACACCATAATGAACCACCGCTGGAAACTGAGATAAGACTGTTCACAGCCACTGCGGTACATTGCATAGATGGGCTGACGTGCGACTGTGTTAAAATAGTTCAGTCGGTAACGCTCATAACGTGATGACAAAGGCCTAATGTCCTACAGCTATTCACATAATAGCAATCTTATTGTTGTGGCCAGGGAGTTTCAGCTCCCTGTCGTGGCGAAGGCAAGACGGCAGGAGAGTAAGTAGACAGCCAATTCTCCCGGGCTTAATATCATACGAGGTCCGTGTATTTGGATTTGTGTTGTGAGGGAAATGATGAGCCTGAAATAGCCCCCTTTAATATTCTCGTAGATAAATATTAAGTGCTTATATTATTGTTGATGTGACGAAAAAGGGGGGCTGAGGCCGTGAAAGCCCCCCCCCCCCTTGTATCCGCGACTGACCGAGGTTGTGTCGGCACTGTAAAACTTATTTATGGGCAGTGGCATAGCTGCTGGGGGGGGGGGGCAGGGGGGCAAGTTGCCCCCCCCTGGAAAAATTTTGGGGGAAATTTGATGAAAATGGGGAAATTTGATGAATCTTCTTATTATTACAAAAATTTCACAAAAATTTCTCATAGTTTTTGTTAGAATAAGAAATTGTGACACATTTCTCATACATAATTCGTATTTTCATGCAACAAATTAACTCAGATTTCGTCAGTGTCGCATGAACCGGCCCACACACACCAAAATTCGCGTTCCACAGAAATGTCTTCGCCGCGTAGCAGATTGAATGTTCTCTTGTGCTTGTTTACGCACAGGGGTGATGATCAGTGCATTTAAGTGCACAGGAAGCCTTTATTCAGGTGAAACTTTGG
The DNA here is from genome assembly GCA_037179385.1 of Holothuria scabra. NCBI lineage: Eukaryota > Metazoa > Echinodermata > Holothuroidea > Aspidochirotida > Holothuriidae > Holothuria > Holothuria scabra. The sequence goes on from CM074185.1 coordinate 48,846,835, forward strand.
GAATTCAGTAAAAGGATGTGAAAACTGACATGTCACTACAGTAGACCCCTAAGGTTGTTATGTTCTTCAACAAGCTAGAAGTAGCTGTACGATTTTACTGTGTGTACATAACGATGGATCGGGCTGAAATAATCCATGGCCAACGATAAACTTAAAGTTAATCTAGAAATTAGAATTAACGGGATCCGTTGGCACACTTAGATTTTGTTAGGTAGCCAAATCCTTGGAGACTTACAAGCTAGTTCGGGAAAATAGCTTTCTGCTCACTTTGAGTGTAACAATAAATGGACAATGAGTACCTTGTAGCCTTCTACACAAAACAGACTGCTTTTCTCACGGGAAATCCTGTGTGATCGAGCCACTATTAGGTCTCCTTAGTGGCGTGCGAAGGGGAGACCATTGGGCCATGCCCCCCTCACAGATGCCATTTTTTCCTTGTTCTTAAAAATACATAGTCTAACTTTATTAACACAGATTTTACTCCAAAAGATAGCATATGTGGCACCAGATTGCTTATAAGGACAGCAAATTTTTCAAAATTTTTCAAAGGGGAAGGATTGTCCCTGCAAGGTCTTTCAGTGATGCCATTTTTTTTTTATTCCTACGAATAGACCTAGGCAAATTCTGTCAAATTCCAATTTTTACTTAAAAAGGTAGACTCAGTTTCCCACTGGTGGCATCGATAAAAAAGACTACTGTACATGTTTAGATTCTCTTTACAAGCATAAATACGCTATTTTGACCATCTGAGGGGTCTGATTTTTCGAAATTTTCTTTTCACCCCGCGCCAACCAATGGTGGCGCTTCGGTCGGTCTTTTGGGCAAAATAACATATTTGGAGTAAAAATAGCTCCTAACTCTCTGATCACTTTGCAGTTTGCGAACATATTTTGAAGTGAGCATTTTATTGCACACGACAAAAGAAGAAAGCGACTGGCTAGATTCTTCGTATTAGCCAGGAAAAATGCTATTTCCGGCCATCTAAGGGGTCTGATTTTTCCAAATTTTCTCTACGCTCCGCGCCAACCAATGGTGGCGCCCCGCTTAGATATTCATTATGACAAAATAACATTTTGTGGACAAGGAAAACCATGAATAACCATCAGTGCTCTTTTATTTGGACTTGTAAAAGTGTGCATATTTAATGTCAAGTTTTTACTTCGTTAGGTAGCATAAATGGCATAAGAGTACATGTAAAGACACAAAAAGTTTCAGTTTTATCCTCATGAACTACCACGATTCAACTTTTAACACTGTTTCTGTCAAAGTCGAAAATCTTGCACCATTTTGCATGTATGCTCCTTGAAAACGTCAAAAAATTTCCGGACACCCCTCTACTTAGACCATAATGCATGCCCCTCCCCCTTCAGAGGAATCCTGCGTAAGTCATTGCTTTAGTACATACAAATAAACCAGATACTGTTTACCAAAATAGTATACTTTGTTATTTCGGATTGCTCTATGTTATACTTTAAGATTAAAATGCAGGTAATATTACAAAATGACATGTTAATGTTGTTATACTTGTAAGTTTGCATATTTTATATGAAAATACATACACATTGACCGGGAAAAGTTTTGGGGAAATTTAATACCTTTGCCCCCCCCCCCCCCTGGGAAAAATCCTAGCTACGCCACTGTTTATGGGGTGATGTAATTAACTACGCACTATCTTTGGCAGGAAGGTTTCAAAGTTTAAAAAAAAATCATAATCCTATCGGGAAACAAAGCAGATAATGTGAGTTGTGCAACAAAAAGTTAAAAGTCACAAATCATTCATTGTGCAATGGACTAATTTGTTTTAAGTGAACAAATTTCAACATTTTTTTTTATCGGCTCAGGAATGTTCTATAAAGAAGGGAGTTTGGCTGCTATAATTCAATTTTCATACTTTTAAGTACATTGTTTTAATTTGTTGACATTATGTACACTTTGAAAGGGTGGAAATGCCATTTTCGGCGATCTGAGGGCGGATTTACCAAAATTTTCTTCACGTTTCGCACCAACCAGTGGTAGCGCTCCGATTAGATAGTATTCTCTGCAGATATTTATTTGCAGTTAACATTTTTTTTTTGCAATTCAAAAGTAAAAATAGCAGCTGTGTAGATCCTCCTTTTAAGCTTGGCAAATGCAATTTCCTGATGTCTAGAGTCTGATTTTTCCAAATTTCTTTACCCTCTGTGGCAACCGTTGGGAAGCGCTCCACCTAAAAAGTCTTTAGAATAACATTTTTGGGCATAAAATACTTTGCTCTCTCCCGACTGAAATGCTCCCGTAAGACTTTGCTAATGACAAATCTGGTTATCTATTTGTGGTGGCTCATTTAGAGTGAACAAGTTTTCAAACACTTTATCAGCACTCGCAGTAAATAAAAATGTTGGTGCGACACAGTGAACTAAAATATTTCTACAAATAAAAAAAAAAAAAAAAAAACTGTGAAGAAATGTTTCTGGTATGTCAAGGGATTACTTGCAGTTTCAATTATACGGTTAACCCTTTACCGTTGTGCTCCGATCGGGGCATATTTGCGCGCCTCGGGAGTGGGTGGAAAAGCGGACGTAGCACGCCCCGCATCGGCTTCCGTAGGCCATTGGCCCCGTTACCTTGAACTATTACCCCTCTCGTTGTTGTGGCCGAATTTTCGGGTAGGTACTCGCAGTTTCGAGATCCGCGTGAAACAGTAAAGATGGGTGACAGCCGAGCTCTCCGCATGGGTCCAAAAGGACCCAAACAACGGTAAAGGGTTAAAATAAGCCTGTGGAGTGTGTTTACTGCAAAGCTGATGCCACTGTCTCTGCGTGTGTGCACGTAACCCTTTGGCCGAATGGTGCAGATATTTTAGATTAAATATGCTAGGCGACTTTAAAACTTTTGCTGGGTGTAATGGAATGTCCCCAAGAGCATTTACCGTAGATCACGAGGAAGTTTCTTCTGTTTTTAGGGATGATAAAGAAATATAAAAAATTGTTGGTGAATAAAAACCAGGTCACACTACAACGGTATCGGATCGGACAGTGTATTTGAAGAATGTGCGCGCCTGCATAGACACCAAAACTCCCGAACTCGCCTATGTTGTGACTGAATCTGTAGGCCTTGAAGGCTTGGGGCGTGTGGCGCTTATTTTTCCGTACATGATCTGCGTGCAAAACGAACTCGAATCTTTCTCCCTTAGAGGCTGTAACCATGAGAGGCATGTCTTATTTTATGTCGCGCGCATTGACGAGCATACATCTTTAATGCGTACCTCAAGTCAAAAATTTCAAAGATATTAATTAAGTTTATTCACTCAACTCAAAATGGTACATTGCTCAATAATTCGTGACGTCATTGCTGTACTACTCAAATTACAATCTTTGTATTTCTTTGTTTTTCTGAAAGTTACTGCACCCTTTACAAAAGGTGTGATAGTAAATAATCTTACTCTAATGGGGTGATGCAATTAATTAAGCCCTCCCTGTAAAACATACTATGCCAGCAAACAGATAGTGTTCAATGTCATAAGAACATTTTAATTTTTAAAGGGAAGCAAAGAAGGTGATGTGAGTTGTACAACAAGAAAGTCATAAATTATTGCGCAATGGACTAATTTGTTTTAAGTGAATAAATTTCAAAACTTTATATCTCGTCTCAAGAATGTCCTTTGAAGATGAGAGTTGGACTGTTCGAATTTATTTTTCATTCTGTTTAATATATACTTTTGATTATTTTGATTTAAGGTACAATTTAACAATAGACCTTGTGCATTGACGTCATGCTTCTAGAAAAACAATGGAACCCGTAGCCACACGCATAAAAATTCGCCGTGCACGTGTAACAGACAATGCGCTTATTCGACTGGTTGACAAATCAACTGTCAGCCTTTGTTTGTGTTGATTTGTTTTGCCTCGAAGGAGGGCGTACTTTCCGTTCTGTGACATCATATGCTCAAGGTCTATACAAATATATATGGAACCAGTAGGAAGTCCTGGCAATAGGGCTTATGCACCTACGTCACTGCGTTGAATATCTCTCTGTTTTTCCCACCCAGACTTCGTTTTTACAACTTCATTGTAACTAAGTTGCTGTAATTGGCACCTCTCGATAACACCACGACCTTTGAGCTTTTCCAACCAGTGGAACGCGCTGACGTCACATGCATAATCTCTTTATGTCCGGGTGATTGTGATTCATAGTGTGCATTGCTGGCAAAAATGTACGCGTCTGCCTCCCATTCATGATTAGCAAGTGGTTTCTGTTCGTCCCATATCTGGACCATGTATGACTGGACCAAAATTTATTAGTGCACTAACTTTGTGTAAAGCGTATCAGAAGCCTTCTGAACCAGCATAATGTTAAGGGCTATCTGAACATCTATCACAAAGTTAAATGCCAATTGCATAACATTGACTTAAGTATTTGAAGTTGTTAAATTAAATAATAGTGAAGAAAAAAACTGCTTATAAATTCCTACTTTTAAATGTTTACACTGCATTGTCGGTTTAAATTTTCATATGGGGGAATATACCAACACGAATTTTGTTGAAAGTTTCATGATTTTTCACATAATACTTCCTTAATCAAAACAAAAAGAAAATCAGGGCCACAGATCCTGACCACGCCCAAATTGGAGGGTCATTTGTATATGTTAGTATAATATGGCTGATTGCGGTTTGAATGTTCTGATTTTGGTTTGCTGATACTCGTTCATCTTCCAGAGAAGGTCTTTTTGTAGGACAGGTCCACAAATTAAAGCAAAAAGTATTAATATGGCTATGTAAAGGTTTATATGTAATTCTGACATGGTATTTTATTCGGTTATATCCGGCTTGATATGGCCATATCGAACTTTATTTGCATATCTGGGAGGGTAATTCATCAATTTATATCTGGCTTGATGTGGCCCTATAAAACTTTATTTGTGTATCTGTGAAGGTATTTCATCAATTAATATCTGGTTTGATATGGCCATATAAAACTTTATTTGCATATCTGGACAGGGATTGAATCAATTTATATCTGGCTTGATATGACCATATAAAACTTTATTTACAAATCTGGAAAGGCATTTCATCAAGTTATGTCTGGCTTGATATGGCCATATAAAACTTTATTTGTATATCTGGGAAGGTAGTACATCAATTTATATCTAGTTGGATATGGCCATATCAAACTTTATTTGCATATCTGGGAAGGCATTTCATCAAGTTATATCTGGCTTGATATGGCCATATCAAACTTTATTTGAATATCTGGAACTGCATTTCATCAAGTTATATCTGGCCTGATATGGCCATATCAAACTTTATTTGCATATCTGGGCTTTTCTTGAGTCAAGTTATATCGGGCTTGATATGGCCATATAAAACTTGATATATTATATCAAGGCATCTAAATCTGGCTGTTTATCTGGCTTGATATGGCCATATAAACAGTGGCGTAGCTACTGGGGGGGGGGGGGGCCTTTGAGTGTAACAATACATGGACAATGAGTACCTTGTAGCCTTCTACACAAAACAGACTGCTTTTCTCACGGGATATCCTGTGTGATCGAGCCACTATTAGGTCTCCTTAGTGGCGTGCGAAGGGGAGACCATTGGGCCATGTCCCCCTCACAAATGCCATTTTTTCCTTGTTCTTAAAAATACATAGTCTAACTTTATTAACACAGATTTTACTCCAAAAGATAGCATATGTGGCACCAGATTGCTTATAAGGACAGCAAATTTTTCAAAATTTTTCAAAGGGGAAGGATTGTCCCTGCAAGGTCTTTCAGTGATGCCATTTTTTTTTTATTCAAATAGGCAAATTCTGTCAAATTCCAATTTTTACTTAAAAAGGTAGACTCAGTTTCCCACTGGTGGCATCGATAAAAAAGACTACTGTACATGTTTAGATTCTCTCTACAAGCATAAATACGCTATTTTGACCATCTGAGGGGTCTGATTTTTCGAAATTTTCTTTTCACCCCGCGCCAACCAATGGTGGCGCTTCGGTCGGTCTTTTGGGCAAAATAACATATTTGGAGTAAAAATAGCTCCTAACTCTCTGATCACTTTGCAGTTTGCGAACATATTTTGAAGTGAGCATTTTATTGCACACGACAAAAGAAGAAAGCGACTGGCTAGATTCTTCGTATTAGCCAGGAAAAATGCTATTTCCGGCCATCTAAGGGGTCTGATTTTTCCAAATTTTCTCTACGCTCCGCGCCAACCAATGGTGGCGCCCCGCTTAGATATTCATTATGACAAAATAACATTTTGTGGACAAGGAAAACCATGAATAACCATCAGTGCTCTTTTATTTGGACTTGTAAAAGTGTGCATATTTAATGACAAGTTTTTACTTCGTAAGGTAGCATAAATGGCATAAGAGTACATGTAAAGACACAAAAAGTTTCAGTTTTATCCTCATGAACCACCACGATTCAACTTTTAACACTGTTTCTGTCAAAGTCGAAAATCTTGCACCATTTTGCATGTATGCTCCTTGAAAACGTCAAAAAATTTCCGGACACCCCTCTACTTAGACCATAATGCATGCCCCTCCCCCTTCAGAGGAATCCTGCGTAAGTCATTGCTTTAGTACATACAAATAAACCAGATACTGTTTACCAAAATAGTATACTTTGTTATTTCGGATTGCTCTATGTTATACTTTATGATTAAAATGCAGGTAATATTACAAAATGACATGGTAATGTTGTTATACTTGTAAGTTTGCATATTTTATATGAAATACATACACATTGACCGGGAAAAGTTTTGGGGAAATTTCATACCTTTGCCCCCCTGGGAAAAATCCTACCTACGCCACTGCATATAAAGGCTGTATTTAACCAGATATATCCAGATATAAATCCATATCTGGATTTGGAGTAAGGGGTTGGTTTGCCAACCATACTAAAAGCTGCCGAAAGCAATTACGAAACGGCGAATAATTTAAACTAAATTACTGTTTCGTTTTCACCGTAGGCTACAATTTTCGTTTTACTTTCAACTACGTACGGTACAGCAGCATCGGTCTAGCTTGTTACATGTTTGAATCAGCTGATAAAATAGTATAAACTGACGTATCCTGACTTTTCTAATACGTATGAATAAAATTTTCATAATGCCACGCCCCTTTCGGTAGAAATTGTCCAATACGTTTCGTCGCCACGGAGATAATCGAGTACGTACAATCTAGTTGGCAAGCGCCATCATCAGGGATCTATTGTCAAAGTAGTGTGGAAAATAGTGTATATATTTACTAACGTCTTGACCAAGACTTATTGTACCAAGGCGTGATGGTACTCTTACTCTTATGGGGTGATGTAATTGACTAAGCCCCCTTTTTCAACATGCTATGAAAGCAAACAGGAAGTGTTCAAGGTCATAAAACACTTTCTTGTTTCAAAGGAAAACAAAACAGGTAATATGAGTTATACAAAAAGAAAGTCACAAATTATTGCGAAAAGGACCACTTTTTTTTAAGTGAATAAACTTCAACATTAAATATCTCGACTCAAGGATGCCCTAAGAAGATGGGAAGTAAACCGTTGGGGTTCATGTTTCATGCTTTTCAATACATATTTTTGAACTTTTCGACTAAAGGTACACTTTGAAATTCACGAAAAGGGGTGTGGGGCAAACTAAAACCTAGAGTCTATACGGTTAAGAAACAGTCGATTGATCACGACGACACACGAAGACAAGCCTCAATGTTTTATTAAGCTCCCGATCATTTCCACACAACTTCACATATTTGTTACTTGTTCTGTGAATCACCACTCTTTTTGTTTATAAATGCAATAAGTAACACTAAAGCACCATCCAAAATGCTGATGAGTCCCAAGGAAATGACAACCGTTCTAAATCCGACAGTGGAATCTATTAGAAAACCTGCAACAAAAGAAAAAAAAAAGAGATGCTTTCAGTTTGCATAACGTTGCGACTAAGTTGGGTTTTAGGCATTCATGTTGGAGGCAATATTTTATTGACTTCATATGTTTCAAGAGGGGACAAGTTTATCTCAATAGCATGTAATGGTTCGGAAGATAGTGCAACATAAATTTGACGTGTGCTTCATTTACTTATAAATAAAACAACTAAAGGGAGATAATTAAAGTGAGACATCTTAAGTGAGGTTGCAACCTTAACCTTAGGTCTAGAAGACAGGATCTGGAATATTCTCGTCTTTTTTTACGAGAATCTAGTAAAAAACGACCAAAATATACTGTCAATGATAATGACTGCGGTATGAAAAGGTTTTTTCTGTTCCATTAGAGCAGGTCGACCTCGTAAGCTTTAAAGGCTGATGAACATATAACTAATAAATTTAAGGCTTACGAAAAATATATAATGGATTTTTTTTTTGGTGAATTTTAGTGAACCCCTGCCGGTCCAATCATTCCAACGTTACGTTCTATCTACGAATTTGTATTTACCTGGTACGACACCAGCTAAAAGTGCGCAAACGCTGTTTCCTAGATCAATCAATCCGTAGGCACCGACGTACTGCTCTGGTCTCACAAACAGGTGAAGAACACCAGCTACCATCCCAGATTGCGCAGAGAGAAGCATTCCTATGCAGAAACTTGCCAGGCATAAGGACCAAACACACCCAAAGGTAATCAACAACGTCTCCGTTATTATGCAAGCAAATCCGTTTAGAATGAAGTAGAAAGAAAATAAAACCAATGATACCTTTTCTGAGGTCGTGAAAGACAATGCTGCTATAAACCTCCCGAGGATACCTCCAAAGCCTCCGATGCTACCTACAGCAGCAGCAGTCTCTAATGACAAACCACTTTCATGTACCCTTGGAATCCAATACAGAAACCAAGCGTCATGGGGTATTTTCCTCACAGAAGCGGCTAATAAGAAAAATAGAAACACCTCATCAGTCAAAACTTCTAGGGTCTGTAAAACAACATCTTTTAGTGACACCATATAAACCGAGACGTTTGCACCGTCATTCTGCGATATTAAGAATACTTGGTCCCCATTTTTCTCTTTTTCCGAATCCCTGTTTTCTCTTTGGCCCGTGTCCCAACAAGGGGCTGGAATGTGATCAGGAAGGAGCAAGACACAAGGTAAAAGATTCCATCCTGCTGCCCCAAATAAAAGAAGAGCTTCCCCAGTTCCATATTCTTTTTGGACAAATACTGCGATGTTTGGAATTAAAATCATACCGACATAGGAACCTGTCATCGCAAGTGGCATTATGGCACGAAAAGCGTTTCCGTATGATTTTTCGAGATACATGACACATGGTAAATTCACACACGCCATCCCCATTCCTGTTGATTATGAAACAAAGAAAATTGAATCTACATTAAAGCGTAATCAGTCATTCTACAAAAATTTTACTCTCAATCTTCTTTTCTTAGTATTAGGCTAACCGTTTGTTGTCTAATATAGGAGGATCAAAACAAGCAACGGACGCTTAGATACGTTTCCCATAACCGGGGTCAATCAGCTTTAAGCTGCGGTGGTATTATCTGATACTACTCCAACGAGCCCTGTAAAAAGTCATACAGAGCCTGGTAATTTTAGAGATTGAATTGTAGCTCTCTTTTAGTTGGAATACCTCAGACCAAGCGATTGCAGATTATACAGGTCAAAGCTGCGAGTATTATTTATCGGTCATCACCAGCAAACGACCATACACTCCTATTCTGCAAAGCTTCACTGGCTACCCTTTAAGCAGAGAATACAATTCCGCATTTTTACGTATGTGTATAAGTGTCTTCACCATCTTGCTCCGATTTATCTGGAAAACCTGATACGACTTAACAAGCCTGATCTTGCTCTGAGATCCGCAAATTGCAATTATACTTTAGTGAAGAAGTTGTCTCGGAGGAAATTTGGTGGACATTCTTTCTCTGTTGCTTGTCCATGTCTCTGGAACGATATCCCAGCTCATATAAGTGTTTCTCCAAATATAACTTAAAACTTATCTTTATTATTGTCATTATTATTACGTATGCAGTCCCTTGTTTCAAGTTCTGATATTTTTATGCGTTCCCAACGGGTATTCTGTCTTGTCATCCGACAGGTAGCATCTTTATACTATGATGTGGGATTCAAGACCGCAGATACTTTGAAGTACTGTTCTGTATTTATGTAAATAGTACGTATTCTGATTATTTAAATATACCGGTGTTCCTCAGGGTTCTGTCTTAGGATCCCTACTTTTTCTCATTTACGTTAATGATATACATAAAGCTGTGCCCATTGTTTCGACTCGTCTCTTGGCCGATGATTCGAATGTTTTCTTATTTGGTCGTGATTGTAGGCAGTTAATTGACAGGGTTTCTCAAGCTCTAACGCAACTCAAGGCTTGGTTTGATTGCAATAAACTTACACTTCACTTGGGGAAAACGAATAACACCATTTTTCACGCCAAAGATACTAGCCATTCCTGTTTCGATGATTTTAATTTTAATGGTTTCGAAATTTGCGAAGCATCCAGTACGAAGTATTTAGGATTAATAAATGAAGATAAGTTACCATGGGCGAATCACATTGATGGTCCATGCAAATACTTAGTTAAATATATAGGCATTTTTTAAAACTTGAGGGGAATTCTGTCTGATACCATTGCCACCTTAATCTATTACCCATTCATCTATTCAAAGCTAAGCTTTGCTATTGAAATTTATGGTACAGCTAAGATATCAAGTTTAAGACCGCTTCAAACCCTACAAAACAGATTAATTAAAGTACTCACAGATAAACCTAGGCTCTACCCAATTGACCTCCTCTACAGGGAAAATAGCTTGCTTAAAATATGGGACATTCTTTCCTATCGTATGCATAGCTTTGTGTATAACCATTGTAAGAAAAAGTTACCAAAAGCTATATCTGATCTTGTGATCCTTTGTAATGTTTCTTATTATTCGATTACCACTCGCCACAGAATTTTTTTTAATGTTACACATCACAATAGCCACCATGGCAAATTACTTCTTAATAACTATTGTTACAATCTATTGCAATCCCTTCCTCAGAATATTAAGTCCACCACGTCTCTTAGGACTTTCCAAAGCAAACTCAAGGATGAACTTCAGAAATTACATGTAACTTAGTTGACCTATGATACTATAATTTGATCTTATACACCACCCTTTTTCTTTTTCTTTTTCTGTTCTTTCTCCTTTTTCTTTCCTCTTTCCCCTTTCTCTTCCTATCTCTTTTGACCTCTTTTTGCTCTTGGATTTTATATGATTTTATATATTAGTTAATAAGTGTTATTAACGCAAGACACCCCACAATTAAGTACACATTTAATAGCTCTCAAGACAGTGTCCAGTCTCTAGATATAGAGATCACACAAACCGACACACAACTCGAAACCAAAATCTATTCAAAACCAACTGACTCCCACGCATATTTATTGCCCACATCCTGCCATCCGAGGCACACCTTTTCTAGTATCCCATTTAGCCAGGCCCTAAGAGTCATCCGAAATTGTTTTAACTCGGATAGCACCATGCACCACTTAAATGAACTCCAAACCCACTTTACGAGTAGAGGTTATGACCCATCAACTGTAAGCGAACAAATTAATCGAGCCAAACAAATTTCATGAAACGATTTTCTTACATACAAACCAAAACAGAAAAATAAACGCACACCCTTAGTTGTCACCTATGCCCCGACTTTCGCGAGCCTACCCAAAAAGTTACACAAATGTTCTGCACACTTACAAAATTCCCCTGAACTTAAATCAATTTTCAAGGAGCCTCCCATGGTGGCATTTAGACGTCCCCGATCACTCCGTGACCTCCTCGTGAGAGCAAGAGAACCCACACCTATAAGGCACAACACAAACGATTCCAACCCCCCCCCCCCCGGATTCTTCCCATGTAGATCAGGAAAATGCATGCTACACAAATACATTCATCGCTCGAATAAATTCAAAAGCACACAAACAAACCAAGAATTCCCCATAACATCTCACATTAACTGTAAAAGCACCTGGGTAATCTACCTTTTAACATGCACTCATTGCGGCAAACAGTATGTAGGCAAAACTGAAACAACCTCCTACACTCGATTCAGTAACACTAAGTCAGAAATTAACAACTTCTTTGAAAACACTCAGGCCAAACGTCTCCCTTACACCTTACATTTCAACTCAGCTAACCACTCAATAGAAAACGTCAGGATCACTGGTATAGAATCTGTCACAAAAAAATCGCGTACCGTCATACTCCACAGGGAATCATTTTGGATAAACAAACTCCAAACACTTCATCCTCACGGAATCAATGTTGATAGATAACCATAATACTCCATGAGAATCCGACACATCGCACTTCACATACATACATACACACACACACACTATTCACTCACAAACCACTTTGACGCAAACGACAACGCATTATCTACATATAAGTCTTACATAATTATTCTTTTCCAAAATTTTCGATACATTTCTAATTTCTTGATACTTATATTAAAATAGGCCTAGCACTAAAACATTCATTTCTTTCATGATTTCAGAACCTGATGAAGGCCAAATGGCCGAAAGCTTGTAAATAAAAGTGACAGACTGAGAGCGACGTCCTATCTCCCATCTTTGAACTTTATTTCTTACGTACATATATATATATATAAATATATATATATATATATGTATATATGTATATGTATATATATATATGTATAAATATATATATATATTTATATATATATATATATTTATATATATATATATATATATATATATATATATATATATATATATATATATATATATATATATATATATATATATATATATATATATATATATATATATATATATATATATATATATATATATATATATATATATATATATATATATATATATATATATATATATATACGGTCGAAATGCTGCGGAGCACTGTGGAAATGTTTAGGTCGAAAAACGGTAGTAAAAAGTGCTTAAAAGTCGGCGGAAAACTCCACGACGTTTCGGGTATAAACCCTTCATCAGGTGGCAAAAACCAAACTGAACAACTAACAGTAACAATTGGACACTACAAACGTTAAATCCGAACGATCGCTGTAAAAACAGAACCGGACGAAAGTGATAGTCAGGAAACATGAGTGCGAAGGATAAAACACAAATCAAAAAAAGAAAAAGAGAGTCCTGGATGAAAAAGTGCACGTAAAAATCGAACATGGTCGGAAAAAAGGGGAAAAAAGTAGACAAAAACTAGGACCGGCACAAAAGTAAGGCCTACACAGTAAAAAACGAGCACGAACGGGTAAGTGTAAAAGGAGTAAAAACTGGTTCAAAAAAGCAGAGCATTTTTCCTCTCCCGAACACACAATAGACAATCTAAAGCTATTTATCTGGAAAGGCAACTTTAGGGACGACGATCAACGAAAAGCTGACAGAGGAGATTAAACTAATTTTATCCTTAAAAACACATACCAGGGGTCTGAACAAAGATTTTAAACAAGATTTTAAACGAGTTTACGTAGTAGAGTGTACTTTGCTTTATTACTCAAGTCTCCGAGGAAGAGGTAGGACCTCGAAATATTAGACAACGCTTTTGTATTATGTTGGTATTGGAGGCACTCTCACCCATGAAATGGGGGCAAGTGATATTTGCTTATTTATATATTTATATACAAAAAAGAAGGAACAAGATGGTGACGCTTTCATTACATCCAGTGAAAAAAAAGTGTAAAACTAAAGGCAAAATATTTCATATTTTATAAACATTGATTTAGTTAGATGGAGTTTTACGGCCAAGTTCCAACCAATTGGTTGAGGTCGACCCGGTCACAGTACCAGTAGCACATTGGATATTTATTAACACGAAGAATATTCGTTGAATACTGATATATTACGGACTTAGAAACTTCTTCAACGAATTTGGTAAATTTGACTAGTTTCTCTACGCATGTTGAAACATTTCACATGATTGACTCACCATCTTGACCATTTTTCTTATCTTGATCATTTTTGTTGGATATAGAAGAATCCAGAAAGCAAGTTACTGATTGGTTTCAGTACGCCATAACTGAGGTCTACCACCCTCTCATCTTTTAATTCTTTTCTTATCTGTGTCATGAATGGATGTACACTAAATCATCACATTGATTCATTCAATTTTTCCAAATATAGGGGCTTGAAATTCATGTGGACAATAAATGAAAACGATGTTAGGCTGATGGACCCCACTAATGGCTTCCTACTGTCCCTAAAGAGAAGCGGTAATCCCAATTTGTCTATAAAACAATGTACGAATCTGGTGCAGAATTATTGTTCAAGAAATTGAAAAAAAAAAACCCTCTGATTGTTATTTGAACAGTTAAAGAAATATAAAAATGTGTCGAAACTTTTTGAAAAGGAAAAATTATGTACACTCTAAAAATAAATGGTTTATTTACCCCATCAGGGTCAAATAAAACGCGCGAACAGCCACTCTTCAATGTAGGTATTTATGCACCAGTAGAAAATGGAATTTTAAACCCACATCTCGTGTACATCTACACAAATTCACAGAAACGAACTAATGTACACCTAATGTGGGTAGAAATATCATTTTTACAGGTGTATTATTACCCATTTTAGAGTGTCGCTGTGCAGGGGCTACATTTACCATTGTGGAGGTAAATATTTTCTTTAGAGGGCGTATAACTTCCATGTATCATTTGACTAACTACATATAGAATTTTCCTTGATGTTTGAGTCGTGATAGTTGTCAAAGTTGTTATGTGTGTTTGTGTATGTATGTGGGTATGCGCGTATGTTTTTGTTGTAAAACGGGGACATGGGCCCTTTTTTCTCTTGGCAAGTATGGAGACACCTGCAAGAGGGGGTATCCCAATTGCCAAATGCAAAATTATCCATGAAATTTCTCAAGTTCCAAGGATGAACCACAGCAAGTTTGAAGCATTTTGACTTTTCCCCAATTTCCATGTGATGGACCCAACATTAGGTTTCAAACCGTGGGCTGGTGCATGGGTGTATGTGTATCTGTTTAGTACCAGTAAATCGGGCACATGAGCGTTTTTCCCCTAGTCAAGTATCGATTCACCCAAAGTGGGGATATCCACATTTTAATGGTTAAAAAATGTTTCCCCGATTGACGGTCAAAACATGTATGTGTATATGCATGTGTGTATAGTTCAGTCACGAACTTATTTTCCTCAAACGATGACGTCGCTATGACGTACGCGCATAAGCTCTATTCCCAATAAGAGCAAAAAACGATTGCATGGAATTTAAATGCCTGCACCCTTGACAACAAAATCAAGATACTAATTATCATCTCAAAGATGTAGTAAAATTACAGAAAGCTATATTAGTGCAAAGATGATCAACAAGATGCCTTGTACAAATTATTGTTATTTCTGTCTACGATTAGTGTACGAACATAAATGCAGGTTGTAGGTAATTTAGTTAAAGCCGATAAGGGTTGTTGTGCAATAGGCTACACCTAAGGCGGGAAACCTTTTATTGGAAGGGACAGGTATTAGGAATGAAAAACTGATCGCGCGGAACTGCACCAACGATCAGCGGATAATGTCATTTTTTTAATTTGAAAACTAGTAATATCAGAGCTTTATCAACCAAAGCATAATCTCATAACTTTTGCCCAGTTGATGATTTATGGGAAATCATCGTGTGGGTGGCCACAAATGATTTATGGGAAATCATCGTGTGGGTGGCCACAAAAAGCGTTGATATCTTTACCAATACCATCACCAGCACTGATAGCAAATTTTGACCTCGCAGAAGCTTACTGAGAGGAAAAATAGCTATCTGCGGTGATAGCCTATCAGCAGAAAGCAGCACCTTACTACCACTAGTAATGCTATATACACTGTAAAAAATTTCGAGAGAATTATAGAGCAATAAAACAAAGAGAAAAATAAGGAATACAGAAAAGTTCTGGAAACTTATTACCAGAAAGTTTCTGTAATCTTAAATTGCACAAGTCAAGAAAGGAGGCATAATTTTGGGGTCACCGTTAACAGCCCGACCAACGCAAAATTAACTTCGTAGACAGTGGATCCAGAATTTGGACTAGGCTGGGGATGAGGGTCATGGGAAGAATATACCTGATCCGAGCGCCACCACAAAATGGCTCAGACGCGTACCAGAAATGGTTTGACCCAGAGCACATCCAAGATCACCTAGATCACCAATAGGGGCTTTTACGATACCACTTGAATTCATTTTTGTTTTGTTTCAGTTACAGATCAACCCATTCCTACATTTAAATCTCACTAAAAAACGTTTTCCAGTTCTTTATGCGATAAAAATATATTTGGGGGAATGGGCGACCGCACAGACTCGTTGATAGTGGAAGCTTTCGATAGCGCTATCAACTGTCTATCCAACTTGCTGCTATCAACAGGCAGACAGGTGCAAAATGACTGCACAGAAGACGTTGATAGAGTTAATTACTGATACAATGCTTTAAGATTCAATAAGCCTGTTAATGACGTCAAAGTCTGTTTGCGAATGGGATTATGACATTGCATTATTTAAAACCGGCTTTCTGAAACAAAAGATAAGACACTTGTCGCTCACCGTTGAGGCAGGTTTATAATCGCAGGTTTAGTAATACTTGAAAGCAAAAGGTCGAATGTATTATTTCAATAAGAAATTATAACTTAGTTATCAAATATAGCGGCAATTACGCCAAAACGATCCAGTGCTCCATATCTCTAAGGAAGAAACTATTGTAATATGTGATAATTTTATTCGATTTAATTACACGCTGCCGGCTAAGTACAACAATGAAACTTTTCAAAAGCAAAAGAAGAAATAATTTCAATTTTAAAGAAGAAGTTAAAGCAGTTGGTGCAGCAGACGAAAGTTTGCAAATTATCAAGGACAAATGCCAGGACCTTAAAAGGGAGTAAAAGATAAAGTTAACTACAGTATGGGGAGGAGAAGGGAGAGCCCCGCCCTGCCCTGATGTTACAAATGGACTCAGTCTGACAGAAGATTAGAAGGAAATAAAATTAGTGATATCCCCATGGCAAAAAATGGTGGGTAAAATTTTATTTGGAATGAAATCACTGGGTAGACAAAAAAGGTATGGACCGTACCCAAAGTAAATGCTTACTCTGTTTCAATTTAAATGTTATGTCTTAGGCTTTTCCTATAGGCTGGTACATAATCTAAGAAGTCGATTTTTCGAGGTTTTTTTTAAGAATGGTTAGCCTAAAAATAATACCCGCTCAACAATTCTCTTAGATTAATATTAGTATTTCAATTTCTACGTATGTAATTGCTGTTGAGGGGGCAAAAAGGGGGACTGAGAGGAATCTCATACATACACACGCTCTTTGTACCTGCTTATCAGAGAAAACTGATCAGACGTCTGGCGCTAAAGGCTTGAACGCCTTTATCAATGTTTGGTGCTATTTTGTGCGATCAATCACAAGCATTTTTCTTTTACTTGAGACATCTCGTGGGTCTCAAAAAATCACCGGGTGAGCCACATGCGACCCGCGAGAAAACGGATGGTCTTGACTAGACCATCCGTAATAGGACTTTTTCAGTGGGAGAAGGGGTGAGGTGGAAACTTTTGATAGGGAATCTACCAAGAGCGCACTGGCTCTGTGGGTAGGGGGATGTAAAAGGGAGTGTCCCCTTGTTGTTTAATTTAAAAATATCTTATTCTTTTGTAAACAATTTTGTAAGAATAAGTATACAAAAACCAAAAACACACATATTGCTGGTTAATAATTTACCATTCAACAAGTATGAAGAATAGCATAACAGCCTTAAACAATATTTGTTAGGTGTTGGTTTTGTGCAAAGGCCTACGGATAGGTATCTGTTGTTGTAGACCTGCAATTTGTGCCGTAACGGTATTGGTGTAGTTGGCAAGTACACCCACACACTTCCGTATTTTACACCCACACACTTCCGTATTTTTGTAACCTTAACATTCTCACTTTAAAGGACCACTATAAATACCAGTAAGACATCTTCCTATATAGACACCACAATGACCAACTTCCCCATGATTTGAATTCGTTTTTCCTCCCAAACAGTACCCACAAGGGGAAGAGATAAAACCTTTGACACGAACAATGTTTTCCCACTCTCAAGTGAGAGATCACAGTGTGCACCTTTGGAATTCCCTTGACACTTAATTTCGAAATTCCCCCAATATTAATTTGTTTAAGAAGTACTTTAAAAGACAAGTAATCTGTTTTCTTCATATCTTTCCTCATCTTCTTCTTGTATGTATGTATTATTATTATCATTACTATGAGCCTTAAACTCCTTATATGTTCAATTTATGCACTTTCTATATGCTTACATAGATGCATGATGTGTTGTTTTATTATTTTTTGAAACGAAAAGCTCTGGTTTAGACCAGAGTGGAAAAGCTTTCAGCTTCATCTGGTTCCGTTTTTTTATCATACGCATTCATTTATTTATCTGTAATTCTTTTTATGTGAATATGGTCATGCATTTCAACTGAAAAAAATAAACGAAAGTTTTTCAGCCAGTGCTCCCATTGGTTCGTGTGGATGGCGAAAACATTTTGGTCCAGAACGCCTCCAAACTCCCTGGGAATTGCACTTCCATGCCTATTTCCCGTATATTGATTAGGAAAACACCACGAATCTAACGTTAAATTTGACCAAGGAGGGGGGGGTCCTTAGCCCCCTTGACTGGGTGCATAAATTGCACAGTGTAGAGTTTGGTAAATGTTTTGTTATCGTCTAATGGATAGACACTGTTCTAAAGCTGTACGACAAAAGCCATTGGACATTTTCCCAGGTAACGGTACATTGCCTGGTAAATAAACATTGCCTTTGGTTAGCATTCCTTGTCAAATTTCGAAAATACTGCATCAACTTCACACAAAATAAAACCAACGTTTTTTCTTTTTTTTTGAAGCAGAGATTGATCTTTGTAATCCATGACTTCATTGTTCTTTTAATTTGTCCTCACCTAAGCGGGAAATGCAGTGCCTGTCACTCATTTGAATTTGTGTAGTTGATTATTGCAAGCTAATTTAACATGCACCTCGCAATATCACTGAAGAGGAATTCAATTCCACTTAAGTGATATACATTTTACTTGAGTGAAATTCAATTCCACTGAAGTAAAAACGTTTCACTTCTAGTAAAATGCATAATTTGCATGTGTATTTTGTTTTGCTTAGACCGGACTGGCCTGGCTACTTCACTGAAGTGAAATTCATCTCCACTTAAGTGAAATTCATCTCCACTTAAGTGAGATCCAATTTCACTAATAAGTGAAAAACTAAATTGAGGGTGCGTTTACGTAGTTGGCAAGCCTTTTTAACTTTTACCTGGCAGTTTTTCTTGGGTGGAATTCAATTTCACTTGGGTGAAAGGCATTTAACTTGAAGCGAATACATTGTCCTTGAGTGGAATTGATTTCCACTGAAGTAAAATGCATTTCACTTAAGTGAAATGCATTTTACTTCAGCTGAATTGAATTCCACTTTTGTGGAATTCAATTAAACTTGAGTAAAATT
Organism: Holothuria scabra; assembly: GCA_037179385.1. NCBI lineage: Eukaryota > Metazoa > Echinodermata > Holothuroidea > Aspidochirotida > Holothuriidae > Holothuria > Holothuria scabra. Next base: position 48,866,294 of record CM074185.1, read on the forward strand.
TTTAAACACCTTACCATAGTAGATTGCCCTGTTTAGCATTATGTGGCAATATGTTGTCCTCAAATGTGTAATTTACTAGGAGTAACTGCTTATACAACGTACAGACGTAGAATATGCGATATTGAAACCCTAAAATATTTTATAAACTTTGGAGACGAAAATGAACATTGTGAGATTTAGCTTTTTCTTCATAGAAAGTTTCGGGCAACTGCACTTGCCCTATAAGAGCATTATTTCATATTCTAAGCTTAAATATAATGATCCGAAGTTACTTGTAAGGAAGTGTGCCAATAGTCAACTCCGTTTGAAGTTCTTTTCCAAATTGTTGGTACTGACATTTTCTGAATAAATCTTCACTTCCATATTTGTAAATTAAATTTTGTTCAAGTTAGTAGCTCTGCAAAGGACATTGTTCCCTTGTTTTCAGTAAAACAAGGGAACAAAGAGTATTCTAAAAGGCATATGCAAAGAGATGAAAACCACGGAAAGCAGAAATATTCCCACGGTATTCGCTACCTGCTGTATAGGCGGGACTAAACAGAAGGACTTGCAACATATTTTTATTCGAAACCAAACTTGTCCTTAGATCGTATTTGAAACCGTTGTTTACTTAACTTGTTTTCTGTATGAACTATATAACAGTCGTTTTGGTGTGTAGTCGACTCTAATTTAATTAAATCCTTCAACAAACAATATTCGATTTGAAGAACAAAACACTTTTATTGGTATTTGCTTCACATTGTAAAAAATGTCTGTAATATAACAATGACAAAAAAGATAAAGAGATAAAAAGAGATTACAGTTAAAGCGCTGGTATCTCTTAAAATTTGGTTGCCAGCTTTTTTTTCAGTAAACTTTATTTATCCCTTTACTTTGTGTTCTGTTAATTTACAGACAATTTTTTACAGTGCAGGTGAGATTAACTACGTAACGGCGCTTATACTTAAAGTCTTCCTAGATTAGAACAGCTTCATGGAGAAAAAATATAGTGAAGTGGAATTAATGTTTATGTCAAAATTAAATTTGGAATTGAAATGTCTGTGTGCTGATGTCCAAAGGAATATCAACGAGAGAAGTTAAAAGTCAATTGAGTTAAAAAAGCATCTTCAATATCTTTATAAAATTCTTTGCCATACTGACCTAATTTCTGCATGGCAATGAATCCTATATGGGGTAACTCTCTCCAGAAGATATCAAGTTCATACCACACCCCGACCCGATTAGTGTTGCTGCCGTCTTGCTCTCACAAACAACGAATTAACTCTTTCACTCTCCATTTCAATAGACAAAGTTTAAAAGACAAAATTCAAAATGAGGTGTATAAACATTAACGTTTCATTAGAATATTCTACCCCTTGAAACTGAACGTCGTGACTTGGCCAATTTTTGCACGATAGAAAATAAAAAAACTGACTTTGGCATTTCTAACCGGTGTAAGCAGCTCAAAGAAACATTACGAGGATACGTTACTGCTAAAATGCTCGTTTGTAATCATAAACTCGCTTTTCGTTGATCTGGAATCATGAAGGGCCTATGCGATACGCTTTTTGTCCCAAATATCAATAATCTGACAGATTTTTCTAAAATTTTAAAATTTTAAATTCTATTCCCACATTTTTTAATTTTCTTTTCTTGCATAAATTCTTTAAATCTGAACCGAACTTTTTCGTTAAAAATAATTTTGATAACTAAATTCAGCGACTGAATCGGATTCTAGCCACATTAAAGGTCTACATGCAAACCAATCCTAAAAAATATTGCGGAGTTGGACGGCCATGCAGCATAAAATACTTCATTGAGCTGTGGGAATTGGGAAATAAAAATCGTGTAAACTAATTAAACACTTGTTTTGCCTCATTTGAACTGCACACGCTCAATTTCTAAACAATTTTAGCAATTAAACACTTAATGTTCATCAGTCAGACGTGTTTTCGAAAGGAACGGATTGGAATAAGACAAGCGTGTGAAGCATCTAAACATGTTAACAAGTGGGGACAATTAAGAAAAGCGTTTAATTCCTAAACACTTTTTTGGAGTAGGCTAAAAGGATAAGGTGCACTGAAAAACAAAAGAGAAACTGACAATGTTTCAACTTACCCGTTGGAAAATGAAATAGTCTACTACTTATGATACAATCTAAACCGTATCGAAAGGAGAAAATCGTGTCAAAATTTAGATGGATTGTAATGGTGGAAAGTTTAAGTGCATAAATTTCGGGAATTAACAACATTATAAGAGGTCTCATTACTGTAAAAACGGGTAGATGCGCGCTGTCTAACAAGGTATATCTTGAGTGGCTGTTGTCATTGAATTGTATCGATTTTATTTTTTGTTCGGGTTATGGATTAGTTTGGGAGTTAGGGCAATCTTTAGCCAGCCATGAAATTTCTTGTCAAACAGTGTGCATCGACCCTTGTAAACTGCAGTATTGTATAATTTTCTCTTTAAATTAATATGAGACCCTATTCAAAATAAGATCAAATTCAAGCAGGAGGGTAATCCGAAAGGAAACAAAATTAAAGTTTGGTATTTATGATACGTAATGAAAAATATGAAAAATGTAAATTGCAAAATGATGCAAAATTTATAACCATTCATTAAATACCTGACATAATAAAACATGTGAACAAGTAAATTGGTTGGCGTGGTAGAAGCCCGGAACAGCAAAACCCTGAACCACACAGAAAAGCTCCGAGTGTTGCAAGAAACCGTGGGTTTATGTAGGACATCAGAACACTAACAGCTGGGCCTGTCATTGTGAAATAGATAATCATTTTGACATAAACGTAGCAAAACGTAACTATTACAGAGAATCATCAGACTGAATGTTGTTGTGCATTTGTATTGCTACAGTAAAATGCCACTGACAAAAATTATGCATATCAACACTTTATTCCCGAGGTCTTTGTATTTACTATTTGGAAGAGTCTTCCAGAATCTCAATACCGGTCCGGTCCGGTCCGAGTTGCTATAATAAACCTTGTAATGATGTAGTATTTTGTTTTTGGCTGCATGGTTTATACAAAAACTTCCAATTCGACACCACGTTGTAGGCCTATCGTTATTAGGATTTTATCTGTAATCAATATATGAACTTTTGCTTAAAGGCCTTGCTTAATTTCAAAACTAGATAGACCTATCAGTTTACCAAATCTGTTACACATACTGGTATGCGTTAGTGTATTTTTCAGAGATACACCAATTGTGTTGAAAATTTTCCAAACATTCGGCAATGAGGCATTAAAATGGTACCATTGCACCTATAACAACTACTGCATACGGTTAATTTGCAGCCAACATCAGCATATATATATATATATATATTTACGGTTATATATATATATAAAATATAAATATATATATATATATATATATTACCGTAATATAAACATAATAGTAAAAAGTAATTAATAATGTCAACCAGGCAATGGTAAAGTGCTCAACCCTGTGAAGGGAGCTGTAATATTGAAAAGGTTGCAATAGGTTTTTTAAACATAACTTTACAGAACTGTATCGTAAGGGCCAATTGGCCTTTACGAAAAATTGGCCCTTACGAAACAGTTCTGTAAAGCTATATTGTAAAAACATGTTGCAACCTTTTCAATATATATATATATATATATATATATATATATATATATATATATATATATATATATATATATATATATATATATATATATATATATATATATATATATATATATATATATATATATATATATATATATATATATATATATATATATATATATATATATATATATATATATATATATATATATGGGGCTAAACTCTGGATTCTTCCTCAAGTCTTCACCGTCAAAAATGGGAACCCAAATTTTAATTTAGCTCTTCTAAGGAATCCCTGGAAAATTCAGGAAATAATATCATGAAAAACTTAAACAGCACCCGCAATAATATATAAGGTGAACTTAATATGTGTGGCGTAGGCTATGCAGAAGTTTTGAAGAAATATTAAATTTATTATAGGGTATTGCGCAACAATTTCGTGTCTCCTTTAGGTACATTTTTAGAGCACGCTGATATAACACAGCTTTTTACACGTTTAAATGTATATGACATATGTTATATGTACAAGTACAAGTACAAATAGAAATAACAGCTGAAGTACAAGACACTATTAAGAGGGCACCGGAAGGGCATCATATATGGTATCACTTTACTAAAACATACACAGAAACGGGTGTAATAGGCCCTCAAACAATAGGTTTTTCACGAAAATGAGAACCTGTTGTAAATGAAGACCCAATACACATTTTTAGACTTTAGAGCGTGGAATGTCGACCAAAGGTAGAATCCAGGTAAATATATATATGAGTGGCAAAAAAAAATACGAATAACAGTAAAAACGTTAAAACAGTAAAACCTCATACAGAAAATCCGAAAAGGTCCGTGTAAAAACAGAACCGGAAGTGTTTGTTTGACTGGGGCAGCAGAAAGAAAACAAAACAAAAAAAAAAAACAAAAAAAAACAAAAAAAACAAAAAAATAAAGAAGAAAAAAGGTGTCCTGGATTAAAACGTTCACGCCAAAAACGAACACGGTCTTAAAGTGAAAAAAAAAAAAAACAGGACCAGCAACAAAGGTACACACTAAAAAACGTGCACGAACAAATTGATTCAAAAAGAGTTTAAACTGAAACAAATGAGCAGATGAGGATGAGAATTACAAAAGGTCACTCTGATCATTAAGGCCGTGTGGTGCGAAAGCACCAAGTCTCATGGTAAGTCGATCTTCAGCACTTAGACGGCCATGGTCATAGCCTCGACACATTACGGCTGCCGTAACTGTTCAGTGCTTTTCTGAACAATGTGAAGGGGGTTGAAATGGGCAGCTTTATGTGTCGTTTTGTATTAAAATGTGTAAACCTCAATTGCTTTTTAAACTACCTATATTCTCCAAAATTAATATTAAAGAAAGTTACCCCAGAATACTTAAAGCATGGTCCTCTTCAACGTATCATTTTTAAATTTGATCCTGCCAAGATTCCTTTTTACTCTGAGTCGACAAACGTCCACTTTCTGGCTAATTTTATATCCCTTCTTGTATTATATAAACTTTAATGTTCCTGCTTGAAATAGATCAAGACTTCTAGAATTTTTTGAGAGTGACATCCACTAAACCATTTTAGCCGATAATACCGAAAGATTTGTAAGTTACATGGAGTTTTACCAACCAGTGTCTAACCAAACGGTTTAAGTCAACAGCCACGACCTTTGTTCCAGTTGTGGATGTCGATGGGATAATTCTAAATTTGAACACCTACCTAGAATCCGGGTTGTTGTATATGGTAGCATTAACAGTAATCCCGTCGATGTGCTCGAAAAGCCATCACTATTTTCAATACTCCCGTACAATACAGCATTGAATGTGATATTACCACTCGAGAAGAGATTGAAGAGAAATGTAGCAATAAACGCACTAATCTTGCTGGAGAAAATCGAAGCCATTAGTTGAACTTAGCCAGACTAATTTGTGGTGTGACCGTAATAAAGGTGAGCTATTGGATTTAAAGGTATGGAATCAGTATTTTATAATCGTTACGCATGCGTGGCCTATTGAGGTATATTTACGCATACATGAATCACACCAAACTTTCACAGAATGAAAAAACTGACTTTTCAGCAATGGCGTAGCTAGGATTTTTTTCTAGAGGGGCAAAGATATGAAATTTTCCCCAAACTTTTTCCGGTCAATGTGTATGTATTTCATATTGAATATGCAAATATACACGTATAATAACATTACCATGTCATCATGTACTATTACCTGCATTCTCATCTTAAAGTATAAAATACTGAGCGATTGGAAATAACAACTCTTAGTATATTTTTTTGGTCAACAATATCTGGTTTATTTGTATGTACGTACGCAGTGACATACGCAAGATTTCTCTGAAGGGGCGTGGGGGCATGCAGTATGGTCTAAGAGGAGGGCTGTCCGGAATTTCTTTGACGTTTTCGAAGAGCCTAGATACAAAGTGATTGAAGATTTTCAAATTTGACAGGAACAGTGTTAAAAGTTGAATCGTGGTGACTCATGAGGATGAAACTGAAACTTTTGTGTCTTTACATGCATTCTTATGCCATTTATGCAGTGGCGTAGCTAGGATATTTTCAAGAGGGGGGGGGGGGGCAAAGGCATGAAATGTCCCCAAAACTTTTCCCGGTCAGTGTGTATGTATTTCATGTGAAACATGCAAATTACAAGTATATCAACATTACCATGTCATTATGTAATATTACCTGTATTTTATTCTTAAAGTATAACATAGAGCAATTGGAAACTTAGGCCATATAGTTTAGCAATATCTAGTTTATTTGTACGAACGAACGAAGCGGCGTGCGCAGGATTTCTCTGAAGCAGGGCATGCAGTTTGATGAGTGATCGCCAGCCAGGGGGAGGGATCAAAGGGGAGAGGGACACCCTCCCCTTTGAAATTTTTTGGTCAATGTGTATGTACTCCATGCTGAATATGCAAATGTACAAGTATAATAACATTACCATGTCATTATGTACTATTACCTGCGTTCTCATCTTAAAGTATAACATAGAGCAACTGGAAATAACAGCTCTTAGTATATTATTTTGGTCAACAATATCTGGTTTATTTGTATGTACGTACGCAGTGACATACGCAAGATTTCTCTGAAGAGGGGGTGGGGGCATGCAGTATAGTGTAAGAGGAAGGGTGTCCGGAATATTTTTGACGTTTTCGAAGAGCCTAGATTCGAAATGGTGCAAGTTTTTCGACTTTGACAGGAACTGTGATAAAAGTTGAATTGTGGTGGTTAATGAGGATACAACTGACTTTTTGTGTTTTTACATGCATTCTTATGTCATTTAGGCTATCTTAGTAAGTAAAACTTTCCATTAAATTTGAATACTTTAAGGAGTCAAAATAAAAGAGCATCAATCAGTATAGGCGAAAGGGAACATTTTAGTTTGCGGTTTTCGTTTCCACAAAACGTTATTCTGTCATAAAAATCATCTAAGCGGAGGGCCACCATTAGTTGGCGCTGAGCGTAGAGAAAATTTCCAAAAAGTCAAACCCCTCAGATGGCCGCAAATAGCATTTTCCAGACTTATACGATGAATCTTACCAGTCGTTATCTTCTTTTGTCGTTTGCAATAGCATGCTCACTTCAAAATATGTTCGCAAACTGCTAAGTGATTAGATAGTTAAGAGCTCTTTTGACCCCCAAAATGTAATTTTGCCCAGAAGACTGATCGACGCGCCACCGTACCATAAGTTGGCGCGGAGCGCAGAAAAATTTTCGAAGAATTAGTCCTTTCAGATGGCCAAAATTGCGTATTCATGCTGGTAAAGAGAATCTAAACATACATTCTCCATTTTAACCTTGTAATATGAAAAAAGTCAGGAACATGGTAAGTGATCAGAAAATTTCCACAAAAAATGTACTATCACTCTAAGGCCTATGCGTAATGGTCTTGATTCTTTCTGGGGCTCTATACAACGAATCGAAAGTATGTTAATGCCCCTCTATTGTGACTCTTGGCTTAATTGGAAACTGGAAAAAAGTCCAATAGGTTGGAAACTGTGCCACAAAATTCTTATCTAACTCTATCTAACTAGCTAACTAAAGTAAAGATCGGCTGAATTGATGAAACTGTCTGTGGCAGATCGAATTCCTATCTGTTCATGATTTTACCCCTAACCTCTCTTGCGTGATAAATGGCAAACTAATTCTCACCGCACCTGAACACCCTCTGCTCCCCTGTCTCCGTCTTGTACGTCGAAGTCTCTTCCAGCCAAGGAAGGAGTCTATGGGTGGGCCCTCCCTCTTTAGAATCTTAAAAAGGTATATGAGTTCTTATGCATCGGCAATGCAATTTTGAGAGGAAAAATTTGAATTTGACAGAATTTTCATATTTGTAAGAATTTAAAAACTCATCACTGAGGGACCTTGCAGAGACAATTCTTCCCCTTTGAATTTTTTTGAAAAATTGGGTGTCTTCACATGCAATCTGATGCCACATATGCCATCTTTTGAAGTAAAATCTGGGTTACTTAAGTATGGCTACGTATAACAAAAATTGGCATCCGTGAGGGGTTCCATGGCCCAATGATTTCCCTTCCGTACGTCACAGATCACCCAGTAAGTTCTAGCCTAGGACAAGGTATTCATAGACCATAGGCGGCGGAAGCGGGGGAGGGGGGCAGGGGAGCCTGGCCTCCCCCAATAGTTTTTTATGAGATTTGGGGGGGGCCATGCCCCCCAATAACTGAATGTCGACTGTGACAAGCTTCATGTCTTCAGAATCTCTTGACTTTTTACTCGTCGGGTTTCAGGATGGATAATTTTCTAACAGATTTGGAGTGGCTAAAATTAGCTACCTTGATGTGGATTAAAGTGTGCTCCTAGCATCTGGCATGTTTCTACCTCATGTAGGGATTTTTCTCAATTCCAGGGGATGCACAAAATCGTTCCAAAATCATACTTGTTGTGGTGGGTAGCCTATCTTGGGTCTATTAGCTCAAAAAGCTTTGACCGTTACTTCACAGATAATCACAACACAATGCCCGAAATTGTCGAATATCCAAATTCTTTCAAGCATTTGCCCGAAAATGGAAAAGTATCATAGTAAGGGTAACATAGTTACGAAAGGTTTATAGATAAAAACAAATCGCGACACATTTGGCAAGTCTGTGGCTTAAAAGAATAAAGCCAAGAGTCGCAATAGAGTGAAATTCATTAGCATGTTTTCAATTCCGGTTTGTAGTTTCCCCCGAAAATATGCGGGACAATTTCATTTTCAATGGTAGCGATACATTTTATCTGGTTCTTTTCTGATCAAATAGCGACTGCTTAGATCCCCCTTATGTTTTGTACGCTTCGCGCCAACCAATGGTGGCGCTCCACTTAGTCTTCCTGGCTTAATTTTAGTATGGAACGAAGGTACGTTTATCTGCAATTAAAACTTAAAAAAACGACTGCTTGGATCCCCTTTACAGACCTGGGAAATGTCATTTTTTACCGTCTGAGAGGTGCGAATTTTCAAATTTTCTGGACGCTCCGCGCCAACTAGTGGTGGCGCTCCGTTTTGACTGTCTTACGGCCAGAATTACATTTTTCGGGCAAATATCTTCTACCCCAAAACTGAAATGATCCCCTACGCCTCTGGAAATACCTTACTCACGCGTGCACTGGAACAGCTGCTTGCAACATTCAGCAGGATTCCGGATTTGTGATCAAAGTATACATAGTTCAGTGGAGTAATGAACTGAGCTAATCAGTATCTTCAAAGTGCTTTAAACTTAGAAAAATCACAAATTTTTCTCACCAGAATGAGCGACAAATATACCTGGCGAATGCCATTTCCAGCCAAAATTTTTGTACGCTCCGCGCCAAGTGATGGTGGCGCTACGCTTAGATAGTAAACTCCAGCCATGAACCTCTACCAGGGCTTTGCCCCCTGAACCTTACCAGGGGCCCTTAAGCAGTCCCCTGGACCCCACGCCGATGGGGTTTTGTGCTTTGCGTAAAACAGGACGCCTTACGGGGTCACCATTTTGTCGGCTGCCGAAAACTTGTGCCACCCCCTCCCCAATTAAAAACATCTTCCGCCGCCTATGTAGACCCGTTTATTGGTACACCCCAAGTGAGCAGATTGCTATTTTCCCGAACTAGCTTTTAAGCCTCCAAAGATTGGGTTAACTAAAAAAATCTTAAGTATACCCATGGATCCCGTCCATTCTAATTTCCAGACTAACGTTATGTTCACGTTATCTTAATTAAAAGCCATGGATTGTTTCAGGCCCATTCATCGTTATGTTCACAAAGTAAATGCAAAGATTGGGCTCAAGGTGATCATATTCTAAAGTTCGGGTTTACAACTTTTCACTGCAGTGATGATCAGCTATTGTTAAATTCCTGAATAACAACTTCCTGTGCAAGGGAACGCACTGATCATAACACCGGCGCTTATACAAGATACAGAACATTCAATCTGCTGCGCGGAGAGGACATTTCTCTGAAACGCGAGTCGTCCCGGTTCATGCGACACTGACGAAATCTGGGTTAATTTGTTGCAAGAAAATACGAATTATGAAATATGAAGATACGGTTATGATCACTTTCCTTTTTGTCTATTAGTAAGAGGCGTTGCTTGTGACTGTAACATCGCAAGCGGTTGTGGTTTTGTTGATATTAATTTATTACACATCGAGCAATATACGGTATGAAGGTAAAATCAATATTGTTAAACGTATCCTTTTATAGTGTAAGGGGTTCTCTTTAAAAATGCTCACTTAGGTTTATGGCTTATGGTTCTTTACCCAGTTACCTAATGATATTGGATGGATAAAGTGTCATCTTCAGTTACATCTTAAGCTAATGGATAGGTCTTTACGATGTAAGTGGTTATAAATGATATTTCGGAGCGAATTTAATCAAAAGAGTCGAATTTTTATGCGACTAATTTATTCTAAGATTCTTGTCGTCTTACTAAACTTGTGGTTTATCTGAAATGTGACATATTTATCAAAGGCATACGTTTGCAGGCCAAGTGTCAGTACAGAATTTCATAGTACTCTTAGTCCCGAGCTCTTAATGCTTGTGGTCTAAATTGCCAAAGCTGAAATTTTTTGGTGTCGCAAAAAAGTTTTCTTTTATATGCTTCGTCACACTGGGCAGATTAAATCCATCTTGAAGCATGGCTATGATTGGTCCCCCAATTCTTTTCGGTTAACCATCAGTTACCTGGGTATGTTGCATGTTGCATGCTGCGTACTGCATACTGGATGTTTCAAGCATGAAAAATAATAAAACTCAGAAAACTTGTGAACCAGCAGACTTGCACTTTCAAAATTTTTCAGCGTTATCCGGTGGGTGCATGGCGGGAATTACTTAAACGTGAGACCAAAATGAGTCAATGAACATGCATTTGAAAACACAGTACTTTGATTTTACTGGGCCGAACTGCCACAAGATTTTTCTTTTGTAATCAGGGCACCTTTTTCTTTTGACTACCTCAATATTGCAAGTGACACATCCATTTAAACTTAAGATGTCAATAATACCTATTTTTTAGTCTCTTGTTCTGATTTGAAAAACGATTTCTGAGTTCATCATGACAATTGCATTAAAGCTATTTCTAAGGTTTTCAACTATTGTGGCACTTTTAAATAACAGATCGAACTATTTACCTGTATCAATCATGGAATAGTTTCTAGGAATCTCAAAAGTGCAAGAATTGGCTGGATCATGCTCGCCAGAAAAAGCAACATCCGTTCCTCCAGAAAGACAGAAGATATCCTTGGAATAACAATCACCGAAAACGTATGCCGAAATCGTGACCATCTCTGGAGATGCTGATCTAAATGTTCGCAGTCTACATTGTCCGTTTACGATGATGTTTAAGTCTGCAGCAGCTGTAATTTTTCGTACGGAACATACCAAGAGATATTTTGGAGCAAGGACTTTGGAGAGTGGTGTGTACGTAATTCTACAGTTAGGGTAGGTAGGACTTGGTTGAGCAAAAACTAGACGATACGTGCGCTGAAGAAATGGCGCTCCACTCCAAGCGTCTTGATGGTACGAATAGCAGGTAGGGTCTACGAAGAAAATGTTATACTCACCGGAATCTGCATAATCTATATTTTTAATTGAAAAATTTGAAGTGAAATGTCTCTTATCCCCATATTCATAAAAACTGATGAGGACCGTGTATCGATCGTTGACACTATACTCGATGTTATAATGGAGATCTTTGCTGATACGAGATCCGTTGAAAACCATTTCTACAGCTATAACATCTGCATACCCCCAACAGAGAGGTATTATACTTGAGAGATAAGGGAATGTAAAGTAGCACCCAACGGATAGTATGACACAATCTGTTGCATTTTCTGTTGTCCTATTTGTGCACTCTGAAATGCACCCATTCGATTCGGCGTATGATGCAAGTTTTAAGAGTGGGAATATAACTAAGCAAAATGTGGTAAATCTGCAGAATTCCATTTCAAGTGATTTTATTACTTTTTTCTCACAAAAAGAAACAAAGTTATGTTACCATCGATGCGCATTGTTTGGATTCGATAGATAGATATGAATTCGAACAGATGATACTGGACGGTGTGAACTTTATAAAACTTGTACTAGGCTATTAAATAACTTCACTTGTACTTGCAAAGGCAAATCTTTTATTTGATGGTATCATTTCGGATTTTCTTTCAACATTTCAGTATCTGGGTATCGAATGCCGCCAAAGTATTTGACAAACACTTCAGTTTTCTGACGTCTATGCTCTTTAAAAAGCTCTTCATTTTGTTTAACGTGAAAGTGAAAGCCGTGGTTGTCCTTCGTTGATTGGCGAACATGGCTTTCTGGGGTCACTTGTGGGGGTATTTGGGCAAAGTGCATATTTCCTCTCGTTTTGCAAACTCTTCACAGTATACTCAAAGACAGATGGGCATACAGGTTACGCTGTTTGAAGTTACATCATCGGCATTGGAAAGGGAATTCTCTGCCCAAAATACGTAATCCTATCCAGACGCATGCCTTAGAGAATCGCCACTCATCAATTGAACTGTAGCGGATAGAAAAGTTGAAACTACTGCGATCCCTCATACAACCGGGAATAGAAATTTCCAGGCTTGCAAGTAAGATTTAGGTAGTCGTTTATTCGAGTTTTGCTGAAATGAAATGTTCATTTTGATAAGAATGTATGAAAATGAGAAAATTACGAGATGATCAAAAATTACAAGAAAAATGCCCACTTCCATTTTTGGAAAAATTTAAAGCAACCCCTGAACACCTGTTGAACCTGAAAATCGGGGCAACTTACCATGAGTTTTTTGAAAATTTTCCCCGAATAAGCTTTCTATATTTCGGGCATTGTTGCGAAAGAGTAGTTGAAGTGAAGCTGGTGAATAAACAACTGTAGGCCTTTTACTTGAGATAAACAAGTGTAGTGTATCCCGTATTTTGAAAAAAAGGAATAATTTTAGAACAGTTTAACTGTGACTGTGATTTTGTTTACTTATAATCGAACAAATTTTTTAAGGGGATCGAACACGCCCAGAGGTTATTCTTTAAAATTCAATGTATGCCGGTTTTTTAGACTCAGCTAATGGCTGCCAGGATTTTTTAGGCCCCTGCCTGAATTTCATGCATGACTTTCGGAAGTTAGCTGAGAAGTCTACATTTCAATTGAAAACGTGAACGACTACCAATTTTCTGGAGTTCGGTATATCAGTGCTGAGTAGTTTCAGTCTCAGTTTATTCTCATCAATTACCTTAAATTCATAGAACAAGACTAAACAAGTAGGTGGAAGGGGGTTAATGTGTAAAAAGCAAAATCTTTAACAAGCAACCCTTGAACAATTCAATTACCAAATAGGCTACACAATAACGAACAACAAAATATGTATTACAGAAGCATAGTAACAAACAAGTAATCAAAAACAGAAAAGGGCTTATTATTATAATTATTAAGCAGATGATACTTATACCTTCTTTTAAAACTTTTAAAAGAGAGCAGGCGCTTAACCAGTTGCTTAGCAGAGGTTAGCTTGCCCTCCGGACGCCTAAAAAACGGGAAGGGATGAAAAATCGGAAAAATCAGCTCAACTGGAACAAAATCAGGAAACCTCTTAAGTCTTCCGAGACGGCACAGGACTGTTTACGCCGCTGGGAGAGAGAATATTCCTTTGCGGACTTAAGTGATTGTTTAGACTATCTAGAGTTAAGAACCGACATCAAGAAAAAGTATGTAATGAAATACCATTGCAGGAGAAATAGTACCAGTGGCGTAACCAGACCTGACTGTCCGGTGGGGGGGATCTATAGCATGGAGGTTTCCCGATTTTGTACTACTTGAGACGTGTTAGTTTGTGGGTGTCTTAGGGCCTTAAAGAGTGTTGGGGGGGGGGGGGCAATTTTAGACCATGCAACTTTTTTTAAATTAATCTAATTTTTTCTTAAGTGTGAACATTACTGTATAAGCATGGAAGAACTACCTTGGAAATTTGGGTCCTTTTACATATTTGTTAGTACAGAGCTCGTTTTGCAGAAAATGGGTTAGACTGTCAGGGTTCCCTGTAAGGAAATTTGCGTATTTGGGTGAGTATCATAAAATATGCATTTCCTATCAGCATATATCTGAGATAGCATGTCGACTGAAGATTTTGTTATCTAAGGAGTGCGGATTAAGGCTTCTCGGCGACATTAAAAGACTCTCGAAACTATGTTGCCTTTTTAAACAAAAATGAATGCCTTTATTGAAGAAAATTTTACGGATACGGCACTGTAGTCCGGGGTAGGGTCTAGGACAAAATATCCACCGACTGCTTTATTAGCGATCACTTACAGCTGTAAGGCTTGCAATTTAAGGCGCGTGAAGCGCGCCGAAAATTTTGCCTTTTGAAAACTTTTAATTTTAAATAGGGAACTTTTATTGAGAAGATTTCGGAATTTTATGTAGGAGAACTTGGGAAAACCGCATCGTGTCTGACTGGTGTCTCAATTGGCAAATTTTCGAATTTTTCACTTTTTCGAGCAAAGGCGCAGTCGCCCCTGCCTCCTGTGGCTATGCCACTGCTCTGCAACATTCAACATTGATAAAATTTTAACACTTCAATAACTTAAGAATCCTTAGTTCCGTTTTCCTTTTTTTTGTTCTGCCTTTCTTTCCTTTCCTTCCCCTCCTTTTTCTTTTTTCCTTTCCTCCTCTTCCCACTCTTTTCCTCTTTTTCCTTTCTTTCCTCCCCTTTCTTCCCTTCCCATTTTTTGTGTCCAGAGGGGCAGTTTGCCCCCTGCCCCCCGCTGGTTACGTCATTGGATAGTACAATAGGACGGGAAAATGTTGTAGTTTAGATTGTTAGCAATAGCTACTGGTGAGAGACCCTTAATACACACCTGTACATAAAGACTGCAATTTAGATTTTGTATATCAAAAAGCCGATAATTTTATGAATGGAAAAGAGTGATTTTGAAGGATCACAATATTAATAATGTGATTAAGTTTGAACGGGCCTATTTTGCAAAATATGTAGACGATTTAATTTGGATGAGTAAGTGTTTCGCGAAACATGGTTACAAAAAGAAAGTCGAGAATGAATCAATGAATTCATGTAAAGTTTAAACGACGCCGAATGTAAGAAGGGACAGAACAGCTTAGCTTATACAAGAAGTTGCTAGAGCAACTCCCTGGTTTATGCAACATCTGATGATGACTTTATCATCAGCCTCGTACTATACTAATGGTTGTAAATGTGAGGCTCCCATGTGATATTGTAGTCTATACAAATACCACGAAATTTAATCTCACTATATGTGGTAATTTGTTAGTGTCAATAAACAATTCTCATGTGTCACTTTTTTCAATACAATTAGTGAAAAGTTACGAAATTACTTTCGGTATTATTCAAGGATAATTTGTTAAATCTGAACTACAAAGAAATCATTTTCCAACTCAGTATTCACGATACGTGTTGCAGTGGTGATATCTTTATGTTCATAGGCGATGTTTGTATCATCACGAAAAGGGTAAAACGAAAGTTCAGAAGAACCTTGGCAGCTTGGGTTGGGTTAGATGGAGTTTTATGCCCAATTTCCAAACAACTGGGTTAAAGTCTGACCCGCCACGGTTTTTTTTCTAGTCGTGGATCATGAGCTTGCTTTCCCTGCTCAACTGCTTACGCTGAGCACCAAGCGCAATGGCAGTGGTTCCATTTTTAAAGTCTTTGGTATGACCTGGCCAGTCTCACTCCAGACCTCATGACCACTGGTTCGGGACAAATCCGCGTTTGGGGGAAAATCGTTTTTCACCCGATTGAGGGACCATATCGTGCCATGGGTGGTGCAATTGTGTCCCATGTCCCATTATGCCTTGCAATCCCACCCGTAAATTCAATAAAGAATGTTCAAAACAACTGCAGTTTTCGCCTATTTTAGGGAAGAGAAATTCGGGCATATTTAAATTCTTGATTGCGAGAACAGCAAAGCTTCGTGACGTCATGTTTGGTTGTATATCATGGCGGTATAGAAAAATCGAGTCTTTCTGCTACGTTCTGTGTTCTCAACTTAATGTATAGACTCCACGCAGTTGCAAGTTATGTGCAATTTCCCCACTTAAAGGTGTGCAAGTGGATCGTGTCAGCACTTACGTTTGTAAATACGTTGTTGAAGGTCCCTTTTGGTTTCGCTCGTTTTATCTAAACTAATATCTCATATTTGCAAATTTATTTAACAAACCGACGGCTGTGAAGAAGCAGACAAAAAGTGCTCATGAATATTTACACCATTCAGACAGGCGAATGTTCCCCATCTGGAGAATACCAGCCCCCTCCCGAAAGCGGTTATCTCCCGAACTGCCGACAGTAGGTAAGACACCCCACAGCTAACATCTAGTGGTTGCGTGACGACTCATTTTGAATACACACAAGTTGTTTTCTGTCAGACAACTAACTATTAATGAATTAAAAGAAGGGTTTAAGGCAATAGGATTTGATTTGTAAGTGGGGTGCTTATTCTTAGAATTGTGGTGAAATTTGCATTGGAATCCGACGTGTAGTTCTCAAGAAATGGGCACGTTAATTGTTCACATTTTCAAGAAAGAGTGAACTTTAAGCAAGCACGTATGACATCATATCCCCATATTAGTGCAAAGTCTTTTGTTTTTCTTTAAATTTTACAGTCGATTTTCTCCTAAACAATCCCATATTATTAAAATGTGATTGCATAATTGGCATGAGAACCTTAAAAACTTTTCATCCCCACAGGGTGGTCCGATTCGTATTTACTTCAAGGTCCCCACAACAGTCTGATAAACCAAAGGGAAAAAATGATTCCTTGTCAATGTGAGGAAGTGATATGAGCTCTGCTGCCCTCAAACTTTGTTTGGAACACAAACCTACTGACTTCATTTACTGGTATCTCAAGAAATACATGTCCGCTTTGAATGGAACTTTCACCACACTGTGTATGTTTGGTATATTTGGTTTTCTCTCAAATATGAAAATTAACTTATTCGATTCAGCTTCCCCTTGTAAAGGAGGGTGTAGTTAATCGAAGGCTACAGCTTCGATTATTGGATTTGCTCAGTTTGTTAAATGAATCGGTGCCCTCTTTCTTGGCTCGGAGTATGAATACCTTCAGTGTGATGCCTCTCTATTTACACACCAACAATACTAACAGTATACAATACAAACAGGATTTGCCCGACAAGGGGCCAGAATTTCAAGGCCCCGACAAAGGTGATGTTATGTCCCGGTGGGACGTGACTTGGCAGAATTTGAGGCGCGCGCAACGCGCCGAAATTTTAGGCTTTCTCCTTATAAAATACTTAAAAATCTAATTTTTTGACAGAAATTTGGCTTTTGTTCGTACCATGAAAGATTTTGGTTCTCCATTGGAGAATCTGTCCTTCATATGGCAAAAATAAAAAAAAAGGTTATATAGGCCACAGCTGAAATTCTTTTGAGGTTACGCGCCAAATCGAGACGAGACTACAAGTTTGCCCGGAAAGTTTTTCCTTTTTTGAACGAAGATTTGAAAAGTAAGAGCTTATCAAATTGGAGAAATTTTGGAATTTAATGAAAGAAAATTTGTTTTTGGTAAGGTTATAAAGAATATTTGGCCTTTTTAAGTTGTATGCATCTTAAGAGCAAAATTAGGTAGTATGCTGGGTGATTTACAGAGTTGGCTTTGCTTATTTATTGTATGGAGTATCCATCGGAAATGACAAATTTCGCCACTTTTAACAATATGAAGCTTATATTTGGGAAAAATTGTGAAGGTTATGACAGTTTGAGCGTTTTATGGAAGAATCTTTCCTTCTCATGAGAAAAAATCAAGTAGGGGTGATCTGAAGTTTCCTTGGGTTACTGAGTATCATCATGCAGATTCAGGCCCTCAGACCATAATGGAACATTCTCCCGAGGAAAAAGTTTGACTTCGCATATATTCGAAGTTGGATATTTTATTTTATTGTCATAGGCGTACGGGAGCGTTTCAGTTTGGGAGGGAGCATAATTGTTTCCTGTGCGAAAAGTGTAATCCTTCCTGAAAGACCATCTAATTCGAGCGCACGGAAATTTTTGAAAAATTGAGAACCCCAGACAGCAGGCAATCCGTGTTCGAAACTATAATTTAAGAAGTCAGCTTTCGATCTTTCTTTCGCAAAAAAAAATTCTTACTTCATAAAACTGCCCCAAAACGGAGAATAATTTACAAGAATACTTTGTTCTGTTAAGTAATTTGTTCGACCGAAATACTATCTATGCGGAGTGCCACCATCAGTTGGCGCGGAGCGTACAGAAAATTGTTAAAATATCTAACCCCTTAAATAGCCGGAATGGAATTTTCCATACTTGTAACTAAATGAAGCAGTCGTTATTTTGAGCTTTCTTTTGAAATGAAAGTTTCACTTCAATAGAAAAACCCAAATGGCCAAATAATCAGAAAACTGGTACTGCTATAAGTAAATGTAATGGTCTTGTCCCTTTCCGGAGGCGGGGGGGGGGCTATGCAACGGAATTACTATAATTGCAAGAATCAGTAAATAAATGAATTTCAGACTACAAATGGTTTTAAGTTCCAACGTATTTTAAAATACGTCACGTTACAAGGTACCTTTAAATAATTTTTTCAGTCAGACTTATGGGGAGACATTCTCACACTGCTGTTTGTCAGTAAGTGCAACTGAAAACGGGCTGGTAGATTTTCATTTCCGGTGCTAGAATTCGGCTGTCGGGGCAGGCCAGATGGTAGACAATCGGGCACTGCACGAACATGATCAACCTCTCGTCTGTTTTTGTCAAGAAAATTCGGAATTGTGAGTTTCCTTGAAGAATATGGTCTTCTAGTGAGAAAAATCAAGAAGGACTTCCGGGTGACTGAAGTTTTTCAGACCCTCATCTTTTATCAGTTTACCGTGGGCATGAAGATGAAGGCTCCCCGACGAAATCGGGTTTTCTTAACATCAGGGCGGCCTTCCCCGACAGGGGCATGGCGTTGCGGATTGAAGATGGGATGAAGGATGGCAGAGCTAGTAAGAATTTATTAAAACAGATTCATACAGGCGTTAAAATACCGTTACAAAAGAATAGAATAGTGCAAAAAAAAAAAAAAAAACGGTTCACATAATCATCCATCCAGTAAATTTAAGTCCTTTACGTTTATTTTTAGGCCTCCCCGGAGGAAATTGCCGTCCTTCCCCTGGAAATTCCGACTATTTCCCCGATTTCACCGACTTGACGGTGTTCCAATAACATAATCAGCCTATTTTAAGCAAGTAGGAAGTCTTCTTTTCGAAGGAAAATAAGTCGTTTCGCAGTTCTTTTGACTCTTTACGTACTTGATTTGATCACTCATAAAATAGTCCCAGACTTGAACGCCGCTACGCAGACTAAGTACTCCGCGGCCACAGCATCGAAAATCCCCGTTTGTTTCACAGGCTTGTCAACCGCTAACCGTCCGTTGGCACATCTGAGCTTAATCTGCGCATATGCAGATATCCGAATCTGAGGTATAAACATTTTACAGCCATCTGTTGCCTGCGTGAAAGGTACGTACCTGACACAGCGGTTAAAATTGTGTTGGCGGCAGAACATTTTTCTCTGAGATGGTGAGCATGGTAGGCCGTTTGATCGTTTTTGTACAGCACTTATAATATTTATTCGATCGAGGCTTGGAATCAAGTAGCGCAATATTGGGCTTTTTCGTTTCGTTTCATACCATTTTCAGTCGCTTCGATCAGTTCTTGCTGCAAGTTCAAACCGTCTAGTTAGTTTGATGGAGTTTTACGGCCCAGTTAAACGTCAGTCACCGAATACCAGAGTGGCATAGTTTTTACGTACGGTATCATCGGTATGTTATTTACTAATAAAACAGTTATACTATGTTACAGTATGTTATTGATAAAACGATGGAGAGAATAATGCTCCATTAGTTCCTCAGTCCCATTAAAAATTCCGATGGATTCTGGCAATTACTTCCCGATGAATTAAAGACGTTTTTCAGATACCGGCAGTCACCTGTAGATGTCCGACACTTTTCTTTTTGTTCATCTGACGGACACCTCATTCCTTTTAGCTCGAAGTTAAAACCATTCTCGCCTTTAGGTATCAAAATGTCACCGTCTACGAATCAGTTGATGTTTCTCTGATGTGTTACAGTTCATTTTACACCCCAGCCATGCTTCAGAACATACTTACCAGTTTAGTTCAAACAGCGAACCATGCATAGTGATTGACCGACTACCCGGAACCAGACCCCAAATCGGTCGGATATCAACGAAATCCGGCCAGTTCGCAAAATTTACTGGACAAATTCCTTTGTAGGTGACCGACTGGCTCAGGTTCTTGCCGATAGTGCCTAAAATTCCGCAGTAAAATAGTAAAAACATATTAAATGACTGGGGTATATGGTTCATCGCCGGATATTCCTACAATCGTTATACAGCGGCCGAGACTTAAAAACTAGGCCCAAAGGTTGGGCGTCCGGCTATTTAACTGTTTACTTTCAAAGGTTTCAAGAAAAGAACAGACATTATCAATGGTGAGGCCAAACAATCTCTTTCCCTTTCTCCCATTTTCCTTACTTCTTCCTCTCCTTTTCTCCTTCTGATTTTTTATTTTTTAAAATTTGCTCCTTTTTCAACCGGCTGATTTTCAGGTAAAAAAAAACCAAGGGGGAACTTGCTCCTCGTTATCCAGCCCCGGCAGATACGCTACTGCATACAGTTGCATTATAAGAAAATTGTGCGAAAGGAGTAATTAGGCAACGGTGGGGGCATCCCCCCCCCCCCCCCGAGGCATGAAGGAACATTTGTGCAGGCCATTCACATATTTATTATTATTTGCGTATTTTTTTTTACTATTATTAAATATTATTTTTTATTATTATTATTTGCAAGTATGTTTGCGATTGATGTGGCCGTAGTCTTTTACTTTGTGGGACATATTTTCCTTTTAAAATCGCTTTAGGTACGTTTCCCCAAAGCTACATAACTAAAAAAAACTAAAGTGTACTAACACTGTTTAACGCGGGTTTCTGATATGATGATTAAATAAAAGTATAGATGGTTTTATTTTACCGAAAAAGCTCCTTCTGTTTGTAAGGGTTTTCTTATTCAGACACAACATATGTGTTCAAAATCAATGTCTCAATGGTAAGTTTAGGGAAGTTGAAGTCGATTGTCCCCCGAAGACTGAAGCCATAAGCTTCAGCCCAAGTATATCATTTTAGGAGAAAGCTAACTTAATTATGAAATGATCTTTTATTATCAAACTGCATGGTACCTGACATAAACATGTACAGAAAGCTCACTAATTACATATGTTATGAACGTGCACGCCTCTGAGGATAATCTTGTGAACAATGCAATAGAGTTTGCCTCTCAATATGGAATAACTCAGTCAGGATAGTTTTAGGAGGGGCTGGGAATTGGGAAAATTGGAATTATTTGGTATGATAACCGGGATCTTACGTTCTGACGTTTCCTTAAAATGAGCAAATAATATTCAGTATTTCGTGAGCAAACCACAATTTTTAGACACGCGTCGTTCCTGATATTGTTTCGGGACACCGTCACTTCTGACATTGATTCTGTGACAGTGAGATGAGATTTAACCACACACAAACACGAATGTGTTATATAGTACCAGTCAACTCGATAAAAGGGCCAAAGTTTAAATTTATTTTCAAATATGGTTCAAGTGCAAGTTTGGTTTGCTTTTAGTCGTCCCTCACGACAGGTGGGAAATACCGTGGGCATATTCGGAAACTCCCAGTCTACGGGGGGGGGGTGCGCTGCTTCGGGTTGCTGGGTCCTCAACAGGATAGTGTTGTCCCTTTTGAGGTGAGTATCCTTTCATGACCTCTCAGTGAGTCTGTCAGCTTGATTCGTCCTATATGGCACGGACTGCCCTCCGAAATTCCCCTTCCCAAAAAGGTTGAGCTTTTACTTCATAAAACAGTAAAAGGCCCTTTTTCAACATAAATGGGCCAATGTGTTGTGCAATATTTGCTCCACGTCAAGCTCTCCTCTAATATCCCTTTACTTTATCTCCTATTCACACCAAAGAAACAGATTGTTCGGAAATTTACTGATCATTTTGCACTTGCTCAAAGTAACGACTGCTTAAATTCTGCTTACAAGAATGCCATTTCTGTCTGTCTGAGGGGTCGAGATTTTTCAGCATTTTCTGTATGCTACGATTAACCGTACGGGTTAATCTTTCGGGCAGGATAACAAAATAGCAACTGCTTAGATTCTTCTTAAATGTCTGATGAATGCTATTTTCAGCTGTCCTTATTTTCTGAATGCTCCGGGCCATTTGGTGGTGTCGCTCCGCTTAGATATTCTTTTCAACAACTCCCATTTCAGGCTGTGTGAGAGGCGCGAGATTTTTCAGATTTTCTGTATGTCTGCTCTCGCTGATGGTAGTGCTCCTCTGGTTTATCATTTCTCCAGGGAAACAAAATGATGACTGCTAAGGTTCTGCTTTCAAGCCTGCCGGAAAATGTCATTTTCGACTATCTGTGGGGTCGCGATCTTGAAAGTTCTAAACGTTCCCGTCAAGGATGGTGGCGCTCCGCTTAAATACTACAACTGGCGCTAGACCACCCAGATATATATTTTTTTTCTCATTCTGCCACAACCTAACCTGTGGGTCCTTCATTCTGGCAAATCCTGGATCCGCCACTGCAGTATGATTTTCGATCAGAGTTTTCTCTAGATTTCAAGAGACGATCTCTAACCGACATGTAACCGAATGTACTTTATTGGATAGGGAGAACAGTTTCACAATATTACAAGTTGGTCTTTCTCTCATGGGCGTTACAATATTTAACTTCATTAACTTAGGTACGGGTTAGAGTACTGGTGTTCATTACAAAAGATATAGGGCAATCAGAGCTACATGAAGATATGCAAATCATTGGTAGTGCGACCAGCTCGAGATGAGCTTTAAGGTTCTTATTTACAAAGATTACACTTGCTAGTGTTAACATATACAAACTGATACGGTACCAAACACTCAGTGCAAAGATATAACTGCCAAAAATGAAGAAATGATATTTATGTCTACAATAATTTGACAAAGTTTAGTTTTACAGCTGTTAACCTGAGAGCATGTGCCTACGTAGGGCGTAGGCTGGTGTCAGCCTGGATGGGTGCGACATTTGAGAAGACTGAACTAAATTCAAATAAGCCTGCGCAAGCGTATGTGTAGGCGGCAGAACAACTGTTACCTCAGTCTACGTAAATTGCACCTTTTTATTTACAGGAGTGGCATCCTTCCTTTGTCTCTATATATGTTTGCTGTCCTGGAAGATATGCCCCTCCCCTTTGAAAAATTTGGGTTGATTTAAGGTTGCTTATATGCAAAGTGGTGAAACGTTTGGGATATTTTTGAGACTGATTTTATATGGCTGGAAAAATTCCATAATTTAGTGAGTCTTAATTTTGGTATTAGGTGAAAGAAAGTCTGTTGTCTAAAATAAGTTGTCGGCAAACCTTCTGAAGCAACCCTACTACCTTAAAAATGGTCCGGAGACGGAGAGTAAGCCGTAACGAATGCGCTCGTTTCGCACTCAAATTTTCTTTAAAATAATATTTCCATGATAAAACCTTCATTCAAGCTCTGCATCGAGACACTTTCAATTGCCCAGATACCTACAAGCAGCACTTAAAAAACCAGTCCTTTACCTGGTTATTCGTAAACAGCTTTCAATTTTCTGCTGTGCTTCTCAGAAAATTGTTATCGGAAGACATTGATAATAAGAACAACATTGAAGCAAGGTTTAAAGTGTGAGGAGTGGAAATCTTGAAAGTTTGCGAAGGACTTGCAAACATTTTGATTATTTGAGAACCATTTGTAACTTAGAAGACGATTACAGAAGATGCAGCACCCGGTTTAAAACACACCTAATCCTACCCCCTACAGAAATCTGTAGCTTAAATGCCTTTTGAGTTGATTTTGGAAAAATTTCATAATTTTATATCTTATTCCCACTCATCTCATGTCTGGTTCTGTCTTTTGAGGGGAGGTGCGTCTGAAACCCCACACGCCCCCAACCTACGCCCCTGCTACGAAGCTAAGCTTTTGCTTTTAGATTTTCATTACGTGGCGAGAAATCGTTGACATTACGAATCTCTTTAGCTATAAGGTGGAATGATTAGTGCATGTAAAATGTCGGGTGAGATGATTTACATATCGTCTCCATGTTAGCATGAAACATGCAGAACGTCTTCCAATTTTCAGGACAAGTCCTTGGTCGTGTTAATGACAGAATGTTTGGACAGGTCACATGCAGTATTTACGGTGGAGACTGAGTGGAGAAAACGTCGCAATTCGCGTGTACTACATTGACAAAACATGCAATAGACGTTATGCACTGACGACACACTGACGTCATTTTCTAGAAATAACAATGAAGCAGGTGCATGGTCACACGCGGAAGAGTTCTCCCCGCACGTGTAGCCAGACTACGCTTGCATCTGACTGGTTGACGAATCAGGTTCGTGCATTTTATGATATTGGTTTGTTATACCTCTAAAGGATGGCGTACTTTATGAATTGTAACATCATATGCATGAGGTCTGTACACAATTACTTTGGTGCAAGAACTGGCAGGTCACCATCATTAGGAAAGTAAAAAAATAACAGAGAGCTGGGGCTTAACAGCTAAACAAAATGAACGAAGGGATTTTTATGTGAACGGAATTTTATTATTGTCAAAAATACATTCCTTGACTTATTTCGTTTATGAAACACCCGTCATTAAGTTGATTGAAACATTTGAACAGAACACAAAGAAATCTTTCCTAAAAGAAATAATATTTATTAGTAGAGAATATAATTCGAATGGTGCCAAACATTTGGTCATTAAGACATTAATGAAAAGCTAATTGAATTTGAAACACGCACTTTCTTCCAAGGTGAACCTTCTTCTTTATTTGAAAAACACCGGTACATGGAATTATTAATAAAAAGGAGGAATTTATTGATTAGAGAATAATCGATTTTCATGATCTCTAAACGTAGTTTTGAAAATCAACTTGAGATCCTGTTTACGGTCTTTTCTATTTTATGCAAATGTTAAGAAAAGGTGACAGTTACACGTACGCATCAAGTTCGTATGGGTTTCAAAATAAAAGAAAAAACGGAACTTAAGTACACAAATTCAAGGGTTTTAAAGTTATATACA
The DNA here is from genome assembly GCA_037179385.1 of Holothuria scabra. Lineage (NCBI taxonomy): Eukaryota > Metazoa > Echinodermata > Holothuroidea > Aspidochirotida > Holothuriidae > Holothuria > Holothuria scabra. The sequence goes on from CM074185.1 coordinate 48,891,499, forward strand.
AAAATTCAAACATAATTCCCTATTTAGTACCACTTTTACAATTGAATCAGGAATTATAGGTTTGTTCACGGCAGTTGTATCTTGAACTCATCCCAGCACATATGGAACAGGGTTAGGCTCATCATTTATTGATCTGAAGAGAGAAAAATGGAACCAAAAATTGGAAAAGACACAAATAGTAATGATTCAAATAAACAGTAAAAACATTTGTGTGTTATGTTAAATTAGTACAAATACCATTTACCGGGAAATTCAGTTATGTTTAAGGCGAAGAAAGTCGTCCAAATTGTTTTGAAATTATGGCTAAATCGCACGATTGAGATTTTCATATGATTCTCACGAGCGATTATGGAGATGGATAGGCTATGACTACTGGACTATTTCTACATTATATCAAAACGGGGTAGCTGCATCTTCCCTTTCAGTGGCGTTCAGTCAAAGCATCTTCCGTCACCGGTGTTTTGTTGTCTTGCATCGTATCATTGTTAACAGTGTACGCCTTAGCACTTTTTCAGGTTAGAGAGCAATACAGCAGAGATAAACCGTAACACGAAAGATCTGGCTGTATTTAAATAAACTGGCACCTAAGTTTAATCAGTTAATACCGAATTCTGAACGCATTATTTAAAAGGTTTTTTTGAGTGTCCCTCTACCCCTCTCCTTTCTGACAAGTGGTTTAATCTTGTACCAAAATTTAACTTTGGCTAATTTTCGAACGTGAAAAGAGATTACCCTGTCCTCCAAGAGCAGGTGTAGATTTTTTTAATTGCCGCCCTTTAGCCCAAACTTTATGAAAAAGCTTTCCCTATGAATTTACAGAACATTTGTGATTTGAACAAGCTTTTCAGGTAAATATAGCTAAACAACAGTGTTCAACTGGTTAACATGTGGAACGAGCAAGTGAATCATCCTGGTAAAGAAAGGAAGTATTAAAACATCTTCAGATTATTGTTTTGTTTATTTTTTATTATATAAGTAGCTTACGGTAGTCGGATCTGTCCGTTTTCATTTTGGGGGAACAATTCTGCTTCGAAGTCTTCCACTGCTTCACTGATGCAAGTTTCGTCAGCAGGTATTGAAAGCTCATAGAGATGAGGCCGTGGACGCCAAGGAGCATCGTAGACTGGGTAAATGTAAAAAAATAAATAAAATACAACTTTATTTATTTACTAAAAGCAACAATGTAAGGAAGAATTTTCTTTGCAGATGTAGAGAGTGAATGTCAAGTCTCATAGCTGATTAGGCCAGTGTTGTAATCGCATAGCCGCCATTCATCTGTCTAGCCACAAGGTGTCGCGTTTCGAGTCATGTCGGGTCTTTAGCAATTCTAATCGATTCGAGTCATGTCGAGTCTTTCTTAAGCTAGAGTCGACTCACCAAGAATCTTAATTAAGGTTCGAGTATCTTCTAGTCACAAGGTGTCAAGTCTTAAGCAATTCGAGTGGAATCATCCCATGCCTTCCATCAGCTCGAGTCGAGTCGCTTCGAGTTTTAGTTAAGGTTGAAAGTTTATTAATTAGTTAAAGTTAATTTCTGTACTGTCAAATTTATTGGGGATATATCATTATCCTTTACACTGTTCGCGAATTCTCAAGGGTTTCATCCATAACCACCACTAACCTTCCAACTAATGTGACGTTTTAAGCACATATACACTCTTCATCTGAATCCATTGTCACGCGTACTAAGAGTAAACCTGTCGTGATGTATGTGAAAATTTCATAATGTCAAACATGTATCCTCTCGGCAGGGTGATCATGACATTACAGGGAAACGAATAGGCATGTGGTGCACACTCTGTGCTATACAGAACTCGCTTAATATGAAATTTACGTGTTCTCAATTACACTTTTGGGATGGAACTGTCATACAAGAGATATATGACTAGAGTCAATTCGAGTCACTGTGTGCAAAGACTCGAATCAAGTGGAGTCTTTAACTTATGGACTCGACCCACTCGAGCCACTCGTCGAATCTTTAGAAATTTATTAAGCGGTGACTCGAGTCAAGTTGAGTCTTTGACAAGCCAGGTGTCTCCATTGAAGTTGAGTTGGTCAGAGTCGAGTCGTTGAAATCGTGACTCGAGTCACATCTTTGACTCGAGTCATTACAGCACTGCACACATCCAAAAGAATCGGTGATATGAAGTACATTACTTGTAACGACGCTTAATGCCTGTGAGATGTATAACCAACTGACTGACACAAGACGCACATAGTGCGTACACTCATATGCCATTGTAATATATTTACAATCCAATCGATATGCCCCTTAATCTTATAAGACCTTGCGCACAGAAAATGAATTTGACAAAAACTGAGAGAAAACGGTGGAGGAAAAAAGTACAAGGCCAAAACAGGGACCCGTAGTGACCGGGTATGAACCCGCTAATCATTATTAAGAGGGAGTGCTTGTTTAAAAACCGAATTTAGCTCGAATGGGTTTTAAATACATATACCGTAGGAGTTAAAAACTTTGGGAAGAAATTACAACACAATTCTTTTCCTTTATTTTCATTTCATTCATTCATACCGTGCATACAAATATAAACAGAATATTCTACATCATATACTCACATGCGAGCTGGAAAATTCCTCCGAAGTAACATAGTTCTCTTTCTTTCAGGAGGTTTGTAAGTTCATTGTACTTTTCGAAAGCCGTCCTGGGTGTTGGTGCTTCAACAAAGTTGATGACGTAGTATTTCGTTTGACCAACGGCAGACACGGTGATTGTCTCCTATTCGGGAAAAAGTAACCCAATATCTTACCTAGGACTAAGTAACGTTTCATGAGTAGATTGTCGCTACCGTACGTGTGCATGACTAAGGTTAGAAAAGGTGGCAGCATGCTATGGTTTTGATGTGTGAAAGTTTGGACTTGCTCAAGTAGGAAATCAACAGATTTTGCAAGAGTATATTTTTTTGAAATAATGCAATATAATGTCAAAACCACTGAACGAATTGAAGGGATATGATATTTTTTCAATTTAAGTCTAAATTCTAAAATGTTACAGTGGACCACGCGTGATCTAACGCGTGGTCCGTATACAGGAAGTCCGTGGTACATGCAGATATAGATACATGTCAACATTTATATATTTACGAGGCATTTGTACGTAAGTACGTGTACGTAGAGATGTAAAAACAATCAGTGGAACTATCTTAGACATTTTTTGCCTAAAAAGGAGTACCAATGCAGACGACTCAGAAATAATTTTTAGCTCACTTTTGTAAAAAAAAATACAAACAACTTTTACAAACAATAAGTTAACAAGGTGGGAATTTCAGACTGACCAGTGCAGTCGTTCTTAGGTTAGGTAAGGTCAGGCTACATGGAGTTTTAAGGCCGCCCAGTTTCCAAACAATCCCTTCAAGAATAGCTGTCCACGGTCATTTTTTTCAGTTGTGGCTCACTGGCTTGTTTTCCCTACAACTTTCCTCATGCCTGAGCACAAAGCACAATGGAAGTTAGTTTAATTTTAAAGTTTCGGTATGACCATGCCAGATTTTAAACTTCCAACCTCCCGACTTCAAGTCTAATGCTCTAACTACTTGGCCATGCAGTCGTTCTAAGAACAATTGGTTAAGACTGCCTTTTGAAATATTTTTGACAATTATTAGTTAGAAGTTCAATTACAGTATTGCAAATCAAATTTAGAAAATTCTGTTCTCGTTTTGCATTTTGGGCTTGATTAGAGAGTTCTTATTTGACATCCCCATCACAGGCCAATAACGGACAGTGAAGGGACACTAACCAAGATCGTAAGAACATTCAGATTGTATATAGGTGAATGATAGTTGAAAATCATTTCTTGATTATTCCAGATATCTCTAGGCTCCAGTGGCGGAGCTAGGGGTTTCGGTCAGAGGGGGCGAAAATGGTCTGCAGGGGCGCTTCGAAGGAGTAAATACCCTGAGCATCCGCACGATCGAAACCACGACTTTTCATATTTTCCATTATTTTGATTTTCACCTGGTAGAAGATTACTTTAACATTTCTCCTCAGCAAGTTTTTCTATTAAAACATGTTACAATTTCTATCAATTGGCCTCCGCTGAAGAAAATTCGGCTGGAGGGGGACTAAATTCTTGTAGGGGGAAGCTCCGCGCCACCATGAGTTGGCGCGGAGCGCAAGAAAATTTTGGCCCAAAATGCCGCTCAGATCGCTGAAAATGACATTTCTAAAGCCTATTTACCGCATATAAATAAATGTTTTCTTCGTTTTTTCAGGTTTTTTTTATTTATTTTCCAGGGGAGGGGAAGTTCCCCCCCTTGCCCCTACCTGCGGGCGCGCAGGTTTCTATCCTTCTCTTTCACATTCTAGTGTGAAGACAGTCATTATCTTTTGTGCGTTATTGTAAGGTCTCGATTTAAGATTTTAATGTAATAATGGGCTACTTTTTGAAGGTAAAGATTAAACCTGCTGGAGCTAAATAGCAAGCAATCTTACAGAGGGAAAAAGTTATGGAAAGTAATCACCGTTAGGTGTACATTTTTGGCACCTGGAAATCAAGATAAGTACACGAGGAAACATTAAATGAGGTAATTTATATCATGCGACCACTCTGAAATAGCCATTAATTAATACATTAAAAGAAATAGTCAAGACAAGAGGTCGGCTTGGCTTTCTAGATACCGAATTCATAATAAATAAAAGTAGCCTAAACTTAAGCTTTTTGATGCAATTTTCTGGCATTTTAGACCACGGAAGTACAGAAATAAGCATTTTCATAGAATTATCGTGCATTGTCAGAAATAGCCATTTATTATGATAATGGTCACTTGAAGGAAAGCAAAATGAAAACTACTCATTACAACTCTTAAATCATTACCACTATGATAACAGTTCTATTTTATTTTAACCTAAATGTTCTCTTCAAATGATTTTGAAAAACGTCTTTTTATTGTTTATGTTGACAATTATCCCCCACAACAAGAGGGCTATTTGCGCTACAATTATTGCTGCGCCCTTTGCAACATCTTTTACTGGCCGGGAGGGTTAATTTAATGTCAGTCTGTGTATTTTGTAAGCTTATAATCTCGCTTGGTGTGGAAGCAACGAACTTAGCACGCGACAACATTCATTAGTGCGTATAAAGCATGAAGATATGTTTGCGGCAAAACCTATCCCTGAATTACAGAAGATGACCTTTTTCATCAGAATGAAGTGCAGTTAGTACATTTATTGGTGGCTGTTTGAGCATTTTGTTATCTGGGCCTTAAAACAACGTTATTAAATTATGTCTTTTGCCAAAAATGGTGCAAGAGTAAAGTATGTCGAAAACCCCAAAAGGGCGCCGACAGACGATTTTGGTCCGCCGGGGGGGGGGGCGACCGCCCCCCCCCCCGACCATATGGCAGCTCCGCCACTGCTAGGCTCACAAGTTACGTATATAGTGACTTCATGTTTTCAATTATTTAACACTTGCACTTTTTAATCGTTCAGAATGTATCTTTTAGTTAGCTTACGGGCACTGCTGGTATCTTGACGTTTATATACGCATCAATTCTGTAGTAACTAAAGAAGAACAAAAGCTTACATCATTTGGAATGGGAGGACTCTCCTGATATGCCTCTGGAATAAAGAACATTGTCTGGTAGGTAAAGTTACACATTGAATTGGTCCTGTCTGGTCGTACTCCAAGTTGAAGAACGGGGACTGTGCGTGGCATTGAAATCGCACCGTCATTTGCCCCTGTGAAATGAAAACGACAAATAAATTACTACATGCACAATAATACAAACATTGGTCATCACTTCATACACTTAAAAAAAGGAAAAAAAAAAAAAAGAGTGAACTAAATCACTAAGTCACACGTTAGGCCTTTATTATTGCATGTCTACAATACTATTTAATTAATATCATCATTCAGAGATACAATAAGAGTCATTTATTTCATATATTCTACAACATAACTTTACAATCTCGAATCCGTTTTCAACAGTAGTTTAATCTAGTGGGTTGTACACTATCACTGAGTCATGAGAGCTATACATATTTTTGTACAGAATAACAAGCAGTTTGTGATTTCTTGTGAGTACGTAAGATCATTATTTCCAAACGCAAGGCTTCCTCAAATTGATAATTACTACTGTGATGCGCACACAAAAAAAATTTCTCAAAGATATAATAGCTTGAGATGATGCACCTATGCCTTTATTGAAAGAAACATTTGGGGTCATATCAAGTTTTGATATGTTTATAGGGGTGCTTATTCAAAGCATTTCAAAGAAATTTGCATTGAAATACGATGAACATGTGGTTCTCAAAATATGAGCAAATAAAGTTGAACAAAAAGTTCAACAAAACTTGAAGCAAGTACATATGACACCATATCTTCACATGAATGGACAGTCTTTTGTTTTTCTTTAACCTTTACGGCTTATTTTCTTCTCCGCAATCCCTTTTTATAAAATGAGACTGCATAAGTGGCATAAGAAATTTACATATTTTGCATTCCCCACAGGGGGGTCCTATATAACTTTTAACTCTAAGGTCAACACAAAAGTCTTTAAACCTAAGGAAAACAAAACATTACTTGTCAATGTGTGAAAATTATGCAGTTTCACCTGCCCCTAAGATCACTTTGAAACACAAATCTAAATTCATTGAGTGATATCTTGAAATGTAAATGTATGATTTGAATGGAAGTTTCACCAGATTTTGTTCTTCTTTCAGATTTGAGTTTGCTTAAGCTGCCCCTCAATGTATAATGCCTGAGAATAAAAAAGCTTCAAAAGGTTTGAATGAAAAACTGAACTCTTTATTTTTTTCTTTTTGGATCCTTCAACATTGAGAGAATTAGTTTCCCTACTCATTATTTTCATGGACCTGGACGTCTATAGAAGAATTCCTCTTGTGAAAGGCAGATAGGTATAAACAAAATCTCAGAGGAGTTAAACATCCGTTACTTACCCTCAAAGTATTCATGTAAAGGCATATATGTTTCCCTCATAACGCTCGACATGTCACATGTGGTTGATTTCTTGGTAGCATAAACACCAGCCTCCACTTGACGAACGAAAATCTGCTCTGAAAGTGTTTCTAGTTTGGTGTAGGTGGGACACTCTCTGTCTGAAAATATTATAAGAATTAAAACAAAAAATAAATTGATAAAAGAAGGGGTTTAACGTCACATCGAGAATGATATTTTATAGACTGAGGTATCGATTCAAGCATTTCGGTGAAAACTGCATTAAAATCTTATATGTGGTTCTCAAGATATGAGCAGGTAAAATTGTCACATTTTCAAAAAGGTAAACGTGAAGCAAGTACATATGACATCATACCCTTACATTAATGGACAGTTTTATACTTTTTTTTAAAACTTTACAGCCAGCTTTCTCCCCAGCAATCCAACATTACCCGAATTTGATTGCATAAGAAGTATGAGAACTTAACAAACTTTTCATGCCCCACAGGAAATGTCTACTCCTTATAAACTTCAAGGTGAACATGAAAGTAAAAAAAGAAATGAAACAAACCATTCCTTGTCAATATGAGGAAGTGGTATAACCTCTGCTGCCCTTAAGTCACTTTAAAGCACAATGCTAGTGACTTCGTTTATTGATACCTCGAGAAATACGTGTCCCATGTGAATGGAAGTTTCACAAGGCTGTGTAGATTTGGCTTCTCCTTTACATATGGAAATTAAGTTGTTACTTAAACTTTCCCTTTAAAGTTGCAGTTCCGGGGTTAAAATGAATATTTCGCCATTTTTCTCGACACCAGGCTCAAGTAAACACTCTTCTTTCAGTTAGACATGTACATCTGCGTGATTGGGTGCTGTCAAATTTCGACCCTTAATGTAATATATTTTTGCCCTTTAAAAAAAATATTCTTTTCAAGGGAAAAAATGTTCTGCCCGAATGAGAGGTTGCAGATTGTGTGTTAAGTGGTTTTCTAGATATCCTCAAACAAAAGTCGAATAAACGTATACTTGTGATATACAAATCTTCGATTGACTTTTCCACCATATGAAGCACCGGCAGGTTAGCTAAAGGTTGGTTTAATTACTAAGGACTTACCATTTACGCTGTCTAAAACCGTAAGATGGGTTCTTTTAGGTCGAAATATTTGTAAGTGGAAGTGATTAAAGGGCTCATCCTTAAAGTTACCCCCCTTCCCAAGTGCAACATTTGTAGAAATTCACAGTTAGCACAGCCCTTTGATTGGCAGATAGTTCAAACACTGGAGAGTTTCTTGAAAGCTAATATAACGTAGCATGTATGTACTGTACTCAACGTGTTTTCACTACACATTCGGGTCTAGAATATTCACCCTGGAACAAACGAGATTCGGGTCTGGATGGGATAAATTTTAGACAGTTGTGTGAGTGGTAAAAGTAAACATGTTAGGAGAATTTGAACTATTTAGAGTGAGAAGATTAAATCTTTCAATCTCTTTTGTTCAAACGCACCTTGTGAGAATCCCCTCCTTTCTTTTCGAACTTGAAGAAAACCATAGATAAACGTTTTTATTTAAAATGCCTTGAAGTAAGTAATACTTCCGCTAATGCCAAAGCTACAAACGTATGAATAATGTACAATTCCACTTGCGCCAAACGATTTTAATTCATCTGCTTCAAAACATCTAGGAAGTCTATACACTCCTGATTTCCGTATCAATCCCTTAACGTAGTGGGTGAGACGAAAAACGACAAAAGGTCAAAACTTTATATTTTTACCTGACGGCTGACAACGAAAAATTACAAGCACAACGTAAGCAGTTTATCTTTCCTTTGCATTTTGATAATGCATTACAGATATTTCGTTTTGCTAGATGCATTGAAGTGAAACTGTGGGGAGAAAAACAATCTGCTCGTGGGGAACAAAAATTGCTTCAACTGTTCAAAGAGTCCACAGAACTTTGATGGCTACGTGATACACAATTTAAATTAACTTAAACGTTTTTTGCATGAATATCTGATATCAGTGGGCGGTGCTTTGTTAAGAGTCACTAAAATTAAAAAAAAAAAAAAACAAATACAAGTGAAACTCACCTCCACATTGTCTGATACCATTTGGAAATTCTTCTGGACAAGCGGGTGTACCTAAAGAAGGGTCTGCGCGGATCAAAATTTCATTATGACGGTTATAGATCCAAGGTCTATGGGATGAAAAATTAAAAAGCTTTTAACGAAAAATAAGATAATAAAATGCATTTTCCTTGCATTGGTTGTATCTTTACGTTGCGACATTCATTACGAGTTTGATGATACTAGCTTCAAATGAAGTGTTAGACCTTCATCAAAAGCAAGATGCTATAAAATATTTATATATATTACTTTTTCTTAAGTCCTCCTGACTCTCAGGCAAAGAGCCGTTGGGCGAAACCAAACTTTAAACTGCTTCCCAAGAAGCCATACGTCCACGGATGGAGAACACTTGACCAACCCTTACGGCCCTCAGACCTTTTGCATTATTGCCATGTATGGCCCCGACAGAACAGATACTTCACACGATCTTAGCCAAATCGCCGAGAACACTGTCTTCAAAATAGCTTTTCGTAATTGCGCTTACTACTGCACGCATAGTACAAAGAGACTTTTTCTGGATAAACAAAATAGAGCAGAGGTGGGTGAAGGGCATGAAACAGACAGTAAGGAGTTGAGAAAAATCAATTTTCATGACAACAGATGAGTACTCGTTCCTTCCAATAAAATTGTTTAGTAAACAGTGTACAGATCTTTCAGTGTAATAGATCCTGCAGGGTCAAAACCAGCATTTGAGAATATTTTTTTTCATAGGTGTCGGACAGAAATAATTTCAAGGGAGCGAAACCTTTAATTGTTCAAATGAAGGGAATTCTTTCTTGTGTGAAAAGAGGCGTTATGCTCAATGTCGGCGCTTTTATTGGTGTAGCCAATAATTTGCCACGAGACGGAATATGTGGCAAACTATTTAAATGTATAGCACCATCATTTCAAGAACATTTTGAGCAAAAGTTCTGGCAGATCGCTGAAAATAGCACATCCCATACCCTCTGAATTGCATGTAATTACATTCTGAATAGGAATTTTCTTCTGGCAAATTTTAAGGGATTAATTTTTAGATGTTGATGTTAATTTAAATAATTGCTTTTTTGTCAAAATATCACGGAAAAAACTAGTCAGGATGGTGTCTCTACTGACTAATTTGACTGACAAGACTATACCGGTAATTATTCTGTAGATTAGTCGGTGATCAAAAACTATAGTCAGTTGAATTAGTCAGGAGAGGCACCATCCTGACTTGTGTTGTTATTTTCAGTGAAGATGCACACTTTACATATCCAATTGCTATATGAAACAGTTTTACTTACGGATCATATTCCTGTACTGCAAAGTAGCCCTCTGATATTGGTTGTTCATTCAGTTCGAGAATATTTCTCAATCTCCTGTACTTTTCTTCCACCTTGTGTTCGGATGCAGAGCGACTGAAGGTGTAAACAAACACATCGGAAGCACTTTCACGTTCCAGGAAAACCTGTTACAGAAAAAATATTATCATATGGATGGTCTTAAGTTTCCCACGCTTCATCAACAAATAACAAATAACGTACAAATAACAGATAACAAATAACGTACAGAAAAATATGCAATAAAGAGCATAACTGGTTGATTTTAGGACCATCGCTGGTCGGAAAGGACCAAATATTTTTCTTATCTGTATGACAGTATGATATGAATCAGACAAATAGGAAAAATAAATATAACCTAATTATTTTAGACTCAACATCAACGGGCAAAGTTTATGGGACACGCGTACAAAAACCGGATTGGCTATCAAACAAAATGCATTCGAATGGATTTCGGTTTACAAATGGATGGAGTATGACGTCTTAGGAAACGAATCCATGTTCGTTGATTTTACTATTTCTTCGTCTGTTTTTACCATGCTTGCTCCACGCAGTAGACTACAATCGACGCGTTTGCTCGATGAATGTGCACCCTATGCAGTTCATTGAGCAAAAACGTGAGCTGCCTGACAATTTACCAATTTCGGTCCACGAATCAACCATGGGAGTTTTAACAAGCTTCAAGGGTGGAAACCGAGTGTTCCCATTCCCCGGTTTAAGTGAACGTCACACTACAGTGGCAATGGATATAAATACTGTGCGATTTTCCTTTATCTTTTATCTCCTTATCATTTAACTGCCCTAGAAATGATGATTGTTGGAAAAACAAGGGATGGGATTAGCCATATATGGCATATCCCTTTCTTGAAATTACAAGAATTTCATAGCTAAATCGGTTCTGCATGATAAAGTACAAATAAGGAAAAAAGGGCCAGTCACTACGTATACTTTTGCAGTGAAACAGTGAAAGGAACATTCAGTTTGTACGTAATTAAATCTTAAACTATGTGCATATTTTCACCGTTTCCAGCTTTCTGATGCCCCTTTCTGATGCCTTCTCTTCCTAGTCCGTTCCGTCCTAATTTAATGCTTTGATGAAAAGTGGAAACTTAAAATAATTTAGTAACTTACGTTCTCATCCAGAGGCTCAGGAGGGTTATCCCAGAACTGAAGGGGCAAGAAGAAAGAAACCGATCTCATTGCACTTCTGGTTAAGTTTGTGGTTTCTTCACTTTCGGGTTCTATCGTCTTTCGAACAGGTTTAGTCATATTTATCTTGATACCTGTTGTGAAAAAAAATTGAAACTCGTGAATCCGGGGCTGGATGAGTTCTGGAGTTATTGATACTGTAGCAAGTAATATCTAATCGGCGGATAACTGACCAAATGTCATTGTAAAAGAGCAATGAAATATATCAGCATTAGACGCGGAAGCCACCGCTTTCTCTTGATTCAAAATCTAAAAAAAAACTGCGCTAATTTGTAAATTTTCGAAAACGTCCGTGAATATGCAAGTTTTCTACCTCGAGGTACATACGATGTAATACTTCCATGTATTGAACAAAATACACATCCTCGTGTTTAAGTCAAACTAATTGCAATATGGGAGTATACTTCCATGGTTTCAACAGTTGTATTCATACTTACATACAATAAGCCAGAATTAACGTTTTTCTCTTCCAGCAATTTGTTTCAAGATGCTTTCTGAGGTAAATATTAATTATTACGTTTCCATATATTTGTAATCCCAAATTTTCCTTTTGTGTCTGTTTTGAAGAAGTATGCAGCGATAGCCTCCAAAAATTATTCAATCTGTGATACACTTTACGTAATCGTATAGGCTCACACAAGGGATATGATAGAGTTCGCACTACCCCTAACTGGTTATACTCACCTCCACTGTTGTGACCTTTGATGTATTTTAGCAGTCTCTTGAACCCAGTTCTTCCAGCCATTTCGTAAGAGGAGTTGCTGACCAGGGTGGTGACCCACACAGCCTCATCATATCTTCTCACCTCATACCCTGATGAAGACATGCAGGTTACATTGTAAGATGGTTTTTCGTACTTTTTGCCCTTTTTCCCCTTTCGGTGATCCTCGTGACTGCCACTTTCGCGACTCCAGCTTCTTGACCGGCTCTCTTCACTGCTACTGGAACTTCCGTACTTTTTATGATGACGTCCATAGTGTTTGCCCTTATGCCAACTACCACTGCCGCTGCTGCCTTCGTGGCTGTTCCATGACCTGTCTTCTTCACTACTGCTGGAGCTCCATCCTCCCCTGTGTCCTCTATGGTGACCATAGTTCAAGTCTGGATGAAGATGAATTGAGACAGTTGTGGGGGTATTAACAGGCTAGGAAATTGGAACTGTTTGGCTTGAAAGGATTAGACCTTTAAATCGCTTTTGTTTAAACACTGTTTTGATAATTCCCTCCTTTCTTTACCAGATAATCAAAGAAAAATGCTTCTTTTTAAACGCGTTTTTAAGTGAGGACTCTTTCCACCAATATCAAAGCAAGAAATATCTAAAAAATGTACTGTGTCCAATGATTTAAATGCCTCATCTGCTTGAAAAAATCTAGGAAGTCCATACATTCCTATTTTCCTTATCAATGTCCAAACTTTGTTTTAATGAGTGATCTTAAGTGAAACTAAAAATGAAAAAAAAAAGTATTTTAGAACTTCTTTTTACCCTACAGCTGTCAACGACAAAACAAGTACAACGTAACCACTTTCATTGGCATTTTGATAATGCATTACAGATAATTCTACCTGTTAGAGGTATTGAGGTGAAATTAAGGGGTTTAAAACAAGGTTTCCCTTGGAAACAAAAATTGCTTCAACTGTTCAAAGTGTTGGCGGAACTTTCGTTCTAATTCTCTTACAACTCCCTTGTGTAGAGTTCACGATGGCTACTCCATTTAAATTAATTTAAAAATTGTTTGCATCAAAATGTGAAATCAGTGTGTGGCGCTTTGTTAAAAAAAATCACCAAATTTGAAAAGGACTAAAAACACACCTTCAAATTGCCTTGTACCATCTGAAAATTCCTCTGGACAAGAAGGTGTACCTTGAGAAGAGTCTGCACGTATCAAAACTTCATTATGACGGTCATAGTAGACCCAAGGTCTATGAAAGAAAAAAATAAAACAAATCTTTTAACAAAGAATGAGGAAAAGGGGTAAAATTCATTTTTCCTTGCAGTGGCTTCATCTTTATGTTGTGACGCTGATCATAAGTGTCATGACAGTTGGTTAAGCTTCAAATGAAGTACTAAATCAAACAAAAATTGCACTTGTTTCATCCAAAAGGTGCAACAAAATTTCTTGTTCTTTGTGGCCGAAAGTCTGCTCATGCTTTTTCTAAAGTTCTCCCCTGCCATTTTTACATTACTGTGCTTGCTTCATGAACGCATAGTATAAAGAGAATTATCAGGATAGAACAAATTAGACAGCGATACTGATAGTTGGGAGTTGTGAAGAGTCAATTTTCAAGACACTAGATGAACGTGTTCCTCTTTCGTTCAACATTTCAATCAAATTGTAAACTGTACTAGCAAAGACATTCAGTATAATAGATCATGCACGGTCAAAATCGGCAATTGGGGATAAGTGTATTATGGGGGTCGGACAAAATGAATTTTAAGGGAGCAAAGTTTTAATTGATCAAATTAATGGAATTCTTTGCTCCCTAAAAAGAAGCTTAATGCGTAATATCATTGCTTTTTACAGGTGTAGTCAGTAATCTGCCACGGGACGGAATCTGTGGCAAGCTGTCTAAAAGTAGCTCCATCTCGACACGGTGCATCGCTGAGAAAAATAACCCCACATCCCATGAGTAGTATCTAATCACTTTCCGTATATAAATCTCATGTTCTCGGAATTTTTTAGGGATTTTCTAAAAAAATGTTGATGTTTGTTTTTTCCCAGTATTTAATTGGTTGAAATATTACTGAAGAAAAAAGAAAACAAAACAAAAGAAGTGACGATGGTGAATGCTGAATAATTTCACTGACTAGAATATAATTAGCCTGTTGGTAAGTCAGCGATGTCAAACTAGTCAATTGTTAGTCGGTCCACCGGGACTACTCCAGAGACTAGTAACTGTGAAACACTTTTACTTACGGATCATATTCCTGGACAGCAAAGTAGCCTTCTAATATTGGTTGTTCACTCATTTCCAGAATATGTCTCAATCTTCTATATTTTTCTTTCACCTTGTGTTCGGGTGCATAGCGACTGAAGGTGTAAACAAACACATCAGAAACACTTTCACGTTCCAGGAAAACCTGTTACAAAACCAAATCAAAATAAAAATATTGATGCATTTAAGTTTCCCAGGCTTCATCAGATTCATATCTACATTTTAATAAGCCTCTATTTGATCTTTCGCATTTACCAAAGTAAACATTGCAGAATAAAAGCGAAGGATATTGTTAATTAGATCACATTGAGATAACTATGAGTAGTAGGTTAGGTTAGGTTAGGTAAGGTTAGGTTAGGTTAGGTGGAGGTTAGCGGCTCAGTTTCCAACCCATTGGTTCAAATCGAGCCAGCCACGGCCTTGTAGGAGGAGAACTTGATCAGTTAAGTTTGAAAAAAAACGTAACTTGCCCTAGCAATTTGCCAATTTTGTTCCACAAATCTACCATGAGAGTTTTCACTAGCTTCAAGGGTGGAAAAGCGAGTGTTCCCATTTCCCTCCTATAGTAACATATAGTAACACTATGTACAGCACTTGTCATTGAGTACTGGATTACTGTGCGAGTATTTCTCCGAGTTTGGTATATGGTGACGCCCCAGCAAAGTTTTCTGGCGCTTTTGGTAATTAATTAAAGAGTACGATTTCCCAACTAAAAACTAAAAAACTAAAAAGAATGGCAAAACATTTCTATATTTTATACAGTTCTCAACATATACCCCTTTAAAAGTTGAGGCATTGCGAGCAAATCGTTGCCTATGTAAAGATAATAGTGTGGAGTATTGCACATTGTTGACACATCTTTTGTCGATCCTACTTGAATCATCTGTTAATTACCCAACTTCCATCAAAATGATGATTTAAAAACGAGGGATGAGATAAGCCATATTTGGCAAATCTCTTTCGAGAATTTACAAGAAATTCATAGCCAAATCGGTTATAAAAGGCCAGTCACTGCGTTTACTTTTGCAGTAAAACAGGGAAAGGGATATTCAGTTTGTATGTAATTAAATTGTAAACTCTGTGTTTTTCCTTTCATTGTTTTCCCCATCCTTATGTACTGCCGGGATGCCCTTGACCCAATCTCTCTCGTCCCTTCCGTCCTTATTAAATGTTTAGATGAAAAATGGAAATTAAAAATAATTTAATAACTCACGTTTTCGTCAAGAGGCTCAGGTGGGTTATCCCAGAACTGACGGGGCAGGAAGAAAGAAACCGATCTCATTGCACTTCTGGTTAAGTTTGTGGTTTCTTCACTTTCGGGTTCTAGCATCTTTCGAACAGGTTTAGTCATATTTATCTTGATACCTGTTGTGAAAAAATTGAAACCCGTGTATCCGGGGCTGGGTGCGTTATCGAGTTATCGATATCAAGTAATATCTTATCAGCGGATAACTGACAAAATGTCACTGAACAAGAGCATTTGACGTGAAAACCACGGCGCTTTCTCTTCATTCAAAATCTAAAAAAAAAAAAAAATACGCCAATTTGTAAATTTCGGAAACGTCCGTGAAATGGAAGTAAACTACCTCGAGTATATCCAGGGTAGTACTTCCATGCTTTGAACAAGTCACACGTCCTTGTGTTTAAGTCAAACTAATTGCAATATGGGATACTTCCATGATTTCAACACGTGTATTTGCATGCAATAAGGCCGATATAACGTTTTTCTCTCCCACCACATTTTTCGAAATGCTTCCTAGAATAAATATTAGTTTTTTTTATGTTTCCTTTGTATTTTCAATCGCAATTTTCCTTTTGTTCCTGTTTTGAAGAGGTATGCATCGGTAGCCTCGTGTACTTAACGTACAGTCACGTACTTTCCCAATGATCACATCATCGAAGATATTGACCCTTCTTTGACTTGTGAAAAGCTTAAGTTTAACATTCGTCAGAAGACAGTCGAATATTTAAACAGAAAGTCTATAATTTACATATATCTGAGAAGAACGTAATTAACAGATCTGAATGTGAAAGAGGATTTAAATTCTGCTAGAAATGATTTACATTTATTATATAAGCACAAACTGCAAGGTAGAATGATCCGGTTCAAGGCTATGTGGACCGAAGAGGGAGAACAAAACTCGAAGTATTTTCTAAGTTTGGAAAACTGTTATAAGCTTAATAATACGATTAACGGGTAGGAAGATAATGGTCATTATTTAACTTCAAATACAGATATTCTATGTCATATATTCTCTTTCTTTTCCAAACTGTATTCACCTGACCATTGTATTCCAGATGTGCTGTAAGCTGATATTCCTGAATTTCAGGAGGATGTTGATTTGAATACTTGTGAAGGTTATCTTGATTATGAGGAGGCTAAGTCAGCTCTTTTTTCAATGCCTAGTTCGAAATCTCCCAGAACCGATGGGATTTCTGCTGAACAAATTTTTCTGGTCTCTTATTGGTAACTAAGTTGTTAATTCCTTGAATCATGCGTTCAGTCAGCAAAAATTATCTGCTGAACAAAGCCACAGCATCATTACCGTAATTTTGAAACCTGGCAAAAATTCTCGTAATATTTCTAATTATAGCCTGACAGCTTTACTTAAAATAGATTATAAAGTTGCCGCTAAAGCAATTGCAGTCAACATTAAAAAAGTTATTCATTTACTTTTTGGTGAAACTCAGTCATGCTTTTTAAAAAACCGTTTCATTGATGAAAACATCCTCTTCTTTCTTGATCTTATTGATCACACAAACACTCATAATATCCTTGGGTTTTTATTCTTTATTGACTTTGAAAAAGCGTTCGACACTCTTGGTTGGAATTTCATTCATAGAACATTACATTACTTTAAGTTTGGTGTACAGTTCAAGACCTGGATTCGTACCTTTTACTCTTATCTTAGATCGCGTGTATTTAACAATGAGCATTCAAAAGGTTATTTCATCGTTAGAAGGGGTGTTCTGCAGGGATGCCCTCTAAGCCTGTTTATCCTATGTACAGAACGTCTTGCGAGAACAATATTGAGAAATGTTACTTTTAAGGGTTTACGTATTTTAGGGACAGAGATCAAGTTGTTGCAATACGCTGATGACACAGTTCTTTTCACTGATGGAAGTCAAGGCTTCCTTTTAGAAATGCTCGCCATACTAAGAAAGTTTCAGACAGCGTCTGGTCTGAAACTTAATCTTAGCAAATCAAGCATTTTCCCATTAGGCCCTTTATCTCTACTAAGCCCAATTATCTCTTCAATTTGAATTTTCAGATTAATTTTAGCCCTACTAGATTCCTAGGAATTTACTTTACCCACACAATGGAAATGAACTGTACCGACTCCATTATATGCAAAACTATCTCGTCTGAAAAGCATTTTAAAGCTTTGGTCAACCAAGGATATCTCTCCTGTTGGTATAAACATTATTGTCAAATCATTTGCCTTATTTCAACTTTTTTCTGTTTTATAAATGGGGTGCGAAGATGTATTTTTAATTTCATTTGATCCGGAAATCCGGACAAAGTTCGACGCAAAACCACGTAGGCCTATAACGAAGTACATAATGGAGGCTTAAAAGTCACACATGTCAAAAGTTTCATCGATGCTCTTAAGGTTGTTTGGGTTAAAAGATATTTAAGTAGTGACAGAGGTATGTGGAAATTATTTTTCGATCACTGTTTATCTCCATATGGCAAGTCCTTGTTATTCCAGTGTAACTTTAGACGTAGCGACATCACGAGTAAAAATAACTGTTTCATTAAACAAATATGGAATGCATGGAGCCTGTTACATTTTAGCGATACGGTTGAAAATTACGAAACTCAAGTTCTTTGGAATAATAATTTCATTGAAATTGATGGTCGTATCACCTATGGTAGAAGACTACACATGGCTGGAGTTCTTTATATAAAGGATCTTTTCAAAACATACAATGTTAACCTTTCATTTAATGAATTTTGCAACAAATTTAATATAAGAAATTACCCTTTAACAAGTTATTATGGGCTCTTGTCACCTATTCCAAACGTTTGGAAGCTTAATATGACCAATGAAGAAGCTACGATACTCAACGAAAATATTTTTATTGTAATCATTACTTCTCGTTTAGCTTACAACTCCTTTACAGAATACCTTGTACTCCCTCCTAGAGCCCTTGCAAAATGGAACACCTCTTTTAACTTTACTTTTGACGATTGGAAAATTATTTTCCGTATCCCTAAAATAACTTTATCTGAAACTAAGATTATCTCTTTCCAATTTAAATTCCTCCACAGAGTTTTAGCTGCAAATAAACTACTTATGTATATGAACAAAGTAGAAAACTCTTTATGTACTTTATGTAAAAGCGAGGAAGAAACGATTAACCATTTATTTTGAAGCTGTTATATAACTTCCAACTTCTTTCTTGACACAGAATTTCTGTTGTTTGGAACGCAGTTTAACCTCTCAAAGTCTGATTTCTTTTTTGGTTATAAGCTTTTACTCCGCCATCCCTACAATTTTATTTTCCTTCACTGCAAGAATTATTTGTATAATTGTAAATTGAATGACGTACTCCCTGGTCCAGGCTTATTCTACCGTTAACTTGTTTTTCAGCCTGAAAGTTGAACGCTATACCTTTTCAAAAAGAACAATTAACCCTAAGAGTAAGAAAATGTACAACGATATCATTTTGCCCCTCTCTTATTGTAGTATTTTGCATGATATCCACTAGATTGGTATGTAATTATTATGTTGACGTATGTCCTACAAGTTTAAAGCTCAGTGGTTGATGTAAATATTGTATATAAGTGATGAGACAAATGATAATAAACTGAAGGTAAAAAAATTACTTAACGTAATTGTAGATTGGAAAGGGGAGGGGTGGTATTAGGGGTTCTTACTACCCCTAACTGATAATACTCACCTCCATTGTTGTGACCTTTGATGTATTTTAGCAGTCTCTTGAACCCAGTTCTTCCAGCCATTTCGTAAGAGGAGTTGCTGACCAGGGTGGTGACCCACACAGCCTCATCATATCTTCTCACCTCATACCCTAATGAAGACATGCAGGTTACATTGTAAGATGGTTTTTCGTACTTTTTGCACGTTTTCCCCTTTCGGTGATCCTCGTGACTGCCACTTTCGCGACTCCAACTTCTTGACCGGCTCTCTTCACTGCTACTGGAACTTCCGTACTTTTTATGATGACGTCCATAGTGTTTGCCCTTATGCCAACTACCACTGCCGCTACTGCCCTTGTGGCTGTTCCATGATCTGTCTTCTTCACTACTGCTGGAGCTCCATCCTCCCTTGTGTCCTCGATGGTGATCATAATTCAAGTCTGCATGAAGATGAGACAGTTGTGGGGGTTTTAAGAAAATTGGAACTGTTTGGGGTGAAAGAATTGGAACTTTGATTTTCCTCTATTTAAACACTCTTATGGGAAGTCCCTCATTTCTTTTCCAGGTAATCCATCTATAAATGCTTGTAGTTGAACACGCTTTGAAGTGAGGACTATTTCCGCCAACTATTGCCAAAGCTACAAATGTATAAGTAATGAAAAAGTTTTACTTGTTTCCAACGAATAATGTTTTCTCTGCTTGAAAACATCTAGGAAGTCTATACATTCGAATTATTGTTATCAGTTTCCAAACGTAGTTATATGAAATGACCGTTAGTTAGAAGAAAAACGACAAAAGCCACATATTTATTTTCCCTTTTTTTTAACCTTACGGCTGTCAACGACAAAAAGTACAACGTCAGGGGTTAAGCAGCATATCTCTTATTGTAATTTTGATAATGCATTACAGATAATTCTAGTTGCTTGGGATATTGAGGTGTTATTGTGGTGAGAAAAACAAAGCTTTCCGTGGAAACAAAAATTGCTTCAGCTGTTCAAAGAGTCCAGAGAACTTTGGTTCTAATTCTCTAACTACTCCCTGGTGCAGCGTTGACTGTGGCTACTCAAATTAATTTAAAAATTATTTGCATGGAAATCTGAAATCAATGTGTGGCGTTTTGTTAAAAAATCACTTTAGTTTAAAAGGGAACCAATACAAGTAAAAATTACCTCCAAATTGTCTGATACCTTCTGGACAAGAGGGTGTACCTTGTGAAGAGTCTGCACTTATCAAAACTTCATTATGACGATCATAGTAGGTCCAAGGTCTATGACAGGAAAATTTCAAAAAGCTTCTTAACAAAGGGTAAAATGTACTATTCCTTGCAGTGGTCGCATCCTTTCGTTAATACACTAATTTTAAGCTTGATGATACTATCGCTTGATATAAAGTCCTTAATCAAACAAAGGATTGCACTTATATCATCAAAAAAAAAAAAAAAAAAATACGCAATCAAATATTTTGTAATTTGTGGTGCAACTATGAACATAACACTGTCTTCAGAACGACACTTTCACATTACTACTCTTGCCTTAGAAACGTATTGTACAAAGAGACTCATCAGGATAAATCAAATTAAGAAGCGGTGGGCTACGATCATGAAACTGACAGTAAGGAATTGAGAGGAATCAATTTTGAAGACAATAGGTACATGAGTACTCTTTCTTTCAAGATTTGAATTAAACTATTAACTATATTATCGAAGGCCTTCATTGAAATAGATCCTGCATGGTCCATACCAGCATTTGAAAATGTCAGTATTATGGGGGTCGGGCAGAAATAATTAACAGGAAGCAAAAATTTAATAAGATCAAATTAAGGGAATTCTTGCTCTCTGAAAAGAAGCGTAATTCTAAATGTCGGCGCTTTTTAGGTCCAGCCAGTAGTCTTCAAAGGGACGGAATCTGTGGCAAATTATCCAAACGTATGGGCCACCATGACATTGTTCAAAGCACCAAGGAGATTTTGACCAAAAGTCCTGGCAGATTGCTAAGAGAAGCACATCCCAGGAATCCTGAGTTGCAACTTTTCACTTTCTGCTTAGAATTCTTTTGATATGGCAATTATTTTAGGGAATTTTCTGAAGAAAAAAATGTTGATATTTGTTTGTTTCTATTTTTCCACTGTTCAGTTGGTTAAAATTTCCCTGAAAACAAAAAAGTCAGAATGTTGAATATACTGGAAACTTTGACTGACCAGAATAAAACTAAGTCTTTGGATTAGTCAGTGATCACAAACTAGCCATTGGTTAGTCGGGACCATACGGACTAGTTAGTTAGATGGAATTTTACTGCCTAGGTTCCAACCAATTGGTTCAAGTCGACACGGTATCGGCCTTTTTCCAGTTGTGGCTCCCTGGCTTGTTTCCCGTTCTCCATTGTTTACTCTGAGCATCCCCGCCTAGAACTTGTGATCACCTAACAATCAACCGACTAATGCAATTCAAATTAGTCAGAAGAGGCACCATCTTCACTTACGTTTTTGTTTTCAGTGAAGATGCACACTTTCCATATCCAATCGCTGAATGAAACAGTTTTACTTACGGATCATATTCCTGTACTGCAAAGTAGCCCTCTGATATTGGTTGTTCCTCCATTTCCAGAACATTTCTCAACCTTCTGTATTTTTCTTTAACCTTGTGTTCGGGTGCATAGCGACTGAAGGTGTAAACAAACACATCAGAAGCATTTTTTCGTTCAAGAAAAACCTGTAACAGAAGAAAAAAGGGTATCACATGTATGCGTTTTAAGTTTCCCACGCTTCATCAAATTGAAATCTACATTTAAATAGGCCTAAATTTGCTTATTTATTAAAACAAACATTGCAGAACAAAAGCGAAGGATTTTGTTAGTAGTTAGATCACATTGCGATTACTATGGGGAGGAGTAGGACTGGTCAGGTTAGTTTAAAAAAACGTAAATTGCCCTAGCACATTTCTACATGAGAGTTTTCACAATCTTCAAGGGTGGAAAAAACGAATGTTCCCATGTCCCGGCTTAGGTGTCGGTAACACTACGTACAGTGACATTGGAACAGATTACGGTGAGATTTTTTCCTCAAGTCTGATATATATATATATATATATATATATATATATATATATATATATATATATATATATATATATATATATATATATATATATATATATATATATATATATATATATATATATATATATATATATATATATATATATATATATATATATATATATAAAAGTGCCCTGGGTTTTTTATTGTTAATTAAAGAGTGCGATTTCCCAACCAAAGTATCTGTCTTAACTATGTCCATATGTTATCTAGTTCTCACATATACCTCTTTAGAGGTTGAATGTTTCTGGAGCAAATCGTTACCCATATAAAAATAATAGTATGAATTATTGCACATTGTTGACACATCTTTTGTTGATCCTACATTATTTATCTGTTAATCACTCACCAGCTTGTTTACTATTGTTTTCATATCTAAATCGGTTTTGCATGATTAATTGAGTACAAATTAGGAAATAAAAAGCTAGTCACTCGGAATACATATACAATGAAGCAGTGACAGTAACATTCAGTTAAGCTCAAGAACCGTAAACTGTGTTTATTTCCTTTCTCTAACTTTCTGTACGTTGGGGTGCCCTTGACCCCATCTCCCTCAGTCCGTACCGTTCCAGTGTAATGTTTTGATGAACAAAGTGGGAATTTAAATAATAAAATAACTTACATTTTCATCTAGAGGCTCAGGTGGGTTGTCCCAGAACTGACGGGGCAGGAAGAAGGAAACCGATCTCATTGCACATCTGGTTAAGTTTGTGGTTTCTTCACTTTCGGGTTCTAGCATCTTTCGAACAGGTTTAGTCATATTTATCTTGACATCTGTTGTGAAAAAAATGAAACTCGTCAATCCGCGCTGGGTGGGTTCTCGAGTTAACGATAACAAGCAACATCTATTCAGTTGAACACTGTCCAAATGTCACTGGAAAAGAGCAATGAAATATGTTAGCATTTGACGTGGAAACCACCGCCTTAATTTCCTTGATTCAAAACCTGAACAGATATACCAAAGGGTATATCTTGGAAACGTCAGTGAATATGGAAGCACTACCGTGAGGTACTCTGAGGTAGTGCTTTCATGCTCCGAACAAGTTACACATTATCGTGTTTAAGTTACCCTATCGCAATATGAGAGAATTTCAGTGATTTTAACAAGTATATTTCATTACATGCAATCAGGCCCATTTATCGTTCTTCTCTTCCAGCAATTAGTTTCCAGCGTCTTTCTAGAACTTGTCATTTAAATCTTACGTTTCCATATATCTGCCATATTCCCTTTGCAATTTTCCTATTGTGTCCGTTTCAAAGATTTGGAAGTTAATCCTCCAAAATAGTCATAACTTAAGTCTTTGATGCACTTCATGTAACTGAAGGTTCACACAAGAAGACGTTATTACAATATTTTAGGGTTCGTACTTCGCTTAACTGATAATACTCACTTCCATCATTGTGCCCCTTGATGTATTTTAACAGTCTCTTGAACCCAGTTCTTCCAGCCATTTCGTAAGAGGAGTTGCTGACCAGGGTGGTGACCCACACAGCCTCATCATATCTTCTCACCTCATACCCTGATGAGGACATGCAGGTAACATTGTAAGATGGTTTTTCGTACTTTTTGCCCTTTTTCCCCTTTCGGTGATCCTCGTGACTGCCACTTTCGCGACTCCAGCTTCTTGACCGGCTCTCTTCACTGCTACTGGAACTTCCGTACTTTTTGTGATGACGTCCATAGTGTTTGCCCTTATGCCAACTACCACTTCCGCTGCTGCTTTCGTTGCTGTTCCTTGACCAGTCTTCCTCACTACTGCTGGAGCTCCATCCTCCCTTGTGTCCTCTATGGTGATCATGATGACCGTGGGGAGGACCATGGTGTCGTCTTGAATCGTGTCCTTCATGATGACGGTGATGTCGGTCATGATCATGGTGGTGTCTGTCGTGTTCATGGCGGTGATGATCGTAATGCTTTTTATGCCCACGGTGGTAATTAGGGCCTCGGCGGTGACCGCTATCATGACCTGGTCTATAATGTCCATGGTGGTCAGTCTCTCCTTGTCGATGCCTGTCATTTTCCTCACCACCTTGACGGGTGTCATTTTGTTGTTGTTGGTCCGTTCTAAAGAGCAGCAGTAGAAAAAAATTAACCTTTCACCTATATCACATGATCAAGAGAATTTTTATTAAAAGTTCTTGTGTAACAAAAGTGTAAAATGGGTAGAACTGCTAAATATTGCATCATGCCAAATAACGTTGGAAAATGATGAATCGTTGCTGGTTGAATTTATTCTTTTGATGATTCTCCGATATTCCTGTGGCTCGGTATCTGGTCTTTCACCGAGACCTAACCTCTGGTCCTTAGCCTTCGGATGAAACCTCTTGCCATGCCGTCGTCATACCATGTACAGATGTAGTCATTCCAACATGGTTATATTTTAAGGCAAGATTTGTTCAATCACTTTTATAGTATTATTGTATGATAGCAGAGTTTATTAAGAGCTTTTTTTATGGGCCCGTGATTGTTATATTAAAACCATACAATATTCATGGATTTTTCAATGAAAGCAAGTTAATTGTTCGGTTGGAATCGTTTTCTGACGTCACTGCATGCTTGCGCATAACGAAATTCCTAAGAAAAAAAGTAGGCTGTGGAAAATGGCATTGCTTACAACTGAGATATCTTAAAAGATGCTTTTAATGTTTTATGTAACTAATATTTTAAAGTTCACATTCTTAATAACCTAGACTGAAAAATGTAAAACTAAGTGTTGGTTTAGTATCTAGCTTATTAAGGTTATTACGCTGATCAAAATTTGTTGACTTTCATATGATCCGTCCAGTCATGTAATTTGCCTTTTGTCGGAGGGAAAAGCTAGGATCTTTTTTTTTGGGGGGGGGGGGGATTCCTGTCGCTTATAATGATACATCGGCTTAAAATTGAACAATTAATAACCTTGGTATTGCGAGCTTCCATAGTTACAAACCTATTGTACGGAAGATAATAGGCATGTCGTCCGGGTTTGGGTTTGTGAATTGGAATGGGAGGAAATTTTCAAACAGTTAGAACCCTGGATCAAGTCACGATACCATTGTCATACAGTTACAAGGTACATGCCCAAGCCGATTTTACGAACCTGGAACATGGTGCTGGCATAATCTTAATTGAATTTGGGAGTTCCGTTTGAAATAAAAAAATATACTGAGGAGTTACCTGAAGAGTTGAAATTTGGCATAAGGCTATTGAGGCAGCTTGAAGAGTTACATTCGGGATTCACATTAATAATGTGATAGACACAACCGTCCCCCCCCCCCCCCAAAAAAAAGAAAGGTCGCAGTCCCTAACGAAATTTACGGTGAATCATCTAGTTACGAGAGGTGGCCAAAGAATATATGGGCCTACAAAGGAAAAATCGAATGTTCTACTTATTGAGGCTCAATTGTCAAGCTGTTCTTCAACTCATTAAATACTACTACGGAAAACTTATGCGGTCATGGTAAAAAAGAGGAACTTGGAACCACCCCATCCATAAAAATTGTATTCTCCAAGAAGCAATTTTTTTCTCTACAAACGAATTTTTTTCTCTCTAAAAACATTTTTTATCTTTGAAACACAATTTTTTTTTCTCTAAAAACAAATTTTTTTTCTTTGAAAAACATTTTTTTTCCACTAAGTACATATTTTTTTTCCCCCTGAAAACAAAAAATACGGAGTCCGAGAAGTGACACGTGTGTACCTCAATTCATTTAAATACAGTTGTTGTTTTCTAGTATGATCCAAACACACAGTGCATTTTTTTCAGCATAATGTGTTAATGTATTAACGTGTTCTTTTTCACCATATTGAGAGCTACCCTTTGTTGAATAGTTCCAAAGTATGGGGTACCGTGCTACTACGGCTATTCATCTAGGAACGTAAAAGTGAATTAAATAAGTCATCAATTATTTAACTATACCAAAATCATTTCATACATTCCCTCTGTCTTAGACGGTTTCTAGCCTGCCCCCATTGCATAAAAGCAGGGGCGTGAGGCCTCCCCCTTCCAAAAAGTTGAGTTTCTTATACTCCATAAAGCAAAAATAGGCCCTGTTCTAACTAAAATCTGACTATGTTGTGTGTCAGTTTTGCTTAATGACGCACCTTCCGTTATATCCCACGACTTTTTCCCTTCCTTACACCAAATAACCCCTGCATTTTTTCCGGCAAATGCCTGATCATTTTGCACTTTATCCTTTTTTCTTTTGGTTGATTTACAATTTTCCTTAATGAATGTTCAAAATAATGACTGCTTAAAATCTCAATGTGTTAGGAATGCTAATTACGACTGTCCGAGGGGTAAGGATATTTAGAACGTTCAACGCCGACTAACGGTGGCGCTTCGCTCAGATTGTCTTTCAAGAATAGGCGCACAAGGCGGGCAGCCTGGATGATGTTAAATGATGAAAACGTTGTTTATACTTTTTCTCAAGGTAAGAAGCTTGGATTGTTTTCAAACTTTGTATGTTGATGCACTATGATGGGAAAAAATCCCATGGATTTTAGTAGAGGTCAAAGTTCACCAGGGGTCATCCACGTTCAAACTTCTAAAACCATTTCAACTTTGTATTTCAAGGTAGGAAACTGGGATAGAGTTAAAATTTGGTATTTGGCTGTGTGATGGTAGGAAGATGGCATCTGTAATCCTTAGTAGAGGTAGAAGGTCATCTGGGGTCATCAGAGATGGATCTCATAATAAGGATGTGGATGGGTTATGGTGAGTTGAAAGTCCCTGTTGTTTTTGGTGGAGGGCCGTAATACTCTACCTAACTAACCAATCAAAAGGACTGTGTGTTTGGATCATCCTAGAAAACAACTGTAATTAAATGTAATGAGGTAAAAACATATCACTTCTTGGTCTCCGTAGTTTTTCGTGTTCCGTTTAAAATTGTTTTTATGGATTTTTTTAAGAGAAAAATTTTTTTGTTTTTAGAGAAAAACCAATATTGTTTTCAGAGAATTTTTTTTTTTTTGTTTTTAAAAAGAAAAAAAAAAATTTTTTTAGAGAAAAAACGTTTCTAGAGAAAAAGAAAATTTTTGTTTTAGAGTAAAAGAAAAAAAAAAAGAGAAAAAGGGGGTTCCACGCTCATTTTTTTCACCATGGCTCCATAAGTCTTCCGTAGCCACCGGCCAACCAGTGATCCAACATAATCTTTTTAGGAAATGATTGCAAAAACAATAGTTTGTCCAACCTTACGTCGAAGATTTTGAGTCAAATTATTTTCCCGATTATGTATGAAAAAAAAGGTCTCAGTCTACAATGAAACTAACCTTTCATTTTCAGCCCGTGGTAACCCTGTGGATAAGCCATACTTTCTCATTTTATCCTGCCATGTACGTTGTCTATTCGTGTGGTAACTGCCTCCCATTTCTCCCCATCGGGATCGTTCCTCTGTGTTTGTAGCGACGTCTGCCGGTGGACCACGTCTCGAATCCTCTAGCCTTTCTTGGTTGTTCCGTTCCTCAGGACCTGCCCTTTGAGACATATGCCCACCCTGGTTTGTTCTGTCTTGGTATCTGTCTCCATTTCTGTTCCCTCCATTTGCGAACCCTGGTCCTCTGTCGTGCCAGGAATATTTTTTGTATCCGTATCTTCCTCTAGCTTCAGCCACAAGGAGGCAAGCAGCTAGAATGATCACGACGGAACGCATTCTGCTGACGTTTTTCTGTAAAAAAAATATGAAGAGAGCAGATCCTTATTTCATACGTGAAGATCCCTTGAACGAGGAACCACCTATGGACTATTCTGGGATATCCCCTCCAAATCCATATTAGCATTAAAGGCCCAAGGCTACGATTTAGTGCCAGTAATTATGTGCTAGGACAGTGGCTGATCCAGGAATTGCCAGAAGGGGGTAGGTAGGTTGTGTCGGAGAGGATAGATATTGGGGGCGAGGGTGAACACACACAAAAGGTATCTGAGAGGATCGCCACCATTAGTTGGCGCGGATCGTACCTGAAAAAGTTTGACTTTACAATACTCCAGATGGCTGGAAACGGCTCTTCCCGACTGCGAAAATGGTGAAACATTTTTGGTTTCTTTTAAGCGGAATGACTACATAAAACTAAATAGATATTCAGATATAATAGATATATATATAGATATAATACACATTCTGAGACTAACACCTAAAACTGTCACTTCGTGTAAAAGTAAAAATGATAATGATGTTTAATTTATTAAATTGGCTATTATTTAATTTATTTATTATTTACACATCTAAGGTATTAAAAGTTATGTTCAGAACGTAGCCATGAGAGGGTATTCCCAGGCAAAGGCATACGGACTTAAGAATTTCAGTTAGGGGATGGGACATTATTCACCTGGAAAATGCAGTAATGTCCAAAAAAACTTTGTAAGCTGAGCTGAGCGGTTGGCGCGGAGCGTTGAAGATTTTGAAAAATCACGACTCCTCAGACGGCTGGAAATACATTACTCTAAGACATGACCTTAGCAGTCATTATATTTCAATTCCGGAGGAGGGACCGTCCAAATGGAGTAATACCGTCAGTTTGAGCGGATGTATAGAAAATTTTAAAAAGTCACAACGCTTTTCAAACAGCCAGATATGGTATTGCCTGAAAGAATAGGCGTATGGGAGCATTTCAGTTTGGGGCAGAAGTTTGTTCGCCCGAAAAAAATGTAGGTGTGCCAGAAACACTAACTAAGCGGAGCCACACCACCCGATGGCGTGGAGCTTCCGGCGGGAAATTTTAAAAAATCGTACCCCTCAGACAGTCGAGAATTGCATTTCCCAGGCTTACAAGGAGCCTAGTAGTCGCAGTTTTGAGTTTTCGTTTGCAGAAAAACATGTACTCTTAAGCTAAATTTCAACCAGAAAGACTATCTTAGCGGAGTACCACCACGCACTGGTTGGCGCGGAACGTACAGAAAATTATTAAAATCGAAACCCTCGGACAGACGGATTTGGCAATCTGCAGGCTTAGAAGGAGGATAGCGGTCGCTATTTTGGTAAAAAAAAAGAAGAAGAACCAGATAAAACGTGCCATAACCTTTAAATGGAAATGGTCCTGTTTATTTTCGGGGAAAAAATGCTACGGAATTGAAAACATGTTAATGTATTTTATCCCGTAGTGATTTTTGGCTAAATTCAATATTAGTTGAAATGATGAAACTAAGACTTTGCACGAACTCCCGACTATAACTGTATAAATGGTTCCATTTCTACTTGCAACTTTTGTTTAATAAATATCACGTTGCGTTATGGTTTGAGATGAATTTTCAGAGAGACTTATCGGAAGACATTCTTACACTGTTTCACTATATATGTAACTGAAAACCAGCCACCCGATATGCATTACCGTTGCTCGATTTTCGGATGCATAGGGTAGGAAAATGGCAGACTTGTATACACTGCAACTGAATGCACTCCTGCCTGTCAGTATAATTAATTTGGCAACTGAAAACATTTCAGAACATTTTTTCAACCTCCCATCGAGCATTTTGCCATTTCGGCAAAGATTTTGCAAGTGTACAATACAATATGAAGTGGGGCTGAGGAATACTTTTTGTACAACCTAGACGAATAAGGCACAAATTGTTATTTTTTATTTTCATAAAATTTTACGTTGAACATAGCGTTCTTTGTTTTTAGGACAAAGATTTACAACAATGCACTATATGGCCATTTTCGGAATTATTTGGAATAAGATTTGAAAGAAAAATAAGTAAATGAAAAAAAAAAAAAAACAGACAATTTCGTGCATTGTGTTGTGGAACACTAATAATAGATTTTTTTTTTTGAGCTGCGCGAATGTGTAGCGACTGTTTTTAATCCTGTTGATTTTTCATAACAATTCATTCCTTTTTTCGGGCGTATGTTTTCAAAATTTCGGGCACGCTTAGAAATTTTCTGAAAAACATTTTTTTTTTGAAACTCAAATGGCTGTCCGAATTTTTCAATTCCTGTGCGAATTTTACATTTTGCGGAAATTTTGGGTGGAATTTTCCCTCTTCCTTCCCGCCTCGTACGCTATGTGCCTGAGAGACTATCGCGCTGAGCGCCACCGTAAGTAGGCGCGGAACGTTCAGAAAATTTTGGATATTGCAATCCCCAGACAGCCCGAAATGGCATTCCCAGGACTTCCTTCCTACACAGATTTTAAGCAGCCGCAACCCAGGTAGCACACCTCCATGCTTGGACAAGTAGTCGCTAACACCTGGTAGCCTGTGCAGCGCCTCTGTGGCTGCCTCACCCGTAGGCTGCCTCCCCTCAGTTGGTTTTTCGTAGCGATGGTCGAGTTGAACGAAAAGCTTCGTTCGCTCCGCAGGCTAATTAACTGCCATAAAGGTGCCATGATATGACCTTTAGAAAAGTTTCTGCATTGATTATTGAAATTTTTTTCGACAAATTAGGCCTAATACGCTTTGATGAAACAAATGTCGACACCTTTGAGCAATACACGTCGATAGTATGGAATGAGATCAAAGCCAAAATGAGGGGGGTGAGTGTGGAGAAATTAATACTGACCGTCAAGCGCAGACTGTTAGTTTCAGAAGATTTACAGGAGAAAGCGAGTTAAACAGCCTACCGGAATTGTTCACAGGGGAGAGGACGATTCTGACCAATTGACCCCGTCCTCCTTGTGTCAGTTTCTGACAATACTGTTGGACATGAAAAATACAAGTTTCCCATCCTCGGTGCCCCAATTATCTACTCGAAAAATAAAAAAAACAAATTTGGCAGATCATTTAGTATATGGGTGCTGAACTGAAAAGATACCAGTATTTTGACACTCAAAGTTTCTTTTAGCAAACGCTAAGCTTCTGTGCTGTCCAGAACTGTTCCTTAAGAGTAACTGCAAAAGTTGTTAAGATCAGTTCATGTTCTGAAGCTATAGCAATAAGTGGATGTTGAACCGAAGAACAAGGTGGTGAACTCAAGAACAATGTGAATATTGTTCGTATTGTTATATGAACAATAGTAGTTTTCATATCAGTTGTAAGTCATGGTTCCAAGGAACCACTCCAGACTTGGAACAACCTAAACAATTGGTTGCATGGCGTATCATGTGAGGCTGACGTCAGGTCATCACCATTGTCACATAATTAATCAATCGGCTAATTTACATGATGAATATTTTACCTTTGTTAAAACATCCCTATGTTTAGGAAAACTTAGGACGCATTAATTATGCTTCAGTTAATTAGCCGCTCCAGTAAGCACAAGTTCTGTACATATATCTGATCATTATACTTTTAAAAAGGAACCCGACATCTCCGTCAGGGGTTTGTACTACAACTATAAACAAAATGTCCTCCCATAATCATTTATGATTAGGAGGACATAAAATTGCTCAAAGTGCATTGAAGGGTTAGACTACTTTTCAGTTTAATTTGAGGTAACGCCATCAAATGTTAATCTCCAACTCTAAGAAGTTTTAACTGATGCAGGGAAATTTTTCGAAATCAATATTTTCAGAAGCTAACTTCAAGGAG
Source organism: Holothuria scabra (assembly GCA_037179385.1). Classification (NCBI taxonomy): domain Eukaryota; kingdom Metazoa; phylum Echinodermata; class Holothuroidea; order Aspidochirotida; family Holothuriidae; genus Holothuria; species Holothuria scabra. The sequence goes on from CM074185.1 coordinate 48,923,396, forward strand.
GTAACACGAATTAACTACCGGATCATAAAGCCATTTTACAGTCATTATACTAAAAAAAACAAAGATCCACTAAACCAGGATTCTTTATAGACATATACCATCGGTTGAACGCTTGTCAAAGATATGATCATATTGAATTTTAACTACAACTTAAAGAAACAAAAACAATATTATGAGGAGAAGATCCCATGAATATGTTACACTAACTAACCCATAATGATGACGTAAAGTTAATTACACTGTTAAAAAATGGTTGTAAATTTATACAGAACAAAGACGAGAAACATAAAGAGATAGATAAAGATTACGGAAAATTTCTGGAGAATATTTGCATGAATTTTCCTGTAATTTTATGTAATTTTTAAGTTTTTGTCCTGTAAATTAACCGCTAGCATTTTTTAAAGATTGAATTAATGCTAAAAAACTTACCCTTCTTCCTCCACTTCAAGTAAAGAAAGAGAAAAATGAAACCGTCTCTGGTCAACTGTTCCTTGTTTGAACAGTTTCTCTATTTTGATGTTAGGAGAATGGAGGTCCCTCCTTTATACTTGTTTATTTCAATCCTCGGGTCATTACAGATTAAAAAACCAGTTGAAGCTGGATCGGTCAGCTGTTTTACCAGGAACCAATCAAAGGAGTTTCTTGGTACAGGCTGTCCTATGACTGTACCACCCACTTGGGAAAGGACGCCTTCTTGATTCACACCACACATCGGATGGTTTTAAAGGATTCGTGACCTCTGTTTCTAACTAACAGATATGTTGATCAACTCACTCACCTGTTGGTCGTTAGGACGCGTGACCTCTGACCTGCTTTCACCTGGTATTATAATTATTGCAAGCAAAAAGTGAAAGAGTAAACAGGATGCTAGGGTACTGACTTAGTTACTCACTCGTATCCTGTACAGCACGTGTATTGTCTACCAATTGCGCCGTCCCTACCAATTGCTATCAATTGTTATCATGAATTCCAAACTGTTACACAATCCTCTTGATATAGGCTGAGGATCCGCGCCACATGGTGCAGTGGGGACTGACTTGGGACACTGCTTTACGTGTACGTCAGCTACAAACGACTGATGACACAACTTGCTTGCCAGTTGTGAATGGGAAGGGGACATCAATATTGAATATCAATTCAATTAAATCCATTTTCGATGTATAAACATGAATTACTCTTTAGTATTTGTGACATTAGTGGTGGCGCTACGGGACAATGAGAGCGTATTTGCAAACCTCCGTTTTTTCTTAGACAATCAGTTGCCCATTTTCGGACATTATGGTGCCTCTAGTACTCCTGATCATGAATCGTTTCATTGAACAATTGCTACTCTAGAGTGACAGAATAGTGAAGGGTGGTGTCCCTACTCCCATTCTATTGCACTTATTTGCAATATTTTCGAAGGAGATATTCCTCTCTTCTCCTTTTAAAAGCAGGACTATGAATTCTTCCCTTATCTCCGACCTTTTCGAAATCTGATGTCGCCATGTGCGCAAAGTGCACAGTTTCAGGTTCCTATGCACGAGTTTGAATTGCAGTTAGCAGACATTGATCGATCACTGAACCACTTTGCGAGGATTTTTAAAGTGTACCTCAAGTCAAAATTATCAAAAATATATATTTAAGAGCATGAAGCATAAGTTATAACAGTTCAACTCCCATCTTCATAGGTCATTCCTGAGCTGAGACATCAAATTTTTAAGTTTCTTCTAAAACAAAGGGGTCCATTGCGCAATAATTTGTGACTTTCATGTTGTACAATTCACATTACCTGTTTTGTTTTGCTTTAAATTTATCATGATTTTATGACCTTTAACACTTCTTGTTTGCTCGGGGAGCATGTTAAACAGAAAGGGCTTAATTAATTACATCACCCTTGAGAGTAAGAGTGCTACCACACCTTGGTACAAGGTGCAGTAACTTTCAGAAAAACAAAAAAATACAAAGATTGCAATTAGAGTAGTACAACAAAGACATCATAAATCATTGCACAATATAGCATTTTAAGTTGAGGTAATAAACTTCAACATTTTATATCTCAGCTCAGAAATGTCCTATGAAGATGGGAGTTGGACTGTGGTGATTCATTTTTCGTGCTCTTAAATATATATTTTCGAATTTTTTGAATTGAGGTACACTTTTATGCCTCCTATTCAATCAAGTTCGCCCCCTCCCCCCTTCCCATTTATAGCACGGTAAGAAGACGTAATTGACATGGTCACACCTCCATAATTTCGATTTCGTAGCATGTGTTCCAAAACCAGTAATACCTAACAAAATCCTAGTCCCCATACTGATACCCAATAACCGTCATTAGCTAGCGACGTTTTCGTCTTCCTTTTTTCTTGGGGGGGGGGTTGCTTGAACAGGATAACAGGTATATTCTGAGAACTCCATTCCTTTGGTAATTCTAGCCGATGCACTGCAGTCCCATATCGCAATGAACACAGTGGCTCTTCACTGACATCGTGCAGCTCCATCTGGACGTAATTCAACCCTTGTTCTTGCATAGTCGGCCCTTAATATAAAAGATCACTGCACGCAAGGGAGCGGCCCCACTTGACGCGGTATTACATAAGCCTCGTCTGATAGTGTCATATGTTCCGTTCAGGGGTGAGATCTTATCAAGGAGCCGGTCATTGTAACAGACTACAGCTGAAACGTCTAAACCTACTGCCAAAAGCCCTTTATACATTATTCCAGTAATACTAGCTGCTTGACTTTGTAAAAGTTTATCGAGTTTCATTCGTCTTCTAGCTATCTCCTATTTTCCAAGATTATCCTTTTCCGGGATAATAGACTCGCTCAGTTATAGCAACTTCCTTATTTCTGCTGATAATCTCTTTCAGTTTCAGAGAAAAACACCCACTACCTCTTCCAGGACAAGTGAATTGGTTTTGGTTTATCGCTTACTTATGGTTTGATTTGACCGGAAAATTACAAACATTTACAGTTAACAAGTTGACGAAACTTCTGGACCAATCGATTGGACAAGATAATTTGTTGATAACTGTTTTAACAAAAAAAAACAAACAAACGGATGAGCAACATGAAGATTATGGGCAATGATGTACATATACCAATACTAGGCATAGGCTACTTGTATGGGAACAGAGTGGTTTGTCCGTGTATATATGTAGGCCTAATCTAGGAGATACTCTCATGGTCTGCCTATGTCTAACGGTTTCGCTTAGTCAGGTGCGACTAACCTAAATACTTGGAGATCAGTTGTTTGAAAGCCTATTTTGATAACTTCTTCAACTACAGCATTATTGTACTCGGAAAGGCCTTATGTTATGCGTAGTTCGTTATTTTTCTGACAATTTTCAACAGTTTCGTTGGGGTATGAAAAGGTTTGTTACTATAGTAGGGGAGTCAATTATGGTTTGTGGATTGGGGGCTTAATTTTTTTCAACAGTCGGTCTTGTTCTTTACCGGAATATTCTTTAAGCAAACCATCATTTATACGACCACGAGCTCACAGGTGTACATACACAAACAAAAGCATCCACTAGCACATTGACACTCACATACACTCAAAGGCGATCTACCTAGTGAGATTTTTCAGCTGTGATCAAATATCATTAAATCGTGGTAGGCTCACAGCATATGTATGAATATTTTTCCTCTCCTCCCTTAAACTTTCTTTCTTTACCCATTCTGCTCATCACGTTTTCTTCTTTCTCTTCCCAACTTGCTCCTTCTCGATTCTATTTCGAAGTGGTTTGGGGCCCTTCTGCCTCCCGGCCCTCTCGCTATGCAATTGTCCGATTATATTTGTTGGTGATAAATAGACGTGCAACTTCAGAAATGAGTTCAGTTTAACGGCATGTTTTAGTAAATAATTAGATCAACCGCCGTCACCTCATATGACTATAGAAAATTACGTACAGGAATATTTGGAAAACAAAAAGCCACGCATTTTGGTACAAAACAGCAGATTTGATGTATTATTCTGTCGCGGTCGTCGATGTACTGTATGTAACGTTTAGAAAATTTAATGCAATGATATACAGACATTGTTAGATAGGCTAACTTCCATTGTAAAAACTCTTTGCTTCGAATGTTAGCCAGTGTTTCACTAATCAACTCAGAAGACATTTGACCGTTACAGTGCTCAATTGGGTTTAACCAAAAATTTCGGGTCCCAAAATTGATGCACTTCCTATATTTCTGTGGGCCAGAGGTCTCATTTAAAAATTTCAGGTAATTTTCCTAAAGCGAACCACTTGTACCGTAAAATGTGCCGGCCGAGGCCCAATCCTTCACATGAGGATTAACGTTTACCAATACAATGTGGGTCCGTATATATCCCACCTCCTAAACTGCCAGTGAAAACAAAAACTTAGTCAGAATGGTGCCTCTAGTGACTAATTTGACTGATCAGAGTATAAATTACTCGTTTGACTGGTCGGTGGTCACAATTAACCTAGTCAGTGGGCTAGTTCGGTGGTCCCAAACTAGCTGATGGAATAATCGTATGCAGTCCCGATTAATCAACGGTTTTAGATTACTGGCTAATCCACAAACTAATTTATATTCTAGTCTGTCAAATTAGTCATCACAGGCACCGTCCTGATTAGTGTTTGTTTCCTGTGACATGATTGGTAACGAACTACCTATAACATGTCCAAAACTACCTGCTGTTGGTTGAATTTTTATCAAGAAAAGATTTTTTTCAGTTCTAAAAACATATTTTGTAAGGATCAACCATAAAAACCCCTAACGGTCCTGAAGAAAATGAGTAGATGCGCACTGTTTAACAAGGTGTTGCTTGATTGTTTTTTCCATTGTTTCGGTAGTATTCTTTGTAAGGGTTAGGGTTTAGGTTATGAATTAGGGCTATCGTTAGCCAGTTAGGAAATTTCTTGTTAAACAGTGCGCATCGCCCCTAGAAAATCGGTTTCACACGTGAGGAATAGACTAACGATACTTTGACGGAACTGATAAACAAGCACATCTTTTTGCCATTTGATGCCAACAAGGGTGTTGTGATATTCTATCTCATTATAATTTTCACAAGAATCGGCTTACGAGTCGTGGAAGTGTTATATTTTGTTGGACATGTATCCCTCAAGGAAAATTCCGATGTTACTTAAATATATCTCAAATAAGAGAGAATAAGTTTTTATCGCCCGCCCCTTAAACCCCGCGCCTTTCATAGCTTGTTATTAACTCAGGATAATCCTGTTTAAAGTTATGTTATCTTTGTCAAATCAGACTCCCAGTTGCTTCAAGTTTACAAAATGTTATAAACACCGGCAGATTACTTCCACAATCTTTTATTTTATAAAAGTTGAAGTAATTCAATAATTATTGAAGTTATTTTAAATTTAAAATACACAAGATGTTCAATAAATCTGCCGGGATGACATCGCAGATTTCCCACAAAGCAACGTGCTACTGTGCCTTAATTATTTTCTTTTAAGAGTTATACCATCTGATCACAACATGCTTTGAGATGAAATTTTCCAAAAAAACGGGCGAAGTAACTTGATTTCTTCAAGCTCTTTTTTTAATTGTCACCGGAATATTCATCACTGTATGAGTGCATGCTAGACACCGTCTAGCTCTCACATTTTTCATTCATACACGTGGTCTCTTTGCTTCGCGAAACGTGACTCTGACGAAGTAGGTTCAGTGAAGGAAGCAAGGTCATCCAGTTAGCTGGTCTTTCCGAATGCGATTCAGTTGTCCCCTGTACCGATTTTGTCACCTGGGCAACCGATGTTGATAGCAAGACTTTGCCAACTGACAGGAAAGCCAAAGTACCAGGAGAAAGTCCCATGTCGTTCCTCGCGGATCGGGATTGAATTCAATACACTTGGGGCGGTACATTCGTGCGTATCAGCTGGAGCAAACCACTCTGTGTATCGAGGAATGGGGCTCAAATAGTTTTCCTAATTCACGATGACAGCCTGTCGATCCACACATTTCTTCGTAATGAGTAAAAATGTAAAATAATGTGGCTTTCTTTTCAAAATTGTGTGCATTGAACCGAATAGCTGTTGTTTCCTGTTTCTTTCAGACGGCGATCTTTTCAAGGAATTCGTACCTTATATAAATAACACCAATTGTTTAAAAAGAAATCGTAATGTAATTAAGAGTCCGAGTCCTACAAAACAGTTAAATCAATTACTAGGTATATGAACTACTTGATTCGTAAAACATATGTTTCCATCAGGTCAGTAGATTAAATTAATTTAAGACTAATTCTTTGATTGGGTCACTTGGCTGGTTAGTAGTGACCCACTGTGAATGTTGTAAGTTTGAGAAATGCTTATAGGCCCCTTTTTCTTAGGCGAAACATTTGAAAAAAAGAAGGTATTTTTAAGCTACATTTACACAAAACGACATTTATGGCTGTATATAATTGAACTAGCCATGTTGTTTCATTTTATTTAGTTAGTTCGCCGTGGCATGTATTTATTTATTTATTGAGTGCTGAAACACCTCATTAGCGGTGAATTCTCCCTCAAAAGTACAGCAACTTCTGGTTGTAGAGGGTTGGGTTAGACATATGTTTTTGGAAATGCGGATGTTGTGTTGCGTCTAATTTCTTCTAAGTGAGGGTATCATTATATCGTTTAAAAGGATCGAGGGCCCCTGAAAACGAGACAACGATACACGCCATTCATTTAGTACTTTCACGTCAATTCTCGGTATTCTTATGCACATTAGCACAATCTGTCAAATACTGTTTCAAAACATATCCATTACATAATTCCTTTTATTTTCAGGAGGCAGTTTGCGCTATAAGGAAATCTCCAGGCAACTGAATATCCGAGTGCTCTCTTTTTGCCTTCCAGATGGTCAAGCGGCCCGGGTGAATGATTTAAGGGTGGGCGTGGTATGTTCAGGTAGTTGCTAGAGACTAGCAACTCCTTGGTTAGTTGTACATTCACAATTATACGGTTTAATTTGGTGCTGTACAGTATTTTGCAGTGTCTGTAGACGCTACTGATTCTTATAAAGTCGATATGAAGTTAGTTTTGTATACTTGTTTCAATGATTATATGCTTTGTATACTCATTTGATATGAGATGGAATTAAACACGAAAAGAAAAAGTTTTATCACCACGACGAAAAAACTTGGGAGGAAAAAAAGACCGACCTTGCCCGAGGTCAAAGGTGCTCTTACAATTGATAAGTGGTAGTACTTCCATTGTTTAGGTGTATGTAAGTTGCCAATGGTAGTTGGCAGTATGGGAAAAGATGCTCTCTAACGATACATCCCCATTTAATTTTTTCTTCTTTCGGCAAGTTGAATGCAAATCGATGTTTTCGTTCACAAAGCTTTGAAAAGAATGTGCGTTAGGAAGATATCGATATTTTTGTAGACTGCACCATAGCTAACCGACAAATGTATGTTGCATGGTGCGTACCTCCCTTCATCCCATTTTTATTCCTCTCGCATCGGCAGAAAATACAATTTTCCTTTCGTACCCCAAAGATTTCACTTTAGCTTATTTAAAGACTTGATTCCAAGATAAGACTGAAAATTTTATTACGAAAACGGTACTTTTTGGAGTAGATCATCACATGTAGAAAAAATATACTTTATACACAAAAATATTTACCCATTGCTTTTAACGTGTTTTCATTACTAAATTAAACCTCGATAGATGTGGCCTCTGTTATTTATAGGTTTCCTGTAGTACCCAGTGAGAAACAATGCTAAACTGCATGTGAAATGGTTTCAGTTGTTCGGTTTGCCATCATTCATGGAGAGAAACTTATCCATCTGGGTTACACGCTTTATCAAGATTACGTTTGAGGCGGGTTTCGGGTTAAAATGGGGGAAACTATATAACATGCAATGTTACACACGTCCTTGTGCCTGACGATTTCATTTTATTTGGGGGGGGGGGGTGCCAGAGTTTCCCTAGAGGTTTTCAGGTATGTCACCTTCATTCAGTTTGGAATTCTCAGATTAGACAGCCATAAAGAGGCTTCTGCACCCACTCATCTCCTGTAATTATGATATGTTGATAACAGCAATGTTCGACTCTTTAAAGGGAAGTATTGCGTTTGTTTTACAAGGAAATTTCATCCTTTTAAAACAAATGTTTATTGACAAAGAGTGATAAATATAGTTAAAAATAAGACAGAATGGCGGTAGCCCTCTTTTCAAGGAATCAGTTTCCCTCGAATAGAAACTCAGTTGTTTGTTGCTCAACAACAATTTATTCACCCAAACTTTCAATATTTCAAAAGGTGCAAGTTCCATAACTCCTCTTGTGCATAATATTTTGAGCAGATGAAGCTATTGTTGGGGTCATGGGCGTCCGCGGGAATTTTTGCAAGGGGGGGGGGGGGGGACAAGGTCATTCATGGATGATTGAATTGTGTACACTATCTAGGCGGAGCGCCAGGCCATCAGTTGGCGCGGAGCGTACAAGAAAATGTTGGGCCTTGCAAACCCTCAAGATGGCCGGAAACGACACTTGGCGAGTGTTCTAAGCTGCATGTACCCAGCCCTGAAACAGGAATTTCATGTTTGTAATTTTTAGATTTTTAGAATTTTCAAGGTAAACCGGCCTCGCATACCTATGCACGATAAAACTTAAACTGTCAAACAGCCTATATAGGCCTATGTCCGTTATCCAATTATGAATCATACCCCCACCCATATTCACCTTGTATATCCCAAGTACATCACCGCGTCGCCACTTGAGATCAACACGGGGCCAAACCAAGACAAATACAAAATTACCATAGATATCACGAATGATAGTCCACAAATTACGATATCACTATTCAGCATACCATCTTCTCTTGTGCTATTCCTGGTCAAATGTCCGCATATTTCTCATGATACATAAGAGGGTACACCTATGACATACATAGCGTCGATGGGTACACCCACCAATGTCCCATACTTTCACAAGTTCGGAAGAGATCCTCGGAGGATTCAATTAATGTTTCACGAGTTGATACTGACACTTTGAGTGAAGATACTTGAATGAATTATTTGTATTTTTTTTTTTTTCATTTTAATTTTTGATTACATTTTTCAAAAGTTTGATTTTAGGAGGGGGCAAGGGCACTCGCCCTTGCCCTCCCCCCCCCCTTGCGGTCGCCCATGGTTGGGGTTTATTGCTGAGACTGAATGATTTGAAAATGACTAGAATTATTTACTTTTATTGCTATGTTGGAACACTTTAAACGCAATATTTCCCTTTAAGTTAAGGATTTGGTTTTTTTCAGCTTCCAGATGTACCGCAAGTGAAAACGAGCATGCCTGATGCATACAGTCAAATGGTGGAACATAAAGGAGTAGGTCAAACCGTAGTTTAGACGATCGAAATTAAAACGGACGGCTCAAGAAACGGACCATTTGCGAAGGAAAAACAGACCAGCAAAGTATTTCAAAGAGAACTATTAATATAATGAAAATAATTTTATAATAATATTTTTTTCTCTTTTTGTGTGTGTTATTACAGGACATGGTTGCATTTAATTTTCTATATATAGGGCTTAGGAACCCCGACAAAATTCCCAATCCTTCATTGCCTTTCATTCTTTTACTGGCAGTTGCACTTACATCACGCAGTCTGTTATGTGCACCGCAATTTAATTTGTCATTAGTAACAACCGAAGCAACCAACATGAAATTCCTGCCTAAAGGTCTGGGACCTGGCTACTTCGATTGAGTTTCCTTTATCTTCCAAGGAAACGCAGAGTCACCCAGTGTCCCAGTAAAGGAAATTATACACAATTATTTCGGTGGTCACATGACTTGGTGGTCAAAACAGCTTGGCTTTCCTTCAAGGACTGCGGAAGCTGACTTTACTAAGACATAGTTATTACTATTTCCTAAATTTTGTGTAGTCGCGTTTACAAGGCTCACTGGATTGGGGTAAGGTTTCCTTACCCTTTGTTAGTGGCATGAAGCCAAGAAAACAAAAATTCAAATAAATAATTAGAAAAATTAAGAGTATCAGAAAAATCAAATTCAAAGCTTTGACCACTTTGCATTTTTGCCGCTCCATAAAGTAATTTTTCTCCAGGAGAGTACGGTGTCAATCCCATTAAGTTTCTTCGAGAATTCCCCTTCCCTTAGACCGTACATATAGTCGTAAATGGGGAACTGTTTACTTCGTATTAAGAATTTCTAGACAAAAAGATAACTAGCAGCATGTTAGCATGGAGCTGATATTTTGTTAAAGTATCAGTTCCATGACATTAGTTTCATTAAATGTCACCCCTTCATTATTAGAACAGGCGTACTCCTCAGTATGGCACCCTGTATATGATTAAAAAGTGAATGAGCCGCCGCTCTACTGACAATCCAAACCAAGTGACTGGTTTGCTTATAGAGTGTCGGTTTGTCGAGGTACCGCCAAAGAGGTGTAGTATCCATGACCTGATTTGAATTGTAAGCCATGATATAAAAGGACTGTCGATTTTGAGAGTACCGAACTGTGATTGCATGACATTTAAGTATGTGGGTGTCCTCTTACATTCATTCTTTACCAGATATGAGCTACAGTCAGTGGATGCTCCATATTTGTAATTATTAGTCTTAAAAAAGGCAAATTTTCCACGCGCTTTGCGCGCTCAATGTCAGCCTCTAATGCAGTAAGTGGTCGCTCATAAATCAGTCTAGTGGTACACTTTAGCGAGCCGCTACAGTGCAGTTTCCCTAAATTTTCTTCAATATAGGCTCTTAACTTTGAAACGTTTTGTCTCAAAAGGCAAAAAAGGGTTCGGAAACTTTTTGCTTGTCGACCGCAAGGTGTAAAAGGCAAATTCTGGTGGCTTTCAATTAAGGTCTTTCAAGAAAGAAAAAAAAAATGATTAACAATGGATTTTGTCTCCAGAAAATGTCTCTTTATTCATTCTGGTATCCTAGGTTTCGTTCACTGTTCTTGTTCTTATTGGTTGGCTCCTAGGAATATTTTGTAATGTACGTTTTAAGGTGCAAATGACCTGCTGGAGCCGTTTCTTTAGAATCTAAGTTTTAGTAAAGAGCGGATCGAATTCAGCTAAAACGCAGCACTAATGCAAATAAGTTGGTAATGTTTTTGCCACGACGTCGCAAATCAACCACGATGTCGCATATCGACATAATAATAGACAAAGAAAATTTAAAACGCAAATGAGCAGCGTTTGTTGGTTCTTCCAGAAAACGTTTTTATTCAAAGTTTCTCTGAGTTCGAAAAACGGCTAAAAATATCATTTTTTCCAGACATGTGATAACAAAGTTATTTTCAAACAAATTCGTAAACTCAGTCTAAACTTGAGCTCAGCTAAGACAGTTAAGCTCCCATGCCTCTTCATTGTTAAAATCAACTGGCTGAACCACCTTAGGACCATCCCAAGTAAATCCAACTCAATCCCATAATTTTATTGTTCTCAATGAGAGTGAACCCCTGTCCTACTTTGTACCCATGCAGTGGCGTAACAAGGGTCTTTTGATGAGTGGGTGGGACTAAGAAAGGGCTCGACATTTTTGTGATGTTCATTTTATTTATAAAGTGACCAGTCCACTACCTAAGAGCGGCACCCGCGGAGGGTATAGAAAATTTTGGAATGGCATTCCACAGGCTTGTAGAGAGAATCTAAGATGACGTTCGTTACTTCGAACTTTTGTTTGCAATAAAATGTTCCCTTCAATAAAAATGAAGCAAATTGCAAAATAATAAAAAACAAGTGCCAGATAGAATGAATAGCACTACCTATTTTCAGGAAAAACTATGGGCACTTTATACGTCCATACATCCTCCCGTTTGCTCGTGGTATCTGAAAAATGAATGTATCACAAAACTTTTTACAACTTTTGTTCAAATTAAATATTCTATTGACTCATTCCGTGTTTACAAACAAATGCCTTCACTGCTGGGCGTTAAACTTAAAAGAGTTGGTACGGCGCGACTTCACTGTTGTCACAATGAAAATAGATTCCAATAAGCGAGTCCGGCAATTCGTTGCCGCATGGAATTGTGGGGTACAGCGTGGGATATACAAGTCGAACTCAGTACGTAACGTACAGGGTTCCATAGTACGTGCATAAAACAGTACCGAAGTGTACAGCCAACTCGAACGAAAATTGGGGTTTCAGTGCTACTCTACGGTACATTAAAATGCAATTTTAAACACTGTAAAAAGACAATTTAGACACAATCCACTGCACAAAACCAAACCTGAGATCCCCCTTATGTTATGGATGGATTGAGAAAGAATTTTACCAAATTTTCATTTAAGCTCAAATTTTTGAATGCGTGTTGTAGGTGCGGGATTGGTTTGTTTATCCCGATAATTTTGACGATGTGCGCATGTGCAGGGCCACCAAAACGAATTACCGAACTAGTTTATTGGTCTGCATGTTACGTGCAGACGCGTAAGCGTTCACACAAGCTCCCAATATCATACGCGCGTACATGATTGCACGCTCTATGTCAGCCAAAGCCAACCAGTGACGTACGCGTGAACACCTTAATACCACCCCGGGCAATGCTTTGCGGTCCACTTTATCCTGTTATCTAAGGAGAGCGCTGCCGTTGGTTGAAGCGAAACGTGCAGAACATTTTGGGAAATCACGACCCTTCAAAGAGCCCAATATTGCATTCCCTAGGTCACCGAGTAGATCAAAGCAGTCAGTATTTGGGACAGCCTTCTTTTCCAGTAAAATGTTTACTTCAATTAAAAAAATAGCAAATTGGAAGATTATCATCATATTAAATAAACCACTGCCATTTCTCCGGGCAACGAATGGGCACTTTCATACGCCTGTACATCTTTTCGTCTGTGGGTGTTTGAAAACATCCCAGGACTTTTTTTCAAGTTTTGCCCGAACTGAATGTTCTACCGACATTTCGGACAGCCTTGCGCAAGACTACGAGCGAACCAGGCTGAAAAAAATGTTTTACACATTTTTTGTTCGGCCTCTCTCATACCCTTGCGCAAATTCGCAGATTTTAGGAGTATTTTTAGGAACTTCCAAGATCTTGAAAGCAGTAAACATTTTGAAATTTAAAATTTGTATTTGAAAAAGTTCATTTTCCGGGAGAAGACATTTTCCGACACACCTGGCAGACGGAACCTGCCGTGCACAACTTATCATTTTGGTCGTATACCGGTACGCTTCTACATAATAACGAATAGTTTTACCTTCAAACCGAGCTGAGGTCATCCGATCCTTCACCCATTTATTATGGGCGCATAACTCCTAGGTTCCAAGAACCAAGCTTCGGTCCAACTCCGACCTATATGTTAGAGGAAGATCGGCTAGGGAACGGATTCCAAAGGAGGTAAATTATCGAAGTGTCTACAAGCAAAATGGTGACACTTTTTTACCAAATTAGACAACATGGATTCCTAAAGTTACCACTAAAATACCACAACTGATACTAACAAACTAACTAGGACAGGCAACCTTTTTGGCTTATGTAGAGCCCCTTTACCCTGAAGGGTTGAGTCTACATGACATTCCAGCAAATCCGACGGGTTGTCGGAAGTAATGCAAACTGGAAGTTTCTCAGCCGTGGAACTAGAGATAATTTGGGGCTTAATTACAGTGAAGATAATTTCAAAGGGTGGGTTGGTTCTTTGTAAAGGAGAAAGAAACCGATTCCAAGTTATGTAAGGGGTTGTGTTGCCACAAATAATGCAGTCCAAACATGTCATTATCATTGTAATGACAGTTCACTCAACAAAAATGCTCCGTTTACTCTACAAACAATGCAACAATTAATTTTTTTTAATCCGCTAAGTAGTAATAACTTCGAAACATCAAATTGATCTGAAGCAGTAATTCTCACCACCAAACAAGGACCGATGATGAAAATCTTGTATCAAAGTAGAAAACCTAGTTACATGTTAAGGGAGCAAAAGGGCAAGTATCCCGATGAAAATGAAAAGTAAATACACACTGGTTGGATTACCTTTACGTTTCCCTGGAAGATGTATTTCTCAAGAAGTAACCCAAAATAGTGAAGTCAGGGGCCAGGGCGATGGCCCACCCTTCATGTGTCCTACCACTTAATGAGCATTGCTATCTGAAGAATTGTTGAAAATGCTTGAAAAAGAATTTGTAATGAATTAACTTGCAAGGAAATATTTGTTACTAGCTGTGACCAAAAATGATGAAGGATTAAAAGTATGTACTGAAACGTAAGGTCCGAGAAATTTATTACAAAAAGAATGTCAAGGCATTGAAAAACATGTAAATAAATACTCATTTTGTTAAAAATGTTGCAATACTTTTTTTCAGTCCCGCTGGTCCAGACAAGGAGCCAAAACGAATGTCTCAGTTTTAGCATACAATACTACTTCCATTCGTACAACGGCATATTGGGAACACTTTTAGAACCGAAATATTGAAATTCACGTCACTTTCCATTGGTGCACCACTTAACTGGATCAGGTCATTTACAGTTGAATCTACCCACTCAAGTAGCAACTGTTTTATTCAGTATTTTAAATCTTAAACAGTTAAAGGTCACAATGTAACAAGAGCTTGAATATGGATATGATTATAATTACAATAATTCAGGCCTCATCAGGCAGTGTTCACTGGACCACAGCACTACCTGTCGCAGTAGACAAGGATTTTTTAGCATGCTAACATGGCACCGGACATAGTACGAGGTACAAGAAAAAAATAAAAAAATAAAGGATGACTGTAAATGCAACTGTAATCACTCTATTTGAATTAGCATTGCATCATTTGGCATTTACTAGGCCTACTTTACTGAAGGTTCATTTTAGACAACTGATATTACTGTTTGCTACTAAATGACCAAGTTTGTGCTAGGTAACTGGCTGGTGTATCTGTACTACACAACTGCACTATGACTTTCTGGCTCTTCAAAAACAGTTTTTGTAAGGGAAATGTGGGATTCGGAAAATTAAGCTTACATTCAAGACTAGCTGCGTGTGCACTTTTCAAGGGTTTTCAGGGAAGCACCAACTGATAAAGCATTCTTGGTAGAACCGATATTGATCATACATATACAAGAAAGTTGTGTTGTAATTTATCGATTCCTTTCACACAAATAATAAAATCTATTTACAGTTCCTAGGTGCACCTTTCAAGAACCAGAAATGACAATATCCTTGGCAGGCGCAGATTCGGGGGGGGGGGGGGTCTTACGACCTCAGCTCTCCCTTTTTCGCCAAATAAACAAAAAAGCACAAGGGAACTTAGCAGTACTACTCCCCCACACCCCTGCTTTCTTACTCTCAAGTCAGCACCCCCCCCCCTTTTTTTGGAATGGTTGGATCTACGCCTGCTTGGGACATGTAGCCTAGAGCGGTGTTTGGCAATCCACCCACTGGTTTACTACAAATATACTGAATCACCATGAATATGTTATCCCTTGGCCATGTCCCTAATCCTCCCACCACACCCCAACATTTAACTTCCAAACCATTTCCCTAATGCTGACTGGAATATGAATGAAGAGGATCCCATGGGACAAACAGATTTTGTCCTGGAAATGCTTATGATTGGCAAGGAGTCCAAACATGAAATCAATTAACCCTTGAGATGTCGGGTCCCATTGAAAGGGGAAGGATTAGGATTCTTAAAAGCCAACATGGATGACCTAACTAACTCTTTAAGCGCAGATAAAAATTGCTGAAAACTGGGAAAGGTGCACACCCCAGTCGTATAGTTTGTCACAAATTTATGACAAGGTCATAGCAGTACAAAACTCCCTGCTCAATGTTTCCAAGGGGAATTATTAATACCATTATACTGTCACATTTGGCAAATTCACTCTTGATAGTCTTAATCATTGAAATAGCAGGTCAATAAAGGCCACACGCAAAGGCTCTGTAACATTTTCAGAGTTACACATGACTTTGATCTTGAAACACTAATTTTTCCCACAGTTTGATCAATTATGGCACTGTTGCCTTCATTGTTCAAAACAGGAAATTGTATTAATGGCAACGTGGTAAACACCTTAGTCCAGAGAGCTTTGAAATCATTCAAATGTCATGAACATTCTGCCTGTTTCCACGTATCTATCTCTCCTAAATTAGAGCATAAGTAAATATATTTCATCCAAGCCTACAGCTTCGACTGATGGATTCACTCAGCTTGTCACATAAATTGTGCGTTCTGTTCTGGTTCTGTGTATGAACTATTCAGTGTAATACTTCTCCATACATTCTTTACCAACATACAAGCATTTCCCATTTGCTCCCATTTGCCAAGCAGTTATCGAGACCATTTCATGGAATTGAAGTTTTGATTATTTCCACCCTTTCAACAACCATATTTTCATATTAATAATAATACTTTTTGAAACTGACAGGAAGTCTTGTTCTAGAAAGAAGATAACCTGTTACGAAGTAGCATTGACATTCTTAAACATTTAGTTTGATCACTCATAAAATAATCCCAAACTTGAAGGCTGCTATGCAGGTTTATACAAGAACTGACTTCACGACCACATCCTCAAAAATCTATGCCTGTTTAACACGCAGGTTAGCAACTAAAATCCCTAGACACGATGCAGCCTAAACAGCTCATGCGCAAATATTCAAATCTACCACAGAAATGTTATGTTGCCTGCTTGACAGGTACCTTTCTTACACAATGCATAAAGCTGAATTGGTTGCAGAACATTTGTACATTGAGAAGACAGTATGGCATCCCATTTGCACATTTTATTATTCAATTGACACTTCAAATCAAAAGGTGTTAATATTTTTTACTTTTCTGCTACTCTTCATACCCTTTCAGCAGCTTCAATTTGTACTGACTTTGTTACTAATAGTTCCTGAAGAAAACCTCTATCATTTGTTTAAAAACAAAAACAGCTCAGTATATTAGACTACCAGGTACTTAAACTGTTCTAGGTTTTTATACATTTTTTTCTTGTTCTTCTGCCATCTACCACACTAAAGTCTGTTTGTTGTTGAAAGTTTTAACTGCTTCTAATAATCTTCAGATTTATCGTTTCCTGCTTGACTGTTTTCCCATTTATGAAATAAGGACATCCTTCCTTGGTTTTTACTGCAGCTTTGGTTCCTGTTTGAGCTTAATGTTTCCTCTTTCTTAAATTTTGAATAATTTGCACAGTTGATATTGTACACACAACCCCAAACCAGCTCATTGAAATCCACTCTGTTCTACCATCACAAATGCTTCAAATATTCCTTTGGAGTATTGTGAATGAGTCACACTGAAAAGTATCTCAAAAATATTTTCACTAATACCTTTTAACTCAAGCAAATGTCTTAAACTTATGGAAAAGTGTTCATATAGCTAAGAGCTAGTATTGAAAAGGTGCTCTTTTGTCATTTTTCCTGTGGAATGATAAATTTACCTGTGAGACTTGATATTTCTCAAAAGGATGCACAAAATATAGATATATATTTTTTTAAGGTGTGTGGACCCTGCTCAACATTGCTAACTCAAAAATAATATTATTATTATAAATGTGGTTTTGAAGACTTTGATGACATTTTTTGCACCCAGACCTATAGACAAATCCAATCAGGGTTTGCATTTACTGACTGTAGGCAGCCATTAATGGGGTCCATCAGCCTTAAATTGTCATCATTTAATGTTCACATAAATTTCAAACCCTCATATTCAGTTAATTTGAGGGAATTAATAAATTAATAAACAATTCAGCCATTAATAATACAGGTAAACAAGAAAATTGAAACACTAAAGGTAATGGACCCTAGTTATGTCCAACTAACATCAGACCATCACTTGACCGTCCAGATTTGTATGCATCTTAAAGCTTTCAAAGCTCGATCCCTATGCTAATCCATTTTATTTCTTCTTTGAGAGGCACTGTACAAATGCATTGATTACCAAACAGTTTGCCCCTAAAACTGAACACTAGAGTTGATTGTATCTTTGCCCAGCACTATTCAACTAGCTGACATTCATATAAAATAATATTGATACAATAGTGTATGAGGACGAAATGTTTGTCTTGGAGCAAATTCTGCTAAGTATACGACATACACTTAAGGTCTGGTTCATGAATATCTATTGTGGTAATCACACAGAAAACTAATGCAGTCAGTACCCTGGACAGCTCATACTAGTTTTAAAGCATCTTAAAACGTGATGACTACTGTAAGTATTTGGGTTGTTTCAAAAGCAAATCCTGTTTGTATGACTTTGTAAAAATATCCATTTTTTCTGACTATCTTGAGAGCAATCATCTCCACTTACAGTACATTAAAGAAAACTTGCCTGAAACCTAGAAATTTGGTTGTCATTGTGAATCTATGACATCATGACTATTACAAGCCCTTGGACTTTTCCTCTTGTTTCTTTGAATAAACTCTGGTCATAGTGCTTGAATTGAACAGCCACTTTTAAGTGAACAGCGTAATTGTAGACACAAAATACTACATGTGGCCTCTTTTACTGTGACAATTTAAATGTGGTCTTTTCCCCATAGCAATGCAATTCTTTAAAAAGGGTTAAGGTCACAACAGGACTTGGTATGTTAGGGGTACTCATTCCAAGCATTTTGGTGAAATTTGCATTGAAATCCAATGTGTGGGTTTCAGGATCAGAGCATGTAAATTTGTCACATTTTCACAAAATATTAAATTGAAGCAAGTACATATGACATCACATCCCCACATTAGTGCACAGTTTTTGTTTTTCTTTAAACTTCAGACTAGATTTTCTCCTCAACAATCACACATTATTAAAATGTGATTGCATAAGTGGCACTAGAACTTTACAAACTTTGCATTCCCCACAGGGAGGTCCTATTCCTTTTAACTTTCAACACAACATTCTAATAAAACAAAGTGAAACAAAGCATTCCTTGTCAATGTGAGGAAGTGATATAAGCTCTGCTGCCCTCAAACTCACTTTGGAACACAAATCTACTGACTTCATTTTCTGATATCTCAAGAAATACATGTCCGATTTGAATGCAACTTACACCACACTGTGTAGATTTGGTTCCTCTTTCAAATTTGGAAATTAACTTTTGTCTAAGCTTCCCCTTTAATACTGAAACTGATCAATCTAAGCCAAGACAAATGCAATCATCTAAACATAGAGTATACTGTATTTATGAAAAACTTGGGCAAAGCCCAGAAGTTGGTCATTATTGTAAATCTATGACATCATGACTTTTCCAAGACATTTCTTGCTAACCACTGATCATCAGCCCAAACAAACTGAATAACAGGAGGTGGCAAATATCTCACATCTTTCCACAGAGCAAAGAGTTCTACCAATTTTATTTCTTAAAAAAAGAAAGAAGTGGGCTGAGGCAAGTCCTTTTTCTTTTCAATCATTTCTGAACATGAATGTTTGAAGCTTCCCAGACCTTCCCTATTTTTCTGTACCTTTTCTTCAATATTTTATGAATCATGACAACAACTTGGTTGAGAAAAAGTGAAAGAAAGCGTTAAGTTGTGACAAAATGTCACACTTGTGAACGTAAACCTTAACACCAAACCACTGAATAGTTTTTGTAACTCCAACAATATGCAACCCCTGAAATAAAATAGTGCCAACAAGTATCAAATATGTGCACACTAAGACCATTAAGACAATATGTCTCATACATTTTAATCGAACCCTTCAGTTCATATATGTATAAAGGCACTTAGGGTAGTTCCAGGTAAGAGAACACAATCTCTCTGAACAAAATGTTACTTTCAATGAAACACTTCAAGGTTCTGTTTTTGCCTTTTTTTCTGGTTGTTTGACTGCAGTCTCCTCTGATTCTTCTTTCTCTTGTTTCTCCTTTTCTTCTTCCTGTTTCTTTTGTTCTTCAGCCTTCTCTTTTGCCTAAAAGACATCAAAACAAATAATTAAATAGACACGGGAATGGGGGGAGAAGAATTTTGTAAGTAAGTTACATGTGCGTTTGTGATATGCATCAACACGAATGTGTTATACAGCATCATCTTAAAAGGAAAATGCTGGGATAAAACTACCTTAAACAGATCACAAATAGTTGACAATTTCACTGAAATGTTGAGGCAAATGCAGGATTCATGTCAAAATATTCTACAAAGTTTTTTTTTTTTTGAGGACGCCTATTTTTTTTTTTGAGGACGCCTAGAATAAGGAAATAGCCTGTCTATTCTAATAAAGTTTTTAGGTCAGGCATGGTGTCATATTTCTTGTGAATATGAGAGTATGCAACAGTCATCAAGAATGTGACTGACTGTGACAGCACAATCACAGGATATACAATATGGTGTTACATTCCAGTGAAGTGGGAAGAACTTCATATTTATTTTTCAAATATTGCAGCAGTTTTATGACAGATACGGAAACATAACATCATGAGGCTAAGTGTTTTTACTACCTTCAAGAGCATTTGCTTACGTTGTCATCCAGGCCAAACAGAAGAATTTGTATCACTTACATATTTTTGGATTTTTTCTTCTTTTTTTGACAAAAAAGGTATGCCATTTTGTACAACATGAAGGTCAGAATACAGAAGACATGGCCCTTTAGTTTTATTCCTGGTGTGAGGTATAGTCAGGGTTCCTGCACCTTCAGAAAAATGAAACATCATGACTTTTCCATGACTACTTCATGACCAAATTATACCTGAGATTTGATAAAACTTCAATGGTGCCATGATCATGCCAAATGAATGAGTAAATTAATTTACTCATAAGAAATTAAGGACTGATCTGAGCTAAATTTCATGACTTTTCCATGACTTTTCCAGGCTGCTGAAAGTCTGATATTATATGCAGTGAGTTCCTGATCTCACCCTTTCCTCTTCCTTGGAAAAAATAACAAATAAATCCAGAGCTAATGTCATACAGTTGACTGACAATTATAAGAATTTAAGCACAATAATAAAGGCAAACAAATAGGTGACCATTTATAGGGTACAGCACACAATTTTGCTCCATATTCCCTGTAGCAGCATCCAAATTTTAAAAATAAATTGAATTAAATGTCAAGTTAATGTGTCGTGATGACATCACAACATTCCCACAATGCACCAATTATCAAGAAAAATTTGCATTGCTTTATAAATTAGTATCTCCTGAATGCTGTGTGCTATTAAGATGCAGTTTTAATCTCCTAAAAGAGAAAATCTTATTGCATATTTTGAAGTCAATGAATTTTGCCTCCAGAAAATGCCTTTAAGATTGGTCATAGAGATACAAATAGCACAACTACACCTTACTTAATTCAGACGTCATCTTGTATCATATGAAACTGATGTCAGACGTCATCTTGCATCATATGAAACTGATGTCAGACATCATCTTGTATCATATGAAACTGATGTCAGACGTCATCTTGCATCATATGAAAATGATGTCAGACGTCATCTTGTATCATATGAAACTGATGTCAGATGTCGTCTTGTATCATATGAAACTGATGTCAGACGTAGTCTTGTATCATATGAAAATGATGTCAGACGTCATCTTGTATCATATGAAACTGATGTCAGACGTCATCTTGTATCATATGAAAGTGATGTAGGACGTCATCTTGTATCATATGAAACTGATGTCAGACGTCATCTTGCATCATATGAAAATGATGTCAGATGTCGTCTTGTATCATATGAAACTGATGTCAGACGTAGTCTTGTATCATATGAAAATGATGTCAGACGTCATCTTGTATCATATGAAACTGATGTCAGACGTCATCTTGTATCATATGAAACTGATGTCAGACGTCATCTTGTATCATATGAAAGTGATGTAGGACGTCATCTTGCATCATATGAAACTGATGTCAGACATCATCTTGTATCATATGAAACTGATGTCAGACGTCATCTTGCATCATATGAAAATGATGTCAGATGTCGTCTTGTATCATATGAAACTGATGTCAGACGTAGTCTTGTATCATATGAAAATGATGTCAGACGTCATCTTGTATCATATGAAACTGATGTCAGACGTCATCTTGTATCATATGAAACTGATGTCAGACGTCATCTTGTATCATATGAAAGTGATGTAGGACGTCATCTTGTATCATATGAAACTGATGTCAGACGTCATCTTGCATCATATGAAACTGATGTCAGACGTCATCTTGCATCATATGAAACTGATGTCAGACGTCATCTTGTATCATATGAAACTGATGTCAGACGTCATCTTGCATCATATGAAACTGATGTCAGACGTCATCTTGTATCATATGAAACTGATGTCAGACGTCATCTTGCATCATATGAAAATGATGTCAGACGTCATCTTGTATCATATGAAACTGATGTCAGACGTCATCTTGCATCATATGAAACTGATGTCAGACATCATCTTGTATCATATGAAACTGATGTCAGACGTCATCTTGCATCATATGAAAATGATGTCAGATGTCGTCTTGTATCATATGAAACTGATGTCAGACGTAGTCTTGTATCATATGAAAATGATGTCAGACGTCATCTTGTATCATATGAAACTGATGTCAGACGTCATCTTGTATCATATGAAACTGATGTCAGACGTCATCTTGTATCATATGAAAGTGATGTAGGACGTCATCTTGTATCATATGAAACTGATGTCAGACGTCATCTTGCATCATATGAAACTGATGTCAGACGTCATCTTGTATCATATGAAACTGATGTCAGACGTCATCTTGCATCATATGAAACTGATGTCAGACGTCATCTTGCATCATATGAAACTGATGTCAGACGTCATCTTGTATCATATGAAACTGATGTCAGACGTCATCTTGCATCATATGAAAATGATGTCAGACGTCATCTTGTATCATATGAAACTGATGTCAGATGTCGTCTTGTATCATATGAAACTGATGTCAGACGTAGTCTTGTATCATATGAAAATGATGTCAGACATCATCTTGTATCATATGAAACTGATGTCAGACGTCATCTTGTATCATATGAAACTGATGTCAGACGTCATCTTGTATCATATGAAAGTGATGTCAGACGTCATCTTGTATCATATGAAACTGATGTCAGACGTCATCTTGTATCATATGAAACTGATGTCTGACGTCATCTTGTATCATATGAAACTGATGTCAGACGTCATCTTGTATCATATGTAACTGATGTCAGACGTCATCTTGTATCATTTGAAACTGATGTCAATACTCCATAAAACCTGAACTGCTTATTTACCACAATTAAGAAACATTTGGAGAGGTCTTTTAGGTTATAAGAAATGTTAATTTTGTATTAATAATTGTGAAATGAAACTTTCTGAATATTTGTTGGGTAATGAAATTCACAAAGATGCAAAACTACACAGCTCCCATAACACTGTGACCAATCATGACATTAGAACATGATTATGTATCATTTTTTGTTAGTTTTTAGTAAATGCACACATGTGGTGCAGAATTAAAGTTGTAAAAAATTGTGAAAACACACTCTGATTGCCGCTTGAAGAGAAAGAACACTTACCTGATGCACAAGTCATGTAAAGGATTTTCAGATAATGTATGAGTACAACCACCAACTTCCTACAGCCTATACAGACTGATGATCATTTTAGGCGACTTAACGGGAGGACTTGCACAGTATTTGAACTTTATGACAATGTATAACACATTCGTGTTGGTGTCGCTAAATCTTATTTAACTAACTAAATGATGATCACTGGAGCAAGTTTGTCACCAAAATGTAAACAAATAAGACTTACCAAGATGGCCACCAAAGTTCTCATCATTTACCTAGTCTGAGTAATTCATTTGACATCAAGTTTGTAACATTTTAGACAAGCAAAAACATGCATGGAAGATAATTCACAGTCCTTCAAACTTTGTTTAAATGTGACTTAAGCTTGCATTATTATAAAATAAGTTCCTCACAAGTTTTGTCAATACAGTGGCTGGACCAAGTCCAAACTATGACCAAGTTAGACTTTAAGACCCTAAAATACAGCAGCCATCTTGCTACGTGGATACTCACACCTAGTGAGAAAAAAAACCTATGTCAAGGGCATTGCAGCAGCAGGTTGCCCATGGGTATAGCCAACAAATTATTTACCTTCTGAACCAGAGGTACCAATTCTCCCTTAGCAGCTAACAACTTTAATAGTTCCATGATAAAGGGTAGATAGTTATGCTTCCTTCTAATATTTTCAATCTGTAATAGAATGGAAAGAAGTTTAATTTGCATATCATTGAACAATACTAAAGGTTTGTCAACCACACAATGTCAGATTTCCCATTATGTTACGGACAGATTCCATTACATATATTTTTTTAATACTAGTAACACTGCACATTTCCTGTACAATTTTTCATTAAAGTTAATTGTATGTCTAAGTGCCCAAGGTGAACCAATAACCATGCAAATCCATTTTCAGCACTTGAACTAGGAGTTTAAACTGCACCATACCTGTCACCTTATTGTTGGATGCATCCATACAACTATCTTTGAGCCATCACTTGATTAATACTGTAAATATCCCTTCATTTGGGTCTAGGGTACACAAATTCCACATGTGTGCTTCTGAACTCAGGTTGTTCTTAAAGGTATGAATAACCTAAACATATTTTTATGTACATACCCCCATACTGAATAATAATGTATAAATATTAAACAGTGATGTCATAAATTTGTGGACATAAACAAAAAATTGAGAACATGAAGTATGGAAGATCTCTGAGAAGACCGGATGTACACCCAGGCAAAGGGAGAGGAGGACTTCCAGTGCAGGTCTGAAGCAGAAGCAAGCCTTTGTCGCACACTGTTTTAATAGCAAACCATACTCCAAAGTGTTTGTGATCAGTTTACCTCTTTGTGCATGTTATGCATGCTTTCTGAAAGTGAACCCATTATAAGCTGGGGTTATATATCTTTACTGGTCAGCTGATGCATGCCATGTGCCTGGATACAGCGTGCTATGCGCCACTTTTGTTTGCAAACATTGTTTCAAGTTGCACACAATCCATTTGCTTCTGGCATGACCTTCTGCATTAAAATGTGGTCCCATTTTATTCAGAAGCCTTCGCTACCTTTGTAGTCTGAGCTTCTGATTATAATGTTTTTTGCACACAAGCAGTCCAGCCACAAATTTGTAAAGGGGTTAAGTGATTGCATGGTCAACTATAGTTAGAGTATTCAACTTGCAGCCAGAAGTTCTGGTGTTCAACTCATTGTCCGGTTATACAAGGCAATGGAGGGAAAACAGCAATGACTGGAAAAAGGCCATGACCAGCCCAACTTCAACCAATTTATGAGAAACTTGGTTATAAAACTTCATCTAACTAACATGAACAAATTTTGTTGCACACTTTTGCTTACGCGACAAGGTTGGATTTATTCCTTGTTAAATGCCATATATGTAACTGCCCTTTTATTATGCAAATTATGCAAGTAATGAACAAAATTCAGCTGCAGGGTATAGACTCCTAGCTAATCTGTCTTGGGATTCCGCCAGAAAAACAAAAAAAGGAGAAATTGATTTTCACTAAGCTCCAAGTCCAAATTGATTCTGTCCTCGGTTAAGTTACAAGTGGGTTCACGGGGACAAAAGCTTGCTTCAGGGTCCCTTTAAAGTGCAATTTGAAGAATTTTAAAGGCCATTTATTTGTATAAGTTCAAACATTGATGAAAAAGTGTCCTTTCTTTCAGAAAAGAAACCAACATATTCACATTTTTTAATTTTTATGGAAATCAAAGGGGGAGTTTACCCATCTTCTTTTGGAAACTTTTGGAAAGGGGGGGGGTATAATTACCCCCTGTTCCTTCTCTGCCAGATACACTACTGTCCATTTGTATAAGATGCTCAACACTACTTATAGCACCAGATTTTATTCTCACAAAGCGCTAACGAATCATTTTTAACTTTTAGTCAGAATTTTCTTACCGTCTATCCTGAGTTTCCCCAATTTCCAGAAAAAGGTCGGTAACCCTGTCCCCCCCCCCCCATTCCCATAAATTTTAACTGGTTTCTTACTGTAAAAGAGAACACTTTTCCAGTAATGTTTGAACTAACACACCAATCAATTGCCTTTAAAAGCCTTGAAGCAAGCTTTTGTTCCCCTGAAGTTGAACTCACTCTAAACTTTAGACTAGAACAGCATCAGTTTGGGCTTGGAGTTTAGCAGTAATAAATCCCCCTCCCCTTTGTGTTTCTGGTGGAATCCCCCCTATCTATTGGTAATTTCTTAATCATTAAATGGCCTTTTCTTTTAATCTTTTTGCTTTGCAAAGGATAAAAAGGGCAACAAACAAAAGAGTGACAGAAAAAATACCTGAATAAACTTATGATCCTCATTGAAATGATCTCCATACACATGTCTAAGACTAGTTGGATTGGAATATATTAAGGCCAAACTTTCCTCTACTGTCCAAGCAGTAGCTCCATTTCTGAACCAGACAGAGATTGACTTATAAACATCCAGATGTATATGGAAGGTACCATAAATGGATTTACATGCATAGACCCAGGTAGACAAGCTGTTTTATCATAATGAATGAAAACCTTATCTACAGAGCAATTTTTGAGTGCACAGTCATTTATCTAATTGGCAGTTATTGCCAAGTCACTTAAGTATTTCCTGTGCCCAACTGCCCATACTGGTTGGATAGATAAATGAATCTCCCCCAAGGAGTGCAATGCTGCATCAAAGCACTGCTCAACGTAACCTTGATTTTTTAACCCCAAATTTTACTATACTTACACCTAC
Source organism: Holothuria scabra (assembly GCA_037179385.1). Classification (NCBI taxonomy): domain Eukaryota; kingdom Metazoa; phylum Echinodermata; class Holothuroidea; order Aspidochirotida; family Holothuriidae; genus Holothuria; species Holothuria scabra. The sequence goes on from CM074185.1 coordinate 48,949,986, forward strand.
TGTAGTTAAAACAAAATCCTTGTGACAACAATGAAAAAATCAAAGTTGTGAGATTTGAAAAGGCTTTTTTTTCTAATGACTTGTACTATAAACCTGTTAAACTTTAGAGACCTGCTTCAGATGAAATGCAAAATGTCAAATGCTGTCCACTAATTGCTAAAGCCTCTCACAGAGACCACACTCAGTGCTAACAAAATTTTAAATTTTCACATTTTGTTGGAAACCCTAAAACTAATTAAATGAAGGATATTCAATGACAGCCTATGCTTGATAACACAATATGTTACCTTAAAGATCACCACAACCTCTACATCAGTCTTCCTCAAATAGCAGGGCACGGGCCACTTTGAAGTGGCGTGAATATTGACAAATTTAACTTACATAACTTTTTTGACAAGAATTGTTCTGTGTCCAAAATAGGTACTTTACATGAATCTAATACTTCCCACAGATTGACATCACATACCAACAAGGATATAATAACATCCTATTTGTTCTTACAAGAAAGTAAATTCACCGTCACTGTTTACATTTATCAGAGTCAGTGCTTTGTCGATTCACCGTTTCTGGTGAATTGACAAAAACTGTTAACTTTTGGCCAGAAAAACTGAACAAATTGTGCACCATTTTGCATGTAAGCCCCCTCCGAAATGCTTTAAAATTTTCAAAAGGGGAGGGAGTGTATACCCTTCCCCAGGACCGCGATCAGTGGCGCATTATATCAGTTTACATTTAGCAATGTGGTGCTTCAGAAAATTTAAATGAGAAAGCCTGCTCTCACATACTGGCCTTGACGATTGAGGTGTGTGAGTGGGATTGCACATCATCACTGTCATTGTGAAAAGTGAGAAATTTTGCAGACCGGGTTAGGTTAGATCTGGAGTTTTATGGCCCAGTTTCCAACCAATTGGTTCAAGTCGAGCCCATCATGGCCATTTTTCCAGATATATGCTCACTGGCTTATTTTCCCTACTCCATTGCTTACGAAGGGCACCTACAGAGTGCGAACCCAAATATATCTAAGTGTAAATGCTTGATAAAATAGCACACATCTCTCACATTTCTCAATTTCTTGAGGAGTGTGATTTCCAGCACCCTTGGAAGATAAAAAATCAAGGCATGTGTGTACAAATCACTGGACTATAAACTATGGCAGTGAGAGAATTACCTAAAGAAAATAGACCACACCCCCCAAGATTACACAAATATTATTGGTATCAACAAATAGGTAAATGGACTATTTTCTATGATAATTCTTGGTTTCTGTTACAGAAAGATGTTAAAATAGGTCATAAAAAACAGCTTACTTTAAATCTTTTAATTTTAGCATCCTCTTCTTCTATTTGCTGTTCATAATTGCTAATTTGGCTCAAAAGTGATTCTTTGTTAACAGGTTTAGACTGATCTGTATCCATTGCCTCCTCCTGCAAGAAAAATATATACATACAAATTATGACAAGATAGCAACTTATACAAGTAAGTCCACACAAATGTCAAAAAATATCACTGTTGAAAACAGACTGGCTTCAACAAATCACCACACTGACATTACAGGGAAGAAAAAAAATCACTTGGACAAGTAAACACAAGATGTCTCCACTGTGGCCTAGGTATAGGGGGAAGGTGGCAGAGATAGTCACAATTAAAAAGTGCATAACTTAATTCTCTTTATTTAGACCTATAGAAGGAGCAAGCATTTACATATCAGTGAAAGGAACATTTACTCTCATCTAGAGGGCTTCCTCGGTGATGTATATTCTGGATACAGTATGCTTATAATAGGGTTTGAATTTCCCAATTCAAGTTAATTCATGCATTGTTCAGTAGAGTGATGTGGCAATCATTTTGCTTATGAATTGTTTAATTCTACAATTCACACTCTATTTTTTTGGAATATAGAAAGCAATATTCATGGTCTGATATTACATGACAAACATTGAAGAGGGCAGCAAACAAAGAATCAGATTTAACGAAAGTTAACACTACAGGATTCTAGGCCTTGAGTTTTAGATTTTCCAACTGTGCTACAAATCACACTCCTCAGCAAATTAAGGATTGTGGAAGGTGTGCTGTTTTATTAAATATTAATAGGTTTATATGAGTTCCCATCTTGATCTTGACACCATGTTTGGTCTCACGGTAGAGGATCCGCCTCCCACGCGGAAGGCGCAGGTTTGATTCCCAAGTTTAGTAATACCAAAGACTCTAAAAGTGGAACCTACTGCCATTGTGGGTGATGCTCCACATAAGCAATGGAGTAGGGAAAACAAGCCAGTGAGCCACAACTTAAAAAAAGCTGTGGCCAACTCAATTTGAACCAATGGGTTGGAAACTGGGCCTTAAAACTTCATCAACTACTAACCCATCTTGATCCAAGTGTGCTAAAAATCACACTCACAGTGATTTGAGGAGATTGATTGAGTGCAATTGCACTTGCACACATCAAAATTCAAGGCCTGGGGTTCTAGCTAGAGATTCTTGTGTAGTGATTTTCCTCAGTGTAGTGTGCAAAAACTATCGCCTGTCATAACCATCCTACACAGCCCTCATAGCTGTAATGCTGGGTGTGAAGCAACCTTACAGAATTTGCTTGTGAAAGAAGTCATGATTGATGAATGTGTCATTTTGCATAAAATGACCCAATAAAAATGTTGGGTATTTGACATTATAAAAATATATATTAATTTCCATGAATTCTAAGATGTTTTCCATGGAGTTCTTTTTAAAAAATGTGCTAGCCAGAAGTGTGGAAATTGCTGGCTATAATGCCAGTCTGCAAGTGTCAGTTGTTATATTCCCAACTCACCTGTATATTTGGAGGCAGTTTATACCCACTTTACTCAGGAACACTCTTTTTACTGTACTCTACATTCAGAAAAAAATGTCCTTCCACTCACAACTCGCACCAGCCTCACAATCAGAGGTAAGATGTATGGACTGGTACTGTATTCCCACGGTAAGTTTCCAGGATACATTCAACACATGGAGTATTCTGTATACCCATAACCAGCATTTAACTGTTTCAACTGTAAATGAAATTTCACCTATTTTTCTACATATTCAGAGAAAGATACAGAAAATCTGTTATCAAATGAAAAACTAACTTTTACTTTATGGATAGTTTAGTTAGTTAGATGGAGTGTAACCGCTCAGTTTCTGCCTAGCTGGTTGAAGTCAGGCTGTCCACATCCTTCTTTTCAGTTGTGGATCACTGGCTTGTTTTCCCTCCTCCATTGCTTATGCTGAGCACTGAGCACAATGGCAGTACTGTAGGTTCGATTTTTTACATCTTTGATATGACCCGGCCAGGAGTTAAACTCCAGACTAGGGATGCACCGGATATCCAGTCCGGCCTGATTATCCGGCCGGATAGTGAAAAAATATCCGGTTCTGGTTCCGGCCGGATTTTTTTTAAATCCGGCCTGAACCGGATTTTTCTGTAAACTTGGGTAGTATTATGTACATGAGTTAAAACAAACATGAAAACTGTGCAGTAACTGTCTCAGAATTAATTTAAAGCTCATAGATCATACTGTAGCTTATCAGTGCATGTTACAGTACTGTATACAACATTTGAACACCTTTATTTAGCCCTTAATATGACTGAACCAAACAGGCAACAAAGTTATAAAAGTAACTGATTTCCATGTACATGTAACAAATATGACTTCAAATTCCTCCAACTGTGTGAAATAAACTGAATGGATAAAAAAACCTTTCATGCAATTTAAATAAGTCTACTGCAGCGCACAGTAGTACTGTACAAAATGGATAATCCATATTACAGTTGTACCTGAGTCACATCATTCAAGGCAGTGTTTCAGTTTAATTGCATTGGGTTGTCTATAAAATACACACTTGAACACTTCACTTTACTTTTCTTTACTTTTTAACATTACTTGCCCATTAAAATTGTGTAGTACAAGCAAGAAATGTGTTTCATCTTGAATTTCAGAAGACATTACTCATTACAAATTAAAGTTGCCTATGGGGTTAATATTAATGTTTTCTGTCCCTAATATCATCACACACACTTAATTAAGTATACACAATATGATTAGTGTTCGACCGATCATCTGTTAAGTAATCGACATCTAGCCGATTATTCCGTCATCGGTAAATAATCGGGCATTGGTAAATTTCTGCCATTCAACCGATCATTCGCAAACTGGAAAAAAGGGGCTAAATATACTTGGAAAAGGGCTCTTAGTTTTGTTCAAATCCCTGTAAATACTCAATCCATTAACTTCCTGCCAAAACGAGATGCATTGATAATCACAAACGTATAAATTTAACCCCTGCCATGGGAATGATTGTTTGATATTTTCCGGTATAACCGTTTGTTTTACCTGAAATTAGATTTAGAATTGCATTCAAGGTGTATTCCTTGCTGTCTCTCAGAAAGCACTGCATAAGTTGCTGTACAAACTGTTCTGCACAATACGCATAGAACAGACTGGCCTATATAGCCAGCTAGCGAAGCCGGGTGAGTTCCATGCTAAATTCACATAGAAACAGCACCACAAATATCTGTCTATGTGGATTATGTGAGGATCTGACTTTCTTGCATTTCAGTTGCAGATTCTTTTTAAACAAGACATAAGTTTTGGAAGAGAACTGCTAAAAATATACAGGGATGTTTATAACTGAAAGGAACCATAAGATAACATTGATCAGGTGCAATTGTTTTGCTGCCCAGGACTGCTAAGATTATTATGATTGCTTTAGATGGGGTTGTGTAAGACGCGAGCTCGAGAGTAGCTACAGTACATTAAAGCGACTACAATCCAGTACAGTAAAAGAATGGAAATGTCCCGACATGATTGGAGGATGAAAACTAGACAGAGCATGATGTTGGCCTTGGAACTAAATTATCAAAGGGCATATGACATCAACTGCAAACAATTCTATTGTATTAACAGTTGATTTGTATTTTCACTTTTGAATTGAAAATATTACCCCTACAAAAATGAAATTCCATTCGTCAAACGAACGGAACAATTCCCAATATTTTCTATTCTAAACTGGTTGTGGTATACACGACGTGCACAAAGCAAGGGGCGCATACTATAGAGACAAACATGTGATTTCCCTCTATTAATCTGTAATCGGCATCGGGCCGATTGTTTAATTAATTAATCGGTAATTGAGTATTACCGATTATAGCACAATCGGTAGACCACTAAATATGTTATCAAACATGTAATACGTAATATCAGAATGTGTGATATGCAGTATCTCTGCCAAAAAAATTATTAATGATAAATGTGCTTCAGTTTTTTGATATCATGGCATGCTTAAATACTAGAAATGGTGTATTAAACTATGGTGCTGTGCATAGTTAAAAACCTTAACCCTTGAGTCTTTTTACAGTACATATGAGCTTTCCATTCAGTAATCACTATCCAAGGACTCTCTTTGCCAAGTATTACTGGTCTACATAATTTGTACATTTTTTTTTTAACAAGTGGTGATGTACTCTAGTTCAAAAAGAACAAACTGATATGCATTAAAAACAACTTTCAAGATTCCCTCAGGAGTTTTCTCTACAAATACTCTTTTACTGTAAGGAGGGAAAATACAAAGAGCTCTTACTTGCCCTGCTTTGCAACAGTTTTGCTGTACTTCTGCAGGAACAGCAGTTCATGCCTTTTTTCTATTGCATTTTTTGGTTAAAAAATTTAGTTAAATACACTTGTACAACACTTGAAGACAAATTTATTGACATTTCCCATTAGTCCTTCACAAACATTACATCACAAAGCAGTAAACTCCTATCCCAGAGTTTCTCTGCTTTTCTGGATTTCACATTATTCATATGCATTGCCAAAATCCGGTTCCGGCCGGATTTCAAGTTGGTTCCGGCAAAATCCGGTTCCGGCCGGATCCAAAATTTTGGTTCCGGTGCATCCCTACTCCAGACCATTTTACGGTACTTTAAAATCAGCAGTATTAGATTTGTACTTTCATATCATACAGCTACCAACACATTTGGAGGTAACATCACTTCAAGGAGAAATGCAGTCACTCCTACCTGAAGTAGTGTAGTAGGCTATTCTGTTTCACGATCATGCTGCTAGAACTGAATGGGATCTTTCAGCCAATGTTACCCAAGAAAAAGGCATTTTCTTAGGGTGAAGCTTGTCTCTGTAATTGCGGCAGTTAACCACGTTTAAACGAACCCTGTTGCTCTATTGAGCAAATAGTCTTTGAAGGGGGCAAATGCCTTTAACTTTATTGATCTCAAGATACCTGAACAGGAAGTTCTCTACATAAATTCTGGATTATTAGTTGCCAGCCAGAGATGGCTCAAACTTGTGTTCGCTTCTGGCATCATGATTGGCTCATGAGAGCTATGTGACAGTATGTTGCCCCTCAAGGGTGAAATTGACCAGAAGTAACTGCTTGGTTTGCCTTGTCATATCTTAGTCCTGAAATATCATGGAAGATACTTAGAAGGGCAATAAGGAGAAATTTGGGGATTGAACTGATGCTTCAAAATAAATATGGAGTGAATGCAAATGACCTTTAACAAGAATGGCCACTGATGAGCACAATCTTTATTGAGTGAATTTGGGTTAATTGCCTTAGAGTGTGACGGAAGTGCAGAATGTATTTCTGTAAAAATCATTTAAATAGGCACCATATTCATCAAAATGCCTAACTACAGTATTTATTAATCACTTAAAAGATCTACTACTTTCTATGGATGTTTACAAGCCCAGTTTGTATTTGCCTCCATGAATTTTCACTGGCATTATTAGAATTTTGTTTTCCAACTACAGTACTGGGTCCCATCACTGGCTGGGGGAGGGGGTCTCCTTCCCTTTTGGAAATGTTTTATACCTTGTACAAACTTTATGATTATAACTTTATATTTTTCCATAACTCATAATCAGTGTTCATTTAAAGGGAACATATTGATATTCATTTGTACACATAACACAATGATACAATGTTTTTGAACTCCTAATCTGAGTTGAAGTTAAACTCAGTTTTATCTTCATAAATGTAAACTCCATTTTTCATACTGTACCTGATTTTCTAATGCCTGTAATTGATTCCTAAGTTTTTCCAATTCCCTGTCACATATCATCTTCCTATCTGATATTACAGCCATCAAATTAAAGTGAATCTCACCAGCACTGTACCTGCACAAAAAATAAAGAGAACAATAAGCTTTAATATTAAGATTATATTATATGAAAAAGTCCTCACTAAAATTACCAAGGAGCTGCAAACAGTCTAAAACCTGACCTCTCAAAGAAAAGTCAAGTTTATAGCCACAGTAAAACTTATCAGTTTTATTATATTTGAATTAATTTTATGAAAATTACATGCCAGAATGGGGATAAACAGAGATGCAAAACATCAACTTAAATCCTGACTTCCTGCAAAAAAGTAGTCAAGTACTTTTTTTAGACTTGACACTTAGGTGATTTGTGAAAGGACTACAGTATTTCACAAGATGTGCTGCAAATACTGTAGGACTCTCCTCTCGACAACCAATCAAAACTGACATAGGACTCTTCTCTGGGCAACCAATCAAAACTGACATGCATGTTTCCCACTGTATGTGATGTTATCACCCTCATGGTACTTGTGATGAGGTATCAAAAGAGGTTGATGGGAATCAGGGGACAATGATAATCTGATTAAATGTCAATCAAAGTAATCAAATTTAATTTGCTTTCCACTCATATGAACTTTTTATTAAGCTATCAGGCAGAGTGCAATTGAGGGGCACTTTGTCCCCATTCAGAAAGCTCTTGCCTAGTTTATATGGAAATTACTTCTTCAGGTTACACAGAAAATTAGAAAGAAGAATCCTAATTCTTTCCACTTGTAAATATTTTTGGCGAAGATCATCTTTATTTGCTATGCTTTCCCAAAAGTCTGGGGAGAGAAGCATTTCACACCCAGCCGTGAGGTATGAAGGTTGAGAGACAAGGTTTGTGCTACTGTACCATTCCTTTCATAACTCAATGACACCAATTTCACGTACAGTACCGTAGTTACCTGGTGAGTGACATCCCAAGAGACATATACTGTAAGTATTTATTTGCACTTTAAATGCAAGCCTTTAAAAAAAAATATTTAGAGGAGCAAATTTTTCTTTCAAAGGAAATACAAAGCAAAACCCATAAAAAAAAAAGAAAAAAGTATCTCACTTTTGTATTCTCTGTTCAATAGCAGGTTTTACTGTTTTCAACCAGTCACTCGGGTCACATTTACCTGTAATAAAAAAGCCAAAGATAACGCTATTGAACTGTTAAGAAGCACACATGGTAAATATAGCACCACTAAACATTTGTAATTCCCCTGTGAAAGGAGATGACAGGAGTGAAAGCCATATTTCTTTAGGCCTATGTACCTGGGTAACAATCAATCTTAACCCTTTACCGTTGTTTGGGTCCTTTTGGACCCATACAGAGAGCTGGGCTGTCACCCATCTTTACTGTTTCACACGGAGCTCACACGAAACTGCGAGTAGCTACCCGAAAATTCGGCCACAACAACGAGAGAGACAACAGTTTAAGGTCACAGGGTCAATAGCCTATGGAAGCTGATGCGGGGCATGCTGCGTCCGCTTTTCTGCCCACTCCAGAGGCGCGCAAATATGCCCCAATTGGAGCACAACGGTAAAGGTTTAATCTAAAGTATCTGCACCACTCGGCTGTGCACACACGCAGAGACGGTGGCATCAGCTTTGCAGTAAACACACTGCACAGGCTTATTTTAACCCTTTACGGTTGTTTGGGTCCTTTTGGACCCATGCGGAGAACTTCGGCTGTCACCCATCTTTACTGTTTCACGCAGAGCTCAAAACTGCGAGTAGCTACCCGAAAATTCTGCCACAACAACGAGAGAGACAATAGTTTAAGGTCACAGGGTCAATAGCCATGGCAGCTGATGCGGGGCGTGCTGCGTCCACTTTTCCGCCCACTCCCAAAGCACGCAAATATGCCCCGATTGGAGCACAACGGTAAACCTTCCTGTTCGTATGAATTCCGCAATTCGTAGAGATTCGTAGATGGGACATAGTTTCTTACAGCCTTCTTACGAAGTCCGTACAAATGCCTTTTTATTCGCAAGTACAACTTACGGCCTTCCTGATAAACGATGTGATTTTCGGATTAACAATGGCCTAAGAGTTCGTATGTTGTTCCTACGATTGCCTTAAGTTCTTCTTACGTCAGACTTACGGCAATCTTACGATTTTTCTTGTCGCAAGATGATCGTACGTGCAACTCACGGCATTGTGAAGTCATTCGTAAGAAGGTCTTATGAATGACTTGAGTAGATCTCAGTTTTTCTTTGAATATTTTGCCGGGACACAAAACGGTGCTGCCGTGTACTGTCGAAGGTTTGATATTTTCAATATGGCAGTCGTGCCAAAGAAACTACATCTGCAGCTGCATCTGCAAGTAGAGGAGGAGGAAGAAGAAGATCGAGCTGTTGTTGCAGCAGCAATAGTTCAAAGGAGGCAAAAGGAGCTAGAGAGAAGAAAGCGGCGCGGGTGGGTGCGACCATGGCTGTTGCTGTAGCTATCCCCCCTTTCTCTCCTTCCTCCTGATCTCCCTCCTTCCTTTTCTTCCCCTTTGCCCTCTTTCCTTCAATGGATTTTCCTGTCGGTCACATAATTCTTCGAGAGATGTTTCTTCATGGAATACCTTGAACAAAGTGGGGATTTGAACTTCGCGCGTTTGGCTTTATATCCAACAACTCACTAATTATGCCAAAGTATGCCTAACGTACACCTTACGAACGCCTTACTAACACCATGAACCGTTCGTACGGACGCCGTACGAATTTTTGTTCGCAAGGCTTTCTTACGAACGCCCTAAGAGCCGTCTAGGAATAACTTAGGGCATCCGTACGACCATCGTACGAATTTGAAGCTTCTAAAATTGTCTCTCGACCCTACAAATTCTACAAAAATCTTGCGTGGTTCTTACGAAGTTCTTACAACGTTCGTAAGACTGCCTAACGAAGAGGATGTTTCGTACGACGTGTAAAAAAATCTTGGACAAGACCATCGACCAGACTGCAAACTTACGAACATTTTACGAACGATTTGCGAACGCTGGTTTCGCACGGTGTTCTAAGGAAGATCTTACGAAATGGTCTAAAAATCGTTCCTACGGCGTTCGTAGCAGTTCATAGAGGCATTTGTGACCGTGGCTTAAAGAGTTCACACAGATTCATGAGAAAGTTCTTTCACTTGAAAATGGGGTTCATGACTTAGTGGATAGCATCATCACTGGGCCGATATTTTTATGATAGAAAACCGCAAATAAACCAATTGACCTTGAGATTTCTATCAGGTGTTCACAGCCAAAACGATAACTCCAGTATAGGTGCACCATACTGCTGGAAAGAAATAATGCTTGTGTTTTTGTTAATTTTTGAACATGAAGTACACCTACTGCATTTGCTATGATTTTTTTCCCCAAATTTGACTGATTGATCTGGAAATTTTTAAATCTATACCACATTTTTTTATTTCATTTTCTTGCAAAACTTCACTTAATTTGCACTGATTGTTATGGTTTGAGATTCATTAGGCAACTAATAAGGCCACTGAATTTGATTCGAGTCACATTATACAAGTAAATACAAATCAATCCTAAAGAATCCTTTGAAGGTGGGTGGCCAGTATGTTAAGGTTAGCCACAAAAATGCTTTGTTGCACTGCTGGATTCTTAAATCAAGGTCAAAGTATACTGTAAATGTCAACCATTCAAGAGGCAGAATTCTCTAATGTGGCTCACAATTTTACATACTGTACAAAACAAGTGCAGAACAATTACATACAATGTACAGATGATTGGTTGATATCAGTAAAATAATTTACACAATACAACATTTTGATCTGTAAATATTGAAAGTCCATACCAGCAATAGGAATATGCTGATAGTACTTATAATTTTATCAAATTTACTAACACCATCACTTATTTCCTATAAATGTGGACAGAACTAACATCATTAACAGTATATAGCAGCATACTTTAAAATGTCATAATCCACAAGAAACTTGCATTTCCTCAAGTACTAGTGCACTGTCCGTAGACAATAATATTTTCAGCAAATACAAATTTGGGTAATATTAAACCAAAACATCAAACAGAAAATTATGTTTTTTATGTCTGGGAATGTTGTAAACTCATCAAATAGTGGTGAATGCTACAAGTATGAGTTACATGATCCTCTGTCCACATGTGTGGGAAGAGTATGACCAATGCTGAAAGTAGATGGATGGCATTAAATGGGAAACTTGAAAATAATCTGTTTTACAAGTTTTCTCCTTCACTGAATTATCACACACAGCAGTAGTGTAGCTCCCATACACACAAAAAATAAACACCAGTTTACTTTCTTCAATTAATTCAGTTGTTTCATTGGGGTGGCTGCCCTTTTGTAGCAATTTGTGTAATAGGTGGCTATTGCCTGAAGCATAACTTGTTTTTGTAAAACATGGGACAGACATCACATAGATCAGGCTAGAACATTTACATCACAAATCAGCCATGTTTGTTTCACTTTTGTCAAACACACGTGGCTGTCAAATAATGTGAAACTGTTACCTTCTTTAAGCACTTCACATTTTTTGAAGTCTGTGTGTGTTAGACTTAACACTCATGTATGGCAAAGACAGCTGTACCACCACTACCATGTACAATACATAAAGTGAAGAAACTAACTCACTTCAAAGTTCACACACATCACACTTTCAAACTAAAGACTTTTAATGAAACGGAATTCATCCATGATAATCCAAGAAGGGGTTGACCTTTACAGTACAGTAGTAATGAGTCCACTTACCTAAGTCAACAGGTCCTTCTTTCAACCCGTCAAGTTCATACAAACGTCCATCAATTGGAATGTAACCGACAAAATGAAATACATCATCATCTTTATCAGCTTTGCCGTCAAATTCAAACATCTGTTGCCTGAAAGAAGGAAGTCACAGCTAGATTAACTTCATACCAACATATTTCCTTCCAAAGGGAAGAGATTGTATCTTGACTCAAAAAAAAACTTTGAGAAAATGTAATATCGCCTGGGCATCTTTAAGTAGGAGACACAATACTCAACCCCTAACACACAGCATCACAGAGCATGCACTTGAAAATGATTTTAAAGCAATGGCATAGGTAGTCAGTTGGGGAGAAGCAGGGGGCAGGGTGACATGCCCCCATGCTTTTTGTAAATACATTCATTGACTTTATATTTTTACACAGCAAAGTTTTGATGGAAGTGAGCATGCCACCTCCACCCCCCCCCCCCCCCTCCTGCCACTTTTGTGTAGTGGTTATTGTGCCTGCCAAATGGGAGACTTTGTTGACTGTGCATCTTCACTGGAGAGTCTCCTTAAAGTGCATAATGACTTTTTGCAAATGAACTTTCATCTAAATATCTTATGCATATGACAGCATGCATCACATTACTGTATTTCTCTTCAATGCACAGGAAAAAGATAAATTAGAAATTTCTATTCCGACTCCACGGTCAGTCAACATTGATGAAAGTCATCAGCAATGACTTTTGATTGAACAAACGAGAGTTCTAGCAGGATAAGAAATGAATACACAGCAGTTTTTACTTTAACATTTATATGGTGTATTCTCTGCATGAGGGGAAAAACAACTTATTCACTCCACCTGTTAAAGGCATACTTCCTTCTTGAAATTTCTGTGTAGTTTGTAACCTCACGTACTATAACCCTAATCTGGACAGACTATGCACTATATTAAAATGTTTGATCATAGCGTAGTAGCTAAACAACTTAAACAAGCTTTTAAACAGTCTGATTGACTCTATATTGTGACCAATGTAAATCATGTTCTATGCAAGAAGAAACTCCTTAATTCACTAAGTAAACTACATTAATTAATGTAATTAATTCACAATTCCTTCACAATGTGTCATAATTTACGAAGGGTTTTATAAAGTAGTTTCCTTTTTATTCATAGACATGCAGTAGTTACTGAAATGTGCCTTATGGATACTGCCAAAACTTTGACAATACTACTGTTAAGTTTATACAGACTTACAGCACTTGCCTACTGTACTTACTACTTGCAATTATCAATACCTGACTATCTTTTTCCTTTACCCAAGAAATACCATTTGTCTCAAAGAAATACCAAAGACAGCCTTGAATATCCACGGGCCAGGCCTGTTTCAACTTTAGTGAAGTTTAAAGACCACAGACTAAAAGCAAACAGAAGCAACTTGTACTCTGAAGGCAGCTGCTGAAGCACCTTCAATATTCTCTCACTGCAAACCTTTTAGAAAACTTCTGAATATAGTTTGGACCATCAGTTCAATAATGTTCAGCCATAACATGGTTTAGGGTAAACCTTAAAGCTACTTTTAACTACTTTTTTAACCTTTGTGTATTGCAATAAAAAAAGAGAGAATGTACCCTCACAGATGCTCTAAAGGGAGGAAAATTTGACAGCCACAAACTTTCAAATATGCCAGTGTGAATTGCTTGAAATTTTAACAGCCTTCTGATTTTTTCTTTTTCTTTTTTATGTCACAATACTTTATGGACACCCTCATCAAAGTTGCATCACAACATCTACATGTCCCTCTAATCTAAACTGCAATTTCTTGACCACTTTCAGTAGCATGACAGCTACAGTAAGTATATAAAGTAAATACATAACATCATGAAAAACATTTAAAGGGAAAATTATTTTGACACAGAAATATAAAACCAGCAACAAGAGTAGCATTTTGTTCCATCATCTCCTTTTTCATTTCATATCTTGATTGTTTACCAGAATACTATAGAAATATTGACGGGTTCCTTCAAGTGAGAACAAATATTAACTGTAGTGTAATGTTGAATGAGAATTTCATGACATTTGTTTAGTACAAAAATTTAATGTTTATATGCAAGGCGAGACAGCTTTTTCTATACTATAAAAACCACACTGGCCCAGATGGCAGAACATTTTTTTGTGTTTTGAACTGTAACTCTATGTACAATTATAATGCATAATTCTTGAGAAAGACAATTTGTAAAAACAAAGTCAGACAGCCCCTTTAAATGATTCGTTCTCTTCACCAAATTGGACTGTCAATGCAAAAGAATGTGAAACAAATGACATTTCAATTTAGTTGAGAATAGTAACAAAACTGCTAGGTGACAAGTATCATCTTCAAGTGACAAAATCAAGAGCAAAATGAGATTCCATTCATTTTCAACAATTCATGGAATTTACTATAAACAAACTTGAACAAGATCTTTACAGTGTGGTGTACTGCCAGCAAAAGACATGATTTCACATGACTGTTCAAGATTAAGCAACTGTAGAAAGTTATAACCAAACATCTTTTCTATCATTCTTAAGACCGGCAAACTTTGGTTTCTGGCATTCATGTACTATGACTCAGTCAAAAATAATGATGTTTAGAGTTGCACAGTGTTGACATTTCCTTTGCTTATAGCCATATTTCAATTTCATTATACAGTATGCCCATGAGATGGTTTTGATTTATGTAGTGAATGACACTTAAAATTTTCAAGGGCATGATCCATTTCGTAAATAAAATGTTCAAATCATTCTTACATTAATGGATTTCTTTCCTTTAAATGGTAAACATTTCAAGTTTTAATTTCAAATTATTTTGCCATACATTTTGACACAAACAATGACATGATAATAATTACAGTTAGGTGACCAGTCCCTTTCATGGCATCACAATTAACACATTTAGCTGTGTTTATTTTAATATGAGAAAACTGAAACACATGAATCAATCTGTGAAATGAACAACATTTGATGAAACATGATGGAAATTGCAGCCCTGTTCTCTTGACTTTTAAATTCTTTTACAACAAATAACCAACTATCTTATATTCATGTCACCAGACCAGTATGAGAGTTGTTAAAAAGAAATTGCATTTAAAGCATGAAAAAGTAAGCTACTGGAAATGTCCACTGCATGTGACTATTTAGTGTCATTATTTGAAAGCACTCGTGAGTTTCATTGCTGCAAAAGATAAAAACACAAAGAGGATCACAAGACTATAAATAAATTCACAGCACAGTAATAGAGAGCCCCTACAGCAGCAAAGCAATTATAGTGTCAACATCTGTCCAAGCCATTCTGGATCATATAGGTGATAGTTTAATAATAACTGCTGCCTAAAGCCCTTACTAGGACATCACTCGGAGAGAATGAGTTTCTAATTTAAGGTACAGTATTGCAGCAATCTAAAAGACTTCCTGTCAATTTCTTCTAAAAACCCTCTGGTATTGTGATACAGTATCTTTAAACAAGGAAATTCTTTTATAACTGAAACTTGATTTCAAAATAGTTTTGCAATTACTTTCTTCCCCCTTTAGGCAAGTACTGAAGGATGCATTTCAGGACTTATTACAGTCTGTCTCCTGAGTCACAATATGATTTTAAAGTGGCACATTTAGTTGTTTACTGAAATTTACCCAAATGTGCAAACCAGTTACTGTAAGTTTTCTTTACACAATGATGGACAGTCAAACTAGAACAATCCCCATTTCCTACATACAAACACTTGTTCCACGAGTAATGATTTACTTCACAATAATTAATCTGATTTTAAAAATTGAGACCAGACAATGTTTTAAATTATGAACAAAACTGTTGCAAGCAAGGATAAGAAAAACTTCAGTAGCAAACTCTATGTGTAGTTCTATTGGTTAGGAAACCTAATTAAACTGCTCACCCTGATACTGATAAGCTTTGTCTTGAGGTAGTCCTCTCCAAAACCCTCATTATATTTTCCATATCAATGTAATATGTGCCATTAGCATGGCAGTGTAAGTGTAACACATACAGTAATACACAGGAAAAATAAACCAGTAATAATACAATTTACTGTCCTAAACTCAGGAATGCTGCAGAGTCAAATATGAACTCAAGAATAAAGTCAAATAAATATGAAATACTGCACTGTATACCAAACATAATCAATACTAGTTAAGTATAACACAAGGACACATGAAAAGTAACTTGACACATTGAGATCTTAAAGAGGTACACACACTCTATTCTGTTTTGGTCTCTAAGAACCTTAAATAGATTTAAAATAGGAAACTTTTCAAAAGTTAAAAGACAAAACCTGACAATCAAATGTCAACAAAGATTGCATTAAGGTGCTATTAACATTATTTGGGAAGTACTGAAATTTTGGCCACAAATAATCTACATATTACCACAATAATGAGTCTGATGACAAACTCTGAGTGATAGCATGCATCGTTAAAGGGGAGGTTTAAGCAAAAATTAAATTTTCACATGTAAAAGAGGAACAAAATCTACACAGTGTGGTGAAAGTTCTATTCAAATCATACATGTATTTCTTGAGATATCAGTAAATGAAGTCAGTAGATTTGTGTTCAAAAGTGAGTTTGAGGGCAGCAGAGTTTATATCACTTCCTCACATTGACAAGGAATGCTTTGTTTACCTTTGTTTTATCAGAATGTTGTGTTGACCTTGAAGTTAATAGAAGTATGACCTCTCTGTAGTGGATGCAAAGTTTGTAAAATTCTCATGCCACTTATGCAACCACATTTTCATATTATGGGATTGTTGAGGAGAAAATCCAGAATAAAGTTTAAAGAAATACAAAAGACTGCTCATTATTGTGGGGATGTGATGTCATATGTGCTTGCATCAAGTTCACTTTTTGTTAAAAATGTGAAAACTTTACCTGTTCATATCTTGAGAACCACACATTGGACTTCAATTCAAATTTCACCAAAAAGCTTAGAATAAGTACCCCTCTTACATACCAAATCTTGTCGTGACCTTTAACCCTTCTTTTAAGTAGTAAGAACATCCAACTTGCAGCTGGAAAGTCTGGAGTTTGACTCCTGGACAGGTCATACTGAAGACTTTTAAAATGCAAACTACGTACCACATTGCCAATTATGCTCGGTGCTCAGCACAAGCAATGAAGCACTGTAGGGAAAACAAGCAAGTGAAACACAGCTCGAAAATGGAGTGTGTCCAACTTTGACCAAACTGAACTGTGACATGACGCTAGAAGTGAATAGCAAGTTTTAGCTATCTCAAGCTGGCAACTAAAAATCGAGAATCTATCAGAGATCTTCCTGTTCAGGTATCTTGAGGTCAATAAAGTGTAAGGCATTTGCTCCCTTCAAAGACTATTTGCTCATTAGAGCATCAAGGTTGGTTAAAACAGGGTTAGCTGCTGCAATTACAGAAACAGGCTTCACCCGAGAAAACCACTGTTTCTTGGGTAACATTCATAGGCTAAAACATCCTATTCAATTCTAGCAACATGAAACTCCATGTAACCAAACTGTCAAACTCTGATTGCCCCATTTACAAGATGGGCATGAAGGTGCTTCAGACCTGCCTGCATACATTTTTCTTTTAATTTTCTTCTGAATGGAAAATGTTTACCACAAGGAAGAAAACACAGGCTAGTCAAAGAAAATTACATGCAATAGTGACCTCCCACAGAATATGCCAGTACAGTACTAGCTCTACCTTTATATGTAACACATACAGTATGGGTGAACCGCTGAGCAGACTGCTCTGCCACCCAAGTTGGTGCATTCAGCACTGAATATTGACAATATGTTTCCCACACAATCAGAGGAAAGTATCAGCTGGCAATATGATTCCTTCCTTACTCTCACACAAAACAACTGAAAGGTGAAACACAGGAACAGTTCAATGATGTAAAAGTACTGTAAGTTCTGACATTCATTTTTGAAATAAAAGATGTACAAAATTTTGCTACATCCTACCTTACCTGGCAAAACTATTATGTACTTGTTTAATAACATCTGAATTGCTAATTGTTAATCCTTTCATCTGCAAATAAAAAAAAGAAACAAAGAAATAACTTTATTAAAATAACAATTTTCAGAAGCACTTAATATTATTACCCACATGAATTTTAGTGTACATACAATAATACTTGTGTACTATACATGTTATGTACTGTAGTTATACCTGATACAGTTCCTCATCTCAGTTTGATTCACACATTTTCAGTTTTTTAAATAATGCAGTGTCTTTTTTGACTCATGCCCTACTGTACAGTAATTGCCCCCTCCAGTCACCTCCAACCTCTGATTACAACAGTTCCGTCTCTTTGAGAATATCACCAGTCATTTACAGGCTGTCCTTATTCACCCCAAACTACAATTTAATCCAAAGTCTACCAAAATCCTCAATTGGCAACACTGTATCCACTAAGAAACTACATATTGGGTCAATACACTCAGTATGAGAAAATTTGGCTCTTTGGAAATTTCAGTTTTGTGGAACTGTACACACATCAAATGTGGGAAAAAATTAAAAAATTCTTTTTCATTTTTTCCCACAAACATCAGTAGGTCAAACTGACAAGCCATTGCTCCAAAATTGTGTCATAGCAGCTTAGGGTAAACACTGATTTGTAGAGCTCTTTGATCCAATTCAATCAGTGTTCAAATGCTCTATATAACCAACAGAGTAAGAAAACCAAGCCAGTGAGCCACAACTGGACAAAAGGCCATGGCCGGCTTGACTTGAACCAAAACAGAAGTTTGGAAACAGGGCCATAAAACTCTAACTATCGAATTGGTCAAATTTAAAACTGCAGAGTACTGTAGTTCATATTACACAGCAAACAAGAAGAGTGTTCTGACTGCAAATTACCACCTTCTGCTTACCAGGGCATGTCCTGAAGCAATAAAATAGGATTGCATCTGGATAAGAATGAGTTTCTACAGCTGTGGGAGGGGGTAAGCTAGAAGTAAATAGGTTGGTAAAATATGAACCATCTGGGACGATAATTAACTGACTTTAAAGAGGAAGTTTAAGCAACAATCTAATTTTCATACAGTAGGTGAAAGAAAAACAAAATCTATACAAGGAGAAACTCCCTACTGTACTCAACCTGGACATGTACAGTATTTCTCAAGGTATCAGTAAATGAAGTCACCGGAGTTGTGTTCCAAAGTAAGCTTGAGGGCAGCACATGTTATATCACTCCCTCATATTGACAAGAAATGCTTTGTTTCCCTTTGTCTTTCAGACTGTTGTGTTGACCTTGAAGTTAACAGGGATAGGATCTCCCCATGGGAGACACAAAGTTTTCAAAATTCTCATGAACGCCACATATGCAATCACATTATGATAATATTGGACTGTTGAGGAGAAAATTGGTTGTAAAATTTAAGGACAAACAAAAGACTGTCCATTAAAGTGAGGATATGATATCATATGTGCTTGTTTCAAGTTTACATTTTGCTGAAAATGTGGAAACTTTACTCCCTCATATACAATATTGAGAACCACACATCAGATTTTAGTAAAAAAATAAAGAGAATGATTAGAGTTATACTGTACCCCTCTAACATATCTACTTGATGTGACTTTTAACCCTTCGTTGAGTAGATGATATTGACAATACACATTTATCCTTAATACAAATCAATCTTCATTTAAAGATTACATTAGTCACAGAGATTTTATTAGCCTGTATATGACTAAAGAAATCTCCCTCACATTTTTCAGTTTCCTGACAGAGACATAGAAAGCCTTTGCACATAAGTAATACAATATTCTTTTATCTTTTTGACAAGTAACTTGAGTCTCTGTACTCATTACATCAAGACTCCAGACACATTTAAATGAAAGAGAGCTGAATTGGATATTCACTGCAGATTTCTTCTTTTTCAAAGAAATCAAGCCATTAATTCTCCCTTTTCATTTCTTAAAAGCCCATTATTCATACTACTGACCTTAATATACAGTACCTTTGATGGATAAAAGTACAATTTGTCTCTCTTTTAAGAGCAATGTAGCACTCTATCATGAATGAATAAAACGTGAGAAATTACACAAAGTGTCTTTTTACATAAGGCTATAGTTTTAATTTCATGAAAATGTGCAAAGCTCAAATCACTTTTTGAGCAAAACTTAGACGCATACTGTACATTGTACCCCAGAAACAGAGTTAAAGTGTGCCAAAAACAAGATCAAATTGTTCGTATCAACCTTTCAAGCCCTAATTTCAACAAAGGGTAAGAAGAAATATGAAGTAGGTCATCAAAGAGGTAGCCTTGTACTGTAAATCAAATTTTAATTTTAGATATGCAATCCTTATTTAAAAGTCACATGGTGTTTTATGTATAACTTCATGTAAAGGAGCTGTAGCTATTCGTGTAAAATATGACAGCAAAGAGCATAGCAAACCTCCATGTTTGTCAAAATTTATCAGTTTAAGGGTTTAGTTTCAGGTTATAAAAAGTGCAACTTGAGGGTAATCAATTAATTTGAAATAAAGTATCTTCCAAATTTGGCTATTTCTTCGGTTCTCAACATATTGGAAGCACTTAAGGTGATTGAAAGTAGAGGGAATTATGAAACATGCCACATTTTTGCAAGATTTTCCACAGGCAGGGAGTATTAAGGTGGACTACTGTACTCTACTGTATATGTTGAGAATGCAAATGCATCAAATCTTGGTTTACAGTATTTTAGAGAACAATTCTCAGCAAGAGAAATGACACAAATAATGGAAACTTTTTATTGAAACCTAGCACATAAAAGTGGTTGAATGCAGCAGACTTTATAAATATAAAAACATCATTACTATTTTCACAGCCTGTATGTTGTTTTTAATGTTTCTAATGCCACGTAACACTGCCATCTAATAACATTCCCAGGTTGGAAGGTTACAGTCTGTTGAGCATACACTAATTTGTGCAGATCATAAATAAAACTTAAGACAGCAAATGTACAACAGACTTAAAACTGCTTGTTTTGTCAGTGCCAGTGTGCATCCATGCATAAAGTTTGTTTTACAGTACAGCTTCGTAAACATTGGAGAATACTAGTATCATACAGTATACATTCTGTATTGCAGGATATGTACTGATAGAGTTTTATGGGACAGTTTCTAACCAATTGGTTCAAGTTGAGCAGGCCAGGGCCTTCTTTCAAGTTGTGACTCACTGGCTTGCTTCACCTACTATAGGCCTATTGCTTATGCTGAGCACCAAGCACAAAAGGCAGAAGGATCTATGCACTGTACATATAAATATCTTTGTACAGATTGTTCCTTCAAACTTCAAAAGCTATCTGTCACATTTTGATTTGAAATTTCAATTTTCAACCAGTTAATTTACAGTTCCTCATGAGGAAACTTGCCAGATGGTCGACCAGCTTGAAGTGCAGTAGAGAGTAATATCAACCATGATTATAGTAGAAAACATCTCAAATTTCTTCTGGCACAAAAGTGATCCACAGCATTAAAGGAAGTATGAGTATGTTACTGTAGATAAGATTTAAAGACATGACCACACAAACATAGTGTCAACTACTGTAGGTAAAAAGGTCAAGTTAAATACAGTTTTCAGTGCAGTTAAGTTTGGTTTAAAATACTGTTTGGGTAGAAATTTACACACGGCATGGTACAGTACCATGGAATCATGTATAAAGGAAAAGTTTAAATTACAGTAGCTATTGTACATAGATGAAGTAATTTCATATTGAAGGTTTTCATGTCCAGAAATTTCCAAATGATGCAACATCCATGATACAGTACCTGTAATGATACAGTACTTGCAATGGGAAGTCTGTTTGTCATGTCTATTTCATGTTTAAGATGATTGCACTCCTACACAACATATACTGTAGGGGTTTCATCAGACTGCAGCAGCAATGCTTTTCATATTGCCACAACTTTATTCAACAAGAAGATTCACCACAGTGGGTACTGGGTAGTCCAAGGGGTGTGACTTTCCATGGTACAATGCTTTATGTGAAAGAGGCTTGTGTCTTGAAACTTTATGTTGATAACTTATTCGCTGCTTACTTTAGAAGAGATCTCTAGAGGTTCTTTCTGAACTTTATTCCCTGCTCTGGGTTCTAGTCATTCACAAAAGTGACAAACAACATGTGGTATCGTAATTGACATAAATTTTCAAGAAATGAGAATAGAGCAAAAACTTACATGTGGATCAAAGCTGGCAGAGAAATCCTTAAATTCTTTGAGCTGGTCTCCTAACTCCACATCGGAATGTTGGCAATTTAGAAGGATACTAAGGATGGCTTGTGTGGCACAGGCATTGTTAATCACCTTGCATAATAAATAAGAGATGAAATAAGAGTTCTTTGTGTTCTCTGGCTACAGTACCATGATATGAGCAACTCTGTCCATATAATATGGTTGAAGAAATTCTCTTTTCTATCAACTATACCATTTACCTGCTTTACAGACCTTCTAGGAGTGTGTGATCTGGGGGGGGGGTTGGTGGTGGAAAGAACCCTCTTATAATAACTGAGTATCTAAATTCTATGAGAGTTTGGTATATGACTTGTTACAGGTTGGGTAAAATATATTGAAAGTTCATGTATACAGTAAGCACTTTCTATGGGAAGACCAGCACATTTGTGTCCAGACATCTCAATCACCAGGAACTGCCCAGGACACATCTCACCTGAACAATTCTCATTCATTACAATAAACCATGCACCAGGAAGCTGCTATTTGAAGAAGATTGAATGCAGAATACTTGCTACTGTAATGCTCAGTTCTACAGTATTCATGCTAATGATCAAAGACCTGAAGTAGTGCGTAACTACACCTTTTAAAGGGGAACAAGCACCTAAATTTTCTGATTTTTCTCAAGTGTGAACACAAATGTATTAGGGAGGTACTTTGCACTGAAAATTTGGATCCTTTTAAGCAAATATTTGGAAATGTAGAGCATTTATTTCACAAAATAGTTTAGATTCTGGTTTCTGAGAGGAAAGTTAAAAATTTGGGGCAGTATTGAAGAATCTGCCTTTCCTATGTGCATAAATCTGAGACAGAATGCCCACTAGCTGAAGATCATCGTTGTTGCATGATGTTATCTAGAAGTACACCGATTGCAGCTTACCAGTGACATCCAAAAAGCTTCGAAAATTTTGTTGCATTTTTATACAAAATATTTCAAAATTTAGAGCCTATCGAAGAAAATTTAGGAAAACGACACTGTAACGACCCAGAAAAGTTTACCACTATACTGATTTATGAGCTACCACTTACTGCATTAGAGATTGCAATTTGGTGCACATGAAGCATGTGGAAAATTTTGCCCTTTTAAAACATACTGTATGGAGCTGTTATTAGAAAGAATTCAGAATATTATGAAGGAAAAGTTGGGGAAACCCCACTGTAGTTGACTAATGTCTCAAACGGCAAATTTCCCAATTTTTCACCTTTTCAAGCCGGAAGGGGGGGGAGCAAGGGCCCTACTGCCCCCCTATGACATGGCCACTGACCTGAAGAGAATATCCTTGATTTACAGTAAGATCCTTATTCATCAAAGAGAATTGTTTTCTTCTATCCATAGTCTGGTACAGTATTTGGTGCCAATACTCTGGCAACACCATTCATGTCTTGTAATTCTCTCAGAATTGGCTTTCACTAAAAATGTAGGTACAGTAGGTTGACACTGCCACTAATTAAAAACTGAACTTACTCGTTGACTGAAATAAATAGCAAATTGGGCTTGACCCTTCTTAAATAACAAGACTCATACAAATGAGCTGCAGAGACGGGTCAAACTTTTGTCATTTCCATTCAGACATATTTCCTGAAATATCCTGAAATGACCCAATAAAACAGGTTTACGGCACATTTCAGATTCAATATTTTACCATAGGGGCTCACTTGGCCCCATTAAAAGTTTGTCCTTCATTTGCAAAAATTTTAATGCACAATTAGTTCCTACCTTAGCTACAGTACATATACCAACATAGGTCCATACATCTCTTATATGTAAGACTGGCATATCAAACATGGTCAAATGTACTGTAAGTCAAACCATGTTTAGACATTATTCATATGTCACACAACTGGTAGTGTCCCCTCCCATAGACCTTTTTCCAAATAGCAATTACAATGGATTGTGGGATAGAGTTTTGGTGTGTTTAATTTTTTGCCACAGTAAAATGTCATTGACAATGATGACACACAGCAAAACTCTATCCCACAATCCTTTGTAATTGCTATTTGGAAATAGGTCTATGGAGGTACTGTGAGTACATACCGTAGCATTGCAATCTACACCAGGGAATACGAACAGCTCATTTGCCCAACTGGTTTGATATTCTTGTAAGATTCCACATGTTACCATATTAATCTGGTGCATGCAGCTTGCTTCTGCACTTTCCAAAATGATGTCACACAACATCAAGTCTATTACTGTAGTTGTCACTTACAGTACTTGTACCATTGAAAAGATCAAAACAAAGAATGTCCCTGCATGAAAATTCCAGTCAGGATTTGATTAAATGGATCCAATTCCAAATTAACATGAACTACTTAAAGGGGCTCATTGAGTTGATATTGCTGACTAAATGAGAGTGATATAGGGTCACTACAACATGACAATACTTCTAGATAGCATAAAATAGTCAGGTTTCATATCCAATAGTTATGGGAAAAGCTAGAATTTTTAATTTTGTAATGTCCTGACTTGTAACGGTTTTGTGCACAATTTGAAAAAGTGTCTGGTCACAAATTTTTGAAAACCGAATTGAACTGTTCAGTACTCACACATAAAACAGTTATTTGTTTGTATGATATGGGGATTATCTAAGATAGACCATTTGTCATTGGTATGTGAAGAAAACTTAACGGGTTTGGAAAAATTTGTTGAAATTCATGAACCAACTCAATGAGCCGCTTTAATTCTGATTGAATCAACCCTCACATGGACAGCTACAATACCCTGTCGGCAGTGGTGCATCACATACTGAAACTTGATTCCAAATTGTTAATTTCCGTCCTTAAAATAGCCTAGACTATGCTAAACACAATATTCCGCAATATAACTTTTCATCAAACTTTTGCATTAAATTAAGGAAAAATAATCATAAAGTCTCTTTTGTTAAATTTGTGCTACTATAAATGTCATCACAGCAAGGTATTGGAAATTAACATTTGAAAAAATGTGAAAGAATTACAAACATCTACTTATCCGTTACTATACCTGCTTTGCAAAAAATATTTTCTCTAATCTGCTATCCCTGACGACTGTGCCACTTGACTCCAACCCAGGTACGTACTTGAAGAGGAAGATCAGGCCATGCACAGGTCTGAAAACAAAAACAAAAAATTATATTAAATGCATGCACAGGTTGCTGTATAGAAAATCTATGAGAAAATGAAACTGCTGTTACTGTAGTTATAGTAAGTACAAATATTTAGGGTGAGCTGTGCAGTTTGCTTGTTTGGGGTTCTTTTTAAAGAGACAAATCCATCTTTTCTTTATGTATGTATACTGTAAAAAAGATGAAAGAAAACCTTGGAACGCAAACTAAGGCATATTACTGTGACCATAAACCATGTCACCAAAACTCTGCCCTACAAATCTTTGAAGCTATGTTTGGAAGAGGGTCTATTGTTGGTTAAAGTTTGTAATATCCACACAACATTACAGCCTATGTTCATGTGGTTTATACTGTGCATGCCTCCATATTAAACTGTACTACATCACTCTCATTACACAATTAACTCTTTACCATTGTGCTGCAATCAGGGCATATCTGCGCTTCTCAGGAGAGGGCGGAAAAGCAGACGTACAGTAGCACACCCCACATCAGCTTCTGTAGGCTATTGACCCATGACCTTAAACTATTGTCTCTCTCATTGTTGTTGCCGAATTTTCAGGTAGCTACTTGCAGTTTCAAGCTCAGCGTGCAACAGTAAAGATGGGTGACAGCCACGCTCTCCGCCTGGGTCCAAAAAGACCCGAACAACAGTAAAGGGTTAAGTATACAGATAGCTACTGTACTGCATAGTACTGGTATAACACTCTGACGCTTGGGTGCACCAGTATTGATTACAATTAAAATAAATGAAAGTACAGTAGATTTCAAGCATCGATGTGTAAGAGAGTATAGTAAAGTATACACAGTATGTTCAGTACACTAGCCAGACTGGGATTTTATTTTGGCCAAAGTTATGTTCCAATTTTGGTTTAAAAAACTGACATACAGGTACTGTTATTGAAGTACTGTATTTCCTCAGAATGTTGGAAGCTATGGTTTAAGCTTTTAAATTAAAAAACTGCAACTTTTTTACTACCATTTGAGTAACAGGGGCAATTTTGTGAGATTTAGAACACTGACTTCTTGTTTTGCACTTTTTTTAATTTCATAGAGGTTAATTGCAAGACAAGGGGATGAGTCCCCAGTCCCATCACCACTAACCTCACTTCATACTTTATCTAACACAATTTATAAAGAATGACCTGATAATTGTTGGACCAAACTACTCATTCTCAATAAAGAAGTACAGTATTAGCAAACAGTAGTCAGTTCTACAAGTACTGTACTGTAGATGTATTGTACAAACAGTGTAGCAGACTGTCATACACTAGAAATCATGACATCTGCACTCATACATTTCACCACACTTTTTTTTCCTAGGTGTGGTACTTTAGGGACAAGAGAGTTGTTACCACCTGTAGGGGGAGGGGGTTACAGAAGCATGAATAAAATGACTCAACAATATAAAGTGCACATACAGTACATACAGTTAATGAGATTTGAACTTTGCACCTAACTTCACTGCAAAATCTGCCATGTACATATATACAACAAATGAAACTACAGTAGTCAATAATAAGTTCATAACTTAATTATGTGTTCACACATTCACTGGCCAACTACAGAAGTATGTACAATGAAAGTACAATACTGCTCATGTGCCACCATACTGTACCATGGTACTGTATAACCCTAAACTCACTGAAGCTTTTGCAATGTCTCCTCATCATCCAGGGTCCATACTTCTTCTACTTGAACTCCTTTCACACCTGTCAATAAAATAAAACACTCATTACACTAACTTCTCTATCTTCCAAGCAGAACCACTGTTGAGGTTCACATAATATTTCTTTCTACATGTGTTACTGTAGGTTGTACAGTACTATCTGTACTGTTGTGTGGAGAGGTCACAATTCAAAAAAGGTGGAAAAAGTGATAAGTACTGCATCTTTTGCCAAACTTTTGGTACTTTATTAAAATGAAACTCACATGAAAAAGGGTGCTTCAGTATAGATCTATGACATTTACATTTCATAAAACATTCTTAACCCTTTACCGTTGTGCTCCAATCGCATATTTGGGCGCCTTGGGAGTGCGCGGAAAAGCGGACGCAGCATGCCCCGCATCAGCTTCTGTAGGCTATTGACCTCATGACCTTAAACTATTGTCTCTCTCGTTGTTGCAGTCGAATTTTTGGGTAGCTACTCGCAGTTTCGAGGTCCGTGTGAAACAGTAATGATGGGTGACAGCCACGCACTTGGTATGGATCCAAAAGGACCCAAACAACGGTAAAGTGTTAATAAGATACAGTAGGCACAGCATGTACAGTAATGGACAGTATGTTGGTGTTTGTTTGATAGACATGCACAACTGCAGTATGAATGCCTGTTTGCTTTGCTGTAGTGATTTGTGTATGGGTAAGATTCTCTTGCATTTTCAGCATCAGAAAATGCTGAAACATTGGTTGTCCATGCATTGATCACTTCCAAGGTTGATAATTATAGACTACTGTATAACTGTTGTTGGCTGATTTTTTGTGCATCTTCTTTCAACTCCCCAAAAAGCATTAATTAATAAATGCTGCCTCCAAATGACCCGCATTGATGCAAAATGCTTTGTTTCATCTTTACACTGTTCCCCTGGTGAGTCTGGTATAAATCAACTCAAAGTTCTGCTAATTACATCAAACATTGAATGGTCATGCTCCCTACATTAAGGAATGGTTCAACCTTGCCAGTTCAGACCTGGTATAAGATCAACAAGCGAGCAATTTTTTGACAATAGCTGGAACGTTGTTGGGTATGGTTATTAATTGTTTGCTGCCTAGATACTTACTGTACTTTACAAGCCTTATAATAACCACCCACTCAAAATCAGATATTTGCCAATGATTGCTGTAACAATTCTAGACTGCTTGAATAAAATGTACAAGGTCTATGTAACTTATAATTTGTTTTTTTAAGTGCTTTCATTTTTTGTGGGGAAAGCACTATGCAAATTTTAATATGTATGCACAGTATGCAACATTCTGCGCTGATCAATACAATTTCCTTTTTCATTATGCATGGTACTGAAAAAGCATTTTAAAGGGCAAGAGCAGTCGTCCCAAACATATTTTGAAGCAACAGCTAGATCTCACAATTTTCTTCTTACTTCTCTTCAAAAAATCTTTTGTAATATTCTAGGACTTCAGTACAGTAAAGCAAGCAGTGACTCCGGGCAAATTTCACCTTTTTGGGGAAACAATACTGTCACATCACCGTGAGGAGCCAATCATGAAACAGGATGAGTGTATATACTTTGCCACTTTAAAACAAAAAGGAGAAAATCTACATGTTACAAGTTCTAACAATCACTTCGGAGCCAGGATAGAAATTAGCATTGGTTTGTCCCTTGTCCGTCAGGCTTTCATTACTTGTACAGTAAGTCACTTGCCTGGACATGTTTTGCTACAGTAGGCCATACAGTAATATGTGAGCCACACTTGCCCCTTTCTGACAAAAAGAAGTAATCCACATTTTTTCAAAATTGATTTTATTTCATATTTTTTTTTCTCTTACTGAAACTTAAATTTTCAGATATTAAATATTCTAACATGTAGTCTACTTCCTGAGATAATCAGCCAAGAAAAGAAGTAACCCACATGGTAAACAACATTCTTTTTAGACAAAAAGAAGCAATGGCTTGTACTTCTTTCTGTCAGAAAGTAGAACTATTATTTTCACAACACTGTTTCTGACAAAGAGAAGCAAAGGGCTTTTACTTCTTTCTGTCAGAAAATACAAACTTGTATTATTTTGACCGAACTGTTTCTGACAAAAAAAAAGCGGTGGCTTGTACTTCTTTCTGTCAGAAATTCTAAGGAATATTTGAACCATTTTTTTCTTACAAAAAGAAGTAATCCACATTGAAAATCTTGGTAATCAACTTTTACAATATCTCCTATATAAAACAAAACAAAACAAAACATTTTCTCTTAAAAAAAATGTGGCAGATAATTGAAATTAAACATTAAAGATCATACTTTTATATGTTCACATGGATATTGTTTTCTCACAAAAGGAAGTAGGCTAGACCACATTACTGTAGTCTGCTTTTGCAATGAATTTTGGGAAAAAATTTTTTCCAATGTTTAAGTTATAAATTTTTCAGTTACTTAGCATGTCCTTGTGCCATGTAGAAGCATTTCTGTTGGCTTTAAGGTAATATGTTTCAGTGAATAGCTCAAAATATTGAAAATGTGGGTTACTTCTTTTTGTCAGAAAGGGGCATACCGTCGGCTACAGTCTAGCCTAATGCAACCAACATTTGGGTGCTTGTTTAATGTTAGGCCTACATTATGTGCTAACGTTAGGCTAGTAAACAGGGTTGCCAGATTGGCCGATTACCGGCCAAATCGCAAAAATTTGGCATATTTTGAACCTCTTTGGCCAGTACCTTTTTGCAGTTACCGGCCAAACGGAATTTGGCCCATTTTAAGCGAATGTTGGCCTATTTTCATCATGGGTATGCAACTTGTAATATTGTATTCATCATCCCCTCAATTGTTAGTTGTTTAGATATTGCAGTACAATGACACAACACAATTTTCCGGTCTGAGCAGTCCCCTACTTTAAGCATACGCAGGAAATAGTACGGTAACACCTGTGAGAACTCTAGACCAATCAGATGCGAGCATATGCTTCTCAAGCTTAAGGCTTTTCGAAACGGAGAGCTAGAGAGAGTGTTCAGGGGATAAAGGCTACACAGCATAATTCATTGTCCCACTCTGTGAAAGCGTAGTGTACAGTATTGGTAATAAATTTGTTTTTTGGTCTCTATCTGTGGAGTAGGCTACATAGAAAGCATGTTTACCAAGTAGTATACAAACATGCCTAAGTGGAGCAACAAGTACGAGAAGGGGAGAAAATGCAAGGTCAAGTGGGAGAAAAACTTTCCATGGTTAGGCCCATCAAGCGAAGGGATAGACAAAGCCTTTTGCAAACTTTGTCAGCGTTCTCTGTTAGCAAAGAGAGATTGCTCAGCATGAAAATTTGTCTTTACACAAAGGCCGAATTGGATCAACATCAAAATCAAATTCTTTGAAACCGTTCTTCACAGTGCTAAAAAGGTGAGCTCTTCAGTCGAAGAGGCCGAATTAGTCCTAGCAGCACACATTTCTTGTCACGGGTCTATAAAAATTATTGACTATCTTGGAGAAATACTAGGAAAATATGGAGAAAAGGGTGATTTGGGAGGGGTGAAATTGCACAGAATCAAGTGCACAAAACTTATAACAGAAGTGATCGCTCCAGCATACAAGGAGGAGTTGCTGGCTGATGTTAGCGACAAGTTCTTTTCCCTCATCATTGATGAAACAACAGATGTCACCACAGAAAAGGAGCTAGCAATTATCATCAGATACTTCAGCGAAAGGAACAAGGCAGTAACTGACCCAACGTTTGCGTAAGTCTCAATTACTGAGGCCACTGGTGAGTCCATTTTTAAGATCAAGGAGGAAGTCACCAAATGCATCTCGACCTTTCAAACTGCATTGGCCTGGGGTGTGATGGAGCAAGTGTGATGGTCAGCCAATATAATTCTGTTTGGTCAAGCTTGCAGAACTTTTTTTTTCAGGGATGATACTGCCAGTTATTCAAATTAACAAAGTGCGAGGCTGAGGTGTTGCGTCACATATGTTTGTACAGCTGTATGTGTGTGAGTGTGTTTGTTAATTTTATTTGGCATATTTTTCACCATTTTGGCCGATTTCTGGCACATATTTGGCCGGTAAATGTGCTAGTAAATCAATACTTAAGAACTTGTGTACTGAATGAATGGTAACAACACATGTTGTAACGTTACGTTTAAAATTTTACTAAATCCCAGAGTACTCTAAAGTACAAGCTTACCAAAACCCCTTATTAGCTCGCTAAATACTCCTGGATCACTTTCAATCAGGCACCAATCGCCTGCTGAGCCACCAGCCATTATAAAAAAGATGTACTGTAATGTATTTGGACGCCCTGGACAGTGACTGTGCAGTGTGCCAAACCGTTCCAAACGTGCTCAAAGCTGCACTGAGCTAGCATGGCATATGCTTTATAGATGATGTATTACTATTAGTAGCAGTAGTGCTACATGTGACTTATGTGAGGCATGGAACGCGCAAAGAGCAAATATATCATCGCTCATAAGGTACCATATCCCAATTATTAGGCCTATGTAGGCAGTGGACCACGAATAATCATGTGTATGTCCCATTGACTTCATGACATAGTAAATTCTGTGCCCGGTAGCTCATGGTAGGAACATGCCGTCTCTCATCAGTTAGCTCTGAATATGGGATTTTTAGATCACTTTCAAATTTCTATGTCATGACCATTGAAATTTTTAGCTAGAGAGCCCTGAATGATTGGTACGGTGTTTTCCGCCATAATTGCTTCCCAAAGACGGAATTCATCAAAACCTAAGTATGAAAAGTTTCCCGAAAGAAGGGAGAAATATTTCTTCAGATGTGGGCAGTCCAATATAACCTTCAAGGGGTGTGTTCAGGGGAGGGGAGTAGAGATATACTTGATAAATTATAGACCAAGAGCGAAGTTTGCGCTCATAACTACTGAATAAATTTTAGATGTAGATGAGCTTTGATGGCCCACTGTTTGTAGTCAGTTTTTGTGAGTTGGGCTGAACTTGGCTTTGAGGTGTTGTTTAAAGGAAACAAATGAACTTTAATATTTGGGCTGGTTGAAGTTGTTATCTTCAGAGTTATTGAACCTGAAATATGATTTTTGGCAATACTTTGGAAATACATGAAATTGAAGTACAAACCATCGGGCAGAAAATGAAAGACACATGAATTACAACTTCTAATCATATTGTCATATTAACTTGTGAGACATGCAAAAAACAATCAGTAATACAAAGAAAGGTTCTGGTTTGCAAGGCGATGAACAATGGACGGCTTTAAATACTTGCAAAATGTGGTTGGCAAGAAAATCATAAGAAAATACAATGGTATAATTTTCATAGTAACTAATATCATTGGAACCCTTACAAAAAAAAGTGAGGCAGTAGTACTCCAAATTTGCAGGCCGGTTTCACATGTTTTTCGAGTCCAGGCGTTATCACAGGTTTTTGCATGAAAACCTGTGTTTTCCCTCGACATTGACGTGGAGATTCGAACAAAAAGCAGGTTATCATAGCCTAATTGCAAAGTTTTTCTTCAGGTAGTACTTTAGGCTGTGGAAATTGCTATTGAGACTCAGTAATAACCTGTACACCACGATCCGGTTTGAGTGACGCGACGAAATGATTCAATGAATCACGCTTGGAGTGTGTTGTCACTGCGATAAAGAATAGAATGGTCGACTGAATAAGTGACCTTTTAGGAGGTCCAGTGTCTCCTTACTTAATCATAGGGAGTAAAGAGTGTATCTTGGCCAAAAAATCCTAACAATTTGTACCAAAGGTATCGTTGAGGTTCCCAAATGGAAGACAAAGCTTTAAAAATAATTTGAAACAAAATTTTTGGGGAAGTATTGATGTACGAATCAAAATAAATGTTAGCCTCTATGCAAGAAACACTGCAATATTTTACTTTGCCCTCGATCTGTTGATATAAGGTACAACGACTAACTGACCCGAATGCATGTTGTGCATGCTATTACGTAACTGCGGTCGAAAAGCCGACCCGACGTGTGACCTTTTAGATGGTACATCGGTTTCTAATTTGGTTCACTCCTCCGATAATGAGTCTGTCCACGATTAGGAAACAATGTCCTGAAGACAGTGGCGTAGCCACCAATGGGCAGGGGGAAGTCCCCCCCCCCCGAGAATAATTTGGGGAAATTTGATGAAAATGGGGAAATTTCGTGAAATGGTATACCCTTTTCCCCCCAGTTAGCAACATGCTAGCGGTCCCGGCCACCAGCGGTCCACCAGCAGTGACTCTGGCGGACCCCTAGCGTAACCCAGGGTTAAATTCCATTTGAAACCATTCGCGAATGGTCTGAATGGTTCCGAATGGTATTTTTCACACTGTATTTTTGGACAGTTCTGAATGGTCCTGAATGGTCCCGAATGGTTCCATTTGCAAATGGTCTGCGAATGGTCTGGTGCGCAAATGGTTTTTAACTGGTCCCAAATGGTGTTGAATGGTACCATTTGCGAATGGTCTTCAAATGGTCTGGTGTGCAAATGGTCTTTAAATGGAACAACTGGTCCCAAATGGTGTTGAATGGTAGCATTTGCAAATGGTCTTCAAATGGTCTGGCATGCAAATGGTTTTTGAATGTAATGACTAGAACCATTCACAAATGGTTTGTGAATGGTTCATCATGTTATGCATCTCAACAGTTTCAAATAATTTAAACAGGAAACCACCCACAAATGGTCTGCAATGGTTTCTACGTGCAAGTTTGAGATGGAAAATACTGTACAGTTGCTGTAAAACCAAAATTAATTAAACAATGTAAGAATTTAAATCTAGTAGCAACAGAGTGTACATTTATTATCCCCTGATGGCATTCTGTTAAGCTTACAGAACAGTTAATAATGGATTGCACATCATGCAGAGCTGGCAACCCAGTTGAAGGATATTACATGTAATGGGTGAGATCTGATACTTACGAGGTAAATGAAGAACAACATAATTAGTCCATATGAGTACAACTTCACTCAAATTCAATTGATACTTGGCAAGTTTGTTACAAACTTAAACGCATGTAAAAACAGTTCATGGTGTCCAAAATCAAGTAATACGCACTCATATGCAAACACAATATAGACAAAAAATATAGCTCGTTGTAATTCAAATGTAGGGTACACCTTTCAATAAACTGAAGGAATGAAAAAAATCACACTGGGAGGTTTCTTTCCAAGGAAGAAAAAGTAGAAAAATTATCGACGAGAATGTTTTGTCCATAATAAAAAAAAAAAAAACTTCTGACTTTCAAATTAAAATCAAAGTTCGGTCAAAATATTAAAATGGTCCACCAAGTAATTTATACTGTAACTTTAAGCACCAGTTATTTCACATTTGCAGTTAAAATAATAGGGATTTCCATGGTAAAATGCATTTCATGAAAAATCATAGAGTAGGCTTCAGTCTTCTCACATTTCCCAAATAAAACAAACTTTGGTAACTGTTTGGTCCATGAAAAACTATTCTCATGGTTATCCAAGTTGAAAAAGTAAGATGTTTTAACACAATTCAATGCCTTTAGAGGTTGCACACAGCTGGGCACATGAAAGGTCCACGAAGGGGAAAATTTATTTTGTTTCCAAATCCAATGGCTGTATTCTTCGTCCGATCCTCCCATTTACTCCTGAGTAAGGGAAATATTCCACACCAAGGATTCAACACTTCTTAATTACATCATCCTGACATAAACAATACCATTCAATTTATCAGATTACAATAAATGAGGCACAAAAACTAGGACACCAGCATTTCCTTTGTAAATTGGTACTGGTCAGTAGCCATCTGTAGCAAATATCTTTTTGAGTGTTGTGGTCAATTCAAAGATGCCTCTCATAAGTTGTCCTGTAACTGCTTTACAGTATCTACTTCAACACTTTCCTGTAGTTCTCCAACCTCAGGACTCATTTTCACTCCACAGCAAGAACATCAAAAGGTACAGTAGCCTGCATCTCATGGATATGTTATAATTCAACAATCAGGACTGCTCATATTATGTGATAACGAAAACAGGCATTGTAGTTTCAAACAAGAAAATCGCTATTCAAAAGGAAGCAGGCCATAAAAGGTTACCAGTACATTGGTGTCACAGTTCAATAGCAGGAAAACTTCTTCAGTCCATGGCTCCATGTATGCAGTACAATTTCCTCACTCACTAAATTGATTATGCTTGACTCTGCTACATGGTACACAGCAGTCCAGACATCAATGAAAAGTATTAAAGACACTGAAAAATAACTCCATCAGCTGTGCAGGGCAAGCAGGAGACAGTTTCACTATGATGTCATTCTGTTTGGGAAATGAAAAATAAAATTTTTTAAGTTTATAAAAAGTTGTACAACAAAATTGGTTTATAAGGGTAAAATGTTCTTGATAAAAGAAAACTTAAGCTTTTAAGGTCAAGAACAGCCGCCCCCCCAAATTTTTTTAAAAGCAACAGCTAAGCATCACAATTTTGTTCTTATCTTCAAAGTATCTTTCATCATATTTTTGACTTCAATATTGCATATTCTGAGTAAACCAAGCAGTAAATTTCATATTTGAAGAGAAACAATGTTGTCACATAACTCTAACTAGCCAATCATGGAACAAGACAGTCTACTACACTACTTCAAGTTGGGGAGACTGCTTTTGTTTTTTTAAAGACGGTGTCTCTGTTTGTTTGGGACTGTGGTATAGGCCTAGGCCTGCAGTCAAATTTTGCTAGAGGCCATATATGGAGACTTAGTTGAATCCAAAAACTAATTATTTATCATACACACACAAATAAACATAGGCCTAGGCCTGCAACAAATTGTGTACCTGTTTATTATTCAGGCCCGATGCTACAGAAGTTTACTTACAGATAAAGATGGAAACATGCAAAAAGCAATTCCTTTTCCATCCTGTTATTTTTGAATCAGCACCCAAAAGGAAAGAGACAGTCTCCATAACCAACCCCCACCCCCCCCCCCCAAAAGAAAAGAAAAAAACATTTTACTCCAACTTTAAATTTTACCATGATCTGGGGTCAATTATTTTGAGTATGACTAGGCTGAGGCCAATAATAGGCCTATGACTTTTCAAAACCCTAAATTTGGTTAATGAACTTGGATCCAATAAAATTAAGCTTGGTTGTCTTTGTAGAGGGTTTTGCGTGTATTATTAGCATATAATATGTCCATCCCTCTTCTCCTTGTAGGCTATAAAATGTCCACCGCCCCCCCCCCCCCCACCCAGTAAAACGGTCTGCTTCATAAATTAACGTTAGTCTTCGTATACTACTACAGTACTAAGTTAGTGCTACGAATTGTCTTGTGGAACCGCTACTATAACATTAGGCCTGACTGTTATTGTTAACACAGCAGCACCCATTAATTGATGCAGCCTTTGGCTCTTAATTTTCACTAACATTTGTTCATTGCTTATTGGTCTCTCTGGTACAATAGTTTAAAAACATGTTCCTTTACTTACTGTGCTTCAGCATTTCATGAAAGTCCTCTAAGGAAAGCAGTCTTGCCCTTTCACTTCACGTTTCTTGAATTCACGACACCTGCACACCACTGCATAGCTTTTTTCTAAAAGTCCCCACGACTCTCTGGCGAAGAGCCAAGGGGCGAAAACCAAACAATTACTCCCGGAGGAGTTCTGCTCCCTGAAGGAGCTTAACGTCCCAAAAGGACAAGTACGCCCTCCAAAGGGCAAACACTGGGTGGTCCTGCTCTAGACTGGCTGAATAGAACAGAAGCCACAACCTGGATGCAGTTTAACGTCATGCCCAGGACGTCATGCATAGCACTCTCTGTAGTGTAAGTACAATAGCTCTTGTACTAGCTGTGCCCGCGCCTATTTTGTTACATTGTACTGTACATGTGATATACACATGGGTGTACAGCATCTGTGAGCTTTGCATGGTGCAGTGCTGTATCATGCTTTGTGTGCATGCCAAGCTATTACGTAACAGCATTCGAACAAGCATTGCATTATGCTTTGATCCTGTTCAGTGTCACGGTTATCATGAGGATGAGCAACTTGAAAGGCAACAAAGATATGCATCAGCATGATGGGGTGGGGAGGGGGATTGGAATTGTGTATGGAGAAAATGGAGAGAAGAAATGAGTACAATAATTGAGGAGGCTGTGTCTCTGGACTGTAGATGATACCAGGCTGCAAAGCTACAACTACAAAATTTCAAAGTGTTGTTGGGGTATACGAGGATATTAAGTACGGGCTAAGAAAGTGCCAGAAAGTGGAGTGGGGAAGGGAGTCAAGAGGTCTGGGGCGTGGGTCGGGTATTGGAATGGCAAGAAGAATTTCCTATTCCAGCTGATATCCGTGCTGTGCATTACAGTACCTCTGTGTATCCTTTCCAAGGTGGGGGGGGGGGGGTATACTGTTAGGGAAAAGTAAACCTAAAATTTTCAGGGAAATCCTGGGGTGCGGTTGTTGCCTACTCGAGTTGCTATGGACGGCTTTACTGTAACCCCCAATTCATTTGAGCCCCACAAAATTTGATAAGTGTGCCCCGCCCCTCCAAAATTCCTATAAGTAAAATGTGCCTGGGGAAATGATCAGGGAAATATTCAGGCTGTGGAGAATCTAAACTGGTTTAGGTTAATACAAAGTTTCTTACTTTCCTGTCTACACCTTCAATTTTACCTGTGTACAAATTGTGAGAGATGTATCAAATCCAGTTGGTTATAACTTATTTGTTTCATTGAGCTTTACATATCCTTTCAAATGAATTTGCAACAGGTTGGCTTACACCAACAGACAGCTCGACCATTTGCACCATGTACATGCATGTTGAACTGGACATGTTCCATTGATGTACATAATACTGTATATACCATTCACCGAATGGTTTCCAGTTTGAACCATTTGGAACCATTTGCGAACACCAAAACCATTCGTGAACCATTTGCATTCCATTCAGGTATGCGATCAGAAAACCATTCAGATGTACATTTCCATTCATATACCATTTGAAATCCATTTGAGACCATTCAGGTCCATTCGGGTCCATTCAGAACCATTCGGAACCACTCAACTTTTCCAAATGGTTTCGAATGGAATTTAACCCTGGGAACTGACGCCGGCGGACCGCCGCCGAAATGGCCAGCTTTTCTACGGTGGTCCTCAGGCGGAAAAACGTTAGAGAACGCCAGTGGTTCACTGGCGGACCACCAGCTGTAACAAGCTTGTAGTATAGGGTTATTCCATTATTTTACAGAGGGTGATTTTTCATTCATCATGATATTTCATTCATTTCCTTTATTGTCCATTTTGCAAGAGAGTTAACTAAACCCAGATTGCTCGTTACAATGGCCCCAAAGGAGATAATGACTTTTTCAAACAATATGGTCACGGTGTCTATGCCAGTACAGAATTCGTTTCAAATTGGTCAGCTTTACAGTCCAAAAGTTCAGTCCAACAAAACTTAGCCTGGGATAAGACTCTGATCAAGTAACAGCTCTAAAAAGTATTCCAAATGTCCACAAGTTAGAAAAAACGTGTAAATCCTGTATGTTCTGGTTTCCATGCAAAAAGGAATGTAATTCTTCAGCAGTGGTTAGGCCTTCCGTCAGCAAAGGTGAGGCCTTTTTATGGCCATGTCCTAGTGTCTCAAAGAACTTGTCTGGCCAGCAGTAGAGAATTCACTGATCGTTCCCATATGAGGTATTAAAGTTCCAAGAACAATATAAGGCCTACCATCAACACTCCACGATGACGGATGCGAAAATATCGCTTGACAAAAGTAGCGTTTTTTGCACTGACTGCATTCAGCAACTGTATGCAGAAGTTGCTATACCTTTAATACTCGTGTTTATACTGACTACCAGCAAATCGTAATTCCACACACTGCCTTTGTTATGTGAATAGCCTATACAGACCAACACACTTCATCAGAAGCTTCACACTACAATGAGCTTGCATTTGAAATCCCCTTTGTGTTGTGCACACAATTTCACTGACCAATCACAATGGACTTCCTGGATATTATTGTTAATGCATGAGCTCAGTGCATGAAGTACAGCTAAGGATGTAGGCAAGCTGACCTGATTATGTGGAACAACTCCTACCAGAAGTAGACCTAAAACTTCTCTTTTATTAAAAGTCTTCTTAAGTGGGTAGTTTGATAGATTTCTAAAGAACAGAAACATGTACTTTGTTCAAAAATTTCACCAGCG
Organism: Holothuria scabra; assembly: GCA_037179385.1. Taxonomy (NCBI): domain Eukaryota; kingdom Metazoa; phylum Echinodermata; class Holothuroidea; order Aspidochirotida; family Holothuriidae; genus Holothuria; species Holothuria scabra. Next base: position 48,988,918 of record CM074185.1, read on the forward strand.
GTCCACTGTTGGTCTGCTGACGGTTTTCCGCCAAGACGCAACTGTACAAAAGCATCCGTCGGTGCGCTAGCGGGCCGTCAGCGTTAAACCGCCAGCGTTTTTCGGCCATATACCACCAGCGGACCGCTAGCATCATGCGTACTGGGCCATATCTCAAAATTTTTGAAGAATGAGAAATTGTGAGACATTTCTCATACATAATTCGCATTTTCATGCAACAAATTAATTGAACCATTTCGTCAGTGTCGCATGAACCGGCCAGACTCGCGTTCTTACTTCGGTGTAACAATAGTGAGCTTTAGATTTCACGACGCGGACCTCATCTACAACGAAGTGACATCATCTGTGTCTATGCCGTTTTCGAAGGCAACGTGAAATAACGCTATACGAAGTTGTGAAATGGCAGGGGCAACGCAATAGGTGACGTCATTGCGTTGTAGCTGACGTCCGCGTCGTGCAATCTAAAGCTCACTAATAAAAGGGTCCATGAATACCTTGTCCTAGGCTAGAACTTAATCGGTGAATGTAGCCTTCTACACCTAACAGACTGCTGTTCTAACAAGATGTCTTGTGTGATTGGACCACTGTTAGGCCTTCTTTGTTCCTAAAAACACGTACACATACTTTTAATTAGTAACACAGATTTTACTTTAAAAGATAGCAAATGTGGCACCAGATTGCATGTAAGGCTAGCCAATTTTTCAAAAATATCCAAAGGGAAAGGATTGTCTCTGCAAGCCCCTCAGTGAGATGCCAATTTTTTTAATTCCTACAAATAGGCAAATTTTGTCAAATTCCAATTTTAACTTTAAAAATGAAGCCTCTATCCCACTGGTGGTACCGATTGCCCCTAAGGAAACCTACCTTTTTAAAGAATTTTTAAAAGGGAGGGCCCACCCCATAGACTGCTTCCCCGGCCGGCATAGACGTACAAGACGGGGACAGGGGAGGGGAGGGTTTTCCGGTGCGGTGAGAATTATCTTTCCATTTATCACGCAAGAGATGTTATGGGTAAAATCTTTAACAGCTGGGAGTTCGATCAGTCACAGAAAATTTCATCAATTCAGCGGATCTTTAATTTAGTCAAGTTAGTTAGTGTTGGAAACAAAAGCTAAAGATAAAACTGCATGTTTAGATTCTCTTTGCAATCATGAATACGCATTTTTTTGCCATCTGAGGGTGTGATTTTTGCGAAATTCTTTCTACGCTCCGCGCCAACCAATGGTGGCGCTTCACTCAGTCTTTTGGGTAAAATTGCATTTTTAGGGTCAAAGTAGCTGTTAACTCTTAGTGATCACTTTGACGTTTGAGGACATATTTTGAAGTGAACATTTTTTTGCAAACAACAAAAGAAAATAATGACTTTGGAATCTTTGGCAACTGAGTCTAAAAAATGGTATTACCGGCCATCTGAGGGGTCTGATTTTTCGAAATTTTCTTTACGCCCCGCGCCAACCTGTGACGCCCCGTTTAGTCAATGTTTTTACCAGAATAACGTTCTGTGAACAAGGAAAACCCCTAATTAAAGTGCTCCCTTTCGCTTTCATACCGATCGATGCTCTTTAATTTTTACACCTAAAAGGATTCAAATTTAATGACAAGTTTTCCTTCATAAGGTAGCGGAGATGGCATAAGAATGCACGTAAAGACACCAAAGGAGATTCTCCTGCATTTCCTCTAATGTAGTTTATATTTTAGCATGTGGGAGATGTAACTCGTTGTATGTGGGAGAGACCGAGCGCAGCTTCGCGCATCGAGTCACCGAGCACCTTAGGTCCATCAAACAGAATCTCCATGGATACCCGGTGGCTGCGCATTTTAATCCCCCTTCACCTTGTTCTATACAGCATTTAACTGTTACGACAGTTGTAATGTGCCGAGGCTCCGATCGTGACCGCCTTAGTGCTGAAAACCGACTGATCATGAGGCTAGGTACTCTCGCTCCACACGGCCTTAATGTTAGAATTGACCTTTTGTAATATTCACCCCTTTTGAGCCAGTTTTTACTCTTTTTACACTTACCCGTTCGTGCTCATTTTTTACTGTGTAGCCCTAATTATTTTTTCCGGACCTAGTTTTTGTCTACTTTTTTCCCCTTTTTTCCGACCATGTTCGATTAATTTGTACGTGCACTTTTTCATCCAGGACGCTCTTTTTTTGTTTTGTGTTTCATCCTTCGCACTCATGTTTTCTGACAGTCTCTTTCGTTCGGTTCTGTTTTTACAGCGATCGCTTCGGATTTGATGTTTGTCGTGTCCAATTGTTACTGTTGGTTGTTCAGTTTGGTTTTTGCCACCTGATGAAGGGTTTATACCCGAAACGTCGTGAAGTTTTCCGCAAACTTTCAAGCACTTTTTACTACCTCTTTTCGACCTACACATTTCAACAGTGCTCCGCAGCATTACGACTATATATATGGCGTATAAATGACATAGTAATGATGTTATACTTGTAAATTTGCATATTTTATATGAAATACATACACATTGACCGGGAATGTTTTGAGGGAAATTTCATACCTTTAATTTGCCCCTCTGGAAAATATCATAGCTACGCCACTGCCTGACGGGGACTATAAACTATAAACTGCTTTACACTAAAATACAACTTGGATGAAATGACGGATTCCTGTTACAAGAAATACTGGCACGCGGGCTAGACTATACAGGCCACAGTGTTGTCGATACGTTTGTATTGGAAACGGTTCCGCGAAGTAGGCCATCTGGGCTTTCCTCGATTTTAAAACAAATTCGGTATACCTAGCGTTGTATTCGTCGGGATCCTAGATAGTTTTTTAGGCTTTCGAATGAGGGGTCGGGTGAGGGTTTTGGTCGTTGTTTGGACAAGATAGGATTTTTTATTGAGAGGCGGTAGCTTTTTACTGAATATATCCATGAAATAGTCTTGGATCGACGACGAGCTGAGACTTCGTCACATTATAGACTAGAAGTAGTGAAAACGTAGGAAAGATTGCCGTTTGGCCGTTCCATACACAATTCCTACCGCATTTAAAAAAAAAAAATCTCCACATCCGGCGAAACTCCACACCCGGCGGCGACGCCCCTCCCCCACGGGGGAGTGGGTCTGGGGGTGCGTACGTTCGCACCCTTCGCATCCCCTGGCGACGGCCATGCTATTCCTATTAACTTCAAGGTATATAAACAAAGGGAAACAAAGCATTCCTTGTCAATGTGAGGGAGTGATAAGCTCTGCTGCCCTCAGACACAAACAAACACAAATTTACTGACCTTATTAACTGATATCTCGAGAAATACACGTCCAATATGAATGGAACTTTCAACTACACCGTGTAGATTTGGTTCGTCTTTCACATATGAAAATTAAATTTTTGTTTTAACTTCCCTTTAATGAAAAGAGGAAGGGAGAAACGAGGAGAAAAGAAAAAGAAGAAGAGGGAAAGGAAAATATAGTCCACTGAGCTCCAGGCAGGCTTCCACGTTTCATTCTTTTTCGATACTTGCCCATCGGGCTACAGTAGCTGTCCTTTAAGTCCATGTCCGCATGTATATCTATTTGTCCATTTTTAACATGCCTTTGTGGAGACTAAGGATGCTTTCCCGGTAGGCTATACGACATTGAGCAGTGTACTTGCCAGAATAACTTCTTACTGGTCTCAGGCTGTGGGGCATGCAGTGTTTTCTCGAAGCCTGCGAAGTTCAGACAAGAGGAAACGGAGAAGTTCATACCCTTTTCTTAAAACTCGTGCAAGATTTTAGTGAAATTCTATAAGAATTTGGGTCAGATTACAGCAGAAAAAAAGTTCTTAACGGTTGGTTTTGGAAATTCAATCCCATCGTTTTTATCTCACTTTAACCTACCGATGATACTGTATATGAAGCATTACTATCGTTCAGAGAATCAGCAGTTATTCGCCTTATTTTCGAAACGAATATGAAATTTACTAAGCTAATTTTCCCAGGACTCGAATTTGGGTCAAGGCCTTGGAAAAATCGGGCAGCCGTTTTGAGTCTTAAAAAATCAAGCATGTTTTTGTTTACACTGAAAACTCCTACGAGAGCCCCAAACTTTCAAAAATTGTCTGAAAAAATTTCAAAAATAGTCTATTACACAGAATTATACTTTTCGGGCAAAAAAAAATCCCCTGCCCCAAACTGAGATGCATCTGGCCTATACGCCTATGGCCTAGTTTCACGTGGGTTTCTTATGAAAACTTCAAAACCCTCGGCCTCTGAATAACCGTGTAAATTAGCCTTTTTAAACCCGGAAGGGAGGAGGGAGAGAAGTTGTCACCCGGTAAATATGGTGAGTTTCCCCCTTCCCGACAAGTGCACTCCAGATACCTACTACGCCACTGGTAAGAAGTACATTATAAACGCATGACTACTGTACGTACGCTAAACGACTACACCAATGTCCTGACAACCTCTGATTTGCTTAGCAGAAATTTCCTTATGACAGTTCATGGCCGGATTCAAGGTGCCCTGGCCTTATTCAGTTCCAGAGCAACATAACTTTTGAAATAGAACCAAAAAAAGACTTCAAAGGATGCTAAATTTTGCACCACATTGCATCTGAGGGTACTTAAATATACAAATATTTCTCAAAGGGGAGAGAGTAGGGACACCCCATCCCCTTAGAACCCCCCCCCCCCCCCCGGCTGTCGAACAGACCCTTTGCAGTGCAATTGGTCCTCTCCAATCAAAAACCTGGATACGCAAGTGTGCAGTATAAGGACAAACTGTAAATGAAATACATTAGGCGAGTTCGGTCATTTGTTTTGGACGGTGACTATTCTCATGCGCACTTTCTCCAATTTAATCAGCTCACTGCTCCAACGCAGAGATAAACTAGACGGTTTGTACTTGCAGGCAAGTATACTGATCGAAGCCACTGAAAGTAGTCTGAAACGAAACGAAAAAAGCCCAATGTTGCACCGCTTGGTTCCAAGCCTCGGTCGAGGAAATATTAAGTGCTGTACAAAAAGCAGCAAACCGCTTACCGTGTTCACATTTCTAGAGAAAAATGTTCTGCCGCCAACACAACTTTAACCATTGTGTCAGGAAAGTACCTTTCACGCAGGGAACAGATGGCTGTAAGATGTTTCTACCTCAGATTCGCCATTTGCACATGCGCAGATTAAGCCGAGACGTGCCAATCGACTTTTAGCGGTTGACAAGCTTGTTAACCCTTTACCGTTGTTTGGGTCCTTTTGGACCCATACTGAGAGCACGGCTGTCACCCATCCTTGCTGTTTCACGCGGAGCTCGAAACTGCGAGTAGCTACCCAAAAATTCGGCCACAACAACGAGAGAGACAATAGTTTAAGGTCACGGGGTCTACAGCCCACGGAAGCCGATGCGGGGCGTGCTACGTCCGCTTTTCCGCCCACTCCCGAGGCGCGCAAATATGCCCCGATTGGAGCACAACGGTAAAGGGTTAATCTGAAGTATCTGCACCACGGCTCTGTGCACACACGTAGAGACAACGGCATTGGCTTTGCAGTAAACACACTCCACAGGCTTATTTTAACCCTTTACCGTTGTTTGGGTCCTTTTGGACCCATACGGAGAGCGCGGCTGTCACCCATCTTTGTTGTTTCACGCGGTGCTCGAAACTGCGAGTAGCTACCCAAAAATTCGGCCACAACAACGAGAGAGAGAGAGACAATAGTTTAAGGTCACGGGGTCAACGGCCCACGGAAGCCGATGCGGGGCGTGCTACATCCGCTTTTCCCGCACCCACTTCCGAGGCGCGCAAATATGCCCCGACTGGAGCACAACGGTAAAGGGTCAAACAAGCGGGGATTTTCGATGGTGTGGTCGTGAAGTAAGTACTAGTGTTAGTCTGCGTAGCGGCGTTAACGTTCAAGTCTGGGACTGTTTTATGAGTGATCAAATCAAGTATATAAAGAAAGTCAATAGAACTGCGTAACGACTTATCGTCCTTCGAAAAGAAGACTTCCTACATGCCTCAAATAGGGTGATTATTCTATTGGAACACCGTCAAGTTGTTGAAATCGGGAAAATGGTCGAAATCTCCACTTCATGAAAAAGTCAAAATAACTGCATGGCAGATGAAATGCTGTATGACAGTACTGTTCGTGTGTAAATAGAGTAGCATCACACTGAAGATATTTTTTCGCCGAGCCAAGAAAGAAGGTATGAGTTCACTTGACAAACTTGAACTGAGCAAATCCAGTAATCGAAGCTGCAGGCTTCGATTAACAAACCAATCTGTTCCGCACCTACAACATGTATTCCAAAATTTAAATTAAATGAAAACTTCTTGAATTCATTTTAACCCATCTATAACATAAGGAGGGATCTCAAGTGAGGTTTTGCGCAGTGGATTTAGTCTAATAAATAACCTAATTTCTTGTATAAAATATTTTAATTTGACGTAAAGTAGGGCTGAGACCCCTATATTTTCGTTCGAGTTGGTTAGACAGTGCTGTTTGCACGTATCGACGAAAACAAGGGATCACCGTACACTAGCTCCTATTTGCTGAACTCGGTTTGTGTATCCCAGGCCGTACCCCACAACTCAATGCGCCAAGTCAACGAATACACGGTCGAAGTCGCTTATGGTAGCATACTCCCGGCCGTTAATTTCTCCATTGACATACATAATTAATAACATAACAGGTTAAATGGCAAAGGAGGGTTATCAAGGCCCCATAAGATGCAGTGCAATCCAACCGCAACCCCCTCCCCTAAAGCATGAAGCATGTGCAGTTACTAGTGGTATTCGGCAGGGTAGTGTTTTATGTCCCACTGTATCTTGTTTGTGGTATATATTAATGATTTACATCAGTGTGTGAATTGAACGGCCTATTTCTTTGCCGATGATACAAAAGTTTTTAAAGAAATTAGAAGTATGGACGATATTGAGAATTTAGAGAATGATCTTGATCAACTCCAGAGCTCGTCAGACAAGTGGCTTTTGAAGTTTCATCCTGACAAGTGCAAAGTTTTAACTGTCTCTTTGAATAGGTACCATGATTGTCTTCCTCTGAATTACCACTTATATGGTGATTGTGGGGATGAAGTGTTCCTGGCAAAGTCGGATTGTGAGAAGGATATAGGTGTTCTTGTGGATAGTGATCTTGGTTTTTCAGAGCACAGTCAGCACCAAGTAAATAAGGTTAATAATCTTATGGGCCTTATCAGACGTACCTACACATTTTCGGATGAGCAATGCTTCAGGCTTTTATTTCAGGCCCTTGTTAGGCCACATTAAGAATATGCTGCTGCCGTTTGATCGCCTCATTTTCAACGTGACATTGATGCTATTGAAAATGTTCAGAAGAGGGCAACTAAGTTGATTCCATCCTTAAAGGGTTTAACTTAAACAGAAAGGTTAAAGAAACTTAAGCTGCCAACTCTTAAGTACTGTAGATTAAGAGGAGATATGATTGAGGTTTTTAAAATTGTTTCAGGTGTGTATGACAGAGGTGTTACTGAAGGTTTTCTCAAGTTTTGTTCAATTACTCATAATCGGAAGTTACTGTAGTTTTGTCTGTAGGATTGTAGATATTTAGAATAGACTGCTTGAGAGTGTAGTTTGTGCAACTATTGTTTTTCAGTTTGAGAAGGCTTTGGATAGGTATTGGGCTTGTCATAAGATGTCATATAACTACAAGGCAGACTTTTTGTAAGTTTAGTATGGCAGCCACCCACAGCTCTTTGATCGTTATAACAGTTCCAGTTCATGAAGATTAAGAAGATGTGGACATAGAAGTCAATAGACCTGCGTCCACTGAGGTTCTTAAGGTATCTTAAGGTAAAAAAAAACTACCAAAACCTAACGAGCGCAGGAAAAGTTATATATATCACAGTCATGATGGAAGAATTAATAACTTCTCAATGTTAAGCTTAGAGCCGTGCACTAATGTGGAGTTATTTACCCACTCATGCAGCTAGCTATTTCACTCATCATTTGCAACCCGGAGAAGGGCTTATCAAGCTTTTTCACAGCCGAGCGCTTCTAACCCTAGGATTGCTCAAGATGGACCTTGAAAAACTACAATCTAACAAAGCCTGGATTCCCTTAGAAAAGGAATCAAGCCTGGAGCATATGAGTCTCCCCATGATCCTTTTCAGCCGGATCCAATTAAAGTGGTTAGCCAGGACCGTCAGAAGCTTTTTTCAATGGGGGGGGGGGGGGTGCGTTTTGAAATTCGAGCATGCGAGTGAGAAATTTGTTGTGGACGAGGCAGCGAAGTAGCAGAAGGGGTTGGGCATGGGAGGGGACTCCCTCCCATGGTATGGAGCCCTGCAATGTTTCAACTTAAAATGGCACAATCTGGTGCATACCAAGAGAGGACATTCAGGCGTAGGATTAACTGTATCTGGGAGAGTGATTGATAATTGTAATCATTATATTGAAAACACAATGGTTGACTCACAAATATATTTGACCCCTAACACAATTGCAACTGTATTAAGTATCAAACACTCAGAGTTCAAAATTTAGTCGGTTTCTAATTTGGTTCACTCCTCCAATAATGAGTCTGTCCACGATTATGAACCAATGTCCTGAAGGGGACTATGAACTATAAACTGTTTTACACTAAAACACAACTTGGATGAAATGACTGATTCCTGTTATAAGAAGCACTGGCACCTGGGCTAGACTATAGACCACAGTCTTGCACTTCTAAATTTGCGAAGGATTCGGTAGCGTAAAACGCCAACCCGTACTACGAACTGACTATAACTGAGGCGAACTTATCCTTGCTAGTGTTACACTTTGGTCTGAGATGTTTCGAACTCGAAGCAGTGGCGAAGCCGCCATATGGTCAGGGGGAAGTCGCCCCCCCCCCCCCCCGACGGACCAAAATTGTCTGTCGGCGCCCTTTTCAGGTTTTTAACATACTTTACCCATTACTGTACTCATCTTTTACATTAATGATAAAATACATAATTTAATAGCGTTGTTTCAAGGCCCAGAAAACAAAATGCTCAAACAGCCACCAGAAACTGTACTATCTGCCTTTTATTCTGATGAAAAGGGTCATCTTCCGTATTACAGGGATAGGTATTGCAGAAGCGTATCTTCATGCTTGAAACGTACTAATGAATTTTTTCGCTGTGCTTAGTTAACTGCTTCCACGCCAAGCGTGATTATAAGCTTACAAAATACACGCTGACAATAAATTTACCCTCCCGGCCAATAAAGATGTTGCAAAGGACGCAACAATAATGGTAGAGCAAGTAGCCCTCTTGTTGTCGGGGATAATTGTCATAACAGACAATAAAAAGAAATTATAAAGATACCAAAAACGTTTCCACAACATTTTTCAAAATCATTAGAAGATAACATTCAGGTTGTAAATGAAATAAAACTGTTATCATAGTGGTAATGGTTTAAGAGTTTTAATGAGCAATTTCCATTTTGCTTTTCTTCCAGTGACCATTCTCATGATAAATGGCTGTCACTGCACGATAATCCCATGAAAAAGCCTATTCCTGTAATTTCGTGGTCTCAAAAGCCAGAAAATGGCATCTAATAAGCCTAATAGGTTTAGGCTACTTGTAATTATCATGAATTTGGTATCTAGAGAGCCAAGCAGACCTCTTTTGTCTTGGCTATTTCTTGCAATGCACTTAATAAATGACTATTTCAGAGTGGTCACATGATGTAAATTACCTCAATTAATGTTTCTTCGTATACTCATCTTAATTTCCAGATGCCAAAAATGTACACCTAACGGTGATTAATTTCCATAACTCTTTTCCCCTGTAAGATTAATTGCTATTGGCTCTAGCAGGTTCAATCTTTATCTTCACAAAGTAGCTCAATGTTACATCGAAATCTGACATAACATGAAATATATTGACTGCCTTCATTCTAGAATGTGAAACAGAGGGATAGAAACATGGGTGTCCGCAGGTAGGGGCAAAGGGGAAAATTGTCCTCCCCTGGAAAATAAAAAAACCCCGAAAAACTGAAGAAAACATTAAGAAAAAGGCGAAGAAAAATTAACATTAACATTTCTTAACAGTTCATTCGGTGTTTTCCTTATTTATATGCGGCAAAAAGGCTGTAGAAATGCATTTCCAGCGATCTCAGAGGCATCTTCAGATCTTGGGCCACAATTTTCTTGCGCTCTGCGCCAACTCATGATGGCGCCGAGCTTTCTTCCTAAAACAATTGTGCTCCCCCCCCCCCCGAATTTTCTTCTGCGGAGGCCCATGGATAGAAAATTGAAACATGTTTCAATAGAGAAACTTGCTGAAGAGAAATGGCAAAGAAATCTTCTACCATGTGTAGCAAATCGAATGGAAAGTCTGAAAAGCCGTGGCTTCGATAGTGCTGAGGCTTCAGGGTATTTACTCCTTCGAAGCACCCCTGCAGACCATTTTTACCCCCTCTGACCGAGATCCCCAGCTCCGCCACTGACTCGAAGCCTAGGCTGGGAGGAAGGTTGAGCGGAAGTGACTGATGGAAATGCAGCCCTGGATTCACAGACGCGAATAGTGACAGACCTTTCGAAGATACTTGCGAGATCGACTACGAGCTGAAACGAGGAAAGATTGCCCTCTGACCGTTCCATACACAATTCCGATCGCGTTTTAAAAAAATCTCCAAACCCGACGGCGAACACCCTCCCCATTTTCTTGGCGAGCGTGCCTAGAGGGGGAGCGTGCGCACCTCCGCACCCCCTCTGGCGACGATCATGAGTCTACGGTGAGATTTTGACAACTAATAAAATTCCGAATTCTCTCCAGTTAGAGCTCCATATTCGGCATTATTTGTTTAAAGAAAGTGAAATTTTGTGCGCGCTACGTGCGCGGCAACTTTAAATTCCTTTGAAGAAGTGCTCGCTCATACCTATAGTTTGGTGAACTTTTCCGAGCTCTGGAAGTGACAAAATAAAAAGAAAATGCTATATGTGATACCAGATCATCAAGTGACACCGGTAACTACAGTGATATTTTCATATATTTTCTTTCATAAAATTCGAAATTCCCAATATAAGCTCTTGCCTCAAAAAAATTTGTCGGAGGACCTCGTTTCCTAGGCGTTGGACAACATTATGCAGCAACAATGATCTTTTGGTAACAGTTCAATCTCAGATTTACCAATAGGAAATGCGATTTCTCCAGCACGTAATCCCCCAACTTTTTACATTTCCTTCGAGGAAACCAAGAATCCAAACTTTTCTGCAATACACACTCCATATTTTCAAATATTTGAAAGGGAAAAAATTTCGCGAGCCGCAAATTACGTCCCCAGTACAGTGGTGTGCACACTTGAAAAAAAATCGTAAAATTTGGATGCCCACCCCTTTCCCGCAAAAATGTCTACGTACGCCACTGTAGACACCTTATCAGGACAGGAAAAAATTAGGTCAGATGTCCAAACACTTTGAAAATCAAATCGACGTCCCTGGTCAGTTCCATTGAAATACGTTCAGGTCAACGTTACATCGTCACTTCTAGGATCGCTATTTCAAATCATTTGCAATTTGACTAGGAACCATTCTTTGACGTATTTTGTATACAAAGTGGATTTTCATTATATTTTATGTAACATGCTATTTTCGACATCACATGGTATCAACAATTTGTTCTGCTTCTTTTACTACATATTCGTAGGCCGTTGAATAATTTACATGGGCACTTAAACCTCTTTAAAATTCGTTCATACCAAGCCCTATGCCCAAATATAAAAACGACTGGTTAGATAAGTTCATTTCCTGTCACCCTGTCATACATGATCATTTTAGAAATGTTGAAATTAATGGTTAATCATGCCACCGTATCTTTCCATTTATCAATTTAATTCCAAGATGTACACATTACTGCAAAAATTACAAAATATTGAATGCTTTTCGTCTCCACGGCAGCTGTAATTCTGCGGTACATCCGTATATGCTCTCATATGTACAGTCGTTCAGACAATCTTAAAATGATTGGACTCTCACCAAATATAGCAACTCGTATGCACAGATTGGTTTGTCTTCCTAAATTCTCTCCTCTAAAAAATGTTGTCCTCAACAAAATGCACCCAAAATTTCAACAGTTAAAGAATTTCAACATTGAACGGGGGAGCGGGGAAGTGTCACATGTATTTTTGTCCAGGATTGTAGCTTAAGGGCCTTGCACCATTATGTATGTGGCTCCCGGTGAAACGAAACGTTGTCTACAGTAGCTGCACAGGTTATTACTGAACACTTTGGGTCCTTCAGGCAAAACTTTCTGTTTTATCCGGTTGCTATACCATTATTTTGAAACCCCTTCAGTTTGCTTTATACAGGAATTGATGGTCACGGCAGCCATATCATGCAAAAGTTCAGATAAGACGACCTTGATACCTATATTGCAGAGGATCGCAGAGAAGGTTGGGGACTTTCGTTTTTTAGCGGACTGAACGTTAAAATTTTACTTGCATAGTCAAGTTTTAATTTTGTCGCAACTGGCGAGCGTAATTTCTTTTATTATTTTTTATCGCGTCATGACTCTTAGTTTATTTCGCAGTTGCGTCGTTTTTCACGAATTTGTGTCGCTAATGGGCACACATACATAGTTCACAAGCGGTCAACTACGTACGTGCGCCATACGAGTTGTTCAGGAAGGCGTTAGTTGCATTTGATTAGGGAGATTTGATCAGTTGATTTTTTCACGTTTGATGAAGGGTACCTCCCGAAATGTTGAGGAGCTTTCTGCTAAAAGTCTAGCACTCATTATTATTACTTTACTTTAATCTGTTCACCTACACAATATACAAGTGCTATTAACCATTATTTACATACATGCATGTTTCTCAGTAATAATCTTCCAGTGGTATAATAAATGCTATCTATATGAGTTAAATATTTCAGTACAACTAGAAATACGATACTCACGGGATACGTCCTACCTAAATACTTTTTATCACACCAACCGAAGTCGCATAAATGTATTATTTGTCCATCATAGTGATGGAAATCCGGCAGAAAGACCGACTCCTATAGCCTTAACTCCTTCGAGAATTCAAAGCAATCGTATTTGATATGATTTTTAAAGGGCAAATCCGAACCTCGGATGAAATAGGTGAGACGTCTGATTTCATGATGAGGAAAAGTGTGTAAATCACTAGACCAAATTTGCTTTGTTATACATGCACTAATCATAAATGGAAATTTTATCTAGATAGGGGCATTGCATGATTTACTTGCTTGGATTTTCAACCCTAACATAAATCTTCTGAGATTTATAGAATCGCTCTTGTAGAGAAATTTATTCCCATTGGCCGCCATTCCGTAGTTAATCTACCTGATTTAAGCGGACTTCGTTGGTCTTTAAGGTGTCAGATAGTTCACAGCAGACAGGTTTATTGATGGAGAGCACGGTTATTTAAAATTCAAAAGATGAGATAATTTCAAACAAAGAGATGGGACTTATAGGACCAGCTAGCGCTGGGAAATCTTTGTCAGAGAAAAAGAACCGTCGGGTGATATGTCTTAACCTTTATCTCATCTCAGCGATAGATCATCTAATCGGAACTGAAACGCCCAGAGATTTATTCACTACAAATGAAGGAATTCTTAATTAAAGCTCAATCACGATAGACGTAGCGGATGATGTCTAAACATTCCCGGAAAGAGGCTTACAGTCAGGCAAATGCCCAAAACCGACCGCCAAGATTTATTTGTTTGAAGCATGCAAAGGGGTCCACTGGGTTTTGCTTACATAAAACATCATTAAAGCCTTATTAGTAGTTCCTTTATCCACTTTTGTGATAATAATCTAAGCTTTTGCTAAGGAAAGACTGGGGCTTCTGTGAAAACGGAATTTCATTGAATGCATTTCCTTCGCCAAACTGATGCGCATGTTTAATCCTGGCAACGGAATGAGTGGAGAACGGAAACGATGCACAACCTCAGCACGGGGCATTTGGTCTTCATTGATCTTCATTGGTTAAGTTTAATATAATACGTATTTGTGTAACGAAAAACATACATAACCAATAAATGTGTGTACTAGTACCATTTATAGTTTCGTACCGGTAAGGTACTATCATGGTTTGACCAACAACTTCTTATCGGTTCGAGTTTCACTGCCCAGGTTCCAACCTATTGCACTCTAAAAAATGTTGTGTAGAATTTACACAACATTGTGTGACTAGTCCACCAATCAACAAATGTGTAGAAAGTACACATGGTTGTGTAAAAAATTTATGAAACATGTGTAGAATTTACAAAACATGTGTAGAATTTACACAACACTGTGTAATTTATACACATGTTGTGTATATTTATTACATAACCATGTATACTCTCTACACATTTGTTGATTGGTGGACTAGTAGTTTCAAAACTTTGTATGCCCTACGTGTAAGATGACATCCCTTTTATAAACAATAAACAAGGTAATAATAGAATAAAAAATAAGGAAAACATCTTATGCCCACTCTAGTCTAACCTAAGCCTTGTCCATGCCAAACTTATACAACTCCTGTGAATGAAGTTTAAGACTTTAACCAAGCCTGTTTACCCTGTACGTGGGCACACACGTTGTTCATTGTGTGACCTAATGTTCAGCACAGGTTCAATCCGCAGTAAAGAAAATGGCAAATTATTTCCCTTAAAAGCCAAGGGAGGGATTTGCAAGTTGTCGTCCTGTTCTATACAGGACCTGATGATCACGGCGGCCATCTCATGCAGAGGTTCCGACCGTGATCGTCTTATTGCCGAAAATCGACTGATAGTGAGGCTAGGAACTCTCGCTCCTAGCGGGCTGAACTTCAAACTAAAACTGTTGTAGATCGTGTTAATTTTACACAATGGACTGTACGCCGAACTTGAACATAAATTGATCGCATTCAATTATCCTTCCAAAGTCCGTTCATAATGACATCATAATCGCCTAGCATGTATTTATTTTTTTTTCTATTTTTATCGCTTCATCACTGTTAACTTAATTTGTAAAGCTGCGTCGTTTAACTGTGTTAAAAATTGCGTCGCGAAGTAGGCAAGTAGGTGAGTAGGTTTCAAAATCTGTTAACCTATATATATATATATATATATATATATATATATATATATATATATATATATATATATATATATATATATATATATATATATATATATATATATATATATATATATATATATATATATATATATATATATATATATATATATATATATATAGACATAATAGATAGATTGCGTGTGTTGGAAAAGTAAACAGATGCAATAGAAAAACGAAATAAAAATGATACTTTCATTTCCAACTAGAATTTATCGAAGAAGAATACGTACAAAATATTTCGAGCGTGACACCACTGCTCTTCCTCAGTTGAAAACACAAAATGGTAAAAACCTTACACAGTGCTAGGAGTAACCCTCGCTTGGTTGCTCATGAAAGAGAGGTCCCTGTTAAGCCCGGTTTTATGGGTATTGAGTCGAAGGATAGACTTAACCTCTTGCTTGATCCTTTCCTCGGTATTCTTAAAAAAGCCGTAGAGAATAATGCATTTTAGGTCTGTTATCTGGTGGTTTGGAAGGTTAAAATGTTCGGCAACTGGAAAACCTGGAATGTTCGAGCGTATGCTATGTTTATGGTTATTGAACCGTAGTCTAAACTTAGTACCTGTTTCACCGATGTACGTGGCCCTTGGACATTTGGCACAATACAAGAGATAAATTACATTGTCCGAATCGCAATTGAAACGACCAGGCCTCAAGATGATTTTTGAGGCCTGGTGGAGGTACGAAGGTGAAGGGTCAAGGTGCCTGCAAACCAGACATCTAGGTTTATTACATGGTATATTGCCATTATTGGGTTGAGAATCTGTGGAAGGGAGGGAGGTACGAACCAAAAAGGGATTTGATGTTACGTGGCTGGCGATACGCGAATACTGGAGGTCCATCAAAAATACTTAATAACTCGGGGTCAGAGGAAATAATGCTCCATGAGAGTTTGACCTCACGTAAAAGTGGCGCTACAGCTGGGTGATAGTTGACTACAAGGGGTATACGGCTGGGATCTGCCTTCTCCCGGTATGACAGCAGGCTGCTTCTTTTCAGGAAAGTACCCGTTTAAAGTGTTGATTCAATAAAGGGTAAGGGTAACCCCTATGGAGGAAAAATCTAAGGAGTTCGGTGGCCTTACGAATGAATAAATCGTCCCCTGAGCAGATACGGCGATACCTTAACAATTGACTGTATACAATTGACTCCTTAATATGACGGGGATGAAAACTGTTAAAGTGGAGATAGGTGTGACGATCTGTGGGTTTAGAATACACAGATGTTTCCAAATTACCATTGTCAATCATGACCAGTATATCGAGAAATGGTATTTCTTTAGATGAGTGCTCCATAGTAAACTTAATGGAATCATGAAAATTGTTAACCAACAGGAAGAACCGATCAAGTTCTTGTTTCCCGTGTTCCCATAACATAAAAATGTCGTCTATATACCTTACATAAAAGGACGGCTTATACTGAGACTTCTCTAGTATATCCTGTTCAAGGAAATGCATGAATATGTTGGCGTACGAGGGTGCCATTCTTGTCCCCATAGCAGTACCCTTAGTTTGTAAGTAGTGACGATCATTAAATATGAAATTATTATGAGCAAGAATGAACTTAATTAACTGGGAAATCTCAGCATGTTGAGTTACACCATTAAGATCCATCATCTTACTACAAGCTAGAATACCCTCTCTATGGGGGATATTTGTATACAGAGCAGAAACATCCAAGGTAACCAAAATGGTGTCATTAGCAAGAGGTGGGAGATTACAAAGCTTATTGAGAAAATGGGTACTGTCCTGAATGTAGCTGGGAATGAGGGAGAGTAGAGGTTGTAGATGAAAATCTACATAGGCAGAAATGTACTCCGTTAGTGTGCCTATGCCTGACACAATAGGTCTGCCCGGCACAAGAATATGTTGTTCTCGGGCTAACTCAAAAATCTCCTTCTCCGACAGCTGGGGACCATCCTGGGGTACTCTGATGAGACCCTTGACTTTATGGATTTTGGGTATAGTGTAAAACCGCCCTGGTTTAGGGCTAGGGGGAACAAGATCTACAACCTCTTCTCTTACCTGCATGTTGAACGAGTTAATTAGTGAAAGCAACTCCTTATGGTACAAATGAGTGGGATCAGATTCCAGTCGTTTGTAAAAGTGCACATCGGATAGTTGTTTCTCCGCTTCCGAAATGTAGTCAGTTGTGTCCATGACCACGACCGCACCGCCCTTGTCTGCCGGTTTAATGGTGATAGCCGGGTTGCTCCGAAGCTCGTTTAAGGCTGTCCTATCGCTTTCAACGAAGTTGGTTCGTGCTGAAGTTTTCGAATTTACAGATGCCAGAAAAGACTTAAGGTGGCAATTCACTCTCTCGATATATATATATATATATATATATATATATATATATATATATATATATATATATATATATATATATATATATATATATATATATATATATACATACATATATATATATGTATATATATGTATATATATATATGTATATATATTATTATTATTATTATTATATTTTATTATATTTGCATTATTATATTTCATATAAAATATGCAAATTTACAAGTATAACATCATATGTCATTTATACGCCATATATATATATATATATATATATAAGGTCGAAATGCTGCGGAGCACTGTGGAAATGTGTAGGTCGAAAAGAGGTAGTAAAAGTGCTTGAAAGTTTGCGGAAAACTCAACGACCTTTCGGGTATAAACCCTTCATCAGGTGGCAAAAACCAAACTGAACAACCAACAGTTACAATTGGACACGACAAACATCAAATCCGAAGCGATCGCTGTAAAAACAGAACCGGACGAAAGTGATTGTCACAAAACATGAGTGCGAAGGATGAAACACAAATCAAAAAAGAAAAAGAGCGTCCTGGATGAAAAAGTGCACGTACAAATCGAACAGGGAAAAAAGTAGACACAAACTAGGTCCGGAAAAAAATAATTAGGCCCACACAGTCAAAAAAAAAATGAGCACGAACGGGTAAGTGTTCGTGCCCTTTCAGTACTTTTCTTCCAGACAGAGATTACAAATTTTAGATGATGTGGAAGATGATCGAGCTTTTTTATGAGTTTGCATTTAACGGAATGTTCTACATTTGAATCCTTTAGTTTCCAGATGTATTCACTGAGTGCAGTTGCGTTTCTTTTGTCTTTATGTTTGAAGCTAGACTTAAGGGCGGTGTATCTTGTTTTGAATGTGTTCTCTGTTAGACCAATGTATGTTTCTTCGTTGTGGTTGTCGTGGCGTGTTACGGTTGCTTGGTACACAATGTTGTTCGTGAGGCAGTTGCCTTGCAATGGGCACTCGCTTTGCTTTCTGCAATTGCAGTTGCTCCGCGTTGCTGGTTGTACTTCCTGTTTGGCCAGTATGTATTTGTTGTGCGCTGATATAATTTGGTCTATGTTTGCCATGCAGCTATTACTCAGTTTCACCGTGTTTCTGTTGAGTAATGTATGTAGTTTGTGCCAAGGTGGGAAGCAGATGTCCAAGAGGTAAAAGAATTTCTTGCCAATGTTGGTTGTGACACTGTCACTATACGGGGGGTTGAACCAGGTTATGGTCCTATTTCGTCTTCGTTTCGGGGCTCCCTCGGAATGACTGGTGCTAGGGGATTGGGTCTCGTACTTAAGGTTGTACCCATAGCCACTTCTTTGAAATGCTTCTTGGTATACGGGCGATGATGTGTTGAATGTGTCTTCGTCGGAAGAAATGTTGGATAGTCTCCTGTTGATGCTTTCTGGGATGTTCTTTATGATAAGTGGGGGGTGGTTGCTCTGTTTGTGCACATGGTGCAAGCGTACCGAATCTTTATTCGATGTCACCATGGGTAGTTTCGACGGTGCTGAAACTTGTGAACTAGTAGGATTGTTCCTCCTGTCACAACTTCAGCACATTAATTGAATGTCGGCCTATACAGAGACGACGGTTTGGCTGTTTGCAAAGCAACACCAAGGCAAACAGAAAAAAAAGAAAGAAATATGCAAGATATTTTCAAAAAACAAGCTTAAAATAGAAATTGAAGCAAACAAAAAAATAGTGAACTTCTTAGACCTTACCCTTGAGCTTAGCACAAGCACATACAAGCCATACATGAAACCCAACAACACCCCTCTCTATGTGCACAAACAGGAGTGGAGTGTTTGCCCAATTCCTCAATAACAACGAGCCCGAGGTCCATAACTGAATGGCCTTCAGAAGAAAAGTGGACTGCAACAGGCTTGTCGCTATGCCTTCGAAAGTGTTTAATAGTGGAGCGGTGGTTATTCATCCTCTGCCTTACGTCATTCCCAGTTTCACCCACCTATTGCAAACCACATCTTTTACACTGAATTAAATAAATAGCATTAACCGACAACTGGTGAGCTGACGAATTTCAAACGATTTTCCCGTAACATGGCTGGTGAAGGAGGAAGTTATCTCTATATGGCGGCATGTTCGGCATGTACTGTTACTACATTTCACACACCCCCTCGTAGACTGAACATTTTGAGTAGGAGCACTGTGGTCCCGGGGAAGTACAGCCCTGACTAAAATATCCTTAAGGTTAGGTGGGCGTTTGAAGGATAAAACTGGGGGATTTGGGAAGACTTTCGCCAAACGATTATGAGATTCAATGATGGACCAATGCTTAAGAATAATTTTTTGCAGAGGAGGAAGGTTAGGGTTGTAAACGGTAACCAGGGGAACCCGACTGGGTTTTTCCCTGCTTCAATATTTTAGAGCATCTCGTCTAGGGACCCTTGCTGCCTGTTTAATACTCCGTTCTACCGCAGTCGGATCATAACCCCTTTTGACGAAATGGTCCGCCAGTTGACTACTCCTAAATCTAAAGGAATCATCATCCGAACAAATTCTGCGGAGTCGTAGAGCCTGGCTGAAAGGGATATTCCTAGTACAATGCCTAGAGTGACAACTTGAAGGGTGCAAATACAAATGAGAATCGGTAGGTTTAGTAAACAAATCAGTAACGATGTTTTGCTGGTCAGTAATTATAACTTTAACGTCCAGAAAATTAATTTCCTTACGGGATACTTCACTGGTGAATTTAATATGTGAATGCAATTTATCAAATTATTATTATATTTCTTTCTGTTACTATTTGCTTACTGTATAGCCTTGAAAAAGGACTCGTGTAGAGTTTGAAAGCTTGGCGAAGAAGTTTTTGCTGTGTAAAACAGTTTATTGTTTATAGTCCCCGTCAGGCAGTGGCGTAGCTATGATATTTTCCAGAGGGGCAAATTAAAGGTATGAAATTTCCCCCCAAACATTCCCGGTCAATGTGTATGTATTTCATATCAAATATGCAAATTTTCAAGTATAACATCATTACTATGTCACTTATACGTCATATATATATATATATATATATATATATATATATATATATATATATATATATATATATATATATATATATATATATAAATATATATATATATATATATATATATATAATATTAGTAAGTCCACGTATGCTCCATGTAGTATAAAAGAATAAGTAGAAAACACCACAAATATGACAATATTAGAGCACATACAAGATAACAGAAACGTATATTTCAAAGACACCTGTCTTCGTCATCAGCGTCAATGCGGAGTGAAGAAAAATTTAGAAACAACAAGAAACAAAACAAAAACAAACAAAAATACAAATCCTGTCGAGAATGTTAAACAGAACCGGCTTCCCTGTAAACCACAGAAGGGAAGTCGCTCAAAACACCAAGATCCGAACAAACATCAAATCCGAAGCGATCGCTGTAAAAACAGAACCGAACGAAAGTGACTGTCAGAAAACGTGAGTGCGAAGGATGAAACACAAATCAAAAAAAAAAGAGCGTCCTGGATGAAAATCGAACAAATCGAACATGGTCGGAAAAAAGGGTAAAAAAGTAGACAAAAACTAGGTCCGGAAAAAATAATAATTAGGGCTACACACTAAAAAATGAGCACGAACGGGTAAGTGCAAAAGGAGTAAAAACTGGCCCCAAAAGGGGTGAATATTACAAAAGGTCAATTCTAACATTAAGGCCGTGTGGAGCGAGAGTACCTAGCCTCATGATCAGTCGGTTTTCAGCACCAAGGCGGTCACAATCGGAGCCTCGGCACATTACAGCTGCCGTAGCAGTTAAATGCTGTATAGAAAAGGTGAAGGAGGATTAAAATGTGCCGCCACCGGGTATCCATGGAGATTCTGTTTGATGGACCTAAGGTGCTCGGTGACTCGATCCGCGAAGCTGCGCTCGGTCTCTCCCACATACAACGAGTTACATCTCCCACATGCTAAAATATAAACTACATTAGAGGAAATGCAGGAGAATGTTTGTTTGACAATAAAGCTATTGCCGTTGAGGCCTGAAATGTTGACGAGGTCGTGTTTGCCAACAAGTGGGCATGTATTACACCTCAGACGGTTACATGGAAAGGTACCAGCAGTGTCTTTGAAAGAAGTGTGTGGTTGGGAAACCCGAACTAAATGATTGTAGTAGACCCTCTAATACACAGATTTCTCTCTTGCCAAGCAAACAACCCTGGTAGACCTATCGTTTCTTCACACAGCTGCCCCACTGTACTTTTTTCTGAGTATGTAGATTCCGTGCTCTCCCCTTTAGTTTCAGCCTTGCTCGTCGTTTGTTCAAGACACACCACATTTCTTGAGACTTATTGAGTTTCCTGAAAATTGCGGTGAACGTCTTTTTATTCACCATAGATGTGTCCAGCCTTTACACGTCTATTCCTCATGATGCTGCCTTAACAGCTCTTCGTTACTACATAAAACAACGGCGTGATCCCCTAATACCGACTGACACCTTCCTACGTCTGACGGAACTTGTTCTCACACAAAATTGTTTACACTTAAATGGGCTTTTTTGTCAACATAAAGGGGTGGCTATGGGAACTAGAATGGATCCTTTTGTTGCCTGTTTGACCATGGGTCACTTTGAAGAACAACTTTTTTCTCAGTTTACCGGGCCCCGACCTATACTTTACAAAAGGTATATTGATGATATTGTAGGAGTTGCCGAAAGATCCCATCGTGATTTAGATACTTTTATCGACTTTGTTAATTCCTTTTGCGACTTTTTGAAATTTACCCATTGTATCTCGGACTCATCTGTTGTATTTCTCGACCTTAAACTGTCCATTAACAATCGTACAATTACCTCTAACCTATACTTTAAGCCAACCGACCCACATAACTACCTTTTGTACCCTTCCAACCACCCCAAATCTTGCACTAAATCTATCCCTTATTCCCATCTCCTTCGAGCCAGTCGAATTTGTTCGGAGGATTCTGCAACTTCTCCACTCTGAAGAAAATTTATCCTTTTTTGAAAAACTCCAGTACCCTGCCAAAATCCTCTCTAATGCCCTAAGCAGAATTCAAGGAACCAGCAGAGAGGAAGCCTTGGAGAAAAAGAACAAGCCTGGTTCAAATCTACGTATTCCTTTGGTTATTTCATATCACCCGTCGGCCCGTCCTATTTTACGCGTTATATATATATATATATATATATATATATATATATATATATATATATATATATATATATATATATATATATATATATATATATATATATATATATATATATATATAGATATATATATATATAGATATATATATATATATATAAAAACGATGAAAAATAGTGAGTTACACTAAGATGACATCATAAGAGCACAAATTTCCAATACAGAGAAAACAGTGTATATTTCAGGCACGCCTGTGCCTTTCTTCAGCACCAACAATGAAGTGAAAATAATATAATGGAGACCTAGTACACTGTACTCAATGGTATACTTATTGCAAAAGCTCATAGTCACGCTTCACCACGAGTGGCAAACGGAAAATCACTTAAAACACCCAAATCCAAGTTTAAACCATTGATATGAGTTTTAAGCTTCATAATCCACTTACTCTCGGACCTTAGTCTATTGTTGAGAGTGGGGTAATTAGAGCCTAACAGGACAAACTTGAGATTGGAGAGGTTGTGATTACATTGATTGAAATGCTTGGCTACTGGATAACTGATGGCCTTATCTTTAACTGTCTTTTTGTGGTTGTTGAATCTGAACCTGAACTTTGAACCTGTTTGACCAATGTAATTACCATACACACACTTATTACAAAAAATCAAATACACGACGATGGGGGTGTCACAGTTGAAAGGACCGGGGCGGATGCGGGCATTGGTACCGGGAGGGGTGAAACAGGGGTCAGTGATCAAAAAACTACATACTTGACATCTAGGCTTTCCGCATTTCCGGTTGCCCGTGTCGGACCTACTGGGAAGCCTAGAAGAGGTAATTGTGGATTTAAGGTTGGGGGGTTGCCTACGGGACATGAGCGGGGGGGGGGGGGTCTTTGAACAGATCGTGAATAGAACTGTCCGATTTAAGAATTTCAAAGTCTTGACGTAGCACTTTGAGTAACTTGTCAGTTCGACTGGAATAATCCACAACTAAAGGAATACGAGAGTTAGTGGCTTTCGGTTTTTCAAGAAGAAGGTCTTCCCGACATAGAGCAGAAGCTTTTGAAATCCCCCTTTTTAATAATGGAGAAGGGGTACCCGTTATGCAGGAAATGACCAACAAGATTGGAAATATGTTTATTGTACTCAGATTCGGAAAAACAGATACGTTTGATTCTGATGCACTGTTAATACACAATGGCTGTCTTAAGGCTGTATGGGTGGGAACTCTCAAAATTGAGATAGGTATGGGTATCAGTGGGCTTGCAGTTTGACTTCTATGTGAAGCTGCCAACCGATCCCAGCTTAAGTTATGAGGAGGAACTCAAGAATTTAATAAGTACGTTCACATCTGAAGTACTAGATCAGGTTAAGCCACGTATCCCTGAGACTCACAAGCCGGGAGTGTTTTACACGCTGCCCAAGGTACATAAAGTGCCTAAACTGGTCGAAAGTAGACTTTCCTCCCTAGACCCTCCCCCCAATATCCCATCTGATTTACAGGTACATAATTTAAGTACCCCTAAGTTGTTTGAATTAGCCAAATTTCTTGACATTTTCCCTCCAGGTAGACCCATTGTCTCCTGCATAGGAACCCTTACGGAACACCTCTCTGGTTACATTGACAGTGTCCTTAATCCTTTACTGCCCTCACTAGGCAGTTATGTAAAGGATACTGCTCATTTCCTTAGGAAACTCCAAGCCATTGGGTCCTGTCCCCCAGGTTCCCTTTTAGTTACCATGGATGTGAGTGCCCTCTATTCTAATATTCCCCACAAGGAAGGGGTATTGGCCTGCAAAAAGTTCCTGGCTAGAAATGGTTTTTCCACCCAGTTTATTAAAGAATTTGCCTGCATTGTTGAGTTTGTTCTCACTCACAATCACTTTGTTTTCAATGAGCAATTTTATTTACAAACGAGTGGAACGGCAATGGGCAGCAGAATGGCACCCAGTTATGCCATTATTTTCATGGCTGACTTAGAGGAAAGAATCCTCTCTAATAGCCCTTTCAAGCCCTGTAATTATTGTAGATATATCGATGACATTTTCTTCACTTGGGTTCACGGAGTAGATGCACTCCGTCATTTCTTAACAGCCTGTAACGATGTTCACCCTACCATCAAATTCACCTCGGAGTTCTCCGATACTGAAATCCCCTTCCTAGACGTACTAGTTGGATTGTGTAACGATAATTTTGTTACCACGCTTTACTGCAAGCCCACTGATACCCATACCTATCTCAATTTTGAGAGTTCCCACCCATACAGCCTTAAGACAGCCATTGTGTATTCCCAGTGCATCAGAATCAAACGTATCTGTTCTTCCGAATCTGAGTACAATAAACATATTTCCAATCTTGTTGGTCATTTCCTGCATAACGGGTACCCCTTTTCCATTATTAAAAGGGGGATTTCAAAAGCTTCTGCTCTATGTCGGGAAGACCTTCTTCTTGAAAAACCGAAAGCCACTAACTCTCGTATTCCTTTAGTTGTGGATTATTCCAGTCGAACTGACAAGTTACTCAAAGTGCTACGTCAAGACTTTGAAATTCTTAAATCGGACAGTTCTATTCACGATCTGTTCAAAGACCCCCCGCTCATGTCCCGTAGGCAACCCCCCAACCTTAAATCCATAATTACCTCTTCTAGGCTTCCCAGTAGGTCCGACACGGGCAACCGGAAATGCGGAAAGCCTAGATGTCAAGTATGTAGTTTTTTTTATCACTGACCCCTGTTTCACCCCTCCCGGTACCAATGCCCGCATCCGCCCCGGTCCTTTCAACTGTGACACCCCCATCGTCGTGTATTTGATTTTTTGTAATAAGTGTGTGTATGGTAATTACATTGGTCAAACAGGTTCAAAGTTCAGGTTCAGATTCAACAACCACAAAAAGACAGTTAAAGATAAGGCCATCAGTTATCCAGTAGCCAAGCATTTCAATCAATGTAATCACAACCTCTCCAATCTCAAGTTTGTCCTGTTAGGCTCTAATTACCCCACTCTCAACAATAGACTAAGGTCCGAGAGTAAGTGGATTATGAAGCTTAAAACTCATATCAATGGTTTGAACTTGGATTTGGGTGTTTTAAGTGATTTTCCGTTTGCCACTCGTGGTGAAGCGTGACTATGAGCTTTTGCAATAAGTATACCATTGAGTACAGTGTACTAGGTCTCCATTATATTATTTTCACTTCATTGTTGGTGCTGAAGAAAGGCACAGGCGTGCCTGAAATATACACTGTTTTCTCTGTATTGGAAATTTGTGCTCTTATGATGTCATCTTTGTGTAACTCACTATTTTTCATCGTTTTTATAATTTTTGGAGCACACGTGGATACTTTTCTTAGTATATATATATATATATATATTTCACATATTTCGTACAAGCCAGTGTCAGTGACCCTTATTTCAACTTCGCTACGGTTTTCTTCGATACTTAAACTGTTTTAATATTATACTTTCATATATGCCGTTTTAGCAACCTTACTTTTCCATTTCACTTGACACTTTTTCACATATAACGTAGGGCTGCAACTTACAATCATTTTACCACCGCGATCCTCTCTATCTCAAGTTTATAGTTTAGTCTCAGGCAATGAGTATCCTATCGCTGCCCCTACCTGATGTTCTTCAGTTCCGACGAGATGAATTGAATGTATACTTTGCCTGCAGCAGAAGGCAAATAATAGGAAGACACTTGTTTTCTAGTCAGTGGAAAAGTCTTGTTTGTTACTTAAATCAAAACTGGTTTTGTTAGAAGCTGGTATGCCCTCAGTACTCTTCGGAAATGACTTTTTTAACTTTTGTCTTTAATGGAAAAATTAGCACATAGTTTCAGGGTTCCAATCTATCTGGGGAAAAGGTTAATCGTCTTCATGAAAATAGTAAAATTGACTACGAAATACATGTTATAAGATAACTTCAAAGGTTGACGAAAATAGGATCAGATGAGAGATAAACAAAAAATATAAGGGGCCGCTAAGAAAATTTTAGGGCGCTACATGTCATGGTCCCTTAATTAAGTTAAAAATTTTCATCATCACATAAAAGTCAGTCACAAATATTACTTAAAGCTAGAAATGTGATTCACCATACACTAATTTTAAGTGCAAAAGCAACGTTTTTCCTTGCATCCTTCTCAGTGGGTAACATTAGAGAATTCTGCCCCTTGAAAGGAGACGTCTTGACTTGGTTCAAAGCGTAATGACTTGGCCTATTTAATAACAACAGAAACCTCCGACAACAATAGATAATCACTGGACTATGTCATCAACAGCAATGGTGCTTTTTGTTTGTGATAGCGCGCAAAGACTTCAACGACAGTATAAGTTTTTCTTAGTTTCAAGGAAGTTGATTCTCTAATGCCTTTCGTTAATTCGACCCCAAAATGTCCAATTCTCCTATGCCTACTCACTTAAACCCCTCCAACAACTGTCTAAAATCCATCCTCATCAAGACGCAATCTCAGTTTATTGCTTCATGGTGAGTATAACAGACCCCATTGTGTAATCAAACGTGCATTCTCAGTACAGCACATGTTATGCAATATGCGTTCTGCCCTTTTTTTTAACTTGCTGTTGTACTTCCTGTCAAACCAAAGCGAACCCTTTTGAAAATAATTGTGGACTTCTAAAAATGTTGTCGTTTTAGGTGAGGAGATTAGACCTTTAAGGACCCAATAGACTATAAGCTTTGTCACGGCTTTTTGAGTTAATCCCTTATACCCTATTGTATAATCTGGTTTTTGTCTTTTGTCGTCTTTAATTGTCTTAGTTTTCTTTCATTAACTTTGTCTTTTACGTTGTTTATAATTTTCCGTGTGGAATAAATCGATCAATAAATCTAAATTGAGAATTGGTGGTCACATGTCATGGTCATGGGTAACCCACAGTAAATTTGACCAAGAACCAATAGGAAGTTAGATGTTATATAGATTAAATATTGAGTATTTTCA
This sequence comes from Holothuria scabra, assembly GCA_037179385.1. Classification (NCBI taxonomy): domain Eukaryota; kingdom Metazoa; phylum Echinodermata; class Holothuroidea; order Aspidochirotida; family Holothuriidae; genus Holothuria; species Holothuria scabra. The sequence continues at coordinate 49,016,339 of CM074185.1, forward strand.
TTCGTGGCATAGAATGAATAGTCTGATGAAAATTTTCATTCGTTGGAAGATGCAAGTTTCTGAGTTCTCCTCGTGGAACAGAACGTGCAATCTTACAAGTTATTTAACTATTCATACATAGCATGAATAAATTCATGAATTGAAAGATTGGAAGTTCTCGCTAACTCGATCTTACCTCTTTGAATAGAGCGTGCCGTCTATCAGGTCATGAAATTATTTAAAGAAAATATTTCACTCATAAATATTCATTTTTCTTCTCACAACTATGTATTGCTTAAAACTTAAAAGCTTATACATAAGCTATGCACTGTTTAAAATGCCTGTTAAATTAGTAACAAAAACAGAAAAGTACATGTAAATCCCTGCTGCAGATGCAACAGGTATTCTTACGTATTTTTCTGTTCTGTTAAGTGTAAATTAATTGAAAGGCGTATTTTAACGATAGCACGTTAGGTGTGTTCCAATTTTCAAGAGAAGCTTATGGAAAAGGTTTTGCCCTTTCCACGATCTGCTGGAAGAAAGATGTATAAAGGTCTACAATATCTATACAATTAAATGTGAATGGGGATGATTGTCGATTAAAGACTTGAACACTACGGGAACTTAACGACATATATAACTTCATTCGTACTCCAGTTTAGTTAAATATGTGCTGAAGATAAATTGTTTGGCTTTACCAATGTGAAGTTGACTTTGAGCTCCATTAGACTGTCGACATATCCTATGTATAACTAGAAACTAAAGTTTAAAGGCAGTCATTCGTCACCCCAAACTACAGTTTCAGTATACATATATCAAAACTCTCAATTGGTACAGCTCTGTGATTGGCATCACATTCAAACAATGCATTATAGCCAAATTGTATTGTATGGCCACTTGGACAAGCCATGAAGCAATATAGGATTGTGTCTGGATAAAGATGAGTTTTAGATAAATGTGGGAGGGGCTAGAAGTAAGTAGGTTGGGAGAATTGGAACTGTTTGGGATGATGAAAATATGCCTTTAACGAACCGATATTTCTATCTCGGTCCAAAGCAGGTTAAACTTTACTTTAGCGGCCTATTCTTATTTATTTGCCTTTGTCTTTCATCTTGCGGAAGCGGAACGTGGTATTACGCTTACCTCAGTTACTTTGAGTGTCTAAACATGGGCGTCACCAGACATTTTTAAAAGGGGGTCGTATTTTGCGCAAAGAAGGATATTATTGCCGCGTAGCGGTAATGCTCGGGCGACAGCGCGATCATTACGACGTGGGGTCCAGGGGTCCGCTAAAGGACCCCTGGTGGGGTTCAGGGGCAAAACCCCGGCGGTGGTCCAGGAGACGAAGTCCCCGGAAGCTCTGAGGAGTTAGAAATGTTAAATGCCTGCAATGCGGTGAAATTATCGTCGATATTGCTAGTTTGGTAATGCCAAAATTATTGTGTCATAAAGGTTCAGAGCAAAACGTAAACCAATGAATGGGGATCAAAGAGAATGCTTTAAATCTTAAAATGACAATGAAACCAGAGCGTTTTTTTTTTTAAAGTGCGAGGGCTATCGTGGGAAATGATTCCTAGAAGAAAAATCCTTTAAAAATCGTGGAATGTAATGAAGTTTTCTTAAGAGGTAAAAATAGCGAACCTAAAATAGCAAATCATAGAAAAATTTCAGGCAAATTGAATTCTGCAATGCGAAGAATTTGAAGTGAATCATTTAAATCTGCGAACAGCGTCTATTAAAAGTACTAAAGATATCAGGCTCTGTAGCACAAAACAGTTAATTGTGCACAATGTGATTTTACCAATGTACTTGATTTTTTCTTTCAACCTTTGTCCTTCAAGAACTAGAAAATAGTTTATTTACTTCTTCGAAAAAGGAATGGAAAGGTAAAAGTTGAAAACGCCGAGCAAAAATTGGAGAAAGAACAGAAGAAGTATTTTGAGATTTAGAATAATGAGTGACCCATCACTCAGTTTGATACGTGTGCATAGATAAAAGGAAGTTAATCTTCAATTCTACCACCTCTACCAGCCATTTTCAGAACACTTCATTCTGATTGGACTTCATTTCACATGGTCAATAAACGTAAAAACAGTGATAAACATGATGTTTTTTTACATATTTCCACTGGTAGAATAGGAATAAACCACATTTGCCTGACCATTACTGTCTCATAAACCGTCTCTATTCCAAATTAGCAACATAACAGACTCGACTTCGCCTTGTCCGTTGTTTTGCCAATTTGTAGTCTCGACGGTTAATTCACCCTAATAGTCAGCCAAATGCAAATTATTCCTTACGTATCGGTATCATCAAGTTGAAAGGCCTTTGACTCGGCAGATTTTTGTGGGATAACTACCTCTTCGTAGTACTATCCGATCAAGAAAAACAAAAAAACAACTTATTACTGACATATAGCACCGTTGAGTCAAAGGGGATATTTGTAACATAGACAAGCATATGGTATGAATTTCAGTGATCTAGGAGTCGAAATCTAGACGGGGTATCCTACCTACTTTGCAGGTTTTTTCTGTGGTTATAAGTTATGTTAAAAGCGCCAGAACAGCCGTCTACTACACAGGGGTGGCGCCAGGATTTGCCCGACAGGGGAGACAAGCTCCCCGACAGGGGGGCAGAATTTCAAGGCCCCGACAAAGGCGATGTTATGTCCCAGTTGAACGTGACTTTAGAATAGAGGCGCGCGGAGCGCGCCGAAATTTTGGGCTTTCTATTTAACAAATACCCAAAAATCTGAAGTTTAATGAAGTAAAAATTAAAACTTATGGGGGAAATTTGGCTTTTATTGGTACTATAAAAATTTTGGGTGTTAATTGAAGAATCTGTCCTTCATAAGGGAAAAATCAAAAACGTTATATGGGCGACAGCTGAAATTCTTTTGGGGTTACACATTGAATCGTACAAGACCTACTTACTAACTGACTAAGGCTTTGAGACGAGACTAGAAGTTTGCCCGGAAAGTTTTTCCCTCTTTTGAAAGAATATTTCAAAATTAACACCTTATCATGATGGAGATATTTTGGATTTTAATGAAAGAAAATTCGGTTTTTTGGTAAGGTTAAAATGAAAAATTTGGTTTCTTTTATTAAGTGATATACCTTTCACGAGCAAAATTAGGTAGTATGCCGGGTGATTAAGAGAGTTGGCTTTGGTTATTTATTGTACGGAGTATCCATCGAAATTGGAAATCTTTGCTATTTTTAACAATTTATAGCTAATATTGGAGGAAAATTGTAATTTCATGACAGTTTGGGGGTTTTAAGGAGGAATCTGACGTTCTCATGAGGAAAATCAAGTAGGATTGATCTGTAGTTTTGTTGAGGTTTCTGAATATCGTCGTGCAGATTTAGGCCCTCGGACCATATTGGAGCATCCTCCCGAGAAAAAAAATTTTACCTCTCATATATATTAAGTTTTGTATTTTATTTATTGTCATTAGCGTACGGGAGTGTTTCAGCTGCGTTTGGGAGGGGAAGAATTTTTCTTTTGTCCTACAAAATGTAATCCTGCCCGAAAGATTATCTAAGTCGAGCGCACAAAATTTTTTGAAAAATGGAGAACCCCCGTTCAGCAGGAAATGGCATTTCCTGGGCTCGTAACTAGAATTAAAGAAGTCCTTACTTTCAGATTTCTTTCGCAATAAAAATATTGTCACTTCACAATACTGCCCAAAACGAAGAATAATTTACAAACACGCATTGTTCTGTTCAGTTATCTGTTCGACTAAAGCACTGTCTATGCGGAGCGCCACCATCAGTTAGCGCGGAGCGCACAGAAAATTGTTAAGAAACCTAACCCCTAAGATAGCCGGAATGGCATTTCCCAGACTTGTAACTAGAAATGGAGCAGTCGTTATTTCGAGCTTTCCTTTATAATGAAAGTTTCACTTCAATAGAGGAAAAACCCAACTTGTCAATGATCAGAAAAGTACCAGATAAAAGGTACTGCTACAATTAGATGTAATGGTCTTGTCTCTTTTCGGGTGGGGGAGACTATGCAAAGGAATTGAAAACATACTAAAATGTTTTTGACTGTATTAACATTCTTCGTTGAATTCAATTGCAAGGTCCACTGAATAAATGAAATTTGAAACGTGACTGCCCGAACTGAAGACTATGAATGGTTTTGCCCCCAACGTATTTGTAAATATGGCACGTTACAAGGTGCCCTCAAATAAATTTTTAGTCAGACTTATGGGGAGATTTTCTCACACCAATGTTTATTATTATTTGTAGCTAAAAACGACATGGCCGATATTCATTACCTTTGTGAGAATTCGGCTGTCCAGGCAGGCCAGATGGCAGGCAATTGGGTTCCGCACGCACATGAACAACCCCTAGTCCATTTTTTAAAGGAGAATTCGGAATTGTGAGTTTCCTTGAAGAACATGGTCTTCTAGTAAGCAAGATCAAGAAGGTCTTCCGAGTGACTGCAGACACACATCTTTTATCGTAGGTCTGTAGATGAAGTCTCCCTGACGAAATTGGATTTTTTCAACAACAGGGGGTGGGTAGTCCATCCCCGACGGAGGCATGAACTTGCGCGCACGGATTGAAGATAGGATGAGGGATAGGAGAGCTGGTAAGAAGTGATTAAAACCGATTCAGATATGCATTAAAATAGCGTTACAAAAAATAGTTCAAAAAGAAAAAAATCATGGTCATCCATCCAGTAACTTCAGTCCTTACGTTTTTTCATGTTAAGGCCTCCCCGAAAAATTGCCGTCCTTCGCCGACGGGGGAAGAGGTAGGACACGGTACGTAGATTGGGTTTAACAGAGTTAAGAAGTGATTTAAAATCGATTCCGATATGTATTAAAATAGCATTTTAAAACAACAAAATATGTTCTAGATCACCCACCCAGTAACTTCAGTCCGTGTGGGGTTTTTTATTATCTTTTTTATTATTTTTTTATTCCTTCCCCGACTGGAGGCCATGCCCCCCCCCCCCCCCCGCTGGCGCCACCCCTGCCACTATAACAATATCATCATCATTGGAACTATTTTTTCCTTGAGATTTTAAGTCAATTTGAAACATCCCTCAGATGCACTTCCGTTTAAATATTATACTGATATGAAGCAGTTTTCTCACCAAATGAATAATATTCAAGACGCATCGTTCTAATAGTTTCAATAAAATAGATTGTTCCATTAAAAAATATAATTTAAAGGTATTTCATTATTAGATATTTGATTATAACACTATGGAAAGGTGTAGCTACATATAGCCAATAGGACTTGCTAGGGGATGGCACTTACAAAAAGTAAGGGATGAAATAGTAATTTGGGGGACTCGGTCGGTAATTGAAACGAGATTAGGCATTCAGCATCTTAAAAGAAATCTATTCTTTGCAATAGCATAAAAAAATCCATTTTCGATTTTTGAAACATCCTTTAAACGTTTCGGTAAAAAAATCAGAGGGGTCGTTCGCACCCCGACCCCCCCCCCCCCCCTTGGTGACGCTCACGTCTGACGTAGGTTCCATTTGAAGGTCTTTGGTATAATTCGGCCTGGGAAGCTGAACTCCGGTCCTTCCGAGTGAAGTTAAGTTAGATGGAGTTTTTCGGTTCTGTTTCTAACCAGTTGGTTAAAGTTGGGTAGAAGACTGCAGTCTTTCCAATTGTGGCTCACTGGATTGATTTCCTTACCCCATTGTTTATGCTGAGCACCAAACACAATGCCAAAAGATTCCATTTTCATAGTCATTTTAATGACCCGGCCAGGAGTCGGACTCCAGACTTCCCGACTGCAAGTCATTCCTGATGCTCTCTAACCACTTGGCCCTGCAGTCCGTGAGTCACATTCCGAGTAAGGGCTGGCTGGGTATTTTTCCGATTAGAACACAAACAATCAGTCAGTTCGTAGCTGTTGAGACAGTTGAAGGATGTTTTGTTTGGATGAATGACCCGAAAGGAAAACTTGAATTTTATAGCATTGCATATCTATTAACAAGCTAAAAGAGTGAAATTCGCTCCAAAGGGCTTGTGCTGATCATCCCTATGAAGGGTGATATTCTCCCGTAATCGAGGGAAATTCACTCCAAAGATAGCTATCATTTTGTCACATGCTTGGCATGAATTACTGTTCTTTTTGGAGTGAATTTTTACTTCAATCAAAGTGAAATTCACCCTTTCAAGGAGTAGTCGCTAAACACCTTTTTGGAGTGAATTTTACTGTTGTTTTTAGAGTGTAACATATATTTCAGAACACCCTCACGTTACGGCTACATGGATTCTCGTTCGTTTCTAAATGTAGGACATCAGGGTATCATTGGTTAAAGATCTGACAGTCATCCATACATGATAGGGAATTTCGCCCCAAAGATCGATTACAGTGATCAGAGAATTTATTATGTGACATTTTACTCTCGAATGAAAATTTGATTTCTTTGGATTATGCTCATTGCCTCCAAACGTGTAAAGGGTAATCACTTCATCCTCACATGTTAAGGAAGTGATTACTTTGTCAGTCTTTTGGGTAACTTACACCCAATTACATGCACGGATAGGATTAAATTGTGTCCGCTTGCAGTATTTAATATAAGTCACAGCTTCAGTGGTTGGGATTGTTCAATTTGCCACGAGGATTTGCTTCTTGATCTGTTTGTAAGATATATGGTCTTTTCCGGGACACCTAAGCATCTTAACAAAATTATTCCATAGTGGTGCAACACGCAGTTTGATTAGTAAATTGTTAAGAACGGCCCACTTACTTCACTGTTTTGATAAGGCAGATTTTTCGCCTCTATTGCCTTAATTCTGTTCCAATTTAAAGAAACGGCCAGTAGCGTAGCTACTGGGTGGGGAGGGGGTGTGCCCCCTGGAAAATAAGGGAAATATGATGAAATGATATGCCCTTTCTCATTTCTCAAAACGTTTTTTAGAATAAGCAATTGTGAGATATTTCTCATACCTAATTCGTAGTTTCCTGCAACAAATTAACCCAGATTTCGTCAGTGTCGCATTAACCGGCCCGACTCGCGTTCCGCAGAAATGTCCTCGCCTCGCAGAAGATTGAATGTTCTCTTGTATACGGGTTAAAAAGAGGTATTAACACAATTTAAATTTGTTGTATAGTTTCCCCGAAAACAATCAATCAAACAATCATTTCATGTATGCCTAATAGATGTAGTACTTTTATGTGGTAATTTTCTGATCACTCAGCATGTTCCTGATTTAAAATGAAAACGGCATGTTTAGATCCTCCTCACAAGCATGAATACGCAATTTTTGGCCATCTGAGTGATCTGATTTTTCGAAATTTTCTCTACGATCCGCGCCAATCAATGGTGGCGCTTTGTTCAGTCTTTTGGCTGAAATTACATTTTGGAGGTCAAAGTAGCTCTTAACTCTCTGATCACTTTGCAGTTTGCGAACATATTTTGAAGTGAACATTTTATTGCAAACAACAAAAGCAGATAACCACTCTTTAGATTCTTCGTATAAGTCTGAAAAATGGTATTTCGAGCCATCTGAGGAGTAGGATTTTTCGAAATTTTCTCTACGCTCCGCGCCAACTAATGGTGGCGCTCCGCTTAGATTATCTTTATGACAAAATAGCGTTTTGTCGCTAGTAAGAAAATGACAAGTTTTACTTCGTAAGGTAGCGTAAATGGCATAAGTATGCATTTAAAGACGCAAAGGATTCCGTTTATCCTCATAAACCACCACAATTCAAAGTTTACTACTGTTCCTGTCAAAATCAAAAATCTTGCGCCATTTTGCATCTAGACGCCTTGAAAACGCCACAGAATTTCAAGGGGAGTGGTATTCCCCCTTAGACCCCTTCTCATGCTGGCAATCACTCAACACACTGCATGCCCCCCCCCCCCTTCCTTCAGAGAAATCCCGCGTACGCCACTGCGTTTGTACTGTACGTGCAAATAAAACAGATATTGTTGACAATAATAAATATAAATATATAAAAATAAATATATTAGGCCTAAGAGTTGTTATTTTCAATTGCTTTATGTTATACTTTAAGATTGAAATACAGGTAACATTACATAATGCTATGGTAATGTTGCTATACTTGTAAATTTGCATATTTTATACGAAATACGTACACATTGACCGGGAAAAGTTTTGGGAAAAAATTTCATACCTTTGTCCCCTCTGGAAAATATCCTAGCTACGCCACTGAAAACAGCCGATCTTAGCCTTTATCTCGAAGATTGACTGATTGATAAACCTTATATAAAAGGCAGATTAACTAGTAGTCTACGTGTCAAATACTTGGTCTGGTACGGTTTGAATAGTCGCTACGATCGAGGGTCATAGGAATGAACGGACTGTAGAATTTTTGAAAATCTCCCCAAGTCTCGATATTTCCGATGCCATAATATGGTAATAATAACCGTTTGGTTTTATTCAGATTTTCAATGCGAATGGGCAAACGAAATTATATTGCCAAACTAAGAGCGTGTGCATACCTAACTTACAACTGAATCTGTAATGATGGATCTTGAGATGAATAAAATTAAAGAGGTTTATCCCCACGAAAAATTATCGAGCAAGCTTGTTTGTAAAAGGAATAAACTGTTGCAAAATTAGAATAAGCATCACCCGGGAAAATGGTCTTTTCTCATATAATATTGGCTAAAATATCCTATTTAATTCTCGCAGCATTGTCTTTTTATATAGGAAATGACTTAAATTAATTGCGAACCCGTGAACCCAATCAAGTTAAAAGTTCACTCTTCACGCCCCAAAGTAATCGATATCAACTTAATAAGCAATTCTTTACAGGGCGATTTATGCTTCCAAATTTCCAAAATGTCTCCACATGAGCTAGCGGTGTTGAATTAACCGCATAGCTTGGAGCCACCCAGTGCTCACTGATGACAGTTTTAGAGTGCTATATCATAAGTGGTGTAACAAGCTGGTGGGCTGAGTGGACAATTTTAAGTGGCCACAACGAGGCAAGTCCTGCGCTGTGTTATACTAGTGTTGTAGAATAGTACAAGGTGTCACGCCTACCCCGAAAAGATGAAAAGTCCAATGACGACAGGTTTAGTAGCACATCCCTGTTCCTTTTAAGTCCATGGGCTCAAGAGGGTCTAATTCATCGGCTGCCGATACTAATCTCTAAAAACCCCTTGCACAATGCGCGAATCTTTCTACCAAATATGGTCAAACATTGTGGTCTTAGCTGTAGAGAGAATACGTCACTACCCAGCTTAATGTCTGCTTGTAACATTCGTTTGGTCCGTACAGTCGTGTACTAAAATGATTTGACATTTTGACAGCAGAACATTTTAATGAAGAGGGTAAAAGTCTTGATATGAAGGGTCATACTCGAATCCTTGACACATCACTTAAAACTTTGATAAATCTTGACCTAGAAATATGATCGTTTTGCCGATATGGGTGTCTGAAGCGAATGGCGAATATAATTTGGACAATAATTATGTGTTGAAGACTTCTATAACGTCATGCATTCCTTTATGGCTGTCACCTGCAGAAAAGCGTTGAACACAAGACCCACTGCATGGTGGGTTCTTGGTTTTCTTCTTTATCTTTAAAATTTAAACAGCAGGCGAGGCAATTGTATTAAATCGTCCCGAGCAATTGCAAATTGTCATAGTCACAAATGTGAAAATTTGGTCATTTTGGTACAGTGACAGATGAATTTCTTACCAAAATCTCTTTAAAGGGCAAGAGCAGTCATCCCAAATTGAAGTTGTGTAGTAGACTGTCCAGTTTCATGATTGGCTGTTGGGAGTCACGTGACAATGTTTTACCTATTCATATGTGGAACTTACTTGAAATAGCCTTTTGGTTTACCTTGAATACACAATAGTTAAATCCTAAAATGTAATGAAAGATACTTTGAAGAGAAATAAGACATTAGCATTTTCTTCAAAATAGGTTTGTGGGACTGCTCTTTACCTTTAAATTAGCTTTAAATAGTGGACTGACTCCGTTAAACATTCAGGTTTCTACTAAACATAAGGACGATTATTTATATGGAAATCCTCCAACTGAGATAACATTCGTCATTATACGAAATGTTCAGAAATTCGTAAAAATTGGCCTTTTTTGCAGATTCATTATTACGTCAGAAAAGAGCACAGCTTTTCGTGGCTAACCAGTTCCCAAACTTTGTAAAGTGTGACTCCAGCTATAGTATACAAGACATTGAGTCAGTTTCAATAGTGCACATGCATCTTGTTTGATTAAGTGATGTCTGGGAATGTACAAGTTTTGAGACAACATCAACCCTACTGCTGTTTGCGGACAAGGCAGGAAAGGGGCATGAAATAAAATTGGCTTGTTGGGTTTTTGATAATATTTAATGTGTGGCCGTCTATATTAGTTCCGAAAACTCACTGTTATATTCTAATCACTAACGGAATTGATTTATTTCGTTTATCTATCTTGTTACATACACTTAACATGTACGGTAAAATGTGCCACCCACATGCACTCTTCTGTCTTCCCAAGCCACCACTGGTTTACAAATCTCTTGGACTTTTTATGTAGCCATCAAACAACGAGTTCATTAGAGTATCACCGGGCATAAAAACTTTCCCCTTAAAGGCCCAATTTTCTCATCCCAAACAGTACCAATTCTCCTAACCTTCTTAATTAAGCCCCTCCCACAATTGTCTGAAATTCACCCTCCTCTAGACACAATCTCATTTTATTGCTTCAGGATGAATATAGAAAGCTCAATGTGTATAATCAAAACACTATCAGAACAGTTCGTGCTGTGTTATATAAGTTTTTGGTATTCTGCATTGTTTGAAAAAGCTGAGCCAAATGAGAGTTTCTGTTACCCTATACTAGAAGTGTAGTTTGGGGTGAGAGGATTGTCCCCTTATAAACTGAGTGATCATGGTTCGAAACTGGCACTGCCACTGCACCAGAAAACTGCAGTTACTGAATGACTTGTTTTATTAGGCTCGTTTGCCTTCCAACTACCCACTGAGTATTTTTTTCCAATGCAAAATATTATTCAGATACTTTCAAGACTCTATAACCGATTTTTGTCGAAGGAAATGCCTGGTTTGAAACAAAAACTTGTTTAAGCCGTAGAATATTAAAGGGTTTAAAGTTTAAGAAAACTTTTCTTTAATTTACACCAATGGTTGTCTACAGAAAGAAAGTGAATTAACCAAAACGTTTTTTCCATCGGGTTGCTTCCTGAAACCAAGTACAAGCTAGTGACATCGCTTTAAGAGGAAGAATGATAGGGCATTCATCACCTCAGAATTTTCAATGGCCCTTGTTAGGTCAGGAAGGAGTTAGGTTTACAAAAAAATACACAGCATCAGTATACACGCAGCTGTGTAGTTAATGAAGTCAATTGACCACTTCTCTAGCATTCCCGCCTTTTTTAGATCTGCGCAAATGAGATTTCGCGGAACTGTGACTGACAAGTGGTCTCCCCCTATATGTTGAATAATGTATAAGTAGGCGTATAAATGGCTACAATGACACGGTAAGTGGGTATTTTTATCTTTCCTCCTCTTAGAAATCAAAGATTTATTAGTTTTTTCCAAACATATCATACAAAAATATGCTCCCGAAAAGAGGCAGTCGATTCTTATGTATCAAATAAGGACCTCAAACTTTGCGAGTACCTGACTCATTTAGCGATTCAAAGTGATGTTTTTCTATCACTGTTTGTAGATTACAGCATAGGCTTTCAGTCAATACCAAAATCACGTAGTTTAATTTACGAATTTATTTGTAAACACCGATAAACCCGGACAATATTTACTGTACAATATGTATGTGCGTGTAGTGTATACAATAAATGTATACACATACTGTACAGCACACGTAACGTTACTTGATCATTGTAATTTGTAGTAACGTTAGTACTAACGAAGGCCTAAATTGTTCGAAAACCATTTATTTCGTAAGTCATCATCACATTTACAATTGAGAATATTGGAGTGGCTTTCTTCATGAAGTTTAAGATGCATAAGTGCAGTTATATACAAGTCAAGCAACGAAGGACGTGAGATTTAATGTGGACAATACTAGTATTAGTATTATAGTAATGTGCATTGGCCTACTGTTAATTAGTTTTAGGCCCATATATCGATCATGTTTTCAGTACCATTTCTCAGCTGCTAGGCTACTGTAAGATTATATAAAGCAGACTAATTCTTAGATTAAATATATAGTTTAGGTTCCTCTTCAGTCTAGCTTATTAAACTGTAGGGTTTCTCTTTCACTGGTGCATGCTGCATGGAAAAGATATCCAGAAACTAAACCCTGTCTCCAAAAATGCTGTTTAATTGTATATTTTGTCCATTTTGTTATGTACCGGTATTCAAGTCAAGCCATAATTAGAGCATCTCACTAATGCTGAGAGTATAAAATTAGTCGTGGACTTGAAAAAGGATTTCACATTGATACTTTTAGATATTTCTCAGCTTTCTTGCATGGGCATTGTAGTGACATGGTACCTCAGTCATCATTTTCACTTCTGTCAGGCGTATGATCTGAGCCTGCAGGGAGTTTTGCTGGTCTCAGAGGCTGCAAGATCTCTTTGCAGAATTATTAGTCAACTATTATTGGTGCATGCACACTGTGCACAGTTCATGTTGTGAGTGTACTGATATACACATATTGTAGGTTAGTTGCATAGGACTTTTAATTCTGTTCGCAAAAGTTGTGACATTAAATTTTCAATGTTTATGAAATACTGTACTGTATGTTTAGTACACTTGTACAGTGCTAGTCTATTGGCTATATTCATGTAATCTAAATTTCACCCAGTTTTAAAATTACATGTTGTTTACAAATTGGAGATCAATTAAGATGTCTGTTGTGTATGATATGTGGGAACTTTCAGTGCTTCTGTCACTCAGTACTTCCACTGATTTGTTTTCATTCAAACATACCTTTAAATTTTGTAACTTATTTTTCTCCTTCATGGATACTTTATGGCAACTTTACAGCAAAAGTTTATGTGTTATATTTGAAGAAACTTATTGCACAGAAGTGAAACGTTAAGCCATTTGATGCATGATACCATATGTTTCATGATTTTAAATACTGCACAGTACAAGCCACTGGAATGTTTAGCCCATGCATCCATGCTCATTGTTCTGTGACGGTGTATTGTATGTAAACTGGTATCCATGCAGGTTTGTGTACCAAGAACAACGTAATGCTCCTTTAACTTTATTTACTCTGGCTTTAAGTCCCAAAAGCTGACCCAACGTGGTGCTAGAGTGGCAACTACTGATTATCAGGAATAAGCTGTGTCTGTTGACTTAAACACACACTTCCATTAGCACACTATGGTATCCTGGCTGCTTTCTAAAATTATTTTTGTGCATGATCTTAAAGATATGAAAATTCTGTACATTCATGCCGGGACACTTTCAATTGTATCGTCAATGGACTGGCCAATTTTCTGATGTTCAGGAGGCTAACAAGCTTATTGGGCAACATATACATGTACATGGTTTCAATTTCTGCATTATTCTTTATATTGATTACTGAGGACCTATCAATATACTTGTAATGATGATATGAGGTCTGCATGGTGTCAGTGATACAAGTTAATTATATAGGTTTCCATAGCATGCAGTCCAAAGCGCTGTACTTTCTTAAGACCATACAGGAGCATGCATGATAAACTTGGGTAAGTGGGTACGTACCACCTTCAAACTGCTACACAATATAATTCCCTTTCTTTTGACATTGCGGTGTCCGAGTCGGTCTAGTAGGGCCTGCAATTTATCATGCTCCTTGTAAAGCATTGCTTCCCTGTGTAAATTGGCTGGAATTTACAAGTAAATGTAAATAATAATTAGGAAAGTAGGCTGGTGGGTATGCCTGGCTGGTATCATAATTCCCATTCACACAGCTCAAGTTTTTTTTTTAAATTAACATTTGACTGGAGTGCCACAATTTTCAAGTAAGGTGATAAATTAACACTTAGGCCTAGGTTTAAACAAGTCTAGCTGTCTTAGTTTTTTCCTTTTCCTTTTTCCTTTTTATGCAAGCAGGTACAATTTTGTGAGGTAGGCATACAGCAAATTTGTATTTTGCCAGTTACATTATGACATGTTGCACAGTATACAGCCCACCACGCTATATTATGCCCCTTCAAGTACACACTTTCTTGTTAAATTTATATCTGGCATTGGTTCAAATATTTATGAAGTGGCATAGACCAAAACCAAAATCTGTCGATAAAACAGTACGTTTCGAGCAAGGGAATGTTTCTAAACGTTGCTAACGTAAATGGCTTTAATTTAACGTTACATGTATACAGATGACCAGTAGTCATTTCACGTAAATAGGCCTGCTATATGTGTATGTACTCTGGACGTCCCAGTCGATTCGCCGACGCTTTTACCAAGTACCTGACTCATTTACGAGAGTTTTTGGTACAAAAGTGGTACCAATAGAAAGAAAACAAAATTTTTCTTCAATATAAGTAAAAACTGTGTAGTTTTAAGTAACATATAAACAAATCTGGACAATTTTACGGAACATTGAAAACCCATTTTCAACATTCCATAAATCGGCAAAAAATTCACACTTTTACTTATTCTCGTAACCAAAACTGTACCCAGGGAGTATTTTTGATATCTTCTCTAGTAGTTTGTATGGATTTGATAATCTATTAGTCAGTAATTAATGAGATAATTGGCTTGTAAAGTCATAACTTTTAACTTATTAGTATTCGCAGCCTTATGACGTCATGAAACGTCATGTCATGCATAAAATGTAAGAGAAGGAAGCTCTTTTCGAGCAGTTGCGATCCGACTGGCATAGCTCTCCTAAACTACATGTTTTATCCAGAAATATGCTTAAACATCAGAGCCACCGGGTAATCCTCCCTTGGACTGTTGGACCTCATGTGAGCTTTGTCCTTGGATGTCATCTACAGGAGCGCGTGCCTCGCGTTAGGTTTCGCTTTTTGGCAATAGCATTTTCCTTTCACCGTAGTTTTTTTTTTTCGACCTTCACCATGCATTTTGACAGTCTGGCTCCACTACTGATAACAGTATAGACTTGCCCTGCTTTTAAGGAAGCCAGTCTTCTAATGATTTCTCCCATGAGCTTCGGTGAAACCCATTAATGTTCAAGTATATCATGACGTGTCTAATTACATTCTTATCGCACACGACACCTTCTTCATCTGTCTTGTGAGGCCAGCAAGACTCCCTCTAAGGGATATCTTTCTCAAATGCAACTGTGCGTAATCGTTGAAATGCTTTATGAAAGAGCTGAAGATATTCGTGTCCTTAATTAATTATGGAAACGTGAGGTACACCAATGAAAATGAAGTGAAATACATTGTGATGGCTTGTTTTGTGAAGCGTATTGAGATGTTTGTAACATTTATGCGCTACATAAAAACGCAACTGTTATTATTATCATTATTTTTATCAACTATATTTTTTAGGGGGAAGTAACAATGTTGTTAAATAATTAAAACATCCATATTCTCGGCCTTTCGGCAAAAAATCATGAGCAGTAGGCCTATCTTCTCTTTACATTCAGTGTAGAATGAAACCATACATTTCAGACCAGTTAAATCCACTGCAGTAAGGTTATCTCCTTTTTGGTTTCCCGAAAGGGAAAACTATGGAGCCGCTCTTCTTCACCCTGCAAAACCTTGCGGGGGACCGTGGATTGCAAAGTCGATATTGACTATTACAAGGCATCCAAAAAAATGAGCGACGACGGTTACTTATACCGCATGCTTTTACAATATTGCTCGACACAGTGTTTCTACAAAACAAAAGTCAAAGAATTTTTTCTTACTAAAATTTTTTGGGGTCATCAAGTAGTTAAAAATTTAAAACGTCGTAAATAACTTTGAAGTTTACTGCATTCTTGGAGAAAATTCTCTAAGCCTGCGATTATAAGCCGCACTCGTTGTTGTCTTAGATCAGACTAAAACAATGTACACATATACAGCCACTAATGATTTAGCAATGCGAAACCCATCCGCTTTAATTGTACTCCGTATTTTACATATCTGTAACGCACTACGACTACAAGCAAGTCGAAATGCTTCTCATCTGGCGACAATCGTAATGGAGTTTTACTGTGTAAACTTTCTCCACATACAGTTAACTCAATGAGGATTTACAGTACATTCTGTGTATAAAACAAGAGACCAGTCGATTCTTTGCGATAGACGAGCTGTAGGGTTATTGTGAGGGTGTCAGTGTCATGAAGTATCGTGTGGCCTGTGTAGGCTGTGTTTGCAGTTTGTGGATTTGAAATCGTTTATTCTGTTTCAGAGATGTTTTCAGAATTTATTTTTCCTTGTGTAATAAATGTTGCTGCTTATAGGCGATTGAATTAGCGGAGGTTCCGTAGTAGCTGGTCTTGTTTCTAAGAAGACATCAAAAAAACTTAAGTTTTAAACCTGCAATAACCATTGGTAGAGGTAGCTTGATGTTGCTTGTAGAGAACGGCCACAATTAGTTTGAGTTTGGTTCGTATAAGTTAAGGTCAGGTTAGATGAGGTTTTCATGGCTTAAGTTTGTTGGTTAAATCAGGTTGGCCAAGGCTATATTTCAGTTGTGGCTCACTGACATGTTTTCCGGCTTATGCTGAACACCAAGCAGTTTTCCGGCTTATGCTTAGCACCAAGCTTAAAGGCAGTAACTCGTCACCCCAAACTACAGTCTCAGTATACATATATCAAAACTCTCAATTGGTACAGCTCTTTGATTGGCATCACATTCAAACAATTCATCATAGCTAAATTACACAGCATGGGCACTGAGAGTGTCTTGATTACACATGATGGACTTGTATGGCCGCTGGGACAAGCCATGAAGCAATAAACTAGGATTGTGTCTGGATAAAGATGAGTTTTAGATAAATGTGGGAGGGACTAGAAGTAAGTAGGTTGGGAGAATTGGAACTGTTTGGGATGATGAAAATATGCCTTTAATGGCTGACCTAGGCCACTTGTTACTTGACAATGAGGGAGTTGTCTAGACTCCAATTCATAGGCTTTCTTCTTTGTAGGTCTATATTTTCAGTAGGCCTATGCTAATTACTTGTACTTAGTAAAGTAACCTAAAGAGTGCCTTTGCAAGAATCTTGGTAGGGGCCGTTCAGAATTGGTTTGATATTTTTATATACCTCCGGTAATATGCGGTTACAGCCCTATACTCTACACCCTCATATTCCGACCCCCTTTTGTTCCGACATTTGATCGTAGATGAGCACATGAGTGTCGATACATATAGGGCTGTCGGAATATAGGGCAGTCACCGTAACATGTTATATAGCCTAGTTCCCGCTCGTAGCCGGAGTGAGAAGAAGGCAAAACCCGGGAAAATTTTCAAGGTGACAAAGTGTGTGGGCTACTGCAAATAATAAGTCAATGCAAATAATCAAATTAAGCCTATCTGGGGAAAATCATGGGGGCTTAGCCTTCTTTGGCGACCCCTTGCATGACTACGGATCTGCTAACATACATGTTTTTTATTAACTGGAGAGAACTCTTTGTATTGACTCTCTAAGAGAATTTGCTAGTAGGCGTATAATATTCTCAGTTATTGCCACAGGTGAATACCATAGCCTATTCATTACATACTGGAATGGTTTCGTGGAGAAAATAAACACGCGCAGTATCTTAGGTTGTCAAGTGTTGAGATACTACCCTTCAAGGCCCAGTTCTCTCACCCCAAACAGTACCAATTCTCCTTACCTTCTTACTGAAGCCCCTCCCACAAATGTCTGAAATTCATCCTCATCCAGACACAATCTCAGTTTATTGCTTCAGGGTGAGTCTAGAAAATGCTGTGTAATATAAGCTTTGGCACTCTGCATTGTTTGAAATAGCTGTCAAACAAAGAGCTGAGCCAATTGAGAATTTAGGTACCAGGGTACCAAAATTGTAGTTTGGGGTGAGAGGTTTGGCCCTTTAAGGAGATTTTCTTCATTGCATTGCTTTTCGTGGGGATGTTTAAATTGCCAAGCTATCCAATATTGAACCTGGTAATGCCCCACTCAGATGCATGGACATTTGGGTCATAACTTGCGGTGCACTATCATTCCTCAAGGACCAACGGTGATCTCTAACTGTATCCTTTCGGGAAACGTACATAACTGTGGTTTTGATTCTCTTTTGTCTTAGTAATAGACAAGTTGCACAACCTTACTCGCAGTAAGGAGGCGTAGATAAATTACGTGACATCATCACTGCACTGTTATATATCTCTCTTCGCTATACAGAGTTAACCATACGCATGTACATACAATGACAGAAGCCAACAATGCTACAAAACGTGTATCAAATCAACATTAGGGGAAAAACGTTTATCCCTCTGTACTCAAAGGCGTCGATCCTGTGAGAAGAGATCAGCGCCCCAGCAATAAATATAGTGGAGGGTTAAGCAGATTAAAAAAACCATCTTTTTCTAAAGTCCTCCCGACCCTCTGACAAAGGGCCGTTCGGCGAAACCAAACTTGAAACTGCTTCACGAAGAAGCTGTTACATCAAGCAGATTAAAAAGAACAACGGACAGAATAAACGAAATATACACTGTTAAAAATTTCTGTAAATTTACAGACTTTTTTTAACTTAAACTTTTTGTATTTTACTTTTAATAGAGATTTTCTGTATCTTTACAGACACTTTGTATTGCTACAATAAAAAAAGGTTGTTTAACATGTATTTTCTGTTTATTTGAAAAACCATTTCTGTCTGCTTTTTTAACCAAATTTTACTGCTTTGTAAAACTTTTTCTGTAAATTTACAGAAATTTTAACAGTATTTTGTATTTTTCTGATTTCACATAAATATACTGTCATTTAACAAACATTCATTTTGTTTTTAAGCTGAAAAAGAAACAAAAATAAGCCCAAACAAATAAGAAATAGCCAGAAAATTTTCAATATATAACATGCATCGTTCTGAGAAGTTTCAGTTAAAAAAAGAAAACATTTTTGGCAAATTTATGGCCCTGTTTGAAAATTAACTTACATTTATTATACTGACAATTGGTATACTGATGTCAACTCATCGCCTCATGCACTTGATCGAATTAAAAACGTTTCACAAATTTACTTGAAAGAGTCTGTAAAGTTACCACTTTATGACGTATATCTCATTTTGCATAAATGGGTGGAGCTTATTTTGTAGGCATTTTCCTAACAAAAGGATTGCTGTTGCTTTTAATAATATCTTTTTTGGCGTTTTTTAATCAGGAAGTGATAAACTTATTGTTTACCTTGTCTAGAAATGTTTGCAACCAATGTATTTGCATTCTTTGTCATATTTATTTTAAAAACAATTATTATATTGTACAAAAAATGTGACTTTCCAATTACAAAGTTCCTAGAGATAGCAGTCTATAGCAGGACCACTCAGTGTTTGCCCTTTGGAGGGCGTACTCGTCCATTTGGGACGTTAAGCTCCTTAAGGGAGCAGAACTCCTCAGGGAGTAATCGTTTGGTTTTCGCCCCTTGGCTCTTCGCCAGAGAGTCGTGGGGACTTTTAGAAAAAAAAAATGATTGAAAACAACTTCGTAACGACACATTACGTTGATAAGCAAATACCTGATCTACGTAATGGTGAAGTGTATGTTACGTAATAACATATGAAAGGAAAAAAAGCGATATTATAATAAATATTAAAACGCCGAGAATGAAAACAGTAGGCTGAAAATTCACATAAAATTAAGGTAAAAAAAAAAAAACAGAACAATTCTGTAATTCGATTTTACAGTAGACATTTGTAAACTAATTTACATGCAAAAACTGTAAAGAAAAAACAAACACTTAATGTTTTTTCATGATTACAGTCTGGCTGTTAAAAAAAAACATTTGGTTGGAAAAAAATTTGCCATAAAAATTATGTAAATTTACAGAGAAAATTTTAACAGTGTAACGAAATATGCAGATGGCTTCAGGGCTTCAAGAAAACGTCAATTTAGGCCTATTTTAGATTAATAATACTGCATTTATATTGCTCCATCTATCTATGTGTTGTGTATATGCGTATCATTGTGTGTGTGTATGCATATCTGTTTGTGTGTGTATAGGTACGCGCTTTCTTTCGTGTGGGTGAATAAGTTACAAACGAGTCTGAATGCTTCCATAATCACACCACAATTTCCGACGAGGACAAAGAAACCGCTTTAGCTTTTTAAAACTGATGCGATACATTTTACAGCAAAATGTGAACTTTTTTACTACATGCAGCTTTCAAATGTACGTCATAGGCCTATATGTCGCCCCCTCCCCCACGCCGGCAGTTAAATATTCACACCCTTTCCCCGGAAAAGCTTTCTATACCTTTCTCTTACGTTCTAAGTACAAAAGAAAGAACTAATGTACTCTCTGCTAAAATGATAGTGTGAATTCACTCCATTAGAGTGTTAATTCACTCCGAGAATAGTGAAATTTACTCCAAGGAGAGTACAATTCACTCAAAAAAGAATAAAAACTTGAACTCTTTATATAACGGGTGCTCACGGGGATACTCGTTTTTAAGAGTGGTCCCTTTTATTTTTTTTTGACCATCTCATTTATTCAAAAATTGTTCAAATAGTGCGAATGTTACAAAATCTCAATATTGAAAATGCAGTATTTACATAAAATCTTAGTTATATACAGTTATTTACATTACGTTCAATTTAAAAACTTTGTGCATTTTACATTATATCAATAGTATATATTCGGATCTATAATTTTGAGGTCTGCCATCACGGCGAGCCCTTTCTACACTGGGGTTGGCTATACCGACTTTCTCCAAGACACTTTTTGCTAGTTCCAGTGGATTCTCTGTGTCACTAGTTGGATACCCCACAATCCGGAGATTGTTCCGTCTGGAGAATCGCTCCTGGATATCCAGGAGTGGTCCCTTTTAGGCAAATTCATCAGGAGCAACATTTCTCTCTTGAATTTAACTCTTTCCTCTCTTTGGGAGTGACATGTATTATTTTTACTGTTGTAACGAATGAAATTTTGCACTTTTTATTTTTAGAGTGTAAAATATGGTACTGATAATTGAGCGTGAAACTTGAAAGTTCGAATAATATTACTCAAATCAAAGTTCGGTCCTTTTATTGCAAAAGTAACATGGGCCCAATGGACGCCATAACTTCACGTAGCATTCTCGTGTCTAATTCCTTTAGCTTCATGCCCTCGCCTTACTAGCGTACTCTAGACTATACTGACATATAGACAGGCCCCGGCGCTACTATGCCATGAAGACTAATGTACATTTAACGTCTGCTGAGTAGGCTATTTGTAGGTAACGATTAACAAGCCATGGTTGTAAAGTGCAGTTTTACCATACCTCTTACCCACTTGCTGTAATATACTATCTTTTTCGTCAGAACTGACAGAACTATAAT
Source organism: Holothuria scabra (assembly GCA_037179385.1). NCBI lineage: Eukaryota > Metazoa > Echinodermata > Holothuroidea > Aspidochirotida > Holothuriidae > Holothuria > Holothuria scabra. Next base: position 49,037,652 of record CM074185.1, read on the forward strand.
TTCCGAATGGCCGTTTGATGTATGTGTTAAATTTTACAGCCAGTGTTACATTTTACTTTCAGATTTAATCATCTACACCATATCAAACAACAAAAGTTGAAAAGTGCGAGTCACTTTAATTGAATCCAAAACCCCGGCATGCATCTTGTTTTTTTTTTTTTTTTTTTGAACGTTTGCATGAGTAGCTGTAGCAATTCAGCATACACAAGTAAACCCAATCCGCATACAGCTTTAAAAAAGGAAGCTTTCAAAAAGAAAAGGAACATACAACAATATCCAAGGAGATTCAAGTTCAAGATAACGATTTTGACGGATACCAGGAAACTGTAGTTGTGCATGACAAGTTCTAAACATGATTGTTCGTTTATACTTCAAGAAAGGTGGTTTTCTAGATGTCAGGAAAAAGAAATTTTAAATTCAATTGTCTTTTTATGACCATTCTTCTCAGGGCATAGCCTACCGTTTATGGTGAACAAAGCTTACAGACAGAAGAGGATGCTTGACTCTATGACGTGCACATCTTTCTCTTGTCAGGGGTGAAGATCTTGTAGTGGATGTGGGGGAGGGGAAAAACTATTCCAGCAGCCGGAACCTGAAATCATGTCGGTGACCGGACTCGTCTATAAGCAATCCACCCACCCGAAAGCAAGCACTATATTGGCACGCAGATACAAAACAATAGAGGGGCATCAAATGCAGTGTTATAGATTTAATATATGCTCAAATTAACGTTTTCTAGAAGCCTTACAGTTATCTGTACACCACAATGAATGCTATATTTCTTTATTCTGCATGTTTTTTTTTAATTCTTCTGGAATAATTGGGGGCAACGATATGTTTGCCCCAATATTTTCATTGGTGCTGCCCTCTAAAGAGACGCCCCTGACGCTTGTATTCGAACTCGTCAGAATAACTTTCAATTAAAATGATAATATTATCGCTTCGTCTTTTGCCCAACATGTGTTAATTTGGATTGATTGTAAAATTAAAAGTAAATAACACTGATCCGGAGCACATAAACATAGTAAGAACATAAGACAGAACAACAGTCGTTGCTTCAAAAGAGTCTTGTAAGTTGTTGTTTTTTATTTTTTTTTTTTTTCTCAATTAGTAAACATTTTAAGCAGTTTGAAAACTACACTCCGCTATGAAGTGCACTCTAAAGTCAAAAGTCGGATTAAACTTAGCCACTTTGTAATAGGGTAAAGAGAAAGAATTCACTCCAAGAATAGTGAAATTCACTTTAACAAGAGTGAAATTCACTCCCAAAAGACTGAAAGTCAGTCCAAAAAAGCGAAACTCTCCATTGATGGAGTGTCTACAATCTTTTTCCAAAGTGCTCCCGACCCCCTGGCAAAGGGCCGTTCGACGAAATCCGGAGGTTCAACAGCTTCCCGAAGAAGCATATTACGTCCACTGAACTTGAAGGACAGCATTTGACCAACCTTACGGCCTCAATGACTACAACATACTTCTTAAATGTACAATGCCTTAATAGTAATAAATTTTTCTCATTATCGATGAATTGTGACACCAAGTAGGTTCACAAATCGAAACCACTGAAGTGGAATGGCGCAAATATTATCGGTCGACGCTTCAATTCAAGTATCCATCGAATAATTAGGGTACTACACAAAAAGCAAACGGCCTGTCATACTCTTCCCAATGTAAAATGTTCTGTCGCTAACTCAACTTCATATATTATGTAAAGAATTAGGCATGTGTCAAACAGGTAACAGATCAGACTTCAGCATTTGAGCATGCACATTTTAAGCTAAATATGCAAATGGATTTTAAGCGGCTGATCAGATTGTTAATCATGTAGGGATTTTGATGATGTGGTGGTGGAGTCAGTCTCGGTGTAAACCTGTGTATAGCGAATTTTAAGTCCTTGGCTGTTTTATGAGTGATCAAACTAAGTGCTTAAGGAAGGTCACAAAACGGCATAATGATTTATCTTCCTTCGAGAACAAGATTTTTGTCAGTGTCAAGTACTATGTTTTTTGACATGGAAACACGGTTACAGTAGGTTGGTGAAACCGGGGAACGGTCGAAAATTCCACAATTTGTCAAAATAAGTACAAGGTAGATGTGGACTGCTAGTATGTTCATTAACAACATGTTGTTATGGAGAACTATCGTACTGAAAAAAATCATACGCCAAGTAAGAACAGAAGGCACAAATTACGCCACGAACTACCGAGTTAATTCAACAATCGAAGCTGTAGGCTTTGATAAATTAATTAAATCCCCTCATTTTTTCTCGATGTCTAAGTGCAACTTTCGCAATTCTATACTGGTCACCTTGTGTCTGATTATACATTTTTTTATCCTGTCACGATGCATGTCATCCTTTTCTCCTAACAATTCTTTCGTGCATTGTACCCTTTTTTTCCCCTTTGACATAAAATTAGTCCACCGCACAGAATTTTCTCACTCTGATTTTTCACTTTACTAGCCTGTAGGTTTCATTTCACTCTGACGGGCAATGAAAAAGAGTGGCATTTCACTCGTTAAAGGGTGAAATTGAACACATGCACCCCAAAAGAGAGGAAATTTACTCCAAGAAGAGTGAAATTTACTACAAATAATCGACGTTTCTCGCTTGATGGAGTGCCTACAAGGATCCAAGTGTGATGTTGGACTCGTTAAAGTGTGAATTTGCATTCCTCTTGGAGGTATTTCACTCTTCTTGGAGTGAAATAATGCTCGAATGGAGAAACTGCACACTTTCACTCTGAAAAAGAGGTATCGCGTTCACTCTTTGGTTTATGGAGTGTTGAAGTATTTTAAATAAAATTTGTTTATCCTTACTTGTAAGCCCCGGTCCAGTCTGTAAGGAATACATTCAGAGTAACTTCCGGGTCATAGACCTGTACTTCATGTTTTATTCCAGAGCAACCGAATCGTGTTCCCTCAACAAAAATCCCCCTGTCAGATTTTATCTGGGTAATATATGTTTTCTCAGTCGCTAAATTGGTTTCAATCCCTCCCCAATTCATCGATGACATGCTAAGACCTTATAATTGCCCCAAATAAGGCCTGTATCTTACACTAATATTTGTCAAGTGAGATTAAGCAAATGTTCAAAGCAAGGTCTTTTAGACGCCATAGCGGTGCGATACCCGTTATCGACATAAAAAACCCCGAACTGAACAGAACATTTCATCTAATTCAGTCAAACCGGTAAACCCACAGTTGTTTGTGAGTCTATTACCTATCTGCCTATTTGACACTCAATTTTTAACTAGTTATACAGTTATTCCGATGACTAACGCGTAGAGTTTAGAGGGATTACGTTTGAAGATGGTTGGCGTCATTTTTAAAAAAAAAAATAAACTTCATAAATCTGTTTGACGTCCATCGTGTCACGTAAGCTAGTTATAAAAGGTAATTTGGTCAAGGCTGTTGCTTTTTAATTTTCATTTTCTATTACCGTTAATGTTTTGCTAACACAACTTTAACCGTTGTGTCAGGAGCGTACCTTTCACGCAGGCAACAGATGGGCTGTAAGATGTTTCTACCTCAGATTCGCCATTTGCACATGCGCAGATTAAGCCGAGACGTGCCAACGGACTTTTAGCCGCTGGCAAGCGTGTTAAAGGGCAGGAGCAGTCATTCCAAATTGACGGTAGTGTAGTAGACTGTCCAGTTTCATGATTGGCTGCTGGGAGTCACGTGACAATGTTTTTTTCTCTTCAAATGTGAAATTTACTAGAAATAACTGTTTGGTTTACCTTGAATATGCAATAGTTAAATCATAAAATGTAATGACAGATACTTTGAAGAGAAATAAGACAAAAATTGTGCTATTTAGCCTTTTCTTCGATATAAGGTTTTTTTTTTTGGGGGGGGGGGGGCTGCTCTTTACCTTTAAACAAGCGAGGATTTTCGATGGTGTGGTCGTGAAGTAAGTGCTAGCGTTAGTCTGCGCAGCTGCGTTTAAGTCTGGGACTATTTTATGAGTGATCAAATCAAGTATATAAAGAAAGTCAACATTCAAGTATATAAAGAAAGTCAACAGAACTGCCTAACGACTTCGAAAAGAACATTTCCTACATGCCTCAAATAGGCGGATTATTCTATTGGAACACCGTAAAGTTTGTGAAATCGGGGAAATAGTCGAAATTTCCTCTTCGTGAAAAAGTCAAAATAACTGCGTGGCGGATGAAATGCTGTATAACGTTAGTATTGTTCGTGTGTAATACAGTAGCATCACACTGAAGATATTCATACGCCGAGCCAAGAAAGAAGGCACGAGTTCACTTGACAAACTGAGCAAATCCAATAATCGAAGCTGTATAGGCTTCGATTAATAATTCGCGTATTCACCTGCGAGACACAGGTTATTTTTCTACAAAGGTCTTTCAACCTTTGATGGTCCAAATAAGGCAGTCTTGGAAATTGTTTAAAAGTTCTGCTTGTGACCTCTGATGGCCTTTCATGGATAATACTTGAGGTGACCTCTGATGTCCTGACATGACCCATAATTTTTATAAAAGAAAAAAATATGTCCTTCCCGTTCTGGTGCTTAAAAGCCATTTCAAAAATTTTTGCACTTTTACCACTCGTGCAATTGTTTTCTTCCTCTCAACATGGTCAATTTTCAAACGAGGTATGCAGCGTGTCCATTATTGCTGTCATAAGATATCGCATTTCAGGTCATTTAGGCCTGTTTGTAAACAAGTGATTGGGGTGCAAAATGTTTCCGCCCGGATGGGGTAAGGAAATTTTTCAAGCAAGTAAATGTGTAACAAGGATAAAACCCAACTTTAAAAGCCTGTGGGGTCCAAAATTGGGATAAATTGAACAAAATTACAAAATATTCGTTCCATTACCTCTGGTAACCTCAGATGAACCCTTTCTCTACCAAAAACAATAAGCTTCTTTTACTTTGTATAAACATTACAAATTCATGCAACAAAAATGAGTGCCCTCATTCCTATCTTGAGATACCGGTATATAGTTTTGGATCCCATTATACCGTTTTTACGGTTTTACCACTGATTATCTCAAATGAGCTCTGTCAAACACCAAAAACGATAAAGTTCTTCTTCTTAAAAGATGGATTTAAGGTCACATCAGGTTTTGATTTGTTTGAGGGATACTTCTAGTGAATTTCGCATTGGAATCCGATGTGAGAGATAAGAGCAAGTAAAGTTGTCACATTTTCAACAAAAAATGCACGTAAAGCAAGCACATAGATATAGTCTTTCCTTTTCCTTAGAATTTACAACCAATTTTCTCCTCAATGTTCCCATTTTTTCAGAATGTGATGGCATATGTGGCAAGAGAACTTAAAAAACTTTGCATTCCCTCCTAAGAGGGAGGTCTTTTCCCAATTAAGTGTAAGGTCAAGGCAGCAGCCTGAAAAACAAGGGGAAACAAAACCATGCTTTGTCAATGTGAGCATATGATAAAACCTCTGCTGCCCTCAAACTCACTTTGAAACACAGATGTAGTGAATGCAGTTACTGATATCTCGTGAAAACATGTCCGATTTAAATTGAAGTTTGACCATTCTGTGTAGATTTGGTCCGTCTTCCACATATGAAAATTATATTGTAGCATGAACTTCCACTTTGACATGAGAAAACCTGTATAAAATATGAAAAGTGTCAAATATTCCTATTTTGAGATATCATGTTTACAAACAGTGTCCCAAACACACACATACTTGTTCATGGCACGGATTAGGGACATGCACAAATATGTGAAAAGTGGGAACATCCTCTTTCTCATAGTGAATCGGGGACAAATACAGTTCTACACACCGCAGCATTGGGGATACCGAAAAGTCAAGTCACAGGATGATGACTTAAAACATCAAAGAGGGGAATTACCTCAGAAAAACCTGTAAAGTTGTATGCACTTACTTAACACTCCTCTGTGCATTAATTTGGACATACTAGAAACGGGGATATGTCCAGTTCGCGTCGTAACCCCAGTTACATGGTTATAAGGCTGTGTGTGACCCTACGACACACCCTTTACAACCCCTCCGGGTCCTCCCCACACACACATACTACACACACACACAATCCACGCTGTCCTATATTCCTTGTCAATCTGCTTCGGCAAGGAATGAAAACTAATGTAGGATGTTTTTATTTACCCACCAATCAACTCGTTTGCCTAGTATAGCGAATTGTACGGATCACTGTGATTCAGTTTTCACACTCCTCTCTGAGGAGCCGGGTCGTTGAAGTTACATTGATATGGTTTCCATGTTTCTTAAGCATCAAACGTAATTGGATCAAACGGATTGACAATAGCCCATTTCCAAATTTAACATTTTTGCTCACTGGTGATACGTTATGACGTCAAGTGACCAACCTACTTTCGTTAGGGACGACTGTAAACCTTTAGAATTAGAAACTTTGATTCGAAAACTTCTTCAAAAAGAAAAACCTGAAAAAGATACAAACTGAACAAAGATATACGTGTGCTTGACAACTAAACTAAATATTTCAATTAAACAAGTTAGAATAGAACCCGGACTCTCCTCATGGGAGTCGGTTTTTTGTCTACCGAACGTTAACGGGGTTTTAAGGTAAAATACACATGTCTGCATCTTTCCTATTTAACTGGGATATTTCAAGTATGTGTCGTATGTTAAAGGGGGTGTCGGGGAATTTTAATAGGAGGGGCCATGGGTGGTGTGTTCCTTTTTTCCTTTACCTTCTTTCCTTCCTCTTTTCACAATTTCTTGCAAATATAGGTGGCGGTCACGATCTGTCACCCCTGCCACCCACCTGACACCGCCCCTATGCATGCTAACGTTTAAGACTAGTCGAAAATGTAAGATGAATGTAATAAATAATGTTATGAAGTTATTGATTTCCTCAATTAACTTTTCAATTCAGTTATTTTGTTGTGGTTACGAATAAAGAGTATTTCCTTCTAGGACTCATCATAATTTCGAAGTAGCAATAAAAGTCATCGACGTTGAAGTTTCAAGCGTTTATTTTCAAACGTAGTTCAATCAATGGTAAACCCTCAGAAACGAAACATTAAGCTAACTTCATTCATAAAGTGTTTCACCAATATGAAAGTAATCTTGAGCGTCGACTTCAAATTCTTTAACATTTGAAACCTGTCAATTTTATTGCATTTTTACCACCTTTATGTATTCATTGTATTCCGTATATGCAGGCTTTCTTAGTTTATTATAAACCTTCTGCTATAAGAATCTGATGCTGTTCTTTTCCCAACGACAAGGCCATCTTCGTTATGCCATATTGTGAAAATTACCAAAAGAAAGGAAAGCGCTGGAGTGTTAAATTAAAGTTTGGGATAAGGACGTTTCTCTACCAACAGTGCATTAAATATTAAATTACCATTGACAGGTAGGACAGTTTTTGACAGCGTGGTATCAGTATCGGCTAGTGTCTTCTTCGAACCATAGCCTGAATAAATTACCCGAATCGCTCAATTGTGTCTGATGATAACGTAAAGAATGAGAAAGCAGACTCATAACAGAATAACGTCACTTTCAAAGAGAATATTGTATCGGCCATCTAATATGCGTAACGCAACGAATCTCATATTACAGAGACCCACCAATACAGTTTTTACAGACACGGATCGCACCACAGGTCCTTAATGCAATTTTGGATACCGGTATTTCATACAAGTTTTGTACGGATAAAGTACCCACTCCTAACCAGCCGGTTTCGGTGAATCTCGAAGATCCAGTGCTCCAAATATCTGTAACATTCTACCGATCAGTGATCACTTGGCTAGGTTAGGTTAAGTTAGATGAAGTTAAACCGGGTCCAGTTTTCAACCAATTGGAAACTTAGTTATAATAGCACGGTACCGTGAAAGGCTCTGATTGACGAGTGCGTCAGTTCCACTTCTACACGCTAAGACGTGTCAAGGGATTAAAAGTGTTTTGCCCCCAATTTGGAAACTTGTCACAGTGCTAAGTACACATGCTCAATTCCTAAACATTAAGAGTTTAATTCCTAAATGTGCCTAGGGTGTAATCGTGTTTCCGAAGTGGAAGAAAGAAAGCGTTTCTTTCCTAAGTACTTTCTTCTTAGAGTGCAAATTTGTTTCTTTTGACTCTCTTTGCATGAATACAGTCCTCATGAAGAGCTGGTATTCCTAGTATCACTGTCAAAGTCAAAACAATAGAAAGAAGTCAAATGATAGAGGGAAAAAACGAAAATATCTAATGTATGCATGGAGAAAGTTCAACTCATGGTATGAATTCAAACTAGTTTTTAAATAAAGCAGGTGTTAATTTTAACTGTTGATTTCTCTTTTATCGAATTGTTTAGATTTGAGAATCCTCTCCTACATGAGATATCGATCATTAACTTGTAGTTGTGCTCAGCACTGTAAAAATCATGTTGTAAGAAGCGCAAATAATTCCGTCCTCAATAGTCTCGTTACAAACTACAATATCTCTGAAACGACTCACAAAGTGTGTTTGCCGACCTCACAGGCGTACTGGAGCATTTCAGTTGGGGGAGACTTTTTGCCGGGAATATGTAATTATGCTAGAAAAGAATATCTAAGTGGAGCGCCACTGGCGCGGCCGGAGTGTAAGCTACAAAAAATGTTACAAATTCGTACCCCTCAAAACAGTCGAAAATGGCATATCCCAGGCTTATAAGGGGAATCTATAAGCACTCGCTATTTTGATACATATTAAACAGATAGAATGCATCACTACCAATGTATAATATGATACTGTATATTTTCATTTGAAAAAAAAAAACTATTTAACAGAATTGAAACATGCTAAATTGTATTTTACTCTATTGCAACTCTTGGTTAAATTCAGTGCATGTTAGACTGATGAAATTATGTGACTGGCCGAACTTTTGATTAAAAATGATCTAACTTCTATTTGTCCAACATTTTGAAGATAATGTCACGTTACAAGGTGGGTTTAAATAAATTTTCTGGCAAAATTTTAAGAAGACGTTTTCAGATTGCATCATTATAGTTTTAAAAAACAAATTACCCGTTTTTCTTAACCATTGCCCGAATTCCTCTCAAGGGGAGAATAGATGGCAAATTTTTGGAAATTGCTCCTGAACACCCTTCCGTCTGTCCTTTGAATTTATGTGGCATTTTTCAACCTTCGTTCGAATATTTTACCATTTCGGAAATTTTTTTTACAAGACTACAGTATGAAGTGCATGGGGATGAGGATAATTCTTGGGCAAATCCTTGGAAGAATTTGGATTTTCAACTGTTTCGGGAAATACTTGTGAAAGACTGTGATTAGTAAAACTCGAGAAAGTAGCTTTTTGGGCTGCTCGAATATGTCTAGCGATATTTTCTTAATCTCACTGATCTTTTGCTCACATTGAGTAAATGATTCCTATTGTTTTTGGTGGAGGTCAAAGGACATTTGGGGTCACCAGAGGTCAATTGGTAAATACCTTGGAAATTGCTTATGAACACGATATATCCAGGAGGGAAAATGGGAGTGATCTCATACTTGCAATGCAAATTGCCCATATTAAGTAGATGATCTTTTTGTTTTTGGTGGAATCAAAGGTTATTTGGGGTCACCAGAGGCAAAAGGTCAAACTCTAGTAAACTCTGAAGGGTAACCGTGAGGGATATCATACTTGGCATGTAGATTGTCCATATTAAGTAAATTATCCCTATTGTTTTTGGTGGATGACAAAGGTCATGTACGTGGGGTTACCAAAGGTCAAAACATCAAAACCTTTGAAACACTGAATCTCAAGAAGGGTAATTGTGAGGGATCTTATACTTACCATGTGGATTGCCTGTATTGAGTAGATGATCCCCTTTGTTTTTGGTAGAGGTCAAACGTCATTTAGGGTCACCAGAGGGGCAAAAAATCAAAACCATTTAAACAAGTTCCAACTCAAGAAGGGTAACTGTGAGGGATATTTGGTATGTGTATGCTGATTTTGCCACAAATATAGAAAGATTATCATGAAACTTATTTCCTACTATTAAATGTAAGTTCCTGCAGTATCTTTGTCAGTAACATGTGAGTTCAAACAAAGCTGTATGAGGGTCATTTTAGGCCATAGTTTGAAAATACTAGAGAAAGTTTCTGTGCACACAAAGTAGAGGACTGTTGTGACTTCATAAGTGTAACTTTGAACAGATCAACTGCTTTGTGTGATAAACAAGAAGTTCTTTTAAGCAGCTTCAACATTGTCTCTTGATAACGAAAAAGAAAACTTGAAGACAATATTACATTTAATATCAAGGTTTATTATTTGCAAACCTTATGCTGCTAGCTGTCCTCATAAGGACATGTAAGCATCCATGAATTGGAAATTGGACTTGGTTAATTAAATATAGGCCTACCACGGGTTATCAGTTTTATAAAAAAGAACTAAATCACTGGTCATTGGATCAAATACACTTGAGCGTGTATCAAGGCAGATTGTTAATTGGATGAATCAAATTGTAACTGACAATGCACCTCTATTCAAATTGATCACTGTTATATGACCTAATTTATCACAGTTGATTGCCAGTACAAACCACAGTGTCTGGACAAAAAAAATCCAACAGCCTGTTGAACCAGGTGCTCAATGGACTAAGCCTTTTGCTGAATAAACAGTGTCTGCCTCTTTTTAGCCTTCTGAGCTAGGCTTATTAAAGTAGTTCAGGTAATCAAAGCAAGCTTTATACTAATGCCTCCTGTGTATCAAACCAGGGAAACTTGTGTGTTGTATTCATAAGTAGACAAAAAGCAAAGTTAAAAGTCTTGTTAGATTCTGGGTTAATAGGTTAATCAGTTTGTGTTAATTTTCAAGGGTATCATAGCCATTAAGAGGGGCATTTGTCAAAATATAAAATATAAAGAGCTGCCCCCAATAGCTAAAACTTGAAAAAATTTAAAGTGCTATAACTTCGATTAAAATAAACATGTTTATTTCTTTATCAAGTTATTAGACTCAACAAAATACAAAATTTCGTTTTGAACTTGCAGCTTTATATCCATATGAGAGTTTTTTCTTGTTGTGGAGGTCAAAGGTTATTTGGAGTCACAAAAGGTCAAAACCTTGTAGACATGGTATTTGAAGGAGGATAAATGTGAGGGATATCACTCTTAGCTTGTGAATTTTTCATATTTAGCATGTTGATGGCCATACGCAGTAGGGTAGGTGACCCCTATTGTTTTAAGTGGAGGTGAAAGTTCATTTCGGTTACAAGATTTCAAAAGGTTATGACCTTGCTAACATGATATTTCAAGTAAGATGTCTGTGTGGGATTTCTTGTTTGTCATGTGGGTGATTCATGTTTGTTACAATATATATCTTATGGTAAGGAGTAACTAAGCCTTTCGGCTTTCTAGTTCATGAAAATTGTACCGCGACTATCACCTCTTTTTCCTTTTTAGGAAAATACGGTAAGATTTCGGGTACGCAGTAGAAATGTTCTGGAAAACCATCCCATTTTTTTAAAATATTAATGGCGTTCTGATTTTGTTCTAAATTCCTGAGTGACGGACCGAATTTTAGGCTTTGCTGACTTGTTTTGCTGTAGTCGGGGTAGTCTGCCCATGTCCTATATTTTTGTGTATTCAAACGTGAGTTCATAGTTGAGACACAAGGTGCGGAACAAACAGGGCCCTTCATCAGTGTGTACAAAACACAACGCTGGCACGATCTTCTTGCACCCTTTCATGCAGAAAAATGCACAAAACTTGCGGCTGTGTAGAGTCTATAAAGTAATGTTAGGACAAAGAGGGAGCAAAAATGGTTCAATATCTCTAAATCGGTGCGTGGAACAACCAAAGATGACGAAGCTTATTTAAATATAAATATATATATATATATATATTTATATATATATATATTTATACATATATTTATATATATATATATATATATATATATATATATATATATATATACTTCATACCTTTTGGCTGTTTAATTTATCTAAATTCTAGCCTTCCGCTATTTATATCTCCTCGGAGATCCAGCCTCTCAATTCTGTAGCACCGTTTATTTACAGTTTCTCAGTAATGTTTATATATATATATATATATTTATATATATATATATATATATTTATATATATATATATATATATATATATATATATATATATATATATATATATATATATATATATATTTATATATATATATATATATATTTATATATATATATATATATATATATATAGGTCGAAAAGAGGTAGTAAAAAGTGCTTAAAAGTTTGCGGAAAACTCCACGACGTTTCGGGTATAAACCCTTCATCAGGTGGCAAAAACCAAACTGAACAACCAACAGTAACAATTGGACACGACAAACATCAAATCCGAAGCGATCGCTGTAAAAACAGAACCGGACGAAAGTGACTGTCAGAAAACATGAGTGCGAAGGATGAAACACAAATCAAAAAAAGAAAAAGAGCGTCCTGGATGAAAAAATGCACGTAGATATCGAACATGTTCTTAAAAAAGGGAAAACAGGAGACAAAAACTAGCTCCGGAAAAAAAATTGTGAATAAGGCCTACACAGAAAAAAATGAGCACGAACGGGTAAGTGTAAAAGGAGTAAAAACTGGTACAAAAAGGGGGTGAATATTATAAAAGGTCAATTCTAACGTTAAGCCCGTGTGGAGCGAGAGTACCTAGCCTCATGATCAGTCGGTTTTCAGCACTAAGGCGGTCACGATCGGAGCCTCGGCACATTACAGCTGCCGTAACGGTTAAATGCTGTATTGAACAAGGTGAAGGGGGATTGAAATGTGCAGCCACCGGGTATCCATGGAGATTCTGTTTGATGGACCTAAGGTGCTCGGTGACTCGATCCGCGAGGCGGCGCTTGGTCTCTCCCACATACAACGAGTTACATCTCCCACAAGCTAAAATATACACTACATTTGAGGAAATGCAGGAGAATCTTTGTTTGACAATAAAGCTGTTGCCGTTGGGGCCAGAAATGTTGACGAGGTCGTGTTTGCCGACAACTGGACATGTATTACACCTCGGACGGTTACATGGAAAGGTACCAGCCGTGTCGTCGAAAGGAGTTTGTGGGTGGGAAGCCCGAACTAAATGGTTGGCTAAATTTTTCTCAACTCTAAAGGCAGTGATGGGGGGTTCCGGGAAAACATCACGGGTTGAGGGGTCTTGTCGGAGCAACTTAACATTTTTGTGGATAGCGTGTAAAATAGGACGGATCGAAGGGTGATAAGAAATAACTAAAGGAATACGTAAATTGGTACCAGATATATATATATATATATATATATATATATATATATATATATATATATATATATATATATATATATATATATATATATATATATATATATATATATATATATATATATATATGTATTTATGCCTATCAACAACGATTTTAAAACTGCCCAAATTTCGATTTCTTTAAATCGATAAAAATTGTACGGTTGTTTTGAACGTTATCTCCGCACGGTTGAATTTGCGTGGTAGGATTGTAATGCATCATAGGAGATATTTGAAAACTCGCGACAAAATATTCTTCCGATCGGATGAAAATTAATTTCCCCGAAAGCGTTTATCCCCTAGCTGGTACCACAGCTTTCTAATTACGTTTTCGTCAGTTCCCCATCCCTTAATTCCCCTTACGCTCATCTTCTTGTTTATCCACGTAGTAAGAAAATTAACCTCAATTGGGGACTTCTCCTTTACCTGATCCACCTTTGATAGAAAAAATATGTCCTGCTGGACGGCAGTGGGAAACCAATGTCTAATTGTCCCCAATTTGGTGTGAAGACAGTCAGTCCAATGGAGCTCTTCCGTATAATACCTACCGTTTCTGTCACGGGTGTGCGAAGCAAGAAACTTGGGAAATTTTTGTTAAATCATATGATTGCATTTATACGTAGCACATATTTTATTCAGCTTCTTAGATCATCACAATATTTTATCGGCATCATTGACAGCAGGGACTGGTATCACGATTAAAATATTCATTGTAAGGGGATCATTTGTGTAGGAGTTGATACCACTGCTAGATTGAGCGTTGAAACGGATGACATTTTTGTTTGGAATATGCCCCATCTAAACTTCTTGTCATCACACTTTTCGCGAGTTGGTTATGACAGAGCACAGAATAAGTAAAACAGCTGAGTGACGATATTTTTTCGCGTACATTAATGACACCTTCTGTGAGTTTACATGATCTGTACTGGAAATACCTGACGAAAGCCTTAACGAAGGAAGGTGCTTTACTAGGGATTCACCCTACAGTTGTCTGTTTGGAAAGTTCAATGAAGTCTCTTGAGGTGTAATTTCTCCCACTCAGTAAGACATGTGACAGCTTAGAGCGTAATAAATTACACCTTTAACGGACATTAATGATCGTGCAGGAATATATGTCAGTAGTCACATGTCAATGCTTCGTTCGTTTTCCGCGCGAAAACAAGCTAAACTTTGAAAGACAGTCATGTCATTTCATGAAAACTCTAAAGATCTACCTAGTAATCAAGCGTTACGGCAAATCCCAATATGATATCACGCTCTAATTCCAAACAGAAGAAACTTGAACAAGACTTAAGAAAATCACTAAACAATATAAGAGGGCCTGTGACTGTGGATAGGGAGAATTGTCAAAGTAATATGATTAAAGACACACACACAAACAAGCGCCAAAAGAAAAAAAAAAATTACGCCTATTCTACTCACTGAATATTTACAATAGATAATATATTTTATGATTAGAGAAGAAAACAATGACCATTACAATTTGCTATTGCCGAATGACGAGGAAAATGCCTTAAGAAAAGCCCACGCACAGTCATCATTAGAATCATTAGTGATATCCATTGTAAGAGGCTTTTTGTTACAAAGTGAAAAGATTCTTTGTGACATACATTTGACTAGATTTGATAAGCTATAAATGGCAAACACAACTACGGTTACGGAACCTTTTACTCTTTATTACCGAGGTGGCAATGTCTGAAATAAAAGTTTATTCAAGTATTATTCCGTGTCTACACAGAATAAGAGTTTCAATTATGTATTATACCTTAAAATGATAAAAATATTTTGAACTTCAAGTTAAAGTGATAGTTTCCAAAGATCTGTAGATGAACTGTATCCCATTCTTGTCAGCATTTTGTTGCTTCTGCACAGTGGCGTAGCCAGGATGGATTTTATTTTTTGGGGGGTAGGGGGCTAGGTAACAAGTGGGGGGGCTGGTAATTCCGAAAGTCAGGCGCGGCAAGACTAGCTAAGCGGAGCGCCAACATCAGTTGGCGCGGAGCGTAGAAGAAAATTTGGAGTTTACAAACCCTCCAAGTGACTGGAAAAGGCATTTCTCACGTGTTTTAAGCTAGATGTACCCAGCCATGAAATACAAATCTCATGTCTGCCACTTCTCAAAAAGTGTAATCAAAAAGTCAATCTATGAAAAATGATAATATACATACACTACTTTTTAGAGACCCAAAATCTGGGCAATTCTGATCTGTGCCAAGGCCTAGGGGATGAAACTAAAGGGAATCTTTATCTCCCTTTCCCTTGGGAAAAATTGTGAACTTCATGAGAATTATAGGTCGAAATGCAGCAATATTTGAATGGGTGTCCTACTCTGAAATACATTCTTTGGGTTAGATTTGCTAGATGCAAATGGTGCTACGTTCGGCAAAACTTTGAACTGAACATAAGCCTACGTTTTAGAATTTACCTATCTGTGGAGCATGAAAAATTTCGAAATACTCATTTCATAGTCTTTGTAGAGATTTTACCAGTGACATACATACTACCAAAGAAACAATGTTTTCCGGTTTTCAGTCTACATGCAAAATGGTGCAGTATTTGTTCAGTCTTTGGTTCATTACGTAGTCAACACTAAAATACTACGAGTAAATCTCTCAAAATATGTAAACCGCAAAGCAGAAGTATGGATCATGCGGGAAACACATGAAATCCGAACCTTGTGGACATTTTACCTATCCGCCCGGACGCGAGTGCAAACTAGTAAAGAGAGGACTTGTCGAAAAAGTCGTTCCACAGTGGCACTTGTCATGGGAAGGAGTTAGGCACGACATAGGCCTACTTGTTAGGGATGGAAGGCAAGAATTATTCGAAGGCAGTACCTTACCCTTAAGGCATATTTTGTGTATGATAAAGTAAAGGAATGATCGTGTGGGAATGGTCTCCAGTGTATGATTGCCTTGTTTTCAGTAAATTAACCAACCATCTGAAACGCAGAAAAGGTCTTTACCGAACAAAGTCACATTCGAGTTTGTCGTCGAAACGTTCGTTTCATGTTCGAAGTGTAATGCAATAAACGACAGCGCAGATGATATACGGTATCTAATTAAGTGAAAGTAATCATTTTGAAGTTATTACTTGATTTCATACGTGCACACAATTCTTTTTTTACACACATTCATGCATGTTTTCTTAATTGTTACACATTTTGTTTATTTACTGTTTTTGAAGGAAATACTTCAAAGTTTATTTCCGTTCAAACATTTAATTTTTTCTCAATTACTGTATCGTCAGGAGGCGAAAAATCTGGGGCGTCTGAAGAAAATCTGGGGGGCCCAGGCCCCCAGCCCCCCTCCCTCGTAGCTACGCCACTGCTTCTGCATCGAAGACAAAAGTATTCAAGAGCACAGATTTACAGCTCTCTCGGGCTACGTCACTCATTCATTCAGTGAAAACACCTGTTTGAGGACAAAATTGGTAGACACAACGCGTCGGCATGAAGTTTAATAAGTTACATGACAAATGCTCACTTTCCTTCCAAGAAATATAATGAACATGTAAATTTCGCATCCAAAGACGACGTACTGTGTTACGATACATTTTTCAGGGAAGCTTTAGAAAGTTCTGTTCTGCATTGGTCTACAATAATGGACGCGTTACAGCATATCTCCCAGCCGCGATCATTATACTGTATGAAACGAACTCTTCGATTTGATATCCACAAATCAATTAGTTATTTAAGATACATGGTAGCGTCTCCATGGGAAACATTTTGCGGATCCATTACTCAAGACGGTGATGTTGATGTAAATGCTTTGTAGATGTACTCAAGGGGAGATGGTTTGATTAAACAAACTGAAAGTGAGATGGAATAAGACCCATGATATAAACAAAGTGAGCAAAGTAGTTTTACGAAAGTGAACAGGAGGCACATTTTATTTATATAATTGAAAGAAATGTTCCCGCCGCTGGTGTCGCCTTAGAGTGGGTCTTAGCTCGTAAATCATGATCATTGTTTAAAAATTTCATTTTAAGCTGAAAATTATGGTGAAAGTGTACTCGTGTTTGCCATTAGCTAGTTATCGTTTGTCTTTGTTAAAGAAGTAAATTTTAAAGCAAAGACGGCAGAATCTCCAATTGGTGTTTAGTGAATCATTCGGTAAACTGTATGGGGCGGGATGTGCTACCTAAAAGTGAAGGGGTGAGAGGGGGAGATTGGGGAAAGTCTTCAGCTCAAAGCACAGAATATTGTGGTGTGGAAAGACAAAATCTCCGCCACGTACTCAGTGGAGATGAAACTATGTCGAGAGAGGGTAGCACACTAAGGACAACGACAAATGTTGGATGGGAAAACTTCTTTGCGCGCAGAGCGAAACCGAGGGAGGTACAAGGGTCATTAGAGAATTCATCCGCATGAAACTGGTCGCCATGAATTAGCCAATAACGTCATGACTTGATCGATTTTTTAACGGTAGGGAGTCGTAAATAACAAAGAGATTTCTATCATGTGTTCACAGCCAATGACCAAGGGTGTACCAAGCTGGTGATTGAAAAGTATGCTCGTTTGTACTTTTTAACACGTGTTTTGTTAATTTCAATAATTAAAGCGATTTGCCTATAAATATTTAATTTTTGCCGCATTTTTTATCTCCATTTTGTTGCTTAACTTCACTTAATCTGAACCGATTTTAATGGTTCGAGATTGTTTTGGTAAGTAGTGTAACCTGGTACTGAATTCGATTTTAGTCACCTTATGCATGGACAAACAAATCCATTTTTAAGAATCTTTTTAAGGTGGATGCCAGTGTCCTATGCTTTCTCAAAAAAAAAAAAAAAAAAAGAAAGAAAAGGGAGGGTCATTTCACTGATGGATTGGGAAGTAAAGGTCTAAGTATAAATATCCACCCTTTAAGGGGCAGCTACCGTTAAAATATCGATCAAGTCATGACGTTATTGGCTAATTCATGGCGACCTCTGGATGAAAAGTATGTCTCAAGTGAGGTATGTAATTTATTTTTGGGTTGGCCTAACTTGGGGCAACTGGGCAGCTAGGGACAAGGATAAGATTTGATGAGGTAATAAACTACCCCCTCATTCCACCCGTATCGCCGCCACTATGCGTACTGCAGATGTCAGAACCGTGGTCGTTTGAAGTAGTAACATGACAAAGACCATGTCACAGAAAACAATAGACTGACTTCATTCAAACGATGCAGCTTTGTATGTATGTATTTTATCGATTGTGTTCTTTGTTAAGGTTATGTTTAGGTTGTGATTAGCGCCAGTTGGGTAGCCAGATATTTTTTTTCAGGTGGGGGCACCATAATTTTCCGAATATTTTTAAAGTATGAACAAGACGTAATTTGCGGTTCGCAAAGCGCGCCAAAATTTCTACCCTCTTTAAGCAAATTTTTGAAAATCTGGAGGTTTTACTGGAGAAAATTTTAGATTCTGGGTTTACTACAGAGGAAAATGTGACAAGTTCGGGAAAAACGGAAGAATCTGTATAACTTGTTGACAAGTCTGAGATTGCAAGGCACTGAAGATCATTGTTGCCACAAAATGTTATCTAAGGTCTCCGATGACATTTTAAGAATTAATAGTTTACATTGGACAAAATTTCGGGTTTCAATAACAGAAAATTAACGAAAAAAGGGCAAGGAAAAACTATACGTCTTGATGATCTGGTGATTTTGTCATTTCCAGAATTTGGGAAAGTTTAACAAACGGATTTATGAGCAAACACAACTGTATTACAAACTGCAAATTGCTGCTCGCGAAGCGCGCGGAAAACGTTGCATCTTTGAAGTAGATTTTTTCAAAAAAGGACCTTCTTTAAGAGAATTCGGAAATTCACGAAAGAAGAGTTGAGAATGCCACACTGTAGTTGACTTGTTTCATGAGTGGCTAATTTCCGAATTGTTCACTTTTCCGAGCCAGGGGAAAACCGCCTCCTGTCCGGCTGTGGATACGCCACTGATAAAATCTACCGTTGGGAAATTCCAGTGCTGCACAGAAGCTGCAACTGTCAACCAATTAATTAGATGTGAATACTGGCTATATAATGTATATGTGGTGTTTATGAAGTGAGCTTCCGTTTCCTCCCTGGAGCGATAAGAGGTAACCAGGCAGAGAAGGAGAAAGTAACAAAAGGTAAGAAGGAAAGTGTCATAATGTCCATGGAGTGAAGTTGGTGACGAACCTTAGAGATGCATGGTATTAGCCCATAGCTATCGACTGCTGTGGCAAAATTTCCGCATTACTGCCCACAGAAATTTGTGAAAACAACGGTAATGTGCATAAGAGATTCCACTCCCTTGAAATTTGGACAAACTTATTTTGTCCTTGCTTGTGAAAAAAATGACGCAAAGAACTCCACATTTCCCCGCCTAATTACCTTCTTTAGAATGCATTGCACAAAACAATTATTTCAACGGAAGGGATGTCTCTAGATTACGCATTCCCCTTGCACTTTCCTCACACGCCCACCTCACACGATCTCAATACTCGGGTTTAATTCCTGCTATAACGCCAATTCACATTTTTAACATCGACACTTCACGTAAGAATTAAAATTACTCATTATATCGCTTCTTGATAACGTATAAAACTTTGCTTCATTGATCCACCGGCTACAAGGAGACTGTTTTAACTGAAATTTGTTTCCTGCAGGCAATATTTCATTTCCTTATTGCATTTATTTCTAATATTTATTGAATGACCTTTGTCCCGATAAAAGTCCATAAAGTGCGACAAGTTGTTTTCCAACGAATTAGAGAGGTTTTACTTTCAACAAGGTGTTATATGATTAAGTGGTGATTAATCTATATGTGACATTTCTTTTAAACTCACTGTGTTTAGAAAATAGAAGAAATGGGTAATGGATTTAGCCTCAGGCAGTTTTTTACCAGTTTATATAAACCAGTATGGTATTGATAGCAGAACTTTTGAATTCACCAAAAATGGAAATACGGTTACTTTAACACGGAATTGAACGTTGCAGCAAAGTGAAGACAAAAGATGACTGTTCTGTGTTTTATTTTTCATTAAAACTAAAAAAAAACTCAAAGGTTAAAATTCATGACAGCTACGTTACAAATAAGGAAATGATAACAGCAAAGCAAAAGAACTAATATCGGCAAAAAATAAAAACAGGATATAATTATTGTTCGTATCAGCAACTTATTTAATTCCATATAAATTCAACTTAAATTCAACTTTTGTACACAGTCAAAATGTGTTTGTGAATTTAACACGTTTTTGCCCCCACGTTGTAAATACGTTCAAATTATAAACAATAAATGTTGAATTTTTGGTATTGAAACGTGTTTTAAAACGAAATGTTTATGAATAAGATATGCGTGTTTTGCTTTTTAATATGTTTAGAGAGTGCTAGAAAAGCGTTTAGTTCCTAAGCACTCCATCGTGTAATGGCGCCAGTAATCAACACTGCAAAAAGTGTCTGTACATTTACAGAAAATAAAATAAAGAAAAACAAAAGAATACATTAAAATTGCTGTCAGCTCATTGGCAGCACTTTTTACGTATTTGTTTGTATTTCTTAATTTTTCTTCTGTTACTATACAAAAATTTTGTAACATTACAGACATTTTTTACAGTGAATAGAAGGTGACATGATTGAAAGGGCCTAAGCAGTCGTCAAGGAACTTATTTTAAAACAACAGCTAAAATCTAAAAAGCCTGAAATTCTACCAAGTATCTATGACAATGCTATTTCATTAATAAAGATTTCATATTAAAGGTCAGTATAGTCATGTGATTTCTTGTGTTACTCCCAGGGAGTTTTACAATTAAGTGAAATAAACGTTGTGTTATGATTGCCAAGAGTCAGTCATGATAGCGAATACTTTACAATACTGAATGGGGCGAAGATTGTTTTCAATGAATACTTCAGTATTAAGCCAGTTCACTTGCGGAATTTTAGAGGAGAATTCAATCCTCGCAGTCCAATGCATGCTGCTAACATTGAATAGGACATTTCAGTTAATATTACCACAGAAAAGGGCTCTTTCTCCTAGCCTACGTAGCACCTCTGTGGCGCAGCCCCCTTTATGCTGTCGCCCCTCAGAGCCTGCCGGCGATGGTCAGAAATTCTTTTAAATTGCCCAAAAGTTAATGGCCTTAAAAGTCATGAGCAATCACCACAATCGACAATTGGTCTATTCCTGAGGTGCTTACCGGCTAAAGCCCAGGTTACACTACAGCAATATCGGATCGGATTGCTATCATATTTTTGTGAATTTTAGTTAAAATCTCCTCCATTCATTGTCGGAAAGAACCAAAAATTTGCCATCCTATGTAACTGTATGATCGGTATGAAGGGATAACAGAAATGAAATCTAAACTGTTTATTTCATGACGTCACATTTACAAATAGCTTTAACCGGACTACGACTATCCGATAAAAGCTGTCTTCGGATGAAACGTCATGGAACAATAATTAGTAAAAGAAAGGTTTTTGTAGACCTGCTGTACAGAACATGTATTTACACGAGTTGGTAAAGTTTTGATTCTTTGCGACCAAATATGGGGGAGATTGGAAGTAAAACTCACAAAAATCGGAACTAAATAAGATCCGATATAGCTGTAGTGTGACCTAGTCTAAAATCTTTGCAATGCTACGTTGAACTTGGCACAAAGACGTTTAAACCAAACAAAAACATAGGCTTATTACGTCCTTTAAAGCTTTTAATTTAGATGGAAGTCTTGATAATGGACAGCCTCTTTCAAGCAATAACAAATTTAATCAAAGAGTTGATTCAATCAAAACCTAATTGTGAAACGTTTCCCGAAAGAATAATCAAAGGCGTATTCCCGGACACAAAATTCATTATCTTCAAGATATGCAGAAAAGGTTTCTTTTTTAGGAGGCGAAAACTTCATCTCAATAGCATATAACGTTTGGAAGATACAAATTTATAAAGTAATGGAACTTTTTTCTATTGATTTGGTGCATCTTGTAAATCTGTGATGTCATCGCAGCTCATTAAGTTGACAATACATTCAATTTTTTGTAATTTTGATGCCAACAGTGGTAGTTGTACTCTACGTATGGCACAGAGTAATGCTCGATCTGCAGCACAAAAATATTTAAACAATCCCACAGTATAAAAATTCAAGGACAAAATGACTTTAACTTATTTTTTAACAAAAAGTAGCCAATCTTTAAAATGAGATATGTTGAGTTCGGAAGAGGAATTGCGACATTGTTTCAAGGACACGGTGTGAAATATTTTTTCTCCTTTTTTTTACAAAACCCCTGTGAAAAGCCACCAGAAAGGCCTTTACATAACTGCCGAGGGAATGATGCGTTCCCCCAAAGTGCTAACGCATATGCTTTTCTTCTGTAAGCTTTCCCTCGGCTTCCATACGTTTTGAATCTTATTTGAAACTCAATAGATACCTATGACGTAATGCAATGTCCTGTGAAGGTTTGAAACTTAAAGGGGGTAAAATATATCTCTTGTCAAAAGTTGCTGTTCCTCAAAGTTTAAACTATGAAGTGAAAATCTGTTATCATAATATGGATTATCAATCAAAAGAATAAAAAAATGTTCGGGTTCTTTCTTCAATTGCAAACAATACAATACAAATTTTCTAGCATAAGAGCACACAATTGCCCACGTTATAAATGGCCTCATCTAGCCAATTTTCGATAAAGCCGGTCTTTGGCTTCAGGCAGTGAACGATTTTGTAGTCGTGTAGTACTTGTGCACCAATGTGCCATAGTATACGCAAACACTAAAATGCACGATCTTACACATGATATGCAAACGTCTTGTCTGCATAAGACCATATATGTTCTTCCTTTCGGGAGACCAAAAACAGTTATCTTTTGTTGGAGAGTATCCAACTGTCTTTTCCCGTGGCTGTGTAATCAGTTGTTCAGTTGCTCTTAATTAACCGCTCCCTTACAGTGTTTTAGGAATAGGCTCTCCAGTTTCTACGTAGGAAAGTTGAAATTCCTGTAGGAATTCGACAATTCCTACAGGAATTGGTCTTTCCTATGTAGGAAAATTGAAAGTCCTGAAGGAATCTTAAAATTCCTACGGGAAATGGCTTTCTTCCGACAGAAAATGTGTTTTTCCTACAGGAGTCCTACATGAAATGTACTGGAAATTTTTGTAAGGGCTGTACTGTGTGGGTACGCATGTACAGTACCACACAACACCAGCATCGAATATCATCGACCGCCGTGACTCCGTGTACTGTTGTACAATGGTGCAACCGTTTGTCTGTTAAATAAACATTCAATAGCCTTGCTTAAACAATTCCACGCAGAGCTATGTAAGTGGGGTTTCCTTTGGATTTCTAGGCAAGTTGAAATGATTTTGGCTCCAACGCCGACGAACATTGGTTTTTTGTAGCGACGATCTGAACGAAAAGACTTCGTCCGGTCCTTGGGCTATCTTTCCCCTGGTCAAGCTAATTTCTACAATAGCAACAGTTAACTCCTTTTCCAATCTAGCTTACTCTATTGAGCAAACATTCTTGGTTGCCGATGTTTTTAATACCTTTTTTCTTTACTTATGACAGCTATTCAATGGTCTGAGAACATATAGCCCCCAAGTTATTCCAAAAGTATTTGAAAAAACTCAATAAGAAAGCCGTCCAGATCTGGAGACTTATTATTTGGCATGCTATTAGAGGTATGTGACATGTCAGCAAAAAGCCCCGAATTTACTTGGTAGTTAAGGAGCAAGCTTTCAGAAGGAAACATCCGTTAGAATTATGTCAATATCTGTCCCCGTCTAAATACCTTTTATAAGTTTGAATGTTTCTGAGGTAACTTCTTGCTTATGCTGAAATAATGATGTTGAGTGGTGCATAGTGTTCACTGGACTTTTGTGAATCCAATACTTAAAGCTGATCAGATGATTTATGGTTTAGCAATTGACATACTGAAGATTTTCAAGGGCGTTATTTAAAATTTCAGAATAAAACCTTCAGGACATGTTCCTCCCATGACATCAAAAAATTTGCATACATAACTGAGCCTATGTTTATGTATGGTTAAGTGAAAATCAGAAATTACCCTGCTAAATCGTCAATGTTTGACTGATTTGGGGAAATCGGAGAAATTTTCTTTGTTTTTAATATTTTTTACCTCAAATAGCCAACTTTGTCATTTTCTGCCACACTACCTTTAAGTGTTAAAAGAATTTTGTAAATTTGAGGCTCTCCTTCAAGGCTCTGAGCTTCGATATTTTAAGTTCTTACTTTACAACAATTAAAACATGCGGTATATTGAAAGAAACAATGAAAAGATCCAAGACTCTGATGTAAATGGTCTGAGGGCTGTGAGGTTGGTTACGTGTTGTCCTTCAGTGGCCTTAATAGTTACTTCGGGAAGCAGTTAATAGTTCGGTTTCGCCGAACGGCCCTTTGACGGATGGTCGGGAGGACTTTGCTTTGAAGCTTTGGTTTCATTAAAATCGCATTTGTGTGATGGATAGTACCCGTTGGGGTTATCGATTGTTACTTTCAATTATTTAGGTAATTAATTATACGTTTATAAGTAGCTTTTCTTCTTTTCTAAGGACAGGAAATAGCATGTAGACTTCTCTCCAATGTCGCACCATCGGGCACGTGATCTGAGTTTCTTAAGTTTGTTTCGTAATTTCCTCAAGAAAGGTTTTCTTGTCATGCAAACAGATAGCGGATTCTTCTGTGAGATTTTCTTCCATTGCCTCAATTTCGTCGATAAGGTTTTGCTCTTTTTGAACCAGCTCTTTCTTTTTCCATGAAGAGTATGATATTGGCCCTCTACAAGTATTCATAAGTAAAACAGAACCGACTGGGGAATTCTAAATTAAATTATGCATTAAACTCTTCACTAAATTTATGTATTCATTGTCCCCTAATATCAAAGTATTAAATTTCCAATACGAACGACCCCTCTGGGAATGATTGTCGCCCACGAATTTAAAATTAACTAAAGAATGTTCCGGTCTATAACCTAGACAAATATCCACAGTATTGATAACAGATAATTCCTTTGAGACAAGGAAATAGTCCAACCTTGCTTTCTTAAACGGAATTAAACGGATTTTTATGCCTCCAGGTGTGTGGGCTTTTTGTTGTCGATATGGGTCATATATGAAACTTACAATTCTATTTCTTTCCATTGGATAGTTGTTATGTGAATACCCATCGCAGTCTGAGGAGGCCTGGGTCTAGAAGACAGTCTCTAATTAAAACAGAAAATGTGTCATCCATATCATATGATTTTTAAATCATTAATATAATTGCAAAATTTGGCTGAATCTCTATTAAGCCCACAAACACAAAATCGTAAAGTGATTTTTATTTAAAAAAAAAAAGAGCTATATATAGACCATTAGAATTATACTTAACAAATTTCATGTTTAATGAGAAATTGACCAACTGTGTGGTCTAGTGGTGAGAGCATCCACCTTGCAGTCGGAAGGTCTTGGGTTCGACTCCAGGCCGGTTCATACCAAAGACTATAAAAATGGAACCTACTGCCGTTGTGCTTCAAGTTGGTGCTCAGCATAAGCAGTAGTACACTCTAAAATCAAGAGGGAACTTAGTCACTCTTTGAACGAGTGAAAAGTGTAAATTCACTCCATTAGAGGGATAATTCACTCCAAGAGGAGTGAAGTCCCCTCGCAAAAGAGTGAAATTCACTAGAGGAAGAGGGAAAATTCACTCTTCCACGAGTGCCTGCAATGATCGCTCTTTTTTAAGAGCGATCACTGTGGGCACTCCATCAAGAGGGAAACTTCACTCGTTTTAAGAGAATTTCACTCTTTTTGGAGGGAACTTCACTCCTCTTGGAGTTAATTATCACTCTTATGGAGCGAATTTATACTTTTCACTCGATCAAAGAGTGACTAAGTTCACTCTTTTGATTTTAGAGTGTAGGAGTAGGGAGAACGAGCCAGTGAGCCACAACTGGAAAAAAGGCCGTGGCCGTCTCGACTTGAACCAATAGGTTTGAACCCGGGCCGTGAAACTCCATCTAACTTACCCTTAATGAGAAATTATTCAATAAAATTGCTGAGCCTCATACATTAGTTCTATCCTAGCTAAAATAAAATATAACTCATATTGTCCATAGCTATAAAACTTTTTCGTATTTCATTAAACAACTACATACATTAAAGAATTTTTTAAATAAAGCTTATTTTGATTTAAACCTTATATACATTTTTAATAATACGCGGGTGATGTTTCTTTCGAAGAATAGAAAAAGTGAAAAAAAAAACCAAATTAGCACATTCACATGCTGATTAAAATACAAAAAAAGAAACAAAAAATCAATGAGTTTCAAACCCTCAAATTCAGTGAAATTGAAAAAATCAAGATACAATACAGTGTAGAACCAACCATGATACAGGTAAGCAAGGGAATCGAAAGATTAAAAGCTGATGGACCCCAATTACGGTCGATTGAAATTAGTCCATCACTTGACATCCGAATTTGTCTATAGGGTTATAAATTCTTTGTATTTGCATATGGGAAGTACCTCGTTAAGTAACCGTTGCCTTGTCTTTTTTAACATAAGAGGGTCAAAGTCTAAGACTGAAGCGGATAGAGACATCTCGAGAACATATATGGGGTCCATGACGGTATAGCTCCTCCAGATCCCGGCGCTATCCATGCGGGATCTCGCCATTGGTTGGCGGGGAGCGTACAGAAAGTTTGAAAAATCGGAACACTCATACAGCCGAAAAGGGTATTTCCGAGCCTTAGGAAGAGGATCTAAGCAGTTATTACTTTGATCAGAAAATTACCAGATAAAATGGACCATTGGATTGAATGGCTGTGTATCTTTTTGAGGGAAAAACTATATAGGGGAATTCAAAACATGCTAATATATTTTTTTTCTTTTTTTTTCTCATTTAATCTTTATTTTCTCTTGGCCATCAAATTCAGGTAAAGGTTACAAAAGACATTGAAACAGCAAATATTCCATTAAAATAACATTAACAAAAAATACCGAAATATTCTTAATCTTCTAAATCCAGCAACGTATACCATGGCAACCAATATCTTTCCCAAATGTTTACTTTCATGTTTTCCTTAAAAATATATTCGTTAATGTCAAAATAATACTTTAAAAACTTCTGCAAGCTATACACCGACGGGATGGATTTTTGTTGCTTACACTTAAAAATATGAAACTTCACCAAAATGATCAGAAGGTTACCGACTCGGGCAAAATCACCCCCAAATAAAACAACCCTAATATCAAGGAGATTAATATTGATATTTGCTTTAGTGAAAATATTATGCAAATAATTCCAAAGAACAGATGTCAAATTGCAATAATAAAAGAAGGGCTGGATTGTTTCAGTTTCGTTGTGACAAAAGCTACACTTATCGGAATCAATTGCATTTATAACCAAGAGATATTTGTTCGTAGGGACAATTCGGTGAAGAATACTGTACTGAAACCATCTAATCTGAACGTCAATAGAGCAGCTGAAAGGTATGGAACAATATAAACTCCAGGATTCTGGAGAAACGTTTAAGTATTCACACCATTTGTTATACGAGGTCTTACGAAACTTTGACAGTTTTACGAGTTTACTATAAACAGCTTTACATGAAAACAGACCACGGTGTAACATAATATTACATAAATTATTTACAGGGTTTGGAAGGTTATGGTCTAAAGTGCTAAAAAATTCACCCCAAGTTGTTTTAACAGAGTTTATTAGCCCGTAATATTCAAGAAAATGTGTCTTAATGTCATACATTCGAACTAAATCCTCTTGGTTATAGAAATCACCATTCGAATCAATGAGATCATTTATAAAAACGATGCCCTTTTTGTACCAATGAGAGTAAGCAACGGGTAGATTGCCTACTGTAATGAAATTACTTTTCCAAAGCGGCTGACTTAAAATAAAAATGTCTTTTCCCATTTCATCCTCTGAAATACCTTTCAAACTTAAATAGTAATAAGTGGAGGTCAGAACATCTTTCCAAAAAGCATTCCTTACACATTGACCTGCCAGTCTAATAACATCGTTTCCATACTTATATAAATCATCAAGGTCAATTTGGTAATTTTGTAAATAATAGCCTGCGTGTCCTCCATTACCACTGCTTAGCATACGAGCAAAGCATGAAACTTTGAGAGCACGACAATGAGTTACAATGTCAATCATTTTTATACCACCCTCAGAATAGCCTTGAATAATCTGGTTACGACTGATACGGGGAGCGTACAGAAAGTTTGAAAAATCGGAACACTCATACAGCCGAAAAGGGTATTTCCGAGCCTTAGGATGAGGATCTAAGCAGTTATTACTTTGATCAGAAAATTACCAGATAAAATGGACCATTGGATTGAATGGCTGTGTATCTTTTTGAGGGAAAAACTATATAGGGGAATTCAAAACATGCTAATATATATTTTTTTCTTGGCTAAATTTAGTATGACTTGAAGTGATGACGTTGTCTATGTGACGGTCCGAACAGCCAGAAAGTAGCACCTCTGGAAAATAGTCACATTACGAGATGAGTTTTAATGAATTTTCAGGAAGCCTTGGAAAGACATTCTAACACTTTGTCATTATGTAAATGAAAACAACATATAGACCCCATATTTATTTCTGTTGCCAGAGAGGGGTAGGATAGATGGCAAAGTAGTAGACACTGCGATTGAACGCCCTCCTTCCTGTCAGTATATAAATTAAATTAGCCACTGAAAAACATCCCAGAACTTTCCAACCTTCTTACACTCTAAAAAGTGTTGTGTAGAATTTACACAGCATTGTATGACAAGTTAACGAATGTGTAGAAAGTACACATGGTTGTTCAATAAATTAACACAAGATGTGTTTAAATTACACAACGCTGTGTAATTTATACAGTAAGTGTTGTGTAAATTTTTTGCACAACCATTTGTACTTTCTACACATTTGTTAATTGGTGGACTAGTCACACAATGTTGTGTAAATTCTACACAACATTTTTTGAGTGTATCGGCATATTTTACCATTTCGGGCGGTGATTTTGAAGAGTAACGTATTAAGTGGCGCTAAGGAAAAACTTTTCACGAGGTACCCGACTGTGTCTCAAATGTTTGTTATCCTTTTCAACTTTTCATAAAAATTTTACTTTGAACAAAGCTTTTTCTGCTTTTCGGACAAAGATTTGAATTATTAAAACAATCGGCCATTTCGGGCATTCTGTTGCGAAAGATTTTTTATCCCATTGATGTTTCGTTAATATGTTTACCTGGCTATCTATTTTTCGGGAAAATGCTTGAAAGATATGGATATTGTGTTGTGGGAGACTGGAGTAAAATTCACGAATAACAGTTTTTTGCGCTAGTCAAATAGCGATCTTGTTGACTTTTCATGAAAAATTTGACACGGTTACGACGTTTCTTTCAATTCTTGGGCTCGAGCGTGCTTCGGAATTTCTGGAATACGATTTTTGGAAACTTAGGAGGCTGTCCGATTCTATTCCCTAATTTCCATCTAAATTTTTCACAAAAATCTTCCATAATTTTAAATTTGGGGAAAAGTTTGGGAGAAGGCTGCCCGCCTCTTCGCCTCGTACGCCTATGCCTTAAAGACTATCTGAGCGAAGCACCAGCATGAGTCAGTCGGCGCAGAGAGTTCAAAAAATTAGGAAATCGTAACCCTTCAAACTGTCGGACTTGCAAGCAGATTTCAAGCAGTCGTCATTTTGAGCTTTCTTTTTGCAATGAAATATTTAAACCGGCAAAAGGAATGAAAAAGTGCAAAATGATCAGAAATTTGCCTAACAAACTGGAGGGGTTATTTGGCAAGAGGAAGGGGAGAAAAGTCGAGGGATGTTGGGGGAAGGGGGAATTAAGCTAATTTGACGCATCACGTAGGCCTGTTTTAGTTGGAATAGGGCAGTATTGTTGCTTTATGAAGAAAAAAAGAAACTTTAACCATATTTGGAAGGAAATCCGCCCTTGTACACCATAATAGTATGCTCGTAGATAAAATATATCAAAAATATTTTCATGATTATTATTATCTATTTTCATGTTACCGCTGGATACAGTTAATTTTTACGGTGCACCATTTTAACGGCCAGTTTGCTTTTCGCCATTATGGTGCGCCATTATTTGATTAGCCAGAAATCCAACCAAAATTTTTTAAAGCAATGTTCTTTTTATGTGAAAGAAACCACGACTATAAACCATTCTGTGCGGCAAACATTCTATCAAGATTTAATTACTTCTCATGTATGTTTTCCTCTTTGTTTCAATATCAGAATATTTTCATTGCCAATGGTAGCCAGTGTGAGCGATGCTCCGCATAAGCAACGGAGTAGGGAAAACAAGCCAGTAAGCCACAACTAGCAAAAAAGCCGTGGACGGCTCGACTTGCACCAATAGGTAGTAAACTGGGCCGTAAAACTCTATCTAACTACCTAACCATGATTGCTGGTAAAAATGCCTTTATTTGAATCGTTATTTCATAAAGGGTGAAGGGTAGGGCTTCCCCGCAAGTTAAATCATGCCCCGGTCTCTATACCATAAAAAGTAAAGGGCCATACCTGACCCCTGTCTCGAACAATCCACGGTACAAAGGTTTAAATACGAAAACTTTCCGAAGAGTAATATCTTAGTGAAACTATTTTATGGAGAATGTGATGTCCATCGAGATACCTTCAAAATGTATTCCTCAATGCTATTTTTTTTTGTTTAATAAAGGCAATTACATTTCGATTCGTGTCATAGCTTTGCTTATTGAGTAATAATAGGATCTTCCAAATTGGTGAAATGGAATTAAAATCTAGGTAACAATCATCTAAATGCTAGCTTAAGGATCGTGAGAAGTTTAGATAGGCTATTTCAAGAAAAGTAAGTCGGATAAAGTGTGTACCTGCGATATTTGAGCAACAAGGCCAAGTTACTAATAGTGTTCCTGGTATCCTGGTGTGGACGAAAATCTTCAAAGCACGATTCTGTGGGTATTTCCTTTTACAATTTGAACTATCCAAGTACAATTTAGGCTGCATTTCCTTTTCGTAGTGAAGATTTGCTTTTCATTCTAGGGGTGAAGACGTGTTTTTTATTTTCGGAGTAAAAACGTGTTTTTCATTCTAGGGGTAAAGACGTGATTTTCATTTTCGGATTGAAAATGAGTAAAAACTCCTTTTTTCGGACTAAAAACGTGTATTTCATTTTCGGACTGAAAGCGTGTCGGACTAACAACGTGTACCCGCAAAACGACCTTTGGTCATTATTTCTCAAACATAGGCACAGCCTTGTACTGAAAGAGGATACTTTTTTGAAAGCCAACTAATATTAACTTCTGTTGGGTAAGGTTCTCCACTATAACGTAAGAGGAGTCATAGGGACGTATCCCCTGTAATATTGAGTAAGTCGAGTGACGTAGCGACTTCAGTAAGTCTCTACGTCACCAATTTAAAGTACGTGTCTGTTCTACCTTGGGTCTTATCTGGGAAAAAGACCGTGGCCAGATCGACTTGAACCGATTGGTTGTAGCCTGGAACGTAAAACAACATCTAATTAACTTACTCTTGCTTGGGTCGCTACTACTATGCCCCCTTATTACACTTCACCAAGAATTTGGGAGTCGTCTAAGCCTTTATTTCAAAATCCTATTACTTAGTTACGGAACATTCTATGATTGAACTAAAACGTAGATTTGAACCAATTAAAAAATAAAAAAAACCAACATCAGCAAAGGCACAGCTGATTGGTTAATTAATCAGATATGCGAACAAGATTTTTCTCAGTTTTTTTTTATTCTGGCTGCCGACTGATCTATTTGGTTTATGCAAAGATCAATGGTGCAGCAAACTCACGTGCACATTGTAAGGCCTCCAAAACAACGTCAGTAGTGACGTCAATGTATGAGATCCTTAGACATGATCTTAATTTCAACCCAATGAAAAATAAAATTTGCGACTTTTTAATTCATTACAAAATTTTATTGTCTTTTGATATATTACTTTACCGTTTCGTTCCTAAATTTAGCTTGAAGATCCGAACCTTCTTTAGACAAAGTCACCATAATGTAATAAAACTCTCTAAATCTCTTTGACGTAACTGCTTTACAGTCTTCCCTTTTCCCTTACTTTCAAATCAGATGCATGCATTTATTGTTTAAATGTACTTTAATTAAGGGTTTCGACTGCCAGTATTCATCTTTTACAAGACTTTATTCTAGAAATAAAAATAAGGGATTATGTTTGGTGGGCTAAAAGTAAATCCGAATGTGAGATTGAATCCAGCCAAAACTTTAATGATATATAATTCCTTACAAATGTAGAATCAGCTTGAAAGACTTCCAACAGGGACTGATCCAAGACTATATCTTTATCTGATTACAACCACAAGTTCTACCGCACTTCAACGTCACTGACACACTACACACTGCTAAATTGAGACCGAAGGTGATGATAAATTTAAATTTTAGGTGAACAGATTTTCAAAATCTAAATCCAGTAGCTTGAAAACAAATGATAGATATTTCGACCCTGTCTGACTTTCCGTAACCACACAATGTAAAATTATGAGAAGATCCCTAATCAAGCTGTTCGAAGATTTGTTACTCCATGATATCTTATGTTCCTTGACCTCAGAGTGAAAACGTTAAAAAATAATATTTGTAGTTGAATATTCCCTAGTTTGGCAGAAGGCGATTTAAAGTCTATAGAGGCAACAGTACAAAAACCCGTTATTGTTTTCATTTTACTTGGTTGTTAGCGAATGACCGATAGACTACTATATTAAGTAGCATCTTGTTTATTGCCCAACACATTTATTTACGCTTTGTTGTCGAGGAGTACGCAGGGAGCTATACACGACAATCCCTCTGTATTCGTGATGAGACGCATCCCTGATTTCCTTTAAAACATTTCCTTGGCAACGTTATGTAGTTTCTACGGCTGTACAGTAGTGCAGTACTAGTGAGCTAGAATTGGTAAAAACTTGTTTAAATGATGAAGTTATAATGCCTTTTTTTCATCTATAGGTAAGGTGTTGTTTTTTTACATTCAGAGTACGATATTGTCTGTTTTATTGGTTTTGAAGCTCAATTAAACAGAAACGTTTGCAATCTTGTTTGTCTTGGAAGACTAGGTATCATGCAAATAAATTGTGATGGCTAGATCAATGAGGCTTGTCGTAATACAGACAGTCTAATTGCAACAAAAAGCGAATCTCTCTTCACAATAAGTAAGTGTTTTCATGCACTGACTTGCAGGGGAGTCAGGGTTATAGAGCGTTTTCCTTGCAGACTGTCTTCAAACGTGCTTTAGGTTGTTTTCACACTACCAACGAAGCAAAACAGAACATAGCAAATTTTAAGTGCCGGACACCATGAAACGTTGCAACAGTATGTAATACTGAAGTCTAGATGCTTCTGCATGGTATCTATTCCTTAAAGTAAAACGAATTGGTGCGTTGAATGTTTAAATAAAAAAAACTAGGCCAGCTTGGTTGTGAGAAAGTCAAAGGAATTTTGGTTCCTTTTGAGACCGCGTGTTTGATCGAACGGTAGAGCATCCAACTCTCACGCAGAAGGTCCGGGTTCGATTCCCAGGTTGTGTCGTACCAAAGACCCTACTGCCATTGTGTTTGATGCTTCGCATAAGCAATGGGGTAGGAAAAAAGCCAGTGAGTCACAACTGTAAAAAGGGCTTGGACGGTTCGACTTGAACCAATAGGTTGCAATTTGGGCCGTAAAACTCCATCCAACTCACAAACTAATTTTGAGAAAAACGGGTTTTCTCTCAAATTTCTATCGACACTCAATCCAAACAACATAGTTTGTTAAATCAATGTATTACTTTAAGCCATGTAGAGTTATATTTGCTAGAGTTTGTAAAACTCCGTGCTTCATTCTAATCGCGTCGAAGACCAAAGAACAACTAAAAAATAATACGAAATGGTCCCTGTAAATAAAGAAGCAATCTAAAGGTTCAAAGCAAGCTTCTATACTGATCGTCTCATTTAACTATTGCAACTGTTCAACTGGGCAGTTTACTTGGTGCAACGCTTAGGAAGTCAGGATATGGATGGTAACAAAAATGTGTTGATACTAAATAGATTTCGTTTCACATTAGATAATTCCCCCAACCCCCTTGAAAGTGGACGTCATTACTTGGCCGATAGCGTAGCGACTTGGCCGAATTCATTACAATATAAAATCACAGACGTCAAGAAACGGTCACTGGACTATTTTTATCTGTAACAATGTTGCTGTTTGTCAGTGGCATAACAAGCAAGGACATCACGGACAAGAAAAGTTTGTCCAAGTTTCAAGGGAGTGAATTCTCTAATGAAAACACCATTTTTGGCAATATATTACGTACCCGTTCTGTTGTATATATCATGCACAACTTATTTTCGTGAAAATTCGAGTTACCTTTTTACGTGAAAAGAATATGCCAGATTGAAGCCAAAACGGGCACAATCTTTATCAGAAAATCATTATTCTTCTGCGGATCATTAATTACATAACCACTTTCTTTCAATGGAAAGTGGCGTATACCTAACTTAGAGAGCGAATTTCTTAGTTTTAAAACAAACTTTTATACGATACATTCACCTAGATTCCACTTTTGGTCGTCACTCCTTCGTCTAAAAGTGTACATTAGGCTCCTTTTAAGATAAGCACTCATTTTGCTGAATACCTATTGTCTCAGAGCCTATTTATACCCTCTTCTGTGTATAAATTTTTGTGCTGTTCGAACAATGTCATTTATTTCTTGTAATGTGTCAAATGTCCAAGAGCCACGCACATTGGTGAAACAGGTACGAAATTTACACTATGGTTCAATATCATTAACATAGCGTCCGCCCTAACAGGCCGAACATTTAAACATTCCATACCACCAGATACTAGACCTGAAATGCATTTATACCACACGGCTTTTTAAAGATACAGAGGAAAGGATCATGCAAAAGGTAAGTTCATCTTTCCACTTAAAACCAATAAAACCGGGCTTAACAGGAACTTCTGTTTCATGAGCGACCAAGCGTGGGTTACCTCTAACACTATGAAAGATTTTGGCTCATTTTTGTGTTCTCAATTGAGGAAGGGCAGTGGTGTTAGGCACTAAATATTGTGTACGTATTCTTGATCGTTATGTTCTAGTTGGAAATGTATATATCATTTTTCTTTTCGTCCCAACTATGAAAGATGGAACTTTGCACGAGAAAGTCGATACAAAGGTTTCATTTCTTCCGTTCACATTTAAAACACCCCAGTTGAGTTATAGTGCCCCTGTATGGGTACGAAAAGACAGTTTTGATTTGTTTAGTGAATCCTCAAGTGATTTACCCCTTCTATATGCAGAAAAAATTAAACTGTGAGGGCAAACATTGGTCATAAGAGACAAACTAAGGATATAAATGTGTTTGAATTTGAACGGAAGACGTGTGACCTTGTACACACTTTCTGATGCAAAGTTTCATCTTTTCTAGTTGTGCTACTAAGAAAACTTAAGCTATTAATAGTTTTGCTTCCTGTTCTAGTGCTTGCGTAATTTATATAGCAACTTGTCCGAAATGTAATTTGTAGTCTGTTGGGTGTACCTCTACGGATTTTAAAGTTGCGATGTAGGTATCACAAATCGAGTCAGATGAAAATCAGCAGTCCATTAAAATTCTTCTCCTCATCAACTGTCCGACATTAATTTTATTATTACTGAACAGACTGACAGCAAGTCTAACGTCGATACCGCCCCCACCAAAAGAGAGGGTTATAGGATCTCCGAACTGAATATTCTATGTCTTCTAACTCTTAACAAAAGAGTGGAATTTAACTGGTCTAAAAGAGTTATCTACCTACCATAAAGTCCAGATGTTTTAAGTGTTTAATGTTCTAGCCTAACACTCCTTTCAGGTCCTTTGAATCTACTATCGGTTCTTGTTTTCATTCTAGGGGATTCTCACTGCCCTGGTGCAGCATATTTTCAGCTGGTTTTAAGCTTATCCTTTTTTCTTCTTTTACTCTTTATTGTTTATCCACCTGGTGGTTTTAATTTTTATTCTCAACTTGTCTTAATTTGTGTTGGTTGTTTTTATCCTTTGTTCGTTTGTCTTTTATAAATTGTATGGGTGGATATTTCAACGCAGTTTACTTTAATTCATTCGAATCGAGGAAGCTGAATATATATATATATATATATATATAGGTAAACAGATTGGAATGATAAAAAGTGCTAAAATTCGGAAGAAAGCTCCGCAACGTTTCGGGTATGTACCCTTCATCAGGCGGCAAAATAATAACTGATCAAAAAAACGATATTCAAAAGAAACAACACCTACGTCAACGCGTTGACGTAGGTGCTTGGCCTTTGTACGCGCGCCGATCGAGTTGTATCGGCACCCGTTTGTTGTTTCTTTTGAATATCGCTTTTTTGATCAGTTATTATTTTGCCGCCTGATGAAGGGTACATACCCGAAACGTTGCGGAGCTTTCTTTGGAATTTTAGCACTTTTTATCATTCCAATCTGTTTACCTTCATACTTTACCAGTGCTACGCAGTATTCGACCTTATATTTATATATATATATACATATATATATATACATATATATATACATATATATATATATATATATATATATATATATATATATATATATATATATATATATTTATTTATATATATATATATATATATATATATATATATATATATATATATATATATATATATATCGAGAAGAGGTAGTAAAAAGTGCTTTAAATTGTGCGGAAAACACCACGACGTTCCGGGTATAAACCCTTCCTCAGGTGGCAAAAACCAAACTGAACAACCAACAGTAACAATTGGACACGACAGACATCAAATCCGAAGCGATCACTGTAAAAACAGAACCGGACGAGAGTGACTGTCAGAAAACATGAGTGCGAAGGATGAAACACAAATCAAGAAAAGAAAAAAAGGGGGTTCTGGATGAAAAAGGACACGTAAAAACCGAACATGGTCGGAAAAAAGGAAAAAAGTAGACAAAAACCAGGCAAAAAACAGGAAAAAATAAAAATAAATAAATGAAAAAAAAAGAAAGAAAAAAGAAAATATGGGCTTATAAGTATAAAACGAGCACGAACGGGTAGCTGTAAAAGGAGTCAAAACCTAGATCAAAAGATGTGAATATTACAAAAGGTCCATTGTAACGTTAAGGCCGTGTGGAGCGAGAGTACCTAGCCTCATGATAATGAAAATTTAGGGCGAAATATTAGTTAACATTTAACAAAACTTTTTAACACTTTTACTATGGAAATACGTAAACGTATTTAGCTTTAAAATTGTCTCGTACAGAGAATTGCACTCATCAGAGCAGATATTGCAGGTGAAGGTACTGAAAAATTACTGAAAAGCACGGAACACAGTAGCACATTAGTATTTAAAGTGCAGTCGCCCATTTCCTTGGATTAGGCTGTTGCAGCATGCTAAGACGGGTTAACACTGAGTAGCACAAACTTCTTAAAGTGTCTGCAGGCAGTTAAACGCTCATTCCGCTTGTTGAGGCTGGAAGCTGGTCCGAAAATTTTTTGCTTTTTAACGATCTTCCAAGATGCGCTGTAATTGACATTATTGTCCTTAAGGTACATAACGTCTCTAAACTTGATATTTTGTATCATATTGAGTATGCTGTCCTCAAAGGCCGCCATTTCATGTATCTGTGGGGGAACTATCGTACTTGCGAATCAATATGTTTCAATTTTACCAGTCTTGTCCTCTTGGTCAAGGAAGAAAAATGCTCCATCTCATCCTTCTAAGGAGGTGTTCCCTTTTCTCACTTAATCTTCTCAAGTAACTGTGGTAGGGGGATATTCTTCATCGACTGGTCAAAACTCATTGAATCCATGATTTGGACCAAATCATGTATATCAATGTAAAATATCTATTTATTTTTACGACTCATGCAATACATTTTTGGTGTAAATGTTTGTCTTCTTTCAATAATTAATATTACAAAGTTCATCTTTGATTTAACATTACTCTCTTCATTTATTCAAGTCTTCTGCCACAACTACGCTTTAGATAAAAAATAAAATGCCTTTTGTCTTTCAAACGCTTTATACAAGATTCTTACGCTACTATTTCTCTCTTTCAAACGATTAATTTCTGTAAATAATGAATTCAAACATAAATACGAAGCTCTCGCCAATGTTCGGGTGTACAACTAATCACATGACCAAGCTATACTGTGTAGAGGCGAAACTTCTCTCAGCACGAAAGCTCTAATAAAACTGGCAAGTTCACATGTATCTCGCTGTCAAGAAAAACAACGTCTTCTTCCAAGCAGTCGTCAGACAGAGAAACCAATATTAAATCGCAAACATGCAATGTCATATATAGTGATCAATCTAAGTTGTATATTATACAGAACAGACCGTATAGTGAAACACTGATGTCAGTGTACTCGGCAATTATTGATCATTCTCTGTTCGGGTTTTAGCCCTAGTAGCTCATCCTATGGAAACGCTTTGGAAATAGCTTTAGTTTGTGGACACCTGTAGACATTGAAGAGCTAAATAAGAAGAAAATATCTTGCATTTGTTTTATTTTCCAAACAGAATTTCCTACCTGTTGAGTGATATTTTTCCGTCTTTTGACAAGGGCTGAATGGAAGGTGTATTTTTGTAATTCACCCTTTCTGTTGATCTTGGCTTTGGACCTTGTATTTTGTGAATGGAATTGCCTGTACTGTTGAATGAACCACAGTTCGTGCAACAACTTGAAAATCCCTTCACGTTTCCAGGGGGCTAGGTTTTGAAAACAATTCGCTGTAAATGTTTACTCAGTGAGGATGTGTCAAGAAAAGTCTCTTCTATTTTCAACTAAGTACATGACTTGCGTTTGTATCGATATTGCCTTTCCATATTTGGGAATATATTGAATTGGTACGTTTGTTCGGATGAAAAGAGCTGAGGACTGGAAACGGAGCACTAAAATAATGTTGAAATATCGGGTATCAACCATTTCAACAAAAACAAAGGGTGAGTAACGATAGACTTCATATTGCGTTTGGTGTTTTTATTATGCAGATGTTCACAATACGACTTTTCTCGAAATAACTCGCTCGAAAAATTCAAAGCACGAATAAAGTTCACGTTATCACGTATTTCTTCAGACGTTTACAATATTCAGGAAGGGATAAATCTAAGAGGGTAAGGATAATAGGGTTAAAAATTTGATTCAAGATGTACGCTTGATGTGCACTTGGTTAAAAAACATGCCCTAAGGCATACAAAATGTGAGGAATCGACTACGTATTGAAAAGGATGTTTGCTATCAATTATTTTAAAGACCAGTTGACTAGATGCTCAACTTTTACAATGCGCTCAGTAAAAAAGATAAACACTACCTGTTATAAGCAAGGCTTCAGGCCCAGTTTTGAAAGTAAG
Organism: Holothuria scabra; assembly: GCA_037179385.1. Lineage (NCBI taxonomy): Eukaryota > Metazoa > Echinodermata > Holothuroidea > Aspidochirotida > Holothuriidae > Holothuria > Holothuria scabra. Next base: position 49,077,219 of record CM074185.1, read on the forward strand.
AATTGTTTAATTCCTAATCTTTTCAAACAAGTATTATACCTGAGGGAGGAACACCAACTGGCACTCTTACATTCATACAAATTGGATAAGGGTTTAGTTATGAAAATAATTGAACCAAACACATATCAAATCTTTACTCATTTTATAGTTTCTTTTAGATTTGTCACAAATTTCATTTTGAGGAGTTATTGTTCTAGATGTTTTAAAGTTGGAAATGGTCAGCTTCTGAAGGAATATTAATCGTCACCTGCAAATCTCCTTGCCTTTTAAAGAGGCCATATGATGAACGGTACTTCAGGTACACTTTTCTAATTTTAAAAGAGAATTTCTTTTCTAATGACACTTTTGGTTCAATGAATTCAAGTATCCTACAAATAACTAATAGCCTAAGTGTAAATTAGCTGTCTCATAATCATGATTTTCCTATAGTGTTAGGTCATTGCTTACTGATATTTCGACCTCAAATAAACGTTTCGGCTTTTTTGTTGAAAAGTTGCATGGCTTAAATAAAGCAATTAGTGATTTTCACCTGCGCTTTATTCGGTATTTATCAGAGGGTAAGTCTGTCACCGAGTGTGCAAGTTGAAACTGATAAGTTACCTTTAAATTGAAAAAGTTTTCTTGCAGATAAGTGGACGTGTGAAGGAATCTGATATAGGACACTCCTAACTGGTTGTTTCTTGGCATCTAACTGTCAAACTAGGAAGAGCTTTTTAAAATTAAAAGTGCAACTATGGATCAATTTTGACATCGAAAGTGATGAGTGATGCCGCAAAAATGGGGAAGCCAACATTTCCCCTTCTGAAGCTGTCGGCCTTCTAACTTCATTAACAAGCCACCAGTCAAAGAAGGAAAACCATTTGTTGGAAATTTATCCTTGGACCACTCATTCCTGCAATGCTTGAAATACGCAACGTACTCCCCTGAACATAGTTGCGTAGCTACGGAAATTCATAACTGGGGAGAGCACATTTGAACGGGCCAAGTCCAAGGGGAAACGACATTTAACACATAACTTTGAGAGTTCTTGTGGGGAATGTGGGGTAATCTGGAGCCTCACTCTTCGCACACCTATTTAGAAGAAAACTTTGCTACACCATTAGCCCAAGCACCCGCACTTTCGGATGAAATCATGCTCATGCGCATGCGTCAGCGACAATCTTCCCATTGATTTCATCTACATTTATGTTGAATATTGTCCCTCAAATATGACAGTACTTTCTACTAACTTGCATATAACTAACACTTTCGTGTTATTTTTCAGTCGATTGATTGGTTCTCCTTTTTTCACGTGTATCCACTTCATCTGATTGCGATGCCAATGTTGCGTTTTCCGATTGTGTTTTAGTAAATACTTGTGCCCAGTACCTATATATGTTCACCATATACGGTTCCACCCAGCAAAACATCGAAACTTATTAATCGAAGCCACAGCTTCGATTGTAGGAATTGCTCGTTCAGTCACGTGGTTTCGTGTCTTCGTGAGCGGTCAGTGCGGATGAATATTATGTGTTCCTTTTTGATTCATATTGCAATCGCACGCTGTTCGTTTGTACAGTGAAACAGCTGCGCAGTTATGTTAAGTTGTTCCGTAGGGGGATTTTCAACAAAGTTTAACTATTTCTTTATAAGGGGATTTGCCCGAACAACTCCTGTAAGGTGATAATGTGCAAATAATGAAGTAGTTCCACATTCAAAGGTATTGTTCTGCATCCTCCTCTCTGGTTGAAAAAAGGTGTAAATATCGTTTGCAAACAATTTATACCTCTCAGGGATTTCAAAATAAATTTGAAAGGTTGCATTTTCAAACATATGCCATGCCACTTTGTTTTGTCGGAACTGTTTCATCAAGCAACTTCGTCGACCGTATTCAATTCAATGTAAGCAAGTCACCTAACTTACGTTTATGCATACATGCAGCTAGCTGTAGTTAGTGTACGTACTGTGTCGTGATTGCGACAGTAACAAGGCCAGGGAACGATCTACCAATTTCTAGGTATTAAATTTGTCGTTGATTTCATTATCCTGTGTGGGCAAATTTGTTGTAGTTTATCAACTACCGGTACCTGTAAAACAAAGGAAAAGACAGTCTACCCACGGTTATCGTAGTTCTCAGTAAAGGACAAACGTTTTGTATCGACGGTCGCCGTAGTTGCTCCCTATACATTTGTGTAGGGAGCAATTACGCGACTGTCCATACGTACTGTTGTCCTTTAGGCTTTACTGAGGACAAAAGTCTTGCCCAATCACAGTTACGAAGGCCTAAAGCCTTACGTTACAGAACAAAACAAGTCTAACATAAACATTTAGTCGTGTCATAGTTAAAAAGGTGCGCCCGGCGTAGGCCTAGACACTGCAGCTACAATCTTGGACAAAACTTGTTGGGACACCCCGCTCCTCCTTCCATTCCAATGTTGACCACTGTTATGCTGTTCATGGTAAAGAGCCATTCTTCTTGACACAACATTGGGTGGGGAAAAGGGGGTTTCATGTTAGGGCGTTAGGCTACTTCGGGGGGTTTCATGTTAGCCTACTTCAACTAAAATTTACGAATAATATGTAAAGTGTCCCAACAGTTTTGTCCAAAATTGTAGTTTACTGCTTGTAAAGAAAGTCAAGTTAATCTAGGGTCGATACTTTTGCACAGAGTTAGGCCTGTGCCATCACCAATAGTGTATCACACAGTCTGAGGCAAAGTTTAAATAGGTAAAAAGATTTTGGGGCAACGCTACATCCAGGTTGGGCAACTGATTAAAAATAATAGCTTATCGATACTGTTACATCCATGAAAGTACTTTCATTTAAACACCAGTGCTGAGTAGAATACATAATGTAACTGCTTTTTCTAAAAATAGACCTTCCCAAACAAATTACAAGAAGCAATGCCCCCCCCCCCCTGCATGTATGGGAAATATTCCACTTTTGTCCAGGAACCAGTTCCAACAATATGCTTCATTTTGTCTATAAGAAAGTCCCAAGTGTGCACATTTTCAAGGCTTCGATTAGTACTTGCCATGCAAGTACAATTTCTAGTTAACTTCAGAAACAGCTTAAGATAACCTTCCTGTTGCGATCCAGGAAAGTCCAGTTTTGATCGATCGAATCCAAAATATCTACAGTTTCCCACACGTGATCTACCATGAAGGTGCTCTGTCCAAGGTTTGGCTTTAATGTGTTAAATGCATTTTTCCGGGTCGCATGTGCTCATGACCCTTTTGGGTGGCCAGCGATTATGCCATAATATTGACATGACATAAAAACGCCGGGACTTGTTCACCATGTATTTTAACAATTCTGCTGCAAAGAAATAGTCTCATGGACTCATGGTAAAGGGGTCTTTTATTAATAAGGGCTTCGTATGGAGACAATAATTCCCGTTGGGCGACTACATTTGTTCTTTAAAACTTTTATCAAGTGTCAAGTACAATGGCTATACAGTTCAATGCCAAGTCCAGCCCCCTGGCTATATAGCGACGACACTTGTATACCGTCAATTGCAATCGGTTAAGAGTTCTGTCATGTACCGTGTGTTGCTTGAAAATATTACTAACAGGTAAACAATAGTTTCGTCTTTCAATAACTTGCATAATGATTAGTCTGGGCTGTTAGTATCAATGTAAATTGAGAAGGATACGAAGTCCAATAAGCGCCTACAAAAAATTAAATTGAATTGAATGCAGTCGTGAATTTGAAGATAATTAGGAAACATGACCTTTTTACTGACTGAGGGAAACGAGGCGTTTATTTAATTTACAGCGCACTCCAACGGAGCCGGTTCTCACATCAACCGAAAATTGATGATAAACTCAATATTTAGGGGTTTCCATTTCATTCACCCATGGATTTACAAAACAAAAAAGGCCAGATGGCTTGCATGATTTTTAATTTATATATATATTGCATGCATGTAGAATCAAAGTTGTACTCAAGAGTTAAGTTACTGTAACAGATGTCTCGGCGACATCGTATTGGACGTAACCTGTATGCTAAAACGTTTAACTTTTATGCTCCTGTTGTGCACATTGTTGATTTGTCAGTGGGCAGACAATGATTCTGAATTATGTCTTTGGAAAATTCTGCCCCTTGAATACTTGACGTTTTTACCGGTGTCTTTAACTTTATGATTAAACTTATCAGTGGCGGAGCTAGGGATTTCGGTCAGAGGGGGCGAAAATGGTCTGCAGGGGCGCTTCGAAGAAGTAAATACCCTGAGCCACAGCACCATCGAAGCCACAGCTTTTCAGACTTTCCATTTGATTTTCCGCACCTGGTAGAAGACTACTTTGTCATTTCTCCTCATCAAGTTTTTCCACTAAAACATGTTTAAATTTTCTTTCCATGGGCCTCTACAGAAGAAAATTCAGGGGGCAAAATCCTTTAAGAGGGTAAAAGCTCTGCGCCACCTTGCGTTGGCGCAGAGCGCAAGAAAATTGTAGCCCAAAATGTCTCTCAGATCGCTCGAAATGGCATTTCTTAAGCCTATTTACCGCATATAAATAGGGGAAAACACTGAGTGAATTGTTAAGGAATGTTGATGTTAATTTTTCTTCGTCTTTTTCTTTATGTTTTCTTCGTTTTTTCCCCTTTTTTTATTTTCCAGTTGAGGGCAAGTTCCCCCCTTGCCCCTACATGCGGACGCTCATGTTTCTTCCTCACTTTCACATTCCTAGTGAATAGCAAACAATCTCACAGGGGGAAACAAGTAATGGAAATTAATCACCGTTAGGTATACATTTTTTGCATCTGGAAATCAAGATAAGTACACGAAGAAACAATAATTGACGTAATTTTCATCCTGTGACCACTCTGAAATAGCCATTTAGTAAGTACATTGACAGAAATACCGTATCCTAGACAAAAGGTCTGCTTGGCTCTCTAAATACCGAATTCATGATAAATAAAAGTAGCCTAAACCTAGGCTTATTAGAGGCAATTTTCTGGCTTTTTAGGCCACGAAAGTAGGGATATAAGCATTTTCAGGGGAATATCGTGCAGTGTCAGAAATAGCCATTTATCATGAGAATGGCCACTTGAATTTAAAGCAGAATGGAAACTGCTCATTTAAACCATTACCACTGTAATAACAGTTTTATTTTATTTTAACCTGAATTTTCTCTTCAAATGATTTTGAAAAATGTTGTGGAAGCCATTTTGGTATCTTTAAAAACTCTTTTCATTGTCTATGTTGACAATTATCCCCGACAACAAAGGCTATTTGCTCTACAGTTATTGTTACGCCCTTTGCAACATCTTTTATTGGCCGGGAGGGTGAATTTCATGTAAGTCTGTGTATTTTATAAGCTTATATAATCACGCCTGTTGTGGAAGCAATTAAATTAGCACAGCGACAACATTTATTAGTGCGTATAAAGCACGATGATACGTTTCGGCAAAACCTATCCCTATATTACAGAAGATGACCCTTTTCATCAGAATAAAGTGCAGATAGTACAGTAACTGGTGGCTGTTTGAGCATTTTGCTATCTGGACCTTAAAACAACGTTGTAAAATTGTCTTTTGCCAACAATGGTGCAAGAGTAAAGTATGTTAAAAACATCAAAAGGGCGCCGAGAGACGATTTCGGTCCGTCGGGGGGGGGGGGCTGATCATATGGCAGCTCCGCCACTGAACCTTATGATACTGGGCATCCACCTTCAAAAGATTTTTAAGGATTGAATGGTATTTCCGCGTAAAATCTAACTAAAATCGAAGTTAGTCGGTAAACTAGTTATCAAATGAATTAGCAGCCATGAGTTAAGATTTATTCAACATTTGCACGAGAATAAAATTAGGAACGCGAGTATAGAATTAAAAATGTCGAGACCAGTCTATTACGTTATTGGAATTTGGGTCAAACAAACATACCAAATAGCCTACTCCATAATTCGAGATTACCGGAACATGTGTTTACAATTATAATCGAGGAAGAATCATTTTATTCTTTTGTCAGCAGTAAGGTTCACACCTTGTCTTTGACAGTTCTGTTAAAACCTGATAGCAATACCGGGGTCAGATTGCTACTCCATTCTTCTATCGTTAAGGTATCACTCAAGTCATGAGGTTTTAGACCAGTTCATGACGACCAGTTTAAAGAGGCAAATTTTGCTAATGGCGATTTCCCAATTTTCATCCCATATTTTACTGTCGCCGTCAAACTTTGGGGACTATGCCAAATCTACTCTGCAAACTTGTTACTACTTTTGATTGCAATATTGATATTACCGTTTCGTACTACATCTCTGTCACCCCTCCTCCGTTCGTCTTATGTAGGCTTTGTACACGTGACATTCTCAATGTGTAACTTTGCCCCATCCGTCCGAGCAACCTCAGTATTGTTAAATTCCGCGATGGCTAGACTTATCAGAAGCAGCGTGTATATTAAGCTTTAGTTTGTAATGGTTACATAGTTCAGGGATACTTATACACTGAAAGCGATTTAGGTATTTGAGAGAAGAAGCTGATTTTCTAGCAATTTCTGGGGGACCGCTCATTCACTCAGACATATTTTTGGACAGAATGTAGAGTAATGTTTCACGTGACTGGAAAATGTTTTGGGAAATTGTCCTAGGAATTTGACAATCTGGAACAAGAGGTGCAAACGACGATTTCGTAGTGCAGTCACCGGGGTTGTGACTAGGAGATGATTGGAAGAATGCTACTCGGAGACAATTAAACTGCAGAATGTTTTGCATAACTTGAACAAGTTTCTTCTGCCCCATTTGAGGTGGCATTCTGTCTTTGTCCTGTCCATTAATTCGTTACAAGATGAATCAAGGAGGTGGTAAGAAATTTACACCTACTTGGTTGGAGCCGCTTTGGGAAGTAAAAGGAGTATGATAGCCCCCCCCCCCCCCCCAAGAAGAGCAAATTTTCGGACCTGCCGAATTTGTTACGTCATATGTGGGTTGTACTTTTTAGTGTATCAAATCGATCCGTTCACAACACTTGTCGAAGCCATGCACGCGTTTTTCCTGGTATCACAGCACAAGTTGTTCTCGTTAACAGTAATAATGTTGGTCTTACAGGTTAGAATTCTTTAAACGGAGTGATCTTGCTTCTACAAGAGCGTTTGGAAATTCCAATAAAAAAGATATTTCCAAGACCTATACCCACAACACCTAAAGCAACCGTTTATGTAATTGCCCACAGCTCCATGTTCTTGCTCCATACGATATTTGTTTCAAAAGCGATTCCCCAAAAGTACAAAAGAACTGAAGAAATAAATGATGCACCCCGAAAATTGCTTTAAACGGTAATTCCACATTCTGTTATCATCTTTTGTACCGCTAACTTAAATGAAGCTTTGAGGAACACAAAGGCTAGTGACGATAAGATGGGGAGCTCTTGAAGGCACTTGAAACTGGATCACAAACACCATGCCAAAAAAACTAAACACACCATGAAACAGGGAACAAAGGAGTCTTCGTTAGTAAGATTTAGAAACTGCTAATTCAACCTTAAACCAATGAAACACGGTGACCCGAGCTCAACAGTCAACACCTACAGGTCACCCTTAAAGGGTCAAACCTCTCACCCCAAACTACAATTTTGGTACGGGGGTACCGAAATTCTCAATTGGATCAGCTCTTTGATTGGTAGCAATTTCAAACAATGCAGAGTACCAAAGCTTATATTAAACAGCATGAACGGTACTGAGAGTGTTTTGATTATATAAATCGAGTTTTTCTATACTCACCCTGTAGTAACAAAGTGAGATTTGTATCTGGATGAACATGAATTTCAGACAAATATGGGAGGGGCTTTAATTAGTAAGAAGGTTAGGAGAATTGGCATTGTCTGGGGTAAGAGAATTGGGCCTTTAAGCAAAACCTCTTACATGATGTCGCGGAACCAGTTCTTGCAACTTAAGGGTAACCTCATTCCCCCACTTCCCCCACAGCTCCACAACCGAATGCAGTTGCCGACTAAAGTTACAACTCAAACCAAAAACAACTTTTGTCCCAAGCAAGACCGACGTTTCCGGCCTTGCAAGCGATCATCGATTACATAGCAAGTAATGCAAACGCCCTAATAACAGTGAACTGGTAAAAGAGACAAAGAAACTGATTTACTTGCCTCCAGTAGGTCTCCAGTTGGTGTGGGAATGAAAGGCGTACGGTGGTAGTCTTCAATGAGGGGGCAAGATCACTTTTTTCCGAATGATGCCACCGTTGATCATGTTTTGGCCGAATAGACCAATTGCTTTTGCCTGAATTAGGAGGACGAGGGCCCCCTGCAACCCCTGCGTCGTACGCCTGTTGTGGTAAAAAGGATTCTAGTAGATCTAGATTCTAGCACGTGGATATAACTAGCTTTATCTACGTAAACAAACAGCTTCAAGTGATTAACCGTGGTCTATTGCAAACACCGTGTGCACGTCATTTCTTTCTTATAAGGCATAGTTTACAATCTGTTCGTTCAATTTTATTGGTCATTAGCCAACCTTGTATCCAATGAAGTTATTATTAAGCCGATATGTAAATGTTATATACACTACGTGATCAATGATGAACTAAGATGTGTATCGAACTCTTTAATGCTCGCCTTGTTATTACACACGTTGCCGGTGCATCTGGATATTTCGTATAGCAATGGCTATTCATTATTTCACGAAAACTAGCAGTGTTGTCTACATTTTTTAAAACACATATTTAAAACAACGAAGGGAGGTTTAAGGCTAAGATTGGCCTTAACTGTTTTCGAGTTTACAGAACAGCTCACTATTATATTAAAACTGGAAATTGTCTTTGATGGGTTATAATTTAACTCAAGCTACCGCGGGATTAGGAGACAATAAAGAGAACTGCCAAATCAGAAAAAAAACTTTCACTTTTGTATTCGAATGGACTATTGCCTTCTGTTAAGCTATTATAATAATTTAAAAGAAAAAAAAAACTTCAAGCAAAATCAGTGTTGTTCTTTGCCCTTTCCTCAAGCTTTCTACTTCCAATCTTCTGCCCGGCACATCAAAAACTAGACAAAAACTGCCCCTAAATTAAGGTTTATTAGCGGTGAATAATCTTTCTTGACAATTCTCCGTGTATATTTACACGAGATTTGTATTCGATGGTGTCTAAAACATGAAATCCCCCTCCATTTCTGCTATTAGTGTTGAGAGATCCTTAAGTCAATGTATACGTCGTGTTTAAACACTCGATGTACCACGATGATTTGCAGAATACCCAAACTTATGTCAGGTTGACGTCCGTCACTGAATTTTGAGGAACAGAAAACATTGCACTTTTTAAGCCTATGTTTTATCTGAGAAATCACATACGAATTTGACAATTAAGTTGTTAGGTCACTTTATCTTGGAAAAATAAGGTTCTGACAACAAAGACTACTATAGTAAGTTTCAGAATTAGACAAAACTATTCTTGGTTTTCCTATTAAAGCTGAAATCCATTCATATATCGCCGCAATCGCGATCTACGTCCTCCTGAAGATAATAATTTTACCAGAAGAAAGAAAGATATACCGGTTCCCTTTAGTCTCATCCCCCAGGACACAGATCAGAAATGCCCAGCAGTGGGGTCCCTAAAAAGTGTATGTTTTACCATTTTTCATAGATTGATTTTATTCCCATTATTTGAAAAGTGGCATACATGAGATTGGTATTTCAAGGCTGGGTACATGCAGCTTAAAACACGTGGGAAGTTCCGTTTCCGACCATTTGTAGGGTTTGTAAAGCCCAAAATTTTCTTGTACGATCCGAGCCAAGTAAAGGTGGCGCTCCGCTTAGATAGTCTGGCCGCGTCTGACCCTCGGAGGAGCCAGCCCCACCCCCACTTATTACCAGCGCCCCCGTAAAAATTCCATCCTGACTCCGCCACTGCCCCTCCAGTAATGATCAATTTGATGCACAAAGGTGCAATGATTGGAAACGTTTTCATGTGTTAGAAATAAAGACGAAGTAGTAGTGTGTTTGTTGTGACATCACACCCGAGCATGGTCCTAAGAGAAAAAAAAAAATAGGCGCCCTGATTGTACCTTAAAATGAAGACGTAAGTGTACATTAAGCAGTTTAACCGGGGTAAAAAGTATGTCACAAAAGGGTACACAATCACTAAGCAAATCGTTTGGTAGCAGGTAGCAGTATTCAATGCGGGACATTTATTTAAGGGAAATACTGATAAGAATTACGAGATTTTATTATTCTCTGTATATTCACTTGCTGAATTTTGGATAAGCTTTTCCGGTGAGAAGTATACCTCATTTTCATTAACATCGTGTTGATACTTTAAACAATGAATTGTTACCTTCAGAGATGCACTAGCCTACAGGTAAGACGCGTTTATCTAGTTGGTCTCAGAACGTCTCTGTTCGGCATTGTGATGTTATCCAAATAATTTTCACCCAGCATTAAATGCAACCGTGGCAAAGGCCGGGAAGCAAGCCGACCTTTTGTTACGGAATCTTAATAGAAACGGTATCCTTGGAAACATACTCATAGGAGATACATTAGTAAAGAACTGAAGGGTAAAGCGCGATCATTAACTTCAGGCTGTTACCCATAACATTGTATTGTTAACTCAAGAAATGCACTGAGCCTACAGGTAAGATTCGTAAATCTAGTTAATCTCAAATCGTCTTGAATTGGCTTCGTAATGTTATACACATAATATCTACCCGGTATTAAATACGACGGTGCCTAAGGCTCTGAAAGCGCGTCGAACTTTTGCAATGGAATCGTAATAAAACCGGTATCCTTGGAAACATACGCTTTGGATATACATTAGTACAGGACTGAAGGGTTAAGCGCAAGCAGTGAACAAACAATTGATGTTTGACTATGTAAAAGCCTTAAATAATGTTGTAATGGTTCGTGATCGAAATAGATATGGCACAGATCTCAACACCCAGCCGAAAAGGTTTTTTCAACAAGTCCTCTTTTCGCGGCTTTCTGTTGAAGAGCCATGAAAATAATCCAAACGGTTACTCCCGAAGCTCCTAAAAAGAGTTATGTCCCGGATTGACATAAAACTTAAAAAAGTGACCATTCACCACAACCTTTAGACCTCTGCACCATACATCTCTTATTTTCAACTCCGCTAAAGCCCATGCAACCATGATATTGTGTCAGTGCCATGATTCTTTACCAATCCTCTGCATCTGATTTACAAGTTTTTCAAGTTTTATTACTGCCTACAGTACATGAAAGAAACGGCAAAGTTGGATATTTGATCCAAAAGCATTAAAGATTTAGCAAAGTAGCTGCAATTCTCTTCTAACAATATAGATAAGTTTGCAGTTACTTTCTATTGTACCCTTGAAATATGAGTCCTCAAGAGTAAATATACAAATTTGTGGCATCAAGAGGAGGACACGACCGGCATGTGCTACCCCTTTACAATTATTTTTTCAAAAACGTTATTTTGTAGCGTCAGACCCCCTTAGGTAATCATTATCATGGAAAGTAAAATGTGTTCTTTGAAACAAAAATAACCGTCATTAAACTGCATTCGTTGAAGTGACATTTTAAGCCGATCTTCCATTAAAGTGGTTTTCGTTAAATGCCAACTTCAAAATTTCTGCTTAATGTTTTTTAATGAATCTAAAAAGTTATAACTTCAGTCCTGGCAACTCTAGTGCGACTATGCTTATTGATATGCGCGATTTGAAATACCGGGCCTTATCTATTTATCTTAGACTACAATTAGAGCACATTAAACGTAAGACTCACCCCCTAACTAACCGCATCCTTCGCGCTAAGAAGCCAGTTATACTCATTACCTTCAAGGTAGGCCGACGAGCTGAGCAATTGTTAGTAGGTACAACTTCACGGGTAACGGCAGTTTACGGAGTATTCATTACGACAACAGTTGCTTTAAAACTCTATTAACCACATAACCAGCGATCCAGTGGAAGTGGAACATGGATTGGTATCAATCAGTGGCGGAGCTAGGGATTTCGGTCAGAAGGGGCGAAAATGGTCTGCAGGGGAGCTTCGAAGGAGTAAATACCCTGAGCCTCCGCACGATCGAAGCCACGGCTTTTCAGATTTTCCATTTGATTTTCCGCACCTGGTAGAAGACTACCTTGACATTTCTTATCAACAAGTTTTTCTGTTAAAACATGTTAAAATTTTCTATCCATGGGCCTCCGCTGAAGAAAATACGGAGGGGGGGGGGGTTCAATTCTTTTAGGGGTGAAAACTCCACGCCACCGTGAGTTGGCGCGGAGCGCAAGAAAATTTTGACCCCAAATGCCTCTCAGATTGCTGGAAATGGCATTTAAATAGGGAAAACACTGAGTGAACTGTTAAGAAATATTGATGTTTATTTTTCTTCGTCTTTTTCTTTATGTTTTCTTCGTTTTTTCAGGTTTTTTTTTATTTTCCATGGGAGGGAAAGTTCCCCCCTTGCCCCTACCTGCGGAAGCGCATGTTTCTATCCCTCTCTTTCACATTCTAGTATAAAGGCAGTCACTGTATTTCGTGTGTTATTGTCAGGTCTTGATTTAAGATATAAATGTTATAATGGGCTACTTTGTGAAGATAAAGATTAAACCTGCTAGAGCTAAATAGGAAGCAACCTTACAGAGGGAAAAGGTTATGGAAATTAATCAACGTTTGGTGTACATTTTTGGCACCCGGAAATCAAGATAAGTACACGAAGAAACATTACTTGAGGTAATTTACATCATGTGAATACTCTGAAAGAGCCATGAATTAAATACATCAAAAGAAATAGCCAAGACAAGAGGTCTGCTTGGCTTTCTAGATACCGAATTCCTAATAAATAAAAGTAGCCTACACTTAAAGTTATTTGATGCAATCTGGCATTTTAGACCACGGAAGTACATAAATAAGCATTTTAATGAGATTATCGTGCAGTGTCAGAAATTGCCATTTATCATGAGAATGGTCACTTGAAGAAAGGCAAAATGGAAACTGCTCTTTAAAACTCTTATACCATTACCACTACGATAACAGTTTTATTTTATTTTGACCTGAATGTTTGCTTCAAATGATTTTGAAAAATGTCTTTTTATTGTCTATGTTGACAATTATCCCCGACAACAAGAGGGCTTTTTGCGCTACAATTATTACCGCGCCCTTTGCAACATCTTTTACTGGCCGGGAGGGTTAATGTAATGTCAATCTTTGAAAGCTTATAATCACGCTTGGTGTGGAAGCAATGAACTTAGCACAGCGTCATCATTCATTAGTGCGTATTAAGCATGAAGATACGTTTCGGCAAAACCTATCCCTATATTACAGATGATGAATGAATTGCAGATAGTACAGTTATTGGTGGCTGTTTGAGCATTTTGTTATCGGGGCCTTAAAGCAATGCTATTAAATTATGTCTTTTGTCAAAAATGGTGCAAGAGTAAAGTATGTTGAAAACCTAAAAAGGGCGCCGACAGACGATTTTGGTTCGTCGGGGGGGGGGGGACCATATGGCATGCTGCGCCACTGGTATCAATTACCAAATGCTGGAAGTCACCCAAGCATTAAGCACAGACAATGAAATCAAATGTTCTGCTTATTTTAGCAAACAATCTTAATGCTCGTTGATGTGAAAAAACAGAAGATTGCAGGGGACCATTTTAGATTAATCGCGGTTTGTAAAATTAAAAGCACCTGTCCACCTCATGTAAAGAAAAAAATGGGTACAGCTACCAGATTTCTTTACTGATCTTTGAAAGTAAAATACCGGGGGTAAATTCTTGGTTCAGCTTTGAATAATGATTCAGTATTTTAGTCATGAAATATTATGAATGACTTTGGTAGAAGAATGGGAAAAGTCTAAGATTTTTTTAGTTTAACTTGTTTCAAAATAACTTTTGGACAACTTCAAACACTCGAAACGTGAGAAAGAACTGCAACTTGTCCTAGTATTCTCAAAAGCCAATAAATGGAGAAATGTGCCTTTGTTCAACTGCTTTCAAAGTTATGGGACTTTTTATTTAAGATGCGTCGTTATTGTCAACAATATCTTCTCAAAGACAAAGAATGTATTGTGAAGAGGGCATATAACCCCAGACTCGTTTTGGATTTGACTTTCAAAAAACTGTATCTTCCCAGGTTGATTGAAGATTTTTTTTATTGAAATTTGATAATTATGATGGAAAGTTTGAACATATTTTTTCAGGCAAAAATGGCATAAAACCATGCTAAATGTTCCATATAAAGTTGTCAATATTTTGAAGAAGTACGACGCTCTTAAATCATTGCGATACGGTGACATCATAGGCAACATAGTTCTAACCAAGAAAATAATATCATAAAGTATTATGTTTGTTTTCAAATTTACTTGAGATTGACTTTTTGACCTGAAAACACTACTGGATGTAAAAGATAATGGTCAAATAATTCTTTTTCATGTATGTGAAAGTGAACTAAATAAAGGGATTATGATAGAATTGTTATTCATCTCATGTTATTATTCTCGGCGTATTATTATCAATAATAATCTTAAGCTATCTATTACACTTTACGAACACAGAGACGTGATGTTTTGCTTTTAACAACTTGAAACTTCACAGCGATGTGAGTTCCTCGTGGGAAATGGAACATTTTAACCTCTGAACTGCTGAATGCCTATAGTGCATTTTAAAAGAAAACATGTAATGTAGGAAAACATTGGAATAAATTTAAGAGGAAATGCAGTTACCCAAATGGAAGTAGTTTAGTAGACTGTCCTATTACATCATTGACTCTTGAAGGTAATGCTTTTAGTCTAAAATTGCAAAATTTACCCGGAGTTGTTGCTTGGTTTAACTTAGATATGCAGTATTAATACTGAGGTCCTTACATGCTATTAAAAATACTTTGAAGAGAATAAAGACGAATAATGTGTGAGTTGACCTGTTGCATCAAAATAAATTTGGGGTGACAGCGCTTGCCCACTAGAGGAACATAAATCAGACTTAAATAATGCAAGATTATGATGAGTGTGCCTATCTGTATGAGATGAAAATAGGATACTTTTATTTATCGGAATATCTGGTGAAAATTAGGCTAATGAGAAGTAGTGCAAATTCAGTTTGAATTCCCTAAGTCAAGTGACTGGCCACAGTAATAGCTGGAAGTGAATTACATAACCTTCGGCTAGAATAGCTTTTGTAGATATTTGCAAAGTCGTAAGCTGAATATAATTACCTGAAATGTCTCTGAAACAAGTTTAAAATAAATCCGCTTTCTGGTTTTATCACAAAAATACTTCCCCAATGTTTAGTTACAAAATCTATCCGGGGCCAAATGTTGGATTTTCGTTTTCTTTGTTTTAAATGCACTAGATTCCCCCATTACGAAGTGCATCTCCTCGACACTCTGGGATGGTGCAGAAATAGTGAAGATTAGGATATTAAAATAATAAAGATAACATTATAGGACATTAGTTCCTGGTACACAAAGGAGGAATTAATTATTGCTAATGAACAGGCCACTTGAGTTGTCAGAAAATGGTCATCGATTGGGGTCTGCCTTAGTGAAAATTTCAGTCTTGGATATTTTGAGAGTGGAAGGGAACCCACTACGGCTCTCCTAGATCTGTTACAGAATAGTCATGTTTGAAACAGCTACTTACATTTTTTTGCGCTTCAAAACAGATACTTACCATTCACCTAGTGGCTCACCTATTAAATGTCGAAATATGAAATATGTGTCGAACTGGTAAAAAATTATCGGAGTAATAATGAATAAATCATAACATAACTTATGCAACGAGAGCTTTCGCCTCTGTTTTCCCTACCCTTTAATATTTTGATAGTAAGATGATATATCAAATATCAAAATGGGCAACTGTGAGCGGGAATGGACGTTCGTTTGCATGGCTGTATGTGCGTCTGAGTTTGAAAAAAACACTTAAGTGATATTTCCGAACACTTTATAACCGATAACTTTCAAATTAACTGCGTGTGTACCTGGCTTAAAAAAATGCACACCTTGGCAGGTAGACGTTGACTCTATAGGTATTAGGTCTAAGTTTTTATGTGGTTCTGCAATGATATGAATAAAAGTAGATCCATGTTACAGAAGTTAATTAAACCAACTAAGTAATGATTGAAAAAAATAAATGTAATTTTAAATTTAGACACTCTGGTTACGAATGTGTAAGGTTAAAATTCATGTTTTTAAACAGTGAAGTCTATTTCATTCTTCACTCTATCATTAATTCCACAATGGTTCCATGAACAAATTTATTTAGAGGGGTGGGGGAATGGGTTGGGGTGTGTCGAAAACCAGAGAGATTTTAAAATTTTGTATCAGGTTTGTTGGTAGGTCTCGCGTTAGATTCTGTCAGGAGACACGGGCTAATTCGATTCACAGGAAGAGGCAGTTCAAAGACTGTAAAAGTGGAATCTTCTGCTATTGACCTAGAAGCGATGGGGTAGGGAAAACAATCCAGTGTACCAGAACTGGAAAAAGGGCCATGTGTTAAGATTTATTCAGATGGTTATTAGCCAATGTGCACCCCCACCCATCTAAGTTACCCATCAAATATTTGTCTGCACATTCCCCCTTACGTACACAGCCCTCTAGCGTACATAACTGCACAATGTTTCACCTCCCTCCTCTGAAAAAACCGTTCTTGCAACCGTTCTAGCCCATCCTGAATCATATTTGACCAATTCCACAGTTGATGAACCATGACAAACTTTTGCCTGTGTAGTCATGACTTTAGGTTCTTAACTCAAGTCAAAGGTCAAAGTTCTAATACAATAAAATGAGTTTTTACCCGCTTTTTGCAAATCAAATTTGAACCACAAGAATTGTAACTGTTAATGAGATTAATAGCGGTATACTTCTCTTGTATATTTTTAATGTCAGATCTGAAGTGATATAGAAGTGTGATATAGAAGTGGTTATTTGTCATAATAAACACGTAAGTATATAGCGTATACAGGGTAAATGACAACCATACGTAGGGTAAATGTTAAAGGTTATCTCTCCCTTTTATCGCTTTTTTAAGAATTAATAATAACTCGAAGTAGTTTTTCAAGTGATACGGTGTATTTTTACAATGAAAGATATAGAGATCCTTTGACCCAAAACTTACATTGTCGTTCTATCACGTCATCCGAACAATGAAGGTGTTCTCAGAATATCGCATTGGTACGGTTTTCGATATAAACCAGTCCAACTTTCAAAAAAATCATGCTTAAAAGAGTGGTTATTAAGTTGGTCACGCATGCTTACGTTTTTATTAACGTAATAAGACTCCTAGCTGAACAAGCCAATGGAAGAACTTGATAGAAATGTTGATGTACTCAACGGCACTACAGCATGCGTGCTACTATGTACATATACTTTGTAACGAGTGCTATTCAAACGTAACGGTACAGCTAGCTAAGTTAGCCTATGCGTACAGGATGTGCGTATTGCAATGTTCAGCGTATGGTACTGATTTCGTAAACTTTCGTTAAGTCATGCGAGGCTAATATCTGAAAAAATGCAGGAAATTAGCTCAGACATATAGCCTGACGAAAGAAAACCTTTAATACTGTACAAAGAAAGAAAACGTCGACAAGGAAGGAAATATCGCAAAAGACTGGGCCTGACGTGGCAAAGTGGCCGTGACCGACTGGTGTTTCTGATCAGGGACCTGGATGCCAGCTCCCTGTTCTGATAAAGAAGCGGCAAGACATCTACTTGACAAGTGAGTTTTCCTCCCTTTATTTCGTACGAAGTAGTAACCTGTGCATTAGCCTATGCCCCGGGCCAACTTCAACTGACTACTCTTCATAGGACGTAAAGTCAAATGTTAAGTGGGTGTGATGGGCGTGACATATTCACAGTACCAATGAATGTCATTTTGAAAGTACCTACGTACACCTCTTCCGCTGGTTTTTTCCTTTACATTCTGATATTCTTTGCTGATATTAAACGGTACAGACACTAATACAGTGTAGGCTTAAAGCATGACAAGTGCTTGCCTGTAGTTGCAAAATAGAGTAAAAAATAGATGTGTCCATCGTCTTTATGTATTGTATATGTAAAAACAAACAAGATTATTTTAATATATGGATTATTTTAATATATGGAATGTCTTAAATATGAAGCATTGAACAGCCTTTTTCGTCTATGAAAAAATAGTTAGTTTGTGACTGAACACGTTAATATCTCCCACACTTTATCTTTGCCGTTCTTAACAACCATATTACCTCGTGTCTTTATCGGACAATTGCGGTCCCTTATTATTACATTTTGGCAGTGTGACATTTAAAAACTGAGATTTAAAGACCATATTAGATGGTTAATTTAAAATGAAAACAAAAAATTTTAAGAAGCCCACAAAATATTTCTCATCACCGTCAGGTTTGAACACCTGTAGCCTCGTGGGTTCCAAAGATGAAGTTTTCATTAATTTAGTGATGTTGGGTCCCTGCTTCCTTATTAAATTAAAATGATGAAAATTAAGCTGTCTAAATAAAACAGCTATTACCTGATTACAGTCAGTGAATACGAAACGCGATGTTCATGAATAGATATAGCTCTACGTGTTGTGACTTAAGGCAATTGAACAACCATACATGAACATTAGAAAATCCTCCCGCTTGAAACTTGGAAAATCTCATCCCGCCTATGAAGTCTTTGTTAAACAACTGGCAAAAAGTAACATTGTTGCAGATTACGCGGTCCAGTGACCCAGTATTGTTTGTTTTGGTTTTCTATTTTCGAACAATTGGCCAAATTGTTACGATATCGGCGAAATCATAACTCCTACTCTCAAGGGATAGAGCTCCAAATGAGAAGTTATATTTGCTTACTCCATGATCCGTAAACACCAAATACATGTAAGAAAACATTTCACCTGAAAGGTATTTGCTCTGTTGAAGTTTACCTTTACCAAACAGAAATGACATTAAGCGAGACCAAATGACTTGTGTTGCCCTTAAAAAAAAAACCATTGTGAGCTGGTAGTGGCTGCCCTCCGTTAAATACATATATGAACAACTTCCTCTTCAGTAAAGTGTTAAATTTCAGTGTTAAAATTGTCCAAACCCCTGTAAAGTTACAGAACAAAGAACAACGAAATACATAACGATTGCAGAAAATGTCTAGATATAGACAAAACTTGACAGCAAGTGATGGTCTGATTTCAGTCGGTCATTCCTGGGGTCCATTACCTTTAATCTTTCGATTTTCTTGCTTACCTGCACCATACATGGTTAAACACTAAATTGTATGCCTTCAATCTTACTGTATATGGGGGTGAAATTCGTGTAGACATTAGATGAAGGCGACTTAAGGCTGATGGACCCACTAATGGCTGCCTACATCATTAAGAACAAGCTCTGAACGGATTCGTAAAAGTTTCCAGGACTTTTGTGTAACCTTTATCTCTTTATGTTTTGGTTCTGTAAATCTAAAGTAATGTTTTTACAGTGTGGTCGAAATATCCACTGACAGGAACAATAACGTAATGTTCCTACAATGTAAGTGGGTTCTGTGCGGGTTGTTGCTAGTATTCACAAAATGTTCCAAATGCAGGATGATAGAACTGATTTGTCATAAGTTTTAACATTTAAGTACAAGATAGCCCTATAATTTCCTTTCGTTTCATAATAAGTTAAGTACACTATTTTCTAAACAACAGCTCCTTGTAAACCATTTAATGAAGTTGAACCGAAAGTTTGTATTCTTTAAAACTATTACGTACCGCTAACTCTTTATATCTTCCAAGCTCGATAGCATGCTTCGTCATCATGGAGTCATTGCTGCTTGGCACTAATTGGCATGAGATCTTCCTGAAAGCTGAAATTGAAAGTGTTTTTGTAATTTTGAAGTGGTTCTCCTTTTTAGCTGGTGTGAATTTTATTTAAAAGGCACAAGGTATGAACGATATTTACCATGTGAGCGGATAATGTGCAGTTACCAAGGACTACCGTTCAAATTTTTTAACGATAAGACAAAGTTCACTTTTTTAATACATAGCTTTTAAGGCAGAAACTGTTTCAAGTGTGCCGTGTTTCAGTCATTAAACAAAGCTGCTCGTTTTTATAATGTAGTGTATATTTTTACAAGTGCAGAGGAGAAATCAAAGGACGTCATTAAATTTACCCCATATTATAATTTTACTCAAGTCTACTAAAACTCTCAATGACTCTAATTCGAAAAAGGAAAATGATGCTGATATTACTAAGCATTCACTAAAAGTGATCTGAATACACATTAGGAACCTGTACCCTCACCAGGAACAGCTATGAAGTAATGAACTTCGATTGTGTCTGGATAAAGATTAGTTTCAGTAGGGAGTTGCAACTCCATGGTTTCAGACAGTTGTACACGGAAGGGCTGCAAGTAAGTAAGTTGCCAGTGTAAAAATAGCAGCCGTGGAGGGGACGACATGCCTCCTTTCAAGCTATGTTTACCTCTGAGATTAATCTTTTATTTGCGTCTTGGTTTGGTTTGCTTTCGTTATAGATGAAGAACAATACCTTTCTGCAGTTTCCATATTTTTTGATGGTTGTCGCATTGAGGAAATGATGTATTCCATGATAAAAGAAACTAACAGTCTACCAATCGTTTTGACCAGCCACTAAAAGCGATCACATTATCATACGACTCATTTTGTACCCCTTATATCAACAAAACGACTGGTTTATTGTAAGTTCATGACATTGAAACAGTTCATGTTGAGTAGGAACTTAACTGTGCACTTACGACTATTTCACATATCGTAAGTTTAAAGTGGGGGAAGGAAAAACAAACCTACTCCCAAAACATGAACATCCTGTTCCCTGGGGATGGACTCCCCCACCCGCGCCTCATTTACTCTTTAACAACTGGCACGTTTTCGAGTCAGCAGACCAAAATCACCATTCCAATATTCCCAACACCTGTCAAAATATTAACAAAATGCCGCACATGAAATTGTTGAACAGACAAGCGATTTCTAACTTTAGTACACCCTAAAAATAAAAGTGTAAAATTGCATTCGAGTAAAAGGACAAAAAATCACTCCAAAAGAGGAAATATTCACACCAAGTACAGTCAAACTTTACTCTTTAACAAATGTCTTCAGGGAATCAACCTTTCATCAAGAGTTTTTTTTTCGACAGAAGTAAATTTCTTTCCCTATACGAATGGGTTCCACTATTTTGGAAGTGAAATAACACTCTAAGGGAGTAAATTCACACTGCCATAGATTTTCTCAAAGTTTTATTCTTTCTTCGTCGGAATAAACAAGCTGATTTCACACAGAAAATTGAACACGTATTCTAAAATTTGAGTTTAAATGGAATGTAAGTGAAGTCATTCTGTCTTAATCCATCGATAACACACTGAAGTGATCTCAAGTGTGGTTTTGGGCATAGGATTGTGTCTAACTACCTCTTTTGCGTAAAAATTTGCCTTTTAATAATCTGACGTTAAGTAAGAATTGGATCACAATATTTTCGTTCGAGTTGACTAGACCCTTACATAGTGCTGTATGTATGCACACACACTGACGAAAAAAAGGAACGTCGAACGTTATGCGCTGAGCTCGGTTTGTGTTTTCCACGCTGTGTCCTACAATGCCATACGGCAAGGAATTATATTTTCTCTTTGTAAAAAGAGTATATGTTGCCTTGTTTATGTATAAAAAGACCTCGTATATTTAAAAGTGACGGGGAATTTCTCTGAAATGGTCTCATAAATACTATGGTGTCTTTAAAATTCATCTCATTTCCTTGATTTTACTTTATTATGACAAAAATTTAATTAGCTGGTTAATAAAGTTACAGAAGCAAATAATTTGGGATATGAAGTGCACTTAGAAAGACTTCAGTGACTCCTTGTAAAAAAAGAAAATATAGTCCTACTTAGTAAACTCAAAATACGTCCAGTAACTCTCTCTTATAATCCGAAAGGATGAAATTAAATCACTCTAAAAGGGTAAGAATGACTCTATTTCCTTTAAAACTTTTCGCTTCAAATTCAAACGTGTCACTAATTTCATTCTAAAATGATATTCCATTCTTAAGATTAAGAGCATAAATAACTTAACACAAACACCTTAAAAATAAAATGAAATTACACTCGTTAGAAGGATGAAAGTTATAAAATTCACTCCAAAAGAATGGAGATTCCCTCCAAGAACAGTAAAATTTTCTACAAAAGGGCGAAACTTCACTCTTGATGGAGTGCCTGCATGGAACACTCTTAAAATCAAAACTGATCATGAACTGAAAACGTTTCCCGAAAAGATAATTAAAAGGCATATTCGGGAGACAACATTAATTAACTTCAAGATATGCAGAGAAATTTTCTTATTTGGGAGGCGAAAAAATTAATCTCAATAGCATATAGCGTTCGAATGATACAAATTTATAAAGTACTACAATATTTACCTTTTCATTTGGTGGATCATGGAAATTTTGATGTCATCGCGGCTCTTTAATTTGACATCACATTCAATTTATTTATAATTTTGATGCCGCTGAAGGAAATATTAACCAACAGTGGTGATCATTGTACTCTACGTATGGTGGAGGGTAATGCTTGATTTACAGGCAAAGATGTTTTAACTTTCCCACAATATCAAATTTCAAGAACAAAATGAAATTAAAATTATAAAGAAAAGCAAAAGAAATCAGAGACAATGTGTCCTTATTACATAATTTTTGTGGCTTTGTTGAAAAGGTTTCTTTAACAAAAATAACAAATCTTTAAAATGAGAAATATTGAGTTAGGAAAAGGAATTGCTACAGGTTTTGAAGGACACGGTGTGGATCTTTTGTGCGTGTGTGTTTGTGTAGGAAATACTTTATTTTCATTCTCAACATATATGCATACAAAAAAGCAAATAAGAGGATAAAAATAATAATATATACAAGTATTTACAGTTGAATAATTAAGCTTACGTCACTCTTTTTTGGATTTTTGTTTTTTCACAAACTCCTGTGAAAAGCCACCAGAACGCCTGTTAAAAACTGCTGAAGGAATGATGCCTTCCCTCAAAGTGCTAACGCATATGTTTTTCTTCTTTAAGATTTCTCTCGTCTTCCATACGTTCCAAATTTCATTTGAAACTCGATAGATACCTGTTACGTAATTCAGTGCGCAATAAAGGTTAGAAACATTTCAAACGAGGTAAAAATATTTCTCTGGTCAAAGTTACTGTTCCTCAAGTTTCATCTATTATTATAAAATGTACAAAACGAATCAAACAGAATAAAAAGTGTTCGGGTTTGTTCTCTTTAATTGCAAAAAATCCCTTTTTTGTAGAAACAGAGCACACAATTATTCACATTATAAGTTGTGTCGTCTGGCTGAGTCGTCAAAACCAATTTTCGATAAAGCCGGTCATTGGCTTCAAACAGGAAACAATTATATAGTCGCGTAGTACTTTTGTATCAATTTTACGAAAGTCGATAAGCCATAGTGTACGCCAACACTAAAATGCACGATCTTACACATGTTTTGCAAAAATCTTGTCTGCATGAGTCCATAGGTTTCCCTTTCGGGAAACCAAAAAGGGTGATCTGCGTGCTCTTGCTGAAGATGGATTTTTCACTTTTCTTGGATTTAACTGCTGTATCCCTGCAATTGAATAACACTCTGCTGGAATGAATTCACACTTTACACTCCAATTTATCATTTACATCCACCAATCTCCCATCCATGCTCACTGATGGACTGAAAAAAGGTCGGCAACAGTTCTAGTTATAACTATTGAGAAATTTACAGCTTAGTTTTTTGTTTATATTTTAGTACGGAGTCGGTTATATTTTAAAAACAGCTCAGTCGTTATTTTAATCATAGGATGACATAGAAATAACACAAAATTCGATCCAATAGATAGGCAACTTAATCCAGGGAAGACAATATATGTATCCGAATTTCTTGTTATTATTTTAACAGAAAATACCCCGAAAATTTGCAAGTACGATTTTATATACGATTCACGTGATTTACGTTCCTGTTGAAAATTTCTCAGTAGACCCTATTGAATTTGCGACTCATGAAACCGGCTATATTTTTCAGTCGAAGAGAGAGCTATGCGTGTATTGGTGCTTTAATGTTGACTTGACTGCATATTCAGATGAAATTCAGATATTGTTCCTCTTTTCACAACGGACTTTGTTACTACTCTATGTTAATTATTTTCTCTTGAATTTGCTGGAAGTAATGCAAATGTTCCTTTGTCTTTAAACAAAGGAAAATAACAAAAAAAAAAAACCTCAAGAAAATCTGAGAGGCTAGTGAATTCGGACGGAAGAGCTGGTAAACATGTCAATAAATTTTTCTAAGTGCCTGTTAGTCCAACGTAACGGCACAGCTTTTGATTGATGGTTATAAAAGGGCATTGTAATTGTCTATGTGAAAAGTCTTTTAAATTTTCATCGGAAAATGTGTCCTTTAACGGAAACAACCAGTTTTAGATTTTTTTCTTCAGTTGGCTATAAAGTACAAAGCGGTCACGAGGGTACAAAGACCTATGTATTTGTTATACCGTGAAGTACTGTAACGAGACTGATGTTTAATATTCCACTCTGTGCGTCATAGTTTGCGTTCGAATTGTTCAAATTACGAACAAAGTTAAAGCTGATTAAGAAGGTCATCAATTTTGGGTCATCGAAGGAAATATCGAGATCATTTTCAATAAATTATGAAATTGTATTTTTTAAGTTTCCCAACTGTTTAGATTAATAGGATATGGATAACAAACACAACTTGTAATCTCATTCAAGTTAGGCTTAGCAATAGAGTATTTTACAACGACACTCTGGATGTCCTTTTTGAAAAATGATCAGCACGGAGCTTTCACTAAAAACGCCCACAAGAGTCGTTGCCTGGCAACTTGTGCTATCATAAAATCCGCATGACGGCACCATGTTGTGCTTCTTATTAAACTCGATCAGGTTTTTTAGGTTTTTTGTGCAAGATCCTAGGAAACTTTGTCTAAGTCATCGTTTCATCGGATTGTAAAATTAAGCCATGTCTTCAATGGACTTAAAAGGTCTGATGACACGAAAGTCACACAATTGGTTATTCAATGTGAGTATATATTAAAATTTGTAACGAAGTCCCAATGTCCATTTTAATCTTTTAGCCTATGGTCAATTTTCTTCTCTTTATTTATTTCGAACGCACCTGTAAACAACTGAAAATAACTTTAATTTCTAACAGAAAAAGGTGGACTTATCAAATATACACTCTTAAAAAGTTGGTTAAAAACATTCACCAACACTGGTCACGTATGTCGAATACCTGAAATTGGTTAAAGTTTACCCAATAATTGTTGATTAATGGGTTATCCAAGAGGTTTTTTACCACTTTATTGGGTAACCAGCCTGTGTGGTAACCAAATAAACAACAAATATTGGGAAAAACTTAACCAATTTCAGGTATTTGACACACGTGACCAGTGTTGGTGAATGTTTTTAACCAACTTTTTAGGAGTGTATAGTCACATTCATTTGAAGTACCTTTGATGTGCGATTAAAAGATAATTTGTGAAGGATTACTCTGAATTTCTTTTTTGAACTGATTTTCACCGGAATCTGGGGTTATAAAGAGGTCACAGTTATTATAAAGATATTGTGAAAACAAATGTACGA
The DNA here is from genome assembly GCA_037179385.1 of Holothuria scabra. Taxonomy (NCBI): domain Eukaryota; kingdom Metazoa; phylum Echinodermata; class Holothuroidea; order Aspidochirotida; family Holothuriidae; genus Holothuria; species Holothuria scabra. Next base: position 49,102,719 of record CM074185.1, read on the forward strand.
GTAGTTCTCTTTGATGACATGTTATAATTAAAATTTTATTATGTCTATTGTATAGCTTCATATGTGAAGTTTTTTCTACATTTCAGTAACTCTTTTTCGATTCTACATTCCGTTGTCCGTTGTTTTAGAACTCTGTTAAACACAAACATGGCGAATCAACCATTCGGACCGATATTCTGGATTGTTATCAATTAACAAATGCAGTTGAAAGTCACTCAAGCAAATCCAAAGATGAGGAAGTAAATTGTTGTGTCATCTGACGCAAACAATCGTCCCGCTCACTGATGGAAGGAAGTAGAAAATAACAGGAGACTATTTTAGGTTAATCACAGGTTGTATACTTCAAAGCACTTGCCCACCTCATGGTATGGTGCCAAATTTGGCATTGAACATACAATAAAAATTCGCAACTTGTGTTTTTGCAATGTGTTACGCTTTAACAGTTTGTATGAAAAAAAAAATTCAAGAAAAAGAATTAGCGAAACCACCGTGCAACACCTACGGGAGTTTAAAGTTTTGCTATGAAAACTATGAAAAATTAAATTTGAGACGGACGACTTTGGAAAAAGGAAAGAAAAATGTTTGTCAGGGATACTAGCTATCTTCATCTTCCGGAAAGTTAGCAAGACGATCAATCAAAATGTCAGGAAAAAAGCCAAAACTCATACAGTATAGGTTGCGAAATACCTTTTCTCTTTCTAACATTGGAAGGGAAATTCCATTCATCTTTTTGACAGATTTGAACATGAGCTTTAAATCGTAATTGATTGCGGCTGAAAACAATCAATTTGGAACAGACATTCGAGAAATTCAAGACTAATAGACTTTCAAGAATGCTGGGTAATTTGAGAAAAATGGAGTAAACGTTCCTAGTGTAATCAGTTTTCCCTTTAAACTGATCATTCGTTTCGATAAGATCAGTACCCTAAGTATGTGCATTTCGTGATGCTGCTCGATGTAATTAGGCTTGAGATTTGCATTTTTAATCATCATCTTTCATGACTTGATGTGGAGTTTGCCTCTTCTTTTATTGGTGGAAAAAAAGTCATGATAAATTTTAACAAAACTCAGAATTCTCAGTGGTGACAATGGACTAACGTTTCTCTTCGATTTTTCCAAAAACGTGTACCATATAAAGTCTAATTATCTACTTATTTCAGCATGCACGCAAAAGATAAAAGTCAAATTTACGACAATCCTAATACACTTTAAAACCGAAACGTGTAATTTCCTTGCTTACTCTGGAAAATTATAAATATTCTGAGCTCCCTTTATGGAATCATCAAATACCATTGAAGTTTTCCTTTTGAAAACGAAAATGCTTGCAGAGCTTGAAACTAGCTATACGTTACTGTCGGGGGAACAGAGAGCAGCTAATTAAGTCTACCTAATTCTTTTGCAGGGAGGAGTGGACGCATACGTCCGATGATTTGAAGCAGGTTACAAAAGTGCATTTAGTAATGCTGAAGTTTTTACAAAGGAACTGTGATACCCCGGGGCCCTGCGCCAAAACATGTTCAAGCGTGGCAAAAATCAGGTGTGCAACTATTCACACTCGTCAGGACATTAAGGAGTGCAGTAGGTGTTGTTGGTGTAAATTTTGTTAATCCGTAAGTCGATAGTTTTTTGATATAATAACGTGTTTGTGATAGCCAATGAAAAGGAATAACCTACACTCCGGAAACACGTAGACCTCTATAAAACTAAACCATCTGTTTTGATAAAAATTGGTCCATGTCTGGTCAAATGTTATCTTGTTTGGGTCATTTTTGGCCTAGTTATCTACGCTGGCTCTCCTGACCCATTTTGAATTAAATTGACCACACCAATTTTAAAAAGTGCATAAGAATGTTTTCACTGCTAAGATTAGGGGCCCCTGTAGAGCATCCGGATTTCCATTTAAGGATGATTATTTCTTTAAAGAACATTAACCTTTTTGTCTTGATCCAATTAAAGAAGTTTGTCATACCATACAATCGAAGCTGTTGCGGTTGCATCAACTGTTGTGCTGACCTCTTCTACTATTTTAACCTATTTTTGTTCATTATTATGAAACACAACAGAAGTTTTAACTTAAACGATATTATCAGAAGTGCTTTGGCTTATCTTTATCATCAAACTTGTTTTAAAGTCGTTATTAATAAACATGCACGGAAGATATTAGAGGCCTATTTATATGCTATACTGTATTATGCTTATAAATAGAGCATTGAATTATAAAAAAGCGAATTTATCAGAGAACAGTTTTGTGAAGCACAATAAACTACATATGATATACATGTGGTTCATCTAATACAGATAGTTACTTTTGTTCAATGGGCTATGTACATACTCATTAGCAGTTCTTAATGTAAATTGAGTTGCATCCAATGAAGTGTGTAAAAATGTCCTTATACAAATGTGTAAATCATCGGACCATAAGCGAAATCAACGAAATTTTTCATATGAGTCAAACTTCTAATGGAGTTTCCATTTAAGAAAAAGGGAGTGAAATTCGCTCCAAAAGGAGCTGATTTAGGGGCCATCCCTAGAAAGATTTCGTTTCGTAAGAAGTTGAGTGAAAATTTACGCCATGTCGAGAGATGATTTTTAGGTCGATTTTACTCTTGTTTTATAATGTTCAATCTACTATTTTATTCAGATTTATCTCGCGCACTACCCTGGAACTTTGAGAGTGGTAAAACTCAAATGTGCGAAGAGCTTAAAGAGTTATCCGGCATAAATAAAAATCAGTCTAGGTCATAAGAATTACCGAGTAAAATATCACACGAGAGCTTGGAACCTAAGCTGACTCTAACCAGGCGGGAAAAATGAAGGTTTACAGGCTTTTAAAAATAAAAGCAAAAGTAACGTTAGTTTTGGGGTAAGAGTCACGTTGACCAGAGCTTGGCTCGGCCATTCACAGTTTATTCAGTATTAGACTTGCAAAAAAAGTACAAAAACTGTCACTTCGGATTGAAGAATGTGGCCTATTTCCAAGTAGTAAATTCGTCTATTGGCAATATTTACCCATCATCCGCCGTGGGAAAATTCGGCTGGCCAGGCTTGATGAAATTTTACACATTTGTAACGTTTATGAACTGCAGTAGTAACTAGAATAAAACACCTCTCTGCAACTGGGGGAGTGATCTGCATAAAACCGAACAACCACCGAAATTTTCCACAAGATCAAATTGTTTTTGATCCCAATTTTACAAATTCTGATCTTAAGATCTTTAAGAATTTCAAGACATTTGCTTTAATGTCTGATTAAAACTTCTAAGTTATTATACATAGCCGAACCTTTTCACATGTCTTTCGTATGGGCAGATTCAAAATACAGTGCACGCACAATTTCCGATGCACATAAATTAGTAAATTGTTGCAAGTGGTTTATATTATGAAAGTAACGTGGCAATTTGATGCATGCAGTGTCTCTCAATCTCTACTACGTATGCTTCACTGAACAAAATATTTTAACTTGAGCAAGTAATTTATCATATCACCCTTTCAGGGACCTTCGTTTGGAGGCCAATAAAATATGACCTGAAGAGGCAACCTAAAGTAAACTTCATCAATTTGATTGTAGCGCAATCTATTGAAATACAAATCTATATGATCGAAATTCCACACAACGTAAATAATTTAAAGTGAATGGATTCTGATCTAAGCATAGCTCTGCTGCCTGGTTTTAAAGTCGGGTGTTCTTAAATCAATAGATTAAGAATGAAAAGTTGAAGTGAATGCTTTCATGTTTAATTTAAACATTTGTAAAGATGGTTCAAATAGATTACATCTTTTCCTGAGTGTATAAGTCATTCACCACATGACTCTACCCTCACAACTAAATGACATTGGTGTGAAAAGCAGTATTTCAGTTTACTTTTAAGAACATAAAGGATAACTGTTGAAAAGGTTTGCAAACCCATATCCTGGGCAAGTTAGTTAGACTTTCAAAGCCCAGTTTCCAACCTGTTGGTTCAAGTCGAGCCGGCCACGACCTTTTCTCCAGTTGTGGCTCATTGGCTTGTTTTCCCCACTCCATCGCTTATCCGGAGCAGCACGCGAAACGGCAGAGTTTCCATTTTTAAAGTCTTTGGTATGAATCAACCTGTTAATAAAACCCGGGCCTTCCGCGTGAGAGGCGCATGCTCTCACCGCTACACCAACAAGCGGTCCATATCCTGTACAAAAACATTAATTTGGGTCACATCAAGCATATCCTTTGTTAGAGCGCCACCATCACATAGGCAACAACATGGTGCATGTACAATTGGGAAATCGCATTGGCAGTTTTCCACTTGCGCCTCCCCTCCTTACGAAGGCTATGACCCAGGTTTGAGTAAGTTCACTTGACCATGCTCACTAGAGTACTGAAAACTGCGAGAAGTGGGACTTTAACGCTTTTGATTCTATTTTTCAATATTTAAAAGGTTGTTCGTCAAAGCTATTAGACTCACTGATAACAAGGATATAGTGAGCATGCTATGCATGAGTGAACCGTCCATATAATTCCTTCCTTAATAAGAAGCTGAGACCGCTTTCAATAAGGAAATAGCATTAACAGTAGTTTAACCTTTTCGAATCTACTAAATGAATGTTACCTTTACACAGGGCCTACATCTATAAAAAAGTATAGCTAAAACACGATGGAAGAATGTCTAGTTCCAAATAAACCTCTTGTTCGTTTACCGAGGCCCAAAATAACACTGAGTAAGTAGGTTTACTGAAACACTTCTCTCACAAAACGTTAAAATCGAAATAGCACGGAAAATAGTACGTTAGTACTTGGGAATTTCGTTCCGCATATGATGAACTCATTTTGACCTGCTGGAATATGTTAACCCAAACGTACACTTCATCATTAGATAAGAATTTCAGCGATCCACCTGTTTGTCTAACACGCTTCCCTCTTCTAGGAAACACTACCGCATGAATACTTCATGAATTCAAAAGGATTTAAAATCATGGGCTTTAATTCCAGCCCTGTGCATCTCTCGCTTAAAGAGACAGATCGAAAGCGGAGTTACACGTTTATTTACATTAGCTACTTTATCGTAACAGCGAATCTGAACTTATACCTAGTTTCCGATACGTTTCTGTGCACACCCGAAATGAAGTTCGATATCATACTCATGAGCGTGTGATTCAGCCAGTGATATGGATACTGCCACTGCCCACTGACTGGCTTCATAGTGCTTCATTGCAATTATATCAATAGGGCAAACTAAATTAAAGTAAGGCAAAATTGTTACTGTACATCCGATTTTGATTACATTTAGTTCCAACCAAATACACTGATGTTATCAAATATTGGACGAGGGCGGCTTTACCCATGGTGCATCTTTATATCTCGACCTGACAATTTAAAATCATTATATTGAGTATTTTACGTTAGAAAACCGCATGTGATGGATTCTCCGATTGCAATTACTATGAAATCTGTTGCATAATAATGCGCTCAGAGTGCCGTCTGCAATTGCTGCAGTTATTTCAATACACTACACCTTTGAAAACAGTGTTCGAATAATCGAACAGTTTTGCAAACACATTTTTGCCCTGTAAACGTGGTTATAGATGCTAAATACACGTGCATAATTCCAAAACAGTTCGCTCTTCAACAAGTTTAATAGTTAAGAATGTTTAGAATTCAAACGTGTCTACAACGTGGAGGCAAAATAACTTTTTCATTGTTTAACACGTTTCACAGTAATTATCAATAACGTGTTAAACATTATGAAAACTTCATTATTATGTTTTACTAGCGGTATCAACTAGAAAATTAGTCTAGATGTCCCCACATGCACGGTCTCTTTACAGAGATTAAAGATGCACATGCTCGAAAAATCGGTATAGATTAATTCCTGGTATTATTGCCCTTATAGTGATTAATAAGCCCATGAGTTATAAAGAAGTAAAATGGTATCGAATGAGCGCAAAACGTGCCGAATTTCTGCATAATAGATCATTTTATGACAAGCGTTCTAGGCAAACGGCAACGAAGTGGTTCTAATTCTCGATAATTAAATGTACTGCCAATTATAAACAGAGTGCTTTTCTGAAAATTTCGAAAAGATTTAATCTTTAATAAAATACGTCTTCACGAAATTCTACTACTAGGCATTTCCTGCGGTGATGTGCTCCTCCGTGATAGCTCATATACAGAGAAGCAACCGGATTAAAACACTCAACGATGAATAATGTAAACAGTAGTAAATAACAATTAGTGCCGTAATGTTGATGTTGCTGTTGAACAAAATTTGCTTTTTAAGTTTGGGAACGAGTTGAAAAAACATTTCAATGTAATATTTTGTAAAAATTGGATTTTGGGCAAGATATCCTTAGAGAACTCGACCTTATGGCGCAAAACTGTTTTGCCTTACCCTTTTACACTGTTATATTTCGGAATGCCTTTCCCCAAACGCAAAAGCGATTTTCCATCTGTCGGTTAAGTTTCAGTTCTCTCCTTTAAGATTTAATCTTTTACCTTGGTCCTGTTCCCATGTTGAATTATGATTGTTTTTGTACCTCTCATAATATTGTAAGCTTTAATTATTTTTGTTGGAGACTGGCAGTGTGCTACTACTTTTTGGTAACGTTATGTCAATTTTTGAGTGCCCTTTACTTTTGACTTTTGACCTTTTCATCATGGTGCTCAGGAGTATTATTCTACAATGCCTTTTAGCTTGTTCCATTTTATTTGGCTGTTGAAAGTTAAATAAGGAACAGAAAAATACCAATCACGGTGATCTTCTTGTCATCATTAGCATTTAGTTGAGGGAAACTAAACTGGTCTTACTCTAAATATTTTTCTTATGTGGGTGGTGTCTTCTGTGAAAGCTTTGTGGATCCTACCTGTTAACTGAGAAATTTTGTTGGTCCCAGAATACTTCGCTCAACATATGTATAAAAAATAGGTCGAAAAAGGTAGTAGAACGTGCTTAAAAGTCTGCGAAAACCGCACGACGCTTCCGGTACAAAGCCTTCATCAGGTGGTCAAAAACAAAACCGTGGAACAACCAACAGTACCAAATGGACACGACAAACAGCAAAATTCAAAACGGTCAGTGTAAAAACAGTACTGGACGAAAGTAAAATAAAGAAAGGAAGAAAATTAAGGTCACAGTAGTACTGCAAATCGCCTGACGAGTGGTTTATATCCAGTCCAGCCACGAAACTCGGAGTATAGCGAGGAATAGCCATAATGAATTTGCTAACTGGACCGCTTTATATTGTTTTAATACTTAACAATATGTTTCGACCACCATCGTTGAGATATTCCATAGCACTCTATATATACTTTAGAATACCCTGTCATTCTACTTCATGGAGGCCTTATTGTTCAAGTGTGATAACATTTTACTGAACTTTTAAAATCATGAAAAACTGTCCCCTTCCTTTGTAAGGTAGTTATGCTTAGAAACATCCACATATGTACTTCAAGAGGTACCTATAAGGTAAATCAAAAGAAATTTGCAAGAAGTCCGCTGATCTTCCAAAGCAATTTTGGGGCGACTGCATACTGCCTGTAAAATTATGATTGATATTCAACGGATACCTTCATTTTCCAGAAATTATTTTCTCGAGATAAGGAGGTTCATGACTTGATGGTTCATGAATAATTTGTCTACCTTAATTTTCAAATTTTCCAATGGTGCCAAACTGAATAATCTTTGCATTTACCGTTAAATGACAGCGGGGGATTATTGTTGCTGAAGTTTTTCGGATAAAGTGAGTGGTGATAATGAATGTCAAAACTGTTCATGTCAGTCCAATGTTGATAGCATGTAAACATGATTCAGTTTTCCTCCAGATATTCTCCATGAAGATGCTGCTCAGCCAATACTGCAGATATAATCTTTGCAGTTATTAAAGGTAAAACTTCAGGTTTTTCTTTATGGATCATAAACTCTTCTGTTAGACAAGATTTTGAGATAATAAAGGAAAGTTCACATCACGTTGAAACAACGACGATGAAGAGCAAATTTCTGTGTGTTTTTGCGGAAGAGCTTATACCTTCAAATTTCATTGTCTGGCACAGTTGATGAGAAGTTGACGGTATGAAAAGAAAGGTAAACATTTGAGCGGGGAAGAAGAGTGATGTTCACCTTTCCTTATAATTGAGTCATGTAATTAATGTTATCTATTTTGGTATCTACAGGGTACACAAAATGATCAAAATTTTGGTGGTGAGAGGTTGAATATGACAAGGGTTAAATGAAAAGCGTTTGTTTGAATGGCAAGCTAAATATATTTGCTTGTCACAATTCTTACTTGTTAATAAGGCTGAGACTGTCTCTTAAGTCCTTAACTGATTTTACAAAAAAGATGCCTGAATTAGTTCAAGCTTTAATTTTGAAATTGCTAAGCTTCTCACAGGACTCTTTGAAATGTCAGACAGTGAATTGGACATAAAATTACTCTTCCTTAAAGAAGTGTCATCCAGATTTCATAACCTTGTGACATTATAAAAGTGATGTAGTCGAGTCCAGAGGCTTCGAGTCACGAGTGCGGGAATTTTCAAGTTTCAAAGACTCGAATGCGGCCTCGAACTCGGAATCCCTGTGCTTTTCCATTGTGGAGAATTAACCCTTCTAACCAGGTCCTTCAAATTCTGATATCACGAGTCCTAGTCGGGAGACTCGACTACAAGAGTGCTTATTATGTTTTCCAAGTATTTTACCATTCCTATGGGTAGCAAATTCCCACCTCAGGAGAGTAACTTCCATAGAGCCTTTTCCAAAGAGCAATTTCAAAGAGTTGCAGGAACAGGTTTGGTGCGTAATGTGCTAGTCAATAACATTTTACTGTTGCCAAAAACTAAATATACCAGAATTCTATCCCAAAACATCAGTTTGGAAAAGATTCTATGGAATGTTGCAGGATATGTACCAAAGCAGAATTGACACAAATGAGTCCTAAACAATAGGGTTTCATATTTTTATGGGTAATGCAATAAATAAAGTATTTCTCATCCAATCGAGAGGTACCGCGTCAGAGGGCCTCGGATGAAGACATAATTTTGGCTCCAGTCTATTGCTATGGAGCATTTATCCTTAAGATTATTTTCGAAGGGCCGGACTGGTTTTTAAAGAGCTCATTATTTGCATTTTCCTGTGTAGGACCCCACACCTCTAATTCGGTTATAGTTTAGTACATGACACACCTTACCACAAAATACCTTCAAGACTATGGTACATGATAGTATGCAATCATTGTACATCATCGTAAGCAGTTAGTACATGAACGTGTACTTTTACTACATCACATGAGTTTAGATGATCATCGTATGTCGGTGAGCCTTTCGGCGGACCTATGGTACATCATGTAGCATTTAACATGATGAACTTATGGTTTTAGTATGTGATGGTGTAAATTTACATCATGATCGTATGAAGGTAGTACATCATCGTATTTTTTTGTACATGAACGTATAACTTTAGTACATCATCATATGAGGTAAGCCTTTTGGCGTGCCATGCAAGACTCCTTTGTTCACTGTAAACACAAATAATTCAAACAGTGCCTGAACTGGATAATCACGTTAGTCAACAATACTGACTAATATTTGACTGAATTTTATCCAAATATTATCAATTTGAAACTCCTTTACTAAGTTAGACTGGTATTCTTTAGTTGATTACTGTGAAATTGGTCAGATATAATCACAAATTGGTCAAAAAACGACTAACGTGATTAGTCAATACAGATACCACTTGGACTAATTTTCGTCAACAGTGTTGGGACTGTCCTGTCAAAGATGACTTTAAAATGAAAAAGCTGTTCATTTATGTCTTAAAATGGGATTTTTAGTAACAATTCTGTAGGGGACACAGTGACCTTGCTTTTTTTTCTTTATAACTAAATATCTGTTTTTTTTTTTGGTTTTTTTTAAATTTGTTTTCGAATGTTTCCGTATCTGTTTATGTAGGCCTAGATCAGGAATAAAACAACAACACGTGTGACTATTAAAACTTTAAAAAAATTAATATACCCTAAAGTAGCTTCTATACCACACAGAAAGACAATTTTGTTTCATGGATGTGTCATCATGTTGAATCTATCCTTCTCGAAATTTTGATTTTCAAACCCTACTTTTCTATCGTTTAAGTGAGGTTATCAAAATTTAAACCCACCGGCAGAGCCATACAAACATCATTGCTTTACCTTTCCATCCGTATAGGGATTGCAACACAATCACACGGTGAATTGGACATGGGTTTAAAAAATGCTCTTTACCTACTTTGTGTGTGTGGCTAAGATTTTCTGGTGTTGTATCATGGAGCTAATATTTTGTAAAAGTATTAGCTCCATGGTTGTATAGTATTTGTCTCCCATGAAATTGTAAAAATGGAACCGATACTGCCATTGTGCGTGATGCTCCGCATAAGCAATGGGATAGGGAAAACAAGCCAGTGAGCCACAACTGGAAAAAGGCCGTGGTCGGCTCGACTCTGTTGAACCAATAGGTTGGAAACTGGGCCGTAAAACTCTAACCAACTAACCAACCCATGAAATTGTTATATTGACCAATTCGTCATGCGTTAATTCACATCACAGATCTCAAACAATGCAATTTATCTCTTAACGAAATTACATAATTTGGAAATAATTATATTTCAAACGTTATGTGTTATTCGGATGCATCTTGACAAAATTGCATTTATTAAAAATTATTATCTTTTATATGTAACCTGGTAACATGCCAGTCCGATGCAGTGCATTTTTGTTTTTTAAAACAGATAAATATTTTTCATGTTTTAAGGTCCTTTTAGAGTCATTAAATGTTGAAGTCTACAGGAAAACTCTACAAATCCCTCTACCATACTTTATAAATCAACTAATAACATTGTACATAGAAACTATCGCATAAACCAACATGATTCGTGCTCTTATTGATTCATAAAAAATGGTTGACAAGAGAGGGCTTGAAATTGGGCTTTGATACAATTCATTTTTCTGGTCCCTTAGTTCTACTTGTTCATGCATGGGGCAAAACCTCGAGTTTCGCTCAACACCTTATTTTGCTATAATAACTCATAGGTCTCTCATAGCTAGACATTTCACTAATGAAAACAAAGCACAACTTCCTCCCGGCCTATTCCATAAATAGTCAACCATAAATTCTGTATAAAGCGTTATAAAGTTTAGTATAGACGAATCCGGACAGATTGTGATGGGCTGATTTTAGTCGGACATTCCTTGGGTCCATTATCTTTAATCTTTAAATTTCCTCCCTTACCTGTTCCATGGACGGTTGTAAACTAAAGTGTATCCTGTTTTTCTCAATTTTACTAAATATGAGGATTTGAAATTCACTTAGACAATAAATGAAGACAATTAAGGGCTGACGGACCTCACTAATGGCCGCCTACAGTCACTTAAAACGAGTGCTAATCGGATTCGTCTATAGCTAGGGCAGTAGGGTAACTTGTGGTGGCGGAACCGGTGAGAGGCGGGGAGGAGCATAGGAACTCAGCCCCAATGAAAAAGTAGGGGCTTAGTCCCCTTAGGGTTACAAGGAATGCGACAGTGGGAAGAATTTCAAAGTGAGTGATATTCATATCCTTGATATAGGTTTATGCCGTTTTCGACCACATGGGCGATATGTAACATACAACATTTTCTGCCTGTACGGCCCTTGCCAACCGATGGTGTCTTTCCACTTATATAGTCTTTCTGACACCCTGCCTTCTCCCCCCCCCCTTCATATTTTTTCCGTTCCCCGTCGCCGTGTTACTTACATAGTATACCCGACTGGGTGAAGACGCCTATTTCATGTCACAACGTTTTGAAAAAGATAAAACCGTCAATGTGAAGCTTTCGTGGTTTTATATTGGTTACATATACATATAACAACCAAAAAGATTTATCTAATCAACTAGTTTAATACCTGACAAGGCCACCTAAAAACACTTACAAGCTTCCTTTTATATTTTTGAAAGCAACGCAGAAATTTGATTTTGACTTGCCAGGCAACCACATTTGAAATCAGATTGCCTGACTTGTGCGAAAATAAAATTTATGTATTTAAGACGGGGAACGATCATTCCTCACTTTTGTTTGATTTTCCTCCCATTCATTAGGAGGAATCAAATCAGAGAGATGCCAAGGAGTATAAAACCCACTGGTTTTGAAAATGACAATTTAAATGTATACATTACAATTTATTCGTTATACAACGAAATAATTGATTCTTGCCGAAATGTAGGGGGAAACTAAACCCCTTCTGGACGTCATACCGTAAAAATTGCACACACATCATTATGCATTATTGTAAGTTGGTATAATTGCGTTGTTTGATAAAGTAATAGTGGTAGCAAAGGATAACTCGTTATCAAAGGATGCAAACCAACGAGATGGAACCCACAGAAACAAAAACAAAAACAAAAAAAAAAAAAACGAAAAAAAAAAAAAAACGATGAAGCAAAAGGACGGCAGATAAAATGTCACATAGATGAAGTAGGAAGGAACTTAAGAAACACCTGACCGTGCACACAACACAAAGCACACGTCCGCAAGGTTTAATTTGCAGTATTTTTTTTTTTTTTATCTCAGTACAGGTAGTAGCAATTTTTGCAAATTTCTTATGCTCAAAGTTTTCCTTCTTCACCCCACAATTAACAAATTTGCTCCTCGACCCAGCAGATTTCGTTTTTGGCGTAAATGAGTGATCCCTCTTTTTCATGAAATAAAATGAAAAGCTTTGAACAAATTTGTATGTTTGACAGGGTTGAGGAAATTTGATCTACTCCGTGCATTAACATTCTACCTGTTGTGTAATGGCAACGGTCTGCTCAGTCAAACTGATTTTCTAGTAGCCTCTTCTTTGCTACCTTCACATCACTGATATCAACCCGCTGATAAACAACGAGAAATAATATATACTGTGGCATTTTAAAGGCATATTACGATGACAATTTTATAAGGTTTAAAAAGTAAGGCACTTTCTTCTTCTTATTGGTGAAAATTTCATCTCAATAGCATGTTACAGTCAGAAGTAATGAATTTTTAAAGAAAATATTAAAACCAGGAAACATATTGCACAGTGGGAAATATGTGAAGTCATACCGACAGGTTAGTGAAGCATCTATATTGTATATCTTTCATAATTTTTTCGCTTACAAATGAAACATGCAGACACATTTAAAAATTTTGCAACCTCTCCGCTCCTAAAAGTTTCAGCTCAACCTCGAACGAATATTTTTCAATGCTTCGCTTGTGTAAAGTCTCTAGGTCAAATTAATTACGTCAATTTTAAAAAGGGCAAAAGATTTTAGAGGTATTTTGCGGGTATTACATAACATTTTATAACCTTGAAGCAACTGGAAGTCTGTTTCTGACAGGGATAGTCTAGCTTTAAACAAAAATATCTTGAGCAATGAACAAGCTATACCGCAGTCGTGGGGTTTGATAAGTGTGCGATAAAAAAAGGATTTTTTTATTTGGGACCCAATGGAATATTCCCCTTAAGTGTGGTGCAAAAGATTTGCAATACTTTGTTTTAATACTTTTTATGACTTCCTTCCGACCCTCCCCAGTCTGGCAAAGAAAGAACAGCAAGACCAAAACACACACTCCCGGAGGAGCTCAGCGTCCCAAAGAAACTACGTCGACTAAATGAAAGCACGTAACTGACCAACCTCACGGCCCTCAGACCATTTACATTGTGTGTCATGTATGACTCCACTGTGCCTTACAGGTAGAATAAAGTGCCAAAAGTGACTCCATTTTTTAGGTAAAGAGAACGATTTTCAGGGAAAACCCGTTGATGACGTAAACTAACAACTCCCGGTTGATGATGTGAGATAAAATCTCCCTAATTGATGCAGGGAGATACAGCTAGCTAGCTGTTATAGTTTTGGAGAAAGGATAAGCGAAACTGTTCCTCCTTTCAACTACACTATGTGCATAGCCGACACTTGATTTTCGAATTGACTAATTCTTGGAATTCCCCTAAACTTGGATGTAATACACATTGAAGCGTCGTCTGTCACGCTTGAAAGCTCATAGGATCGTTTTCTCCATTAGTTTTGGGTTGCTAGCCGACAATAGGGACACAAGTTATCTTAACTCCCCGCCCAAACGCCCCACGTCTAGTTTCAGGGTGTATTTTCACTACTTTGTAACCAAAAACACATTTTTGCTATTTCAAGAACAACCCCGAAACGTCACACCATCAGGAAAATTTAGACTACCTTATTTAAATAAATACTGAAAAATACTCTGTATACTTTGTATTTATAAAAAAAATAAATTGATAACTTAATCGTTCAACTTAAAAGTAACTGAACAGTCGTTTCTAACAAAAACCGTAACAAAAATCATATATCTATTGCACAGTTATCTTCAGTGTGACATCTGGATAGCTGCCCTTGTTACAGGATCACCGCACTTTGAAAGAAGGAGATCATCACTGAATTAAAGTCAACAACACCCAAACAATTAGCAAATTAGAACAAAACGATGCAGTCAATCAAATTTCGGTACTTAAAGAGGACTTTTTCACTTTTAAGTGTATATTGTGTGAATAATCGAATCAATATTTCTCCTTCCATCACAGCTTTAGAAACATGCCTCGACTTAAACCAACTGGTCAGAAACTGGCCGTAAAAACCTCAGTCATCTAATTATAACTAAATACATTGAGAATTTTCGGACATTTTACATAAAAATCCAACCATGTTATTTTCATTTCACAAGGACCTGTAAGTTGTTTTCCTTGTTAGACTTCCTAAAGTCGTGTTGCCATTAATCTTTATTCCAAATGAAGGCTGATGTCTTGTTTGTAAGCCGGCCAAAAATTAGAAGCAAGGCTGTCTTTTCCTTTTTGTTCATTAACCTATTTTCTCCATTTTTCTTAAAGTTTTAAAAACTTGAGTCATTTGATATGAATTTCGACACGGCCTCTTTGAGTCGAGTTATCCTTAATGCTTTGGGCAGTGGATTTGTTTCAAGAAAACTGTTTGACATTTGAAGCCATCTCATGCAGAACGAGAAGGATAGCATTAATTCAGCGATGAACATGATTAAGCTCTAAATGCAAATGGGCAAGTATAATGAGGGTTAAGGCAAAGATTTGAACAAGGAAAGGGTGCTACCTTTAAGTATTCAACATAAGAAATCCAAAATACAGTCCCACAAAGTTGACCTACTTAAAAACAACAAATCTATTTATATTGTTATCTCTGTGAACCATCCGTCGGTTGTTCGTGACTCTAAATCGATCCCAAATCGATGACATTTTGGTGAAAATGTCATAGAGCTTGGCGAACCACACGTTAGAGAACTTAATTTGACAAAGCGTTTACTTGTACCAACGCATGGTAAAGTTGCGAAAATGGGGCAATTCGACGGAAGCACATTAAAAAAAACACAGTTTTCAATAACAATTGCGTTAAGTAAAAAGTGCAGAGGCTTTGGGCAAAGAGACAAACCTTGGCGGATGCTCATTATCGAAAAAGCAGTTAAACCTTGCGGTTGAGTTATGTAAAACTCGAATGTAATGCTCTTTTACTGGGCGCCGAAAATGTAGCCTTGACGGATGCGCATTAAAACAAAAAGGGTTGAATGGTGATATCCGGAGCTTTTTGAAGTGTGCATATGATTTTCACACTGGCCGACTGAAAGAAAAATAAACACTGACCCGTGCGCACTGAAACAAATAGTTATTAGTAGTAATTTTATGTAAAGAGTCCATATGAATCTCTCATGCTGCGTAGAGACGTAAATTTGATGCTTACTAAAACACTTTGGAAAAAATATTTTGAAATTTGAAATGCTAAACGTGCATATATTCCTCTCTTAGAGGGCAGAGAGGCAAGCCTAGACGGATGCACACAACTTATATCAATGTATTTGCATTTGGTTAAGTAAAAATGCGTATATTTTTCTCCTACTGCGAACAGACCGACAGAGATGTGGCCTTTGATGGATACGGATTAAAACAAAAACACCTTCAATTATTATTTTGCTGAATAAAAAGTGCACGTATCTCTTCAGTCTCCATTCTTCCATAAGTAAATACCAAAAGGCCAAGAGGGCCATTACACTGTACACAATCAAAAGCTGATAAGCTAACAAGGAAGATGCGAGCACTGTACAAAATTTCAATAGGGTTCAATTTATACTTAGAGATAAGAGTGGCAAAACTACTCAAGAATCACCAAGCCTGAAAGAGTGCATATTGAGAAAAAATGTCAAGATTCCTTTTGAGGTGAATGTGGTTAAGGCCCATGTGTTTGTTTAGGGACCTCTGATTCAGCAACACGGAAGGATTCAGTTAGAGAAAGCAGGATGGAAGGAAACATTCATTTATGGTACAATTCATTAGCACTCGATGGGATACTGGTTTCTAAAAACGAACACTTCTACCAGAGACCTAGTATTTAAACGCATTGGATTGCACGACCTGTATGTGTTCATCACGGTGAGCAGGGTGGTTCCTGTTCCTAGTTTAATGAAGTATTGGCCTATTGGACGGCAATGCAAGCAGTGACGCATGCGTATGAGTTTTGAGTAACATGTTCGTTATTGTGCGAAGTGCATACATCTTTCCCCGTCTGGGCAAAGAGAGGCAAGCTTTGTCAGAAAACAAACAAACAAACCTGCATAAGGCAGACAACTGTAGCAGGGTGTTTACAATTTCATGGTTAAAGTTGCTGTTGCAAAGTAACTTTAAACAATATGTAATACAAGCAAGAAATCTTTCAGTTTCGACAATACGACCATGCCGTGGATGTTCAACAACACGTAGAGGCTAAACTATGTTGCGGCTGCTCAAACCTTCAGTTTGGCATTATTTGAAAATGATATGTTAAAGATTGTTTGGCAACCCGAACATTTTCTTTTATTTGTGTTCGGAAGATAAAAATGTCAAGGACCACAAAAGGCTGCAGAATGTCAAAAATTTGGGAGGGGGCAAAGTCGGGGCAAAGGTTTTTATCGGAGGGAAAATGTTCTGGCGCAGCGGGAAATCTAACCCACACCGCCTGTTTCGCGGGGGTGGAGGCTCTGGACAGGTGCATTAATTTGTTTCTGTTAACCCAACTCCTAACCTTACTTTGGAGAAAGTGGGGGGGGGGGGGTAGGAAATCTGGGGGGAATGCCCTTTATGCCCCACCATAGCGTCGCCACTATCAGGTACTCGAAGAGGTCTCAACCTGTCACTTATATCTCCCCAGGAATGTCGAAATTTTGCTCAAATCTTCGTAAATAATCATTGTCAAATAATGCACCAAATGTAAATGAGGTGTCGTGTACATGATTTCTAGTGTTAAATATGCTAATATTTTTTCAAGATAAACTACATTGTGTTGATATTTTGATTTAGATCAGTAAAATAAAAAAAGAAAGCATGGAAAAATATTGGAGCAAACCTGGCAAAGAAGTTCGTTTTGTTAAAACAATGTAAACGATCAACTGGAAAAAAGATAACCCTTTTGAAGGGTTCCGCCAACAAGCACGTGGCACAGGAAAATATTGAGTACGGCATACCTTTCCGATAATGATTGAGGTCTACTTCACAGTGAATTACAGTTTAATTAAATAAAAATTATGAAAACTAAATTGAACAAGATTTCATTTCGACCTGACTTGATATTTGGTAAATTGACATTGCGCTCTGATTACAGGCTAACTTGTTCTGCAAACCAGGCCGACTAACTTGAATGTCAGCCATGATTTTGAGTTAAAAACAAACCGGATCTAGATTTATGCTTGTCTGTTTATATTATATTGTACAGCATGATATAGTAGAATGTTTTTTTGAGAACGTGACAAAAATTTGAAAGAGCAAGGGGCTGAAGAAATAGTGCTCCCCGCCGGGAAAAAAGGGTTCAAGTAGGCGGCCGCCACCACTCTTGCGCATTGAGTTGTACAAACATTTGTTTGCATCTTTTTGAAAACATTAAGTTTAAGGAAAACGAAAATGTTTCTGCAGGCTTACTCTTGAAGAGCAACATGATCGTTGCACTAAACTATTTAGATATAAAGAAAGGTTATGAATGCCCTTACATTTCTTATTTGCACAGGTTTATACAATTATAATGATGTCATTCAAAATATTGTAAAAACACTCATTTTTATAACGTGCCAAGTTCTTAGTTGTTAATTTCGTCAACAAAGCTTTCCGTTTGTAAGGATTTGTGATAGCAGATTACAACCACAAATAAATCATGTAAATCAGACAGTGTAGATCTGAATATTCTGAAGGCTGTTTTGGTAATATTTTACGGTACGTACTTGAGTTCTTCCGCTTGGAAGGTGATATTTCCTGGCAAACACGTTGAGAGTGGGTGGCTGTGGATATGCTCAATGTGCCGAGATCAACGGAGAAGGCTGCAGCGTCGACAGGTGACATTGTTTTTGATCATTAAGAGATAGACGCAGGAGTCAATTAAAAGGTTATTTGACATTTCGGATAATCATCAACGATGGATCATTCACACTTTTCGTTTTTGCACGATCCTTTTGCCCACATTAAGGTGAGGTTCAAACCACTTAAAAAGCTAAACGCATTGTTAAATCTGAGGGGATATTCTGACAAGAAATCAATCCAGTTAAGTTGATTTTATGCGTTTGCGAGCTCGAGTTTGTAAATTCGTTTTCTACTGAAGAAGAGCAGTCAGATTAAATGACCGTGTTCAAACTATACCCACACAGCTGCATGTCTGCGTTGCCTTGTAATAAAAATAAGATATAAGTTTCATCCTTGTATTTACAAATAAGGTCTAAACGGACAAAGTACAAATAGAGGCGAAGTCGTCAAAAAGCTAGTCTCTCTGAGTTCTTTTCTTCAATAAGCTTGTTTGGTCATTTAATATGGGGACTGTGCATGTACGCAAATCCTTTACATTTTTGAAACAAAAGTATTCCGCACCTTAAACACGTCTTCCAAAATTTGATTCTTTTTGAAAATTTTTTCAACTCATTCCTTCTAAATTAATCCAAAATAAATTGTTGTGCACAATGGTATCTGTCAAGATCATGGTCCCAAGTTGTCTTTTGTTGTAAAACAAATTTAATATGCCATTAAACAGCGGTGGCGGAACCGAGAGGTGGCATAGTTGTGCTCAGTCTGCAATGAAAAATTAAAGGGCTAAGTCCCAATATCTGCCGAGTGCTCCAAGAAGTGGGCCCCTTGGGGGGGGGGGCGAATTTGAGTGCTAAGTTTTTTTTTCTTTTTGGTAATCGGTCCAACGCATGTACGGCTTTGAACATCCTGGAAGTGACGTTTACGGTCAGCTAATGTGTTTTTATATGAATTATTTTCTTGCACGCTTTGTTCCAACACATAATGGAGATCCACCTTAAAAGTCCCGCTCACAATATTATTTCAGCCTCTTTGCATCTCTGTAAAATACAGAATCTAACGAGGCCCTAATTTTTCTTCGGTTGGACTGAACACTCCGATATTTATGGTTAGTGATACATTCACGCAACACATGTCTTTTCTTGCTATGGAAACAAGCGAACGGGGAGCTCTTTGTGCTGATCTTGATTTGCGTTCCCCATGGGTAGTCTCCCTGGCAATTCTTTGCAGCAACAATTTGACGAACTCGCGCATTTGGTAGCTACGGTCAAGATAAAAAGGGGCAAAAATTCCCTTCCTGATTTTTGGACGAAGTAGAATGGTAAGTGTATTCATATTCGTTGCAGTGGCGTAGCCACGGGGGGCCTGGGCGGCCTAGCCCCCCCCCCCGCAGATTTTCTCCAGCCCCCCCCCCCCAGATTTTTTTGCCTCCTGATAAAGTAATTGAGAAAAAATAAAATATATAACGGAAATACACTTTGAAGTATTTCCTTCAAAAACAGTAAATAAATAAAATGTGTAAGAATCAAGAAAACATGCATGAATGTGTGTAAAACACATTTTGTGTGCACGTATGAAATCAAGTAATAACTTCAAAATTATAACTTTTACTAAATTATATACCTTATACAATCTGTACTGTCGTTTATTGCATTACACTTCGAAGATGAAACGAACGTTTCGACGGCAAACTCGATTTTGACTTTGTTAGGTTAAGACCCTTTCTGCATTTCGAATGGCTGGTTGATTTACTGAAAACAAGGCAATCATACACTGGAGACCATTGTTACACGACCATTACTATTCTTTATCATACACATAATATGCCTTAAAGACCCTGCTCTCTTACCCCAAACAATACCAATTCTCCTTAAGTTCTTACTTAACCTTCTCCCACAATTGTCCGTCTGAAATTCATCCTTATACAGAGACAATCTCAGTTGATTTCTTTGAGTCGAGTATAGAAAAGTTCAATGTTTACAAACAAAACACTCTCAGTACAGTTCATACTGTGTAATTCAAGCTTTGGTACTCTGCATTGTTTGAATTAGCTGTAAATCAAGGAGCTGAGTGAATGGAGAATTTCAGTACAGCCCTACCAAAATTGTGGTTTGGGGTGAGAGGATTGGCCCTTTAAGGGTAAGGTACTGCCTTCGAATAATTCTTCCCATCCATCCTAAACAAGTAAGCCTATGACGTGCCTCACTCCTTTCCATGAAAAGTGCCACTGTAGAACGATTTTTTCGACAAGTCCTCTTTTTACTAGTTGGCACTGGCGTCCGGGCGGACTTGTAAAATGTCCCAAGGTCCGCATTTCATGTGTTCCCCGAAAGATCCATTCTTCCGCTTTGCAGTTTAAATATTTTGAGAGATTTACTCGTGGTATTTTAATTTTGACTACGTAATGTACCGATGACTGAACAAATACTGCACCATTTTGCATTTAAACACCACTGAAAACCGGAAAACATTGTTTCTTTGGTAGTTAGTATGTCATTTGCAAAACTCTACAATGACTAAAAATTAGTATTTTGAAAATTTTCATGCTCCCCAAATAGGAAAATCCTAAAACGTAGGCCAGTAATCAGTTTAAAGTTTTGCCAAACATAGTACCATTTTGCATCTAGCAAATCTAACGCAAAGAAATTTTCTCAGATGGGACACAACTAATTTTGGTTTTCCTATTGAAACTGAAATCTATTCAAATATTGCCGCATTTGCGATCTACGTTCTCCTGAATGTCACAATTTTTCCCAAGAAAAAGGGAGATACCGGTTCCCTTTAGTCTCATCCCCCAGGCCATGGCACAGATCAGAAATGCCCAGGTTTTGGGTCCTTAAAAAGTGTTTGTATTATCATTTTTCATAGATTGATTTTTTATTCACACTTTTCGAAAAGTGGCTGACCTGAGATTCGTATTTAAGGGCTGGGTGCATCCAGCTTAAAACATGTGGGAAGTACCGTTTCCAGCCATCTGAAGGGTTTGTACAACCCAAAATCTTCTTGTACGCTCCGCGCCAACCGATGGTGTCGCTCCGCTTAGATAGTCTTGCCGCGCCTGACCCTCGGAGGTACCTCCCCCCACTTGATACCAAGGCCCCCCAAAAATTCAATCCTGGCTAGGCCACTGATTCGCTGTGTTTGTTGTGTGTGTTTCTGTTTATGGTATGATGGGGTATGATGGGGAGGAGTGCATATGTTTCTGTCTTTATCGCTATATCACAGGATAGATCGATGACCCTCTAAACATGATATCTCAAGGAGGGAAGCGCGAATGCTTTGATCACGTAGAAAGTGGACACGTCATTATAAGATTGAAGATGTATCCTGCTGGTTTTGGTATGCGGAATGTAAATATTTATGCACCTATGAATATAGACCTCATGCATGTGATATCATGGAACATCAATATTACCCCTTGAAAGAACACGTGTGTCACTGAAAGTTACACCGGCGAAACAAATGCACGTAACTGGTTCAATCGGTTCTTCGTTTCAATCAGATACACACGCGGGGCAATTTTTTACTGAAGTGCAGACACTTGGTCTTTTGTTTTCCTACCATAGAAACTTCAGTTTTACGTTACTGCATTCGGTCTATACCTATACATCCCCGCAACATTTAAAATACTCGACCCAACTTGATCCAACACCAAAGGAGAGTAATAGTTGCCATTTGACTCCCCACGTGTTTAGTAAGTATAAAAACATTCGGTATTAACACTACTGTGTGGTTTTCCGTAAAGCACTCGTACCGAAAAACAGTTTCAACTCTCGATTATCAAGACATGAGTTTCGCCATACTTGATGCAAGACGAAAATCGATCAGTTGTTTGGTGACGTACAACCGTTACCGACAAAACGCTGCCGACTTTAATACATATCAAACACTTTCAAAGAATGTTGAGTGTGCCATTGAGCTCATAGCACAAGTACCTGCGGTAGGACAGAGACTTAAGCCTGGCGCACACTGTATGACTTTGCACATCGCAGCTCAACTCGTCCCCTTTCTGGCGTACTGACGAATCGCAAAATCAAGAACTTCATGAATCTGTGGATCTCGTGTTTCACATAGTGACGAATGTTGTCTTATTTGGAGAATTTTCACTATATTCATCGCTTTTATGTTTGGAATTGTAGAAAATAATATATTTTACAAAGTCGTTGCAATTTTAAGGCTGAGGTGAACAGATTACGACAAAAAATGCATTCGTCACTACGCCAAAATTGCCAAATTTGATCATTCGTCACTATGCCAATTTGCGATTCGTCAGTACGCCAGAAAGGGGACGAACTAAACCGTCGTGACCTAGTTTTGAATCGTCGTTACGATTTTTAGTCGACCGACAGGGCCAAGAACACTATACGACTGGCTATCGCGCATTGTCAGTCGAACGATTACACGGGCACAATACTGCTATACATATTACGGTACAACAACACAGAACTTCATACAGTTTGCAGCAGTACTATACCTCCAGTGTGTAGCTGGCGCACTAGGCCTATGCAAGTTTACAGCTAACCAATGATGTCGACTGCCTCGGCAATCTCTTCAACTGTTTTTTTTTTTTTTTTTTCCCAAGCATTCCTCTAGAAAGAGCTTTTGCTTCCATAGCTATTAAGAACAGGCCGTTGCTCTCACATTTCTATTTCTACGAGTTTGTCTTATCTCTACTCGCCGTACTCGGTCCATATATCCATTTTTTCAACTGAATATTCACTCAAAGGTACGTCAAAAGTTGTCACGGGGACAAGCATCAGACAAATCTCACCGTATTTATATCACGTGCATATAAATCAGTAATTTTGATTGGTCAGATTTTTCAGTCACTTGCGACTGTCGCCGTACAGAGTCGGGAAGAACCAACATGTTCGTTCCGACTGAAGGCGATGCGACTTAAAACTGGTCCTAAAACTGTCAGTCGCAGTCGTTATCTCACGCACATTACACGACTGTTGGAGATCCGACGATCGAGTTGAGTTGCAACGCGCAGAGTCGTAAAATAAGGCTAGCCTTATTTCTCGAACTCAAAAGGGGTTTAAAATGTTACGCATCCAGTATAGTCCAGTCAATATGTGACTTGACCTGGAAATAAATTGCTACAGGAATGATTACAACTGTAATGGGTTCATGAAACTCCCCTTTATAACATATTTAAAATCCGCAAAAATGGCAATTAGGGGAAAACTGTCAAATTTGCTTAATTATGCAAATTAGTATCCGCCATTAGCCAAATATTGAAAATTAAGGATAACTTTGCATCAAATGGTGCTATTGTATCAAAAGTGGTGTCTATACCCACGTTTTGATGTTCAAGAAATTCAATGATGATGATAAGATCTTACCATGGGTATTACGTAACACGAATTATGCAAATTAGTTTCAACCACAAGCTAAAAATAGAAAATTAAGGATAACTTTTCATCGAATTCTG
The DNA here is from genome assembly GCA_037179385.1 of Holothuria scabra. Classification (NCBI taxonomy): domain Eukaryota; kingdom Metazoa; phylum Echinodermata; class Holothuroidea; order Aspidochirotida; family Holothuriidae; genus Holothuria; species Holothuria scabra. The sequence goes on from CM074185.1 coordinate 49,126,445, forward strand.
CTACTGTGTCAAAAGTGATGTAATATCCATTTTTCGATGGTCAATGAATTCAATGATGATAATTTGACCTTACCATGGGTTAGTATCCGCCCTTAGCTAAAAATACTGTAGAAAATTACCGATAACTTAACATCAAATTGTGCTATTGTATCAAAGGTAAAGTCAATACCGATGGGTTGATGGTCAGGGAATTCAATGATGATGATACCAACTTACCATGGGTATTACCTAACACGCATTATGTAAATTAGTATCCGCCATTAGCCAAAAATTGAGAACAATGGATAACTTTGCATTAAATTGTGCGGTCGTATTAAAAGTGGTATACACACCCATGCTTTGGTTGTCATGGAATTCAGTAATAGTGATACGAACTTACTATCAGTATTATGTAACACAGATGCTGATGAGCATACACCATTGCATTTTGGTCAAAACATTTTCCTTACTTGTACTTAATTGGTAATCAAGTGAAGTTAATATTGGTTTCCATGTTTTGAAAGTCAAGCAATTCAATGTTCACAGTACATTCACATCTCCTAGCTAACTCAAGTATGAAAACTTTATACTAAATTGGCCATATATTGCCAGGTAGATGATAGGTAGATGAACCACTTTCAACAGTCTTGTTCATCAAGGGACTTAAAGGTACTTAAAAGAATTATTTCTGTTTTGTCATTTGCAGCCACCACAAAGAGCAGCACATCTTTATTACACAAGCATCGCGTTGAAATATTCATGTCGTACAGCTGTCACAAACCTTAGATAACATGAATAAACAACCTGTTTAGTTGGAGAAAGTCTCTCTTTCCGACATACTGTTTGAAAACGAAGTCAATTGGGTGGGTTTCCCTTGTTCACGAGGTGCGCTGCAAAAGTGTTCCTTCATCAGAAACGCGTAGTAACATTTCTACCGGTGCGAGTTTTAGACTGTAGGTACAATAATGAAAAAACCAGAGTGACTGAAGCATTCACTTCTAAGAAGGGCAGTGTGAAAGAAAGACTGTGCAACTTTTCCTTCAATACAAGATGATGGGGATTTTGAGGAAATCCACCAAACAGAGAGAATGGGAGACAGTAAACTGCGCCTTTAATTTGTTCGTTGTACCAAGTTACCATGTTTTTTCTACAGGACATAGTCTGCATGCAAAATCCACTTACATTTATCTCAAATGATTTAGTTTCCTGAAACAAATTCGAAAGTATCTAAAGAACTGTTTAGCAGCAAATCATGTCATTCGCCGAAGGTATTACTAGTGGGCGAAACTTTCTTTCGACTTAGTGATCAAAAATAGTGATGGAGGAGATGGTGGGAAACTAAGGGAGTAGGTTCACAGAATGACAATAATTGGTCTGGTAGTTGCCAAATCCCTCATGTGAAGGCGTTTATCATTGCGTGTGAGATCTAAACTGGGATCAAATCTGACTGAAGTGGTCAATATGAAGATTGCTGAGAATCCAGAATCATATTGAACACGGAAGACACTTTCATGGTCTTGCAACACTCTTGGGAATCTGAATCAGTTTGTCCAGATCCTTTCCTTGCCTTGTCGCGTGAATGGACTCACAGCCCATTACACTGTCAACATTGACAAAACAAAGGTTTTTAGTCAACGGATTTTAGATTCCCTTGTTGGCAAGAAAATAACAGACACACAGTTTATTTCCAACAGAAAATACACGATGAAATTTAGTGTTTCTTAAGTTGTGGCACGCTGGGTTTTTCACTTAGTACTAGTACTTTATTGTTCAGACCGAGCACAGTAGCAATAGGTTTCTTTTTAAGGTCTTCGGAATGATATGACCAGGAGTCATGATCCTGACCTTCTGGCTACAAGTCAGATGCTCTAACCACTAGGCCATGCAGTCAAATCAGGCTGTAACTCGTGCGTCATCTGTAACTTGAAGTCTATCACAGTTTATAGCGATGAAAAGATGCACATGGACCCTCAGTTCCCAGTCCTTGTCACAAATGTTTCAAAGGATAACCCTGGTATGTACTTGTAAGTTTTATACCATCCGCCTGTACTCCTCTACAGGACATAACTACCTAAGAGAGATGGAAAAACCCACATTGACAGATTCATTGTGTACGATTACTGGGAACGAAAGATGAGATTCTTTCTGGCTCTGTGCTTTGCGTTCCTGAGAAAGGAACACTTTTGTAGCACATTCAGTGGATCATGGTAGCCCATGCAAGCAACAACCCAGAGGGCAATTCCCTTTGAGACCCTCGTCCAAATTCCATTGACCCAAAATGTTTCAAGGGGTTTAAATAAGTTCTAAACGGGTTTAAAAGGGTTTGGTGTATACAAAGGGCAATTTTGAAATTTCCTTTGTGGTTTGTCCAATTTCTAGAAACAATCAAAGGAAACCTTTTCAACGTAAAGGGTTTCCCATAGGGCACCATTTAAATCCGTTTGAATTCAAAGGGCTGTAACCCAAAGGGTTCTAAGAGAATTTTCAGCTAAGAAGGGAGACGCCATTGATTCTGTATTCAAAAAAGTTTGTTGGATATGTTACCAATGAGCAGGTAGGCTGCTTATGGCTATATTCATGGTCTAACTATACAGAATGCCACAAATTTCAGACGTTAATTCCCTGGGATGTGGACCAAAGAAAACAGTTTTGCTTTAGAGAAAGAGCCCCGCTTCCTGAGCAAGAATTAGACAAAGTGTTAGCGTCTCAATGAATATTATGTATTCGTATGTGAAACAATAATTTGTACTTCGCGCGACTAGGTGCAGGTAAGACGTCACGATCTATTTATTGTAGGAAATAACACAACATCATGAAAACCGACAGAGTCTGGCTCAGAGAGTGTCAGAAAATGTTTTGAAAAAATCGTGTAAAGTTAAAGTTTGAGTTATGTCAATTTTAAGTTGTACCACTTTGTTTGGAAAATTTGTTAGGTGAACTATTTGTAAAAAAAAACAAAGAGTTATTAGTTGCCCTTCCGGGGAAAAGGCAATTTTGAAAAATGATGAACAAGCTAAGGCGACATTGCACTTACATTTTTGTACGTAAATTTTGAAACGTAATACAAGGTCATGATTGAAATTCGTGTTCGCTAGGCCTACTTCCCGCAGGAGTTCAGTTTGTATTTTCATCGTAACGAAGCAGTGGCGGAGCTGCCGTATGGTCAGGGGGCGGCCGCCCCCCCCCCCCCCCGACGGACCAAAATCGTCTGTCGGCGCCCTTTTTACGTTTTTAACATACTTTATTCTTGCTCCATTTTTGGCAAAGACATAATTTAACGGCCGTGTTGTGAGGCCCAGATAACAAAATGCTCGAACAGCCACCAGAAACTGTACTATATGTACTTTATTCTGATGAAGAGGGTTATCTTCTGTTAGATAGGGATAGGTTTTGCCGAAACGTATCTTCATGCTTTATAAGCACCAATGAATATTGTTGCTATGCTAAGTTCATTGCTTCCGTACCAAGCGTGATGATAAGCTTACAAAATACACAGACTGACATTGAATTAACCCTCCCGGGCAATTAAAGACGTTGCAAAGGGCGTAACAATAATTGTAGTGCGAAAAGCCCTCCTCTTGTCGGGGATAATAATGTCAACATAGAGAATAGAAAGAGTTTATAAAGATACCAAATAGCTTCCAAAAAATTTTTCAAAATCATTTGAAGAGAACATCCAGGTAAAAATAAAATAAAACTGCTATCACAGTGGTAGTTAAGAGTTTTAATGAGCAGTTTCCATGTTGCTTTTCTTCAAGTGACCATTCTCATGATAAAAGGTTGTTTCTGACACTGCACGATATTCCCATTAAAATGCGTCTTTCTGTACTTCTGTGGTCTCGAAAGCCAGAAAGTTCAAATAAGCTTAAGTTAAGGCTACTTTTATTTATTATGAATTCGGTATCAAGGGAGCCAAGCATACCTTTTGTCCTGGCTATTCCTTTAAATGTACTTAATTAATGGCTATTTCAGAGTATTCACATGATGTAAATTACCTCAAGTAATGTTTCTTCCTGTACTTATCTTGATTTCCAGATGTCAAAAATGTACACCTAAGATGGCTTGATATTTAGCTCTAGCAGGTTTAATCTTTATCTTCACAAAGTAGTCCATTATTACATTAAAATCTTAAATCGAGACCTGACAATAACACACAAAATATAATAACTGACTTCATACTAGAATGTGAAAGAGAGGGATAGAAACATGGGTTTCCTCAGGTAGGGGCAAGGAGGGGGGAACTTGTCCTCCCATGGTAAATAAAAAACATGAAAAAACGAAGAAAACATGATGAAAAAGACGAAGAAAAATTAACATCAATATTTCTTAACAGTTAACACAGTGTTTTCTCTATTTATATTCGGTAAACAGGCTTTAGAAATGTCATTTCCAGCGATCTGAGAGGCGTTTTGGGCCAAAAAATTTTTTCGCTCCGCGCCAACTAATGGTAGCGCGGAGCTTTTTCCCTAAATGAATTTAGCCCCTCCCCCGAATTTTCTTCCGCAGAGGCCCATCGATAGAAAATTTAACTGTTTTAATAGGAAACTTGCTGAGGAGAAATGTCAAAGCAGTCTCTTCTACCAGATGCGGAAAATCAAATGGAAAGTCTGAAAAGCCGTGGCTTCGATCGTCAGATCCTGTTGAGGCTCAGGGTATTTACTCCTTAGAAGCGCCCCTGCAGACCACCACCCCCCCCCCCCGACCGAAATCCCTAGCTCCGCCACTGCGAAGGACCCTTTGTTGTTCGAATATTTGGAAAGTCTCGCCAAATTTTGATTAATAGTAGTTATATGTCATTGATGTGATGCTCTTTTCAATATTGCGAAATGTACAATTAAAATATGAATGAATATACCTTACATCATATCTCATCATTGGAATGTCCTACGAAGATTGAAGTTGAACTGTGTGAATTATTTTTCATGCTCTGTTTGAAATCTCACAAGAGAGGAATCGTACGCTAAAAGAATAAATATAAATATTACTTGTACATGTATGGAGTTGATGTATAGTAAAATGTCTGTTATATAAAATGGCGCTCTACTGAGCTTGTTTCCAGAGCTGAATTTGTTGCCTCCATACCGAAAGATACTCCCACGAAACATGACAATTGATTTGTCAGTTTAAAGGCATATCTTCATCATCCCAAACAGTTCCAATTCTCCCAACCTACTTACTTCTAGCCCCTCCCACATTTGTCTAAAGCTCATCTTTATCCAGACACAATCCTAGTTTATTGCTTCATAGCTTGTCCCAGTGGCCATACAAGTTCATAATGTGTAATCAAGACACTCTCAGTGCCCATGCTGTGTAATTTAGCTATGATGCATTGTTTGAATGTGATGTCAATCAAAGAGCTCTACCAATTGAGAGTTTTGATATATGTATACTGAAACTGTAGTTTGGGGTGACGAATGACTGCCTTTAAAAGAAACCTTGTTTGTATGTGAATGGTGGATCAACGTTTATAGGTCGAGGTAAGGAGATACTGATGGCCTCGTTTAAAATGCCATTCATGGGTGTCCGTGATAATATTAAGATATCCTGCTGATCGAAAAGAATAGTACGTAGCCTCAGGAGCTAAGATCAATCTTGATACTTAGATTCTGTGCTTAATACAACGCCTTCGCAGCCGTTTAAAAACAATTGATGGTCACTGGAGGGGTTCCGTTCGATAAAAATGTGATTTGAGCATTTTATTTGAACAGTTAGCTTGATCGTTGAGTAATAAAGTGTGATTAGTAGCCATGCATTCTCCTTCAAAACAACATTATGCTGCTATCATGTTAAAGAAGTCAATAAACAGTCATGTGAGGCCTACCTAAATGCTCACTTGTCTGTGACGGTAAACGAAAAAGAACAGTGTTAGGCTGCACCTTAAGTAATGTAACGAATGAGAATAAGGCTATTGAAATAGGCTATATGAATATATTCAATCAATTTACAACTGTCTGATATAGTTCATATGACAATAAATAGTTCATTTGACAAGAATCGGACATGTAATTTTCGTACAGACAGATATGGTAGATAGTTACCGGTATACACGACTCCGGACAGCAAGTGATGGTCTGATTTCAGTCGGCCATAACTGGGGTCCGTCACCTTTGAATCTTTCGAATTTCCTTGCTTACCTCTATCATGGATGGTTGTACACAAATTTGTATCTTAAATTCTCCAGTTTCACGTAATATGAGGGTTTGAAAATCATGTAAACAATAAATAAAGACGGTTTTAGGCGGATGGACCCTACAAATGGCGGCCTACAGTCCCTAAAAACAAGCGCTAATCGGATTTGTCTATATACTGGTGATGTCTCTGTCATCAAGAGAAACATTGTGCAGGAAAGATGGTCACCAACCTTTTTCTAAGAAATTACAATTTGTTTGTTTTTTTTTTTGTTTTGTTTTTTTTTAATTAAAAAAAGATGACCTTTCATATCGTCAGGATAATGAAGAGTGATCTTTCATTAGCGATGGGTTAATAGTAACGTTGGTTTAGTTGCTTTAGGCAGGGTAATAAGGGCCCAATTTCAAACCAATTGGTAAGTCGGGTCGGCCGCGGCCTTTCTTCATTAGCAGTGGGAAAGAAAAATGAAAAAAAAACAGAACTTCGTGTTTTTTTAAATGCATCCTATGACTTATACCGAAAGATATGATTGGTTGTCTGTAACTGATCAATTCTGAAGAAGAAATAAAGATACTGGTTACATGAATGTATTGTATTTTCTGGGCATAGGCTAGCCAGAAATACTCTTCAACTCAATGCGCATGCTTATAAGTTAGGTATATATTAGTCATACGACAGTACCCATCATTTCTCGTACGTTAGATAAAATTTAACAATAAAGATTAAAATATCTTTGTAATTCCTAACATTGTTGATCGGTAGTCTGACTGTTCTTTGCCAGGCAATATTCCGACAACCATCACGTTGCATATGATTAATCACCTTAAGGATGAAGCTGTTTTGTCCTTCACATGTGTGGATTTTCTTCCCTGAAAAAAATTGAGAAATTTCTATTCAACAGAAGTAAACAAAGAACTCACATTTCTTCTCACTTGAAAGACCTCTTAAATGTATTTTGATTCTGGAAAATAATGATTTAAAAATGGAAACGTGGAGTGCTGACACCAGGGTAAAAATTTGCTCTCAAACTTGGATGGCCCCTCTAAATAACCGGAAAATTTTATACACACATGAGTGGATAGTTCTTAATATCGACAGAAGTTACTATTAAACCATCATGCTACCATATTGATTTGATTGATTTGAATTCATAAATTGTAACATTGTGATCACCGGAGAAGGTTTAATAGTACCTTATGAAATACTGTCAATATGACATTGTAAACATTATAAAAATGTCTGTTAGTTAGTTAACAGAACAAAAAATTAAGACATACATAAATATTACAGAAAAAGCTGCCAACCAAGTTCCAAACGTTGACAGCACTTTTTGTGTAATCTCTTTGTATTGCTTCTTTTTTGTTCTGAAATTTTACAGACACTTTACAGTGAAAAAACAAAATGTATACATACATAAAGTTAGATGGATGAGATTTAACGACACACCAACAAAAATGTGTTATATATAGTCAACTAGAATAAAAGTATGGTTTGTTTTAAGTCTTAAATACGACTGAAGTTCAGTTAAAACAGCAAAAGGGCTTTCCCCAGACACTTCTCACGACAAGCGGGAAACACTAATGACATATTCTTGAACACCCAGTCCAAACGGGTACAGTTAACTGAATGAATAGGCGTTTCACAAATATGATTGGATTATTTTTCACCACTACCTTTATAGGCAGCTCTTTTGCTTGAATGGCAGAATATTTGCCCCAAACTTATTTTTAATCAACAGATCATTCTATTTTTTCCTTTTTTCATCCAAGTAGCTATTATAATATTTTAGGATTCAAATATTGCAAGGCCAACACAGAGCAATGAATAACTCAGCCTTTGTTACGCACATTTCTTTATTAAAGCATAGTAACACGGTTCTAAAGAGCCATTTATGTTTTAGGGCAGACTTCTAAAATAAATCAAATCGGGATGATTACATTTTCGCTTAAAACATTTTGTTTAGAAAGGGCACACATGTGCCTTTTCAACTACTTTCATTAAGTTCTGATACACGTGCATTAACCCTTGACAAAACTGTGTACTCTCAGATATGTTTAACTTTCCCATGGAATAAAATCTTAACCGTTTTTACATACATTTGTAATAAGAAAGTTTTTTTTTTCTTGTGTTTTCACTCATCACTGCCGTAAGATCTGAAACCATCATCCCATAAACGCACAATATCGTGCACCTACTTACCACCTTACCTTCCTAGGCTGTTAAGTGGTTGCTATTTCATAACACGGAACACTTAGTGAATCGATCAGCGTCACATCTACTTGATCTATACCATAGACCTAGGAATAAAACAAAATATAAGAACTACGACTGTAATGTACTACATTCGTCACGTTTTTGGAAGTGTTAATTGTTCTCTCGAGATGTCATCGAAACAATAAATTCATGTGTAATATGAACTGAACCACATTCTCTAGTGAATGTAGGTGCAGACGTTTGATAGCTCACAATCATAATATGCCTAACTATATAATAAATACAAGAAACATTTCGTCATTGGTATGTAAAACTGCACTAGATGCACTTTCTTTAGAATCAGGGAAAATTTTTGCAGATTAAACGTTGCAAATTGTCAACCTGTGCCTGGCACAGCCTTTAAGGGTATCCTTGTCAGAACTGGTAGATGCCCGGATCGGCCAAAATAGCCACTGAGTTAACAGAAATCAAATTTGAACATTTATCCCACTTTTATGAAAAAGTAATAAAATGTGAGCATGGCAAAGGTTCAAATATCACACTTGAATTACCGCGTCAAAATATGTTAAAGTAAGACGGTATTTGAAATATTTGTAATTTATTGCGTGGCAAGGAAAATTATCATCCTTTGATTGTGATTATCCATTTTGACCACTTTTTCAAAAATGCCATGCTGTTTCCTGCATTATAACATGTTTAATATGTGGTAAATGAATGTGAGAAGAAACGAAACCACTGATGGTTTGGTGACATAAAGGCATAAAAGCGAGGCCTTGTGTGTCAAATTGCCACATGTCTTTAAGGGTACCGGATCGTCTAAACAGGGAGCTGGTCTAAATGTGTTACTGGCAAATAGTACCAAGCTAATCCACCTTTATTTTATGGTGATTTTAATGTATGAAGGATGCACGTAAATAAATACCCGTGGATAGTGCTAATCCCCTAGATATTTCAGTCACCAAATGATTCCTACTTTTCAGGGGGTCTAGGTCATACCCCGAGACGGACAAATTTGACCCGGCACTCTAAAATTCATTCGCAACTAAAATTATCCCCAATGAAAACGTTGAATATTATGTAAAAAAGATGAAAATATAGACTGCTCTAGCTGTGAACGATTTTTCAAGATATAAAGGAAATATAATTTCCCAAAAGGAGAACTTCCCGACGTACAATCCTTGACAAAAAGTTGGTAACACTTCCGGACCTGTAACCTATTTTAAGCACGTTTTCCTTCCATTCCTTATCGAGTTCTATGTCTGTAGGTTGAGAAAATGAAGACTGTACATTGACCTAAGAAAGATTGCTGTTTGTACTTCTGTTATACCCTGCAATCCTACATTCGGCACTCCTTTCTAAAAATTATATCGTTTTGTGTCCAAACAAGTTATTACATCACAAGCAACGTTATAACATGGAAATGGTCTTAAAACCTCTCCACGTGGATGAAAGTAGTTCAGAAACGCACAGGTTCAATTTATCCTCTCTTGTGCTTTTACTTAAAATTGCATTAATATACTCGTGTCGTATTCAGCTACACGCACCGCTTACAATGTAGATTGCCTTGGATGTCAGGCAAAAAATTGAAAAACTCTTTCGTAAACGTTTATTGACAGCGAAGTAAATTTGCAGACTTGTAAAATTACTGCTCCATCGGGTTTAATTCTAGTTTTAAATTAGAAAGAAATCAAATTTATAGTGAAAGATATTATACCTGATATGGCTTTACTTCGGCTGGTTGCAGTTGAAACAATATTATTTACAGGGCAGCCGAGACGGTTGAAAGGGATAATATTTCTGACAAAACAATATGTTTTTATATCCCAATGTCTTCATCAAAATACAAATTGCACGTGAAATTAAAAACAGCAAACTTTTGCAATTATCAGCGATTATTAAAATTATTGTTTCATTGAGGCTTTCACAGGAAATGTGATACGCAATGGAGTATAATTTTTCAGTGAAAGTTTCATTGTACACATGTACATTTGTCAGTTCTTTGTTAGTTTTACCAGTATCAGTGTTGGATTCACGGGGGTTTATAGATTTCTTTTCCCAGAAATGGCAGATCAAGCAACTTGACACTCAACAGTCAACATTATTCTATAGTAGGCCTATATCCTTTTACAACCCCCCACCCCTTTAAGTTCGTCCCATCTCATATGAGTTATGACATAACAAAAGTACCACTATGACAGTGACAGTCTCCTTCCCCTGTAGCCACAGGCGCAGGCAGGTAGTCCTGACTCTGAAAAATGAAAAATGTGAAACTTTGCATATGTGACACTAGGTAGTTAAGTAACACATCTTAAATATAGTGACGTTTTCCTGAGTTTTCTCCAAAAAATATGAATTCTCTCCAACATTTGTAATGCTCTTCGTACCTGTAACTATATTTGGAAAAGGGCTCTCTCGTAAATCACTTTAATTTGAGAACATTTCACATTTCGAGAAATAATTTTCCTACCCTCAATCTCGTCAAAAACTGCTGTTGGTACCATTATGCCCAACTAAGCATTGAAAATGCCCATGAGGTTTACATTTGATAGCAGTTTTTCTCAGAATAAACTGAAAGGGTGTGTAGGCCTAACACTTCAATGCACTATGATTAAAAATTTGATCCCCCTTTTCCCACTTAAGAATTTGTTGTAACTTTTTATTTGAACCCCAGAGTTGTAAGGCTTCTGTTGTACGAGAATGGTAACCACAACTGTTTTCCATTGAAGCAGCTAATTGGAGCAATAAGCCAGGGGTCGGGTACTATAATTGGCAACCGCAGATTTTTTCCTACGAACTGCGGTAGCCAGGAAGGATCTCCTTAAAGGGACAATCCTCTCAACCCAAACTACACTTCTAGTATAGGGTAACAGAAACTCTCAATTGGTTCAGCTTTTTGATTGACTGCTAATTCAAACAATGCAGAGTATCAAAACTTATATTACACAGCACGAACTGTTCTGATATTGTTTTGATTATACACATTGAGCTTTCTGTATTCATCCTGAAGCAATAAAATGAGATTGTGTCTGGATGGAAGTGAATTTCAGACAATTGTGAGATGGACTTAATAAAGAAGGTTAGGAAAATAAACACTGTTTGGGGTGAGAAAATTGGGCCTTTTAAAGCTAATATGCCGTAAAGCCTGGCGCCCACTATATGACTTTGCACATCGCAACCCAACAAAACCATCGTGACCTAGTTTTAAATCGTCGTCACGATTTTTAGTCGCACGACAGGGCCAAGCATACTGTAAGACTGGCTATCGTGCATTGTCAGTCGAACGATTACACGTGCACACTACTGCTTTGCATATTACGGTACAACAGCACAGAACAGCATACAGTTTGCAACAGTTCTATACTTTCAGTGTGTATAGCGTACTAGGCCTATGCAAGTTTACAGCGCACCAGTGATTTCGACTGCCTCGGCAATCTCCTCAACGGGTTTTCCAAGTTATCCTATAGGAATAGCTTTTGCTTCCACAGTTACAAAGTACAGGTCGTTCCTCTCACATTTCTACGAGTTTTTCTTACCTCTACTCGCGTACTCGGTCTATATGTCCATCTTTTCAACTAAATATTTACACAAAGAAGCGTCAAAAGTTGTTACCGGAACAAGCATCAGACAACTTTCACCGTATTTATATCACGTGCATATAAGTAAATAATTTTGATTGGTCAGCTTCCTATGTCACATGCTACTGTCGCCGTACGGAGCCTCGGGAAGAACCAACATGTTCGTTCTTCCCAACTGAAAGCAATGCGACTTAAACTGGTCCTACAACTGCCAGTTGCAGTCGTATTCTCACGCACACTACACGACCGCTGGAGATCCGCCGATCGAGTTGAGTTGCACTCGCAAAGTCGTATAGTGTGCGGCCAGCTTAATGTGAGCTCTGCAAAATTTAATGCTACAACAGGGAAATTTGCCCTAGATGTTACACTAGTGCTTTGGTCTCTAAATTTTCGTTCAGAATTGCAACTTTTCTCCAATATAGACATTATAAAGTTAAAAGAAAAAATGCACAGCAAAAGGATATATTCTGCAGTGATAATTTATTGAAACAGGGGGAACTGTTAAAAGAAGGGTGTAAGGTCACAACAGGATTTGGTATGTAAGAGAGGTGCCTATTCTAAGCATTTTGATGAGATTTGCATTGAAATCTAATGTGTGGTTCTCAATATATGAACAGATACAGAGTTTTCACTTTTTCAACAAAAGTGAACTTGAAGAAAGCACATATGGCATCACATCCCAACATTTATAGGCAGTCTTTTGTTTTTCTTTAAACTTCATTCTGGATTTTCTCCTCAACACTGACATATTTTTAAAATGTAGTTGCATAAGTGGCGTAAGATTTTTAGAAACTTTGCATCCCCCAGGGAGGACATACTCATATTAAATTCAATGTCAACACACCAGTCTGATGAAACAAAGGTAAACAAAGCATTCCTTGTCAATGTGAGGAAGTGATATAAGCTCTGCTGCCCTCAAATTCAGTTTTGAACACAAATCTACTGACTTCATTACTGATATCTCAAGAAATACATGACCGATTGGAATAGAACTTTCACTACACTGTGTAGATTTTGTTCGTCTTTCACATATAAAAATTTAATTTTTGCTTTAACCTCCCCTTTAATGGTTCATAACATGACAAAGTTTAAATATTGAAACAGGCTTTCCGCTGTCTTAGCATAACTTTGTTGTATTTCGTAATATTTTAATTAATGAGATTTACACTTGGCTGAAAGTTCAAAATTTGTTTTCAATTTTTATGTGGTGCAGTTGGATTCAGGCAAACTGGATGTTTTCTTCAGCTTTATTTCCCTCCCGGTTCTAAGTCTTTACTTTTTCAGCGACCAATGTTATTGTTACAAAAAGATCAGGAAAAATCAGCCCCTAGTTTGGTGGTGAAGATTGAACTATCAGAAGAGTGTCGACATTTTCCACCCCCATCATACTTTCTCACCTAGTCAAAGCCCCAGATGATTTCTTTGTACGAAAGCCGTGGTATTTATGTTTTCATTAAAGACCACCTAAAGACCACTTAACCTAATGTTTACCGCAGTCTAATCCTAACCAATTGTAGGCTGCGTGTTTGGTCTAGCGGTAGAGCATGTGCCTCTCACGCGGAAGACCCGGGTTCGATTCCCAGGTCGAGTCATACCAAAGACTGTAAAAATGGAACCTACTGCCGTTGTGATCGATGTTCCGCATATTCAATGTATTAAGGAAAACAAGCCAGTGAGCCATTACTGGAAAAGGGCCGTGTCCGGCTCGACTTGAACCATTAGGTTGGAAACTAGGTGGTAGAACTCCCTCGAACTAACTAACCTAACCAATTGTAGACCAAGGGTGTAGGACGAACATATTCGCAACCATAAACTCTTGCCATCATAACATACATCAAATGTGGATGCCTTTTTTGATGTTTATACCCTTATACAAGTTAGTATTACCACTGTAGCAGACAAAGGTGTAAGAATGCGTCCGAAATGCAGACAAGGTATTCCGAGACTTGTCCAATTATCGAAGAAGTGAAGCTCCCAAGCGACAACTGCTAATGTACCGAGAAGCTTTTCACCAAGTCATTTGAAAAAACATGGATTCGCTCTTCAACTTACATACTAACATTGATTATATGGGTGCGTGGTTACGAAATTCAGTTTGTCACATTATATTGACATAATTTCATGAACTTATCAATCTTTCAATTTAAAAGTGATTTACCGTTGAGTTTACGGTTTCAAAGATTAATCATTAACTTTTAAAGACAATGACCGAAAGGTGAGAAGAGCTTGGGAAAGTCGAAGGCACTCTGAGGGCTCCAAGTATGTTTTAAGTTACTAGACACCCCCTCTAACACACACATACACACACACAAAGAAGAAAAAATAAGTTAAATCCACATGGTTAACAAATGAGTTACCCCGCGAGTAAACTTAATATTTCGGTTACTGTTCTCATGTGACTGATTAGAGTCATTCATTACCCATTAGATCGAGGGATCCTCGTTAGACCAGTTAGGGTTGGCTGCACATTCATGGGAGTAAAAATTTCTAGCGGGGAAGAGAAATGGACCCCAAATCCTTTATATAAAGGATTTAATGGACATCCCACTAACAGGAAAGTCAATGGTGTTGTTTCATATAACAGTATAAGGTGCAAACCAATGGTAGATCTTACTAATTTTACGGAAGATTTCAGAAAAAGGATATCCTTCATGCGGTCCAACGCCTCTAAGTTCCCCGATCTGACTCATGAAGGATTGTCTTTTAAACATGTATAGGTAGATGGTTCCTTTAATTTTATCTACTTAATTATTTGATATATTTTGGGATTTTTTAAATCTTGCCCTATGTTCTTTCATCTTTCGGGAAGTAAATAAGACCCAACTGCATCTCCGTTCAAGCGTGACTTCAGACAGGAAAGTCAGCAGCTTTACGGTGTTCTTGATATCAGGGAAAAACCAAGTATTATCGAGTGGTAGTTCTGTTACTTTTAACAAGCAACGGTCTGTAGAGGTGGAAACATTTAGCGCCCTTACTCATAGAAGTAAGGCTGTCATCTTGCCTTGTCAGTATATATAAGACCATTGTCTCGCAAGCGCTCAAGGGATTAGATTGTGTAGGTTTACTTTTATGGAGCATAAGATAGCAGTCAAGTTTAATAAAAATGAATCAACAGAGATCACACCTCTTTAACAAATTGAAGTCTCATAATTTGTTACATTAATTTTTCATTCCGTTTCCACAACAGAGAGATATCTATCAACGGGCAAAAACACACACTGTTCCAAGCTGGAAATTATTTCCTTACTCATGAGAGTCATCTACAGGTGTGTACCCTGGTGAGGTCCCTGAATTGGAACAATTGGGTACATGCCTTCATAACTCGACTCAAGTTAACATAATAACCAAAACAATTGGTAGGTAAAAGGAGATGGTCATTTCACGTACGTCTTGAAATATTTAAGGATTGAACTACGCACATTACACTTTGTTTTCTGTATATTTATCGTTCAATAGCAGTTCCTTACTAGAGTCCGGATGCTTCAAGTTACGAGTTTGACAATTTCCAACTTTCAGGGACTCTTATTCGAGTCCCTTTATTTTCTCAAGGGGGGAAAATCAACCTCTCTCCAAATTCTGGAATCGCCAATTGGTGTGGGACTTCACTACACCACTGCTCCATAGGTTTATTAGGTTGAATTTGACGACACAGTTTCTAATCGATTGATTTAATTAGTAAACTATCTCTTTTCCAGTTGTTGTTCTTTGGCTTGTTTTTCCCAATATTCCATTTTTTTATGCTCGGTGCCAAGTAGAATGGTAGTATTTTCCACAATATCCTTCGAAAAAACATTCTTTAAAAACTTCAGTGATCGTCAGAAATTTTAGAATTTTTAAGGACATAACTAAAACAATGGCTTGAAACTGTACTGATTTTTGCAACGATAAAATATAATAAACCTTTCAATTTCATCCATATACAGCCTTAAGGCCATAGACATTTTCACACTGTACACGAACGGCGTTTTCTCCATTTAAAATTAGCTGGAGAGCTGTATTAATACTAAGAAGTGTCTTCTTAGTTTAAATACATATGGAGGTACAGCCGAACCTTAAGCCTTCCACTTCGCGAAATTAAGTTTTCGAAATTTACGGTTTCTCACATTTTCAAGAAGGGACGTGTTAGTGAACGTGATAAATGGTGACAATCGGGGGTCATCATATTTAGAAAGAACTAAAGTAATATGCAAGGGCAGTACATATAAGGATGTGGTAATTAGGGTTGTGGGGGGGGGGGGGGGTTTAGGCAATTGGCCGTATTAATATCCTGTAAGTATGTCAATAATATTACACAAAATGGATGCTGCGTGGCAGAAAGTGTCATGTGTTTTAGCATGCAACTGTGTCATTCAATTACACATAAGGAAATCAAAGGACGTGCTGTGGCAAAAGGAATGAATAAGAAGGAAAATGTTTCAGGTAATATGTATTGCAGATGCCATATTTGAAAACTAACGATACTGCTGCTTCAGATGTCTCTTTTGTAGACCTGTGGTTTTCCAGCCCACATGTTTATGGACAATTTGGCCAAAGTTAACCTTGAAGCCTACCCAGTACCTTCTGGAACGTTAGCTAGTTATGAAAAGCTTGCAGAAGCTGGGATTTGCTTCCCCGGTAAGATGCTAAACGTCAGACTTTATGGTGGTCATTGCTAACTATTTATTCAGCAATCATAAATAAAAAAAAATAAATAGCAGCATTACCTTTTACAAAAATATTAAACAAATAAATAAATTAAAATAAAGTCGATTTTAAGGCAACCAAGGCCATGAAGGGGCACTGACATACAGGGGAGCGTATACGTTGTTGGAGTAGGTCCGCAAATCTTCATTCCGTGAAAGGAGGAGGTTGGCTGTGAAATGTTAGGAACTTAATAGAGTGTTCCCGTGCGTATTTAATTTACATTGAAACAGAGGCCTCGCGCTTTGACTCACCAGCCTGCGTGTTTCTAATGTCTAGGGATGATCGTGTGGAGAAATAACGCGAAACGAAGTCCCAAGGACAGTTACTGCGGGTAATTACTTATTGTATTGTATATGCCAAATTCAAGTCCCTTCCACAGAACCTGTCAAATTAAAACTGGTACGGTATGGCTCTGATAAAACTGAAATAACTTGGATAACATCTCTTGTTTATTGCACAGATTAAAGCCCTGACTCATGAAGTTAGGGTAACATTTTCCACGGCTTAAACACTAACTTGTATGGTTCAGAGTAATTTCGTTGTATACGTGATTTTGGGGGAATTTGGCCTCATTCTTGTGGTGTGTTGCTTACCTGTTTCTTATCGTTAGTGCATTGTTTATACAATTCTTGTAGTGCATTGCATCGTGTAACTGCGGACGAAATTGTTATATGGTTTGTTGACCAGGTTCTATGATGCATTGATTGCCTGATTCTTGTAGTGTATTGCTTTGAGTATGAAATGAAAACCATTTCACATCTGTGAGTTTGTGATTTTATGCTAAACACAAGTTATCCGACCCAATCTTTGGTTTATTTCGGTCTATATACTGTTGTAAATGTAATGATTACAGCATTATAAAAAGAAATCTAGCCAACTTTCAGGGCCAATGAATCTTGTTTCAGCAATGCCACAATAAACTACAAGAATGACTTATTGCATACAATACACTAACGAGAAACAGGTGAACAAGCACAACATAAATCCGGTATGAAATGCACAGAAAGATTCACATGTGCAATGATTAAATCAAATAAAACAAGAAATATGAAGAGCAGGAAAGCAATGCACTACGAGTATCTGATATGTCTAAAAAGACGCTAGAAATAGCACGAGCCAACTCAATCAACTTGTTTCAAGTCCAGGTGTAAGCACCACGCCTTTCAGCCGGGTACCACCTGACCAGGTGACCGTGATGACATCACTTGAGTGTCTAACATCGTCCGTGAAAATGTATCCAAGCGTTAAGTACGTTCAACTGTCACTAAATATAAGTATACATACAAATAAGAGTTTCCAGCAGGGTATGTGTTTAGAGAATGAAAACAGGTACACATTGTCATCAAGGGATATGTACTGGGAGATATGAAGAGGGTATGAAGGTCTGTAGGGTAAAAGAGGGAGGAATCCAAATTTAAAGGGTTTCAGCGCTGTCCATAGCTATGTTCTTTTATTCCATCCTAGGACATGTCATTTTATAAAATGTGTAGTGCAGCCTCACACTTTCCAAAGTACTTGCTGTGTACTAGAGACTTGGTAAAACTGAAGAACAAAACGACTGTCTTACAAGAATTTCGTACTCAGTTATTCATTAATGAAGGTGAAACCATTAACTGTATGGAGTAGAAGAATCATTGGCTGTTAAATAAGAGATTTATTACAGTTTAAACTATAAAAAGTAAGTGCGTGTCTGCTCCTCCCAGTCTGACACGTATCACTTCACTTGAATTTTAATTTAAGACATGTAACCGGATAATTGCATGCGGATATTTGGTGTGAATATGTAACTCTGTATAAGTCCATTTGTCAGTTTCCTGCAATATAAAAAGTACATAAAATACACAAGTCACATGTTTTTAACTTAGCAGGTAAAAATTGCCTAGAAACGACATGTACACACTACAGAATGCTTAGGTTGACTGCACTGTGAACAAATTTGATTGCAATATTGTTTCGATGTTATAAGAGGACTAGGCAAAATCTCAGTGAATTACAACAGGAACTTACGACCGTTCTTCACCGTGGGCAAAACTTGGCCTTTCGAGCCTTTTTAAAAGAATACACGAGTCTGCCGAAGATTCAAATTTTCTCAAATTTAATCATCGAACAAACGAAACGACTAATAAACTAGCTTGTATTGCACGTGGAAGGTATCGAAAAGCTTTGACTTGTGTGAAATTTGAAATGAGATGAATTTCACCTTCAACACTCTAATATTTCAATTTGCCCTTAGGGCCTCTTCGGTTTCGCGAGTAAAGCATATTAATATTAGATATAAACATAGGGATACATATCGAAGGTTATTAGTAGAAATGTCACAGATTTCTGATGTTTCCGGATCTTCAATAGGGGTATTTCTTAGGCAGAAATTTCTATTCATTAGGAAAGTATCTAAGAATCGTATTCATGAAACACGATTTCCTATGTTCAAGAGATGATATAATAATAACAACTTCACCCCAAATTGGAACAAATTTCCAAATGATAATACCACAAAGTCTTGTCCTTAAATACTACGCCTGGATCGTATTCATATCATGGGACAAAAGAATACATTATTTCCATGCGCCTTATTTTTATTCCGAGAACAGCTTTAGTTAAATCAGTGTTTCACTTCTTTTTGTTTTTTGTTTTATTTCCAAAATTTAGCCTAAAGCAGGTTCACATGTGAGGTTGATATTTGGTCTGTAATCATGGTAATACTTCCATGCTGTAATGTAAAATTTCCACGGGCGGGGGGGGGGGGGGGGAAGGCGGCAAAAAAAAAATTCAAAGTATGGGTTGAAATTTTATTGTTATGGAAAAATGCATGGAACACACACACACAGACAACTTGAGCAACCTACCAGTAACGCATATATCTTATCGTGCCTCTGTGTGATCTATAACAGTGACTGAATGTATTTCAGAAAGTCCACCATTTTGTTTCTTAGCCTTCTCAGATAGACAAAAATTTCCCAATTTATCCTTAGATCCTTCCCCCAGGACGGCGATCACTCATACGTAATGCCCCCCAAGGCCGCTCCCTGGCTACGTCCCTGGTCAGAATCGTTACAAAAAGGACTTGGTTGTTTTGGAATTGTTGGAGTGTAATGTATTTCAAAGAAACTGATGCGTCTATTGGAATGTTTATTGTCAAGGAAAACGGATTGGGCAATATTCCTTCAAGTCGAATAGCTTGCCTAATTATTCTCCTAGAGCTTGTGCATGGTATGACTTTAATCGTAGAAAAAGATAATTATGTCATATAATACAAAATCAAGTTTAGATATGTTGGAGTGTTACTTACTTAAAGCATTTCGGTGAAATTTGCATTGAAAACCAATTTGTGGTTCTCAAAATAAAAGCAAGTAAAGTTGACACATTTGCAGCTAAAATTGAACTTAAAGCAAGCACATATGGCATCACATCTTCACTTGACTCCATTGTAAGGAGAATCTTTTGTTTTTCTTCAAGCTTTACCGCTTATTTTTTACCACGCCAATCCTACATTATCAGAATGTGATTGCAGAAGTGACTTGCGGGCTTTACAAACTTTGCACCTGTATTGAACCTGTATTTAAAGTGAATTTCAAAGATGGACCTGCTAACGTCTAAGTAAGTTTGGCGTAAAGATTCACCAACGCAGCATTGGGTCCCATGGCCCGTGTGTCCATTGAACATCTTGACTGCCAGACTTTAATTGCATTTTATCAGTCGACCTGTGTCGTCAAACGGTTAACCTGTTCTGAGCACTTGATATATGAAGTTAAATAGTGAGACATTATTAAACGTCCCCAGTCAAATATTCAGTAAAGATTGTCAGTTGATACCACAGATAGGGGTACAGCCCATATTTTATGGAAAATGGGGTGGAAAATTTCACACGTCAAGACTTGAGGAAATGTGTACCTTACAATAATCTTGATCAAAGGATCCCTATCCCTGCCTCACGCTAGTTACACATCGTGGAGAGATACCCCGATGTACCGACCGTAGGCCTGCCCGGATATTTAGGTGGGCCTCCCGGGCCAGAAAAAGTATTTACGGGATGAGAAAGCTTAAGTCTTTCGTAATTTTTGATATTTTATAAAGAACAAATTGGCTCAGAGGTCAGTTAATACACTCTTAAAACAGTTGGGCAAGCGTAGTGCATACTAAATTGTTGGAGAAAATGATTCAGGTTGGGAAAACCATCCTGATTTTCCTTAACTATTGTGAAAAAATTGCCTAATAATCTTAGCGAATGTGACTCAAATGCATTGTTGCATGTGCTATATGATTCTCCGACATTTGAGTACTTTTTGCTCTTCGAGCGTACGACAAACAGACAACAATGGAACAGACTTACAAGCTGGTGGACAGAAGTACGAAAACACCTAGAGTGATTAAGTTTTTTCTGAAGGTTGCTAGCTTTGTTAGACACTTATGTGTTTGTTCTAGTATTCTGTTCGTAATTTTGCTGTACTATTTCTGATTATGTATTTGTATGGACGAAATAAATGGAATGAAATAGAGGGATCGCTGGGAAGATATCTTATGCTTTAAAGGATAATCGTTCACTGTATCCCCTTTTCAATGTGACAAGGAGTCACACATGCTAGGTGCTAACAGTGATAGGAGCAACTTCCCATACAGTGTGCCAATGAGGTTTCAAAAGACCCCCACCAGGACAGGGAACAGTCAAACCTTGATAACCCTATGTTAAACTTCTAAAATAATAATTTCCTTTTGCAAATTGGTAAACACAAAACACATCGCAGCACCTGACGTTATAACACACCAACTACTTTGATACTGGTCATTTAGAGGCACCCTTTCTTCTATTAGACGGCACCAATGGCGTGAAATTCCCCGTGCCTTGACCCCTACCCTTCTCTATAGTGGGAATTCAATAACAAGAGAACTTAAATTAATTCAGTTGAAAGAAAATCACGAGCTTCACGTGTTTTACTAATGAGGAAAAAGGACATGAACGTTTTACTTTCTCCAGAATAAAATTTATAAAATCACGACAGATTGAGCGTAAAGGTTAAACATCTTTAGAAATACATATTGACAATAAAATGTGCATTTGTGCTTCGGCCGTGTTTTTCGCTCCAATAATATCTCGTAATTTTAAAATCGGGCAGGAAGACGGGCTCTTCAGTCCAGAAGACCGTTTGTTTGTTAGTAAAGTTCTGAACTTCAAATACCGAATGCAAACGTTCAACTAAATTTACGCAAACGGTAGCTTGTAAGACGTGTTTGTGAATCAAATTTGAGGAATGTGAGATTAAGTGGAGAACTTAAGTGGGTCTAATTTGAAAGGTGAGCAAATAATGACGAAACACTGTCCAAGTTATGACAATTATGGAAAGTTCACAAGGCGAACGAGAGGTAGACTTTTCCTCTGCAGTATCTTATCAGGGAGCTGCAACAGACATCTCCCTGGTCTTAGCATGATAGACAGCCAGTACAGTTTTTCATTAGACCTACCCAAGCTGGCATGATTTTGCTAGTAAATGAAACGTTGATAAAGGCTGCTTAACATTAATAACAGCAGGAAAGCCTAATGTTTCCAGCAGCCATACTTTCTACGTCCATCATGACTTGAGTAAAAATTACCGTCCAAAGGAACATCATCTATATTAATGCCATGTTCAGGTTAATTCTCTCCAAATTTATTATTTTAAAGGTCAACAGGAATGAAAATCTCGCTTGGAAGTAGCCACATTAAAACAATCCAACCCCAAGTTGAATTGGATAGGCTAGGATGGGAGCAATTATTCATTATCTTGTTCATCCCTAAATAACGCACAATCACCACACACCAAACGAGAAATAGAAAAATGAATGAACCCAGCTTCTCGTTATTGAAAATTGAAACAAGGAAAGTGTGGAATTATAAATAAAATGGGGAAAGTCACGTGACTGAATGTTTGCTGTGGTTACTATGGTATAACTTTTTAAAAGTCTCCTGTTAATGTTTTAATTTAGATACTTACGAAGCTTTCGTTGAAAGGTTTTTGGACATAAACATGTTAATAGAAAACAAACCTTGAAACCAAATGATGACGTCGTTGTGAGCTATAATTACTTTAACGAGAAAATGCCAAGATAAACGACGGTTTAAAGCATCCGAAATTCATTTCATCTTTTAGTCCTTCACAACACGTAAAACACATAGGAAATAATTAAAGGCAGTCATTCGTCCCCCTTTAACTTCAATACTTCCCCAAGTCTTCCAACATTTGGCACAGCTGTCTGAGTGACATCTAATTTTTATAAAGTGCAGACTAGCGTAATTATATCACTTATCAAAAACCGTGAGCATTGCTCAAAAGAGTCGCGTGTGCTCAACAGGGTATATACACTAGGATTATGTCTGGATGAGGATGCGTTTCATACAGCTGTGTGAGGGACTAGAAATAAGCCGGTTGAGAAAATTGGAACTTTCTGGGGTAATGTATAATAAGTACCTTAAAAGTACAGCGGAAGTCTAAAGTTTCAAAGTTATTAATGAAGAGCATGAAACATGAATTCAAATAGTCTTACTCCCATTTTCAGAACATTCCCTTCCTGAGATATAATAAAACGTTGGATTATACTACTCAATTTTAAAGGTACATTATGTAATAGTTTTTATTGTACTGGTAGAGGCGCATAAGAAAAGACCGCAGTTCTTTAGTAGAGTCAAATGAATGCTACCTAATCGTTACCGCACCGCAACCTTTCACATCAGATGACTCCGCAGCTCCGTGACTACTATCAAAGTTACAAAAAAAAAATACAAAAAGATATCAACAAAAATATATGAAGTATCGTTTCCCGCTTTTTATGAATTACCTTTTCAATACATTTCACATAATAATCAAAGCTCGCGCAACTATCTTACGGCACAAATAATAGATGAACTACCACACACATAGCCAAAACTCTTGCCCCCAAGGCCTTAGATGCAAAATCGTGCTATATTTTGCTTGTGTATATACTAGAGCAATGTGTTAAAAATATCCTGATTCCATGCAATCATATTTTGAAGATTTCACAAATTTTTGCAGGAACGTTTCGAAAGCACAAATAAACTAGACCCTCCTGAAAGTCACTTTTCAATAGCCTGTAGAGTCCATTGCACAACATACATAGCATTGAAATAATAACGCAGTTAATGGGGATCATAAAAGCAACGTTTACAAACATTTCCAATGAATAACAGCACTGTACATGAAAGTGTGCAAGATGTTATGTCAGAAGTTATATCAGAAGTTCATTTTCCTGCATCTCATAGACCTTTTTGATTACCGGTACAAGGTTTTTAGTGACCTCTTCGAGAATACTGATTCCCGTACATTTTAATTTCAAGCAAAGCAAAAGAGTGACTGTGGCTTTGAGAATGGACTGAATGGCCTTGGCGTGGAATACTAATTAGTGAGAGAGGCCCGTTTTCAAAATTAGGTTGTAGCAGGCCACTGAGCTTTTTTCAAAGCAACCTCAAAAGATATTATGTTAAGATTTAAAAGTAAAGAGCAGTCCCCCAACTTTAAGTAGTGTAGTAGACTGTCCCGTTTCATGATTGGCTCTTGCGAGTCATGTGACAATTTTATTTGTCCTCAAGTGTGAAATTTACTAAAAGTTACTGCTTGATTTAAATAGAACGTGCAATGTTGGAGTCCTAAAATATTATAAAAGAGACTTTGAAGAGAAATTAGAAGAAAATTGTGATATTTAGCTGTTGCTTCAACTTAAGTTTGGGACGACTGTTCTTGCCCTTTAACACGTTTTCACAGGGAATCACGAATGACTCTAAAATTCGTTGGGATATCGAGCTACCTCCTGAGTTTGTTACTTTATAACGATCCGCATTTGTGTTATTGTATACACCATGTACACAAGTAATCAAGGGCGGATATAAGGAAATTTGTTGGGGGGGGGGGGGCAAACCTAACTTGAAACCAAGACGTCTCAAATAGTATCAGGGGATGTCTTGCAAAAATCCTTTTCGGGGGGGGGGGGCATGAGAAGTGGTGACTGACTACCTGAAAGACTTTCTAAGCGGAGCGCAACCATCAGTTGGCGCTGAGCGTACAGAAAATTTTGAAAAATCGCCACCTTTCAAATAGCCGGAAATTGCATTTGCCAGGGTTGTAAGTAGAATTTAAGCAGTCGTTATTTTGAGCTTCCCTTAGCAATAAAATCTTCATTTTAATTTAAAGAAAATCAAATTGCAAAATGATCAGAAAATTACCAGATAAAATGATCTGGCTTCTTTACAGGACGATGTGACATTATATCATTTTTTTCGCAAAGTAAAATCCCCATTAAAAAGAATAGACCAGAACCAAATTTTTGTTTTATATGTTGAAGACGAATATATTCTAAGCACTCTGGAGAAGTTTTCATTCATTTCTCATGTTCGGTTCTCGAGATATTAGCAACTGACACATTGACACATTTCCTACATAAGGTTAACTTCAACCAAGCAGGTGCTATGTCATGTATTCATATTGATGGTCAATGTTTTGTTTTGTTTTTCATTATTTTTTATTCTGCTGTTTGATCTTGAATTGATTACGGATGCTATCTTGCCCTTAAGGCAAATTAAGTTTCTTAACTTCCATTTGCTCGGGATGCACTTATGGTTACAACATACCACAGTTATATTGTTAAAACTTATGGTGTTAAATTTTAGAGAAAAGCAACTAAACATATCCATCAATGTGAATACATGACATCACGTCTACTTGTTGCAAATTCACTCTTTTTGGAAAATATGTCAACTTCAATTCTAATATCTCGAAAACCAAACATGGGAAATGAGTAAAAATTTCCCCAGTAAGCTATGCCTAGAATATGTTCCTCTTCAAAATATCAAACATAAATTTGTTCTGAACTATTCGTTCCAAGGAACTGCACACCGTTGGAAATAAATTGAAATCATAACTTTTCGAATCATATTAACTCGTATGACCAGTGGTCGAATGAGCCTGTAAACCTGAACCGGCCACAAAGAAGCATTGGTAGCGCTACCAGCACTACTAACAGTACTGATTCAGTACTACTATTGGTGCTGATAGCGCTATCAACGCTTCTGGGCGGTAGGTACTGGGCTAAAATTTCGATACAATTACGAACTATATCCTTGAAAATTACGCATTAATTTATACTTTATAAATAATATATGACTATTGTATGAGAGAGGAGGCTGGGATACTTTGCCTAGATTAAAAAAAAGGCTACCTTTTATTCATGTCATATCGAATAACGTTATTTTTCGAAAATTGAAGACCATGCTTTGGAAATGTTTGGGGGGAGTCAAGTACCCCCCCCCCCCCTCTTCGTGCCCTATGGCGAGCCGCTAATGCAAGTAATTACGTAAATTGAATGGAACTAAGAATAACAAAGATTTGCACATGAAATGAAGAACTGAAAGTAAAATATAACACCATTGATGATGAATATTTCTAAAGATTATCAGTATGGAAGTGAAAACGTACAAATAATCATTTTTGGCCTGTCACCAAGTAGAAATTGATGTTCATTCTATATGGCTTTTTAAATACAATTAATCCACAAACACCATCAAATCACTCTTTCCTGAATGTTTTAAATTAAACCTTGTAGGTCCCAGTTAGCATATGGATGGAGAGGAGCAGTCGAGGTGCACTTTTTAATTGCACCGGACTTGGAAAAGTAAGGGATGAAAGACAATTTGTGAAATAATGTTGCAACAGCACATGCACAGTTTTTTAAAGCCACCACACAATTGAGTTGAACTAATAGCATGCGGTAGATTAGATCATGAGAATACATTCGAAAACATAGCAACATCAGCATGAAGCATTTGAGTACAGTTAAGCGATAATATTAGAAGATGGGTTCTAATGGAGTTCTATGCGGCGCACTGGCATTCGAATGAAAGTGTCAATAACTGCATCAAAGTCAACTTGTTCGGTGAATTCAGTATAGCCAAAGAAGAAAATCAAGTTGCTGTCATGATCGTAGATTTTAAGTAAGCCTTCGTGAGCTTTAGACGGCTGAAAGATCTCTCATTTGTCCCTGAAGATACCGCGATGGTACCAAGTACTCGGTTAAAAATAGGTTCGGAAATGCGTTAAAAATAAACCGTTGATTTTATTATCAAATGCAGTATCTCTTGCCCGGCTTTTGTCAGAGTGCCTCAATTTATTGGTTTTGGGGCGCTTCGCAACTTTTAGCCAATCAAGGAGTTGCAATATTTTGGAATCCTCCCACAACTCTCGTAACTAGGCAAGCTCTCAGCCAGCTAGCTTGATCGCCCTTGCAACAGATCTATGTGCAGAAGCAGATAGTTAAGTTTCTCTTTATGCCGACCATTAATAATTCTCTCTAGACTCTAATAATTTTTGGAGACTCAAATCTACGAATAAATCATTTTGAAATCGTCATATTTTTGAACTTTTTTTTTCTTTTACCTGGATTTCATGACTGATCAGTCAATATCAGCTGGATCCAGTACATCAGCCTTCACAGGAGAGTTTGGTTCATATAGTCAACATTATATTCTAGGGCCTAGTGCCAATAGCCATATTTGGCATTAGAAAGCAATACTCTTTGGCAGTTGGGAGATTTATTTTTCAACCCAGTGTTAGGTTGGGCAGGAAAAATATTTCTTCCCTCCTACATCGTAAGATTTAAAATATTGGAGTTTAAATCTAAACGTCTGGAGTTAGTGAGCAATCGGACGTTCGATTGGTCACTAATTCCATGATTATTTTAGATTTATTTTAACACTATTAGACTTATTTTAAAGCTACTGAGTAAAGGGCCTACATTGATTGTCTCCTAGTGGAGACGTTTTGCCAATGCATCCTGCATGAAAATAAATATCCCGACCATGCAACAGGAGCATGTATACGGCCAATGAAAACCTTGTATCAGTCGTACAGCTTTACAAACACCTTGTTTCAATCTTCATCTTAGGTTTCAATAACATGAAGTTAGTAAGATAGAGTTTTACGGCCCAGTTCCCAACCTGTTGGTTGAAGTCCAGCCGACCACTGCCTTTTCTCAGTTGTGCTCTACTCCATTGCCTATGTGGAATATCACGCACAATGGCAGTAGGTTCCTTTTTTAAAGTCTTTGGTATGACTCGACCTGGGAAGCGAACCGGGCCTTCCGCGTGAGAGGTGGATGCTCTTACCATTAGAACAAACACGGGGTCTAATAAAAGATATGTAACTAGCAGATAACACTGTTACGCCAGTGTTTCGCAGTTAGATCATCTTCACTTCAACTTTGTCAACTTATCGTACCTCCTCGTCTGGTCTTTTTTTTTGGGGGGGGGGGGGGGGCGGGGGGTGCATTTGCTTTTCTCTTATTTTTTAACACCAGCCACCGCGTCCCAAAATTGTGTGAGGGTTCTCTGCCCCCTGCCCACTCCACCCCGCTGGCTACGCCACTGTGTACGCCGGAAACATTGAAACAAGGAATAAAATTTAGCAGTTACGGACATGTAGAATATAACGCGAAAATGCACTCTTTGGGAATTATACCATTACTGGGCGGATAGACTGCGGCCAGTCACGGTGCATTGTGCACCACGTACGGTCCATTGTTGTGTAACCTATAATTTATGTCAAAAGGTGAACAAATAGCTGAAAAATACCGAGTATGGAAAAAATTCAAAAAAAAACTTTCTGTTTAGTTGCAAATTTGGTGGAAAATATTTTTAAGGATGAAACAGTGAAATGAACGATCCACGATACCGTTTAAGAGCTACAATAATTAAGGTTGCATCAAAATCACGCCGAGATGAGCATAAACAGGTCCCAGATATTGTACTGAAGGAGGTGACAATTTCATATGGAGTGTGTATGAATTCAAGGACCACGAATTCCTTGGGGGATCAAACACATTTAAGATGTGATCCGCCCACTAGACTATGGAGGTGGCTGATAATTGCAAAGAACAAACGAAACGGATTTGAACGTTTGTTCTTTAGTAACCAGGCCTTGGAAGCAGTTGTTTCACAACGCTAAGCGACGCAGAATGTGTGGGCAGAAGCCTCGGCTAGCAATGTCATACTCCCCCGCCTGGCAAAAACATCTGCATGCTATCAATAGGAATTTGAACTGTCAGTTCAACATTTCCGTAAATTGTTTACGAAGTCCTTGAAAAAACTTAAAAACTGCCGTGATCCTGACGTAGCATTTGGTATTTACCGACTGGTGTGACTTTTTTCATCCAGGAGTGACATTAATATCACGTTGTCTTTGCCCTCGACATTTTGAAATCGGTTAATGAAAATGGAAGTTCTCATACCTTAAAAGATATCAAGCGAGCTTTGATTTGAATAAACTTGTCATTTAATTCACAGTACGTACTGGAAAGCAATTTACCGCGAATGTAAGTGTGTGGACGACATTTTTGTGGAAAGAATGGGCCGCGTGTTTGCAATGAATAGAGTGCAACGTATGCATGGCGTTAGTCTAACTCCACTGTATTATTGTATTTATAAGATATCTACCTTAAATTTTGCTTAAATTTCAGTTCTTTTTCACTTAAACTTTTCGTTAAGGAGGAATCTTAGAACCAGATTCTCCCTAAGATTGCAATTCACAATTCTTATTCTTATAATTTCCAGCCCGTAGGAATACGGAAATGTGCGCCTCAGACACTACTTAAACCTAGCAAAACAGATGACTGCCAAGTTATTAAACCCTGGTCTCTGTTTTAAAGCAGGTATAAGGTCATCATTTTATTTTGATCGTCAATTATCAGTTTGATTTGATAAGGGGTAGATCTTGCTTCAAAAAAATTGAATCGATAACTATTTTGGTTCATAGATGCCATAAAATAACGTACCGTACCCAAATACCAGCTACTGAGAACAAAACAGTGGGTAATAACAGTTCCGTTGTTGGAAAAGGTATAGAAGAAGGCGAAGCAGCTTCAAGAAAAGAAAGAAAAAAAAACAGTACCGAGATGCTTGAAAATGTTTTTAGTCCGTGGAATCTTCTTTTAATAGGGACGATCTTTCTCCGTCTTCCCCTTTTTCTCACTCAAGACTTCAGACGCGCATTTAATTCTAAGCCCCGTAAGCATATTTGCAGAATTTCCTTCGGCTAATACAGTATCGTCCAGCATATGCCACAGATCGCTCATTCTACCACTACATTCAGTTAGAAGGGAGAAATCTCCCTTTTTTCTAACTTTCTTAGTTTAAACATTTCATTCAGTAAGCACTTAGTGTTAAACGTATAAGAATTTTATTGCGATCAAGACCTTTAATCAGCTGCTCAACATAAAACTTGAGAAGCATTCGTCACATGAGGAGGTTGAAGAGAGAGCGGGCCCAACTCTTTTAAAATAAAGTCTTTGGAATAAGAGGACCCCTTTTAATCGAAAGAAGGGTCCTCCTTTTCTCGATTAAGTGCCGTCCCTCTTTCTTCATAGATTCTTTGCTAAGATAGAAACTTAGCCTGAAAAACGCAAGAATTAATTAGGAAGCTTTGAGAGACGACTTCGAGAGCGGCGGGGCTAGGGGGGGGGGGGGCTTTGGGGCTTTAGCCCTCTCTCAACAAAGTGATCAGCCCCCATTAGCTCCCTTCTCCTCAGACTGAAATAAGAAAATTGAAAAATTTACAAGACTCATTTAAACGATTTTATTTAGTGGAATTTTTAATGCCCCTGAAAATTTGTCCGCCATTAGTGCTAGCCAAACCTGTACAAGTAGGGGGCTACAGGCTACAGGTAGCGGACTTCCCCGTCTCTGAAAAATTAAAAGTTGGGAAATTTGCCATTTGCGACACCGGTCTACTACAGTATGGTTTTCTTATCTCTTTCTTCATGAAATTTCGAATTCTCTCCAATGAAAGCTCATTTTTTGTACTACGGTCTACTACAGTTTTACACAAGGAAGCCTATAAACGATACATGTAAAACACCAAAGATTTTTTGAACGTCTTGTCAAAAAGTATGTCTTACTTTTAACCTACATTTAACTGTATCAAACTAGTGGAAATAAAGAGCAAACAACGCATATCTATCTCCAAGAATCTACCGTTATCATCTCCTTGTAGTGATTTAGCTCACGACATTTCGGTAACTGTCCAAGTCGATTAATATTCGAAAAAATTATTGAAGGCCTAAACAGGCCCTCCAAGACTTATCTCACAAAATGCCTCCGATTCTTCCCCAAGTATTTTTCATTATGTTTCAGGACAGAGATATTGCATCTTCACGGTAATTCAAGCAGTAAATTCCTCAATTGGGTGACGAAAATATTACCACATGATTCTGAAGAGCCATGCAGGAAATGGTATCAAATGAAGTAACAATCCAAATAGGGTGACTCATTTCTTTTCAAGCAGTTTGCTACTCCTTCCACTAAGGGACAATACGTGAACAACCTCACGGCCTTCAGACCATTTACATTATTGGTCTGCCATGTATAGCTCCATTCTAGACGAAATGAAAAGACCATCTGAACGCATCTGGTTAAGAACCAGCGTAGTGTGTTTAGTCTTAGGAAACAATCCCAACCGTGCACTTTGTATTTCTTGTCCAATTGATTACGTAGTAGTGAAATGTTTTCTTTCTGTTCGACTATTGCTCCTTAACAATTCGTCCGTATTTTTACTGCCATTCTACCGTTAGCTTTTTATTTATCAAAGCCAATCTTTTTGAACTATAAGATTTTAATTTCCTACATTTATTAAAATAAGTATACGTTAAACGTAACTGATCTTTTAGTAATCATCTGATTACATTTTACCCAAACGTTGGGTACTTGAAAACTTGCCCAATACCTTTTACCAACACTCGGATTTTATCAAACCTTAATTTGCCCCAAAAATATGGGTAGATCGTTCACCCAGTAGTTGGTCTATAATTTCTCCATGTTGAGCACTTTGCATTTTGCTCAACGCTTTTTACTAAACTGTTTATTTTCAAGAAAATGGCAAACCGTACAAGTGTAGTACTGTAGAAGATATCAACCTCTTCAAGAACGTAATTGAAGTATGGAGATGGTGCACATTGATATAATATTAATGTAATAATATTAAGAATGCGAGTTTCCAACTTCAGAAGGTGCCACATTACTCCCTGTTGTGTCGTCGTTCTATGAGGTTTTGTTTCTGGCGTGGACGCAAAATGATAAAATTCTGTGGGGGCTATCGTGGATTTACGAAGCTTTAATTAGATTAGCAGGATCGCTTATTCAATTGTAACGGAGCATACCTGTACTTCTTTCTGCCATGGGCGAAAAGCAAAGTTATTTTATCCACATGTTGCTTCATATGCAGCATAGTACGCACAATGGATAGGGACCTTTCACATGGTCCACTTTGTTTTGGCCTTTTTAGAATACCTCAATTAGTTTCGTGCAGGGAGGGGGCCGGGGGGGGGGAGGCATGACCACCCCGTCGGGAACCACCCCGTCGGGGAACACTGCCCCCCCCCCCGTCGGGGAAGGTCGGCGATTTCATCGGGGAGGCCTAAAAATAATAAAATTAATTAATTAATTTAAATCAATTTAAATTAATTAAAAAACCTAAAAGGACTGAAGGTACTAGGTGGGTGACCTTGAACACCTTTTTTTGTTTTGCAATGCTATTTTAAAGCATACTGGGAATCGAATTTCGTTCACTTATTCTTAGCTCTGTTATATCTAATCCCATGTACCTTAGTTGTCCTATCTCATCCCCCTTCGGGGAAGAGCAGCATTTTTTGCGGAAGGCCTAAAAATGAAGAACGTAAAGGACTGAAGTTACTGGATGGATGATCGTGAACTTTTTTTTTCTGTTTGTTTTTCGTTTGTAATCCTATTTTTGATGCATCGATTTTAAGCCCATTACACACTATGTACAGCGATATCAGATCGGATTACTATCCGATTTCTGTCATTTTTAGTTAAAATCTCCTCCATTCATTTTCGGAAAAACCAAAAAATTGCCATCCTGTGTATATATATGATCGGTATGAAAGGAATACGGAAGTCAAATATATACTTATTTCGTGACGTCACACTGTCAAATAGCTTTTATCGAACTACGCGTATCCAATAAAAGTTGTCTGCGGATATTGCGTAACGGAAAAATTGGTATAAGTTACTTAGAATTTCGTAGTATACACTGGCTGGCAAATTTTGGTTTCTTTCCAACCAAAGATGAAGGAGGTATTAATTAACCCTCACAAAAATCGGAGCGAAACCCGATCCGATATCGTTGCCCCCGTTGGGGAAGACTTCCCTCCCCTTGTTGTTGAGAGAAAATCCAATTTCATCGGGGATCTATCATATACAGGCCGACGATAAAAAAAGGGGGGGGGGCCTGATAACTTCAGTCACCCCCGACGATCTTCTTGATTTTGCTTACTAGAAGACCATATTCTTCAAGGAAACTGACAATTCCAAATTTTCCTTACAAAAACGGAGAAGTGGTTTTTTCATGTGCAATGGTCTTTTTCTAAAGTCCTCCCGATCCTCTGGCAAAGGTCCGTTCGACATGCATTGCCCAATGGTCTGCCATCTGGCCTGTCCCGACACCCGAATTCTAGAAACGGTAACGAAAATCGGCGAGGCCATTTTGGGCTACACATACATACGCTACATGATAAACAGTGGCTTGAATATGTCTCCCCTTCAAGCGGCTCATTGAGTTGGTTCGTGAAATCCAACAAATTTTTCAAAACCTGTTAAGTTTTCTTCACATGTCAATGACAAATGGTCAAACTTGGACAATCCCCATATCCTACACGTAAATAACTGTTTTATGAGTGAGTAATTAACAGTTCATCTCGGTTTTCAAAAATTCGTGACCAGACACTTTTTCAAATTGTGCACAAAACCGTTACAAGTCAGGACACAACAACATTCAAAATTTTAACCTTTTCCGTAACTATTTGATGCGAAAATTGACTTGCATGCTAACTGTAAGCATTGTCATGTGGTAGTAACCCTTAAACACTCTCATTAAGGTATTGATATCATCTCAATGAGCCTCTTTAAGTCTGACTGAAAATTCATTTAGAGCCACCTTGTAACGTGCCATTTTTTCAAATACATTGGAAGTTAGATCATTTTGTCTGGAGTTTGGGCAGTCACGAAGAAAATTTTATCTTTTTAGTGGATATTGCAACTGAATATAACAAAGAATTCTGGTAGAGTAAAAAAACAGTATGTTTTTGCATAGTTCCCCCCCCCCCCGAAAAGAGACAAGACCATTACATCTAACTGTAGCAATACCGTACCTTTTATCTGGTAGTTTTCTGTTCACTTACCATGTTGTTTTTTCTATTAAAGTGAAATTTCTATTTCAAAGGAAGGCTCAAAATAACGACTGCTCAAGTCTGGGAAATGACATTTTCGGGTGTCTGAGGTGTTAGTTTTTTTTAACAATTTTCTTTACGTTCCGCGCCAACTGATGGGTGTCGCTCCGCTTAGATAGTGTTTTGGTCAAAAAAATTACTTAACAGAACAATGCATGCCTGCATGTTATTCTTCGTTTTGGGGCAGTATTACAAAGTGAAAATTTTAATGCGAAAGAAAGCTCAAAATAATGTCACTATATCGGTACTTTGTTTCTGCTTACCAGAACGGCCTCGGAAATGCCTTTTCCTGCTTTCTGGAAGTTCTGAATTTTTCAAAAATATCTGTGCGCTCGACTTGTAGTTTTTCGGGCAACATTATATATTTCGGACGAAAGAAAAACAAAACAATTCTGTCCCCCTCCCAAACTGAAACACTTCCGTCGGCCTTTGTCAGACTTTTTCCACGGGAACATTTACCACTATGGTCTGATGGTCCGAGGGCATTAATCTACCTGATGATATTCAGTAACCCCAACAAAGTTGTACAAAACTACAGATTACTCCCTACTTGATTTTTCTTATAAGAAGGTCAAATTCTTCCATAAAAACACGAAAATCTGTCATAATATAAGTTTCAGATTGTTAAAAGCAAAATTTTCCAATTTTGATGAGTACTCAGTACAACAAATAACCAGAAAACTTTGTTAATCACCCCGACATTCTACCTAATTTGCTCTTGAAAGGCATATCATTGAATAAGGAACCCAAATTTTTTTCTGGAAAGGCATTTCACCTAATAAGGAACCCAAATATTTAAAATATAACCTTACCAAAAACCAAATTTTCTTATATTAAATTCCAAAATTTATGCAATAAAAGAGCTCTTAATTTTCAAATCTTGGTTCAAAAAAGGATAAAAAACTTTTCGGGCAAACTTTAAGCCTCGTCTTGAGACCTTAGTACGTAGGACAAGAACGATTAAATGCATAACCCCAACAGAATTTCAGCTGTCGTGTGTAAAACGTTTTTGAATTTGTTCATATCAAGTATAGATTCTTCAATAAATACCCGCAATTTTTAATTATCATTACAAAAGCCAAATTTCTTTCAAAAAATAAACTTTAGATTTTTAAGTGTTTCTTTTAAAAATGGCCAAAAATTTCGGCGCGCTGCGCGCGCCTCAAATTCTATCAAGTTACGTCCCACCGGTACTAACCCATCGCCTTTGTCGGGGTCTTAAACTGCTGCCCCCCCCCCGTCGGGGAGCTTGGCCCCCCTGTCGGGCAAATCCTGGCTCCACCCCTGCAAATCCAGAACGTAGGTCCTGTGACTGTGAAATGTATGAAACTAGGGGGTGTACATGCGGCAGGGAGCCGTTATTTGGAAATAACAGCTCCCTGCATGCAGTTTCACACGTAGGCCTATATAGTTCTGTCACTCCGTTTTTCATTCTGCTACATTGTTATAGCAGTAACACGTCCTTTAGACGTTTGCAGACTGTGATAAGCTCAGGGAATTTTGGAACAAATGTAGAAAATCAATTGGTGAGGGAAAATGGTTAAGTTAATTCTCCTAGGTCTTGACAGAACCGTTTGAAAAACTACATTTCTGCAAGTCTTTGTGCGACTGACATTTCTTCGACGAAAGCTTGGGATCCCAAGCACACGAGAAACCTACATGACAAAAAGATCTCAATTCATTGCAGCTTGTATCATAATGAAATACATTTAGCAAACGATAAATTTGTTTACTGATTCCTATGTCAATATACCGTTTTGGAGAGGATTTTCTGCTTATTGGAATTTCGTTTACATTTCGCTAAATTTCCAAGGCCTTTCAAGTGATTAAAACTCAGAATCTACATTCATATTCACAAAAACTCGATAAATCATTGAAAAATATTCGATTTCTGCAAGGCTTAAAATTAGATTGACCTTGCTGCAGTCCGCCGTAAACCAGTTCGGGTTAACTCTATCTTAATCTTTAAACTTGAAGGAGAAAGTAACAGAATTATGTAGGAAAACGACGAAAGATTTAGATGGTTCAAAAGGGACGCATACAAGGAATAAAACTAGACTTGTCATTTAGAGGGTTTCAAAAAAAAATTTGATTTCAATTACTTTGAGTAAAATTGACAAGACTCACAGGTGTGGAGTGCGTATCACACGAAATCTCCACAGGTCATTTGTAGTAAAATAGAAGAAAACATAATTTATTCATTTGCAAGTAAAAGTCAAATTGAAATCTTGACAAACCGTTTTTAAACTAATTCGGCGAAAAGTTGAGGTACTTTGGATACCGATTTTTAATCCTTAAAAGTGGATAAACGCTAAGTTAGGGCAAAATTTATTTCAATTGGCGGTTCAAACTGTGAGATGGACGCTCTGGCGACATCTAACGCAGACATCATGCACATGATGTCACAATGCGGAAAGTACGCCCTCTTTTGGGGGCAAAACAAACCAACACAGACAAATGCAGAAAACTGATTTGTCAACCAGTCAAGTACGCGCAAAGTCTGCTACAATTGCAGGGCGAATTTCTATGGGTGTGGCCAAGTGTTCCACTGTTCTGCACAAAGGATGACGTCAGGGTGTCGCAAATGCACAAGGTGTATTGTATTGAAGAACGCGTGTAAACGTCATCAATTTAATTTGTAGCACTTACAAGTGTTTTTTGAAATTTGCACTTTTTGTTTAAGATAAAATATGTTAGCATTATTAAGTCTCTGAATTACTTCAAGCATGTTTCTATATGGACTTAAAGTGCTCTATAGCATGGAAGCTATGATGTTCCAAAATCAAAACGATCGTAAAATTGGAGTATTCAGGGGTAAATGGAAATACTGGTTTTTAACGCAACCCATGCATGACGTTTATCTAAATATAATTTGCAACTACCTCAAAAGTGACAAATTATTAAAAAACTATTCAAAGAATTGTATAAATATACGAAAAGTGAGGCTACCAGTATTAGCCGTAATTACAACAGGGAGGTGTAACTAGTTACACTCGATTACAACAAGCCGTGAATTGTGTTCCTAACTGTCCATGACGTAACTGTCCTTTGCGTCTAATCTTATAAGTGAACAACGTTCTGTGCAGAACAATTAGAAGCAGTGATAGTGAATCACCGTAGTGATGGCACTAATTGGGTAGATGCCCACTGTTTAACTAGAACTGCATTTGCTTGCAAATACGCAGAATTGTAGTGCGTGTTAGAGATGTCTTTTCAGTTAGTGCAGTAGCCCAGTTTTTATTTGAACTTTAGGATTTGTTCATGGCGGGAAGAGGGGCTGTTGTTTCTTTTTGGCCACTCCTCTCAACCCTATTTCTTGATAGTACAAAGATGGACCACTTGTCTCCCAGCTCCTTGGCTGGACGCATAAAGAAATCATAGAAGAGTAACCAATGATGGAGTAAATCCGGACCTTCTATGCTAATAGTCAGTCACTAGCTTTATTTTGAAGCATATTTGCCAACAATGAAGCAAGTGCTGAGTAGTCCTTGAACAAGACCGTGTACTGCGCTTAACGTTAGGACCTACTCCGTATACAGTCTAGTGTGGAGTAAAATGAAGTGGACGAAGCATAGTCCCGTTCAAGGACTCGTGCTGAGTAGCCTACTTAGCCATACGTTATGCTCTGTTGTGTTGCTTACTCCTGCCTGAAATGGTTTTATCGGTTCTCGACTCCCCTTTCACGGTATGTTAAATAATGACGCCCTCTCAAGCCGATCTCTGACTGCACCGCTGCATGCATATGACAACTGTCTCGTGGAAGGCCGAATAACTGTTGACGCTGTGTGTTTTAACATCCGTGTTTCGTTAATTCGCAATGCATGCTACATGCATGCTGTCAAAACGTTTCGGTCAGACTGCTGTCAAAATAGCTTCTGCTTTTACCACTGAAATAAAGCATGATAATAGAACTACAGCACAAGTCGCTTAATCCAATGCAGTAAAGCCAATTCGTTCCGTACAGGGAATTGGCAATACCCTGCTCCGTAGTAGCTAGATGAAGATACTGTACAATAACGTCTTGATACTGTTCAACGATAGTGGACGCAATGGCGCCGTGTTACGTATACCAGTTTGGAAGCAGCGATTGATTCTCCAGACTTATCACTTCAGTGTGAAAAGGCCGAACCACATTACATCGCGTTTTCTGGAAATTTATCCGCAATGCTCTTTCATGAAGCTAACTCCTTAAATCAGCCTTGTAAGTGTAGTATTTGCTTTTCTCAAGTTGATTTTTGTTTAAAGACGGCCACAGATTGCACTTACTGCTATTGTTAAAGGGTAGAGCATGGATATTTGTACGAACTAAGTTACGGTACGCGCAGGGAAATGAGTTGTGGGCCATAACAGGCTTCACAAAAGAAATTGTCAGTCGGCCAGTAAATGCCAATATTGTAGTGCGGCGCACTACAATAACAAGGTATTTCTTAATTGGCCTTTGCCATTGTATTGATTCGATCGTATTCTTTGTTAAGGTTTCGGGATTAGGTTAGGAATTACGGTTATCGTTAGCCAGTTAGGAAATTTCTTGTTAAACAGTGAGCATCGCCTCCAATAACTAGTAATCAATGGGTAACCTAAATCTAAAATATCTTAAAGCTGGAAAAATTACTACTTTAAACTAGTACAACTAGTTTAAAGTTGTGACCTTCACTGGACATTCCCGAGCTAAGACATATATGTTAATGAAATCACTCACTTTAAAAAAAGGGTACACATTCTAATGAAAAGTCTGTATCATTAACACACGTATTTTGCTCCTTTTTAGCTCCTTTGCTCCCTTTTTTGCTCCTTTTTAGCACGTTTAAAATTTTAAGATGTTGAATTGTTAAAAACTACATGAATTGCGAATGAATTTGTTTTTGAAACGAAATCTGTAAGGATAAGACGATTGAGTTTAGAATCTGAATGTGTTTACAAATTGGGAGATAACGGTGTTCCTAAACACCTTTAATAATTTGCGTTGTCATTTTTGTATAATTACGAGGTGCGGCTTTTATAGGGAAATTTGACTCACACCCTATTTGTACTACAGTTCAGGGTTATCTAAACATTTTAAATATTAAACGAAATAACAGCAGGAAATGATTTTTGCAGGGGACGTCACAACAAAGTATTGAACTTTGGACTATTTAAATCAATTTCAATATACTCTCTTAGCAATGGAACACGCTATAACTAAGGGAGAATAAGGTAAAAGATTCATTTTGCAGTCTCAAAAATAAATACTTTTGAGTATTCTTGAGAACTTAAGGTCCATCTCCAGTTCGCTCATGTCGTATCCTGTACAGGTATTTGAGCATCGTGACCCCTGACTGCTGCTGACAAATAAACCTTGTTGGTCGCTTGTAAACGTTAATTGAACACGACTTCAATCAATTATAACACACGGTATTCATGTTACACTGACCTGAGTCAACTAAACAACGTCGAAGAAATTGGATAATGTGCATTACCTTTCCAACAATTTTACTGTAATTTAAGTTTAGCAAAAGCTTGATATAGAAACAATTAGCGTCAACGCGAAGGGTTTTTTCCACGAGAAGCCTCTGGTTTATCGCAAAACCTATCCTTCGAACCTGAGCTACGAAAGGTCATGACCCTAAAATAACGTCCGGGCCTCCTTTCGCCCTGTCAATTGTATCGAATGTGTCACATTAAATAAAGAATAGTTTCAATTAGTAAAATGGGAAAGAGGCTCCTCTCGACAAGTTAAGTAACACTCACAGAGTGGTATGTTAAGTAGGCTATGGCAATATATTCTATTGTGGATTGTACTGGATTCTCATGGAGTACTGTTTCTGATAGACCAACGTCTTTTAAATGGATAACCTCTTCTAACTTTAATGATGTCATTTCTTGCTGGAGAGGTTCTTAAAGTCTGCAGTCCAGAAAGGTGTGACTTTTTCATGACAATTATAGGAAAACCGTATAAAAAGGTTTCTTTACTAATGGCATTCTAATGAATCGACCAAGAATTAAAGATACCGAAAGTGTACCTTAAGTCAAAAATACAAAAAATATATTAAACAGCATGAAAATATAATTCTAACAGTTCAAATTCAATTTTCATAGAACATTTTTGGACCGAGATATAAAACGGGAAGTGTTCAAGGTCATAAAAAGCATTAATAATTTTAAAGGGAAACAAAACAAGTAATGTCATTTGTACAACATGAAAGCCCTGTATTTTTTTACTTGAAGTACACTTCAAATAATAACACAAAATGGTAACTTCAACAAGCTTTAATTTGGCTTTTATTGGCACAAGGTAATACCAAATCAGGTGATTGACTCTAAAATAATCCTTTTTAACACGGGCAAGTATTGAATGAACTTGAAAAGAACAGAGTGGTGTTGTTATTTGTGTTAGACCTCACAGTCAGGCCAGTATTCTATCTCCCACAAGATCTGAAGTTCCGCTCAGTTTTCTAGTTGTGGTCACTAGATTGTATTCCTTTCTCCATATTGCTTACGCTGGGCAGGTCCGATTTTTTTTTTTTTTTTTTGTCTTTTGTTAGACACGGTACGGGAATTGAGCAGCAGACATTTTGCTTTTATTTATGTCCACATGGAGTTCGAAAGCTCACCTTCAACACTATAAAAGAATTCGGACGGATTGTGATTGGCTGATTTTAGTCGGCCATTACTGGGGGTCCATCACCTTTAATCTTTAAATTTCATTCCTAACCTGTTCCATGGATGGTTGTACACTAAAGTGTACCTTAATTTTATCTACTTCACTGAATATGAGAATTTGAAATCCACGTAGACACTAAATGAAGACGATTAAAGGCTAATGGACCCCATTAATGGCTGCCTCCATTCGCGAAAAACAGCGCTAATCGAATCGGTCTATTATAGTCATGTAGCATGATGATGAAATGCGGGGAGTCACTCTTTGTCGGGGTCCCCCTATAAATCCATGCGTTGAGCTAATGAACTGGTTGGACCATGTTGTCTATTGTTGTCTATAGTTGTACGGACAGTACCACTCGGTTTATATGATGTAATATTTTCCTGTTACAACCCACTTCCCCAAACCACCTATTCAACAAATCCCCTCCCACGAGAGATTGCAATGTTAACTATTGTGATTTCTGTTACCCCGTACCTTTTTCAAGCAGGGACCTGATAGTTCGGCAAATCTCATGATAGCTATTCTATTAAATGTGCTGGACCATATAATGTGCTAGACGATGATGGAAGCGTTGGGCGTGGGGAAGAAAACATGAAACATATTGAGAAGTACTTAAATAGTCTGTCAAGCAGAGTATTTGCTATAAATTTGAAAATTTCTATTTGGTAACCGAAATCTAAAGCAACCCGTTTAAACGCTTCAGGATTCTTTCTTAATTTTTTTCTTGATGTAAAATACCTTAAAGCAGAAACGTTTCCCTCAAACCTTTCTTACGTACCGCGTCCTGCAAAACTCACAAAATATGCCCTTCAACCAAAATCACCTTGCTTCTTTTACATTTGGTAGGGTGTCTACGAGCTACGCATTAGATGCTTCCTACTTTTACTTCCTGACATACTACTATCACAAGATTTTTTTTTTCAGTTTAAACGCCGATTAACCAAAATGACATCCCCAATTCAAAACGACGTAAGTTTTAAACTCAACGTTAGCATGCATCTGCCTTGTAAGGAAATGAGATTACTCCGTATTTCAAGGTCTGATATATCTTGCTTATTAAATAAGATTCCAATAATTTGGAATGAAATGCAGTCTCACCCCTGAAACCATGTAAACAGTAAGTTAGGGTTCTTATATTCAATACATTATATCACATATCCAAGGTTAAGTTTTTCAAGTCTTGCCTGAATGACGAACATCAGTGTTTCATTTTTGTAGTTCCGCCATCGTTGATATGAAATGAATTTTGAGCTAGACCAAAAAGGATTACCGTTCGTTAATCTCTTTATACTTTTTAACAAGTGCGAAAATAATTTCTATACTGAAATATCTTTAACAGAAATTTTTACCTGTATTTCAATGGTTCACTCCAACCATGTTTAACCGCAAACAAAACAAGGAAAGCCCTCCTCTTCATGATGTAAACCCTTACTTGAAATCATGCTAAAGCCAGGAAAGTGTCTACCTTTTTATCTAGATATACCACCATTGGAGAATCCACTGCCTTAAAACTTGGACAAACGTAGGCCTAGCCTGTCCTTGTTACACACCTGAAAAAACAGCATCGTTGCAGATCACATGGCTGCCAGTTGCCGCCTGTTGTCTGCGGTGTTCTGTTGTTGTAAAATCGGCCAAGCCGTTACGCTATCGGCCAAGTCATGACGTCCACTTTGAAGGGGCAGAATTCTCTAATGACAAACACTTTTCAACATTTCGTTATTTACCTCTGGTCGCTTCAGGTAACATTTGACACCGAGAAAAATAAACATTTTTTGAACACGCACAATTTAGATAGAATATATAAATGTGTAGTATTTTGTTTTTGCCATTTCGATTTTTTTTTTTTCACAAAAGCATTGGTTTTGGCATGTGATGAACGCAACTGACCTTTGACCTAGCATAACGTCAACAACTTTGCTCTAAGTATTGCAAATCTGCATACTAAAAATACTGTGTTAAACTGTGTTGGGATGTGGAAATATGGATGACGTTTTGTGATTTGTTATTTCATTTCATTTCGTTTCATTTATTTGTTTCATCGTAACGACCAATAATAACAATATTTACATATATACAGTGTTGTAACAAATTACGTTTTGAAAGTTACGAAAGGAAGTACTCTAAAAAACCTTGGTAGGCTTATGGGACAGAGCACTCCCTGTGAAGTACAAAGAGGAAAATATGAACATTAACCTAAACGATATACAGTGAACATAAGAATGGTGAATGTTATATGAAGTACTTTGTTAATCAATACTTTTCAATGCAGTGCTTGCAATACTTACTTTTGAAACTAGAAATTGATTTACAGAGTTGGACTTCATTAGGGAGAGTATTCCAGGTTGAGGATGCTCTTACGTGTAAACTTTGCTTCAGAAAATTTGAATTAAAACGTGGTAGCCGGAGATATCCGGACTGCCTTGTATTATGGTCGTGTGTGTCATAGTTAAATGGGAACATTTGTTGAAAGTACGGTGGAGCAAGATTATGTACGATACGGTAAGCAAAGATTGCTTCTTTGAAGTAAGTTATGAAGACAATGCGTTCATGAAATCTTGATATCAAATTTGCAAGGTACTTTGATTTTTTCTGCGTAAAAACATAGTGACATTTTAAGTACAGCGTGAAGCCGAGCCCAAAGCGCCAGTTCCTGGGGGTGGTGGTCACGGAGGGGAAACCCCGGTAGCTTTGAGATTTAAACATATGTCTGAGGTAATCGTTAAGCCTCTGAGAGTTATTTTTTCCTTTCGGTTAACCCACTCCTAATTGACCTGCTTGGGGGAGGGAAAGGAAAAATTTTGCAAATGCCCCTCTTACCCCTCCGTAGTGCTGTCACTGACATTGGGTAATGTGTAGAAGATCAAAATAGAATGTTTTGACAAGGGAATTTGGTAAACAGAGGTTAAGAAGGAAATATGTGAAAATGCACGGAAAGGTGTTTTGAAGTTTTAGTAAAGTGATCTCAATAGTTTAAAATTATACCCAACATCGTTTGTCACAGTCCGCCCCATTCCACCAAATATTTTAACTTAACGTAGCTGTTTCATAATCATTTGAACTTGTGATATTTCCAAGTTTAATCTCTTAAACAGTTTGGAAAGGTGGTGCAAGTAAAAAGAATTGTATGCATGCATGTATGTGTACATTGTGAAAGATAGTTGATGTGCAGTTTGCTGGAAAACACCATTGTTTGAAAGCGTAAGACAATATGACAAGCACAAAGTCGCTGAAGATACAAAGAAATCACTTAATACTGTCTAAGAACTTTGCTCAGTTATACTGTATACAAGCTATTGGTGCTTCGAGGCCTACAGAGTAGAAAACAGAAACTCTTGAGTCAAGCTGTCGCGATTACTTTGAATTAAATGTTTGGGTCAAACCTGTTGAGGGCTAGTTTTAAGAGGCTCAATTCGTACTTGCCTGTAATAACATGATACTTGCCTTCAAGATTGCAAGAAAGGCAATATCTAGCTCCAACAGGGCTTTTATTGGAGGATCTGAATTTTTCATGTCTGTGAACTATAAGATACCGT
This sequence comes from Holothuria scabra, assembly GCA_037179385.1. Classification (NCBI taxonomy): domain Eukaryota; kingdom Metazoa; phylum Echinodermata; class Holothuroidea; order Aspidochirotida; family Holothuriidae; genus Holothuria; species Holothuria scabra. The sequence goes on from CM074185.1 coordinate 49,170,469, forward strand.
GGATTTTTTTTTTTCAGTTTTCTCCCTTGGCGGAAAACTTCATGATGACAAAGCCCATGGATTAAAAAAAAAAAAACAGTTTGTGTTACTATGAGACATGTTGTTTGTATACCGTTACCTTGAAGCACACAATTAAATTACAAACATGGTTACCTAACAAAAGGCTAACTTCACTCTTGAGACCTAATTTACAAACGTCAGAACCTTAATTGCGTCCTTGAAATTTATTTTAAAGCCATGCTACTTGCACATATCAAGAAAGACATAAGAGATGATCAGGTCGTGTCGGAGCTCACAAAAAGTGTTCAAATTTGTGGCATATTCGATGCTCTGTACTGTATATGTTCATGGAAATATATGGACAAATTCGAAAAGTCACATGACTGTATGGTTCATCAGCTTTAACCTGTCAAATCCCTGCTTATTTCCATTACGGATGGTTGTGCACTTAAAGACCTCGTGATTTCTTCAGTTTCAATGAATAGGAGAATTTATAATTGCATATAAACGATAAAACTAAAGCAGTGTTTATGGACCTCACTAATGGCCGACTCCACAATCTGATGTGATTAATGTATACTTTGCTTACCCTTGGTAGGGACTTGACACATAAAAACGGGGTAACTAGGCTTTTATATACCTGTAATCAACAATTATTAGAAAAAATTATTAAACTTTCAACATGTTCACAACTAGACAGATTGACGACTGCTCTTCCATTGACATCAGAGTTACAGACAAAAACTAGCCATTAGATTAGACTAAGATAAGTTATAAGTCACGCCACATGGTAGGCTCGTTTAATCCTCACCAGATTGTGGCCTTTAAGAATCAACTTTTAGAAGGCTCTATAGTTTCGTGGCTGCACAAAGATAACCTAAATCAGTTTTGACAAAGATCAGAATTAAATTATTTAAGTGAGCTGGGATTTTCTTGGTTCAGAATGTTTACCCTCCAAATCTTTTAGCGGTAGTTTCAAAATTCGTTTTACTCCCAGATCTACTTCCCATACCTATAAATTGACAGGTTGCTCCTTAAGTCTTTCCACGGTGTACGGGTAAGGAAATTTGAAAATGGCATTTGCCAGTTCGGGAGATAACCGTTTTCGGGTGAAAATGAGAATTCACCCGATCGGGAGAAAATTTGCAGCATGAATATTCATGAGCACTTAGTGTGTACCTCTTCACAGTCGTCGCTTTGTTTTATAAATGTGGATATGTTCATATACAAGGTAATTGTTCACCACCACAAACAGAAATCTTTAGAAACTTTCAAGAACGTATTACTGAGCTCAATTTCTAGCAAGAGTAACTTCAACAACTTTCTGCAGAAAAAATGAACAAATATTGCGGCTGTGTCGAGTCTATAATTTAAGCTTAGGACACAGAACGTGACAAAATTGCTGGATATCTCAAAATTTGAGCGGTAAACTACCAAACATGATCCGGCTTTTTTGTTCCCCTAGCAACAAAGTTTCTAAATATTCCAAAATTAATCTTTCCTAAGACCGATTAAATTTTCCAGGTGTTTTGAACGTTTGTTTCCGTTTAAATTGCGCGGTAGGATCGCAAAGCATCAAGGGAGAAATTTGAAAAATGGCGCCACCCATGGCAGTATTTTCCCCCGATCGGGTGAAAAATCATTTTCCCCCGAAAGAGGTTATCTCCCGAACTGTTTGCCATGGTCATTTTTTTTAAATAACGTTATTTTTATATTATTTTTTATTTGCTAATGACAGGTGGGCGATGAAAATTTTCTCTTGGGGAAAATATGGATTGTTAATAAGTATTCCTTGAAAACGGATTGAAAAAGTTTGCCTCACTCTAGTGAACTCATTAAAATGTTTAAATATCAATACAAAAGGCATCTTGCATGACTCCTACACAATTAGCTTTTGCGGTTTGGTTTGGGTGGGTCGATGAAGTCAGTGGATAATTATATGGTTTTTCTCAGGAAAAGTATACATCTTCCGCTTCAAGCTTTTCATAAGTGACAAATCTATCATTCCCATTGCAATGTTAACCTGTACGGATTAAAAGTTAATTAACTCTTTTTAGGAGATCCATCCAAATTTGGGATTTGTCACTCATGTAACCCTTATGGATTGATGTTCAATATAAGAACTGAAAGAGTGGAGTGGGCGCTAAGTACAGTATCCCCCACCTCCAAATGCTTCCTTTTGTGAAGTAGCCGTACTTCAATCCAACTCTATAGGTGTGATTAAACCTTCCTAAACGTGCCATCCATGTACATTTTATACACCCTTCTGGCCACCTTTCAAAAGATGCGACTGAAGTGGAGGGCTTCAACCAGGAAGGTGTTTAGTAACACCTCTTTGCTTTAACCGCATTTGCCCCGTATCTGAAACCAGGCTTGAATTTGAACTGTATCTGAACTGTATATTTTCATTGAGGTGAAATTTAATATCGCATTTGTGTCGGTGTAACCCTTCTGTCTACCACCCTAAGTCCTATAGAATGAGTGATTAGTTATATAGTTCTAAGTTTCACATTTCGATGCAAGTAGCGGTCACAAGCAATAGGGAACTTGGGGAATTCCCATAACCGACTGTCCTATACATTTAATAGTATAAACGACATGCTCTGGGGTGGCGATTCGCCATCTTCAAAAGTTGAGAGGAGGTAAAAGAGCTCGTAAGTCATTGCTCTCAAGGTGGCCATGATGGGATTAAAAAAAATTTATAAAAATTAAGAGGGGTAATTGACACTTGGTCATTCGAGGACAATCGTTGTTTTGAAACCTTTTGCTTTAATTTTTCAAGTAACTATTTGAATGCATTTGATCTTTAATAAATCTCTAAAGTAATTAATGAATTAAGACTGGCAGAATTTGTATAAGGTTCATTACTAATAAGTTCCGGCTTTACCTCCTTCGCAAGACACCCACGAGAGTCTGGTCACATGACAGTCGAAACAAAAACTTACAGTTTGACTATCACGACAGTTTGAGGACTCATAAAAGTTTTGTTTTATTTCTATGCCGTGATTCTAGGAATTTGCAAAAAACATTCAACTGTTTTGAGTTAGATCAGCAAACAGTCTGGAGGTCATCATTCTTCGCACGTGAGTCTATGATATTGTAGAACGAAAATGTCTTAAGCTCTGAATTTAGTCATTTGCTATCTATTCCTTAAATTCATGTCTCCGTTCGAACTAAACCTTTTCAGTGCAAAAAGGTAAGGCAAATTGTCTTCTGCCTCTTTCAGTTAAGACATTTCTCAGCTCCAATAAAACTTATTTACAAAGTAATGAGAGCATGCCTGTAAGAGCAGCAAACCGATTTCAACATTCGACCTTTTCTAATAATAATCATAGACGGATATATTGATGAAGACAGATTCATATTGGCATGCTCTCAGCAGACAAGTTGCAATTATTTCGTTTAAAGTTGGTTAGACTGTCATGCGTTTGAACAAGTTTATATGACAGGAATACCGAGTTAAAGGAAAGTGAACTTTTCTTTCGAGAGAATGGTCTGAATGATGGTAGCCTTATTTAGAAATACGCCGAATAAATGAATCTACGGTCAGGAGAATGAGATTTTTGTTATATGGACAGAAAATATGGAAAGAGATGATGGTTCAATGTCATAACCTCATGTGGACGGAGGTTAAATACTCTGTGGACTGATGTTAAATATTAGGTGGACGGAGGTTAAATACTATGTGGAATACATTTGGTAAGATGATTTTGTGTTATGCAAACTGTAGCAGGTAATTAACGTTATGGAGGGTTAAATATCTTCTTTACTGCTTTCCGGTATTCTATAATAATGTTTATAATTAAAGTTTGCCGTCTGCTTCATATACCGTAGTAAAATTCTATTTGAACGGTGAGTAAAGTCGGTAAGTACATTTATAGCTACAGGCCGGGAGTAGGCGTGTGCGATGATGCCGTTGTTCGTTCAAAAATATATTCCCTTCTGTTTTTTGTTTCCATTTTCTTAAATATTTTGAGATCACTGGAATTAATAAATGGCTAAGTTTTAAATTCTTCGATATCGTCCTTTATCTTTAAAATCTTTTTCTCTCTCAAACATGCCAGTTTATCATATTGTCAGGAACAAAACGTACTTGAATTTGTTACGAACTATCGTTTGGACCAAGATGGAAGGGTTGGGGGGGGGGGAGTATTGTTACACAAAGTCATGACACAGTGAAGGGATCGCGGTTCTTATTCAAGAATTTTAGGCTTCTTATGACAAAAAAAAGAATCTTGTCTTTTCATAACGCCTGTGAAGTTTTATGCCTAATTTAATGAATTGGCCAAGACGTTTCAATCAGTTTTTTTTTAACATTTTCCCAATAAATGAAGAGAGGTGGCAAACGTACCAGGTAAAAAAAGGTTTTTTTTTAACTTCATGTTTACTTAACTTAGTGTATCAGATTAGGATCTCAAAACTAGATGAACAGAACCTAAAAATATCTATACTCTACAGCTACGGCAGGTGTACTCAGGGCAACAAGTTGCGTTTTAGAGTGTACAGGTTTCATGATGTTGTGTCATCTTACTCAGATACAGATATGGAGTCAAAAGAATCGCGTGGCTGAATGTGTTTTCCTAGTTTTTCCCATTCTAAATAAGATTAAAAATTGTCATTTGAAATACCAACTTAAAATGATGAATTTTTGCTGATTTTGAGTACAGTATTAATATATTGCGTGTGTATTCTCCGAGACTTTTTGCTGACAATCACTATTCTTTTTTCTTTCAGAATTCGGTGATGCGAAGGTCTTTGTTTGAAACTCCAAATCCTTCTCTTCAGAATAATGAACTTGAGCACATGCTCTTAAATAGTTTGCCCTTTGGGAGAATACCATTTCTGCTGTTCTTTAAGAAAAGCTAACCTTCTACTACACGATTCATTACGGTCTTATCTAAAATCCAAAATTTGCTAATACCAGAAAAACAATGTTTGAGTTTCATTGAAGTTCATGTGTAAAATAGTATGACGTTATGCAATCAAAAAGGGTCTGTTTAATATATAAAATTCCTTTCATGCTTACACGTCAACGAATAAGACTTTGAAACAAATTAATGAAGTGTTAAATCTGATGACAAAATTTGAAAACAAAATGAAATGTACTCATTAGCGTTTTACGCCGGCGGAAAATCTAAATATCACGATTATAGCCATTGTTCCAGATGCTATATATATGAAAACCGAAGAGTAGAGAATATTTTTTTCAATGCTGTCCTTAATGATTCCTTCAGCATCATCAAGTCTTTAGTCCAGATCAGATTTACCTGTTGTAAAAACCTAAATAGTTTTACATTATGTTTCGCTGACATTAGAACTAGTTGTCGTGCAGGCGAAAACAATACGTAGCTTTTTGATCAGTTAATAATTTTAACACTCATTTTTTTAAAATGAGTCCATCATCAACCCTGTAGGCAAATATTACGTAGTCTTAGCTATGAAAGATTTGAGGAACAAACCTGATGTCAACAAAAACCGTGCCTGAATAAAGTAACATTTAGAGCTTGAAATCACATTCTTGCTTTCACGTGACTTAATTGCTGGAAGTTTTTGTAGAGTTTTATTAGAAAGGAAATGAATATGGATACCCATACTTTACCAAGGAGGGGAGTTCTTCCCAAATATAACACAGTCGAACAAGATTCAATGCTTGGAGCCCACTTCCGACAGATGGTCCGGGATTCGGTGTGTTTTTTATGGCCCATGGCTAGCATTGCGGAAGAAATAGATGGTGGATTGAATAAAATTGCAGAAATAGATGAGGATGCTCTCGATGGGTGAGTTACAAAACATTTTTGTTAAATTTCAAATCGACGGGCTTCTTCTTTTTGTACACCTGCATAGTACATGACTGGATCACCTTTTTTGGAAAACCTGTCATAATTGGTTTCAACGGCAGTGCTGGTTCTATAGCGATTTGAGAATTTCCACTGCATAATGCGGAAGGAAGTACAATTTAAGAGTATGACTTTCAAAGAACCAATACATCTGACCTGTGGAAAAGTGTTAAATGAAAGTTTATTAGCTCGCGTTATCCTGCTTTTTTGCCATTTTCGACATTATTTCTGGGACAGGGACTGGCTTTAAATAAATTTCAAGAACAAATATTATTTTCAAGGGGGTTGTCATGTTACTCCAACTTAAATTTTGTAGAAAAAAATAATCCCAGACTTACAAACGTCTACATACTTTTCTTGGAAATGGTTTAGCAAATAATAACATGAATATTTAAACTGACAGGTCTAACAGCATCCGTATTTTCATCATCTGTTTAAAAACAAATTTAAAAAATTGTGACTTTGGATATAATAGCCAATCATAAGAATACATTGTTAACTGTTTTTGTTTAAACTTATTGAAATTCCCTTTAAACTGGAGATGGATCGTTTGATTAATGTTGTCGTAAGAATAGTCTCTTAAACTTTCTATGTAGATCTTTGACATAATTCTAGGAACAAGGCTGTTGGTGCAACAAATTTCCTGCCATGAATTGTTAATCTGAAGAGTCGAACTTATTTATAGAAGATGTTTTAAAATACCTTATAGAAGTATATGACCTAGGGAAGCGTCTAAGGGCCCGGTAAACCGTAGGTGTCATTCAGCGCTCAATTATTCGTTGAGTTTATAACTGTTCGTTTCTTTCTGATGAAATTTACATAATAACTTTATTTGTATGTCATTTAAATATTCTTGTCTTTCTTCATTTACTTTTCCCAAATCAAGAGTCCTTCTCTATTCCAAGTCTAACCGTTCTTTTCATCTAACTTAATACTCGTACTATATTCGAAATACAATTTAGACCATGGGCCTACTTAGAACGATGCTCGTAATAAAATAAAGCACCTCGTTACCTAATATGCATGTAAACTGTACGCAAGGACCCAACCAGACTGTGTCAATATCCTGCATATAAGTTGAAAAGTTTGCTGTGCTACTTCGTCAAATACAATTCTTGTAAAATTAAACACCCTACGGGGTAATTGTGTATGTAATAAGAGTGACGCGTGCCTTCATCAATCACCGCAACCTGTATTTCGTAGTATGTACACATTAACAACTGCTCTTGTATCACGTTGAAAAGTAACTTAAATCTACTAAAACTATTCTGGAATTATTCATAATTGCCAGGGAGAACGAAAGCAGTGAAATTTTAGGTATACTTATGGAAACATTAATTCGCCGCCACAATATACTCTCAAATAACTTTAACATCAAAAGAATGATAATGCCTGAACTTCGTGTAATCAAACATTCGGGAAGTAATCCCCATTGTTGCAGGGCAATCAAACTTCTCCTGAATTATGGAAAAATTTGGCTTCACATTGGAAAAACTCCTAACCCACAGTGTGAATTTTCCTCCATATCCCGGCGTGATAAACTATCCATGGCAAGTAGTTTTACGATCGGTGGCAATGATATTTCACCCACCGAATCCACAGAAAATAATTAAACCTAGAAACTTTGCTTGGGTCCCCAAATCCTAAAAAACCATTCGGCACTGAAAATTTAAATAAAGAAAAGGCAGTATTGTGAGTGAAACGGACAAAGTGACCTGTGAACACCTTTTCTCCCAAAAGGCGAAAATCATATTCACTAAAGGGAACCTGCTAAAATCTATATGTACAATATAACAGTCTGGATTTTTTTTACTTACCGTAATTTAAAGGAGCCCATTGAGTTGATATCGATATTAATATGATCAGAGTGTTAAAGGATCACTACCACATGACAATCCTAATAGTCTAATAGTCAGAATGAAAAACCAAGTTTCATATCCAATAGTTACCGAAAAAGTTAAAATTTTCAGTTTTTGGGTGACCTGACTTGTAACGGTTTGGAGCATATTTTCAAAAAGTGTCTGGTCACGAATTTTGGAAATTTGAACTGTTAAGTGCTTACACATAAAACAGTTACTTGTATGTAGAATATGGGGATTTTTTAGGTTTGAACATTTGTCATTAATATGTGAAGAAAACTTAACAGGCATGAAAAAAGGTTGAATTTCATGAACCGATTCAATGAGCCGTTTCAATATTCCTTCATCAGGAATCGATCTCTCCCTTTCAACCTACTGAGGTGTATTTGTTGCCTTTTGGAAGATGGCAGCAACTTTTTACTGAGCAAAACACAATTTTGGATTTCGTAATAAATGAGTGTATTGAATTAATACATTTTTGTAATAGCTGTCACATCCATAGGAAAATACAAAGCCAGCCGTTGATCAGATAAAATACTAACCAAGTATACATTTGAAATGTTAAGTATGAGAGTGAACTGCGCTCGATCCGAATTGGATCATTTGCGTCATGCGAAGATCCACTGGTCGAAATTAAATTTCCGTGATAAACACAGTTCAGATCCGGATTCTTTTTTTTTCTCGTGAAGGGGGTGGGCCAGAATCTTCGCAGGCGATCATAAAATGATTTAGGGTCAACAGTGAGCCGACATCAGCGGTAACTCAGAGTGATTCTTTTGGAGGTCTATTCTACACACTGACAGAAGCACACATTTTTGTACGGAGGATGATCAGAGTATCTAACAAGACAGTGTAAATGTACCCATGCATATGTAATTTGATTTACTAATAAGTCCAGATTTCGTGTAAATGTTTCCTCGTAATATTAATGTTTCCTTGTCCTTGACAAGGAAAATAAATGAAAAATTGTTAGAGAAGTGAGAAAGCGTTTCTCACTTTTCCCAATATGAAGCTGTCGTTTCACCAACATGTCTGTCAAATACTTTTCATGGAAGGGTAGTTTCAAAACTAACTTTACAATTCTCTTGATATTTATGAACAATTTAGCTTTTAAGGTGACTATAATTAGCCCTTACGGTGACTGCCTCGGAAATGTTGAAGAATTGCTCACGTATTGTTGCAGAGTGACGACAATTCATTCGTTTGAATGCAAATTATTTCATATATGGTCGATTGCCCACAAAACACGATCCATCGGTTTTACTTGTCAACATCTCAGAGTGTAAGAAACGTTACATGTGTCTTTTTGAAAAGTGTTCAAGGAATTCCGAGAAAAATCTGCTTTTCTGGCATTGGTCATCTACCAGTATACAAATTTTTATCCATTTTCCTTGGGACAATTATTTAATTAAAATTCATCTGAAATTTAAAATTTATGGTAAATCAATTAGGCATGACTTACTAACCCAAAACTTAATTGGGAAAATGTTCAATATATCACAATTTAGGTTGTCTTAGGTATGCACCAACTGTCCTATCGAGAATGGATTCTATATCAACAAGTTACAGTATTTTTCGTTTCAATTATATTGTACACTAAGTGTTTTGTTCACGTTCTAATGCAGAAGATACTCTTCGAATGACTTATGTATTTCCCTTACAAAACAGGGTGAGGCAATTAGTTCCAAATTCGCAGGTTTTTACATGTTTTTTCCATGGGGTATCACAGGTTTTTGCATGAAAACCTGTGTTTTCCCTTGAGATTGACGCAGATTGATCATTTCCCACATGTTCGGTTAACAAAGAATTCTTGAACAAAACGTGTGGCTTGATATTTAAGGCAAGGTAAGGTGTGCCAAACCTGCATCAAACCTGTGAGTAGAAGGTTCTAAAAACGCAGGTTTGTTACCCAACAACACGCATGATTTCCTTTGTTTTTCCACGCGTGATCACACATAGTGCAGACACAGGTTGGCGCACCTTGTTTTGTTAGGGTTGATACCGTAACGTGGAGACGTTTGATTCTCGGAGATGAATTAACTTTTGACAAAATCAATTCAAATACCCGATCATCGACCATTTATGAGAACTTCATGCATGAACGTCAACAGTGGGGAAATAATTCAACCACGATGGGGGTATAATACATTGTTTGACCCATTCGCCTTTTCCCTAACATGCCAACAAGGTGCCACAGCATTGACGGTAATTAGAGTTTGCAATGAATTGAAATATTTTCTAGTACTAAATTGGAGATTTCCTCTTCAATGCTTTAGTTTTATAGACTTAGGCATGACTCACTAGTCATAGTGTACTTCAATACAATTCATTCCTCAAAGAATGCATTTAGATATATTTTATTTAAAAGACAAGAAAAGGAACCAAGCAATCAGAAGAGAGGATTTCTACCTGGAAATTTGTTAACGCAGGCCTAAAGTACGAGTTGTTATTTGCAGTATGAGATATTTATGCTAATAACAACAACACTGGGGAAGTAAATTGTTTGAAGTGAGCTAAACTCTGGTAAAGTTTGGAAATCTGCTTAGGCTCTGCAACATTTGTGTAAGTCAAAGAAAAATATAATACAAAACATGATCAACGTCCATCACTACGACGTTCGTACTCACACCATAGAACAAGATAATGAGTTTAGAGGGCGCACTCGCTGAAATAGACGTAATCGCATGGGCACCTCACCACCATTGTTACATCAAGCAAAATGCCTTTGTTCGACGCGTGTTGCATTCTCATGGAAACGAGTGCAAATTCCACAAATTTTCTTGCGTTCTAAAATCAGTATCTTTTTTGTATCAGAGAAGTTTGGACAATCAGGCCACGTTCCTTTTCCAGACAAATAGGCCTAGTTAATTGTGACACAAGGCTGTTGCTATTGAACAGGACCTTCGACGAAAAGGCATGGGAGGGTGGCTCATGTTAAAGTATGCATAGTTAACTACTTATAAAATCACTTAGCTGAAGATGTCCAAATGAATTCCGTTTGGGGAATTAGATACAAAAAACTGTTTGAAGACGAGTTTTATTTTGCCCCTAGTGTCCAAATGTAACAGTAGTAAATCCGGTGCCGAATTGCCTTGCAAACCCGCTTAATGTAGACCGTGTTGTATTATTTGGTTAAATTGTCCGTTACATACACTAAAGTGACTAACGTGAATACCCCATCAACCCTATGGTTTGAACTCTGGCTTCACCAAAGCAATCTTTATAGGAACTGTGTTGAATTCTTTTGAAACACTTCGTTTTCTTATTAAGGTTAGTTAGTTAGTTAGTTAGTTAGTTAGTTAGTTAGTTAGTTAGTTAGTTAGTTAGTTAGTTAGTTAGTTAGTTAGTTAGTTAGTTAGTTAGTTAGTTAGTTAGTTAGTTAGTTAGTTAGTTAGTTAGTTAGTTAGTTAGTTAGTTAGTTAGTTAGTTAGTTAGTTAGTTAGTTAGTTAGTTAGTTGGTTAGTTAGTTAGTTAGTTGGTTAGTTAGTTGGTTAGTTAGTTGGTTAGTTGGTTAGTTGGTTAGTTACTTAGTTAGTTAGTTAGTTAGTTAGTTAGTTAGTTAGTTAGTTAGTTAGTTAGTTAGTTAGTTAGTTAGTTAGTTAGTTAGTTAGTTAGTTAGTTAGTTAGTTAGTTAGTTAGTTAGTTAGTTAGTTAGTTAGTTACTTAGTTACTTAGTTACTTAGTTACTTAGTTACTTAGTTACTTAGTTACTTAGTTACTTAGTTACTTAGTTACTTAGTTACTTAGTTACTTAGTTAGTTAGTTAGTTAAATGGAGTTTTATGGCCCAGTTTCCAACCCATTGGTTCAAGTCGAGCCGGCCACGGCCTTTTTTCCAGTTGTGACTCACTGGCTTTATTTTCCCTACTCAATTGCTTATGTGGAGCATCACGCACAACGGCAGTTGGTTCTTTTTCCGATTCTTTAGTACATGACAAATGTTAATTTTGAACAATTCTTAAGGGTTGGGGTCATTTTCTCGATTTTTTTCAGATTGTTTAGAAAAAAACGCAAATGAGCTAGACCGAAGTAACTTCTCTATTTTCGTTTGCATTAAACAAGCACTGGTATATCACGTTACTTTTGCGAACACTTCCCAATGGAAACACAGCTGAATTACCTATAGGGTACTGTAAATTGGTGCTTATTATCCTGCTCTTCGCCTGCACACCATCCTGCCTACAGTACATTGTACTTTCATCGTTTTGGGTGTTATTTTTACAAACAAATGAATAACGTCTTCCGAATTCAATCTGGGACAGGACCCCCCCCCCCCTTCCAATGTCTCTCATAAGTGTTTTATCCATCTGACGCACAAGCCGACATTGGTTTGAAATATATTCATCTGCTGTTAATTCAAAGTGCAAAGTTAGACTTGTCATGCTTTAATTTAATGAACACTAGAATAAAAATTTTGGTACACAATCCTTCCCGTCGAACATTTTTCGGAAACCGCAATATTTCGACATGTGGAAGCTTTCCTGATTTCCCACCAAAATTGTCACATGATTTCCGACCGATGTTGTACCGTACTCTATACGTGGAGTTCCTGCAGCATGTGCACATCAAACGCGTTTCAATTGCCTTCCATGACTTCAGTCGTTAAATGGGCGAATGTCTGAAGCAAAGACATCAGAAAATGATCGATTTGATCGTAACTCTTCTGGCGATTTTTTCTGCAAACCTCATTTTACTCCTTCGTTGGGCAATGTTTCGATAGGTACTGGCTACACAATAACATTCCCTACGATGAGGAAGCATGTCAAATGTATTTATTTATCAAACTGACAGAAATTTATGTTTGAGGTTATTTTAGCAACCGATGATCCTTATTTCTTTTTCCTACTTGGTGGAATAATAGTGTGGAATTTAAAACTTGAACGTGAACATCACGTAACTAGACCTGGGCTTTACTTTTCGGACTCTCTTCGACGAAGACAGACGCCTGATACCTAGCTCGACAAACACGGAAACATTGCAATATTTTGATATAAGGTGTGTAGGCACTTGAGGTACATTTTATAAAGTTATATTTCGAGACTTACTGTAACAGTGTAATGGGTACAGGCTACATGTATACACAACTGGAAAGAATCTGAAATAGATATTTGAGCCTTATGTTACCTAAGAGACCTTTGTAAGAAAAATAAAAACATTCTACAAGGATAGCGTTGTAGAGCTGAGACTGAATCACACAAAATAAACCATGAATTAAACGATCTGCACAGTGTACACTGTGGTATTTGCGGTGTGTGTACATCCATGAAGCAAGCGGTCTACTACGTAGTTACATGTACTCCAACATGGCTGACGGGGAGTATTATAGCGCCATATGAAAAAAATATGAGGGGCACTGTTGATTGCGATACATATGGCTCTTTCAAGATCTCCAGTGGTGTTAATCATGGCTGCGTGCTTGTTCCAACACTCTTCAGCATCTTCTTCTCTCTTCTGCTGACCTATGCTTTCCGGCACTCCTCTGATGGTCTTTGCATCCAAACCTGGAATGATGGCAAACTTTATTATTAGGTCTGTTTGCGTGCCAAGACCAATATAAATCGTGTCCTACATGAGGGAAATGTTGTTCGCTGATAATGAAGCGTTTGTCCGTCACATAAACGATGTTCTACTCATTGATCAATTTTCCCATGCTTGTAAGGAATTTGCACTGACTATCAGTATCAAGAATACTGGGATCATGGCCCAGGATGCGCCCTCCCCTCCCTTCATGCTGTGTAATATATATATATATATATATATATATTTTTTTTACTTAAAGTACACTTTAATTTGACGAAAATCTTCCTGAAACTTCCTTACAAGAAATATGTTTCTTGTTTCGTTTTCTTGATATGCTATTACTGCGTTAGATTACACACCTTGCCATTTTTTAAAAGTCAATCACGTTCATAAAACCTTATGTAAACATGCAAAACTTGAAGCTAAATCGGTAAATCGCTAAATCGGCAGGGCTAATTAAAATCTTCCTCTTATTTTAATACAATTGGTTCTTACTGGTTCTTATATTGCAAGTGGAGTTGAAGATACGCTATACCTTAATTCTGCGTAAAACATGTAAAATCCATTTTGAAGTATTCTACATTTTAACAACACTTCAAATAGCACATGGCTATTTACTTGTAATGACATATTGAGTTTTCATTTCGTGCGCATAGAGTACTGCGCTATCATAGATGTAGGCCTGCTCTATGAATATGAAAATCGCTAAAACAGAAAAATAAAGCTAAGGTCAAGAAAAAACTGGGAGAAGATCGCGTCAGTTCTCAAGATAGCGTTTCAAGATTCTGACAGAGGAAACTGTAACTGGAAATAACATGATGAAGCTCGGAAACTTGTACCAACGTCTCATAGTTAGGGTGGACCTATAATGAATTTTCTTCTCTCCCTCTGACTTTTTACCAGACTAGTTGTACCCGATTTAACCATGCGGGTGTCTAGATCGGCTGCTATTTTCGATTTTGCATGTCTCAATTTGTGTGCGTGTGTTACTTGAAACACATCTTCTTTTTCAGTTTTCAATTTTGTCGGAATATTCTGCCAAATTTGAAGTATTTTTACAACTAACATAAGTAGGCGATAAATTTTATAAGCAGTTATTTTGCCTTTGCGTAATGCGTAATGAAGTAAAGATGTACGATAATTCAGTGGCCCCAGCCATCCGTGTGAACAAATACGTGTTGGTAATTTGGTCTGCAGTGTAACGAAAAATTCCTCCTTTTTGCTTAGTTGGATTCTCTTTTTCTCTAAATTTGGAGAAGATAATCTATTTTTTTGTACATTGTTAAATATAAAGTTTTTTTTCATTGGAGATATTATACATCACATGTACGGACTTTTGGATGTATTGACTGCTATATTATAAACACGTTGAGACCTTTAATTAGTTCAAAAATACCACATTGCAAAGTAAAATTACTGATTTAAAGAATTGGTGATTGATGATGATGATGATGATGACGACGACGACGACGACGACGACGGTGATGATGATGAAATGCTACGTTTTAGTTTCCTATGACAAGGCTGTTTTTTACTGTTGTTAGTATTTCGTTTCCTATTTTCAAATGGCAAGACCTTCCCTTGCTAATTTATTTTATGTTGTTTGCCGCCATATACCGAGCTAAGTCTACGTTTCAGTCCTATTACACATTTTCTAATCTTAATAATCAACTGTGAAAATATCAACGTGCCATCTTAGGTTTTGGCCAAGCTTTCATCAGGAAAAACTGCTACTTGAAGAAATTACAAACGACAGTTGCAACTTATAGATAACATGTCCAACTTCAAGTCGTCGCAAAAAAGTGTCTTTCTAGTCATTTGATTTTAACTCTGGGGAGAACGAAAGTTCGGGCTCAGAAATGTAAACCTGTGTACCTTTCTTCACATTTTTTTATATAGGTCTGTTTTGAGAGGTCATATTTTCATAGAAATACAAATCTCTTCCTAGTTCTGTCGTTCGTGCTGAACTTTTGGTGCATTAATTTTCGATCTTTTGCAATGCACTTAGAACTGTTGAACATTTTGAAGTTGTTCACTGAATTTTATAAGAAGGCATCACTTTGAGAAACTTTTAAATTTGGTGACAAACCATGATCCTTGAATTGAATTTATGTGAACAAGCAATGTAAAGTTAAAACAATTAACATGTCTAATAAACATCCACATGTTACGCAGATTCAATGTGTGCTGCTCAACCTTTGAGCTTATAAGTAGAAGCACTTACGGGAAGTTGTTAGGAGCCTATTTCCTAAAGAGATTTAAATAGATACAAAGAGGCAGTAGACAGATGCAGAAAGCTGTAGAAATGAAACCCTTTTAAGCTTTATGACCTTTCTCACGGCCAATCCACCCGGTTATGCCGGTGGAATATAAATATTGCAAGGCAATGTTTTGCTCTGTGGTTTGTATTAAAAAAATAAACCATCTTATACTCTGTTGACTTGATCCTCTTCCCCCCTGATTAAAAAATAAACTCAGGGTACAATACAGATCTGCTGTTATTACACTTCATAACTTTGAAGTGGTGTTAATCTTTTTATTGTAACAATAGGATTAGTAAAGTAAATTTGTATTTCAATTTAAAAAAAAAACGCTGTCTGTTGCTATTAACCCATGCCTACCTATCATCTTAAAAACTTTATTAATCAATGAAATGAACTTAAGTAAAAAGTAGATGAAAACTATGAACAACCATGTATGTGACATTATTAAACTAAAATCTTCTTCCTCGGAATATTATTGATTTTCTTATACCGTCAGAGACACGTTCTCAACAAGATGATATGAACTCCTATACTTGTCTCCTAATTGCCTTATAAGAGAGTAATGGTCAAATTACATCTCTCAGATCTAAGAAAAACCATGTCCTTACTCAAAAAAAGGTAGTAAGAAATTGCACCCTCAAGTCTATTAGAGGCCGCTCAACAAAATGAATTATTTTTTCAGCTGCTTTTCACTCAGTCTTTTGGATAAACGTACTCTTCTAATCTTGAAAATGCAGAAAAACTCAATGAACGAGCAGAAACATTTGCCGTTAAATTGTCGTGGTAATCTCTACTAGCCTGCGTAGCAGAAATAGTAAATATTTGCCTAAATGGTTTTTAGTACGTAACAGTACCGCTGCTAAATTTGGATTGGCCAAAGAACAGTATTTCTATCCTCTATCAAGAGCCTCAACCTATTGGGTGGATGGATTAATATGTTTTGCCGCAGGATCGACGTGACCAATTCATTAACATGCAATTGTCCAAAAAATGCTCCAATTGCTTAGTCGTGAAAATAAAGTTGCGTCTGTTTAACATAGCATCACTCAAAAAATATTAAAACAATTTTGTTTAAAAATTAGGGTACTCACGAAAATTAGTATTTCTTCCAGAAATCGGTAAGTACTCCAACTAAATTTGTGCAAAACTTTACAATTTGTGCCAAATTTCGCACAAATTCAGTTGAAGTACTCACTTATTTCGAGTAGAAATAACCATTTTCGTGAGTATCCTAATTTTTTACCCAAAATTGTTTCAATATTTTTTGAGTGATGTTGGACTAAAAGGGCATGAGCAGTAGCCCCAAACTTATTTGAAACACGGGCTAAATTTCACAATTTTCACCATCTTTTCAATAATCTCTTCAAAGTATCTTGCATAATATTTTTGGCCTTTGCTTTTGCATATTCAAGGGAAATCAAACAGTTACTACCAGTAAATTGGACATGTTAGGAGAAAAATGTTGTCACATGACTCTCAAGAGCCAATTATGACACAGGGCAGTCTACTACACTACTTCGATTTGGGCTAACTGCATTTCATCTCTAAGGAAAGAATGATCATTTGTCAAATTGCAATAGGAATATCATTATAGCAGCTCATTCTTTCTCTTTTACGACCTATTTGGTCAAGTTACATTGAGCATATGGTATTACATGCAGTTAACTGGAGGTTACCTCATGTAAACATCGTCAAGCTTAAATCAGGGAGTTGCCATTGACAATGGCAGCTCCCTGCTTAAATTTCAACCTAAATGACTGCGGGTTACGCCTCTATTTGGAAGAAGTACATTGACAGAAAAAACTCCTTTTCAATGGACTTTTACGCAGAAGTAACACCTGTGGGGCGAAAAAAGGTAAATTCTCTAAACAGCAAGTGAAGAAGCTTTGCGCATTTAACTTTATGTAACCCCGGTAAATGTACACATGTGATCGCCCACGTTCGCACCAATTTGCATAATTTGTTCCTTTTAGATCAATGGATGAATAATTCTTCAAACTGACAGTCGGGAAATGCCAGGCGTGAAAAATTGATGAATTGTGATTGCGGGGATGCAGGTCTATCTTCTAGATGTCAACAAAAGTAGGGCAATCTAGGGACACTACAAGACTTTAACCACAACCGTAAAATATACGTGAAAACAATTAAGAGTGACCTAGTGTGATGTAGATTGAAGGGTTAGTAAGCTGCCTCAGACATTGTAGAAGAAGTTGGTATACAGGAGTTGATTGTATCATAAGGAGTAACATTAATTAAAAAATTCCTACAACTTTCATTGAAAGAAACGAAGGGAGAAACCAAATGTTAATCCTAAAGTAAGGTAGATTTCCAGAGGGATTAGGGAAACGAACAGAAAATCACCCTGCAGTCCAGATTGTTTTCGAATTTGCCAAGTGACACCATAGTTGGTAAGCCACGCCCAGTGCGGGGGCAAAAATGAACCGTAACCACGTCGGTTTTATAGATTTTATTTGTAATGTTGATGCTCATTCGACGGTCTTGCCCACTCGACGGCCACTCCATCATACTACAAGGAAGGAGTTTACCCATCAGGCGCAAAAGGGTGAGGCATCAGTAAAATATCTCTATGTAAGGTAAAAAAGATCTTGCTAATCTTTACTTCTGAATCAAGAAGCTATAAAAAACACGTTCAAATACAGGTACAAATATAGAGGTACACTGAAAATAATGGTACTGCATTTGAAAATAATGGTACTGCATTTGAAAATAATGGTAATGTATTTGAAGGGCTTTGTAGTCGAACATCGTGTAATACCTCAAGGCAACACCATGTAAAGTAATCTTTTTAACCCCTGTTGTGTAGGGAAACCATTGGCTACAAATATATACAAAATCTTCAAGTTCTGAAATGGCCCTCTTTTGTCCTTCAGTATGCTCGACAAATCGAAGTTACATTAAGAGGTACCTCACGGAGACGCTTTTCGGGACCTCTGCGGGACTCCGGTTTTGTTTTTTGACGCTCATGTGCCCTTATAAACAGAATTGTATTCGAGTCCGGAGAGTTCGAGTCACTAGTCCGGCAATTTTCAACTTCAAGGACTCGAGTCCCAGAAATTTCTCAACGGGGAAAAAACTCTCTGGTCAAGTCCTTCAAATTCTGAAATAAGTCCGATTCCAGACTCGACTACAGCCGTGCCCACGGAAGAACCATGATACATAGATCCTCGTTGAGCACCATTTCAGCGTTAGAGGTTCCACGGTAGAAATATAAATGCAAACAAAAACGTGATATAGAAGTCATTTTCACGATCAATGTATCACTTTGCAATTCTGTCAATATTCAAGTTGACTCATATGCGTCTATTACAAGAAAAGATTAAATAGATTGATGCACTGCCCTTTAGGGTATTCTTCTAAGTAGACAGCGGACACCTTCGTTCCATATGCATTATTCCATTGTTTACAACAAAAAATGCTTTTAAGTTTTAAAACTTGGAATTTCCATATGATGAAACTTGCTCATTTAAGACAATAATGTCACCGCTGGCGAATAAATGCTTTTCATTTTGCAGTCAGTAATCTGCAAGTGTGATGGCAGATACGCAATGTTTACTGAATATATAATATTTATGTTCCGGGGGTATGTAAAAGTTAAGGTTTCTTTTGACAAAAATGACGAAGTGCTGATGTAGCATAAGGGAAGAGTTGTAAATGGCTTTGCTGTGAAGGCCATTAATGGACTCTCAATATGAAAAATCAAAAAAAGAAAGATCAAAAAATGTTTTCGATCAGTGAGTTGAAATTTAAATACTGTAGTATAAATCTACGCTTAGTGTTCTTCTCGCCAAGACATGAACATTTTCCTGGGAGAAGGTGATATACTCTCTATATTTGTCGGTCCTTTGTTTCGCATCATCGTCAAAAGATTCTAAGTAGTTCACATTACCAAGAACTTATAAAGGGCTCACCCCAAGTTGCAATAACCTAGGAATGTACCTAAGGAGATGATGAAGGCATTATTGAGAGTAGCTAGAAGTGACATAATTGGGAAAAGTCGATGGAACTCTGACAGGACTGAAAAGATCAGTTTAATCGTCATATACAGCCCGAAATCACATAGAATAAACCATAGGTGTAGATGAAAAACTGCATCCCTCTGACAGACAGAAATAGCGTTCCCAGATTTGTAAGTAAAATAGTAGCTGTTGCTATTTTCAATTTTAATAAAACTATACCTCAACAAAGAAATGGAAAAATTTTAAAAATGATCAGAAAATTAGGTCTATCAGATACACCGCACCACTTTTCAAACGTAAAATGATTATGCAAAGCATGCTAAATATTGAAGAGTTAGCTGACTCGTGTGCGAACTAGTGGAATAAATTTTCACCAAGAACGAAGTTTTTTTCAAGAGTGACATTCTCTGAGCAACATTTCACTGTGCCTTTATAAAGATATTTTGCCAAAAATGCATCTAGCTTGCTTAGAAATTGCACCTCTTATTACTGCATGAAAAAATTAGTAATGTATTATACAATAATGAAGTAATGAACATAACTAATGCAAGAGAAAATAACGCTTTCAGTGACTCTTTAAAAGAAGGCATGTAGTAGTTTCATTGAACTCTGCAAAAAAACCCTTATTGTCCATATGAAAGCTTTTGCAACACTCGAAGAGTGTATTCCGTAAATAATTAAAAGCGAGCATCTTAGTCGTATCAAAATGTTGTTGAAATTATGTCCCAGGATTGATTGAGGTTAATATGCCATTTAAAGACAGTAGTTGAAATTGCGGTTACTTTTCATAAGAAAAACATCCGCATTTGCATTGTAAATCGTTTGCGTTTTAAGTGGACCTTTAATTAGATAAAAATTTTAATGTTTCATTTTTAGAGCTCGAGCTTTCAACTGACCCTCACCATGACAAGGGACCGTTTATTTCGAAGTGAGGAGCTATTTTCCAAGGCGGCCCAATATGTTCAACACTTTAATGCAATGTAGGCAGCCCCTAAATGCCTACGACAGGAAAAGTGGGCCGTTCAAGCGGTCACCCCCCCCCCCCCCCCCCCCCGTCTCCGTGGTTACTGTTTAATGAAAATTGGAAATGGAGAGTCACTGTATGTTGAGAAACTTGAGCTAAACAAGCTAGTCCGGTTCACAACTCCATTTAGCCATATTTTTCCAAGAAAAGTTAACTTCTTCTTCGACATGTTTAGGCTTTCCAAAATGAATACATTTTCAGACAAATATTTATGAACCCCATTGGAAAATATCAGGTAGGGAGTGGATTCACTTGACCTCAATGGGCACCACGTTCTTGGAGTTAAGTGCTGAAAAATTCTGGACATGTCACAACCGAAGCTAGACGTACCTTCTAACATGGAGGTGCTATTAGAACACCT
The DNA here is from genome assembly GCA_037179385.1 of Holothuria scabra. NCBI lineage: Eukaryota > Metazoa > Echinodermata > Holothuroidea > Aspidochirotida > Holothuriidae > Holothuria > Holothuria scabra. The sequence continues at coordinate 49,191,310 of CM074185.1, forward strand.
CCTTGCTTCCAAAAATTAAACTCTTTCATTTCTTACATTCAGAGTGAATAGGAGGCAACTATTGAGGTTCTTGTTTTCTCCCTGACTTCGAGGGATAGGCGAAGTTACGACAGTCAAAACGAGTGAATTTATACGTCCCATTTAAGCATTATTGCTACAACTCATGGGTGACTGTAAGATCAACTTTCCTTGCATGACCGATGTTAAACCAGGGAGTTGCTTCATCAATGTTTGGTCTAGGAAACTTAATTAACTTAAAGGCTCAATCGTCTCGCCCCCAAACAGTACCAAGTCTCTTAATCTTCTTATTTAAGCCCCTCCCACAATTGTCTGAAATTTACCCTCATGCAGACACAATCTCATTTTTTTCTTCTGGGTGAGCACAGATAAGCTCAATGTGTACAATCTAAATAATCTCAGTACCATTCATGCTGTGTAATATAAACGTTGGTTCCCTGCATTGTTTGAATGAGCTGTCAATCAAAAAGCTGAGCCAAACGAGAGTTTCTGTTACCTCATACAAGAAGTGTAGCTTGGGTGAGTGGATTCATTTGCCCCTGTAATTGATTTGGAATTCATGTCTTTAAAAAGGCTTTCTTAAATTAAGCACTAACGCTGAAAAAGGCATGCAAAAATGGTCAGAAGAGGGCAGTATACAGTTTCAAAAAGAGGCTTAAATAGGCTGGAATATCAAAGATCTATAGTAGATGGTCTACCGACTTTTGTAAAGTCACTTATTTTCTTGTGAGTAATATCGCGTTTCGCTGAAGCTTTTTATAAGTTCAATCGATGTGTAGCGTATAAGAGAGGGATTATGCTAACAAATCGTCAGACTTTCTTTATGTAAATATTTATTTTGAACTGTTCTCGTTTCCCTCGTAGACTTTCAAACTAATGAACACTGGCACTTCAAAGCAGATTGAAAACAGTTTTGTGTGAAGGAAAAATGAATTTAAAAGGAATCATTAGATCAAATGCACCCGATATAAATTTTCATTATCCTTATATAATTAAAAGTTAACTCATCTGTAAAATTTAATTTCGTTTCTTAATAGTCTATGCTGTCACCGGTGAAGATATTGTCAAAGACATGAATCAAATTGAAGTCTTTTGGAATGTAACTGCGTGATGTAGAGTGTGAAGGTGTGGCGCTATTCTATTTTTAACAGTGAATTTGAAGCAGAGTGTAGAAAAAAGATTTATCGGCGCTTTAAAAACTTCTGTGCCACTTATCGTAGAGTTTACTGGACACAAAGTATAGGAAATTGAAGCAATAATGTGTGAGTATCCAAATGAACTTTCGTAATCAGTAAATAGATTCGAAGAGATTCCTATCGTTCAGCAGAAGCCTTGTCCTATTTACCTGGCTGCTTGATGCACCAGTAAACGTGACGGACTGTAATTGGCCTCTATGTCGCCATGCTTACCTCAAATTTTTATTGGCACACTCTAAACACAGTTAGAGGTCGGGACGTTTACCAATGTTTGGGTCCGTATGTCACCTTCTTAACTATCGTAACCTTCACGTTCATTATAAAATCACCCAACATGGATGTCCAACCGTTTCGCATTATATAGGCACTTGCACGTGGAGTTATAATAGATATTATGTGAAAAATATATATCGTTTACCTTCAAAACGCTTCATGGCTCATCAAATACACCAAATAAGCGATTAAGGTCAACTCCAGGCTGTCGAGAAAATGAAAAGCGGTTGTTTGTTTTTGATTCGCTCAAGTTGAACAACAACTTACCGTATCAGGAAACCAATTTAGGAAGACCAAAAAAAGGGAGACGTTAGATCCGTATGGAACCAATGGAGTACCAGTATCGCATTTTTTCCATAATGCGAAGCATGAGTATTTAATTTTATGTTTTTATGCTTGCTAGTTGCAAAACCAGAAATTCGCTTCGGGTCCGCTAGAGTATGACTCTTAAAAAAAGATTGTCGGCTGTCCCCATGATGAATTTTATAAGACTGTACAAATAACATTAATGTTGTCTCAGTTTCTTGTAGCTTTCCAGTCCCCTTCCCCTTTGTTCTCTGTGGCTGCAGAATATGCCCGCTGTATTCCACACCTGCCATAAAAGGCCGCTGACCACTTGAAACTGTTAGCGCCGTACTTGAAACCAAAGTTCTACTTTAATCGTATTTGAATTACCGTATTCTACCATAATCTGGTTGGCCTTTTATAAAATAGAGGTGCGTCGTTAAATCTCAATGAACAACTCGACTTGAACCAGTTGGTTGGAAACTGGTCCGTAGAACTCCATCTTACCTAACCTAACGTAACCTAACCTAACCTAACCTAGCAGTCACCTGGCAGTTCTCTTCTTGTTTGCCAGACCCGGGTGACAGATGTATTGGACATAAAGACGCACAACCATTCAAAATTGACATAGGCGCAGCGACATCGAATCGGACTACGGCCAGAATTTTGTAAATTTTACTTAAAATTTCCTTCACCTTTGTCTGGAAAGAAAAAAATGTCAACCTGAAGAAATATGTAATTCGTATCGTAGAACTACGAAATTCAAAGTTATGCTAATCGTTTCGTGACGTCACATTCACTGACAGCTTTTATCGGATACGCGTAGTCCGATGAAAACGGTTGGTCAGGTGACGTCACGGAATAATTACTGTGCTTTTCATTTTCCTCTCATAAAAATCACATATTTACAGAAGATGACAAGTACATGTTCTGTCCGACAATGGATTGAGGAACTTTAAATCAAAACTCATAAAATTCCGAGCGTTATCGAATCCGATATCGTTGTAGTGGGTCATGGGTTTTCCTAGGTTAGAATAGGTCCAATGTACAAAGAGTTTAAAACTTTGGAGGCCCTATAGATAAATAGACGAAATCCTTCAGGAAAAGATATATTTTGACAGGGTATTGATATGTGTCGTTTTAATAACCTATGGATATGAAACCAAATTTTGTCGCTATCGGCTAATAGTAACGACAAAACAATAAATGCCCGATTGGTTAAAGCAGGCTTAATTTACTGATATGTTATTGGTGGTAAAGACGTCAACGGCTGAAGTTTTATAACTCAACTGAGTTCAACTAGTTCTTAATATTTGTGATAAAAATGATTGCTAATACGACTTTTCTAGGCACAAACATTTATTCGACCCAAAATTGCGGCATGTTTCGAAAGAACATTATAAAAGTTGAGTTGAACAGAATAAATGTTGTCGCTGAGAAAAGTCGTGTTTTCAATCATTTTTATCACAAGTTTTATTCTTTGAAGACCTTTTGTAAATACTTGCTGTCCGAATACATTTGAAAAACTTTTGTGGCTTTCAAGTTCTAAAATGGAGTACTTCATTATGTTTTCTTTTTCTTTTCATTCAATATTTTTCAAAATACACAAATCAATGACATATACCCATAGTTCGACAAAGTCAAAGGTCACAGTGGCTAATCTATGGTGTCGAATGAAGAAGAGGCAGCAGCGTGCCAGAATCAAACTAAATAGACGAGCAAAAACTCATTGAAAAGTTTGCAAGGAAAAGACCTGACCTGTACAATCTGATTAGGTTTTCAACTTTTCACATTGTTCTGTAACTTTCAATGTGAATTCGTCCTTCCAAAATCAATCAGTGTTGTTTTCCAAACTAAGAAGGCTGGAAAACACTGCAAAGAGTTCGTAGATTAATCTTGACTTTAATGTGTGTATGGGGGGAGGGAAGGGGGGCAATGGTAACTCTGTCCCTTTCATCGCACGATTAACCTCAATGCATTCGCCAGACCTAGGAATGTTTTCTTGGAGTACTGTTTGAGTCTAGACGAAGGACTATCTGCTATCTGCTATTATAGTAACCTCATAAAAAAAAAGAAAAGAACTTTTCATTGTCCAATCCAACGTAGCATATTGCCATGATAAAACTCTAGCCGCAGTAGTTATCTTTTTGCTTGTAACTTTTTTACTTAAGTCTGAACGTTTGTGATGTGTAATTAGAAATACTTTTTCAGACTTCGATGATGACAATATCGATTGTTGCCCCAAGATAGGTCTAGTATTCAATGTATAGACCATTACCATCCCAGTCTGAGCCCCACCCATTTATCGCTGCTATATTATCTCACATTTGGCTGGACAAAGTATTTCACGTTTCATCAATTTCAAACTGTCAGCACACATTTAAGTTGTATGTATTTCTCAGAAGCTGTTCCTAATGGACAAAACTTCCTGGAGTAATTTTTATATTTGCGTGCTTAAAATGCTAATCATACTTTACACGCATTTCCATCAAATCGTATCGTACTTGAAAGGCGCGAATAGTTGCACCTGGGGGAAACGGACGTGATGTGACGTATAGAACTACTTCAGACTTGAGCACAATTCAAGTTGAATACTTTGAAGTAATTTTTTACATGAGCAGAGAGAAGTCGTCGCCTTTTCTTTTTTTTCCCTTCTTTTCGAAAGTGAAATGTCTCCCTCATAGAAAGTTTCGGACACATCATCGCGACTATTAGACAGTTTTTGAAAAAGTGTGTACTCTGCATGTTTCGTTGTGCCAGTGCAGCTTCGCTCGCCAGTGTTCGCCGTGTCTCTAAACACTACGTCAAGAATGGTAGTTTTGCAATGGCATCACATACTCAAATAATAGGGTTATATCTGTCTTACATTCTTCAAGTATTTTTCGTAAACAACTATACAACCTAGCATGTTTTTCCTTTCCTTCTTTCCCTTAAATTTGCTTTTGCTTGGTCTTTTTTATTTAAATTGATGTTTTCAGTGCATCTTTGAGACATCAAAAGGACTTCACGGCCGGTGGAACGTGTTTATTGGGTAAATTATTGACTCCAAAGTTTCCTGGTACAGGTTGTTAGATTTTGCCGCTGGACCTGACGTCTCTGAGGTCGTTTAAGGATATTTCTCTCAGACAGCCTGATAATATTCCCATAATTGCTTCGGAGAACCCGTAGCTATGAAACTGTTTCAACGGAGAGAACGAAAACGCATAAAAAGTCGATATTTTGGTTGGAAGGAAATTATCTACCCCGAGGCAGCTCGTTACTTTTCCATTACACGCGCTGAATTATCCCTTTCCTTTAAATCTTATTTTGCTTTGTTGTATATCCAATAGATATTCAGGAGATTCATTTTACATCTGAAGGCTATAAAATGTAATTACTTTGAATCGTCTCCGAATACCATACATCAATATATATCACCAATATTTTTAAGTATAGTGTATGTTGTATCAACACTGTAATGGCGTGTAAAATATTTGAAGGGAGAGTTAGAGGTGCGATCCTGTAACAAAAATGAACGAAGAAGCTGTTACTTGTTACTAAATAACAACTTCCAAAGAAAAAAGAGTAAGATAACTCAAGTTGGATAGGAAGTTTTCCTTTCTCAACTGTTTCTAATTCTGCTTGGCCAATAAAACGGGAAAACATCAAATTTTAGCCCATTGAATTGTTTTGTCAAGATGTACATATCTTTGAACATATGAAGGCCGCAATTTTCTGTTTGATATAAGTGAATTAAAAGCTTTACCCGTCGTTGTTATTCCTATTAACATCTATCAAACATTGGACGTTTCACAAAACAAATGTTATTTTGCACTTATACCATAGGTAGATATGGGCTGTATATGCAACGTTTTGACAGATGAAGAGGGAGAATTTAGTTGCGGTTTATTATAGTTGCAAGTTTCATTACTAGGTCAATGTAATGAAGACATTTCCCGAAGTGTTTATTTTGAAAGAAGGTATTTCCTTATTTGAAATTGACTAATTACAACCAGATAAAGCCCGACAAGTTCACAAATAGCGGATAATTTGCATACAGTTAAAATAAGAAAAGCATTCAGACTCTTAGCAAAACTCCTTATTGAAATTTTTACTTTCGTTTCAAATGAGTTTTTTCTAGAACTGGTTAAATTTATAAAATAATTTTTGAACTTGATTTCAAAGAAAAAAACACAAGTTAAATGGTTTATTTATTTTATCATTTTAAGGAAGTAGTATATAGATAATTCAGTCACATATAAAGTTAGATATTGTTTCACGAGTTTCGGCCAAGTTTTTAACAATTGTTTGAGTCGGGCCGGTCTTTTTTCCAGGTGTGGCTTCCTGGCTTGTTTTGCCTACTCAACTGCTTATGCTGAGCATCAAGCATAATAACAATATGTTCCATTTTTAAATTCCTCGTTATGACCCATTAAAGGCAAAGATTGCACATCTATGATCATGTGTTGTCTATTTCATAATAATGAGCTTATCGATCAGATACAGCCAATTAAGAGAAAATGATTCACTGCCGTATCACTTTTCTAAATCGGAATTCTGTCCAAACCATCATCCGCATTGCATAAATCTATACAAGCTGTTGTTACTTATTGCATTCGAATTCCTATTTGGCGTTCCATGAATAACATTCCTTTTCTACGGTAGCTTTCTGGTAAAATTTCTACTTTATAGATCACTTTTCAATCCTGCGTGACAAAGCTTAAAACCACTTCGTTTCTTAAAGGCTTTCCCAGCAGCAAAGCTAACTTTCTCTGCTCTATTTCGTGTGTCTGGAAATGTCACATTTAACGAGATGTTTATACCCCGAGGGAATGTAGGAAAATATCATTGCAATTTGTAGTAAAAGTCTTTATACCGATTGGATCGAGCATCAGGATATTTAAAAACGCGTTTTTTGACGCCGTTAACTGGTGGATTCCATTCAGTTAATCATTGATTGATTTACTCATTTTATTTTCCAAAAGTATCTCAAAAAAGATTCCACAATCCCTTTTTCTTGGACAGTTGGGTGATGAAAAATTGACATTTTCCAAAATATTTTCACAAGTTTAATTAGGACGTTAACATTCCATCAAGCGGTGTGTTGTATCACTAAGTTGATTTTAGTGGGAATGCTTTGAAATAAACATTTTGTAAAGAATGATTGCAGCTATTTCTGATGTTGATTCACACTCAAGACAAATGTTTGTCCATGATAAAAAAAATAGACATTTTAGACAAAATGTGCAATTTTAAATCAAATTATATAAAATTCTTCAAGTATGGTCATTTGTAAAGTACTAAAGTAACTCTTTTTTACAATAATTATAACTATAAATGTAACTTTTGCTTTTCCTGATTGTATGCTTAGATAAAGTTATTATGTTACTCAAGGTGTACAACAAGTACAAAAAACAACAATATGCATTAAACAACAAGGAAAATGAATTATAACAGTTATTAATTCCTATTTTCTTAGGATACTCAAAGACCCTTTTCCAAAAAGCAATTACAAAGGATTGTAGGATAGATTTTAGGTGTTTGTCATTTTTGTCAATGACATTTTACTGTGGTGAAAGTTGACGCACACCCAAAACTATATCCCATAATATATTGTAATTGCTATTTGGAAATAGGTCTATGGGCCGAAGAATAAAATACTGAAGTTTATTCACTCAAAAAAAAACTGGTACATTGCATAATAATTTGTGTTATCATTGTTTTTCTACCCAAAGTACAATCTTTGTATTTTTTGTTTTTTCTGAAAGTAACTGCACCTTGTACCAAGATGAGTAGCTTGTACCAAGCTTACTCTTATGGGGTGACGTAATCAATTAAGCCGTTTTTGTGCGCATAATATTCAAGCAACCACGCGGTGCTAAATGTCGAACTTTTTTCTTTTAATTGTAAAGGGAAACAAAGCAGGTAAAGTGAGCTGTACAACAAAAAAGTAACAAATTAGTGCGTAAAGGCCTAATTTGTTTCAAGTGGGTAAATTTCAACATTTTATATCTCGGATCAAGAATGTGCCACGAAGATGGGAGATGGCAAGTTAGAATTCATTGTTCTTCGTGTTTAATATATATTTTTGAATATTTTGACCTGAGGAACACTTTAAACGGAAATGTTGTGTTAAAAATGCTCCGACAAAGAGTACAAAGAAAACGGCTCAGAAAATAACCAACGATTCAGTCTAGTAGTCATAAACCCAATCAAAAGCTACACCTCGTTAAAACACTATGTGCAAGAAGAACAATGAACGTAACATCATTTGAAATGTTGAAAGTTTGGGTGAACAAACTATTCTTGAGCAAAAAACACTGAGTTTCTATCAGTGGGCAACTTATTTTTTAAAAGAAGGCTACCATACTGCCTTATTTTTGATAATCTATCACCCTGTGTCAAAAATATTAGTTTTAAAAGGATAAAATTTTCTTGCAAAGCAAATGCAAATTTCCCTTTAAGGAGTTTGATTGATCTGAGACAGGATTCATTTACAACACCCAAGATTTGAGAAAGATGAAGATGCTGTATTCTGCTTCAAGTCTTTAAAATGTGTTTTTGGAATACTAACACTGACTAATAATATAAACAAAATAATGAAATAAAGAATCTGTTACTCTGCATTCTATACCAAATGATCTCTCCATGGATATCAAATGGAAATACGTGACATCTTTATGCAAATCAAAGCGATTTAAGCCTAGATTTTCCTACGAAAGTTTGTTCTTATGAAAACTGTTTTGGAGAAAGAATATGTTTTCTAGTATATATTTATAATATTTTGCGATGTATCTTAAATTATTACTAGTGTGTTATATCTTGAATTCATGGTTGAATTAAATTGAATTGATGTTTCGCAAAGTTGGCAGCATAAAGATGACCCAGTGCAAGAAACTGTAAATAAAGGAAGTCAATGAAAGACCAAGAGATATGCAAAACAAAATAGAAAAACATAAGATTGATTATCTTCAAAGGAAGAATATTTTGATTTCTTATCCCTAAATTATAATAGCCCCCGATTTTCGTGATTATATTGTGTCATTACACAAGTCAAGTTTAGGTTCATTTAGGCATCTCCTATTTCTGACCTATTGCAGTTAAGTTTTTGAACGTTGTCTCTTCCAAGGGTCGGTATTAAGAAAACACCAAGGGTTGTTGCTTGAACTTGAAATGTCGTTATTCAAAATTGAAAAAGGTGGTTATTTCGACCTACGAGTCTTAGATTATGTGCAATACACAGCAGACTCCCATCATTCCACAGTGTTCTTAAATATCGTCCCTTTGGAATAAAGACCCTTTGCAAATTGACCCTGAATATTGACAAATCTTTAGGATTTTGAACCGTTTTCAATTTTGGAAAATGTCTTTAATAATTCATTGGGAATAAGGACCCTAATTTTCGATTCGAAAAAACTACCCCCCCCCCCCCCGAGTTAAATCATTATCACGATCCGGGCTTCGGAATAACGGCATCACCCATATATTCGGAATAACATCGTAACCTGCCAAGTTTTTAAGTGATTAATTTCGAAATAACGATTAAACACTTACTGAGGGTTTGTAGCACGTATATCAAAACGAAAAAAAAAAACGCTTAGAAATCTTTTTTTTATTTTTACAACAATGGAACCTTCATAAGACTTCCGTATTTTTCGGCCCCATCTAGTTCAGATTATGACTTCACTTCTTAAATCCTCAATAACGCTGCTCATTTTACAAAGTAATACTTTTTACAAGGCCACGCTTTCCCGATTTTTAATTTAAATGCTACAAATGGAGAAAGCAGGAAGGTTATATTCGTTGGATGCAGAGAAGCTGAAAAGAGAGTCCGCTCTGTGGGGTATAGTAGTTATCACCCAATCGTATATTTACAATATGGGTCATTTCGGAAGAACTTGAATGTATGAAGTCACAATGTTCTATGTTTTTCATCTTAACATAAAGCCATTGTGACGTCAAAGAATGGGGTGGATTCATCCTTAGAGCATGTTGCATCACACTGATATTTAACTTATTATCGTTTTGAAACATCATTACGTGAAGAGAAGCATTAATTATCGACACGTTACAATTTCCAACAAAACGCATCACCTGAACCAATAAACGCAATAGAATTTTCACGCATACAGGGATAAATCTTAAAGTGGGGACAAACCTGAAAAAGCACTGAAAGTATAAGGTTGTGATTCACTTACAAAATTGTGTCTGTTAGATGAAACCTTTTTCTATTGTTTAATATTGTAAATACATGATAGAAGTTACATTCAAAGCGAACCACACTATTTAATCAAAAGAGTGAACTTAGACACTTTCTAGTAAAGTAAAAAGTGTCCATTCACTCCAAGAAGAGTGAAATTCAGTCCAGGAAGAGTAAGAATTCACGAGTGACTGCAATGCTCACTCTTTCTTTAAGAGTGATCACAGTAGGCACTCCACTATAAGAGTAAGACTTCGCTCCTTTAGAGGGAATTGCACATATTTCTAGAGTGAATTTCACTTTTTTCGAAGTGAATTCACACCGTTGGCTATATTAGAAAGTGATTAAGTTCATTCTTTTGGTAATAGGCTGCACTTCTGCATTTAACATGATGTTAAATCAGATGTGAAGCAAATTGCAACCCATTTACCAAGTCCCGGTCAGACTGGGCTACCCATTGAAAAGTTTTTCCAATTTCGCTGAAGACATTAAGTTGGTGCAATAAAGTAGTTTATGCCATCTAAGGTCGTAACCAGCCATCCAACCTATTTGCCTTATTTTTATCTCAGAGAAAGGGCAAACTCAAAATATAAAGGAGAGCGTAATTAGGCAAGTTTTACATTAATCTCACACTTCCTTTTTGGGCATATTGTTCCCTGTCAGATGTGTGTGTCCCTTCCTGCATAAACCGGATCCTGTAATACCTCTTCCCTTTTTCCTTTATTTTTTTCTTTCTACTTCCGAGCTTATTTTTAAGACTTTAACCAACCATTTTCAACCTCTGTGGGAATATTATGTTGAAACCTAATTTTCCTCTGAACACAAGTGACATTGTCCATATTTGCGCCGCTGAGCAACAGTGTCTATCTGAAAGGTGCTACGAGTTTTGCGTGTTTTTTGGGGAGGCCGATTGGGAAATATATCTTTGAGCCTACTTGCAAAATTAAACCGTGTAAATTTACAGAACTGATCATACATTTGGCAGATGTGTGGCCATAACTAGCGCAACAAGATGCCCTTATAGATGGTAATGAATGTTTTTTTCTCCCTTTTCCTTTTTTAAGGGTCCTTTGTTATTTTTTGTATGGCCTTTGCTCTTCCAAAATAGGAAATCTGTCGGACTAAACACTTACGTAGGTCTATTAAATTTGGTCAATTTGTCCTCCCTTTGGCATGCTTTTATTTAGTGGATTATCTTTTAGGCATGCGTAAATCGCAAAGTTTTGAGGAATCTTGTTAATTTCATCCTTCATTAACCCCTATCATCCACTTATGTCCCGTCCTTTCGCTACATTTAGCATGTCTTAAATATATACGTTTCTGCCATACTGGCAGGTAAAATTGTCCATTATAACTCAATTCTTGGAGGCCTACTGCTTCGAGCAAGAGCTGTTGCATTTGAATTTTAAATAAGGAGATGCGGTTTTTCTTTTCACACGTCAGAAATATTGACCGTCTTAATAAACAGGACGAAGTTAAATTGCAACTTGTTCAAGCTTGAGTAAGCTAACTGATCTTGACAGAATCTGATTTTACAATAAGAGGTAACAATTCCTTATCTGATTGACACTCGTTCTTCCCAGCACAAGGTTCTTTACACTCAGAGATGGCTTCTTTTAAACAAAGTTATAACATCATTACCTATTCTATTAATGACAACTTACCTTTTACCTGTAAGAGGGCCATTTCTGGAGGATTTGAAAGGCGGAAGGGTAGATAGCAAGATTGAGATAAACTTTGACAGTTTATGGCTTATCATGAAAATAGGTACTAGCTTGCAAAACGAGTCCCCCTATGAACACATATAATCACATGTGGCAGGCCAGTCTCCATTTGGAAAATTCATGAGAAAAGTGTAGTAATGCTTGGTGACAAGTGTCATATCAGAGCCAGATGTGTGCAAATTATTAAGTTCTTTACTGCCACTTGAAACCTTGGATCGAAGTGGGGTAAAATGGGTCAAGTTGATACATGTACGGAAAGCAGTACAACACTTTGCCTATTTGGAACGTGTTGTTTGGTTTTCCACATATTGACCAATGTCCATCTTGTGGTAATGCAGGACAAACCATGGCAGTGGAAAAAGTAGATCAAATGTTTATGAAAGATACACGTTGCAATGAAAAACACCAAGTTTATCAAATCCCACTCCTAAACGCAATAATGTGAGACGTTTTCTCGAATGTTTTAGTGGAAATATTTACCACCAGGTTTTTACTTGGGTGGGTCGAGGCAAAATTGAGGACATGAAATGTTGAACCTTTCATTATAATGGGAAAATACTGCATTTTCACAACTTCTGCCACCTGTACTGACTGGCTATTTAGAATCCTGCATTCTGATTGGTTAAACACTGACAGGTTATTCTCCAACACACCGGCCGTTATTACTGTATAATGATTTGCAGAAGCCACCAGAAAGTAAACTCCCAAAAGGACACTTTCTGGGTGGTAGAAAAGGAATAAGTCACCCATTGTCGTATTATTACTAGTGAAAAACCTGTCTCGGCTCCAAAACTCCAAAAAAGGCCATTTTCCTGGTTTTAGAAAAGGACTAACCCACAATTGTTGGATTATTATTGGTGAAAAACTCGTCTCGACTTCGCAAACCCCAAAACTCCCAAAAGGACATTTTCTGGGTGGTAGAAAGGTGTAAGCTAAATTTGTAGGATCATTGTTGTTGGAGTCTCGACGGCTTATTCACCAAATATATTCCGACAAATGCTGTTTATTTCTTGTATATATTGCCTGTTCTGTTTCTGCTTTTCCTAAATGGTTAGTTCCCTTTTCGTCCTTGTACCTACTGTTTTATTTTGCACTTGTTAGTTGACCATCGGAGACATGCGTGTTGCATGTGTGTGCAAAATTTAGCAAATGTGCAATGGTAGATGGTTTAATTCGACGTCTCTGAAACGTAAGGCAATCAGGTGACACAAAAAACTCTCTATTTTGTTGTTGTTGGAAGAACTTTATTTCCATTCTCAACATATATACATACAAAACAGCAAATTAAATGATACAAATAGTAATATATACAAGTATTTACAGCTGAATAATTTATCATACATCACTCTTTCAATAATACCCTGACTCATTATGCAGTTACGGTAAATTCAAAAAACTCTGTATTGACTAAAATGGAATTCTTCGATGCCCAGGTTCTACTCCCAGTTCGAGTCATAACAAAGCCTAAAATGGAACCTGCTGCAGTGATGCTGCGCAAAAGCAATGGAGTAGGGAAAACAAGCGAGTGAGCCACAACTGGAAAAAAGGCCGTGGCCGCTCGACTTGGACCAATACATTAGAAACTGGGCCGTAAAACTCCATCTAACTAACTGGAATCGACTTTCCTTCCTGCTTTCAAACTTTTGAATTTAAAGGGGCTTCTTAAGTTGATATTGAAAACTAAATGAGAATGTCAACTTCTCCACCACAGGAACATGCACATGCTAGTATAATGAGTTAAGTTTCATGTCGAATAGTTACAGAAAAAGTTAATAAAAAATTGGAATTTAGTGATTTCCTGACTTGTAACGGTTTTTATATAATTTGAAAAAGTGTGTGGTCACAAATTTTTAAAACCAAACTAAACTTTTAAGTTCTGACTCATTAAACAGTTATTTGTATGTAGGACACGGGGATTGTCTAAGTTTGATAATTCCTTTGTCATTGGTATGTGAGGAAAACTAAACAAGTTTGGAAAAATTTGTTGAATTTTATGAACCAACTCAGTGAGCCGCTTTAAAAACTTCGTGACGACGCTGAATAAAGGTTCTGTATTAGAACTTCTTAAGGTATTTAACGATCTGTCAAATCATGCCTCACTTCTCCTTTCGAGATTGCCATGCATCTTTTCCACAAGTTTGAAAAATTGTGACCGAGAATCTGATTTTATTTTAAGAGCTAAATCTTCGAATCTTGTTGTTTTCTGATATAATGGCTAATTTCTGAATTTGTTATCCGAAGAGGGCTTTCCATATGAAGGTTGGAGCATTTAACATGACAACTAAAAAAGCAAACAAATGACGACGTTTCCTGTTTACGTACGTATTGTTCGGTTCTATTGGTTGTCCTTTTCCTTAAGATCAACCATGAATAATTTTTAAATCCATGATGTTAAAATTGAAAGGTAAATTCTCATTTGGTCACATTCCCAAAATTTCTTTTGTTTTAAGTAATGGCCAAGTGATGAAAAATTTAGGGGGGGGGGCTCAAATCCTACATTTGAAACTGCGTTTATTCATTGGACGGTTGCATCATATTGATACAACATCGACAAGTGAATTTGCCAAGTTAATGTTAACTTTTAATTTGACACAGATTGCAAAGACAGTTGCAAATCTCCCAACCGTTTCACTGCTAGCTGTTCCCACATGGGGCTTGTCTGAATCTCTCTGTCGACCGACGAATGCATGGTCAAATGTTCGGAACATCCTATTAACTCCCAAAACTTCTCAAGGTGTGCAGACAGACCCCTGACCCAGTCATATTAAAAGGCTAAAAAACTGGACACCACTGCAATTGCGCTCGGTACTAAATATAAACAAAAACCAAGTCATTGAGTCAGACTGACTGACTGACTGACTGCAGACTGACTGCCAAACATCCCGCTGGCCCGATCCTTATTTATTGTTAAGCTAATGTCATATTATGGTGAGCATTAAAGACTATATTTTGAAATAAAATACTTTTCTGCGTGTTGTGGAATATGAACTCCTATGCATTTTATGAATTTTACTTCTATCAAAGAAAAATTCGAATTCGGTGTTACTACACAAAAGTATTGTGACGAGTGTTTGTTTAAGAGTCTCAATTCAGTAACTTTTCATTAGGTTATTACTAGGAACTCATGAAAATAAATATCCGAAATATAAATATCTTTGGTCCACTTTTGACACGCGGATGTAACTGACCATCTGATATTTTGAACTTAAATATCAAAGCATATCCATGAAAATCATGATCACATAAAGATATAAAAAGTAGCTTAGTAGTAGGTAAAGATCTAGTCCACTAGATTCGGTTCAAACTCAAGACCCACGGCATGTTCGTATCTCATCTAGTTATTCGGTCGGACTCATAAGATTTTGCTTGACGTGTGCAGCAGACTATGCAACTTGATTATTCCACTGCTTGAAAAAATCAGCTGTTTGCATTTGTCAGTGATGATTTGGTGTTCCCCCAATTCTGCAAGTCCAACATCCGGGGATTTGCGTAACTTGGGTCATGAAAACTTCAGCTGGAGTGAAAACAATGACAGTCTGACAATGAAAGAAACCCATTCTTATCGGAATAGGCCTATTGTGCGGGGTTGGCCATTGCGTTTGAAGGCCATCTCGTAAAGAATAGAGTGCATCTGATCATGAAAGCTGGATATTTCAATAAAAATAGGTCATTGTCCACAAGTTTAAAAAGACTGCACGTTGTTTTCAAGGTACAGTTACACAGAAAATCCCTATGTCTGCACTGTTGCTGTACTGCGCGACCACAACTGTTTCACTTGAACATGTCACGTGATTGACTCTTCGCACCGGATGTGACGTTCCTTTTGACCGACAAAATGGAGGGTGTCTTTTTTGTCTGTGACGTTATATGCATGAGGTCTATTTAAAGTTGTTTAATAGGCTACCGGCAGAGTCTTGCTTCCAAGAACCTTGTTATCCTGAAAACATATTCTAAGTGACCTTGACTCTGACCTTCAACGTAAAACTAGTAGAATATTGAGCAGCAACCATTTAACATTTAAACTAAATGCTCGCAAAAAATGTAACTTTTTGTTTTAGAACTATAACTCAATATACATGTTTTTAAGGTAGACAAAAATAATCTTAGTCTAGATGATTGATACCACAGCTGTTCCTAAAATTCAAGGCCGTATTCTTAGTTCAACATTTGCTGTAAAATTTACTAGCCTCCTCACTTACTAGTCTATTAACATGAAATTTACTCCAATCAAGAGACTAAAGATTTGCTCGTTCATGAATTTCTTGTATTAGGTCATTAGAATATCCTTTTTACTCAAAAAACTGATTTTTCTCCATAATCGGATAGTGGGATAATTATAAGGTGACTACATTTGTTGAAATATCCAGGAAGCTTTGAGGACAAACAAAAGAGAGAAAACGCTACAGACATCTGAACATAGAAACAAGTTCCAAGCCACAAGGTTTATAGAATTCAGGTGCGGGAATTCAGCCCACCTGTCGAGTTCCTCTTTCTACCTATGCCAATTTTTCTTGGTCTACTTTTCCCGATGTGTGTGAAGCACGTCTCCAGTTCCCTGGGGAAGTAAAGATTTTCTATACCTGTTACCATGCCCATCGTAAAATGCTCTCTACCTCACAGTTCTGGAGGGAGCTTCTTTTTAGCTAGAACGGTTCAAGTGTCGTGGTAGGTGATCGTAGTTCTACTGAGACGGTACGTTTACCCTGGTTTGTATCTACAAGGATGGATAACTGTTTAATGGTACGGTATCCCAGATTTAAGTTTAAAACGAAATTAATTTCTAAATCAGAAATCAGTTCAATGCAAATCACCCTAAGCGTTTTAAAACCTATTCTCCTTTCTCAAGAGACTCGGCCTGCTTGGACACAAAAGTTAATTGAATTCTTCCGCCTAGGGAAAGGACCCTTTTACAATATGGTTAGTCTATTGGGACAAAACCAAACCAATTTGCTCACAAGGGGTTCATACTCATAATGTGATTCGTTATTTTTATCTTTCAGTTTAGGTGTATATGTAATTAAAATGCTTTCCCCCATATAATATGTGTGAAACATATCTGCTGGGCAAAGTATTAGCAACTATCTTCGATACTTTTAAGCAGAAAAATAACCGTGCCGTTATAACACGTTTAAGAAGGCTATGTCCAAATAATTATTTATACAAAGAAATCGGCACTATCCTGATGGCCGGAGGAGTTGTATGGCATTTTTAGTAATGTTGTGCTTGCAGCTTGAATGACACAAGATAATATTCAGAAATGACCAATCGGAGTTTCAAGTAAGCTAATTCCTCCTTGCAAAATGAGCTACAGATACTCACGAGGTAAATCACATAGGGTGCAACTAACTTTTGATTTGTCAGCAATCAAAACTAATGTGGAAAGCTGGTAATGTGTATAAGCCAAGTTGGAAGTGCGGTTAATTTTGATATAAGTTGCCCCTTTCTCCTTCCCAAAGTCTTTACAGCTTGGAGGTATTTCTTCATGGAACTCTGAAACAGTAAACTGTAAAAGCTATCAAGAATTTTGCCACACAAAGCAAAGACCCTAAATATCCAACAAATCTCGACTGGGGAGAATGTTCTTATCACGTGACAGATGAATACGATGAAGGTTCATGGGTTTTAACTTGTGATTTTTTTCGCTTTGATCTCACTTAATCAACCTCTCAGGCGTCTTAATGACTCATTGTGTAAAACAGTTCGGGAGATAACCACTTTCGGGGTAAATTAATTTTCGTCCGATTGGGGGACTATTTTGCCATTAGTGGGGCCATGTCAACATCTGCCATTTTGCATTGCGATCCTACCTAAATTCAACGGAGACGAACGTTCAAAACGACCTTGCAATTTTTGTCAATTTTAAGGAAGAGAAATTCGAGCATATTTGAATTTTTGTAGCTGGGGCAACTAAAAGCTTCGTCATGTTTGGTTGTTCACTACGACAACTTTGAGAAATCAAACAAAAATGCTAAGTTCTTTGTCCTAAGCTTAATTTACAGACTCCAAGCAGCTGCAAGTTTTGCGCACAAATTTCCACAAAAGCGTGTGCAAGTGGGCAGTGCCAGCACTTTCATGTTTTAAATACGTTGTGAAAGGTCCTTTAGTTTTGTTCTATGTGTCTACACTCTCTCACATAATTGCACACACATTACTAAAACAAATTGAATATTGTGTGGAGAGATATAAACACTAAGTGCTTATGAATATCCATTCCAATAAGAAAGGCAAATGTTCTTCCGATCTGGAGAATACCCAGACCGAAAAGGGAAAGTTGTTATCTCACGAACTGGTACAAATGGGAAATTCGGAGATCAACGTTACTGTCGTGTCGCATGAATATTCATAATCAGAAACAATTAAAATAAGCTCACAAGCATGGTGATACTGAGGGGAATTTTAATCTTTCATATACGGTGTTACCAAATTAAAAATAATTTTAAAATCTCAGCTTGATACTTATGTGAGATCTGTCATTATCAACACTGTAAAAAATTTCTCTGTTGGAAAACAGAAAATGTACTGTCAATCGGTTACTAGCACAAAATCTGTTGGTGTACAGACAATCTCTGTTACTTTTAACAGAACTTTTCTGTAACATAACGTGTTCTGTCCATCACTCGCTAGCACAAAGTACTGTCGGCAGACAGAAATTGTGTGTTACCAAACAGAGCTACTCTGTACTGCTTACACCACAATATCTGTTGGGACACAGAAAATGGGCTGTCAATTTGTTACTAGAACGAAGTCTGTTGGTGAACAGAAAATTTCTGTTACTTTTAACAGACGTTTTCTGTAACATAACAATTCTGTCCATATCATTTGCTAACACAAACTACTGTCGATAGACAGAAACTGTGTGCAGTCAAACTGATTTTCTTTTTACCGTCAAACCACTGCAACTTCTTGCCATCTGCTGTGAAAAACTCATCGAAGTCTCTTCTTAATCTGCCTTTTCTGCGCAACTACAACAGCTACTGCGTTTCACTGCAGTTGTACTACAGAACCAACTATGTTACCAAGCTGAAACATTCCTCTGAATATATTAATTACTGTCCTATGAATCTTCTCTGGCTGGTGATATGGATGAGAGAGGCTATTTTCATATGTTGCTGTAGTGTTTTTGCATCTTATAAATTGGCATATTGCAACAAACTGAGATAATTCTGCCCATGAGTCAAGTTAATATACGGGTAGTTGTAGGAAAGTTACATATAATGAATAAAATTCCATTAAACGAGAACAAAACACACAAAAGTCTTTCATTTGGATTCCTTACAACAACACGATATATTACTGGAAAATTTTTGAAGCAAATAATTGACATTACATTTCCTTTATGATTCCTGCAAATGAAATGAAAATTTTCAAAAGTGCATAGTAGATGATTTGACACCATGCATAACTTTCAAAATCACAACAACCATGTGGACAAAACTTAGGACTGTATGAGAGACACCTAGGGTTCTAATTTCTAGTGAACTTACTAAAGAAAGAAATGCTAAGTAGTTAACAATTCACAAACGACTACACTTTAGCATGGAAGTGGATAATGGAATTATCAGTCCAATCATCACTGTGGATAAAGGAGAATGTACAGTTTCCAGACCACCAGATACAATACCTTGACGTGGTAAATTTAAACGTAATAAAACAGAATCATGTCAAACGAATTTTCACAGAAATACTCTTTGGCTACTGGTAAAATGTAAAGCTTTGAGATTCCAAATTTCACAGTTCAAAGACCCCATTCAATGTCCTTGACCTTAAGCACCAGTTTTTCGATTCCTCCAGACTGCCACTTTCTTTCACTGTCTGTGTCCCTCTATTGTTAGCAAATAACCTGTTGAAAACAAAACATAAGAAAAAGTGTAATTTTGTATGTGATCCTAAGTAACAAGAAGAAGACTGCCAAAATTCTGGAAACAAGACAATTGTAACTTCTTCACGTTCTGTAATGATATTAGTTGCATCTAACAAGTTTGAACTTAAACAGATCATTGCATGCCCCAACAAATGTACACTTTCACATGAAAACTACTTAATGTTTTGATGTGATTAATCCCCCAAAACTTTCAAGAGATTAAAAAGAGTTGCCAAAACCTTCAGGGAGGTACCACAACAGTCATGATGCAGGGATAAAATTATGACCTGGTGATTGCAGGTAAAAAGCCATGTGGAATATGATCAGAAAATAGCCGTCTTTTACACGAGTGGTTTATAAAACATTTTGTGTGGAGGAGGGGCAGCTATACCACTCCCTCCCCATAGCCACAGTGATAATGACACACTTCTCAAACATGTTGGAAACATTATACATAACTGTATAAGTTTTTTCTCCCACTATAGATTGAGACTATCCACACTAAAACTCAGTAGACTCAAACTTGAATGTCTCAATCTATGTCTGATCATGGAGCTATTATATAATATCTCCATGGTCTAAGAAAGTTCTGATGAATAGTGCTATAAGAAGACAAAAATGTTTTAGCATGTAATCCATTGAACAAGGTGAAGCATAATTAAGTTTCAGTCTAGCCTCTAAACTAAAAGGAAAGAAGACTGCCATGAATATTTCACCTGTATAACTTATCATAAGCTATATAACTGTAGCGCCGCGCGCTCGTCCGCTCTTAGATAAATTAGTCAGCACAGTTGACCACAAAGATGAAGAGAGGTTTTCTTCTGTTTAATAATCACTTTATTGATCAAATTAATTACATCTGATTCGGGTTGATTAGTGAGTCGAAGAACAGCACTGATTTGCAACAATTACTTACTTTGCTTCTCTGACCTCTATATGGTTCTCTTATTGGCCTAAGTATACGTACGTGCGTACTGCGTATACAACGGACCACCCTACTACTGCTTAAAAGTATACAGTTTTCAATATATGAGCAAGTAAAACAAATCAAATACTGTAATTATTCCACCTGTCTCAAATTATATGTGCACGGAAAGATTTCTCACGAGTAATCCCCTGAGAGAAAGTAGGGTAGGACCCCACACGAGCAAGTTCCTCGCCAACAGCCGAACAGCTTCTCTTCAGCCGACCGCCTGTGAGCAGGTTCCCCTAGAAAGGTGTCCTCGTTAGTTGGTGAGTCGGGAACGGATCCAGATGAGCAGGGACTTCCTTTGAGCAGGCAGCACGCGAGCAGGTATTTCCGCCGAGAAATCGCCCTGTGGGTAGTTTCTCGTGAGCAGGTTCTTCCCTCGAAGTCGACTCGTGAGCAGCCTCTCCGCGAGCAACAATCTTCTGAGTAATTTCCTCGTGAGCAACCTCCCGCGAGCAGCAGTCTTCCGAGCAGTTGACTCGTGAGTAACCTTTCCTGAGCAGTCTTCCTCACGGGCCTATACCTGTATGTGAACCTACTCGTGAGCAAACTCTCTCTTGAGAAAATAAATTCTAAGAGTAACCTACATAACTGGACATGAACCAAAAGCTATTGTACCAAATTGAGTAACTTAATCCAAATAGCACACACAAGATAGCGAAGATGAAGGTCAATATTCGTGTACAAGGAGCCTTAAGAAACGACGTCTGTCTAACACCTCCTAAACATTCCCTAGGCTTTCCTTGAAATGTCTACACACTGCACTTAATACATGTTAATTAGTATAAGAACCAAGAACCAAGGGGGCCGCGTGTATCAACCTAAACTCCCGTAAAATAATTCCGTACCCTGATTCAAACGCACTCTAAAACTTTCTGTTAGAGATAATTCAGAATTCTAAGTAACAGTAGACTCATTAACTAATGCTTGTCTTCAAGGATTGTTGCCTACAAATACAGGACCCAACCTGTTCGCCTATTCCAACTGTAGCGTAAGGACTATTCACAGACTAAGCATCCTAACGAGGCCTAGGAGCCTAACGGCCTAACCATTACGTTGGCCTTACCAAGCAAAATGTGTCGTTATCTTTCTCTCCCTGTGAAGGTAATCACATGAACAAGAGATTGTTTTAAAATACCACAGATTATCCAAGTAACATCTAGATTACCTGCTATCAATTAATTAAATTTAAATACATTTTACATCCCTACTTGGACAACTTACAATAGTTGATTGTTGCTGGGCTGTTCGCTCTCTTTTCGACTCTATCGCACGTCTCACAACACAACAAGAATTCAATGGCGTGCTCCCCAGAACCTTCCACGTTGTTCAAAGAAATGCACGCAGGAATCAACGGGTGAAGAAATCAGTGCTTTCGTGATTGGCTAATACCTCGCGCCAGGGGAATTAACAGTAGCGCGCTGCGTGATCGGGTCAGCTAGAGGTCAAGTACTACAATACAGCCTGTCACCCGGTGATTCCTGACATAACAAAGATAATGCATGAACATTAAAGGGGATATAAATATATAGTGGGCGCATACATAATTATCGTTACATAACACTCTTAAAACACTGGGGTTAAACTTAATCATGAATTACTCAACATAATCATGGTTAAATCCTAATGCAAATCCTGGTTAAACTTACACAAATTATGGTTTAAGTTACTGGGATTTGAGTTAGTTTAACTAAGAAACTAAACCCCGATTGTGTTGGAATAAATAAAGCACTGCTCCTGGTTAAATTTATCCCAAGTGTTTTAAGAGTGTTTACCTTGCAGTGTTAGTGGGTGAGCGTTAAGTCAATGACAATAAATACAATGTATCTGTCATTTTTTCACAAATGATAAAAGTATCTTTAAGGCACAGGTATTCCACATTCTTCAAAAACAGCTTGTTGAACTCGCATGCCTTCTGGAAAAGAATTACACACAAATTCATTAATGCATGTTAAAAAAAATTTTTTTTTAGCAATTCATAATATACTACTAAATGAGTTTCAAAGTAGTGAACTGCTGTTTAAACTCCTAGAAGCTCCACAGATGGCTATGATAACGACCAGTGTGTTCACCTCGTTTACAACTTCTCTTTGAAACTTCATGCCATCTAGCAATGCCGTTGTTTTGCTGCTGATTTAGATTTACTACTCATACCACTGTTGACACATAGTATCCCATAGTATACATTAAGGATTGAGCTACTTCATGATTGATGAAATTCCAGTTAGATTCAAAAGGGTTTGGTATTTTGTCCTTATTGTTCTAAAGGACTAAATGTACAGGGATGAAACAAAAACCAGATGATGCATTGATAGTGAATACAATCCCTTACGGATGGGATGCTGTCTATGGTTTGAATGCTTTGTCACTCTACATGTGTAGAAAAAAAAAAACTCATAGTTTCAACGTCTCATTCTGATAACTGGATATAAAGCATGTACAGGAGGAAGCAGCTCTTCCTGTCCTGTATGAACACCAACAAATGCAGTATGAGATTCAAGTGTTCCTTCGACCTCAACTTAGTTCAAAGGGAGATCTTTTGTAAATATACTTCACAATTTTTCAAAAAGTATAACTTCCTAATGGGATATATCCTCTGTCTGCTTCCATTAAATTTGATCAATTTCATCATTTATACAACCCTGGTATTTGCCTTGCTTGGAATTTGTGTGTGACATACACACCACACAACCACTTCACTTGGCTCTGCAGAAAATTATATTTTGTTCAAGATTTCAGAAAAAATAACAATCCGAATGAGTATCATCTTTTCCCCAATCACAAAAATGCACCTTGCTGCAGATGATCCAAACCTCCATCTGAAACTTGTAACAAAGAATATCACTTCAAAAGATGTACAAATACCAGAATGACGAAGGGTTGAATGAAAAGTATGAAACAAAACATCCTGTTGTAAGGATTTTTCATGTTTTCAATTGCATTAACCTACCGTTGTTCTTGGCATTAGTGTCTTGAAACTTCCCATTATCATCAGGGTACTACTGCAATATATTCAGGTTTCCAAAAGATGAGAAGTTCCTCTGACACAGTGCCATCTTCCAAATGTAATGACCCCTCTATACAGGCCAAGTGTTCTGCTGACTTAAAAAAGAAAGAAAAATGAGCATTATAATAAGTATTTGGTGAATAACTCTTAAAATGAAAGTATGAACTGGATCGCTGATAAGGTATTCCATCTTGCCCTATGAATTGGTTGGATATCATTAAAAACATAAAACATTTAAAAAGGCCACACCACATGCAAGGTGTGTAACTTAGTGTTTACTCCAGAGAAGGGTAAGTGGTTTGTCCTTGTCCTCTCCCTCCCAGAACGGGGGTAACCCCCTTTTGTTTCCATAGAAATAAAAAATTGTCAGTATCTTGGTTTCTAATTGAAGAAGGATACCTTTGCAGCAATGCTTGAAGTTGCACATATAAATTTTTTGTCCCCCTGAACTCACTGGTAAATTAAGCCTATGACATCATTTATTTGAAACTGGGATTTAGCAAAAATAACCCCCCCCCCCCCCTCTCTTTTCTTTTGTGTAGAATCCCTGCTTCTGTAATTCTGTTAAACTTGTAGTCTTGAATAATTTTCCTCAAGGTGAAAAAACCTGTTCATATTTTTCTATTGCTTAAATTTCAAATTCTGAGTGAATTGATTAAACTATGTTGAATTAATATATCAGAAAACATTTTCCCAAATCCAATTTGTTTTTCATCTTCAAAGAAATTATTTTGTACTCCTCTTAATTACTAGTGCTTGCATGTGTCTGAGCCAGACTACATTTATTCTGGTAGTATGGTTTTGTGGTGACTGAAAGTTTGAACAAGCCCTAATTAACTGTATGAATTAGTAATCAAATTTTGCACAACCAATTTTTGCTGAAAAGAATCAGTCAGGATTAGGTTAAGTATATCTATAGGTCTCAGTAAAGTCTTTTCCTCCATTTTCATTTATTTCAATCAAGCAACCTCTCTGTTGTTGCAAAACTGCACCAATAAAAACACTAAAAACAATACATAAATTCGAGAGGGTATAAATAAACTTAGGAACATACCATACCTTTGTTTCAGATGCAGAAACAACTTTCCTTAGTTTTCTGTCCCAATTCCAATTTTTTGTTTTGTTCTTTTGTAACTTCCATGACAGATTGTGGTCAAGTAAGACATTAAAGCAACCTGTGATATAAATAAGTGATTTTAATTACGTATTTAATTCTTTCCAAAATTTCTTAACAATGTGAAAAAAATTCCCGCGCCTCCCCTAAACAACAAACACCAAGGTTTATTTAAAGATGGACTTAAGTGCAAAACAGCAACTGATGAAGACCCTCCTTGGTTGTCACAAATTAAAAGAAAAATCTAGTGTCACATAAGACTTTAAACCATGAACCAACCTTCAACTGGTCAACTTATTTACTGAACTCTACATTAACCTCTGTTACTTACTGTAGAATATTGTAATTTTATTCTCAAACTAATTTCATTTGATCTCTCCTAGCTCAGCCACTGACACAGGCAGTAGGTGTACAGGTAGTCCGGAAGGGAGGAGAATTGACAATAATTTACTTGCCTGCATCCCTCGGTCAGGTGTGAATCTAGGACTAATCCACCATTTTTATCTGAATTAGGGGGCACAAGCATTTGCCCTTTTGCTACCCCCCCCCCTCCCATATGCATGTGGTCATGGGGAACTGCAATAGGCCTAGCAAAGCATTTAATAGCCTAGATTTCCTGACTCTTAAAGGGCCAAACCTCTCACCCTAAACTACAATTTTGGTACGGGGGTACCAAAATTCTCAACTGGCTCAGCTCTTTGATTGACAGTTAATTCAAACAATGCAGAGTACCAAAGCTTATCCCAGGTAGCATTCCCATATGGGCCCCATATACGTCAAACCATATGGGTCCCATATTATTTTGGACCCAAGACCCATATGGGGCCCATATGGGCCAGTCCGGTATGCCCTTATGCCCATATGGGATAGTACTGGGGCCCATATGGGGCAATTGCCCAAATTGGCCCCAGCACTATCCCATATGCATCATATGGATTATCTGGGTTGACCCATGTGGGCCCCATATGGGTCTTGGGTGCAAAAGGTATATGGGCCCCATATGTTTGTCGATATGGGGCCCATATGGGAATGCTACCAGGGATATTACACAACATGAACGGTATTGAGAGTGTTTTAATTATATAAATTGAGTTTTTCTACTCACCTTGAAGCAATAAACTGAGATTGTGTCTGGATGAGGATGAATTTCAGACAATTGTGGTGGGAGGGGTTTAACTTAAGAAAGAGGTTTAGGAGAATTGGTACTGTTTGGGGTAAGAGAACTGGGCCTTTAAGGGAATATATTCACAACCTTCATGCTCAAATTTCGCATTAAAATTCCTATAGGGGCCTAGTAACTACGCAAATTACCAAATTAATTAAGAGCTCAAAATAGGCCTACTTAATTGTTTTTTAATCACTCCACCTGTAAGAGCAACAGCACCAAATGAAAAAATATGCCTAAAGTCATGGATTAGTTTTTGCTACATCTCATTGGTCTAATGGACCGCACACGACAACTCTAAGCCAATCAAAAATCCGCTTAAAACACGATGACGTAACTGAACTGTGAATTAGATTCGTAAACTTTCATGACGCTACTATACATATAACCCTATTGCATGATCATGAAAATTACCCCCCACCATTCATGTGCAAAAATCGATAAGAAAAATAATTAACAAACTTGTTATGTTTATCTCGTTTAATGTTAAAAAATAGTTAAAACTATGGACAAGGTACGACAGCTTGGATGCTTACGCAAAGGTTTTGAGCAACAACCCTACGTTTTGCGAGGCGATTCTACCAATTATGAGCAGTGCACACAAATAGCCTAAATTAGACACGTTAGGCTCTCACTTAACGATAACGTTAGGATTGCCTCTGGATCTACAGTAGGCCGCCCGGCACTTTTCATTTGAAATAACATTTTGAAACGTAAATTAGTTTGAAAGATACGTAGTTAATACATTAAATTGACTAACCATGAACTTCTGCAGCACAATGTATGCTAACGAAACTCCGGTAGCTACCTTTACAATTGCAGCGAATGATAGATGTAGGATGCACGGTGAGTGAGGAGGCGGTGTAACGTTAGAGGTTTACTGCATGCATGCTAGGGGCAAGAATACTTTCGGATATTGGAATCAAAATCTTACACTTTAAGTCCCACAGAATGATGCCTTATGTCGAAAACCATAAATTATTACCACTTTTAATTATTACTTTGTACGACATACACATTTCATAGCAGTTTTTGCCGCGAACTTTTCCAGTGAAAAGATCGAGCATTGCACGAGGTGCGTTTCAACAGACTTTCTTCTGTTCAACATGGGTTACGGGCAAAAATTGTAATATTTTACAGAAATTGTGCTGTTGACGAACAGAAATGTTTTACAGTGAAGCTTGTCAAACTTAGGTGATACAATTTAGATGAAAAATTTAGTAAACGCTTTTTAGACGATATTTAAACTGACATTATAGGCTATATTTTTTCTATGTATACAAATTAAAGTAACAGACCCTACTCTTCGTAGAAACGATTATCTTATAAATTGTTAGTAGCTCAGTCTTAAATTAGAAGAGTACTTTCCTGTATTCATCAGTCTGTTTAAAGCATAACTGAATGTTAGCAGGAACGTTCTTTCGAGAATCTTGAACAATGAAATACAGTTTGTTGAGTTGCAGTCCTTTAAATGCAGCGCATTACCTTCTACATTTCAGTCTGAACACAGCAATGGTCCTTAGAATGGAAGCTGGACAGGGACTAAAAATCTTGTTACGTAGAATTCTTGAATCACTTTTAAATATCTGTAATGAGCATTGGGTTATAATTACATGTAAAACATAGCTTAGACGTTGGCCTCTGTTGGACCTCTGGCTATTATTACGGAATAATAAGCCGTATGTTACCCCCCTTACTTTCTACTCTACGACAATAAAAAAGCCCTAATACTTATAGCCTTTATAATGTTTCCCTTAAATACCTCAAAATTTCATAAAATTGAAAACAGGTCATCTAGCAATATTCTGTTCAATTATTCAGGGAGAGTTGTTCTAAAAACCTTTTTTCTCACCTCTTCCCTTCCATAATGATTTGATATCGCGTTCATAATTTTCAGATCAGGGGTTCTCCTGCAAATGGATTTCTACATGATATGAATGTGTCAAGCCTATATTCGTCTAAATATAAAACGAATAGCCACTTAAATAAATTTCCTACCTATCGAACTTATATCTACCAAGTTGCCCTTCAGTCAATACACGACCTTTGCCATGCATGTTCTTTTTAATAATAACCTGATCCTTTCAGAATCCACATCAACATCGGCAACTTTTAGTTTGACCTATTTTCTAAAGTTATTGTTGAAGTAACGTTTCGTCTCCAGGCACATGCCGTCACTACACGAAGTGCCATTAATTGACTTTAAAAAGGGTTGAACATTTTACTTTGAGTTACTATATTGAGTAACAAAAAATAAAGAATGGGAGAGTTAATCAATGTGTCATTTGACAAAGAATTTACAACTGAAAATAGTTTCACACTCTTAATATCGGAAGGAGTTGACTGTAGAGAGCGCTCTTGTTAGACTAAAACAGAATAAATCTCACCTTCAAGTTAATGTTAATATGAAACTGTGTGGGTAGTTATAGTTAAATGGGGTTTTTCATCTAAGTTTTTAACCATCAATTGGTTTAATATGGCGGCCTTTTTCCAACTGTGGCTCATTAGCCCATTTCGACTAACACCAAGCGCACTGCCAGGAAGCTCGATTTCAAAGTCGTCTGTGGGACCTGGAGTCGAACTTTAGACCTTCCGGTAAAACCTCGGTTGCTTTACCTCTTGATCATGCAATTGGTATGACACCTTGTTAATAGACAAATTTTTGTCATGTGAAGGAAATTTATTGCTCTAAATATATGTTTTTAAATTCCTAGAAATAAAATGTAAACAAAATGTAAATCCAGACAGAGGAAACACTGGTACTCTACTGTAGAGTTTACAATTACGAGCCAAATTATTTGGTCTTTTTTAGGTAAAGGGTAACTTTTCAGGCTGAAATCTTATGAATTTATTTCTATATTAGAATAAACGTTTGTGAAGTGTTCTTTTTTCTTGATACACTTAGCGTTTGCTGATGCTACTATTCTTAACACATATTACTTGCCGATGCTTCTTTAATTCGGACAATGCAAAACAGAACACAAACATTTGCAAATCGTGAATTTAAGTTATAGGAATTTTTACCATCATGTATTAACCACATTCAACCCCTTTGACAAGACAGCAATGAGTGAAACTTAACATAAGAACTTAATTGCTAGGTCTGGTAATTGTGTAAAAACCTGTTGTAATCAAAGCCTCAGTTTCATGATCATGTTGGGTTTATTAAAGCTCTGATGTAAATGACTTTATTTACGCAGAATTTCAACTCATTTATTTTATTCTACTGCCGGGAGCTCTTCGTCTAATCTAAGGCGCACCTTCCAATATCACAGCTGAATAACCTTGTCACACTTCCGTGACGATTTGTATCGTCAATAAATACAATTGACCAACAAAGTGACATGTTTTGCCTTGCATTGCCAAATATAAGATACGGGGCAATGTGTGGACCCCCCCCCCCAAAAAAAAAAAAACAATCAACACACACAAACACACATATTTTCACATTTTACTGATTAGGAGTTACAATTAGCAAGTTTCAAGTTTCAAATTTAACTTTATTGAGTCCCAAGAGGAAAATTCAAAGCTCGCATTTAAAACAAAAAATTTTCTGAAGTTTTGCTGAAAATTTCAAAATTTCAAAAAAACAAAAATCAAAAGAATTTCAAATTTTTCTGAACTCTCCGCGCCATCTGATGGTGTCACTCCGCATAGAGAGTGTTTCTGGCAGTTCAATTTCCAGCTGTGTGAGGGGTTGCGAGTTTTGCAATTTTTGTACACTCTCCCCTAACTGATGATAGCGCTAAACTTGGAAACCTTTCGAACAGGATTACTGATTAGGTTCTGCCTAAAAGCCTGAAGAATGTAATTACCGGCTGTCTGATGGGTTTTGATTTTTCCAAATTCTTCTCTGCGCTCCGCACCAACCAGTGGTGTTGCTCCCCCTTAAATTTTCTTTTGCGCAGGATTTTATTTTTAACGGAGAATCTCTTGTCTTCTCCCACCAATCTGGCATCTTCCCACGTGTCTATGCCTGTTTATACTCTCTGATGGCGATATAAACAGAAAATGAAAAAAATTCTGAATTTGACTTTAACCACCTGAGTAAATATATGTTAGACTTCAGGTCTAATTAATTTTTTCGTTTTTTATTCTGTTCTGCAACAACTGACCGGACCCCCTTCCCGTCTGGAAAATCCTGCACCCTCCACTTTATCGCAGAGGATCATTTCATTGAATATTTTTTTTATTAAAACTCTTTCTGAGATATGTAAGCATTTTAGCATTGCGTTTGCTAGTGTTTGCGCTTAATGTTCAAACAAAGCCGTAATCACACAATGTACAGATGTAAGGCTCAATGCCAGCATTGTCGCACTGGCAGGAACGATCCGTGTACGGTGGACTCTGATTTAAGAACTTCGGATACAGAATTGCATTTTCATGAATATTCAATATTGTTTCGGTCGTAAAGTTGTGCTTGCAGGTGTAGTTCCATTTTGGCTTTTACTTACTCAATTTTGAAGGATTTGAAATATAGGCTGTTTGGGCGTACGCATTACGTATGAAGTATTACCGTACACATCCGCCTGTGATATCTAATTGAAGAACATGTGGGTTACACTGGATAACGTATGGCTGTAACGAACCAATTACAGTTAAGAATTTTGTACCAAAAACGAAATATGACCGTTTAAGAATTCACTTGCTCAGTATGTCAATGAACTGGAGAATATCTCAACTGCAAAAGCTTTTGAAGCCTTCAAATGGATATTTGGTATCAAAACTACTTTCAAAGCCTTTTACCGTTGCAAATTAGCCAACTACTTCGAAATGACATCCTCCTTCAATCTCTTGAAAATTTTCAAATAATTGTCGATTTTAGTAGTAATCAATGCAAACATATGAAATGAAAATTGACGACATGTAACATCAACCTTTCTTAAAAGACAGACCACAGTGAAACTTTATCAAGCGTACATAATCTCTGTAATAGACAAGCTAAAGGAATTGCTTCATCCAATCGATAATTATTTCCTACAACTTGCAAAAGCTGTTCAACGTTTAATAACTGTAATGTAGAGTCATGGCCGTTTGCAAAAATGATAAACGTATTAAAGAAGCGCAGTTGTATAAACTATATGTGTATAAACTATACGTGTTTAGCAGTGGCGGTGTGATATAGTCAACGGCCGTGTACGACGTAATAAGTAGAAGAAGCGCATTTGCACTGGGAGAGTGACATTTGCTGTCTGATCAAAGTAACTTATTGTGTCAGTTAAATCCTTCATATGATTTCATGCAATACAAAGGTTTTCTCTAACACTATGGAGTATACAATCATCTGAAATATTTCCCCTTAACTGTGAACGCCATGGTTTGTGTTTGCAAGATCCGAAGATACGTCTTTGGCAAACGAAATGAAGATGTCACCGAGGGAGGAATAATAGTTTAAAGCAGGCGCTGTGTTAAGTAACATGGTAATTTTTTCAGTTATTTCGAATTCTAAGAAGCTGGAAATTTGATTTCCAATTGAAAAGGAACAAGCCTTCCCAAATGTGGATATCCTGACGTGCGAGTGGTCTATGGGAGAATAACAATATACCCTTTACTATTTGACGAAAGTGTAATGTACTATCTGGTGGTTTCATCCAAGTAATGCCCGCACAATTCAAAGCACTGTTCTCTTCCTTATATCACAAACCATGTTAGAAGAATAAATCTTGAAAATAATTTTAAGTAAAGGTAGTTTGATGTCAAAATTGCCAGCTTGTTTAAGGTGTTGGGGATATGTCGAATGTTCAAGTAGATGGTCAAACTTGGGACATTGAAAAAGACCATGTTAAAATACACACTACTTAACACTTTTACTTGACTCTGCACCAAAGGCCGTAAAATTGTGAGCTAATGGAACGTTTTGATTTTCAGTTCACAATTATGCACATTTTTCCACACCGTGTGTTTGCTAATCTGTGGAACGGAGGTTTCAGCTATAAAAATTCTAAATTACAACTTTGAACTCAACTTCTCTCATCTCCTGCCTTCTCCGCGGCACAAAAGGTAATATACATTTGCTCTTAAACGAAATGAACATTAGATCCCTAATATTTATCTCCTGCTGACATTCTCACCACCGAAGTTAACAACTTTATTCCACGCTGATATGACATCATCAAGTCTCGTCCGTTTTGTCTTTCTGGTCAGCTTTGTCGATTATTTCAACCTGTTTGCCGCGGAACACAGCCAAAACTAAAATACTGCCGTCTCAGATAGACGGATTTTTGTAGTAAAGTTAACAAGGCACCCTGAAACAAAAGCGTCGTCGTTTGTTGTGGAACAGATTTTCATAGATTTTATAATTGGACAGGATTATATCGTCTTCGCTACGTCTCCATCTCTAAGAGGGAAGTGTTGAACATTTTTCATCTCCATTCCTTTTCTAAATTTCTTCACAAGCTGTTATTTTGGATATTGATTTCTTGGTAGACTGTCATGAGCAATCCGTCAAGGCAATAGATTGTGTTAGTCTCTAGAAAAAACCAACTCATTCGATTTTGTCATTTACGTTTCAGTGTGAGGCGCATTAAGAATATGGTGAGATATTTGTCTTTCTGATATTCTAGAATGTGTTCGTCTTACTAAAGGTTGCCTAAAATTGAAAAGGTTAGTTAATCGAAGAAAGAGAAACATTAACAACTCGTCAGAAGCTACGATATACTGAAATATTTTTTCTTTGGACTGTTTTCTTCTGAGATTTTATTTTGTTACAAAGTATTTACAATTGTTCTTTTGTTCCACGTTTTTATACTTTTAAAGGGCTCATCAAAACATCTGCCCGGACTCACAAATCTCAATACGAGCGGATACTTTACTTTAAAGACGTATTTTACATTATTCAAGGTTTTTCCGTTGAAAATGTGGATTTCACGTGGGTGTTATTTGAAATGTTACATCAAGGAACTGAGATAACACTTAAGAAAACCCCTTTGCTATGAATTAAGATCATGACATTGGTGTTCTAGAGTTAATACGGATAGAACAAATTAACAAGGGTTGACACAGACGACGGTGATACTTATTCTGTGTAAACTCTTTTTTAATGTCTACATCAGTCTTTTGAAGTCATCGATAGTATCCAACTTTAACTTCAACGTGTCGTAAATTTTTTTAAAAGCCTTAGAGTAAATATAAGTCGCAACATGGCGAAGGATTTACCGAAACATCAGCACAGAGTCAAATATGAGTTTCGTAGCCACAGCCTGGAAGACAAAGTACAGAAGATTAGACCAAGGTATGTCAGTTTCCTAATTTTTGTTTAATTGCTCTCAGGTTTAGTTCATAACTGCATGAACTGTCCCCGGCATACGAAGCACACAGAATATTCCCCTTGAAAACAGTTTGACTACGGAACACTCCCATGATACTTAGTTAAACTACTTTTGTTTGTGGTTTATCTGTCCACAAAATTTGCTTTGTAGAATATCTAAAAAGCCTTCTACATTCTGGCTGTATTAGTTGTGCTGTATTTGTTCACGAGATGGGAGTTTTAGTAAATGTTAGGAAATACGGGAATTAGTTAAGTTGATCAGGAACGTGGAAATAACCACCTTCTAATTTCTGAAGATCCTGAAATAATGTGCATCCAAAGGTGATCTATCATACTTTCATTATTAATTGATTGGATATTATATGGGTTTATATAGACCAGTTAAGTAGTTGATTGGTTTATTTTAGAAAACATATGCAAATGAGTTTGCCGTTCTAGTCAATTGAATAGTTATAGGTTGAAGAAGATAATTCATTAAAATAGCCACACTTTGTATGGAATATGTAAAGAAATAAGAAAAATAATATGTTACAGTAACATAGGCAGGAGTCTAACAGTTTCCCACAGCTATGAATAGTTCATAATGCAAACTCTTGGTAATTTCAGCGCCCTCCCACGTTTGAAATATTAGTGCAAGAGAAAACTAATAAAAAATAGCAAAGCATTGATTTCAGTCCTTCATTAAGGCACAGAAACAGTAATCTTAATTATGAAAAACTATCAAAACATCTACGCTTTTTTCATGGTTCATCCTCCTGGGACTTGATTTGAAATTTAGTTAAAAATACCTGAAGCACTTGGTTTTTGTCTTCCAGTTTCTCGTGGTTTTAAGTATCATTCTGTTTGAATAGAGTGTGCTTTTTGGAATTGTATCAACATCAGGGAACTCTACTCGTACCATAGGCTTATATGTAGCCGTCGAAGAGGCCTGCGTGTTCGTTACATGGCCTAGGCTCATGCCTCTCACAACACAGCCCTTGCGCAGATAACGTTTATAAACGTATTCACTAGCCGGGACGACCGCGGGCCGTCATCTCTTGCGTCCCCAAATAACAAAATATTCTCACCAAAATTCGTACAGATGACCCCTGGTACCGCATTTACCTTTCCGCAAAATATGTTCACAAAGTTTCATCGAAGAATAGCCGAATTTTTACTACCAATTATGACCGTAATAGTAAGTCAATGCTTCATGTTTTTGAGCTCTCGACAACTGTCCTGAGTCAAAGGTCACGATGTGAAAACTTGGCAAAAACTTAAAACTTAACCTCCGTAGCAGTCTTCATAATACCATTTTTGATTCAGTAGCAATAAGATATGTATATTATTCGGAATGCTGCGTACTCTCAAGTGCTCCTATCACTTAGCAACTGTGTTCCCTTCGCGTCATTCACCAAAACAAACAAAAAATACAGCTACACAAGCAGACGACGACATAACGCAACGCTAAATTTTGCTTAATATCTTGTTCCAAATGATCTTTTGGCAGCTATTTTGCTGAGATCTCAACAATAACGCATTTTGCGTTCATTCAAAGGTACTTTATGATGTAAAAGTATCAAACTAGGTCAGTTATTTCATATTCTGTGCGTCCTGGCTAGTGGGTACGGTACGTATGTGATCCTTATCTGCGCAAGGGCTGTGTTGTGGGAGGAATCAGCTTAGGCCATGTAACGAACACACAACCCTGTTTGAGGGCTATATATATATATATCATACACGTATTTGTAAAGCAGTCTTTAGCAACTCCCTTCTCGGAGGTAATAGTCTGCAAGTAAAGCCCAGAAGCTTGGATTAATAGAAAAGGGATCTGAGGGGAAAGGGACCCCCAGGTGGCAAACCTTCATGGGCCGCACATGGGTAAGCCCACGAGGAGTCCATTTAATTCTGCACTAGGAATCAATGAATGGCCCATGTGGGTAGCCCGCATGCATGATGGGTATTTAATAGGTTTGACCATATTTCCGTTCATACAAGATGTTAACATGGACCCCGGATCTCATATGGGTCATATGAGTCATGTTGACTAATTCATATGGGCCCGTAATTAATCCCACGTAGTAGCCCATTCAGGGCAAAGAATCAGATCTCATAAGGGTTCCATTGGAAAATGTAACGTGGGTCCTTTTGTCGAAAAGGTCTCTAGTAGTTAACATTGACTTTTTCTCACTATCCCTGATATACATTTTCATGCTACAACAAATGGAAAGTAAGGTTTTGACACTCACAATCACTCTCAGTAAGGGGGAAAATATGAAGATGTAAAATTGCGACGATGTGGTAAATAATATTTGTTCTATGGGAATAAAAAATGTTCACAAGCGTAGGTTGAATATCCCTGTCGCTAATACACGGATTGCGAATATCTTACGATAACTTTACGATAAACTGTACCCGGTACGCTGCGCACTCTGTGAATACAGTTGTAGTAACATTTATTTTGGCCCTTATGGCGTTCCATGAAGGCACCTTGCAGCAGTCAGCCTTTCCAGCAGCAACTTCATCGCAAGGAGCATCGTGATTGTAGGGTCTTTAGAAGCTAAGCAGTTTTATAGAAATTAAATAGTCGCCGCGCCAGTACTGGCAGGACATTCCGTATTTTCAGTTCAACGTTATTTTCTGTGAGACTAAGAAAGCCTAGTTCACCGTTCAGTAGCCGTAGCTAGGAGCGTTTCTTGTATTTTATAGTGCGTAGTTTTTATGTAAGTATTAGTAGACACTGTACTAGGGGCTAACGGTTTGGCGCCAAGACTTGCGCCACCGACTTTATCGTTAGTAGGCTTAGGTTAATACAAATACTAGTATAGCCGCATTACTATAGTATAGGCTACAGGCACGGTCGGCGATAAGACCATCGCCACCGACTGAGTCCGGCGTTGATAGGAAGTCGTCTTCTGAGGGCAGCATCCAGAGCATCAGAAACAGACGAACACCTTAGGGACGACTTAAATTCACACATGTGCCCCTAAGATTATAATACATTATTAAACAAGTCTGTACATGTAGCACGTCTACCCTTACTATATACCGAAGGAATGAGGTGTAGGAAAAATTTGGCCTTTTTTGCCTGTTAAAGTACGGCATGTAGTCTAATTCCGTAACAAAGGTCATTACACTGATATTTGTCATGCTGCGCTCTGTAAACTTCTACCACGTGCATGCATATAGGAGGGTTGGGATGTAGTTGCAAAAACCGTGTCATCATACTTTTCCCACCAATGGTGATTTCACCACAATTAACGCTTGGGCCACGGGGTCTTATCCCCAGGCCCCTGCCTTGACTACGACAATGATACGAGCACGGACTTACATGGACAGAGCATACTACACGTTAGATATGTCTCTACCGTACGCATGAGTATAGACGTAGCAAGATGGCTGTCTGCTATGGTTTTGTGTGTGAAAGTTTGGGCTTGCTCAAGTAGCTCAAAACAACAGATTTTGCAAGAAAGTTGAAATATTTTCGAAATAATTCAAGGTAGCGTCCAAATCACTACACATATTGCAGGAATATGATATTGTGTCTCCTTCAAATTACACTTTTGTTGAAAATACCTCAGAGTCGTTGTCAAATCATACAAGGTATAGCTTCACATCGGTCATTTTGGTGCGCCTCTTTTGTCCTAGTCAGTGGCGACAATCTACGGATAGGATGTTACATGCTCTGTCCATGTACTTTGGAAGTCTGTGGATACGACGTATTGCACTGCTTTACTTCCACGAAACTGAAGCTTTATTCTGAATACGTGGTTCCTCATATGTGCACTGAGGCATCATTGAATATTAATCACCAACGTTCAGTAACATGCATTAACCAACTGTCTCACCCCATCTAACGCTAGCAAGGCACGTACGTCAAAGACAATCGATTAAAGTAGGCCTAGAAAGCTGAACATCCTTCAGAAACTGTACGCAAAGCTGATTCAGAATGATCGACATATAAACAAAAGAATGAAAGTGAAAAATGAAAAATAAAAACAAATTTAATCCACTTATATTGTGATACATTCATGGTTTATAGGGCATAGTGATGTGTGTATACTATGACGTCAGTTTGATAAAAGTTGAATTATCTTTGGCGAAGGCCTTCCAACTTTAACTTAGCGTACACATTCAATTGTCTATATTCTGTGTTGAAGTAATATCTCACATACTTTCAGTAAAATTGACAAAAGGCTATAAGCCGTAAGAGGGGCGGGGAAACATGAAGCTATTCTGTGCCCCCGAACGAACTAGTCTGGGTTCTGCTCGCCGTGTCATACTTCAGACTTTAAAGACAATCAACTCCTACTCCAAACAACAACTTTTGTAGTGATCTACAGAAATTATCAACTGGCACAGCATTTTAACTGACAGCAAGGTAACAAAAGCAAGGTATTGTAGCTCATCATGTACAGAATATAGTGCTGTACAGAAAGTTTTTTGATAACATATTTGGGTCTTGTTAACTCACTCTGAAGCATAAAACTGAGAATGCGTCTGGATTAGAATGAGTTTAAGAGAGTTATCGGAAAGTCTTATGTAAGAAGTTGTGGGAATAGGAACTCTTTGGAGTGAGAGTTATTTAGTTAAATGGATCCAACCAAATGGTTCAAGTAGAGACGGCCACGAAATTTTTTCCAGTTATGGCTCCCGAGCGTGTTTTCTCCATAGCATTGCTTATGGTGAGCACCAAGCACAACGGCAGTAATTCCCGTTTTTTGAAAACCTTCTGTATGACACCACCAGGAGTTGACCTCGAGACCTCCTGACTGCTCTGACCACATGTAGTCGGTCCATCTGTTTGGGATGAGAAAAAAGGACTTGGGCAATGGAACCTGCTGCAATTGTGCTTAGGGGAAAAAACCACTGAGTTACAACTGGAGAAAAGGCGGTTGTCGGCCCGACTTAATTTAATGCAACTTTAACGAAACTGAACTGTAAAACCTCATCTAACAAACTAACTAACATGTGAATTACTGTTCACCCTTACATGAAATTTCGAGTTCTCTATGTCATTCTGTATAGGGAAAATCTGAACATAATTATCGACCCTGACTGACAAGCCGCTTCAGATGGCCTTGTTGGTTGTCTTCGGACGAAGTAAGAGTTTAAAGGTAAATTGCTTAAGTTAGGTCCAAAAGTCTTCCAACTTGGCCTACATGAGAGGTTGATTCCACAGATACATTAGACCATAACATTTTCAGTCCTGGAGTTATCATCTCGTGAGTCCTTTAGACTCCATTGAGCACGCATGTTTTAAGCACGTTTTCCTCATAAAGATAGGCAAGTGTATCCTCCAAGCACTTATGTCGGCACATACTTGTTGAACGTCCCTTGTGGTTGTTTCATATAATTGAAAAAACTTTGCCCCCCTGATTCGCCACCCGTGCTCCGCCCTCGACTCCGCCAGCGGCCCTGACGGGTGTCGCTGGGGACGAACGCGATGAAACTCCATGCAATTCGACCCCCCCCCCCCATTAGAGGAATTGTTGGATCCAACCTTCCTTGTATCTATCACTCTATGAGGTTAACGTGCCAAAAATGATCGCCTGTTTGCTTGAAAAGTATCATGATGTTTTCTTCTTCTTCTTTCTTCTTCTTCTTCTTTCTTCCTTTTTTAAGAAACCTGTGAAGTGCTATTTGTCCAATAGGTAAATGTGTCGTTATTATTTGAGTCGCTACTGCCACCAGAACGTAGCTTCAAATTAGCAAAATCACTCACATTCTCATGGTTTTGCGGTCTTCAGGTATTCAAAGGACGTAACTGCCTCATGAACGAACTGATGGTTGATTCCTGATGGCTTGCATCCGAGTGTGTATGCTTAGTCATGAGCATAAGGGTGGGCGACTGTTTAAATGCATTAACTTCCTTCCCATTCGTATGTTGTTGAAACATAATGGTATTTGAGTATGCTTCCCTCGGCGGTGTTACATAGGCCGATGTATTTTATCTTGTGGCCAACTGAACAGTTCCTTTTGGTGACCACTTATTGTTTCTAAAAGAAGATGGGCTGATAAAATGCCGTTTCTTTCAAGCCGGTTGGGTGTTGCAGGAAGCTGAAAGCTCCCTCGGTTTCGTGGTGATAAGCTAATACAGGCTGAGGAAACTGACATTTTAGGGAGACAGATTCTCCATATAAAAAATAGCAAGATAATCGTAATTAAACTAAATGTCAACATTTGTTTAAATAAGTAACCTTATCAAAGTGCAACCCTGTACCTAGCGCAATTAATTAAAATCATGAAATGTTCTTCCAAAATAAAGACGACACTAGAGAACTTGCTTACTTGTCATCATTAAGAAGTGTTTTGAACAAAGGAATAATTTTACGTCGCTATGCAAATAATGCAATTAAGAGACAATTCACATCTAAGTAGCTGATAGTGCCCCGTTTACGCTCACTACGAATTCTTTCCTGTTTTCGTTTTTAACGAGTTCACATCCAGCTAACGGTCCGCCAGCCGAACGCTTGCAGCACAAAGACTGGTTACGGCAAAGGCGTTACGGGAGCGAATTGGCCAGTTTCTGTCCGACGAATTGCCAACGAATCATGCCTACCGGTGAGCGTCCAGTGTTTGCAGTCAGTTATATGACCAGCTTAAGCCCTTCGGTTTGCTGTTGGAAGGCGCGTAACTGCCTGCTCACCACCCTCATACTTGGCCTGTACTTTACATTCACACCTGGATCTATACTGTCAAGTACGTATACTCTGTAAAAGAATTCTCCGTAAATTTACCATAAAACTAAGTTTTCTGTAATTCTGAACTCTCCTGTAAAATAACACATGTTTCTTGAATTTTACAAATCGGTTATATTTTATATAAAATTTCTGTGAAACTGGTTGCCAGTACTTTTTATGGTAAATTTACAAACTGGCGGTAGTTTAACAGGCCGACAAAATAACATGATATTAGGCTGTTTATTTGATGCCAGTAGCATTTATTGCTAAAAGCACGGATTGAGACAGCAAACGGAAACACGCGACACAACACTGAACTTGAAAACAACTCCAAACTAATAATATTTACAGGGATATTAACCAGTGTGACGACATGAACGCGAACAAGCATCACCAAAGCCTAACGTACGTTAATATTTACGTTAGAACTAACGTTCATGGTTACATTACACAGTATGCCGTTGACGTTAGGCAATCGACTCGCTCTGTAGCCTTACCAATCAATTTCTTCGCGCTCAAAAATATTAGGTTTTGGGCCTTTGAGTTTGAGTTGATTGTCTATGTTTTTGTGACGAAACATCAAATTTTGAGGCTTAAGTGTCAGATATCGTTTTAAAGGATAACAAAAATGTTATATCTTACCATTTGTGACTATCAAATATCAGAGCATTTGCGTCTCGGGCTTGGTATATGGCCTGGCTTGAAGCTCATGCATATACTCATGCGCAAATTTAGTACAGCTATAGCCTTTTCTTGTTTTTTTTTTTTTTTTTTTTTTTTTATTTTTTTTTTCTTTTTCTTTTTTTACAGATAAAGGTAGTAAATATACGGAATTGCTTCTAATTCCACTACAGACTATTTTGTTGATGTAATTTAACACACTTTTTCTGGTAGATTTTCAGAAAACGTATGTGATTATGTGTTTCCAGTACAAACGACAGTAAAATAATCAATTACAGACACTTTCTGTAGGAAAAGTACATGAAATTATATGTG
This sequence comes from Holothuria scabra, assembly GCA_037179385.1. Lineage (NCBI taxonomy): Eukaryota > Metazoa > Echinodermata > Holothuroidea > Aspidochirotida > Holothuriidae > Holothuria > Holothuria scabra. The sequence goes on from CM074185.1 coordinate 49,232,027, forward strand.
AAATTACAGTCATTTTTTTACAGTGTACAGTACTATATCATGAAGTGCTGTGTGAAAAAAAATCCAACTTATTTCAAACAGGGAGATTACTTTGACTTGAATAAAGATAAACCACTAAGAGGCAAAAACGACCAACAACTACCCTGCTCAAGAAAACATTTCCTAACCTGGGTGGATTGGTTGTACCACAAACTGTCACCTTCAAGTTTTCAAAGACGGTTGCTCTCAAAATGGTTCGTCCTCCATCAAAAAGTACCCCTTCTGTTTATTTATATGTCTGCACACTGTCCTTAAAATAATCATTATGGCAGGGGTACTTTGATAAAGACATACGTTGGTAGGCCCTCTGGCTATCCATTACACGTTTTCAAATAAAACTGTGCATAATCGATATCCCTGTATTTGCGGGAATGTGCGTATCGAGGCCCCTTGACGATAACACAGCCTAGATGAAAAAAGGTATTTCTAAGTAATAATTTATAGTTTTATATATAATGTTACTGCTGTCTAAAATCTTTTGATTGATTTAATCAGGGGACTTCTTCAGTGTTAGAAATGGACTCAGTTGTTAATAATGGCACTTTTCACAATGAGTGTAGGCAGGAGACTGATGAGGGGATGAAACCCGGGAACAAACTCTACGCTTGTAGTCTTTTCTCAGGTTGGCGCTGTTAGGTTCTCAGGTTTGCGTGAACCGTCATTAAATAGTGTTATCTAAGTGCTTCCTAGAAGTGCTGAAAATGTCCAGGCCTTGTGTGATGCATGTAACCATTCTCTCTTTCGAACAGTTATGCTCCGAAGGTTGCCTTCTGATCACTTAAATAAAGATTGCTGAAGTGTTCCCCACTAACCCCTACATGTCGACGGACATACTACACTCTTAAAACGTTGGGTAAAATATCCGTTGGTTAAAGAAGTTTTTGAAATGTGTTGGTTAAACTTTGCCCAACTTTGGGGCTAATTGGTGCAATGTTTAAACGCTGGGCAAAGTTTTTGTTGAGTAAAAGTAATTGCTTAAGTGTTGGTCAATCTTTGCTCACATAATGGTTAAATTTCCCCTTCCATGCACGCGTATACTGTTATACCCAACTGACTGGTCAAAATGACGATAAGATTTTATTCTACAGTTGAGCATATTTTCCCTTTACCCACTTGTTGGGTAACTTTTTGCCAATTTGTTGGGTATATTGTTGGTTGCAGTGTTGTCACCAAACAACAGTGCACTTGACCCGATTTGTTTCACAATTCTTCTCATAATCAGACCATGGTACCATAATCTGAAAATTCTCTTTGGCATCTTTTATATTGGCCAAACAGCTAAACTCGTACGTTACTTTAGACCACGAAATCGATCTCTATTTCCATAAAATTCTTTAAACAGTACTACGAACTAGAGAACATTTGTATGAGATTCCATGATTCGTATTTGGCGCAAAACTGCTATCCAATGAGAGGTCAGGATCTGGGATATTCTCTTTCACGTCCGAATGAGCATTTATATATTATTATTTGAAACATTTCGGCATAACAAGAAACCTGTCTCATAACCATGATAACAGTGTATGAGAGCTACGGAGCAGAACTCCTCCGGGAGTACTCGTTTGGTTTTCGCCCCTTGGCTCTTCGCCAGAGAGTCGTGGGGACTTTTAGAAAAAGCGTATGAGAGCTACGGACCAGTTAATTCCCATGCAGCCCTTGTGTTCACATTTATGCATTGATGAAACTACAAGACTTCATCACATCATTAACACACATCATTTTACAGTGCCTTTTTAAAATACAGTGCCTTTTAAAAATGATAGTTTTGGACGTACCTATACGAAACTCAGTGACAAACCAAATAGGTTATTAAGCCAGGGTTTTTTAACCGGGACCGATGGGTTGCCATAACCAGGGAGCTGCAGTGGCAGCTCCCTGCCATAACCTACAACCTAACATGTAAAGAAAGCACCAACGTTTAAGGAAAAGCTGATTAACATATAACCAACATTTGGTTAATGCATTTGCCCAACAGCTTAATAAAAGAATTGCCCAACAAGTGGGTATGTTTTAAAATGCTAATTTACCAAACAGTTGGGTAATCTCTTGCCCAACAGTTGGGTTCAAACTTTACCCAATTTGGTTGGTTAAAGTTTTGCCCAACTGTTTAGGTTGTTGAATAGATGCCCAGTGTTGGTCAAAAAGTTGGGCAAAATTTGCCCAATTTTTTTAAGAGTGTAGTGTCTACGCTGTTATTGCGCTGCGTATAACCGTGCGGAGCCAGGTCGCTATGGAGATTGATCGTTTCGGTGAGAGGCTTTCAAAAGTACAGTACGATCAAATCTGTTGGGCTCCAACACAGCCCTTGTGATTATTGTCCTCAGTGTCCTGCAGGGACCGACTTTTGGTGCTTTCGGATAACGATATTGAGCACCAAAAGTCCCCTATAAATTAATTTCACCCATCGTCCACATATTTTATGATCTAAACTCTTCAGACCCTCTTACACCGACGAAATAAGAAACCGAAGTTAACCACCATGTGCCAAAAATGCCATGGGCACCGCTGAATAAAACCAAGAAGTCATGAATTAAGGCGTAAAACACTATCTATTATTATGACAACTCACAATAATTACATCTTTTACGTATTGACAAAGTACCAATTTTGTGTAAAGTAATAGCTCAACGGCAAATAGCTGAACAATAAAGAAAAGCCGACCATTGTGAAAATTGATTAATATAGATTAAACGACAAGCAGGCTGGACATTAAAGATCAACTTGATTTTATAGATAATTCACCTGGGAATGTTTCCCCAAAATATTACTTCCGGATCAGTTGTTCTCTTCTCACATACAATAACAGTGCATGGGTGACATGTTTACTAATACCACCCTATACTGTTTCATTACTATAATTATTAGCACAGTTACGCTATTCTCCCATACCAGACTGTGATTGTCATTGGTTATTAGAAGCAATACGTAACCCCTCAACATTGTGCGAAATTTTTGTAAAGGATTACGTCACCACTGTTCATTTCGAATGCAAAATTCGACTCTTGGTCTATCTCACTGTCTTTTGAGAATGTCAGATGTATCGCCGTAGATCTTTACCCTTCATGGAGCATTTTGATTTATCTGTTGGATTCTGCACACGAATCCCAAATATCTTGTCATTTAACTAAATGAAGCTCTCCTACTGGGTGCCTCGGATTCTGCATCCAATTTGAGATAAAAGCCGTCGTTTAGACGGACCCTTTGTTACTAAAAGGATTTCGTATTACTTTCTTATCCCAAGAGGGGTAGAAGGTAGTGCCTTTCTCCTTTCCCTGTTCGGCAAATTGAATTTTAGAGTCGCTAGGCTCTAATCCGATGAAGACAATTTTCATAGATCATTTCTAAAAATCTGAACATTTTTTTTTTTTTTGTTACTGAAAATTTTTGGTAACAAACCAGTAATTTGTTTTTGCTCGCTCGATTGATCATTTAAATATGACGTAATGTGACGCTGACCTTTGAGAGAATGTACCGCAGACATCTATTCGGAATAATTTAGTCTTGGAATTACCCAGAATAATCGCACATGTGCACTTGAATTTTATGTTGTAAGCAGAAAAAAGTAACGGGAGGCTTAAACATCAGTTTTAGTTATCTAGTGTGACATGGAGAAAGGTGAAAGTTAAAGCTTCCATTGTAAGCCTTCGTCTCTCATTTCCTAATTAAATAGTCTCAAATCATGTTTTAATTATGAGTGCCTATAGTAAAATCTTTTAAATTTGGAATTCATTGCTTTGAACATATATGAAGTGTTTTAAGCTGGAACATGACAGCGGCACGAACACCGTGATGCGTAGTAGCCAGAAACGATTTTCGACTAAAGTTTACCCGAGTTCAAACAGCATCACGAGCCAGTTTTCTTGCAGATTCTTAACCATCTCACATTCTTCTGGACTTTGCCAATTATTGTGCATGAAATAAACTCTCAAACTAATGGTGCCTTTTAATGATGTTAACGCTTATTTTAGTTTATTTTATTTCATATTTCAATTTTGTAAATAGTGTAAATATGCTCATGATTGGGAATACAGTTTTCCTTAAAAAAGTGGTAACATATTACCATAAAAAGTTTTTTTGTGTGTTTTTGTTTTTAATTTATTTTAACTTGATAACTTAAGAACAAGCATCCTGATGAGATATCCACTTGGATTTTGAATATTTCAATCTAAGTTACACCTTAAAAACTTTCTCGATTTCAGAAGTTACCAATTCCTCATTTTTAAATAATGTTAAATTTTGCGCAAGCATTTCTCTTGCTTATCAGTTAAAATTCTCCTAATAAATAATTTAGTTCATTTAGTATTAAAAAAGTCAACAAAAATTTACTTCAAAAAATATCGCATAAAACCACCAATCTCACAATGTCCTTGAATAAGAGATGATAAAACAAAGTATAACACTAGCCTGGTTCTTCTCAAGTAAGAATTTGCCCGTTTATCCCATATGTGTTAAGGAGATTCGCTCCTAACTGACTATTTGTCGTTATCAACAAACACTGAAGAGGTAAAATATTAACTTACTGTTAAATGAGACTGTTGTACTTTTCCGAAAACAAAATTCCACACAGATGCAAAACTAGATAGAATTATCCTTACGAAGACCAGTTTGCAACGTGAGACCACGATGGGGGAACGTTTTTTAACTGTAGATTTGGCTCAATACACGTACGAATTAGAGTAGTGGGATTATTTTAAAATCAACTGAAACTCTAATTGCACCTATAAATAATCCAAAGTCTTCAAGAGACGTCTTAAGGAGAACTGGAGATAATATTTATTTGTCTAACAACTACATTTTTAGTAGACCTATAGAAATCAGGAATCGTTTTTTTCCTTTTTATTTTTTGCATCGCAACACATGATTAAGTGTTTTGTTCCACGTATGGACATGACGTTATTATTTTTCCTTAAAATAAAAAATTCATTTTTTATCCACAAGTTTTCGCGGGTCGATCAAATCAAACGATCTTTTACTGTCCACAAATGCACAATAAATTTATTTTCTGCTGAAGGCAGCACTGTTAACTGGTTAATTTTAGAAGTTTGATATAATATTTTCATAATTGCATTAGATTTTGGTTATCAGGAGCTTTTTTTAGCATTCGCGCACTCATAATTAAACCTTACATTACCAACATTATTATTAACATTCCATCGCTTAAATGATATCACAGGTTTTGCCTAATAAGAAGAGCTCTTTAACAATATCTTGCGGTTTATTTGTTACTTCGTCAAGTCAATTTGTGATACATATTTGACGTCAATCGAATTGAGACATTCTAAAAAAGCAGTTGGAGCATCAATGTTATCACTAAAAGTCACTTCAAATTTCTTCCTTTCATTTCGTTTCCCCAAATTTATTTTTTCAAGTTTCCATGTGGGAATGTTGTGAGGTCCATTCTTGCTTTGAAGAGAAATACTTCAGGGTAAACCGTATACAAACTTGATAGTATTTGCTGAGGGGGTTAACTGCTTTTTAAACGTGATTTTTCGCAAAGCTCGGTTGAAGCAAGCAGGGAACTCCCTGGTTAAAGAAATCACCTAATTAATAATGCTTTCTCCGTCACCGTGACCATTGCAATTTCAAATTCGCTTATCACTGCAAAATTAGCAGTTATATTGAAGTGCAAATCGAGTATCCTGCACATTTCAATCCATACATCTCCAGTTGTTACAGGTGATAGTGTCCAAATTGAATCTTTGTGCAAAATTCCTATTCCTCCTATCTATATTTAGTATTCATATCGTTGCATGTTGTTTGTAAATCAGCTGTAGTTGTGATCGCATCATTGAAGGCAGAATCCAGATTGGTATCTGGAGTTTTAAGCTTTCCATGTGACACACAATTTTTGCGACGATATAAAACTGATATTGGCAGCGCAGGTAAGTCTTCGTTCTGCATACATTTAGAATATTAAATTATCCCATGGATTTACGGCTTTGTTTAACATGAATGACCATAGACAGCAATAGCGCTCTCTTAAATTCTTAAATTCTGATGTGCCTGCGGGCATTTAGAGCTAAACAGATATGCATATCTGTGAGCGTTAAGCTTATCACTGCTCCAAAGTTTGCTTTCTTCACCTTCTTCACATTTCATTACATTTCTAGTTCCGATATTTAAACTTAAAGGAGAAGGCAACCTTAGCTTTTTCTGCCCACAGACTACCATTTTAATGTATGCGCTTTCCAAAAGAAGCACAAAGAAGTTTTTGAAGTATTCATTTCAACCTTAAAAATTGATTTTTAAGAAGCTATTGGTCCACGCCATCGTTTTCTGAAATTCACCAGTTCCCGGATGTACAATGACGAAAGCGAGCCACATATCATATTTCAACAGAAAAGTTACCAACCCACATGAACTATCTACAATTGCACATATACTGCATAATACATCTGCTGAATTCCCCTTGAAAAAGAAGATAAAATTCCTAATGTTTGAATGAAATTATTTTCATCATACAATAATAAAGTAAAATGAAAAACAGGTTTTAAACAAGAGCATGAAAAAACAGTTTGCGTAATTGGCAACACCATCGCACCGCTGTCTGTCACCATACACTTTGCCTGTACCCTTACAGTTCGGGTAACCCTGATGAAAGGAAATAACTGTATGTAGAGAACTGCAAACACTTTCTCATAGCAGGGTGACCTTGACTAATGTACAGTTAACTTTTGCGCAGTGTCCAGTGTGAAAACACTGTGCACGAACTTTAACGTTACAACTTACGAGCAGGATGTACTCGAATTCTTTGTCGTACACTCAACCGCTAAACATAGAATATAGGACGGGAATGTATGTATAGAAAGATGGAATCAAACGGTATCTTTGGTAGCCTGAGTATTCAGAGAATAAAGAAAGAAAACAGGACAAAGTGGCTGTCGGCTGGATCTCTTTTGAAGGTTCTAGCATGTGGCTAGTACGCTTAGCACTTGTACCAGTTTTGACACCAATCGGAACCTGTATGATCTTGTCTGTTTTCTACGCAAATAGCGAGTGAGCTAACAGTATCTTGGGGAAGTGCTTTTGAGAAAGATACCAGAATAGTCCCTATGCGGATTTTTTAACTGCCGATATTTGTGTAGTTGAGGCAAAGAATAAGCCCTTTCATGATTACAAATCGGCCTCCCGGGTCAAAGGTCATTCGGTATAGCAACCCATAGCAACGCTAGTTACAGGCCGTCGCCTGTGTATGCCATCGTTACGTTACGTATGCATGCCTACAATAAACAACACGGGCATGAGCCAAAAGTAGCTTCGAAAAATCACATATCTTAATGGACAAAACGTTCAGTATCGCCCGAAAGATGTTTTAAAGTATCACTCATAAATTTTCCTTAGATACTGGCTGAGTTTTAAGTTTTTGAATGTGCAAAATCTCAAAGAATTTGTCCGTTCCCGTGGAAGTACGAACTGACAGTTCAAGCCTTCTCTGCTAGGCTAAATACCGTAGGCTAGGCCTACTCAAGGAATGAACCAGCTGTAGGCTGGTATACCAAATTTCGTGAAAAAATACCTAAGCTACAAGAGCTAGGATGAGTATCAGGGGGTTATTTCTACGCTTGAAGTTCTATTACCATGCTACATGATGCAAAGGCCTAACGTAGGCTTCGTTCGTAAGTTCGTAGACTTCGTAGGTTAAGTTCGTATAGATCGCCTTACTGCTACTGCTATAGGCCTAAAAAGTTAAGTCTTGGCCTTTTACCTTCATAATAAAATCTCACAGTATATCCATCCAGAACTTGCCTCATCCGGGCTTAGTTGTAACTTACCTCAGCCCAAGACTGTGATTTGGAGTGTAACTTCATGTAACGTTCAAGTACTATATAGTAATGTTGCACCAACAGTTATACTGTGTTAGCACATGGGTGTTCAATGGATCGAGATCTTAGCGCGCCTAATTAGATCGATTGTAATAGACGAAAATCATTGGCCAAGGTAACTCTAGATTTTTTTTTATAACCAAAGACCCAAAGCAAAATTCATTCCTAAATCTTACGGAGTAATGGTAGGCCCTCTAACCTGAAATTTTAATCTGTTAATCCAAATCCTACAAGTCAAGTGTAATCCGTTGTGTACCTTACTATTTCAAAATGTACGTACACACAGTGATGCGAATGAGCGAGTGATACCGGATGACCTTTGTTCTGTCATGCGAAGTTGTAATCATGAAAGGGCTTATTAGAGAAGACTGAGTGAATATAACGACAAGGTAGGCAGTTTGCAATTTTTACCGTAGCGAATAGCAAGCGCCAGCCTCTTTAAGCCTAGTGAGGTCCTAACAATCTTTTGAGATTGCCAAAGCTGTCTGCAATGCTATCAAGTCTTCGTAGACATATTTTCAAGGCTATGGTGGGTATACACAGACTCTATTTCCCGTGTGAAGGCTCAGACCCTTTTTTATACATCCCTTCAGTTTGGAATAGTGTACACGCCATATGCAATGAATAGGAAATCGTATTACTTACGATTTGGCTCGTTTACGTCATATTAAAGCGCCCTCTTTTTTGAAAACCAGAAAATGGCTACGAACATCATGGGGATTCATTAGGGAAGAAAAATAATTGACAAATTCAAAAAAATTTGGAACTATGCTGATTCGATTAGCTTTTTCAGAAAATGTGTTAGAATTGTGGTCTCTACTAGCTGATAAGTGTAAAATCCGTTGGTTGCCTTCTCCTTTAAATAATGTGTTTTCTCCCTAGCCATATGCCAATTTCAGAGGCAAAATTCAAAACATTGTTCTTCGGGCATCTTTTGTCACTTTCACAACTTCAAATACTTTAAAGTTCTCTTTTCTTGAAAACTGTTCGAGCTTTTCAGTACGTACAGTATGAGCATTCACTCCTTTACTAATATGTCACTTGAACCGTACAAATTCTGTCGCAATGCCTTGCATCTTGTGTCGAAGTGGCAGAAGTGCTGCTTTCTTCTCTGCCTTTTCAAGATAGCTGTCTGACTACAGGTGTACTGAAGTGTTACTGTGGACAGATTCGTAGCATTGGCTAAACAAAGCGGGATTGACCGTCTTCGGGAAAATTGGAGCAATTTGTCAACGAACCCATTTGGGAAAATCCATTCCGTAACTAGATAAGAGTACTTGGTGCTTGTTGTGAAACTTTGTGGCTTATTTTGGGACAGATTTGTGACCATTTTCCAAACTTTCAGAAAGATGACCAAAAAATCACCCGATGACTTTGGTTGGGGCCTTTTGGCAAACAATTTCGCCTGAAGCTGTATTGTATGATAATTTGTTTAATTATCCTGGTCAGTTTCTTCCTTATCGGAAGCAAGAGAGAAAAGGCCTATTTTGTTTTCCAAGTGCATATTTCCATAAACTGCTAAATTTAAAAATTGTGTGACGTCATCTGAGCTTAATATATATCAGTGACCCCGAGGCAGCTTCCCAACTGAAGAGAGTTATAGGCGCCTTATGCGTGACTGTTCCTTTCGATTTACTATTGAACAATTGTGAGATGACAGATGGCTTACAGTGAGCCGATGTAACATTGAACGAAGCCATACTTTTTTCTAAGTCCGTTTGAACTTTCAAATAATGCAACAGAGATGGGTAACTTATGCTTGATTGTTTCTTTCATATAACTTTTAAATCATTGTTAGATTTCGGATGACTTACAGTGAGCTGATGTGATATTGAATGAAGTCAAACATAGGTCTGTAAGCTTTTTGACTTTTCGAATAAAGTAGAAGACTAGTTTTAAAGATGCCCTATTCTTGTCATTAAACTTGAAAATGATTATATTCAGCTAAATATGCATTTCTGAAGCCTTTTGCAGTCCTTCATCGTAAGACACACTGCTAAATAGATCGCGACTTTGAGGGTGATATAAGACATCGACTTCCGCTCGACTTATCCTGGAACAAGCCTGTGTAAATTTTAACTTGAGATTAAGGCTATAACTGTGCATTAGAGCTCTGTCAACGAAAAACGGGGAAATAATTGCTGGTATTACCGTCTCCCCCTGTAAATGCACCTGACATAATAATTTGCAACAAGTAAGTGGTATGGAAAATGCACTTTTCAGGATGTTGTTTAACCTTGAAAAAATTTCATAGCTACTCTAACTTCTTTATTTAATATATGATGCACTGTTACAGAATGGATATCACGTAAGTCTGTATTAAAACTGGCAAAATCAATCAGCACGTTTAACGAACTTAATATGCCCCGACGGCGATTTTTTCTTCTGCAGTCCAGATTTGCCTTCGTGACGGTACTAACGCAAAATTACCAACTAAGCAATATAAAATGTCAGTGACATATTTGTGTGTGTGTGTGTGCCTGTGTGTGTGTGCGTATGTGTGTAGGAAGAACTTTATTTCCATCCTCCAATTATATACATACAAAACAGCAAATAGGATTATAAACATAATAATAATATATATATTTACAGTTGAATAATTTAGCTTAACTCTTTCTTTCATTAATATCATGACCTATTTTGTAATTACGGTAAATTAACATTAAACATTTCGATTGTTTGAACGGAAGGAAAAATTTCTCCAATATGAAAAATTTTATATATATATATATATATATATATATATATATATATATATATATATATATATATATATATATATATATATATATATATATATATATATATATATATATATATATATATATATATATATATATATATATATATATATATATATATATATATATATATATATATATATATATATATATATATATATATATATATATATATAACGGTAATTCCCACCTTAGGGGGAAATTGTTATATCTGCGCGTACATAGGGCGAAAAAATAACAATAAAATACATAAGAAAAAGTGTTCGCCCTAACGTCCAAAAATATAAACAACGTTATTTCAATGGCCAGCCATCCGTTCGTGTTAGCAGCTAGGTGTCCGTAAATTTGACAACTTTGAAGTAATTGCATCTACTTTGTAAATCTAGGAGGGCGCCCTTGTCCGTTTACGTATTCCTATAGAAAAAGTGTGTAGAAAAGTTACGGCGAAACTTATATTTCGCCCCCCAAAATTTTTCCCCTTCAGGTCGACTTTTCAACAACAACTTTCCCCCTAAGTGCGGAATTAGTGAAATATATATATATATATATATATATATATATATATATATATATATATATATATATATATATATATATATATATATATATATATATAAAACCAGGCCGTTTCTATTTTCTGCCCAAAATTCACAAAACGGGTAGTCCGGGCAGACCCATTATTTCCGGCAACGGGACTGCCACGGAACAAATTTCAAAATTTGTTGACCTGCTTATCCCACCCCTGGTTCCAACCCTTCCCTCCTACGTTCAGGACACTACGGACTTCATCCGCAAAATTGGGAAGATCAAAAATCTCCCGTCGGACACAATTCTGGCCACTCTTGACGTGTCCTCGTTGTACACAAACATACCAAATGAGGAAGGCATCTCCGCTTGCACCAACGCCTTCAATCCGATTCGGGGCAAAACTCCCACCATGAAAGACTAAGGCGAACTCATGCATCTGATTTTGACCAACAACAATCTCATTTTTGGTGACCACCACTACCTCCAAATTCATAGTACAGCCTTGGGAACCAAAATGGCTTCCTCATTTGCTAACTTGTTTATGGGCAACTTCGAGCAAAAATTTCTGTCTCGACAAAATTTGAAACCACAAATTTGGTTACGCTTCATAGACGACATCTTCATGATCTGGCCCCACGGTGAAGACTGTCTAAAAATTTTTATTGAAAACATCAATTCGTTCCATCCCACCATCAAATTTACGGCCGACCATTCCAGGTCCAGTGTCCACTTCCTGGACACCACTGTAACCATAGAAAATGGTTCACTCAAAACAGACTTGTTCAACAAACCAACGGAAAAGCACAACTACCTCCTACCCAGCAGTTGCCATCCTCCGCACTGCACCAAAAACATTCCGTACAGTCAAGCACTCCGCATAAAACGCATCTGTTCCTCTGAAACAGATTTTGACACTCGGGCAAAGGAACTATCTGGTTACCTCCGTAACCGGCAGTATTTTCGGGGTTCAATTGAAAATGCCATCAAAAAGGCAAAAGAAACCCCTCGCTCGCAAACACTGACCTACAAAACTCGTCAGCGCAATTCCGACAGAGTGCCGTTGGTAACTGAGTACCATCCCGGTCTACCACCACTAGCCAAATTCATCAAAAAGCATATGCCCACACTTCAGAGCACCGATCGCCTAAGGTCTATCTTTCACCAACGCCCCGTTGTTGCCTTCAAGCGGCCCTCAAATTTACGGGACATTTTGGTTCGGGTAAAATTCCAGGACAAAGCCTCAGTCGAGGAAAACAACGAAAATTTTGGTTGTTCACCTTGCCCTTCCAACTGCAGGACGTGCGCCCTGGTTGATTCCACAAAAGGCTTCCAGAGCAATCAAAATGCACGCACCTTCCAAATTAGACAAGAAATTAATTGTCTTTCCAAAAATGTCATTTATCTCATATACTGCAATTTATGTGGTGTGCAGTATGTCGGAGAATCTAAAAATACTCTTCAAATGAGAATTACACAGCACAGGTCAGCAATTAAAACCAAAAAGGTTGAACAATCTGTTGCAAACCATTTCAATTTGCCTCATCATTCTATCAAAAACTTACGGGCCATTGCGATTGACCAAAACGATACATGGACCGACAAAACTAGAAAAGCTAAAGAAAATTTCTGGGAACCCAATCTCAAAACCACATCGCCTTTCGGCTTGAACATCAGGAGTGATTTACCAGCTTGCTGATGATACTAACCAAAATAATCCGATCAGGCCATTCCAGCCTAACAATTTCTCTAATTACTTTGAAGAGGATTTTCCTATTGTTGATGGGTTACACCCGAGTAATCCGATCAGACCCTCCCGGTCAATCAACCTGCTCAATTGCCTTAAGAAGGATTAGGAGGGAAGGGTTGGAACCAGTGGTTGGATAAGCAGGTCAACAAATTTTGAATTTTTTTCTGTGGCAATCCCGTTGCCGGAAATAATGGGTCTGCCCGGACTACCTGTTTTGTGAATTTGGGGCAGAAAATAGAAACGGCCTGGTTTAGGATCTACCTGGAGGAGATTCGGGCCGGTTTCAGAGTCAATGGAGCCGTTGCGAACCATCTTTTTGATGGCCCCCTCCACTTTTTTCGCAATTTCCGAAGTGGGATCTGAGTCTAGAAGTCTGTAGTGGTCGGGATTGCCAAGTAATCTGAGGGCTTCCTCCCTGTAAAATTGAGTTCCCATTGCAACAATCGCAGAGCCTTTGTCCGCCGGCTTGATTACAATATCATCACGATGCCGTATACTTCGAATGGCCTGACGTTCACTCTTTGTGAGATTGTCGCGGAAATCTGGGGAAGGGGTGTGGTTTTTCACATCCTCTTCAATGGCCGAAATAAATGATTCCAGTTGCGAACAACGCCCCTTTGGTGGGTTCCAGGTGCTTTTTGGTTTAAATTGATACGATATATCGTTGTCCCGTGGAGAATGTAGGCCGTCTTCGTCAGCAAAATACTCCCGAAGGCGCAAGCGTCGAAAAAACGCTTTCATGTCTAGCGATAATTTCTGCGTGTCAGTCTGCCTTGGTTTGGGGCAGAAATTGAGTCCCTTCGAGAGAATTTTAGTTTCTCCTCCAGAAAGCTGACACGATATGCCTGCAACCGCGGTGGTGGCGGTGGAACTTTCGGTAACCGGTTTACGAATAAATCTGCGAGACCTGCTTTTCTGAAAATTTGAAATCACTTGATTTGAAGTGACAGTCACTTGGTTTGAAGTGACATGATCTCTTTGAAACTTGCGTTGTTGCCTAGAATTTAGAGTACGAGAGAGTCGGAGACAGTCCTGAGAGATAAACCGAAGCTTGTTTTGAAGCTCGGATTTGGGAAGCTCTCTTTTTAGCTTCCTGGTTTTGGAATCAATTTGGTGATTGAGTTCATTGATGGTTTTCCTATCCGTAAGCCAACAACATATATAACACTAACCCTAAACGATGAAGCACGACAAATATCTCCCAGGTGCGCTTGGAGTAGACGTACCTGCTTATCTCCTAGTAAAAAAAAAACAGCTCTATGCATTTGTTGGTTTGGTTCAAGATTTCGAAGGAAAACAATCAAACACACGGACACACGCATTAGACTTCGCCCGCCTCACGCTTGCAGACTAGCTCTATGTGTGGGATAGTATAAATTTCAATAATACGAGTTTTCCTTCAAAAGAACGAGCAATTTTTGCTACGTCACATCATGTAACTAAGGTATTTAAGGGCTGTCTCTTTTCAAGGAAGCAACGCTTGCTGTGTGGCACAGTATCCACCACGCATATATAGTCATGGTAGTAATGGTCTGAGGGCTTGAGGTCGGAAAGTTAAGTGTTTTTGTCCTTCTTGAACGTAGATTCCTTGGGAAGCAGAACTATTTCGTTCCGGGGTAATCGTTTCATTTCGCCGAATGGTTCTTCTCTAGAGACGTGGGAGAAATTCGTCAAAAGTTATTTTAATACCCTATTTTTCAATATTTCTAACCTTTAAAATACCCATTTCAGTCACAGATGGTACGTGAGATTTGAGTACAAGTAGCGAGTTTTTATTCTCTGTCAAAACTATATACTTTACATGTTTCATGCTAACACACATTTAACCACTAGTCTTGCCTACACACCACGGAAATCTTAACCCTAAAAATTTCTTTTGCCTTGCCATCAAAGGAGGCCAATATCCGAAGTCCGACAATTAAATTCAGTAGCAGTGGCTTATGATGGTGTCTGTAATTTAGAGTCTGGATTTTGTTCCAATTATTACGTTTAATTTCACACTTTCTAACTCCGTTAAGAAAATCAAATGCAGGATAATTATCAGATCGAGTGCCTTATTAAACTAAATTTTGCAGTGTGAAACTGCATAATCGTATTCAGTTGCATCCCTTCTTTATCTCATCCTCCCAAAATCCATAAAAGTTTGATTCAACATCTGCATAACATTCTTTACAACTTACATTTTTGTGTCAAAGATTGAATTCTGTTGTAACCTCAGTCTATTTATTATATTTGTCTTATCAGTACTGTCAAAGTACCAGCACTACACTGTTTCGGGTAATCGTATGTATATACCTTGCATATTGGCAAAGAATGCTTCAAACTTTCAACGTTAAGGCAAAAAAAGGTTCAGTCTTTAATTCCAAATGTGCCGAGTTTGACACCAACTGGGCTATTGCCGGACTCCAAAATGTGGATAAGCCCAGCAAAAGCCCAGCAAAAACCAGGAAAAAACTGAAAACAATTTCGGACAAAAGATTACAGAAATAAAGGTTTTTCCACATTCCCATCGTGCTATTAGCAAGTATGGCTTGTTCAAAACACTATATCCCAATTTCATCCGTCAGCCCACCTAAGCCCAGCTTTCCCATCAAAAACCCAGCTGGAGTCCAGCTGGGCATGTTGGCTGGGTATGCGGTTTGAACCGGAATCGATACAAGTTAAGTCTGTATTTAACTCAATTCAGATACGAAAGAGACCGTTCTACTGGGATCTTGCACCCCCATAATAAAACCTTTACTTCCCCCAATCCCAGACCCAAATTGTGCAAAATCAGGTGTAAGCTACTTGTGGTGGGGAAAGGTATTGGAGGTACACATACCACATCGCACTAACCCCCAAAGAAAAAATAATAATTGACTACATATGGTAACCCCCACCCACACCCACACACACGCACGCACAAACACAATGCTGTTTCTGCAATAGAGCCGGGGTACAACATACACTGTAAAAATTACGATAAATTAACCGACTAAAGAAATAAAGAAATAAATAAAGATTACAGAAAAGTGCTGGAAACATATTACCAAAACTTTTTTGTAACCTTCACATAATCTTCATTTTTGTTCTATCTGTATATTTACATCGTTTTTGGCCCATACTTTACAATGTATATTTTTTGCTGCGTTTTGTACGTGGCATTCTAAATGTTAATAGAAAACTCAACCATTCAACGGTCATCGTGACGTCTGATTTTGAAGTACATGACGTAACTGCACGTAGAAGTCTACTTCCAATTTGATAGGACAATCATGACCGAGAATTCGTTAAGGAATCGTTGTCTATCAAATAAGGTCTTACTACTGGCGTTGTTCACTTTACACCGATATTAAAATACGACAATCGAGCGAGGTCAATTTCACAAGACATGAAAAAGCATTCTATCCTCCGTTTACTGTGGCAAAGAGAAAGGTAAATTTAAAGTGCAACTTAACTGATTTAACAATAACCTTTAATGTATAACATACCCATGGATACCATATAAGCAGATAACCCCTAATGGATCCTTTTCTAATATACAGGACCTGAAAGGAATGATGATTTGCAGGGCAGGAATTTACGGCTTCAATCCTCGAAAGTGTGTCATATCAGCCTGTCTCAACTGAAAAACGCCTCCTAATTAGCCCGCGGAGCCGACGAAGTCTTTTCGTTTAGCTCATCGCTACAAAAAAAAAAACCAACCTTTAGGTAGCTGCAGCCATGGATGCGCTAAGCAGGCTACCTAATAAATAGTTTTCCTATTGTTCTAAACTAAATGAGTATTTACTCTACATTTTGGATTGGGGGTATAAAAATGCGTGCATAGTAACGCAGTGCACAATCACATGATTTATCGAATTTTCAATGTTTCATCCTTCAGGCTAGTGGACTGCCGGGGGGACCACTAGTCGGGGGGGGGGGAGGGTGCAGTTAGCAACTGAACCGAGATTTCTTAGGGACATCCCATGATTACCAATTAGATCGTGGCGCTCTACGAAAACAGTATTTGAGCTGCATGAGGGGGGAATTCCGGGGTCACAATCAGGTCCTTGTAGTATGATGGAGTACCCAAAGATCCAACGAGACAGACTAATAAAAAAAATGCTTCTTGTTATTTGTTTTTCTATACATTCAACAAGACAAAATATAAAAACGGCGGTTCATTGTGGTCAAAACACTGACACAAAGGCTAGCATTGATTGGCATTAAGTAAAACACAGCTAATGATGATCCATGCTGACATGAAAAAGGGATTGCTGCAATTTTTAAATGACACGTTTCTTCCCTCCCTACTCCTTAATATTTTTTTTTTCTTTTTCATTAAGCCTAAACAGAACTAATGATTTCAAAATACCTCAAAACGACCAAAAGGGTACAGCTGTAACCATTACCAAACAATTGAAGGTAGTGTAACACCAAAATGACAAAGTTGGGTATTTGATGTTAAAAGCATTAAAGACCAAGGAAAATGCCGCAATTTCCATCAAAATCGTTTAAAAATTGACCATTTTACAAGTTTATTTCTGATTTGCACTTAATCATTCATAAATATGAGCTCAATATGTAAATTTTGTGATGTCATTGGAGGGACATACCATATATGGCAAATTTCATCCTTTGTTTTTGCAATCTTCATTTCTAGAATATTTGTAACATTAGTATTTCCTGAAGGGTTTATTTTGAACGTTTAAATTGTGTCCTTGAAAGTCATCAGTATCAATCACCAAACCATAAACAATCTGATGATTTATTAAGAGATAATTAATATAGGGTTAACAAAAGAAATGTCAACACTGTGCAACACTCAGCATCACTATTTTTGCATAACCAACAAGTTGCTTCAGAAACAGTAAAACTTTGAAAAGGTGTATCTTGAGAACAGTAAAAGATATTGACATAATTCCAACGGATTCTTCCTTTCGTGACCTTGCCCCTTAACTACCAAGTAAATTTCGGGCTTGTTGCTGAAACGTCACACTATCTTTAAACAATGCTGTGCTTGTAGACTATGCTGTAAGAATAGTAATGGAGGTTTCATTTCATTTCATTTGTATTTATCAGGTTTGATTGATCAAATTATTTTCGAACAACAAGTAGGCCTAACCGAAGAATGTGTGGAAAAACTGCCTCCTTCCTTTCCTTTCCAAGGCAGTCTGTGAATAATATTTCACTCTGTGTCCATAAATATTGGTGTTAAAAGTATATTTTTCTTGATAAACAAACGCAAAATTTCCTCAGCAAAGATATGATCACATTTAGAAAAAAGAACGTTCAGGTGTGATGATTTTTATCAGTGTCTACGAGAGTAACCACTGAGAATATAATAGTCCAGTGACCTGTACGGTAATGACGTAAGATGGTAACAAATATTCGAGGAAAAAAACGAACTAGATCTGTCGAATGTTTGCAGTAAATTCCGTGACATTCAGCTTGCTCAACTGGAAACAAAGCTTTTAAGCGTTTAAAAATTTTTAAAATAATAAAATTTCATTTGATTATATCAAGAAGAGTTTAGCGCCTCTTTGACTTCAGAAAAAAACCGAGTAACAGTGTGACCAACGATTAGTGCAAAATTAAATATTACACATAATGTTAACCTCTCCCCGCAGTCGTTGCTTCTGGTTTGTTGCCTCGCGTCCCTGTAGATACAACCAATTCTACCATGTAAAGTAAGTACCATGATAGTATTTTCATCCATCTAGCTTCAGAGCGTTTTATATTCTCGACTCTTGCAATACGTCTATTATGTCTCGACTCTTGAATTTTACTGTATCTATTCCTGCCGAATGTTCAGATCTTTACAAGTTTTTATCCCTTCCAATTTCGACATGAATCTTTTTAAAGGTTCAATACAAATATTTGTCAAAATACAAGATAATTTATATCTCACTTGATAATCAAATTCTTTTCTTAACTTAGTAACCTTTCCACGTATACACAGAATGGTCGGATTCAGAGTCACATAAAATGTTGCATGATATCACTCTATCTTTCTTTTAGCTAACTTTGCTCAGTTGCAAATTAGATTGATTGAATGAGTTTTGTTACAGCAATGTTTTTTTTACAACAGGACTGATACTACAGCTATGGAAATGCCAAGGATAGATGAAACATGATGTACTTACCTGAAAAAGAGTAATTGACAAACGAGTGCAAAATCCGTGATTCCAAAGATTGGAAGAAAATCAAAGCAATCAAACAGATATTGCGCTTGAAGACATTTTATAGTAATGAAAATGTCAGGTGGTGAGGGTATGTGTTGGCAAATCTGGTGATAAAATATCCAACCCAGTGATCGATCTCCTGTAACCTTGAAATTATGGTGTCCCTATCTTTCTAAATCAAATCAAACTTACTCATGAAATTACAGGTTTAACAATCAGTACTGCGGATCGGAACATTAAGTTGTCCCGAGAAATTCTCTTCATGTAAAATAAATTAAGTGTAGAGAAATTCGAATGGTCCAATGATGGTCTGACTTAATCGACCATAACTGGTGCCATCAGGTTTAATCTTTCAAGTTCTTGACTTACCTGTGTCATCATTGATGACTGTAAATAAAAAAAAAACACCATCTTGATTTTTTTTTTCAATTGCAGTGAATATGACGGTTTTGAATTGTATGTAGACAACAAAATGGAGACAATTTATGGCTGAAGGACCGTAAAAAGTACCGCGGTCAATAAGCTGCTCAAAATAGTCTGTTGGGAAATTTATTACAACGTACTTAACGTGGTTTCTGAGAATGAAATCTACTGTGCCTCCATTTTGTAATTCCAGCATGCTAAAAAGTAAATACTAACTTGTTTAGTAAATCGCGGGGAAATGATTATCCAAAAGCTCTCTTCCACTGTTATCGTAGAGTTGACCAATGAGTGACCAGGAAGGAAAGGAGTCAGATTCTTTTGTTGAAATATTAAAAACATCAATGCTTTAATGTTTTTGTTCTTCCAGTCTGTCTTGCTGACCTTAAAGTGAGATACGGTCACCTCATGAATAATGTGGGGTTCGCAAATTCCCATCAAGCCTCTGAAGAAATCTTATTCGAAAAGCACTGAATTGCAGAAATAAGATTGTAATGTGTATAGAAAGGCAAAAGACTGCACACTCATGTGGCGTAGTGAATAAGTTAGCTTCAAGTTCCTTTTCTGTTTGAAATATTACAGCTTTATTAAACTGCTGGTAAGTTTGGCACGATACACCGGCCCATATCGATGAAAACGTCACCGAAATGTTAGGGATACGCTTGAGAATTTCCAGTGGCGTTGGGACAGAAGAGTGCATTTTTACCCAAGATTTTGTCCTTGCTTTCCACTTGCTTCCCCCACCCCCCAGTAAGGTCACTTAGCAGTTGGATTAACCGAAAAACTAATACCTCTCTTGAGACTTATTGTCTTGAACATAGTTACGCTATAACTTCAGATCTTTCGGGAATTTTGCCCTCTGGTCCCACCTCGTGAGCAGGCGCTTTATTCTAGGTTTGGTGCTGAGACGGAAAATATTTGCCGGTGACATTTTCCTTTTTCTCTTAGTCACCCACCCCGATTAATTTTAAGATTCTATCGCTGAGAATTTCAAAGTTGATTGTGAGCTTAAATACTTCTTTTAAACTATCATGTTAAGGTCACGATATGACTGTATCATAATCTGAGACATCATATTCTTGTCTGACTGTCATGAAGCCCATTGGACACAGGAATACATGCCGATTAGGCTTAAATGGTATTCCACTTTCCCAGGTCTTACACAAAAAATGTCGTAAAAATTGCACGAGTTCGAAAACGTGTGTTACAGTGTAAGTCGATAATAGTTAGAATGTTTCGCCTTCTTTTTCTTGTGTAATTTGTTATCCCTGTTCATGAGTGATTGCGCTCTACCTACATTTATAACTGCATTTTTGCAAATTGACCGTTTCCAACCATTCCTTCTGCTTCTTTACTTATTTATTTATTTATTTTTTTTTTATTTTTTTTTTTTTTTGAAGCGATAATCAGTCTGTAAGAGCCTCAAAAATTGACCTAAAAATCTTCTCGAATTAGTTTCTTTGATTCTCTTCTTAGTTACTTCTGAGTTTCAAAATGAATTCAGAAACACAGCTCAATTATAAAATTTAGGAACCATAAACCTCCGAAAACCAATTTTTCTCTTGACTCTGTCGATCTATGACAGCGTGTTTTTTCCTCTACCACTTCTTATTGAAGTGACCTTTTTCAATTGACTAATATCTAATTAGAAAGCGTTTTGGAAAACTGTTCAGTAAAAGGCGCCCTCCTTTAGTCCTGACATGACCTAATGAACTGCTTTCTCTATTTTTACAACCACCATATCCATGGATACGAAAAACGCTGTAGATGATCTCCTTTTTCAACACAAGTTACACTGAATTTACATCTAAGCGTAAGGACATCTCCGTCTTGAGATTTTACGAGTTGATATGAAACTGTTCTGAGGCTTGATCGGATGACGTAGTTTGCTTGTGAAAATACTAATATAATTGAACCTCTATTCAGTATACGAATGAAAAGCCGTAGGCAAAGAACTCCAGCAGGCTCTCTTTTTGTTTTCTTCGTCTTCTTTTCTTTTCTGATATCGCTTAGTTCAAATTTTGCGAACGTCCAAAAGCTGTCAGCTGTTTCCTTGATAATGCACGAAAATTTAAAATATCTCTAAAGATCAGTCGTGTGACGTACTACATTGTCTGATTAATTGACACAATTCCCTAATAGGATGAGAACCCCTTTGAAGCTGACTTTAGGCAATATACATTTGCTTAGAGAGTACACATCATGGACAGTGACAAAGTGGGACAATTCCTAAAATTTTACAAATTTTTGCCTATGACGTGTCCTGCGAACTTATGAAATTTTAATGCAGAAGGATAAATCCCCACTTGAACTGGTCTTTAACGATGCGTACTAATGTGTGCATTTTGGTCTATTCCCCTATACACTCTTAACGCTGAGACATTGCATTTCACAAAATTGAAAATCTAAACTCTCAAGAAATGCATACGGACTTGTGGACTGTGGACACTGCATTTTCAAACACGACTAAGAAATCGAATGCCCTGAGGGTATAAGTGCCTGAGTCTGTGCATGTTAAAAGAACTATCACATTTAGGCTAAGCAATTCTTTTTTCAAGGATAAGATGGCATGAATAAGTGACACGTCAAATGAACCCCTGAGATTAACAAAAACCAATTTGCATCTCTTTAAATAGACTGTTTGCATGAAATTTTTTACTCAACTGTAAATTTATAGCAGGCTATTCCAGTGCCGTTGTGTTTAGTATGCATTCAGTGCCATTCTGTGACTTTACCAAATGCTAAAGCCTTTCCTTGCTTAGCTTTAAGCACAGTTTCTCCAACCTGCCATTTTTTCATTCTTGAATAAATGCATCCGGGAACTTTAACTCAATAATGCCTTTGTCAAATCATGTTGCAATACTTTTGTTACTGTAACGTTTTTGTAACTGAAATGTTCAGTTCATGCAAAATATCCCTGTTTTCCTACAATGTGAATTATCTTTCTTTGAGAACATAATGAGAGTGAATACAATTCGAGGAAACCTTTGCTACTTTGTGAAAAATATATTTAAATAAAACTGAGGGACATTCCATTTCATTGAAGTTAATAATTAATATTCAGGGGGTGTTTTGTGAGAGCTGTCTTGATTTGGCCTCTAACGGACACAACGAGGGTACAAATTTAGGAGTGTTTCATCTTTACGAGAAGCGAAAACAAGAACTATTTTGAACAAATCATTATAGTTTCAAGTGCTTCAAATCAGGGTCTAGAAGCTTAAATCATAACTTCAAATGTTAAAGGGGAACGCATTTTAAGCATTATGGTGAAATTTGTATTGAAATATGACGTGCCATTTTCAAGATATCCACTGTTTAAATTGTAACATTTTCAATACTAAGTGAACTAGCTTGAATATGTGTTTTTTTACTACCTTTGTGAATAATTTTCCATTAAGGAAAGTAAAATATGATTAACATGTGAGATAGGAAAAAACTGAATGAGCCGTATTAAGCAGGTTAATGGCTTTGTGACATTCATCGTCATTACAAACAGCCAGTGGCGAAACCAGGATTTTAAGGGTCAGGGATATGGAGGGCACGTGAAACTGATGAGGGGAAAACAATTTTGCGTGAGCCTCCGTACGGGCTTGGTGGAATCCAGGAGCAAGGCCTCCGTGAGTTCCAATGTTTAGCATATATCTGGGTCAAAAATTAAGCCTCGTGATAGGTTTATATTGGTTTATAATCCATCATCTAATGCATTTTTAAATACATTAGTCTTTTCTTCTTTCGCCGTATGTGTACATGTGATAGTGTTACTGGGACACATTTTCTTGAAGTGAGGTTTTACAAATATACCTAATGTGGAATCTGCTCTTTTAAAAAATGCAGGTTTATAAGTTAGCAATAATCAGTGACTGAATGAGTGTTGCTGACTTAAACAGGTAGTACAGTTCCGAAGGTAGGAGTAGATTATACAAGCAACTAAATCAAAATCCTATGCATCAAGACTGTAGAAATTTTGGTCTGACGCTAAGTGGGCCAGTCTGTAGCGCAAAAATAACCACTGCACTAGCTTGCTCTGCACTGGAAAGTTTCAAAAACAGAAAGTTTATTAATTATTAACTTATTAATTATTAATAGTTTTACTTTGAATACTTTGGAAATGGTTCCAACTGTTCGGAGGTTTTGTGTATCATCTAGCAAACTCCTCTCAGGCAACTGTACTTTGGAAGCTGAGTGGAGTTGGGGGCACGTGTGGGCAAAGGTTCTAAATGGTAAGCATATGCCCCAGTGCCTCCGCCGCATATTTCATTTCATTTATTTCATTTATTTGTTTTCCACAATAATCGATAGTAATAGGTACAATACACAGAAACAAAAGTAGAATGGTCTGACATCAAATTTATTTTAATGTATCTTATGATTACAACTAATATTTAACAGAAAGTTGGAATATTTATATGAAAATCCCGTTATCACAAAACTTACGGGACCGTGATCGAATATGTTCTTGACATAAAAAGGAATAATAGCAGAACTTCAAAAGTGAGGGCTCTGTTTAAGGATTGAAAAAGAATATTTCTTCGTCATCGACGTGTAAAATCAAAGTTCAATTTCAGGGTTCTCAACATGCGGTATTTTATTGTTATTTCGACATCGCGTTTTTTTTTTTTTCAGTGCAAGTTATTTTCCAGTGCAAACATTGAGGTTTAATAGTAGTATAGTTTTATAAATAATGGGGTGTAAGTCACACAATGCTATTTACAGAGTCGGAGAGGTGGTTGTTACGAAATTATCTCACAAGTGACATGCATCAGCTTTTGGGGTGTCATGATCCATAGCAAGAAGGGAGGACAAAAAGCCTCAAATGTTTTGCTGTTCTCTTTATGAGCTTGAAATATTTGGGATTTTTGAGTACTGAAAAGGTAACAAACACAGCGTTCATTAATCAATTTAGACGAGTATTTACATTCGCTTAATCAATCATACCTCAAGTTATTGATGTTCTCAACGTGTGACTCATGAGCTGGGCGGTCGCGACCGGGGATGTGGGGGTGTCTCCGCCCCACAAAAATGTTCAGAGTGACGATGGTTGGAAAATATGAGATTCCTGTTGGAATTTACCCATACTTATTCTAGCACGTTTTACCGAATGATCGTATGTCGACTTTTCCACTCAGATCAGGTTCAGCAGACTCTCCTCAACTGTTTCGTTAAAGTGTACATCAAGTGAAAAAATAAAAAAAATGTATTAAACAGCATGAAAAAGAATTCTAAAAGTCCAACTCCCATCTTCTTAGGATATTCTTAATCCGAGATAAAAATGTTAAATTAATGTGCACTCAGAATAAAATAGTACATTGCGCAGTAATTTGTGATGCACGTCGTCGTTGTACTACTCAAATAACAATTTCTGTACTTCTTTGTTTCTCTGAAAGTTACTGCACCTTGTACAAAGGTACTCTAGCACTCTTACTTTTATGGGGTGATGTTTTTAATTGAGCCCTCTGTGTTATGCAAGCAAACATAGGAAGTTTTCAAGTCCATGAGAACAAGCAGGTAATGTGAGTTCTTCCAAATAGTTGCTTATTGTGCAATGGACTTTGTTTTAAGTGAATAAATTTCAACATTTTATGTCTAAGCTAAAATCTCTGATTCCTGTTCCATGCTGTTAAACATATATTTTTGAAATTTTGGACTTCAGGTACACTTTAGGCTGGCAGTTTTAAGAGTCCTGTTTTTGCGAATCCTTTAAAAATGTCAAAAGTTTCTCGCACTTTGCGCGCTTCAGGTTGATTGATGTATTACTTTTCAATAGCACTTAAAACATATCATAACTGTGCATCCGCCAGGTTGTGTCTTATT
The DNA here is from genome assembly GCA_037179385.1 of Holothuria scabra. Classification (NCBI taxonomy): domain Eukaryota; kingdom Metazoa; phylum Echinodermata; class Holothuroidea; order Aspidochirotida; family Holothuriidae; genus Holothuria; species Holothuria scabra. The sequence continues at coordinate 49,257,282 of CM074185.1, forward strand.
TTTCTTGTGCACAGGCTTAGATAGAATAATTTAAAAAAACCTAAGCATTCGTAATGGTTCCTGATGCTAACCATTTTTAAGAAAATGAAATTACCAAGAAAATCTTATGCATGGGATACTTATCGAAAATTTCACCTCCATCTTCTGTTTATAGGCCTACAGTGACATGTGTTCTGAACGAATACAGAGGTTTTTTTCTTTTTTTTTCATCAAAATAGTTCCCCAAGTTACTAAATGTTCATGCACAGGCTTTGCGCACCTGATTCTTCGGTTCTTGTTTATTGTTTAGTCTCAATCTAATTCAGATTTTTCAACGAACATGTTTTACAATTATTCTGTCTCCATGAAGATAATACAATTTCTGAAAATAGTTGGCAAGCCTGCCGCCATTCGTGTAAACACGAGCCATCCAATATAGGAAATTTTGCACCTCATTCCTTTTCCATAGGCAAAAATTTTCCAACGGGGAAAGTGTCAGTCCGAACAGAATGTATCCTTCTTTTCACAAATTTCATATTTCAAATTGACCCACCGCAGGTTCACGGGAGACGGCAGACTGCCTGCCCCAATTCTGAATCAAACTGAATTTTTGGCAGAGGTGTAAAAACATTTGGGCAGCCTTTAAGTCTTAATTAAACAAACTCCATCCTTCTTATCACACACACAAAAAAAAAAACTGGAAACCGTGCCCGAAAACTTTTTCATGTTTGCCAGAAAGATAAAACGCATTGGGCTCTAGCTACGATAAATCCTTATGAAAAATCCAAATGAAACCCTTAATGAAACTTTTTCACACATTGTGGCAGCTTTTGAAAATCAATACATTCAACTATTCATCAGCCTTTCATCATAGTTTGGGCATCATATGTCTTATTAGAGTGAATATTTTATTGCCAACGTAAGTTTAAATTATGACTGCTTGGAGTCAGTAACAAGCCTAGGAAATGTCACTTCTGGCGTTGGAGAGACCCTAGTTTTCGAATTTTCTGAATGCTCCCCGTCAACCATTAATGGCGCCTCTTACATTTTCATGGTAGTGTTTAAATATTTTGCCACAGAGTTCTCTGTTCTGAACCTAACGAGGAGCATGCACTGTTCTCACCATTAATGTTCTTAACTTCGTTACCGTGAAAACTCAATAACATTATTGTTAGCAATCAATTGTCTACGACTATACCGGTATTCATGCACCTTCGCGTTTCCTTTTTCATGAAAGCCAGTTCGTTGGATTATCCCATTTCTCAAATTAGGGAAACGTTTGTTTATTTGTTTATGGCAGTGTTATTACGAGAATAGCAAACTTTAAAATGAAAAGCGGGCTTAAATTTTTTTCCATTAACACATTTTTGTTTAAGTTCGTTCGTCAAAGGCTTGACACTTTTAGTCTCCATTTCAAGCTGAAACCAATATGTCATCACATGCAATTTATCTCAAAAAATTTAAAATTGTTCCAAAAAAAGAAAGCTCATATACAGAAAAATTCTGGAAATGCCATTCCCCGCTCTCTGCGGGGTCGCTATCTCTCGTGGTGTTCTAGGCTACTTAGATAGTCGTCGGCGTCCTCCTCTGGCATTTATCTACTAGGCCTCATATCAGGTTTGCTCCACGTTTGTGGAGCTATAGAAAACCTATAGAAAAGCCTGTGTACGGTTTGCTTACATGGGCCTGGAATATGCCATTCCGGCTACCTGGAATGTCGCGATTGTTTAAAATCTCCTTTACGTACCGTTTTCTTTTAGCTGCCCGAACCTGGCATGGTGCTCTTCCATTCAGTGCATGGGTTGCTTAGTAAGTAAGTTAAATGGAGTTGTGGGTCACTGGTTTGCTTTCCCTACTCCATCGCTAATGCTGCAGTACCAAGCACAAGTTGGAAGAAGGTCCAGCCAGTTAGACTGGGACTATGGCACCCCCTCCTCCCAGCTGAAACTCTAGCAACGTCTTTGCTCATGAGATATAGGCCCAAGGTTTGAGATAAAAGGTTTGGAAATTCCTCAAAAACTATCTAACGATTTGGATAAATTGTTACTGTGTATTATATTAGTCAATTTGGAGATTAACATTCAAGTGCGAGAAGTGAAGCACTGCTTCACTATGGAAACTTTACTCAAGGGGTCATGTTTAGTAGTTGTATCAAATAACTAAGAAAGCAGCTGTACTGTCGTTAGTCTTCTGCACTAAAGTTTTTCCCCCGAATGTACCTCCAAAAACTGTTAAAACTGCGATATTTTTCCTTTTAAAGATTGAGCAAGAGAGAAAAGGACATATAAATGGCTTAATAAAGTACTCTCTGTGTATTTGTTACACTGAACTTACATGGGAAAACTTTTCCGGGGTGGAGCCAGGTAACACGCCAGGGAACAAAACGGAATTTAGGAATGCACTAATTTTGTGTCTACCGCTTACGCGCTCTTGTGTGTTAAGTCCTAAGTTAAGTGTTTTAAGTCGACACATGTTTTATTATTATGATATTGAAGCGCCTCAAACCTTCTAAATAACATATTAATCACATTTTTGATAATTTACTAGTAAACAAAGATTTCCTTCGGTTCAATATCTTTTGAAAGTGCGCCACCACTTACTTCAGATTCGTTAACACGATATTTCGGATTAGAAGAACTTCCTGGCAAGTATTAGTTTCATCGTTTCCACGTCTTCAGTTCTTAGGTGCTTGGTGCCATAGCAGTTCTTTAGCATCATATGATATAACCGTGAACCTTTCCCTTTTTACCAGTGTTCGCTTAAAAATCTTTTTATCTGTTTACACCTTTTACATCGCTCGACAGACTTGCTCTCTCTCACGAGTGGTTATATCACAAAATTTGTAGTACGTCCGTCTAAGCTTTCAAATCCCAACTGGTGTTATATCCAAGATATGCTTCGAAAGACAAGTAACAATATCACTTTGTTAGATTATCCAACATTGTTTCTCCTTGGGGCAACTTGTCTTGTATGAGGGTTTACAACATGGACGAAGGTTAATATATTGGTAATATCCGTGCTGTATGAGTGAATCCTCCCATGCTGATAACAGTAACAAGTATAAGTTTACGTGCCCCCACTATACAACGCAAAGTGTATGGACCAAACACTGATTTTTCAAAGCTCTTGTTTACAGCTTTTTTTAAAATAAGCTGATTGCATGAGATCAAAAAATGTCGAAAGAGAGACAACGACCTTAATGAGGCATTAAGGGAAATACAGAGTGGTCAAAAGGTTACTTAAAATAAGGAACCTAAGCAGACACTTTTACGTATCAAACGTGTACAAAAATACTAAATACATGAACCAATTACCAGCAAATGGTAGTTAAGAATAAAAATACATAAGGGATGAGTATCTTTTCGATTAGCTGACTCTTTGCAGAAAAGTTGTACTCGTTTCTTTCTTTGAGACCATAAAGATGCCTTTACACCACCAGAAAGCAGAGGAAAATAAAATAAAGAGAATGTAGTACCGAATGGAAAGCTAATTTCAAACGTGCCCAATGACGGTTTACATACCGGTTTGTTTTGGTTTGCTTTGCTGGTGTGAAAGCACCCTAAGGATGGTTGGTATGTTTGGCTAGCATACTTGACAGCATGTTACCTACGTAGTGACTTTTACGTAAGGCATGCTGAATCGTTCCTTCTTACTTTTTTAAACATCGTTCTTCTGTACCTGATTACATCTTATCACCTCAGGTAGGGAATGAACTTGGGCACACCACATATACACTTGATTCAGTCAGCCTTCACATCTGATGAATATATTGGCAGTACCAGATATACATACCAAAATGCACAAGACGTTATCCCCAACCTCTGTATTAGATTTTCTAAAAATTGTCATGCTATTTAAACAAGAGAGCTGGTGCACTTCAATGACTAAAACGTTCAGTATTCAAATTACCCAACCACGGGTACAACTCTTACATGTCTTCTCGACAACACAAATTAAACGTCATATTCCATATGTTTTTATTGAAATGATGAATTTCCATTGTAATTCAATTCTTTGATAAGAAACGTCTTATTATTGATCGATCGTTTCTCCCCCAATAAAAAATCACACTTTATTTGAAATCAAGGCCATAGCCTAATACTGTGAGCATTCTGTACATGTCCTTCAAAGCGATGTGTACCGTCGAGCGTAATAGTATTCACAGAGTCGTTAAGCGTTGGAACAAGCTATATTAGTATTCTGCCTATACACTGTATTTCTCAAAAGCTTATCGAAGTGTGTGATTTTTGTGACTCATGAGAAGCAAATAGACCACAATATTTCAGCCTTTTTTATTCCATAAAGTGCAACCGAAAGTCGGCGGTAGTTGTAGTAAGTGTAAGATAAGCAGTAGAATATATTAGACATAGAAAATGTACTTTTACGAACTTGCTTCAAAACCTTTGGATTTATTCTTTCCCTTTCATAAAAGGAATTATGGTTAGAAAAAGCGTACAGCTTTTATTTTGATATGTAAAAGCTACAGCCTAACGAGAATGCCCTGAGCACGCGTCATTTAACCGATGTAAATGGCCAGACTAGTAGTAATTTCAAGCTGTCGTTATGGTTGCGTATGTCACGCACCAGGATGCGATTGTAGACTAACGTTAGACTGCAAAGTCGCAGTTGCAACACATTTGTTTCTTAAACTGGTGGAGCTACTGAGAGAATTTCTTAGGAATAGAAACAACCGAGTTTATTAAACCATTTGCCGCTAAGCTAAACCCACTGCCAGTAAGTATATCACTTAACAATACAGGAAGCCATGGATCTGCACATGACGTAAGGGAAATGTAATGTTTTCTTTTGCTATAGAGTTTCAGAGTGAAAAGATCTTCCCACCTTAGTTACAACTGCTGTACACTCAATTCATGTCAGTTATCATCAGGGCAATTAGTAATCTCGAAGAGGATATTTACTCAAGAAAATCATAAATGATATCTTTGCAGTGCGTTCGGCGCGGTAGTATATTTAACCGTATATTCCATCGCTCAGGTGACTTTGTACAGTATCTAGGAACGGTTGTGACGGATGTGTTGAACGGTTACTCTTAAGTAACACAGAGACATTCATTAATCATTCTCAATGAATTGCAAGGTTCCATTCCCAGTGATGAATATGCAATATTTGAAAACAAATAGTAGCAGTACACAAGGTATCAAACAGCTGCTATTAAGAAAGATGTCTTTTTGTATTGAAGTTTCATTTAACGTTGGAAGCATTTTACTATAACTGAGGATTAATACGGAAGAAATATAATAACAATTACAGAGACTACCGTTCGAAGATTTTTACCCTCTGCGAAAGGAATACTTTACTGCTAATAGAAGTCGCTTGTTAATTGATCAGTGTATGAAAGTGATAGGAATAGATTTAATACTTCAAGTCAAGTATGGAGAATCAAGAAGACGATAATGCCTCTCGGCGGAGCGCGTATGCTTCTTCTAAAAGGTAAGCGTAGTCCATTAATTAGAGATATGAATGTATAAAAAGTACAAAAGAACGCACTTGTACTTTTTATATGTGTTATTAGAACTTTCAAATAATTTGAGCAGAAGACAACTCATACCCAGTTTTGTAAATTACATGTAACTTTAGCTCATTTGATCTTCTGTGGTCAATCCTACTGTTTGAGGTCCAGTCACCACTTGCAAGCTTGTGAAATACTCTGTCAGTCGGAAGTTCAGTTTCACCGATAAAAGAACGCACTTGGGGAAGTAGATGTCACAAATGGGCAGTTATTAGGCCTTAAAGTGTTTTAAAGTGTCAAGAAGTCCCCTGGGGAGAACAGTCCCAAACTTATCACAACGTTATAAATGTATATTTTCACTGCTGTAGTTTTGAATGATCTTCTAAAAGTTTTGAACTCCTTTGCTGATTCTTTATGGCTTCCAGATACATCTATTTGAGCCCATTAAGGTAATAATAGCCTTCTTCATTTATAGTCCAGACAATGATATTTTGTGTGTGTGCGTGTCAATAAGAAAATGTTTATTTGTGCGCGTAAATGTGTGCAGTCGCGCTCGTGTGGGTGGATTGCATATAATGGAACCAGGTCCAGGGCATGAACAAGGACCTTTGGAAAATATTTGCCCTACCTCTTCAAAAACCAGATCGATGTCCCTGCTGAAGGGGATACGTCTTGACCAGTCGCCAGACTAGACACTGGCTTGCATGGGTAATGAACACATTTGCAGAGGAGGGGAAAGATATGATACAATACATTACTGAAATGGTGATTTTTTATCTTCCATCAAGAGAAAAGTTAAACATATCTGAAAGCGGAAGATTGAACGTTTTTCCTGATTTTTGTTTTCAACTCCACAATGTACGAGCTTTGTACCTATGCTAGGATCGGGAGACTTAACATTGAATGTAAGCAACGTTTGATATTATAGATGGTGTTGCAAACACAATGCCTAGTAGAAAACGCAACTATCATTATTTGGAAATAACTCTAGACTTCTTGGTTTAAAATAAACTTCTCCGACGTTTTGCCATTCTGACACCTCAAACCGAAAGGATATTAGAAGTAAATTTGAAGGGTGGGGCTCTAAAGCTATATCTAATAACAGACTGAGATATGTGTAGGCCTACGAATAAATAAACGGAGTAAACGTTAATTGATATCAAATGGAAATTTAGTGTCACGGATATTGACATGTGATCTGTTTTCGCACTAACTCAACATCGCGATTACAAATCTAACAGGTTTCATTATTGATAAAATGTCGAATAAAGTGAAAGTTAAGAGAGAGTGGGATTGGTAAACTTCTATTGACATATGTCATGTCATAGAGAGTACTAACGAAGAACATGCAAGTATTAATAGCCCACAATATGGAAGTTGGGTTTTGACAAAGTTAAGAGCGAAGTGGTATTCACCACGCACAGTCCATTTTTCCGTATAAATTCTTCCCGATCCTGAGAAAGATAGCTAATGGGTGCTTTCAAAACCAAATATTTTCAAGTTGTTAGCTATGTAATTATGGTTATTATATGCCCTTCGAGATGTGATCCCCATTTTACATGAAACTAATTTTTATCCTCTTTCCAGTTAGCAAACTTATATGTACCCCTTATTGGTAAACCCATAAGCGGCCCATTAAATTTTGCAACGGGATTAATAAAGGGTCATATGTAGGTACTCTGCATACATGGGGTATTTAATGTGATTGACCCATACGTTTCCGTCCTTTAAGCTGTTTGAATTGGGTATAGAAATATTCCGTATGGGTAATGTGGGTCGTATGTGACAACCCATGCTTGTCTCTTATAAATCCACAGTGCAAATTAAACCATATGGTGCCCTGAAGAGCCAAGCGATTGGACCCAAAATGGTCCCACATACCGGAATGTTAAATGGGAATTACCTACTGCAATTCCTGTCTTGAAAAAGACAGTTCAGAAAAGTTCAGAGGCGTATAGTCAGACCCTCACTGGCCGTGGTTAAGAAACAGCAAGGAATCGACATGTCGTGACGTTGCCTCTTGAAAAAGCAACACAGGCACCCCAGCAGATCAAAGGCGGTGTGGGGTGTAACTGGTACCTGAGGTTGATCCATGATCTGTGCCCTCAAATGATCTATACTTTTATTGTATTCAATTGTAAAATCAATTGACACATGTTATACTGACATGTATTTTAACAGATCTGTTACTGTCCGTCAATTAATCATATGTGAAATACAAAAAGTGTGCGTGTAGTGAGTGTCATTTACTCCCTGAAGAGAAAAGAGGTAATCAGACAAAGAAAGAGGATGCGACAAAAAACTTGGACAGTTTCATTGTGGAATTTGAGAATCCTGAAACGAATACAATTCCGGGTAGAGGGTAAGCGCACTACACGCACGCTTCTTCTTCCGATTGTTTGGAGACATGGACCCCCGGGGCCAAGGCACATACATTGCCCTCCAGTAGACCCGTTGCTATGCAGCTACCAAAGCTGTTCTTATAATTTGCAAGCATATTTTTTGTAAATGTATATTTTTCAATAAGATGGTATAATCAAATCAAAACCCCAAGCGAACACGTTGGAAGTCTTTATCAGCCTGGGCGTTCTAACAATCCCCTAACCTTGTACAGAATTATGAAGAAATAGTCGGTCCCCTTAGTTAAACATCTTATTTATCTTGACCTTTCTAACAGAGGTAGCTTGATGTTTAATGTGAAAGCGAACATTTAAGGCGAATTACTCATTTTGATTTATTACACTAGTTACGTTGGAAAAGCGTTAGGAGTCTCCTGCCCGTGTAATTGAGCGCGAACATAAGTGTCCAGCCTCTAAGCGCCGCTCACATTTCCTGCAGTACAAAAGTTTCTACAACCACACCACCCAAAGACTATCATATCATTTACTCAATTAACTTCTCTGAATGCAGCTTTGGGAAAACAGACTTTCAATAGATTACTTAGCAGGTAATCTTATGTCATGCAACTGAGGAAGGTTGTAGATGTGCTAGGGTTTGCGGATGCCGTAGTATGCACATGACAGAGTTGTTATAGATTTATTCTGCTCCTGTTTGGTTCGGGTACTGAACAGTCAGATAGTAATATTATGTTTCCAACTTTTCGTTTAACCGAACAGTTGAAACCCTGTTGATTATACATATCGAAACCAATTATATATTGGATGTTCTATGAGCAGTTCCAAATCTTGCGACTGACGATGGCAATCCACAGAAAATGATTGTTTCATGAAAAAGATGTCTTCTACCACAAGCGCATGTTGAGGGTAGTACTTATCTCCTTATCTGGCATGTTTATCGCATCCCTCATGTAAGCTAGCTTTAAGAATATTTTTCGTCTGTGACATAAGTATATACGAAACAGATTTTGATATGTTTAATTCGAGCTCTAAAGCTTGGGGAAAGTGTAACTTCAAATAGGTCGTTAGCATAACAATTCCCACTTGTGCCAATATATTACGCTAACACAAGAGCTTTATCAATGGTCCTTAATAACAAGTTAAACCATGAATGAAGAGAGTGTTATAAATCCTACATTCTGCTCCCTCTTTCCTTTAGTTACTGAACCCACCAAAGTCAGTTTAACTAATTTCGTTAACTCTTAAAGCTTGGGGAAAGTGTAACTTCAAATAGGTCGTTAGCATAACAATTCCCACTTGTGCCAATATATTACGCTAACACAAGAGCTTTATCAATGGTCCTTAATAACAAGTTAAACCATGAATGAAGACAGTGTTATAAATCCTACATTCTGCTCCCTCTTTGCTTTAGTTACTGAACCCACCAAAGTCAGTTTAACTTATTTCGTTAACTCCCCATAATCTGATAATGCACATGGACAAGTTTTGCAGAATGATAAATCAAGACATGTAAACCAACCTCACAAATGAACAGAATAATTGAATATCTTCGTTGAAGGACTGAAGAACTTTGTCATTCATTTTGTCTAAACGTAGTTAAAGCACGTATATCTTGCGTGCATGATGTTTCTATGCGGGGCATAGAAACGTCCATTGCAATAGCATTACAACAGAATTAAAACATTGAATGAACACTAACTTGAAACCAATACATGGCAGCACGGCAAGTGTAAGAGATAGAAGGTTTCTCTAGCAACTCGCTGGTGAGATTCGGAAATGAAATAGGAGTTTAAATACATTATGTGAATATTTGAAAGTGGAAGGGTATGAAACAGTCACAACTTCAAATTGATTAATGAACTTATTAGCTGTACCTCCCAGGACTTTGAAGGTTTTGTGTTCTGCTTTCGGTTTCCCATATTAATAGTCATATGGTTCTGTACATATAAAATAGGAATTGGTTGTAAATTTGAGTGTGCACTGAACTATGACAGACGCTTTTGTCTGCTTTGCATAGTTTTTGCTATGATCTCGTGGCATTTGAGCTACTTCGAATATGAATCTATCGAAGCACCACTTTTGCAACAATTAAATTATTTGGGACAATTGAGAGGGATACCTGAAATGCCAATGTTGATCCAAATGCGAATTACTCGAATTACCTCTTAGAAAACTAATCAAACAAGTTTATCAGAATGTCGAGGAAACTGTGTTTATTATGTGATTGATCCCATCAATTTATCTTGGTAACGTTGCATGTTCGACCTCTCACGTGGTGACATAAACAGCTGGTTCGGGAATTTGTAGGAATGAAACCCTAACAAAATTCTTTCTTTCTATTGAATATTCCAGCTTTTCCCTAGCAGAGCACCAGACGGGATGTAAATCAACTGCACCTTTCGTGATGTATCTTACATGAATAAAATTGATTTTGGCTTCTTTGTTCGGCTAACTACAATAATACATCAACAGAACCTTAATCAGTGAACTGTTGCTTGGATACCCGCTCCCTGCATAAATCAATGTATTTGTTAACATCAGGTCCATGCACAGTCGGTAAAAGCGGGAGGGGGGGGGGGGTTAGAGAGAGGGTTCAGCCTCCGATTAATAAAAGTGGATCCTAAAGGTATCATCAGCCCCCAATGTATGAAAATTGTGTCTCTAAGAAGTCACATGCAGCTGTGGATACCAGGCAAGTGCCGTTTCTGACTCTCTAGATGCTGTAAAGTCAATTTTTTGACCGATGCCTGATACTTTAGGGAAAAGGTTGAGTTTTTGTTCCGTTTCCCAGCAGGTGGGCCCACGTGCATGGAAAATGGTGTCCATGTAGAATGTACAGTCACAGTATTTGAACGTTCAGAACGGTTAACTCATATGCTATATTAGGGGACTTTCTTGTATGCTAGATTTACAAAAGCATTGACTAGCAATTGATCCGCATCTAATTGGGGGTACACTAGGATCAGAGCTTGCTAAGTCTCATTTCAACAGTCAACGCCATCCGTGTACATCAAATGGCAATCGTACCGACATTTCATATAATCGCTCACTGTACAACCCAAAAATACAAAGACATAATCGACGTATACTATATGCTAGAACGATAAGGATCTTTTATCTGTCCAATCTTCGAAGAGGAATTTCCCTTCCATGGAACTACAACTCGTAACAAACACACCCCAGTATCTTAGAACATTTTGTTATCCTTTGAATCTGCAACTTGATCTTAAAAGGAAGAGCAAAGGTATCCTATGACAAACTTATTTTTTAATCTTAGCAAGTTATCTTCAAACATGCTACAAGCCCGCCAAACGTGTCTCTGTATCCGTGTACGTTTTATGTATATAGTTTTACATGTAACGGATTTTTGCTGTGCAGCAACTAAACTTCAGTGGAACGGACTAAGAAGCAAAACAAAAATATATTGAAGGCTTGAGAAGTAATTGGCTAAAAGACCCCAAAGACTTTTCAAGCAGTCGCCACCATCATTTGGCGCGGAGCGAACAGAAAATTAGTTTGAAAAAGTATGACCTCCTGACAGTTAGATATGGAGTTGTCAGGCTTTTTAGGAGAATCGAAGTCGTTATTGGAAGCTCCCTCGGGCCGTTTAATTTTCACTTCAATGAAATAGACGAATTAACAGTATGGTCAGAAAATTAGTCTACCAAGTTAACAAACAGTAAGGCTACCATTGGATTCAGAAAAAAGCTTGTATGCGATTTCGAGTCATAAATGTACACCAAGAACGTACCTTTCTTTCAAGATGGAGAATTTCGGGGACTACTGACGCGTTGTGCGACTGAAGCTTCCCATCAGAGAACCTTGTTCCAAAAATGAAAGAACCATGCTACAAATGGCAGTAGTGTTGTATTGACCGATGCCCAGAAATGCCAGTTTCAGATTTCCCATGCTCCTAGGAACATTACGGGTCACATCGACATGTCTTGCTGACCGCTTAAAGTGGATGGAGTTGGGATGAAACCCATCCAGAATAAAAAGGAAACATTTTCCCTGGCACTATGGAAATGGCTATAGCAATGTACCTTCCTATAGTGAATCTATGAGAAAAACTTACTTTCGAGAACATGTTTTAAGGCAGTAACTACTCCTCAGGAAGGTTACACTTATATGATATTCAACAAAGCAGTGACAAACCATACGAATGCTTTGGCAGCACCGGTTGATTGCATTGGGTGTCTTATTAAATGCACTATTTTTAGATTGATGTTGAAATTATGCCAACAAATGATTGCGTGCAATCCATCTGGTATAGAAAATGACCGAAATTGTCACTTTTTTCACTAGCGAGAAATCCACATGAATGACAAATGGTTAGCGTTATATGATTTTTTTTTTCATCTAAATCGAAGAATGCCTAAAACACTGCTGTTTAATTGTAAGAGAATGAAATACCCCAAAATGCTGACTTTTAACCTGCATGCGTGGAGAAATGGACAGTCGTGAGAACAGCTTTCGTAAGTAAAATGTTGAAATAACCAAACTAGTTCATTTAGTCATAGTGTTTCTAGGAAAATAAAACGTTTTAATTTTGCACATAATCTGAACATCTTAACACTTTTCAAATGCATTTTCTTACGAAGTTTTGTGATTACATTGAAAAAACTGGGAACGGTGCTCAATGAACTTGACGCCTCTGTTATAGATGGGCAAGGATTATGACAAGGAGGATATGATACATACACTGTTAAAAATTTCTCTGTAAATTTACATAATTTTTATGGCAAATTTTTTTCCAACCAAATAATGTTTTTTTACAGCCAGACTGTAATCATGAAAAAACATTAAGTGTTTGTTTTTTCTTTACAGTTTTTGCATGTAAATTAGTTTACAAATGTCTACTGTAAAATCGAATTACAGAATTGTTCTGTTTTTTTTTACCTTAATTTTATGTGAATTTACAGCCTACTGTTTTCATTCTCGGCGTTTTAATATTTATTATAATATCGCTTTTTTTCCTTTCATATGTTATTACGTAACATACACTTCACCATTACGTAGATCAGGTATTTGCTTATCAACGTAAGGTGTCGTTACGAAGTTGTTTTCAATCAAAACACAATGAGGATGCTTTGTTGTCATATTGTTGTCAAGTAGACTGCTATCTCTAGGAACTTTGTAATTGGAAAGTCACATTTTTTGTACAATATAATAATTGTTTTTAAAATAAATATGACAAAGAATGCGAATACATTGGTTGCAAACATTTCCAGACAAGGTAAACAATAAGTTTATCACTTCGTGATTAAAAAACGCCAAAAAAGATATTATTCAAAGCAACAGCAATCCTTTTGTTAGGAAAATGCCTACAAAATAAGCTCCACCCATTTATGCAAAATGAGATATACGTCATAAAGTGGTAAATTTACAGACTCTTTCAAGTAAATTTGTGAAACGTTTTTAATTCGATCAAGTGCATGAGCGCCTGTGGCGATGAGTTGACATCAGTATACCAATTGTCAGTGCTCTGAAATAAGGGCCTTACAATTTCTTTTTACTTAAAAATGTGTGACAAAACACCAGTTGTATGATATTTATAACTAAGAACGTAATAACTAAGTATGCTTTTATAATAAATGTAAGTTACTTTTCAAATAGGGCCATAAATTTGCCAAAAATGTTTTCTTTTTTAACTGAGACTTCGCAGAACGATGCATGCTATATATTGAAAATTTTCTGGCTATTTCTTATTTGTTTGTTTGTTTGGGCTTATTTTTGTTTCTTTTTCAGCTTAAAAACAAAATGAATGTTTGTAAAATGACAGTATATTTATGTGAAATCAGAAAAATACAAAATACTGTTAAAATTTCTGTAAATTTACAGAAAAAGTTTTACAAAGAAGTAAAATTTGGTTAAAAAAGCAGACAGAAATGGTTTTTCAAATAAACAGAAAATACATGTTAAACAACCTTTCTTTATTGTAGCAATACAAAGTGTCTGTAAAGATACAGAAAATCTCTATTAAAAGTAAAATACAAAAAGTTTAAGTTAAAAAAAGTCTGTAAATTTACAGAAATTTTTAACAGTGTAGAAGATAAACGTCATTTAGTTTTGCTCACCTAGGCATTCTTAAAATCAAAAGGCCGCCATTTACTACTTCGAAGCATGTGAAATCATCAAGATATATATCCAAATATAGTTGGAATATGACAAGGAAATGATAGTAGCTGCATTGTTTCCTTACACTATTTTGCTTCAGTTGTTAAACTTCTGCTTTCATAGGCGCAGAATGTCAATATTGTAATAATGAACTGATAAAGTTGTAAAATTTATACGCTGCATATGTGCTATTCTAAGTAATACGCATTGCTAGGTAACGTAATATATAAATATAATGTATACGGGAACACACACCTACAGGTTATATGGTCTGGCAAGGTCAGTGTAATATGACAAAATACATAGGCCACTTCACTTTCGTTCTTCTGTTTGGCATGCACTTATATTAAATTGACTTTGGAGGGGAAGTTGTGAGTAACGCGCAAAGGAAGTACCGTCAGGGTCTTAACCACCGTTGAGTTTAAAACCACATGCATGAAAGGACAGGAGAGATTCCGCAATACGAAAACTATCACAACAAGCACGGCATTACGGTCTCCTGTGAGAACGCAGATTAGTTAGTAGTCGCGTCATATCATTGGGTCAGGCACGTTAAATCAGCATTTTCATTTGTTTATGACATCTTCCCATTGTTTTATTACGGTGGACATATTTATTTTAGGCAGAAATTAAGATCGTATCTGCCACGGTCATACTGCAGGGTGATAGGTGAGTGAGTTTGGTCTTAAAAAGCGGCCACTACAGTACTTAGCTGATGACGCTTTAAAATTGAAGAGTCACTTTACCATAAAAGGGAATCCGATGGCTACAATTAATTCACCACTTCATAAAACATGTTCACATGGTCTTGAGTACCCAAGGGGCAGCAGTCGGAAGGGGCCATGGAGTCTCCGAGTTGAACATGCACTACGTGCTTAGTGGTGGTGGAGCTCCACGTAGGCGGTGTTTGAACTGTCCCTTATTTTGCCCTGGTATGATTTCATGTTTATTCATTCTTAAGACCAGGTCACCCTACAGCGATATAGGATCCGATTTTGCTCCTATTTTCGTTAGTTTTAATTAATATCTCCCCAATCGTTGGTCGAAAAGAAACAAAAATATGCCAACCTGTGTAGATATATGAATTGTACCCCAAGACTACACGAAATTTTTATTTATACCAATTATTTCGTGACCTCACATCCGCAAACAGCAGTATCGCATACGCGTAGTCCGATAAAAGCTATTTATCAATGTGACGTCACGAAATAAGAAGTTTATATTTCATTTCCGTGGTCCTCTCATACTGCTCATATATACCCAGGATGTCAAATTTTTGGTTCTCTCCGACAATGGATGGAGGAAATTTTAACTAAAACTCAAAAATCGGACAGTAATCCGATCCGATCTTGCTGCTGTGTGACCCGGGCTTTATTGCTTTAAAGCTTACCATTGCCGCTTCCCCTTGCAAAAACGTGTAACCAACTTTATAAGGTCCCAACAGTACATACTTTCAGAATATGGAAGTTAATAAAAATGACCCGAATCTCAAATTTGTGGCAATGGTTACGTATCGAAATTTTGTGCTATGAATTAAAAAACGCCACAAATGGGCAAAATGGTGGCCACAGTCTTGTACAAAACTCCCTGAAACACCCATTCCCTCTCCCCCGTAGCAATGTTGAGTCGGAGGTTAAAATAACGGAGGCTCATTTTCTTTGTAACTCAATAGGTTAACATTACCACAATGCTTAGATTGAACGTACAGCGGAAGAATCAATTACAAAATGATTAATAAATCTAGTGAGAGTACACCCTTTAGAAATTGAATCATTCATATTAGTCGTCCTTTACTACCCAAGTACACGGACACTTACAAGGAGGGTCATATGCATACTCTGACGTTCCTAATTTCATGGCTGAAAGTGAAAGAAATTCACGCAAAGGAAATTTTTTGGGCTAAATAATTTCCGGGCGCTGTTCGAAACCGGGAGTTTCGGGAAGGGTTAAATCCCCTGTCTCTGAACCCCTGCAGGAATCCAGGGACAAACCCCTTTGGGATTCAGAGATCGAGGCTGCCAGGGGCTCTGATGTTTTAGGATATTTCTCGGTAAAAAATTCAATCTGATGAAAGGAGCATTCTTTGTGGGGGTGAAGATGGCGGAGGTTTTATCATACCCCTGGTTGAAACACTATTATTCGGCCACTTTGTAAAGTCTATTACAGATTTTTAGCCTTGTTACTGTGTTAACCAATTAAGTAATCTTTTGCTTTCCGTGGAAATAAGGGAGTTCGCGCCTACTCCTCTACGAAAACGATTTCGCGGGAATATCAAATTGTTAACGGGTCAGAAATTTGTAATGCAATATAGGCACTAAATTTAAAATAAATAGATGAATATGCCATACATGTACCCATCTTGTCTTGTACTAATGAGTCGATGAAAATATGGAACAGTTAGATTTGCCTAGTCTGTTCTCTGACATGTTCACGAAACAAACACTATTCATCTCCAAAATATGGTCTTACTGTTGTTTTTTGCGTTTGAACCGTTTAAAGGCGCACTCTAAATACTCCAAACACGGTAAAAAAATGTTACCCTCAAGCTCGGTTAGTTACTTTACCGAGATTTGGGTAAATTCTTATGTAACCGACTCTGGTAACTTTTTCTACCTTACTTGATATGAGCATTGGCATACGAAACCAACCTGGGTGTTAGCTTTCTCAACAGTTTTGAAGGGTATCTTTTACAACTTCCTGCTGCGGACTTCATGATCCAGTGGAGCGGCAACTCTCTGGTACAATGTTAAACTCTTGCACTTAAAAGTGATCTGCCTCCTCATAAAACTGCAACGAAAACATATTCCGAATTCCGATTACGTCACAGCACACCATTTTATTGACTTAGATTGCTAAAGTATTCGGCATACACTGTGATCAATATCATATAAGCGGTAGCGTATCGAAAACGCATTGTAGAAGGTGGATCGTGTCAATTCACATTGCAAAAGTAAATACAATGCCATGCTGTGACGTCATCCAGAATCCGGCATTAATTTTATTCGTTTTTTCATGAGAAGACAGAACTCTCCTTTTAAAGATTTATTTTTGCTTACTTGTTAAGGTTAGCATACGTGGGTATACATCGCGTGAATTAAAGTGTACCTCATTGTAGTGAATATCTCCGTTGAATTACCAACGTCATAGTTGCATGCATCCCTAATGTTAGTGATACTGGATTAGTGTTTAACTTTGATTTCATGCAAATATTAGATTCAAGTTCATTTTCTACTCATTTCCCATTTTATTCACGTCAACTGCTCATTTTATTCGGCTTGATGTTATTTATAATGGTAGTATTCCTTTTAAAGGGCTCTAAATTTAGGTAATTATTCAAACCGCACGTTGGTGCTTTCCATTATGTACTTAACAGTGCTTACTAGAAAATCTCTCTCCTATTAACCGGATGTGCCACTGCAGCTCTTTTGGAAATGTTGCTTTTATTCTAGCATACTGCCATCACCTTGATTCATGTGAACTACTATTTTTTTGAAAAGTAGCTATTTATAGGCTTGCGCATTTGACTGTAGGAACAGTCCATTTGAACCGATTTTGAAGGACAGTCTCATGAAAATAGTAAGCTGAATTTCATTTGTAATTTATTTGGAGAAAGGTTTCTAAAAGCGGGCTTTTTAAGATCTAAGTTTTGGATAACTGTTACATAATTATGACAACATGTCTTTAAGAAGATGTATTGAACGCGGAGTTATGACTGCTTATGAGACACGCACTGTCTGTGTGCTCATAAACCTGACTTTTAAAAATTCATCGATTATAAAATCGTAACTGCCTTGCAAAAAAACCCCTTTAACTCTTGGTGTCGAAGATTATTTTGTAATTTGACAGCCAGCGCGACGCAAATCCTCCTTCAGATGTGGATGAGTTTCTAACACGGATTTTTCTGTTCCTTGTGAAGCATTTTGATAAATTTTACTATGCATTTATTACTTGTAGAATGGTCCTTTCGTTCCTGAACATGTTAAAAGATTCAAAGCTTCGCTTTTTGTTGTCATTTTGTCACCTGCTTCTCATGCGTTTGTTATTGAATCACGACCGGACGGTGTGTTTTTGGTATAGTGAAAGTTTAACGTGGTATCTGGGATTGTAGAACACTAATGGACATGAAGCACTTAGACGCAGACTATATGAAAAATCGATACTATACCGTTGACGACTTTTAACCGGAATCAGGTGTGATTCCAAAAATGAAGACATATGAGTATGCGATGTACTCAACCATAAGACGCGCGACTAACTCCATTAGGTAATATTGTAGAAGCGAAGCCTTTAATGGCATATCCCCTGGAGAAGACTAGGGACAAATAATCCTTTCACGAATTTGATTTGAAAGGTACCAAGCATTCTAACTAAGACATTGACGCTTCCATTTTATGATTACGGTTTCGGAAATTTAAGAATTTGATACCATTACGCATTAGCTTTGGATGATTGACTTAGCGGCGTAAGCAGTTGGGGCATGGGGAATACTGCCCCCCCCCCCTCCCCGCGACCCAAAATCGGGAAGGGGAGAAAGGGAAGGAAAGAAAAGAAAAAGAGAAAAAGAGAGGAAAGAAGAGAAAAGGAAAAGAGAAAAAGGAGGGGAAGGAAAGGAAAGGCAGAAGAAAACGGAAGAGAAGAGGAAAGGAAATAAGATAAAAATGAGAAAAGAAAAAAGTGGGCCATCTGCATTCATGGAACACTGTTTTGGTCAATATATGAACATTCATTTAGAACAATATATGAACATTCATTTAGTCGCCTAAAGTTAACAAAATCATATCTGAGTTCCACTTTATCGGAGTAAAGACTTTCCTCTCTTGCTCTCATTTTTTGCCAGGTAGTCGGGAGGACTTTAGAAGAAATCATACTCAGATTTTCCACCAATATTTGAAGGAAGTGCAGATTCTTCAGTAATCCCCCAACTCTTTAAATTTAAGCTTTCTGCAATATAAGCTCCATATCAACAAATTATTGTTTCAAAAGGACAGAAACATCCCTGATACAGTGGTGTTTCCATTTGCAAGAAAAATCAGAAAACTCAGCTGCTACTTACAAGCCCGAGACATGCCACTTCCGGCTATTTGAGGGGCCGCGATTTTTCAAACTTTTTTGTACGCTCCGCGCCAACTGAAGATAGTCTTTCTAGCAAGACTTCATATTCTAGGCAGGAGAACCATTGGCCTACCGTACTCAAATGCTCTCATACACACCTGTCATCAGATACCATTCAACCCTGTCAGTTGTGTGGTCTTTGTAGATGGACTTTTTGGTTATTGAAGTGTAAAAAATTTATCAGTGTTCAGCCTTGCTGAGGTCCTATGAGTAGCTGTAATGTGAGAGCTCCGATTGAGTTGGTACATTTAATTCAACATTTTTTTTCTAAACTTGTCAATCTTTCTTTACGTAACAATGACAAAACCTTGGCAAAATAAGACAATCCCCGTATCCTGCATACTTATAGCTGTTGTATGAGTTAGTACTTCATGACCAGACACTTTTTCAAATTATGCACAAAACAGGTACAAGTCAGAACACCTCAAGATTCAAAATTTGAACCTCTTCCCGTAACTATTGGTTATGAAACTTGACTTATCATGCTAACTGTACGCATAGTCATGCTGTAGTGACCCAAATTAACTCTTTCATCCAGTAATTGATACTAACCAAATGAGCCCCTTTAAATGATTAGAGGGAGCTACCCAAGGGGTGTTGAGGACTACGACTGAATAATATGATGTGAAGTTCCATGGGTGTCTCTTTATTCCGACTAGGGTATTCCTACATCTCAGGATATTCCGAAAATTCCGAATTCAGGTTAATGTTGTCAGAAAGGTTACAAGGTTAAACAATAAACTCTCGCCCTAGCACTGCCCTCTATACACACAATCGAAAGAAAGAGACGTCAGACGTCGGAAAAACAAGACGTCGGATTGTCGGAAGACAGAACTGTGACCGCTAAAACAAGCACTGTGGGCAGTTTTTACAAACATGTTGTCGCCCACCTATTCCGTGTCTCAGTGCTTATTAAAACAGTAAGAATGAACTTTTTGTCAAAGACCTAATTCATTGATGACTCGCATTGTTCGAATTCTCCAACCTAAGTGTTTTCAGGGCACTGGCATCATCTTCTCTGACCCCTTTTCGGATGTCATTTGGACCACTCTTCGTTTACGTTAAGTCTAGAGTAATGAGACAGGACTACAGCAACGCAGGAAAATTATAAATTAAATTAGTGAAGTTTGCATGTTTCAAACTCCAACATATCACCAGTGGAAGAGGGGGTTGTGAAATTTCATTGTAGCGGTCCCCTTTTCCCCCTCAACCTCATAGCTACTCCATTGTTGGGCAACAGAGAGCTGTGGCAAGCCACTGAATTCGCAATAATTTTTCTAAATTTTGTATGCCTACTTGATATGCTTGGATTTTCGAACTAGTCAGAATTCTACGTCATACACCTGGTGTTCAAGAATCAGTTGATACACTTGTTTATTGACGCCAAATGTACAATATTTCGATTAACTTGGTTTAGCGAATTGATGAACCTTAAACACACACAAAACAGACTTGGCTTATCAATTGATAAAGTGGATTATGACACCAAATGCCCAAGAATTTGAAAAACCTGCAGTTCTTAGTTTCAAACTATTTCGGTTCATTGAATCATTGGACTTTTTGCGCCGTTGAAGACACCCCAAAATATTCTGGAAAATTAACAACCCCTGGGAAATCATCTTTTATTTACTTAACTTATGTTTTTCAGTTGAATTGTTATAAAAAAAATAGGTAACGAAAGGGACTATTCCACTGGAAATAAAATAAGTAACAACACATTGCCACGTGATTGAAATAAACCAATCATGGAAAAGTACGGGTGGGTACCTTCACTCATAATTCCCTTTATGAGGGCCAATGAGTGTAATTGTAATACAAAAAGGCACATTAATCCGTGAGACTTAGAACTATTAAATGAGACAGAAAATGCAGTGGATATCTTTAAGTTCGTGGCCTAAAGTAGAAAATGCCATATCGATATTTAAAGACTGCGATGTCTTGGGAGGGAATAATAACTACTTACCGTCATTATAATTGTCGACATGCAACATTCTGACATCCTCAGCCCCCACTCCCTTAAACTTACTTTGTTGATAGCAAGCAAGATGAAATTCAAACAACTTTTTAATTCCTTGTATTAAGAAGGTAGAACAATATCAACGGGTTTTTTATTATTGACAAATGCACTGCAGCGGAAGCGGTTGAGAAACATAGCCTCTCAAATTCCAAGAAGCGAGAACACTATTATGTCAAGCTCTCTTAAGCCATTATAACAGTCCAAATAAAATATGAGCTTCAACTGGTAGTTAAAATCATCTTACACCACTTGGAAGTAGTAAAGTAAACTGACCAATTCCATGAAGCTTAGAGATAAAAGTGAGTGTCTTTTTGTATGATTTGAAATTAGTAACTGAACACAACGGTGGCAGCAATACGGTTGTACTGAGGCCTCTAAGTATACAGAACAATGTAGCCTCAATAAATGCTTCATTAGGGAAGTGTTTGTACCATTTTGGAAAAGAATATTGCTTCCCTTGCTTTCAGTCACTATACAGTTTGTTTGTAGACCGGTAGCTGAGCCAGGGTTATGGAAGATGCAGTGTGTCAAATAAGGGAATCAAGATTTGAAGAAAAAAACCAGGCCCACAATTTCCTCGAGAGCGGACTATTAAACATTTTGTTTTGAAACTTTGGGCCGCCTCGTTATAAAAAAACTGACAAATAATATTGCGCAAGTAGGCCTAGTCAAACATAATTTAAGACCAACATGAAGGGGGCTAAATTCTCGAACTGAATCATTTATATAACAGGAAAGGAATTCTGCGTTTTAGGATCCGGTACCAAACTACTTGTAAAGATGTTTCACATAAAAACTCTTATTGTACAGAATGTGGTTCCAGCCTTTCAGTTAAGCCAAAGTCACACCCGTTTGACAGCAATCGGTGAAAGCTGCCATTCAATTACACCCTCGCACCTCCCCAAGACTTTCGGCTCCAGTTTGCAGTGTAGCACATTGTGTTGGTGTGTCGTAAAATTCCTTCTTACTTTACCAATTTTCTCCCTAGTTTCTGGGTGAAAACGTCTTGTATCCTGGCCGGTTGGAATTATTGTAGTGCGCCGCACTACAATATTGGCATTTACTGGCCGACTGACAATTTCTTTTGTGAAGCCTGTTATGGCCCACAACTCATTTCCCTGCGCGTACCGTAACTTAGTTCGTACAAATATCCATGCTCTACCCTTTAACAATAGCAGTAAGTGCAATCTGTGGCCGTCTTTAAACAAAAATCAACTTCAGAAAAGCAAATACCACACTTACAAGGCTGATTTAAGGAGTTAGCTTCATGAAAGAGCATTGCGGATAAATTTCCAGAAAACGCGATGTAATGTGGTTCGGCCTTTTCACACTGAAGTGATAAGCCTGGAGAATCAATCGCTGCTTCCAAATTGGCATACGTAACACGGCGCCATTGCGTCCACTATCGTTGAACAGTATCAAGACGTTATGTACAGTATCTTCATCTAGCTACTACGGAGCAGAGTATTGCCAATTCCCTGTACGGAACGAATTGGCTTTACTGCATTGGATTAAGCGACTTGTGCTGCAGTTCTATTATCATGCTTTATTTCAGTGGTAAAAGCAGAAGCTCTTTTGACAGCAGTCTGACCGAAACGTTTTGACAGCATGCATGTAGCATGCATTGCGAATTAACGAAACACGGATGTTAAAACACACAGCGTCAACACGTACAGTTATTCGGCCTTCCACGAGACAGTTGTCATATGCATGCAGCGGTGCAGTCAGAGAGCTTGAGAGGGCGTCATTATTTAACAAAAAGAACGGTGAAAGAGGAGTCGAGAACCGATAACACCATTTTAGGCAGGAGTAAACAACACAACAGAGCATAACGTATGGCTAAGTAGGCTACTCAGCACGAGTCCTTGAACGGCACTATGCTTCGTCCACTTCATTTTACTCCACACTAGACTGTATACGGAGTAGGTCCTACCGTTAAGCGCAGTACACGGTCTTGTTCAAGGACTACTCAGCACTTGCTTTACTGTTGGCAAATATGCTTCAAAATAAAGCTAGTGACTGACTATCACTAGCAGGTCCGGATTTACTCCATCACTGGTTACTCTTCTATGATTTCTTTATGCGTCCAGCCAAGGAGCTAGGAGACAAGTGGTCCATCTTTGTACTATCAAGAAATAGGGTTGAGAGGAGTGGCCAAAAAGAAACAACAGCCCCTCTTCCCGCCATGAACAAATCCTAAAGTTCAAATAAAAACTGGGCTACTGTACTAACTGAAAAGACATCTCTAACACGCACTACAATTCTGCGTATTTGCAAGCAAATGCAGTTCTAGTTGCACTTTGGCGTTCATCCAGCATTGAAACTTAATGAACGTAGATTTATTCATTCAGTAAGAGCGCCCTCTCTTATACGTGCACTGTACTCGGCTCTCATTCCAAGTATGTAGTTCAACAGAATGAAAACGAGAGCTTATTCCTATTTTATAAATTTTTAAAATTTTAAAATTTTAGAAACAAAAAAAAAAGACAAATTTAAAACATTAAAAATTTCTATACGGGCCACGATAAGATATATAAGTTCTTTGAAGCATTTCCTTCATTCAAAAACACACGATGCAGTCCAGAAAATATTTTCTGACCACTTGCAAGTCCACGTTTACTTTGAATAAAATATAGCTATTATATAGGTAGGCTCAGAACTGTGAAGAAATGAAGTTTGAAGTTATTGTCCGTAGCTGGACTGTGCCTGATTCAAGCGCATTAACCTTCCTCCCTGTATTACTATTAGGGGAAAAATATTTTATCAGCTGTTGTCTTTCCACAGATTGTTCTAAACATTTGAGATTGAAACCTCGCAACGGAATTTTAGCTACGCTTTTTTCAAGGTGCGGTCAACGTAACCTCACATTCGTACTGCTTCATAAATATTGAAAAATAAACTGTGCTCTTTGCTGAAATGAGACTTTTGGCATAGCAACATGACTTCTTTGTGCTACATGTTAGGGCAAATTTACTGGTCTCTCCATCAATAAGCAATCCTTAAACTTGTTTTAGTACACATTAGTCATGGTAATTGTGTTGGTCACTCGTGTTTGCGCATTTATATAATACCGTATCTATATCTACGGCATGGCAGATTTCGTCAAATATGTCGTCCTTTAATAGCAACTGTAAAATTCACGCCAACACAATGCATATGGACTACTACAAAAGACGGACAATTCCCTTTCAGATGTTTAAACATGACATTTACCTAGAGATTTCGCCTTTGGTCAATTCAGACACGTTACAATTGAATATTAACTGCAGGAAAGCTTAGTTAAAGGGTAATTTTTCATGATCTGCAGATTTTATCTAAAATTTTGCGAACGTGTTTCATAAAAAAAAAATTCAATTAAAAATTGTGAAAAGTAAAGATAAATTGAAGATTATTTAGAAACATGATTTATGTTCAGGGAATCACAGTTCAGTCTTACATTAAAAGTTCAGTAATGTATTTTTACGTTTGAATAAAAATTCATTTTGCTGTATTGTCTGTATGTTTTATGCTTTTTTTTAGCTGTATTTCCTGAACATTTTGTTATATAGATACAGTGGGGTATCCAGGACAGGGAGGGGGCATCCAAATTTTCCAAATTTTGTTTACATTACTTTGCTAGGAAAGTAGTTTTGCGGTGCGCAAAGAGCGCCCAATTTTTTTCCTTTTGAAGATATATTTTAATAAAATATAGAGCTTGTAGGTTACTACAAAAATTTTAGAGTTTGGGGTTTCCTGTAACTTGACGAAATTTAAAATGTGTGAAAGCTCGTATTAGCAAATTTGAGATTGCACTGCGATTTAACTTTGAGATCATCGTTGCTTACGTGCGTATTCTTACCCAGCTTGGAGGATTCAGAGTCCCCAACGAGATTTTAAAAGCTTCCGAAACTTTATCGCCATTTAAGACAATTATTACAAAATCAACCACTTAAAGTGGAGAGAATTTTGAATTTTATGCAAACAACTTTACATCAGGAAAACAGCACTGTAGTTGGCCGACATGCTGCAGTCTGGCAATGTTGCCGATCTTCTTTTTATGAGCCATTTATAAGGGAGCCCTTGTGCAATATTGCTGCAAGTGAAGCGGGCGAAAATATGGGGGCTTTTAAAAAAAGAAATTGCAAGTATTGTATCGGAAAGAATATGGAATTTTGTGAAGGAAAATTTCAAAACAGCACTGCAGCACTGTATTTGACTGGCGTAACATATTGCATGTTTCTGTTTTGTTTTTGTTTTTTTTCGCGGGTGGTCCCAAATTGACGTTCATCAATGTACAACGTCCTGTCCATATTAATTTAAACAAAGAGAGTCAATCATGAGCTCGAAACGAGGCGTCGAAGGTTGGTGATTCTGATTTCGCGTCCCCATATGTGGAAAGTTTGGGATAAAACATTAGAAATAGTATAATTGTACCTTAACTTTCATAACTTTGTTACTGTAAGCTTTTGTCGTTCTCTCTGGAAAATGGAGAGACAAGCATACGTCCATCGGAAATTGCGAAATATGCCGCCGGTCCACGTCCCTCATGATGAAAACCCATCCTATATGAAAATCGTTACCTCTAAATCTCGCAACTCGCGGAATCGGTTTGTGCGCCTGCACGCGAAAATGATATAACATAATTGAGTTTGAAGGTTTTATCTTCTTTCCCAAACTCGATGTCAAAATGACGAGGATTTTCTCTGTCCACTCAAACTGAATGTTTTAAGGAAAGATATGTAAATTTTTTTATTCAAATTAATTTGACTGATTTGACCGAACTTATTTGACCGATGACACTCGGCAAGGATTATGGCAAGCTTTGTTTGCTGTTATGGGCCAAAACACCCTAAAATCTCTGTTTCTAATAGAAAGCCACAAAATACCTCTTTCTTAACTGGAAACTGAGGAGACTTCTTTTCAAGATATGAAAATGAGACTTCTAACAGTTGAAAGGGAACCGTTTAAGGGAATCAAACCACAAGTGAAATGTGTTGACTTGTTACATGTTTAGGCAAGAGGCGTTCAGTTTATAAGAAAATGCACCATACACCATATTTTCATTGTGATTCCCACAATTAAGTAAGTGCACTGAACACATATGCGCTAAACATTCCTGTATAGGTAAAGTTATGCCTTTATCGGCAGCCATGAATGAACAATGAATGAAAATCTTTTATGGAAAGGATCCTTATTAATTTGCTATGATAGTGTTCAGTAAAGTTGGTAGTTAGTAACCTTAACGCCAAGTGTAGAGTGAAGAACGTCAAATAGGTTTTGCGAACGAGAACTGTACGTTACGCAGGCTTTTCGTGTGTTCTCACTCACGGTTGAATTTTAGAAATTTGTCACATGATTTCGTTCACTACTTCTCTCAAAAAATACAATGTAATCCGACGTGCTGACTAAAGTTGCCAGAGGTCCTGTGGTGCAATGTTTGTAACACAGTTACACAGATGTCTTTTACAACGGGCAATTTGAGTAGAGAAACATTAAAAGCCTCAAAATTTTATGACGTTTTATGCTACCTCTGTAGAGACATGAATTGTGGAAAAATTAATAGAAAAGATAAAGAAGTAAAATGTAAGTTTTCATTTCAAAGAAAAGAAGGCTAGAATCAAAATTAAAAAATTACAAAAAAAAAAAGAAAAAAACTGTTAAATACTTAACCACGTATCCAAATATATATATAAAGACATCAAAAAATAATTTTTTGTTTTTAGACTGAGAAAAAAATTGTTTTAAGAAAACAAATCATTTTTGCTTTTAGAGAAGAAAAAAATTGTTTTGAGAGAAAAAAACTATTTTTTGAAAAAAATTGTTTTTAGAGAAAATAGATGGTTTTACGCTCATTTTTCTTTTTTTTCACGACCGCAGAAGTCTTCCGTAGTATCGCCAACAATTTAAGACCAGATGCAATAAAACCCGAAACGACCGGCTAACTGAAATGAAAGAATTCATTTAGTCCCTCTCTTAAAAAGGCATGGTATGCAAATAAGACATAGATACAGAAGTCTAACGTTTTAACAAACAGTTTGGAAGTTGCCTCAAGTTTTCAGAAATAGCCAGATCATGGGTTCTTGCTTCGATTTCTAAGCTACTTATAACCAAAATTATATTTTAAGCGTCACCATTCTACATGGGCGTCCGGAAGGGGGGCAAGGGGGCACTTGCCCCCACCCCCACCCCCTCCAGGGGAAATCAAACTTGTGAAAAATTAATTAAAACTTGAAATTAAAAAATTAAAAATAAATCATCAAAATGTCTTCACTCACAGCGTCAGTTTCTACTTGTGAAATATGCGGACATTTGACCAGGAACAAACAAAAGAGAAGATGGTATGCTGAATAGTGAAATCGTAATTTGGGGACCATCATTCGTGATATCTATTTGAAATTTGTAATTGTAAAAACTATGCCAAAATTGTACTAGTTGTCAGGTATGTAGTGTGCATATGGCATCCGACTATTGATGAATGCGTTGGTCTTGGTTTGGTCCCGTGCTGATCTCAAGTGGCGACGCGTGGATGTAACTGGGATATACAAGGTGAATATGGTGAATATGGGTAGGGGGGTATGATTCATAATTGGGTAACGGATAAAGGCCTTTATAAGCTGTTTGACAGTTGTAAGTTTTATCGTGTATAGGTGTGCGAGGCCGTGACCGAGAGGCAGAATTCCCCTCAACAATTTTTTACATTGAAAATTCTAAAAATCTAAAAATTACAGGCATGGAATTCCTATTTCAGGGCTGGGTACATGCAGCTTATAGCAATCGCCAAGTGTCGTTTCCGGCCATCTGGAGGGTTTGTAAGGCCCAAATTTTCTGCGGACGCACATACCATTCTAGGAAGGAATGTTATTTTCTTGACGGCTGGCAATGCTGTTACAGGACAGATACGGTAAAAAAATCAGGCCTACTGTAACCATAGCAGACGAAAAATACAATTTTGTGTGTATTTTCTAATGCCGTATAAGCATAATAGAAGTGACAAAAACGAAGAAAGAAGCAGTGTCACCTTGAGTGCACAAACCTTATTTCAAAGCGTCTCATCTCCATCCAAAATAATTGCTACGTGGTAGAACCGCGACGGGTTCTTTACCGCTGGGCTGCTACATCATTTCCTCTGAATTCATCACTGACACTAAACGCATCCCAGCCAACATGCCCAGCTGGGCCCCAACTGGGTTTCAGCTGGGCTACTTGCTGGGCCCCAGCTGGGGCCCATCCGTGTTTGTCAGGTGTTCCGACGTGGGGCCCAACTAGGCTAGCCTTTCCCAGCTGAAGCCCAGCTGTGCCACGCTTCAATAACTGAAGCCTAGCTGGGCTTCAGCTGAGAAAGGCTAGCCCAGTTGGGCCCCACGTGGGAACACCTGACAAACACGGATGGGCCCCAGCTGGGGCCCAGCAAGTATCCCAGCTGAAACCCAGTTGGGGCCCAGCTGGGCATGTTGGCTGGGATTCTCCTTCAGTAAGTCGGTAGAGCAAACCTTGCTGATGGTACTATGCTCTATGCACTCTAAAATCAAAAGAGTGAACTTAGTCACTCTTTGATAGGGTGAAAAGTGTGAATTCACTCCATTAGAGTAATAATTCACTCCAAGAAGTTTAAAATCACTCCAAAAAGAGTGAAATTCCCTTAAAACGAGCGAAGTTTCACTCTTGATGGAGTGCCCACAGTGATCACTCTTAAAAAAAGAGCGATCATTGCAGGCACTGGTGGAAGAGTGAGTCCCTCTTCCTCTAGTTAATTTCACTCTTTTTGGAGTGAGTTTCACTCCTTCTGGAGTAAATTATCACTCTAATGGAGTGAATTTACATTTGTCACTCTACCAAAGAGTGATTAAGTTCACTCTTTTGATTTTAGAGTGAAGCGATTAAACCAAGTTGAGACGTAAAGCCCAATCTAATTAAGTTCTGCAGCTTGGGTAAATGGCGGTCCACCACGCGACTCAATTGAGAAGAAATTGAGATCCAACATGAAAACTGAATTTTAAGAAAAAAAAATAAAAACAACGAATGTACCAGTCATAGTCTTCAATCTTTCGAGATGCATGTGGACAAAATTTGTTGTAAAGGTTACATAATTACATAGTTTTAGTCCCCAGTCGTGTCCACTTCAGGCGGGCACGACTCGGGTATCTATTGCCAATCTTACTTGATCACTTAGGAAAACTTATTGTGAATAACCAGAGTGATGCATGTGTTGTTCCATCATGAACCACATATCCTTGTAATGACTGTTAAAAAGCTAAATTGATTAGGAGTTTACTAAGAGGAATTATGACTCATCCATCATTGGACTTTGTACAATTGGAAATTGAGGAATAGGGGTTTAAACGCGGGAAGTCTGGCTCACACATTCTTAATTCACAAATATATCTTACTGGAAAGATGAACAAAATTCCAGGTCAATGAATGGAGGTTTTGATCACTGAAATCATAATCGCGCATATGATGCGTCAATACGTCTCCAGGTTTTTCAATCATGAAAAGCCACGTTCCCTTCAAAATAGCCTCATCACCAAAGAATACAATTGGTTGGAATATCGCTGATGAAAGCCTACAGTTTAACTAAACCGCGAAGAAGCTTATCGCACGCATTCGGTTAATTACTTTGTATAGAAAGAAATAGACGGATAGGCAAACTGGAAAATTAGAATAGACGAGAGAACGGGGATTTATGTGACACTTCTTTACCTACAAGTAGTCCTAACATCCCCCAACTGTCAAAACTACCCCCTAACCCAATAGAGTTTAATACAAACATTGTATGATCAGTCGTCTGGCTTTTGTTAAAAGAAAAAAGCAGTCGGCGGCCCAAACTTGTTTTGAAGCGGCAGCTTAATCTAACGACTTGCTTCCTTTTCTCCTCAAAGTATCTTGTATAGTATGTTAGCACTTAAATACTGCGTATTCAAGGTAAAGCAAGTAGTTACTCTGTTTGAGAAGAAATTGTCACATGACTCTGAAGAGCCAATCATGGAACAGGACAGTATATTACTTCAAATAGGGAGACTGCTTTTGCCCCTCGCGTAAAGTATACCGCCCTCCATCCAGGTCGCCATCTTCATCATGCAAACAGAGTGATAACAAATATGGCCGAAGGTCGAAAATAATCAAGAGCCTCTACTCTAAATAGGAAAATAAATGCTGGAAAGAATGTTTTCTCTTTTGCTGCGAAAGGAACTTTTGGTTATTTGCATTACGTCAGACTTGGTAAGTGAAGTTCAGTGCAGATGGGTTTAAATGCCTCCAGTTTGGCCTTTAAACCTGAGTAATCGTTACGCCTCGGGTGAGTTTATTTTGAGAGATATTTACCAATTTCTGTCAGATCCAGGTGATGTCAAGACATTTACAGCTGATGTGAATGCTGTAAGAAGCTGGTGCCATAACAGCTGGTCAAAGGAAATGGTAGAGAATTAGGTAGAATTTCTTTAAAAATTTAAGTCTTAAGTTGTGTGTCTTTAATAAATAAGGGACAAGGTGTTTGGTAACGTTCAAGCTCAGAGGGGGAGGGGCAGTCCCCATGTACCCGGCAATCAAAATCTAAGTTAAAATATGCCTACAGTTCTTGTACCTACCATTTTTATGAGGATGAAATGTAGGATTATGTGGACGTGTTGCGGGTATTTAATTTCTCTCTGATAGTTATTTTCTGTCCAAATAAAAATGAACGGAAACTTTTAATTTTCTCCTTCTCGGGAGTATTTTTGAGACTTGATATTAAAACGTTCAGCTGCTCTCAGAGTTTACGACGAGTGGTTTATGCGGTAGGCTGAGTTTGCTCTCATGTGAAACCATGCGATGTCGTGTCATATACCTCTCTCTTTAAGGCCAATGCCAAACAAAGATAATATAAATCAGTCTTCAACTTTGCCCTTGTCTGGTAAATTGTCAACTGATAGGTGTTTTAGAAATTTTCTATCCATTCTGAAACTGGATAGTAATTTTCGGTGGGAGTTCTTAAATTATGTTTCAAAGCATTTTGCGGTTTTATCACTAATAGTAAGAGGATATTTTGGTTTCAATTATACTTGTCTCATTAGCTGCTTCAGTGACAGGCTAATCTCGAAAACGAAATGGGCTGAATTTGCTTGAACGCTCATATTAGCTTAAATGAAATGATTTCGTTAATCATTGCAAGGCCCACGTGTTCCAAGGGGAGTCAGTCCCATTAAAACACATTAGAACAAATTTATGAACAGATTGCAACATCTTAGTAAACTTAGATGTTTTCAACAAACTTTTAAGCTGTGAAAGTTTAACATGTGGGCACTTATATCAATTTATGATTTTCAAATCCTCAAGGATTAGAAGTTCGTTGGTAAAATTTTACGACCGCTCGACATATATTGAAGAAGGGCCCTTGCGACATTCTAATAGGTATTGTTCGATGATGTTATACTAGCAGTGTCCCGTTCAGTTTTTTCAATACTTTTCTGAACTTTCAAGGTTACAGGTCCTGTAAACATTTCACCTAAATTTCACGCAATTTTTTTTTCCTGTATAAAGTTTGCTCTATACAGGGCTTAATGTTAACTGCAGCCATATCATGCACAGGTTCCGACCGTGATCGTCTAATTCCAGAAAATCGGTTGGTTATGAAGCTGGAGACGCCCGCACCTAACAGACTGAACGTTAATACCTCAAGTTAAAGTCAAATTTTAAAATATATATATATATATATATATATATATATATATATATATATATATATATATATATATATATATATATATATATATATATATAAATCAAATTGGTAAAGCTGGAAAATCTGGCTGAGGTGAAAAAACGATGTTGACTCCACCGGGATTCGAACTCGGGACCTCCCGCTTTCTAGTGCGGACGCTCTAACCACTGAGCCATGAAGCCAAGTTGGTTTGGCCTTTGTTCAAATAACAGATGAAGCAACTCGCAATTCACCTCCTGAGCAGGCGTCTAATTTTTTGGAACAGCACTAGTTCTCGTTTGACGCAAGCCCTAACCAAAGATCAAAGTTGATGCCTTCCAGCTGAACACAATTGTTTATTCGCCAGCGGATCTCCGAAGAGATACAGGAACCTGTGAAAGCAGAGATGAAGTGAAAATAAACGCTGACGACAACTGCGTGGAATATATAAATCAAATTGGTAAAGCTGGAAAATCTGGCTGAGGTGAAAAAACGAACTCGGGACCTCCCGCTTTCTAGTGCGGACGCTCTAACCACTGAGCCATGAAGCCAAGTTGGTTTGGCCTTTGTTCAAATAACAGATGAAGCAACTCGCAATTCACCTCCTGAGCAGGCGTCTAATTTTTTGGAACAGCACTAGTTCTCGTTTGACGCAAGCCCTAAGCAAAGATCAAAGTTGATGCCATCCAGCTGAACACAATTGTTTATTCGCCAGCGGATCTCCGAAGAGATACATATACATATATATATATATATATATATATATATATATATATATATATATATATATATATATATACATATATATATATATATATATATATATATATATATATATATATATATATATATATATTTTAAAATTTGACTTTAACTTATATATATATATATATTAAACGGTATAAATAATGAATTTTACAAGTCTGTCTCTCATATTGATAGGCCATTCGCGAGACGAGATATAAAATGTTGAAATTTATTTACTCGAATTGAAATTGTACATTGCCCAATAATTTCTGAGGTCATTGTTGTACTACTAAAATTACAATGTTTTGTAATTCTTTGTTTTCCTGAAAGTTTTTTCTTTCTTTTTTAAGATCTCAAAAATACGTACTTTAGTAACACAAATTTAACTATAAAAGGTAGCATATGAGGCACCATGTTGCATGTAAGAAAACCCAATTACTCTAATAATTACAAAGTGAAGGATTGTCTCCCAAAGCCCCCTCACACTCTTAAAACGTTGGGTAAAATATCCGTTGGTTAAAGAAGTTTATGACCCAGCCAACATGCCCAGCTGGGCCCCAACTGGGTTTCAGCTGGGCTACTTGCTGGACCCCAGCTGGGGCCCATCCGTGTTTGTCAGGTGTTCCCACGTGGGGCCAAACTGGGCTAGCCTTTCCCAGCTGAAGCCCACGTATACTTCAGTTATTGAAGCTGGGCGATTATCATTCGAAAGATTTCGGCCTAACAAGAAACCTGTCTCATAACCATGATAACAGTGTATGAGAGCTGTGTCCTGGGCATGACGTTAAACTGCATCCAGGGTGTGGCTTCTGTTCTGTTCAGCCAGTCTAGAGCAGGGCCACAAATGTTTGCCCTTTAGAGGGCGTACTTGTCCATTTGGGACGTTTAGCTCCTTAAGGGAGCAGAACTCCTCCGGGAGTAAATGTTTGGTTTTCGCCAATTGCCTCTTCGCCAGAGAGTCGAGGGGACTTTTAGAAAAAAGTGTATGAGAGCTACGGAACAGCTAATTCTCATGCTGCCCTTGTGTTCATATTTATGCATTGATGAAACTACAAGACTTCGTCACTTCATTTACACACATCATTTTACAGTGCCTTTTAAAAATGATAGTTATGGACGTACTTATACGAAACTCAGTGACAAACCAAATAGGTTATTAAGCCAGGGTTTTTAAACTGGGACCGATGGGTTGCCATAACCATGGAACTGCAGTGGCAGTTCCCTGCCATAACCTACAACCTAACATGTAAAGAAAGCACCAACGGTTAAGGAAAAGATGATTAACATATAACCAACATTTGGTTAATGCATTTGCCCAACAGCTTAATAAAAGAAGTGCCAACAAGTGGGCATGTTTTTAAATGCTAATTTACCAAACAGTTGGGTAATCTCCTGCCCAACAGTTGGGTTCAGACTTTACCAAATTTGGTTGGATAAAGTTTTGCCCAACTGTTTAGGTTGTTGAATAGATGCCCAGTGTTGGTCAAAAAGTTGGGCAAAATTTGCCCACTTTTTTTAAGAGTGCAGTAATGCCTGCAATGACTTTATAAAAAATAGGCAATGTTAATCAAATTCAAAATGTTAGATCAAAAGGTATAGCATCTGTGGCACCAATTGCATTTAAAGACTCATACCTTTTCAAGAATTCTCAAAAGGAAAGGGCCCGTCCCTTAGACTCTTTCCCCGGCAGGCATAGACGTATGGGACGGAGGGAGGGGACGGTGTTCAGGTGCTGTAAGCAACTGTTTGACAAACAAAGGATATAAAATCATTTTAAGTACCTAGGGAGCTCAGGCAGTCACAGAGACATATGTCATCCATTCAGCGGATTTTGAATTGAGTTAACAGTCACAAAAGCGAAACATTACATATTTTCGATTCCGTTGTAAAGTTTCCCCGAAAAGATTGAAGACCATTTAATTTAATTGAAGAGGTATATTTTATTTGGGAAATTTCTGATCTTTTAGCACGTTGCCCCTTTTTTACAATTGTAAAACAAGCTAAACATTCGTACCTCTTAGATTCTGTTTACAAGGGTTGAAACCGCA
This sequence comes from Holothuria scabra, assembly GCA_037179385.1. Classification (NCBI taxonomy): domain Eukaryota; kingdom Metazoa; phylum Echinodermata; class Holothuroidea; order Aspidochirotida; family Holothuriidae; genus Holothuria; species Holothuria scabra. The sequence goes on from CM074185.1 coordinate 49,291,783, forward strand.
ATTTTCGGCCGTCTGTAGTGTGGCGATTTTTCAAAAATTTCTCCACCCTGCGTGCCAACCAATGGTGGCCCTCCGCTTAGATAGCCTTTGGGGCTAAATTTTATTATTTTGGCGGAGAAAGTTCTTTTTTTTTACTCTCTGATCACTTTGCAGTTTGCGAACTTATTTTGAAGTGAGCATTTGACTGCAAAAGACAAAAGAACACTGCTTACTTTAGAGTCGTCGTTTAGGCCTGAGAAACGATATTTTCGGCCGTCGGCTGGGTCATATCTTCTGAACGCTCAGGCAAGCCGATGGCTTAGATAGTGTTGTGGCAGAATCACCTTTAGTGGGCCCGAAACTCCCAAACTGGAATGCTCAAGTTTGCCTTTGCTGCACTTGATAGACTTTTATTCTAACTCCCAAATGTGCAAATTTAGAAACCAATTTTACTTCAAAAGGTGGTACACCTAGCATTACACTGCGTGTAAAGACACGAAATTTTCAGCTTTGTCTCAATTAACCACCACAATTCAGCTTTTTTCAAATGAGGGTCCAGCTCTCTTTAAACCCCTCCGTCAGGCGGGTGATTACGCAAGAATTAATCCATGCCCCTTCCAGAAAAAGCATGCGTACGTCACTGGTGATGTACGGTAATTTATTTAGCCCTTTTTGTGCAACATGCGGCAAGCAAACAGGAAGTGGTGGTGGTCATAAAAAACATTCTTCATTTTAAAGGGAAACAAAGCAGGTACTGTGAGTTGTACAACAAGAAAGTCACAAATTATTGCGCAATGGTCTAATTTGTTTTAAGTAATTAAATTTTAACATTTTGTACCTCGGCTCAAAAATTTCCTATGAATATGGGAATTGAAATGATAGAATCTATACTTCATACAATTTAATATATACTTTTTATTTTTGTTTTATATTGAGGTACATTTTAGCTCGCTCATTTACAGATCGTGTTCAATTGCCTTGGAAAGTCCAGTTTTATTTTTCATTTTGCCACAACCGCTGACAAATATCCTCTTAGCTCCCCAGCATGAAGTGCCTTTGAAACCTTTCACAGTGATTTTGTATGAAAGTTGAAACAAGAGTTAACTAAGAGTCTAAAATGAAGTACATCTGACGGAATAATGTTGGTGATAAGAAAAACCGTCGAAACTCTAAATTTGAAAAATGACATGCGAGACAAATCAACATCAGTTATTCTTCTTAATTTGAAATCGAACCGGTTGTTCCCCAAAAGTAGTGAGTGGGACAGATGTGCTGTGGATTTTTTATTCTGCTGTGTTGAGAAAGTTCATTTCCATCACAATGTGAATTACTGACACTTTGTGGCAGAACAACCTGTTGGTATGTTACCAATAGGAATACAGGATTCTCCATTACTTGTAACTAGAGGTCAAGGAATTCGCATTAAGTGCAAACACAATTTCACAATTTTAAAAGAAACCATTCGTTCTTTTTTTCTTACAATAAGTTAACACCAGACCGTAATATGCAATCAACAAGACATGAAGCAAATTCAAATTCCATAAAACCTGATGACAGCCGTACAAGGTATTTTCGATGGAGCAACAAAATGACTGATTTCTTGACACAATCCTTAAAAAATTACGAAATGTCTTTACAATGAAAAAATCTGTTGTGGGTTTTATAACAAAACAGAAAGAAATACAAAGAAACTACAGAAAAATGCTCTGAATTTAAGCTATTTAGAATCTTTACTGTAATCGTGAAGTATGCTTTAATTTTTGGTTCTGTATACTCACAGCAAGTTTTCACAGTGTAGCCAGGTTTAACTAAAGGAAGTCAGCTCTAACCCAAACTAAAATGTTTGTAGTAGTCCACAGAAATTCTCAATTGGCACAGCACTTGATTGGCAAATTAAAAAATGCTGAAAACTTTGGCTCATATTTCAGAGTGTTTATCGGGATGAGGACAAATTTTAGACGGTTATGGGATGGACTGCAGAGATAAGGGTCCTAGAATTGCACTTGTAGGAGATGTGTTCACCTTTGATATGTAGGTATAAACACAATATTTGCATGGACGATAACCAGATTATATACTTGAACAATCCAGTATAAAACACCGAAAATGATGTCCCTTCAAAGTAAACCAAGGTTATTCTTATTCCAACATCAATAAACCGAACTCGTTGCCCCATAAGCAATAGCTACGTAACTACACGCCCCCCCCCCCCCCTTTGATCTACTCATTTAAAATGGTGATCGCATGATACACATGTCTTTCAAAGTTTTTACAATGATTCTACATAAAAAGTAAAGCAAGGCCAGGTTATTCCTTTTCATGAATTGGCCATCAAACGACAAAGATTGTTATTTGATTTAGCTGGCTACCTCCAGTTATTTTAGAATACATGCCTTTTATGTTGCAATTATGTCACGATTGGTATTATTTTGGGAGTGAAACTCACGTGACATTCATCCATAAGTGACCCAACAAAAATATGTCATCAAAACTTCTGAAATTGTTGCCTTTGAATCAAAGGCACGCTCTTTGTTTCTTTCATTGCGCATCCAGCACGTTTTGACTACATGCAATTTATCAATAATTACACCTAGTCTCCAGTGAGAGAAAACTTACATGTTCATTACGCGTTGTTGTGTTGAGTTGGGTGTATTCGTTTCTGTGAAATTTGTCCCCAGGGTACAAATTAGATATCTCAGAGTGCTATCTTAGCATATAAAATGACAAGCCAGCTAAGTATCGTCTACGTGATAGCTGACGTTATTCCTCCTCCGTATATGTGAAGGGATAGCAATGATATGGCTTCTTACGACATTTTCACGGGATAATGCTGGTTTAGATATAGTGCAGTGATTGCATCTAATGCTATGATAAGTTATAAGACGAAATGCCATACATGTTAGGTGTCAACAAAATGTGCCAAAGTCATGCAAACTTTACCAAGCACGACATATGGAGAAGCTTCAATAATAACAGGCGTATGATATCAGAATACGTGGGATGGAGCAGCATTTTATTGTTCCTACCTGAAGATAATCCGAGCATTACACGTCAAATTGACGCTATTGCACTTCTCACTTCGATTTTAAGGGACATTTTCATGTTTACAAAGTATTTATACTCGAATAAAGGGAACGGTTTCCGGCAGACACATGACGCTCTTCCCATATGGTCATGTTTAGAATAAGTACATCGCAGCAGGAGTATAAGTGAAATGTCTCTGATTACTATATTGTATACAGGAAAGGGGGCAATACACTATCGGATCAGGGAGTTGCCAACTCCCTGATCCGATTATCCGTCAGCGCAAAGTCTTGCATTAAGTATCAAATTAAGAGACTGGCAAAATCTGTGCGCTCGTTAGTCTTAAAGGTAGATCAATATAACATTAAAAAGGCTATATGTCCATATGCACCCACTTTACAAAGGCGAGGTTAAGAAAATGTGAAGGGAATTAATTGAGCGCAGCTGCAAGATCCAGGGGATCCAAAAATACTGCATCTCCCTTTTATGCATAAAAATTTGCAATTTTCATTTTAAAAAAGTGAAACAGCCTGAATATCAATCATTCTTTCGAAATGTCACTTTTGTCCATCGTTGAACAATTGCCCTGGAAAACGTTCCTGTTAAAACCTATTGAAATTCCAACAGATTTGAACAGGTATTACCAGATATGAACCGGCAATGTTCCATTTACCTTTGAAAATGCACCTGCCTGTTAAAACATGTTCAAAAGGTTTCAACTGGAATTTTCCTCTGCGTGAACATAGACCCGCATTTAGACAGGAATCATGGAGAAACTCGATGTACATTTTTTAAATACCAACATAAATCATGTAATTAGCTTGTTGACATGGTATTTATATGACAAAATACTTTTAAATAACCCACTTTAAAATAATCAAAACATAGCCTGGGGTTCAGAGACTCCGCGGGGCTTTGAGGGAATTATAATCCAGCACGTTTTCTGCTTTGGCCATATGAGGCAATGTAAGATTGGTTGCTTGGGCTTCATTTTCTAGAAAACAATGGGCCACTTTTACCGCTTTGAGCACATCCTAATTGGCTTCGCAATCGCTGGGGTTCACAAGGACTCGCAAGAAACACTTATCATGAAGCCTTAATACGAAGTCTCCCAATTTATCGGTTTAACATGAAAAGTGTATCATGGGGGTTTTTAAGGTCTTCCTGGTATGGTGATAAATGAGAATTTCAGTATGAAACAATGTAGTACAGTTAAGTTTATTGATCTATTTTATATTCTTACTTTCTCTTGGTACAGAGAATAAAAGAACCTATGTCGTTTCAACTTATTGTTGTCTTGGTAAAATCTATTACTTCCGCTGTACAAAACTAGACCACCAAAAGATGCATAAACAGAACGCGACTATATGCAATTCAATGACATACCAGTACGTATTTCATTGTATTTACCAAAGTGCACCCGCCGGACTGACTGAATCTCAGTGTTCACAGCTTTGTTGGTGTCACTTCGATATAAGGGTGAAAAGATTGCACGTTAGGGAAAAAATTTACTCATTCCTTTTTCACCATAAATTCATTCAAATATTTACTTTTATTGCAAGAAGACAGTTGATACGAGTATTCTTCCTAAAAACACCTTCAATTCAACGCACCTGTAAATAAAGCGACTGACTGCGATAGTCTACATCCCCGAAGTCATTTCGGAACTCATTCGGAAATTATTAAACACACAACTGCCCGAGACAACAGTATCTCGCTCACACACACATACAATTAGCACGGTTTGGAATAGTATTGCTGTTTCGCCGCTTATCGTTTATGGAGTACCTTAATAATTGGTAATAACGTGCATATTTGGACTCTGTTGGATATATCAAAATGGAACAGAAACCAGAGCGACCTGGTTATCTTTTTCGGAGGAACACTACTTCTAATATAAAGAAGCAACATAGAGATGAATTTGGTAGTCCAAAGATGAAAAGGCAACTATCGGTGATCAAGGAAGGGCTTAGACCTGTAATGTCGGACCCGTCGAGTCTGCATACGCGGTAAGATAATATATAATGTTCTACAGGGGTTCCTTTTAATCATCATCAAAATGTTACGAGTGCTAAAAGAAAACTTAAGGAGTGATTGCACGTACCAAAATTCAATAGCCATTTTGGAAGCAGCTACAATATTTTACTGGCACATATATTCAGTGCGACTTGTGAAAAGGCCTATTTGTTGGGCATATGTTAAGTTTTAGGAGTCCATTTGTTTACTTTTAATTTCCTGACAATAATATAACTCTTTCTATTTTGATAGGTTTTGAAGTACTCTCCAGCATTCATTAATTACCTAGCCTAAATGCAATCTTCAGAAAGGGGACTTTGTAAGAACATAATTGAGCACAGATAAATTTCTGTCAATTTTGTTTACATATTTTCTCACCTCTTGATTTGAACTCGGTATCATTTACATGAACTATCTCTGAAGTTAATTCAACTATATTTGGTGCAACAAACCATCTCTCAGCTTGAATTGTTTCACTCTCATTTTCATTATAACTGATCAGGCTTTGAATGTGGGAAGCTTGATTCAGCTTCAACATATCTCACTATTTACTGCCAGAAGAAGCTCTCAAAAACCACTACTCCGCATACTATCATACTTAATTTTAAACGGTGTCACCTATCTGGTGTCATATTTTTCGAGGCAGAAAACATTTCATAATGTTTTTGGCAATGGTGCGGCACAAAAAACTACAGCATTGTGGTAATGTTGAAATGACATGTTTTACCCTTAGTGCTTTCCTATCAATTGATAACATCCTCTGGCAGGTTCTCAGCCTCTCCTTCCTGAAAGAGACACATGCACTTCATTACTCTGTTACTTCCTTAAGAAGTGACATTGAAAGCACCTACAATTGACAATCGTACCCAAATTATGTTCATCCAGTGTCCTTGTAACACATCCGTGACGTAGCTCACTCTACATCTGTTAGAGAATCTTTTTCGGTAGGTAATTAGATATTTTTATTACTTTTGGTGCATGGAGGCAATCCAAAAAACATTTAGCTGAAAAGCCTTTTGTTAAAGGTAGCCGAGCAAATGTACAAACAATGTGATTTTTTTCTTTATGCAAGGTAGAATGAACCTTCCACTCAATTTTACTCACAATTCCCAGCGTTATTTGTGTATATTTTTATTGGTTGTAATTCCGTGCAAATTTTGTCTGTCTGCACGGATATCAAAAAACTTAAACATAAATTCGTAGTGGGCAGTGTTAAAACAAGCAAAAAGCAAAAAGCCACGTCTTCATCCTGATCCAGCCTGAATTGTTTGAAGAACGGTCGTTGTTTTTTATAACCTTTGCCTTATATGCTAGTAAACTGCTTCTTAATACGATCCATGAGTATTTCTAATGGGAGAGAATTTGGCTTTCCATGAGATAGGAGAACTATCGATAAAATGTGAGAACCTTTCTGACTGATAACATAAGATCTCTATAGTTTACTTTATACAGCAATCTTAATCCAACAGGAAACTCCTGCAACCTCTACTGTAACCGATCATTGCAAAATTGTTAAAGTTAAAACTCACTTCTTCTTCTTGTTTTTGTGTTTTGCGTGTCATGTTATGAAATCCAAACATTACTACACATGAAACTTTCTACTTTCTCATTGTCGACCTCAAATGCGGTCCTCCAACCAAACAAGTTCATTATATACCTTAACGATTATGCTCTTTACATAATTGTAGTAGTTTAGCTCATCGCTACTGCACTCAGTATCGCTGTTGATTTTCGCTTGGGATTACTTCCAACCTGAATCAGTAACTAATACAGCTATGTTTGATTTAGACCAATTGTTATACTCCTTAGCAAGTACAGACGCTCCTTGAAATGGTATGGAAAAAATATGCAGATACCAATCTACTGGTGTCAAATGATTACTTGAGCATATCAATAGTGTGTGGAAAATGAAAATGTGCATCTTAGACCACTGCTTGCTTAAAGAAAAGACTAAATATGAGTCCGTCACTTTCCTCTCTTCCCTAAATAGCACTGTACGACCTGTCATGCGTTCCCAATCAGCAGGAATATTATTCAAACCAACTGTTGACGCTATAGGCAAAACGCTGCGATAGGCCGTTTTATACTGAAATGCCATTAGGCATTTCAGTACAACTTCTTCAGACAACTACTAACCTAACAAATCAGCTCAAATGGCTCAAAATGGGTTTTAGTTGGGAAGTTTGGGCTGAATTGGACTTGTTGGTATCGATATTTGTTTCCAAATGGGTCCCAATTGGACTTGTTAGAGAAATAGCAGGTATGATGAAACTCTTTAGGGTCGAATTGGAACTGGGGGAGGCTTAAATTGGCCCAATAGCGGCCTAATGGCAGCCCCCAACCAAATAGATTGGGCCCCAACAGGGAGGAGGTCAATTTGGTCTCACGTAAGGACCATTTGGCGTTCCGACAGGAAAAGCTGAAACATACGAATTATACTGTGTTTCAAGTAAACCCATTTGAAGCCTTATTCACGATGTTTAAGTAGCCTGTCCAGTCCCAGATCTGGCCCTCCATTCTGGAACTATTAAAAATAGATCACGCCAAAATTGGGCAAAGGGTAAAGAACCAGATTGTAATTATATTGATTAGGGAGTTTTCAGTTTGTTCTGATAAAGACTGTTCCTTTGCTACAGATGAACTATTTATTTATAACATTTATATTGGTAATCCGATAAGAAAAATACAGGCAAGAAGGACTCTTCGTTAGGATACGTTCAGAGTAATTGCCGTCAGATCCGTATCTGTAATGCCACGAAACAATAAAAACAAAACGTTTGGACGAATCCAGAGAACAAGTGAAATTCTGATTCTAGTCGGCCATAGCTGGGTTCTATCACATTTTAATCTTTCAATTTCCTTGCTTACCTGTGCCATGGATGATTATGGTTGTTCACTTTAATGCTTCTTGATTACCTCAATTTCACTGCTCATTAGGGTTTGAAATTATATTTGGACAATAAATGAGGGCTATAGCTAATAGACCTCAACGATGGCTCACTACAGTCACTAAACACAAGCAGTGATCGCACCGTGTGTACACTATACTACAAACAGGCGCAAATCCACGTGAAAATCTGAACAATTCCAATAATAAGAGGTTAACAGTCATGTAGGCTGCCTTTGATGAAGCTATTAACCTCATTCACAGATGGGAAGTGCAACTATAATGTTTCGCTTTTTTATCGTCAGTTGTTTCATGTTAGTTATTTCAGATTGCCAAGGCCTCATGTTCTTTGAATTGGGATTGAGGCCATATCGCGGTGCCCTTATGCGTCTGTTATAATTTCCGGGGAAAGAAAATACAACGAAATTTTGCAAGTCTACTATGCATGACGTTAGTTTGCAATGTTTGGAGCAAATTGCAATCACTTAGGTGCGCGGATGTAAGTCAACTATCTTCTGCTTCTCCCTGTCTTTTTCTTATCTCAAAATAAAATCGTGAAAATGACCAGTCCAGTTTCTAACATTTTCATTTTCTGATTTCTCCTAAAAGAGTTAAATTGTTGAGTTCGATACCCATTAAAGTATCTGTAACGTCACACAGGAACTAACATCGGGAGTCGGCAACTCAACCTTATCAAGAATATAATGATTTCACACTGAGTAAGTTTATATTCAGCTAATCATAGAGGAAACCCATTCAGTACGGTTTTGTAGATTACTGACAGACCAAATGGGAATGGGTGGATATATCTCCAGTTACCGCATTCCCATCTCCCTTATGTTACACATCCTTGTTTTAAAGCTTGAAAGAATAGAAACAATGCTTACTATATCCTCCTTCTCCAAAAATATGCCTACCCTCTACCTACATCTTACTATTAAATTTCGGGGGCTTTAGCGAGTACCACAGTAGCGCCAAAGGCAGTTAGGGACATATTTAACGGAAAAGGGATTTCTGTCTCCGTCAACTGAAAATCGAGAAAAAAGATTATTTGAATCTGGTAACCTCAAGATCTAAAATGAACTTTTGAGGAAATGAAAGTTATTCTTTCCCTGCAACTTAAGAGTTTTGCGGACGTTACGGAATTAAACGTGCATATCATTGGATGAGGTGGTAAGATTGAACTGAAAGTGTGAACATGACCTTGACGTTGATGTCAGTTAAGTGACTGTAGCGGAAAATCAACCGAGGGTCACAGTCAGCTGAATATTGGACACTTATTGGATCGGTTATCTCATTTTTCTTGTTTGATATTTCATTAATACAGTAGACAAGATTACAAAAATTAGACGTTAAATTATATTGAACATCTAGAAAAAGGAACTCCCACCCTTTCGTTACATTTATTCTTTAGTGAGGCCCTACAGTATAGTTGGTATTTTCTTGGTCTACTCAGTTGACCACTAGCCTCCATCGAGGCGTTTATATGCCACTTCAGTTTCAAGCCCAACAGCTTGATCAATAGAAATAAGGATGCCGTTTCAAGTTATTTCCATAAGATCTGGAACTTTTGTCTCCAACATTTGTCTGTGCTATACCCCTAGAAATTATCGGCAAGTATCGCTGGATTTTACATAGGCCTATTACGTCTTTTCATTCTCTGACTATCACGAATGTATAGCTTCCATGAAGTGCTTTACCCCCTTTCCATTTTACCTTCGAACAATCCGAACCATGATTAGCAATTGATGCGGGGTAGAATGTCGAATTAAGGCAAGTATTCACCACACTCATTTAAGAACGCACGGTAAAAGAATGCAATACATGTAAAGCGCGGCTTCTTAATCAGCCTGCAGGAATCCATCGAGATATCCCACAAACCGACCGGGAGCTGTTTATTGCTACAACAATTGTATCAATCAGTCATAGGAGTTGGGAAGTGATAAAGGATACCTGTCCTGTACTACGATGAAACAGCTGAATTGAACTATCAATCTGAAAAAGGGTTTTTTTTTTTTAATCTGAAAAAAAAACATCACTGTAAATGAACACGGTTTTCCCCAAATGGTCACAACAAAAGCAATTTAATTCCCTAACATCATTTTGTGATTTTACTTTCCCTGAGCAGAGGCAATTTTTCTTGTCTTCACTGAAGACGTTAGATTAATTCTGTCTTTCAGTTTCATCTGAAGACGTCTAGCTGCTCTGCCTTATAATTTGTGTCGTTGGATTGGGGCAGTTTATATGTCAACGTCCTGGGAAAATCCATTAAGTTCACTAATGAAAATTCTCCGTCTTGGAAGACAACGAAATAAACTATTCATAAAGTATCATGTTTGCAGACATGTTTTTGAACAAATTCAATCTTTATCAAACAAAATAACTACTATAGTAGGTATAAAAGTAACCACCTAAAGAATCAGACTGTACAGTCTCGATGACACATTGGAAAATATGCATAATGAGCTTCCAGCCATTACAATCGGGAAGCAAAATTTAGCTCTCATAGTCCTCATGTCACTGTTACTTTATCTCTCGCCTCCTGTTCAAACACACTGAGGACCGAATTTTATCTCTCCTATAAAAACACCATGCTCATTGAACTGTAAAAGTTTTAATACCATCTTTCGCAATGCGCAGGCTAAGGACAACCTGAGACAACCGTATGATTACTTACGAAATTAGGACCCATAACGGCAGCTCAGCTGCATCACTGCATGAAGAGAGTAAATTAAATGCTTAATGGTCTAATCAACAGTGGAGACGTTACTTGCCCCTTCCCCCACGTTAGGTCAATTTTATGGTTAGGTTCACCTAAAAGGATAGCCTACATCTGCTGAGACTCAATTTTGCTCACAAAGATATACTTAAACTTCAAAGCTTCCGAGGGCTTCGCACCCTGAACCCCCATCCCCAGGAATGAACGCTGCCAGCGCTGCCCCTCACATTTGCCTTGGCCCTTAGTTTGACCCCTCCCATTTTGACATTTCGGCACCGCCATTGCTCACCAAGCATCTGAAGGATTAAAATTTTATGACGCTATGGAACCGTAAATGTTGGGGATGGGTAAACTAATTAAAGAAGGATCACTGGAAAAATAAATGAGAACCCTTAAATGCGTTGTAGCTAGGTACGATTTAAACTACACCTGTAAAGAGTGAAAAATAAAACTCGCCAATTGCGTAGTCTAATCTTAGTGGATAGAAAGTTCATCATATAATCTGCAGTGGTAGAAAGTTATTCAATATTCTTTATGTATCTTATTGACAAGACTGCTTGAACACTGCAAGATTCAGATTTCATATCGGTTCTGTTCGTTCTGTGTTATTGCGAGATGCTAACGTGTCACCAACGGTATGGATGACAAGGGCAAACTGTCTATAGAGAGGATATTCCCAGGGAAGTACAGTATCTATCAGGTTCAAAGTTACGGAATTGCGGCTGAGGCGTTCACTGAATTTATATGAAGAGTTATACTAATGGTCAAATTGTAAATTGGCCACAAGTAACATAGGAAGAAAATTCTATTGATTGAAACAAGCTGTTTCACCGCTGACGAGGGTTAATGTCAAACGTCTAACCAGTAAAGTTAAACCACGCCGTCTGGAAAGGCATCATTATGAACATGTTTAAAAAAGCACACTCAGATGCGTCAAATTCTGTCTAAAATCTGATGAATTCATGAAGCGTTACGCAGAAGCTTCCCCTTGGGCGTTGTCATTCTTCCTGTTTCGTAACAATATTGGGTGATTGTGTTACCAAATTTAGCAGTTTGCATCGGTCTGTCGGTTATTATGCGAATTTTAATGTTAAAGATTTTTCCTTCCATAACAAATTCATATGATATATCACTTGCCTGCATATGGAGGTACCCGACAGGTCATTGCGTACTGGATCTTAATCTACATTTTTTTCACCGAGACAACAGTAATACTGACAAGAGACCTTTCAGGATCCACAGACATTGTTGTGTGAAATGCAATGTTGCTGCAATACGTAAATTCCGTGCAATAATCTTGACCTAGGAAATATTCGTTTGAGTTTTTCACATATCTAGATAATTTTACAGTCTTACCCAAGGCCGTTATACCAGACTGATAATTTTCTATTCTATCTAACAGTTTTTCCATGTTGACTATTTACTATGCTGAGACGAAAAGTTTGTCTTGGTCGAAACCCAAGGACTATATGGATATAAAGATGTAAGTCTGGTGTAAATGTCACAGTACTATTTAATATTGTTTAGGAGGCAATTTGAAGAAGCTAGTTAGTTAGTTATATGGAGTTTGAAGAAAAGTTTACCTGGACCATTTTCTAAAAGGGACCATTTACCCTGACGGTGAATATAACTCGGGGTGTATTTTATGAAGAAGATTTTCAGAATAAAAGCCTGCCCAAATTGCTTGAAATAGGCCTTGCCATGCATTAAAAGAAGTTAGTACTGTAGTGCTGCCCTTTCTGGTATAAAATAAGGCAATGTTTTCGACAATTGACGCCCCCAGAAGTTTGTACTATGGCTTAACAATGGTTCGAGTAGCTTAACGCCACCCCCCCCCCCCCACACGCACACACTTCTTTGTGAAATTGGTTTACATATTTGATAACATACTTAGTTTCCGAAAGAAAGAACCACACCGGGACCAAATGTACTTAATGAGAGACCTTAACCCCCATTGTGTGTATGTTAAGAAAGACCCTATGTTCGTTATGAGAATGGCTTAGGGTAACCTTAGGGAAGCATTGGGGTTAAGAGTGTATCTAGGGAGCTCTTGCTTAAACTTATTTGGGCCAAAGGTAAACCTCTGTCAACAGATTACCTATGTAAACAAGCTAACAGTTAAAGAAGCGTTGAAATATTATACAACCGACAAATGTCCTTCCTACACAAACGGATGTATATGAGTCTTTACACAGAGGAAGACGTGGGTGAGAGGGCTTTTTCCTATTGATTAACAAATATCTCTAAGTAAGTGGACCCACCATGAACTTGTTATTGGCCTTAGTCGTAGATCAGCATTGTACTTTTGAATTTTGAATTCTCTACCCTCTTAATGGTTCCAAACGTTTATCTTAGTTATAAAGAGAAGATCTGTTAAAAATTAAAAAAAAAAATATCCACAAGAAAAGACAGAGTTCGAACAGGTCCAAAAGCTTAACTAAACATTTTATTACCTTTGTGAGATGACGGTGCTTAAACTCGTTTAAATGTAAGTTCGAAGCGCGTATGCTAAATTTTGGGCGTTGGCTGTTTTAACCTAAGCTTGGTGCTGGTCAAATCTTGGCGACACCCAACCGATGGCTTTATTGAACACTTTATCAGCCAGACTATATCAGCGAAGTTCAACCGTCGGTTATTTTTTTTTTTTTTGGGGGGGGGAGTATAGAAGGAAACTTGCCTTTACAAAAATTCCACCGATTCCGGAAACGGCACTTCCTGAGTGTTCTAAGCTGCTTGTACCCGGTCTTAAAGAATGTGCTAGTACCCACTTCAAATTCTTCCTGCTGTCGCCACTTCCTAAAGAGGCATTTCGCAAGTTTGGGGGATCAAACATATCTTTAACCAACTTTTTTCATTCAAAAGTTGACCCCCAAAACCCCCTCCCGTAAGGGTCCGCTGCCAATTAGACATCACTTCAATCGTTGTAGGTTTTAGGAGCTGGGGAGATGGAGGATACGCTGACAAATACTAAGAAAACACTTGTTACTGTAAGCATTCTTTTGCCCCCAAGATCTATCATATCTGGGTAACTACGAATAGCAGGTATCTATGGAATGCAATGCTGCTCAGTTTTACCCGTATATGAAATCATTCTTACTGTGTTCATGAATCCACTACCTGCGGATGGTATCAGTGGCCAATTTATGGCGTTATAATGGTTGGCTTCTAAATTTAATTTCCTTTCAAAATGCCTACAATCTATTTTGCCAGAAGAATCACTTCAATTGGCCACCCACTGGCCTGTGTCAGTCTTATCACTTGCAATAATTAATTCTTTGGGCGACTATATGTCAGTCCGTCGTCCCCAGCTAAGATTAAAACCCTACAGGTATTATTAGAAACACAATAGCTGGTATCTCAGTTTGACCCTTGGTAGATCATTTACGTCATTAAACCTTCACATCACAGACCAATTACATCAAAAGATTTTTAGAGCTTCAGGGCTGTATGAAGACATTTTTTGCCCAGATTGATGGACATTCTGCGTCATTGGTCATCGGTTCTTGCAGTGGTTGAAATAATATGTAAAGTTAACAAAAGAAAATCGTTTGCTCCAGTTACTTCCGCTACAAGATTTTTCATATAATATTTGAAAGCGTGAATTATGAAACTGCCTCAGGGACACATATTCAATTGTAATTTAACCAGACGCCATAATGCACCTGAGTCTGCGCTCATACCTTTTCAAGTATTGCTTACTTATAACGCTAATTAAAACAAACGTAATTTGAAAAAAAATAATGATCTGGTTTGGCAGACTTTGGCGTGGTGCTGTACTAAGTGTTAACAACAGATTGCCATGTTGGTGTTGAATATTTCATTAACATAGATTGTTTGTTCCCATTTACCTCACTTAATAAAAAGGTTTATATTTTTATTAAAGTCATTACACACTCTTTTAAAAAATCACTGCAGTTTTATGGATAATTGTAATTAGAGTGAGTTATTACTTAAAACCGTAGATTTGATCAAAGGAGGAAAACAGCGAGTCATATCATTCAAATTTGAAAGGTGGGGGATTAAAAATAATATGCAATTTGAACTGAAACCAAAACGACCTTCAAAAAAAAAAAAATAGCACATGGTTGTTAATATTATTATTTTCTTCCATGACGCCTTTTTGAAGATAAGGTTATGTACTATAAACCCACATATTACTGCATTAAAATAACATGCTCATGTGGCCCATTCTAATAAAAACTACTTCGGAACCTTCTAACGATTTGGGTAATGCATCTATTACCGATCTAAATGGCATTCCTATATACAAAGCATCTGTTTTATTAGGGAATATAGCCATGCAATTTTGAAAACCCAACTTTATTGTGATTGTAGTTAATATTCCTGTTAGGTTCGTGTCAGTTCTAACTATTTAAACGATTCAAATATGACGGGTTCTTTCATTCCAGGTTTCTTACATTCAGTCTAAGAGCTTTGCAAAAACATAAGTGTCTAATCCCCGAAGTGGTGTATAGGACTAATGCATTGACGACACTGTGACGTTATCCTTGGGAAAATAAAGGAACACAAGGCTCCACGCAGAAGAATGCCCCCGTGTAACTGACCAAGCGCGTTTTCTTCAGGTTGACAAATCAGCTGTCTGCATTTGCTGGTGTTGATTTGTTTTGCAAATAAAGGAATTCATACTGTTCTCACTGTGACGTCATATGCATAAGGCCTATAAGTCCGTGCACTGTTTTTCGTGGATTTCGTAGTGTTCCGACTACACTTTGCATCTTTGAGGTGTTTGTATTTCATTGCTATCATGTACAAGTGTCATATGTTTTTCCTCAGCCTCATGGTGTAAAAGAGACGAAGCGCTTTTGTAGTTTTTGTCTTAGAAAATAAAGGACTTATGTCTCCGGTGGCATGGTGCTTGGGCCATTTGCCTCCTGAGAAATTCAAGTCGCAAATACACCACGGTGTAATGTTAATAGGATCAGCTGGAGATGCTGCTAGAGATTTAGTCAAGCTACGGCCCTGAAGTATGTAGGAATATAATGCATATGATGTTAGTGGTGTGTCTAATCTGAGTATCTCTGTTTGGTTTCTTTCCTGCATCAGCTAGCATTGTCAGCTAAGATAGTATACACGTACCTTGTTCATCTCAGATGGTTTGTTATGCACCTGTAATTGTTCTTGTCATTGTTCAGGGTATTAAACTTGCCCCTAGTGAAGAATCATCTGAAAAGTTGTTGTTGATAATGTGTCATATTTTCATGTAGAGTGTTGTAAGTTCTGGTACCTACAATTGGAAAATCAATTACAGTTTCACTTAATTAACTATCATTTAGTCAATACAGAGAGAACGTTACATCACATATTTACGTAAGATGTAAAACATTTAAGCAAGTTCATTTTGTGTAAGCTTATCCCAATTCCTATCGTGAATGTAGTTGTGGAGCTAATAGCTAGTCAGGTAATTAGAGTTCTCTGTTATAGGGTAGCATTTGCAGTAGAACTATTAAATATATTTCAAATGTAAAAACTTCGTCGAAAATTTGTTCCAAGACCCCTACCCCAAACCCTTGTCACAACATGCAAAATTCGTCTTTGACGTCCAGTCGCTTAGGAGGATGCGATTTACTGTAACTTTCCTGGTGCTGGGTCTCAAATTATGTCAAAAGATACTAGACTAGTAAATAAAAGCTCTTTCTTTTTTCTTAACAACTCTAAACCCTACTTCTCAGCTAGCAATAAAAGAAGATTTACCTCTTTACGATCCTCCATTTAAGGGAGATCTTTCCACTTGAACATCAGGAAATATGACCTGTCAAGCAAAATAAACCAGAGGATTTCTATATCAATCATAAAACGCAAGTGTTGCCAACTCTGTGTATAACATAAATATCACAAAGAAAGAGATGGCTTAGGCTCATTGCTAGAATGGCTATTATCCCACGGAAGGGAAATTCATCAATTTGAAATCTTCACGCACAAAGATTTAAAGCAACACGAATATATTCGATAGACAGAGAGAAATATAAAGGAAACATAATGCACAGAAATAGATCAATGCACTGTAATTCTT
This sequence comes from Holothuria scabra, assembly GCA_037179385.1. Classification (NCBI taxonomy): domain Eukaryota; kingdom Metazoa; phylum Echinodermata; class Holothuroidea; order Aspidochirotida; family Holothuriidae; genus Holothuria; species Holothuria scabra. Next base: position 49,308,439 of record CM074185.1, read on the forward strand.
GAAGGATGAAGGTGAACGAGTGTAGGTGTTGAGCATACAGTAAAGTTTGTAACATACCTTATTTTGTTCTATAGAAAGCTAGGGCGTGGGTGTGTTGTTTTTGTATATGAAACAGGGGTAAGGGTGAAGACTCAGTATCATTAGGCCTACAGATTTTGTTCGTACTTTTGACAAGTATTTTCTTCTTATAAAATATCACGTCAGGGTATTAAACTTAAACAATGGGCTTATTTTGCCCACATTTTGAATATTATCTATTTAATATATAAATCAAGTACTGGAAATGAATTTTTAAGGAAACTGATTGCAATTTTCAAATTGGTATGTACGCCCTGAACATTAATGATTTTTAATCGCCCTTCCTTTGCTATAATTCATAAGTACAGTCTGGACATATCATTTAAATCTGTTGACATAAACGTAATTAAAACGTAATGATTACCACAATAGCCTCTTTTCTCTATAGCGCTCTTTTAACACCAGACTCACATTTAATCGAATCCGTCAGATGAATCAAATATTGACTAATTGTTTTCGGTTCATGCCTAATGAAAACGTTACAAAACAGTAAATTTTCAAATGATGAAAATCAAAAACTAATTGTTTTCAGTTAATGCCAATTGTGCCTTTTGATCCGTTTTGATTCCAATGTAATCCTGACGTCGTTAGAGATAATATAGTTTTTCTTTTAAATTTTATTTAATGTAAATTGATTTGTAAATTTCTCGGAACGATATCCATATTAGGAGTATTGTATTTCTTCCCTAAAAGTTTTGTATTTTTGTGTGGCACAGGACTAGATGGCTTTGTAGTTTTATGCTGAGAGTTATATCAATCTTATCGACAAGCTATATTCTAGCACAGTCTCTTGAGGGCATGATCGACAAACCACATCTTTGCAACAACGTTGGCTGGTTCCAGATCTATAAGTAGAGAAAAACGAAGACATCAGAAATAAATTATAACATCGATTTACCTAAGTCTTAAAGATGGACCTTATGGTACAAATTCCTAACACCGTTTGTTCCATAAACAGCATGTAGGGCAATTAACATATGAGTAATTTTGCCTTCAATATAAAAAAAATATTGCATTATAATAAGTGCGAGGTAACATAGGTCTGTCCAAGCACGAACTGCAAACACTGTGATTTCAACCGTGTTTAGCAACCCAAAAATATGCAGTACTTCGAGATCTAAAGAACACATCATTTCTGCATGAAAGTTTGCTCTAATTATGCAATTTAGAAAGCTATTTGATCAAGAAGTTCATCCAACAAAGTGTCATTTCAGTCAAAATGACTAAGGATACCACCACAATTCCCAATTCTACTCAGTTAGGTACTTATTGTTTATCTAACCATTTTAACACATTTATCCAGCAGGAGGATTCACAAGTGCTACACAACAAATTAACTGTCAGGTAAGCGACACTCACACTCCAAACACTTTCACTTGTCAGTCGCACTTGTCAATTCTGCAATTTAGGTCACATTACTGCCCTACACTTGGGTTACAACATTGACAAATCAAATGTTGAGGTTTTTACATTTCGTTTGCCCACTGAGATTTGTTCGTTTATAAATTCTTCCTATGTTTGCTTTCTATTTTGAGAATAGAATAGAAACAGTCTTATCTAGTTATGTAAAGTACTGCATGGGATGAAAAGAACGTCTTTGGAAGTTTTCCGACGTTGTTCAACTGTACGTGGCAAGTAATCATTCACTAGGAAATGCCTCATTTCTTCTAAACTCGTTTAAAAATAAGACTTCATTATCTTCGCTTCAATTAATTATTTCTCTGACAATGAAACAGAAGAAACGAGTAAAGAGCTGTTATTAAAGCAAGGAATTTAATTACAGGGTATTGAGAAGTTAAAATTCATGAGATACCAAATGAAGTGTCAAATGTATTGATCGTACTTAATCACAAGTTTCGGGGGAGGCTCTCATCAATATGAGTTGATGAAAAAGATCAACAGCCATATCATGGCTGGGGTTCTTCATTTACGATGCCTGTTGTAATGAAAAACTCAAGTTCAATGACACATTTATTCCAGTTAGAAATATTGTTTGGGCAATTGAATCCCAGTATGTACATCGAGAAACAGGGGACAAGGGACAGATATCAGTGGGTTACGTGTTTATATTATGGATAGAAACTACTTTTGCCACCCAAATATTAATGATTGCAAGGGAATGAAAAAATAGCTAAGGAATGAAAAAATAGCTATAGAGTCGTATGAGACTGTAGGCAAAGCGCTCACTATAGATTTTCTCAAAACCTACTGAATTTTATTTATGATTTGTAAGATGGCTTAGGCAGGGAGGTGTGATTGGAGAGTAACACCTCCCTGGCTTAAGGTAGCCTAGTCCTATCTCCAAACCTTCCAAGTCTGGTCTGTCTCAAACATAACATCGCGAAGACCACGAGGATAATGGGGTGCTTCTTAGGCTAGCTAGCTAGCCGCAATGATTAGCCTTATGCCAAAGAATATTTAGTTCATTGAATATCAGAGAGAATTTTACATGCTCTGATATCCAATGGTTTCTACGTACGTACTTAGAAGTTCAAATATGATGTTCGTCTATACTGTAATTCAGAGAGACATTGCTTTCGCTCGTTAGACTTACAATGAGAATACATCGTACATTCAAGGCATTTAATTCAGTGAGCAATACAAAGGCGATAATGAGGACTGCAGTATGACTGCAGTTTTTCTTTCTTTTTTAATGTCGTTTTGTATTTGTGAATACTTTTGTTGTAGTAAAAGCGACACTTTTAAAAAGTGTCCATTGCTCTCTTTGTTGATAATAATAAAAACTTAGGATAGAAACGCTCTCTGTCTTCGGAAGCAAAAACTATGATCCTAAGAATAGTAAAGATATACAGAGGGAAGATAACCGAGAGCATTTCGGATTGTGTTATAAACATTTCATATGAGAATCCTTTATACATCTCAACGAAACGTCGTTGCTCTTAAAAAATACTTAGGACGTTGGTAATGTATAGCTACAAATTCATGGTAGGAAGGACACACTGGGCAGTTTTTGCTAACTTTGTGTGGGTTCCTTAATTACGTGATAGACACAATTCGTATTGAAACTAAACAGGACGTGACTAACTTATTAGCAAAGATCGATGCCTTAATTGAAGGCTTAGCACGTTGCCATGCCCTATAAATCGCCCATAAATGACCTTCCAAATACTATTATCACACGAAGTAATATTGAACTTGACTTCCGTAAGTGAACCGTACCGATAAGCAAGTGTTTGTTTGATTGGGTCTTAATTACCAACTGCTAGTTCACTTACTTTTAAACGCAGTGGAAACATGTACGGGCTAGGGTGACTGAAAATGTCACAGTGCAAGATATTTACGAATAAAAAGCAGAGCGTATACCTTGCAAAACTTACAAAAACCCAAGAGGAAAGTTAATAAGTTAAATGAAGTTTTACGACTCAGTTTCTACCCAATTCGTTTAAGTCGAGCTACTGCCTTTTTTCAAGTTGTGGGTCATTGTCTTTTCCCCTACCCGATTGCTGCTTATGCTGAGCAACACGCACAATGCCAGTAGGTTCCAACGAACGTTAATACCTGCTTTCGACAACAAATTCCTGAACGTCGAAATCATGATGCATTGTGCTGCCTCCCAGTGTTGATTTATAAAATTCAGTCTCAATCAAAACTCGCTATTACCTGCAATTTTGTTATATTTTTGTTAAAGACTTTATTATAAAAACCAACCAAGTATGTGTTTAATAGACGGTGGTACAAGTTAAACCAAAAAAAAAGAATCACTTCTACAAACCAGTGGTTTGGAGAAATATGGTGACTAAACTTTTAACAGTTTTACATCGGGAAGGTTTGGCTTGTTTTTGGCAGAAAGTCATGTACGCAATAAAGTCATGTGACATCGGAACAACATTTTCCTCTGCCAGCGAATTCTGTGCATGAGCTTCATGGTCAGTCTTGATGAATAGTTTATTCAACTCCCTGGTTTATTATACATTCCAAAACGTTGTTTCAAGTGTAATTCTTCGACAGCATTTCTCAGTCGATTATATAAAGGATCTCTTCCTGACATGTACCATCCCATTTATAGATTTCGGTACTTTATTCGGCTAAAAAGGCAAGTCCATAAAGTAGCAAATTATGGATGTGATGCACGGTAAACTGCATTTATTTAAGGTCAACATCTTTTATGTTCAGTGTTAAACTGACACAAGGGAGTTGTCTCCCATCCAGTTCAATGAAAGCAGTCGTCCCAAACACAATGTTAACCCAGAGTCGTTTCAAATGTCAAGACAAAAGTTGTTTCCATAAATTTCTTTCTATAACCCTTTCAGGGATCTTTCATGATTTTCAGGACATAAATATTTCAAACGCAGGCCTTTTCTTGGTGATACAATCAATATTTAGCAGTGTCATCCTGACAATTGCAAGAAAAAGGAAGATAATTATTGTCAAATGATTGTCAAAAGCCATTGATGAAAAAAGATACATAAATCTACTAATCCAAATTGGGATGACGGTATGTTCCCTCTTGATAAATGACAGTTCCGTTCAATTTTTTTTTCTCAATCATTTGTTATGCAGCAATGAGTATATAAACTATGTTAATCAGAGGTGCAATGGGTAATTTCTCAAAAGGAAATGCATAAGCGTAGGAAAAGGGGGGATGGGGGCTGGGAGCAACAACCTTCCCAGTGAAAATAAGGGGAGGAGGTATGCTTTCTCACCCCTTACTTTTCGGGTCACAAAACCCCTTATGTCATCTCTCCAAATCTCAAAGAAGGACAATTTCGGCAGACTTCGCCCGCCCCGGCCTCAATCACCAATTTAAAATAAAAAAGTGTTTGTTCATATATCAGTTTGGTAAACTTTCCGGGGCTCTGGAAATGAAGATATTGGATATTTACCATATGCGACACCACATCGTCAAGAGACACCGGCATCTATATTGCTAATTTGGGAATTGTCTTTCATAAAATCTTCTATTTTAATGCAAGCTCTTTATTTTGACATATTTTGTTTGAAAGGACAACAAAGTTAGGGAAACTTTTTAAATCACATTGGAGTGTGTGCAACAACGTACAATCATACTCATATTTGCACCAGTATATAAAGTTCAAATTCTTAAGTCCCCCCCCCCCCCCAAACCCCAAACATAAAGAAAAAAAATGAAATTTCCTTACACGAAACCCAGAATTAAAAACTTTCTGCAATACAAACACCATATCTACAAGTAGGGGCAATACTTTGTTGTTCACACTGGAAATAAAAGCTCCGGAAAATTTGGCTGTTTGTCCTTTTCCCCTAAAAATCTGTTTACCGTCCAGCTGCTACTTAAGCCTGAGAAATGCCTTTTTCGGCTATATGAGTGGCTCCGAATTTGCAAAATTTTCTGTGCGCAAGACTTCATATTTCGGGCTGGGAATCATTGACCTACCGTACTTTTTCTACTTTTTTCAGTGTTCAGTTTCATTTAAGAAAATGAGTAATGGCGTTTTCTTCTTCTTTTTAAAAAAAAACATAGTGCTCCCTTGTAGGAAAAAATTGAAAAATTAGCATTGAAAATTTAACTTTTGGACAATCGGGTACGGGTGAGGAGCATAGCCCAAAAATTGTCCTCCTCTCCCTCCCACTTTCATGTTGCTTTCTACGACACTGATTAAGTGGACAGTCCAAAACTGATATTGCAGTATTTTACTACAAACCTATGTGTCAGCTAAAGCTTTCTTGTCATCCTTACCAATGTCACCTGCACGGGATCAAATTTGTAATTATACAGCACACAGAGGAGCCAACCAAAGTGGCATTCGATTCAAATTGAATTGAGGTTAGATAGGCTTTTGTAGGTAACAAGGTCAACCATGTCAGCATTGACGTAATCAACATCCGGATGACCCTATCGTGTTAACCTGCATTGTTATGGCAATAACGTTTGGAAAAAAACGTTTGCGGAAATCACTGCATTGGATAATATGCTCCATCTTTGAACATAAGAGAAAGCAACGAACAGTGCCAAGACAATTTTGATTCTACGTCGTGAATACAAATGTCTCCAAGGAGGCGTTGGTGAGCCCTTCCTACATAGGGAAATCTCCCCACTCCCGTAGAAAAACTTTCCATTCTTTTCTTTCTCTACACATTGCTTAAACACCAATTTTGAATGTGAAATGCTTTGTCATACATATAACTGTGGTAAAGGGGATATTTTTTGCCGAAAATCAAAGTAAGGGAGACTTTTTTCGTTCGTGAAGAACTGCCTTCCCCTTTAACGGTTTCACACAGTTTTTATTGGAATACGTTACTTTAGGGTAAATTGCATATAGCTGTACGTAAAATACGCAAATACTTCATTGCTGACCAAATTTCGGACCCGTATCTGTTAACGCGTCGGGGTTAGTGGACCATTGAATTCAAGTACATTTATTTCTTTTTACTTAAAAGCGAAATATATGCTTATGTATATATTTTTTTTTAATTTTGACGACACGTGTCATGATATTCAAATTTTCGCCGATTGTGTATTCTAGTTATATATGGGCCTATGTCTTACCTTAAATGTTTCAGAATGCAATTATCATTACTTCAGGCTATGGCTTACAAATATCTTAAAAACTTGTGGTGCATTCTCAAAGTCTCTTATATATTTTAGGTAAATTTGAATTGTTTACATTCGATGGAAGCGTTAGTGGAATTGTTTGTGCGGTAAGACTAAATTATAAAGACTATGGGTTTATCGATCAAGATTAAGCATCTTTCATCTTCCATATAAAATATGTATTGTAATTCAGTATCATCGTTAAAGAAGGTTTGGCATTTTGGTGCTGTAAATCACTTAAAAGGATTTTCTTTAAACTCAAAGCCAGTTTGGAGGTAGAAGCCAATTACGCTGGAAAATTGGATTGGTTTCCCGGAAAGTGGAAAAAATTTATGTGTCTATGACCTAGCGAGAGACCAAAAATGATTTGTAATGATCGCATGCAGAGTTCTATTAAGTTTAGTAACACCTTAATTTCAAAAGGTTACAAGCCATTCCAGCAACGAGAATGTCGGTGAAGTGTCCAAATATTTGCAAATTGAAATTGTACGGGTTTAATTGGCCTCCTGGTAACAGAATATGGGGATAGTACAAACTGTTAAGCATAAAGGTGCCAAAAACACCGTGGCATAACGTAATTGCAATAGCCATAAATTTTCCTAATATTTTGAAGATAACAGTTTGTTCAAGAATATTGTAATTTTCATTCGGCAGGTACATAGTTACAGGATACTGAAAAATTGCTTTAAAGAGAGAGTCACGGTGTTAGAGTTATTCGTGTATTTCAAAGATTTTAGTGAAAGTTAATGGCTACTGGGTATAAGTATTAGTAGATAATTGTATTTCATATTTCTAAGTAATTGTCTGTTACGTATTCTGAACAGACCTTTCGTTCGTAAGCAATTTCGGTTTAGATTGCGTCAGACGACAGCTCATTTAAGGATGACCCACAGACTGTCGGTATGACAAACTCATTCTGCATTGTAAATTCACTTTACAACTGACGATCTCATATTGGAGATCAAACAAAATCTGCAAATTTCACTAGCTGGCTGTGCAGTTTGTTCATTACAAGGGACGTACTCTCAGTTTCAAGAGGTAGCAAATATTGAAGGCACATACTGAACGTTCACAAAAACACGGTCTTGGAAAATTTAAATATTAAAGGCCCATTTCTCTCACCCCATACAGTGCTAATTCTCCTAACCTTCTTACTGAAGCCCCTCCCACAATTGTATGAAATTCATCCTCATCCAGACACAATATCAGTTTATTGCTTCAGGGTGAGTATAGAAAAACTCAATTTATATGATCAAAAACACTCTCCGTACCGTTCATGCTGTGTAATATAAGCTTTTGCACTCCGCATTGTTTGAATTAGCTGTCAATCAAAGAGCTAAAGCCAATTGAGAATTTCGGCATGGGGGTTCCAAAATTGTAGTTTGGGGTGACAGGTTTGACCCTTTAAGCTGTTTTCTGACAGGAAGACGTCAGAACATACCACGCATAGGAACGCTTTCAGCCTGGGGCTCTGCAATTTCTATAAACCAACCGCTAGGATTGTCTGAAAAATATTAACTGAGAAAACAAAACCCACTTCCCACATCTTTCACCCGTGTTGGTAGCAGGCGTGACCGGCGAGAAGTCAGAATGTTTACGGGAGGGCTTTTGTTTGGCTTCACATAAGGGATGGATAGTGAGGGAGGGTACAGGAATGCCTCCCTCTTTGAAGGGAAAAAAGTCTTCTATACAGTCTTTTGTGGCCTCCTTATGAAAACTGATGAAATGATTCTGGCTTAAACGTTGGTAAGGTTTACTTGCACAATCGATTGGGACTTAAATATCTCTTTTGATAATATCATAAAGACTTCTTTCGTAAAATGTAAACCATATGGTTTGTACCATGAAAAGAGAGAGCATCAAAGCTTGCTTTAAAGTGTACCTCAGTTTAAAAAAAAACAAGTATGAATACTAAAGAGCATTAAAACTGAACTCTAGATTGAAAGTCCCACTCCCATCTACAAAGAACATTCCTGTACTGAGATATAAAATGTTGAACTTTATTTGCTTAAAACAAATTGGTCTATTGCTCAATAATTTGTGACTTTCTTGCTGAACAACTCACATTATCTGCTCTGTTTCCCTTTAAAATTAAAAGTGTTTTTATGACCTTGCGCAACTCCTGTTTGCTTGCGTAGCATGTTTCACAGAGAGGACCTAATTAAATACATCAACCCAAAAGAGTAATGGTCCTATCACACCTTGGTATAAGGTGCAGTAACATTTAGAAAACAAAGTAATACAAAGAATGCAATTTGAGTACTACGACAATGACTTCACAAATTATTGGGCAATGCACCATTTTAAGTTGAGTGAAAAAACTTCAACATTTTATACCTAAGCTCATCAAAGATTGGGGTTGATCTGTAAGAATCCATTTTTCAGTTTTTGATATATATTTTTGACGTTTTTGACTTAAGGTACACTTTAACTTGTTTCCACCTTGTGTACAACCTCATCAGTTTGCTAGAAAATTATTTCTTGGTCAATGGTCTGAAATACGATCAAGTTATCTACAGAACACAGAAGCATTTCCCTTGAATGCAATGATACATCGTGGGAAAGGATGTAACCTCTTCCCGCGTGGATATCCACGTGCGGTTATGTGATCAGTTTTCAGTTCGCTCGTTATACTTCGAGAGGTAACATAACGACACGTATACTACTTGACATATGAAAGGGAATCGTGTTAAATCTTTATACCAAAAAGGTGTGTGTGTGTTTTGTTTGCTTGTTTCTTTGATTTTGTTTGTTTTTGTTTGCTTGTTTCTTTGTTTGTCTTTTCTCTATTTAACTATGTTCAGCAAAGAAACTTGCCCTATTGTGCGCTCTCTTTCTTTCGTTGCGGTCATTTGATTACAGAATCTAAGATAGAATATTTTGTTTAATCTCTGCCGTGCTTTTAAGGTAATTTGAGGTGAGATATTTCAGCAGTGTATCGATTTCATAAATAAAAAAAATAAAACCAGAAGCTCATCACCCTTACTCCAATTGGTGCCTGGGAAATTTGGTGCGATGAAGTTGACGAGTGCTATATATGCAGCAAACAGCGTTCTACTGTACAAGTACCCGGCGAATCTGATGAACATCAGTATAATTCCCATTTCATTCGTATTGATTGAGACAAATGTCCCTTTTGGCGATGAAGACGGTTCGAGTTGTTTAAAATGTAAAATATGGAGATAAAACCTTCGTACCATAATACTTCGCAAGAGAAATGAAGGGATATCGATTAACGTTTCGGTATTTTAAAGGCGATGCCCTCTCTCTCTCTGAATATTTTCGCAACTGCGACTGTTATGCCATACCTCTCTTTCCACTTCTCTGCTTAAGTGAATATGAGGAAACATGGGCAAGTGCACTGGGAAGTTGACAAGCAGAGCAAGGGTGGGGAGTCCACCCAAATTCTTTTTGGAAACTTATTTCGATCATCTTTATTTTTCTCAATTATCTGTCGTGGTGTCTCTAAATTGATTATTTAAGGAGAACGAGTCAGTTACACAGCGTGATTTTAGCAATTTTTTTCATATACACACTATGGAAAGGACATTACAGTTACTAAGTCGGGTGATTGTAATTTAATGAATTCAGACATCTACACTTTCTTTTTATAGGTCATAACCAATGACAGATTCGTCTAAATTGCATGCTGTGCATGGAAAATTTCGTCCCAAGTTTCTACGAAATGCCACCTTGATCATTTTTTTTTTTGTTTATTGCCGAGGGCAAAAGGAATTCTACTATTAGGTGTGAGTGCGTGTGTGCTGATTTTTATATTTATGTGTAGGTGCCAATGTTTTAGGGCCCTTAAAGGTTACAAACGAGGTACAGGCAAAAAGCTATCCATATTGTCGAAAGTCAGAAAGAGCTGCCTATGTATTTATTATTTTGTTATTTTATGTACAATTAGAAACATGCCGTGACGCTGCTTCTTAAAAGTGCAACATATACCGAACACTCCAGTAGATCAAAGGCGTTTTTCGGTGAGACTTGTATCTGAGTTTGCTAAATGTTCCATGCACTCTACTGAGGTATGTTTTCATTGTTCTCACTCTGTGTGAAAGCTTTTAACACATCCTTGTCTGACATGTTATTACCTCGAGCAAAATGTTACGTAACATTTTGTGTATTGAAATACATTTGCTACTGTCAATCATTTTATCAGATGTGAAATTTGACTATATTAAGTGTGCGTGTAGTGAGCTTTATTCCCTCCGTGAAGCGATAAGAAGTAATCGGGGAGAGAAGAACGATGAAACAAAATGTTAGAAGGGACGTTTCATCATGAATAGATTAGCACGTTTGAAGGAAATATTGGCTGTAAGCATACAAGTATCATTCAATAAAAGTACATGTTTATAGGAATGTACTCGATTTTCGTCTCGTTACACTAGTCAACACATTTATGATATTGATTGGTTAAAAAAACCTTATTGAGGTTCCTCAGTCGGATTTTGCTGAAATCAGGAGCCACAAAGTCATGTGACTGTGAGGCAAAGTGAGGTAAGCTACAAACCGTAACCCTTGTAAGCAACATAATTATTCAAAGAAAATAAGATGGACGCCTCCCCATTCTGGACATTGTCGCGGTCAGCCTGTACCTCTCCTAGCCATATGCCTACATGAAAAAAAAAACAGGACGGCGAGTCCGGTTTAAATAAAGTAATATTTATACCAAGAACATTAATAATATTAATCATTAACTATTAGCTGATAAAATTCACTCCAACGTGGCAAACGTGAATATTTCTGCACGGGGCAGTTTTGACTAATACACACGTATGCGCAAGGTCCTCTTCACTATTTAAAAGGTACATACATGCTTGGAATTACAGAAAAAATGATGAAGAACTATTAGATACGGATAAGTGCTGTCAATTTTTTAAACAAATAAACAGATTTTCTTCTTTTTTTGTCTGTATTTAATCCCCTTTTTTGTTCAGTAATCTACAGAAATTGTTCACTGTGTTCTAAAAGAAAAAATAAAATAGGTGAAAGTGTGTTCCTATGAAAATTCCTTAAAACAATTCTTCACGGCACGTTACAAACTCAGTATGGACTAGCTTTGGCAGAGCTTTGTCTCCTTTTACAAATTAAACTTGATTGATTTTTCTCAAATTGCCTACCAGGCTTTTCAAAACAAGATCGTCGCCCAAATACTATTTGTTAACTTGGTTTTCTTTCAAATAACCACTGACAAGATTGTCGTGGTGTCATTTTGTGGCAGTTTGGCCAGTAAGGTACTGTGCAGCCTTGCAGCTTATCAAGTCTGTGAATATTCTTCACTGCATTGGTAATTATGTCCTCCAGTCGAATTATATTGTTTGTTAACAAACGACCTTCCGGCCAGCTGTGATTTTACACAATGAAAATTTGATTAACTCTTCCAAACGGATGAATTTCCTTCTGAATTTTACAAGTCAATTACTAGAAAGGCTAGCAATATATAGTAAACTTGGATAACTATAATATTGAAATGCATTATCTTCGAGGACTGGCACACTAAAAAAGCAAAATTCACAGTTTGGAAACATAGGTCAGCATTCAAGTTGTGTGAGACAGGCCTACATTCTCATGGGAATGCTGGTACACGCGTTTACCTGCGGAATATCCACCAATAATGTCGTATTCTTAGTAATTATATCATGTCATTTTAAGGTGGTAAAAAATCTACAGCTAGGAAATGTAGTAAAGATACTATCGGATTCACTGGTCCAGGATTTACAACGAGGGGAAAGAGAATAAACCCGTGTGGGCTAATTTCGAACCAGCTAGTGAAAATGGGGTGGGGTTGTAGTCTGGGTGACAACGTTCATAGACAAATTATTCTTCCTTACATTCAAAATGAAAAATTAGAGTATGCATCAACTCTAAAGTACATGTCTCTGTCTAAAACTTACAAGTTTTGTCAAAAAAAAAATAACCTGAGACAAGACCCTCAACCACTGGTCAAAAAATAGTTAGCCAGGATTCAAGGACTCTTTTCCCCTTCCCCTGGTTTAAATTACAGAAAATGTTCATTCATAAACTGACAATTTGAATTTTCGTGAATCCACAAGACAAGGTATTAAATGTCCATACTAACGTCTAGAATAGGATATGGTGTGATGTTCAGTTTTTCTTTGACCTTCTCATTCAGGTGTTTTATCCATCTGTAATCTCTGAACTGCATCATCTCTGAATTTCTTATCCTTGAATCCTCTCAACATAGTGACAACGACTTTTCCATATATTACTCGCTGATTCTACTTGGCATGGGTGTACGTCACATCTAGGCGTGATCCTTACATCTGTCTGTCTTAATTTTATATGGTTTATTTTATCCCTGTCATTTTGACCACTGTCACGTTGTAGAGGGGATTAATTTTAATATACTCTTTGAAGAATAACAAAGGTTACTTGGAAGACTTTTGATAAGGTTGCAGGTGTTTTTCACTTTACACAGGTCCTCAACATACAGTCATTTCGTTCCTATGTTCAACAATTTACCGACCTAAAATTTCACAAACAACATGCAAGCTGGTGTATTTTCTTTCTGTCTTTGAGGTTGTTGTAATGCAAATGTCACCTGTCTGTCGTTTAACCAAGATAAAGAAAACGTCTTGAGATTCTTCGTGTCTTGTAATGTCTGCGATAAATGACATTTCATAAGTTAAATTTTAATGGGGGAGAAAATACCTTTAGGCGATGATTTAGCTGTCAGTTTTGGCTTTTGCCTAAGTTATAGTGACATCTTGACATTCAGGGCGCCTTCTTTAGGCTGTTTAAGTCTTGAGTTGCAGTCATTCTGATAACAAACATTTAATTTGTTTGGAAACAACACGCTTCGAATTCGTCGTTCACATACAGTAGTCAGTATCCAGGACATATCTCGCGTGTATCACAGAAATGGCCAGATGTAAACACAGACTACTTTCAGTGGGGAATGATACACCTTTAGAAACTTAAAACAGGACAAAGTAAATTGAAAAGGTTAGCTTTAATCACTGACCATATACTGTAATGCATTGTTTACCATATGCATGAGATGAAAAACAGATGTAATTATTAGTAGCTCACGATGCATATAGTGACATACATCTATCGTTTACCTTCAACGAAGTGATGATTTCATGGATGATAAATACATTATTTCAACTTCATGTATTACAACAAAAAATGTATTTTGCATGGGTAGTATATGTTGAAACAGAGAGTCTCATTAATTCGTGGCCTGTTTCTTGCGCACAGGTCTCCTAGGTGTAATGACGTCATTATGCAGTCGCCTTCAGGGCAGGAGCGACAATTATTCACAGAATAAGGGAAGTAGACGTTAGTAGGAACTAGACAACTTATTTTACATATATGTTAAGGTTAGAAGGCAGTAAGTAAATCCTTTTGTAAAAATACACATAAACTAGAGAGATAACCCACACACTATTATTTCGGAGATACTTAGCCTTATGTTTAAGAAATATAAAAATTTACGATTAAGTTTGACGTGTTTGATAAACACTCGTTACAACTCACCTCATAATACAAATCACTTAAATATACTAACTTTGGAGCAAGTTTTCGAAAGAAAAAAAAAAGAAAAGAATCATGGCGCATGTCCCAATTACCCATTTCAATATCTTTCATTCAAGCCTAACCACTTAAGGAAGTTCAAAACTGTGCAAATGCCATTTGCTACTGTAGGGATCATGAGATTTGCTCTAAATTTGTTTGAACTGAATTTTTAACATCAGTAAGAGACTTCTAACATTGACCTAGGAAAATAATAACCTGGAGGAAAGCTTGCGATGCTGCAGGTTTGGGGAGGATGTTACATTAAATTTGCACATTACTACAAAGTTTGTAGTTCTGTTTTTTTTTTTTTTTTTCTGATGTCAAAAACAAAACTATTACGAAATATTTATTACTGCTTATCACTCCAGTAAAATTCTTTTTAATGCATTCTGAACTGTAAGCGAGGTCATTTTTTTCTAAATGAGACTGCGCAGATGCGCACATCCAGCAAAACGTGGGGATAAACAAGTTATTCCCGCTCCTACGATACCATTTCCAAAATTTGAGTTGAATTGAAAACTTAATAGAGTAATTTTCTATTCATCCATCCATAACATAAAGAAGAATCTGAAGTATGAACGTATGCAGCAATCTCAGTTACCAATTGTTGCCAAGGGTATGGAATTCTTCAGATATGGTATGCATGGTCTTTACTTTTTGATAAATTTTCTCAGTTTTTGCAATCTCGAATTATAGCTTTTAATGTCTTATTACATTCATTTTGACATTTAACTTTTAACTCTAAAAGCTAGTCGTGGCATACCTCGCGACTAACGTTACTTAAGCCATGTAGCTATTCCTTAGGTAGGAAAGTGAAGGCTTGATATTCACAGTGACAGTTCCCTGCTATCAATACCATATAAGTTCAATTTGGTAGTAGGATGTTTTCTTCTGCTTCTCCGGAAGTTTGCATTCCTTGTCACCGAGTGAAAGGAATGTACCATTAGAGAAAACTACCCATTAAACAGTGGACGTCATGACTTGGCCGATGTCAATACTTGGCCGATTTTTGAACAATAGAAATCCCCAAACACCAATTCGTGCTCACTGGACCATGTTATCTCTAAAAATATGACTTTCTTTCAGTTGCTTAACAAGAAAAGATTTAGGCCATGATAAGTTTGTCTAGATTTCAAGGGAGCAAAATCTGTAAAGACCGTACTCCACTACTTTTATTGTGAAATGTAAAATTAATACCTTTCTTTTAAGCTTTTCTGTAAGTTTTACATTACAAGTGTAATTTTAATATATTTTCTATTTCGCTTGCTATCTTGTGATTTGCTGTATAATTCCAATTTTGTGACTGACCTACCGAATTTTTATCGTTAAGACAATAAGCCTTTACATCGGGTGGAGGGGAGATGGCTGGTTTTTTTTTTTTTCAGGGATTTATTCCTAACCCCTTCTGAATGATCTCCATACGAAGAAACCATTGAAAGAATTGCACACCCTCACACCAATCTGTTGCTTGAACCTTCGATCATATGCTCTGTACCACATAAGTCGCATTGGTCATGCTGTGTGCGTTTGTTCCATGCAATTATATATCTATTTTGTCACCCCTTATACTTCTTTTTATCGTTTTTCCAAACCAAGTATCAATCACATGTACAACGCGCAGTGATCCATGTTGTGGCTCGATGTTTTGAGCTTCGGTGTATTAAACTATTAAACTGGGCTGCATTTCACTTTCTACACCTTCTACCGGTAACGATATCGCACAAGTCTGGAAAAGGTAGGAGAGCTGGAACAAACTTGGCCTTTCTGATGAGTACTGGCTCAATGCAATCTTGTTAGAGTGCAAATTATCCATAGAAAACCTGGTAAAACTTCTACTTTACACAATCTGGAAGGAAGGATAAACGGAAGACCAAAGAAATTGCTTCCAGTAAATGAAAACTAAGTTCAGACAGGGATCTTAATAGCAATTCCTAGAAGTAAAGGTTACAATTTCAGACTTCCAAGCACACGACCTTCCCTGCTATGTTTTTCTTTATTAACCGACGAATTTTGCAGTCGTCTGTATAATGACACATGATATATCGAGGAGAAAGCCTGTTTTTCATGTGAGCCATTGACTACTGGTTGAACGTTGATAGTCAGTTAGCTAACCTTTTTGGGGCGAAAATCGGATTAAAGAGTGGTCCATAATTAGATCCACGCCATTCGGTTGCAGTTTATGTACCTGGCGATGTTCCCACGAAAGAGATGGAACCCGATTTCTGGTTAACATTAGAAAGACAATTGCTTTAAAATTCTGTTAAACACATACCCGAATGATCACGCTTTTGCACCGGGACCGCGGATGAGCAGCCTATCAATTAACAATTGCAGATTGAAGCCACCCAAACATAAGCAAAGAAAAGAAAAGGAATTGTTTGGTAGGTGAAGCAAACAATATTTTGCTCGCTTATGTTATAAAACGGAGCATTACAGGAAAATTTTTGAGATAAATCAAAACTTCAAAGAATTTGTCCTTTATTTCATGACTATGTTTGACCACAGTTTTCTTTTGGAGATTTCCATTGAAAGTTTTGGTGGAAACATTTTTAGTAAAGTTCTTGATATTATTTTCCCCAGTCCTTTTATGGAAGGAATGGTATACTTTGGATAGATGAAGCCATTAATCACTAACGACTCGTCTTTGGATGTTTTATTCCCTATTCTTAAAACATAAAGTCCGCTTTCAAATAAATAGCAACGACAGATATTTCTCATGTATAATGCTGCAGTTTACCTTTTGAACCTGACTTTATTTGATATTCTGTAGCAACACTGAATTCCATCAAATGAATATTAACAAAAACTCTCATTACATAAATTATGATTTATTCAATATCTGTACAATAGTGCAATGTTCCGCATATTGCAAACAAAACTTCTCTTAAGTATAGGCTATGTACCGATTGCCGATTGAACCTGGTGATAGAAGACATGACTCTTACTGCAGACTGTTTACCCAAAATGAGATGCAATTAGAGTCTCTGTTTACACGTTTTAAACAGTGTCTTACTGAAGCCGATAGTTCGAAAAAGGTTCTCTCTCTGTCAGCGTTGTAATACTAATTTGAAAGAACAATCTTCGCTACGTCTTCTTTAAAGTATGGTTTGCCCCAGGTGTATACATGCACATGTCATCTTTCGCGGAACGGGATTGCAGTATTAAGATAAGCTAGAGGAGTCGGTGTTCGGTTGAGAAAATGTCAAAATGAGTAATGAGACTGGGTCGTTTTAACCGATTTTAGAATAGTAAACGTGCATTACATGGAACATTAATTTGTTGCCTCATAATTTGTATATGATTATTAGCGGTAAATATAGAGTGCGCGGAACCATGAGTGTTTCAATATTTTGTAGAACAGTTTACCTCCAGGTTGGTGCAGTTTTCCAGTCATAGCCTTCAATCTAAGAGGTATGGTGACATGAAAATGAATATACTTAGATGTCTAATCTTAAAAAAAAACCCAAACCTCCCATAATGTCCTTTTAACGAAATTAATCAAATATTGTCAGATTAACATATTAGTCCTATTTAATCTTTATATGCATATCTGTAACATTGGAATATCGATTTACCAATAGTCATGTGTCATGGTGTCCTTTGTTTTGTCAACTCTCACATCAATGAAAATTGCGGCGTTTTTATGTCCAAAGGAAATTATTTTGAAATTAGACTTGTGCTTTTAACAGCTGTTATTGTATGTTTGTAATCGGGGCAGTACTTGGAGAGGGCTTACAAGGTGACTTGCATGAATTAACAAGTTATACCGTTAGAACCGCCATTATCTACTATCCAATTGGGCAATGATATATGATACTTCATAACTATTAAAATTTGCATGGGAATATTTTGAGGACGGGTTGAAGATGGTTAACACCATCCCAACAAACGTTTTATTGAGTAACTATCTTTTGTAGCTGTTTAGTAACCAAAATAGTTGCTTCATTTAAATTTCACTCTCGCTGAAACACGTAACAGTGTTGCCTCTTCTTGGACGAGGCATTTTATTCCCGTACGAGAAGGTTCTGTCTGTAAAAGCTTAAATGCCTTTACGTTACTCCTCTGTTCGAGAAAAATTAAGATGAAAGGGCCCTGTAAAATATCCTCTACCAGGGAACTGCAAAGGAAATCTCTTCAAAATTTTGAATGGATACAATACAAAGATGAATCACTTTAAACTATTTTTTAACATATCTATTCAAGAGCCCCGCTCACCCTTTTGTGCTTAAAACTTCTTTTCGACCAACGGAACATCATTTATTCTTTTGCTAGTCCCTTTTGCTAGTGATTTTATCACATTATGACGTTTCAATAATCTGGTCTCTTTATTCAGTGGAGTAGCTAGACATTTTTCGGTGGGGGGGGGGGGGGGCAAGCCCCAATATTTTCCGATTTTTTTTTTTTTTTAGTATGAGCACCATTTCTCAAGGGACTTAATATGCACTCTTTTCAGAAAATGTTTTAAAATTTGGATTTGGTATTGGAGAAAATGTTGGATGCTGGGTTGAGAATCACTAAAGAATTTGTATCTCTTATTGTCAAATCTAAGTTTGAAACACGTTGAAAGATCGTTGTTGATATATAGTTATCTAAGACAAGCTCTCCGACGACTTTTTTAGAGTCAAGAGCTTTTATTGGAAAAATAATTGAACTATGACAGAAAATGATAGAATAATAATATAACACTGAATGATATAAAAATGATAAAAGATGCATAAAAATAGCACTGTCATTGCTGATATCACGTCATGATCTGGATTCTTTTTTTTTTTTTTTTTCATTTCCATAGTTCGGAAATTATTTTCATACTGATTTCTGACGGAACAGAACTGTATTAGTTTAGTAACTGGAAATAGCGTGGAAACTTTTGCATTTTCGAAACAAATTGTTACATAAATGGAGCTTGCATAGCCCTCAAAATTTCATGAAAGGAGAGTTGGGAAAACCACAATATACTTGAATGGTGCTACAAATGGGTAATTTCCGATTTTGTTTCACTTTTCAGAGCTAGGGGGTGATTACCCTCAGTGCTCCCTTGTAGCTACGCCACTGTGTTTATTTCACTTTTCATGACTAATTTATCTCAAAGCATTACATTTTAAGAGTATCATATTTAAAATTTATTGTCTTATTCGATGCTCCGTTATCTTGGCTATTAGGTTGACGTTCTCTGCAATTCAAGACTTTTATTACCACTTGTGGCACCGTGGTATTACGGTAGTTTCAAAATTTCAAAACGAAAATTATGAAGCACCTTAGCTTCAAGATGTGAGACAAATTGTAGATCTACGTTACATGGGTTTCCTGTGCTGCACAATTAAGCAAAGTGATTAACGACCGTTTGAAGTAGCATAAACAAGCATTTGAAAATGAACTTTGCAGTAACACCAAATAGCAAAAAGGGGATACATAAAAAACTAATGGTAGCCCTGCGGAGTAAATAAATTTATCTCCTGCTTAATCCTTAATTCCTAAGTAGTAAAGCGTTTCTCTGATTAGCATGCAAGGATGTGGTCGTTCTTTTATTGTGCGAAAAGATGGTAGAGGTTTCTTAGCAACGGTACTACCACAGGATGCTAAATTATCTTATCGCATTAAAGAATAAGTCATTAGAAAACAGCTTGGAGTGGCGCATTAATAAACACCTTTAAAATGGACGGGTTCAGAGTATAAGATATTACATAAAATGTCTGTTTAATTTCAATGTTGTGGGGTTTTTAAAAACGAGGTGTATACCGACAAAATGGTTTCTTCAGTCCAGAGGAGTATAGCCTACTTGTCGTGCCGGGACCCCTTCACATTTAATTAAGTTTAAACTCATTCCGCAACTGGTTGACATTACAACTTATTATTTTTATAAGCATGTAGTTTATTTAAAATATTATTTTTGATATTACGAGCCTGTCATATCATGTGCGAGGAGTTTTTTCTTGGAAATTAATGCATTTATTTGCATGTGTAGTACATAAAGGTCACAAATCTTTTAAAAAATAAGTGCAAACGTTGGAAAGGGTTTCCATGCTGTTTTGTTAACTGTTGTTATCCGAAAGGGTTTTGTTCTTAAGTTTTTGCATACATAAAAGTAAAATGCACAGGGCTTATACCAAGATGACTGACGATTTTCTATGGCATGAACTCTACACCGAACGTTTTTCGTAAACCGTAAAATTATGCACTCAAGTATGCTTCAATTAAAAAAAAACCAACACATATTTTACTGTACGGTTTGGCCTTGACTCAAATTGTTTTTAAATCGTCCTTTCTGTGTATCGCTGAAATACCTAGCTATCTGCACAATTTCATTTTACTTTCCATTCTTGGGAGGACACCTCAAAGACAAATCATAATATTTGACCATCAAGATGTTCTAAACGTCTTTACCTTTCTATTTTTCAATCGATCTTGCTTGAAAAGTCGTAGATTCAGACAAAAAAATCAATTTCAAGATAGGAATACTCGTGCACGAACTTGACACCGAGGGGCCTTTGTTGAAATGCTTTATTTTAAACACACTACTGAAATGAAGGCCCCGTGCTCCTTTGATGAAATGTGAAGAAAATGTGAAGACAAATGCAACAAAATTGATTGGTTACATGGTCAGAAAGACAAGTGTTCTTCCGAGCAATGTTCAGATGGTTATGGTCTCATGTGTTAAGAGAGGCGTAAAAATGTTCAACACGGCATGAAATTATTATAAACAGTGGTTTCAAACTATAATCACTTCTGAATTTTGACTCATTTTATTGTACAACCTATCAGGGTCAGACGGAGAGGATCAAATTCTCCGCATATCTCGACTCTTAATCCTTATTTTCATTTACTTATTTTATTTTATTTTTATTGAAGGATTATAAACATGATAAAACCCCGTGAGAGACTGTCCACAGATGACCCCCCATTCTGGACCAAATACATCTATCATTTGAAATAATTTTTTGGAGATTCTAGGGCTTTCCAGAAACTCTCCATGGAATCCACAATAAATCCAACATAATCTTCGCGGGCCTGTTCCCCATCTGCTAAACCCAAATGTACTTATCCTGGGACTCAATTTTTCACCCAGAGATATGCTAAAACCTCTGAACGACACCTAAAACCTTTTAGGCTGCAGCCCCTGGAACTCCGCCAGGGACCCTAAGACTGACCCTTAAATGCCACCTACAAACTATCTCAGTGTCTTGAATCCCCTTCCCACAGTTTTCTTTACTTTCACCCCACCTGCAGAACACATACACTGCCCGCCACTGATTTTGACTCTGGGCTCTGTGTATACGGCTGTTTGAAAAAACGTCAGAAGTGATGGCGCTGAAGTACTTTCATGTAGACAGGGGAACAACAATATAAACTGGAACTGCAGTTGCTTCCAAATACGCAGAATTGAAGCGCGTGTTAGACATGTCCTTGCAGTTAGAACAGTATACCACTTTTAATTTGAGCTTTAGAAGTTGCTCATGGTGGGAAGAGGGGCTGTTGTTTCGTTTCGGCCATACCTCTCAACCCTATTCCTTGATAGCTAGTGCAAGGCTGGACCAGTTGTCTCCCAGCTCCCTGGCTGGACGCAAAAGAAATGATAGAAGACTGTCCAATGATGTAAATCCGGACCTTCCATGCTACCAATAGAATACACTCGAAAAGTCGGCCACCAGCTTTATTTTGAAGCATATTTGCCAACACTGAAGCAAGTGATAAGTAGCCTTCTAACCCATACGATACGCTCTGTCGTGCTGTTTACTCCTGCTTAAACTGGTTTTTATCGGTTCTATCCTGATTTCACTGTTCTTTATGTGGAATAATGACACCCTCTCAGGGGAATCAGTGCATAGTGCAGTACCGCTGAATGCGCGGCATGCGACAACTTTCTCTTGGAAAGCTGAACAACTGTAGACGCTGTGTATTGTAACTTACGTGTTTCGATAATTCGCAATGCTACATGCTGTCAAAAAGTTCGGACAGACTGCTGTCAAAATAGCTTCTGCTTCTACCACTGAAGTAAAGCATGAGAGAACTACAACACAAGCCGCTTAACTCAATAAAGTGAGGCCAATTCTCTCCGTACAAGGAATTGGCAATTCCCTGCTCCGTAGTAGCTCGATGGTGCTACTGGACAATGACGCCTTGATACTGTTTAACGATAGTGGACGCAATGGCGCTGTGTTGCGCACCAATTTGGAAGCAGCGATTGATTTTCCAGACTAATCACCTCAGTGGTAAAAGCCGAACCACGTTTCGTGGCGTTTTCTGGAAATTTATCCGCAGGACCCGTTTTTCAAGTTAATTCCTTAAATCGTTCTTGTAATTTGTTCGAACTTAGTTACGTTACGAGCAGGAAAAGAGTTGTTAGCCATAAAAGGCTTAACAAAAGAAAGTGTTAGTCGGCCAGTAACGCCAAGATTGTAGTGCGGCGCTCTACCATAATTCCCAGATTAAAACTGAGTGGTATGTTTTTATCGTCATCGCTACAGTACAATCACTTTCTGATTGCGACTCGCATTATTGCTCTGTTGCGACTGACATCGTCTTTTTTTAATTCTAGTACTAGCGCTCCATCTTTGAGTAAATCTTTACCAGCATCCATAAGATTTAGTTCGAGAGGTTTCTCATCACATGTACATGCAGTATCTAGGTTTTTTCAAATGTTATTTCGGGAAAACTAACAAGTTGTCTCCTCATCAAGAAAAAAAAAAACACCGAAGCTTTCGCATGGATCAATTAATTTTTCATGTTGTTCATAGCTATTGAAAAATAGTTCAGTAGGCCTACTTCATTCAACAAGCATAATGTAAATATCACAGAGATCAATTCCGGAACCCCATAAATGCCGCTTTGTGCTGTAACAATACACTCTAAAAAATATTTAAACGATTTTGTTTAAAAATTAGGATACTCACGAAAATGAGTATTTCTACTCGAAATAAGTGAGCACTTCAACTGAATTTGTGCAAAAATTTACACAAATTGTGCAAATTTTTGCACAAATTGAGTTGAAGTACTCACCTATTTCGAGTAGAAATACTCATTTTCGTGAGTATCCTAATTTTTAAACAAAATCGTTTAAATATTTTTAGAGTGTACTCGTAGCCCTTGAATCGTACAAAATCCTTTTAAATCTGTAGAAGTCCCTAAGAAATGTGAAGACTGAAGCCGAGAGTTAATCTACAATTTTTGTTCAAAGCTATAATGTGTTTGGTACTGACAACAGTTTGGATGATGAATCTAAAATATCTTTCAAAATCTATCTGTGCAGCTCAACCTCTTGGCAGACATGAACCTTATCTTGATTCCTAAGAACTTGTATTGTTGAAAGGCACTCATGCATGCCACACTAAAAAGCTGTGCTGGACCTGAATGGGGAACCTTATGAGGAGGAAACCACAAAGCAAACAAAACAATAAGTTTGCCTGATGCTTCTTCCCCGGGTTGCCATTGCCAGATAGGGTAAGCCAAGGTAATGGGCGATCCCTGTCATGTCACCCTTCCAAACGAGAAGTATGCACGTTGCAGTATTTTATTGCCCTTTTATGTTTTAGACTCTACAGCTAAAATGCTTATATGAAATACCCTGTGCTGTTTATATGATATACCCTGTGCTGTTTGCTAATAGGCCCTATTGGCATCACGTGACGTCATTTTGGAGGGAAATGGTAACGCATGATGCACGCACAACGTACAGTACATTCAGCAAGCGCGTGTAGTAAACTAAAGGGTTCGAGTTATTCGGTTAAGTGCACAACATCTGCTGTCTGAATTTGTGTCGGTTGCAATGATATGCCCCACCCCACCCATTGGAGGTTCCACTTGATGACTTTTAATGTCATACGAATGGGGCTTACTACAAGAAGCATTAAATCTGGAGCCCGTTGTTGTGATTCTACACTACTGTAGTGACAGACCGGAATGTAGAGTGGAAATTATTCGAGTACTTCATGTGTTCTTCTCGTAGAATATACTTACAATTACACCTGAAAGATGAATAATGCAGTAATAGTTATTGATACAAATCTCAATATTTCCTGTTATGTGTCATTTGAATCAAAAGTACATCTTTGTTGTCAGTGGTTGTCAAGGTACTACAGTAAACGTTAGATATTATTCCTCAATCAGAGGATAATTTTCTGTAACAAGATTTTTGTTTCTCCAACTGCGTTTAAATGTCAATGTGTCTTTCTGTTTTGGCTATCTTAAGAATGCATTAAGCAAGTAAAAGATATTTCGCTAACTGAAAAGTCTTTTCATAACAATGTTTTAGTTCACCTTAATTAATATCGTTTATCTTTGCCATGCACGTACGTGTAAGGGAAACAACCTTCCCCATATATTGTAAGAAAGCCGCTTCGTAGGATAACAAACTTGTTTCTATCAGAAAGAGAAATGTGTACATTACAGGACAGAAATACTAAAACTCTCGAACCATTTTGCATCCAAACTTCAAAAAAAAAAAAAAAAAAAAAAGCGAGGAAGACTAAATAGCATTAACAGAGAGTTGATGGCGGTATTTATTATTAGAAACACCCTCAGAACACGATGTTAGTACGGAAATTGTGTTGGCTTAATCGGGAAGTTGTAAGGGACTCCCTGATCAGTGATGATGGGAAAGGTCAATGATGTAATTATGCAGCCTTATTAAGATGTGACATATCATTGACTATGTTGTTCAGAAGTGTTGTTAAAACAGTGGCAAGAGTTGTAAAAACAGTGGCCCACAGCTGCACGCGCGTCCATGAGCATCGCCATGCAAATATAAAATGATGGTTTTTGAAAGGTATGTCAACGTTTGGAAGTGACCTCATATCTAATTAAGTGACGAATGTAATTATTGTTGCAGTCAAATGCGTTTTGACACAAAGACAGTATCGTACTCGGGTTTACTCTGAAGGGGACCATTTGGTTTGTTGAATGATCGCCGGCCTGAGGAAGGGTCTAAGGCGAGGGGTGTCACTTCCCCTTTGAAATTTTTTAGGCTTTTCAAGGAGCCTAGATGCAAAATACTGCAAGATTTTCTACTTTTGCAGGAAAAGTTTTGAAAGTTAAATTGTGGTAGTTAATGGGGATAAAACTGAAAACTTTGTGTCAATACAGGCAATTTAATGCCATACAGGCTACTTTTTTTTTAAAAAAAAATTGTTCTAAATCCGGGGCGGATTGCAACCCATCAGATGGGCGAGAACTGCGTGTTTATGCTTGAAGAGAGAATCTAAATAGTCTCTATTTTTAGCTGTCTTTTCCAATAATTAAAATAAATCAGTCACTTCCTCAGTGATCAGAAAATTATCACAAATCATAAAATAAACAAACAATGAGATGGTCTTCAGTTGAATCTGTTTGGGGGTAACCATACAGCGGAATTGAAAATTCGCTAATGTTTCAAATTGTGACTCTTTGCTTAATTCGAGATCCGCTTAGTTGATGAAATTGTCTATATGATTGCCCAAACTATTGAATATAAATGATTTCACTCTTACATCTCTTGCATGGTAAGTGGCAAACTATTTCTCACCGCACTTAAACCTCCGCTCCTACCCTGGCGTCTCCTACGTCTATGCGGGCAGGGGAACGAGTTTAAAGGATCACGGTCCCTCCCCTGTGATAAGTTTTAACAAGGCTTTCCTTACCATGCCGTGACGTACGTCACGACATGGTAAGGAAAGCCTTGTTAAAACTTAACGTTGCTTCTTGAAAAAAGCAACATAACCACCCCAGTAGATCAAGGGCGGTGTGGGTTGTAACTAATATCTGAGTTTGTCACATGATAGGTGCCCTCAATTGAGCTATGCTTTCATTGTGTTCACACAGCGCGAAGAGCAATTAACACATGCTTGACTGGCCTATTAGCTAACCTGTAATGTTATGTAACGTTTTGTGTATCTGAAGATATCTGTTACTGTCAATCAATTAATCGGATGTGAAATGTGACTTTATAAAGAGTGGTTGTAGTAAACTTTATTTCTTCCCGGAGGTAATAAGATGTAATCAGGCATAGAAGGGAGAAGGAACAAAAAGTAAGAACGGAAGTTTTATCATGCAATCTGATGCCACAGATGCTACATTTTGAAGTAAAATTTGGAATTTGACAAAATTGCTTATTTTAGGAGTTAAAAAGTGCATCACTGAGGGGCCTTGGGGAGACAATCTATCGCCTTCCGATTTTTTTCTTCTTTTTTTGAGAAATCGGATGTCCTTCATGAAATGTGGTGTCACCAACTCCCTGGTGTCAAATACGCTACCTTTTGAAGTAAAATTTGTGATACAATAGGTACGTATTTCTTGGATTTAAAAAATGGTTTTCGAGAGAGGGAAATGTCCCACCCCCCCCCCCTCATACGCCAATAAACAAAGAGATAAGGGATCGAGAAGTCAGATCTAAAGTCATGGAGGGAAGGTAATCATCGAAGCAGCTGACTGTGTTCAAGAAAACAGACGACATAGTTCCCAGTATAAGGCAGCACAATTGCCGACAGCAGAATGTTTGCTTGTGCTGAAACCGCAGTTTCCATTGTATGTGAAGGCTATATTCCTTACTCGACAACAAATGTGACTGGTCAAGGCAGGAAGAGAATTTGTGCGTGTTCTCTCCTGGTTTGGCGCCATCGATTTAGTACTCACATTTCGTTGTTAAATAACGCCACCTAAACACTCAGCTCATATGATTTGACTTTCCACATTGCTTGCTCAGGGAGTTCTAGCAACTCCCTGGTTTCAATGGTTTGCTTTTGCAAAATACACCATATTCTCAGTTACAATTACAATAGATTATGGGATGTTGTCTTGTTGTAAACTACCAAATCATATCCCCCAATCCTTTGTCTGCAAATTGTGTACGGTTGAAGCTTGGACGATTCCAGATTGCTCTTTTTCTAGAAATGTACGGTGGTGTTCGCAGATTTACTGAGATATTACATAGGAGAATAGATTCAACATGACAGTGTGATACGGGACGAATTCCATAGCTTCTTACGAAATCTAACAAGTAGTGGTTATTCTTATATCATGCATTTACAAAACAAAAAATATAAAGAAAAAACATTAAAATTGCAGAAAAGTAAGGCAAAATTTTGACAGTTGTTTTTTTTTTTTGAATTTTTAAGTTATGCTTCACTTTACTTTTGCTGTATGAAGTTACAGTGATTAACAGTGTATGATGTGTCATCTTGAAGGCCTTTAATTTGAACAGATTCATAGCCAATATTTATGGATGTTTTTGTTGCGTGCAAGGAACTGCTAAGACCGCCTTCCTGCTTTTAGCCTAAACAAGACACTCACGAGGATGAACATTTTGTATTGCAAATAAAGGCCCTCCTGTTTTACACAGTTCTTCTCCGTGCAGTTATTTCATTCGTCACGCATGTGCGGTATTCTCCTAACTAGAAATGAAGTTTGGGACAAATTTGGTCACATCAATATTTGACGTTTGGAAGCCGACCGAAGGACCACTGTAAACACGGACAAGTTTGCCTTTAGTTCACAGAAACGATTCATCCTTTTGTCAGTGGTAACAGATTTGCCATAAGAGGCTTGTGTGTAGATCTCGGTCAAACTTGTTCAACATTTTTATGTTGCCTGTACTATAGCAAAAATAATTTTGGTGTTTATTTGCAATAATCTGAGTCTCCAACAGCCCATGTTTATGTTATGATAATTGATCTGTTTTGATCTACGGAAACGGGAACAATTAATATATTTACATATTACTTGTTAGATGTTTAACCCCTCTCAAACGTTGTGAACAATACTAAAAACCACCACTCCCTCGCTAACTAAGACGTAAGGAGATATTCTTATTTAGTAAGATGACGTCAATCGCATTTTGTTACAATTGATGCAGTGTGTTTATTTACCTAATAATTTAATTATTCACGAAGTTGTAATTTTAGATGTTATGCGAAGAATCTGATTGCCCTGGCTGGGAGATCCCATTAGTTAGTCTCTGGACAGATCTTACACCACTAATTCCAACTGCTAATCGGATAATGTCACCCAGGTAACTTGTCTGTGCAAGTTTAGCATACTCTAATGGTGACATTGATTATATTTCCGTAACAGATATAATTGTACCTCAAAGTTAAATTGGTTTGCAATGTTCTAACAAATAATTTCAAAGTCTTCATTGGTCCCTATATGCTGCCAGAAAAAAACGTCATTCTGAGATCTGACAATGCGTTGTTTACACCTGAAAATTAATCAGTTAGCCAAGAGAAAACTCAGCAATTCTGTTCAGTGCAACTCTCTTCTTTAGTTCTTTCTCATGAGTCGTTGTAGGTGGGAAAACAAACATTATGAAGAGGAAATCTTCATGAAACTTCTAAAAGTCGTCTTAGTTGTTCAAAACATGCATGGTTGGATCTTAGCCAAGTTTTCTGTCAGATAAGATGACGTTTCCTAACTAAGGCCACATCATGTTGTAATGGAGTATAATATTGTTTCGCTGTTATGAATTAACTTCCTGTTATTCACATCGGTTGTTTTTTATTCATATGATTGGCAATGTACAATGAAACTGTTTTGCTTTCAAGGAACGGCAAAGGCATAAGTATCCACTTATTGCAAGCTCTTTTATGTGGCCAAAAGAATGAAAGGACCAATTTCTATTCACGTTTTGCGCCATTTGATGGTGGCGCTTTGCTTAGATAATGTTTGAAAAGTTCAGCGACCCAATCCCTTTTCGAATTGCCTGGATCCGCACCTGAGTTACCATTACTTTTGTTGATGAGAAATCTGCTTTTGGGATATAAATTGAGTTGAGCACTACGAATTGAATTGGTGTTGTAACTTAATACTCACACAGTGGTCACTAAGATCCCTGAAGCAACTTCCATACGTCGTGGTAGAAATGAACTGAACAAAGTTAAAAAAACAAATTATCACGCTTGTCATATGATTTTTAGCCTATACCTTTCCTTGTAACATGTAAGATTATAAGATATGGTCACCTCTGGAGTCACTTTACAGGAAAGAAGGTTGCCTGAGATCCGGACGTTAGGGACCACTGGCAAACTTTCATAACTGTGTGAATGTTTGTAGGCGGGTATGTTCTATGAATAATGTTTTGCTTTCATTAAAATTTCAGTTCGCTACAGGTTTTTCCCCGAAACGTGCTCGATGTAACTTGTAGAGCACCAGGCCTTCGTGGGAAAGTAAGACAAAACTATTCTGTTTGTATGAAACAGGAATATGACCAGTAAGATATTGGTTTCGACGTCAATTGAATAAACCGTGTCAATATCAAATCTCATTTAAAAGGAAGTTAGATGCCATTAAAGTCACAGCGTTTGGTTCCGAGGTTCTGCGGCTAGAAAGTGGTTTAAAATCGAGGGGTATAATATTTCCTATTACAGTATCAGCAGTTTGAATACTCTTAGATTTAGTCAACATTTACCAATTTTTTAAAGAATTTACCAATATTTAAAAATTGATCTATACAAGATCGAGAAACGATCGAGTTAGAACATTGCTGCTTCACCTTGCTAAGTAATTACAACCTAAGGTCAGGGAAAACCGAAGAATGGAGTATAAATCATACATAGGTTCCTAAAGGAGTGGTTCAGTCAACCCAAATAGAATAAGAATACCATGCTATTCAAAGAAATAAATGGTTCTGTGTCGATAATTCTGTTATTAAATTGTCTTGCTCTCCTTTTGAAAAGTTTTTTTTTGTAATATTCCTTTTAAAAATAGTCGTTCTCATTCTAAAAAAGAGGAAATTTGTAAGCTATTGCTTGTTTTCAACGAGTGGAAACTTTGAATTTATAAAAAAGAATAATTGTGGAATCGAAAAACGAGCACCGGTTTGTACTGTTTAAACTAACTTCCTAAAACTTCTGGTAGGCTCATTTGACAGACTTTAGCGATTGTTACATTCGGCAATGCGACTAAAATGCCATTTGTTAGCAAAGGTTTACAGGCCTGTATCCAGGGGGTTCGGACGACCCCCCCCCCTCCCACAAGATCTGGAGTTCCGCTCAGCCTATGATAGTAGGCCTAGGTTAGCAACATAACGAGTCTGAATTTTGTCAAGTTAGGCCTATCAGATAACTATCTGACGCATTCAGCTTAACCGTTCTTTGCATGTGTCTTCGACACTAGTCGGTCATTATTGTCGGGTTAAATCGACCCCCCCCCCCACACACACACACACACACACACACACACTGAAAAAGCTGCATACGGGCCTGGGTTTATGAATTTATGCATAAATAAGCTCCAATTATCTGGAAAATATACCAGCTTGATTTCGGCTGATCAATATGTGTTGTATCAGTCTATTAGACAACGAGAACAGGTCTTGATCTGAACAGTGTCTAATCTTTACCAACAAGAAATCATCACATAGCCTTAATGTTTCGTTCGAATTTTCAGAGGAATCTCTGGACCATCGGAGTATTTAACACGTTACTCTTAAAACAGAATACTGAATTTATTCACTCTCTAATAGAAGGAAAAGTGTGAATTTTACCCCATTAGAATATGAATTCACTTCAAGAAGATTGAAAAATTATCTTTAACGAGTGCTTGCATGGGGTCACTTTTTATTACGAATGGTCCCAGTAGGCACTCCACTTCGCTCCTTTCGAGTACCTCTCATCTTTTCGTGGAGTCGGTTTCCACTCCATTTGGGGCTAACCTAATAATTTTCACTTTTCTAACGAATAAAAGTTCACTCTTTTTGTTTTTAGAGGGTACCGTATGCAGTACCGCTCCAGTCTTCACATTTAAGTTTGTTATTTTATCTCAGACATCTCCTCCGCTTAGGCCTCTGATCGAATGATATTTTCTATCCGTTACTCCTCGATGTGATCACAGTATTTCAAGACGACCTCCTCTCTGCTGTCACACACTGGGAAGAAAATTAAAATTTTTATCCCGTGTAGCGTGGCACAATTTATTGTTTGCTCACGCCCTCTTTCTTCTCCCCCGCAAAATATATTGCCTCTAAGATGCTTTATCGAGCATTGCAGTCACTGAAACAGGCACGTGAACCTATATAATAGTCCTATTACAATGAGCTCCATTCGCATCGCAATTGTCCCTGAAAGGTTTCTGGTAATAGGCCCTTTGCATACTTGGAATATGACTCAGGTTTTCACCATAAGTGAGGTTTTAATTGCCTCCAAAATAGATCATTGATACAATTTACTCAGAAATGCATGATATATGCACAAGTACGAGGGATGATAATAGTCAGTATGATAAAATTCTCAGAATTGCAATTTTTTCTCATTGTGTCTATACATGCAAAGGCGGACTCTTTACAGCGACTGTTCAACTCCTTCATGTCTCATATATCAGTAATGGATGGTAGGAAAAGAGTTTTTGTACATAATACTAGAACGTTTTGAACAAGTATGTCAACCTCCTGTGGGAAAGAAATCAGTTTGGCTCAAAAATTAACAATGCGGAGAAGGCTCCATGGCAAGCAATGTAAGAATGTCCAAACATGCTAGTAAGTTTTTAACTTCCAACAAGTGAAACTGACATCGGCAATTAGTGTTTCACTGCTACTTCAGAGGGCAAGATAGCCTCCAGAAAGGTCGGTGGAATCTTGAAGGGCAAGGTATACTAAAAAGTTTGTGATCTTTTAGGAGGAAGCAAGTTTATTCCAATCGACCACAGACCTGATAAGCAGAGGTTTTCTCTAGATCATGACGTAAACCACCGTGCAGAGGACGGCAATAAATAACATCAGAACTACACGTATTCGGTAGCATCCCTATAGTGATTCAAATTCACGATTTATTTTCTCCAGAACTGAAGGTTATGGTAGTGTATCATTCCCTTCCCCCGTTTCTCTCAATCTATCTCTTATAAGCTGTATGGGTACGAACTCTTGCAACATTAACTTTCTCTAGAAATATTGATATATAAATTGACCATTAGCTAGTATATCCCCTCCCAGTCTGAATGAAGTTAGTTCGTTGGTAAGTTACATGGAGTTTTACGGCCTAGTTTCCAACCTACTGGGTAAAGTCGAGCCGGCCACGTAATTTTTTCCAGCTGAATGAAAGTACACCTTTTACGACTGAAGGTTTGACTGTCTCCCCCTTTTCTCCATTTGCTCTTCGGAGTCCATATCCTACAACTTTTACTTTTCCAGCTACCCCTTCCTCCACCCTTAATTAATGAAGGTGTTTATTATTCCGGTCTCTTAGAACATGGACAGAAACAAACGCAGAGCAAAATCCAGTACCTGTGCTATTCACCGAGGTTTCAGTTCCCCAGGGGACTTTATCAAACTTTATCAGCCTTGAGCCGCTGAAATGTACAAACACATGACTGCATGAGGTACACACAAACGTCTTCATGAACCGAACTCAACTGACAAATTATATTTCCCGTCTAAGAAAGTTGTTACTCATATATAAGGAAAGTTCACGAAACGGTCATTGGTGAGTTTTCCACATTCTAGTCCAGCAGCATATTTATAAACGACAAGGTAACCTAGTATCGCCGCACTCTGTAAGTGACTACTAAACTGAACATAGGATGAATGGATATTTTTTAACCTTGGGACATCGCATCTTTAGGAATGAAGACAACGTTGCATTGAGATACTAATTTCTTTTCAGTGCTTTTGTCACTCGCTTCCCATTTCATTTTTACGCTCTTTGCAGAGCTTTGCAACTCAACTTATACAAAAGGTTGCTGCAGTCATACCGGGAACGTCAGTAAAGCATGCCGAATTAAAACAGGTGGCGTTACAAAGTAAACTGTAACTGTGTCGAGAAAAGATAAACCTGTCTTTAAAGATTGTTTTCCTATATATTGTCGTGGATTAGAAAGCGTGTTATTTAATCGGAATGAACATAGTCGTCTGTTTAGACACGTAGTGCCTTAGCCAAAGCCGCACTTATGTCAACGTGAAATTGTGTGGGATAGAATAGGATGGAGAAAGTCATACATTTAAAGGGCGATTTAATCCCTGTCGACAGACGCAGATGTAAAAGGTAAGTTCTTCTTTAATTGTACAAAGTCACACTTTTGTGAGGCAGAGACCTGTAACAAAGGAGCATTTTACCTTGTTGGGATTGGGGACCTTGTTGGGATTGAGGACTCAGTGTAAAGCCATAGGCCTATGGTTGTAAATTATGTATGAAATGCCACTTCAATAAAAAGGTGAGTAGACTCTAAAGGCTAATGAATAGGCTGAATAAATGTCTAAAGGGTTCTAATGAAAATCTCAGTGAGCCGGGTCACACCAGGCCACTGGAAACCTTGTGATGTGTGTAAGTTTGTGCTGACAGTCTTATTGGCAAGTGAAGGGCTGTAAACCCATCCTTGGAAAGAACTTCTCGTTAGATAGGCTAATGTAGTATAAAAATAGTGAAATTCAGTCCCGCAATTTGAATTAGTTTAGTAGGCTGTCCCATATCACGAATGCCGCTGGATTAATATCATGTGCCCAATATTCTTTTCACTGAAATTTTAATTTTATGATGAAATTCTTGGTTAAAGTGGAATATGTAATATTACTGTCTAAAATATCATAGAGAACACTTGAAAGATTAATGAGAGGAAATTTATGAGATTGAGCTAATGTTTTGAGAGTTTGCGGTCTGCTTATGCCCTTCAAGCTAATTCCGAGGTTATGTTAGGAAGGTAATTCTGGAAAATACTATTTGGACTTGCCTTCTTAAAAAATATTCGAGCTTCAATATTAAGCTTGCAAGTTCCTTACGACTTTTGACAATTATTACAATGCATGCATACATCAGAATAAAACTAGAAAAATAACCAAAATAGCACTTGTGATCCAACATTTGCAATGTTGAATGTAAACTAAATTTGGTAACATCACCATACACCGTTTTAGTTCAAGCTATATCGATCGATAGATTTATGTAGAAAACTTAAAAACTTGAAACGAAAAATAACATATGCATGGTTATATTAATGGCACCCCCCCCCCCCTTCTCTTATAAAAGCAAAACTTACGTAGGTTTAGTGTACATGTAGCCTATGCCCTTTTCTTGAGTCATGTTTTAAGTGCATGCGAAGACATTACTAGTGGACCTCTCTTGAGCTGCAATTGCCTGTTCTGACAACCTACAGGTTAAGTGAAATTGGGCCGTAAAACTGACTCTATCTAACTAACTAACTAACCTGTAGATGAACTTTTTGAGGTACTTAGGAGATGTAAAGTCGCATCAGTTATTTGTTACTATGAAGTCAATCGGCCAACGTTTAAGTTTAGTATGATATGTTTAGTTGTTTTTTGTATCACGCCTGTAGCCACAGTGTAGGGCAGGGAACGCGTTCCTTTCGGAAGGTTGCATTGTAAGTTCTTGATATGTAATAACAGTCATTACACCAATAAACGAACACCAATCAGTTTATCGTGAAGGTAGAGCCATTTTATGTGATGCTTAAAAAGGTAACAAAGGAGAGGGGTAATCCCCTCCCCGGCGGCCAGGCCAGTGAAATTCATTTTGGTGTTTCACACAAAGCCATCACAAAAGGATTTGGTTACGGATCTGTTTGTCATGTAAACTACAAAGAATTAAACTTGAGACGTAAATTGATTCACGACAATGAGTGCCAACAGCGTAGGATAACACTAATGATGTACTGCACAAAGAAATGTGGGACCGTGGCCCCACTGTTGCCGAAAACCTGAAACTGTAGTTGAATGGAGTTTTAATATTGAAACGACACACGAGGATGCAGGCGTTTGCAGTATCCCGCAATTACACTAATGATCGATGTGCTTGGTTATATATATGGGATCGCAATTGGCAGCGTTTGAATCTGTCTTGTGCTACTGTCCGTCTGGGGAGGAAAGTTTTTGAATCACATACAATGTAATCACTACTCATGTTTCACATTTTTCACATGACGTATTCCAGCCATGTTCAAAAGCACCCCTTTATGTAGTTACCCATAGGTTTGCCCTCCAAAATGGCTGCTGCTATAAGCTGGTTGTGACGTCACTGGGAATTATATCTATATGCACTTTCTTCATCGCAAACATGATTGTATTTTCTTCAGTACTGCCAAGTTTCCACAATGCAGCATTCCCATGTGGCATTTGGTTAAATAGGTCATGCCTATGCATGGGGCAGTATTTTCTTGTTAATTACAACACCAGCACTATCACCTTACGTATCTTATGTTTGTAAGACCTGTAATACTACGTGCCTAGAAAACGCTGCATCGACAGAATCTGGAGGTGTATCATAATCCACAAGCTTACTGTTTACCTCTGAAATATATTGGATGTCCCATTGTCTTATTTTGCTACATAGTGTTCATCGGCCTATTTTAGTTCTTTTACCACATGTCACATGTTTTGGATTCACAATAAAGTGGTTGAATGTTCTTGTGGCCAAAGGACCATGCACTCTTTCGAACAAGTTGACCTTCATAGTATATTTGTGTTTTGTAGACCAACCAGAAGTTTAAAAATTAAATTTAAAAAACGTGTTGGGCACTGGTGTAGTAGACCATGAGGAACCATTGCAAGAAGGTTTAATATCATTTGTTAACGAGTTGGTTGTTTGTAATGTTTTATTGTGTCTAACATTTAAATATTGCAGAATGTTTTGGAATATGTATGTGTTTTGCTAAGTTTTTAAAGATTTATCCATTCACATAGTGGAACAATGGAGCATGTCATAGAAATGATGAATTTCTAAACAAATAGATCTTAGAGTGCACCGTTTATTATTAAAATTGGAATAAAATGAAACAAGTGAAAGAAGTCTTATTTAGTTCTTAACAACTTAGTTTATAACTATTGTAGTGTTATAATAACAACAACACATATTTACTGCAACAGAATGAAGATATGGTGAGCCTTTTGGCGTGCCATATGAAGAAAGCACAATATCCTTTCTTTGTTTTATGCAGCCGAATGGGTATAATGTTAAGTTAAGGTCACGTATATGTCATTGAACCTTTGGTTTAGCGACCACTCTTGCCAGGTACGTTGATCTTGAAAGTTAAAGGATCGAATAGCAATATGCGCGTGGGAATTTGAGAAACTTGAAGCAGTATAGCTTACGAACTCCTACTTTGTTGATGTTTTTGACTCAGGCTATAGGTGTGTCACAAGCAGCCTTAGAGAAGAATGAAAGTGTCACGTTCCTGTAGTAACTGAAGCCATTTTATGAGAGCATTTCGCTAGCCGTTTTTCCTGTTTAGTAGCACTCGTTTTCTTGCATGACCTTTCGCTATATTTTTCATTTCCCACTTATCAACAGGTCAATAACCTTGCAGTAGGTACTAATTACTTAACGACATGCAGGTAATATGTCCCTCCATAAGTAGTTATTCAGACTTTGATTGGGCTTTCAAGAATGTAGAACATTGTCAGCCTGCGATATTTTAGAAGTTCAAGTACGGTGTTAGGCAAACATACATTACCTTAAATTTATTGATTGTACTTTTTCATGATTCCGCTGCTCAACTAAACTTCGTTCCATGATTTGTCACGGTAGAGAAGCGAAAGTTCCATTGTTGCCTGACGTTGTGCATTATTTTCATCACTCCTGTCCATTTGCTCTCTGTGTTAATCACGGTATATGGAACTTGGAAGATGAAGAATATCACGTACTCAAGGTTGGTGTTATCAGGGAGCTGTTATAGAACCTGTTGGGAACTTGATTTGAGATCTAATTCAATGACGATAGCTACAAATACTTGTTGTAAGGTAATTAAGTACTGTATGTTTGTTAGTATGAACTGAACCTTAGCAGATCAACGTCTTTCAAATAGATGCATTAAACAGGGACGCATTTTTAACATTAAGTCATTGAGCAGCTATATATTTTAGTTTAGATTCAATGATAATTCATGATAGCTTTTCAGTCCATTCACTTAGAAGGTTGAGCACAGTTCGCCGACAGAAACACAGTAGGTCATATATTACAATATCAAATGCTTCAAGTGAAATATATATGTGCTCTATTCCCTAAGACAGGTTTTCCATAACATACATTGTTACATGCTTCTCTTGACATTTGCAACCAATTCATTATGCGACTTGGTCATAACAATGTTCCGTTTAGTTACCATTAACGTGATTCTTTAGATCATATTTTGATGAGTCTCACACGAATTTGACTCTCAAAAGAATATCTCCACTTCCCAGCTAAGTTTCTCCCAACGATGTTACTTCTTATCCATCCCTAATTGAACTCGATTCTTTGTAAGTACACAAAGCTAGGTTACTGCTTGATATCATATCCTGGTTAGCTTACAATAAATTATTGTGTAACCCGAATATCGAATTCCCGAATGCTTCGGTTTTTTTTTTTTTAATTTTATTTCAATGTAAAACAGTCACCAAAAGACATTAATTTTTTCTTTCCCTCCAAAGCCTTTTGGAATTAAGATAAGTGTTATCACTCTCATTTGTCAATTTTTCAAGAGCTGTTTTATTGGAGCTGTTACACAGGCTAATCTGTTTGTTGGACCCGTTAAGCCAGAAAGAAAAAAAGAGTTCAAGATACATTTGGCAACACAGCACACGCATGGTCACCCTGTTAATACTGCAGAACCTTCTTGCTATGTACAGATGTTCAGATAAGTGGTGTTGGCAAAGGGTGGTTCGGTTAACCAACCTTCCCGTACACAAAATCTTTCATAGGTATTATTTCTTTCCAAAAACGTTGCATGTGTTGTTCGTCTTGTCGTAGTAATGTCATATTCTCTATTTTTACAGGAGGTTTGCATTTCTGTAATGCAGGGTCCATCTTTCCTTCCCGCATGAAAGGAAATAACCTTTCCCCGAGTAATGATTGCCATATGTCTGCACAGTAATAACTTTGCATAATGCACAGATATCAGGATAATTGTCCGAGTAGGGAGTCGCCCTGTTAGTGCAATAGTTTCATTATCGAGATATTAATTTCATCGGAGAGTTTCAATAACCAAAATGCATCCTCCTTTATTGTTATGTACACGATAAGATATAGACAGATATAAGATAGTCAACACACAAACGGAGGGAATTGTTGACTTTCTTATCTCACTCATGGAGTCAAGAATCGTCTCATATCACATAGAAGTATATTGTTATATATGACTATCCTACATATGCTTAACCAATTAAAACGTTCATTTTATTATAGGCCCATTGGACGAAAGTTGAAAAAAGGGTTGGGTGAAAAATACATAAGAGTTTGTTTTGAATAACATTTTTCGCTTCAAACTCACGCCTACGTGAATACATGTTTTAAGGTTATCGTCACTACGCATGATGCAACAGCTGATGTTAACGATAAACCCTCCATATTCGATCAGTGGTTTGTTTGTTGTTTGTTCATACATATTTGTACGTGTGTTTGTGTTCAAATGGTAAACTTTAGAATCACATGCCAAAGACGATTTCAAAACGTTGCTAAACCAGGTATTGTCAATTTGTTTGCTATTTTTCGAAAGTGTGGGAAGGGTGTGGTTGCCCGGTAAATTGAAGAAGTATCGTTCAAAGCATTGTCATTTGGTAAAAAAATCACTTAAATGAGGTTCCAGTGACCTGTTTTCCTTATATAGAATCGAACAGGTGATAATTGTAGATTCGATACTAAAATGAGGCAAATACGAATGTAAGTCGAAGATAAACAGTCTTTGGGGATATCCATCCCGTCATAGTTCTAATCATCATCTAGTTTGCCGAAATTCTGATGAAAATGACTGAAAATTGAGTTACTAAAGTAATATAAAAACTTTAAAACCTACATTAACGACGGTAATAATAAAGGCCACATTTGGAACTCCGCCCACCTAATGGGCGTTGTCAATTCTAAGGTTGGGTTTCTAAACAGGGAACTGCTGCCCTAAATCAAATGCTACAATTTCATTAAATCTAACTTACGTCGTATGTGTTTCTACAAGCGTGGGTGAAGCACGATTGGCTCTGAAATGACCTTTTTCATGATTAGACGGGTGTCACGTTGTAGCATGGGGTCCGAATGCCTCATAGTATTCAAAATCTGTTTTTCTACAAACTAAGTGACAATTCTACAGCCAGTTTTCGAGATTTACTGATTCACTAATTTTTATGTTGTCTAAGGGGAAGGACTTTTCACCAATGTCGTAAAAGTATTTTGTCCAGTTCAGTACTAGTAGTCCAAATTAGTGTGATTAATTATTGAAACACTTCCAAAAAAAACATCGTTCAGAATGGTCGACTCTCATTATGGGATAAATTAGAAGAGATTTTCGTCCTCCCATTTCTCATATCATACAACTGGACTTAACAAAACATTTATGAATAAAACGTAGGTTGCGTATTAATTCCCATTCAGAATCGTACGGCTTCATTGAAGTGCTACAGACCCGCAGTGCTCATTTTTCCCTTAAGAAAAGTAAACTTTCTGACTTGAAATGACTTCTAAAGATATGATTATGGAAGATTAAGATCCTGGGTACTTTCTTGTTTTATATAATTTAGAAAATTGTTTGGAGGCATCATATTATCGCCATAGGATTATTCCAAGGCAACCATCAGTCCACGTCGTCTTTCCTTACATAATTGACCTCTACAGTCCTTAGGAGAATCTTTAAATATAGCGATGCAAATTTATTTTTGGGAAGCAGAGGACTGTGGTAGGCTACTCTCTCTAACATGATAACCTTAGGCTGTAAGTTTAGAGGCAACTTAGACGTTCTTCTGCAAGAAGATGTCTACTGGGAAAACTAGATCAAACGCAACACCTTGAAATCCAGGGTACGGGTGAGACAAATTCAATTTGATGCAATAAGATGTTACAAAAGACAACGACACTTCATGATGTAGGCAGTATAGAAATACTGTTCTGTTATAACTGATAATCTATAATGTAGTGATAGACTAAATGTGTATCATTTAGCGATAATGTAGGAAAACCTCTTCGTTCTTTATCACTAACCAATAAGGTATCAAACATTGACCGTTACTGCAGAGTTAGAGTATTCGTCAAATGGTGATACAATATTGGGTAATTGTTTGTTCTGTTTCACCGGTTTTGGAGGTGATACATTATGTTAAAGATTTTATCACATTATCGTTAAGTGGCACATTATCGGTTAATGTTAACCAAATAATCGGTTAATGATAATGGGTCAATTTCTATATTTAGCATGCCCTACTAAAAGATGACGGATGGTAATAAACATTTAAATTGGCCAATACTGTGCCATGTAAATTTTCATAAGCCAAAGAGTCACGTTTGCTATTGACTACTTACTTCCTGTGATTATCTGAAGAATTTTAACCTAAGAAATAATGTTGCACATACAGCGCGATACAAAATCAGCAACACTTGTTGTACATGGGTACGTTGTCCAAGATCTCACGTAGACAATGAGACCCATTTTATGAATTTCTGCAATGTATCTTCTACGTTTTTTACTTTAACATAATTTTGGGGTTTTGTTTTCAGTTGGTTATCTGTTTATCGTGCTTTTTGAATTTTGTTTCCTTGCCCCACGTGAGTCCTTTTCATGATGATAAAATTTTTATTTAAAATTTTCGGTTTTTCTGAGTTAGAGAAAAAAACACTTTAACAGAGGGGTGGAGAGAGAGAGTTAATTACAAGACTCCATAATGTTTGCAAGGGTACAAAAGGGCGAGGCTATTGGTTGCATTGAACCTTTTCTTAATTATGTCTTGCTTTTTCCGAATGGTTTGGTTTGTTCATGATTTAAGGATTATCCGCATTTTCAAATTTATCGCTATAGTCTACTTGCAAAGCCTGATTCAAAGACCCTCATCTATGGATATTTCATCATGTAAAAGTACATAAAACAAAAACGTAACACATCTTCAAAAAGCCCAAGGTCTTTTAAGTACACAAGGGCAAAAGAAACAACCTGTTCGATTTTCGTTTTTTCGTAAACTGAATCATGTAAACCTTGAAGTCGTTTTATCTGCTCGATGCAAGCATCTCTAATAGACATTTTTAATGGGTAGATTCTGTTATCTTACTAGAGATAGTGTTCTTTTAAGGGTGCTGAATTATGCCTCAAATGAAAACAACCTACATAATTTGTGCATTCTTAAGAATTTACAGTGCATCTCCATTGAAACGAGTGGCAAACGTTAAAGACTTAACGCTTTCTGTGAATAATTTCAAGGGAAGAGCAAACACACTGCGCCGGACAAAGTACAAGAAATTCATGGTGAGGTTTTCATTTGGTTGTGTAATTAATCAAATTTCCGGCTGTCACTTATTTTGATATTACTTAACTTGTTCGTGAATAAAAAGGATGCTCACATCATTTAAATGGTGCACACTTTTTGATTCTTTCGCCACAGTTCATCTTAAAATATAATTTGAAAGTCACGTTAGATACCACGTTCACCGATGGATTTTCATACTTCGAAGAAGAAAGAGGCGGTTAAAAATGTCGATATGAGAACTGTGGCGTAAAATATTTAGCTTTAAAACGGAAGTTGTTTGGTCATTCTCCCGCAGAGGAGAACATTTAGACAGCCAGGAGGACGACCCTGCATGAGACATAAGTTGAAGCTGTAGTTACGTGGTTGAGGGTAAGGTTGGGGAAGTATTTAAATACTTATTGAATGGATAAGTACTTCAAGGTCTAGAGGCAAACGTGTAATCGATAGCTTGCTCTTTTGCAGAGAAAGAAAATCTGATAGACAACTTAAATTCAAAGTATAGTGGCAAGTGTAATGGAAGAATTATTGTTATTGAATAAGAATTATTATTATTGACATGCTGGAAAATTCCTAATAAAACCTCGTAGTGGAAGATATATAATTTTTTTAGATAAAAGTATTTACTGTTACGTGGGAGTAAAGTGTAGGATATTTTTTCAAGTTGCAATAATTTCCTGCAATAAGTGAGGTGGCCACTTCCTGCACAGAGAGCCGTAAACATGCTCTAGCGTACATTTGACCACACAGGGAAACATTACCGGTAACGGCATACATCACCTTAGATAGTGTTTTACTTCCTTCCGGAGTAAAAAAGGACTTTTGAAAACTTGGTCATGACATCATGCAAATAAAAGCCTCCACGAGCTACAAATAAGGTAGGCCTAAATTCAAAACAAGAATGAAATAGTTAAGAGTTATCAAATTCTCTACACAAAAGGAATTATACTCAAAAAATTGTATACTTATCATCATATCAGTGGGTATTTGCAAACAATTTTTTTATCAATATGAATTCTTTCCTTTGGCACCCTTTGACACTAGTGCGATCCCATACTCGTTTTGAGATCTATACTTTCCTTACTGCATTTTCCTCATTGTCCCTCAACATTTGTGTCCCTTGTCATGACCTCATCACTCTTCTGCTTGCGTCCGGTTTGAACTATACCATTCAACGTGACATGATTCATTAGACTTAGGGAGGTTAAACATTGTTTACTTCATGTAGTATCCTCAGTAATCAATTTCACCCTTTGGAGGCAAATATGTTTACACATATATACAGTAGGAAAATTACTAACAACTTAGAACCAAAGGTAATGAGACAGAGTCAGACAATGGAGCTGAAATCTCGGAATAATATATGCTTTCAATGTTCGGAAGCTTGAATGCATCTTGTGAGATACTTTTTTTTAATCACGTACAGTATACTTTAACGTGGCCTGAAAAGAAATATCGATATCAGCATGATGAATTCCATTCCTAATGTGTCAATTGCCATTTATTGATTCCTTGACGTAGGCAGGCAAGGAATCTATGCGATGGTGATGTCGTGTGTGTGTGTGTGTGTGTGTGTGTGTATGTGTGTGTGTGTTTGTGACACTTGCTTGTAAACACGATATCTTAAGATAGGAATGTCCGACACTTTTCATATTTGGTATATAGATTTATCATGTTGAGAGGAAGAACCCTATTGTTTTTGGTAGAGGTCAAAGGTCATTTGAGGTCACCAGAGGTAAAATTGCGACAATTTCAAAAATAGCTTGTAAACATGTTGAGAAGAAGAACCCCATTGTTTTGGTAGAGGTCAAAGGTCATTTGAGGTCACCAGCGGTAAAATTGCGAAAACGCCGAAAATGGCTTGTAAACACGATATCTTCAGATAGGATTGCCCGACAATTTTCATACTTGGTGTATAGATTTTTCATGTTGAGAGGAAGAACCCTATTGTTTTTGGCAGAGGTCAAAGGTCATTTGAGGTCACCAGCAGTAAAATTGCGAAAACACTGAAAATGGCTTGTAAACATGATATCTTCAGTTAGGAGAGAACAACACTCTTCATATTTGGTATATAGATTTTTCATGTTGAGAGAGAGAAGCCTATTGTTTTTGGTAGAGGTCAAAGGTCACTTGAGGTCAATAGCAGTAAAATTGCGAAAACTTCGAAAATGGCTTGTAAACACGATATCTTCAGATTAGAGTGACCGACACTTTTCATACTTGGTATATAGATTTGTCATGTTGAAAAGAAGAACCCTATTGTTTTTGGTAGAGGTCAAAGGTCATTTGAGGTCACCAGTGGTAAAATTGCGAAAACGCCGAAAATGGCTTGTAAACACGATATCTTCAGATAGGATTGCCCGACAACTTTTATACTTGGTATATAGATTTGTCATGTAGAGAGGAAGAACCATATTGTTTTTGGTAGACGTCAAAGGTCATTTGAGGTCATCAGCGGTAAAA
The DNA here is from genome assembly GCA_037179385.1 of Holothuria scabra. NCBI lineage: Eukaryota > Metazoa > Echinodermata > Holothuroidea > Aspidochirotida > Holothuriidae > Holothuria > Holothuria scabra. Next base: position 49,352,151 of record CM074185.1, read on the forward strand.
TTGCGAAAACCCTGAAAATGGCTTGTAAACATGATATCTTCAAAAAGGAGTGACAGATACTCTTCATATTTGGTACATAGATTTGTCATGTCGAGAGAAGGAAGCCTATTGCTTTTGGTAGAATTCAAAGTTCATTTGAGGTCACCAGCGGTAAAATTGGGAAAATCCCGAAAATGGCTTGTAAACATGATATCTTCAGATAGGATTGCCCTACAATTTTCATACTTGATGTATAGATTTTTCATGTTGAGAGAAAGAAGCCTATTGCTTTTGGTAGAGGTCAAAGGTCATTTGAGGTCACCAGCGGTAAAATTGCCAAAACTTCGAAAATGGCTTGTAAACACAATATCTCCAGATAAGAGTAACAGATACTTTTCATATTTGGTATATAGATCTGTCATGTTGAGAGAAAGAAGCCTATTGTTTTTGGTAGAGGTCAAAGGTCATTTGAGGTCACCAGGGGTAAAATTGCGAAAATTCTGTGCCTAAAATGTAAAGAAAAATCTATCAAGCACTGTCAATTTGAAAGCAGGTAAGGTATTTAATGGCAAGGAATCACTAAGCCTTTTGGCTTTCTGGTATTGTTAACCTACCTGTTTTGTATTCTCAGTTACAAAAAGAGTAAATGGGTAAATTAAACGAAATTAAAGGCAGTTGTGTGAATCTTATCTATAAATGGGTGTTCCAAGAAGCAGGACACGCCGTTTATATTGCATCAAAGTATTTGTTCTACAGTGAATTTCTTAGAAATACTTAACGCTGAAATGCACATCAACAGGGATTCGTAAAGGGAGATGAGAATAAAAGGACATTCTTCCTTTCCAATAACGTTAAGATGGGAATAATCTCTTTATCGCTTAGGTTTTTTGGAGGTTCCTTTTTGAAATTATTTCTCAAAACAATTTTCCCCTGAAATAATGTCATTCCAATTTATTGATGATATTATAAAATACAAATCGATGTGAAGAAAACATTCGTTGTTTTCTCCTTCTGTAGCAACCTCGGTCTGGTCGTGGTCACTACTGTTCTGATCGTCATTTCTATTTTGATGATCGCGATCTTCCTTATTTGCAATCCCTGAGGGATCCCTTATCAACAACCTACATCATTGACCAAAAAAATAAATTTGGACTGCTGGACTTAGTAGAAAACAATTTTGCGATACATGAGGTTTACAAATGTTGAATTGTTATATTTCTACTTCTAAATAAGCTATTCAGTACGACATTCCCAGGACATGTTGGCCCATATAAGTTTAATCCTTCCCCTGAAAATTCACACCAAGAAAAGACTTGCCACTAGGGCATTCACTTCCTATCCTTCAAATATTGGGCAATAATGGAATCATCTTTTTCCAACAGTTCAATTTCCAACCGAAGAATAAAAATGAAATATTTTCATCGTCATCGTGGACTGATGAGCAATTGCCAACTGGACATTCTCTGCCTTGGTACTCTCTAAAGAATACGGCTATGCATTGCACACGGCTGATGTTCGTTTTTAAAACAAAGCTCAACGTGCATCATTTTGAAAACACATTTCAAATTCAGTCTCTAAATAACATGACGTAATTTTGGAATCCTTTTGCGAGTTTTGCCTCGATGTTTACCATTCTTCCGCACATTATACATCGAAATTAACACCTGTCATTCAGCTATTTGACTGGCTCTCACAATTTCTGGCAAATTACTCGGAACAGTCTTTTTTCATGTCAATCAATAGAGAGTGATAAATGACATAGTTAAAGGGAGATGCCGGAGGATGTATTTTTGCCGATTCTTCCGTTGCGAAGTAAAAAAGACCTTATCTAATTTACAAAAAAGGCCCCCTTTAGTGGATGTAACCGCGTATCAATGAAACTACCAATACAAATACAGACAACCTATCAGTACACCTGTAGGGTACGCACGTACGCTTCCATGAGAAGGTGCGCATTCTACGTAGCGCATACCGCTGTTCTACATTATGTTTCCTCCAAACTAAGGTCAATGCATTGCACCTAAGAATAACAAAACTCATCGTATTGCGCACATTGCCTCATTGCCTAGTAACAATAGTTAGGCCAAATTCCCTTTCAAAATATTAAAATAAGTTAAAAAAGTGTAGTTGGTATATGCTTTGTGCAACGTGTTTACAAATCAGTTTTAAAATAGATCAACAAATTTCGTTTTCTTTCTAAGTTGACATTTATCATATTAACGTTGGACTTTTACCCAAACCCTTGTACTTGTTAATATTTTGAATAATTGAAAAGAATCAATACGCATGGATTCCTTAAACAGAAATATTTTAGTTAACTACTGCTATCAAATAAGAATTTGGTTTTGGTCAATCTCTCGAACGGTCTCGTGTCATCGGGTTTCCGCACTGATTAACCAAATATGAGAATAAGTTCCATTTTCATTGCTTACTGGTTTTCAAATCATTCTATTGTGTACATTAGGTTGTTATACACCTTTAAATGGTGTTTGCGAAGTGATGCGGATACCTCAGTTGGGTCAATCTTGTAGTTATAATATGCCGTTGTAAAAATATTTTCGTCAAGCCACACAACTTCGAAAAGCTTAATGCACCTCCAGGGTATTCACGGCCAAGCTTCTTCCTTGGCAGTTCAATGACGAGCTTTTTAATGCAGAATTCCTCCTGTATATCTTCGAGTCAACTTAATTACTGCAGGAAGTACTGTCACTGCCCAGCAACTACTGTACCTGATTACTCTAATAACTATTTTTCTCCTGCTAATAGTGATCTTTTTGTGAAGCAGAAGACATAATTTCCTAGCTAGTTAACGTAGTGACCTACGGTCTTGGCATGAAGAGTACATGCGTAATATAAACCTTTGGCTGTTTTCCTAATACATTGGGATATTTTTCTGGGGCAGTGGCTGAAAAATGAATTCTGATGCAATGTTGCGTTAAATGTCGCTTTTCTTAGAATACCCTAGTATTTCCTCTTTTAATTTTTTGGTGATGGACTCGTTGTAAAATGTGTACACTGAATTAGCATCTACCCTTCGTGTCAGTTGTGAATTAAAGCACGGATCTGCTGTTCAGTTCCCTGATTTAAGATATTAAAGACCTATTAAAGACAGGTAGATTATATTTGTACTCACGTCTTAACAGTGTATGGGTACCTTTGACCTTGTGACTAAGCCGGAAGTGCCGATTTTCCCACCTTGTCTGTTGAATTCGAGTTCCAAGTGTTGAACTGATACAGGTCAATACAGGTCAATGATAATTTTGCAGAAAAGTGTTCATGAATATCAATCTATTCATTATCGAATGCATGAAATTTTTAGGGGGGAAAGGAGCAATTACCATGCGTGATTAGGCTACCATAACATGGATCTATAAACAACATAACTTGCGATGTAGAAAAGCGCTAACCTAATTCAACTGTGATAAGGAACTGAACTCATATTTTTTTTTTTTACTTTTGTCTCCTGTATTGTGTTCTCTCTTACTGATGCAACTGTGAAATTGTATGAAAATAACGTATTTTCTAGAGTGAATTTTTGGAGTGAATTAACATCTTTCACTCTGTAAAAAGAGTGAAGATGAAGTTTTATTCTTGATTTTAGCGTGTAAAAATCAATAAACTTAAATCCAACTTAAAAAATTCTCGAGATACAAGTTAATGACATGTAAAGCAACGTGCATAACAAGGCATCCTCGCGCCGAGTACATTAAATTGATAACCGGAGGTAAGCATCATAACAAATCCTTACAAAGAGAAATTTTCAAAGAACTCGCACATGACAACGCCTGCCAAGGACGGTTAAGGGGACTATGTAACTACGTCAAGTAAGGCCCCGATCAAACAAATTGCATTTAAGGTGGCAAATAGTAAATTCTTAAACAAGAACCAACCTATGAAACAAGATCAGCTGCAGCCGAATGCATCATATGTTAAGATTCATCGGGCTCTTATCTGGATCTTACGATCAGTTGGAAATGTCTTGTTTGTCCCTAGAGCTATAATTGAGGCCTAGAGAGATTTTAGTATGTAAAAATGGTCACTTGGACGAGAGAATACGAACTCAATTAGGGTACTGAACATAAGTAGTGTTTGCGTGGGATATATTTTGCCACAAAATGTCTTCCTTAGTCAAGTGTTGTTTTGGAAAGTCCAAGCAAATTCAAAGTTTTCGTGAAATATTGCCAACCTTTAGCCATGCCACTCTTCTCCGACTGTTCATCACCAAGTTAATAAAGTTGATTTTCCTTATCATTTACAGTTGATGTAGTTTTAAACATTGTATGGACTTAATGTAACGCTGTCTAGTTACCACTTGTCATAATGGAGATCGCAAACAATGAATAACTAAAGATTCTCAAAATTTGACGAAAGATCTATATGCAGTTAAATAGTTACCATGTTAATAAAATAGACTGTCCCATGATATTTTAAGTAACATTTTTCAAATCACGGATGTTATGGCACCTTTTTTCATAAGAGACTTTGCCTGCTATTTGCAACGTGGTTAATTTTCTCAATTTCTTTAATGAATTTATCAATTGAAAATGGTGATAACTTTACAAAACATTTGGAACCATTTACTTGACACATTTTATTATTTTTTAAGGGGCAACTTATTCCCACAAGCACCTGTTGCTTTCTCTAAAATTTCCCCAGTCTGGTTACTTTAAACAATAAGTACACTGTTCAAAAGACAGACCTGTGCTATGTGGCATCAGTTCATTACCTCTTTTCCAATAACACTTTTGGAAATGAGATAATTTTTGGAGCCCTTTTGCAGTGTGTTTTTGAGATTTCGTCAGTTGAAATTTTTTGTTTGTATTATTAGTCATCATATTGAAAGATATATTCTGACTGTCTACTACAAATTCAAGCAAATTTTGAGCATACTCTTTCAGACATTGACGAATTGCTCCAGCCGCGGCTGTCAACTCTATTTCTGTATCTTCTGCGGAGTCGTGGAATACTTGCCTGTATATTACCTGTGGCAATTCATTTTAGAGTGTAGCAACAATTTGTAGGATTCGGGACTTTATAGCTAAATGAACCAGAATGTGGGGGCATATATCTTTCGAGAAGGGGTGAAAACGGGAAAGATACTCCATTAAGAGAGGTGCTTCTAGATTAACTCCTACCTAATGTAACTTACATACCTGACAAATGAATGAGGCAGTTGGCTGGGATTAGTGGAGCAGGGAGGTGTTATTACATATATTCACCTTTTACTGTGGTCTTTCTGATATTTAGCGCCGTTGGTAAGGCAAGACATATTGTTTTATCCTCCCGAAAAAGACAGCCAAACGTCTATGTTTGACAAACATATTTTTGATTATACACAAGAAAACACATCAACCTCGTTCACAAAGTCATTACAGCTCCTTCTGTTTGCCCGTGCAAGAAACCAATATGTTGATGTCAATAATTCAATGCTCAAAACTTGTTTCTTTTCTCTCTTTTTTCTCCAGTTCGTCCGCAGTTGATCTTGTTGCAAGACGAGGAGTATTCAGTCGCCGACATTATGGTTCGGTAGAGCACGTACGTAAATCTTTATTTGAAAAAAAGGATTAAAAAAGATGATTGCAAGAATTAATTATACGTCCTAACGAAATTGGAAATGCAGTCATCCCAACATGAAGTATTGCAGTAGATTTCCTTGTCTCATTATTGGCTATTTAAAGTCATGTGACGATAATTTTTTCGCCTCAAATGTGGGATTTGCTAAAGGTTACTTCTTAGTTAACCTTGGTTATGCAGTACGGAAAGTCCTAAATATTATGGAAGATACACTGAAGAGAACTAAGAAAAAAGTGTGAGATTTAGCTATTACTTTTAAATATGTTTGGGGTGACTACTCTTGACCTTTAAACACAAAGACAGTACAAAACAAAATTCCATTCCAACTCCTCCAGTAATCGTTCATTCTAAAACCAACCTGTTCTTACAGTCTGTGACAAGTTCAATATTGAAATGCCTACCGTTACAGCTAGGATAATTGATGATGTATGCACCGACAATGCTGAGGTGTTGAAAACCTGAATGTTTTGATTCGCACAGCCCGTTAGAGTATGTTTAGAGACAGGACTATTCCACAATATGTTACATCTAATGGATAGTCTCTCTTGTATAATTATGTTTCCAGGGTAGGCTTACTGTTCCTCGTTACATTAATGTATTCTTCATGCTCACGCCTTGTCAACTGTGGAACTAATTTCAGTAATTAATGTATACTCTAAATCTGTTAATACGAGTGTTGAAAACATTATGACACCTTAAATGACGTATCTACAAACATTTGCATGAGCAGAAGGGGCATATAGATTACCGAGAAGACACGGCGTGTTCATCACAAAATTCAATTACGTAGGCCGTCGATCAGTTTGGTTTGTGTATCTTTATACAAAGTGAAGTGTTTATCACTGTTTTTATTTTAGTGAAGGATTTCGCTTAATTTGCAAGCTAATCGCGTTATTGATTTATAATATTGAAGGGCATATACACATAACCCTCAGTGGAGCAATAACTTTTAAAATAAGTCTCTTTGAAAAGTCTAATCTGATTGCGGGGAGACATTTAAAAAAATGCAGTTGATAAAGAGCTATGAAGAAAAATAAATGGATGACAAAGCGAAATATCAATTTTTTTGCTCTATGTAGATTCTGTAACACTGAAATCATGAATTTTGACAGCAGAAATAAGTCTCCCTGGGCAAAGTGGGCAAAATCATCTTCAACCTGTAGAGCCCGCGTGCATCAACTCGAATTGGCACCAGGTCTCGATACCATATGTACTGATTATGAAGGACACCTGAAGGTGAAAAGGTTTCTAAAATCAAGTCGATATCGCAGACTACAATTTCAATTACTTCATTACTAATTACAACAACCTAGTCGTCTACATTTCCATAAATGCGCCTTTAAAGGAAGCTCTTAAGAAACAGTAAATTGAGCTGAGGCACAATACGTTTTTCATTATCATTTCTTCTCTTCCCTAAGCAATACAACAACGGGTACGAAAAAATGATATGCATATTGCTCCTATATAAAATTTCATAAAGGTATGTGGGTGATGATGACTTTTGCAGGTTCCCGACATCGCAAACAATACACGTCGGCTTTGGAACGCTAAAGAAAGACCCCAGGTCTAAGTTCAAATGGAAGGTTACCTCAGGGTGATGCAAAGCAAGAGTCATTGAATATTCAAAAACCGAAATATAATGCCACAACGATAATTCTCAGTAGCTTCCATCAACAGGTAGTTAGTTAGTCAGCCAGCCAGTTAGTCAGTCCGTCAGTTATGAGATGGAGTTTAACGGCCCAGTTTCAAACATATCGTTTGAAGACGAGCCGGCGACAGCCTTTTTTCCAGTTGTGGCTCACTGGCTGTTTAACCCTACTCCACAGTTTATGCTGAACACCCAGCACAATGGATATTAGGCTTCATTTTTAAATGGATTTTAAATTCGGTATGACTCAGCCAGAACTCGAACTAACGACTTCGCGACCCGGACCGCAAGTCGGATTCTGAAACAACTTGACCATACAGTCCGCCCCTCTATCAACATTGACATAATACTTTCAGCAGAAATAAATTCATGATAATTGGAACTATTAATTTAATAGGTAGCTTACCTACCTCCCGGATTCGCAGTTTGGATAAAGTGCATGGGTACGTTTTGCAGATAATCAGCTAAATAAGGGTTCCACAAATATTTTAGCTAAAGCTAGGCTTAGGGTAGTCATGTCACAACATGATTGACGTTCTTGTTTTATATCAATGACGTCGTGTAGGGTATACTGCAGGTTCGTGAGTACTGAAACACACACTAGCAAGCTTATTTCAACAGTGAATTCACACTGAAATTGGTCAGTCACATCCGAAATAATCCTGATGTATCCTTCAAAATATACTCTCTGCACTAGGCCTATCAGGAAAAACCCACAACTGCTACGTCCGCAGCCCTGCAGATAGCTTTCGTACATTTACGTATACCCTAGACGGTACCAAATATCACAGGCTGCTTAGAACGCTTACTGATAACTCGGCTACGCAACATGTTGTCATGTTAACGCAACCATGAAATGATGTAACCTCCCTACTATTAATATTTAAGAAGAAAAGCGGTCACAAAGCACATATTATATCTAACTCAGGAAAAAAGGGAAATGATGCTTTAAAAGAGAAAATAAGGAAAACTGATATGATTATCACTCAAGTTTAACTTCGCTGACATATCCCTATCCTAGATATCCAATACAGTGTAACAGGGATACATCCATTGCAAATTTCTAAACATGTTAGGCACTGTCTCACAAATTCGCGTGAGTAGCCAGACTGAGTGCACCTGTCGATATAGACTGTCATCCATTTGCTTCCCATATTTACACTATCGACAGCGTATTGACGTAGTTTATTCTTTATTTGTTGGTAAAGTAAGGAATTACCCTGCATGCACTAAGCAACGAAGCAGAAACAATAATGCTACAGGACTAATCCCAGGCGTGATAACGAATATGAAAATTACTTTCCCCTTTACGTTTTCACACACTGTTTTAATGGGAATAAGTCAGTGTATAGTAAAATACATATGGGGGTACGTAATATACCTTGTTACTTCAATGTTGACCAAATTACGTACGCCTGTCTGTTAACACGTACAACTAATGGACTATTGAATTCAGCCTCTTATGCTGTTAATATAGATTATTTATTTGTTCTTAATTTGAAAATGTGAGAGGTTACTTGAATTTATCACGTTCAAACTTTGAAAACCTTTAAAACGCCGTATCCCAAGACCGATTTTGTGTATTCATCCCATACAAAAATTTGTTGCATTTATAACAGTATAGTAGTCCCCGGTGGGCTAGGGATTGTAGAATATGCCCACGGTAATTCTCGCCTGTCTTAAGAGGCGACTAAAAGGAAACCAAACTTGAACATAAATTTAAACTGAACTTTTTGTCGAGTTGACTGGTACTTTATAACACATAAGTGTTGGCGTGTCGTTTAATTTCCTTTAACTTACTAACTATTAGCAGTATAGTGGGAGGATTAATGCTGCAATGTTCAATCATTAAAAGCAAAGGTTTATATTACCAAAGGTTGGAACATATACCCAACAAATATAAACATTTTTGGGTTTGTGTATTTTGTAATATTTGGAGCGAGATTTTTTTCTTGAGGATATTATCAATTGAAATGTCACAAGAGGTTCCTACAAATCAACGTTTAGAATACTTGAGAATAAAATATCTTCAGATTAGTTAAGGGTACACTTTACTGAGCTAGAACTTCATCTTGGAGAAATACTAGCAGCTTGCAGAACACTTCTTAAGAAGCAATGCGTGATCAAAATTGTGTTGACTGAAAACCCAGGAAAGTGAAAGAACTTCCAGTGCTTTAGTTATCTCCCAATAAAGACAGGTACTGGTAAATTTTCAATCGAAACACGGAGAGTACATTTTTGTAGTCTAATGAATGCAACATGTGTTGTCATATAGTTGTCATAAACAATTTTGATACTCGGTATTGCGCAAGTACAATTAGTGCGCGCGCCTGCAGACCTGTCTTATTTTGCGTTATCCTGGGTTAAAACGTGTATTGGTCTTGCCTTCCAGCCTTTTGATTTATTAAGTTTAAACCTTATGCAAGAATGATCACTAAGCAGGCCCTTACAATGGAAGACTAGACGCTAACACCAGATTTAAAAACGTCGATGTTTTGTTTACCGACTCTTCCGAGTGTTTAGTTCTTCTCTTCTTTACGTTTTAAGTTTTGACGGAACTTAGAAAACGCCTAAAGGGACACATTTCAGTTGACTGATGACTTGCTAATAGTGTTTAGATGTCAGTGTGTTTTTTTTTAAATTGTATAGACGAATACGAGCAGCGAGTGAATTAGCCATAAGAGGGGTCCCCCAACCGTTAATATTGGTCTTAATTTTATTGTCTATACATAATCATAAACCCTGATTTTCAGTGAAATTTAGAAGATCAATTGATACAGTAAAGCAACGAATCTGAAAGATGGGCCGCAGTTATGCCCGACAAAATAGTACCATCATTTGACTATTCGAATTCGTCTATAGCATGTATATGAGTATGGCTTGAATAGCTTACACACGGGCCGTGTAATGATTAATGGTATACTGGTTTAGCTCCATACTTTACTGTACCTATGATGTGCCATATCGGAATATATGTGTTCTTAAACGTGACACTTCGGAAGGAAATAATGCGAGGTTTAATACGTTCATTGAGAATCATTGAATTAAATTTGGGAAATGAGTTAAAATTCCAAGTCGAAGTTTTCTTTGAAAATTGTTCATGTAATTGTAATTGTATATGGTCCGGTAGTGCTCAACCACCAGCAAAACTAAAGACTTAAATAATTGAGTGTTAAGCTTTGGGAAGTATGTGGATATGGCAACTACTTCCGCGTGATCACAAAATGTTTCCTTCGAGGTAACCTCAGGGTGAAAGAAATAGGGAGGGGTATCCAGGTGTGAGTCTTATGTAAAGTCACAGCATATGTATGCATTTCTGCGATCTTACTTGCACATACGAATATCCTTAAACTTGGCAAAATGAAAATCAGTTTGAGTCCACAACGGAATCCAACTTATTGAATTTATATGAACAGATATTCAAATCTCCCGTTAAAATCATAAAAAAACAGAAGCTGGGAGGGGGGGTTGTCAGTAGTTCAGATGAAGGATGTACTTGTTTTCAATTATGTGGGTTGTCAATACTAACTATGCTGATTGCGGTTTATCTTCATATACATTCCAAAATTCAATCGGCGAAATGAATCTGTTTACATCCCATCAAATGATGAGTAAGCTGCATATCTACGCGTTTCAGACATGAAACTTCTTAAATTGTCTTACTTGTAAGATATAACATTATGTGTCAACTTTGTATTTTTAGTTGGGCGCCAGAGAGCAAGATGGATTCAATTCTGGGCGATTTCGAGTCGAAGATGGTGATCGAGACGAGGTAAGTACAACTTGACAAGTACATACGTTTAACCATCAGTACATTTGCCATTCACAGCTCTACCTGGAGTGGAGGAATGGGAAGTACATTTAATATTCAGATTAAAGTGATAAAAGTGTTTATTCCTTAAGCATGTAGTAAAGAGTCACTAGATCGAAGGTAAACAAAATTAGCGTTACAATCCAACTGTCCAGTATGTTTTGTGATCGGCCCTCTGGTGAGGCGCTATCAAGAAGGTATTGAGGAGAGGATTGCTCAATGCCTTAAGACTACGTCACTGCGTTGATACATCTTAGAATTCAGGGGGATGACCCCCTCCTTCTCGGAAATTTTTTGAAAAATGTGTAATGTCCTTGTATTCAATGTAATGTCATATAACGTATGCCTTCTTTAAAAAATAAACTTTGTGAAAATACCTTTCTTTTTGCAAGAAGCTAGGAAAAATTGATATCGGGAGAGGGGATTGCTGAATTCCCTCAGGCTACGCCACCGAGTTTGCTGCATCTTTAGATGCTATTTAATTGTATTACATTCTACAAACCTCGATGGGCCTACTCGTAATAGCTCCCTGAATTGACAATTTGAAAGTGCAGGTATCTGAATATGGGAGCTTCTCCACTTGTTCCAATTTTTAGCTCACACTTGTACACAGTATATGTGTGAGGTTATCAAATGAGGCAGATGGCGTCAACTTTTTTACAAAAGTCTTCTTCTTCCTCTTTGTTGTAGATTTGGAGCTAAAATTTTGGTGTATGATTGCTTTGGAGGAGAGCATTGATACCTACCTACTTTCAATTTAAGATAGGAAATTTAAGTTGTGTTATAAAGCTGTTTTTTAGGGCCGCGTTCATTTTGCCTACTGAGAAGTTAGTTGTTTATTTATTGCACTAATAGCAGTGTGCTTGGTTGTGTGTTCAGTTCTTTTGTTGCACATTGTTGCAGGCTTTTTAACCTGGTTCTAGATGATACAGCTGGTTGAACAAAACATTTACAGTACTGTCACTCTATGCTTGTCTAGGTGGTCTCATAATCAGCTGTGCTTAGCTAGTGTGGAGAGAATTAGGCTGTAAACCAGGGAGTTACAACAAGGTCTTATCTATTGTGGAGATACCTTTCACTCTGTTCTGTTCAATTTATCATGAATTGGCTAAGCCAAGCTATTCTAACATAAGTGTTTGGGTTCTATAAGCACAGTACAGTAGAAACTTCTTTGAGTGTCTGTGTTTTATTTTGATAAGTACAGAGCCATGCGGTATTTACTTAGTGGATTTATAGGTGCAACTGAATGTGTTTTGCAAAACGTGAGCAGGTTACAGGTACACCATACATACGGTATTAATTTTATCTTACTGCCTAATGCTTTTAACCCTTTACCGTTGTTTGGGTAATTTTGGACCCATGCGGAGAGCTCGGCTGTCACACATCTTTACTGTTTCACGCGGAGCTCGGAACTGCGAGTAGCTACCCGAAAATTCGGCCACAACAGCGAGAGAGACAATAGTTTAGGGTCACGGGGCCAATGGCCTACGGAAGCCGACGCGGGGCGGGCTACGTCCGCTTTTCCGCCCACTCCCGATCCGCGCGCATATGCCCCTATCGGAGCACAACGGTAAAGGGTTAATCTAAAATATCTGCACCACTCGGCTAAAGGTTTACGTGCACACACGCGGAGACAGTGGCATCAGTTTTGCAGTAAACACACTCCACAGGCTGATTTTAACCCTTTACCGTTGTTTGGGTCCTTTTGGACCCATGCGGAGGGCTCGGCTGTCACACATCTTTACTGTTTCACGCGGAGCTCGGAACTGCGAGTAGCTACCCGAAAATTCGGCCACAGCAGCGAGAGAGACAATAGTTTAAGGTCACGGGGCCAATGGCCTACGGAAGCCGACGCGGGGCGGGCTAAGTCCGCTTTTCCGCCCACTCCCGAGGCGCGCACATATTCCCCGATCGGAGCACAACGGTAAAGGGTTAAGAATACACAGTCCAGACTTTCATGATTTGAGAAAATATGCAGTGATATCTAGATCTAGCATAAAACTATATCAAATGTAGATTTACATGCAAAATCACAAATGTTTTGCCTTCACTATTCTTTACTTCCTTGCATTTAATTTTTAAAGTAGGAAGGCCTAGGAAACAGATAGAATTTGGATGAACTTTGAGTTCATATTTTTAACAAACAAAACTAGTTGTGTGAGCTTCACAACAGCATTGCTGTTCTATTTGTTAAAATTTGGACTTCTAGTTTAATTTTTGTCATGTAGACAGCTAACAAGACGCGCGCCACTAGTTGAGAAAGCCTTGTTCTTAGAGTCTTTGTGGAAGGCAGGCAAATGTTGGTTGGGGTCTTGCAGTGCTAGTTCTTTTGAGATGACCCAAATATTGTTTTCCCTTTTTTTTACTTTTTTACATACAACTATCACTGGTGCTTGTAGGAATACAAAACATGAGGTATTTCTTGTCACATACCACGTGCAATACTTTATAGTCTCTTCTAATAACCTTCTTATTATCAAAGAGTATAGGTGTACTCACAGTAAGACAGCAATTTAAGCTTCATGTACACCAACTAGCCTCGTCGTACTACAGTAGGAATATTAGCAGAAACCTTATGCCTGGTATTGGGAAGTAGATATACACATTGTAGCCTACAAGTGTTGCACACTCTAAGCGTGTCGAGTAAAAAGTTTGAATAAAGTTGCCTTTTTTGTTGCTTTATTGGTTTTATTATTATGCTTACTCAGATGTCGAATAAACGGTAGAGAGGTAATTAGATTTTCTGTAAACATATTAGACACCAATTACTTGCCAGAGAACCCCGTTCAAAAGTCATTATTTTCACATGCGTGCCCAATAACTTCAACAAAAATAATTTGCACATGCTTCACTCCGTGTCTTGAACCGGACTTGTAAATTTTGGAAGACTGAAAGCATCTAATTAACTCAAATGCCTTAGATAACATCGCAAGTAATGTTTCCCTTCAACTTTTCCAGAAATCTTAATCAAGTGAAATAAGGTTCCTCATCTTTTGCGACTTGGCGATTCGAGCTTGAAGTAGGTCTTATCAAGGTTGCTTAAGCCTCTTACTGCTTTGAGGAGTTGTTGACCCTCTTGGGTAATAGTGGATTCCGAGATCCTAGCAGATACATTAATAAAAGAAAATAATGGAAACGCATATTCCTATGAATAAATTACAGTTTGTAATCAAACAATGTCATTCCGAGATCCAAAGAGATGAATTTGCGTCTTTGTACCTTTACATAAAAACTAAAATGAGAAAATAAATTACATTAAGTAATTTGATGGTATGAATCCCATGCCTAACGGCTGCTAACCTGTAGCTTCGTTTGGTAATCATATCTGCATATCATCAGTCCTAACCTATGTAATTATGTTTTTAAAATGATTGGTATTTAGCTTATCTGAAAATATGGTACAAAATTACCAAAACACAACACGTTTGCATCTTTGTAAATTTATTCGACACAACCATATCGGCAGCAATAAAACATCTTTGATCGGTTGGTTGATGCGGCGGCTTGATATTTACTTTTTACCAACTTCATGAAGCCTGCAAGCCTAGTCACAAACAACTCGTATAGATCGAACAAAAAAAACTAAAATGATAAGCAATGATGACAAACGAGTTGGTAATAAAATTACTATGAACTTGTTTTGTTGATTTTAAAACTAACCAGAAAGACGTCGCACCATTATTTCTTTGAAAAATTTATCAGATGTTTTACGATGCGTCAAGATCTTTTTAGTGGTTTTCCGGTCTTCTTGTGGCACTGCTCATAAGACACGCAATCACGCTCCGATTCCATTTACTGTTTTAGTATTTTGCTCTCGGCGATATTGTTAATGCACTAGATATTAACAACCGTGAAACTGAGAATACCTTAACCTTGTAAAGTGTGTAGAGCATGTATTTAATTAACGAATTGTTACATTTTCCTTAATAACAAATTTTAGTCTCTCATATGCAAAGCCAATAAATTGTGAACTTTCTATTACAGCTGCATACCCGAGCTCTAAACAGTCGAAGAACACTTTAAACACCTACCCTATGGTCAAAAGTTACTAATTGATGTGTCACATTGGACCATAACTATATGTTGTCAACTTTTGACTAAAATCTAACTCAAAGATTTGGGCATAGTTCAGGTCGGTGAAAAGTTGACCAAATCAATGGACCATGATGATTTTAGAGGGTGTAGGTAATAATGTGTTGTAAATATTGAAAAGAAAATGAATCGTTCATACATGGCTTTAAAAAGTTGCAACCTAAAACAGGTTTTCCTATAAAATCATTGCACAGATTCATTTGCATTTTTTATTAGTTGTTGTTTAGCCATGGGGACATTTCATACTCTTTAACATGTAAAAGAAAACTGCTCCTTACCATTGAAACAATTGTATTAAATATCTTCAAGGAACTACCAGTAACGGCACCAGTATGTACCTCCTGTCTGAAATTCATCCTCGTCCAGACACAATCTCAGTTACCGCTTCATGGTGGGTTCAAGGCCCCTATGTGTAATCAAAACACCCCAAATACAGTACATGTTGTGAAATATGACAGTTTTTACTCCGCATTTTTATTCCTTGCCGAAGGTAGGCAAGGAATCTATGCTATAGTGATGTTGTGTGTGTGGGTGATTGGGTACTTGTGCTTGTGTGTATGCATGTGACGCTTTCGATTCTCAACACCATTCCCCAAGAAGGGTAAGTGTGACTAATTTCATATTTGTTGCGTGAGTAACCATATTGAGTACATGATTCCTATCGTTTCAGGTGGAGGTCAACTGTCATTTAGGGCAAGGAGAAGTGAAAAGGTTAAAACATTGTAAACGCGTTACATCAACAAATGTTAGTGTGACTAAGCTTTTGTTAAGTGTGTAAGTAAACCATGTTGTTGAGTAGATGATGCAAAGGTGATCATTTCATGTCAACAGAGGTCAAATGGTAAAACCCTTAAAAATTGCTTGCAAACTTTATATATTAAGTTGGATATTTGTGAGGAATCCAAAAGTAGTTTATGCGTTGCTTATATCAAGAAGACGAATCCTTTTGTTTTGAATGGAGGTCAAAGATCACCTAGCGTCACCAGAGGCAATATGGTCAAAACCTTGTAAACATGGTATTGAAAAAGGAGGAAAAAGTGAGGGGCTTCATACTTAACATGTGTATTGCCCAGTGGTGGGGTTCAAAGGTCATTTGGGTCCCCACAAGTCAAATGGTAGCTACTTAAAAGAAGGTTTTAAGGTCATAACAGGATTTTTTATGTTATGTTGTTACTTATTCTGAACGTTTAGGTGAAATTTGCATTGGAATCCGATGTGTGGTTACCAAGATATGAGCATGTAAATTTTTCACATTTTCAACATAATATGAACTTGAAGCCATCACATATGACATCACATCCCCACATTAATGGGCAGTCTTTTGTTTTTCTTTAAACTTTGTACTGGATTTTTCTTCAACAATCCAAAATTATTAAAAAGTGTTTCCATAAGGGCATGAGAATTCTACAGACTTTGCATCCCCTATAGGGAGGTTACAGTCCTATTAACTTCAAGGTCAACACAACAGTCTGATTAAACAAAGGGAAACAAAGCAATCCTTGTCAATGTGAGGAAGTGATATAAGGTCTACTGCTGCTTACCTCAGACGCACCTTTGAACACAAATCTTCTGACTTCTTTTACTGATATCTCAAGAAATACATGTCCGATCAAATTTTTCGCTTAAACTTCCCCATTAAGGAATTGCATGTTAACACAATCTCTGTAGTTGGGTAACTGTGAAGGATCTCATACTTAGCATGTGCATTGCTCATACTAATTTGAGTCACCCAAACAAATAAAGGTATTTAGTGACACCAGAGGTTCGATGGTACCTTATAAAGCCTTGTAAATATGGTATCAAAAAGGAAGGAAACAGTGAGGGGTCTCGTACTAAGCATGTGTATTGCCCAGTGGTGGGGTCAAAGGTCATTTGGGTCACCACAAGTGAAATGGTAAATACTTACGGAATTGCGTGTAAACACAATCTCTATAGTTGGGCAACTGTGAGGGACCTCATACTTAGCATGTGCATTGATCATACTAATTAGAGTAACCCGATCAATTTTAAGGGACATTAAAGGAATTTGGGGTCACCAGATGTGCGATGGTACCTTGTAAAACCTTGTTTACATGGTATCAAAAAGAAGGGAAACAGTGAGGTGCATCGTACTTAGCATGAGTTTTGCCCAGTGGTGTGAGTCAAAGGTCATTTTGGTCACCAAAAGTCAAATGGTAAATACTTACGGTATTGCATGTAACCACAATCTCTGTAGTTGTGTAACTGTGAGGGATCTCATACTTAGAATGTGCATTTGTTATACTAATTATATTAACCCAATCAATTTTCGTCGACGTTAAAGGTATTAGGGGTCACCAGAGGCAAGATGGTCAAAACGTTGTAAACATGGTATCAAAAAAGAAAAGAAACAGTGAGGGGCCTCGTACTTAGCATGTGTTTTGCCCAGTGGTAGGGGCCAAAGGTCTTTAGGGTCACCATATGTCAAATGGTTAATGCTTTAGGAATTACTTGTTAACATTATCTCTGTAGTTTGGCAACAGTGATTGATCTCATATTTAGCATGTGCATTGGCCACATTAATTAGATTAATCCAATCAATTTTAGTGGAGATTAAAGGTATTTGGGGTCACCAGAGGTCCGGTGGTTGGGGGTCAATAGAGGTCAAAGGGTTTAAAAACTTCTAAGCGTGATATCTTGAGAAGGGTAGCAGTGAGGGATCTTACACTTTGAGCAGGCATTGCTGGTTCTTGCAAGCATCTTCGCACAAAGAGTAGCACACTCCTCTAGTTATGTGACGACTAATTATATGGCGGTAGCAATTTGGCTAGTAAATTACAAAGTCAAAGGGGTAACGTTTCAACTATGTAAATCAACTCTACTGTATCGACTTTTTTGGTAACGTGTAATAGTTCGATTCGTGGATTTGACATTAGTTTTACAGCCAACCGTTCTTTATTACAACGTCAAGCTTGTTTTCCATATTTTTGCTATTGAAACGCTATTATTTGTTCTTCCTACTTATTTAATTGACGAACTTACTCTATGTACCATAAATTTTCAGCACACAAGCTAGATCTCCCTCCAAGTGCGAAACTCGTCCCAAATTGCTGGGGTTTCCCACCCATGCAGATCGTAGCTCCAGTTTATCTTATCAACATCTTGTCACAACTCAGTGCGTACAAATTCGTCGAAGCAAACCGCAGCCCCTTTTTTTACTATTCTTGGAGAACGATGTGCATCCTTTTCAAGGCTGTTCAAACCATCTTACAAAGAAGTATTGTATGTATTACTCCCAGCGTATGCAACACTTGAACGTGCAAATAAAACGACGAAGATAGTAGAACCACTTCTCATAATTTAAATTTATTGAAGGACACTTCACTATGGGCGGCCAAAAGGGCAAAAAAGACAAAGTGCAAAATATTCATTTTAATTTCAAAAATAAAGTTTAAAGGTAAAAAAATATTCTAAGTGAGAAATTTAAAAGTAAAATAAGCAATGATTACATTTTAAAAAACGAGCAATATTTATTACGTCCCCAAAACAAATTAAAAAACACTAAAAGTAGTTATAATTAATTTTAAAATTAACACACTACCGTTTTATCCAAATGAAATATCAAAGCCCCCAATAAATAAAAACTGGAAAACAAATAAAAAGAAATAAAATAAAAACGGAAATAGAGACGCAATTTTGTGTTTTTGTTTTATCTTGTGTTTTCATTTTATTTCCCGTTTTCGTTTTTTTAATTCATTTGGGTTCCTTAATAGTTATTTGAAATCGTCTTTTTTTGCCCTTTTGGCGTACCATAGGTGGCCAAAAGGGCAAAAAAGACAATTTGCGAAAAAGACAAATGGTGAAAAAGACAAACTGCGAAAAAGACGATTCGTGAAAAATAGTGAGGGCGTCCTGAGATTGACGGATTCAGAGCACCTAAATATGCTTGGAAATATGCTTGGAAATCGCATTAGATATCCAAACCCGCACAACCAGTTAAAGCCAGCGCGAAGACTTGCTTGCAGCCATACACTCCCTTTGTTGAGGAGCATGTAGCAAGGCAGTACGCACATCAGTGGGCAGTCTGAGTCGATCAGGGAGGTGTTATTTGCTATTAAAACCTCCATGGAGTGATAACGTTTTCTCTCGGCCCGCAAAGCAACCAGTTAAGAGGTGGGGAAGGGAATCACATGAAAGTGTGGGGGACTTTTCACCATTTGTGGTGGAAGGGGAAACGGCGTCGTCAGAATTTTCGTCGCGGAGGAGGGGAGGATTAGTTTTGTGATCGTTGGCATAAGGGAGGGGTCTAAAGGGACGGAGATAAGTATAAGGGGTCTACCCTCTCTTTTGGAAATTGTTTTAAAAAGTGAATGCCCTTGAATGTCCTTGGCGGGAGGGGCGTGGGACGCCCCCTCACTTTTTTGAAGGGGGATATCTTCAAAAAGCACCCTCACTTTTCAAAAATGATGGAACAAACAGCAATTATTGCCCAGGAAAACAAAATTTTTAGAAGAAAACTAACCTAGCAATTCTCGCTTTTTGTTCCAAATAGCATCTGAGGGCATTCAGTTTTTAAGTCTTCGCGCTGGCTTTAACTGGTTGTGCGGGTTTGGATATCTAATGCGATTTCCAAGCATATTTAGGTGCTCTGAATCCATCAATCTCAGGACGCCCTCACTATTTTTCACGAATCGTCTTTTTCGCAGTTTGTCTTTTTCGCAAATTGTCTTTTTTTGCCCTTTTGGCCACCTATGGTGCGCCAAAAGGGCAAAAAAAGACGATTTCAAATAACTATTAAGGAACCCAAATGAATTAAAAAAACGAAAACGGGAAATAAAATGAAAACACAAGATAAAACAAAAACACAAAATTGCGTCTCTATTTCCGTTTTTATTTTATTTCTTTTTATTTGTTTTCCAGTTTTTATTTATTGGGGGCTTTGATATTTCATTTGGATAAAACGGTAATGTGTTAATTTTAAAATTAATGATAACTACTTTTAGTGTTTTTTAATTTGTTTTGGGGACGTAATAAATATTGCTCGTTTTTTAAAATGTAATCATTGCTTATTTTATTTTTAAATTTCTCACTTAGAATATTTTTTTACCTTTAAACTTTATTTTTGAAATAAAAATGAATATTTTGCACTTTGTCTTTTTTGCCCTTTTGGCCGCCCATACTTCACTGTGTATGAAGTATGTCAGGAAATACAAAAACTCATGCATTGTGAATGAAACTGCCGCAGCACACAAGAAAGGCAATTCCGTCGTGATCTGGTTATATGATGATTAAAGTATGAACGCGCCGAATACGAAAGCCCACGTGGTACTTTACTATCGTCACGTACATGCATCAAACCCCTGTTTTGTCCAGCCTTTGGCTGTCAGGTCGCCATTGGCTTTACTTTGTTTTAAGTACCATTGAGATAGTCCGTGGTGACTTCCATTTATAGCTGTTCATATCAGGGCCTATTTTAATTCATTCTTTAGACTGAAAATAACATTTCACATATCCAGTTAAAGGTGTAAGGAGTAGAACAGATCCGTTAGGGAATTTGTGAAGTACACCTTCAGTCTTCATAGAAGTTGTAAATCCAGTGTAATTTTAATAAAAGCGATGTAGAGCAAAAGAATGAACCTCCGTTCGCTTTGTAGGCTGATATATATGTACGCATGCGTAAAGAGCATACAAGTGCATTTTACTCGTGACGAATACGTAGCCGGCAGTGTCCAATTTCCCAACCCATCTTTTTGTAGTAGATGTGTAATGCCACAGTACTTGGCTTTCACAGTTCGTATCTGGCGCTAGAGATAGGTGTTGTGAGCTTATATTTCTTGGTTACTTATTAGTGATACCATAAATTAAAAATCATACCCTAACATCAGCTTACTTAGAGAGACTTCATTTACGCACGTTAAAATTCCGTTCTTGTTTTTATTTCAAACAATGTGCTAGATAAGTCCTATCAACTTTACCTCCCGTAACATAGCAAGACCGACTGTATGGTCAGGTGATAAGAGCATCATACTTGAAGTAGGGAGTTCGGTAGTTGGAGTCCTGGCCGGGTCATACCCAAGACTTTAAAAACGGAATCTACTGCCAACTTGCTTCGTGCTCAGTTTAAAGAATGTATTAGGGAAACAAGCCAGTTAGCTGCAACTGACAAAATGGCGTAGCTGGCTAGACATAAACAATTGGTTTGAAACTTGACGGTACAACTCCATCAAACCCATGGTCGAAACATATTAATTACGCTTTAATGCACAACATGTTGCCACGGTACATTGCCTTTAGTGAGTTATAGTCTGTTCATCGGTTCGGAAACAGATACTTTAACGATTCCAACATAACGCATTAGAGTGTTCTGTAGCATTTTGCTACATTAAGTCCTGCTTCAATAAGATTTCATAAAAATCGACGTCTTAGTTTTACAAGCTTTGCCACTCATTGCAAGAAAAAAATAGTTTTTATGAAAAAAGCAAGGGTTCAAATGAAGCATTAATTATCTTTGTAGGGGTGAGTCCTCCCGACTGAACAAGATGCACGTAAAGGCATAGTTAAATTTGTTGGTGTACGCAATTATATGGGTGTATGGGTGTATTCCCAAAGACAATTCCCAAAAGCAAAACTTTTGCGGTTTCTTGATAGCCAGTAGTAACGGAAGACAAGTTTGAATAATGTTAATTGGCTGCAGGGAGGAAGGAATGTCCAATGTTCCATTAAATAGTATTAATAGCAGAACTTCACGAAAGTCACAGTACTATTTGTTTTCAACTTCTTATCTTTAAAATACACTATTCTAGTAGAAGATAATGGAACCTCGAGGTTATTAAACCGTCTGTTGCTTAGTCAAGCATCGAATTCTCCTCGTACAGGAATGATAAAACTTTTGGCAAACTTGATTACGTTTGATAAATTGACCATATTATCAATGCTATAAATATTTTATTCTTTTGGTGTAACCAATTTGTGGCAATCATTCAACCAAACATTTTGAATATACGATCATTGCCAAATTGTATCACGAGTTAACATTTTCATTTCTGCTTTTAAAATGAATTTGACGGAATGCTCCGGGTAACATACAGTGCACTAAAAACCCACAGCTTTCACTTTTGTACTTGGGACAGAAGCGTTTGTATCGTTTATTCATTTCCACACATGTCACCACCTAGGTCAATAAACAGGGAAGTAAAGGCTCAATTTTCTTACCCAAAAAGTACTAAATTTTCTAACCTTCTGACTTAGGCCTAAGCCACACCCACAATTGTCTTTAATTCATCCCCACCCAGGCAGAATCAAATTTTATTGCTCCAGGTTAAGTATAGAAAAAACTCAATGTGTTTAATGAAAACACCCTCAGTATACAGTTCATGCAGCGAAATAAAGGTTTTGATACTCTGCAAAGCTTGAATATGATGTCAATCAAAGAACTGAGCTAATAGAGAATTTCTATGGACTGCTAAAAAACATTGTAGTTGAGGGTAAGAGGACAAGTTCCTCAAAGTCTTTCTTCATCTCTACGTTGCACCATCAAAGAAATGTTAAATGCAGCGGAGGTTATTGAAACATAATTATGAAAATAACGAAAATCAAAACACAAATGGAATGACTAACCAGAATGCACGGCATTCACACTCGCGAACGGTTCTAGTGATATTGACAGAGTTGCTAAATTTTGGCCACTCCCTGATACGAACAGGCAGTAGACTATATGGTGAATTTGTTATGATGAAGATGTTTGCGCATTTCAGAAAAGGATATCAGTGTTGAAAGTTTATACAGGTGAAACATTATAGTTATGTGAAGAAAATGAAACAGAATTGTTTATGCTACAAGCTCGACGTTTAGAAAAGTACATATGAGTGATACGTTTATATGATGTTAAAATTGACTAAACAAAACCGGTGGTGGATGATATTTTCTACTAGATCTAGAAAATAGAAGTGCTTCGATTGCAGAAGAATTGTTTTATTAATAATTTCCGACCGTAGCCAAAACTGTCAGAATTTCACACATATTATTGGCAGTTCAAAATATCAAAGTTTTCTCACGAATGACAATTTCATTTTTTAAACTTTCTTAGTGTTCTCAGTTTTGTTCGAGGGCAGTGCTTATTACGGTTCGCCAGTTCAACCGTATCACCTGTATGTATATGCATCGTATTATCACCAACATAGTAAGCACTTTCAGATCAGAAAAGATATAACTTAACTATCATCTCGAGTGGCTAATGAATAGAGAGAGATAACTACGCAGTCTTTTATTTTGCTACTCCCTCGTCAGAGATCTCTCTTCCCATTCCTACCATAATTGTCAACAACATAAACAGTACCGGTATAAAATTTCTCACCTTCCTCTTCTTCCTTTGGTTGGATAGGTGCGCAGCTAGAAAGTCTTTTCCCTTACAGTAGGGTTGCTCAAAGGAACCATTTTAAATTTGTCTTTCAAGATTGCAAAATTATTAGCACAGCCACCAATAAAAGAATCTAATGTGAGAATATTTACAAAATGTAAAACAAAAAAAAACTTGAGTTGAGGTTAACTAAGTTATTTCGATGCGGCTAAGCAAATAAAGCCTTGCGCATGGCCCATATTTGACTTTCCACTGAAACACATCTGACTCTCGAAATGACCTTTTTAAGCCGCGGTAGCACTTGATATCATCAACTGTATCACATGTCGTTAGGCTGATCACGTGGTCACCGGCAAAGCAAGCGCATATTGGTAAGGGCGATTCAAGTTTCAGTTGAAACGTTTAGGTCAGAAGAAAACTACGCAGTTACTATTGCGCAATTCTCGAATCCAGGAGACTACGTTATCTTATCCGTTCTCTATTCCTAACCCTCTGTGACCGTCTTCAGTTTTGAGCAAAATAAGGTATAATTTAAGTTTGTCGCTCTTGTTACAGTTATAAGTTCCTTGGTCATGAAAAGAAATCACCCGTTCAATGTTTTCCTTACAACAACGCCGAAACTTTCACGTCAACAGATTGCTCGGATGTTTGATTCAAACTGTAAGAAAAGAAGGGTAGCGACCATGCCATAAAGAACGGCAGTTGACAAAAACTATAGAAAGGGCTTCTGAGAACACCATATAATCGCTCCCTGGTCGTTCCAAGAACCATGTATTTGAAATATCCCTGAACTAATATGCCTCATCGTGTGATGAAACTTGAGACATCCTTAAATAAATTATCTGTTTTCATGGTCAACGCCTTTTAATTTACAAACACTAAAAAGTAACAAAACCAACAAGGCACAGAATAAAAACACTGTAACAAGTCTATAAAGCGGCTACTATACTTCGCATTCGCTCGTAAAAACGAACGAACAGTGTCAACAAATGGTCAAATTCCTAACACAAAAGAAATTAACAAAATGTGAAACAATAGAAATTAGCCCGTATACGGGCTCATTCTCATAATTCTCATAATAGGGCTCTTGCAGAGTCCTTTCACTGTAATGATGAACTTGCTGGTAATTAATGGTAGGACATGAATGTGCACGTTTTATATAGACTTTTATTGACCATATGCATATGATGTCACAGAGGGGAAAGTATGCCTCCTTGGGGTAAAACAAAACATAACGACAAATGCAAACAGCTGGAAAATCAACCAGTCGAAAACGCACATAGTCTGCTACAGGTGTAGGACCCGTGTTGCCACGTATTCCATTGTGCTGCCTAAAGGGTGACGTCAATGTGTCGTCAATGCACACGGGTCTATACGCGCTGAGATCATTCCTATAAACACTATTGCGTTAGCTGATACTTCTGGACTTCTTCACTTTCTTGACTTACATTTGAATAGACTATTTGGGAAATTCGTAACTTCGGCCGGGTTACCAGGCCAAATGTACTATGTAAAACGTTTCACTTACGCGCGCATGTGCATGTTCATACTGATTCTTCAAGGTGAGGTGTTTTATTCATACACTTACGTTGACTGTATTGGTATAATAGTGTGCCAACTCGAAATGTTTCGTAAGTTGACAACTGCTACAAAGTTAGAGGTACAACTTCAACTGTGCGATCCATTCCCCAAATGCATTGTCTGAAAACATTTATCAAATCTCCTATTATCTTCTCTCTTTCTTCAGATTTCCAACGTATCAACAGGAACAGATATTCACCTTGAAAATCCAGAATACCAAACAAGGTGGTATTTTAAATATTTCCTGGGGAAAAGTGAGTACATGCCAGAATTTACATCTAATACTCTTCCAATGTCTTCACGCCATTAAATAATTTTCGTATCTCATTGTCCAGTTTATTAATTTAACTTGATTTATACAAACATTTTCAATGAGTTTTTCATTTAAAGGTGGTTATTCAACACTCTAGAAACTTCTAATTCTCCCACCCTTATTACTCCTAGCTACTCCATAACTGTCTTAAACTATGATCCTCATCCACATGAATTGATTGTTTCACGTTACAGGGAATAACATGATGAAAGGTCCTAATATGCAATCAAAACACTCTCAGTATATGATGTATAACATGCGTTTTTCTGCATTTTTTTTTTAAGTTGTTTTCAATGAAAGAGCTGTGTCATCTTAAATTTAGAATTGTTTTGGACTACCGGTAAAACTGCAGTTCGGGCCAGGGTGACCGCCTCTATGTTTGTTCCAACGTTACACCAACCCATCTGTACGATGTAAGCTTGTGTTGAAATGGTTGCGTGAAAACCTACGGAACATTACGCGATTGAATCTTTCCAAAAGTATATTTACTATCTTATCTCTCTGCATGTAGTTCATCAAAATTACGTCGGAAGTGACGTAGAGAAGAATGTATATTTCCTCTCTGTGGTGCTGACTGATGCAAACAACCACAATGTGCCACAGTATCGAGCAATTCTTTGGAGAAAGACGGTAAGCAAAAATATGAATTCAAGCAATTAACTAGTAACGTACTATCTTCATAGAAATTCTCGGAAACACGTAAGTTTTTTTAATACGTTGTCTTTAAAAGTACGACAACGTCCGATGGAAATAAAACACTGCAAGTTATTTGCATGTGGTATTTTCAGAATTGCATGACAGAAACTGTATAATCTAGCATAACAGCCAAGCACATGGTTCGTGACTTTCTTGTAATTGACAGGTGGCAAAACCTTTTATCTGTTAGTCAGGTTGGTTGAGACAGTTCGTCTGAGATCATTGAAGGTCGAGTGGTAAAAAAATTGTACACAAAGAATATGATACTTCAAGAGGAACAACCTTGTTGGAAGTAATAAACTACCATTGTTGATGTGCTATATTCGATTCAGATTATGATACACGTCAGACGACGATACGGCAAGGTCGATTGTGGAACCGTCTTTCCATGGCGGTCAGTAGGAGTACCGCTCAGGGAGTTACTCTCTACTTGATATAGAAATACGTAACCGATCCGACGAACATTTTTCTTAGGGTGAGAACGAAAAACGTGTGATGATCGCATAAACTATTGTTGAAATAATAAGGCCTCAACTAATAACTAAAAAAAAAAACTCTCCCAAGTTTTTGAAAGGTGAAGGAGAGTGACTCCATAGTTTCTCATTTTGGGAAACCAAAAGTACAAATGCATAAGTTTTTCACTTTTGGTCATGTGAAAGCAAAAGACGAC
Organism: Holothuria scabra; assembly: GCA_037179385.1. Lineage (NCBI taxonomy): Eukaryota > Metazoa > Echinodermata > Holothuroidea > Aspidochirotida > Holothuriidae > Holothuria > Holothuria scabra. Next base: position 49,378,829 of record CM074185.1, read on the forward strand.
TTGATTTGTCTGGGTTTTTCCGTTTGCATTGTGGAAGATTTCCTTATTTTTTGTTAGAAAAATGCTCTTTGGTAGTCTCATTCGATTTCATCTTTCCTTGTGGTGAAGTCACTAAGTGCAAATCACTGGGGGCATTGAATAAATGCTTTCAGTCCATTACAGTGTACATTGGTTGGTGTTAAAGTTGACATTTACTGAAACTTTTGATGCAAGAGATAGTTCCTATGTGATTTCCTGTAGTTAACATAACATGAGCTGTCGTTAATGCACGCTGGTTGTTTCCTCAAGGGTTTTCTTGAAGATAAAAGAAGCAATAAATCGATGTGATTTGAAAATGTATGATTTATATTACGCAGTTCGCTGTACGTCATCGGTGCTTCGATTCCCTGTCTATTTCACCCCCCCCCCCCCCCTTTCAGGTATACACTTCGGAGCAAACTTAAAGCATTCCCTTCTTTCAAGGTAACCACTACTCGAATAAAACCAATCGAATCACCCAGTTGGCATGATTTTTTTTCGCAGGGTACACAGAAGATTTGCATTCCATATAATCCTGCGAAGCCCATGTCGGTGAAAAGAATATTGAGGTAAGGACATCTGAAACATGTTTTAATTTCAAAATGGATTTGCAAATGCCATTCATGTTTGCCATCATTTTCATGGGAGTCATGCGGGGAGTCATTTGGGAAACATCCCAGAGAATACCGCTTTTGACAATTAACCCGGCTACTTATCACAACAATGGGAGGTAGTTATTCACACCCAAACAACTGTCGCAGGTGCAGCAAGTAGTAGTTATTCCATACGTCTTGACTACTGTTCCCACTGCGGAAAGTACTTATTCTCATCCCGAGTACGTGTCGCATGTGCTACAAGTATTGGGCCGTTGTCTGAGAAGACTTACAATAGATACATCACTCTCCGTGTAAACTGAGCAATAAGGGAGCCCTTCTTACATTGAAAAGCAAATGGGTATGTCTTACTAATCTACAATTTTGTCAACGTTTAACAGAGAGCTATGCAAAAAGAACTGCCCAGAAAGAGGTGCAAAATCTATTTTGAAAAAGAAACTTGTTCAAAGCCATACAATAACCATGATGGTGATACCATCGTTTCATATTGTCAGTGTCAGTCAAAGATTTACGCACTAGCTCTAGATGTTTTACTAGGCTCATGAATGACTTTTTGAAAGGTCTGCGTACAAGGATTCATTCTTTTGTCTTCCAATTATTTGGGGTTTTTTTTCTCTTTCCTTTTCTTCTTCTTTTTTAACGTAAGGAATCCTTTGTCAAAATTTTATCTTTGAAGAACAAACCTCCCATCCGATCCTTCACAAGTGGGTGTATCCGCTACAACCCTGACATTTTCATATATTTTAAATAAAACGTCGTAAGAATTCTTTTTCTGGCAGCCAATGGTTGCGTACTTTGAGAGTCCGCCTTGCTGTTAGCTGAAGAGTTTTAAGAGGTTTCAAAGTTCTTGTTGTGGCTTTTAGCACTGGCTCGCGCTAAGGGCTTTGATGGTATCTCTTATGATAAAGTACTCTGGGAATTAATACCATATCTGTATCCCTTAAACATAGATGATTTTTTGAAAAAGGCAAATGCAATCTTTTTTTTTTCTGTCAATTTTAACACAATTGGACAATCATTAGCATCGGGATCAAAGATAAGCCATAGTTGTAAAACAAAGGTCGAAAGATTTTAGATATGCTAAGATGGTAATTGCAACTTTCACAAAGATGGGAAAGTCCTACTCAGTAATTTCTCTGTTTAATAGAGCCCAAGGTAAAAATCTATGATTATGTTCCTCAATGAAACGCTCGATTGATATCACATGTCTTCACAACAGTTAATCTCTGCTTAGGAAACTTGATCATGTTTTACCAAATGGATTTCTCTAACAGTTAGCAGATTATGCTCATGGGCGTCCACATGTATGGGCAAGGAGGGGGCACTCCCCCCCCCCCCAAAAAAAATCGAAAATTTCAAAAAGTATAAAAATTAAAAATTAATTAATAAAATTAAAGTTTCTATGCGAAAAATAGGCTTTAGAAATGCCATTTCCGGCGATCTGGGAGGCATTTTGGGTTCAAATTTTTGCATGCTTTGTGTCAATTCATGGTGACTTGGAGGTTTTGCTCCTCCCTAGAAATTTGCCCCCTGACTTTTTTTCTGCGGACGCCCATGATAATGTTTGTGCTCCTGACCTTTTTGAGGCGTAATACATACCTGAAAGAAGCAGGAGTTGTTTTAAATTTGTGAGATTCATATATTCATAATTTGAAATTGCAACTATTCTAGTTACAAATCCATCTTTACGTATTCGCAACGGTCAGAAGTGTTGATCGCCACCTTTGACACCGCGTTGGGATCTCGTGTGGATATTCTAAGATACTGGCACGTACATGAATATGACGATCAAGACGATCGCGTAATATATGTCCGAAGTAAAGCATGCTCTCGGAAGATGGCTAACACATTTTACCCTACACAACTTGTGTTTTCTAGAAATGAGTTTTTGCTACAAACCCAGTCTTCCTTCCTCAGATGAGACAAATGCCGTCACGGTCGATTCACATACCATTTTCATTTTTGATTCCTTGCCGTAAGCAGGCAAGGAATCTATGCGATGGTGATTTCGTGTGTGTGTGTGTGTATGTGTGTGTGTGTGTGTTTGTGACACTTGCTTGTAAACACGATATCTTAAGATAGGAATGTCCGACGCTTTTCACATTTGATATATAGATTTATCATGTTGAGAGGAAGAACCCTATTGTTTTTGTTGAGGCCAAAGGTCATTTGAGGTCACCAGCGGTAAAAGTGCGACAATTTCAAGAATAGCTTGTAAACACGATATCCTCAGATAGGAGTGACCGACACTTTTCATACTCGGTATATAGATTTGTCATGTTGAGAAGAAGAACCCTATTGTTTTTGGTAGAGGTCAAAGGTCTTTTGAGGCCACCAGCGGTAAAATTGCGAAAACGCCGAAAATGGCTTGTAAACACGATATCTTCAGTTAGGAGAGACCAACACACTTCATATTTGGTATATAGATTTGTCATGTTGAGAGAAAGGAGCCTATTGCTTTTGGTAGAAGTCAAAGGTCATTTGAGGTCACCAGTGTTAAAATTGCGAAAACACCGAAAATGGCTTTTAAACATGATTTCTTCAGATAGGAGTGACCAACACTTCTCATGTTTGGTATATAGGTTTGTCATGTTGAAAGGGAAAAGCCTATTGTTTTTGGTTGAGGTCAAAGGTCATTTGAGGTCACTAGCAGTAAAAATGCAAAAACACCGAAAATGGCTTGTAAACATGATGTCTTCAGATAGGAGTGACCGATACTCTTTATATTGGGTATATAGATTTGTCATGTTGAGAGAAAGAAGCCTATTGCTTTTGGTAGAGGTCAAAGGTCATCTGAGGTCACCAGCGGTAAAATTGTGAAAATTCTGTGCCTAAAATGTAAAGAAAAACCTATCAAACACTGTCAATTTGAAAGCAGGTAAGGTATTTGATGGCAAGGAATCACTAAGCCTTTTGGCTTTCTGGTTTCTGCTAAATCATGAGAATGCAGACTTGCTTAAACACATTGCGTAATCGTCACCAATTGTCGTGTTTTACTTGCTCAGTCAAAGGCGTGACAACAGGTAGCATGACACGTCACACACACATGCAATGTCCATCATTACTCTGTATTTCGTTTTCAGCAATAATTTAGTTTTTGTTTTCGAATTCTGAGGTATTATAGTACCGAACAGGAATAACTATATGGAAGTCATTCTAGAGCAGCAGTGTTATCGTATAACTGACGAAAGCAGTTCTCATGAATAATGCAAGCGAAATAAAGTCGTCTTCACCAATAGGGTACTTGGATGAATTTTCGCATAGAACAATTAAATGGTTACGAAGGGCGTTAAGGTATACAAAAAATGCAAACCGTTACTTAGACCGTGTGCAAAATCTCCAATGTTTAATTGAAGGATGCAACAAATCAGGCAATCTCTTGATTTGTACAGTTAAGATCATTGGGTTAAATGCTCCGCGGTCTTCTTTTTTAGGTGATAAGTACATTGTGTAATAATAGATCATGTATTCGCTTGGTTATCTTAGATGCTGTAAAAATAGCCTAGGGGTAAAGGACAAATGTTCGTCATTCTGTGTTTATCCTTATTTGTATTCACGATTCCTTAGTTTTGTCACATTCAATCTCTGATGGAGTTATAAAACTAAATATGGCCAAAGTCAATAAAAGCTCTCTGGATTAACATCTTACGGTTCCTGCCCCATGTGTCTTTTAACTTAGCAGGTGAACTTAACATTTTAAAATGATTCAAAATAAAAAAAAGGTGAAAACTTTTTTGGGAAAACAATGGATTACAAAGCGTCACTGTCTCAAATGCCCATCTGAGGTTGGCATTTGAGAGAAAAAGCAGACTCTTTTTTGAGTAGCATATAACCTTAATAGTCTACAATATATCTTAAAATTCAAGAATGAGAGTGACGTCTTTGGTTGGTTAGAAAAGCATTTTGCTGGATGGGATTCAAAACGTCAGCTTCATGTACAAGGCATCGGTTTTGACTGTCTTGAGTACGCAATACATTACCGTCGTGACTCGTGCCGTGCATATTAAGTATCTAAATTGATGTAGCTGCGTATCGTCGGAAGTAATAATTCCTACATTTATAGGAAGTAATCTAAGGTAATCCAAAGAAAGTTTTTGTAGAGAACTTGTAATTTTTGCGCCGGAAGTTTTAAGCTTTAGAAAAAATAACAACTGAATCCCTTAATGACTGTTAAAAGCATTTCAACTTAAAGAAACTCGTATATTAGTTTTTCCAAATGCAATAGTTCAGATAGTTCAGAAAGTTCAAGGTTAAATTTCAACACCAAGTAATCCCCCTGTTATCTGAAGACAATTAAAAGACACGATTTCTTAGGCTTACGTTTAGGATGACTTGATGGTTTTCATATCTATTTCCCTTTGGAATATTTCCCACTACTTAACTGGTTAACGCAGACTTTCAACATAAAGTCTGCCAACATAAAGTGCGCCAATTGCCTTCTCAAAGGTGATATTGTTGTTTTCCGTTTCATTTATTATGTTAATATAAATATGTCTTTTCAAGGTACAAATCCAAGTTGACGTAACTCTGCGTTACTCAATAGCATACAGCAATTTGTATATCTTTTGGGGTTGCAAATATTTGAACAAATTGTTAGTAAACTTTTAAATCAAAGGAGTGGACTTTGCCACTCTGTAATGGAGTGAAAAAGTGAATTCACTATGTTAGAGAATTAATTCACTTCTCTCCAAGAAGAGTAGAATTTTCTTAAAAAGAGTGAAATTCTCTCAAAAAGAGCGAAGTTCAGTGATCACTCTTTAAAGAGAGTGATCATTGCAGGCACTTGCAAAATATTGTGATTTTTCACATTTCACGGAGTGAATTCCACTCTTCATGGAATAAATTAACATTCTAATGGAGTGAATTCACACTTTTAAATCTATCAGGGTGTGATTTAGTTCACTGTTGTGATGTAGATTGCATTGCAGTTCTAGAAATCCAGTTTCGATGGACTGATAAATACCTATATGTTGCAGATTTGTAAGACTCCGACCGTTCCTATAATATGCAAACATAGCGCAATGGGCTTTTAGAGCATTCCCATGGCCGCACGGGACGCTATTTTTCATAGGGCGGTGAATTTTTGCCCGACTCCAGATCTCCAACCAGGGCATAATCTCAGCCCCACTGAGAAGCCGATGTCTGCCCGATTCAGCAGGATTTTTGGGGCTCCACCCCGGCCACCCTGCCATCCCGCACGGCCATGAGCACACACAGAACCGTGCCATTTTCGCATTTTTCTCGATCCACGAGGAACGTCAGTTAAGCATGTTAACATGATAATCAGTTATACCAAATCAACCTTCATTCGCCAATCACATGATTTGATGAAAATTAGAAAAAATAAAAAACTAATACAGTCCCAATGAATAAGTGGGCCAACAGCTCATAACTTTTCAAGACTTCTGTTAACTTGGTATTTATACATTGTATAGCTTTCGTTGCCACTTTTTAGTTATGAGTTCTTCCTCTCTAAACATCCTCTATCATAAATTGTTCTTCATATGAATTTAACATCTGTTTTGGGGAACTTGGAATGCTAGCGACTAATGAACTTCAAGCGAGAGATCTTTAATTTTCGATAGTACATTAGAAACTGTGCACCTTAAAAAGTACAAAAAGTCATCTCCAGCATCAGTCTCAAATTCGATGGAGTTTTGATATAAAGTCCCAACTGTGAATTTGAAAAGAGTAAATGTGATGCGTAAAGACATTGAAAATTTTCCTGTCACGTATTTCTGTTCTCGATAGCTTCCCTATGGAAGGAGCAAAGAGTTACTCCTAATGTGATATAAATACTGTCATCTTGTAAAAGAAATATCTCTATCGACATTATCTGATTATTGTTACCCCTAGCACGAGTCAACTCTTTTCTGATAAAAACTTGTCTTAAGAACACGAGACCTCCAGGCTAAAAAACAGTTAGGTTTACCTGGCGAGTTAAATAACACTGAATGTATCCATGTATATTCAAGTGAGGACCTGTAAGAGATTTTAACATTCGATAAAACTTTACGCAGAAGTTAACAAATATCAAGGGCATTCATTCATGTAGAAGTCGTAACATGCATGTTAGTAAAAGTGCTCACGCACTTCAATGATGTTGTAGATAGTAATCACTTGACACCATAGGAGCTTTTCACGAGGCCTATTTCAACCATGTTTGAGGGCAACCCCTATATGTTCGTGCATGCTTGTCCTCAGACATGTCGGTTGGTAACAGGCTAATGTCGTTGGTCAGTTGTTACTTAACTGAAAACAATCTATCAAACCATTAAACAGCCCTTTTTGCCGGGTAGTGCTGGTCATTGTCTTATAATTAAACTCACCTTAAAGTAAAACGTCAAATCTTTACTACACATTTTTAATTCTCCGTGTCTTTGAAGTATAGGCGGAAAAAAGTTCTTGGTTTAAATACCCGGCTGTATCGATGATTTACGAGATCTCTTACTAATCACAGATACACTCTAAAATCGGCTCAAGATCGCTGTCAATTTACAGCACAAGATATATAAAGAATTGGTAATAAGTTTCCCAAACTAAATTTCCGTAATTTTTATTTCTTTAAATTTTCGTTCTGTAAATCTACCCTTTTTTACATCGTATGGTTGACACCTTTAGAAAATTATACCTGCCATAGATTTAACCCGTTTCAAGACATTAAGCCCATATCAATTTGTCATATGAAGATTAAAATTTCAAATATAGTGGTCCAAACGTTCCAAAATGCATTTTTCTGATATTTGTACAGCTTAGTATCTTCAGGAGATAATATACAAACCCTTCGCTAAAACTGAATGGTGTGACAATGATGAAAGCTGCTTTTCTTCGTATGCTTTTCAACGTGAAATTCAAATTTCATTTCCCTCTGAAAGAATATATACGTATAAACATTCTTCAAGGAGTTGTCACATGAAATCCGAATCATTTGCCTTATAGGTACTCGTCTAATAAAGAGAAGTAGTTGAAGAAATTATACATTGGTTCGTTTTCGACAGTAACGATCGTATACACATTTCTGACTTCAAGATGAGAGAATTACTTCCAGCTGCTAATACGGCTAAGTAAGAGTGCTATAGTTAAACTTGCAGGTAACCATTGGGGTGTTAACGCTCTTCCCATTTTCAAAATTTCAAAATCTGGAAAACCAATAATCAAAGTAGAATATATCCACTTTTAAGGCAGACTTCCGTTTCCCTTTAGGAAAATATTTCTTGGAAAAAACTTTCCGTCCTCTCGGGAATAGTTTTATCGTAGCGGCATAGGCATTTAAACACACAAGTGTGTGGATATCAATAAACATTAAACTATTTTAACCGATTGACATCAAATTTTACAAACTTGATATAAGAATCAGACATTGCTCACTAACTGTTCATTCATAGGTCTAATTTACACCAACTTAGCAATTTGCATGGAATGTACAATTGTTGGGGCATATGAGGCCTCCAATATAATTTGTATGTTTATAAAGAAAATATATTATAAAGTACAGGTGTCGACCATTGCATATAAGTAACCTACCATAGCTGACAGCAATGTGCTAATTTTTAAACGCTTGCTGACATGAATAATTACTTGGGGAATTCTTTGCTCGGCGTGCCACAACTTGGAAGGTTAATTTAATCACTTGGTTCTGTCTGACAAGATAATTACTTCAGAAGTACGCAAAGCACGACCGGATCAAAGGAATGGGAATGACAGTTCCCAAGAAGGAAATTTACACACAGTGCGTTACTGCTAACTGGACTAGCTGTCCCTGCAATTGTATATACAGATAGGCAAGAACGTATCTCGAAGTCTCTCGGAGTAATCACGGACGAGACTTAGAAACGGTTATTACTAAATGATAGTTAATAGCTTCAAATTGGTGTAATCATTACAATCGCCTGTACTAGTATCGAACACCCGTGATTGCGTAGACCAGGGGCCGTTCCACAAAGAGTTACGCACAATCTTAAGTTTGATCCACCATACTTAAGCCAACAGTAAATCAAACTTAAGATCGTGCGTAACTCTTTGTGGAACGGGCCCCAGGACTAATATATCGCTGTGCAATATAAATATAAAGTAACACTTGATTAACACTTGAACATGTTAATGGTGAATCTTTGGACGGTGAAGGTACAGTGTGTTTTATTTATTACCCCATCAATGCCTCAAATACTAGACAGATAACACGTTGAAATAAAAATGAGTAAACGTCACGTAGTGTTAAAACATGGGATTAACACATCCATGTGTTCACAACAATAACACTTAACATCTTAATAGTCATACCGGTACCTATGAGGCGTCAGTGCTTTCTTTAATCAGCGCATGTTTTACCTTCATTGTACAAATATTAGCCATTAAAATTTTCAAGTGTCAGTTAAAATGATATTTTTTGTGTGTGTGTTTTTTTTTTTTTTTACTTTTGCACTTCATGACTCAGTTGCACTTTAGCAAAGAAATTGTGTATAATGGCCACAATATCGATGAAACTCATTTTAACCCCTAACATCGTCCACAACAATCTTTAACACGTCACACGTCTAGAACATGTATCAGATGCTCTTGAACTGGTTAACATTTTCAAATATGTCATTTGGAGGAGAAGAACAACTATGACATGACACGATTGGAAACTCGGTTCACATAGAAACATCGCTTGTTTCGGGAAACTGAGACCATGTGCAGACTCGTTGCGTCTAGTGGTCGAGCATCTCACGCGGGAAGACCCTGGTTTGATTCCCAGGTATAGAGTCTAACAACTGCCTGTGTGCGAGATGTCCTTAATATGCACTGAAGTTGCTCATTGTATATTCAGTGTCGCACAACTAGAACAAATGCCGTGGGCGCCACTAGATCAAACAAAAAGGTTAAAAGGAGGCGTAAACGAAAAATTCCCCCAAATTTGTTTTCTAAAGGGGAAGGCAGCTTCTTAAAATCTTCATAAATTGAGGTGCTACCTTGCCGTTTGCCCCCAAAACACCGTGTTTTAAAAGTTTTATCTGTTAAACGTTGTGGTAACCAGGTAACTGCTTTCACTGCCTTTGTAATAAAGGCAAACAATTTTGCAATTTTTATGGAAAAGGAAGCGCTATCTTTACAATCAAATTTGTCTTAGATTTACACCTAACAGCGAAGAGACTTTAAAAATTTGCAGTATAGCGTTCCGTCAGTGCCCCGCGTTTATTGACGATATTTCAAGAGCGGCATACCCTGGTGGCACAAAGTGTGAAACGTGTATAATAGATCGGTCATGAGAAGTATTCACAAAACTATATCCCTAACTTTATATCATGAAACAAATAAAACTACACGGGTTTGTTCTTGCTGGAAATTTCATATCCAAAGATGGCGCCAGGGCGAAAATATTGATGCTACCTGATTCCTTGATCAAATAAAGATTGCCTTAATGTGTACGTTTTAAAAAAGAAGGACTGGTTATAAAGACTAGCAAAATTGTCCCGCTACCATTATTCTACTTATTATGCAAGAAACGAATCTTTTTGAGCAGGTAACCGGCTCCATCATGACGTTTCAACCCTAGCCCTCGTCCTAAGAGCATTTTCGACTAGCTTTGCTGAGATGTGCGATTGTGGGCGTGTGAAAATTTTCATGAGATTTGGTTGCCTTTTTACTACAAGAGTTTATCTGCGAAATCTCTTTAAGGAAACATTTTATCGCAAGCTCACTTTATATAATGACAGAGTAAGAAAACAGTCAGCACAATTGAACAAGCGCACGTTCACACCAAGCCGAAAAACATCCTTTTTCAAGACGAATGGGAGTGGTTTTCAGACATTCCTGTTGAGATATTTTCCTTTTGCAAAAGGCATGAGATTTGGTTCGGTGTGAACGATACCATAAGGGTTTAATTATCATCCTTCTTGACAAAGAATGCTACCATGTTCGCTCTTAATTCAAATAAAAATACTGTTAACTTTTTGAAACAGGACATGTACGAAGTACCCACATAAAATCATAGTTGAAAGGTATAGTTTCGTTTAAGAAGTAATGCTTAGGTATGAATGTCATTCGTCAACCCAAACTACGATTTTAATGTAGTCTACATGAATTCTCAATTAACATAACTCTTTGATTGGCATCGAATTTAAAAGGTGCATTATAGCTTATTTTGCGTAACATGAACTGGGAGTGTTCTGATTACACATTAGTTCCTCTGTGGTCACCGTGCATGGTATATCCTGAAGCAGTAAACTAGCCTTGTGTCTGGCATAAAGATGAGTTTTAGAAAGTTATGGGGGGAGCTAAAAGTTGGAAAGTTAAGAGAATTTGAACCGTCTGGTTGAAGAATAATTTACGGTAAACTTGCTAAAACACGTTATTCACAATGTCTGTTGCTTCATGGTAACTCATAATTCTCAAATTTATTTGCAAGTGAAGAAAACCAAAGGTCACTGTCAGACAGGTGCGGTCTGATTCTCAACCTAATGATTTTCCGCACTTTGTATGGAAAGTAGAATTTGTCGTGAAAAACAACTTGAAAATTATATGGAAAAATAAAACGAACTGCTTTGCTTTAGAAAAATCCCATCCATTATTCTTTGTGGTGGCTCTAGTAACCAGGTAAGTGGGAATTATTCCAAAGTGTCTCTATCTTGCGATCACAATTGTCATGGGAGATATGACTATATCGTTTTCTTTTTCAACTAATAAATCCCTGACGAATATTAAGTTTCAATCTCCACTCTTTCTGTATAATGCAAAACACGCCTAAATAGGGTTTCAGAGACTTGAAATTATTTTAAGTATATCAACAATTTTCCCAACGGGAAACTTTGGAAGTGTCAACTACCTATTTGAAGGTCGTGCTCTGTTCAGTGTGATGTGAAGTCTTTTATAGGAAAAGGAATACGAGAATGAAATCCGAACTTATTCTACGCTGAGAATTATTTAAACCGTTGCCACAGCAACCAGCCAGTTGGCCACGAACTTCCATTGCTAAAAAGCAGGGCACTGCATGTATTATACTATTCAGGTAGTATTGAGAAATCGAACTTTTACATTACATGAAATTTGGTGAAAGCTAATCAGATGAATACAAAATAATGTCCGTAAAATATAGAAAATGACTTTGGGCGCATTGCAAAATAACGTTTATCACACCGCGGTAGGGATAGAGCAAGTAGGGAGGACATACTCTATTCTAGGTCGGGTCGAATCCATTCTCAGGTTGAGTTAGGTATCAAAGGCTTTAAATTCTTTACTCAAAGACAAAGAGTTGCGTAAAAAAGAGCATCAAAAACTGAAAAAACGGTCGTTCTGCGATAGAATAAATAAGTCCTCCACAACAGAAAGAAAGAAACTAGTGGGTTCCACTAAGTTAAAACCGGAAGGTTAAAAGTTGAGGTTTAAAACCAAATTTATTTAATAAACACACCGACATTATTATCATAATTTTACCTCTTGTCCGTTTGTTACGTCCTTGCCCCACCCACCATTTCCCCCATTCTGTCTACTTGGTTATTTTTAAGGAAGTTTTTACGATTCCACATTCACTAAGGTTACATGCACGAAATCTTATCTTCTGCCATGTTTTTTAGTTACTGAAAATTGTCTCTTAAAGACGTGATGGCAGATGTGTTTTTGTTTACTCAAAAGTCATGTGCCCCCGGCTATGCAAGACAGAAGAATAACTTTTAGCTACCGTCTGTTTATTTTCACTTCATATTAATAACATTGAGTGCAATGAAAAACAAGATAGCTGAGTTGCCATAATATAAGACGACAGTCATTTGACAATGGAGACATACCTACATTCGCAAACATTCATTACAGCTGCAGTGGAGGAGGCTTGATAAAAACGGGGATTTATCAAGATCTAGCCGCTTGGTACAAAGTCCAATACCTGAGTATAGAATATAACCATCAGCTTGTTATTTCACATTTATATTTGTCAATTTTCGGTTGGGATAGTATTGTAATGATTAAATGACATTTAATGTAACGTAACTATTCCTATTCGTGGGATGAGTGCCAGCTGTTAGTCGCTCCCGCTCCTATGCCACGAAATGTTTAAACGCACCGATTTCACTTATGAAGCATCGGGTGCGTCTTTGCCACGTGTTTGGGCCAATTCCGTGTCATATGGCCGTGTTATACTGCACTGTTATACTACCTATCGAGTATACTACACTCTTTAAACGTCGGGGTAAAATTCAGACATAACCAGTGTTCTATTTACTCCGACACAATCCTTGTTAAATTTTGCATGAAATCCTGACTAAACTAAGGGAAACCCTGGCTAAGTTAATACAAATTCTTGTTGAAGTAACACAGATTAGAGTTAGTTTAATAGAGAGCTTAACCAGGATTGTGTTGTAGTAAATGTAACACCGAACCTGGCTAAATTCAGCCCAGCTGTTTAGAGATTGTATGTTTTATAGAAAATGCACTATGGCATGCAGTGCACTCGAAAACAAAATAATGAGGTTAAGTCACACTCTCTCTTTCTCTCTTAGTCTCTCTAATGGAGTAAAAAGTGTGAATTCACTCCATAGAGTAGTGAATAGTAAAATTTAATTCACTTCAATAAGAGTGAAATTCCCACCAAGAAGTTCATCCTTTGACAACAGTGGTCCCTGCGGACACACAATCAAGAATAAAACTTGGCTTCTTTCTGAGTAAATGTCACTCTCCTTACAGTCTGATAATGAATGTTGGCTCTTTTGATCTGTGTAACTTGCACTATTCTTACGAGTAAAACTACCACTCTGTTTATTTTTAAAGTGTATAGTGATGATAAGACCTTGTAAATTGACGACATACTGACGTCATCCTTTGAGCAAAACAATGGAACACGTGTCTATATACACAAGAATTCGCCCTGCACGTGTAGCAGACTATACTATCCGCGTATTCGACTGGTTGACAAATCAGTTGTTAGCATGTCTGTGTCGTTTTGTTTTGCCCCCAAAGGAGGGCGTATTTTCCCCTCTGAAACATCATATGCCCAAGGTCTTTTTCGAGCGAACGTGTAATCGCTTACAACACGATGATGCAACAATTTAGCTAGGCTACATGTTTATATTCACTTGAAAACTCTTTGGTTTTCAAATTTAGATATTTCGTATAAAATTTCGTTTTTCAGTAAAATAATGTTTGTGCGGTAAATTAAAAACACGTTACGGATATTGCGTCCATGGTAACCAAGTAAGGCCATAAGCACAAATTGGTATGTAATTTATATGAACCTTAATGAAAATGATGGTAATGATTTCAAGATGGGAGCAGCTTAATTTTCTCAATTTCCGATCGTAATCCAAATCCATATTGTCCTAGATTTTGCAAAGTGTTACTCCCCGAATGAAGTCTGAAAATTGTCTCGTGATCTGTACTTGCCCTAAGGTTTAGGATTTGTCAGATTGACTAAAAAAGGGAAGCGAATAATTAAATGAGGAGAAAGCCACTTAAGACCAATAAGAGCAGCTTTTGAAACTGGCCATTACAAGGACTTCAACCATAAATCGCCTTAATTTTTTTGTCTACATGCAATTCTAAAATCTCTCCCCCGCCCCCATTTCAGATTTTAGTGTACAAACATTCATGATACAGGTAAGCAAAAAATTTGAAAGAGTAAAGCTTACAGACCCCAGTTATGGTCTACTAGATCAGACTATCAGTTGACTGTCCGAGTTCATCTCTACGGATCATTTATGAAGGTTAGTGAGCAACGCTGTAAAAAGGGTGCTTAGGACTTAAACGTTTTCTAAATATTTTAAGCACCACTTTTTTTAAACACGTTTAGATTCTAAACCCGTGTATCAGATTCCAAGTTATTTCTCTTTTATTCATAGTCATTTCGCTTTTAAACATGTTTAAGTGCTAAAAGGTTTGTATTTAATAGCCAAACATGCTTGGAATCTAAACGTGTTTACAGAGTGGAGCAAAATAAGTATTTAATTTCTAAAGACGTGTTTTTAGAAAAAATCTCCTGTGGACTGGTCATATTGTAATGAGGAGTCTAACCATAAGAGATCTTTCACATGTACACACGCCTGGTTTTTTGCCAGTTCTTCTGATTTTGTCCAGCACTTCAAGATACAGTAGGACAATAAACTCTTATTATTATTTGACCAAGATTCATGTCGTCAGCAACAGCAGATAAACAAAAGAGGCACAGTATGTTTAAGTTCGCATGAAATAAAACATTCACAATCGCTTCCCTAAACATTATTTGCAGCTCCCACAGGTGCAGTATGTTATGTGTATAATCTTGCATTATTAGACGTGAATTCACCTTCACAAATTGGGAAAATGGTAGAAAAAGTACAGTACTGCTGGAAATTGAAGTTTATCTTTAGTGTATATGCCAGTGTTGGACCGAGATATGCTTTCCTTCATCATTCTTATGAGTGAACCTTTCTAGACTCAGTGAAAATTATCAGTTTCTTTGATTTATGAGAGTGTTTCTAAATTGGCTCTTTGTGATCAGATGTAGACCACAGCATTTTTTCACCTACATCTTTTCAATATAGGGTAAAAATAGTTTCACTTAGAGATCTGAATTAAAATGATTATATGAAAATAAAGTATCTCCCTGTTTCTTCAACTTTGGAAACCCTCTTGTTTAATAAAATAGTTAGCGAAGGGGTTAAAGCATGTGCTATGGTCAGTAAAAGGAGTTGAT
This sequence comes from Holothuria scabra, assembly GCA_037179385.1. Classification (NCBI taxonomy): domain Eukaryota; kingdom Metazoa; phylum Echinodermata; class Holothuroidea; order Aspidochirotida; family Holothuriidae; genus Holothuria; species Holothuria scabra. Next base: position 49,394,099 of record CM074185.1, read on the forward strand.
TTGTGCATTCTGATGAAAAATTATTCACTATGCACTCTTCTAAAAGTATAAAAAATAAACAATGTGCCCACGGTACATTAGCACTGAATAATGCATGATCGGGTTAATACAACAATGCACGAGGGCGTGGCTCATGTGCACCTAGCATATACATTTACCCTCAAGAGTTGATAAGTTTTCTTTTTCTGGCGCACGGTCAATCGTTGTATAACCTTACTCATTTCTACAAAACAATATTTTGATTTGAAAAGAGGAAGAAACCCCGAACAAACCCCTGATACGATCAAAATCAATAAGGCACAAAATAAGCCCTTTACAAGAAGATTATGGTGGGATAACGCACGGTCATCTGGTCGCATGGACTGGTATTGGTAGTTGATGATTGGTACCGAGTATGACTGAACATAAAAGATACTCCATGACAACTTGATGGTCTAAGTAGGTAGCGAACGTCAATATCCCTGAGCTTGTGACGTCACGGTATCTCTACGTAGTACGTTTCGAATTTCAATTGAAGCTTAAAGATGTATGAAGACATCTCTTTTTTCCACAAGTTTAATTTGTGAAGTGCAGTCCACGAACTGAGTATGCAGCTTTAACAATCAGTGTTCTGTATCTCGTCAGTTGACGCAAAACTTAAACCATCAACTTTCATTGCCTCTCTCTTTCATTTTCAGTCGATTTGACATGAAGATAGAAAAATCACCAAAGGAGATATTCTCGGCGGATGTGCAAAAGGTCAGTGTAACACGAAGATATGGATACTGTTGTTTATAATTTTAGAAAGCTGATCTTATTATTACTGTTATTTAACCAAGTTGTTTATCAGACGGAATAAAATTGGTTAGCATTACTTCAAATTGATTGAACTGTATGTGTATTTGCTTTAGAATATAATACTAACTGTATATACGAGGTCCGACTCGTCATGTATAGTATGCTGCTTCAGGGTATAATAGAAGAGAAAGTAGGCTACAAAGGTCAATCTTGAACAGATTATGTGTAAAATATCTTAAATTTCTAAAGCAGATTTCCGTAATTCCCCTGGAATGAGAATAAAAGACGGAACAAGTTGTTACATTGATTTCGTTAAGACTCGCTTTTGGTTTCGTCAGGCTAAGCATACTCCAAATGTCAATGTAGATATCATCAAACTTGCCAAGTCAAACTGGAAATTTCCTCATTAATATTTATACGTTCATGACGTTACATTGCATTAAAATATGTTCGATACCCTTTCTTGATATCGATGCGTTTCTATATCAATTATCGATATAAATCTTCTCTCATATCCTTATGACGAAATCTGATTTTTCGGTGTAAACCAAAGTTGCTGATGCATGCACTGAGAGTGTTTCATGTCGTTCTAACTGTCAGAATTTGTCACGTGACATAAAATGTAGGCCCACGAAAACACTCAACTGGTGAAAGAGACATGTATAAACAAGTTGAATTGTCGGGTAATTAAACATCACATCCAAACAGTGTGTTTACATTTTCACCTCTTGGTTTCGAACAGTTTTGTTGCATTTCATACAAGGGGAGATACTTTTCATGTATACGCCTATCTGCAACATTTCACTACGTTTATATGCCGGGCATTATAGGTAACATTGAGTTATCAGTGGGGTTATACATAAGGAAGAGTGAAAGTATAGTGCACTGTTATACATACGTTTCCCTTTTCCTGCTGAATAAAATCTTAGTTTATAACATTTCCGTAAGTTATTTACATGAATAATTGATCGATGAATCTCGATCACGAGTAGGTACACATGATTGGCTATCTAGTGTACCTTAAGACCCCAAAACCCATTTTTCTAAAAGAAAACCTACTTGAAAAAGGGATTCGTATCTAGAAAGGAACGTTATCATCGTGTCTTCTTGGAAATCAATCCAACCTAGTGTGAATGATTAGGAAGAAGCTCACGGTGGTTTGGCTAACGGCAACCTTATTTTACCCTGTAATGAAGGATCGCAGGTATTTGTTGAGGTTCGGTAGAAATTACCATCACATTAAATGCTCTAAATATTTCTGCTTAAACGAAAACATTTGCATCACCGCCGTCGACCGAGATGTTTTATATAGAACAAGAGTAGAACTTCTGTATATTACTAACAAAGGGCATGATCGCCGGCCCTGGGAACAGGAAAGATCTAACCTCCCCTTTGACAAATTTGGAAGTACCTTCGGATGCAGTCTCGTGCAACATTTAACATCAGTTGAGGTCAATTTCAGAACTTAAGAATTCCAGAGTTCTATTGGGCTCAATTGCCCCTGTGTTATACCCCATCTGGCTTCGCGGGTGCTCACGAGTTACTAGGCGAGGGTGTAAGGCAGAACATTTGCTTTAAATGTTAACATTATGCAAGCGTGTAGGCAAGCTAGAGAAAGATTTTTTTTTTTTTGGGGGGGGGGGGGAATATGCCTTCTCCTCCCTCAGGCTCTGTCTCTCCCAATTGAAGTAAATCCCGTCTGCTTGTATGCGTAAATAGACTTTTTTCCCTTAAATGATTAGTTCTTTGGCGGATACATTCAACCCAGGCCCATTGAACAATTTGCCCGGCACTTATACTTGGTACGCCTTATGTGGTGCGTTTTGTTCTGAAGGTGTGCACGGACTTACAAAACTCTGGACCAAACCAAGGCCATCCGAAACAGAAGGCGGTTTTTGGCGGTCTCGATGAACTCGGACCTACTATTAGGTGGTCTGTCCGTCCTGGAACCGACTTCTTTTTGGTTCCGGCTGACCTGACGATAGAAACGGAAAAGCGGTAGTGTACGAGCGGGTTACATATTAGCGTAATCGGAAAATGTTGTAGGATTGCTCCCAGTTATTAGGCATTCATAGACCATGTAATGCCAGAAAAGGAAAAGAAAAAAGTTCCTTTTTATGTATGGGACCTAATTAGTGCACTTCAAGTTGATGGGACATGGCTGGAAGACACACTGAAAATTCTAAGATCTTGTCTGAAGTGCAAGTATCAAGAAAGTATAAGCACCAATATCCGAAAAAGTATACTTACATGATGAAATCAATTGCGTAGAACAGGCTTTTAAGGTGTTCTGGTAATGTTTCCATAACTTTTTGTAATCCTCATTTATCTCTTCATTTTTATGTTCTGTAAGTCTAAGGCAAGTTTCACATGTATGTGAGTCGCATTTGTATGAAAATGTCTAAATATATATTGAATACAATAAACTCAGCTAAGATATAATGTAGTAACGTGTGAGAAAGATGTGGGGCGATTTAGGTCGACAGGAGAGATTAAAACGTTCAGCAAGATAATTATTTTCCTCTAATTAGGAACTGCTATTGCTTGAAGAGCAAGAGGGTTCTGTCAATTTCAAATTTGGTGTCCTCTACGCAGCCCCAAATCAAACATCAGATGATGCAATGTTTAGTAACGGTAAGTATTTGCATTTACACTTTCCATTGTACTTTTCAAATATTTCCAGGATAGCAGTATTGGACAAGTAAGCAAAGTTGTTACCAAGTGTTGATGGTGGTAATAACAACTCTCCACACGGACAAAATATTGAAAGCAAAATGCATACCGCTACCTTGTAATGGCAATTTTGACATGGATTCATACACATTACATGATAAACCTACACTAAGTATCCTCTCGTAATTTCCTAAGATAAGGAGGGGGTAAGGTTTTAGGGGGAGGGAGAAGAAGGGGTGGACTGGTATTGAAACTAAGTTAGACATGTTAGACATAAGTGAACTTTTTTGTAACTTTTGTAATTACTGTATACTTAAAAACATTTATTTTGGTTTAATGGTTTCTGGGGAGTGTGTTCTAGACAAACCCTCAAGGGTTTTTTTTAACACACTTCTCTTTTCACGACTTTTTCTTATTTGATGCAATTGATCTTTCTCATGACTTATTGTTGTGAATGAATCAATAAATGAAATGAAATGAAATCTCGAACACAAGTTATATGAATCCTAATTCCCAAATGAATTGTCTGGCCAATTACCTACAGGATTAGCTATGCAGTTCACTCTAATAACGTCCGATTCGAATAATTCCCTTTTAAATGAAAAAAGGTTTTATAACCTTGAACGTTTCCCTTTTGTTTGCGCAGCATGTCGTGAAGAGAAGATTCAATTAATTTAATTTACATCACCCGTAAGAGAGAAAGCGCTATTACATATTAATACAAGTTGCAGTAACTTTCAGAAATACAACGAAATATAAAGACAGGGTACTACAACTGAATGACAGCCCACATTTTTTCGCGATGTACCATTTAAAATTAATTGAATGTGCAAACTTCAACATTTAATATTTTAACTCAGGAATATTTTAGGAAGATGGTCGTTAGACTGTCTGAATTCATTTTCCTTGCACTTTAAAATATATTTTTGAAATTTTAGACTTGGGGAACGCTTTAAGTAAGCTATCACTCGCGCCATAACAAGCTTCCACGACTGAGAGTTTCCAAGCAACGCAGTCACGTTTGCAGACGTATTGTATGGCCCCTCATGGTGGCCTTAGAGCAATCTTGATAAAATAAATGAGATACAGGGTAGTCACGAACACTTCCCACAGTATCGTTTTTAGGTTGTTTAACTTTGGAAAATCTTTGCTACCTACTACATCCATCATCTAGGAGCTTTTTACCTATACTTCTTTTTGCGATTAATAAAACGTAATGTTAATCTTATATCTAGACAGAGAGAGGCTTCTAACACAAAGTGCTCTTGAGTAGAGGCATTAATCGTATCTTTTAAAAATCTGCAAAGATGCATTCATGCCTTCGAACTGCATCTGGAATTGGTCATTTACGTCGTAATAATGGTATTTTCTTTTTGAAGGGTTCTCCTTTGTAAGAGATCTGCAAAAGGGGCACTCTATAAACAAAACACTGAACTTTACTCGGGAAGAGTGTTCTTATGACAGAAGTAATAACGTAGAAAGGGAAAGTTTTACTCATAGTGGAGTGAAAATTTACTCGAGATAAAGCGATATTTCGTTCCATTTCTGTAAAATATAGTTATTTTTTTACTGAATTACTTCTTCATTCCGATGGATAATATTTACTCTGATTGCAGCGGCCCCACTGTTCACCCTGTTTGGGGTGAATTCCACTTGTTTTGAGTGTTGGCTTTTGCATTTGAAAGCGCTTTGTATACCCAAACGAGCAGTGACAAGAATTCGTTTTGTTAGGTTGGTTTTATGGCCCAGTTTCTTACCAATTGGTTTTAGTCGACCCGGCCACGACCTTTTCTCCTAGTTGTGGCCCACTGTATTTTTCCTATTTTATCGCGTATGTTGAGTACCAAGCAAAATGGTAGCAGGTTCCATTGTTAAGGTCTTCGGTACTGTGGGGTGATGCTCACTCGGTATCAAGAAATTTCCTTATTGGCTAACGATAACCCTACTCTCTAACGTAGCCCGTAACCCGAACAAAGAATACAATCGATACAATACAATGGCAACAGCCAATCAAGAAACACCTTCTTAAGCAGTGCGCATCTACCCATACAGTGACCAATCCAGAACTCGAATTACCCCCAACCACCCTGCCGAAAGTCTAATGTTCTAATCACACGACCATGCAGCCATTTTAAGGTATACGCGACAAAAACATTAGCATAACTGCTAAAAAGTCGGCAAAATGTGAGAATTTCGCAAAGAAAGCTGCGTTTTAATTTAGTCTTAGACCAATATCTCGTAGGCAACAGAATATTCTCTAGCATGCAGAGTACATACGTGCATCAGTCGTCATCCACGTGAAAACTCCGAATTTCGTCAAATATTTTGCATTAGGCTAAGTAAGATATTGAACCAGTGACACGTGAGATATGTTACTGCGTCTAAATCTGATACTGCCGTCTGCTGACTTTAGGCCTCAAGCAATCATAGCTTTGCAGAACCTGAAAACTCAGTGTGTTTTTCTTCTATTTTTCCTTTTTTTTTGAGATACATTATTGAAAATCTCAAGTCCGAAACTATAATAGACCTTAATCATGCCGTAGTCACGTCTGTGTCTGAATGATGTGTTCGAAATATACCAGAACTCGTGTCTTCGACGCTGTATACTCTAACAATGAATTTTTGCGTCTTTAATCATTAATAGATATCCTTCGTTTGCTTGGACAGTTCCCAAACTGTATTCTACGACTGCATGGAGGGTAAAGTAAAATCCTAGGCTGAAAGGTTTGTTAGAGAAGACTAAATGAGAAGTGGAAGATAAGATTTTCGGATAAAACGTACATTTGAGGATAGGAAAGACAGTTAATGAAAGTTTGTAGGATATCCTATGGAACTGAGATCAATATATGTTGAACACCATCAGACAATCTTTGTTTACTGACTTCAACAACTTTTAATATTGTACAGCTTATACAGTCTAACGTCGGAATATTTGGATTTCAATTTGGAAAAATAGGTTAGGGAAACCAAACTACGAAGTAAAATGAGTCATCTAACACCCACACATAATGCACTTTGGAAAACACAAACATTTAAACAGTCTGAGATTTTAAGGCCGATCTTTGGTGTTCCAAAGTTAGGACTTTGTACTTCGCTAGGCAACGGACTTAAGTGGCAAGATTATTTCAAGTGGAAGGAAAACCGGAGAAAAACCCACGTACATCGAGCGGGATTTGAACCGAGGTACATGTGAAATACATAGGCACAAATCGCCTAGAATAAACCACTCTGCCACTCGACGGCCCTAGATCTTTATTAATTCAATATTGTGTAAATTATACAAAATGCTCCAAAGCATATCCACGCATTCGAGCACCTATTTTTAATCAAAGTCCCCTACACTGCAGTACCGTGACGTTGTGCAAGGCTTCCTGGAAGCCAAGCAGTGGCGCTAGGAAATTAAATACTCTTGCTTTCTTGTTATAGCACTTGACCGATGTTAGCAGGGCCTACATCAAGGATTCTTGATAACTAAAAAAGACTAAGTTATGACATCCATATATAAATCCAAATATATATATATATCTTCATAAACACTTTCCAACATCCAAAAAAATGAACACCATTTACAGTCACTCTCCCAAAGACGACGACTCTAAACACCTCCAGACCTTCATAATACTCCCCCAGTACCAAGCATAGGACATATCTACTGTTTCTAAACAGAAGTGCGTCAATTAAAAACCAATGCAGGTGTCGGAAATCTATTGCTGACTTTATTTTTATTAGAAAATGGCAATTTCGAATTATAATTTTGCTCACTTCCTTCAATGATGATTATAATACGAAAGTCTTGACCTACATATGTCACATGTGATGTAATTACTCTCGTTGCTTTCTGCTTCAGTGGCATTTCTCGTGGCCATTCGTATTTTCGAGGACTCTTCCATACATTTTAACTAAGTACTCTTTCCTTTCTCCTTTAGAAAATGGCAGCGAAGCATTCCAGAATTTCATATCTCTTCTTGGAGAATACGTTCCTTTAAAAAACTGGGATAAATTCAACGGAGGCCTCGACGTGAAAAGTGAGTAAAGCATTGCGATATACTGATAGGCGGATGAACTGAGGCTAATCTTATTGCTCGGACAGGTTTCTAGAAAATGGAGAGAGTTTTCGTGTGGCTGCAAGCAATGGAGGATTCAAAGGTTGATAAAATGAAACGAGATTACAAATATCAACGTTTTCTGACCTTTGTTCAAATATTTCAATGTTTTGTTATAACTCTCCTTCAAATTGATTGTGACAATTATGAAATGGTAATGAAAATTCAGAAAAAATTCTGCTTGAAATCTATAAAAGTCATATGTCATGATTCAAAAAAGGAATATGTACCATAACGTTGCTGGAAGTTCGATTTTTTTTTCAAGATATTGAACAAATCTAGTCCTTTCCACAAATCTTTTCCCATCAACCCTTTTGAAGGTAAAAGATACATTTTGTCAACTTTTGTCACTTTTGTCATATTGCTCTTATTTTAAAGTAGTTGCCATATATATCAAACCTGAATTGTAAAAAACTTCCCGAAGGCACGCAAACTTTCATCTGCAAATAAATACTTTAGACACACATCATATCACGAATACGACTCTACCGGATAAAAGGTACTAAATTTGCTTTCAAGTTGTCACTGTTATTCATTCTATATGTCAAAATAGTAGGAACACATAACGCAGAGCTGCCAACCATTCTGTTTTTTGGAGAAAAATATGGCATTCTGTGTTTACTTATCAAATTCTGTTTTTTCTTCAAAATTCTGAATTATAGGCTCACTTACCATACATAGTGATATGCATTGATAAGTTTGCAGTTTGTACTTCTGCATAATCTGGCAGCCATACATGTCCTGCACTTATGATATGTGTACTTCACTGCAGATGCCAGATATCGTCTACAATACTTGCATTCTTGTACAAGTGGAGTGAACTCTGTTTCCCCAGACCCCATTATTGTGACCTTGGCACAGATTGCACAACTTGTCCAAAAATAGTATGCTGTGCAGTTATTGTACAAGTTTATATGTTTTGTGTTGTAAGATTCTGGTTTTTTTTTTTTATTTTTTTTTTTGCTGAAAATTCTGTCTTTTGCCATTTGAGTTTCTTTCTTTTTTTTTTTTTTTGGGGGGGGGGGGGGTTGTCAAGGTTGGCAGATCTGATAACGTCAAACACGTTGTTTAAACAACGATTAACCTTGCATGATACACGAGAGCGCAAACCGAGTGCATCGATATCACACCCCATGCTGTTTTAACGCACGGGTCCAGAGTTGTTATACCCTGTTCATTCACAAACAACATTACTGTTATTTAAAAAAATGAAACGGAGTGCGAAATTTCGTATGTAAATAACCACATTGCACAACCCGGAGTAATTAAAACAGAGGGCATTATGAGTTTACGGTGGGTGACGCACGGTCACCTGACAGGGATAGACCAATAGACCCAACAGAACTTGAGGGATATTACCGAGGAATGGAACAACCTTAACAAGCACATATCCGAAGTTATTAGCGATACTCTATTGCAGGGACATACAGTTGTTCTGAAAAGTAAACACCCAATGGCTGTACGACAAGAAACCAACAGACATGCAAATCGGTGACGTCAGCAGCCATGAAAGGATACTGTTTTCCTTTTTCAACCTTCATTTCAAGGACTCTTGTAGCACACAGAAAATAAAAAGTGAGCCACTTGCCTAAAAATGAATCGAGGGTCCCTATAATGTCTAGAGAGTCACTCTGTACTTTCTCTACACGCCCTGATGTGGTCTTTTTTTACATTCAATCGTATCACTTTACAACATTGTGCACTTATCATAAGGTAAGTGATTCCTAATTTGCATGGAGTTAAACTCAGTTACTTCATATCCGAGACGTTCCAATTCTTACAACCTATTAATTTCTGACTCATTACCCTAACCCATATCCGAGACGTTCCAATTCGTACAACCTATTAATTTCTGACTCATAACCCTAACCCTTATCCGAGACGTTCCAATTCTTACAACCTATTAATTTCTGACTCATTACCCTAACCCTTATCCGAGACGTTCCAATTCTTACAACCTATTAATTTCTGACTCATAACCCTAACCCTTATCCGAGACGTTCCAATTCTTACAACCTATTAATTTCTGACTCATAACCCTAACCCTTATCCGAGACGTTCCAATTCTTACAACCTATTAATTTCTGACTCATTACCCTAACCCTTATCCGAGACGTTCCAATTCTTACAACCTATTAATTTCTGACTCATAACCCTAACCCTTATCCGAGACGTTCCAATTCTTACAACCTACTAATTTCTGACTCATTACCCTAACCCTTCCACAACTGTCTTAACCTCATCCTTACCCAGAGACAATCCGATCATTTCTCAAAGGCATAGCTGGCCGCATGAATACAAGACCCTATACGTACATGGGTAAACATGTATAACCGTATCGCTCTAGGTACATAATCTGTTATATGAGCTACTCTGCAATTTCTTAATTTTGTGTCAAACCAAGAGTTGAACCACTTGCGAATTTCGGTAGACAACCGGTAAAATTGTAGTTTAGGGTGACTAAGTACTGCCTGCCTATGTAAAAGGGGACACTGTATATCACCATGATTACTTTCGAGGTCTTTCTGTTTGGAATTTTATTCCAAAAGTGTGAATCCAATTCTTTGGTGGCATGTTGCCAGAAATAATTCAAGGAAGCTATCAGGTAGACTAGGCCTATAGCATTCATTTTTACTAATTAAAGAAACTCTCTTTATAAGTATTATCTACTTTGTAATTACAGCAAGAGAACATTTTTGTGACAATTTGATGTAATATTTACATTAATTTGTAAAAACACGTAACACCTACTTAACAGTTGAACGTGTTAGTGGTTAATCTTTGTACAGTGAAGGTATACAGGACTTGTTGCTTTATTAACACCTTTAACGCGTTATCGGTTAGGCAATTAACATATTGAGGTGCTCTTGACTTGTTTGTGTGAACACGTGAATATTTTAATCCCATGTTTTGAGACTACCTGACGTTATAAAGCATTTGCACTTCGTCGTGTTAATCGTCGTATCTTTGATGCAGTAGTGTGTGAATAAATTAACAAACCCCGTACTTTCACTTTGCAAAGACTAACACGTTAGAATATGGGTTGTTAGCTTGTATTTTTTGCAGTGTAATATTTAGATGATTTATTCATTTTTTAATGGCTGTGAAGCTTCTCCTTATCACAGTTTTTTTCTCTAACCGGATACCATAGAATGTTTAATAGAGGTTGTAACAAAACATAAGCGAAGTGTTCAGATCATTAACTTTCATTTACGTAAAAGAACCGTTTTCAACTACTAAATAGCTGACAGTATAGCCCTACGTTTCTTGAGTCGTGATACAAAATGTTGAAGTTTATTGCACAGCATTGTATGATGTCATTGTTGTACTACTCAAATTGCAATCTTTGATTATTTTGTTTCTCTGAAGTTAATGTACATTGCTGCAATATGTGATAGACTCCTTTGCAACATGCTATGCGAGCAAAGAGGAAGTGTTCAACTAGGTCATTAAAACATTTTAATTTAAAAGTGAAACAAAGCCGTTAATGTGATTTGTACAACAAGAAAATCCTTAATTAATGCCTAAAGGTTTAATTTGATTTAAGTGAACAAATTTTAACATCTTATGACTTTGCTGAAGAATGTCCTATGAAGATGGGAGATGAACCGTTAGAATTCTTTTTTCATGCTCTGTAAACTATATTTTTGTTTTTTTTTCTTCTTCTTTTTTATCTCATCGCTCCGTGAGGAGGATGAGATATTGTAGTCACTTTGCCTATGGGGCTATATATGGCAATGCCAGCTTAAATCGCAATGGTTACCATGGTAACGGTAAATTTTCCCAGGTTACTAGTCTCGAGGTCTAACCCATGTTGAGGTACCCCGGGGTGACTGAAGGTCCATGGCTGAGAGAGGGGTCAAAACCTGTCCGTGTGTGTGTGTGTTGGTGGGTGAGTGTGTGTGTGTGTGTGTGTCCAATTTTGTTTTCCTAATATCTTGTAAACGGCTGGGCCGATTTTCTTCAAACTTGGTAAGATGGTACCTCAGGTAGAACAATTGCATTTTTAATACACAACCGGAAGTGAAGGTCAAAGGTTACAGGTCAAAGGTCAAATTGAATGAAATCACATTTTCTGCTATATTTCCAAAACGAAACGTTCTCCTGACACAAAACTTTACACATATGATGATTGCATCTAGACCTACCAAAATTTGTGGTTTTCATAGCAACGGAGGTCAAAGGTCAAGTGGTAGAGTGGAACAAAAAAATTCCAAGTGGTAATTTGTTCGTAAAACAACGTTTTTGTCCCTCAAACTCCTCCTAGTGGGCTGGACCGATTCTTTTCAAAATTGGTAGGTGAGTACCCCAGGGTGGGAACTTGTGTCTCCCACACCCTCGGAAGAAAAGGTCAAAGGTCAGAGGTCAAAGGTCACATTTTGCAGAAAAACACTTTTTTTCCTATTTTGTACTAAAACTTCAAAAGAAAACCTTCATTTTACATGAAACTTCACAGGTATAATAGGGTAGACTAGTTCTACCAAAATATGTAGTTTCCATGGAAACCAAGGTCAAAGGTCACGTGACAGGGGGTCAAATACCTTTTTCTTTGTATTAATTCACTTTAACTCGTAACGGACGCATCCCACAAATCTGAAAGTTTAAGTGTAATAGCCTAGGCATGATACTGTAAGTTGTACCGATATGTGTGGTTGTCATGGCAACCAAGGACATAGTTCACGTTATAGATTGTCAAAGGTTAAAGTGGGAATGACACGGCCACAAAAAATTTTGTGTATTGCAAGATTAGATACAGTATTTTACAAATATCATCTCACACCCCATTAAAAACCCGTACAATTCGGCATAAATGATATTCGAAGGAAAACTGCGTTCGAAATCCAATTTCGAAAAATGCTGCAACAGCTCGCCTGACTTTTATGACGAAATTTGGCGCACAAACCCTGCCCTACGGCGGGCATCTAGATGTGGAACTAATGTAACGCTCGGTAAAGTTATCTTATCTTAGCACCCTCATGAAAACGGCGATTACATCACAATACAGAGTCCAACATACAGAGCGAAAGGTGCGGACCATGGTGGGGATTCGGAGTAAATCATTGGCCAATGTGTTCGCGTGTGCATGCGCGCGGGTAAAAATAGTTCTGTTTTTGTGCAAGGAAGACGCGGTTCGGTTGCTATAAAGAACAGCTATGAATATGTATGGACAGACCACACTTAAGCGCGTCCCCACTACGAGCGCGTCTTTACTGTATGAGCTGTTTGATGAAGAAGCAGCAGAACGAAGCAGTCACCGCGCAATGCACAATTCACAATGTACGCTCACTGCTATCGGAGCACCGGTGCTTGCAATTATGTTTGCGCTAACAGGCGTTACCATGCACATGATTCGATGATTGTGAGCTCTCTGGTACAGTGTTGCTAACCGTGCCTCCAATGACGTCACCATTTTGAGACGCGTTCACATACGTTTTTTCGCTTTCGAATTTCAAATGGTCTGAGTCTGGCCTGTAATTGGGAATTCAAAACGTCGTATTTCGGTATTTATGGACATAATTTATTAGGGAAATCATTCACTTTATGTCAAGGTGTACCCAAAGAACAGTTACCTAGGAACTTACTTTGGCCGTGTCATCCCCACTTTAATCTTTTGTAACTAGCCTATTTTTCATCAATTAATATAAATAAGCTAGACTCCTAGGTTAGTACTTCGTAGTAACAGTCTCAAATTCTTTTTTTACTAGCTTGTATGCTGCAGTGAGATTTTTAAGTTCCTACTCGCACTTCACTTTGATGGCCCTTATATCTAGAGTGTTCTCATATGGTGTAAGCAGACAGTTGTTTTCACTCCAAAGTTGCTGTAACTGTTAGGCCTAGTAGTATGAAAGTTGAAGTCAAACCTAGGGCTAGACTTGAAATCTCAAGCTGGTTAACAGTATGTAGGCTAGGTCTGGGGCTAAACTTACGCCATTCATACGCTTGAGTTATAACCCAAGATATGAAACTGTGAGTGACTAACATTAGGTTAGGCATAGGGCCTCTATCTTACATATTGGTGCCCTGAAAACTTGGCGGTTCTGGAGCATCGCCAAAAAAAAACGTACGTGACAATTTCCTTGCCGGGGGCTAGGATTGGCCACAGGCCAGTACGCAGAAAAGGTTTGTGCGTCGCCCGGAAATCTTCTAACGCCACACGTTCAACATCGCGCACATGCCCAGTTTTTTAATTGAGACGCACTTGATGTGCATATCAGCTCGACACACATGAAGTTTGCCGTCGCGTCAAAATGGAGAATGCGCCCAGCTAGCGCCTGAATAATAACAATTACGCACTTGTCTAAAGCGTCCCCAAAAGCGTCTTACTTTTATTATCGTTGCGTCCATATCTAATCGTATCAGTTTAGTGTAACAGCCAAGCGCGTTGTTTTTTTTTTTTTTTTTCATAGTGTTGCAAGGGGATAACAGCATCTTAAAAAGTAAATTTGTTCCAAAATCTTAGATAGGCCTACTGGATTAAAAGGGCAAGCATTACAAAGATTGGGTAGCCTATCTCTCCAGTTCTTATATAATCCAGTGTCAGAATTTAAATATCCAAATGATGTTTTTTTGAATAAGGTGCGCCTGTTCAAGAAGTTGATTTGTCTGTGCCATATTCTTTCCCCTCGCTACCTTACGAAAAAAACGTCCGTCCCCTTGAACGAAAAAAAATCGCTTCCCTTGGACTTCAAGATTGTGGCATGGAGTTTTAGTAGGTAATTTTTGTCAATGACATTCTACTGTAGCATAAAATTCAGCACAGATAAAACTTCTAGCTCATACATAGTTCAAGCTCCGTAACCAACTTGCGCACATGTTAGCGATGAGATATGCAACTCCGTGGATTGCCCTCTTGTTTTGTTTGCTTTCAGGACAGTTTAAGATGAACAAAGAACACATTAAGTAAACCAACCTTTCCGTCAAAATGTCTATATGCTCATACTTGAATTCGACTCCTAATATTAAAAATCCTACAACTTTCCCGATTCTGTTTTCGTTCTGCAACACCTAAAGACTTCCTGCTGAGAGAAAGAGAGGTCTTGGGTTTTTTAGTCTCATATTACGTACTAGAGAGAATCTGTTGTTAACAAAGTCTGCATGAAGTAACAGCTGGATATCTAGTGAATCTAGTCTTGTTTCGTAAAGTTGAATAAACTTAGATTGTCTGTCTTACCTCCTTTTCTAACGCTGATTTTTGACTGTTTCAAAGCGAAACATAACAGATTTGCCAGGCTAATATTTCAGGAAAATATATAACATTAAGATTATCCTGAGAATATCTATTGCAGTAGCGTGCTTAAAGGGGGGAGGCGGGGGGGGACAGTCCCCCACCCCCCCCCCCACATCCGAAGTCAGTCGGGAGACTTACGGGTTCGAGCTAGAAAGGTTATCAAAGCAACAAAAGGTCCTCGAAAATTTGAAAATTCGGATGGCACAAGTACACAAGTATGTCGACGTCAGTCGGTTGCCAAGAACTGCAGAAAAGCAAAAAAAAAAAAAGGATAGGTCATCAAAATCCATGCCAGCCGGGGGAATCACAGGTCATGCCCCCCCCCCCCCCCCCACCTTCCATCTTCGAAATCCTGCATACGCCACCGTTGCCAAATGAGTTGCAAAGGACTGTGGGATACACTTCCGTGTGCTTTCTTTTGCTGGAGATAATGTGAGCCATCAAATCAATATCAGGGACATGTCACCAAACATAGAAATGAGAGAAGAGCAATCGAATTCCAGAAATGTTGGAATATTGCGTCATGTCTTGCATATTATCATACAATGATGTTTGCTCATCAATAATTTTTTACCAAAAAAATCGAAATTTCATAAGATACTTTAAAAAGCAATACATTTTTTTAAGATCATTTATTCTATATGCTACGCCATATAAACTACGACAGTATTGCCAAGTGGTGAAAGCATCCAATTTGCAGTCGTCAGCTAAAACTTCAACCAATATATATTATTTTCAATTTCCACTCCCTCATGCAGAATTGTGTCTTTTGGAATGTCAAAATTCTAAAAAAATGACATAACTTTAAAAAAAGCACCATAAGTAATAGAGTAGTAAAAACAAACCAGTGAGCCACGACTGGAATAAGGCCGTAACCGGCCCGACTTAAACCAATTAGTTAGAAACTGGGCAGTAAAACTGTATATAAACTAACCAGCAATGAAACATATGGCTCATTGTCATTTTAATATGGTGAGACATGTCAGCAAGCGGCTTTAAGTACTTGGTAGTTAAGATGTTAACTTTTTGCTGTGGAACAGTATCATTGAGAATTATTTAAGTATCTTTTAGGGTTTTCAAGGCATTCCCCTTTCAATGTTGAATGTTTTTGAAGCAGCTTGTGGCTTATACTGAAGTCACAGACTTCTATACATGAACAGAGCATAATGCATACGTAGATTGACGCTGCCGTACGTATGAGTATAGGCGTAGCAAGATAGCTCTCTGGTATGGTTTTGCCTGTGAAAGCTTTGGACTTTCTCAAGTAGTTCAAATCAACAGATTTTGCAAGAAAGTTGAAATATTTTCGAAAAAATGCAAGCTAGGGTCAAAATCACCACACGTATTGCAGGAATATGATATTCCATTCAAGTTTGAAGTTTGCCTAAACTATTGCAGAGTCGTCGTCAAATCTTGGTGCGCATTTGTTCGCCCCAGGCGGTGGCGTCAATCTACGCATAGGATGTTACATACACGGTACATGCTCTGTCTATGTATATTTGAAGTCCCTAGTTGAAACAATGATATGGGTGTTGCACAGTGTTAGAATTTCTTTTGTTTACCTTTTATTGTTTATCCCCTAAGTTTTCTTCATATAGATCATAGTTTGGTAAATGGTATTGGTTATTTCCAATGACACAACTTTAACTTGCACAACCCTTCAATTAAGGACATGCTTATGTTACAACTATTCTTGACATGAAGATAGCAAAAACAAAGGATACTGGTAACGTTAAAATTAACCGTTTATGGCATGTCCCTTCCAAGACATCCTATATAGTCATGCAAGATTTGCATATGGAGCTCATGTTTATTCATGATAAAGTGCAAACCAGAAATCGCCATGTTAAATGGTCGATTTTTGACATATTTTGATGGGAATTGTGACAATTTTCTTCGTTTTCAATGTTCTTGACATCAAATACTTACTTTGCCATCTTCATGTCACACAACCTTTCAAGCTCATCGAATGCTCTTTACAAATAAAGAAATACTTCCACACATCATTGGGACACGATTTGATAAGGTCGGTCAGAAATCCCATTGAGAAAACAACCGCGACACCTACCTCTATCCTAGTCCTTTAATCATTGCTGTCAATCAACAAAGCGGTGATCGTAGTAGAAGCTCTTTATCGGTTTTATGTTGGCCCAGATATAGCAACTATCTAGAAACCGATTTAGTCATCAACTGAAAATCTAATGATCGTTATCTGATATTGAATAAGGTCATCAAAGTTAAGGAACCGTATTATATACGAAAGTAATCTGTCAGTATTATTCAACATTATGAAAAACGTATACAACTAGGAACTTTTGATGACGAATACAAGTTAGAAAGATTTTGCGCTGCCACCAAGATATAGCTGTGAAAATAGTCCAGGGGCGGTACTGACAAGGTATAGCTGTGAAATGCTACCAAGGAGGTGATAATTACACCTCCCAGGGAGGTGCACGATAATTACACTTTCCTAATGTGACAGTGTAAAGGGAAATATTGGGACATGTCATGGAAATATAATCATGCCCTATAAGTCTCCTTATTTTAGCATTACATTCACTTGATCTGTCGACTGCTATGCAATCATTGCCACTTGAATCTTTTCAACGTGTTTTTTTTTAATTAACCAAATTTCAGGGCAAGGTTAGATGGAAACGCCATGACACCTCTCATGCTCGGCCCAAGGAGGTCTAGTTTCACATCCCTGCTCAGCCGAAGGGGTTGCACTGTGAAGGTTTTAGTCGGATAAATAGTATTCTATCCTTGGGAATTTCTGAAATAATTTGTACATTACTTGCTTTAAATAAATTTGTGGATTTGTGGGTGTGTATATCCCTATTTGAACCAAGTAACCTAATACTTTTTTAATTTCTCTGTTTATTTCACTTAACTTGTAAATGGGTTTTGTCTGCATTTCTTGGTTTTCCTATGCCACTGCTCAAGATATTTTCGGAACACTATGCGATAGCTTTGATTTTGAATTCGTTTATCGTACCATGTGTTCCTCGCTGTCGACTCACTTTTATCGTAGTAAAAATGTAAAACTGCTAGCAAAAGCCTTTTTTAGAAAACGATTCCTTGTTCGCATTTTTAATATCTTAAAGGGAAATGTAGACACCCCAACTTGAAGAAGTGAGTTTGTCCTGTTTCATTAATGACTTGAGAGTCATGTGAAAACATTTTTCCCCACACGTGAAATTTATAAGAAGTTATTGCTCGGCTTATTTGGACCATGCAATATTGAAGTTTTAATATGAGAAAAGATATACTTTGAAGAGAAATAGGGAGAACATTGTTGTATGTAGTTGTTGATTTAAAATGAGTGTGGTAAACTGTTCTTGACCGTAAGGCTACTATCCCTTCCCGTCATGCAGAGTTCTTAAAATCGTGGTACACTTGTTCCTTTTTTTTTTTTTTGATCAAGTTAACATTTTTATAAAATGGGGGCCTCAAATATAAAATAAACAGATTTAGAACATATTATCTGTTAAATGAGTTTCGAACTCATTTACAAAATATTGACTTGCAAATGAGAATAGAACAGAGCTTGGGGTTTTACAAAACGTTCAAGGGATGACGGAAATGCAAACCCTGTGCATTTGTCCTCTTTGAGTGTATTTTTGTTTGTTTGAAGCAATTGTATTTGGCCTCGAGTAAGCAGCCAATGTACTGATTGGTTCTGTCATAATATGTATTGTACATTGCCATTCGGATACAGCTACCGCAGTCAACATTTATAGGTACAATCTCAAAATCAGAAGTTTCATTAAGGCACTATAAAACTCAAACTTGTTTGTAATTCAAACATATGATCCAAAGTGTGATTTATTTAAAATGACCCAACGGACTTTAAAATAAAGTAAATCAGTATCAAGCATTGTAAACAATGTTGCCACATGAAAGGAACAAAATTTTTGAATTGATGCTTAAAGCCTCATGCAATTTCTAATTGCTTCCATCCTTTCCTAAAATGGATTCGACCAATTTCTGGGTCAATATTGACCGGGGATGTAACCCAATCTGCCAATTAAATGATCCAACTGAGGTTTTATAATCTGTTTACAATCATGGGTGAATTCAAGAACATGTTGAATTAGGTAATGTCCTAAAATATGCCGCAACTCCAGTGTCATTGTATTATTTATCTTCATCGTGATCATAAGATGGAGTTCAAATCCCTACGGTTGAGCACGTAGCGCACTGAAGTTTTCCACTTAATGACATTTCCATGACAAATACGCATTCAGGATGTGTATCCAGACATTCTTAATTCCCCAACCAAACCTATCTGCCAACTAGAAGACGGGTAATTTACCTGGTAATTTTTGAAAAAGGTTTAAGTTTTGCGGCTTTACTTCTCCAACGGTTCTTAGTATTGATATTTACTGATTAAGGGCAACACGTATGACGTGAGAGCGCAATGCATATGTGGTAAGGCTTAAAGAGACCTCAAAGGTCAAAACCATTGGTATACCTCTTGTAAACACAAATGAGTCAAAATAGTGTCTGAACTGACTAGTCACGTTAGTCAGCAATACTGACTTATATTTGACTTAGATGAATTAGTTTTTAACAAATATCAAGCCCACTTGACGAAGTTTTGACTGCATGATGATATTCTTAAGTCCACTACAAAACTAGCTATGTATCATCACAGATATGAGTGACTAACGTGATTAGCGTTAGAAACGTTATTAAAACACTTGTAAATTGGGTCTTATATTGTATT
Source organism: Holothuria scabra (assembly GCA_037179385.1). Taxonomy (NCBI): domain Eukaryota; kingdom Metazoa; phylum Echinodermata; class Holothuroidea; order Aspidochirotida; family Holothuriidae; genus Holothuria; species Holothuria scabra. The sequence goes on from CM074185.1 coordinate 49,413,609, forward strand.
CTACCTTTTCTATCCTATTCTATCGTTTATATTTTATTCGACAGATGATACAACCGGCAAAGAATCCATATACACAACTTATGAAGGCCATGAAATTATGTTTCATGTTTCAACTATGTTACCGTTCTCCAAAGAAAACAGACAACAGGTAGGAAATGTGACTAATCGCGATAACTCCCCTACCTATATAAGTGAAAACGTATAGCGCTTGTACATATGATGTCAAAATGCAGAAATATATAGGCCTTCCTTTGGAGGGAGAAAGCCAAAACAGCAGTTGCAGAGAGCTGATTGGTCAGCCATTCGAATAAGCATGTTAATAAATCTTCTACACAAGTGGAGCGAATTTTATTTCGTGCGACCCACTGATCTACATGTATTCCACACAATGATCAGTGACACGGTCATATGACAGCGTGACTAAAATGCATATATTCTATTGGCTTAACACACACTGGGTCTTCTTTCCAAAGGTCAAATTATTAATCGGAGTTGTTGGACATACGATTCTTCAATATGGTAGTCAAATAGGACTAGTCCATTATTCGTTTCTTTTTTATTTTTTTTTTATTGATAAATATGCTAGCTGTGGGGGATTTTAACGGGAAATAGATCCCAAAAGTTGTCCAATTGTATTTCAAATGTTTGACACTGGCTATTTTGATTCTTCGATTAAAATGTTGTACACTCTTAAAAAGTTGGTTACAAAAATTCACCAACACTGGTCACGTATGTCAAATACCTGAAATTGGGTAAGTTTTCCCCAATATGTGTTGTTTATTTGGTTGCCCCGCAGGCTGGTTACCCAATTAAGTGGTAAAAACCTCTTGGATAACCCATTAATCAGCAACTATTGGGTAAAAATTAACCAATTTCAGGTATTTGACATACGTGACCAGTGTTGGTTAGTTTTTTAACCATCTGTAGAGTATATGTTATCGTCTTCCTTCGATTGTCATATGTACGTTTTACAGAGCAAAGGACTTCCAACACTTGGGAAGTTTCTCACCACTACGCAATTCCTTAGATTTCTTCTTTATGCAATTCTGTCTTTCAGGCAGCATGTCTATAGACTGATAGACGATATGATGGGTTTCCCAAGAGAGTCTGTGTTCCTTCATCTTCTTCCCTTGGGACCAAGTTTCCCACAACAATCATACAACAGCTGTTAATTATGTAAAAAAATAGTATTTGACGTTACATATGTGACACTTTTCTTTCCATTTTTTCTCTTACATGAAGGTTGAGAGAAAACGTCACGTGGGCAATGACATCGCCACCATCGTCTTCCAGGACACGGAAGACCCGGATGATGAGCCAACATTCAAACCTTCTATGATTAGATCACACTTTACTCGTATCCTTTAAAATAATATATTCTTGAATAAGACGTGGAAAATCAATCCCATTGGGTATTTATTTTTGTCAATGAGACGATGGTATAATTTTCGGTGTCTTCTCAATAGGACTGCTTCCCCCATTAATTACCAATGTTTAGCTTATATCCTACTGTTTGGCCACCTCCGCATCAAGAAGCACTATGTAACCTTTGAGATTGGTAAAAGGATCTGACACCGAACTTTTACAGCAATCAGAAATGAAAGCAAATTTTGAAGCACAGGCGAAATTAGTTACACGTCATAATTTCGTCAACGTTTGTCACAATCTCAGAAGACTGTCCGTGTTATTTGTTGGTTGCCGGATGAAAAGTGGAGAAATTATTCAGGTAACTTTGTGGAACAAACAGTTGCCTTTAAGGTAAAAAAGCCACTCCGATTTTGATTACACTAGTAGTTTATCCTATTTCATGGATGAGTCTTTAAAATCACGTGACAATACTTTTCTAACTAAATTGTAAAATTTTCAAGGAGTCACCCAGTACTTAGTTTACTTGGATTTTTAAAATCCAGGTCCTGAAATTCAATGAAAAGGCATTAAGGGGAGAAATAAGACGAAAATTGTTAGATTTCGGTGTTGTTCTAAACTTTAGAGGCGATTAGCTGCTTTGCCCATCAAGGCAAGACCGGTTTCGAAGGTATAACGTAACGCTAGTCGTCAAATGTTCCAATATCGGTAGGTTCACTTTCTTGGACAGCGATTGAAAATTCCAAATCATATTAAGTTGATATAGGTCTGCATCGTTGAAACTTATAGGTTTCCAGGGCTTGCAAGATTTATAACACATTAAGGACGATAAAAGATATTCTTTCAAGTATGTATTTGTACGAATCTCTTTGAAGAAAGAAACGTAACAAGCAAGAGAAAGGAATTCGGACTTAAAGCACACAAAAGATCATCTCAGTGCAAAAATTAAAAATGAATCATCTTAGCTTAAACATTGAAACATTCAATTAATTTACTGGTTAGAAAAGAGAAAGCATTTTGTTACTTTATGGAGGATCAAAACCAGTCACTTGCCCGGCATCAACAAACTACAATTTTATCCTGGGTGTAACCAAAGTTTTCATTGTCACAGCTGTTTGATTGGCATCAAATTCAAAAGGTACGGCGTAATACATGTAGGTGTCTTGTATAATCACCATAGACCATGTCTTACAGCAATAAACGATAAACTAGGATTGGGTCTGGATACGTGTAAGACAGTTGTGGGAGGGACCGTGAGTGAGTAGGTTGGGAGAAATGGAATTATCTGGGGTCATCAATACCTGCCTTTAAGGTAACAACTGCATTGTTCTAGACTGATCATTTAACTTTTGTATGTAATGCCTTGACCTTACTTTCATAGATATATTTGCACTTGTTACGTACAACAAAACGGATAACACCTACAAGTAAGATTGCTGTCTTTGAATTATATCTCATTTTAATTTTCATTTTGATTTTTAATGTTTTTTTTATACTTATCATTCCTCAAGTATAAAATGTCAACTTTTACCAACGACTAAAATGAAAAATGAATGTTTGAGATTGTTAGGATACAATTCGTCTGTGCACGGTTCCAAAATTTTGCCCCAGAAGCTAACTCAAGTCTCATGTTTGGATGTTGTGCACAAAACTATGCATGTATGCTGATCTTCATGTGGATTTATGTTTTATTTCCTTTAATGCTTTAGGCCATGCATATGCAGTAGGGCAATGCGTGGGTGGTTTGAACATTAACAAAGGCAAAATCTTCCAGCCTTTGCAAGATCACCCGTTAGCAAGGTAGTTATTGTAGCCTTTCGGACCCTTCGTTTTAGCTTGTCTTTGATTGTCAGTATAAGACCTTCCTTTCTTTTAAAGTGTCTTTCATGATTTACTTTAAGGTCTGGCAGTGGCGTACCACGGGGGAGGAGGGTAAGGGGTTATAACGCCCCATTACCCAACCTTGCAATGCAAAAAACACCTTCAATAGTGGTATTCCCTCATGTCGGGCTCCACCCCCCCCCCCCCCCGACACAATCCTGACTACGCTACTGCGGTCTGGTGACATGAAAATAACAAAGTGGTATATTTGATGTAAAAATCATAAAACCCAAAAACAATTTGCCGCAATTTCGATCAAAATCTGTCAAAATTTGACCATTTTACATGATTATTTCTGATTTGCATTTTTTCATGCATTAACATGGGCAGATAATGCAAATCTTGTGATGTAGGACTAAGGACATGCCATATATGCTGGCTAATGTTATTCTTTTTGCAATTTTCGTTTCAAGGACATTTATAACAATAGTCCATTTTACAGCGAATCCTCGGTGACAGAGTATCTCCTTCAATTTCCTCGTAACCACAAACTGAACAAAATGTTAACGGGGTTTAATAATGCCATTATATATTCCCACCCGATTAAACCTCTGTCCACTACCCTCTCTTTAGTAATACGACAGGCGGGGAATACCGTGGGCATATTCTACCACCCCTAACCCACACGGAGGATTTCAAGGATTATCAAGGCTGCTGGCATCGAAAAGAAGAGTAATCGGCACCCTCCATAAAAGGACTTTTAGGTTGAGACTGCCGTAAATGTAATGTAGGCTTCCAACAAGTCGTTCGAATGTGTTTCTCTCTCAAAGTCGTATGTAACATTCTGAATGTATATTAGAACTCTTCGAATCCGTGTAATAACATTGCGTCGGTCTAGAGTCCTAAATATCTGGGTTTCAAGCAAATTCGTCCTTGAAATTGCATGTATACGCTTGAAAATTAAAGTCATACGTTAGAAAGGTTTCCTTAACGTTAAAAGTTTTGGGTGAAATTTCCTAAATTTTAAAGTATCCTGCAGTTTTCACGTTGTTCGTAATTAGCTGGCTTACCTTCATATCGATTTCAACACCTCCCAATCTCCTTGAATGTAAATAAACATTCGACATACTTCCCTAGTTGATATTTGAAAACTCGCAGCACTTAATTCACAAGTAGCATTCCCTAGTGAGAAGCATCGTTCGGAATCCAGCATTAAACTCTCAGTACCCTTGTCTGTTTATTCGTTTCGAACTTAATACGATCCGATGTAGAGAGTGTAGAAAAAAAGGTTTTCTTCATTTTAAACCTTTTCTTTTAAATTACTCGTTGATGAAGTTTCACTCAAAGGGCATTATTTCTGTCAAAAATAGTTTGATATTTGTCTATCAATCCATTTACTTTTCAGTTTTGTTTCTTCAGTGATGCACATAAAAATGACATTTTTTATGGATTAAGTGGTTTCGTCGCCCCTTATATGCCATTGTTTCACGGTATAAGATGATATTTAGAATGGGACATTATTCCGGTTGAATAAAACTTCTGAAGAAGCGTCAAGATAAGCTAATTGTGCTGCAATGAACTTGTTTTTGTCTGCCGAATGTAATCTTCATTCTCTAAGGTTACTTTAATCAGATATCGGCCCCTACAAAATTGTCTGCAAAGGCAAAAGGAGAGGTCGAAGGAATTTTGGTTATACACATGCTTGAGCTTTTTTCTTGCTGTTCAAGTCACCTGTTTGTGAATTCTTGTATGGCTTTAAGAAGTATTTCCTTTTCTTGGTCAAATATGATTTAAAAATATAGCCTACCAGGGTCGTCTCATATGAGGACCTTATAGAACGGAATGAAAACATTAATCAATTGAGGACGCTACTTAACTGAAATTTAATTCGTGTTTTACCTACACGTATAAGATTTTTTCCCATGAGCCTATGTTTTAATATTCAGATTTCCCGCATGCCAGCATCCTAACCGGTTGATAGTCGCCCTTTCACCCAGCTGATGCACTCTCTTTAACCAGAAATTTCTTAACTGGTTCTTGCCAGTGTATTTTATCCGTTATATTATTTGTTAGGTATACGAAGTAGCCAGCTCTATGGTAAGCCAATTATGTAATATGTTCTTAAACAGTACGCATCGGCTACCAGTTTTCTTATATATTTAATGCTAAACGTTGTGCCAGGCTATGTAAGGATATTTTATAATTTACATTGGCAAGTCACATTATCATATCTATATTTTTGGTCAATTTACAGATTGCGAGTCTTTTCTGCAGAATCTGTGCCTTTGTTTGGACCACCATTGCCTTCACCACCAGTATTCGAAGATTTCAACGAATTTCGAGACTTTCTTCTCGTTAAACGTAAGACCCACTTGTCTATTCTGGAGGACTCTATGGCAGAATCCGAGTTGCCAGTGATAGAATCCATTATTGGGGTTTATCAGCCATAAATCGTCTTGATTTAATTGTACACTCTAAACAATGTCTGTAACATTACAGAACAAAAAATAAAGAAATAGAAAGAGATTACAGAAAAAATTCTGGCAACTTTTGAACCTTAGCGGCCAGCAGCTTTTTTCTGTAATTTTTACGTATTCCTTTATTTTATGTTCTGTGAATTTACAGAGTTTCTATTTTCGAAGCCCTCTTATTAAGTGAAATTGACGGAATCAGGGGGTATCTAATGTTCAAGTATCCACCATACAGGAAGGCAAAGAATTTGAAAGAATATAAAACTGTTGAGCGCCAGTAATGCCCGACTAAATCAGAACACCACTTGACTGTTGGGATTCTTCTATACATTCCAAAATAAAAAGGAAATAATTCTTCATGATGAAGACCTGATGAGACAAAGGATTCTGGGAAAGCAATTGAAGTGCATAGTTCTTATTTATCTGACGAGAAACATGCATGAAGTAGCCTAGCGTCTGTGGTTTCGATGATATGGCAGGATCTTTTCAGGGATCTATTTCTTATAAATTCTGATTTTTGCTTTTCATTATTTTGTGATTTGCCAATGTTTACCATTAGTATTTCATGATTTCATTCATTATTTGTCAAAGTTACATTTTTTCATTCTGAACAAAATGGATGAAAATTTCCCAAATACTGATTGGGCGAAAAGGTGTTTACACGAAGTGTGTGTGTTTGTATGACTATGAGCGTTACCAATGCCGTACAAGTCATCACAATGCTTCATGATTGGCTGTTGACAGTCGTGTGACAACATTTTTTCTATTCAAATGTGAAATTTACTAGACGTAACTGGTCGGTTTACTTTGAATATGCAAAAGATAAATCATAAGATATGATGAAAGATACTTTGCAGGGAAACAAGAAGAAAATTGTGGGATTTAGCGGTTGCTAAAAACTAAGTTTAAGAGGATTGCTCCAAACCTTTAAGTCAATAAATGATTGTGATGAAGAATTATTGTTAAAACATTGTAAAAGGGAACAAATTCTAAGGTCCCACGGCATGCAATGAATCGATAAAACAAAGGCAATCCTATTCCGAGACTTTGTTTTTCACTATCCAAGAGAAAAAAGGGAAAACCTCCAAAACTCACCAAATAGATCACATCTTGTGGGGTTTTTTTTTTTCAAAAGTGACGAAGTATTTAAATGTCTCAGCGTGTGCCGGTATCTATTCCACTATAATTGAGGCCATTTCCAACACAAAATTTATTTTAAACAAAATAAAAATTTCTTCTGTAAATGTGAGTATCCGATATGAATTGAAAGCGATGATTTTAATATATAAGCATGTCTATGGGAAAACTTTCACGATAGTCCTTTGGTACAAAACGCAAAGGACAAAAGGTTTTTATTTATTTCTATTTTTTTGTTTCTTTATTTTTCATCTTATTTATTATTTCTTTTTATTTTTTATATTTTATTTATTTTTGGGGGGGAGGTTTCCTTGAAGGAAGAACCTTATTTCATTTTGAAATTATACACGCACAAGTCGAAAATTAAATATATTTTTTCAAGTTTCTGGCGGATAATTTCAGGTATTTACAATTTGAAGGTCAAATTGTCTTTGATAATGAATCGCCAAATTTTGCGATACCATAAAGTATGCTCTACCTTGAAATACAACATCAAAGGATCGTACATCACGGCAGGAGTCTGTTCGTACAGCTACCCGATCATGCTTTTCAAATTACCTATATTTCAACTAAATACTCAGAAGCCAGATTTTGCCTACAGGTGGTCCAAATTTTTATTATTACTACTATAATTCCCCTGTTTTTTCCTTATTATCAAACTCTTGTATTTTTTTATCAAGCTTTAAGGTATGTAAAAAAGATTACGTATGCCGCAAGGCAAGAAATCCTTCTTGATAAAAGATGGAACAAACAGTTACAGGGATTAGTTTCCCCGCCTCCGCATTTCTTACAATGTCTTTTTTCATTGAGATCGATTTTCAGTCTCTGGATTTTGAGGCGACATTGGTTCAAAATGATCAATTACTGATTTATATTGAGTGAAAGCGGTTTTAACGAAAAAGCCGTGACAAAGCCGTTATGCAGGTTTGAATGAAATCTTAACGAGAAATGCTCATTTATTCAAAGGAGAGTTTACGTTTTGAAATTTTCATAAACTGTCGCTAATTTTTTTTTTCTTCCAAAGCATTCGTGCTTTATTTTTTCCATTTGGTGTCTTTAGTGTACGGCCACCGAATAAAGGACTACCACACTACCACCCTAATGTCTTCTTCTCTAACTTCAATATTATTATAGACATCCTTTTTGAAGGAGTACCTTTTAGTTGGGAAGTCAACAGCCTTACAGCTAGGTTAAATTTAATGTGATATTTCCTGAAAATAAACCTAGTAACTCCCTATACAACTAATATCACCTGTCTGGCAGTGAATCAACTATCCCATTAAAATGATAAACTTATCCAATGCCTAAAACTAATTATCAACACACATTATTTATCATCGCCGCCCCAGCATAGGCCTAATATCCTTGTATAACAGACCAGCTGTTTATAATACCATATTGTCTAAGATTTTCTATGACTTTTTTATCTCATCAAAGCCAATAACAAACACTTTCTTTCCAATTTACAGTTATTAATGGGGAAAAAGCTGCATTTAATACACCAGTGTTTGCCTATAAGAGACAAAGAACCCTCGATATGCTCATCAAAAACCTCCAACAAGAACTCCAACCAGAGGTTATGAAGGTAAACTTAATTTTTGTGTATGCATTCGTTCAGTTCAACTCCATCTCTAAATTTCTCGCCAAACCCATTTATGGAAGGTATAATAAGGTTAAGTCCCTCCAAATTTCAGATACAAATAGAGTATAGACCTATATATGAAAAGTGTTGGATTTGAATATCAACAGCTGCGTATGAGATTGGTCTATATACAACAAGTCATGTTCCTTCTTGCAAATCCAGGTTCATTTGTAACTGGTAACAATTTAAACTTCTATTACGATCACGTAACCGTGCTATATCAAGGTATAAACACACGGTAATGGATAGACGTATTCATCTTACGCCAAGGCACTCCAATTTTTGCGTGATTACTGTGCTATTTTAATGTTGTTATTTACAAACCGATTTTTCGTGCCTTTTGTCCTTTAAATCAAAATATTGTTGTATGATTTCACAAGGGTAAGCCACTCTAGACCTGGGCATTTTAGGGGGTAATGCTTTCACTGGATGCACTCGACCTGCGCCCTCTACACCCCCGTGCAAAGCCTGAATAAACCCCGATTATGAACACTATCATGTGCTAATGCACGGTCCATAGTTGTTTAACGATAACAGGCTGTTTTAAGAGGTATGAAGTTAAGGCCGAACTTTGAAAAGGGAGATGAAAAGATGGAAGAGATCAAGATTAAGTTCAGTTTTTATCATGAATGAATAATGTATAAAAAAGAAAATATATAGAAATGAGATAATGACCAGATCAATTGTATTCTAGCTAAACAGAAAAGGAGACTCTTACCCAATAGGTTATCGAAAGCGTTCTTATAATTACTAACTCGAACAAAATTTGTTTTCAGCAAAACATGATGAACAAAAGATCATTAAGCGACGTCATATCAGAACCAACTTGGAGCTGGAGAAATAAGAAAGAAGACGCTAGACAGTCTGACTTTGTGAAAACCGGACAGGTAATTCATTTTCAATCTAAATTTCAAATATGTCCTAAAATATAGAAGTTGTCATGTAAGAAAAGGAAAGGTCATCGACGGGTATCGTAGAAGCTTACCTTAATACTTTTTTACCCTAAGAGTTTCTGGGAATAAAATCGTCCTCTAAAAACTTACCCGAACCCCTGCCCACCCCCATTGCTCTCGTCATTCGGTTAACACCCCTGCTTGGTACATTTTAATTAATTCTGTATGACGCACGGTCTCAAACAAGTTGAGGCTCTAAACAAGGAATGGAACGGTCGATTCCATACCATACGTTGGGTGATCTATCTGATCTGGTTCATGAAGACGCATCCGGGGCCTCTTTGTTAAAATTTAATTCTTCATCCGAAAACTTACCGAACGTGAAAAGAAAACCTGTAAACAGGAGATAGGTTTTCAGATCAACCTCATTTAGTGGCTTAGGATAAATTTCGAAGCACTTGTCCTGGTGAAGCCAAGAAATGAGCGAGAAATCTTTCTTTGCCTAGAGAACTTGCCTATCTCGGACGTACTTTTTTATCGTATCACGTGGTAAACATTCGGCGATCGTCTGTAAATATTCATGACTCTCTTTTTCTGCAGCTTCTTAAGTTAAAGACTATAGTGAAAGGTGACGCACCGACGAGTTTAGCAACAACAAGCTTCTTGAGACGAGAGGTATGTTTCATCTGTCGAGAGTCTATAAACTTTTAGTATCGAAGCCAATGTACTTTGGTCATTGAATTTTGGTGAGGCGTATTCTTACGTCACCAGTTTTGCAAGGGACAATTACCATATTTAACGGTTAGGTTAGGTTTGTTTAGGTGGAGCTTCGTCGCCCAGTTTCTTACCGTTTGGTTTTAAGTCGAACCAGTCAAAGTGTTTTTTCCAGTTTTGGTCCACTGGTTTGATTTCCCCAGGCCTCTATCTCCCTGATTTCCCTACGCCATTGCTTATTCTGAGCACTAAGAACAATGGCAGTAGGTCGCGCCTGTATCACCGCTAAATGTTATAAACGGTGATACAGCGTCTTTAAAGTCCAAGACTCGAACTCCCGACCTCCCCACTGCAAGTCTGATGCTCTTATTAATTGATCTGAACCGAAGTGACATGGAAGTAACATTGGCGTCCACTGTTCTTTCTTTACGCTTTAAATGTTGACAGCATCCGGCTGTGTACTTTTTTCATGTGCGGTTAATGGCGTAGGTGGCTTTCATACGCTCTGAGGGAGCGAATGCTGGTCACTCGGGTTAAGGTACCCACGAGTCCAGATAACCAAGATGATTCTTTGTCAAACCCATTCTTTTCTCAGACACCCGCATGACAACCCAAAGTTAAGCTATTGAATGACTTATGTAATTTAAATAAACTTTTCTCATAAAGCTAACCAAAATTATTACTTTCCTATGTTTAAGGGTTAATCACTGGGCTTGTGGGCTAATCTAGGTCCGATAACTCATTTTACACAACATTGAATTTTAAAAGTTGTGGGAGGGGCTAAAAAGTTGGTTAGGAGAGTTATAATTGTTTAAGGTGAGAGGGTCAGGCCTTTACAACTTCAAAAATGGAACCCTTTCTTCGGTGTGTGCGTTGTACAAAATGGAGTAAGGGAAACGATCCGACACCACACAACGGGCAAAAAGGCCATAAGCGCAGATAGATTAAACCAGTTGGCAGGGATATACGTCGTGACGGAATGAAGCAATAACTAACTACCTGATGAAATCATATTGAATGCCGAATACTTGCAGACTGCATTACTTACCTCCCTTCTGTCTTGTTAAACCTAGCCCTGGGAACCACAGGTTCTTCTAGCGGATTTTCCACATGACATCATCTGTGGGGATGCTTGGGGTAAGTTTATATAATGGCTCTGTTAGCACTTTTAGCTATTGAAGAGAGAAATTGTACTTGGAGCATAAACTTAGGAAGCGGGTCAAGGGTTAATGGGAGACTTAGATATACCCCCCCCCCCCCACAGAATCCAGAGAAGTAATGTGACCTTAGTGATCCCTTAATTTCATAAACGATAACCTGTCATTTCTTCCGTTTGGAAAGCTATAGTCAAAACTTTTCTGTTATGGGGCACCAACTTTGATCTATACGATACTTATGTGTTTCAAAGTTTCCAGAGCAAATGGATACTTATTTTTTCAACATTTTGAAAACAAGTTTATACTCTAAACATGTTTTCAAAGTGGGGGCCAAAAATGATTTAGAAACACGTTAAATTACTAAACACTCTTTTGAGAGTGCATCCCTTTCGTTTCCTTCTGAGGTACCTTAAGTTATGGTGTCACGTAAAATGAAAAAATAGAGGCGCCTTCATGATACATGTGAAATATATTAGGATAAGTGTTTCTTTCTCTTTTTTAAATTTTTCTGTTATTTCTTTCAACAGGAGATAAGTTGCTAGTAGCGACAGAAGCTGGAACCTTTGTCATAGAAGGTGAGAGATTTACTTTGCTGGTATCCTTCCTAGGCAGAATAGTTTAAAGTATGCCCATGGTCTAAAATCTCAAAATATATATAGCAGAGCCATAAACGTTTACCTCTTATCTTCACAAGACATTCATGGGCTGAGGTGCAAATATTAAAATCTATTTCCTCAATTTAGACTTGTTACTTACTATAAAATGAGAGCAGTGCTCACAATTACAGTTTGTGTATTCCTTTATTTTCCCCAAACCTTGCTCCACGTTGTGCGTTTTCACTGTTGTATGGTAAACTTTACTTCATACAAGCCCTCTCAAGCCAACATGTCGTGCAAGAAAACAGAAAGCTTTCAAGGTCATATCACCTTTTTTTTTTTAATTTCAAAACGGAACAGTAACAGGTATTGTGATTTGTACAAGAAAGACGAATGTCGCAAATTATTGCCCAATGGACTATTTCGAATTAACTGAATAAATTTCAGCATGTAATATCTCAGCAATGAAGCAAGCCATTTCAGTGACTGTTGGATGCATTAGATTAATCCTACAAAGCCTAAAATATTTATGCATAGAATCTGAGACTTTATGTAAACTTTAAAAGCGTAGCCAAGATGAAGGAAAGGGATTCAATCCAGGATTCTTGGCACGAAGTGCAATATCAATAATTCCAAAATATCACCTTTTAGCTTGGAACCTATTTTCTCTTTTTATAAAATGGATCACCTCCCTCCATAATCGAAGAGCACAAAATAATTACAAATTACGAAATTTGCAGCTTTCTAGGAAAAAATATCCCAATGTGGCTTTCTTTTAGTAAAATGGATAAGTTTTGAAATTTGAAATGGGGTAAAACTTTACCACGACTTTCCTTTCAAGTGTCACTTTTTCAGCTCGTTTCCCCATACAGAGTTGCATATTAATTAATTCTTGTTAAGCAGTCGGAATACAACTTTTCCCAAAATCCCATGAAACAACAAACATACTGTATATCGATCCCACTTGTCCATTTTTCTTTATCAAATCATCACGAAGTATGTTTGCGTGAGGCTGCAACTATGGGAAATGCTCAAATTGTAACTTTTGTACAATCAACGTCATTTGAAGATAAGAGAATGAGGGATTCAAAGGACAACAATCTTTTAAACTTTGACCTCCTTGGGCTTCGCCCAGCTGGTCGCTTAAGCAATAGTGCCAACGGAAATTGTGAGGTCGGGGTACCAAGCGGTGAATTCTGCCTGCCGAAAATGGTACTAAGGACACCGGGAAGTTGTGCCGCTGAATGAACAATATGACTGTGGGATTCTGGTGCTGGGGATGTCAAGAATTGCTGTATTTGTATGTTGATAACCAATACAGTGGAAGTAAAATATGCCAGAAAATTTAACTGGAATGTTCGAAGGCTTGGCTGTTCCCGGTCCTGGGGAAGGAGGACTAAGGCATGGGTTATCTTCACCCCTGTGGACCATGTTTGCTTTTCAGGAACACTGGGGTGCAACAGGTGCTGTTTTGAAACATTCTGAACAATAGTGAAACACACACGACGGTCAATAGGGTGATCAGTCAGACTACTTACGAATGATTTCCCTCACCTAGCTGACACCCCCCCCCCCCCCCACACACACACACTTGTTCCAGAAACGTGTCCCATTGGGCATGCTACTGTCCGTCAGTGGCTCGAAGAAGGTTTCAATGACCTAACACCCACCTTGGTGCAGAGAAAGTCACTCCTTGCTCGAAATTTCTCCTGTGCAAGGAAGAAAACTTTCTCAATATCACATTTAAACACCAGGGAAGTCATCACTCATGTAAATAACAAGGTCCTGTTTTTCAAATGTGTATTTTTTTATATTTCGAAAAAAGAGCATTACTATTCGAGAGTCGTTATCAAAATAGCTCCACAGAGGATGTGTTTCCTTTCTCAATAATACCTGAGAGACTTTTTTCTATGTCCTGACATATGTTTGAGATTCTCCAATTATCCTTAAAATTAGCTTTGCTTATTCCCTCTAGTACCCTCAAAATTACTCTAGGCGCTTATATATTACAGACAAACAGAAAAGTTCCACTATCTACAAAACAATGTAAGAGTAAAATTAATTTATATTCATAAGGGATCTATCATTTCTATATGCTGTTTTGTTCACTCGAGGCACTTTCCATTTGATGCATCCATCTTACCTCTACAGTAATATTTTATTTCAAACAATTTTTTCCTTAATAAGTCACGTACGCATACCCTTATACCGAGAAATCATCATTACCTTTTTACAGTTAAATGTATATATTCATTAAGACACGCCGCCGTGAATTGTCACGATTCAAGATGTGTGTAGCTTGTTGACGTTTTAAACTAGACTGTGCTCTCTATGCCGTTAAACTGGTTGTATAAAATATTGCGATTAAGACGGTTTTAGAAGTGAGGCTGCGGGGCTAGATACCCCCTTCAGTGAGCACTAAACGGCCGTCATTTTCCACCAAGCTTACACCCTTCCTCCCACATAGATAATGAAAAAACTGAAATCACTTTACAAATTTATTTCAGGTGCGACATATTTCGAATTTTAATGTTGTTTGTATACCTGGTTGATCCAAACCAGGATAAAACTTAGGTTAAGGTAAGTCCCCCTCGCCCATATGAACATTATATACATAAATATTGCCACATGCACCATATGATTTCAGCTGCCTTTGTCACTCTAATGCAGTTATTCATCTTCTCATCATAATCAAAATCTAAAAAAGGAACCTACTAGCTACTGCCGTTGTGCGTAATGCTTCGTATAAACAATGGAGTAGGGAAAACAAGCTAGTGAGCCACAGTTGAAAAAGGGCTCGACTTGAACCAATAGGTTGGAAACTGGGCCGTAAAACTCCTTCTAACTAACTAACTAACTCACCAAATTGACCCTAAAGTACCACTAGTTTCGTCGACAGGAGTCTTGAACCATTGTGCTTGGTGCTCAGCACAAGCATTGGGCAGTTGGAGATTAGGGAAATCAATCTACTCAAAAACAACTGAAAAATGTTAAAGCAATTGGTTTGAAACTCAATCTTAAAACTCTTTTTAAACAAACTCACTGGCTTAAGCAAGGGTGTTCCGCCTGCATGACCGAATGTTTCCAGAATGAAAGAACCTGAAGGCCTGATCAACTAACCCAGCTCGATCCCGTGCCACAGGGCGTTACCTTTTGAGAATTATGACATTTTCTTTTATCGTTTACTTGTTCCAGAGGGATCTAGTCCTCGTTTAATGTTTGACAAGACTGTCTGTATCAAACAAATAAACGTCGTTGAAGCTCATGGACTCATTCTCTTTCGGGCAGATAAAGGTAAGATACAATTTTGTTAATTAACAAAATTGAAGAAACTGAACTAGGCCATAGGATTTGCATGTTGTACTCAAAACGGGTCATCAAAACGTACGAAATTTTCAAGGTTCTATATCTTTAGAATGGTACAGTATATTTACCAGGATCAGTGGTGTGGCCATGTTTCTCTCAAAGTAGCAGAGAGTAGGCCTATGTTCCCTCTCCCCTAGACATTTGTAAAACTAGGAGTCTTTAAATGCAATTCCGGTGTCACATTGATCTATGCTACCTTTTGAAGTGAAATTTTGGGGCGATGCGCACTGCTAAACGAAAAATTTCTGGCTAATTTTTGTTTCCCCCTAGAAGAATTGTAGTTTGGAGTGAGAAGATTGACCCTTGAAGGGCCCTTTATGGCAATCGATTTTACAAACGAGTAATGGCAAAACGATGATCGTCTAGAATGAGGCAATCCCTCCCCATGTCATAAGCAACGCCGACCTGATCCAGTAGCACCCACACTTGCATTGAAAACATTGACTGGATATTTCAAAAAGTATTGAATTTGTCCCATTCTTGCTTGATATACGTCAGGTTACAACACAATGAGATTCCTCATCTAAAATTGCCTAACATAAAAGAGGAGCCATTTATGTAGGATTCAAATCAGTTTACAAACGGTAGTTTTCCATGAAATAGTGATCGCAAAAAGTCCCGTCGCAACTTATACGATAGGCCCCTATGATTCAGCTTGCGATGATCCCTTTAGCCTTTTTTAATGAAAATAAGCTACATACAACAGTCCACACCGTGAGGTAAATTTGGCCATTTCAAACACGAACTAAAACGTAACTTCATTAAAAGGTTCTATATAATATTACAAACAATTTACGCACGTTTCTTTTTTTTTTTAAGATAACGGTTCTCCTGTACTATGTTTTCTTTTCCTTTCCATTTGAGAAGCTTTTAACTGTTTAAGTGATTAAGTCGAGGTCAATACCCTCGCACCAACTATTGTCGAGGTTACTATAGTTTGGAATATGCACTAGTATTAGATGACAATTCATCCGATATGTTTACTATAACACTAGCATTCGTTTCTATAGTTTTACTTTCGTTGGTGTGACGATCTTGTTATTTTATCTGTGACCTACTTTCTGTCAGGTGCAAACACGTGCTGTACATGACAAAAACAAAAACTCTTTGTTTCTCTGACGTTGAATAATAAATCTATTTTGAATGAATTCTTTCTGACAGAAAGACACTTTAATTGTTAAATAAAACTTAAAGGCAAAACAAATTTTAGAACATGATATCAATTGTATGAACTTCTGTACAAGTGTTGAGAAAAATATGTCTTATAGACTTAAAGGCATATTTTCATCATTCCAAACAGTTCCAATTCTCCCAACCTACTTACTTCTAGCCCCTCCCACATTTATCTAAAACTCATCTTTATCCGGACAAAATCCTCGTTTATTGCTTCATGGCTTGTCCCAGTGGTCATACAAGTCCATAATGTGTAATCAAGACACTCTCAGTGCCCATGTTGTGTAATTTAGCTATGATGCATTGTTTGAATGTGATGCCAATCAAAGAGCTGTACAAATTGAGAGTTTTGATATATGTATACTGAAACTGTAGTTTGGGGTGACGAATGACTGCATTTAATGGGTAGATGCGCATTGTTTAACAAAGTGTTTCTTGATTGGTTGTTGCCATTGTATTGTATCGATTGTATTCTTTGTTAGGGTTAGGGATTAGGTTTGGGATTAGGCTATCGTTAGCCAGTTAGGAAATTTTTTGTTAAACAGTGCGCATCGCCCCCATTTAATATATCTACCGATATGATTAAAAAAATTGCACCAGCCGTTTAATGGTGATGCAGGTGGATGAAGAGCGGACCATTTCTTCCCTCCTTAGAAAATTGTCCAATTTCATCGTGGTCTGAACAGCTGAATAGACAGGCACCACGGACTTCCTACAAACATGGACAGTGCATGAAACGTGCACGTCCTATCTGTAAATTGGTGGCTACCAACTGGGCCAAAAAGAGGGCACCAAGATGGTCGCCGTGAAGCTATTATAAACAAAAGTTCAATTTGAATGAGAAACGATATCATATTTCTGCAATATCTGCAGTGATTTCGCCAAATTAATCCATTACGTTCCAACGCAACTAGCTTTGTTCCGACAACTCGATCGAAGAGGATTATAAAGACTTTCGGAACATATGGATGTTGGAAAAAAGGACAGTCACCTTTGAAGGTGGCAATGGTACCCCTATGGATCGCCGATGCCTCTCTGTCTTAAAATATGTAAATACCCCCTGGATATTATCAGAAGGAAGACAACCTCTCTGAAATATTTATATCTCTTTGGCAGGAAAAGAAGGTCGTGTTTTCGTCTTCAGACTATCTGATTTCGAGGGGGAACAACAAAACGAGCACGTGAGAACCAAAGCAGACTGCAAAGATCACAAATTAGAGAAAACGAGAGGTAAAGTTCTGATGAGAATGCCGTAACTTGTCTTACATGTCATTAATTAATATATTTAACTAGAATAAACAGTTCCCTCGTGCTACTCAACCCCACCTTAACCAATATGACTGCTTCTATTGGCAATGGACTACCACCTGACATGTGTTCATTGTATATTGTTTTAAAAACGCAGAAGAAATTCGAACTTCACCTTAAAATCGGTGTTAAGGAATTAAATATTTTTCTAAACACTGTTTTGCACCCAGGCTAAACACGCGTGTTTGATTTTTAAACATTAAAGGTAAAGAGCAGTCCCCAAACTTATTTTGAAGAAAAAGCTATGATAACATAAATTTCGTCTTTTACCTCTTCAAAGTAACTTTCATTACATTTTATGACTTTACCACTGCATATTCAAGGAAAATCAAGCAGTTTTTGGTTTCGATGATAAGAGAAACCTTTGCAATCATGATGGCGTGTATATGTATGTGTGTGTGTGTGTGTGCGTGTGTTTGTAACACTTTGCCTGTTAGCACGATATCTCAAGATAGGAATGTCTGACAGTTTTCAAACTTCGTACATGGATGTGTCATATTGAGAGGAAGAACCCTATTGTTTTTGGTGGCCGGAGGGCAAAGGTCATCTGGGATCACCGGGGGTCAAAGTCTGAAAATCTTGTTAGCACGATATCTCAAGATAGGAAACTTAGATACATTTCATATTTAGGATGTGGATGCGTTATGGTCAGAAAATGGTGTCTATTGTTTTTGGTGAAGGTCAAAGGTCATCTGGAGTCACCAGGGGTCAAAATCTGAAAATCTTGTTAGCACGATATTTCAAGATAGGGAACTTGGATAGATTTCATATTTGGTATGAGGATGTGTTATGGTAAGAAGATGGTCCACATTTTTTTGGTGGAGGTCAAAGGTCATCAGGGGTAACCGGGGTCAAAATCTGAAAATCTCGTCAACACAATATCTCAAGGGAGGAAACTTGGATAGATTTCATGTTTGGTTTGTGGATGCATTAAAGTCAGAGAGAATGGTCAAGATTGGTTTTAGTGGAGGTCAAAGGTCATCTGGGGTCACGAGCGGTCAAAGTCTGAAAATCTCGTAAACACAATATCTCAAGATAGGAAACTTGGATAGATTTCATATTTGGTATGTTGATGCTTTATGGTCAGGAGATGGGTGCCTATTGTTTGTGATGGAGGTCAAAGGTCATCTGGGGTCTCCGGGGTCAAAGTTTGTAAATATTGTTAACACAATATCTCAAGATCGGAAACTTGGATAGATTTCATATTTGGTATGTAGATGCGTTATGGTCAGGAGATGGTCCCTATTGTTTTTGGCGGAGGTCAAAGGTCATCTCGGGTCCCCTTGGTCAGAGTCTGAAAATCTTGTTAAACGGATATCTCAGGGTGTCTATTTATCTATCTATCTATGTGTTGCTTTTGTTGAGGTCTAAATTCCTCTTGACTAACAAAATTATCTTTTGAACATGCTAGTATAACATTTGAGTGATAAGATAATGGTGCATGATGGCAAGTTGAAAGAGTACATTTATGTATCATCGAAACCTCAATGCATTTTGCATTCTGGTTTTTAGTAAATTTCACATCTGAAGGGAAAAAATGTTGTCACATGACTCCCCAGAGCCAAGCATGAAACTGGACAGTCTACTACATTACTTCAATATGGGATGACTGCTCCTGCCCTTTTAGTTGTTTTCCAACATGTTTTATTGCTAAACGTGTAGTGTAGGCAATCAAAAAGCACAAAGATACTTTGTGGCCATATCTGAGCTATTAAACTTGAACTGAGACAATAACTTTGACTTTAAGCTCTTCTTAAATCAATGGTGTCATTTAAGCATTTGAGTTAAACGATATAATGAAAATGTCGCAATTCCCCTCCACTTTGTTTTACAAAAAGTCGTAACACAACATATACAGTGCTTCTACAGCACATGTTCACAACTTGGTTTTACATTATTCAATGTATACTGATCTATTATCCTCCATCTGCATAACATACAGGGTGCAATCTTTTTGCTGTGAGTCGCCCAGGCGGATCTCATCTCAGAATGGTGGTGTCGAACGGAAAGAAGCTCTCTCTTTTCACTTGGAAACACAGCGCAGCCTGGTCGGCGTGGTGTACTGCTGGTGACACGGACACGGTAGAGGGATTCCAGTTTGTTAAGGTGAGATGAGACAACGAACCGTCAGACACCGTTTTCATGGAGACCGCGGAAACGGGAGCTGGGGCTTCGCTATTATAATATTGAACAAATTGGGCCGCTTTGGTGATTAGTCCCCCCCTCCCCCCCCCCCCCTGAAAATTTGCTCCGCGGCCTCTGGGGTTACTATTTACCCATTCTAATTGACCGTGAATTTTCTGGTAATCTTCCAATAACCAAACCATCCGCTAACACGTTATATCACATCACTATTCGTCCGTGGAGCCAGAATATTTCTAACATACATGTTTCACACAGGTCATGCTCCTCCTCGAAAACGCCTATAGTGACTTCCAAAGTCGGGTTGATGCGCACTGTCAACCAGTCATTTCTTGATTGGCTGTTGCTTTTTATTGTGTCATGTTCGGGTTAGCTTAACAGATAGTCAGTAAGGAAATTGTTAACCAGTGCGTATCGGACCGAAAGTCACACGAGGCGGCGGTGTTTGCGTGTGCATATTCTCTTTTGCTTTTTCGCCAATGGGGTTTTTCAGTGATTCCGTGCATAAATGTTTTAGATTAGTGAACTTACGTTGACCTTCATTTTGCTGAACGCTTGTTTAGCAAATTTATGCCCTGTCTTTTGATGAAGATTAAATCTATTCATTCAAACTCCCACGAACCAGTTCACTGTTAAAGTACTCTGTTTCCATCTCTCTATATATAATGTTTGACAGCCAATCATTGGCTACCAATACTACAATTTTATCGAAGGTCCTTTAAGATGAACATGTGTTTTCCTTCTGCGCATCAGCTGCAACAGGCAATACTGAAGGGAACCCAACAAATCCCTTGGTCATTAAAACTGTTTCTACAGTTCTCCGAGTCCCGCGAAGGATTTAGACTGCATCAGGTTGCGGGGCTTGTTTAAAAGTGGGAATAATGCTGATCCTCTGCCACGTCCGGCGCCATTGGGCAAGGCCCACTGCCGATTTAACTTTGTCATGCTTTTCCTGGTGGGTTGGGGTAGTAGAATATGTCCACGGCATTCCCGCCTGTCGTAAGATGTGACGAAAGGGGAGCCTGAATGGCCGCTTTTTGGACCGTACTTGAAACAAAATTCGAACCGATTTTGAAACCGTCTTTGAACTGTAGCTTTTCATTTATCTGGCACCGCATATTGGTGTAAGTGTCTGGTTAAATTTCATGTAATACTGCGTTTCATTGAGCTCGTGAACTCGTGCGGAGAGAAGCGTACCATTGCAACTCGTGAAGTGGTGCAGGGAACAGGGAATTTTTGGAGCAGTTCGAGTTCGAAGCGGAGGACGATAAACAATCAAGGTACCTTCGTATTTGACCTCTAAACCTGCAAAGTGATATCCAGTTGATGTAAGTTGTAAATGCGATCAAGGAAATCATAATTCGGTACCTAATACTGTTGAGTATTACTCCAAGAGACGGCTTTGCCGCAAATTTCATTTGCCTGTCTTTCGAACAGTCTCATTTTACACATACGTCGAACGTACAGGCTACGCATATTTGCTTCTGTTCAATAGTGTATAGCCATCCGCTTTTACCAATGGAACGCTTCTCACAAGTTGTGAACTGGTTCAAATGCTCCACTTCTCCACTTCACAACTTCAATGGAACGCGGCGTAAATATCAATCCAAAGTTAATGGTTTACTGACACATACTCTCTTCAATTACAGGAGCTATCTGCGGGTGAAGTGCCTTTAGTGATGGCTCTAGTTGACGGTAGTGGTGGGGACAACGAAATATGCGTAGGTTATAAACATCAGTTTGATCTCATCAACGAGAAAACTGGTGAAACTAAAAGACTAATGCACCTAGATGCACAAAAGGTAAGATGACTTCCATTCCGAGTCATTATACAAACTTTAACGTTGCTGTGGTTTTTATTAAAGATGCAATTTTTATTTCCTAATAAATTATTGTTCGTGTCATTACGAGGATACCCCGTGGTAGAGCCACAACGGTAAAAAATTAACTAAAATGGCTTTGAGCTGGATTATAAGAAAAAATTGTATCTTCAATAAAAACCACTGTAAGATATTTAAGCTGTCTCTTCCTTAAAACTCTAGGACAATAACATTAGTGAGAATTTTTCGAGATTTGGCCCTGAATTTTATCAGAGGGTTGTTGATACCACAAAACACACGGTGGTGCAGTACAAATTGAAATAGCTTAGCCTGGCCATAAAATTTTTTTAAAACTTTCTTCTTTTAGTTTTAAAAATCTGGCAAACGGCTGGGTCGTGACAAAATATAAATTTAAAAAGTGTAAATTTCCCATAAAAGCCGCATTTTTAAAGAGTTTACTTTTTTGAGAATGTTGTCATTTCATTCTGTGTTATTATCAGTTGCATATCTGGGGGTCACTTGTCAGGGGGTACATGACCATGTTTACCTTTTGAAAAATTCCCTCCCCCTTCCGTTCGGAAAGTTTTTAGGCTACATATCATTCAGAAGCCGAGGGTTGTAGAAGTTTTCAGGAGATTTACTCCCCGAAATATATCATTCTGTCCGAAAGACTAGTGAGGCGCCATCATCACTTGGTGCGGAACGTACAAAAAATTTTCAAAAATTGCGACCCCTCAGACAGCCGGAAATGGCATTCCCAGGTTTGTTAAATGGAATCTTAGCTTTCTTTACTTTGCGGGGTTTTTGTTTGCCATAAGACTTTAATAGAAATGTGCAAATTAGCCTTCTAAATGTCAGAATATTACCAACTAAAATGTAGGCTACCACTAGCAGATGTATACACTTATACACTCCCGTCTTCCCATATAATCTGGCAATTGAGATCATCTCAGACATTTTTGAAAGTTTCGCCTAAATTTTCTGCCATTTCGGGCAAAGTATTGAACAAGACTTTGAAGTAAGGCTCAGGAATAATTTATTTATAAGCTGCCGAATGAGTCTTGATTTTTGTAATCGTTACTTTTGATTTTTCGTGGAAAGTTTACTGTGACTATAATGCGTTGTTTTGTTCAGGCAAATTTTTGAAAGAATTAGGGAACTCGTGGGAGTTTTCAGTGTAATTAAAAAAATGCCAGTTTTTTTAAGACTTAAAATGACTGTCCGATTTTTCCAGGCCATTGCCCGAAATTAAAGTCCTGCCAAAATTAGCTTAGTACCTTTCGTTTCAAAAAAGGGGCGACTATAACTACTGATTCCCTGACAAGGTATTATCGGTTCGTTATATTACAGATAAAAATGATGAAAATTGCTACGAACATCTGTTAGAACTTTTCTCTGCCTTAAACTGATGAACATTCATGCGGAATTTCATTTGAAAATTCCACAGGTGTCAAGAAAAGGGTCAGAACATTTCAGTTCTCTCTTATATGAAGCACGCTTCGACAAATCCCACCCCCACAAAAGTTAAGAAGTTACTCGGGCAAGTACTGTACACTGCTCAATGTTGTATACAGTAGCCTGACGGGCAAGTATCCTATAGGAAATTCTCCACAAAGCCATATTAAAAGTGGACAAATAGATGTGAATGCGGACAAGGAGACTTAAAGAACAGCTAGCCCGATGAAACAAAAAGCGAAAAAAGGAATTTGTAAAAGCCTGTCTACAGCTAAATCATCTCTTTTCCTTTCACTCTTCTTCTTTCCCCTTTCTATCCGTTTCTCCATTTCTTCTTTCCTTATTTTTCCCCTTTTCAACCCCGTGGATTGAGCTGAGTTTCCCCGCCAAACCAGTCAGGGGTACATACTTGACCTCCGCCTCCGCTAAATACGGTACTGGTTATAATACACCCAGTGCGGTACAAGTATAACATCGGCAAGTTGATAAAATGGGGCGGTAGTAACGGACAAGCCTCCCAGTTCAATGCCAGATTCTCTCAATTCCATTACCAACTCTAAAGGGCTTCAGTTCAATGGCAAGATCTTGGCATGTGGAATTATTCAAAATTGAATGTGGTTCATGTACCAAACTGTCCCCACCATCTTTGCATTCTCGTAATAGCAATGTTTTTTTTTCTTTACCTCCGACAGGTCTCCTTTGTATCAGTGCTGGATGTTTACGAAGAAGATGAGCCAGAAGTCCTTCTATCATACAACCGTAAGCCCACACGACTAGATCTAACAGCTGATTACATATTCACATCTTTACAACTTCTGTTTCTATTTTGAAGGAATTTTTTCCTCAAAATATAAATTTAAATTTTAGCCACTTAATCAGAAATTTTCCATCGGCAAATACTGCATATACCTCCCGCTAACAATTTATATGTACGGTGTGACTTTTATTGCATTTGGAAAGACATTAAAGGGGAAAACTACCATTCATCAACTTATGACACAAACACAATCTAGGTTTTATTTTTGCAAAACAATTGATGATTTCCAGAAACCGTAAGACAGCAGTTTGCTCTCTTTAAGTTTTATACATTATGAAACTTTGAATCCTGCATCATTTGAAAATAAAATTTGAGTGATTCAATTATTCATAAGCTTCATAGCAGCAAATATTTTTTCTGTAAGAACTTAATTTCTTGCAAATTAATTTATATACACGCCGTCTTGAAATGCCTGTGAATTAACATCTGACTGTATATTAAAACCACATTTTAAAATGTATGCAGGATACCTTTGTAACATAAACACTATATCCCCTCTAAAGAATATCTCAATCAACTTGAAAGCATTAAAGTGTTGCCCTTGGCAACATTTTCCTTTTCCATCGCTAATAGAAGCATTTACAGTATAAATGTCATGATGACGTATTCAACACCTCTTTTAAACAAGTAACTGAGGAATATTTTCATAATTTCTGAGAGGAAATTATGAAATAATTGAGAAAGACCAACAGATGGATCTCGTTATCACAGCGAGCTATCGTAGTGCGTTTGTGAATTAAACAGGATTCCATAGTGATGCAGTGATCGAGCATCATCATATAAAAGCAAATCCATTTGGCAAACTGACGCACACCGTATGTCGCTGCCCGGTTCGATAATGAAGTGTTTGATCATTACGCGATGATCAAACTTTTCTTGTTACTTCTTCAAAGTTTTGATAAAGGCAGGTGCTAGTGGTTTATCAGAAGTCTATGTTATTTCCTACTTTATTAGGTTTCATAATTGGCTCTTTACTTTTAGTAACTGCTTGGTTTACTTTGAATAGGTCTGTGCAATATGGAAGTCCTAAAATATTATGAAAGATTCATTGAAGAGAAATAAGAAGGGCATTGGGAGATTTAGCTGTTGCCTAAAAATAAATCTGGGGCGACTACTCTTGCTTTTTAAAAAAGCTTTTTCGATTTTTAAGGTCCTTTTTACTCGTATCTCCAGATGTTTCACAATTCCAACACTTGAGAGGCGAACATTCATCCGATTTCGTCATTCATTGGAACGGTGCACCGACTGCCATTGGTAAGTTTGGTTGTCATCAGACTGTATGTACCTTGTGAACCCTTGAAGTGTCCTTTAAGTCCTTTAAGGGTATTTGGGGCAAGGGTGAGGGTGAGGTAGATTGGATTGTATCTAGGGGGGATTTAGGGTGTGACTTCGGACAGGTATTCTTGATCTATGTGTTTTCTGTTTGTTTTGTTATATCCTGCCCTCATTTACTTTTTTAGTTTGTACTATCCTAGTTCTTTTTTGTTTCTTTTTCTGTTTCCTGGGAGCACTTTACTCGACAAACCGTATGGGTTTTTTAGAGTGCTTCCCTTCACAATATTTTGATTTCATGTAACACTCTACTTTTGTTTCTGTGTATTGTACCAATTACTATCGAATATTGTGGAAAAACAAATACTGTAAATGAAATGAAGTCCAAGATTCCAATTTCGTTTCATACCTTAAAATAACCAAGCTCCCACTTTCACGGGATATTCCTTGAATAAGATATCAGATATTGATGTTTGTCCTCCCAATTAGAAAAATGTAAGATTGACCAAACCAACGCGCATTATACAGTTGTTGGAGATCCGACATCCAACCGACTGCATGGTCAAGTGGTTAGACTTGCAACCGGCAGGTGCAGAGTTCGGCTGGAGTACTAGTTCGGCATGTCTGCAGTTCCAAGAACTTTAAAAAATGGAACCTACTGCCATTGCGCTACTGTGCTTGGTGCTCAGCATAAGCAATGGAGCAGAGAAAACAAAGCAATCGGCCGCAACTGGAAAAAGTCGTGATCGGCCCGACTTAAACCAAGTGGTTGAATGAGCCTTAAAACCTCATACCTAGCCAACCGTGGTTTGCAAAATTTGTCACGGTGTAGTTTGCGGCTATACTCCCCAAGGTAAATGAAACAAGACCTCATAACACCTCGTCACCTCCCCCACTTTTCCTTACAATTTCGGTCACAATTTTGTAACTATCAGATAGGAAACAACATTGGGGAGGGAGTTTGAGAGATCGTTAGTGCATTTTGTCACTGTAACAGCGATTTCATCTCATTTGTTTTGTCGGGGGTTTTAGCTATAGTTTAGTTATTGTAGACAGTTGGAGTTGTATCGGTGTTGTTCATCAATATTTGTGCTATCTTTTACAGCGTGTGCTTTCCCCTATATTATCGCTTTTACCCATCATTCGGTTGAGATCCGACTCGTTATCAACGGAAACCTTGTTCATACCATGACTATGCCTAAACTAAGGGTTATTTCAACAAAGGTAGGTTAACATGAATCTTGTTTGTATGATCTTTGAACTAACTATGAAGCTAAACCATCGCAATTACCGACGTATTGTATTGTAAGAAACAGCGTTAATGGGCACCAGGCGAGTAGCCAGGATGTGTCACGGGGACGGAGGAAGGGTTGGTGTCATGGGTGGGGGTCGGCGCAAGACAAGAGGGCGAGGAAGGGGTTGGTGTCATGGGTGGGGGTCGGCGCAAGACATGAGGGCGGGGGAGGGGTTGGTGTCATGGGTGGGGGGTTGGGGCAAAGCATGTGGGAAAAGTCTAAGGATAGAGAGAAAAAACGCTATTTTAGGTGTTCTGTTGCATTGTAAGGTTGGGTCATGGGGGAGTTCTAACCTGCATCCCCCCCGTGGCTATGCCACTAATAGGTACATCATGCGACCTTCATCTCAGATTACCGTTAAATATTTCTTGCTGAAGAGCCCAGGCTTCCCCAGGCATCAAACCACTTGAAGATAAAATTATATGTTTGTGGATCTTGTTGCTAATGATGTGCAGTCTGACGTGATACTTCTCTTTGTTACGCAGTGAAAGTTAGAATGGACGAATACGACCTTTGGCCCTTCCTTACTAGTTTTCATATTAGCATATAAGTTGTCTGCTCTTTCGCAGTTGTTCATGCCTTTCAGTCTGCGTCATTCCCATGGACGTACTGTATGCCTTTCTTTCAAAATTTTGCTTCATTCCATATTTCCCATCAAAAGAAAAGACGCCCTCCCGATGTAGATCTCACATTGAACATTTAGAAGACTCACCCATTATTCTTTTAAAAATTCATTTTGAAATTTATTTTGTTTATCTTTCTTTCAGTGTGATATGTATTTCTCCACTGCAAATCAAGGATTCCTTCAGCCCAGCCCACGGGAACCATCAAAGTCATTCAGTCCAATGGCTAGCCCAACATCAACACCTCCAGGTGAATGGACCGATCTCATTTAAAACATGCTTAGCTCTTACAGCGAAGCCAGGAGTGATAAGCAGGATGGGTAATCGATCTAGGGAGAATGAGATTGGGAGTTTTCTTTTGAACTAGAACCGGAAAATTTCAACAGATTGCTGCTTTATCTGCTAAAACACCCTAAATCATTTTGACAATTCACTATAAACACAAATTAGTCAAAGAGTGTCTGAATCGACCAATCACGTTAGTCAACAATATTGACTAATATTTGACTAATACTTGACCCAGTTGAATAAGTTTTTAACAAATATTAAACCTCCTTGACTAAGTTTTGACTCAAATTCTTTAGTCCATCATTACGAGATCAGTCAAATATCATCACAAATTCGTCAAATACTGTATGAGTGACTAACGTGGTTACACAATTCAGATACCACTTGACTTATTTGTGTTTACAGTGTGACAGTGGTCGTACGATATCTTGCAGGGAGGGTGAGTCAGTGACACCTAGGCTAGAACTGGCACCTCATCATGTAACACAGTTTTGTCAGTGAGTTTAAACACCTCCCTGGTTTTGTTTACTCATGTTATGAAATTTCCATCACAAAAGAACCGACTGCTTTGTAAGATGGTTAGAGTATCCGACGTGCAGCCGGGAGGTATGGAGTTCGACTCCTGGTCAGGTCATACCGAAGACTTTAAAAGCGGAAACAACTACACTCTAAAATGAAAAGAGTGAACTTAGTCACTCTTTCATAAGGTGAAAAGTGCAAATTCACTCCTTTAGAGTGATAATTCACTCCAAGAGGAGTGAAGTTCACTCCAAAAAGAGTGAAATTCACCAGAGGAAGAGGGAAAATTCACTCTTCCACGAGTGCCTGCAATGATCACTCTTTTTTCAAGAGCGATCACTGTGGGCACTCCATCAAGAGTGAAACTTCGCTCATTTTAAGGGAATTTCACTCTTTTTGGAGTGAATTTTAATCTCCTTGGAGTGAATTATTATTCTAATGAAGCGAATTCACACTTTTCACTCTATCAAAGAGTGGCTAAGTTCACTCTTTTGATTTTAGAGTGTATTACTTTGCTTAGTCCTCGGCATGATAACCACTGCAGTAGGGAAACAGCTAGACCAGTGAGCCATAATAACCAATGCAGCAGGGGAACAGATAGACCAGTGAGCCACAACTGAAGAAGAGACCACGTGGTCGGTCTCACTTAAGCCAATTGGTTAGAAACTGAACCGTAAAATTTCATCTAGTTAACTTCACTGCAGAGTATTGTTAGATTTTATTGCTAATTAGGGCGTTCCTTGTGGTACTTACTGATTATCAAATTGACAAATTTTCTGGCTAGTTGAGCCACAACATAACAGGGTTTTTTCGTGTGTAGGCAAGATGTGCACGTCTTTCAAAGCAAGTAGCCATCATAGTCGCCGAAGGAATTACCAAGTAACGTTCTTGTTGCTAATATTGATTGCATCATGGTGCTGTAATATGTATACTAGCTTCATGCAGTATAAGTGGAATCGCTTAAATATAAACAATACTGCAAGGTGTTGGTAACACTCTGAAAATAAAAGGGTTAAATTCACTCCAAAAAGGGTGCGCCGAAGGACCACTTCTGAATAAGAATTTCATATGGAGTGGAGCGAAAATTCACTCCAAACAGAGTGACGGGTATTTCATTCCATATGTGGAATATGATTTTAACTGGTGTGAGTTTTCACTGAAAGTTCTTCAAAGTTGTAGTAGTCTCTCAGTACACTCCTTAGAGGCGAATTTCATTCTCTTTTTAAGAGTGTACTATGGCTGATGACTTACCTTAATAGATGTGACATTTTCATAATGTCATTGCAATATTTCTTTTTCACGATAGGTCTATCACCTTCCAGTACTGGCGTACGTATTCTAAAGATTCCACTGCTAAGCCTGATAGGTCAGATGCCCGAACGTGCTGGTTCGACCCCAACATCGCGAGTTAAATCTTTCATTTCACCTCTCGTGAACGTCGCCGATTCTCCAGAAATGAAAACCCGCCGACATCACCCTGAATCCGACAACGGACTTATGTTTACTGTCGACAATAACCTCCCGACCTCTAACGGATCCGTCGTTACAGCCAAGCCTCAGAACAGACAATGTCGTGAATATTCAGACTCCGGTTACGAAGAGTCGGATCATTCATTCGAATCGCAAGATTCCCTCCCTGTAATGGCCCAATCCCCAAAGCTAAACGGCTCCGCTGAAGCAAGACGGAAACTTTTTGGATGTCTTAAATCCCCACGACAGGCTAGAAGAGCCGTTAGTCCTTTAGCCTCAGAGACCAGTTCTAGAGATTATAATTCTTACTCCAGTCCACTTGGGTCACCTGCAATGCGAAAACGAATCGATTCCTGTCATTCCGATGTATTCCCACCGAGTCCTAACTGGGATAGCAAAGAAAGCAGAGGGTCTCTACTGTCCACGGATTCGGATGCAAGCTTCCATGACTTCAGGCCACCACGAAGTCCGCTTGTATCTACTGACAGTATAAGTAGTAATGAGAGGTCACAAACTGAGGCAGAAATGAGAGCAGAACTGTTTGGAAAACATCCAAAATTGGAAAAATTAAAGGAACATTCTATCACGATGTTTAGCCAGGAAATTGACGAAGATGACCCTGCGCCACTGAAACCTAAGACACTAGTACGGCCGTTTGCACTTTCTCTCTCAATGGAAGATGAGGACATCGATTTAAAATGATAGCACCCCTAATATGATGAAATCAAATTTCAGAAAAATGCATGGGACGATTGTTGTCCTATACCCTGCCCTTGGATAGGCACGATGTTATTCTTTTAGAGAACCTATCAAGACTTCGTAAGTCACATCAAGGGTGTTAGTAATAGAGGAAAGAATGAATAGCGCCCTGAAATAGAGGATGGCGCTGAACAGCACACTGATGAGCCACAAAGGACAACGACCAATTACAGCAATGTATGACTCATATGACTGTATAATAATTGTGCTTTAGCATATGTATGAGTGGCAAAATGGCTGTTTTTCTAATGTTCAAGTATAATCTACGGCCTTTACCAAGCGGTAGTTATGGTGCTTTGTCAATTTTGAAGGCTTTTTACTAATAATCTAAAATTTCTTTTTCAAAGCAAGAAAATTAACAGATTAATTTTGTCAGCTGGATACAGGACAATTTTCTAACTGCTATTTCTAGAAAACCTGTAGAAACGAAATGAACAAAATCCAAAGTATTGAAATAATTTTTAAGGATGTTTATAAATCTGTCTACGGACAAAACGGCAGCCTCAAGTTGCTATGTGAAAGCAGGGAAAGGTGCTTCAGATCTAATGCCGGTAACTCTCCATGTGTCCGTAAACGGCCACAACAGTTACATAACCATTACAAACAAATATATTTTTCTTCGAGAGTAGTATATAATTTTATCATAAAAGATGGCATGTGCCCTTCCAAAAACTCCCTGAGGCTGAGAACATCATAACGTAGATGAAGTCAATTTTAAATAAGAGTACATTGTGCAAACATCACATAAGGCTAGAAACTTCCTGTTGGCGTGGACTAGCAGAAAGGGAGCAAAGATGAATCAAAGTTCGTTGGATGAAAGGGCCAAGTTGGTGCGTCAGGGCAAAAGTGTCATAAGTTGCTCGAGAATTTCTTTACAACTTATTTTTCATTATTCCATGGCGATTTCCTTGGTCTATAAAAAATTATCGTGCTATTCATTCCAGGATCATGACTTTTTCGGGGTTGCCAAATAGTTTCAAAATGTGCTAGATATTATTTTTACTACTAACGAATGCTCATGTGCGTTCTCTATTGTCATTTCGCTCAATTATAAAGGGATTTCTGGGGAACATTTTTTTCTTGCCACGCCACGCGCCCTCATGTAGCGCACTGCCTTTCATAGTGTCACTTTCAGCGATTTTGAAGGATCTAAGTACGTCAGAACACGGCCAAGATAGATAACAATCTCGTTTCGAGTCGAAATCAGTCGGGCATAGTGGAACAAATAAAATCTTTAGACCACTGCGAAAACTTGTGGTTAGTTTTATTATTTATTTTATTATTTTATTATTATTATTATTTTTTTTTTGTTCTCATAGATGAAATTACGAGGGGCTCAATAATAAATTTACGAAGGGCTCAATAAAAGTAATGCGGTATCAAATGATTCTAACTTGAAAAATAGAAAGCCTATCCAACAAATACGTGGTGTAATAAATACTACAAGAAACTTCAGGCATTGTCTAGTGGCTGAATAAATGGAGACAATCCCATACCACCTTGTTACATCATACCTTGAGGTACCAATGTCTTCAAGTTGTAAATAATGTTTTTAAGGGGAAAAAATTCATAAGATCAAAGGAATCATGGTATTTTAGCCACGTAGCCATTAAAGACGCTAAAACTGGAACAAGATATCAATATTGAGGGACATGAGAACAAAATTGTGGTGGGGTACCGTGTGTAGGCGATTGGTACTGAATTTTGGTATCTTCTATTCAAGTTGAGAAAATATTTGTAGGGGCTACTGCCCGTCTGGGCCAATCCCATCTGGGTCACTGGCTTATTTTAATCGATGCTTCATGCACCTACCTTTTTGTAGAACAGATCTTGTAAAATGGACTTGCTGAATGCCGTTTTTTTTTTTGTTCATTTAGTTACTGCACATTTATATAACTTCACGATGTAAAACCGGTTCCCCAAGTCTCGACAAAATAATTTGGTTGACTACCGTTAAACTACGCATTTGCTCGTGAGTGTAAGTGTCACGGTATCGGGAATGAAATTGCCGTAATGCAGGGTACGGTAGCAAATGTTTGAAGTCTTACGGCTTAGTTACGGTTGTATCTTAAACCCCCCTTAAGAAAATCGATCCAGAATTCTTGACCACCCGATGAGTCCGACTGTGGTTATGGGCTAGAGAATGGCAGGTAGTTGACCCCCTGGCCCATCCCATACCAAATAGCAGGCCCATACCAACTTGAGAAAATTTATGAACAAAACAATGTAAATTTCAACTCCTAACAGTAAGAAATTTAGCTTCTACCTCGTATGCGGTTTATGCGTGAAGGGAGGATGGGGGATGCTTTATGGGCCCAGACCTGTTAGTCTGGACCTCAGGAGTGCATGTTTACACCAGTGTCAGGTTCAGCTGCTATTACCCATGGGCTTTTCAAGTCAGCCGGCATGTTCAAAACTAGAACAGCACAAGGTATGGGTGCAAACTTAAAACGGGCAAGGAACCATATAGCCCAATGGATCATACGATTGTTCAGTACGATACCAATCGAGCTTGACACTCTCAAAAATCATTAATTTTTAATGGTGGTGTGTTTCTATTAGGGTACATCTTAAGGGTAGACCCATCGGTTTTACTGACAACACGGGTCAAGGATTAGTGCAATGCGGATCAAGTTGATACGGGTCCAATTGCACAATATTGTATAATAACTCAGCACGCATTAATTGTTTCGTGTGTTCGCAAAAATGTATATAGAATTTGTAGTACTGTGCACGAGATATAAGATTTAATGCAAATGATATATCATGTAATGTATGAAAATTTATTCTTTTTTACACATTCCAACAGACGTTTACGTATATTCTATGTTTTTGTATGAATTACAGATGGTGCCTTGCACGGCCAATGTGAGCTTTGTTTTAACCATATTTTTCACCGCTCTATAAATGTTATACAAAGAAAGTTAATTCATCACTTTATGAACCAAAAAATATTTGTTCACTTAATCATTAAATAGAAATTACTGAATTATATTATAGTATAGATATTTATATACTGGTGGGGGCTGGCACCAGTACCTGAAGTGATAGAAATAAGTTAATCCATTAATTTCCTCCTTTGCTTATAGCTTTAAGATGGGAAGTAGGAGAAAGTTCAATACTGCCCTCAGTTTCAGATGGCACCACACGTTGTCAATCCCCTCCAAATGCAAAGGACCCCCTCTACCACTGAGGTTCCCTCTCTCCACGTATATTGTACAAGCAATGTGGGTGACGCCCAAAATTTAGCTCCCAAGTTATGCAAACTAACTGCCATTTTAACTGTCAACATTTAATGAGGGCTTGTTTTAAACGTTTATATGCATAACACAATAATCTAAGGGTTTGGAATTATCTAAGAGTACAAAGCCTTGAACTAGGGAAACAAATGCCTGTTTTTCCTTTCACTTTCGTTTACACAGGGTTTTACATTTAGAATGCAAAACTCGAGATTAACAAATTTGTTGTATAAATGTTGAAGCAGAAGCATGACCTTTGACCCCACAAGCATGCACAAGAATGTTGCTGCCTTCGGTACTGTAGATTCAGGGATTGTTGAAGTATCTATTTTATGGGCAATGAGCTGAGATTTTAATGAAAGCATTTCCATGGAAATCATTCCTTTACATGGATAACTTTGTACATTCTGGTGTAAGAAAATTTCTCAACAAATGAGTTGTTTTGAGTATACATACAGTATCTATGCATGACAACACTTATAAATGCAATTAGGTCATCTAGTCTTTTGTCTATTTACCACTGCTTTGCTGTTGTTTCTCACCATATGTGCAAAGTCATCACCATGGAGACAAGAAAAAATAATGTTCTCACAAATTCACTTTGTTGCCAAATATAACAATTTAACACCTTTCTTTACAAGAGCATTGTCTTTATCTTTATTTCTGTCTTATGAATATTCAAGTTTGATTACAAAAATGCAAACTGCTATTTCGCCCAGTTAAGTCTTTGTCATAGCTAGCCTTCATATAAGTTACCCCAAAACACAAAACTGGAAAATTGTCAACAATGCTGACATAACATGGATGATGGTATGGGTGAAGACACTTTTTAATGCCTTGCAGTAGACAGAGAGGGCTTCAACAAGTTAAATGCAATAAATTCTAGTTGTTTTCATCCTGCGCCTTAAATTTTTAAAAAGAATGCATGAAATAAACCAAAAAAATTCGACATTTAGTTTTAGTTAATCTTAGTTTTAATCGTTCAGGTAAAAAGGACATATCCACACAAGCTAAGTGTAAGAGATTTGTGTAAACCTTTTAAGTCTTCATGAAGTGACACACCATTGGAGTGATGTTATTTTTCAATCAGAATAAACTCAACACATATTGTTTTTAGTACTGTAGCAGCCATTGACTTTCAAATGTTTCAAGTGAGCTACAAACCACAGTCTT
This sequence comes from Holothuria scabra, assembly GCA_037179385.1. Taxonomy (NCBI): domain Eukaryota; kingdom Metazoa; phylum Echinodermata; class Holothuroidea; order Aspidochirotida; family Holothuriidae; genus Holothuria; species Holothuria scabra. Next base: position 49,448,124 of record CM074185.1, read on the forward strand.
CAGGAAAATAAGGAGTGTGGTAGGTAAGATGTTGATCAATCTTAAATAGATTTGATTTTGAACTCCCATTCTTCATTTGGGTACGCAAAATTCCACCACTCCTTACAGAGATTTGAGGCAAATTGAAAAGATGGTGTGCAATCATACTTGCACACCTTAGAGCTATTTCTGAATGTTTTGGGCATACCTTCATATCATTCATTAAGGTGTGTCATAAAATCCTATGAAATGTTAGGAATCACTCATCAATTACATACTGTTTGGCAATTCTACTGGCAGGAAGTACTAACTCCAAAATTTTATGAAATTGTCCATAGAGAATGATTCAAAACAAACTGATAATTTGAGGGGACACTAATCTATTAATGCTAGGGATGGGCCCACTTCACCCACGAAAATCAGATAGTAATGTAATAAGGCTGACACATTGATGGAAGAGGCATTATGCATATAAGGTACCAGAAACAGGACAAAACAATGTGCAATCAGCAGATGTATACTGGAAGCACTGCAACCGTAATACCAATAAATATGAAACATGAGCTAAATACAGCAGGCCCATAGCCAGGGGGGTTTGGAGCATTCAAACGACCCACCCCAACTTGAGGGAGGTCCATTTTTCCAGTCCTGTGTTTGAAGGGTTAGCTATGAAATATTTTTATCTTGACATATTGAGGACAAATTTCCGTTCACTCCTTTAAAAGTGGTGTACTGTGTGGAATTCCTGGGAAAAAGGGACTTCTGTTGTGTTCGAAAGTCCTCTAAAATGCTCCAGATTGCAGGAGATCTGCAGATTTCAAACTTTTCCGGGAAGCATGCCCCGGACCCCTAGCAACTGCATGCTTACGGCACGCGGGAAGCCACCTCCGTATTTGGAAAAAGGTCCAAATCTTGTAAAAAAGACCCACCCCTCCACTTGGGCTGGCTACGGGCCTGTACAGTATGCATATCCAAGCTTTAAACAAGTAAAGTACCTCAATAATGCTACGACCATAAATGTCAGGATTTTTATAGCATTTTTTCACCATAAGGACCTAAAAGTGTTCAGCACTTACTTTACCACTGGTACTGTAACCCAGGAACCCATCCTGGAGGTCTTCCAGTAGAGAGGCTACAACCTACTCACCTACAAATGATGCAAGTTCTCTCAGTTACCCATTTAACTCTTGGGTGGAGAAAGGCAATAGAGATGGAACATCTTTTTCAAAGGCAGGTTCTTAACTAAAGGGTTCTAAGTGACAGCTGCAGTGCTTTGTAAGTGTAGTGCACAAAAATTGTGTTGCTATCATCAATGGCAACCCATGTCCAATATCTCCAACAATGACAGGCGGAAGGGACCTTTCTGGAAGATTTGCTCACAATATTACTAATGGTTTTGGAATGATGAATGCTTTTTTTTTACATCAGATAACCAGATAAAAAGATGCATTGTTTCAAAACCAAAATACCTATATTTTCAGGAATATTCAGACATTTTCTACAGGATTTCATTCATAAGATAGAAAATGCAATCTTCCTAGCTTAGAACTGTCAAATATGATACATTCCTACAGGTACTAAGCTTGATTGGTAACTATCATGATTTAAAAATACCCTCTTTCTCGCTTAAGAGCGACAAAATCTGACACTCATAAGCATAAATTGCAGGATTTTCTAAGTGAATTTTGTGATGGCCAGTCAACTGGCAATTTGTTTATTCCAGACAGGAGCCTAAGTGCCAGTTAAGCTGGTAATCCTCAACAATGGGGCTCAAGGATAGGAAAAATGAGCCTTGTGGGACTCGAATCTTCAAGCCATGAATTGCAAGTCCGATGGATGCCTTATTGTCCAATACGCTGTCTAGCTGACTTTGTAGTCTATAACGTTAATCTAGATAGCTAGCTTTAATACCCTCTGACATGACACTGATGTCAGCAATGGTTTCCAACCTGGTACACATATGGAGGAAAGAAAATTGTGCATGCTGGCTGTTACATCTTAAACATAGTTATTGGGATGTTTTTCTCACTAGAAACCCCTTTCTCCTTGTAATGAAAATGAAGGACTTGCCCTTCCCTTCAGCATTATTCACATCCACATACAACTCTGGGGAGTGCAAGGAACTTTCTTAATTGATTTTGTCAAGGATTGTTAGTGAAGCATGGGAAGACATGTAAGCCCTGAAATGTGGGTCTCATTGAATGTACAATGAGCTTATAAATAACACTTGACTAACCTTTCTTCAGTAGCTCACAGCATCAAGAAGCCTTTAACCTACAAACCTTTTATACAGAAATGGGCATGGCTTTTTTGCATCTTGTATAGGGCCCAATTGTATCACGTACATAGGTTTAAAATGGTTGTCATAAGTCAGCATCACAGTCACACCAATGTGAGGAAAATATAAGCATTTTTGTCTACTCTCTTCCATTGAGCACAGTTCTATTATCTTTAACAATGCCTTTCAAATCTCTGCTCCTTTTAAGGCACATTGCCAGGTAAAAAATCCAGCTTATGCCTTTGTGCTGTATAATGCAAAGTGGAAATTCAGCACAAGAAGTCAAAATTCCTTTTAAGCCAACATCAATTAATGTCACTTATTACAACTGGCTGTATCTGACTGTATCATATGTTCCATCACTTCACATCAGCAGACCCTTATCACTGAAAGAAAGGAAATTTTAAGTTCCAATACAATGGACAATCCTGAGTCTTGACCACAAATCTACAAGTGCTATGAGTCATCCTCCATATTTTCAGTACTTGTGTCCTCAAGTTTTGCATCCTCTTCAACTTGTGCTACATCTGTTTTCTCTACATCATCATCCTCCCCCTCCTCCACCCATCCATCGTCTCCATCTTCATCTTCAACCTCTTCTTCTTCTTCCTCCTCTTCAATGCCTTCATCTTCCTCTTCTTCATCTTTGCTTTTGTCTTCCTCCTCTCCGGCAGTTTCCTTTTCTCCTGATGATTCACCGCTCTCTTTACTTTTCTTTCTCTTCTCTATTGCTTCTTTTTTGCTCTTTTGCTCTTTCCGAAATTCTGTGAAAGTTTTTGTGGAAGAGAAGTAAAATGAGCCTCAGGTTGCTAGCAAACAGTTATATATAATGTAGGGCTGTGAACGTGTAGCAAAATAACTAAACGTTTAACCTCAAAAATATGCGATCGTTTAGCGATTAATCGCGATTACCTTATCACAAAAAAAATTATTTCAGTATGCAGGGGTTGATACTGAATGTAATGCAGAAATAATAATAGTTGTTATCATGCATGGTAAAATCAAATTATTCTGAAACTTTGAAGCCTACAAGGTTCAAACATGCCCAGAATGTTCAATATAACAAAAAACTGGGGTCATCACAGTGTAGAGATGGATATTAAAAAAATGTCAAAAACAGGTTTCGCGATTAATCTCTTTAGGCTTTGTACTAAACGTTTATTCCACATGCGATCGTTTAGCGATTAATCGCTATACGTTCACAGCCCTAATATAATGAAACTAAAAGCAGAGAATTTAAAATCTTCCCTCACCTTGAGGTTCTTTACCAAGAGTAATTCTTACAATGTATAACAAACTAAACAAAACACAGAGCCAAAAAGAGTAATACTTCAAGGGTACTGATTGGAAAGAGGGACCGCAATTTCATGGTGAAATGTCCGATAACTAAAATGAATACTGAATGCCATTATTCATTATTAATGTAACTATTAATTTTCAATTGCAAATATTCAAAAGCCCCTGACTAAAATCATGATTGTGGCTTCCGATTTTGTTTACAGCAAAAGTCATTGCTATACACTTTAGATCTCAGGCACAGATCCATACATTCCAGAAAGGGGGGCTGACCTTGGAGTAAGCAGGGGTGTGTTTTTTGATGATGTGGCAAAAAAGAGAGGGCTGAAGCCATAAAAGGCTTTGGATCTGTGCCTGGATCTGGAAGAAAGTGGAACTTTCTCACAATTTCTGGAAACTGCTAAAGTTTCTCACTCACTCCTAGATGTATAGCAAGCAGGTACAATACAAGGGATGGTTGGAGTTCCAGCATTCTGAGGGTACCACAACCACCTTGGAGCTGATTTGTGCAATGTCTCATCTTACCCTGTAAGACTTGAAAAATGGAACTCTGCTATTGTAGTAGATATTTGGCATAAGGAATGGATTAACAAAAACAAGGCAGTGAGCCACAATTGGAAGTAAACTCTGTTCCCGACCTAAACAAATTGGTTAGAAACTGGGTGGTATGACCTCATATAACTAACTGACAAAAAATCAAACAACCTCATACTAACTGCATAATGAAACTTGATAAGATCAGAGCAAAGGAAGCCTCTTGATGATTTTGTCATGACTTGTTCCCCACATTCAGGCCGATCCAATGTAAGCAAATCTCTTTGTGATGCTAGACCACTGAAATTTGACCATCAATGTAGAAAGAGAGTCTTGGATGATTTTTGGACCAATGAACAAAAGAAAGGGAAGGGACCTCCCAACCCACCTTGGTAAGACACCTACTAATATCCACAAGGAGGTACAGGTTTAGTTAGTCGGATGAAGTTTTACGGCTCAGTTTCAAACCAATTTCTGCAAGTCAGGAAGCAGGGCTTTCTTCCAAATGTGGCAAAACTGACTCGTTTTCCCCACTCCATTACTTATGCAATATGCTGGACACCAAGCACAATGGCAATGGGTTCCATTTTAAAACTCTTCGTTATGACCCATCCAGGAATTGAACTTCCCCCCTCCAAGATGCAATTCAGGTTGTTGAAGCTTTATGTCTCAACTTCTGACCATCTGGTTTAGTCTTTGCAGCAGCACAAATATTTCTTTCAGATGTGTATCACAGGATTGTTTTCCTAATTCCGCTGCTTTAATATCATGCTCAATGGCAGTAGATTTCATTTTTGAAGTCCATAATGGAGTAAAAGAAACATTCTATGTTCCAGCTACAATCCTAATCTATCTATACATGGTTGTAACAAGCCACCTTATGTTAGTTTTTCCACAGAATGTTCTGCTGAGAATTTCCATGACTCCAGAGACACAAAATAATGAATATGGTTTTTTTTTGCCAATGGCATTCCAATGGAATGAAATATTGCATACCTTGCGAAGACAGTAAACTATGAAAGCAAACCCTTACCACTTCAATTGCTTTCTTCTTTATTGTGTGTTTCACAGTGCATTTAATTCAAGAGGCATATTCGCAATGCCTTCATTTCCCTTACATAAATATGATCATGAATAAAGTATTTTTAGTAAGATCCTCCTAGGCAAGGCTGTTTAAAGAAAATGACGGGAACACACAAAACACAAAAGACACACAAAAGTTGAAAGTATATGAATACTTTACCTTCCAGACTTTGCTGCAAAGGCTCTATAAACTCTTCAAATTCCATATCTCTGAGGGCTTGAAATACATCATTAGCACTGAGTGTCTTCCTCTTAGCCTGTAAGGCTTGGTTGTTGGCACTGTTGAAACAAAAACAGAGAAGACTTTACATCTGTTCAAGATGTTAAAATTCATGATTTGCAGCCTCTTCTCCTGTGAGGAGGTATTTTTTTTTTTTTTTTCAAATTTGGTCTCTGAAGTTAATCTTAATCTCATTGGTAATTTTCACATAATGTCAATACCAAAACACTGTGATGACCATGGAGCTGTTTTTTACATAAAGGCCAACCATACACCCTTTGAAGTAGCATTTGAAAAGTCAAGGTAACAAAGCCCATCTTCCCCCCTTGGATCACTTTTGACATTTCTGTAAGGCATAAGTTGTATGCACGACAAGAGTAGGAATTACCGGGCCCGACGTTTGAAGGTCAAGAGTAGTGCCCCCAAAACTAATTTTGAAGCAACAGCTAAATATTACAATTTTCTTCTTACTTCTCTTCAAAGTTATTTTCATCATATTTTATAACTTCAAGATTGCATATTCAAGGTGAACCCAGAAGTTTTTTCTTTTAAATTTCACATTTGAAGAGAAAAATGTTGTCACATGACTCAGAACAGCCAATCATGAAACCACACAGTCTACTACACTTCTTCAAGCTGGGAAAACTGCTCTTTCCCTTTAGAGAAATATTCAGGATGTCCATTGGACAAGTTGGATACAAATTGAGGTTGTCCAAATTAAAATAAAAAATGACTGACAAACAATTGTCTTCGATGTGTCTACAATAGAAAACATACATCTATTATTAATTATGCTTTGTAATTTTTTCTGTGTTTCAATGATGAATGGTATCTTTTTTTCAAATTGACAGTGCTTCGTAATGTTTTTCAATTTGACAGTGCTCTGTTATGTACCCACAAAGTATACATGCAAGGCACCAACGCTTTCTACAAGAACTAGGCATCTGCTCATGGTATCACATCCCGATACTATGTATGAATTTTGCAGTATCTTAGACTCCAACCATGGGAAATTTGTGTAAATATGTTGAGACTCTGACCCCTTGTGAACCAAAGTGAGATTTGACATCCACCAAAAACTACTGGGATCATTTATTCAACATGCATCATCTACATGTCAAGTATGAGGACCCTACAAGTTATCTTTCTTGTACAGTAATACTATGCAAGCAAGTTTGTCAGACTTTGACACTACTAACCCCAAATGACCTTTGACCTTCACGAAAATCAACTGGGATCACCATGTCAATACGGCCAGCCCACACGCTAAACATGAGCTTAGTCACATGCATTTTTCTTGAGATACCATGTTCACTAGATTTTGACCTCTCATGGCCCCAAATAACCTATGACCTCCACAAAAATCTATAGGGATCATCTACTCAATATGGACAACAACAACATAAAATATGAGCATAGTCACATGTACCTTTCTTGAGATATTTTGTTTACAAGGTTTTGACCCTTTAACCCCTCGTAACCCCAAATGACATCTGACCTCCACAAAATAAAAGGGATCATCTACTCAATATGGCCATCTCACACAGCATCTCACAATATGAGATTAGTCACACTTACCCTTCTTGAGATACCATGTTTACAAGCAATAGGTCATTTGACCTCTCATGACCCCAAATGACCTTTGACCTTTACCACAAACAATAGGTATCATCTACTCAATTTGACCAACCCACAAACCAAATATGAGCATAGTCACAAGTACCATTCTTGAGATACCACATGTGTTTAGAAGCAATTTGCCATGTGACATCTCATGACCCCAAATGACCTTTGACCTCTACGAAAATTGATAGGGATCATCTACTGAATATGAACAACCCACACACCAAGTTTGAGCATAGCCACATGTACTGTTCTTAAGTCATCAAGTTTACAAGGTTCTGACCTTTTGACCTCTTCTGACCCCAAATGACCTTTGACCTTCACCAAAAACAATAGGGATCATCTACTCAATATGACCAACCCACACACCAAATATGAGATTAGTCACACTTACCCTTCTTGTGAGATATTGTGTTTACAAGTCATAGCATCACCCACACACACTCACACAGCACATACCCATATTTGATGCCCAAAGGGGTACACAGAACTGTTCCCCGTAGGGAAATGGTTGGAATTCCCCCTTAGTCTTTTATTGTCATGCAGCACATGAGTGCCGAGAGCGAGGGCGAGCTCTCGCATATCACATGACAGAGCTCATTGCAGTGTCTGAATTTTTGGGTAGCTACGCCAGTTACAAGCTCTGCATGAGCGAGGAAAGACATGCGAGGCTTGAGCTACCGTGAGCGGCTTGCACCCGGCAAGGTATAGTTTACAGGCTCACACACACACACATATATACACACGACATCACCGTCACATACAGTAGATTCCTTGCCTGCCTTCAGCAAGGAATCAAAAATACTATAGCATGTTTTTTTGGCTGATGTAGTGAATAAGTTAGATGCAAGCAACATCCAGTAATCCACTGAATGATCTCAAAAGAGAAAGTGATTGTCCGATGCAAATTTCACCCGTCATGGACGATTGGACCAGTGCCTTAATTTCAGCCCAGATAACAAACAAAAGGCTATTTTTTTTCTGCTACTGGGATGATTTCTGCATTTTTATAGCATTGCAAATTATCAGGAAAAAAACTATTTCACATTTTAATGCTCATTGATGCAATGGAAAAAATGTACAAATGTACATAGAAATATAGAAAGAACTGTGGAAAATTTTATCCCTTCTTGAGAAATAAACATTTCTTCCTGAGAAATAAACATTTTTTCCTGTCCTTTGTTAGGTTCAGTGGTTTTCAACATTTATCACAGTTTAAAATATTTGTTGTCATTTAACTAAAAGATACTTGATGAGAACATCAAGGGTATATACTGTTTTCTCTAGTTAGTTAGATGTGTTACATAGTACAACCAAAAAAAAAAATTAACAATAAACCTCCCCAAATTTTGGGGCAAAGGCAATGAAAGGAGCCATGTCGTATATTCCTGTGCTTTGTGAGATTCAACTGGAGAAGCTCCTTCTAGACAAATTTGGCACTTAGAGGGAAATGGGAAGAGTTGAACTTTGTCAGTTACTTAAGTTTGAACTGGTTTTACACCTCAACTTATAACATTCTGGTTTGATTCCATTGTAGTGCCAAAAAACTGGTCTTTTTTCCAGTCATGGGGAACTGGATTATTTTCCCAACTCAATTACTGTACTTACATGAAGCATCACACGGTGCTTCGTGTATAAAGAAATTTCCATTTCAAAATTCTTTGGTATGGCTCTACTGGAGCATCAATCCTGGGCCCATTTCACTAACATCAATTCTAGAGATCATCCCTAAGCAGTTCGCTAACTAGAGATTATCACTAGTAACTAAAGCAATGAATTTTGGGTTTTACTGAACCTTTAGCAAATGACACAACTTAGAGATGAAAAGTTGATCGTTAAAGTTTAGTGAAACCATTTTGAAAAACTGTTTGCTAAATTGCGATTGATTAGAGACTTAACCAGAGATTTCGGCGTTAGAGATGATGACTAAACATTAGTGAAAACTGTCTCAGAGCCTCATGAATGAGAAGCTGTTGCTCTACCACTACACCAGACCAGACATGCTGGAGCATTTGAGGGAAAATTGGCTTGATTTTACATAACAACTGTGGGACGTGGGTTGTACAGTAGAATGTGCAAACGGTATTCCCTGTCCATCATATCAGGCAACTAAACGAGAGGATTTTAACATTATCTGAACAGTACGACATATATAACACATTACTGTTGGTGTGTCATTATATCTTATCTAACTAACTAAGTGTACATAACAACAAGTAAACAAATTTTGACTGACTTGCAAGACTCAAGCTCTATCTCTTTCCCAGCCCTGAAATTTTGTTTCCTTTTTCAATATTAAATTTTGGCATCTTATCATTCTGCATTCACTTGAAACTTACCATGATGTAGCATAGAGTACAAACACACTTGCAGCCTTGGAAACGGCATTCCTTGCTTCTTTTGAGACACTTACTCCATCAGGCACCTGACCAAAAACAAAAAAAAATGGTATCTTCTTCTATCGTGCCTTCTGTCATATCGCCAAACACAACTATAAATTGGTTCTACACCATTAAAAGAAATACCAAATTTTCTTCAAGGGCAAAGCGAACAAATTTCTAGGGAAACCCACTCTCTTGCCATCCTTTTGTCTAGGAGCTTGATAAAGAACAAATTTTAGACTGCTGAACTCAGTTACTGAATTTCCAATTAAAATATAATGCATGAACAATAAGGTTTTGCTCCTATTGTGTAACAAGATATTATCTTGTTGAAAAAATGCACTTTGTGTAGTATTGTATGGGATATATAGTGCACAACTGCAAATAATGTACACTGTAGGCTATCATCAAGTTTAATTAAACCTCTTGATTGAAAAAAGTTGAGCTGTTAGATAACTTTGTAATATTGCTTTAAGGTTTGACTGATGGCAACCTTAGCATAAAATGACAGGAATAGCAGACTTTTGCTACCTGCTTCCAGAAGATACTGGTTTCTTCCAGAAAAGTGGAAGAAACTGGAAGAAACCTGTTTCTTCCAGCTTCTTCTGGAAGGAAAAAAAAATTGAACTATAAGAACACAGTCAAAAAGAGAAAAGCTAACATATTTCAAAAATTTGCTTTGTCAGTCCTAGTTAAATTTTTACCTCACCATAAACTCCTACAAAACTAGTACTACACTTTTCAATTATCAGTCAACCCAGTAGATATGGAAATTGTCAGGATGAGATATTGAAGGAATGATAAAGAGTGGGATTGTTTATTTAAATGCCAAGTTTTGTGGCAGCACGAAGCTCCCTTGATGTACAAAGATGATGATTCAGTGAAAGCTTTAATATTTTGTGCTAGACTGTGAATCCCTATAACAGCTCTCCCTAATGATTCATGAATCTATGATGTCAACTGGAGGATAAAACAACTTAGTATGAGTCCCTAATGCGCACTGTAGACCTCTGCATTAATACTGTATGCAATACAGTACTTGTGTCTAAGACTAGGGTGACCCTAAGAAAGCTTCAGTGCATGTAAGTGTTGTTATTAGACATGATGGCAAATTGATATAAATTGTTAATTACAAGTTACAAATCACATTCAAATATTGAGTTTCTTCCAGTTTCTTCCACTTTTAGTGGAAAAACTGGAAAAAAAATAATTCCCCCAAGTGGAAAAGCCATGGATTTTTCTGTTTTTTTTTTTTTTTTGCACTATGAACTAAACCTGCAAACTCTGATTTGCTACTTACTGCATCTTTCATAATCCGACCAATCACACTCTGAGGCAAGTTCAAATCTTCTGGTCTTTCTGCCATCTTCTTTTTAGCAACAAATTAATACTCTGAAACAGAAAAATGTTACAAGATTAACCTCTAAGCTTTTAAAGGTCTTATTGGGTACATCAAGGTACAGAATACATAATCAGTATTAAATTCATTCAATCTGTGTGTTGCATGTTATTATACATTGCTACCCTACTATGAAACTGACATGATTCCACCTCTTGTGGCTTGTTTACTCCCAATCGTGTATAACTGTAGTTGAGCATGAAAGAAAAATGACGACAGTTCTACTGTAAGCGCTAACTGGTTGAATCTCAAACAGAGAAAAACTTGTTGAAATATCATACAGTATCTCTTCTACAGTGTTCTTCTTTTTGAATGTATTCAGTTGTTTATTACCCATTATTTTTCTTGAATTAAAGGGTGTATGAGTATTTCATTAGGTCAGGAATTCCCTCTAGAAATCTCAGTCCACCTAAACTTCCCTGTACAGTATGTCATTTTTCGGAAGAAAAGATGCAAAATTATGTGTGAAGGGAAGGTCAAGTGGGTGAGTCATAATCTGACGTCCCATCCGGTTTACCAACTTGTCGATGAAATGTTGCAATTTTAAGGAAGAAAATAAGATCAATAATGTACAGCAATGCTTGATCCCCAACATGATTCAGAGGGCAAAAGCTTGAAAACCTTCAATGTAGCTCTCTCAACAAATCTTTGTCTATCAATTTTTCATTGATATATAATGAAAGTGAGCTCACACTTGCCCACAAGAAGCTTGTACTAAATGGTCATTCACACATAAACTTTTGACCTTAGCTATGCCTCGTTTTCATTTAGACATTTGAAACTAAAATTTTGGGCCAATTTTATTATGTCTTTAGAACACATTTTCTCAACAATGCCTCAGGAACTATTTTCTCAGCAATTCCAAGGGTTAAGAAGAATTAAGGGGCACAGGAGACAGAATAAACAACACTTTCTGCTAAATCGTAATGCGACAGAGAAGCACTTTGCCAGAGTTGAATATTGGTTACACCCACAATTACTGCATATGATTGCACATAATACTATTTTCTAACTAATTTGGAACCTTATGGTTCAGGCCTGCAGGTCAGTACTGTACGTAAGTTAGTTAGATGAGGTTTTACAGCTCATTGTCTAAACAAATGGTTTAAGTCGGGTCAGCTTTTTTCAATTGTGGCTCACTGGCTTGTTTTACCTATTCCAATAATACTTATCAGCTGAATATCCCTGCCATGTCGACTCGGGGGCCTCTAACACATCTTGTGGACATACAGGCATATTTCAGTTTAGTGCAATCAGGCCACGTATCTGCCAGGTGTGGTGCTGTATAGACACTGTAAAATATACTGTACAGCATAGTACCCAAAATCCTGCAGGTGCTTGTTGCGGTCATATTGGTGCCTAAAAATCTGCCAGAATTAGTGGGTTAGGCAGTTGCAGTACACAGCTCCAAGAGGGATTTAAAGGCATATTTTCATCCTCCCAAACAGTTCCAATTCTCCCGACCTACTTACTTCTAGCCCCTCCCACATTTATCTAAAACTCATCTTTATCCAGACACAATCCTAGTTTATTGCTTCATGGCTTGTCCCAGTGGCCATACAAGTCCATAATGTGTAAGCAAGACACTATCAGTGCCCATGCTGTGTAATTTAGCTATGATGCATTGTTTGAATGTGATGCCAATCAAAGAGCTGTACCAATTGAGAGTTTACATACATACTGAAACTGTAGTTTGGGGTGACGAATGACTGCCTTTAATGTTAGTAAGTTATCTAGCCTTAATTGGCCAATCTTTCTCTGATCTTCACATGCGAGCTGATTTGGTAATCAGACACACCCGCCAGGCACATGGCTGAATGTGACTAAGGCATTACAAGCACACAGTTCAATGCATGTTAAGATTCTTCCCTCAGCAGGGTTCTAGCCAGGCCATTCAAACTGGGTGCTGCACCCAGTTCAAATTTACTTTTTTAAGTCAGCACCCAGTTTGAAATTTCACCACCCAGTTTGAATCTCACTGCCCAGTTTGAATTTCATCACACTCAAACTCTAAACATAGGCTACACAGTATCAGACACATAACATTCAATTGAATGATTGTACTAATGTTGAAAATAACCAAAAACCATGCAACTGACCGCAGATGATGTCATTTAGATCTTGAGATATGGCCAAAATCATATGAAAATGATGCAATGTCGATTAACTCCCACCCGGTTTGACACTTTTCCTGGCTAGAACCCTGCTCAGGCAATTGCCAGGAAGGGCTGGCTCTACTACAATGCCTTCAAAGCAGTGCACCCCCCCCTCCCCCATCCCAGCTATCTTCGGGAAATCAGTTGAGAAGTTGAAACACTTAGTAGTTTACCTGTAAATAGTGGCCTCCCAGCTATCTGGTAATTTTTTACTTAAAAATTAAAGAAAAGCATTTCAGTTAATACTTGTAGAATAGGCCTACCTGTACTCCACAACTACCAAGCTATACCCTTAAAAATGGATTCAAATCAATCGACCAAACTGCCAACAACTGCAACATCCAAATTCTCTACCTCAGACTGGCTTTGCAGATTCAAGATAGCGATGTCCTTTCTCAGTTTTAGGAATATTTAAGAGCAACACCGTGCGTACTGCTAGGCTCATAGGATCTAGCCTAAATGTATCTAGACTAGATACCATATTATTACAGTACGTGTACGAAACGCTGCAGTAGCCTCATCCTAGCACTGTAGTACTGTATGCCTAAAGAGGGTAGCAGACCCCTACCTCCAACACTCCTACCTGGAAAAACGTTTACTGACAGATAAAGTGCCTTAAAAATTTTATGGGATGTTGTTTCTGACCGTGCTACTTAAAAAATATGATATTTTTCCTTTTGAATCTTGTAGGCAATCAGTTTAAATACAGACTGTGTAACATTCAAGGCAATCTGACCAATTTACTGTAAGTGGTACAACTATGAAATACCCTGCCAATAAGACACTTCACTTCCCCTACAGTGGTGCAGTCACAGTGAAACTAACAAAAGTACAAAATTAATTTACAAATGGTCACTGTGACTGGGACTGCCCCTCCACTCAAAAGTAGAGGCTCAGTGAACTTAGTCAATTCTTCACAAATATTCACACTATACATCGTTTTGCATTGCAAAACAACACATATTTCGAAATGATCACTACGACTGCAACTGCGCCTGCACTCAAAAGTGAAGGATCAGTGAACTTGGCAAATTCTTCACAAATGGTTACACACAAACTAGAAGACTTAATAGCCTCCCTGTAGGCCTATGTTGGGTCATTCTCAAAATAGCATTCAATTGTCTAAAAAGCCACTGACCACGCCTCCATGTTTTCAAAATGTGCATCTCCACTCTGTGAAATGCCATCCATGAGTAGGTATTATGGCAGGAAACACATATCTATCATTCAAGGCTCTCTAGCTCAAAATTTCAATGGTCATGGTATGGAAACTTCAAAGTGGCATGAAGCCCAAATTGTGAGCTTAGATCAGAGGGGTAGCATGCCCTGGTTGAAAGCTTCTATGTAAGAGCTTGGGGCACAGAAATAGCCTAATTTAGTGTGTAGGTCAATGAGACTTCACTACCGGGGACAGCTCAATATTCATAAGGTTTTTCATTCACAAGGGTCTTTATTCATAACATGATGACCTGTAAAAAACAAAACCTGTTCATTATTATAAGGTTTATAATTCACAAATGTCAATGATAAAATGCTTGATTATTCATAAGGTTGGCTATTCATAATTGAGAAGAAGGTTTGTCATTCATAATCACAAAAGAGGTTCAACATTCATAATAAAAACAGGGATTCATTACTCATAATTAAAAAAGGGGTCTTATTCATTATTCTGGAAAAGGTTCAATTCTCATGCACAAAAACAAGGTTTTCTATTCATAATTTGAAAAAGGTTCAATTTTCATAATTGCAAAAAGGGTTGCTTGTTCATAATGGAGATTAAGGTTTGCTATTCACAATCCCTTCCCTAAAATTCAACTACGTAGCCTACAGTAGTCTCTTTGAAGGCCAATTACAACTAATCTAGAGAAAACAAATAAAAATGCTGAATTAACAATTTGAAGAAAAGAGTCACAAGACATTCCTAACAATTTAGTATATGAATGTTTTAAGGATGTGTGCCCTGAGATACAGGAAGACTTAAAAGTTTGGAAATGCCCTTTTCCCTTACTCTGAACACTGAATTGTTTTTCCTATTACAAATATCAAATATCCTTTCCATTTATGAATAACAGACCGCTTTTCTATTATGAATATCAAACCTTTATTTCAATAAGGAATACTGAACCTCTTTGTCTAGGCTACTTTGAATAACGAACCTGTTTTCATACTATGAATAACAGAGTAATGTTTAACCCTTTTTCCTTTTACAAAAAACAAACCCTTTTCTGAATTATGAACAGGCAGAACTAACCTTACAAACAACACAAACCTTTTTTAAGAATTGTGAAGAACAAACCCTATGAACAATGAATTTAATGACTAAAGAACCTTTACTGGGCTAGGCCCTAGGCCTAATTGGGTTTCTGTAGCAGGAAGTGGCATAGTCCAAGGCCTAAACCTACCTAATTGCAGGGTCCATTAGTTTTCACCCTTGGTAGTTCCTGCCTAGGGTTTCACGGTACCACTGATAATTGGTACCGTCGGTACCGCCACAAATGGTACCGGTATTACCGTAGTACCGGTACCAGAAGAGTAAAAAAGTAGGATTTTTATCACATGCAAAATATCCGTAAAAATACCATGCATTGACGTAAGTGAAGTCTTCTGATAATCACTGCCTCCCGTTTCACTTTTTTTTATAACATTTTGTCACCCCTCACTAAACAAATCTGTAAACAAAAAAAGAAATAACCCCTCTGCAAATTTAGCGTCCAATAATTTCAGGACAGACAATAAATCAGCGGAGCACGTCCGCTTCGGAGCTACGTAGACCCCACAAGATGACAAGAGCACACAGGATTGTAATGAAGATTGCAAAAATAATTTCTGCAAATAATGACAACCCCCTCCTAAAGTACAGTGCTGTCTAGGATATATGTTACACCGCATCGGCGTGTGAACTCCGCATCGAGGTTTTAATGCAATTCTTTGAAACCTCAATTAGCGCGTACTAATCCTCTCAAAGGCTGCCGCCCATGTTACAACAATGGCCACCGAACCGGAGGCTCCTTTTGACAGTGACAAAAGGAACACAAAACCCCTTCCTGTTGAAAGAAGTCCTGTGGTAATCCCTCCTCTCAAATCGATATTCGGTATTCCCTTCCTGTTGTATGGAAGAACACCGGTAGGTCTATACGATAACGTAATGTAGGAATGCATCTGTCGCTAAATCAGATGTGGACAGAACGCTTTGGTGATGTACGCTTGGAAGCTCCTTGGAGCTCTTTTGTGATTCGCAGCCACCTTTCTCAAACACTAGTAAATTTGCGATGATTTTGAAAACGTGAGATTGTTTTCTCATGCTTAGCTTTCCAAACATTAATTTTAACTAGTGTAGCTGTTATTGTTTAATTAAATTTGAATTGACAAAAGGTTTTCCAAAATTTTCAATTGGCGCGGTACATGTCAGACAGGCATGCAGTGCATGTCGTACACCGCGGGACGGATATTATTATCAGCCTTGCCTTCGTATAGTCATTAATTGTTACGCCCGCAAATAGTGTGGTAATTATATACTTTGCGCAGCAAGTATTATACTCGTACGTAACTTCTGACGATTGCTCCGTATTTTTTTTTTTTTTTTTTTTAGTGGTACGATTCAGGACTTTCAAATGGTTATATATTCATGGCCAACGTTTCATAAAATCCCACTCTCACTGCACACGCAACATGTCATTACCCTAATATCCCGGGAAAGAAATTATTTGCAAAGCTGGTCGTCGCGATGATGGCACTGCTTTCTTCCGGGTATAGGTCAACACTGAATTTGCGAAGAGAAAATATAGCCTAACACGGTGCGTACGCCATTCTGGGCATGCTTTTTCGACAAAAATACTGAGCCATGATTTTGTTGCGAAAACATGCACTTTTTTAAAAAGTACACTCATTACCATGTGTGGTATGTTTAAAAATAATCTTTCCCGCACAACGACTTGGAAAATATGAACAGCCTCTTAACTTTTAAAGCAATTTAAATCCATCAAAATGGCGTCCGCCTTCTCCGCCAGTTTTGTGCTGTCAATGACGTATCAAACCTGCGTGGCAGGCTTCACACGTACACGCGGGTATATTCGGGGGTATATTCGGGTGCTACATTAGGTTCGAAATAAACGATAGAAAGAAAATGGAGATAGTTTCGCGGATTGGAACAGATCTTATGCAGTATACGAACAAGTTTGAGCATGGAAGAACTAGGCTACCTCGGAGGTTTGAGCACCAGCGAAAGGTTAAACGCTATATGGTAGCCCAAACGGAATGAGCTGGAAAATGCCGTAAAAAAAAGAATCAACCTTGTAAAAGACGACGGGCAATGTTCAGACATAAACAGGAGAAAGCAGTTTGCTTGAAAATCTGCTTACCTTAAAAAAGATTATACTTCTTATGATTTTTCTCACTTTCTAGGTAGTAGTAAAAAAAAAATCGAATATTGATTGTGATGTTGCCAAACTAGTTGTAGGCCTTGGCCTATAATGACTGATAGAAGCCATTCCTGAATTATTATAAGGAACTAATTTGTGGGAGCCGGGGCACTGCTGTCCCAAGGCTCTTGGTTGTTAATTGTTATGTTAAACAGGAATGTTCTTCAGTGGTAAAGAAAATACATCAGCCTACATTTTGCGACGCGCCGAGTCCGGTAACGCTCATAACGTGATGACATAGGTCTATTGGCCGACAGCTATAATCACATTATTCACGTCTTGCTGTCTAGAACATAAGGGGGTCTCCTTAATGTTCCCAGGGTCCGAAGTTTCCAAGGTTCCGAGTTCACAGTTTCCGTAGGCTACATCTCGATGACGGCGATGACTACAAGGTTGGTTATTCCTGGGGTCAATGTTCCCTGAATTGTGGATGCCCCCAAGATTCTGGGGAACTGAAGCGCGGGAAGAGTGAACCTGGGAATTGGGAACATTGACATAGCCTCGCATTTGGTCCTGTCCATTGCAGTTGGGGAAGGTCTCCCTGCCCTTTATTCCGAAACCACTTTGTTCGGACCACAAGACTTCCTATACATGGACAGAGCATACTGCACGGTACATTGTCGCTACCGTTCATGTGAGAAAAGACGTAGCATCATACATGGTTAAGGTTTGGACTGGCTGAAGTAAATCAAGAGATTTTGTAAGAAAGTTGATTTATTTTTATGAAACAGTGGAACGTAAGGTCAAAATCACTACACGTATTGCAAAAATATGATAGGGCCTATTATTTCCCATTCAAGTTTCATTTTTGTTTAAAATGTTACAGAGTTGGTCGTCAAATCAGACAATTTATAGCTTCACGGCGGCTATCCTGGTGCACCCTTTTCTCCAGACAGTAGCGATAATCTACTGTTTGAAAGTGCACGTTACTGCTCTGTCCATGTATAGGAAGTCCGTCGTTCCGACACTTCAATGTCCTGACGTTTTTACATTTAGCCAATTCCGGGCAGCCGAGTCTCTTAAGTATGTACGGTGACTGCCTTACATACCATTGCATACATTACACCACAAACCTCGTCATGAATTGTGTTTGAAAATAAAAAATTTGTCGGTTTTGAACGAAAAAATAGAACATAGTGGTGTCGGAACAAATGCGTTTGGGACGATAATAGAGAGTAGTGCGAATCTATTACTCCTTTGCGCAGCACGAATTGCCTCCAGTAGACAAAATGTGTGCAAACAGAGACCAAAACACTGTTTAGCATCTTGAAAGGGTATACAGTGTAGCTATTGTGCATAGTTGTCTTCATATCGATTTACAAGAGTGAGAGTAAAGTCCTACTCAATATGAGTCAACCGCTTCTTTTATATCCCTTTCAACTTGGCCTTGGTCCATCTTTTGTCTTGCTACAGTTCACAGGGGCTATGCAAAGCTGTCCCGGACTGCTATTTCCGAAAATTAGGATAAGCAGCCTAAAGCTTTTTAAGTGGCCCCGATACCCATTGTTGTGAACAACTGGAACCCATGAAACAGAGCTGAGTACAGATTAACATATCAATAACTTCCGAATTTCAGACACATGTGTTCAGTCTGTGAGAAGTTGCCCATTGACTTAACCTTTTGTACACCGCTTTTTGATGATTAAATACAGAATGCCCTCCAACCAGGGAGGTGTTATTAGATGGAGATCCATCGAATCTTTCATTTATGCAGTCAATGTCACATGCCCTTTGATAATTTAATTCTTAGGCCAACCCCATGTTCTGTTTATTTTTCATCCCCCAACCATGTCAGAATATTTGCATTCCTTTACTGTACTGCGTTGTAGTTTCGTTAATGATCTGTTGCTACTATCCCGCTTTTAATAACGAACCCCATGTACAGCAAACATGATAATCTTAGCAGTTCGGGGCAGCAAAACAATAACCCAGTTAACGTATCCTATGGTTCCTTTCCGATATAAATATCCCCGTATATTTTTAGCAGTTCTTGCCCAAAACTTACGTCTTGTTCAAAAAGAATCTGAAACTGAAATTCACGTAAGTATGATCCCCGAAAAAAATCCACGCACGTAGATATTTGTGCCGCAGATTCTTGGTGAATTCTAGCACGGGGCTCGCCCGACTGCGCTAGTCGGTAATATGAGCATGGGAAGTGCGATCGTCGTAACACAAACTCAATGGGAAATGCCGTCTCGAGATCGAGTATTTTCACACACTAAATCACATAGGCGAAGGTGCGAGTTGTGATTGGCTGGTTAGAATTAACGCAATTGAGCCAATCACGATGCAGGGTTCAATTTAAATTTTGAAATGGATCGTATGCTTATGATGTCACCGAGAAAAATACGATGCCTTGTTTGGCGGTAAAAACGGACAAGCACGCAAATCTACTGCATTGGTGGGCCAAGAAGTGTGCCGCATGAGACCACGTGCTTCACTGTTTTCGTTTGCAATGACGTCATATGACAACATCGCATAAGTCCTACTGTAAATAAAAGCACGGAAGGAATTCTGGGAATGGCTTAATTTATGCAAGATAATAACCACGGAACTTCACAAGATTCTAGGTGCTACGTGTACAAAACATGCACAGATAAGGGAGATGAAAAAGCGGCCGAACACTGCAGCTCCGTAGTCTGCACAATGTGTTTTTGAGCAAAACAGTTTGCACAGCAACTTACCCAACGCTTTCTGCGAGACTGCAAGGAAATAAACCTTGATTGCAACTTTAAATTTAATTCCAGGTTATAATACAGGGTTATAGCGGTAAATATCAAACGATCATTCCCATGGCAGGGGTAAAATTTATACATTTGTGATTATCATTTCATCCCGTTTTGGCGAGAAGATGAAGGATCGAGTATTTACGGGAATTAATCACACCAAGAGCATCTGTTCACTACATACAGTACAATGAATGTTACGTGGCCAGCTTCTGCATGGCGCGAAAGAAAATTATTCAGACCGGTCGTCTGGAAAGAGAAGAAATCTGGAATAAACTTGGAGGAAGAAACAACACAAGTAGTGACATAGTGGAAACTTTATTTCGTTCAAAAGTCGAAACATGTTGAATCTTAAAAACCCCAGTAATTCATGCACAAACAAATCAAAGTACGTAGGTTTTGTGCGCTACTTCAAAATGCATGCTTGAATTTCATAACGTCGGGACTCGATCAGGATCAAACAAATTCCCTTACGCTTATCGGCAGCTATCGCATTCAGTCTGTTTCCCTCCAAGCCTGAGAGACTTCTTTCAAAAATATTTTGCAGACACTGACTTCAACATTCCTTTATAGTTATAAGTGCAAATTACCTGTTTTGGCAAGATATTCGAACACATTCATGATCTTGAAATACACCTTCCATACTAAGCCCACGTACGGTACGCACTATCGTATTCTCCGCACCGTCGTGCATTGTTGCAAATATCGATTGATACCCAAGTCGGAGAGTATGAATAGCAACTTTCTGGCCTGAATTTTCGCCCTTGTGTGGGAGCAAACCGTTAGACAGATTATCACAGCGGCAATGCTTTGTTATACGCGGTGCACTTTTGTGTATTTTTTAATCGCCTGTTGCCAGTGGACACTATTCATATACCCTCCGAGCTGCTATTGTTCGCCAGTCATAAACTACTCGGTTTGAACGGCGGCCAAGTTGCAAGTGATTACCTGATTCATGCGCGGTTGCGGCGTAACATATATCCTAGACAGCACTGTATAACCAAAAGTTATTAAGTAGAACTTTACAAAAATATTTCCATAAAAGACTGATTCATCAAGCTTTCTTCCGGTCGAGTTATCGCTATCAAAACTAAATCAAAGTGCTTCATGATTGAATTTACGAATGCATCCCGCAGCAATCCGTTGTACAGTAACACTATACTGTTCTTCAGTACATAGAGCAATACAACAAAGCAAGTGAGTTGATCAGTTGAACTGAACACACGAGCCAATGATTTAAGTGGGATTTACTGTGTGTTCAGTCCCATTGCTTCAATGTGTTACAGTAATTTCTTAAAGTACGTTCGTTGCGTTTGTACGAAAGTTTTTCTTCCACAGACATAGACAGTGAGCGTTATGGAACAGTCCCATTGAATCACTGTGTTAAAATCAGAAATCATCGATGCAATGTTCATGTCAGAGCTTGCAATGCTATGATTCTTTGTCTGCTTACAACGAATTTCGCACTTGTATAACGTTGTGTGCTATCGTAATCAAAGTGAATTTTATCAATCAATGCATGGTATCTATTCTCAATACACCATGTGAAAGCATTTGCTGATGAGCAGCGATTGTTTGGGGGTTGCGCAGAATGTCAAAAGAAAGCAAGGGCCCTGTTAGTGTGGAAGGTACTAGTTCTGCGAAAGTAACATTAAACGGCACTTTCCGAAATTCTTAGGAGGATTTGTGACTGAAATAGTGCAAAACGATTATCAAGTGAATGTTCCCTGTTTGTATTGCAATCCTTAGAGACATGGCGCATTTATCAAATGGGTTTTTGTTTCATTTAAGTATCATTCTACTTCAATGCTTTATTTTTGAGAAAAGATTTTCACCTCAAAGTTGACTAATCGTGTCACAATGTGAAGGCGCGGCGAAGCTAGCGCTGGCAGGGATCGTTCTGAGATTGCGTAGAATGTCGATAGAAAGCAAGTTCCTTTTTAGTGTGGATGGTGCTCATTCTGCGAAAGTAATGTTAAACGGCAATTTCCGAAATTCTTAGGGGGGGATTTGTGACTGAAATGGTGCGAAATGATTATCAAGTGACTATTCCCTGTTTATATTACTGTATAATGCTTAGAGACACGGGGCATTTATCAAATGGACGTTTGTTACATTTTAGTATCATTCTAATTTAAATGCTATAATTTTGAGAAAAGATTTTCCTCTTACTGTACAGTTGAGTACCGAGTCTCCACGATACTTCGGTACCTGTAGGTTGGTGGTACCGTACCGTACCGGTACCGGTACGTACCGGTACTTACGGAAATACCGGTATACCGTGAAATCTTATTTCTGCCCATTACTTTCTGCCCCTAAAAATTTTGGGGCAGAAAGTAATGGTTGAATATGTGCAAACAGTAACTTTTTCTTTTAAATTTCAAATCCAAATACAAGACAACAATGAGATTTGGGGCCACACCGGAGAGGACATTTGCCATGCGCGAAAGAATCACACTCAGGTGAAGGTGTTTCAAATTATGTGCCACACCTATTGCTGCAATTGTAGGCCTAAGCGTAGGCCTATGCCAACTGTTGTAATTTTCCCTGTAGCAGCCGGGTACGCCATACACCAAATTTGTTAGCGTACATTTCCGTACGCCAAAGGTCTTTCTGTGAAAGGCCCTACTTTCCAGTATGGATTTGGGGGCAGACCTAAAACATTTTCTACATCCTCATCTAAAAGAAAAAGAATAAGTTGCATGATCTTTTCATTAACGTCAAGTATAGCTAGGCTAGGCCTAGTCACCCACCTCTAAATTTTTACATAGGCCTAGGGCCTAGGCCTAGCCTATAGCCTAGGCTATTGGCCTCGCTACAATCCTGAACAAAAATGATGGGACATTTTTGCCCAAATGTAGCAACACGTATGCACAGACATGGTTTTCCAAAATCCCCTCCCCCCTAGTTTGATGTTGTTCTCAACAAAATATTCTCAAAATTTCAAAAATTGCCACATTGAACGGGGAGTGGGGGACTGCCCCATGTATTTTTGTCCAGGATTGTAGGCTAATTAAGTTGTCTCTATTGCCAGGCTTATGCTGAATGTGTTTACAATTGTTCACAGCACAGTACGTACTGAGTGAGGACTAGTCACCTACCGTATTTACTCTATTAAACGCCCCCTCTCTAATAAACGCCCCCCAACTTTTTCGTCACATTGCATAAAGTGAAATTGTTAATTCCAAAGACAATATGGTAAAAGGAAAATGAAATTGTCCTGCCTTGAAGCCACGAAATCTAGGATCCTAAAGTCCCATACTGTATCCTGAAGTAAAAGGCATGTTTCTGCAACTAATTTCTGTTGATATCCGTCACGCTATCACATACCGCGAACCTATACTGCTTCGTTTGCGGTTCGAAAGTGGTACTGTACATACCGTAGGTATACAAATATTCGCTAGCCTATCCGAACAGCCTAACATAAAAATCCAAATTCAACACAGGAAAACTGTTTAACAGTGAAATGCTATGAATGCGTATGTACTGCTAATGGTACTACTCACGGTAACTATTATGCAATTAACGTATGTACGTGCGTATAGCTGGCCGGTCAGTATAGGCCTAGGGCCTCCGTGAGGCCTGGCTGTATACTGTGCACAGCATGCATGCATGCATATGCCACAGGCACGAAAAAAAGTCACTTCTGTGTGTAGGTTACATATTAAGATGTTGGCGAAAGTTGATCACACTTGCAAAGTTCAGAGTGCTGTTCGTGGCTACCATATTTAGGCCTAGGCCTATAGGGAAGTTTGGTTACCGATCATTGGGGAGGAGCTCACAGCTGATTGTGAAGCTGACAACCAAATGGACAAATATGCCATATGTAGCAGTTTATCAGAAGTCACATAAATTTGACTCTAATAAACGCCCCCCTTAACGAAAATTTCACGCCCCCGGGGCGTTTAATAGAGTAAATACGGTAAGCCTAGGCTAGGCCGCGACGTTGGCCCCACGTTTGTCAAATGCGAAGCTTGTCTTTAGTACTGTAACTTAGTGTTTAGCTCTTACTAGGCTAGTCTAATTACTAATTAAATATACCGTCTATAATCACACACTGGGTTGTACGTTGCCTCGTTGGTGCTAGACGTAAACAGGTTGCTCAGTTTCGCTTTATAGTAATTTTACTAATTAGCATAACATTGGACTAGGAGAAGGCCATCGCATTGTTGAACTGTTCCTGGCACAGACTGAATTTAACTGAAACTTCGTAACCTAATACGTTGAAACACTACACTAACATTAACAATAACACCTTGGGCCTAGCGTTAACCTAGTAACAAGTGTGTACCATTGTAGTTACACACAGGAACTACAGGACGAAAGTTCGCGCGAAATCATAGAGCAGGATATAGGAACTAGAGTACGGACTCCCAATGGCGCGTACGTAAATCGTCTGTGATTGCATGGAGACACGGCATCCACGTTCACTCTGGGCATGACTTGGGCAAAAGTCACGCGGGGAGCGATCATGTGTGTACGAACTGTATGGCAGAAATCGATTCGGCCAATTCCTGCGACTTATTTGTCCTTGTAAAGTGTGTATTTCATCCTAAAAAGTGGCATAAGCTGTTCGCTTTGACGCGTAAAGATATTTTCAAACTTTTCACGTCAACAGAAATGGTCGGCAAGGGGCTGAATTTGCTTTTCAGTGATAAAAAGAGTAACGTTCGAGGAACGCACTCATGCAGGCAAGGACAACTCGCCCTTGTAAGATAGACAAAACGGCCTCACAGTTCCCAGTGCTTTTGTAAAGTCGGACAACTCGGCACCTACTAAAAGCATATAGCCCTTCATATACAGACAATTCGGCGTCTTAATGAAGCTGGCTACTCAGACAGCTCGGCACCCCATGAAACTCCGAACAGAGGAGACAACTCGTCCCCAAATGAAGTTGCAAATGTAGGCCTATCCTAACATTCCAACATTTTTCTCAAGTTTGATTTTACATATTTTCTGTGGAGATCGAAAAATGGTCATTAAAGAGGAAGGCATATCCTTCTACTAAACTGAATACCGGGGTCACTGGGTGGGGAGGGGTTTTTATCATTTTTTTTTTCTTTTTCATTCTCAAATTAAAAACTATGCCTAGTAAAGTAGTATAGACTGGGCAGCACAAGTGGCATGACGTGATTGATTTTATTATTTTTAGTAGCTGGTCAGCTGTTAGTCATATGTTGTAAGTGGTTGACTGAAATGATGAACCAGAATATTTTTGCCAATTGAATCAGTCAGCTTGATATACAGGGGGTAAAAACACCTTCTATGGCTGACTAAAAGTTCGCATGAGAGCTAGTGACTCACTCAGTCTTGTGAATTAGGGACAGCTAATAAAATACTGTAACTATGGATGCCAAACTGAAAAGAGAAGGCTTGAACAGACATTCTATCTTTACTACATTGTTTTATTTTTGTATCCTTTTTCTTCCTTTTTCACATACAGATGTTTTAATTTACAGCTGTAAGGAATAATGATGTAGTAGGGCTACATATGCAATTTCTTTCTAATCATTTGAAAAGGAGTGCAACATTTGGGAAAGGGAAAACTGGCAATAGCCACAGTGCACCTTTGAATTTTTTTGAAATGTCACTCCACAATTTCCCACTGTACATTCCAAGGTGTAGGCTGCAATGTGGTACCATGATATGCAAACTACAGCCTAACTAAAGCCAAACTTAAGCCTATTATATGTGCCTCTTGTATAAAATACTTCTCAGCTTGTCATAATGGCAACAGCTTGCAGAAACCATGTGTTGTAATCGAGTCACTAAATCTAGTGACTCAAGTCACCAGTTTTCAAACTAAGTTAAGTGGCTCTACTTGAGTCATTGACTCAAATCACTGTACTATTCCAATGCGGAAATAACTCCTGAATTCTGTCGAGTCACTATCATTTTGAGAGGAAGTGACATGAGTCGTGATTTGTTACACCACTGGCAGAAACTAGAAGCACTAGTTTACAAGCATGCATGACTTGAGTAAAAAGCAAAACATGAATAGGCCTACATGTATACATTTGTCTGAGCTACTTCTTCTTCAAACAATGTTAAATAGGGTCTGTTCTACCAACCAAATAGTCCAATCACAGTCACATGTTACAGTATAGTACTTTTCTAATTTCTCTGGGCACTTGGAAGTCTGTAAAACTGTTTTCAAGTATAATAAAGAATGCAGTCTTTCACCAGCAGCTGACATTATTGCTTCCCATAATTTTGCTTTGGCTTAATTTATGTCTCCCTCATTGCAACTGTCTAAACTCCAGTAATTGCAAGGTATGGTGATCCAGAATTAACAGTTTCTTTCAAAATATTCAAGGTGTACATGATGATAATTATAAGTCAGTTGACACTTTGTAGGTTAAGTGAACCTGGACTTAAAAGATGACAACCAAGCAGTTCCAATTCTCTTAACCTTCTTCATTATGCCCCTTGATCCCTCCTCTGCCTAAAATTCATCCTCATCCAGACACAATCTCAGTCTGTTACTTCAGGGTGATCATACTTGATCCCAGTGTGTAGTCAAACATTCTCAGTACTGCAGTGTGTATGAGTTCTGTACTCTGCACTTTTTGAACTTGCTTTCAGTCAAAGAGTAGAGCCAATTGGGAATTTCTGTGGATGTGGACTAACTACAAAAATTATAGTTTGGGGTGAGAGAATCAAGCTTTAAATGTCTTTGTTCACTTCATTATCTGCTTGTGTGGCAGATGCCTTCAGACATGTCCACATCCAGCGTAAAGTACAGGAAACAGTTCATGGCCAGCAGCACTATGAATCTGACATCCCTTGGGTTTCTCCCTGCAAGTGCAAGAAAAAATGAAACCATCAGTTTCTGTTTGGGGTGAAGATTAATATTATGTATTAAAACCAAATGCAACCCGTACGTGTAGCTCGATCATAGTACACATATAGTAGCCTACAACTTAAGACTGGCATCAGGTATTCAATGTTTTTTTTTTCTCCTTCTTTTAAATGTTGGTAAAAGTAAGTTAAACTGCATCAAGGAATCAAACACTAACATATTTCACCATTTCCCCAAATAATGTACCTTTCCAGTGCAACAGAATCAAGCTTGATTAGCCTGGCCCCTGTAGGCATAATAGCCTAACGTTACACATGTACAAAAATTTGAGGCATCGGACCTTAGTCAGTTACAAATTTGGCTCCAAAAATTTGTCTCAAACATACTTAAAAGGTTAAAAGTTTTAAAGAAAGTGGCAAAGTATGGTTAAAATTACTGCAACCCTCACCCTAGCAGACCAAAATTGCATGCCAGGTCTTTTTAACTAAGGCCCTATATACTGTTTACAGCCTACTAAATAATAACATGCCCTGTAGGCCATTTTTGCCCCATCTGACCTAAATTCCTAGCCCCACCAGTGTAAAAAGACCTCTTGTTTATATAACATCTCACTGCATCGTGAAAAGGCTCCATGCACAAAGTTTACAGAAGGAGAGTGGATTATTTAGATTCAGAAACTATCCAGTAACGTTAGGCGTAATATACTGTATACTACGTATACAGGCCTATTGCATACTAACTTTGTTACAGGAACGTGTTCGCACTAGGTGAAGAAAAATGCGTCTTTTTCAACTTAAACAAGAATAAAATACGAAACCATCAAAAGAAACTTACAATTTATGAGAGATACTACATTCTCCTCTTTTTCTGATAGAAGTAGATGATTTTAGAAATCAAATTTTTGGACGTTCATGTGCATGTGATTTGTATGACTCTCTATGTAAGCGATCCATCTGTTGCCCAGATAGAATATGGGTACTGAGTACCCATACGATCACAGCTGTTTTGGGGAGTCCGCCCTCCAGTTCCTATATCCTGCTCTATGCGCGAAATCGACTTCATGATAACCAGCATAGCCAACTTGCAGGTTCGTTAATCAGTTGGCTTCAGCTGACAGCAGAATGTTATGTGAATAGGGTATATCTTGCTACGCAGAGCACAGAAGTGTTGGAAGTCAAAGTACAAGTGCGACATCTATTTTAACATTCTCTCTGGCAAGTCAACCTATCCTACTAAGGTCAGTCGCTGCTTCTTTCTTGACGGACAGCTTACAAGGCTGAGGGACGAAATAACCAAGAAAACACGAAATTACGTTTGAAACAGTCTCAAATACAGTGGCGTAGGAAGCAATATGAAAGTAGGCGGGGGGTACAAGTTTGTACCATGCACCACATCCTATCCCATTGACCGAAAGGAGCACGCCGAAAAGTTGGATCCTTTTACATATTTGTAAATAAGAGCTTGTATTGCAAAAAATAGTTTACATTCAGGGTTACCTGTATAGGATCAATTTGAATATTTGGGGGACTATCGAGCGCGTTTCCTATTGCCATATTTCTGATATTTCGACTGAAGATCATCGCCGGTTGTTACAAAATGTCATCTAAGGAGTGCGTATCAGTGGGTAAGCTACGGGGGGGGGGCTTGGGGCTGGAACCCCCACTGAATCGCCCAGCACACCCGGCCCGCCCCTCTGGCGACCTGGGTATGAAATCATATTCATGCTGGCCGATGATAATATTCAATCACGGCTACCCGGCTACTATGACATAGATACACTTGCATGGGCGTCCAGTGTATAAAATCAGGGGGGGGGGGATTTTTAGGGGGGAAAACCTCCGAGTCACCATGAATTGGCACGAGGCGTGAGAAAATTTCGGCCTGAAATGCCTCCCAGATAGCTGGAAATGACATTTGTAAAGCCTGTTTTTCGCATATAGAAACTTGGAAAACACCTTCTGTACGTTCGGTTTTTTGTTTGATGTTTATCCTTTTTTTCAAATTTTTGATTTTCGGGGGGGGGGGGGGCAAGTGTCCCACCTTGCCCATGCCTGCGGACGCCCATGTAACTTGCGATAGAACCACGCAGTTGCAGGGTATTCTGTCATTGTGCCTCACTCTGAATTTCCGAATAAATTCACGAAGACTGTGACAAGCTTCAATATCTTTGGAATCTGTTGACTTTTTAGTCGTCGGGTTTCTCAGTGGATGGGTAAGTTTCTAGCAGATTTGGAGTGGCTGAAATTGGCTGCCTTGGTGTGGATTAATGTGTGCTCCTAGCATCTGGCCTGTTTCTATCTCCTGTAGGGATTTCAATTCCTGGGGATGCACAAATTGCATGGTTCCAAAATCACACTAGTCAAATGTGGTTGGAAGGAATTTGCACCTTGCACGGCCATTGCTGCCAGTAATTTGGCCAGTGCAACTATCAAACCCATGTTGGATCAAATGAAGCAGTTTCAAGGGTCACAACCTTAGCCTACCACTATCACCTCACAGGACCTCACTCAGCTCTTGGGTGGAGTGGAAATACCCAGTGGCGTACGAGAGGAGGCAGGGGAAGACTGTCCTAAATTTCCGCAAAATCTAAATTCGGGGAGGAATTTGGAAAATATTCGGACACTCCTTTAATTTTGACTAAAAAATGGGGATGGTTTTTCAGAAAATTCCTTAATGTGGCCGAAATCTGAAAAAGATATGCCCGAAAAAAGGAACTTAGTCGTAGAAGAATTTTCATGAAAAAAATTAAGTCAAGATTCCAAAAATTTGTTTCACCATCGGGTACAATACCCGAAATGACCGATTATTTTAATAGCTTCAAATTTTTGCCGAAACAGAAAACGCTAAATTTAAAGAAAAATTTTCATGGAAAATAACAAAGATCTGCGACACATTTGGGCAGAATATGAACAAAAGGTTTTCATCATCCCCACGTTATACCGTAGACTTGCAAAAATTGCCCCAAATGGTCAAATATTCGGACAAAGTTTAGAAAATACTAGAACGTTTTCAATTGCCAAATTAATTCAATGGACAGACAGGAGGCCATTCTGGTACCCAAAAGTTTGCCTTCTATCCTGCTCGAGAGCCAGATACATGCAATGGTTATGAAAATCGGGTAATTTGTTTTTCGATACTATAGTGATGCAGTGTGAGAATATCTTCCCATAAGTCTGCTTTAAATTCATTTAAACACACCTTGAAATGTTCCTATTTTTCAAAGGTGAAATCACATACAGTCGGAAGTTCGGGCAGTCGCTTAGACATATTGAATTTAGCAAGAGTCGCAATAGAGTAAAATTCATTAGCGTGTTTTCAATTCCGTTTGTAGTCCCCCCTCCCCCCCCCCCCCCTTCCTTCCTAGCAGAATTTTAGTTTCAAGTGAACATTTTTTGCAAACGGAACCTCGAAATAGCGAGTGCTGAAACCCCCTATAACCATAGGAAATGACACTTTTGACTGTCTGAAGGGTCAGAAGTTTCAAAACTTCCTGCAAGTTTCGTCCCAACTTATGGTGGTGCTCCACTTAGACCGCTTCATAGCAGAATTTAATATTGAAGTTAACATTTTGTGCAAAAGAAAACTCAAAACAGGGACTGCTTTGATCCCCCTATAAGTCCGGGAAATGCCATTTCAACTGTCTGCGGACTCGGATATTTCAAAATTTTCCGTTCGCTTCGCCCCAACCAATGTTGGATCTCCGCTTAGTCTTTCTGACTGAATTTTAGTTTGAGAGAACGTTTATCTGCAATTGAAACTTAAAATAGCGACTGCTTGGACCAACTTTTTTAATCCTGGAAAATCATCAATTCGAATGTCTGAGAGGTACGAACTTTCTGGACGCTCCGCGCCAACCTGTGGTGGCTCTCCGCTTTGACCGTCTTACGGGCAAAATTACATTTTTCGGGCAAAAATCTTCTGCCCCAAACTGAAATGCTCCCCAACACCTATGGAAATGCCTTACTCATGCGTGCACTGGAACAGCTGCTTGCAACATACCGCAGGAGACTGGATTTGCAATCCTAGGATACATAGTCCAGTGGTGTAATGAACTAAACTAATCAGTATCTCAAAAGTGTGTTTAAATCTGAGGAAAATCTCAAATTTTTCTCACTAGAATTAAAGACAAATGCCGTTTCCAGCCATTTGGGAGGCGTTTATATCCAAAATTTTTTCTGTATGCTCTACTTCCACTGATGGTGGCGCTAAGCTTAGTTAGTTAGTTAGATATTTACGGCCCAGTTTCCAACCTATTGGTTCAAGACTCAAGCCCCCTACAAAAGTATCCATCCCCCATAGCCCTCTTTCCCCCCCCCCCCCCCCACGAAAACGAAAAAAATCCTAGCTATGCCACTGGTGCGGATTGAGGCTTTCAGAGACATTCAAAGATCTCCCGAACTTTGCTGCCTTTTTTAGACAAGATATTTAAAAATTAAAAACCTATATTTGAAGAGATTTGGGGAAACTGAACTGTAGCGGCTCGGAAAAGTAAACCACTGACTGCTTTATGAGCGACAACTTACTGCATCAAGGGTTGCAATTTAGGGCGCGCCAAGCGCGCGGAAAATTTTGCCTCTTTAAAACTAATAATTACAAATATGGAGTTTTTATTACAAAGAATTCGGAATTTTATGAAGGAAAAGTTGGGAAAAAACTACACTGTATTTGACTAGTGTTTCAAATGGCAAATTACGAATGTTTCACGTCCCCATATTTGCGGTATTAAAAAGTATTTTTAATAAAGCCTTAGCTTAGTCATATTCGAGCAGTTGCGTCGACAGACTTGTTGTACTGTTAGACACCACTACTGGCGCCGAGGTTTTGACCCTGGAGCTAGCCTGCGTAACGCCTATGTGGCTGCCTCCATTTAGGCTGCCGCCCCTCAGCTCGTACTGTCGTAGCGACTGAGCTGAACGAAAAGACTTCGTCCGCTCCGCCGGCTACCCTGGAGCTGGTTCAGGGCCAAATCCCAGTGGACTCCTCGGTGAAGCCCGTCGGGAAGCTCAGTCCTGTTTTACGGAATTTGTGTGATATGAAAGTCGTAATGTAACAGTAATTTTATTCACTAAGCCATGGTCTTAAAATTAGGTAACTCATAAACAGTAACGTTTAATTGGAGTAACAAAACTACTTACAGGAGCGGGTACGACAGAATTTGAAAAGAGCCGGGGAAGATGAATTGCAGAGAAAACAGTTCATGTGATTCTCTTAAAGGGGAAATTAAAGCAAAGATTTCATTTTCACGACTGGATATGCACTTCTCGAGATATCAGCATGAAAAGTAGTTACCGTACTAGATTTATGGTCAAACTTGTGAATTTGTACAGTAGTGGTTATATCACCAACTCACATTGATAAGGGACCTACCTCCTGATAAGGAACGTAGGTATTGCAAACTTTCCATGTTTCCATGCATTCATATTCTGTTAAGTGATAACATGAAATTGTTGAGGAGAAAGTTGGATGTAAAACAAAAGAATGTTCATTTATGAAGAAAGATGTGCTACGTGCTTGCTTCAAGTACACTTTTTGCTGAAAATGTGACATTTAACTTTGCTTTCTCATATCCTGAAATCACATATTGGATCTCCATGCAAATTTAAAGAGAATTCTCAGAACAATTAAGAACCAATCTAACACATTCCTAATTTGATTTGACCTTACTGACATTCTTAAGGGAACGTACTGATCCTGCCTGAAAAGCTGAATGGCTGCCTGCAAAACTGATGGAGCTTCACCATAAATTGACGCAACCTGAAAGTTTTGTAAAACGCAACCCTCAAATATCAGCCGAAATGGCATATTTTCCATTGTGGTTTGAAAGATTATTTTCCTTTGAGGAACACAGAAATGGTTGTATTTTCTTGTCCGAAGAAGATAATCAAATCATACGAAAAGTGGTAATAGTCACATTTCGACTACAGAATACGTATATTTTCCTAAACCTCGGGCTGATAGGGGGCACACAGGGAGACAAGGTTTTCCGGAAAGGACATTTCTCCCTCCCCCTCCCCTTGGCAACTCCACGTACTTCACTGCAGACAATATCAGGTCACCAACGTACGCATATCACTTACACGACAGGCAAAATACAATGAACGCAAAATGAGCTACCAGAACTAAACAGAAAGATAAAAAAGGAAAGAAAAACGCGTTTAGTGCTCAAACGATGTATTGGGCACTAAAATCAGGGGCTAACGTACATCGACTGTTCATTCCGAGCATTTGCAGACAATGCAATATCTTTCTGCGCATGTCTCAAGGATACATCATGGATACCAAGGATCCAGATCCACTGATACTGCCTGTATATGGCAAAATGGGGGGTCTTAATGGTTACAAACCAAAGAAAGAACTATAGAGGCGAACTGGAGAAAACATTATCAGAGAAAATGTTATAACTGGTCTGTCTAGACATGAATAGATTAAACTGAACTTTTATTCTGTAGAAGGCTTGGGGATCGAAACAAAAGGAAAAGTTTTTTTTTTCAATGAATTCTTACGACAGATGGAATTTACAGCAAGTTTACAAGATTTCCATTGGAACAAAGATAATGAATGTAATTATTATGCTGATTGGGGAAGTGATATATACTTTAGTTGTTTCTCCTCCAATGCAAGAGATGTTGCGGTTCTGATTTCCAAGAAATGAACATTTAAGCTTTTCCGCGTAATTTGTCTGTTTATGGTCAGTATGGTAATAACATTTTTTTAATCAATTAAGGAAATAGGAGGCTATAAAGATAATCTTGTTACTATTTGAGGCAAAATTCAGGTTCCCCTGCTTAATTTCTGAAAAAAAAATGTGTTTCGGGAGACCCTGAGTATTGATTCGGATTGTAATATTTTATGTAGTGATTGGAATGTAGTACAGGATTTTGGTTAAAACTGGGACAAGTATGAGAAGATGAATGGTTGCCGGACAACTCCCACTCGGACAACTGGCACCCGGACAACTCTCAACGGACGATTCGCACCGGACAATTCGCACCCGGACAATTCCCATTCCGGACAACTCGCACCCGGACAATTCCCACCCGGACAATTGCCAACCCGGACAATTCGCACCCGGACAACTCTCTCCCGTACAATTGCCAACCCGGACAATTCCCATTCCGGACAACTCCCACCCGGACAATTGCCAACCCGGACAATTGGCAACTCGGATAACTCGCACCCGGACAACACGCACCCGGACAATTGCCAACTAGGACAGTTCCCATTCCGGACAACTCCCACCCGGACAATTGCCAACCCAGACATGTCCCACCGGACAATGAACATGCATACAATATATGACCCTGATGATTGGCCAACCGGTCCGTTGTTACCCTAGCAGTTATCACAGTTACCGTATATGTAGAGCGGTAAAATGTGAATGAAAAAATACCGGTCAACACATAATTTGAGTAGGATATTTCAATGAAAAAAGCGGATTCAGAATTTACCGAAGTGGTGGTAAGTAACGATAAGAAATCTAGGATGCACTGTGAGTGGTCAAGCAGAGTTTGCACACATTCGGTGAAACGCCTCGGCGAACCAACGGTAAGGGTACGAGAGAATCCTTGCTATTTAAGGGGATAAGATATATTTCATATTTTAAAAACAGAAAACAGCCCCCATCAACTCCCTTAAATGCAATTTTGTTCAATGGTGCATTAAATGTGAAGTTAACGGGCTAATACGGGTCCGAACATTCTAGCCCTTTCAAAGTACTGGCTTCCTCATTAGCCGAGTGCAGTACATTAAAGTACAGTGACTAGTTCACATGCCCTTTTTTCCCTTCTGATGGATGAGAGATGTTCTTCACCCTTCGCCGAGTTACAAATGTTCAAGAACGACGGGAGACCCTGTTAGAGGGCCGGTGAACAGCTTCCTGTAAGGGGTAGATGCGCACTGTTTAACAAGGTGTTTTTTGATTGGCCTTTGTCATTGTATTGTATCGATTGTATTCTATGTTCGGGTTAGGGATTAGGTTAGTGATTAGGGTTATCGTTAAACAGTTAGGTAATTTCTTGTTTGACAGTACACATCGGCCTCCTGAAAGATGGTACTCAAACTTAGTTGCACTCAACGTGTAGTTTATCTATACCACGCTTTTGGCGGGCATTTTCACCAGGTCACATTTACTTGTTTTTCACTATACTCTTCCCCCGAATGACTACGCAAAAGTAATAAAGGAGAAAAAAAATCAGGTGCCCAACACTAAACGGTGCCCCTAGATGAAAGGTTAGATGTTGAGGTTTCAAACTCCAGCTACCAAAACCAAACCAAACAGAAGGCTGAGATTGTCAATGCAATATTATTGCGGAATATAAATGCATGGTTAAAATCTCTTTGTTGGAATATCTAGCGAAATGAGCACTAGAACTGACAAAAAAGTATCGCAAAAGAGAGTGTGCATCTTCTCTCGCTAAGCTCTTGTCCCATTTTATAATGACACCCACCGGAAAAGCCACTTTATGGCTTACAAAAGTTGGAAAAACAGCTGTTGTTTTATACAGGTGAATTAAGATGATAAAAAAAAATTCGAAAATGTTTGGGGATGGGGACCATTTCCTCCGCTGCATGTGAGTTAAGGCATTAGTGGTTACAGTGATGTAATATAGATTTTATTTCGAATTTCGACTGTGGCCCATATAACGTTTTTAATTTTTCGCTTATGAAGGACATATTCTTCAATAAGCACTCCAAATTATACCAACAAAAGCCAAATTTCTTACAAAAGTTTTAATTTTTACTTCAAATAAACTCCAGAATTTTAAGTATTTGTGAAAAAAAAAAGCCCCAAATTTCCTCAAATTCTGCCAAGTCATGTTCCACCGGGACATCACATCGGTTTATTCGGGGCCTTCAAATTCTGCCCCCCCCCCCGTCGGGGAGCTTGGCCCCCCTGTCGGGCAAATCCTGGCGCCACCCCTGGTTGTAAACTACAAGACCATTTATCCCAGAATTATATGCTTTCCTACTTAAATCAGCGAAGGGGATTCTGACTTTTATAGAATAATTGCCTATGCTTCTGACATTTGTATAAAGTCTCAAGATAAATGGCATGAAAAACTCCGTTGTAATAACCTAAAGTGGAATTTAATTTACAAATTACCTTTTACTCTGAATTTGGAAAGCAAATTTTCTTGGTTTCAATACAGAGTAAATAAGGATTTTGGCAATCAACTGCTACTTAAAAAAATGAACATTTTGGATCATGATTCGTGTACTTTCTGCTCAAAAGAAAAAGAAACGATTAGTCATATTATGTTTTTTGAGAAAAGGTACAGCCAATGTGGGAAAATTTAGGAATTTTGTTTATAATAGCACCAATGATATTTTGTTTGTTAATCCTGTAACCTTTTTTTGGTATAACGTATCACCAATATGGTACTGAAACTATACACACTTTGTTGATCTGGTTTAAATTTTATATTGATAGATTTAAATACAAAATGATGCCTTAAATTTCCTAAGTTTTAAGAATTATGCTAAGAACCTGCTTTCAGTTTTGCATTACAATGATTGCGTTAGGCTAAAACGTGAGAACTTCTTAATTCGATGGCGGCCATGGCTTCTTGGTTTACAGCTTGATTTCAGTATTGTTTAGTATTATAAGCTGTCATATTTTAATGGGCTGCTTTAATTATCACTATTTTGTCTGTTCTTAAATATTGTTGAGTTTCTTTGGATAATGCTTTTTGTACGACTTGTATTAATTGCTCCTGTTGCTGATTGAGAAGAATAAAAAAAAAAGAAAACAAATCCCCAAACAGTACGAACCTACCCGTCATTTATCATGCAAAGGGTGTAAAGTGTAAAATCACTAATAGCCGAGAGTTCGGGAAGTCATGTAGACAATTTCATCAATTTCGAGGATCTTGAATTTAGCCAAGAGCCACAATAGAGGAACATTAGCATCTTTTCAATGTCAATATATAGCTTTCCCCCAAAAGATTCAAGACCATTCCATCTAATGGTAGTGGTATATTTTATGGGGTAATTTTCTGATCACTTGGCTCGTTGACACAATTTTACCCATCTGATAGGGGTCATGATTTGTCAAATTTTCTGTACACTCCGCGCCAACGAATGGTAATGCTCCGCTTAGATGTTATTTCGGGTAAAACTGAGCTTCTCGGGCAAGAAAAACTAAAACCTGAAATGCTCCCGTACGCCTATGCCGATCGCTGATGCTCTTTTATTTTGATATCTAGAAGTATGCATATTTAGAAAAAAATTGTAAAATACTCCAAAAAGGGTGTACGTGGCATTGAATTCCATGAAAAGAAATGCCCACAACAAAGTAGTTTTATCCCCATTAACCAATACAATTCAACTTTCAAAAATTTTCCTGTCATAGTCGGAAATCTTGCACCCTTCCTCCAACCCGGTGATCACTCAACATAAATACTTCCCTCTCCCCCTCCAGAGAAAACGTGCGTGCGCCACCGGTCTCTCCACAGGGAGAAAGGAGGTGAATAGAGATAGACAATAAAGGAAAAAAGAGAGAATGGTGGAAAGAAAGAGAATTGAAAAAAATTGAAAAAAGGGAAAACGACTCTAAGTGCTTACCGTCCCTTCGACTACGGCACTAGCTATTTTCAATAGCTTGATGCAATATTCTGACGGAAAAGGTGTCAATAATGCCCGCAACGAAGGTTTTACCAAAAAGGTCAGCTTCAATCATTGGGTTGAAAAGGGAGACAATTAAAAAAAAACATGAAAACGAGAGGGAGGGGAAAGAAAATGAATAAAAGGGAAAGAGATTATTTTACAGAAACTTCATGACGAGTTCTGTTCCTTTTCTTGAAACCATTGCCGTGAAAGCATGGAAGTACTACCTCGGAGGTAGTACTTCCATGGTGAAAATGACAAGTTAAATAGCCCGGTGCTCGTTTTATCGGATACGCGTAGTCCGATAAAAGTTATTTGTTAATGTGACGTCATGAAATAAATAGTTTACATTTCATTCCCGTGGTCCTCTCATACCGATCATATATTTACAAAATATGGCTAATTTTTGGTTCTTTCCGAAAATGGATGGCGGAGATTACAACAAAAACTAAAAAAAAAAAATCGGATACTAATCCGATCCAATATCGCTGTAGTGTGACTTGCGGCTAGGGAGTTGGAATCTGGAACTAGCTTTAAGGCAGCCTAGGTCCATCTCTACATGGCGTTAAATCCAAAACATCACCCACAAGAGCATTGTGAGGTTCCGAAAATTCTGGAGTGCTAAAAATTATGGTCATTAAAAAAATCGATATTCAAGTGTCCTTGTCTCAGGGTACAACCTAATGAAGTCAAGTTGATCACTTTGAAGGGCGATGACAGTCGCTCCAAAAGTTTGGAACAACATCCAGATTTCCCAGACTTCTTGTTACATCGCCCAAGGTATTCCAGGACTTACAGTTGATGCTGCATGGCAGTGGCGTGGCCGGGGAGGGGGTAGAAGCCCCTCATGACCCAATTTTTCAATGCAAAAAACATGAAAAATAGCGGATTTTTCACTTTTTCCTTAGACTTTACCCTCATTTCGTGCTTCAACCCCCCCCCCCCCCATGACACAATCCTGGCTACGCGCGTGATGCATGGCATGTTCATCGCAAACTGATTAGTTACTTTCCAGTGGCTTACCTACAAGGGCGATTGCCCCATGGCTCTGAAGATTCGGAAATCTACCATTTGTTACACTAGTGAGCTACAGTGTGGTTTTCCAACTTTTAAATTCCGAATTCTCTCCCAAAAAGCTCAATTTTTGCAATTATTTGTTTCTAAAAATGCAAAGTTTTCGCTTCAAGCGCCGAAATTTGCGTTTCCTAATGTAGCCTGTTAATTTCATTAGGTAAACTTTTCCGAGCAGTCTAGAAATGACAATATCACCGGTGACATCGGCATCTACAGTGCTACTTTCATGAATTTTCTTACAGATTCCACAATTTCTCCAATATAAACTTTTGACTTTAAAATGTCATCGGGGCCGGGATATGGTTGGCCACGGTTGACATGAATTCCTTATTTAATGCAGACATTAAATCGATTTATGTCTGCATTCATTCGATGTTAAATCAGCATTTAATAAGTTTTTGTGTTAGCCAGTCAGAACACATTTTTAAATACCGGCATTAAATCGATTAAAGCTGACTTAAATCATTTTATTAGATTAAATGTCGGTATTAAATAAGGAAATATGTCCTTGTGGTCAACCATAGTGGGAGAGCCTCAATTTGTAGGTCCTATAGATAACAGCGTGTAGCAACAACGGTCGTTCGCCGTCGTACAATTTCAGCAGTTGCCAATAAGAAATACAGATTCTTCAGAAATTCCCGAACTTTCCATATTTCTCTATATATAGGAAACCCCAAATCCAAAATTCTCTCCAGAATAAGCTACATATTTTCAAATATTTACTTGAAAAGGAAAAACTGTCCCGCGCGCTTTGCGCGCCGCAAATAGCGTCTCCACGGAAATAGTGTTCACACATAAGTCCGGCGGACTACCTCATCAATCCAAATCTTTGCATTTGCAGTTGAAGTTTCATATTTTACAATTTAAGTAACCCAACTCGAATAAAATGCGAATCAGATTTATGACGCTAGGCCTGCAGCTGTCTGGGATGAAGCGGCGTGTTCTCAAAAGGAACAGTTGCCCTTGCTACAGGGGACTTTAAAGACATCATCCAAGGGCGGATCCGACCGACCAGCAATTGCTGAAATTTAGGCACTTTTGAGGTTTCGTTCACGCTATATGCAGTGGCGTAACTAGACTTTTTTCCAGAGGGGCAAGCACCCACATTATCCGAATTGTTTGACGCGTGAACACCATTTCTCTGGGGACGTGATTTGCGGCGCCCGAAGCGCGCCGATATTTTTGCCCTTTAAAAGCAAATGTTTGAAAATATGGAGTTACACTGGGGAAAATTTTGGATTCTGGGTTCCTCATGTAAGGATATGTGAAATCTTCGGAAATAACTAAAGAATCCTAATTACTTTCTTATGTCCGACGACCAAAGGTGTTTTCTGTCCTACGTATTGAGGCTCTCCGACGACATTTTAAGAGTCAAGTGCTTATGTGGGAGAAAAATTGGATTAGTAATGATACTGAAAATTCATGAAAATAGCTCAGTAGTTGCCGATATCATTTCATGATGTGGTCAATTTGTCATTTCAGAGTTCGGAAATGTTTACCAAACTGAGTTATGAAGGAACACGAAAGCATCAGTGACTGCAAATTGCTGCGCGCCAAGTGCGCGGAAATTTTGCATTTTTGAAACAAATACTTACAAAAATGGAGCTCTTTTGGAGAGAATTCGAAATGTCATGAAAGAAGATTTGGGAAAATCACATTTTAGTTGATTGGTTTCATAAGTGGCAAATTTCCGAATTTTTCACTTTTCAGAGCCCCTGTCTCCCTGTAGCTATACGGTACACCATTGGCTATAAAGGTTCATTTAATTGGATGAAAAGACAGGTAAGGATAGCCTCCCACGTGACGCGAATGTTTAAAATCGGCTTTTCAAAATGTCTGGTGGCCAAGAGCCGGGGGGGGGGGGTCTTGGTGTTGGTCTTTGACCCCCAGTGGACCTGCGCCTGAAGTTATTTCCAAACTCCATAAATTTTTGTATAGGAACCCCGAAATCGAAATCTCCCTGTAATATAAACCCCACATTTTCAACAAATCCTGACCGGGACTAACTCTTAAAAGTCGGAACCTACTGCTATTATGCCTGGTGCACAGCAAAAGCAATTCAGTAGGAAAAACAGGCCAGTGAGCCACAACTGGAAAAAGGCCGTGGCGGGCTCGACTTGAACCAATTGTTTGGGAACTGGGCCGGTAAACGCTAACCTAACCTAACCTAACCTAACCTTACCTAACCTAACCTAACCTAACCTAACCCATAGTTTCAAATGTTTGTCTAAAGGCAGTCAACTCTAATCCCAAACTACAATTTTTGTAATACTCATTAGAAATTCGCAATTTGCACATCTCTTTGATTGACAGCAAGTTAAAAATGCCGGGTACATTTGCTCATATTATATATATACACATTATGTGGTGTACGTATAGGCCCTACACTTTGGGGTCTTGTTTATTCACCACGAAACGATAAACTGACATTGCATTTGGATGAGGATGAGTTTCAGACAATTGTGAAAGGGTTAAGAAATTGTTAATTTGTTTGTTTTCTTGATCTAATTCCACTTAACACTTAAAAGAATAACACTAAATTAAATAAAAATAATTTCATAAAAAAGAAACATAACATCGAGCTATAATACTAACTGAAATTTAGTCTGAAATGGAAAAGGTGAGAGTAAAAGTAAATTCTCCCCCAACTTAAATAATGATTACTGAAAAATTCAAAAAGCAACTTAGATTTACTAAATTGAATTTTAATCTTAACTGGTTGGTTACGTAATGTCTTAACTGAACAAGACAAGTGTACGTTTGCCGTAAGCTTATGCGTATAATACAAAGGGGCATCAAAGTAATTGTTATAAATATTAATCACTTAGATTTTATTACGAGCGAATGCGAAGTATAGTAGTCGCTTTATGGACTTGTTACCGTGTTTTCATTATGTGTCTTGTTAGTTTTGTTACTTTGTAAGTGTTTGTGAATTAAGAGGCGTTAACCATGAAAACGGATAATTTATATAAGGATGTCTCTGGTTTCATTACACGTTAAGGCATATTACTTCAGGGATATTTCAATTACATGGTTCTTGGAACGACTGTATGGAGTTCTCTGAAGCCCTTTCCATAGTTTTTGTCAACTGCCGTTCTTTATGACATGGTCGTTACCTTTCTCTCCTTACAGTTTGAAACATCCGAGCAATCTGTTAACGTAAAAGTTAAGGCGTCGTTGTAAGAAAAACATTGAACGGTTGATTTCTTTTCATATGAAGCAACTTATAACTGTAACAAGAGCGACAAATTTAAGTTTTATTTTATTTTGTTCAGAACTGAAGCCCGTCACAGAGGGTTAGGAATAGAGAACGGATAAGATAACGTAGTCTCCGGGTGCAAAAATTGCGCAATATTAACTGCGTAGTTTTCTTCTGATCTAGACATTTCAACCATGTTTCAACTGAAAATTGAATCGCCCCAGTACCAATAGGCGGTTGCTTTGCCAGTGACCACGTGATCAGCCGAACGACATATGATACAGTTGATGATATCAAGTGCTACCGTGGCTTAAAAAAGCCATTTCGAGAGTTTGTTGTGTTTCAGTGGAAAGTCAATTATGTGCCATGCGCAGGGCTATATATGCTTAACGGCATAACTTAGTTAACCTCAACCCAAGTTTTTTTTTTTTCTTGTTCTGCATTTTGCAAATATTCTCACATCAGATTTTCATTGGTGGTGGTTCAACTTGGCGGCATGGCATAATTAGATTTAGCAATCTTGTAAGACAAATTTACAAAGGTTCATTTGAGCAACCCTACTGTATGGAAAAATCCCTCTAACTGCGCACTTATCCAACAAAGAAAGAGGAGGCGGGTGAGAAATTTTAAAGTGTTTATCTTGTTGACAATTATAGTAGGAAAGGGAAGAGAGATTTCGAACGAGGGAGTAGCAAAATAAAAGACTGCGTGGTTATCTCCCTCTGCCTCATTTGACAACGTGATCGCTAAGTTTCACCTCTTCTATCTCGAAGTAGATGCTTGCTTTGTTGGTGATCTTGCGATGCATCACATACAGGTGATCCGGTTGAACTGTTGCCTGCGTAGCAGACTGTGGGGCATGTTCCTTGTTCAGTCATGTCCTCATGTGAAGCCTTAAAGGGGGAGTGAAAAACCCGAGTCCGCTCCGCGGTAAGTTCAACCGCAGTCAATTTTAACGATTTTATATACATATCACTCATATATATATACTTTTCTTAAACTCGAGCTTGTAGCATACACATTTCTATTTCCCTCACCTCCCATCACTGATGTTTCACCTGTATTAATTTTGCAACACTGGTTTCCTTTTCTAAAATGCGCAAACCTCCTCATCATAAAAAAATTACCATCTACTACCAGTTACTCGTAACAGGGAGTTGGTAAAATTTAGCAACTCTCTGTTAATATCTCTGGAACCGTTAGACCACCTCCACCCGCGAGTATGAATGCCTTCCATTCTGGTTGTTCTTCCTTTTGAAAATACGTTCACTCTTCGAGTTCCTAAAAGATCCGTTGCTTGAATTATTTGACCCCTGACTAATAGAGACACTCTTAGATTTCAAGGTTGTTGATTAAAAATCATCCTTTTGTCAAGTACGAATTACTTTCTCTTTTAGTAAATAACTTTGGGGTAATGTACTATTTTTAGCTTTGTATAATAAAAGAGACGTCATGTCAATAAAGAACGGGTTTGTATGCTCATTAAATTGAACTCTTAACCATATAGATGGTTTTCTTCTGATTTATTGGGACAGAGTGAATATTACTTGTGTATTTGCTACACATTTCTACACAGTAGCTAATATAAGGAAAGACTAGGGATTTGTAAGAATCTTCAGTTCAACCTATAATCAAAATGTCAATGTCTTTTAAACTGTACATAATTACAAGGCTTTAAGCTAGAGTTAGCTCTTTTGATGTAATTCTTCCAGTTTAAATCACAGTCAATGACAAACCCAAGAAATTTTGTCATAAAGGCCCTTTCTGTGACGCAATTATCAATTTTAATAATACCTTTGTCACGCTTACGATTTGGGTTGATAATGTATTAACCATGAACCAGATCATCAACTTACCCAAAACCTTACTTCAACTTGAACTTAAAGGTCAAGAGCATTCCCCCCCCCCCAAAAAAAAAAAAACTTGAATTGAAGCAAAGACTAATTCTCACAATTTTCGTCTTTTCTTCAAAGTGTCTTCCATCATACAGTATTTTGTAACTTAACTATTCCATATTCAGATAAACCAAGCAGCTAATTCTTGTAATTTTACTTTTGAGGAGGAAAAATGTGGTCACATGACCCTCAATGGCCAGTCATGAAATAGGACAGTCTACTACTTCAAGTTGGGAGACTGCCCTTGTCCTTTAAAATGCTGAATATCCTCCAGCTTAGAATATATTTGTATCGTCGGCAAAAGTAAAAAAATAACCTCCTTCGACAAATTACAGATATCATTAATATTTAGGATAAATAGGCTTGTTTAACTCTTAGATTGACTCTTGAGGGACACCACATTCTATTCTTATAACTTGAAAGATCTGAAGAGCAATCATCTGTACCAATTGTAACTGTTTGAGGTGAGAGGATTAGGCCAAGGTCTTTCGAAAAGTCCACTGCAAAGAAAAATGATTCAAATTAAGCCCCTATTGCAGTTATTCTCTTCATAAAAAAGAAACCGATCAAAAAATTGGAGAATTTGAATGTTTTTGCCCCTCGTCTCTGGAAGAAACCGAAGTACGCATTATTTTACCTTTTGAACGGCATGAGACCAGGGAGGTGTAATTAGTTACACCTCCCTGATGAGACCAGGCTGTACGTGTCACTCAGGTTCCGTAATGATTGACAATAGAGGTGTGACCTCACATTCCTAACTGTATGACGTCACCCTGTCTTCTTTGGTAATACACCTGTTTCACGATAAAGTTCTGTACAAGGAATCCGTTATCAGTTGCTTACTGCATGCAGTTATTGTATGCTCACTATGCAGACTTCATGCGGGTACACAAACGTAAACGTAATGCGGTAATATCGGTTATCGTATAAAGCGTCTTCCGGAGAAGATAGTAAACAACAGGTCTCCCTGCTTCAGTGCCTGATTCTCGTCAAAATTTCTTGGAATCAGATAAAATAATGTATTTGTAAGGGAAAGTTCGAAAACGGAAGACTGGTGTATAACAGAACGCAATGGCAGTTTCTTATGGATACTTTTCTTCAATGATTTTGCTTATAATTTTTCAAACAACTTGTGAGTATTCGATTTGAAGATACGGTACAGCAGATGGCAAAGTTAGTATTCAGCTAACGTGAGCCACAGTACACCAATGGAAATTACAATAC
Organism: Holothuria scabra; assembly: GCA_037179385.1. NCBI lineage: Eukaryota > Metazoa > Echinodermata > Holothuroidea > Aspidochirotida > Holothuriidae > Holothuria > Holothuria scabra. The sequence continues at coordinate 49,493,016 of CM074185.1, forward strand.
AGAAATTAGTTTACATGACTTCAAATGTTAAACGATCTTGGCAGTAACTTAGTCACTGCAGTTATTGCTCTAATCGTGAGCCTCTTTCTAACGTTAGGTCTAGCCTAAGTCTTACGCTTAACGTTATTCTTAGACAAAACCAGCACAGACGAAGGAATTAGTGGTGCAATGAGTCAATCAAAATTCAACAGTAATTGTAGCATGGATGGGTGGAATTTCGAACATGAAAATTTAAAAATTAGAAATATTCTAAGGATTGTACTGAGGATGAAATGGCCCTTTAAGCTACCCTGCTACCTAGCCTAAGCCTCTATGCTAAATCCATAATGTACTAACATGAATGTGTTGAAATTTTAAGCAGATATCTTCAAAAAATTCTGCTTTAAATTTGTGATATCAAGTTTACTCGAACAGCTGTTGTTGTTAGTTGTAAAACTGCCAAATTTTGTGCACCATCCAAGGTGTAGATCGCAAGCAACCAAAGGGGGGTATTCTAAAATCCGTGATGGCGTCATGGCCGTGATGCACACAATTTGTCACCGTTAACCGTCACGTCACATACTGCAAATTGCAATTACAGAAAGGTTCAGCTATTCTCTTTTTAATGTAGCCTAGCCTAGGTAAGAACTATATTAAAAAACATTAGCAGCCACGGGCTAACACTCACTAATGTGCAGGTCACACTAGCCTAGACAGCGATTTCGGATCAGATTACAGTCTGTTTTTTTTTTTAATATATTTTTTTATTTTTAGTAGGCCTAAATGTCTTCTCCGTCTCTGATCAGGAAGAACCAAAATCTGCCAACTTGTGTAAATATATGATTTGTATTAAAGCAAAATCTCCTTGAACTTAAATGCACCGAGTGTAGGGTGATATCACAACCGGATGTACTAAAATTATATGGTTTGAAAATTGTGCTCCTACAAAACTAACGTCACGGGCAAATACTTACCGTCACGGCGTCACATCACAGTACGTGAGAAATAATTCATTTTATGATGGTTTCAGCCATAATTTCGGCTAGAAATCATAACCATCACAGCAGCATTTTCTGTAACCAGTAGGGCCACAGGCCCTAGGCATTGCTTTCTGTTAAATGAAAAGACTCTTTCACACCAAAAGTGTTGGCGTCCAACGCGGGAGTGGGATGCCTAGCAAACCACTCAAGACGCTATGTGAGTTGCTCACTCACACTCAGATGGTGTGAAACCTATGCGCATTTGACTATTTTTTTCCATAGGTATTTAAATCGCTTTCCTTTGCTTGTGATTTGAAAGCATCTTATGCTGAGAATATGCTACTAACTTAATAAGTTAAGTTACTTCTAGCCTATATTATCGTGCCGTCACGGTTTCATCACGTATATATTTTAATTTTTGTCACGTTCGTCAAGTCAAGGAGTCTTCACACTTTGATGATCCCAACAAAGGGATGGCTCAAATGTATAATGACATCTCATGTTTTAAAGATTCCGGTAATTGACCACTGAGTAAACACCCAAGGTAAATGGGGCAAAGAATGTAATTTCCACCGACCTTAATTCAAGAATCAACAGTTTGCTATAGTGAGGATAAAATACAACTACTGTAGCCTAATTTGGGTAAAGATTGAAATGTGTTAACCCATATTTGGCTTCATTGTGAACAAAATCAATGCATTTGATTTGTAGATCATTCTGCAGCTTACAGTAGGTTATGTGTTTTGCTACAGTGAAAAGGAGAAATTTTCACTGGTGCGCGAAATTTAGCAGTTAACGAAAGTATAGCTGACTGAAGAACAGTGTGTACATGCATTGACCACAGGTCTACCCAAACTCAAAAAATGATGTCACAAATTCACAAGAATGAGAGAAAACACTTCTTTGAAATTTTAGCATTGAAACATATATTGGTATAAGAGCTAATGAAGAAAAAATTTCCAAATTCATTGAAATTGTATAACAAGGTCAAGGGTCAACTGCATAACATCAAAATTTGAGGTTTTTGGCTCTGGGACCACTTTTGACCCCTACCATTTTGTCACATTTGGGTTCTGTGACTTTGTTTGAGCAAAGTGCACCCACCAGATATAATACAGTTAAATGCAAAAAATGGTACAGGTTTCTTTATTCTCTGGGAATTAAAAGGCTCTCAAAGATAGCGTGATGATGATCATGCAATTAGGGCATGCAAAGAAGGCGATAAATAGTCTATTTAAAAAAATCTTAGTGTTAGAAGAGTGTGACATAAATGGCTTCATTTTATAACCCTTCAAATAGCACCTGATGCATAAAGGGTTGTCTTAAGCAATGAGCTTTTGTCACTGTTAACCCATAACTTACAATTAGCCTAGAGCAGCATCACTTTGAACTTGGGGTTTATTAGTTATACAGTAAATCCCCTCCCCCCTCTTTTGTGTTTATGGCAGAATCCCTGACACAGGCAGGAGATACTTCAAGATATATCCTCTTTTTTTCTTTCTTTTTTGTGCCAAATAGTTTCTGTCATGAATGTCTTATAAATCTGAGCTGTTACAGTAAACATGTCCTCACACTTACCCCTGAGCCCACAGCCTTTCAATGCCTACCTTTCAATTTCCTGTTTTTATTTAAAAGTCTCAGGCTTATTTCCTCTTTTTTAGAAGTCTCTGGCTCATCCCTGCTGATGGTAGCTTTAAGTAGACTTATGTTTATGGTTGCAGCTACTGTACCACAGAGTTTGGTGAGCCAGTACTATAACTGGCTTATGACGTGTACAGTAAATACTTAATACTGTTCAGTACAAATGCTGTACTTTCAGTGAAAAGAGTTTGCTACGGGGCAGTTTGCACATTGCCTCCACCCCTCAGTAACACTGTTGACATATGTGACAGATATTGCATTCATCAAGTTATTTTTGCCTCAGAAATGACATTCAAATGCTAGAAAGCAAAGTTTGCATTGTATTGTTCTGTAAGCCTTCTGTAGATCTACTGTACAGTATATATTGTAAATTACTGTATCCTGTACTGTAATACAGTAGCAGTAAGTCTTGTTGTGCACTTGAAGTGATCGAACTATTAAGCACCGGCCTACTGTACTTACAGTACAGCAGGCTAAATACTACATGCACTGTGAAAAAGGCTCAATTCTCCAAAGTACAGTACTTTCCAACCTTTGAATCATCTACAGACATTGCTTTTTTCCACTTCTGATTCTTCCCCCTTTCACTTTTACAGTATTTAATAGCTCCAGCAGGTGTGAATTTTAGTTTTGCTCTCCACCGCTTTGTCACTCTATGCCTTTTGCTATATGATAGCTGCTACTAAGTCCTGCAAAGTCTAATGTTACAGACTGCATTTCTGATAGAACATCATTTCTTTGCATTGAATATTGCTCAAATATTGCTTGTTTTCATCTGCTGTGTTCAAGTAGTAATTTTAGTTACAGTGTGATACCAACAAATCTAGGGATTTTGCTTTTTGTAAGTTGTAAGTCGGTTTTGTACAATAAACATGACATAGAAAGTATAAAAAAGGAACCACAGACATTTTCTTCTGTACATACTGTATGACTACTGCACAGATTTTAACATCATATAAACTAATAAAAGTTTCAGCTGAACAGATTTTCCAGGAGCAGTTTTAACTTACTGTATGCAGAAAGCAATACTGTATCTTGTAAACTGTAATCAACGTACCATAGTACATTACAGTATTTACTGAGAGTCTGGGTGGAGAAAGGTGGGAAGCCGGGAGGATCATGAGCCTCCTTCCTGGAGAATTCGGGCATTGGCAAATTGGGGAGCAATTTCCTTTTCTCTTCATGCAATTATCATAGAGAGAATTGTTGGAAACTTTGTTCCCTTCATTACAAATAATTTTGCTCCCTCCCTGTGGAATAAATATTTTCTCCAGCTCATACTCACAGACCCTTCTTTCATAAGGCATTGTAAATTTTCTTTAAAATTATTAACATTCCTCAAAGAAAAATTGATATTGCCTAAATATTTCTTTGGCAATTGAAAGAAACATAATTTAGTCATTAATGTAACTCAGTAGTTCTACTACATGCTGTTGCAACAGTTGCAATATGCTGAACTTTGAACATTTACCTTGTAAAGTGTAATACCCTACTGTAAAATCTTGTCAGAGCATAAAGTTTGGTGTCAGTATGAATCTACTGTATGTTGTGTGTAAAGTACTCAGAAATCATGTTTTTATGACCATCCACATTGTACTCAAACATTCATTTCTAGAAAATAGTTTTTAAATACACCAGGAAAGTGAATGGTAGGCCTGCAGTAAACCATTCAGAGCTGCAAGTCCCATTGTTTACATACTCTGCTGTAAATTTTTACTTTCTGGTGCTTAACATGTTTGTGGTACCACTTGAGGACAAATGTGGCAACAGATTTAGAAAGATCTCAGTGTGGAAGACAGATTGCATCAATGACTACCTACCATAAGTGAAGCACCACTGGTCATCAGTTGATATAGTACAGACAATATGCACAAAATTTTGAATTACTGATTCAGAAATCTGGTTGTAGACGTACAGCTTATTTAGTGAAAGTGGGAATGGGGGGGGGGGGGGGGGAGGGTGAGGGGGGAGATAGGACGGGCTTCAATTTACAGTAGCCCAGCAATGGGACTCCAAAGACCAGTCTGTTTCATTACCCTTCCTTTCCTACAATCCAGGTGTCAACAAATTGGATGACAGCACCATGGAACCTTTGATTGTTTCTTTTCCATTACGATTTAATTTACGCTTTTGTAAATCCACAGAGACTTGAAAGGTCCATAAAAGCACTTCAAAATGAAGTGCTGTCATAAAAGGCATTACCTCGTTAATAGTAAGCTTTCAATAATTTATGGAGAATATACTGTAGGCACTACAGGCCTGATTTTTAAGGAACTCTTCGGATTTTCTATTGGACAAGTTGGATCCAAATTGAAGTACAGTCCAAAAAATACTTGTTGTCCAAATGAAAATTAAAAATGATACTGTATACAAATCATTTAAATTGTCTGTGATGTCTTTGAAGTTGACTAGAATGTAACCATGCAAACAGAATCAAAGCTCCCTAATCAAACTCTAATGAAACATTCCACCAGTCTTATGTTTTTACAAAATATTAAACAGGGAATAGACTATAACTAAACTAGTTGGCATAAAGGAGGAATCCTCTTCAATGTATTGCATCGCTCATGAAGACATGAAGTTACATCTAGAGAGGCCTCACACTAATGCACAGTAAACTTATTCGCGTGTGAACACACATTCTGTTTTGAACAAACTAGAACAGTATAAAGAGCAAGTACTGTACAGTATACGCAAACCCACAAGCCGATGTTAGAATTGAAGTGCAATGTTACTGTAACAGTGTTTTGAAAATAACAGATCAGTATAAACAATTGACAGTAAGTTGCTAAAGGTAGTAATAGACAGCTTTTTTAGACAATGGGCCAATACTGTTGGGAGCTTATTGATTCCTTGCCGAAGGCAGGCAAGAAATCTATGCGATGGTGATGTCGTGTGTGTGTGTGCACTTGTATTTAATAGCAACCGAGGACCTTGACCTGGATAAACACCTATTATGTGAGGACATTTTTTCAGCCGAGGACCAAAATCATGGTCCTCTGCTAAACATAGCTGCATTGCATTTAAAGGAGCATTTCCATCATGTAGGTGCAGTATGAGGTAGGGTCCTCTACTAACCAGGAAGTTATGAATTGGTGTGTGAAAATTTCAGTGGTCCTCAGGTGCATGTGATAGATATTGTGGACTTTCAGTATTGTGCAAATAAAGTGTACTTAGGACACACATGTAACTTCCCAGTGGGTGTGTATAATTCCCTCTAGTGGATAGTAAATCAATGTATGTACTCATTTGCCATTCTCATGGTTATAAGTGCAGGTCCACAGGTGAATATTAACACAACACCATGATACACAGGTCCTCAGTTTGAGATAAAATCCCATATGTGTGTGTGTATATGTGTGTGTGACACCCGCTTGTAGACACGATATCTCAAGAAGGGTAACTCTGAGAGATCTCAAACTTGGCATGTACAGTACAGTAGATTGCCCACATTTGCCCAAAATTTCTTTTAGAACATACAAGCATTGTTTCTTCCAAAACCCTAAAGAAAATATGAAGGTAACATTAAATATAGTATCAAAGATTGTTAAAAGTTACATACAAACCTTGTGCCACTGTCCTCATAAGGACATGGAAGTGGGAACCAGATAATTAAATACACCACGGGTAATTAGTTTTATAAAAAGAACTAAATAACTGATCATTTGGATCAAATACCCCTGAGCATGCTTGAAATGAGATTGCCTAATTGAATGAATCAAATTGTTACTGACCCACCAGAGTCAGGTGAAAATTGCTGGTCACTGTTATCTTAAATACCTAACTCATCACATTTGACTGCCACAGTGTCCTGAGGGGTTTTCTCATTGAATCATACAGCTCAATGGCTTTAACCATTTCCTACCTGTCTGGAGATCTAGTCTGACACTTATTTAGCCCTCTCCGTAAGGCTTGTTTTTCAGAAAGTACTGCAGTTCAGGTAATCAAAACTAGCATAATAGTATCTACTGTGAACCAAACAAAGGACACTTGACTTGTACTCTGTTATGTGGTGTTCCTGCAAGCAGACAAATTAAGGCAAATTACAAATCTTGTTAATTTCTGGATTATTAGGGTTTCCATTTTTTGTTAATTTTCAAGGATTTCATAGTCATTGGGAAGGTCATTACACCAAAAAACAAATACAAAAGGACCACCACTAATAGCCAAGGTTACACCTTTCTGTTGAGATGTCTGTACTGTATGTTCCAATTTATGGATGACTGTTAGGATTAGGGCTTGTTGTAACACTAACCTCAATGCAGTCAACTTTTTGGATCATAGAGATATCATTATATAGAGAGAGCTACTGTATCCTCAATACCCAAAATTTTGATGTAAAGAAGCATGTTACAAAAATATCTCTTTATCAAGTTAATAGACAACATAGTTTACCAGCACCATAACTGCATGGGAGATTTCTTTTGTTTGTGGACGTCAAAGGTTGGGGTCACAAAAGGGCAAAACCTTGAAGACATGACATTTTATGTGGTTATTGAACTGTGGAGGGATCCCATACTCAGTTTGTGAATTGCTCATATTTAGCATGTTGATGGTCTTTTTAGGTAGTTGCTCCCTATTGTTTTAAGTGAGTGTGAAAGGTCATTTTGGGTCACATGATCTCAAAAGGTTTTGACCTTATTTGTGAGGGACCTCATGCTTGTCATGTGGGCATCCATGTTCATTATTACAATATATCATATGGCAAGGAATCACTAAGCCTTTTGGCTTTCTAGTTTCTTAAGCCCTGGAAAGGCGATGTCCTGCGACTTGAAGGGTATTTTAACCTAAAATTTTCTGGTACTCTCCATACCAACTGCATGGTTGGCACTCAGCTTGGATAGTCTTCCCACTATTTTCATCCCCTTCCCTCCCCCCACCCCACCCTTAGTCCAAAATCCTGGCTGTGCACAACTGATTGTGCAAGTTATTGCTGACCAATCAGTATGCAAAATCAAGAACATGACATGCATGCTATATGCATAAGCCACATTATCAGTATTAAGTCCATTAGAACACTGCATTAAAAAGTTACTTATCCATGCATTAGATATCATTGGTAACTTACTTAAGGAAACTACAGTATGTACAGTATTAAACAACTTCTGCATTGACTTTCAAATTTTAGGCAGTCAAGTATTCTTTATCCGCACTTCACAGCAATTGTTGTTAACACAGCAAGGTGCTTGCCTGGGCTGAAATTTTTAATAAGTGGTTTAAACAAGGAATTCAAACAATTCTTGTATAGTGTACAGTACGTGTATTATATGCATGGGTGCAAACATACTGTACAACTGAATGATATGATCAAGATGTGGATAGAGTAGCTGGTATGGTATTGCGGGTCATGCAGTCTAGCTTCTTATGAGCGCACAAATATTGTGCTTCTTTGGAATCATGAGACTTAGAACATTGGCCTGGACTTGCCAATTTGCACTGGTCACCTCCTGTACAAAAGTAGTCAGTAAAAAGTACAGTACATAGGCCTATGTCAGTTTACATGCTACTCAAGCCCTAACTTCATCCTGGTACTATTATATCATCATGTCAATAATTGTGACATTTTGGGTCTTAGGGGAGAAACTTTAAGTACAGTACTGCTGTAGTGTTCTTTCAATATGTATGTACGTACAAAAAAAAATACATTCAAAATGTTGAATCCTCTCTTGGCAACAGTGTTTCCCTTTTTGGACCAATAATTAAATGTAGATTTTTACTGTAGGCCTACAGGGTATAGAACATACTGTGTATTTTAGCATAAACTTCTACATTCACATAATTTGCATAGATTTGCATACAGTACAGTAGTTGTATGTCAAAAAAATTCAAAATGCTGAATCTTCCCTTGGTAAGTTGGTACAGTAACTGTTGACAGATGATTTGTCTAGTGTTGCCTTTTTTGTGGAATGTCAATACATAGTAATTAAATACAATCTGTACTGTAGGCCTACTGTATAGAGAATACTGATGATTTTAGCATTTTTAGATTGGCATACTTGACATAATTCCCATGTAGATTCTCATAGTTCTTTAGTCAAAATTTCCTTGACCTATTTGTACTGACAAATCCAGTCTTACTGTGATGACTGGGTTCAAGATTGTGTTCACGTGAAGGTGCATTTTCTGTTATGCAAATTCTTGTGGAGGTACTAGCACCACATGCAGGCACATACAGTAGCTTTGGTAGGGACTGAACGTCCCAAGGACCCAAGCTTGAAAGGTAATCTAATTTAACCAACATGGTGAAAAAGTGATTGCAATAAACAGACTGAATAAAATTAAGTAATCATTTGTGGCACAAATATTCCACTATTCCAGTATTTTCATCTGGAGATATAGGCCTACTATAAGGAGACATACATGGGAAAGAGTTCACCTCATTCTTTTACATATACCTTCCAAATACCCCCACCCCCTCCTTTTCCTTGACACTCTCCTTGGTAGAACTGTAACCAAAAACCTAAAACTAGGCCTTCATGCTGTTCTGAATTCACATTATCAAGAGTCCTCAGGGAATCAATTTGAAATGAGGTGGGACAGCCTGGTTGCCAGTTTTAGCTACAGTATATAGAGCTGTGGATTAGATTGTTCACTTTCCTCACTTTCTTGCCTAAGATAACACACAGCCTTTTGTGAACTGTTTTGATTGTTGTCATTGTACTGCAGACTTTCTTAGAATGCATCCTTGGTACTACTGTACCTTGGGTATTTTACAGTAGCATACAGAAGTTATTGTTGGTTTAGACCATACCTTACAAAGTAGGGACAAACAGGAACCAGAGAACAGTAGCATAAAATCACAACCTACAGTAGGTGAATGGCTTGTACTAATGTATGACTAGAATGGCTTGTACTATTGTATGGATAGAATATGTGGCTGATAATTACTGTACTGTATGTTTACCATAGGGCAGGCTGGTAACTGCAAGCAGCTTACAGTACTACTGTATTAGGATGTCTAATTGAAAAAAATGTGGTCTACTCTGTTTGCATTTTGTAGGGAAGTCTTTAAACAGACATACAGTTTTCAATGACTCTGACATAGACCTAGTTGCAAATAGCAGTTACAATGAATTGTGGGGTAGAGTTTTGGGTGTACGTCAGTTTCCACCACAGTAAAATGCCATTGACAAAAATGACAAACACCAAAACTCTGTCCCACAATCCTTTGTAATTGCTATTTGGAAATAGGTCTACAGTATTAGTGACACTTACAGAATGCTTCTTAAAATTCTCAGTGTTCCAAATGCAGAATTGCATTACATTTTTGAAGCAGCATTTTGTAAATAGTGAACGAGCATTCTGTATGTATACCCTGAATATTTTACTTCTGAAAGCTATGTATTGTTTACAGTACTTGTAAATTGACTAAGTGACAGATCTTGGCCACCTACAAAAAGTCAGACTTAGTGCAAATTATAGCCACTTTTGGAAGCCATGTTCCCATTTGTAAGACTTTGGAAAGGATTTATATTTCAGTAACTGAATTTCTGTTAAGTAAGTCTATCAGGTTTGAGTGGCTGCATTTATAAGGACTAGAAATGCCAACATTTGTGTCAGTTTGCTACCTGGTAATTTGGAGGACTGTAAAGAGTTGCAAAATTCAATGAGTTTAGCTGAAACTATGCTTAACCCTTTACCGTTGTGCTCTGATCGGGGCATATTTGCGCGCCTTGGGATTGGGCGGAAAAGCGGATGTAGCCCGCCCCGCATCGGCTTCCGCAGGCCATTGACCCCATGACCTTCAACTATTGGTCTCCCTCGCTCTTGTGGCCGAATTTTCAGGTAGCTACTCGCAGTTTCGAGCTCCGCGTGAAACAACAAAGATGTGTGATAGCCAAGCTCTCCGCATGGGTCCAAAAGGACCCAAACAACGGTAAAGGGTTAAATTGTTATGACAGCTTTTTTGTAATATCTGCATAGCTTTTTGAGTTGGTCAAGTAATATCCTGCAGTTGATACAGTTTCATGCGAGTCAGCCTTAATTAAAATGAAGTAAACAGGCACACATATTCACTTCAGGCTATTCAGCCTATTCTCTCTTCAGTGGTTTATTCATCTGAGTTTGAAGTAGCCTTGTATGAAATATATACCCCTAAAATTTGACATAGAATGCCAAAATTATGTTTGAATGGTAACTGTGATCTTTTTTTTTTTTGAAAATTTAAGGAAACTATGGATCAATGCTTTGTCTAAGATTGGGAACAGGTAGTATAGCAGCCTTTTGAAAATTTCTCACAGTTAGCTCTTACAATTGGGCCTATTGTGCAGAAAAAAAGCTTCAAGCTAACACAGAATAAACACTTATCACAGTACTCTATTGGACCGCATCAAGTTGGGTGGGTACCTGTTTAATACTGTATTATCCGTATCACACAATTCCAAGTGCTGACCATACTGTAGGATCAATACAGTGAACCCAAAGTGAAAAAGAGGCTGTACTGTAAATACTGTACACTCAGCTTTTGTTATTTTTTTATTGTCTGATTGTGACTGGAAATGTAGAACTTTCCTGTACTGTATGTATACTATTACTTGAATTAGACAGAATACTAAACCAGTGTTGTTGCTAACTGGAATACTTAGTGTTGGCAGAATTTGAGGGGAACTACCCTTTCCCAAAATACTCCAGTTTTTGCAATCAAAGATTTGGTACTGTAATTTCTTTTCATGATCACATCCCCAGCAAACACTGTGCTGTACAGTACATCTTTCAAAGGATTTTGAAATTAGGGATATTCTACAGTAGTTGAGAAAAGTGCAAATACAGTTGACTTCTATGCTATGATTGTTTGATATAAACTAGGAGGTCATGGCAGTTTAGTACAGTATATTAGCAGGTTCTGTAAAATTGGGTTAGATCCTAATCATTTTAAGGACAGTAGTCATCCTAAACTCTTTTTGAAACAACAGCCAGGTCCCAAAGATTTCTTCTTGCAATATTTTGCTTTCAAGTATCTTTCATGATACTGTATATCAGGCCTTCTACTTTGCATATTATATGGTACACCAAAGAGTTACTCTCCTAAATTTTATAATGCAGTGAGAAAATATTATCACATGGCTCGCAAGAGTCAATCATAAAATATAATAGACTACTACTGTACATTAATCCAAATGGAGGGGGGAGATCTACTCTTGTCCTTTTAACTACTATTATATTTCACTAGGAGATAAATATTGACACATTGGCATTCAACAGATTGTGCTATAACACCTTTAACTTTTTTTCTCACCAGATTTACTTCATTTGGTTAGCAGTCAGACATGCAGAACTTCAGCCAACAGTACTGAAGCTTTCTTCAATGGATCAGCATATGCACATGTGAACACAACTTTTGATATTAGTGGGACAAGTTTCAGGTTTAGGACTTGTGTTGGGGGTACTATTTTACAACAGACCGGGACAAATGGGGATTCATTTTCAATCAGTGCAAATGTGTTGTTAGAAAAATTAAATATAAGCTGGAATTCTGGTGGAGTTGAGAAGTTTTTAGAGCTGGATGCTGCATTAAATGTAGGAGAAGTTACCCTCTTGTTTGAAGAGAAGTTAGGTTCTATCACTGTAAAAATTAGTGATGAACCAGAGGTGGAACTAGCAACAAGCCAGTTAAATGTTGAGCTCTTCACATTGGATTTAAAAGGCTCATTCCTTGCAATTGGGACCAATTTTATAGGCTGTGTAAATGATATTTATGGAACATCAGATTTGGGCCTTCGGCTGTGCACAGCGTTTGAACATCAAAGTGTTGTATGGAATCAGTGTCAGTTAGACAGTATTGGTTCGTGTGGTAAGTAGAAATACAGATCATCTTTAGTTGATGGGTGCTCTTGTCAAGTAATGTGACCTACAAGAGCAGAGATCACCACATTGGAGGTCCTTAAGTAAGAATTCTTCTAAACCTAAGCAGCTAAGCTGGGGCTATTGATTTAAAGTATGTATCATAATTGACAGTATACAGGGTAATCTTAGTTTATATTGTGTGAATCCATGGTTGGCATTTACAAGCCCCTGTGTCAAACTAACAATACCAATGTGAATGTCATTTGAAGGACAGAGCTGTGATATGTTATTTTGGGGAAAAACACAGTCCTTATCAAGTTCCCTGTGGCAATTTTAATTTTGGCAAAGCTCAGCCAATACAATTTTAATCTTAAACAGTTCTACATTTTTTTGTGCCAAGGGTAAGTTTCTTGAGAAACAGTTCTGTAATTCTTATTAGTCATAATTGTCTCTGGTAAAATTTTTCCAGGGAGAGTTCACTAACCAGAAAATGTTGGGACTGTAATTGCTGTGTACTGTACGTAACTGATGAAAATAGAAATGACATCATTTTCAAAATGTTATGGGTAAGTAAGTTGGATGAGGTTTACTGTTACTGTAAGGCTCAGTTTCTAACTGATTGGTTTCAGTTGGCCTGGACACAGCTTTTTTCCTTTCTTACACAATGGGCAATTCATTGGTGTAGTGTATAATTGATGTTGAAAAAAGAAATCTTAATTGGATTATGGCAAAAACGTTTTGCCAGAAAAAATCTAGGCCAGAACTTTTATTTGCCATTTAATCAGCCTAACGTGTTTTGTCTATTCATGCCAAAGATCCTTGTATAGAGGACCCCCCTTGCCTAAATAATGGAACATGCAGCAGTATTTTAGATGACTACACATGCCGGTGTACTAGCCGTTACAGAGGTGATAACTGTGAGATTGATGAGGGTGAGTTTTATCTCTTTAAGATATGAAAGCTATTTTGAATGTTGAATCTGAAGCATTTCAATTCAGTAAAATTTGAAAAATTATACATTTTGAATCTTTAAACACAGGCAGTCATGATATGCAATAATCTTCCGAAATTAATGCATACTGCATGACTTTGTTAATTTGTCTGTGGGTAAGAAAATGTACAATACTGTTTATGATGAAACAAAATTGGGACAAGAACAAGATATAAACAGAACATTCATCTCCCTCCCCTCACCCCCAAAAAGTGGAAAATTTCTTAAAGAATTGAGAAATTGCTTTGTACTGTCAGATCGGGATGCTGGAGAGGGAAAAGAAAAGAAAACTACTGTTTAATATAGAAGTTGAAATGAATTAATATTTTCAGACCCAGTATACAGTATATGCTTTAGTGATTTTATGAAGCAGGGTTTTAAAATGTAATACAAAAACATAAAGACGTTAAAAGTATTCATTATGTTGGTCCTATAGGCACAAAAAGACAGTTTTAAAGGCAAATTTTCTGAAATCTCCACTGAAGAAATGCAGCTTTATGTGAAAAAATTCTCACCAACAACTAATGTGTATTTATTGTGGTGTACAGTATGTAGTGTAAGTTGCACACTGCAGGGACTATTTTGTCGCTACCACTTACAAATTTAGTTATCCACGCAGTTCGTAAATTTGTTTTAATTTACAAAACTTCTCATGCAAACATTTTATTGAGGAATTTACCCAATTTAACCCCATTGACCTGGAAAAGTCGCTTGAGTTATTACTTGACTGGAGTTGCTAATATAAGTGCAGTTTTTCCATGGACTTACTATACATGGACAGAACATACGGCATGGTACATTCTCGCTACTGTACTTGTGAGAAAAGTGTAGCAAGACGGCTGTCTGCTATGGTTTTGTGTTAAAGTTTAGACTTGCTCAATTAAATCAACAGATTTTACAAGAAAATTGAAATATTTTCGAATAGTGCAAGGTAAGGTCTAAATCTCTACAGGTATTGAAGGAATATCATATCATATCCCATTCAAGTTTAACTTTTGCCCAAAGTATTACTGAGTCGTTGTAAAATCATACGAATTATAGCTTTACGGCGGCCATCTTGGTGCGCCTTTTTTGTTCCAATCGGTGGCAACAATTAACGGATAGGAGGTATGCATTTCATGCTCTGTCCACTAATATAGGAAGCGTGTGAGTTTTTCTGACTTGCCATTTTCAGGAGATGATACATGCAAGTAGTGCTCATCTGGTAAAATAAATATTATATTACTGTAATGTTATTGTAATAACCGCCTCTTTGTGTCCTTGCAGGTCCTTTATGTGACATGAGTGGTACTGAATTTGCAAAGAATTGTTCTAATGGAGAGTGTGTAGAAGACCCCACTGGTAATTTTACGACATGTAACTGCACAATGGGATACGAAGGTGCACTCTGTGAAGATGAGGCAAACTTTTGTGACAGCAACCCCTGCTCAAATAATGCCACCTGCACCAGCTTTTTTGGAGGCTATAATTGTACCTGTCCTATAGGTAATTTGCATCACATCAGCTAACCTTAAGATAATGATCATGCATGTATTGTCAATCTACAGGTACTTTGATTTGAGGTGGTAATTTTGTCAAAAGTGTTTTTGAAGATCGATTTCATGATAACTGTACCATAGTGATTAGGCTGGGGAGAACTTGGAGGGGGGATGAGTTTGCTTCTGTCCCCCTGCTTTTCAATTCAAGAAACTCCTTTTTCATTCCGCCAAATTTCAGCGAAGCGATACAAATGATGAACAAAACCTTTGTCTCCCTCTTTTATGCTCTTCCTGTTTTTCCCCATTCGTGTATCCTACAATCAGTTACATGGAATTTCATCTCTTAGGTGCTGCAACATGTTATTTTTATCCAAGAACATTACCACCTGTTGTTCCTTGCATGTCAGCATGACAGGCTACTTTTACAGCCTGTGTATCACACATTCAATGAAACTTTATCTTATCCCAGTATGCCTACTGTGTTTCCACTCTCAAGAAATTCAATCATGATTTAAACTATCAGAGGGTTTTGAAAGTTGGAAACATGAAATGTAACATGATGAAATAGTATGAAATATAAAAAGCATCACTATGGTAAAGTTTTCATGAAAAATCAAAAAAGATTGGAGAATATGCATAATTAAGCTATGTCTTTGTATTCATCCAATGGTAGCTTGATCATTTTGCAATTTGCTCATTTTCATTGAGTAAAAATTTTATTCCACACCAAATCTGAAAATAGCAACTGCTTGGCAGTGGCATAGCAACAATGGGGCAGAGGGTGATCCCCCCTGCCTCTGAAACATGAAAAGTCTGGCAATTTGCCATTCTTGACACAAGTTGTTAACAGAGTGATTTTCACGACTTTTCTTTCATGAAAGACTGAATTCTCTCCAGTAGCAGCTCCATTTTGAAATTTAAAAAACTGAAATTTTCTGTGCACCTTCCTGCACCACAAAGTTCAGTTCCAGGTGCAGTAGTGTTTGCTCATTACTCAGTTTTGTTATTTATTCCTAGCTGTGGAAATGACAAAATGAAACATTTGCTCTATGTGACACCAGATCATCAGGTGACACTGTCAACCATATTGCTATTTTTATATGTTGACTGTCATACAGTTCCAAAGTTTTTGCAATTTCAGCTCAGATTTTGAAATATTTTGTGTAAAAAGACAAAGTTCTGGAAACTTTTAAAATGTCATAGGAGAGCCTCAGTTTTTAGGCCTTAGAAAACATGTGGCAACAACAATGTTCAGTGGTCATGCAATCATTCTCAGATTTGACAAAATAGGAAGTGTGGACTCTTCAGTAATCATCCATCCAACTTTACAAATTTCCATTACACAGGTTACCCAGAATCCAAAACTTTCTGCAATTCAAGCATCATATCTTCAAATATTTGGTTTAAAAGGGCAAAAAATTCGGCCTGCTGTGCTCATTGCAAATACCCTAATACAGTGGTGTTAACACTTCAAAGAAAAAGTGGAAAATTTGGGTGTCTGCCCTCTCCCTAAAAAAGTTCATTTACCCCTTTATAGCTGCTACTTAACAATCTCCATTTCTAGCTGTCTGAGGGGTTGTGATTTTTCATCATTTTCTGTATGCTCCCTGCCAACTGAAGGTGGGGCTCCGCTTACTCTTTCTGGCAAGACTCTATATTTCAGGCAGGAAATCATTGCCTGCCATACTGAAATGCTCTCAAAAAGTACATCTATCATAAGATACCTTGCCACCCTGGTGGTTGAGTAGTTTTTGTAGATGGATTATACAGTTATTGAAGTGTCAAAATTTTATCAACATTCCTTTGCAGAGGGCATAGATATATTGCACTATAATTGTTGTCTAGTGTACAGTAGCATGGCTGGCAAGGAACAAAGATTTCCACCTTTTCAGTGTGCAGTTTCATTGAAAAAAAAATGAGCTATGGCATACATTTGTTTGATTTTTGTAAAGAAAGTGCTCATCATGGTAGCAAAAACAATGAAAGATGAAGCATAAAAAATGCACCTGGTCAATGGGGTAGGGTGATGTGCATAGTCCAAAAATTGCTCACCCCCCACTTTCACATTGATTCCTACATCTCAGTATTGCTGTGAATTGAATTTTACAATACTGTACTTTAATAGTACTTCACCACAAATGAAATTGGGTAAATTGGTGCAATGTACTTTTTGTAATAAAAATTTATCATTTTAGTAGCCACATATTACATGTTTAGTGTGAGTTAACTTATTGTTTTCCGCATTGGCAGAGTACAGTACATATGTTTCTTGGAGATATAGCATTATTGTCTTTATGCAAACAGTGTCACTTTGGGATGGTGATTGAAATTTTAGCATTCAAGATTTGAATTCATGATACTACCGAAGGGGTTTGTAACAGATTGTTAAAAGGGGAGGAAAAGATAGAAAAGGGGTGGGGAGGTGATTGTCTGTATATTTGATAATTGTGATACTCTAGTAATAGATGATCGGTTCGGAAATTCTTAGCGAACACGCATCATGCTTTTGTTATTTGATTTACATTTTAGAATATCAACAATGTCTTGACGCAATGTCATTTCAAGAGAAATTATTTGGAGGAGATTTCTCCAAAATGCAACCACAGAAAAATACATTAGTAAAAAAGAAACAGGGTTGGGATTTCCACCACTGAATTTCTTTGCTGAGGCCCAGTTTTTACGGCAAGCTGCTATGACTCCATTTTGACGCAATGGCCTGCCAATTTGAAGCACTGATGTTTGTGGGAAAAGTGTAAAATAGGGGTTATTTAATTTTTTTCTCACATTTGATGTGTGTACAGTTTCACAAAACTGAAATTTCCTGTGAGTCTAAAGTTTTTTCATGCACTGACTCTATTGGCCTAGTGAATAATTTCTCAGAGGAAACAGTGCTGAGGCCTCTTTAACCCCTCCCTCCCCCTTTTTGTGAAACCCTCACTGAAGACCATTGAATAGTTGACTTCCATTATCTTAATTTAAAGGCATTGAAATCATACTTTGTCTTTTAATGTCATTGGAGATAGTAGCATTTAAGATTTTCTTCCATTCCCCTCAAAGTGGCAAGGAGGTAACCCTGCGTCAGAATATAGAGAATTGGTCTCATAATATTGCAATTTGAATTCTATAGATGTTAAGAATTACAACATAGTGATAAAGTAAATTTTAGTCCAAATGAATTCATGTATAGTTAATACAACAGGAAGTAAGACTTGCATTGTCACAAGAAGTTACTTCCTACATTTAGTGGTTCCTTGCATTGGTGTATTTACTGATTTATAGCTGTACTGTAGGCCTTGAAATGCTTAAAAATACACAGAATAAACAATGTTTCTTGAATAGCACTGCAAAAGTATGTGTGAACTTTAGAAAGGTGGTAGCTGCCAGTGGCTTGTACTGTGTACTTGGTTTTATAATGGAGGTTATTGTCAAGTAGGGACCTTTAAATTTCCTTATAATTCCCATAAGGAATCACAATCAATGTTATTAGTTTTTCTTAACAAAAGTATCATTTTAGGTTAGTTCAGAAGTATAATGTAAAAGGAGGATGTAGTCTCGTTGAATAAACTCATACTGAGAGTCCAGAATGACTTAAATTTAAAGCCACCAAAAGGTTGGAGCCAGTATCTTTTCTGCTTTATGAAGTTAACAGATGATATGAAGTTACAGCCAAATGGGTTCAAATAAAACAAATTTTTTTTTTGTACCATATACAGCATTATGTTATATTATAAATCACTGCATTAACAAAATGGTGATGAAATCAGCATAAGGAATTTCCTTCAAATGTGAGTTTTTATGAAGTATTCTCTTTGAGTATGTACAGTATACAAAACAGGAAAAGGTTATCAAAATGTTCAGAGTGTTTTTAAGTGGTTTTAACAGCAATTATCATGATAATTCTTGATATCCTTGAGCTTCAGATTCTTCCAGTATGCAACAAAACACTCCTCAGAAAATTTACAAACTTGTGTAGTGGGTGTGCTGTTTTGTTAAACTTAAGTAGACCTCTATGAGCTCCAAATCCTTGTTTAGGTGTGCAAAAATTCTCTTCTCTTCAGTTGGAAAGTGGGCCAGAAAACTCTTTCCATCTAACTAACTGTCAGTAAGTTAGATGAAGTTTTACGACCCATTTTCTAGTGAAAGATTGGTTTAAGGCAGGCCGGCCATGGCCTTTTTCCAGTTGTAGCTCACCACAGTAGCTTATTTCCCTACTACACTGCTTTGCTGAGCATTATGCACAATGGCAGTAGGTTTCATTTTTTAAGTCTTCGTTATGACCTGACCAGAAGTTGAACTCTAGACAGCCCAACTGCAAGTTGGATGCACTAAGACTAAGTAGAACATCAGATATACGGCACTACAATAACATATATGAACCTGGGGCAAAAAAAAAATGAGTGGCATTCACATACTGTTTACTTGGTAACACTTTCAAAAAAATCCTTCCTACTGGTACTCCTGCCGACTTTAAATGGAGTTACAGTACAGTAGTATTGGCACAGGGTATACTGTCTCCATATGAATAGTGCATGGCTAAAGATCTATGGTTGGCCAATACTGCAGTTTTAAATAACTCTGTGAAAGGGTGGTGTACTATTAAGATATTTTTCACATACACTTTAAAACAAAGCAATTTGAGTAGACCACAAGCAGAGTGCATGGGTTCACTTCTCTCACTTCTGGGTATTTCATGTGAGCAAGATAAGTCGAAAATTGGTCTAGTTTGGTAATAAGACATCACCTTTTTTAGTCAAACTCTAATCTCCTTAAGCAGCTTTGATATCTTGTGTTCAATTATTTTTGGCCTTTCATTTAAAATGTGCCCAGTTTTATCCTTTGGTTAAGTCAGTAAAGACCTTCCTTTACAAAAAATGCTTATTAACTCCACTTAATACAAGGAAGTCAAATGTTGTTTGCAGAAAAATGACTTAATTTGCAAAATATCACACAAGCTTTAGGCATTTTTACACCTGAGCAGGAAGGTCTTTAATTTCTATGTTAACAATGTTGAAGTCTTTAACCACCTACTAATTTTACTTTTACTAATTTTTGTGCTTCAGGATACGAGGGAACAGAGTGTGAAACTAATATTAATGATTGTCTCAGTATTCTGTGCGAGAATGGAGGTACTTGTCTCGATGGTGTAGCCAATTATACATGTGACTGTCCCACAGGGTACAAAGGTGTTCTGTGTGAGGACAAAGTCGACCTATGTCGGAGCTCCCCATGTCAAAATAGGGGGCAGTGTGTTGATATAGGGACAGAATATGATTGTATCTGTATACGAGGTTACACTGGGTCAAATTGTGAACTCGATTTGGAAGAATGTTCAAGCAATCCGTGTCAGAACAACGCAACCTGCAACGAATATTTCGATTTCTTCAACTGCACCTGCCTTGAGGGCTTTGAAGGTATTAAAGCCATAATACAAAAACATGGCATTATGGAAAAAAAGAAAAACATGCAACATATTAGTACAACATCACCATATCAACAGCATATCCGCAGTTGTTTGTGAAACATTAGTGCAAACTGCCATGAGCATATTCAGCTTTCACAGATGCAGTTCTTTTCTTCCCTTGTCTTCTCTCTCTGTTTATAGACAAATCTGTTCAGTAGTAAAGTGATCATCTGATTTTGTCTTGTATATCTGGGGTTCATCAGCCTTGGTCTTTCACATTTTTTTTCGCTGACATGTATCATGGATGATTGTACACTAAAATACCTCTGATTCTCTCAATTTCACTGAATATGAGGGTTAAGAATTGCTTGCAGACAATAAATTTTTGACAATTTTAGTAAAAGCTGATGGACCCTATTTAGTGGCTGACCTTACTAGCTGCTAGGATTTGTCTATATATGCTTTGTTTGTAAATCAACGTGGGGGCTCAAACCTTCAACGTCAGCTCTGTACAGAAGATATGCAGCTGATCATTTTTTCAGTGTAGTGTACTTACAGTAGTTTAGGTTCTAGAGGTCATGTATTTTATATTAGTATGCAGTATTCTTAATGGTCAACCAGTGTAGCCAGATGTTAGCATTTTAGAGCTTACATTGCAAAAGCATAATGGCTGCCATTAAGCAGCATATTCTTTGTCTCAAAGTGTTCTGCACATTACATTGACTTTTTCAAAATGTTTTGGTCATTTTCTCTGAAGTTATCCAGTTAACCCTAGTCTGTGTGGATATTCATGCAGTTTTTCTACAAAATAGAGCTTGAACAACTTGCGTGGCTTCAGATTGTAAGTTCAACTCATTATGATTTGAAGGCCCAGTTCTCTCACCCCAAACAGAACTAATTCTCCCAACCTTCTTTCTTAAGCTCCTCCCACGATTGTTTGAAATTCATCCTTATTCAGATACAAGCTCAGTTTATTGCTCCAGGGTGAGCATAAAGGAGCTCAATGTGTATAATCAAAACAGTCTCAGTACAGTTCATGTTGTGTAATATAAGCTTTGGTACTTTGCATTGTTTGAATTAGCTGTCAATAAAAGAGCGGAGACAATTGAAAATTTTGGGATACCCCTACCAGAATTGTAGTTTGGAGTGAGAAGATTGGTCCTTTAAGGAATTACTGTACAAGAAAAGACTTCACGGAAGATCTGAGCTATGCAAAATGGAGGTACCTCAGAACAGGATTGTTCCAGATGTGAGCCACAGATCCCAATTTTTGGTTCTGAATGTTGACTTAGGTCACTCGAACTGAACTTTCATATCACGAAGTTAAGCATTGAGATTCTTATTTGATACTGTATGATCTGTTTGTGGTAGGCAAGCCAATTAAACTGAGGTTCTAGCAAAGGAAACCTAAAATGATGAAAATAAAGTCTAATACAAACTGCAATTTCTGTCATGCAGCTTCATGAATCATTGATATGATGTCTTTATAGTTGGATATTTATGGTGACACAGCATTTTCAAACTTGCTGATTTTCAAAAGTTTGTGGTAATATCATGCCTAATTTTTCTACACACAAAACCATGCCAACAGAAGAACTTTAACTGAACAACCTTGACGTAACAACTTGTAACTTTTACTTACACTGGGATCATATGAAGTATAATCTTTCAAGAAAAAGGCTGAAGGTTGAACAGAATGATTCAACCATATCTATAAATTAAATTCAACTGCTGTACTCTCTTCTGGAGCAAATTTTCTTTAGTCGTTTCATGCTCAGTACAAAGCAACATTTTCTGTCAAAGTATGGAACCATGACCTCATTGCCTGGTGTATTGAAAGAACTTCTGTTTACCATTTGATCTATGTTTAATCATATTCCATACCATGGTGTATTTACTTGTTAAAAGTGGCAATCTTGGTTTGTGGTTACAATTTGTCATTAATTCAGCAGCTTGTTTCTCTCACCCCAAACAGTACCAATTCTCCTAACCTTACTTACTATAAGCCCTTCCCACAATTGTCTGAAATTCATCCTCATCCATACACAATCTCCATTATATTGCTTCAGGATGAGTAAAGATAAGCTCAATGTGCATAATCAAAACACTTACAGTACAGTTGATGCTGTGTAATTTAAGCTTTGGTACTTTGCATTGTTTGAATTAGCAGTCAATTAAAAAGCTGAGCCAATTGAGAGCTTCTGTTATCCCCTACAAGAAGTGTAGTAGCGTAGAGAGGATTAAAACTTAAAACTAACCAGAAATGATCTTTGGTGACAGCCAAATATTTATTGGTTTATTTAATGTAGTGTAGGCTGTCTAGTCTTGCATCTGTGGAGAAATTTTTTACCTGGCAAATGTTAAAAAAAATCCTTTCACCAGTAACTTACACGAAAAACGTTTCTTCTAGCCTGACCAACCTCATCAGTGTTTCTATATTCTGGTAAACAATCAGTTCAGAAACGTATAATGAGGTGCTAGAAAAAGGGTTAATATTTTCTATCAAACTCTGATTGTTCCTCTCTTAGTGAAGACAAGACTGCTAACTTCATCTATTTCTTAATTGTGGCATAGTCACTTCCCACCTGCCCAAATGTGAATTTTTTGTAAGGCAGGGCTTAGATATAATGACACACCAACATGAATTTCTAATAAAATGTCATGCAGATGAAACAGTTTAAGTCCATCCCAGTTACCTGTTACAACAGGCAGGAAACATAATGTTTATATCCAAAAACCTCCAGTCCACAGGGAAAGACTCTTCCAAGGGAGTTTTTACAGTTATTCCAAGAGTTAAGGTTATAAGAAGGGTTAATAAAATATCTTTTGTTAGGAATTAAGATATAAGCAGTGTTGTTTTCTTTATCCTTGGGGTGGGTGGGAGAGGGGTGGGTCTGTTTGATTGTCATTGAGTTAGTTAGGTGGAGTTTTATGGCCCAGTTTCCAACCTGTTTCCAACAGATTGTCATTGAGAGGTACTGTAAAAGGGGACAGGGATACGTATCTTTGTTAATTTTACATGCACCATGGACCTACATGAAGTGCTATCATTGGCAATGTTTGGAAGGTTCAATGTAATTAAAATCCCTTTGCTTCAGAGATTGTTGGGAGAAGTAAATATTTATACCTTGGATTGGTGAGGCACTATACAGTAGCTATTGGTTGCCAGAATCGAAATGCCATATGCACTTAATGGTAAATCTCAGTGCACTAATGTAGTTTTTGTAGCAGACTACATGTATTGTAATGAGTTCTATTTACTTCCAATACTGTAGTTTAAGGAAGCAAAATTTTTTGGCAACTGTTATTGCAGATTGTCAAACTCCTCAGATCTTTTGTCAGCTATTCAAATTCTTCTTTTTTGTAAAATATACCATTTAATGAGGAAGTATAGTATCCTTGTATATTTCAAAACATTTTTGTGTGATTAACTGGGAAGTTTGCAGTTGTTCCATATGATCTAAACTTTGTGAAGGAAAAAGGGGGCTTTTTCATTTGAGTAAGGACAAAGTATAGCAAACAATTGAAGAGTGGCAAGCCTGAGATCATGTGACCCCCTGTGTGTTTTGTTCACAATGGCTCACCGATAAATTAAACAAGGAACTGCTGTAAATCACCATTTGGGTTTAAAAGAACATTATGTAGGAACCACAGTTCATCATCAATGTCTTGTATATGGAAGAATCTTGTTGGGAATCTAGTAGGGGATAGTCCTCGGTTGGTTCCAGCCTTCTTGCAGTAATGTAACAGTATTTTTTTTTGGTCATCTTTATGAGGAATGGGTTAGGGAAGTGGGTCTGGTAAGAAATCTTGAGGTATACAGTAAACAAGTCAAAAATAGGACAAGGACTGTTCCAGTCTTATATAAAAAGAATTCTTTGGTTGACGTAGTTAAATTGTGACTTTATCCATTTCATTGGGTATGTTCCCAAATTTGTGTAATTGATAAAATTAGTATCACATTACATCACACATGCCTTTCACACTGCTACAGAAATGCAAAAACTGTCTGTTGTTTGTGGCATTTTTTTTTCACGAAGAAACTCATCTCCCGAACTTGCTCCATATTTATCCTGTGAGTTTCATCTTGCCTCCTTCATTTCATCATATTTGAAAAATGTTGTCACTTACCTTTTGGAGGACTTTACCATTTCATTGAGGTTTTCATGTAGAATAATTTTAGTGTGTGAGATGAGACATTGTAATGTACATTAAAATGAAATTAATTGTCTGTATAGATACTGCAGGTTACAGGTGTTGTAAATGTGAGGAATTGTTACACTATTGTGTGAATTGAAGAGTGTCATTTGTTATTGAAGCAGTGGTTTAGTTCCATAGTTAAGGTCATTCTTATTAATTTTCTGCATATTAGGAAAATTGTGATTTGAGCTTTTGTTTAGACACTACTGATGTGACCTACAGTAGTTTGAAGTTGCTTGCTCAGTTGTGATAGACTGTTTGCAAATACAGTATGTGAGACAGAAAGCTACAGATTAGAGAAAAGCGCGTCTGCTGTAAATTTAAGAGGTTTCCAGAGCAATAGTGTGGGGAAAGTTGTAGTAATTGTGGGAACAGTGCTTTCAGATGAATTGATCTTCATAGAAAGCTGGTTAAATCACTTTGTGGGTACCTCTAATATTCAGTATAAATATTTAGGGGATATTTCAGATGAATAAAGCCTCATTTCACAGTATTTTTTCTAAATGTCTTGTTATATAATAAAGTTAAAATAAACTGTTCTTAATTTTGTTGAAGCAGTTAGAAGGAATGTGAAAAAGTGAATTTGTCATAGAACTGGTTGCAGAATTGGTGTTTCATCAGAGATCTGTCATTAGTCTTGCAATTTAAATATGATTGAAAAATTATAATGTGATTAAGACTGAGACAAAAAGAATACTTGAAATATGTTGATTATTTCATCACCTTGACATTTTGCTTCATAATTAATCTTTGCAGGAGAAGTATGTGATATTGTGGTAGGGGTTTGTAGTGATGACTCCTGTGAACCAACCTTTGACTGCCAAGTGAATGGAAGTGGTATAGTTTGTGTGTGCCCAGCAGGCTCAGGTAAGTATGGTAAATCCTGTATGGATTTTTCCCTTGCATTGGCATACCGGGGGGGGGACATTGGGACATTCCAAATTTTTTTTAGATTGTAAAAATATGTAATTTAGTAAGGCAAGTTTTATTTCAAAAGTTAGCATATGTGGTAACAGATTGCATGTAGCAACACCTAAATTCTCAAAAGTTTTAAAGGAGGAATTGCCTCCCCAAGGCCCCCTCTCTGATGCCAATTTTTATTTTAGTTCTGAAAAATATGCAAACTTTTTTAACCCTTCTAATTTTGGTTCAAAAGGTGGCATGCATAGTATGGGATTGTATGTAAGGACAACCAGTTCTAAAATTTCCAAAGGAGATATTACACCTTCTTTCCTTAGACCCCTTTTCAAGCTGACCATCACTGATACCCTTTTATTTTGGTTTTTAAAAATAGACAAATTTTGTAACAAATTTTACTGCAAAGGGTAACTTACATAGCACCAGATTTCATGACAGCACACCCAAATTTTCCCCTTCCCCTTAGACCACCCATGCCGGTAATCCATAACCTTATTGCATGGCTCTCTTCAGAGAAATACTATGTGAACCACTGTTTCTTAGGGAAACATTTTGAATGAAGAATGTACTCACTGTATCATGAGTGACTAGTTCATTTAGTTAAGAAAAAGAAAAGAAAATAAAGTAAGGAGAAATTAGGCACAGTTTATCTGATGGTCTGATGAAAGAATGACCAGTACAAACTAATAGTGCAATCCAACAATTGTTGCCTTCAAGAGTTACAGAAATAGAAACAGAAAAGAAACAAGGTTAAGGCCACACTCATGTGGGTATTGAGTAATTTTCCTATTTAGTCATTGAAGCAGCTGAGAACAAAATTCTTTTGTTGCATAAGAGTGGACTAGTTCCAAGTTTATATTTACGCATGTGTAAGTGAGCTTTCTGTTCAGGTCACCTGGTAAGAAAACATCTCAGCGCAGTGTCTGCCATGCATAGCATGTTGTTTTATTTGTGCTTACAGTACATTCCTCCATCAGCTTTTAAATACACCTTAAAGTGTTACCTTAACCTTTGACCTATTGCACAGTACTGCTTCTTGAAGAAACGTTGAACTGGTCTATTCATTGATATCAGAATGTCTTAATCACAGGTCATACTACTGCCATATTGGGTGGGATAATGTTCCAATTTTTGTGAGTTTTAGTTGAAATCTCCTCCATCTTTCGTCAGAAAGACACAAGATGGCAAATTGTATGTTCTTTCTGACAATAGATGTAGGAGATTTTAATTTTAAGTTCGCAAAATTCGTAATGCAATGTGATCTGATATGGCTGTAGTGTGACATGCATTTTAGTTACAAATAACACACCTTTAGGAAAAGCCATGTTTATGAATTTTGGTGATATTTTAGATTGCTTTTTGTGTGTCATTATTAGGCATTGTGGAGTTTGGAATCTTGTTCCAAAATGGGTTAAAATTGTCCCTCTAGGTTTATATTTTAACCAAGAATGCTGTAGATACATCAAAAAATAAAAAAAAAAAACTTTTTCTTTACTGTAGCAGCCTATATCAAAGATCAATTAGTTGCTTTAACCCGTCATTATGATCAATGGAAAAGATTTGTCAATATTTGTGAAGGTTGAAGTGAATTATTCTTTTCTAGTCATCATTTAAATGTTAAAGGAATTAAATGGTTCTCCATATTAAAAGATGAGGTTTGGAGTTCATGTTTGGAAATTTATGTACTGTATGCTATGCTATATATTGTATATTAAATGTCTTGATGCAAGTATAGTCCCAGTGTCTTCAGAATCACAGCATTTTGTGTAGTTTCAGTTTATTTGTATATTGAGGTTAAATTCTGTGACAGTGCCTGTTCTAATCACTTATCCTTGCAGCTGTATGCATGCACTGATATTGCTACAGTAACAAACCCCTAAAGGAGGTACTCATTGAAGATTGTTTGATTTTTGTAACCATTGCAGAACTATTATTTGTATAGTTTATCTTTGTTTATCAACTTAGTAAACATATTTACATAAATTTTATTGCAACATTGAACAAACACTTCATAATGTACAGTTAAGTGCATTGAATTGCAAATAGAGACAGTCATGCAGGCTTATTTATCTGCTAGGCTACATGCAATAGTTTCAAATAGAATCATCAGGGATCTGCTATATAACAGAAAGTCTTACATTTAAATTATGTTTGAACTGAATGAGGCAGATTGACTCTGCTAAATCTCTCATCCATGTACAAACATGACTAACCTACAGTACACAAGTTTACCCCCAGCATTAAATCTTCCACTTGAGCATACACCTGAAACATTTTTACAGGTCTCTCGCTTCATTCAGGAACAACATTTTTCAGTCCCTTCTCCTAGAAGAAGATTTTATGGTACAGTATTTCAGAAGTACCATAATCAGATCCAAATTTGAGTGAGGTTTAAGTTACATTAAATGGTGTTGTACCTGGCAACCTACTCGTTTGCACACCAAATGTTAAGTGCTACAGTATGTAGCCTACAGTAGTAATTATTGATCCTCTTAAGTTTAATAGTTGTCTGTATGTTCTAGTCAGTGCTACTCAGACATATATGCCAGACTTTGTCAAGGAGGAGTGAAACCCATTAGCAAACTAGCTAAGCACATCCATACCATGGGTTGGTGCAATGCAGTCACGAATATTGGGATCAAAAATGCCTCCCCCTCCCCCAGGTCACTGTAAATGGCACTTTCCCTGCCTTGTGAGCAACATTTAAGCATAAAAATTTTGGAAAATCCTAGCCAGTATTGTCACAGGAACATTAAAAAATTGTAAGTATATTCTCAAGGAGGGAGCAAGTTCCCCCTTTAATCCCCCCCTTGGCCATGCACCTGGTGGCACATGGTTCATTTATATAAAAAATTGTTCTCCTCTGAGAAGAAAATTTCCAATATATTGATATGTAATTCAACAATTTGCGATTCATATCTTTTTAACATACAGCAAATGTCAGTGGGATTTGTGAAGATATAGATGAATGTACTTCAACCCCCTGCCAGAATAATGGATCGTGCCAAAACTTGATGGATATGTAAGTTACAATTATCCTGTAGATTTTGATTATACAGTACTGGCAAATATTAACAGAAATGTTCTTGTTTCTTTATTGAAAGTGAAAAGGGAAGAGCACCCTTATTTAATTATTAGATGCACCCACTTACACTGGGGAAATGATGAGTCAGCTGTGTGTCATGTTCATCTGAATTGTAATGCAATGTTGCCATGTGCCAAAGTTCTCCAAATGTTGTGTCAAAGCAACCTT
This sequence comes from Holothuria scabra, assembly GCA_037179385.1. NCBI lineage: Eukaryota > Metazoa > Echinodermata > Holothuroidea > Aspidochirotida > Holothuriidae > Holothuria > Holothuria scabra. The sequence goes on from CM074185.1 coordinate 49,521,640, forward strand.
TCAGATAAAACATGGTTCTGTCATAATTAATTAAAATGTGAGTCAAAGTCGGTAGAAATGTTGGTTCGGTTGTGTGATGGAGGGTTGTGCCAATGCACAAATGTCTCTGAAGTTTTCAAACAATAGTCAACAATGTAATTGTGTTCTCTGTGAGCTGTTTTAAGGCTAGTTCTGTTCTTTAAAGTGCAGGGTCACAATCATTGCAAGAGCTAGACCCTGAAGCTGGAAGACTATTTTGAAATAGCCTGACATGGTATTCATTCCCCTTTTAATAACCTGATTATGAAAAAAAGAAATGCTACTTTTCAAAATTATGCCCAAAGATGGCAGTCAATTCCCTGCTTAATTATACTAGAGCTACAGTATTTGTGCTGTGTATCAGGAGGTCTGAATGCCAGGGTGAGCAGGCAAAAAGCTGTCACAATACTGAGCTATATTTAAAGCAAAAAATGTCTCAGAAATGATAGTAATATCTCATTGTTGTTCACTGTTGTCCAAACTAGTCTGTAAGTTTTCCCTGTTATTCTTTTCTCTAAATTTTCGACAACTGAACTCCATCCTACCAACTAATTCAAGAAGTGAGCGTGGCATGTGCCATTTGCCCCTTACTAAGTGTTTATTCAAACGTAAAATCAGGTAACATATATGGATATTTTCGTCTTTGTTTTGTACCTTTTTCCAGAGGCTTCCATTTGTGCTTGCTTGCAAGTACAGACCATCTAGTTACATGAGGTTTTTGAGTCAGGCCAGTCACAGCCCTTTTTCTAGTTGTGGCTGACTGGCTTGTTTTCTGTTCTCCATTGTGCTTGGCTCTGTGACAAGTGCAAGTAGGTCCCATATTCTTTGGTATGACCAGTTAGGAGTCAAACCTTTGACCTCCAGTTAGCAGGTCAGATACTCAAAGATGTGTGCTCTGGTAAACATGTAGGACCAATGGGATTGGTCAATTTCAGATGTATGCTTTATTGATGCTCCCTTCAAATTTCATTGCTACAGTCTATCATATATGTATAGGTATAACACTGTGAAGCAAATTTTTGACCCTTTTTGGGAACTCGAGAGTAAAATTTTTAGAGATATCTTTAGTTTTCTCTCAAACCGAGTTTCAAAATGACTGAACTTGACAGCATTTTCAAGCAATGAGATCTTGGAGGAAGTTTTTGCTAATTAAAGAAGACCTTGTGGATAATTATCACCTGAAAATGGAGGCATCATGTACCCTTAGAAAAAAAAAAGAATTTGCAATGACAACCTTATTGTTTGGTTTGGAGAAAAAAGTTGTCCACATTATTTTTTATTCATTCGTTCTTTCATTCGTTCGTTTGTTCGTTCGTTCGTTCGTTCATTCGTTCATTCGTTCATTTATTTATTTTTTTTTGGGGGGGGGGAGCTCCATCATGTAATGTTACATTGTGTCATGTTAGTGGTCTAATTTATTTTTGTTGGCTAAAATTCATATTATGATGCTAATTAGTAAGTACTTAAACTTTTGTTATCAACATAGTTTCATAATTTCATGGAAGTAGCATTGAAATGAAAAGAATTTAGTGTCACACAGGCAAAGTAATATTAGCATGATAGGGGTAGGGTTTTTTTCTTTTGTCCTCATTCACTATAAGTTAGCTGAATGTGATTATATGAATAATTATAAAGATGTTTTTACTTTGTTTTTTCAGGTACACATGTAATTGTACTGGCACTGGGTTTGAAGGGGACCATTGTGACAGTAATATTGATGATTGTGAAACAGCGTCTTGTGTGAATGGGGGAAACTGTACAGATGGGATCAACGATTACAACTGCGCATGTCATCCAGGTTATGAGGGTGATAATTGTGAAATCGATGTCGATGAGTGCTCTTCCACACCATGTGCAAATGGAATGTGCCTTCAAAATTCGAATGAAGCATACTATGACGACAATTCAGAATACAAATCATATTACCCAGGAGACTTTGATTATGCCAATGCGGCAGGATTCAAGTGCGCCTGTCAGCCAGGTTTTGCTGGAGATATCTGTGATGAAGATATTGATGAGTGTAGTGAAAATCCTTGTGGGAATGGCGGGTTGTGTACTGATGGTGTGAACAATTTTACATGTGACTGTTTGCAAGGATGGGAGGGTCCTACCTGCATGGAGGAGATCAAATGTAACACTAACCCATGCTCAAATGGTGCGACGTGCATTGATAATATACCTTCTGGAGGTTATAGGTGTACTTGTTCTGACGGATTTGCTGGTGATCACTGTGAAGTGGAGTTGTTAGGTTGCAATGGGGTAACTTGCTCTAATGGGGGCACATGTCGTCCTCAGTATGAAGAGGGTGGACAACATAGTTTTGTTTGTGATTGTATCAGTGGATTTAGAGGGATGACCTGTGAGGTTTCTACTCCCTTGTCATTTTTCTCTGGCCATAATGGATTATCTGATGGCAACACCTTTAAAGCAGAGTCACTTGACTACACACTTACTTTTAGAACAACAATACCAACTGGTATATTGTTGTTTGCGGGTGCAAGTACTGATTTCTTTCGTCTGGAGCTTCTTAATGGAAGACTGAAATTAACTCTGAGGTATCGCATAGAAGACATAACTGTATCCTCCATGCTGGGGGAGGACTTGAATGATGGCGAGTGGCACAAAGTTGATCTGCTGATGAATGAGAGTAGTGTACTCTTGTCTGTTTCAACTGATGTACCATCAAGTAGTGTGGGAGAAACGTGCATGAATGGTGTCTGCCAGGTACTAGTAGAGCTGGAGCACCCATATTCATTGGGTAACATGAAAATTGGAGCACCTGATGTTACTGTGGTTGGAGACGTTTTCATTGGTAAGAATTATGACACCAGAGAACGAAATCTCTTTCCCAATCCCCCACCCCCTTTTTTTAATGTATTTGAAAGTATTAAATATACAGTATTATGCTGTATGTCTCTTGCCAAGCATCCATTGCTACAGAAGGTAGTAACAATGTCACATATTTATGGTTAACAACTGAGTTGCCTTGAATAAGCACATATATAGTAATTAAACAACATTAAATTGTCACATGAGAAAAACATGAGAAGGGGGTGTAGGTATATATCTAGATTGCAATTAATTAGATTGCTTTAATATTTTGAGACATTCAAGTAAGCTTACCCAAAATGTGTAAAAGCCTCTTGAAAAAAAGCATCAATGTTGAAAGTACAGTACCTGCAAAGCTACTGTAGGCCTGGAGCTAGCTACTTACTGTATTTACAAAACACATTTTAATCTTTGTACTTGACATGAGCTGTTTAGAGGTCTCCATTCCTTACAATACATTGTGGAGTGTTTATTAATTCTAATACTAACTAATATAAATTAGTTCAGTAATTTGTTTTGCAGACTATGCACATGTGCCTATCTTCCAAGTTGATAGGATAAACACACTTATCACCTACCTAGAGTAGGTCATGTTTCAAAATTCCTGAGTTTACATTAGGGCTGTGAAGGTGTAGCGATTAATCGCTAAACGATCGCATATGGAATAAACGTTTAGTACAAAGCTACAAGCGATTAATTGCAAAACCTGATTTTGACACTTTTTTATCCTTTTGTATACTCTGATGATCCCTGATTTTTGTTAAGTTGAGCATTCTGGACATATTTGAACCTTGTAGCTAGGCTTCAAAGTTTCAGAATAAGTTGATTTTACCATGCAAGATAACAATATTAGTATTTGTGCATTACGTTCAGTTTCAATCACTAAATACTGAAATTATTTTTTTGTGATAAGGTAATCGTGATTATTCGTCAAACGATCGCAATTTTTTGAGGTTAAACATTTAGTTATTTTGCTAAACGTTCACAGCCGTAGTTTACATGATAAATCGGTGGTATTACCCTTTCTGAATCATACATAACATACTGAAGTGTGGTTGCACAGTGGCAAGTGTCTAAAATGCCTTTTTGGTGTAAAAATTGTATTCTAATCTGCCATAAATTAGGACTGAGACCCCTATTTTCCCTTGGATTGGCCAGACACTAATATGTACAGTATACTTAGTGTTTTAGGCACATGCTGCATAAAAATAAGGGAACACCATACACTGTATGACAAGCTCCGTTTGTGTAACCCACACTGTGCATCACAATTCCATGTGCAGATGAATTATGGAACTCCATATTATTCATTGCTGCAAAGATTACATTTACTCATACTACTTATGAACCATTGCTATGTCCTATTGGAACAATGTCATATTGTTTAGCATATGGTATGTGAACATGTATACAAAAAGCAGTTAGAAGAAAATGTTACACTTAATGGGATTGCCATGTTACTTTAAAATTCGTTTAGGAACTTAAAGGTTGGTATTTTTAAAATAAAGATTTCTTGAACATACTGTATATAGCAGTCTACATGATTTAGGAAGCATCTATAGACATTAATCTTTGGAAAGTTATGGATCAACTGCCAAAAAAACAGATCTAATCAATCTTTTGTTAATGACAAGTTGAATGGTGGCAGGAATTGTTAATGTTGCGTCACAATGTTGCAACCAAAGTGAAGTACTACTGTAAGACAGCAGACTGAGACTCTTTCGTAGTCTTTGATGTATAAACGAATGTTACAGTATTGACCGTAACATGTTCCTGTATGGTGTGATGTCACAGAGCAAAAAATTTGTTTAAAGGAAAACTTGCATCACTGCAATTGAAATTGCATCAGCAAATGAAAGCAGCTTTGTCAAAGGTGCAGGTATGCTTTTCATGCAGCAGGTGAATTCTGTTGATGCAACCACATGTTTCATTGTTTTCCTCCAAAATGATGTTGACAAAATATCAATGCATAACATTCATATTCATTCTGTTAACTATAAATTAGTAATATGAATGCACCTGTTTGATGGAAAGAATATCCAACCTGACAAAATCTTTCACTGATAGCAAGAAAATTGGATTTTTTTTGTTGTAAATTTACTACTCTTTCTACATCTTTTTCATTTCAGGGTGTATGAGAGACATTGTTAATGAAGCAGAGAATACATTTTTTGACCAAGCAACTGTAGTTGCCACAAATGAAGTGTTACATGGATGTAATCGTGTGGAACAGTGTGACAACTCTACATGTGCTGGTAATGGAGCCTGTACTGATCTCTGGTGGGATTTCTTGTGTGATTGCAACAGTGGTTTTACTGGACCAAGTTGCACTGACCGTAAGTTTTCAGACATCAACAAGACAGCAGGATTTAACTATATGTCTTATTCCATTCATGTAAATTTGTTATGTAAGCTTCTCAAAACGTGCCTGCCTGTCTGGTCCCCCTGCTCACCCGCCCTCCCACTTACGTGCCTGCTGCCCTCCCTGCCAACATGGATTTAAAGACAGCTGCCTGCAGGTTCTTTGACTTTTCCATGTCAAAGTTAAGGGTCTGTCTCATGTCATGAGAAGCGTAGGGTAGCCAGAAGCAGGTCAAAGGTCATTCAAAGTCATGAGAGGTCAAATTGGGAAATACTTTACCTTTCTTTTTACCTCCTATTTCACTTGTAATCCAACCTATCTGCAACTAGACCTTAGACCTTGGGAATCAAATACCATAGTGGAGATGGAGGCTGCCCTCACTTGGTGGGCAGATTCCTTTGTTCTCAACCTACTTACCACCAAAAGCTTTAGATGCAACTTTGGCCTTGGGTTTCCCCGAAACTTTTCTACCTTTGGGGGACATCCTCCCTGGAAGTGAACAAATATGAGGCAGTTCTGAAGCGAGTATCCTTTTTCAGGAACCACAAATACTAGAATTTGGCTGGGCGGCTTTATCCCCCACTTTTTTTGCCTTAGGCATTTTGGGCCGCCTTACATTGCTATCATATTGTTGAGAATATTGGGCCACTTTGTTGATTAGTCTCGCCAACCCCCCCCTACTTGAAAATTTGCTCTGCTCGCCCTGTTTTTTTTAAAGGGTGGTTAATGGGATACTGTTAGTTTTCCCACTGTTTTAGGCATCAGTCTTGGTTTTTCCCCCATTGAATTTGTGTGGGATCAGTTAATGATTGTGTGACACATTTACGTTGGTTGGTCTGGAGTTGTTTCCTTTGCAGATGTCAAAATAAAAACCCTTTTCATTTTTAGAGGTTATGTTAGAATTCTTTCAAATTCAACAGATGTTCAGTAGATTATGTTTCAGCAAAGTTGCACTTTGTAAGTAGATGAAAGATTTTTTAGGGTCACATATAGGTCAGACATTGATGCTCAGTCAGCATATCATATCATTATTCTATTGAGAACAATGGTGCATGCTTGAAACTGCACAGCACATGTGCCTGTAAAGCAGCCTATGTTTAGTGTTGCGGCTAGGCAGTCATAGTTTACGGTTGGTTTAGATTTACAAAACATGGTATGTTCTGTCTTGTGCAAGTGGAATAAATTGTTTTTGGTATTGTGTAGAGGAACAAAGTGAATTTTATGTAAAACTCTTTAAAGTTTCTGTGGTAAAGCTCACACGAAAGGTTAACGTTGTAAAACCCTTGTTGGGCACACACAATGTTACATGTGAAGTATTGTGCAGTCACATAGCTGTACCATAACTTTGGCACTTGTTTTTCCAGTTGGTCAGTCACTTTGATCCAAAAAGTGACAATTTCCATTTCTTTAGCACTTAACAAATTAAGTGATGAAGTGCATTTTGCACAGTGGATAGGTAAAGAGTCAATTGTGTGACTGTCTAAGATCAGCCATTTTCTGTGAGCTGAATAGTTAGTATGCTCTTGAAACTGCAAAACTTCCTGCATGGGCACATACTGTACTTTAAGATAAATGTTGTAAAATTTTAACTTGGGTCTAATTAAACCAGTGCTCTTATTTTCTTGGAGTCATCAAGTGATGACGTCCACAGGAACTTTGATTTAATTGTGCCTTTCTGGCATTTTCATTTCAGCTGAGATGAAGATTTCTTAAGAAATACAAAAAAATGTAGTAAATAAATTACATTTACACATTTTCACCTTTAAAATGAAAGGTTTATACTTTGTTACTGTAGGTTTTCAGGGTCTTCAGTACTTGCTTCAAACATTAAAACAAATTTCTTATTTTTTTGTTTCATTTTGGCCATTTTCAGAATTTGTGGTGGGTACATTTAGCTTTGAGAACTCTACAAGCTACGCTACTTTTGACAGTTCCAGTGCAACATTATCAGCAATTGAAAATACAGTAAGATTGCAGTTCAGAACAAGACAAGCTGATGGCTCTCTATTTTTAGCCCAGAACGGATCAAATTATGTTTCTCTCTTCCTCATCAATGGACAACTGAAAGTAGATATATCTCTTGGAAGCACTCCTGTAGATATTACAGTAGGCTCTGCACTCAATGATGGCATTTTTCATACCTTGTACTTTTCACGCCAGGGTGCAAATGTCAGTTTAATGGTTGATGCCATGGAAGATTCAACAGAGCTGTCCAATTCTCCTGAAACTTTCTTTGACACTATTCATGTTGGTGGAGTTGCGGACTTCAGTCTTTTACCATCCCCATTGCCAGATGTGGGTTATTTTAAAGGGTGTCTATGGGATGTCAAATATAACCAATACTCCTTGCAATTTTTCCCTCTCAACATTCCTACTGAAATTGAGTCTTTACCCGCCACTTTGATATCTGTCCTTGATAATGAATGTGCTAGCGATGACCTATGTCAGCAAATGCCCTGTAAAAATGGTGGAACCTGTAGTGGTGAGGGATTATGGAATGAGTTCCGATGTGAGTGTCCATATGGTTATACCGGATCAACATGTGAAAGTGAAACTATTTGTGGTCCAACCAGAAATCCTTGTCCAGGAAAAGTTACCTGTGTTGAGAAAGGTGATAGCTATGAATGTAAGTATGGTATTGAAAAGAAACTGTGTGTGAGGGGGTGGGTTGGATCAGATTCAGTCCCATACATTGGGGACATTTAGAGACAGTGATCCTTCTGTCCAGATTCTACAAAATCAGGCAGGTTTCATGTAAGATCAAACAAGCTCCTCCATTTAAGAAGATTATTGCAGGCAATAATAGTTGCCATGTAAATCTAAACAAATTTTGTTTGCCAAAATCTTAGCAGCTTTGTTTTCCCATGGAACATATAGTAGATGAACTAACTGTTAATTTTGTGGATAAATTAACAATTAGCAAGCTCACAAACTCTTGAAAAGGTTTTGTGGTTATTTTTTATTTCATTGAACTTGCATTGTTGGTGTTTTCATTGGCTATAGATGAGTCTGGACAGCAAGTGATGGTCTTATTTTAGTCAGTCATAACTGGGGTATATCATCTTTTAACCTTTCAAATTTCTTGCCTGCTTGTGACATGGATGCTTGTACACTGGAATGCCTCTTGATTCCCTCAATTTCACTGTATATGAGGGTTTGAAATTGCATGTAGACAAAAAATGGAGAGGATTTAAGGCTGATGGATTCCACTAACGGCTACCTACAGTCACTAAACCCAACTGTAGATAAGATTTGTCAATATTTACATTAGAAGAAAGAACAACAAATGTTTAAGACATGCAGTAAAACAAGGCATAAATGTTGTAAGGGTATGTTCCAAACAGAACAAAATAAATTAAACTGTGCCTCCATACTCCTGAAATGATTTTATCTTCTGCTCAACTCAACTACAATCCTGTATCTTATCAGTCCATGGAACACATACCCAAAACAGTAAAATTTTGTTGGATAATTTGCTTTGAAAACATTTGTTTAAAAGAGGTCTAAGCTAGAAATAATAAGTTGGAATTGGAGCAAATTTTTAAGCTATTATTAAACTACCAGCATTCTTGTATTTTTAAAGCTGGCATTTTTAAGGTATGTCCTGGCTATTTTTAAAGAAAAAAATGTATATATTATATGATATTTTGATCACTGCATATTTTAAAATGACACAACTACTTTAAGTGATGTGATGTGAGTAAGATGCTGACATTAAGTATGGTACCATTATAACAGTTAGCCTTAAAGATAGATACTTCATCAATCCAAATTACTATTTCACCAAAGGGATAGCAAAATTCTGAATTGGTGATTGCTGTTTGAGATGCAGAGAAGCTCACACTACTTACAATGCCCTTTTTCCTTTTAAAAATTCTTGATGTTTGAAACTGAAGTACATGTTTACATTCTGGTTGTTAAAAATGCCATATTTTATGTCCACTCGTGTTTTAATGAACATCATTCTGTGGCAAAATTGAAAATTTTATTTTTTCCGTTTCCACGTGTTCCTTTCTCCCTTGTAGGCGTGGTAGATGCAACATTTGCAGAAAACTCAAGACTGCGTTATGAGCACAATGTAAGCTTGAGTTCTCCACTGAAAACAATAAGTTTTCGAATGCGTTCTCGTCGTGACTATGGTGTCATCTTGCGAGCTGAAACTTCTGGGCCATCTGGGTACTTTGTCACAGTTCATGTAAGACAATCAGTCCTGACCGTCACATTTAATCTTGGAAATACAGAAGAAGATGTTTTCAATTCATCCTTCGAAGTAGCTGACGGTGACTGGCATGATGTTGAGGTTACATTTGCAAATAGCAGTGTGTCTGTTGTTGTGGATGGTTTGACAATGGAAATGTCTGGTATTCAGTTAGACACTGATCTTAGAGGTCCATTAATGGCACCTTACGACATTTTTGTTGGTGGGGTGGATTTTCATACAGGGCTTGCTTTTGCAAATACGTTAGGGTTCATAGGGTGTTTAGAGGACTTAAGAATTGGTGAACACCTCCTTCCATTCTTCAATAATACAGTGTATTCTCCGGATCTTGATGAGCAATTTGTCATCATTGAGGGCAATGTACCACTTGGCTGCTCTGGGGATGATGTCTGCAGTGAGGATAACTGCCAGAATGGCCTGTGTGTGGATGAATGGAATGACTATTCCTGCAACTGCACTGCCGGCTATGCAGGTGAATTGTGTAACATGGAGATAGATGAATGTAATTCTGATCCATGTGTCAATGGTGGCACCTGTCAGAATCTGCTAGATGATTATACGTGCCTCTGTTTGCCGGGATACAGCGGCAAAAATTGTGAGCAGAATGTAGATGAGTGCGCTTCAGATCCTTGTGAAAATGGTGGAAATTGTATTGATCAGATCTATGAATTTGAATGCCAGTGCCCTACTAATTTTACTGGAAAGCTCTGTGAATTCATGGTGAGTCTTCCCAAAGTACTTTATTTTCTTTTTTTGTCAAGGACTTGGTTTTTATAATTTGCTTGTAAGGTGCCGAACTTAGTTCATGGTTCAATGAATTTTTTAAATGTCTGTGACTTTTAAGAAGGATGATCAGCGTCATGTATGCCTTGCAGTTAGTAGCTTATAGATCAAATAGGTTTGTACCCAGAAAGCCTCTCTTAAGAGGGACGGGGCTGCACATTTTGATTTATCGCTGTCCCTAGGAGCCTAAAGGACTGTATTTTACATAATTTGAGGCATTTTTAAACATGCTTGATGGCAAACACAGAGGGAGCCCTTACCTGTTGCATCTGCATCTAGATTGCTACTGCACCAATAATATAAAGTACTACAGATGTACAGAATAGAGATTTTCAGCCCCTTTAAAAAAATTTTGGGCTGATCACAAATTTGAACTGGAAACAGAGATCTGCCAAATATAGATTCCCCCACCTGTTGAAGTGTTGCACTGGTTATTTAAATTTTCATAGGGGTGGGTAACTTACTGTAGGTGGGAGAGTGGACCAAAGGCCTCTCTTCATGGTCAAGCATTGTTTGTCAGGATAGCTTTAAAGTATAATGATGAAAATATTGCATTCAAGTGTTTTAAAGGTGCAGTAAAAATTTGATATCTGTCTCAAATGGAAAGGGAAATGTAATCATGTGTATTTTATTGATTACTTGCCATAGGCAGGCAAGGAATCTATGCCATGGTGAGTGTGCGTGTGTGAGCTTGTAAACAATACCTTGCCGGGTACAGGCCGCTCACGAGAGCTGAAGCCTCGCTCGTCTTTCCTCGCTCATGCGGAGCTCGTAACTGGCGTAGCTACCCGAAAATTGGGACACTGCAATGAGCTCTGTCACGAGATATGCAAGAGCCCGCCCTCGCTTGTGGCATTCACGTGCCGTGTGACATAAATGGCTAAAGGGGAATTCCGACCATGTCCTTACAGGGAACAGTTCTGTGCACCCCGTAAGGCTTTGAAAACAGGTATGCCCTGTGTGTGTGTGTGTTTGTGACAGACACTTTTCATATTTGGTATATAGGTTTGTCATTTTGAGAGGAAGAACCCTATTGTTTTTGGTAGAGCTCAAAGGCATTTGAGGTCACCAGCAGTAAAATTGTGAAACACCGAAAATGGCTTGTAAACACAATATCTTCACATTTGAGTGACCAATACTCTTCATATTTGGTATATAGATTTGTCATGTTGAGAGAAAGAAGCCTATTGTTTTTGGTAGAGGTCAAAGGTCATTTGAGGTCACCAGCGGTAAAATTGCGAAAATTTTGAAAATGGCTTGTAAACACAATATCTCAAGAAAGGAATGACCGACTCTTTTCATATTTGAGATATAGATTTTTCATGTTGAGAGGAAGAACCCTATTGTTTTTGGCCAAGTTCAAAGGTCATTTGAGGTCACCAGAGGTTAAACTACAAAAGCTCTCAAATGGCTACTTAACACCTTAAGAACCTTCTTGTTTTTGGATACAGACCAGAGGTCATGTCAGGAATTCAGAGAGAATCAAAGACCCCTTTTGGTTGAGGTCAAAGGTCATCTGGGGTAACTGGGGGTCAGGTTTGTTGGGATTTGTAGGTTCTCAATATGATATAAGTGTGTTTTGATCTTTGTTAAATGAATACTTGACATTCTGTGCCTGAAATGTTAAAGAAAATATCAGACTCTGTCAATTTGAAAGAAAGTAAGGTATTGATGGCAAGGAATCACTAAGCCATTTGGCTTTCTGGTTGTTCTTGCTCTCAAATTTAATATGGGCTGATTCCCAGCTTTGCCTGACAGATTGATCCAGTGTTAAAGGTAGGCAACTCTCACTCCAAACTACCATTTCTGCAGCAGTTCAGGCTTGAGGTAATCGTAATCAGTAATCGTAATCGATTGCAATCGATTACACATTTTGAAGTAGTTGTAATCGCAATCGATTACTTTTGTGAAAATCGCAAAGTAATTGCAATCATAATCGATTACAATAGCAAAGTAATCGCAATCATGGTTTCATTTCTGATTACACTGAAGTTAAATTTGAACAAAGAAATATAGTTACTAAACAATTTTTTCAGTGCTTGGTTCTTCTGCTGGAATGACAAAATTTAATCCCTCTTTCTTGGATGTTCCAGCTTAAAATGAGTGAGAAGTGCATGGGTTCAATAATGTCCACTTTTGGAGGACTTGATTCTGTCCGGGCTTATCTAGAGCAATGTCCAAGGCCTTTTTTTCAGTTGTGGGTGCTGGATTGTTTTGCCGACTACATTGTTTATGTGGAAAGAAAATGTAATCACGATTGCAATCATGATTACATTGCTATGTAATCGCAATCATAATCAATTACTTTCAATTTTAGCTATAATCGTAATCATAATCGCAATCGTAAAATATGAAGTAATCGCAATCGTAATCGATTACATTGAGATGTAATCGCCCCAAGCCTGCAGCAGTTTATAGACATTTTCAATTGGCACATCTCTTTGATTGACAGCAAGTTCAAAAACACAGATAGTGTAGCTGAGTATTGCACCACGTGTAGTGCACTGTTCTAAAAGTGTTTTTCTTTTTACACATTGGGGTTTTTATGCTCACCCTGCTGGAATAAACTTCAATACCTTATGTCTGGATGAGGATGAGTTTTAGACAGTTGTGGGAGGGGCTTAAGTGAGTAGGTTAGGAGAATTGGAACTTTTTGGGGTAAGAGGGTTAAAGGCCTCTAAGATTAATCCTCTAAATTGATATACCCATAGATGGCATATGGTGAGATGTACTTAATACTCTTTCCCTTTCTCTAGGTGCAAATTACATGTGATGAAGATGTATGTGAAAACAACTCAACCTGTGTACCTAGAGACAATGCTCCTATTGGAGAGGTGAGTATCTTCATGTCGCTCTACACCTGACTACAAAAAGTGTACTGTAATGAGATGATGAGGTTATGTTGGATGGAATTTGATGGCCCAGTTTCTAGCCAAAGTGATTGGTATAATTTGAGCCAGCCACAGCCTTTTTTCAAGGTGGGTCACACGGGTTGTTTTCCCTGCTTCGTTGCATATGAACCAATCACAATGGCAGTAGGATCCATTTTTAGAGTCTTTGATATAACGTGGCCAGGACTTGAACTCGCGACCTCCTGACGGCAAGTCTGATGCACTAACCACTTGACCATACAGTTGGTAATGATGATGTACATTTGCATGTACATATACTTCACATTATATTGTTTTCATGTCATCCAGATTTAAATGCCCTTACATATCTTTCCCATTTGAGTGAGTGGGTGCATTGGATGGCATTTTACCATAATGAGAGGAACCCACCCTAAGCTCATTTGAAAAAGTTGGAGTACCCAGGCAGACAAGTGATAAATCATGACAGCCATTGAGCAGCTTTAGGGTAAAAGTTCATAGAAAATGCTGGTAACTGTGCATTGTCTAATAGCTTTATGGATGGATGCACGCACACAATATACTCCATTGAACTTCACTTAATCCAAGGTTTCTGCCATGTGCCTGACAGGGACCACATTTGAAAAGTAGCTAAGGGGCTTTTCCTTGCATTACGGTTAGATCAAACTCCTTATGTGAATGCAGGTCAGAAACACATTCTCAACATCAGTATCCATGAATCACTTCGTGTTAACACAATAATATCGGTAGATTGAGTGAACCTGGATCTCAGGTATTAGTGTGGTCTGGTACAGAATAGGTAAAGTGTGATCTGGAGTGGCAACCTGACTTGTAAACGTGGTCTGTTCATACTTGAGCATAGTGTGTATGGACCTGGTTTATCATTAACGCTCACTCAAATATTGGCACAGCCTTGGAATGAGTCAATTAACACCCATGGAGCAATAAAATCTCCCATTGCTCCAATGGAAACACTGCTTGAGAGGCCTGAAATAAATCATATTCAGTGAAATAAATTTCCCTTTTATTTTCACAGGATGCTTTTTCATGTTCTTGTCAGCCTGGTTACACAGGGTCAAGGTGTTCATACCCTATTAACTACTGTGACAATGTCACCTGTGAAAATGGAGGCACTTGCTCATCAGATATGACTCTACAAACTCACAACTGCTCTTGTGTCCTTGGGTTTGAAGGCCTGTTCTGTGAAATAAACATTGAAGATTGCACACCAGACACGTGCCTCAATGGTGGCACCTGCCAAGATTCGATCAATGACGTAGAATGTGATTGTGTTGATGGTAATTTCCTCTTTAGCTCAATGAGATGAATTGGTGGTATGAGTGTCAAATTAGAAAATTGGGATGGATTGACAGCTACAATGAAAAGGGAAAGTTTAACACTGTAGGCATTTTCAATTTATTGTGTATATTCTGCAGGTACAAGTATCAGATCTTTAGTCAATAGCTAGAAGAGGGGGTGACTGGAGAAGAAAGGGATCCGACCCCCTCCTTTGATTTCTTCTGGCCCATTTACAGTTTTGCACACTTTGAGTGCCAGAAAAATTCTTGCCCACTTAAAAGGATACTCCGGTGACATATTTCAAGAGCTTCAAAAAATTAAGGCACTTTTTTTCTCTTTATTGGTGAAAATTCTTTCCTAATAGCATGTTGCATTCAGAAGTAATGACTTTCAAAGGAAAATATTCAAACCATAGTAACAAATTGCATTGTGGGAAATCTGTGATGTCATACTGGCAGATTGAGTGAGCATCTTTTGTATGTTTTTATAATGTTCATGCATGCATATGAAATGTGAAGACATGCACTAAATAAAGCTGCAAACTTTGTGCTCACAAAATTCACAGCTCAACCTCAAACAAATTATTAAATGCTGTCCTGGTGTGAAGTTTTGTGGTCAAATTAATTACTTCAATTCTAAAGAACAACAAAAGATTTGGGAAGTAATCTGCTGCTATAACATAACATTGCGTAAACTTGAGGCAACTATGAGTCTGTTTTTGACAAATGTAACCTATCTTCAAACAGGAATAACTTTGAGTGACGAACAAGCATTGGATGGGTTTGAAGTAGGTGCCATGAAAAATATTTCTTTCATATTTGAGGCCCTATGAAATTGACTCCAGAATATTCCTGTAAGTACCTTGTCCAAATACAGCTGTCATGCTGGTGAAGGATGACAGGTGTGAGTGAGTATTGTATAACATGGTGTAGACAAATACCAGTGGTTAGGTATGAGGCAGATATGCGTGCCTGTACTGTTGCCTGCACCATCATGACTGTATGGGACAGGAGGGCCAGGGGGACTGCAGCCCCCCCCATTGGCCAAAACCTTGCTGAATCAAGAGACTTTGTTGCCTCAGGCAGATACAGACTATGTCCTGGGGATTTAAAACAGAGTCAGCGAAGAGTAACCATCCCCTTGAGGAAAAGATTCTCATACAGTATGGCCATGGTGATTGTATCTGATTTCAAGTAAATTAACTGTTGTGAACGTTTAAAGCAAAGGTAAGCTGAGGGTTCATGTTGTATAGTGGAGGTAATCTTAGGGTATTAATTACTTTGTGACCCACTTTTAAAATGAAATTTCAACACAAATGTTGAGTCAATTTTTGTGCTTTGAGAAACTTTTTCTAAATTTCTTCAATTTGGAGACTTTTATTTAAAGCTGACATGTTCCTCTTTTTTCAGGATTTACAGGAAAATTTTGTCAAGAGAACATCAATGACTGTTCGCCTGATCCTTGCTATGCAGGGACATGTATTGATGGGGTGAACTCCTTCACCTGTGATTGTCCAAATGGATATGAAGGTAAGTCTTACACAAAGGATTATTACATCAGTCTCAGTGCTAGACATAAAGGTGAATACTGCCCTGATTTTTCCCATGTTACTGCAACATGATAAACAATGTAGTTTGTAAATTCATTTACAGCTTTTAGATGTTGTGCTATCTTGGAAAGGTTAAGTGTCTGTTTTATAAATAGAAAAAAGGGTACCTTCTCTTTATGTGCTTCATGTTTGCTATTGAATAGAAAGTATCCAATCAATTTTAGTACTTACTGAGTAACCTGTGGTGTCCATAAAGGACCAATCCTCTCACCCCATACTATAATTCTTATAGGGGTTTACCAAAATCCTCAATTGGCTCAGCTCTTTGATTGACAGCTAATTCAAACAATGCAGAGGTACAAAAGCTTATATTACACAGCATGAACTGTACTGAGGGTGGATTGATTTATACACATTGAGCCTATTTATGCACACTGTGTAGCAATAAACTAAGGTTGTGTCTGGATGAGAATGAATTTGAGAAAATTGTGGTAGGGGATTAAGTAAGATGGTAAGGAGAATGGCTACCGGGGTGAGAGAATTGGACCTTTCAATGGATGGAATAGACAAAGTACTTCTAAAACTTGCCTTATTTCATGAAAATTGCATTTTCCTCTCATTGTTGCTGTGTTTTTCCAAAGTTTTGACTTTTTCAGCTTTTGTTGTGTTTAATGTATGCAGAAGTCAGTGGCAATTACTATTTTAATTAAAGAGTGGGTTCTTAGGCTCAGGTTTGGTATAAAATAGGAGAATTAAACAAAACAGACTCTTGAGTTATTAAAGTTGAAGGGGGAGCAGGGTCAATTCTGACTTGTCAGTAAGTGAAGCCTTGGTGAAAAATTTGAACTTGAAGCTTGAATTAAGATAGAAATTCACTAGTATAGGCAAAGTTATTGAAAAAGAAGGTTAGTCCTTAAATTACACATATAGACAAATCCGATTAGCGCTCGCTTTTAGTGACTGTAGGCCGCCATTAGTGGGGTCCATCAGCCTAAACCGTCTTTATTTATTGTTCACATGAATTTCAAACCCTCATATTTAGTGAAATTGGAGAATTTAAGATACAAATTAGTGTACAACCATCCATGATAGAGGTAAGCAAGGAAATCGAAAGGTTAAAAAGTGACAGACCCCAGTGATGTCCGACTGAAATCAGACCATCACTTGCTGTCTGGATTCGTACATTCATCTATCCAGGGAATAATTTTTGATATTGCATTTCATTCAGCTACTTAAGATGAACAAACTGCTACAGGAGTGCAAAAATATGTTGCAGATTTTTTTCATATGCATAATCGGTATGCATATTTTGAGAACTTGAATCATGTAGTATATGCCCCTAAACCATAGAAAGAGTCAAATCCAGTCAAATCAAGACAAGAGAGATGTTTATTTGTTTTGCTTATCTTGACCCTTTATAGATGGATCTAAAATTCCATACAGAAATGAGTCATGATCTTTACCATTTCATGTAACATTGTCAAATTGAAGAGATTTCCAGTTTGTAAGTCTGCTTAAAGGGTTAATCCACACATATTTTATAGTAAGTGGTATGCTCATGTAAGTTTGTTTTTGACTTTGTAAATGAAATGTTCATCACCCCTGTTTGGAAAAAGTATCACTTAAAGTGAGCCAAAATTTTGATTCAACTAAACAGACGTAAGTAAACTATCATTTGCAGTACAAAAGATGGATAGGTAGTAAAGTTAAATAGGGTTGATAATGACCCATTGGTACAAGTCTGTCAGAGCTTCCAAATGAGTTTTCCAGATCTTATGTTGCAATCCTCCCATCAATTTAAAGTATAGGAGGAGTCTGGTTCACCTTAAACTTTCAAAATGTCCAGCATTTAAGAGAAAATTCAACCAAAGTCTTCATCTGCATAGAACTGAGATTGCCACTGATCACTGTGGTAAAAAATACAAACAGTGTTCATTTGATGTTATTTGTAGCAGCAAGTTCTCCAGGACAGGCACGATGAAGAATTTTTATCATTGTATATATAGTAGTGTGGCAAATTTATCATTTTTTCAAATCGCTTTCTTTTTTTTGCTTGTTAAGCTTTCTGTTTGTTTTGTTGCCATAGTGATAGTGGTCATGGAAATTTGCTTAAGTTTTTGTATGAATTAGTTTCACTTTATTTTGTATTTATGCTAAGCTATCAGACCACAAGAATATTCATTTAGAATTATAGGGCTCATCTAGAATGCTAGTATTGCCAAAAAAATATCCTCAGTACACTTTTGATAGGATCTAACAGATACAATAAGGCTTGTAAATGGCAAACCATTGACAAAACCATTTTTATAGCCAGTGATTAAAAATTCTTTTTACAGTTTTCTTTTCTTTAGATAATGTGAAAAAGCTTTCGTCGTTGATGTTATTATCTCTTATTCATAGTATACAGTATCTTATATCATGTGACATATTTTGTAGCTAACATCTGCATACGATGGCCATCTCCTAGTAGTTGTAGTGTTGTAGTGTTACCCCAAGTAGCTGAAATTTGCATGTGTGCATGTGATTGTCATGTGTTTGTCACTTATTTTATTTGTGGCTATAGTGCTGCACTGCACATACTGTATCTGTCATGTGATTGTCATGTGGTTAACTCATGCACAAATCAAATCACTCAGTAGTTTGTTGTTACTAACATGTTATGGTCCTTTGTTGAATATTCATTCTAACTGCTGTAACATGACTTAAGAATTTGTTCTTTTTTTTTTTTTTTTTTTTGTTTTGTTGACCACAATGAGGGTAGTGTTAAACTGGTTACCCATGAGTTTCACATATTAATAATTTGTCAAAACTTTTGGCAAAAGTGCAAAAGCTGAGGAAGTCATCTTTTCCCCTTGTTCACGAATATTCATTCGTAGATAAGTGTGCTGGCGACTGAAGAGATATAACTAACCGTGTTTAGAATTATTTGAAGCACTCTTGGTAAAAGTTGCAAGCAGGAAGATAAAGGTTTTATATTCCAGTACTGTGTGCAGCATTCCAAATGCAGAGTTCATAGTCAAGTAACTATATTCCACTAAAAATATCTCTTTATTTCTTTTGCAATTTTTTTCCAATTTCCCTAACTACATTTTGCAGTACCTTATTTATACACAGATTCTCTGTCTTTATGATGCTTACACTGCCATTCAATTTCTTGCAATGTGCAATGCAACAGCAATTGTCGTCTTGTTTTCAATGCTAAATCATTTCATTCAGTATCCTTTGATTAGGATGGCTTTAATTCTTACTGGTCCTTTTGTGATGTCATGTAATTTAATTTCTCCTGGTCTTTTTTACAATGGATGACTCCTTTGTTTAATTGTCTCTTTTTCATTGCAATGGCTATTCCTCTGAGAAGTCCTTATGTAAAGGTCATTCATTTCTCCCAGTTAATAAGGAAGAAAATCTTGTTCAACTTTAAGTTCATGACAACAGTTCTTTGCTTCTATCAGTGAATGTGTTCATTCTATAACAGTACCTTGTATAAGCAAAGGAATTGACTGTACCTTAAAGTAATCCTTAAAAGTGTCATGGTGACTCTATCTTATGTCTCTTTTAGTTTTGGGCGCACAAACTGTTTTGGTATTGAAACATTTTAGGGGCTAAGCTGAAGTGCCGTAGCCCCAATGGGTCATACGAGTTAAGGGGCATATCCTTGATAGCAGTCATTCTGTGTGCGTTTGGATAGGTGGGAGTACAGACAAGTTGTGAAATGTAACCTTTAGGAAACATATATGCTAGATATACTAACCCTATAAAATTAACTGATTTCTTTTCTGAGAAAACAGTTTAAGTAAAGATAATAGTAAAGAAAATAGTTTATGTAAGTTCTGCCCATAAAACAATTATGGGAAGGAAGTACAAAAATTATAAGTAAAAAAGGGAAGATACTCTTTCCAGAACAGATCTTTTCAGAGAAAATAGACCTATTCAAGGACTGTGTATGATTTCTCACAGTTGGCTTCTTCTGTGGATGGCATGTTGAAGATTCCCTCTCTCCATATTGAAATTTCTCAATCATTCAAGTGATGTTTGGAAAGATAGATTGGATCTTTATAGGAAAGTAAAGCAAAGACGTAAAATCATGAAAAAGGTTGATCATGGCTGTAAATTTTACACAAATCGATCATCGGTGTGGTAGACAAAGAAGGATTATATACACAGTAGCAAGTTGTCATGGAAACCTTGTGTCATCAAAGCTTCAAATAATGTACATTAGTCACCTGTATCCAACATGAATATGTAAATTTAAAATACTAGCACTTGCATTTTCATGTATTTATGTATGTGCATGACTAATTGTCACATGATCCACAATCCCCCAATCAATCTTTGCTGTACATTATGTTCCAAGGTGTCAGTTATTCACACCATGTATGTAGTATTGTATATAGTCATGTATTGTATGCACCTGGAATGCCTTCTGCTCATATTATCAGAATTGTACTGCATGACCCTTTCAATTATTTTGGTTTTCCTTGTTCAAAATTCAAGATAAAAAATAAAAACTGTTAGGAGTTGATCATAAGGGATTAAGATTGACTCTGACTTTAGGCCAAGGGACTGGAGATGGATTCCAAAAGAGTCACATTGGTGTGGACTATATTTATAGTGGAAGTTGTGATTTTAAAAATTACAGTATATTCTGTCATCTTTATGTGTCTCATTGGCGATGACTACTGTACAGGAAATAAAGGAACAGCCAGCTCTCTCATCCCATTTCCAATGATTTTGTGAATGGGGAAAAGATGGCACATAAAAAAGGAAAAAGTTTTTATGGTAAAAGATAGGCCGGGAAAGAAAGATGCATTTTTGTCTAAAATTGTAATCATTATGGCAGACTGATTTTGATTTTGGCTTTTGTTTGGTACCACAGTACCATCTTTTAGGAACCAATTTTGAAAACATACATGTTTACAACATGTAGGATAAACTGTAATTAAGCTTTAATAACTTTCAATAACAGTGGAAAATGGGGGTAAAGGGAAAGTCTCATCACTACTATACTTGCATCAGTATATACTTTCAGTTTAATTGTGATAAGTGGAAGTATATTATTCACATGCAGGTTGGTGTTTGAAATACCCTTAGACGGATGTGACCTCGAACGTATGTAGATTAAAGTGATAAACAAGTAAAACATTGCTGAATGGGACAAACTATTATGCAAGAGAGAAAATTTGCTGGGCAAAATATATTAGTATGTTGAGACATTTCCCTACTGATCATTTGCTATAGCATTTAATGTGCAAGTTAAGCTTAATGAATTTTAATACTAAATTGCAGCTAAATAAATAAATGATACATGTGGAATAAGTGGATGGTTGATTTAATCCATCCGAAATATCAGCTCAGTGTGACACCATTTGGATAATGAGGTAACCAAATCACATGAGGGGATGGCTGTTAGTGACAACCCTGTAAAAAATAATGGGGCTTTCAGAGGATGATATTGGTGTATTGGTACGGGCATATCATGAAAATTTGAACTTTTCAATCTATAATGGACAACAATCAGGCAAAATGGAAGACAAATGAGAATATAAAACTTTCAGGTTATCACTGAAAAAGGGGTATGATATTGTATGTATGTTCCATCAGGAAAGAGTAAGTACAAATCATTTATTGAAAGGGTAGGATCCCTTGTTTGTTTGGTAATCCCATAGTGGTTCATTATCTGAAAGTTGAAGGGATCTGTCATAAACTAAATTAAGCAGAACATAAGCAAAGCAGCCACCTTGTCCGAATGTAGTAACTCTCAAGATATTTAATCAAATAAAACTTTATCATGTACGGTATTTTTGGGTGTCCTGACTTGTTGCTGGTTAACCCTGTTCGTATTTTCCTAACTTGGGTATTTGATGTTGTGTGGGTTATTTGTCGTTGACCTGAGATTCTTCCTGCCTGTCTTCTACTGTTTGTGTTCTAACCTTTGACCCTATGCTTTTTTTCCACTAACTATTTCCTGCTTGGCTTTTTGCTTGTGGGTTTGCCATATGAGAAATTAACCACTAAAATTTGAAAGCAGTATTTATTCTGGCATAACCTGTACAGAAATTAATTCACAAAGATTATCCTTTAGAGCAAAGAAATTTAAATGCGGACTAAAATGTTTTTGTTTTACTGTCAAACAACCCCTCTCTTTTATAAAACCTTACAGGCAACCTTTGCGATACTGATATTGATGAATGTAACAGTTTCATCCCCTGTCTTAATGGTGCCACATGCATTAACTTTGAGGGTGGATACTCTTGTAAATGCCCAACTAATTACTTTGGGAATGATTGCAACTTTAATCCCTGTTTGAGCAACCCATGCATAAATGGCCTGTGCACATCCCAAAATGCCACACACTATTTGTGCAATTGTTCAGAGGGATACACAGGGTCCACCTGTAGTGTTGCAGATTGTTCGTTGGTGACCTCATGCCAAAATGGGGGGTCATGCCAAGAGGATGTGGACCGGTCCAGCTGGACATGCCTGTGCCCGGAATATATTGAAGGTACATTTGATTCAGTGTTCTTATAAATCTAAAACTGGGAAATGCTTATAAATTAATAACAAAGCATTTAGTAGGTCACTTCTTTTTGTGAATTTTTTATTGGTATTTTTTCTTTGGTATCCTTTCCTGTGTACTGCTTTGAGCTGTTTCTTATTTTTTTCTAAATTGTAATTCTTAAAAGTCATCATCCATACAGTTCTAAGTGTTATTTTGAATCAATGAGACCTTTTGACATTATAAGCATTATGGACGTTTTAGCTCCTAAATTAGTAAATGTAAAGTAAATACGTAGTTTTGCAGTACAAGAGTCCAGGAAAATTAACAGTCAACTTTTTACCGGTTGAGATAATTGCTGCTGATGTCATGCATCTCTAGAAAAGTGTCAATATTCAGAAAGGTCTTCAAGTCTCTGCACACTTGGAGTTCAGAGATTTACCTTATTAAGCCTAGGTCACACCACAGTGATGAAGGTTAGGATTAAAGTTTGATTTAAGAGTGTCTTTGCTAAAGACCTATTCACTTCTGGTCAGAAATATCCAAAACTTTGCCAACCTGTGTAAATTTATGATTTGTATAAGGGGACTATAAACATTGGATGTAAACTATTTATTTTGTGATGTGATCAAGACAACCTTTGGGCTTAGTGAAATATTTTCATTCAGTTGTTAAGATTGGAGAAAAAATTTACACTACAGCATATAGACAGTTTACTATATCCATGCAGTGCACTCTTAGAGGTGAACTTGGATATTAAATTATTATTCTCATCTTGAAAAGGCAAATTTTTGTATTGGTCAGGATGAACAAGCTGACAGTCCTGTGTCCTTGCACTTTGCACAATGTGTAAAAATCAATGTTGTACTAGTCCTTACAACTCTTCACCAGTCCTTGTCTCCTCCCTTCTCCCACCCCCAAAAAAGAAAATTATCTCCCGTAATCCTACAAACAGGAAATTATCCCCTTTCTTCTCCAAGTAGAGAATAGTATCCCCCCTCCTTCCTCTAAGAAATGAGAAAAATATGTGCATATTTAGTGAAACAACTGGCCTCATATAGTAAATGGGAAAAAGCAATAGGGTATATGTATTTCATGTAAACTAACCTGAAACTGAGGTGAATAGATAACTACCATTCCTACATACTTCAATCTATTCATATCCTATTTTTGTCTATCAACACAAGATTGAGGTAGTTCTACATGAAGTACCACCCATTCAAAGTCACTTTTCTTACAATACAAACCTTGTAGGCTCACCTTACGAACAATTTCTGGTTATTAGGTTCATAGGTCAATTTATGTCAGAGGGTCCACATATCCATGTGGTCCTTTGTCACCAGTAAAACTCTCTTGTTTGCATTCTTTCAAAATGAACAGTTAGAGCGCAGGTAGTGCCTTATTCTCAGATGGCAGTTTGTAAAATGAGCTGCCAGCTTTTTGCTGGAACTTAATTTTTGGGGACATTACATCCTCTCTAATAATTTGCATTGAAATGCCCAACTTTTTCTTGCCTTCCTGGGAGTCTATAACTTTAGACTATGAAACAGTTATCAATGCTTATAAATCTTTTAGTAGGATTTTTTGTATTGGGAACATATTGGTTCAATGCTGTGACTGTATAATTCAACTATTAGCCTTTACATTGGCCAGTAGTTATGAAAAATATCTCTCATCTATGACAACATTTTTGTCTCTTAACTGTTTTGATAAATCCTGTGTCATAGGTCTTTGAACTTGAAAGTTTAGAGGAAGTGCATAATTCTAGTCTGACTGACAGTAGTAGATTAGAAAATGTTCATAAAAGAGTATTATAAGTTGGCAATTAAAATGGTTGACTTGTCCAGTCAAAAGTTTTAATGGTGAACATCTTATTAACTATGAGGCAATCTGTGCTTTATTTTTGCTTAACCTTACCAGTGTGAGTAATTAGTGGCTTCTCAAATAAGTCTGTTTGTTGTCTGCTTTTAACCTCTTGTGGTCAGAGTGTTAATCCACACCATGGAAACTTTAACTGATCCGTTTTTCTCATATCATTGTGCAGTAGGCTACAAGTGACAAATGATAGAGCTATGTAAAAACCCATAATGAAAAAAAATTAAAATAGGTTAATTTTGAAACAGAAAGTGGATTCTTTGAAACATCTTGAAATTCTGTGACAAAACTTGCCTACCTGAAATTCTGCAATGTTTTTATAATACTGTGACCATACTGTGTGCAGGAGTGGTCTGTAAAATTCATTCACTGAGACATGAGGGCAGTGCAGCATCTTTCTTTTTCAATACTCAGCATATGTATTGTTATTTGCTGAACCAAGCACTGGTCTGCTTGTTTTGTCAAGTTAAAAGTTATTTTACACTATATCAAGTGGTGTTTCCTTTCTTCCCAGATTGTAAAATTATCAAATTTATTGTTTTTTGTGGCAAATAGTTTGTCAAATGCAACAAAAGGAAAATAAATGTGAAACAAACAGGCTAAAAGTACCAGAAAAGCTGTAAGAATTGACACTTCCCTGTGAAATTTTGAGGATATTTTTTTTTAAAATTTGTTAAATTACAGTAATTGTTTGCTATTTGACATGAATCCATTCTCCGAATAACTTGTCATTTTTAAAAGTGCATGGTGATCAAGCTTACTAATTTCAATTGAATCAAACAGTAACATTGCAACAATTGGGTGCTTGTACATATCTAACTTCAGGTTGCTTCGGGTTTCTGTTCATTTCCATCTCACATTGTCTTTGCAGGGTAGTGACTTAATAACTAATTCTTGTGCTATTAACTAAAACGTGGTGGGTGTATTGTGTGAGTACTGTAGCTTTTACATGTGCTGCTATTGGAGAATTTAATTAAGTACCAAAACACATCTTAAGAAGGTATACATGACTCACGGAATAAAATAAACTCCTCTTTACCCTGACCACTTCACCAAAGCCATTCCACCTTAATCCTCTCCCCACCCCCTCCCCCACCATGAAAAAATGAACCCATTTGCAATTGTTGCCAACAAGCAATTTCAAGCCAGACATATCTGTTGCACATCAATGTTGATAGTGTTTAAAGGCATCCCCTTTTGAAGAAGACCCACATTCTTTTGTTTCAACCAGGGTCTGTGTCCCGGAGCGAAGGGGAGGGAGGGGGGGGTGGCATGGAGGGGGGATGCCCCTGTATTTGCAAGAAAAAGTAAAAATAGAAGGAAAGAAGAACAAGAAGCATTCAACTCATGCTTTGCCCCCCTCCCATCCCCTCTATCAAAATATCCTGGCCCCTACCCCTGGTTTCAACCTACAGTATTGAGGGTGTTTTTCACAAAGTAATATGTTCATTCATCTGTACCTACACATACAGTAATACTGGTCACTTATGTAACCCACTTATTATTTGATGATTTGGAAGGAATTAAGATGAAAAGAAATTTCTCTTTTTATTGTCTCTGTACTAAGCTGCATATCCCTTTAAAGGTGGCAAAAGACAGTTATAAGGCTTTTGTACATGCATTATAAAAAATTGCCAGCTAGAAGTAGCCTAAATCATTGCAATTAAAGAGGTAGTGTTTTACATAGTCATATATTATCTAGAAGACAGTTCTTTCTAGGCCATCTATAATTACCCTTTTTGGTAGAATCTTGCTTGGGATGTAGAA
Organism: Holothuria scabra; assembly: GCA_037179385.1. Classification (NCBI taxonomy): domain Eukaryota; kingdom Metazoa; phylum Echinodermata; class Holothuroidea; order Aspidochirotida; family Holothuriidae; genus Holothuria; species Holothuria scabra. Next base: position 49,547,707 of record CM074185.1, read on the forward strand.
ATTAAGACACTGTAGCATCAAAGTCTTCAAAGTACAGTAATTCAGAGTTGTAGTACTGTATATTTTAGTAATAGCTTAATGCAGTAGATGCTACATTTGCTGTTGTTGCGGCTGCTGAAAAACACATGCAAATTCATTTGTTTTCTTTGAGGTCAGTTTAATCTCAAACTCATTATGTTCTTTGTCAAGACTTAAAAAAATGAAGTTGAAGTATTTTAAAGCAGAATTCACTTTCAGAATTGTTCTTGTTAACTTCTTGTACTGTCTACTGTCTCCTTGAAAAAATGTCCCATGACTATAAACAGCATCCTTGACTACAAAGTACCCAATGTCTATCCATAAAATGGGTGATTTGTGGGTGGTAAAGTTGGTAAGCTTAAAGACTTCTTTGGGAAAAGAGCTGTTGGATATTGTGTGGTCATATACTTGACAATAATGAATTTTCTTGATTAGCAATGTTGTTATGATTGATCAAAGGGAAGGATTAGACTGTCAGAACTGTTTCAGGAACATTGGTAAATCCAAGGGGGCAATATATGGATCATGACCTCAGCCAAAGGTGCGCCATAAAAATTTAAGCAGATCTAGGAACCCAATTTTCCCTTTTTTATTCTCCAAATGACAATTGTGGGCATTCAGATATCCCTATACCACTGGAACCACAGGTTAAGCCTGCCTTAGCAGTGGCTCTGGGTCTCCAGTGTACACCAGACATCATTTAGTTTTGCAACTTTTCACTTTCCCAGTGAGCCTAAGGAACTTTGAATCACTGATTATTTTCTTCTTGGTACTGTATCAGTGTTAGGCATGCATACAAAAATGGTTTGTCAATGCTACGATCCTCGACAAAAATGATGGGACAAAACAAGCAAACCCAGCAATGAACCGATCACCATCCCCCACTCCCCCATTCAATGTTTTGGCAGCCCAAGGGGTCCTGAAACTTCAACATTGATACAGGGAGCGGGTTTTGTTCCTTGTATTTTTGTCAAGGATTGTCGGAAGCCTGTACAAAGGTATTTAGGAATGTCCAAATTTTCATTTTAAATGCTTTGAAAGGAGCAGGTCGCCATTTTTTTCAAGCTACAGGAAAGTAGTAGTAGTTGAATTTGTCTGACCATTATACTGGTGTGTCAGATTAGCGCTAGGCCCTTGAATAAAGATTTGTTTTCCTGAAGTAGCTGATGCAAGGGAAGGGGGAGGGGGATAGTACTCTGGATGGTTGAGAAATTTAATTTACTGTAAAAATCTAATGTACTGTTATGGGGAAAAAACAAAGAATTTTTTCGGTCTTATTTTTCGTGTTTGGGGGTGGGGTTGACATATTTTAAGATGTACCCAATGGTAAACCATAAAATTCTCTCTTTTTTCGCATAAATAAACAGTGAATGATGATTCAAACTATAATCTGGTTAAAGACAAAACTATATGTAAGCTTGTAATGAACATGACAATTTAGGTGAAGATTTTTCGAAATTGATACGGTTAGCCATGTTTGCAGAATGAAAGTTTCCTATAAATTGAGATATCAAATATTAACACGATTAACCCTCGACATTGAAATAGTATGGAGGTCAATGGTTAATCGTGGTGAGGTCATCGGTAAACTGTGGTGCTAATTAAATATTCTTATATATAGGGAGAAGTGATGAGTTCTACAGTGGGATAATTAATAAATTAAACATTATAATATGCCCACTTTCAGGGCTTTCTGTCGCAGTTCGGTTTCCAAAATTTCAAAAGCCACTGTTGGCCAGTAATTTATCTAGTATATTTGTTCTTCCCCTCCCCTGAAGATTGTTTTGGTCCGTCCCCCTCCCCAAGATATATTTATCGCTTGAAAGCTACCCCTCCCCCCTTCAGTACCCTGTAGCAACAGGTCTTCTGAATAGATAAATGACAGAATTAACAAAGTTAAACCACTTGGAGGTACCTTATTCTGTTCACTTCCCTGTCCTAATTAGAAAGACAGAATATTGACAGAAGTCCGTGATAAGTTTCATTTCTCCCCCTGTGAAATATTTGAAAGCTGCTTTTATTGTATTTTCATGCAGCAATTGTTTTTCATAATTCTTACACAGTGACATTTGTCACTAAATCACTCCCTTCAAAATACACAACTTTTATTCACCATAGTTCTGTTATTAAATACGTTACCCCAGACTGAAAACTTCTTCATATACATTTGTACAGGCTTCTGACAATCCTTGACAAAAATGATGGAACAAAACAAGCAATGAAGGGATCACCATCCCCCACTACCCCATTCAATGTTGTGGCAGCGCAAGCCATCCTGAAACTTCAACATTGATATGTGAAGCAGGGTTTGTCCCATGTATTTTTGTCGAGGATTGTAGCTCTCATTTCATGCTTTCTTGTTGACTATTTAGCACAGTGTAGCAGCTTCAGTTGTTATCATCATTTTTTTGAACAAATACTGTACAATGTGTAATTTTACTTTTAGGTTGGGGAGGGGGGACTCAAGACTCAAGTGTGATTGTTCAATTGTGAAAAATATTGTTTCCAGTAATCTTATATCAAAATGTTATGCATTCTAAAGAATTTATCACAATGGAAGACTTCAAAATGTTAATTTCCAGGGGATTTGTGTCAGTTCAGAGGACCGTGTAGTGACCTGGATTGTCAGAATGGAGCTAACTGTTCCCAAGTTTTGGAAGGAGATGCTTTTAGTGGAGGTTGTGAATGTCTGTTGGGTTACACAGGAAGTTTATGTGAAAGTGAGATTAATTGGTGTGCCAGCTTACCATGCTTAAATAATGCAAGCTGCACCAACACTCTCCCTGGTCCAGAATGTACGTGTAACCCTGGATTTGGAGGTAAGTGCTATGACAAAGTCTCATAGATTTGATTTTATTTGATTGGGTGGAGTTTTACACCTGAACTTCAAACCTTCTCTTCATTTGATCTAGTGGCTCCCTCAATCTTTTTCCGACTCCACTGTGTGAATAGGCTTACTTATCTTTGTATCCATTTCCCATAGATTGATGAACAGCTAGTCGACTTCCGTACGTATTTCCATTGATTTGCTGGAGCAGAGATATTCAGTACTCGACTTTTGGGGTCAGGTACACACCCCCTTTAATAGTTGTGAACCTCCAATAAGGCCCAGTAATGACATTGGAACATATTTTTCAGCAGTTACAGTGGTGCCTGACTAGCCTACCAGTTTGTATCTATACACACATAGTGAACCTACACATGTATATGACAGACTTCTTATTGTGTCACTTTTTCACAGAATCATAGTGACCAAGTAAATGTAAAATTAGCACAAAATTTATAGAAAGAGATTAAAAGAACCATGGGTTTAAAATCTATTCATTACACATACCATAGGGATTCCCTGCAACCTGGCTTAAGTGACATTTTTAGTATTGAGACTGAAGTTCAATGAATTTGCAAACAAGAAGTTGTTTAGTTTTCCTTTTACAAACTCTGTTTTTTTTATACATATGTGTGTCTGTCGTAGAATGCAAGTTGCACGATTGCATTGATGGTAGTTTACTCACAAAACAAATTGACATTTTCAGCTGTCAGTATGCATACATTGAACTGGGATAGCTTATTCTGTAAGAGGGAATCATCCGTTTAGTCACATATGTACTTTGTAATATGACCAAAGGTATAAGGCTGTGCTGTATAATCATTTGTGTTGTGTTAGGGTTGTCCCTCATAACACTCACTAGAACTCTATGGGTTCTCTTGTCCTAAGCTACACCTGAACTTCATTGGACTTTATATATTCATCTGGAACAACTTTTGATTGATTCAAACTACTTGTTGTACATGGGACCTTGGAAGGGGAAAAAAGCAATGGACCAATGCATTGGATTTATTACTGTATGTTGGAAACGTCAGCCTTAATAAGCGAGAGGTTATTTACCATATTCCAAAATTCTTCAAACTTTAGCTGAAATACAAATGAAGGAAGCTTCCATTTCTGTATCAGTTTTCTGTACTGCTGATTGGCAAATTGTTTTCAGGTAATTTAGTGAGGAAAGCCTAAGCTGACTTTCAGCAGACTTGCATATTTTGGGCTTAATCTTTCGTGGTTTAGTGCTTTGGATTACAACCCAGTTTGAGCTTTGCTGGATTTGTGTAAGTGTATAGTTCCAAATACTGTGGAAAGCTTTAAAAGCTAGATATATTTTGAACCTGCTTTACAACAAGGAAAGTCTCATTAAAAGCCCTACACTTCATTTAGTGGTAACTGATATCACAAAGAAGTTAGAAGTTGGACAGTTGTTTTTACTGCTTGGCAGAATTATTTGATTCTTCTTGACTTTGCATATTAGTAAAGATATGCAGTATGTATGGCTTAAATGTAAACCTTCATATATGGTTAAACATGTGAGAAGAGTGTTCAATTGATGTTCAAGATAGCTTAGATTTGTTAGTTAGATGGACTTTATGGCCCTGTTAACAAACTATGTATTGGTTCAAGTCGAGCTGGCCATGGCCTTTTTTCCAGTTGTGGCTCACTGGCTTGTTTTCCCTACTCCATTGCTTATGTGGAGTGTCACGCAGAGTGGCAGTAGGTTCCATTTTTAGAGTCTTTGGTTTGACAAATAGGTATGAAACCATAAATCATATATTGGTTTGTATTATGTACCACAAATGGGGATGCCATGAACACAAGAACATTATTGGTAGGATGTTCTAATTTCTTTTTTGCAAAATTGTAATGGTTGAGATTGTAAAACCACAGTGCATTACAGATATCTCTCACTTTATCAGCACTCTTTGAGGTGGAGGAGCACAGTTACAAATTACTGTGTTATCATTAGATGGAAAAGTCCTTAAGCTCACTTTGGATTATTTAGCCCCCCAAATTACAATTCAACCAGTAGTTTCATGTAGTGCTAATGCTGGGTGACTTCCATCTGCGAAAAGGTAAATTTATGATACTTAATATCAGGGTACCTTTCCAAATGCCTAATTTCGTGGGCATATGGTTAACAGGGTTCTAAATTAACTGCCTCCTAATGGCTGGATCTATTCTTGTAGGACTTAAAAGTGGGGTTAGTATCCATGTTAAGAGAACATGTTCAGGTGTAAACCTTTGTGTGAGAAACATTGTATTTTCCAAGGTATGTTGTTAAGTATACTTCCCTTTCTAACCAGGTGTCTTTCGTAATTTGTGTCTTAGATCTTTACCTTACAGTAGGATACCCTAGAATCTCACTGTATCCCGTTGTATTGACCTCTGTGTCCACTTCTCCTTCATCTGTACTGTCAGCAACTGTAGCAGCTATCAGAACCTATGGGTGACTGCCACATTAGCCAGCTAATTAACATGTACAGTAGATAAGCCTTATAGATATGCAAAATCTCCTGGCCAGCCCAATATCTGTCGAAAGCCTCCTCAAACTGAAAATCAGTAGTAGCTGAAACTAATTATTTTCAGGGAGATGATTCCAAATGACAACAACTCCAAAAAAAGACTAAATTTGCTACTGTTGAATCTGCAAAACTCTATTTTATAAGTACAGTGTAACTGCCAACTATGACCATTTTTTTTGCTGAACCGAAATTCAAGTACGTCTCTTTTGCTCCTCACCTCCTGTTTGCCTACAGTATGATTATCATGGGTATGGGTATTAAATCTATTTTGTTTCAGTTCATATAAGATTTTGATGACTTAGTCTAAGTAGTCTACATGTTTTGTGTAGAGCAGCAATTATAGAAAGATGTTCATGCTGCTAGAGAGTTAATAACCATCTTATGTAGTACTGTAAGTTTGCATGGTGTGAATTTTTAATTCTTGATCTTACATTCTGCAGGTGAATTTTGCGAGAACGAACTGCCAAATTGTGACAGTGGTGTGTGTCTTAACGGAGCAAACTGTACAGACTTTGACTTTTCTTTTGAATGTTATTGTTCAACTGGCTTTACTGGTGAACAATGCGAGATAAATATTGACGACTGTCCTGGCAATCTTTGTGAAAATGGAGATTGTGTCGATGGTATCAACAACTACACTTGCAATTGTAATGGGACTGGTAAGAAATGCTACTGTATCTTTCTGAAATATTCTCAAAGGAAGGTAGCAGAAATTTGAGTGCAGACAATCAGTGTAATATTTGCTGAATAGGTTCTGTCTTCTCTCAGATTCTTTCCTTTGTAGAAAGACTTAGTCTGCTACTTTGCAGATTGTATCAAAAGGCCTGCTTGTTCAATGATACTTAAGCTTCCAATCCATATATTATTATAATATTTCCCTTTATTTCAGAAAAATAGGAAGCTTAAAGATAAAGTTTTGTGCCACTCCACAGTACACTTTATTTTGCTGTTAGATAATCCATTCTCATTTTGTCAAATTACTCATAAAGCTTCCGGCTATATGACTCAATAATGTCTTGTTAGCATACTAATAGTTTACGATTCAAACTAGATTGTAGATGGTTTAAGAAAGATCAACCAGTGAATGGGAATCCTCAAATACTATTTTGAACAAGTGTTTAGTTTGTGAAACAGATTATCTCTATTATACATTGATTTACCCCATATACGACCTTAAGTCGAGGATCCATTCAAGGATGCCAATCACCTCTTTGTTATTTTCCTGTTAGCCTGCATTTATGAAATTGTCTGTTTGGTTTCATTCAGTGTTGTTATTTGTGGGGTAATCATTGGTGGCAAAGCTGTATTATGAGTTATAGTCTAAAAATTTGACTTCTATTCTGCATGAACGATCACCTATTCATTCACTAAAAAGCCAGTCATCTAAATGTCATTGCCTTTCTGCAAAGAGACAATAATATAAAATGTCTTGTAGCAAGACTAGAAATACACACGCTGCATTCAGATACCCAGGTTGACTGATTTTAGAGCAGCATTGGTTTTGTAGTCAGATGCCATATGTGATTTGATTGCACTGTTTGATGGTTGTGAATATGGGGTAGACAGACAGTACCAAAGTCTTGCTGGAATTTATGAGGGTGTCATATTACAAAGGGACTTTCTACTAATCAATGTTGTACCAAGGTGGCATCGAGATGTTATGTTTACTTTGTGACCTCATGAGAGTCTTCCAAACTGCTCTCTGGACCTTGCTGTGTAAGAATTTTACTTGGAACAGTTATATTTGATTACCATACCAGTGTATCAGGGTCTGAATGGCTGTTTATCTGTTTGTCTGTCTGTCTGTCTGTCATTGTTGCTGACTACCTGCCACTGTTTGTGTCTGACTGTCTATCTGTTTGTCTGTCTGTCTTTGAATGTTCCTTTCCTGCTGACCAACATACTGATCTACCTTTTACTAAAGCTTTAAAGCAAATGTCTTTCAGTTGCTTTAGTAAAATCTGAATGCTGATTGCTTTTATTCAATTTTATTCAATTCACAGGGTTTGAGGGTTTCTACTGTGAAGAAGATATCAATGAATGTGACAGTAACCCCTGTGTGAATGGTGGAACTTGCCAGAATCTAGAGAATGAATTTAAATGTGAATGTGTAGCACCCTACCTGCCACCTACCTGTGCAACTATGGAACCCTGTAGTTCTAGCCCCTGTATCAATGGTGGAACTTGTTCGAAAAATGTTGAAAACCCGGAGCAGTTTGTATGTGAATGCACCAATGACTTTCAGGGACTTACTTGTGAAAAGGTAAAAACATGAGATAAGTGTTTCATTTCGATTTCTTGTTAATTATATCTGGGTATTTCATAACGTTATGTCCTTAGGCAAAATACTTTTTTTTTTTATCTCAGATGTCTCTTTATGTTCAGTTGTAAAAAGAGGTGAAACATTAATTATGTGTTTGTTAAGGCTTGAAACCTGAGGGTCCTGGGACATTTCAGTTCAGAAATCTGAGGAAAGGTTGAAGGGTCTGGCAATTTCTGCAAGGGTCCCATGAAATTATTAGGCCTTTATTAATTTCACCCTTGGCCAGCAACTTATAGAGAGGTTTAATGAAATTTAGCTAGAGTAACATACAGTATCAGTGTGTGAAAAGCCGGAGCTTGTGCATCTCACTGACACAAAGTCTATGTCCACAGCGTCCAGAGGGACTTAATGCGCATCTGAGACCTGAGACCCTGGGTTAGCGAAAATACTGTAGAGGTTAGACAAGTTGACATCTTTTAGTACGTTGCAGGTGGGTTATGAAATTAGTAGATTTTCATCTACCAAGGGAGATGTGTGTAATAAGCCTCATTTGGTTACACTGAAGCTGAAATCTCAGGAAGACAAATTTGCTCATTAATTTTTGGGACTATTTCATGTGGGAATATGTCCTCATGAGTCTAGCAAGAATCTCACAAACACAACTTTATGTGCTTCAAGTTTTAGATTTTCCAGGAGTGGTACAAATCACACTCCTCAGGAAATTAAAGAGTATGGTAAGTGTGCAGTTGTATTTAACTTTAATAGATATATGTGAGACCACATCTTCATCTAGGTGTGCAAAAAGTCATGCTCCTCAAGTGAATTGAGGCAATTGACGGTGTGCAGTAACATTTGCATGCCTCAAAATTCATGGCCTGCCTCAAAATTCATGGCCTGCCTCAAAATTCATGGCCTGCAACTTGTGTGTGTTTTACAACTACTCTATTGCATAATTTCCAAAATCGCACTTGTCTCAAAAATGAACAAGAAATTTAGTGAATGTGATTAACGTGAAGACAGGAGTGACAAACATTAAATACTCTCGATAACTTTATACCCTATCACTTGTGTGCTTAAGCATCTTAGGGAGGTTATTCTGGCATTGGGGACAGGGGGGGGGGGTGGATTCTCAAAGCAAAGTGTTATTTTACATAAGTGCTAGACAAGTGAGAATTACCATTGCTTTGCTGCCATGTTGCATTCAACTTACACATATTCTTTGCGGAAAGATTTCACACTGGAAATTTTCTCACTGGAATTTTTTTTCTCATAAAATGCTGGAGACCATTGTTTGAGCTACACCTTTATGAGATGATATAAGCTCATGAAAATTTGAAGCTTGAAGCCTGAGTGAAACTATCACTTCTTCATGCACCATTGTACTCCAAAGTGGTGATTCACAGCACCAGCCATGACAGAGGAAGAGGGACAGGCTGTTCTCTTTTACAGTGTACTCCCCTAAATTACAGAGAGAAGGGCTTCGACAATTTTTTGTCAGTGTGTTGTGGTGAGAGTGGTCATACAATAATACATACTGTACACAAAGGTGTTAGCAAACAACTCCATTTCTGCAGACCGCTTTGTCAACTTTGTTTGCTTCAGTCCTAGAATTTAACACTGTTGCAGAATGTAACATACAAGTCGCAATGTGGGCTTGTTTTGGCATAGATGTAATTTTTGATTTTTTTTCTTTCTCAGCTTGTTGGTGGCGACGATGAGGTACCGTGGGCAATAATAGGTGGAGTTATTGGTGGTGTCATCTTGCTTATACTGGTCATTCTCCTCATAATCCTGTTTCTCAACATTCGGAAGCAGAGAGCAACAGCAGGCACTTACAGTCCCAGTAGGCAGGAGATATCTGGCTCTCGTGTGGAAATGGACAATGTTTTAAAATTGCCACCACCAGAAAGACTCATTTAGTTCCCCAAAAACATAATTATAATTTTGCAGTATTCCTTACTTCCAAAAATTGCAGAAAAAGAAAGTCATCGCACAACCACAACTCAGCAGGCCACAACTTTGTTGGAAGGCAGAGAGGAAAAGGATGACATGAGACTACGCTTCAGAGGAAATATGTAGCCCTTCTGCAAAGGTAGATGATGGGAAATCGTAACAGAGACATGTAGAAATGTGACCTGTAGAACCCTCATGCAGAGAGAGGAAGAAAAAAGTTCTGTCAGAGGTGTTGTTAATCTCTCTGTAAATTGTAGTGCATTGACAGAGCAAAGACAAGGAATGAAGACTTTTTATGCAGGGCTCTAAAAATGCGTACTACATATTTTATTTGCTTGGGATTAACAAGCTGGTGCTAATGAAAGTGTAAACTTTTAAGATGGCCAAACATTCTTGTCAACTATTTTATCTTTGTACTAAATGTTGCCACAAGATGATGAGTGTGATTCACAAATTAGACATGCTTATGATTGTGTGTGAATCAAGTCCTGTCCAGTGTTGTTTCATTTTACTTGTAGTCCTTTGCTGTTGGAAACTAGGTGGAAATTTCATTCCAAGTGCAGATTTATGATGCAAGTAACTGGTGGCGGAATCATGTCCACATACTCATCACTCTTTGTTGGCGGGTGCACTAAGGTATGCTCACAAATTTTGAGAGATTGAAGCTTTTGTAACTTTGTGTGTACGGTACAAGCACTACTTTGTGCATTTTTAAAATGCATTTTTTCTTGGGGGGGGGGAGCTTGGGAGAGGTTCGGGGGAGGTTGGGGGGTATTCTTTTCCAAGACAAGAAAGTAAAGTTTTTGGGTAAATTGAGTACTAACAGCATTCAGATTAAACAAAGTTACGAATTGAACAAGTCCATCTCAGAATTTGGTTTGTCAAATTTCGTCATGTTGGCTACTGTGTTTGAAGTAGATTCAGTTTGTTCAGAAAATATTGGCAATTGTTGTATGTGTCAGACTGAAGTGTGGAAGAAGTTCTATGCACATGATTGGTGGTTGCTATGCTTTGTAACATCTCACAATCTCATATCCATGCAATTAATGTGCAATTTGTGAGACTTTTTTAAGTCTCCTTGTAAAAAAAATGTGCTGTAGATTTCTTTTGAAAATTTGCTTCCAAGTTTTATTTGGGGTTGATCTTACTGATTTTGAGGAGGTGAAAAGGGAGTGGGGATGTAAATGTCTGTAATCACTGGTAAGAGATGGCAATTTTTATGAGTTTTATTTATGATGTCACTTTTTAGATGAAATTTCTGGTGTCAGTCTATCAGTATATTTGTTTTTTCCAGGTTGGTGTATGCATCTCTCTTCATGCAGAAGCATTTTTTCAGTACATGATTTCCATGGAGAAAATTAATTGTTTCACAAAATGTTTAAATATGAGCAAACCTAAAAACATAGCTTGTTTACAACATAGGACAATCCTGCAATCAACACCCAATATTGTATGCAAACTTTTTCTTACATTTTATGTTATTTTTATTAGAATTTTACTAATCTATAATTTTCATTTGGTCTGTAAGCTTTGGTTTGTATCTTCATCAGCATTCAGTAGTTAGAATAAATGTATTCCAGACATTCAATTCCATACACACATGAGCTACTCCAGATGTCGCCTCAAGCAGTAGAGTGGTGATAAGGTCACAGGGTTTTGTACAACATTATGCTATTTCAATCATCTTTTCATCAATCAACATCCATGATATTATTGTAAGGTGACTATTGTTCTTCATATAAATAAAATATTTTGGTTTTTGAAGTCTTCATCCCCAAAGTGACCAAATTAGTGCCTTAAATGGTAATGAAATTGTTACTAATTTTGCCAAATTTGCCTCAAAAAGTTGAAAGTAGCTGGCTTGTTTGCATATACCATCATACTGATTTGCAATGTGCCTTTTAATTTTTGTGGTCAGTGCTTGTGGATTTAATTGAAACAAACTTTTATTAGTTATTTATCTAACTGTAAAGTTGGACACAGGAAATATGTAAGTGGCTTGGCAATAACAGCCAGTTCGATAAATGACTCTGCCCGATGACAGAAATAAAGAAGACTTCTTTTAAATTGGCAAAGTAAATGCTATACTGGAAAAAAGAGTAACAGAGTCACGATATTGTACATAGCTTAGAAATTGTTGTTGCCTTTGTTTCTTTCTTTTTCCTTTCTTTGTTTTGGGTGGGCATGGGGGAGTGGGTGTGGGTGGGGTTGGGGAACTTCCTCTTTTTTTCTTGGGGGGGGGGGGGGGAACTTGCTTTTATTGAAGAAGAGGAAAAATATTCAAAATCAGAATATTAAGAGAAGCAGAGGTTTATTTAAACCAGTATATACAGAACACAGAATCTGGGCAATGTGCTTGGGATACAATGGTATAACCATTGTTTTAATATCTATCGGGTGTCATTTGCCAAATGTGCAGATAGCTAGTCTATCATGCTCTATTTGTTATTATGTAACACACTTACCTGTCAGAGGAGCATGCCAATGCTTACATCTAAAATTACTGTTTGGGAATCCGTCCTATAATTAAAAAAACTTCAAACAATGACCAATTAAGCATTTATCCTAGCCTTTTCCAAGAACCTTTTAAGATTACGTGGCTTTTAATCAGATGTATTCATAACTTTCAATTGCCTGCCTAAAGAGCAAAAGTATATTACATACTCTGCAAAGATTCTGTACAAATCTTTGAAATAACTTTTTTATGCTTCATTAAGTTTGTGACAAACTTAGGGTGTACTTCATTGCATTTGTATTCAGTCTTTTCCTCCCTGTAGCATATATTTCTTAAGTATATGCAGCACTGTCTGTTTAAAAGTATCATTTATGTCTTAAGATACATCCCTTCGTACTTTTAAAGAAATTATACTTGGTTAGTCTTTGATATTATCTGCCATAGCCCCCCAAATCAGGTTTTTGTTGTAAAAGTAATTATTCCTTCCTTAATCATTGATTTTATCATAACTAAGAAACTCTCACATTTTGTACTGGTACCCCCATTCAGTGAAAGGTCAATTATATTGTAAGAGGTTCATATGTTTGTTAAAGGACTTGCAGTTAGTTAGATGATGTTTCTAGGCTCAGTTTCTAAGCAATTGTTTTAAGTCTGACAGACCACAGACTTTTTTCCAGTTGTATCACTGGCTTAATTCCTTTTGCTTTTGCTGAGCACCTAGCACAATGGCAGTCGGTTCTATTTTTCAAGTCTTAGGTTTGACCCAGCCAAGTGTGGAACTCCAGACCTCCCACTGCAAGTTGAATGTTATTCCCACTTGTCCATGCAGTCTTCTAACCTCTTGTCAATGCTGTCAGTCCAGGGCTTGTGAGGCAGTTAATCTTTGAATGGAAATATGGTATTATAAATGTGTTGACATAAAATAAATAGATATCCTTTATCATTGTGACCAACAAACATTCTTGAACAACTATTCATGGAATTTTATTCTCTAAGAACTATTATTCCAAAGGAAAAAAACGTTTCCTCACTGTCATATTTTGGATCACTGTAGACGTCATCTGTATCTATAAATTTTGGTCTTAGTATGAAAATTTTCAGTAAAACAAACTCACTATTCCAGTTTAATTCTGTATCAACTTTGACACAAGTTCTCTTAATAAGAAAATGTAAATTTGCATCATTAATTAAGCTGAAACAGCAAATATTTCACAAGCAAATTTAATGTAACAAATTACAAACATTTCCAATTGTGCATTTGATGAACTGTAAATAGAAACAAAACTAACCGACTACTTCTGTTCCAGCCATTTTCATCCTGGGCAACAAATATTTTCGTTAATGTGACTTCATATGTATATATTAGATTCATATATTGTATTTAAAATATTTTTATAGCTTGTTCACTGCTTAGTGTAAGCTGCACACAAATTTAAATTTTTTTTTTTATGATATAGTTTGATGTTTACGTTTATATCGCTTTAAAAATTGTATTCATCCCCACCTTTAGCTAATTGTTTCATACCTAAACCGTCATCTACACTTTGCTTTCTGTATTCTGCACATAAAACTTAAAAAAGTGTATTGCTGCTATTATTATGTATTCATATTTTGTTTTTTAAATGTTGTAAGGAATTCTATGGTACATAGTTCACATTCCATCCTTCTTAGATGTTTTCATTTTAATCTTTACAATAACCAAATTTGATTCATTTTTTCCTGGGTTGTTATTAAAGGTTATGTATCAAATGTACTGTGAGACAGTACTATAGTGTTAATTTTAATGTAATGCTGTAAATAACATTGAGTGATCTGCATAATAAAGTTTAAAAAAAGTCATTGGTTATGTTCCTGCTGTATAACAATGATGTCTTGCTGAACTGTGATGGCTAGGGCTGACGAGTTGGCAACATACAAATTCAAGAGTTGCTGGTTCAAACCGTGCCCGTTTTAGTACATTATGTCTCAAGTTTCCTGATCTACAAAGTGGTTGAAAAAGCACCTGTTAGAAAAGTGTATAATTGTAACTTAATATTTCTTCTTGTACAGGCTGATTCTCTTTCAAAATCATTCAAAATTGTATGTACCATGTATTTTCCAAATCAATTCCATTATTAGCATTTATCACATTTCTTTGAAGTATGTCTAGAAGGGTTTTTCATCAAAAGAAATATTCTCAGGTTGATAGTTGATAGAGGCTGCACTGCTATAAGGTCATTTTGAATGTTGGGCAGAATTAAAAGTGATAGAAAAATAAGGAAAAAGAAAAAATATGTGCAGCGTCACATAGTTAGTCAGAATTTAAAGGTACACTGTAATTTAAGCTAATGCACAGTGACAAAGAATATTTAAAAACAGGACTACATCTTCAAAGTTAGATCTAAATAAGTATTCCTTTTCAATTTTTAAGGGCTTACAACAGGATCCCAACTTGTAGTGAAAGTTTGTCATTGAATTACAAGTTTGTACCAGAAAGTATGGCATATCCATGCTTCAATGTATTTTTTTTTTGTAATGGCTTACACTAGCAGGAGAAAAATGTAATGGATGGTTTTATTTGGAGCATTTCTTTTAATTTTCTCAAAAAAGAATGAAAGTATGCTGTGATTATAATGATGATGAATGTCAAAGATGTGTACTAATCTTGATCAGCATTTATTGTGCCAATAGTAGACCATTTAAGTTAGGTAGATAAGAAAACAGCAACATGTTATGATGTATACAGCATCTTTTGAACGACTTGTTTTGTCATATCCATACTTTTTCTTCCTCTTTTAGAGAAAAATGTGAGAAGTTCATTTGTGTTGTCCTTTCCTGAAGTGACCAGTCATTGTAGTATGGACTTTTGCAAACTTTAAAATATGAAGAAAGATGATCACATCATTTTTGTATTCACCAAATTTTGGTAAAACATTTGAAATATATTGGTAGAAACAAAAACAAACATTTTATATTTTTCTTTATTTGTGGTTCATTATTATGGAAAATGCATGTAGAGGTGTCAAGAGCAGTTCCCCTAAACTTATTTTTAAAGGATTAGCTCAATATCCTAATTTCCCTCTTATTTCTCTACAAACTACCAATCATCATATGTTATAACTTCAATATTGCATATTCAATGTAAAATAAGCAGTTCCTTCTAGTAAATTTCACATTTGAAGAGAATACCAGTTGTCCGATGGGTCTCAACAGCCAATCATGAGATAAGACAGTCTACTGCACTTTTTCACCTTGGGGTGATTGCTCTTGCCCTTAAAGGTCATTCTTTTCAAAGCCCACTAGCCTTAATCCTAAAGCCACAATAAGGGGGCCATGGTGGAATTCCTTTATAGGCATAGGAGATCTTTAATAAAGGCATCGCCATTCCTTGAATTTTGTAATCCTTAGCAGGGTCTAAAATTAGCACTTGCTAATTGCTGGCCATTTGTGGCAGAAACTTTAACATCTGTGGGCAAGTAAAAAACTTCTCTGGATATCCAGGTGGTGATTTTAAGGATCTTACTAGGGCTATCCACAGTAACAAGTTATCTTTTTACAGTGTAATTGTACAATCAAACCTTATCCTTAAAAAATTGATCCCTTTTCAGGCACAAATATAAACCATCTGTTACTATTCAAGGTCTTTTATTTCTTGAATTTGTTTTGATATGTCTAAATTCATATTTTTTTCCAGTACCTTTATGATATTTCAGGATATAAATACTGCACATTCAAGGTAAAGCAAGTAGCACTTACTCCTGCTGACTGCTGAATTTCACATTTTGGGAGGAAAATTATGGTAGCAAGATTGGTTACTGCATTCTCCCACCAACAAACATTAAAAATTTAAGGCTGATGGACCTGAGCAGTTTCTCACCATGACCTGCATGGGTCCTTAAAGGGCCAAACCTCTCACCCCAAACTACAGTTTTGGTACGGGGGTACCGAAATTCTCAATTGGCTCAGCTCTTTGATTGACAGCTAGTTTAAACTGCTGAGTACCAAAGCTTACATTAAATAGCACGAACGGTACTGAGAGTGTTTTGATTATTTAAATTGAGTTTATCTGTACTCACCTTGAAGCAATAGACTGAGATTTTATCTGGATGAGGATGAATTTCAGACAATTGTGGGAGGGGCTTAAGTAAGAAGGTTAGGAGAATTGGTACTGTGTGAGGTGAGAGAACTGGGCCTTTATAAACAAAGTCCTTGAATAAAACCGATAAGAAGTGCATGCAAAAATGCCCAGGCAAATTGCACAAGTGTGTTTGTTGTTATGATATGAATGGCTGGTAAAAATGCATGTGCTCTCCTGGTTTGGTTGCTACCTTTTCTCCATATCTTTTTATTGTGTTCAAGAATAAATGGTCAGTGTTTAACCAATCAGAATGCTAGATTTTAAATAACCAGTGCTTGGAGGTGTTAATATTAACAATTATCATGCAAGTGGTAACATGTAGAATGTCACAATGAGATTAAAATGCCCACCAGCCTACAATCCCCAGCAGTCCTGCACAGCTCAGGCAATAAAGTTGTCTTAATGATGGTCAGTAAGTTGCACATTTTGTGGTTTAAGTCCAGAGGTTCCAGCCATGTAAGTACTACCTGCTAGGTAGTACTTCCATGCTCCAGCCAGGTGTGTCATCATTACAACTGGCTGGACTGAAACCACAGAATACGCAATTACTGACCATCACTAAGCCAACTTTCCTGAGCTTTGCCAGACTACCAAGATTTTAGGGTTATGAGCCTTTTTATAGCATGACCATAAGAAACGTTGGCTTCTTTTCTCTACTTCATTGCTTATGCTGAGCACAAAGGCAATGGCAGAAGGTTCCATTTTTAAAGACGCCCGTCTGACTTAGGCCAGGATGGCCGAACTCCAGACCTTCCGACTGCCAGTTGGATGCTCTAACCATTTGACCACACAGTTGGCCTTAACTTGTAAATTGTGGTGGCACTCCACTAGCATGAGAGTTTCACTTCTGGGAAAGAAAAAATAACTGAAACCACAGGACTTTGCTGAGGGATAATTGAAGAGTGCCCCCAACTTAATTTGGTTGAGTGGGTTGACAATTTTGTTTCCTAATGTAAAAAGAACTTACCACAAAAGATAAAAAATGCTCCAACAGAGCATAGCTTCTTCAAGTCCCCATCAGTCAGCAGATTACTGCTCTACCCAGTGAGCTCCTTCTGAATATTCTAAGCAGCTCAGTTATCAAAAGCAGTTCACTGGGCAAGGTAATGAGTCTCTACCCAGCATGGCTGCCCCATTAACTTGCCCAGTGGACTGCCTTTGGTCACTGGGCTGTTCAGAATATTCAGTAGGAGCACACTGGGTAGAGTAGTAATCTACCGACTGCAGAGTACTAGAAAAAGTTATGCCCCCTAACTGTATCAAGTCAAATTACACAAAATGACGCTGTCATTTTCATGTTTTCCTTTTATTTTCACTTTTAACTCTGTAGAATTCCAGTCAATCAGATCATTTTTACATTGAGTCAATAGGTATACATGACATGAATATTCAAAACTTGCATTGAGCAAATATATATTGGTTCACATTCTTAAAGTCAATTTACAATGATGAAGACTTCCATTTGGAACTGTAATAATAGGTTAACAACATTTCCTAGAATAAACACACAATTGGTTTGGAATGGTCAAAAATAAAAATGGACAAATGGGCCGTGTGAAGAGGCATAAGGATATTACTGGAAGTAATAGCTACAGAAATATTAAACATGCTTGCAACATGCTATTAACTTTGATACCTGCACCCTGCAGTTCATGTTATAATAGGAAATACTGCAAGTGAACTCCCCCCTCCCCTTCCATCTCCCATCTGGTCATTAAAGACTGATACATTACGATTTCAGTTCACACATTTGTACATGATGGAGGACAGAAGTATGTAAATAAATATTAAAACATATATTGTTCTAAATATTTGAAGAAGAGACCCCAACAACATTCAAAACTTTTTCATAATTTAAACAATTTAAAGGCAGTTATGTATCTCGCCCAGACAATTCCAATTCTCCTAACCTACTTACTTCTTGCCCCTTCCATGCACAACAATCTTATCCAGACACAATCCTGCTGTAGTGTATTGCCTCAAGGTACACAAAGATGATCAAACAAAACCATAATGTCTAATCAAAACACTCTCAGTATACAATGTGCCACTCTGAATTCTTTTCAATTTGATGCAAATCAAACAGCTATGATGCCAACTGAGAATTTCTGTAGACTATCAGTAAAATTGTAGTTTGGGGAGTTACAAACGACTGTCTTCAATTACCTGTGATTCATTCTTTTGGAATCTTTGTATATGTCGATATTTGCACCTCCAATCATCAACTCAGGGAGCTCATACCCTAATGCTACCAAAGGCTTTTCATTTTTAAAGGACAGCTATACTCTTCTTGTCTTGGCAAGTACGTAGAATGAGAAAACCATTAAAATTTAACCAAAATGCCAAATACTACTCAAGAGCATGGCTTTAAACAAAATGTGATAAAATAAATATAAAACAGAAGCTTGCAATAAATTACACACAGAGTAAGATTTTCCCTAATAAACTGATCTATTTACCAGTTACTGACTTGCCTACAAATGATCTTAAATTCATTCTAGTTCATTTTGCACTTAGAAAATCATTCCCAAAATCCCACCCTGCCTCCTATCATAATGAACAGTTTGGATAAAATTTTTTTTTATCCTATGTAAGCCTTCACTATGTCTCTAAGAAGTTTATGCTTTGCATGCTGCGTGGACTGAATTCCAGAAAGCAATTAATAATAATACCATAGATTGTAATTACAAACACAGAACCTAGCTAGGCTACCATCATCTTATAAAATCATGAAAATAAAAGAAGACTCTAAATCATTGACCATACACCAATGGCTTTTGTAGTATGATCCTTGCTAAAACATAGACTGAGCATACAAACTGTAAACAGAATCCCATACTCAGTATCTTTTGAAGGCTATCGATATCAACCATGTCCTCAGTCATAATCCCATGGTATTATGGTATTCCTTCAAGACATTTTTTTGCAAGAAAAGGCAATCATGCCTCATGTTAAAACAGTAAGACAACAGATTACCTAATTAACAAGTCAAGAGGCAGTATTAGAACATATAACCAAAAAGCTGCAAAAAAAGCTTTCATTCAAAAAAAAAAAAAAAATATATAGGAGCTTGCACAATGTTTAGAAGTCTAAATTCCATGGACGTGCCAGATGTTCTGGATGAGTGACGAATGCGGAACACATAACTAACAAGTTCATTGCTTTATGACAATATCTCAAGAGCATGCTTGCATTATTTGATTTTTTTTTTTTGCATGCTTGAACCTCTGTTAGTTTACCACAATGAATGACAATAACTACATACTGGACATATGGGCATTACCCTGATCTCTAAATTAGCCTCCTCCTTTCTACTCTACAAAACAATTTGAAGTTTTAAAATGGTTTCAAAAATACAATATGGTTTGCAACATCTGATAAAGTTTCCATCAACATAAATATCTTCAAAAAATTAAATATCTTTCACATAAATAGGTTTTTACTGAAATTGCAAATTAACGAAGGACCAAAAAATGTTACCCCAAAGTGATTTATTTGAGCAGGACAATAGAATGAAATGATATTGCATTGATGGTATTGTTTTTCTTTTTCTTTTTATTTGAAGCAATTGATAACTTGTGAATTTCAATAAATTCTTTATAAGCAAAAGGCAAAATATACAATTTGTTCTGATATTTGCCACTCTAAAATAAAGTTATACCCCCATCTCCCTACTTTACAGGTATGCAAGTATCAGCATTTTATGCAACATTGCACAGCCTATGGAATACACACCTTAATTTACTGTGAAATGGCTGTTTCCCCAAGGCCTCAATCAATCATGTTATCAGCAATTCAACATTGTGAAGGTTTCTTGATAGTTTTACATTTTTCTCTCCTATGGAATGCTTTCAAATGGCAATGTACACTACAGCAGTTAGTGTGGTATTAAATATAGGCTGAAATGAAATCACTACTTCAAAAAGCCCCGTAAAATTCAACACCATTAAACAGTTGAGGTATTTTCTAGATAGGCCCTAAAGAGCAAGGTTCACCCACCTATAGGGGTCCTTCTACAGATATTAAAGTGACTACAAATTTTGGAAAAAGGGTCTTTCCTTTGTGCAAAAAATGATCCTGGCTGTGGTTAAGCAGACAGACAACTAAACAAGTAATCTCAAAGCTGATAGGTCCTTGATAATGGAAACATGTGTACCACCTCAGAAACAAAATGACTTCCATATGAATGCACCCTTTTTCACATACTGAATTGTATTATTTTGTAGAGATGCTCAGAGTTTTGTTGTGGTATCTTAAGAAATGTGATTTTTAGAAGTTCAGTGGCAACAATTGAAAACTATACAACAAGTTCTCTTCCTGTTAAACAAAGCATCTCATCAAAAAAAATACTTTATACTATGAAGGCAGACCTAGCCCTGTATAATCAATCACAGTTACTGGATGTCCGTTTTTAAAAGAATAGTCCAGAGCTAAGTTTAATTTTTATATGTTGAAGGGATACATATTTCACAGCATTCTGGTGAAATTTTTAATCCTTTCCCATGTTCCATTTTTGAGGTATTAGCAATGTGGTTAAAACATTTTAAACCCTGTAATAGCCTGGTATTGCAACCTTTTGTTGAGACATATCGCTTTATACTACAGCGAAATCATAATAATTTATAGTCCTGTCTACACAATACCTTTGTCCACTAACGTCGCTGTAGAGATGAAACATGCACATCAAATGTTAACAACCCGTCCCTTTTTACGAACATTGTCCGAGTAAGAGCAGTCCACTCATTCCTGCACTTTTCACACAAATGATTTATGAGGTATGTGACCAAAATGTCATTGCCTCGAGGCAGCTTAAGGGTTGGTCACCTATTTACAATACACTGCAAATGACACAAGTATTAAGGTGTGCAAGACAAAATGACATTCCTTCACACATCAGCGCTCCACCAGAGAATTTATATATTGCTTAACTTCAAATAGTCAAGGAACTAGGGTTGGATCTAAGAAAAGGGATAAGACAAGGGTTACAAGGTGTAAGGTAGTGAAGTTGAAAGATGTAATGGGGTGAAGATCAAAGGACACAGATATGGTGGGGGGACTTACCATTAATACTATTTCAACCATCTGAACTAAACTAGTAGTAACAGTTAATGAGCTTACTATGCAAGTCATTCTATTTCCTTTCTTACTTCACAAAACATCTTCTCTATATCATCTGCACAACACAAATTTCATCCTAAAGTCTAAAGTAATAACTACAATTTAAACAAACCATGCTAACCATTCATTCAAAAATGCTCCCTTTTTTTTTAAGACAATCTGCACACATTTTTAAATGTTGATTCAATTAACAGGTACCAGACTACAGACTAAACAGGCAGGATGGAAGTAAAATTTAAGTAGTTATTTCTCAGTAAGAAAAAAGTCCTATTAAGCAACTTTCATATTTTCATCCAACGAATCTTCCTGTCACAAAAGGTTGCCCCTGAATACATCATTGTGGAAGTCTCACTGTCTTTAATACTCATGACTTTGAGCTACATCACAATTGCAACATTTCCTTTGAAAGTTAAGAATGAAAGGTAACCATTGATTTGTTTAAATGATCCTTCTAAAAATAAAAGCATAGTTTAGTATTGTAGGTTTAATACCTTGTTTCCAGTTTACAAAGAACCAAGGCCATCATTTGCTTCAAAAATGATTGACCCATTTCATCACCTCTGAGATCAAGAATATAGCATAAATATTACAAGAATCAAAATTATTTCAACATTCCTAGCAAGAATTTAAAAACTAGGTTCCCAATGACTGCATATATTCTTCAACCATTCCCCTGGGTATGGAAGGAATATCAAAGTATACCATCAATTAATAAGCACATGCTCATATATCACACAAAATATGGACAACCCTTACAAAATCTAAAAGGGAAAAATAAGAAAAGTGATAAAGAAAGGGTGCTTTTCCAACTTTTGGTCAGTACTGCTACATTGGGATGGATAGACAAGTCACTCAGTTGCTTAAAATCTCCTGCACTTTTTAAGGAATCATTACTATTCACTGACAGCATTTTACACAGGAAGACATTTCCCACCAGGTGGGAGTATGTGATACACAATGGCATGTTTCTTAACTGACAAAAAACCATGACATGATATTTGTCTTGAAAATAACAACCTTCTTTCCTGAAAACAACAATTTTGCTCACAAGGGATGCAACCCCCCCCCCCCCCCCCCCCCACCTGACCTATTCTCTGGCTAGTTCACATTTGTATAATCAAAACAGCTGGGAAGTATACTGTGTATTCACAAAAGTACAGGTACTAATTCATCAGGAATACACATGATAAAAACATGTCGTTGCATTACTACTGCTTCTGATAGCTGGAAAGATTACCCATTTCTAATGAATAATTTCATACTTCCTTCTTTTATTCCCCACTAACCACCTCTTTTCTTTTATTCTCAACCAACCCCCTTCCCCTTTCCTATCCTTATTTCCAATCATTAAATTTTTCATGAAATTAAAACTTCATCAAAATGGGCATATTTTATGCTCCTGTAATACCATACTTCCCTTTTACTTATGAAGAAATAAAATCACCCCCCAGTTTTTATGCAACTGAGACAAAAGTTGTACAAATGGCAGATTCTGCAGAGGTTTAAATAATGAGTTCTGTTTTGCTACATAGTGAATGACAGTTCACTGTGATGTCCTTTTCTGAATGTAAGTGATGAAAAGATTACTGTTTAGAATGTTTGATGCATTTTAACATTTAAGACTTCCAAAGCTTTTAGTAAGCCATAAGAGATGTTTCTTACAATTAAAACAAAACCCAAGTTCAATAATATCAGCTAAAAATGAGAGCTAGCACTACTTACAATATTCCAATTGTGACAAGTTATACCCATACTGAAGTGTCATGGCACCACCTTACCCTTAAATACTGACTCCCACAAGAGAATAAATCCACATTGCTGGCTTTGGTTAACAAAATTTTTCAAAAACCTGTTAGGAGTAGCAACAATTTTCTTAGGGCAGCTACTAAAAACTTGGACTAGTACATTTGTGAAACATACACAAATCTTCCCACTTTCTTTCAAAATATATGCTTTATGAAACTGCCTTAACACAAGCCACAATACAGAGCTTCCTTCCATACTACAGCAACTTAGCAAAACAATTTCAAAAGCCACCCCCCCCCCCTCTCCCATACAATGCATTTCAGGAAATCTCTTCACTTTGCTAGAACCAATGAGATTCATGATGCAAATTTTTGTAAAATGCTTCATTAGCTTGTTGTATGGTCCAACCAAGCAAGACACAAGTCTTGGTTGAAAATGACTATGTATACTGGGAAATTTGATCATAATGGTAAGCTAGTGTACCAAGAGGGAGAAAAGACAGAATACTGTAAGCAAACCCATTTAGGCCTAACTGAAACTAAATTCAAACTAATGCTCTTGCAAAGAATTTTATACCAATAATTCTGCTGGCTGAGGACCATTTTCTACCGATGCTGTATATAATTTTTAAAATCTGTTTTTCACTTAGACTTTGAAATTGAACTGCTTGTTCACAACTTCACATGTACACTGTTAAACACCTTCCTGCTAGAGATGCACAGTGTCTTCCCAACAGTACAGTAGCAAAATTTGCAAACGAGCATTATCTCATGGTCGGAGGTAAAGTTCTCTAGAAAAGCAACACTGAAATATCACTGAGTCGGAGAGTACTAGACTTAACCTTTGTAATAAAATTAAGGTACCTCTGTGATTTCTAAAAAGGATGACAACCCCATCTTTCCTTACTTGAGAAACCAGGAAACATTTACGGTTCTCCTCTGCACAGTGTTGTTTTTTCTTAAGTTTACCAGACTCTCAGGCAAAGAGCCCCTCGACCAAATCAAACATTCCTGAAGTGTTCCTACTTATCTTTTAAAGGTCAAGTAAAGTTTATATTGGCCGAAGGGATAGCAGGATCAGTATGATCAAGCTTCCCTCCAACATCCACAGCTGCACTTACATGAGTTAATTTTTCAAATTAGAGACAAAGTCTTTCCCTCTACTCTGAAAAAGTGATCCACTTGTTGAGGTTTCACAAAAGGATACAAATCTGGGCATGAACTACAACAATTGACCCAGCTGAAGTCAACTAAATCAAGTACACCATTGCCTCTTAGATAAAATACACTATACCCAGCCTTTTTATTCTCATGCATAATAATTAGTACTCTTGCATATTCATATAGCTTCATACCCACCACCATCTGTGCCCTCTAGGAACATTTCCAATGCATCCATACTAGTTTTTTCTTCTGTGTTTTCTTCTTCTTTCTTCTTTGATTTCTTTTTCTTCTTTTTTTCCCCTTTCTCTTCATTTCCCTCTTTGGATTCTCTGTGTTTCTTGTGTTTATGTTTTCTGTGACTCTTTTCCTCATCCTGTGATAAAAACATTTTAATATGCTTCAGAAAACTACCAAAATACTGAATCAACTGGGAAAAGATGCAATTCCAGTAAACAAAATAGAATCAAATTATAAGCAAAGCAGAACACAGGGAGAAAAATTCTGCAAGAGTATAAAGGAAATGACCCTCTCTTGCTTGGTTAAGCTGCAAAATGTGCCAAATTACAGGCCATATAACCCTTTTTCTCAGCCAAACCTAAATAAAGGATAAGAATTAAAAGGGATCATGCCAATGCAACATAAAGTCTTTACTATACATACTTAAGCACTTAATACAAATAGCATACATTTGTCAAGACTGAATTTTGCAGCATGCAAGTGTGACTGTACACACCACCACTCACCTCAAATCACTGTCAGGGGTGTTTAATTATTTATTTTTTTATCACAATCAGATGAAGCAGTGTATCGTCGGCAAATCAATTAAAGCTTAGAAACAGCGAACCTTCAAAACTCCTTAAACATCCAGTGGATTGTGATTTGTAGCACAGCTGTAAAATTTTACGCTCAGGACCCCATTGTCTTATACCTAATGGAATATGCTGCACTATTTTCCCTCACTGAATGGAAATCAAATTTAATTTGTTGTAGTTCCCTTGAGTGTATGTACAAGGATACAATACAGGGACACAAACATAGTAATCCTATTTTCGGATGGGCATCAATGTGACTGTGACTAGTTTTTCATGACTCATTCTTCATGCTGTGATTAAGGTATATGATGATCTATACTTCTACATCATACATGTTTGTCTTGCTTTTTGTATTCTGTATTGGTTGGCTACAAAATATTAATGTAAGTTATGAAGACACCAAAACAGCTAGATAGAATACTACTGCCCAATTTCCAACCTATTGGTTCAAGACACCAAAACAGGTACCAAATCTTATTCATGCACCAAAAATCTAGTCAATAACATCACTTGAGGTGAATTGTATATAAATATGTTGGAATCGAAATTTAACATATTTCCAAACTACTATTCCCTCAGTTTTGCAATAGGTGGCTCACCAGGAAAGTTCAAATACAAATGCTAGGTTCGTTATGAGGCCACCGAAAGTGGGACAAAATGGTGTCTTATGTAACTAACATAACATTTAGAGCTCACATGGTCAGGCATGCAGAATTGGAGGATCTTTAAAAAAGGGATGGTAATATATCATTGCAACTTGTAATATGAAGAAATATGCAGTTAAATTGAAACTAATTTCAGTATTTTATCCCTTATTTTTGGTACCTAAATTTACTTTGGTGTCTCATGTAACTGACAAAAAATTAGAACTAGCTTTTGTAACATACAACTTTATGCACCCATCAACAACTTGCAGCAATTAAATCATTCTTCTACCACTTCTACTGAATGGTTATATAGAGTCCTGCATTCTGATTGGTTAAACACTGACAAGTTATGCTCCAACACACTGGCCTTAATAATGGTTTGCAGAAGCCACAAGAAAGCCACTAAAAAAAAAAACCCAAAAGGACATTTATTTGGTTGGTATAAAAGCAATGAAGCGCATTTGACTGATTGTTGGAAAATAACCCTTCTTGACTCCAAATTAAAAAGAAATAGCTGACTTGGTTTCGCCTCATCGGTTATTTTTCCAAATTTGCAATCTCGCCTGTTTATTCACCAACAATAGTCTGACCAATGCAGTTTATTTCTTAATTCTTGCATATCTTTTGTCCCATTTTTGTGTCCCAGTATTGTATCCTTGCACATACAACAGCCTGGGGCAGCACACTCACTTACAAACCATCTGTATTTGATCTGCATTCTGCTGACATTACATGAGCACTGAAATATCAGCTGTAAATCATATTTCTTGTTAAACATCCTAGAACAACAGTAGCTGAAATGTGAAAACTGTTTCAATGGCCATGAAGTGTAATTAATTTCAAGAAGGAAATTAGTCCAGGAAGTTGCTTTTATTTGTCACACTTTCAATAAAACTTACAAAAGTTAATAAACAAAGTCTTTTCTATGATTTAATATGGATTATGATTAGACAATTAAGAAGGTACTACTGGCATGTTTCAATAGTATTTAAAAACTGAAAAATGATGACCTTGAAAAAAGAATGGCTTTAAAAAGAGAGTCCAAAATAATGACTAATGAAATTATTTATGGAAGCCCTCACTCTTCAGAAAATCTTTGCAATTTTCAGTACTATTTGACATTCCTAACACCCCTACTGGCACCTCTCCTTTAAGTTATATCCTCACCCTATCCTTTGTTCGGCTCTTCTTTTTCTTCGCAGAGCTTCCAGTACTTGTTGTAGTTGTTGATGTTTCTGTTCCACTTGGCTCCTCATCATTAATATTTACAAGAGAGTCAAACTCATAATTCGGTTGTAAACTGCTTTTTTCTGTCCAAAAGAAATCAAAACTCATGTAAAACAGACCTTCATTCACACATGACAAAATCATATTCTGAGCAGGCAAAAAGCCACAATATGATTGAGGAGTTGTGCATTACAATGGAATACGCTACTGTTATTTTAATTTATTGAAACGTGTATTTAATCATTTACTCACATAATGCAATTCTTGCATAAAACATTCCCTAAAAGATATCACTCATGTTCTCCTTTGCAATCTCATACTTAACTAACATCAGGCTTTCTTTCCCCTTGCAGTTTTTTGTAAGGTGATCACCTCATAAATTTTTAGTACCACCTCATAGAAGATTGTTCAAAGTAATTGCCACCTCCACCATACTAGCTATTACAAAAGTGGTAGTTTCATATGTCAGACCAAATTCTGAAGGCCAGATAAACCACTGACATTGTGCTATGGACTTCTCACACATATGGGCAGACAATCACTGAAAAAAAAGCCTAGCAACCATTTCATCAAATTTAGGCCTACCAAGATGGCTGCTAGATTACTGCCATGTACATGATTTGATGGAGTTGAAGCATGTCCGACAAAATACAATATGAATACAAGAACAATATCATAGTCCCTTCACTCAGTTTGATCAGTGTTATGCAAAAGTGTATTCATTAGAAAATATTACAAGTTGCTTGCAAAACCAGTCAATATTCAAACACTTGGGCAAGTAAACACTTTTTGCACACTAGACAGACACATTGATAAGTCTGGATGTGCACATACAGTGGTGCAAACCTAGCATAAGTGCACCACTCCGTCCATACATTCAAGAAGTGACTAAGAAGTGACTGAACTGCACGTGCAACATTAAAGTAGGAAACATGTACACTATTTGTAAAAGAACAAGTTGATTAGCAAGTCTAAGTCATGTTTCAAAGAAAACAGAAGTCAATGCCTGTTTCTATCCACTGCATACCAATAATGCAATCATTATCAACTCCAATATTGATAGTCAGATGAATAAGTCAGTTCAGTAATTTGTTAGTATATATATATATGAATATCCACCAAATTGTCATGATAAACAAACTCCAGCACATACAAATTACAGTCTATTTTAAACTTATATTTCACCTGAGAAAAATTTGGGAAATTTTACTTTTTTACATCCATTCCAAATATAGGGACACTGCAACAGATGCATAGGGACACTGCAACAGATGCATAGGGACACTGCAACAGATGCATAGGGACACTGCAACAGATGCCAATCTTGATTTGTATATATATCACAACTGTTTCCCCAAAACTTCCTGGTTTGGTAATCTACATGTCTCAATACTTACCCTATATTCACATAATCCTCACTTATCTGCAACTTAATGTTATTCCATATTGGAAACGAATTTAGAAATACTATATTGCCATAAAAGACCATGTCCTGGTTACAGTGATAAGCAAATTCAGTAATTTGTGGGTTCATGGAATTGTGGTGACACAATATGGGATACACAAACCAAATTCAGCATATAGTGTACAGCATTCCCTTGTTCCATGCAGTATGTGCAAACATCTTTAAGCATTAATATTAATGTAAGTGTCTAGCAAACTTGAAAGAAAATAGGGGTTCCATAAATACTTTATAAAAGGTTAAAATGCAAATTTTTCACCTTAAAAAGGCAATTCAGGTACAGTTCACTTCACAAAACCACACTAAAGATCCCTCCTTAGGTTATGGATTGATCAAGAAAAAATGATTCCAACAAATTTTTTTGTAAGCTCAAATTTTGGAGCATTCTAGGATTGGCTTGTTTATCCCAACAATTTGGAGGATGTGCCCATGTGCATAGCCCCCCCCGCCCCCCCCCCCCCAAAAAAAAAAAAAATACACAACTCATTATTGAGTGAGAATCCATATAAACAAAGAGTATTGCAAGAAAGGGATTACTTACTGGAAGATGATGTTTTAGATGACTTAGAAGTAACACTTTCTAGAAAGTTTAAATCTTCCAATTGCAACTGTATACCAGCAGATGACGGTGATGTAGCACTCTCAGGTTCAGAACTCGACGACCTTTGCAACTGTAAAGGATGTACACAGGTTTTACATCATCACAATACTATGAATATGCATGTTGTTTGTTTGAATTTCACTAAAATGCAATATCCAATAGGCTTTATGCTTTTGACATAACACAGCAGAAAGTACATCCTCTGTTGTGGGCAAGAACATATATCATTGCAATCCACATCAGGGAATGTGCTTTAGTAAAACTACTTAGGACATGCAAAATCTATGCGATGCATGCAATAGACTTCCTGCTTTTCCTCCAAAATGACATCATATGAAATACTGGCACTTGTCAATTAAAAGAGGAGGTGTCCACTCCCACCTATTTCTTCTGCCTTATCAGATAAAACAGTTGAAAAGTGATTGTTAAAAATTTTCCTCAACTTACATTAAAAACTGTGAACTTCCCCCATTTCTATTTCCCCCAACAGTTCCCTTTTCTGTTCACCCCATCTCTGTCAGTCATATTACATTTCATCAACCCTTTCCCAGCTAAGCATGTACCTTTACCAGACCAAAATAATACATTTGCATGTTTTCTAAACAGATTTTTAGACTGACAGTAATTCACACAAATATCATCTACACTCTAGACCTACCCACCAAATGAAAGCTCTGGAAATGAACAATTCATTTGTGGCACCATTTTACAACATTTAACTACATAGGCAGGGCCAGGTGTGCTCAAAAGTAAAATGGCAACCTCCATGTTATCAATTCGCTGTGTCTACACTGTGCTTATGCTGGTCCTTCCCTTTGGAATTCTCTTCACGCTAATCTTAGGTTATGTCCCTCCATTATCATTTTTAGATCTTGACATAAGATATACCATTTTAGACAAGCTTTTAATGTGTAGTTTTCTTTTACTTCCATTTTTATCTTTTTCCTATTTTTTTTGGTTTTGTTTTATTGCACAGCACAACAGGTTATATTTTACATTGGTGTGGCCCTTTACAAATTTTTTTAACAATAGTATTCAATAATAAATCCAGTTTGGCAGATGTGAGTAGAACTGACAAAAGCAAGGAAGGGAATGATTTACCTGATAAATTTTCAGATTTGAGGAAAGAAAGATAAAACACAGTTTCTAACCACCAATATCTTCTTACAAACTTTAACGTTAGGTCTAATATTTTTTGTGTAGACAATAATGTAAATATACTTTACCACAACTACTAATTTTTAGTCACTGTCATTGTTTGCATTGTGTTAATTGCCTCAGTGCCCAGCATGAACACACGTTACAACATTTGCTGTGAAGGGGTTAATAGAGCTAATTTCCATCTAACATGCACTGAGAAATTATTGAAATGTCTCTTTCTAAATATAATTATGAACAGTAAAACTTGTTCATTCACTGTGGACAAGCATTTTCTTGATGATGTAGGCAATTAATAGACATTGAAAATGACATACATCCAATGCAAGGCACCCAAAAAATTCTGTAAATTCTTTCACTAGATTTCTCAATTGACCTACCTCTGGATTTTGACTGCTATCTGGTACATCCAACTGAAGGTTTGTTTTATTTGATTTATTATGAGAATCTCCTTTAGGTACTTTGGATGATTCATTAAAGTCTTTTTGAGATGGTTCAATTTTATCCGCATCATATACATGTGCCCTACTTTCATTCTCATTGTCCGACGAATCTATATCTTCATCTGCTTGTACAACAAATGGCGTCTCTGGTTCACTGTCACTGGATAGCTCTATTTCTCTACTTGACACTTTCTTGTTAGCGTTGCCTTTTTTGTTTTCTATGGTCCATGTTTCTGGATCCTCATCTTCAGAGTCTAGCTCTTCTTGAAATCCTGCTACCATTGGATTGCCACCATCATCACTACAAAGTACAAACAATTTAATAGAAACATTTAAAGTATCTTTAGATAAATTATTTCTGTACAAAACAAGACTGGTAAGTCTTACTCCAGGGTCTACCAGTTTACACTACAAAATTTTATTTCCCTATACACTAACCCAAGCAGATAGTGCAGTCTGCCATTAATGGGGTCCATCAGCTTTAAATCTCCCTTATTTTATTGACCATTGACCATGATAATTCTGCAAATTAACAGGGGTATTTAGGATGAAACTTTCATGATACAGGTTAACAAAGAGATTTGAAGATTAGAGCTAATGGATCCAACTTATGCCAGACTAAACCAAATGTTTGTTAGACTGTTCAGATTTATTTTTACATTTGTGTTCCAGTACTCCACCTAGAACCCTAATCAATTGCTATTCCTAATTCTTTCGCATTGTTTTAAGATTAACATACAATGCATATCATTCAAGGAGACAAAGAAAGACAGCATATTAACTGAAACTGACAGCAACTTGAAAGAATACTACACCCTATGCATTTATATCATGACCATAATGTTTCACTTAAAGAATGGGTTTACTTTCAACTATTAGCAGTCCTCAGAGTCATGAGATACAAACAGACCATGGAGCCGCTAGAATCAAACAGACCACAGTCCATAAAAACAAGCTAGACAACTAGACCAGTGTTTCCACAGAATCTCAATACTTTGTGAATGTTAAGGAGACATTTTCCATATTGTTGCTGATGATATTTGATGTAAATACAGTCCCCCTTTGGTGCTTTGCATTAAAAGAACCTACCCTTAATATAATGAAACAAACATTGGGTTCCGCTCACACCCTCACAATTCAAAAGCACTCCACATGAATAAGATATTTCAACTATGTCCAAGGGTAAGGAAGGGCAGACAGGTGGTGGATGGGGCCAAGTAAGGCGGATAGGCAAAAAAGGGATACAAATAAATGTTGACACTTACCTATCAGAAGAAACTTCAGGCTTTTGTTCAACATGCCCAACTGATGTCTGATTGTGTTTCTTCTGTTTTTTCTTGCTACTTTTCCTTTGAGGTTGATCATCTTCAAAGAATGATCTATCTATTCCTTCATCAGGAACAAAGTCTTCCACAGAAGATATTGCAGCATTACTTGGTTTGGTGATGATTTCTGCTGGTGGTTCAATAACTAATGGTAATGCAGAAAATAACATATCTTTTTCCAGTGTTCTCAAGGAAATTTTGATATGAATTGCATGGCTTATATTGAACAAAATATATGTATTCTAGTACCAATACTGACACTGTAATAACACTTTGGATATCAATTCACTGCAAACTGACTACCCACATATTGGAAATAACAACACCCTTTATGTTTTATAAAAGTGGTGTGACTAGACAGTCTCTACCTCACTTAACTTATTGTAATGATGCGATGACCTTTGCCCCAACCATATCTATTTCAAGCAAAACTCAACAATGAATGACCTAGGTTTGTTTTAAAACCAAAATAACATAATTCCATACCATACCACATTTCCACAACTTTCTCTTCAAATCTATCTCCTCAAATTTTCTCAGAATCTTGTTAAATGACTGAATTCAGTACTTCTTTAAACATTTGATATTAAAAAAGATTTAGTAATTACAGACTTTACTCCCCACCTTACAGGAACCTGTATGACTATATTGTCTTTATTTAGTTTGCTTACCCCTAAAGGAAAATAAAATTCCGAACAAAAGGGTTCATTGACACTTTCCCCAAAGGCCATTCCATCAGTGGGTTGCATTAAAGAATACATGAAGCTATATCACTGCAATCCAACTAGAAGTACAACCTATTCTTCGTTTAATCTAAAACTCTGCTACCTATCTCTCTTTTAAAGTAACAAGATCAGATATAAGATGAAGCCACACAAATCAAAGAAATTTTGAATTTTTTACTCACCAGCGTTTTTACCGTCCTCTTTTCTTCCTTG
Organism: Holothuria scabra; assembly: GCA_037179385.1. Taxonomy (NCBI): domain Eukaryota; kingdom Metazoa; phylum Echinodermata; class Holothuroidea; order Aspidochirotida; family Holothuriidae; genus Holothuria; species Holothuria scabra. The sequence goes on from CM074185.1 coordinate 49,580,499, forward strand.
CTCAATCTTAGTTTCACTAGAACTAAACCAACGTGAAAATTTTTGAGATAGGGTCTGTGTTGGGGGCTCAGAAATGTTTGGCGGTGGAGGTGCATTGACAGGGAGTTCCACTGCTTGGGCCACTGGTATCTCCTTCTTCGCTAGTGGCGGAGTGCTAGCAGGACTGATTTTTGCTGGAGTACTGGAGGTACTGCTTGATGCTGGTCAAGAAACATAAAAAACATGAACAATTTTTTTTTTGGGTCATAGGAGCCTTACCCTTGTAATAATGGAGGGACTGAGCTACACACTATATTAGATATACATAGTACGTATGAAGGGGTGCCATGAATACTAAGTCTTTGTGTGCGTAGGCAGCCACACTGCATTGCTATAGCCCAAGAGGGTGCACACATGTAAAAATATCTTTTCTTCATGGATATTCCACATCCAAAACATGTTTACACATCATAGGTTTATAAGCAAATATTCCAGCGCACAGCAAGGCAATGGTTTTGCGGCAAAGCCTTACGCAGGGTTTTCCCTGGGCCTTTTGAACGTTGCGCCCCGCGACGTTCAAGCTTCAAAATCAAGGAGGCCGCAACGTTCAAAAAACGGCCATGATGTTCAAAATTGCTGCCAGCTAGCCTCCATAATTTTTCTTCCTTCTGTCAACGATTGCTTTTGTTGTTAATACAATAAACGACAAAATCATTGACGTATTTGTAAAACTGCAACTAACCTTTTTAACTTCCATGCTCATACAACTGCATGTGGGTCGGAGCTCTATATGTATATATATCCCATAGGGCCTACTACTGAACAAGTAACAACACAGTATTAACTAGCCTGCACTTGCCCTCGTAGGCTCGTATCAGGAAACTGTTGTGCTCACTCTGGAGCGCAGTAGCTACGTGGCACAACACGACTTGCACGACCAAAACGGGGCTAATGCCTAAGATTTGGGAAATTATCAATCAAACGAACGAACCATGTCATTGTATCTTTACGATGAAATCCCACATATTTCCTGTTACTTCGTTCTTAAAACTTACGCCACAAGTCAGAAAATCAGAAAATGAAGTTGTGCGAACGTACACTGCAGTCTAAACCCCCCAGTAAATACTCCATCTCTGAACTGTTTTGCCCGGCTACAACCAAAGTTTGGGAAATTTGATCGTAGCACAAATGCAATGGGAGTATTAGAAATCTATGCGAAGACGGTTGGTTTCTACACGTCATTCCTACACAGTAAAACTGCATTGACGATGTCGCAAGTATGATTGGCTGATTAAAAGCAATAATGAAGCAATCACGATGTTTCTTACGCAGAGGTAACTTAAAATAAGTGCAATGGACCCTCCTTATGTGTATGATGTCATAGAACTCTTGTTTTCCCAACATGTTTTCATAAAAAGATCGGTACGCACACAATCTGTGATTGCTTGCAGCCACGTGCTCCATTGCTTTTATAAATTCTGGCGTTCACTCGATCATTACCACCGATTATTTGCAAACTGAAAAGGGGGCTAAAATATACTTGAAACTTGTCCTAATAGTTTCGTAAAATTCCTGTAAACTCAATCCTTTAACTTCCCGCCAAAACGGGATGCATTGATTATCACAAACGTAAAATTTTACCCCTGCCATGGAAGTGATCGTTTGATATTCTCTGCTATAACCCTGTAGTATTACATGGAATTAGAATTAGAATTGCATTCAATGTGTTTTCCTTGCTTTCTCGCAGAAAGCGCCGCGTAAGTTGCTGTACAAACTGTTCTGCACAAAACACATTGTACAGACTATCGAGCTGCCTGCAGTGTTTCGCCTTTTTTCAAATCCCCAAACTTAGCACACATGTCTGTGCACGTTTTGTACACATAGCTCCTAGAATCTTGTGAAGTTCGATGGTTATTATCTTGCATAAATTAAGTCATTCCCAGCATTCCTTCCGCAATGTTATTTACAGTAGGACTTCTGTAATGTTGTCATGCGACGTCATTGCAAACAAAAACAGTGATGCACGTGGTCTCAGGCAGCAAAATTCTTGGCCCAAGCATGCAGTAGACTATCGTGCGTGTCCGTTTTTTCCGCCAAACAAGGCATCATGTTTTGCTTGGTGACTTCATATGCATACGATCCATTTCAAAATTTAAATTGGTCCCTGCATCGTGATTGGTTCAATTGCGTTGATTCTAGCCAGCCAATCACAACTCGCGCCTTTGCCTATGTGATTTAGTGTGTGAAAATGCTTGGTCTCGAGGCAAGTTTTCCCATTGAGGTGCAGATTCTTTTTAAACAAGACGTAAGTTTTGGAAAGGAACTGCTTAACCCTTTACCGTTGTTTGGGTCCTTTTGGACCCATGCAGAGAGCTCGGCTGTCACACATCTTTACTGTTTCACGCGGAGCTCGAAACTGCGAGTAGCTACCCGAAAATTCGGCCACAAGAGCGAGAGAGACAATAGTTTAAGGTCACGGGGTCAATGGCCTACGGAAGCCGATGCGGGGCGGGCCACGTCCGCTTTTCCGCCCAATCCCGAGGCGCGCAAATATGCCCAGATCGGAGCACAATGGTAAAGGGTTAAAATATATGGGGATATTTATATCCAAAAGGAACCAAAAGATACGTTAATCGGGTGCAATTGTTGGCTGCCCAGAACTGCTAAGATTATCATGAAAGATTGCTCTACATGGGGTTCGTTAAAGCAGGAGAGCAGCTACAGTACATTAACACAACTACAACCCAGTGCAGTAAAAGAATGCAAATGTTCCGACATGATTGGGGGATGAAAAATTGAATGAGCATGATGTTGGCCTAAGAACTAAATTATTAACCCTTTACCGTTGTTTGGGTCCTTTTGGACCCATGCGGAGAGCTTGGCTGTCACACATCTTTACTGTTTTCGAGTTTCGAGCTACTGCGGAGCTCGAAACTGCGAGTAGCTACCCGAAAATTCGGCCACAAGAGCGAGAGAGACAATTGTTTAAGGTCACGGGGTCAATGGCCTACGGAAGCCGATGCGGGGCGGGCTACGTCCGCTTTTCCGCCCAATCCCGAGGCGCGCAAATATGCCCCGATCGGAGCACAACAGTAAAGGGTTAAGCTTAAATACCTGCACCACTCGGCTGGAGGTTTACCTGCACACACGCAGAGACAGTGGCATCAGCTTTGCAGTAAACACATTCCACAGGCTTACTTTAACCCTTTACCGTTGTTTGGGTCCTTTTGGACCCATGCGGAGAGCTAAGATGTCACACATCTTTACTGTTTCACGCGGAGCTCGAAACTACGAGTAGCTACCCGAAAATTCGGCCACAAGAGCGAGAGAGACAATAGTTTAAGGTCACGGGGTCAATGGCCTACGGAAGCCGATGCGGGGAGGGCTACGTCCGCTTTTCCGCCCAATCCCGAGGCGCGCAAATATGCCCAGATCGGAGCACAATGGTAAAGGGTTAAAATATACGGGGATATTTATATCCAAAAGGAACCAAAAGATACGTTAATCGGGTGCAATTGTTGGCTGCCCAGAACTGCTAAGATTATCATGAAAGATTGCTCTACATGGGGTTCGTTAAAGCAGGAGAGCAGCTACAGTACATTAACGCAACTACAACCCAGTGCAGTGAAAGAATGCAAATGTTCCGACATGATTGGGGGATGAAAAATTGAATGAGCATGATGTTGGCCTAAGAACTAAATTATTAACCCTTTACCGTTGTTTGGGTCCTTTTGGACCCATGCGGAGAGCTTGGCTGTCACACATCTTTACTGTTTTCGAGTTTCGAGCTACTGCGGAGCTCGAAACTGCGAGTAGCTACCCGAAAATTCGGCCACAAGAGCGAGAGAGACAATTGTTTAAGGTCACGGGGTCAATGGCCTACGGAAGCCGATGCGGGGCGGGCTACGTCCGCTTTTCCACCCAATCCCGAGGCGCGCAAATATGCCCCGATCGGAGCACAACAGTAAAGGGTTAAGCTTAAATACCTGCACCACTCGGCTGGAGGTTTACGTGCACACACGCAGAGACAGTGGCATCAGCTTTGCAGTAAACACACTCCACAGGCTTACTTAAACCCTTTACCGTTGTTTGGGTCCTTTTGGACCCATGCCGAGAGCTAAGATATCACACATCTTTACTGTTTCACGCGGAGCTCGAAACTACGAGTAGCTACCCAAAAATTCGGCCACAAGAGCGAGAGAGACAATAGTTTAAGGTCACGGGGTCAATGGCCTACGGAAGCCGATGCGGGGCGGGCTACGTCCGCTTTTCCGCCCAATCCCGAGGCGCGCAAATATGCCCTGATCGGAGCACAACGGTAAAGGGTTAAAGGGCATAAGACATCGACTGCAAACAAATCTACTGTATTAATGGTTGATTTCTATCCCCACTTTTGAAGTGAAAATATTACCCCTACAAAAATGATATCCCGTTCGTGAAACGAACGGAAATATTCCCAATATTTTCTATCCTGAACTGGTAATATTGCAAGCTGACCCAATCATGTCAGTTTTGGTGAGCAACGGGCGCGAAATGACGGCCACCCGGGGGTAAAAATCGTCCAGTGCCAGCGCTTAATAAAAGCCATGCTGATGAACCAAAACTTTTGAAGCAGAAATTACGGTGATATAAAGCCAATGTGACCGCTATCAGTAGATGAAAATTTGTACGAATGTGAGTTTCAGTGCTAATATTTTTGCGTCAACTTACAGAAATTGTGTTGACTAATTTGCCTCAAAAGTGTCACCATTTTGCGTCTAGGGAGTTGCATAAGTCACAAAATTTCCAAAAGGGGAGGGGGTATACCCCTCCCCCAGGCCAGCGATCCACCTATGGACGCATCAGATGCGCAACGTTCATTTCTAAACCCAGGGAAAACCCTGTTACGTATAAAGCAATGGCCATTTATGGTCTCCAAGCCAAACCATGCATACTGAAGGGGTTAACTTGAGTTAGTTAGACGAGGTTTTATGGCTCAGTTTATTGGTTTAAGTTAGAAAAGCCACTGCCTTTTTTCCAGTTGTCACTCACTGGCTTGTTTTCCCTACTCCAATGCTTATGGTGAGTGGGAGAAGTATCCATCTGCAGTCTGTCTGAGATATATGCAGGCTGTTGTATGATTTGTGGGCAACCCTCCTCCCCTTTGGGGGGAAGGGGGATAGAGGGCAAGAAATGGGTAAAGGTACCATATGTGGCTACAACAGCTAGTCAGCTGCAAATTAATTAAAAGTATTTCATGTCTGACAGGAAGACATGGGAAGGGTACAGGGCATTTGATGCTCTCTGCCAATCTACATTCTTGACAGTGAGTAACTCCCAACCCTCAGGATACATATTGTGATGCAAATCTAACTTTTTCCGAGAACAAGGAACACTTTTATCTCCCTTGCTGCTGCATACCAGCCTACATAGCTGCCATACATTATCTCCCTCGTTCAGTGACATACATTGTGATTTAAGAAACCAGGAAAATGAAAGAAACTGAAGTCTGCCATGCATGTTATTGCCATTTACCTGCTTGTTGTGTTTGTCCATTTGGCACTGATAGGGACGGTGTCTTGGGGCTACTTTCAACAGATTTCTTCTGCCGTTTCTGTTTCTTTGTTTCCAAACTACTTAGATATCTGTCAAAATCAATGATGATATACTTCAATGACATACCTGAGCTTTGTGAAATTTACTTAACGATGAGGGGGGGGGGGGGGGGGAAGTACCAGAAATATTGGTTGTGCTGTTTCATGATTAAAACTGCAAAGGGCTTAATACCAGTTCAAGTACAAATTCAAAACTAAAATGACCTATGCTAATAGAGAATTTCATGACTAGTTCAACTTTCACAGACTGAATATGGCTTCCGGATTAAGCCAGTGTTCAAAGTGTATCAAGTGTTTCTAGAAAATAGAGAATAATATAAGAGTATTCTCTGCAACATACAAGTACAAACTACAAAATGAATCTGGTATTCAGGCAGTGTTGGCAATAGGTTTCAGAATATGGGGTTGGGGAAGTTTCCCTTTTCTTAACATTATGGAGGGATGTCACAATTCAGGAAAAATTTCAGATATCATAAAATGATGATTCCCTTTTCTTTCTTTTTAAGATGCACTGCAAATAAATATTAATTCTTTTAAAGATAATGGTGACATAAATACAAGTAAAAGAAAATGATGAGTGCGGCAAAAGATTTGTTGATTGTTCTTGCAATATCGGCAGAGAACTCACAAAAGCAGAGAGATGGAGGGCAGGTTTTTTCCCACAGATGGATAATTTCTTTGTGTTAGACTTGTGTGAAATGAGAGCATAACAAATACTGTATACAGTTTTCTATCAGTCCAGTGGTTCTGACAGTTTTGGACTGACCCATACCCCAAAGTTGTCATCATCTCTCTAAGTACCCCTTCTCCAGATGAATCCACACTGATATACTTTTCTCCTATAATTACTCTAAAAATGCCTCCTTCGCCAACATTACAACATATATAAATATGTCAAATATTTAGTTAGCTGTGGGTTGAACAATACATGAACAACCTGTGATATAAAATGTAAACTAAGTAGGTAGGTATAGTTTTAAGTCTTTCAAGTTCAAATACTGCGCAGGTCCCTCCCCTTAAGTTACCAAACAAAAGGGGACAAATACCATGAGTGTATTCTACACCCCATGCCTGCAAGAATTTAAATAATTCCTTCCCAGGCTTCTAAGGTGTACCCCCTGTGGTGTTCATGAGGTAGAGAACCAGGGCACAAGTCTAACCATTCAGAAAGACTTACAAATCATAATTCTGATCTTCAGATTCTTTCCTGAGTTGTAGCTCCTCTTTTGTGGCATCTGCTTCCATCTTATTTGTTTCCAATTGTCTAAGTAATGTCTCCTTCTGGAGTTGAAGGTATGGTATATTGAAGAATGTATGTAAATATTTTAAACCAAACCCATTTTTCATTGATGATTCAGCATACATAACAGGTGCTGATCCTTCTGGCCTGCAAAACAAAGAAAACAAGTGTACTCATCAGCCTTATATCTGTGTCACGAGTATGCTTGGCACAAGTCTAAAAGAGCTTGAATCAAGTCTATCGTGCAGCTGCATAAATTTACTTCATGGATATTCCCATGTTTTTGTCAGCACTGGGATAAAGTTTGCTGATAAACTTAAATGAGCTTTGTTTGCTTCACTGATTTTGCTAGGGATGTTTAATGTTTACTGGGTTTCAAGTTACATTTTCAGTCCAAAGCTTTATCTGCATAAAATTCAGAACCTGGGGAGATTTTAGGGGTCCAAGTTAAAAAGCTAGGGTGTGACATTGAATTTCAGCTCTGGTTATGTACGAGAGTTGCTGTGTGGGCCTACGGTGGTCATTACAGAGTGATAACAGTTGGAAGGCAGTCCATTGGCCTTCAGCCAGAAGCGGTTAGTCCGGCTCCCTGCCATTACTAGTTTTGAAATGTCTTCATCACCATCTCTTAAAGCCTGTTGTAATTCTGTAAAAGCCAAAACCCTATCTTGTGCTACAAGTTTATTGTTTTCACTATAATAAACTAATACATACATTCTGCATTATTTTACAGTTTTTACAGGCTTTTTAATTTTAGTGCAATAAACATATAAGGTCAAACATGCGATGTACTATGCACTCATTGGTCTGGTCGTGTTTGCTTCACCCTACCCATGACAATTTGCATATGGCATTTAGTTTAGGACTTGAAATGACCAACAACACCCACAGCCATGGCTAATGGCCTTCCCTGATGGCAGTGGTGCCCCTAAATATATCCTATGGTATAATGTAAAAAAGACTTGTAGCCAAATTTTTCATTTTGGCTGTGCCATTTTCCAAGCTTATTTTAAGCGCTGTTAGTCAACAACCAAAACGAACCAGATTTGTCTTGACACAAACACAAAACAGATTAACTTCTACAATATTTCAGGACACCTTTGTAAAAACCTATATGCACATCAAGGACCACTAGGGAGGCTTTCACACATAGCCTAGTAATGACTCAAAAATATTCCTCTCTAAGTACCTAACACAGTATTTATCATATTGAACAGTTATTATGGAATTGAAACATTGAGTTTCTCATGGAACATCAAGGTGAATCATTCCCAATAAAAAGCTACCGCTTTTGCCCCCCTCCCCACCCCCCAAAAAAAAAAATCTTTATAAATTACCTCTGGTAATGTTCTATGTAAAATCTAGTATCTTCTTCATCCACTGTTCTATGCTGTCCCATGTCCCTCATGTTACCCATCACTAGTACTGGTATGTGTTGTGGAACTTTGGGTAATTCTCTCTCAATGTATTGCCATGTCCTGAAATTCAGACAGAAAAAAAAATAACCATGAATATGAAATATGGAAATCATGACCATTGTTAAAATTTTAACATGAAGAGCACAAATCAGTATCATGTACCACATGCTAATCAATGTTTCCACTTGAATATGGTCTTGTGTAGCTGACTTTTCCATAGCAAACCTCTTCCTTTCTCCAAGAGTCAAGTTTTAAAGGAACATTGTTCACAAAATTCACTGCCACTATTACCCGATAAGTTGTCAAATGATAAGTTATACATAACATGGGGGGGATACAAACTAAGGCCAAGGGCAGGGGGACAGCACCTGGTTCAGAAACCTATTGTGCCCCTAAAAATTCAAAATTACCATTTCATAGTGCACTTCAGAATGTCTACTTCCCCTAGGAAAACATACTTGCCCCTAAAGTCATTATGCCCCCCCCCCCTTTAAAATATTGTCTCATTTCTACCCTTATAGCTAGCCAGTCCTGATTAGAATCATTCAAGGAATGAAAGTAATCCAATACAACTATTTAATGATCACCAAATTTCAGGAAGCCTAATTAGTGCATTGTGACATGGAGATTACCATTGAATTATACATATATACAAAGGCAGCACTGTACACTGGGATTTACTGCTTTGGAAACTTTTCTACAATACTGTCTGCAGTTTATAAAATATAGCCTTTGCCAAATTGATGTTTCCAGAAATGATTGATAGGACCACCAATGCGCCGAGCCTTAATCCCTTTTTTATGTGTGAATACTTTCATCCCAATGGCAGAATCCTCTTGAAATTGTGGTGCACTGAACCATTCTTTATTTAGTTCAAACACAAGAATCCAAAGACACTTTTACTAGTACAGACCAAGGAGGTAGCATTGTTTTGGGGCTTCAACATTTCATTTCATAAAGGTTATTTAAGTCACTTTCACTGAAACAGAGAAGATTGCCATATCTGTACCTATGTACAATAAATGCCTTAATTTTGATGCAGAGGTACTGTAGCAGTTTTACATAAGAAGCCTATAGACTTTTTCTTCTACACTATTCGTCAAAACTCGTTAAAATACTTTCACAAAATTCCAAGTTGTTTGGCCCATCTTGTTCCAAAAGCATGCTGGCTCTGCCTGCTCTAAAGTCTATTTTACAGCATTGCTGCTGCCATCTCTCAAGTAGATTGATGAAGAACAAAGGGATCAACCAGATGAATAGGCTGTGGGCAGATGTGTTCCCCTTCAGTGCAGAAATGGGGTTGGATTAGGAATATGTATAGTAAATTCATACACATTCTACACTAAAAAAAAAAAAAAAGGAAAAACACCTTGCTTATTGTCTGGCATGCCCTTTGCCATTCTGACAATGAAAGGTGCATTTACAAGCTAATTTGGATAAAAGGCCTTACACAAGGTGGGCTCAATGACTAGGCTATATTCAGAGATGCTACAGGTATACATCACTACAAATTGTAAATCTGCTGGTACCCTTATGTCTTTACATTGGTAAACAGAGTCAGTGGGTAGGCAGTACTACACAGACACTCATAAGATTTAAAGGCCATATGACATTTTTTAAGACTCTACAGAAAACTTTAAGGGTCACATTCTACAAAATAGACTTAATGGTATTACTGCAGGACGTTAGTTTGTCTATAAAATCATATCTACCAAAGTGACCACTGGATGACCGTTCACTGTAACGACATAAAGAAATGGCCTATCAATTTCAGTTACATTAAACTGATAACCACACTGGAGTCCACCAAAGACTAACTGAACCTAGAGGAGAAAAAATCCATTTTCTGTCCCTTATTCTACATCCTTCAACTCCCTAACATTGACAACTAAATCACCAATAAAACTTTTGTTGGAGATGAATGAATTTTCACAAAAAATGTGTCCAAGTAGGATGTGTTTGAAGTTTAAAAACACTAAAAAAAAAATAGTTTTTTTTTTTTTTTATGGAAATACACCTAAAAGCATCTTATCAATAAATGTAGCTGGCATTTCACAAATTTAAGGATGAAATTTTTATGAAACCATGTGAAACTCAGGTTACTGAAAGATCCCAATATGCAGGTGCAGGACTTTTGTAAATTACTACAGAGATACCTGTGACCGTAAGGTTGGTGGCATGCATATGCATCATACATACAGTATGTTTAGCAATGGCAAAAGTGCTTATCCTCTGTAAAGAAAGTTGGCCACTACTGAAAACCCTTTATATGAAGCTTGGATATATTTGAGATGATTAATTTTACAAGGGTATCTTTCACACATCAGGTTTACGTTTAGGTAGAGCATCAACCAAGTAATTTTCTTTTTGGTGCTTTTTTATAACCATAAATTACTTAATGAAAATGTATTGCATGCACAGTAGTATTGCACTATAGGGAAAGTGCTGTACATGTGCTATGCTTGAAAAAATTACTCCTGAACCATGTATTCCATTTATTCCATTTTAACTTATTCACCCTGAAATCTTCCCCATGTTTTTGAAAATGTGCAGTGCTTCCCTTTTTAATGGAAGAATCATTGTGAACACTAGTTATGTCCTTACCACTGTTTGGTGATATCAAGTACCATGACTACACCATGGGTACCCTTATAGACATCAAGGAAGCTGGCATCTAGACGAGGTTGTTCATCCGTTTCATCTCCCTCATTCCCCAGCTTTAAGCTGTCAGAGTGTTTTTTTGTTTTTCCTTTATCTACAACATCCCAAACTTCAACTTTAACAATGTCATCAGTTGCTGGAACAGATAAAAATTATATGAATGCAAAAAAGTTGTCTTTTTCTATTGTAAGATAGCAATATACAAACACAAGTTAACCAAATTCAACAACAACCTAGATACAAGATGGGTCATTCCATCAGGTTGGGACACAAAGTGTGACATAGAAGTGAAAATTTCAAATTGCTCGAAATATCATTATTTCACAGTAGAGCATACTATACAGACATTACTTTCAATATAAAACACTTTCATTACTGTAGAATTACTGAGTTCTTCATAATGGTCCATAAAAGGTAGGCATCTCAACTATTTGTGCTGATGTAACATGGACACCAATTTCAGGTTTGAAGTTGGGTAATCAGCTTGGGTCACATTTAATATTGCAGTTTCTTTCCCAAAAATATTGCAACTGATTAGTTACTTTTAAATAAGGTATTTCCATAAAAATGGGTTTCTACAAAAATGTGAAAATTGCAAAAAATAAACTAGGCAAAATACTAAGATTTTTGTGTAGCTTAAAAACTAGAAAACTTTTTGAAAACTCTAATAATGGACAAGTTGTATGCTATAAATAACATTATATTTAATTTGTTTATAGCCTGGGATAGTACAGATTTAATTGAAGCAAATTTATTTTCCAACTGCACCTAAATCTTCAGAAATGAGTCAAAATATGGTGGAGTGCAGTTGTAACATGGACACTGTGTCCATGTTACATCATGTGTTAAATATCGATAAAACAGACACTTATTTTAAAAAGAACAGCACTATTAGGCTACTCTAGAATCAGGTGGAAAGTTGTGTAATATGTCTGTAAGCAAAACATGTCACTTCAACTGTATACAAGCAAAATGTCAAACAAAAGTGTATTTGTTATGGTGCAGATGTAACGTGGACACCTTGTCCAATTTTACAATCACCAATAAAAGTTACCTTTAACATATTTAAAACACAAATCTTTTCATATTTTGTATCCACAATGTAATTGCACTCTATTTTAATTGATATAAGCAAGTTTATATTTCAAATTGTGTTCGATTGTAACATTTATCCAGCAAAACCACAGTTCTGATGTAATGTGGACACCGAAAATATAAAATGGCATAATTAACACATGAAACAAATTTAAGTCTATTTTGTGCTTTTTTTGTAACTCTTGTGTCCTAATTTTTGTAAGAGGAATAGTATAATGTATCTTGTGCAGCTTGTTTAAAAGTTATGGAACAAAATTGTCCCAAAATTGCGCTGATGTAACGTGGACACTGTGCTGCAAAATGACCCTCTTTTGCATCATATTTGAAAAAATTTAGCCGTCTCCCCTCTCTTTGCATTATTTTTCCAGAAATCAAGTCAGATATGAGAAATTCAACTCAATTCAGGCTTCTTTTGAAGAAGAGAGAAAATACTACACCTTAAGAAAAAAAGGTTACAAAAGTGGACACCGCGTGTTACATCATCACACTCGTGTTTGATGAACTCAAACATGAATTTTAAAGTTAACAAGACAGACTTGACTTACCATGAGCATTTTCCATGGTCTTTTATTCTACTTTATCAGTAAATTCGTGATAAATACTTATTTTTAAGTTTTCACATTTCATGCTTAAGTCTGCATATTCAAATGTCACACATGTTACATCTGAAAAAGTCTTCTCTAAGGTCATGTTTTATGAAATATCACCAAAATATGATGAAAAATCTCATTACATTTGGTACCAAAATAAAGGTCTTTCTGTGCTTTATAAGTTGCAACCATAAATTACAGGAAACTTTCTTTGCATTTTCTAAGAATATTAAATCTTATCAATGAAACAGCAAAATATGCACTGTGTCCCAACCTGGTGGGATGACCCAGATACAAGATATTACACTCAATTATTTGTAGGCACTTGCCATAATCCTTTTGCAACAAATTTTCTGATATAAGCCAGGGTGAAAATGAATACACAAAATTTTGTCACTCAATTTTTTTTAAATTTTTTACATGTTGACTGAAAAAAAAAACTGGAAAGAGAGAGGAATAGATTCTAACATTAAAAGCTTACTCAAATAGACAATAAATTCACATTTTGAGGCAGATATTTCAGTTTAGATGAGTTTTATCTTTCAGTCTATCAACAGATTTGGCTACCACAATTCCAATTGACGAATTTGGAAACTTGCACTTGCCATAATCCTTTTGCAACAAATTTTCTGATATAAGCCAGGGTGAAAATGAATACACAAAATTTTGTCACTCAATTTTTTTAAATTTTTTACATGTTGACTGAAAAAAAAACTGGAAAGAGAGAGGAATAGATTCTAACATTAAAAGCTTACTCAAATAGACAATAAATTCACATTTTGAGGCAGATATTTCAGTTTAGTTGAGTTTTATCTTTCAGTCTATCAACAGATTTGGCTACCACAATTCCAATTGACGAATTTGGAAAAAGTGCATCTCCACATCATTACTTTAAATTTTCAAAATTGATTTTTTTCAAAATTTCAAACATTCCTATCCTCTGCAGTAAACTGTTTGTCTTATGTAAATACATGCCATGCACAACAACTTTGCAAAATTGATCATTCACTATAAAAAAAACTGTATACCTGCAAAAGTTCCAAGGTCAGTGCACAACTCAAAATAAAAAAAAAACATTACCAGTGCTCTATACCAATGTTCAGGGTGACAACAATCACAGTTGCATCAGATTACAGTTACTCCTACCTTGCCACATCATGATCATTAAACATTAAACATAAATCAAACAAGATTTTCACAACATTCTTCTGCTGCTAAGATATAAAATATTGTATTAAATTTATTCACTTAACTTGAAATAGTCTATTTTGCAATTGCCTTATCATACTAAAATGTACAAACTTGCCAAGCTTCCTCTTGCACATGTATTCTTGCACAGTAAGCCTATAGCATACACTTATCAAACATGGCTTTATATACTAATGAGACAATAACAGCAAGTCAGGGATCACATTTTGCCAAAAGTTGCAACATTGGCTTTCACAATTAATCTTGAGTATACAACAGAAATATCACAAATTATTGTGCAATCTACCACAGGCTTCGACAATTTTTTTTTTCGTACTTTTCTGACAGGCTAGCTGTTTTTTCAATCTACCTGCCCTCATAAATATCTATTTGTCCAATTCAAATCTGTTGAGTACATATAATTTTTAAAGTCTAAAAGTACAAATGCCATTTTGCACAACTCAAAAATTTAAGGCTGAGGGTACTTGACCAACTGGCTACAACTTCGAGCACAGTAGTTGCCTGAGGGATTTTTAACCTGTCCCGGGCTGTCGGGCGGGGGGATTTGTCGAAGCCTGTCTACCATCTTGCAACGAGTGAATAGCCTTCATCTCTTTATATCTGTAATCATGTAAATGAAGACTTAACATTTTTCAAGTTTTAGTAACACATTTTGACATTTTTTTTTCAAGCACACTTCAGCTAGCTAGGGGTATTTTTGATGCCCTTTGAATCACAACTGCCTAGCAATCTGGGTTAACACACACATTAAATGGAAAACATTGCCTCATACTTCCGTACCTTTATACCCCCATTGAATACTGGCCACTTGGATTTCAGGTGTTGGAATGTACTCTTCTCGAAACTTTTCTCCCTGCAACCTTCTAAAGAGTGTTGATTTGCCTGTATTTCTGTCACCTTTAATAATGACTTTCACTGGAAAATATTGAAATATGAAAGAGATAACAAGGACAATATTAAACAGCAATTTGTGGAGTTCATCACTTACATGTAATATCTTACGATTTGCCACACTCTAGATAGTGTGCTTCAATAATAATAATATAACAGTTCTTATATAGCGCCTTACACGAGAAGTCTCAAAGCGCTAAAACTATACAACATGCGGTCAATAAGACAAAGTAAACAAATGAGTTTTCAAGTTAGTTTTAAATTGTCCAACAGTGGAAGAGTTCTTGACAAAAAATGGAAGGTCATTCCACAGTTTCGCAGATACTGTTGAAAAAGCACGATCACCATAAGAATGGGTAACAGATGACGGCACATTTAAAAGAGATTGAGAGCTGGAACGTAGTTCACGTAAAGGCTTGTAATTAGATATAAGATCCTTTAGATATAATGGAGCAAAACCATGGATGCATTTGTATGTAAGAAGAAGGATTTTGTACTTGATACGATGCTGCACAGGAAGCCAGTGAAGATTACGAAGAACAGGGGTGATGTGGTCACATGATTTTGTTAATGCAACAAGTCGAGCCGCTGAGTTTTGAATTCGCTGGAGTTTTGAAATTTGGTGTTTAGGTAAACCATAGAAAAGACTAATTCCATAATCCAGACGGCAGGTAACGAATGCATGAATAAGCTTTTCGGTAATTTATTTGGGCATCCAAATAATGTCGTAATTGACCAATTTTGTGCAAAGCAAAGGAGGCAGAGCAACACACATTATTAATATGCTGAGATAAGCTAAGATCATTCTGGAAAATAACACCCAGATTTTTTGCACTCTGGGCAGGCGTGATTAAAGAGTCCCCAATGGAAATACTGGTGAGTGGTATAGTATCACAGAAGCGAGAAACAAGGTGTAGTACTTCAGTTTTCTCAGGATTGAGTTTTAAACTGTTGGTGGCAATACACTGGTGGGATTCAAAGATTCAAGGAAGCACAGTTATTTATGCTGTATTAAACATTCTTTTGATGCAACAAGGGTTACCGAAAATAATATCTCATAACAGAGAACCACCAAAAACATGTACCACATTGCCTGAGAAGAGTAAACTCAATTTACTGAAATGTGAAATCAGGCTCTACTCAAACTTTCTCATATTGATATTCAGTGTAGGATTTTAAGAGACATCCTGGTGTCTGATATGACAAGAATTGTTACCATATCTGACAGGAAAGTTGTCCTGTGCCTGACAACCTAAAATTTCCAGGGTGTCAAATGCAAGTTCTATACATTCAAGAAAGAAGAAGATTAAGTAAGCCAAGTTGTTACTCTCTGTCCAGTTGCATTCACCACACAATTTTTTTCTCAATTTTTATGTTAATTGAGCAATCCTGAAAAATTAGACTACCAAATTTTAGTTGGGACAACCAATTTTCTGCTTTGTTGTCTAACTGTTTCATTTCCTTAGGAAAACCCTGATATTGCCTGGTACTGTACAGAATGTATTCAACCCAATTAACAGCTCATTTTACAGTGAGAACTTTTTCAAGGCTATAGAAGAATCTGGACAGATTGTGATGGTCTGATTTTAGTCTGCCATTAGTGGGGTCCATCACCTTTAATCTTCAAATTTCTTCCTAACCTGTTCCATGGATGGTTGTACACTAAAGTATATTTTGATTTTCTCAACTTCACTAAATATGAGGATTTGAAATTCATGTAGACAATAAATGAAGACGATTTTAAAGGCTGATGGACCCCATTAATGGCTGCCTACTGTACAGTCACTAAAAACAACCGTTAATCAGATTCGTCTATAGTACGGTGAATTTAAAGAAAAACAACCTTATGTTATACTTGGCAGAAACATTGAGGAATGTGGAGTTAAGAGTTTGATGAGGTTTACAGCTGAACATTTATAACCAACTGGTTTAAGTCAGGCCAGCTGCAGCCTTTTTCCAGATTTGTGGCTCACTGGCTTATGGAAATGGACTGTTTCTGTTAATAAGTCACAGTCCTTCTATTCAGATCAGGTATCAATCAATTTTTTATGGGTTTTTATTAAAATCTTCTCTACCTGTAGTCAGAAAGAGCTCAAAATTTACCAACCAGTGTAAGCATATGATTTGCACCTGAGGTTTATGAAAATGAAATGTCACCTGATATTTTCATAATGTCATACCAATAGACAGCTTTTATCGCACAGTCTGATAAAAGCTGTCTGTTGATCTGAATCACGAAATAATTATTATTTAATTTTTGTAGCCTTGCTATAAAAAACTTATGTTTCCTCAGGTTGGAAATTTTTTAGTTCTTTTGGTCCAGAGATTTGAAAAGAATTTAATAAAAACTCACGAAAATCAGATCCAAATTCATTGTAATGTGAACACAGCCTTATGGTCCACATCTTTAAAAACAAAAGTTTATATCCTCTGCTTACTTTAAATTTAAACCAGAATGCAAAAATGCATTGAGGTTTCGATGATACATAACTGTTTTAAAGAGTACCATCATGCACCATTACCTTCTCATTCAAACTACTAACTAACAAACTACTACATACTAGCATGTTCAAAAAATAATTTTGTCATTCCTGATACCCTTTTGACCTCAATAAAAGCCATACATAGCTAGACAGGCAAACAACAGACAGACAGATGGACAAACAACTATCTTGAAAGATAGTAGGCTACTTAAAAAGGTTCCTTGACTTTGACCCCTGGAGACCCCAGATGACCTTTCGTTTCTGCCAAAAACAATGGGGATGAATCGAGCATGGAAAATCGCAATTATTCCACCTAAATTGAGATACTTGGCATCTCTGCCTTTGCCCTCCACCAAAAACAACAAAGACCATTTCCTGACCATAACCCATCCACATACCATTACCAAATACGCATTCTGTTCAAGTTTCCTACCTTGAGATATCGCATTAAAATGTCAAACTTTGACCCCCGGTGACCTCAGATGACCTTTAACCTCTGCCACAAACAAAAGGAACCACTTCCTGACCATAACGCATCCACATACCAAACAATGAAATTTATCCAAGCTTGCTATCTTGAGATATCATGTTAACGAGATTTTCAGACTTTGACCCCAGGTGACCCCAGATGAACTTTGATCTCCGCCAAAAACAATAGGGACCATCTACTGACTAAAACGCACCCACATACTAGGCTAAATATGAAATCTATCCAAGCTTTCTACCTTGAGATATCGTGTTAAAAAGATTTTCAGACTTTGACCCCTGGTGACCCCGTATGACCTTTGACCTCTGCCACAAACAAAAGGAATTACTTCCTGACTATAACACATCCACATACCAAATATGAAATTAATCCAAGCTTTCTACCTTGAGATAGCCTATCATGATAACGAGATTTTCAGACTTTGACCCCATGTGCCCCCAGGAGACCTTCGACCTCCACCAAAAACATTACAGACCATCTCCTGACCCACCAATCAAGCAATTTTTAGAGAATTGCTTCCATTGAAGGTTGATATATATCGTTACACCACACACCAGTAGCTAGATGAAGTTTCAGTACTTCAAAGCAACGATCGTTCACAAAGTATAGGCTAGGCCATAGGCCAAATACAGTATCCACGGCGAAAGTAGCCGACGAGCCCCATGCAGACAGCTGCAAGTCCCACTACGATATATTTAATTTTGACACTTGCCCAATCTACCCCATTTGTTTCATTTCTAATTTTCTCCCAGAAGTAGTGTGGCTTGAAGCCACAACAAAAACTAGGCCTAGGGCCTAGCCACCTACGTTTACAGAACAAAATGTAACGTTAGAGCTAACAATAATAGGCTACGATCAAATCTAGACATCGTAGTTTTCACCGGTCATTTTATGTTTAAGTTACCGTCTGAGCTGTGTACTGTGTAAATAGTCGTACGTACGTACGTTCGCAGCATGCACATAAACAAGACTTGCTAGCTGCTAGCTACATGCAGAGTGTACTATACATGCCTTCAGCTGGCTTATCGGCTACCTAGCTAGGAGCGGCGTACGTGTATCGTTAAGCGCTTAGAGAATGGGTGTACTTCAATTGGCATTCATAAATACTTTTTGAGAATGCTGGCTTGTCATTGGTCAGTTACCCATGTTCTAATCCAGTGTAGAGACATACTGTAGGGTGTATGGAGAGAAAGTTTTTGATCAACATGACCATAAACACAGCTTTGCTGACAAGCCTCAAGGTATATGTAGGCTTGACTACATAGTTTTAGATCACATGCATAGCACATACTAGCCCACAACTACTTCAAAATGGTGTCTGACGTTTTAAGCAATTAGGACATACGACTGTAATTTACCCCATAACTGTCCAACTTAAAATGTAAATATATTTGGTTGACCGCAATATTGTGTGTACATTGAAACGAATAAATTAGGTCCTAATCAGATTTCAGACCTTTAATTCAGAGAATATTAAGTGAAAGTCTTGTTAGTGTTTCAAAGTCCACAAAGGGCCTAGGCTTAGACCCCGATCGTGTAAATATAAATAGACGACACAAAGTAGGCCTATGACTGTATCATTGTATGACTATGGTCACCGTCATGACTACTGTGTACATACGGTACGTACAAGCGACGAAGGTAGCGTGTAGCTAGCTAGCTACTCTACTGTGCATTGCAGTAATATTAATAAAGCTTTTCGCTACGCAATGTCAATGTCATGGTAACGTACACCTGTACGAGCACTTCATGAAACTTAAGCCAAATAAAGGAGAATAATTGATGATCAATGGAAAATTCATAAAAAGAAAGCGTTTTCCCTTCTAAACTTCTCGAAATTAAAGTATTTATGAATGGGAATAAAGTCATGGTGCCCATGTCTCTACATCATATTCGAACAGGCTATGACGTCACGCATATGGGCAGAGACCCTCGGCTTCGCCTCGGGTCTCTCAGCCCATATGCATGACGTCATAGCCTGTTCGAATCTGATGTAGAGACATGGGCACCATTGACTTTATTCCCTAAATAACATGACACCCTCCCTCAATAATTACGTTCGAAGCGGGGAATCCCCAAAATTTTAACGAAGCCGCTTCATTCATTAAACGCAAGCAGCCAATCAGCGAGTACGATTCTTCGCAACATAAGTTCGTTGACGTATAGCACGAAGCAGCGGCATATAAACGATTTTCAGCCGGCTGCTAATGTGTGCAACTGCTGTTATGTATGCTGTTGGTCTTGATAAACAGCGATGGAAACATTTTTGAAACTTTTTTCAGTTCATGACTTACAATCCTACGTGATACAAGGGCAGGAATAACATGGTTAGAAAGCTGAACTTGTAATTTCTTGAAATTTGTCGATTTCAAGTTGAAATTTTGGGAGACGTACGCTAGTAGCGAATTGACAAGTGGCTGTTGAAATTGAACTATTACGGTGAAGTGCACAATGGCGCACAGGGCACTTAAAAGACACTGTGGTGTATGCATACGTTTAGTGCTTTCAAATTTCATTGTAAATTATGTTCTTTACAAATGTATTGGTGGTGTTGAAGTAAAGCCTGTCACAACAGGTATATGTTTGGGGTTCACGGATTAAAACGTCCCCAATGACACTGCACACAATCACATGTAAACTACAGGGGGTTGGGTGGATAAAAGGTGAATGTCATAGCTCTGCGCAATTTTTGAGCTTGTTGTTCATACTGTAGACATCGATTGCTTTGTCAAGGCAGCTAAACTTGTGAAGGACTATACCTTGTTTACTTAACGCAAGTCAGAGTCCAAGGGCATGAGATGCGATTAATCGCATGTACCATTTTTCTAAACGACTACTTGGCTGGCGATTTATGGCTAATCGCTGACAGTCCAAATACCAAATATTGAATCTATCCAAGTTTCCTACCATGAGATATCGTGTGAACAAGATTTTCAGACTTTGACCCCCAGTGACCCCAGATGACCTTTGACCTCCGCGAAAAACATTAGGGACCATCTACTGACTATAACGCATCCACGTACCAAATATGAAATCTATCCAAGTTTCCTACCTTGAGATATTGCTTCAACAAGGTTTTCAGACCTTGACCCCCGGTGACCCCAGATGACTTTTGACCTCCGCCAAAAACAATAGGGACTATCTACTGACCATAACGCATTAACATACCAAATATGAATTCTATCCAAGCTTCCAACCTTGAGATATCCTGTTAACAAGATTTTCAGACTTTGACCCCCCGTGACCCCAGATGACCTTTAACCTCCGCCAAAAACAATAGGGACTATCTACTGACTATAACCCATCCACTTACCAAATATGAAATCTATCCAAGCTTCCAACCTTGAGATATCGTGTAAACAAGATTTTCAGACTTTGACCCCCCGTGACCCCAGATGACCTTTGACCTCCGCCAAAAACAATAGAGACCATCTAATGACTATAACACATCCACATACCAGATATGAAATCTATCCAAGTTTCCAACCTTGAGATATCGTGTTAACAAGGTTTTTAGACTTTGACCCCCGGTGACCCCAGATGACCTTTGCCCTCCGCCAAAAACAATAGGGACTATCTACTGACTATAATGCATCCACATACCACATATGAAATCTATCCAAGCTTCCAACCTTGAGTTATTGTGTTAACGAGATTTTCAAACTTTGACCCCCAGTGACCCCAGATGACCTTTGACCCCCGCCAAAAACAATAGGGTTCTTCCTCTTAATATGGCGCATCTATGTACCAAGTTTGAAAACTGTCAGACATTCCTATCTTGAGATATCGTGTTAACAAGCAAAGTGTCACAAACACACACACACACATACACACGCACACACACACACACACACATACACACATACACACACACGCCATCATGATTGCATTGGTTTCTCTGATCATCGAAACCAAAAAGTCAAATTTATTGCTCTTATCACCAGAATATTTTGCAAGCACCATAACTCATACTCACTGTTATACTGTACCCCCTTTGCAAACCTCCTCTGCAGGCTCTGTCCCATAGTATGCATGCCATCAGGGACATCCCCTTTTGTTGTACCATCCTGGGGATCAGTGGCTACCAACTTCTTCAAAGCAGAGAACATGGTTGCTACTGCGTCTAAGCAACAATTAAAATCTTATCTTCAGCTGGTTCACATTATCAACAAGCTCTGTCAAAACAAAAGAAAAGAAAAACAAATTAATATAAGACAATGATGCAGGTACAGTATTTCATACTAAGATACTGTATCACCAACAAGTTCTTTAAAAAACAAATGTGAACCACATTTTTCAAAGGATACATTTCCAGTCTAGAATCTACATGGATACTGCACTGAAAATACAATACAATTTTGCTATGGAAAACACTATGGGGTCATTTTGTTCATTTCCTGTTGGTCCACCATGTACGTATTTGCCAATATCATGGAACATTTTATGCATGCAAAGCAAGGGAA
Source organism: Holothuria scabra (assembly GCA_037179385.1). Lineage (NCBI taxonomy): Eukaryota > Metazoa > Echinodermata > Holothuroidea > Aspidochirotida > Holothuriidae > Holothuria > Holothuria scabra. Next base: position 49,602,609 of record CM074185.1, read on the forward strand.
ATGTTCATGGCCAACTAAAATCATTTTCAAATCAATAATGTGTAGTATATTCTTAACCTAAAGGCCTGTTAAATTAGAATTTGGACAGAACATGAGAAATGAACTCTGTACTTCATGCATTTCTGTTACAGTACTTACTGTACATCTTATAACTTTATTCTTGAAAATACAGTACAATGCTTAAAAAGGGAGCAGTTACCGCAAACTTATTTTGAAGCATAACAGTACTGTTAATCTTTCATATCTACACACTAAAACTTGTGTCGTATACTGTACGATAGATTCTGTGTTTTCTATTACGGTATATACTTATCAGTATCATGCATCCAGAAACATTACAACATTTTCTGCCACATTCATCACCAACACACAGAACTTATTTGTAAAATTCAGTTAGTCCAGGATGCAATGTGATTTATTTCCTATAAGCATAGAGTATCATATGATGTAACACCATAAATGAGGTACAGTGTCAAGATACCATCTACAGTATAGTACTGTATGTCAAATCAAACTGAATTCAAAGTGGTAGACTACACTCAATGCTTTTATCTCACAACAATTCAGATAAAAAAGGTATGATGCTATTGAAAACACATTGCCTCATCAAACCACTTAAAGAGTTCTGGTTCTGCACTGCACCCATAATGAACTACACGTGCAGCAAAAAGGTGTATAGAGTAGCGGCACAGTTCTAAGTTCCACCAGTACCATTACTTCTCCAGATGTCATATCATAAAGAAATTTGGTACTGAATACAGGGTACAGTACCTTACTTGCAGTCTAAATTTTTGAAGGATTCAATATTATAAAACTCTAACCAGGATACTGTATACACTTGGCTGATTAGTTATGTGCTGTATAAGAACTTTCTACAAAGAAAGTGTACCTGACTTCTTTATGTACAGTACCAAATTTATAACTTCCTTTCCTTTGTTAAAGTAAATAGTCCACGTGTACAGCAGGCAGGGTGTTTACACCAGATCAAAGAGCAATCAATTTTATTTAACTCTTGACAGACTAGCTGGTAGGCAGCATGTCTACTTCACAAACTGTGGGCAATGCTGATTTCTTTAATGTAAGGTTTAGTGAACTTCTTTCTTATTAAAACAATTTCTTCTTGCCTCCAGTCGTTCGCACTTAGTTTTTGAAGAGCTTTAACCCTTTCTGGACCATCATCGCCAAAAAGAGTGCAACAACGGAAAAATGCCAGTCTCCATTTGATGAAAACTCTGTCCAGTGTTTCTTCCAGAGAAAATGGATTTATGTATGGAGCCACCCCTTTGTTAGTAAGGTACCTTCTGACTGATGGTATGGTGTATGGGAAAATACAGATGTAGGCTACAGTTAATCAACACTGGTCAAATCATCACATTGGGGGTTTTCCTTTCCTTTCGCAGAATTTTCATTGTTCTTTTGTTTTCAGTAGGCCTATACAACATTTGAAACAGAGAGATGGCGTAAACAATGTCAACCCCGAACCCCCTTATTAAATGATGAAAGTGTGGTCTTTTGAAACTCTACATGAGGAAATAATGGTTAAATGTTGATACACAGCAAGAACATATACAACAGTCAAACATTTTCACATTCACAGAAAGGCAATTCCGTGAGAGAAAAGGTGTACCAAGATGGCTGTCTACTATGGCTATGGCTTTGTGTGAAAGTTTGTACTTGCTCAAGTAAATCAACAGATTTTGCAATAAAGTTGAAATATCTATTAAATAATACAAAGTAAGGTCAAAATTACTACCCTTATTGCAGGATTATGATATTGTTTCCCATTCCAGTTAAACTTCTGTTCAAAATATTACAGCGTTGTCATCAAATCATACAAATTACAGCTTCAAAGCAGCCATCTTGGTGCATCATTTTTGCTCCAGACGGTAGCAACAATCTACGGATAGGACATGTACGCATTTCATGCTCATTGCAGTGTCCATATGTATGGAGGAAGTCTGTGGCAGTACCCCATTGTACAAAGTGGTACAGTAAGGCCTAAGATGAGTTACTGTAGCATGTACAGTAAGAGCATGGTCCTGACAGGGGACAGCTTGGGTAAATGACTCATTGCTCACTACTGTACATGCACAACTATTACCATATTCCATGAGAGCACTGGATATGAATAAGTGTGCTATAGCTCTTACCTTTCTTCCAAACTGCATTCATGAGTTGCTGTTCTGATGTATTCAAAGTAACGTTGAGGCAAACAAGTCCAATTAACAGGGTGCCAGATCGTAAAACAAGGCCTACTGGTAACTTAATGAATCTACGTTGCTTGAAAATCTCCCAATGCTTGTTTCTGTTGGTACACTATGTACAGGTAAACTTAGGAAGCTGTGGAAAGGAAAAGAATTGATGTTAAAAGCTGTAGATTATTTAATTAAAAAGACCCACAATATATGCACTGTAAGGAGTATTAGAGTTTGCTGTTAACCTTCAAGAGCCTTGAGTTAGAATAGTGAACTAGGATCCCAGTAAAAAGTATGAAAGAAATCTTCCAGCCTACAAGATGTACATGGCTAATTAAAATACTAAGTATAAGCTGAGTATAGGCCTATATCGAAAAAGGAACCTACTGTACAGTAACCCATATTTTATTCAGTCTACCATCATGATATAGCTTTGCAATTAATGTGCAGTATTATACAATCTCATTAGATTGTGCTACGGAAACAATTTTCTTAGTGCTCAGCGAAAAAAACCTACAACAAGTTGTGAATTTTTGCTGCAAGACACATACTTTGTTGTGTTCCTTTGAATCCCTTTGATCCTGCACATTTCGGAATATCAAAACACAAGCATCAGCTGTACTGAAGAGTATAAAAAGAAGGCACTAACGGCTGTGCAGTTTATTGTCGTCTGTTGGAGACAGCTTTAACACTGTTCCTTGCAAGGAAGTTTTTGTAGTAATTTTTATAGTTTGGAAGTGATCTTAGGCCTAAGAGATAACTTGGGTTCTAATAAGGTTTACGTAACCAATTACGTGACCAGCGATAGCCTGATAGGGTTAGGGAAACGTACACATAGTAACTTGGGATGCACCGGAACCAAAATTTTGGATCCAGCTGGAACCGGATTTCGCCGGAACCAACTTGAAATTGGGCCGGATTTTTTCCGGCCGGAACCGGATTTTTGCAATGCAGATGAATAAAGTGAAATTCAGGAAAGCAGAGAAACTCTGGGATAGGAGTTTTCTGCTTTGTGACGTAATGTTTGTGAAGGACTAATGGGAAATGTCTATAAATTTGTCTTCAAGTGTTGTACCAGTGTATTTAACTAATTTTCTAACCAAAAATTGCAATATAATATAAAAAAGGCATGAAAAACTGTTCCTGTAGAAGCACAGCAAAACTGTTGCAAAGTGGGGCAAGTAAGAGCTCTTTGTATTTTCCCTCCTGAAGTGTATTTGTAGAGAAAACTCCTGAGGGAATGTTTTGCATATCAGTTTGTTCTTTTTGAACTACAGTACATCACCACTTGTTCAAAAAAATTGTACAAATTATGTACTGTAGACCAGTAATACTTAGCAAAGAGAGTCCTTGGATAGTGATTATTGAATGGACTGCTCATATGTACTGTAAAAAGATTCTAGGGTTAAGGTTTTTAACTATGTACAGCACCATTGTTTTATACACCTTTTCTAGTATTTAAATATGCCATGGTATAAAAAAACTGAAGCACATTTATCATCAATAACTTTTTTGGCAGAGATACTGTATATCACACATTCTGACATTACTGTACGTATTATATGTTTGATAACATATTTAGTGGTCGACCTATTATGCTATAATTGGTAATACCCAATTACTGATTAATTAATTAAACAATCGGCCCGATATCGATTATGAGAAAGAGGAAAATCAAATGTTTGTCTCAATAGCACACGCCCCTTGCTTAGTGCACATCGTGTATACCGTAACCAGTTTAGGACAGAAAATATTGGGAATAGTTCCGTTCGTTTCACAAAAGGGAGATAATTTTTGTAGGGGTAATATTTTCAATTCAAAAGTGAAGACACAAATCAACTGTTAATACAACAGAATTGTTTGCAGTTGATGTCATATGCCCTTTGATAATTTAGTTCTAAGGCCAACATCATGCTCTGTCTAGTTTTCATCCCCCAATCATGTCGGAACATTTCCATTCTTTTACAGTACTGGATTGTTGAGCTGCTTTAATGTACTGTAGCTACTCTCGAGCTCCCGTCTTAACCGACCCCATGTAGAGCAATCATAATAATCTTAGCAGTTCTGGACAGCAAAACAATTGCACCCGATTAATGTATCTTATGGTTCCTTTCAGATATAAATATCCCTGTATATTTTTAGCAGTTCTCTTCCAAAACTTACAACTTGTTTAAAAAGAATCTGCAACTGAAATGCACGTAAGTCAGATCCCCACATAATCCACATAGGCAGATATTTGTGGTGCCATTTCTATGTGAATTTAGCATGAGACTCACCCAGCTTCGCTAGCTGGCTATATAAGCCAGTCTGTTCTATGCGTATTGTGCAGAACAGTTTGTACAGCAACTTACGCGGTGCTTTCTGAGAGACAGCAAGGAATACACCTTGAATGCAATTCTAAATCTAATTTCAGGTAAAACAAATGGGTTATAGCGGAAAATATCAAACAATCATTCCCATGGCAGGGGTTAAATTTATATGTTTGTGATTATCAATGCATCTCGTTTTGGCGGGAAGTTAATGGATTGAGTATTTACAGGGTTTTTAACGAAACCAAGAGCCCTTTTTCAAGTATATTTAGCCCCTTTTTTCCAGTTTGCAAATAATCGGTGGCAATGATCGGTTGAATGGCAGAATTTTACCAATGCCAATTATTTACCGATGATGGAATAATCGACTAGATGTTGATTACTTAACAGATGACCAGTCGAACACTCATCATATTGTGTATAATTGCGTGTGATTATTTATTAGGGACAGAAAACATTAATATTGACCTCATAGGCAACCTTAATTTGCAATGAGTAATGTCTTCTGAAATTCAAGATAAAACACATTTTCTGCTTGTACTACACAACTTTAATGGGCAAGTACAGTAAGTGTTAAAAAGTAAAATAAAGTGAAGTGTTAAGGTGTGTATTTGTAGACAACCCAATGCAATTAAACTAAAACACTGCCTCGAATGATGTGACTCAGGTACAACTGTAATATGGATTATCCATTTTGTACAGTACTACTGTGCACTGCAGTAGACTTATTTAAATTGCATGAAAGTTCATTTCATCCATTCAGTTTATTTCACATAGTTGGGGGAATTTGAAGTTATACATGTACATGTAAATCAGCTACTTTTATAACTTTGTTGCCTGTTTGGTTCAGTCACTTTTAAGGGTTAAATAAAGGTGTTCAAATGTTATACTGTAACATGCACTGATAAGCTATCATTTATGAATTTTAAATTAATGCTGAGGCAGTTACTGCTGTTTTCATGTTTGTTTTAACTCATGTACATAATGCTACCCAAGTTTACAGCAAAATCCGGTTCCGGCCGGATTTAAAAAAAATCCGGCCGGAACCAGAACCGGATATTTTTTCACTATCCGGCCAGACCAGATATCCGGTGCATCCCTAATAGTAAGCCTGCTTACTAACACTCAAAGGTGTTTGTGTTAATACTTTCAAAACATAAACTGGAAATATCAACCAATCAGAGCCTTTATTTATAGTATTCTCTTGCACATCCCAAAAATGACGTCTTTGTTGTGAAATTTGCTTGCTCTAGTGTGCATGTCCTATGGCATTTTCACCGACAAGATATGTACATTCCTACATAACCAGCCTTGTGTTGACATCCAACCATTCCCCCATACAGATTTCGATATGAAACTTCGTAGCTTGTGCGGGTGGCATTTTGGGGCAAACCCCCCCAAGATTCAAGATTTTAAACCAAGGGGGGGAATACTCCCCTGAAATTTTTGAGCTGACCCTAATCCTGGCTCCACGATCCTTTCACACAGTGAGGCTGTAGGGAAATTTTGCCCTTGAAGCAGACAAAAACACACACTTGAGGCCCATTGACATTGCTCTCGGCGTGAAAGCATCAGTTTTGCTGGTAGAACAAGCTGGTGGAACATGCCATGTAAGAAAAGGGTTCAATAAAAATCTGCACATTTGTTTATACTCAAAATAGAAAAAATGCAAATTGTGCTTTTAGACCCTTCCTAGGCCTATAGCAAAGGTGTTTTTCTCATAGGCTTCTCTTTAAACTTTCTGATTATTTGGTGCATGTAGAAATTTTGCTGTGCATGTAGATTTTTTGACCTACGTGCACCAGTGCATGCAGAAAAAAAATCATAAATCGAACCCTGAGGCCTAGGCTAAATCAGTTAGTAGGGTTGTAGCAGAAAATCCGCAACTGCTTCCAGGTATCATTTTGTAGCGTTTTTTATGATCTTTCCATTTCCGAAGAAAAAAAAAATGATTTTTTGCTCAGCCCCGATGCACGCTCGATTTAAATGAAGCAGCCCATTGATTGATCCCTGCCTTCATCTTTTGTACTGAGCCGACATTGATATGGGTATGAACCCATTCTTCAGCTTAGCAACAAGGGATTTCCCACCAATATGCTTACGACAGTACTGCATTGTATATCTGTATGTGCAATACTGAAGTACGGTTAGTAAATTATGTACCTGTGTACGTGTGCGTAAGCACGTGTAAGGATTGCTATAGCATGGACTGTGTGTAAGCAGGCTATGTACAACTTGTTAATGCATGCTACGTACACAGAACGCAAGCTATCATGACACGGACACGTGATCACTGAGTGTCTTGCCTAGTAGTAGTAACGTTGCATATTCACGCCGTCACATCTGGTGTACCTAACACATTCATGAATAATCAAAGCGTCTGAGTGAGCAGTTACGATGTTGTTTTTGACTAACTTTTGCAGGCAAATCATAACACAGAAGCATACGGAGATTTGGAGAAATCATAAGGATAAATGGAGACATAAAATCGTCTATATTTTGAAAAGTACAGGTCGGATTTTGATAAAATTTGGCATGGTTGCTTAGAAAATGGTATTTAACAATGTGAATCAGTCAAAAACTTGAAGTTTGATATTTTTCGTGTACTGTAGCCGTATTTTAGTGCGACAACCCTACGGTTAGGTTAGGCTATGTACAATTAGGCCGGGCCTATAACCAACCTTTGTTTACAAAGTTATGAACATTTCAAAATACATAGGCTAGGCCTGAGTTGAAATAGGCTACGTTCAAGTTTTTCCTGAAGCCTTCTAGGCAGTGAGCAGCAGCTGCTGCTAGGGCTAATAGGGTGCTTGGTTTAATCAAGAGGAATTTCAGCAATTTCAGTAAAGATATTGTGCTAAATCTTTATAAGCAGTTGGTTAGGCCACATCTTGATTATGCTGTGCAGGCATTGAACCCTTTTTGTGAAAAGGACAAGTTTATTTTAGAGCAGGTTCAGAGGAGGGCCACACAGCTTATTCACAATGTGCGTAACCTCCCTTATCAAAATAGGCTCAATTGTCTAGGACTTACTTCTCTCGAGTTAAGAAGGATTAGAGGGGATATGCTGCAGGTTTTCAAGTTCCTTTCTGGTTATGATTCTCTGTCTAACTGTAACTACTTAGAGATTTGTGCTGATCCCTGTGTTCGTGGCCATAATAAGAAGCTGGTAAAATTTTTCTCTAGACTTGACATCAGAAAGTTCAGTTTCTCTCATAGGGTTGTCAATGAGTGGAACAGTCTCCCTGAGTGGGTTGTTAATTCCACTTCAGTCAACTGCTTCAAGATTAACATTGACAAGTCTGTGACAGTGGCAGGATCTGATTGTATTGGGTTTGTTTAGTCTTTGTTTGGATTAGGTGTTGGTTTTGGGTCTGTTCTATAGGGCATCTTATGGGGTTTTTACCCTCCTTTGCCCTAAAACTTGTTATGTTATGTTATTTACAAACAACTTGAAATCGTTTCAACTTGCCTAACTAAACTAAACAAATCAGTTCATCTTACACTTACAGTATAAAACGGAGAAGTTTTGACGCAGGGCCATTTTGACTAGTCACTGAACGTGACCGTATAATCCGCTCCTTGTAGTCACTCCTTACCAGAAATGAAGTGTATAGCATAGGAACGTAATGCTGGGTCCTGTTCAAGGGCTAATTTTGACCAACGTCAGGGATGTTTTGGTACGGGGACGTTTTAGTCTGGGGACGTTTCAGGGAATAATTAGGCTAAGTGTTCAAATTTTGCATAGCAATTTTGCTGTTTCAGAGCTCTTCAATCACAAAGTCACTTAGCCTACAACCAATACGTTTAATGTAGTATATCTGCTACACAATTTTGTTTTTGTATAGGCCTAGCAATTTGTCCATTTTGTGTAGCAAAATGCGATGCGATATGGGATAAATTATTCCCTGCGTTTTGACTGGTAAGCCATAGTAATAGTAGTAGGCTTCGGCCTAAGTACTGTAGTATTACTATTAGCCTAGCCTAAATTAGGGATAACGTAGGCTAGGCCTAGTATAGTAGCCTAGCCTAGTCCTATAGTACTAGCCTAGCCTAAGTTAGTAACTCACTAAGGCCTAGCCTGCACTGTAGTGTTAGGCCTAGTAGTACGATTACGAGTAAGGGCTTGGATTGGATGATCTTCTCAACGTTTCACCCCTAGCCTAATTTATTGATAAATCTTACTGAAATTCATATTAATGCCTAGGCCTAAAAACGTTCTTGATGCATACCTGGTAGTGGTTCCCTGCCGTATGCGTAACAGTTACAGTCGGCTAGTAGTAGTTATACATACCTACCCTATTAAGTAGGCTAACGTTAGGCCTAATGTTAAGTTTTTATTTTTAACGAGCCTAGTATAACACTGTATGCTATCTTAGAGTAGGATAATAGGAACGTTCCTAGGCTATATCCTGCTCCATGTACAATACATACAGAGTCGAAAATCGCCATGCTATAAAGACTAGCCTACGTCAAGTCTTGTAATTTTTTTCCGAGGACGAATGGGGATAACTTCGCCAATGGAAGGGCCAATGATGATCCTAGCCAGGTATACCGTTGCACAGTACACCAGGTTTCGTGAATTGATAAAAAAACAAAAAGAAGAGGGCAATCCACGGAGTTGCATATCTCATCGCTAACATGTGCACAAGTTGGTTACAGAACTTGAACTATTTATGTGCTGGAAGTTTTATCTGTGCTGAATTTTATGCTACAGTAGAATGTCATTGACAAAAATTACCATACTAAAGCTGCATGCACAATCCTTTGAAATTCCTATTTGAAGTCCATTTGGGAATTTTTTTTTTCGTTCCAAGGGACGGAAGTTTTTTTTCGTAAGACAGCGAGGGGAAAGAATATGGCACAGACCAATCAAGTTCTTGGAACTATAGGCGCACCCCTTATTCAAAAACAAAAAAAAAACATCATTTGGATATTTGAATTCTGACACCGGATTATAAAAGAACTGGAGAAGGGCTACCCAATTTTTGTAACGGTTGCCCTTTCAATCCAGTAGGTCTATCTAAGATTTTGGAACAAATTTATTTTTAAGATGTTGGTATCCCCTTGCAACACTCTAAAGAAAACTAGCTTGACTTTTACACTTAACTGGTACGGATATGAACGCAACGATTAAAAAAGGAAGACGCTTTCGCGGACGCTTCAGACAAGTGCGTAGTTGTTATTATTCAGGCACTAGCTGTATGAGCGTATTCTCCATCTTGACGCGACAGCAAACTTCACGTGTGCCCCGGATCGCTGATATGCGCATCATGTGCGTCTTAATTAAAAAACTGGGTGTGTGCGCCATGTTGAAAGCGTGGTGTTAGAAGATTTCCGGCCGACGCACAAACCTTTTCTGCGCACTGGCCGGTGGCGAATCCTAGCCCGTGGCAAGGAAATTGTCACGTACCTTTTTTGGCGATGCTTCAAAACCGCCAAGTTTTCAGGGCACTAATATGTAAGATAGGTAGGCCCTATGCCTAACCTAATGTTAGTCACCCACAGTTTCATATCTTGGGTTATTCCTTGCCACGGGCTAGGATTCGCCACAGGCCAGTACGCAGAAAAGATTAATGTGTCGGCCAAAAATCTTCTAAAGTAAGTTCCTCGGTAACTGTTCTTAGGGTACACCTTGACATAAAGTGAATGATTTCCCTACTAACTTATGTCCATAAATACCGACATACGACGTTTTGAATTCCCAATTACAGGCCAGGCTCAGCCCATTTGAAATTCGAACTAATGCGCAAAAACGTATGTGAACGCGTCTCAAAAATGGGTACCAGGGAGCCAGGCTCACAATCATCGAATCATGTGCATGGTAACGCGTGCTAGTGCATACATAATTGCAAACACTGGTGCTACAATAGCAGTGAGCGTGGCCACTGACTACATTGTGAATTGTGCATTGCGCGGTGACTGCTTAGTATTCGCAATAGCATCTTCATCAAACAGCTCATAGGGTAAAGACGCGCTCGTTGTGGGGACGCGCTTGTTTTGGTCTGCCCACACATATTCATTGCTGTTCTTTATAACGACCGAACCGCGTCTTTCTTGCAATAAAACAGAACTATTTTTACCCGCGCGCATAAACACACGAACATATTGGCCAATGATTTGCTCCGAATCCCCACCATGGTCTGCGCCTTCCACTCTGTATGTTGGACTCTGTATTGTGATGCAATCGTTTTCATGAGGTTGCTAAGATAACATAACTTTACCGAACGTATTAGCTCCACATCTAGATGCGCGCCGTAGGGCAGGGTTTGTGCCGCCAATTGCGAAATAAAAGTCAGGCGAGGTGTTGCGGCATTTTTCGAAATTGTATTTTGAACGCAGTTTTCCTTCGAATATCATTTATGCCGAATTGTACGGGTTTTTTTAATGGGGTGTGAGATGATATTTGTAAAATACTGTATCTAATCTTGCAATAGCCTTCACAAAAGTTTTTGTGGCCGTGTCATGCCCACTTTAACCTTTGACAATCTGTAACGTGAACTATGTCCTTGGTTGCCATGACAACCTCACATATCGGTACAACTTACAGTATCATTCCTAGGCTATTACACTTAAACTTTCAGATTTGTGGGATGCGTCCGTTAAGAGTATAAGTGAATACAATAAAAAGTATGTGACCCCCTGTCACGTGACCTTTGACATTGGTTGCCATGGAAACTACATATTTTGGTAGAACTAGTCTACCCTATTATACTTGTGAAGTTTCATGTAAAATAAAGGTTTTCTTTTGAGCTTTTAGTACAAAATAGGGGGAAAAAGTGTTTTTTTGCAAAATGTGACCTTTGACCTCTGACCTTTGACCTTTTCTTCCGAGGGTCTAGGAGACACAAGTTCCCACCCTGGGGTACCCACCTACCAATTTTGAAAAGAATCGGTCCAGCCCACTAGGAGGAGTTTGAGGGACAAAAACGTTGTTTTACGAACAAATTATCACTTGAAAATTTTTTGGTCCACTCTACCACTTGACCTTTGACATCTGTTGCTATGGCAACCACATATTTTGGTAGGTCTAGATTCAATCAGCGTATGTGTGAAGTTTCGTGTCAGGGGAACGTTTCGTTTTTGAAATATAGCAGAGAATGTGATTTTCACCGAATTTGACCTTTGACCTGTAACCTTTGACCTTCACTTCCGGTTGTGTATCAAAATGCAATTGTTCCACCTGAGGTACCATCCTACCAAGTTTGAAGAAAATCGGCCGAGCCGTTTACAAGATATTAAGAAAACAAAATTGGACACACACACACACACACACCAACACACACACACACACGGACAGGTTTTGACCCCTCTCTCAGCCATGGACCTTCAGTCACCCCGGGGTACCTCACCATGGGTTAGACCTCGAGACTAGTAACCTGGGAAAATTTACCGTTACCATGGCAACCATTGCGATTTAAGCTGGCATTGCCATATATAGCCCAATAGGCAAAGTGACTACAATATCTCATCCTCCTCACGGAGCGATGAGATAACAACAAACCCCCGCATCAGTCCTGGGAATAAAAATTAGACCTTCATGTGAGGCAGGTAGAGGTGCAAAATCCTGCTCTATGCCCCCTGAAGTACAGTACGCTTGGGTGATAGGTTTTTCTCTGGTTCTCCTCTGCAGTGGGGAAAAGTGGGTATATACTGGGGTGGATCTGGATCGGGAAAAATACTGCACAACACACCTGGTGGAGTCAAACGTGCAGGGTTGAGTGTCCGCACGTACTTAATCGTCCCGTCTGAGGATTCTCAAGCCAGGCTGTGCTCTTGAACTGCTTGGGGTCCTCGAGATTTGTAATGTTCTGGGGGAGTAGGTTCTGCAGTCTCTGACGGTCCGAGGAAAAAAAACTGTATTTGTAGCAGTCCTTATTGGTTGGCATATTTGTAAAGCTATTAGAGTGGTGATGCCTGGAGGGCCGCCGGACCGGTTGTAGGTTGTTGATTGGCAAGGCTAGGAGGCCCAATCTGGCGATAGCGGGGGGGGGGGGGGAGGGCGACGGGGGAACCCCTCCCCCTCCGTCGGGAAAGGTCGGCGATTTCTTCGAGGAGGCCTAAAAATAAAAAAAATAATAATAATATAAAAAAAAAAGAAGAAAAAAAAAAAAACCTACAAGGACTTATATCACTGGATGGGTGAACTAAGTTTTTGTTTTGATATGCTATTTTAATACATATCGGTTAGACCTCATTTCATGCACCTTGTCCTATTTCCTCCCCCGTCGTGGAAGGACGCCAACTTCTTTTGGGGAGGCCTAAAAATGAACGTAAAGGACTGAAGTTACTGGAAGGATGATCATGAATTTTTTTTTTCTTTTTGAACCATTTTATTCTTTTGTAACGGTATTTTAATGTCTATCTGAATCTTTTTGAATCACTTCTTACTAGCTCTCTTCAATCCGCAAGGTCATGCTCCCGTCTGGGAAGGCTGCCCTTCACCCTGTTGTTGAGAAAACCCAATTTCGTTGGGGGTGCATGCGATGCCGACGTTAAACTGATAAAAGATGCGCGGATCTTATAAACTTCAGTCATCCGGTCTTCAAGTTCTTGATCTTGCTCACTAGAAGACCATTTTCTTCAAGAAAACTAACAATTCCGAATTTTCCTGGCAAAAACAAACGAGAGGTTGTTCAGGTACATGCAGTGCCCAATGTTCTGCCACATGGCCTGCCCCTAGCTACTACATCCGAATTCTAGTAAGGGTGAGAAGAGAAGTTCTTAGAGCAACTAGGAAGAAACGTAAGTGTTGGCGTCGCTATAGGGCCAGTAAAAGTCCAGAAAACTTAGCAGCTTACAAGAAGCAGGAATTCTTAGTTAAAAATTTGGTAAATGGAACTAAAACTAGGTTTGAAAAGCAGTTGGCCAAGGAGGTTAAGATAAACCCCAAAACTTTTCATGCCTATGTGAGGTCTAAGCAGAAGCTTAAGGAGGGTGTGGGGCCTCTCAAAGGTGATGATAATACTTTGGTTAGTGACCATCAGGATATGGCTAATTTGTTAAATGACTATTTTGTATCTGTTTTTACTGAGGAATCATCTTTGTTGGGGACTTGTAAGGGTTCTGATGTCTCTTCTTCAATCAGTTATGTCATTTTCTCAGAGGAACAAGTTTGTAAAAAGTTAAAGAGTTTGAAAGCTAGTAAGGCCCCTGGGTCAGATGGGGTCCACCCAGCCATTTTACGTGAGTGCTCTGAGATTTTGTCAGTTCCTCTTTCCATCATTTTTCAGAAGTGTCTGGATTCGAGTTTTGTTCCTACTGACTAGCGGGTAGCAAATGTTACTCCAATTTTTAAGAAGGGGGACCGAAGTAATCCTTGCAATTACAGGCCTGTCAGTTAAACCAGTGTTGTGTGCAAAGTTGTGGAATCTTTGATTAAGGATAGTTTACTTAAGTATCTTTTAGATAATGAGTTACTTAATCTGTCACAGCATGGTTTCCTGCCAAGCAGATCTTGTGTTACTAACTTACTGAGCTTTCTTGAAGATGTCTCTTCATCTCAGTGATTCTGGGTATGGCGTTGATGTCATTTACCTTGACTTTTCAAAGGCTTTTGATAAAGTTCCATTAGGTACTGTAGGCTAATGGTTAAACTGCATAGGTTAGGGGTTCAGGGCAATTGTGCTGATTGGGTAAATTCGTGGCTTCATGGCAGATCTCAGAGAGTTGCTGTCAATGGTAACTTCCCCTCTTGAAAAGAAGTCACAAGTGGAGTACCGCAGGTTTCTGTCCTTGGCCCACTTCTTTTCTTAATTTTCACCAATGATGATAGTTCTCTTACATCTCGTATAAGTAAGTTTGCAGATGATACTAAGCTTTATAGGAAGATTAGCATTTTGGGTGATGCCTTACTGCGGCAGAAAGATCTGGATAGGTTATTTTCTTGGCCTAAGACCTGGCAAATGTCTTTTAATGCAGATAAGTGTAAGGTCCTTCATTTTGGTCCCAAAAGTTTTAGCTATGATTATAACATGAATGGTTGTGTTTTAAGTAATGTCACCTCTGAGAGTGATCTGGGTGTTGTAATTACTGGGGATTTAAAGTCATTAAGGTAGTGTGCAGCCACTGCTGTAAATGCTAATAGAGTGCTTGGATTGATCAAGAGGAATTTCATCAATTTTAGTAAGGATATTGTGCTTAATTTGTATAAGCAGTCGGTAAGACCCCATCTTGACTATGCAGCTCAGGCTTGGAGTCCCTTCTATGAAAAGAACAAGTTTCTTTTAGAGCAGGTTCAGAGGAGAGCCACTCGCCCCATTCCTGAGGTGAGAAATTTGCCTTATCATGCTAGGCTTAAACATCTTGGGCTTACCACCTTGGAGCTGAGAAGGATTAGGGGAGACATGCTCCAGGTTTTCAAGTTCCTTTGTGAAAGGAATCTCCTTCTGTACTTGTACTTGTACTTATTTAAGGGTTCAATGTAATTCTCGAGTGCGAGGGCATTGTAAAAAGCTTGAAAAGCCTTTTCTTCCACAGAGTTGTCAACGAGTGGAATTGACCACCAGATTGGGTAGTTAACTCCCCCTCAGTTCACTGCTTTAAGGTTAACATTGGCAGGTTTTTCCATGGATGTTCTAGAATCTGATTGTTTGGGGCTGTTGTCAAGCTTTGGTGGTTTGACTTTTGATTAGGGCTTGGACTTCAGGGCATCTTATGGGGCCTTGGCCCTCCTTTGCCCTTCAACCTGTTATGTTTTGTTATGTTATGTTATGTTATGTTATGTTATGTTATGTTATGTTATGTTATGTTATGTTATGTTATGTTATGTTATGTTATGTTATGTTATGTTATGTTATGTTATGTTATGTTATGTTATGTTATGTTATGTTATGTTATGTTATGTTATGTTATGTTATGTTATGTTATGTTATGTTATGTTATGTTATGTTATGTTATGTTATGTTATGTTATGTTATGTTATGTTATGTTATGTTATGTTATGTTATGTTATGTTATGTTATGTTATGTTATGTTATGTTATGCTATGCTATGCTATATTTTCAAAAATTCAAATACATAGGAAGAAAAATCATTTCTAGTCTGGAGTTCAGGAAGTCACATAGAAAATCTCATCTTTTTAGCGGGCCTTGCAATGGACTACAACGACGATTCCTAATACAGTATATAGAGGCAAGAACATTACATCTAAATAATTGCAGCAGTACCCTTTTATCTGGTAATTTTCTGATCACTTAGCAAGTTGGGTCTTTCTATTGAAGTGAAACTTTCATTTTAAAGGAAAGCTCAAAATAACGACTGCTTCGTTACTAGTTACAAGTCTTGAAAATGCCTGTTCCGACTGTCTGAAGGGTTAGATTTTTTAACAATTTTCTGTACGCTTCGCGCCAAAGATGGTGGCGCTCCGCTTAGAGAGAGTGTTTTGGTCGAAAAGATTATTTAAGAGAACATTGCAAGCTTGAAAATTAATCTTCGTTTTGGGACAATACTATGAGGTGAAAATTTTATTGCGAAAGAAAGCTCAAAATAATGACTGATTTGTTTTTAGGTATCGAGCCCGGGCAATGCCATTCCCTGCTCTCTGGAGGTTCTCAATTTTAAAAAAAAATTCTGTGCTCTGCACTTTGATAGTCGTTCGGGCAAAATTACATTTTTCTGACAAAAGAGACAATTCTGCCCCTCCCAAACTGAAACGCTCCCGTACGTCTATGTCAATGTATAAAATATAAAACTTCAAATGTATGGGAAGCCAAACTGTTTCCGCGGGAGAATTTTCCCAATATGGTCCGAGGGTCTTAATCTGCATGATGATATTCAGTAATTCCAACCAAACTACAGATCACGTCCTACTTGATTTTCTTGTAAGAAGATTAGATTCTCCCATAAAACCCGTAAATCTGTCACAAAATTATAAGTTTTCTCCAGTATAGGCTTCAGATTGTTAAGGTGGCAAAAATTTTTCAATTTCGATGGATACCCCGTACAATAAATAACCAAAGCAAAGGCTCTGTTAATCACCTCAACATTCTACCTCTTGAAAGTCATATCACATAATTAAAAACCCAAGTATTTCATTATAACTGTACCCCAAACCAAATTTCTTTCACTGGATTCCAAAATTTCTCCAATAAAATAAGCTCTTAATTTTCAAATCTTCGTTCAAAAAAGGAAAAACTTTTCTGGCAACCTAGTTTTGTGTTGAAGCCTTAGTACGTAGGCCTAGTACGATTTAATGCGTAACCCCCAAATATTGACAGCTGTCGCCTATATAAAATTTTTAATTTTTCCCATATGGAGGACAGATCCTTCAATAAACACCCCAACTTTTTAAAGGTCCTTACAAAAGCAAAATTTCTTTAAAAAGTTTTAAATTTTGTCTTCAAAATAAACTCCGGATTTTTAAGTATTTGTTGTAAAGGAGGTCAATAATTTCGCGCGCTGCGCGCGCCTCAAAATGTTAAGTCACGTCCCACCGCGACTTACTCAAAGCCTCTGTCGGGGCCTTGAAATGCTGGCCACCCTGTCGAGGAGCTTGACCCCCCTGTCGGGGAAATCCTGGCGCCACCCCTGGGTATATAGTGCTCCTCTAGTTTTGAACATAACATTCAGGATGGGATATTGCTCGTTCATCTTTAATATTAGTTGGCTGTAAGTATTGCACATATTCCTTGCGTTCTATGGGCGAACCAGTGCCAGTGGGTTCGTCTAGGCCTACCAATAAAAGAAAAAAATATTGGTGGCGGTGGCGGTTCAACAAGACAAGTCTGAGTTTTGTCGGATGATCACCTACCTACCCATCCACATGGCACCGTCCAAAAAATCTACCCACCTACCCACCCACTCACCCACCCATCCACCACCACCCCATCCACCACCCCCCCCCCAAAAAAAATGGAACTGAGGGCGAGAGTGCACGCAGGCGGGCTACTTACGTGAAGCTCCATCATAACGGTTGGCGAGGAACGTACATTTTTTTTTTTTTTGACTATACACAGTTACGGTGGCGGTTTGGCCTAAAGCCCTAGAATATCAGGGATGGTATAGATACCAAACTATAAAGCAGGTCACATTACAGCGATATCGGATCGGATTACTATCCGATTTTTGTGAGTTTTAGTTAAAATCTCCTCCATCCATGCATTATCGGAAAGAACAAAAAAATTGCCATATTTTGTAGGCTATATATGAGATAGGTATGGGAGGGCCACGAAAGTGAAAATGTGAAGTAGCCTATTTATTCCGTGACGTCACATTGACAAATTGCTTTAATCGGACTACGCGTATCCGATAAAAGCTGTCTGCGGATGTGACGTCACGGAATAATTGGTATATCTAAGAATTTCGTAGTCCTTCGATGCAAATCATAGGCCTATATCTACACAGGTTGGCAAATTTTTGTTTCTTTTCGACCAAAGATGGAGGAGATATAATTAAAACTCACAAAAATCGGAGCGAAATCCGATCCGATATCGCTCTGATTTGTCCTTCAAGGGTATACGTAGATACCAAACTAAACGGCGCCGTGGGTAATTTTGTTCAGTTAGGAAGGGGCGGATTGCTGTTACAACCGATAATGTTGCACATTTTCAACTTTTCCATTAAAAAGTCCACATTTTCATATATTCAGTTTGTGACAGGAATTACAAGAAAGTTCAAATGTTGTTTAATTTGACCCACA
Organism: Holothuria scabra; assembly: GCA_037179385.1. Classification (NCBI taxonomy): domain Eukaryota; kingdom Metazoa; phylum Echinodermata; class Holothuroidea; order Aspidochirotida; family Holothuriidae; genus Holothuria; species Holothuria scabra. The sequence goes on from CM074185.1 coordinate 49,620,752, forward strand.
AAAAAGTGAACTCTATAGCAATTTTCCATCATTTGAAGATCTCATTTTTGTTTTTTGCAAAGAATTTTTCAAAGGGTTTTCCAGAAAGTACACTGTTGCTCCCACATAAGTTCCAGATTTTAAATGTTAAGAGGCAAAAAATCAATAGGCGAGTTACTTCGTCGGATACTAGCCTTAATTCGTAGCCTAAAAATAGACCTATGTAACACAGAGAAAATCCCAAAGTATAGCTAGATGAAATTAATTTCACCGACAGAATTTGTTATTTATTATAATGGCAAAATATTCTCGGAAAATATTCCGATTTGGTCGGAGAACTTAAATCTCTGGGTCCAAGAAAAAGTGTGTAACCACCAACAATTCTTCTGATCTTCAGTTTTTGCCGGAACAGATGTGTGAGAGGCAAAGTGTTCTTAAACTCTTCAAATTTCCTAAGAAAAAACAAATACACAAAACTTTATCAAAAGATTTTATCTAATGTAGTTAACATGAAAAGTATTTGCATAAAAGAGCAAATTTAAGAGTAGGTTAACTAGCCACTAGTAAAAGTTTTCATGCAGAGCTGGCAACATCATTTGTGCTCATAACTACGAAGTTTTTTGGATCATCAATTTTACAGGCCCGTCGGAACGGAAAACATGGTAGGGGGTACTGAGTGCCAGCAAGACTTCCAAAGAGGAGCGTACGTAACCATCGGTAGGCGCGGAGCGTATATGTGTGATTTAAAAACCCTCATGTGGCCGTAAAGGAACTTCCCGAGTTTTCTTTAGCTTCATATACCTACTTCTGGAAACAGCACTTAGTAAATATTGGGAGTGAATATACCTTCATCCCCTCCTTTTTCATTGGAGGTTGAATCCTCTCCCCCTGGTTCAAGTGCCTACAAACTTGATACATGAAATCATGGATGGGAGTTTCCTTTCTTTTTTATTTTTCTTTTGAGTAGCACATTGATTCGGAAAGCATCCAAGTGCCTCCCAGTGTTACGAATTATTGGAAATATCGTGAGCAATGTGCGTCTGCCTCTTCTGCAACGGGGAATTAATTACCCAGCCTGCACTGTTAAAAATTTCTGTAAATTTACAGACTTTTTTTAACTTAAACTTTTTGTATTTTACTTTTAATAGAGACTTTCTGTATCTTTACAGACACTTTGTATTGCTACAATAAAAAAGGTTGTTTAACATGTATTTTCTGTTTATTTGAAAAACCATTTCTGTCTGCTTTTTTAACCAAATTTTACCGCTTTGTAAAACTTTTTCTGTAAATTTACAGAAATTTTAACAGTATTTTGTATTTTTCTGATTTCACATAAATATACTGTCATTTAACAAACATTCATTTTGTTTTTAAGCTGAAAAAGAAACAAAAATAAGCCCAAACAAACAAACAAATAAGAAATAGCCAGAAAATTTTCAATATATAACATGCATCCTTCTGCGAAGTTTCAGTTAAAAAAGAAAACATTTTTGGCAAATTTATGGCCCTATTTGAAAATTAACTTACATTTATTATACTGACAATTGGTATACTGATGTCAACTCATCGCCACAGGCGCTCATGCACTTGATCGAATTAAAAACGTTTCACAAATTTACTTGAAAGAGTCTGTAAATTTACCACTTTATGACGTATATCTCATTTTGCATAAATGGGTGGAGCTTATTTTGTAGGCATTTTCCTAACAAAAGGATTGCTGTTGCTTTGAATAATATCTTTTTTGGCGTTTTTTAATCAGGAAGTGATAAACTTATTGTTTACAGTACCTTGTCTGGAAATGTTTGCAACCAATGTATTTGCATTCTTTGTCATATTTATTTTAAAAACAATTATTATATTGTACAAAAAATGTGACTTTCCAATTACAAAGTTCCTAGAGATAGCAGTCTACTTGACAACAATATGACAACAAAGCATCCTCATTGTGTTTTGATTGAAAACAACTTCGTAACGACACATTACGTTGATAAGCAAATACCTGATCTACGTAATGGTGAAGTGTATGTTACGTAATAACATATGAAAGGAAAAAAGCGATATTATAATAAATATTAAAACGCCGAGAATGAAAACAGTAGGCTGTAGTTCACATAAAATTAAGGTAAAAAAAAAACAGAACAATTCTGTAATTCGATTTTACAGTAGACATTTGTAAACTAATTTACATGCAAAAACTGTAAAGAAAAAACAAACACTTAATGTTTTTTCATGATTACAGTCTGGCTGTAAAAAAAAACATTATTTGGTTGGAAAAAAATTTGCCATAAAAATTATGTAAATTTTACAGAGAAATTTTTAACAGTGTACCTACAGCCAGACTGTAATCATGAAAAAACATTAGGTGTTTGTTTTTGTATAAAACTAGAAATGCGGTTACGAGAATCGTAACCACTTACTGTCCATGGTTGTTTCTGTGCCAATGTAACCGGGTACGTACTAAAGCTTGTGATATACCTGAACATAATGAAATATTGCAGGACTCGAAGATCGTCGTCAAATCACGCAAAAAGTTAGTTTCTCGGCGGCCGTGCTATCCTTTGGTTCGAACGGTGGGGACAAATTTTCCCATGATCCTCTGTACATCAATATATAAAGGGAGTCCGTGGGCATAACCCAAAGACCAATGACTGTTTGTGTATTTATCATTCTCAGAATGATGGTCATTCTCAGAATTAGCATAGGGGTCTATACTTTTCTTTTTGTCTGCACTTAGGATTACCTTGGGTCTATTTATTTTCTCGCAAGGAGGACATGCATGGCCGCCCTGGTGAAGAGGTCTAACTTAGGAGGGGTCGGGTGGGGAGTTTGGAAACTTTGTTGGTTTTCCGCAATGGTGTCTAGATGCGAAAGATGGTACCATAAGTTGTTGCTTTTACTAGAGTTTCCTCTAACTTGATTGACGCAAAATTAGGGAAACCTGTCAGATCATTAAATACATGAAATTCGGACACTTATGGTGGCGGTAATTACAAAACCACCCAGACACCAGCACGAAACATAAAACAGGACTTGTCCTGGTAAAACCGAACGTCTGGTAACCCTACTGTACCTGCAGTGCCACTGTGAGCACTGTAGGCATACTTTGCAACTTCCGGTTGATCACTGCTGTTTCATCGGCACTGCATCATGAATAGCGACTAAAGGCCTAGATGGTGATTCGATCTTCAATTAGCCTGATAAGCATTATGAGAAATAGTGCATTCCTGCATCATTCATGTGCATCACGAGATTCCGAGTCGAAAGGTAACAAACGGTTGATATCTACAACAAGCAACCAACACAGTACTGCATTATGTTCAGGTTTATCACAAGGCGGCCAAAAAACATAAAAGGGCGATATTCCAAGCTTTAGTACGTACCCGGTTACAATGGCACAGAAACAATCATGGACAGTAAGTGGTTACGATTCTCGTAACCGCATTTCTAGTTACTGTACTTCTCAAGATACACCTAGCATTTGCCATTTGGCAACCGCAAGCCTAAGTCAAGCCTTACGTAACTGCTTCCAAAAGAGAAATATAACACTGAAGAAAGCTAACGTCAAATGCTAACATTAACGATTAAACCAAGGCCTAGATGCGAACATAAACGTCAAGGTTGTTCTCCAAACTACAAGCACTTGCGAGATACGATAGTACAGTGTGTGTGCAGTGTGCATTGTGTCACAATACAACAATGCTCTTTAGCTTGTTCTCGTTTTAATAGCGACTCTGTTCGCGATATACTACAGGTACAATGCTGGAGAGCGACCGTTGTGTGATGAGCAACCGTATACTGTGTACAAATTTGACTTACACAAGCATTCTTTTACAAAACAATAAAATACATAAGTGCCTAAATATGACCCTTTTTTTTTGCCATGTCATAACCAAAAGTGACCATGAAGTCTCGTTCCCGTAAACATGACTCACTCTACATAATGAACTCAATTGAAGAGCAAACAAGTCACTGAGAATCAAGAAACATTGAAAGAAAGAACTGTCCCTCGAAAATGAGAAGCGTGTCTAAGGTACTGTCCATGACGTTACTGTCCATGGCGTCATAGACAGTACAAAGATCGCCCGAAAAGAAAGAGCAGTCCAATAGACATGGTGAAGTTTCCATAGAAGATCAAAAACAAACATTTCAAAAATTGGATGGTTAAACATTCAGCAAGTTTAAAAAATGCGTGAGTCTCACTTCATTGCCCCGCTCAACATAACACTCTGGCCAAAATGATATATTCGGGGGAAAGTCGCAAAACTGTTTTTCACATGTCGGATTGTACATACGTATACGGGTAGATGGGATTGTGAATAGATATGCATACACAGTGGCACCGACACAGCCCATGGGGTGCCCCATAATCATATTTCGACCCAATAAATTACTCACAAGCAGTGGCGTAGCCACGGGGCCTGGGGGGACCTAGGCCCCCCCAGATTTTCTCCAGGCTCCCCCCCCCCCAGATTTTTTGCGTCCTGATAGAGTAATTGAAAAAAATAAAAATAAAAAAATGTGCAAAAATTAAAAAAAAAAAAAAATCATGGATGAATTTGTGTAAAACACATTTTGTCCGCACGTATGAAATCAAGCAATAACTTTAAAATGCCTACTTTCACTAAATTAGATAGGCCTACCGTTTGTGATCTGCACTGTCGTTTATTGCATTTCACTTCGAAGATGAAACGGAAGTCTCGACGACAAACTTTAATGTGACTTTGTTAGGTTAAGACCCTTTCTGCCTTTCGGATGGCTGATTGATTTACTGAAAATAAGGCAATCGTACACTGGAGACCACTCTTACACGACCATACTTTATTATACACAAAATATGCCGTAAGCAGATAAGGGTAAGGTACTGCCTTCGGATAATTCTTCCCTTCCATCCTTAACAAGTATAGGCCTATGTCGTGCCTCACTCTTGCCCAGGACAAGTGCCACTGTAGGACGATTTTTTTTCGACAAGTCCTCTTTTTACTAGTTGGCATTGGCGTCCGGGGGATTTGTAAAATGTCCACAAGGTCCGGATTTGCATATGTTTCCCACATGATCCATACTTCTGCTTTGAGGTTCAATTATTTTGAGGGATTTATTCGTAGTATTTTAATTTTGACTACGTAATGTACCGATGAACAAATACTGCACCATTTTGCACATTGTTTCTTTGGTAGTATGTATGTCTCTTGTAAAATTTCTACAAAAACTAAAAATACTTTTATATTTTCATGCTCTCCAAAAAGGGAAAATCCGAAAACTCAGGCCTATAATCAGTTCAAAGTTTTGCCAAACATAGCACCATTTTGCATCTAGGAAATCTAACGCAAAGAAAGTTTCTCAGAAGGGGACACAACTACTTTTGGTTTTCCTGTTAAAGGGTGAGGTACTGCCTTAGGTAAGCTGAAATCCATTCAAATATTGCCGCATTTGCGGCTGGGTACATCCAGTTTAAAACACGTGGGAAGTGCCGTTTCCGGCCATCTGGAGGGGTTTTAAAGCCCAAAATTTTCTTGTACGCTCCGCGCCAACTGATAGTGGCGCTCCGCTTAGATTCAAATATTGCCGCATTTGCGATCTACGTGCTTCTGAAGTTTACAATTTTTCCAAAGGGAAAGGGAGATACCGGCTCCCTTTAGTCTCATCCCCCAGGCCACAGATCAGAAGTGCCCAGTTTTGGGGTCCCTAAAAAGTGTATGTATTGCCATTTTTCATAGACTGATTTTTTATTCTCATTATTGAGACATCGCAGACATGAGATTCGTATTTCAAGGTTGGGTACATCCAGCTTAAAACACATGGGAAGTGCCGTTTCCGGCCATCTGGAGGGGTTTAAAGCCCAAAATTTTCTTGTACGCTCCGCGCCAACCCATGGTGGCGCTCCGCTTAGATAGTCTTGCCGTGCCTGACCCTTGGAGGTACCAGGCCCCCCCCCACTTGTTACCTAGGCCCCCCAAAAATCCCATCCTGGCTACGCCACTGCTCACAAGTACTTAACTTTTACTGAAACACCATATGTTCGTGTGTACCGGAGTACTGTAGTTAGTATAACCATGTGACGATTCCGTAAAATCTCGATTCATGGTTTAACCAGTCTTATACTAATTCCAAATGGATTTTTTCAGCCGGGTAGCTTACTTAAAAATGCGTTCATATTTAAATGAAGTTTGTGGACAAAAAAACATAACTGCAGACTGTGCAAAATTCAAGACAATCCGACCAATAAGTTTAATTTGAGTGCCGAGTAGAATTCGAAGCATGGATAAAATTTCCCCTTTGGGTTAGCCCGCGGGGCGGACGAACTTTTTTCGTCCATCTCATCGCTACGGGAAAATCAACACGAACTTTTTTCGTCCAACTTGTCGCTACGAAAAAATCAACGTCCGCCGGCGTTGGAGACCAAATCTGTTCAACTGCGTAGAAAACTTGTGGAAAGTTCATTTACATACTCGAAGAACAATTGGATGTTTTATACTATAATACGAATATTCACATTCATTCAACATCTCTCTCAATACGAACAATATCCACTTGCAAACAATGTATCGAGGCATACTCGACACTGTCAGTTTATTCGCAAAATTCTTATCGAATATAGCTACCTACTTTCAAATTTCTGGCAAACTATTTAAATATCTGTTTTCTAGCAAGGAATGTAGTAAACGGACGAATCACCGTTAATTGCAAGCTGACGCCTTTTAAATTTGACTCGCATCCGAAAGCTCCCAACCGTTAAAACCGTTCACAACGAGTAACGTTAGGTATTACCAGGGAGTTGCAACTCCCTGGTATTACATACTTAAGTCCTATTAATACTCTCCACAGTGTATTGTGTTGTAAAGCCCATTGTTTGAACATTATTGCTCAACGCTACACGAGACACAGGTTACAGTCGTAGGAGACACAGGTTACAGTCGTACCTTCTTAGCTTCATATAGGATTATGAATATTCAATACCATTCCTTTTTGATTCCTTACCATAGGCAGGCAAGGAATCTATGCGATGGTGACGTCGTATGTGTGTGTGTGTGTTTGTGACACTTGCTTGTAAACCCGACATCTTAAGATAGGAATGTCCGACGCTTTTCAAATTTGGTATATAGATTTGTCATGTTGAGGGAAAGAACCCCACTGTTTTTGGTAGAGGTCAAATGTCATTTGAGGTCACCAGCGGTAAAATTGCCAAAACGCAGAAAATGGTTTGTAAACATGATACTTCAGATAGGACTGACCGATACTTTCTATATTTGGTATATAGATTTGTCATGTTGAGAGAAAGAAGCCAATTGTTTTACGTAGAGGTCAAAGGTCATTTGAGGTCACCAGCGGTAAAAGTTCGAAAATTCTGTGCCTAAAATGTAAAGAAAAAGCTATCAAAAACAGTGTCAATTTGAAAGAAGGTAAGTTATTTGATGGCAAGGAATCACTAAGCCTTTTGGCTTTCTGGTTAGAATCCTAACCATATTAACCATATTTATGTTAAGATTGCCGTTATGAGGTTAATTAATATTAATGAAATTCTTGATTCGTGGTCTGAACGGAATTTTTGACTATCGCCGGCAGGCTCTGCGGGAAGGCAGCCTAAGGCCGACACAGAGGCGCTACGTAGGCTACCTTTGAGTAGGGATATGGCCTACCTATCATTCAAGGCTGTCTATCTCTAGATTTCAACAGTCATGAATTTGGTAATTTGAACTGAAAGTGCCATAAGCAGTGGCGGCGCTGGAATGTCAAAATTGGGGGAGGGGGATAAAACTTTATCGCCTAGGGCGAAACCGAGCCCAAATCATCCGTTCCTTGAGATAGGAGTCCAGGGGGCGAAGCCCCTGAAGCTCTGAGGTTTTATCAATTGAAACCTTTGAATGAAAAATTCAGTCTCTAGAGAGGTTTATTATTTTTTTTCATTTAGTCCAACTCCTAACTGACCTAACTTCAGTAGTAAGGTCGGCAAGTGGAGGAGGGGAGGTAGGAAATGGGGAAAAGTGGGGAAACGGACAAAATCTGGTGGAATCTCCTCTTTTCCCCGTGGCAATGTCACTGGCCATAAGAGACCAAATTGTGAGCTTAAATTAGATGGGTTGCAAGGTGCAGGTTGAAAACGTCTAAACGCCGCTAGAGGACCGGGGGGCTGATGGGCATATCAATAGTGGCCCACTCTATTAAATGTGACCAAGTTAAATAGAACACCATCGATTAATTTAGGTTTTATTTGTGAATTACTCTTTTTGGAATGACGGTTGTTGTTGAATTTCATGAAAGTAAAAAGAGGAAATATCAATAGGCAGATAGGTGGGCAGTGCAAAGTTTTGAAGGATTAAAAGTGATTTTAGGTAATACTGAAAATCGTTGAAGGAGTGTTTTGTTTTAAATTGATTGACTATAGATCTTCCAATGTATCTCTTTCATACAAGCTGCTCGGGAGAATTTGGTTTTTACAAAAAGTATGCATTATAATAGACTTTACCTAGCATATTTTAAAAACAATGAGCCATGCACTACCACTTTTTTGTCAATCGGGGTCCAAAAATTGAAAAAAATCTTCAAAACCGCAGTTTCTTATGATCCAATTACTCTGTTACAACCAGTTTCATTACTATATTTATTCCAAGCATTATGCAGTTTTTCAGCACGAAACAAGGCTACGGCGATGAGTCCCCTTCCGATTGGAAACTTCCCACATCTAAGTTTTTGAAGTATAATTCGAGTTTTCTAAACTTTATTATAACGATTAACAATTTGTTCAGCGGCTTTCTGTGATAAGCTTTTTCTTATATCTTCCTGTTGTTATGAAGATTAATAGCTACCACTTTACATTTTTTTGCGATAAAAAGCTTCATGCTCAAGTCCTCATGAAGCGGCACACCAAGATATTATTTTGTAAAAGTGTTTTAGCATCATTGAGTAACACATTTGTAGTAATACACTTATCGAGTTTTATATCCAAACATAATGCATTCAGTCTTCTCATTGTTCATTTTTAATCGGTTCTTTGTCATACAAACCTGAATATTCACCTCTCCAGCTTTGATATGCATGACTGTTCATTTAACCTGAAATCAGCTCGAAAGCTCTCATATAAGGGGTGATCATCTGCATATCCAAGTGTGTATGGTAATGTTAATTTAAGACTGAAGTGTGCTGGTATAGATATTGTAAAAGATTGTAATTGTAACTGCCATTTGCAATCCTTGGTCTCAAGCTAGAGCACAAATATTCCGAAACATACGCAAAATCTAGACGTTTTAGTTGTGGGTAGCAAGGGACTACTTCAAATATCGTTTTCTCAGTTATTGTTCCACAGTTCATAAGAACTGCAACTTGACTGCTGACCTGAGGTCAGTTCCGCTTGCAAGTTAGAGAGCTGATGAAGCCGTATCGTAATTATATTAGTTATATTAGCCCTTTATTTGCTAATAGACGACATCGTTATGTTACCAGCCTTTGCCCGAATGTTTTATCAAAGTTTTTGCAGGACTATTATTTGAGGTGGGGATAAGGCCACTTTCTCAATCGGAGCTACCCCTTCAAAATCCTTTAAGGTCAGGAGTTTTGAGAGAAATAATCTTCTTAACTATCGCCCTCAGTTCGAAGACAAAATATTTCCCATTGTGTTTACCTCTTGTCCTCAACTATCCCTGTCCCTTTTTAAAAGCCATTAGGGACTCTTAGTGCTATCTCAGCCTCGACACCACCGTCAGGGACCTCTTTTCAAAACCCCCTGTTACGGCCTTTAGGCAACCCCCCCCCCCCCCCCATTTGCGACGTTTCCTGGTACACACCAAACTTAAAGTCCCCCTAGGAACACATCCAAAGGAAATTCTCCGTGTGGCAGCACACGCTGTAAAGTGTGTGATCACATGATCACCGATCCCACGGTTACCGTTCGTCCTTAAGGGGTTGAGTTATCCCCTGGCCCTTACTCATGCAACTCCTCCAATGCAGTTTATCTGCTCCTATGTGCTAGACTCCCTCATATGTCTTACATTGGCAAAACCTCAGCATGAAAATTGCTTTTTTTAAACAACCAAAAAACTAGCATTCGTAGTAATAGGTCGGGACTCCCTGTGACCGAACATTTAACTTTACTTAATTATAGTTTGAATGATCTTAAGTTTGCTTTTTATTTGCGGGCTTTCCTACATTCGAGGCACGCAAAACGTAAGAATTACGTTTATTCCTTCGGTGCGACAGCCACAGGCATGTGTTGAATAGGGACCTTTCATTTATGTCATGTAGGCGTGATCACTGAGGTAATATGTACGCTTACTAACGTTCTATTTTGGTTCACTGTATAGTTGTGCTGCTGACGACAAACCTAGGAGGTTTGAAACGTTCAGTTTTTTTCAATTATATCTACACATTGTGCTTCATTTCTGTTTTTGTTATGGATTTTTGTTCTTTAACAAGGACTCCTTCGTATCAAGTGTCATCGTTCTTTTTTGTTGTTTATGTCGTTGATAGAGGCATTATATTTTAACCTTTATGGAGGATTATATATATATATATATATATATATATATATATATATATATATATATATATATATATATATATATATATATATAAATATATATATATATATATATATTGTCAAAATGCTGAGGAGCACTATTGAAATGTGTGCTCTCGCTCCACACGGCCTTAGAATTGGACTTTTATAATATTCACCCCTTTTTTGAGCCAGTTTTTACCCCTTTTACACTTACCCGTTCGTGCTCATTTTTTAATGTCTAGGCCTAATTATTATTTTTTTTCCGGACCTAGTTTTTGTCCACTTTTTTTCTGTTGGTTGTTCAGTTTGGTTTTTGCCACCTGATGAAGGGTTTATGCCCGAAACGTGGTGGAGTTTTCCGCAAACATTTAAGCACTTTTTACAACCTCTTTTCGACCTATATATATATGTATGTATATACCAAATTTATTTATATATTCTACGCAGCTGTCGTCAGCGTTTATTTTCACTTTATCTCTGCTTCCACAGGTTTCTGTATCTCTCCGGAGATCCGCTGGCGAATAAACAATTATGTTCAGCTGGATGGCATCAACTTTGATCTCTGGTTGGGCTTGCGTCAAACGAGAACTAGTGCTGTTCCGAAAAATTAGGCGCCTGCTCAGAAGGTGAATTGCGAGTTGCTTCATTTGTTATTTGAGCTAAGGCCAAACCAACTTGGCAACATGGCTCAGTGGTTAGAGCGTCCGCACTTGAAAGCGAGAGGTCCCGAGTTCGAATCCCGGTGGAGTTAACATCGTTTTTTCACCTCAGCCAGATTTTCCAGCTTTACCAATTTGATTTATATTGTTTTGTCTCTGGCACATTCTAACTTCGATCTACCAACTATATATATATATATATATATATATATATATATATATATATATATATATATATATATATATATATATATATATATATATATATATATATATATATATATATATATATATATATATATATATATATATATATATATATATATATATATATATATATATATATATATATATATATATATATATATATATATATATATATATATATATATATATATATATATATATATATATATATATATAAGGTCGAAATGCTGCGGAGCACTGTTGAAATGTGTAGGTCGAAAAGAGGTAGTAAAAAGTGCTTAAAAGTATGCGGAAAACTTCACGACGTTTCGGGTATAAACCCTTCATCAGGTGGCAAAAACCAAACTGAACAACCAACAGTAACAATTGGACACGACAAACATCAAATCCGAAGCGATCGCTGTAAAAACAGAACCGGACGAAAGTGACTGTCAGAAAACATGAGTGCGAAGGATGAAACACAAATCAAAAAAAGAAAAAGAGCGTCCTGGATGAAAAAATGCACGTAAAAATCGAACATGTTCTTAAAAAAGGGAAAACAAGAGACAAAAACTAGCTCCGGAAAAAAATTGTAAATAAGGCCTTCACAGAAAAAAACGAGCACGAACGGGTAAGTGTAAAAGGAGTAAAAACTGGTACAAAAAGGGGGTGAATATTACAAAAGGTCAATTCTAACGTTAAGCCCGTGTGGAGCGAGAGTACCTAGCCTCATGATCAGTCGGTTTTCAGCACTAAGGCGGTCACGATCGGAGCCTCGGCACATTACAGCTGCCGTAACGGTTAAATGCTGTATTGAACAAGGTGAAGGGGGATTGAAATGTGCAGCCACCGGGTATCCATGGAGGTTCTGTTTGATGGACCTAAGGTGCTCGGTGACTCGATCCGCGAGGCGGCGCTTGGTCTCTCCCACATACAACGAGTACATCTCCCACAAGCTAAAATATACACTACATTTGAGGAAATGCAGGAGAATCTTTGTTTGACAATAAAGCTATTACCGTTGGGGCCAGAAATGTTGACGAGGTCGTGTTTGCCAACAACTGGACATGTATTACACCTCGGACGGTTACATGGAAAGGTACCAGCCGTGTCGTCGAAAGAAGTTTGTGGGTGGGAAGCCCGAACTAAATGGTTGGCTAAATTTTTCTCAACTCTAAAGGCAGTGATGGGGGGTTCCGGGAAAACATCACGGGTTGAGGGGTCTTGTCGGAGCAACTTTACATTTTTGTGGATAGCGTGTAAAATAGGACGGATCGAAGGGTGATAAGAAATAACTAAAGGAATACGTAGATTGGTACCAGATTTGCTCTTTTTCTCCAAGGCTTCCTTTCTGCTGGTTCCTTGAATTCTGCGTAGGGCATTAGAGAGGGTTTTGGCAGGGTACTAGCGTTTTTCAAAAAAGGACAAAATTTCTTCAGAGGCAGTAGAGAAGTCAGAATCCTCCGAACAAATTCGTCTGGCTCGCAAGAGCTGGGAATAAGGGATAGATTTAGTGCAAGATTTGGGGTGATTGGAAGGGTACAAAAGGTAGTTATGCGGGTCGGTTGGCTTAAAGTGTAGGTTAGAGGTAATTGTACGGTTGTTGATGGACAGTTTAAGGTCGAGAAAAACAACAGATGAGTCCGAGATACAATGGGTAAATTTCAAATAGGGGCAAAAGGAATTAACAAAGTCGATAAAAGTTTCTAAATCACGACGGGATCCAGAGGCAACTCCTACAATATCATCAATATACCTTTTGTAAAGTATAGGTCGTGGCCCGGCATACTGAGAAAAAAGTTGTTCTTCAAAGTGGCCCATGGTCAAACAGGCAACATATATATGTATGTGGGAGAGACCAAGCGCCGCCTCGCGAATCGAGTCACCGAGCACCTTAGGTCCATCAAACAGAACCTCCATGGATACCCGGTGGCTGCACATTTCAATCCCCCTTCACCTTGTTCAATACAGCATTTAACCGTTACGGCAGCTGTAATGTACCGAGGCTCCGATCGTGACCGCCTTAGTGCTGAAAACCGACTGATCATGAGGCTAGGTACTCTCGCTCCACACGGGCTTAACGTTAGAATTGACCTTTTGTAATATTCACCCCCTTTTTGTACCAGTTTTTACTCCTTTTACACTTACCCGTTCGTGCTCGTTTTTTTCTGTGTAGGCCTTATTTACAATTTTTTTCCGGAGCTAGTTTTTGTCTCTTGTTTTCCCTTTTTTAAGAACATGTTCGATTTTTACGTGCATTTTTTCATCCAGGACGCTCTTTTTCTTTTTTTGATTTGTGTTTCATCCTTCGCACTCATGTTTTCTGACAGTCACTTTCGTCCGGTTCTGTTTTTACAGCGATCGCTTCGGATTTGATGTTTGTCGTGTCCAATTGTTACTGTTGGTTGTTCAGTTTGGTTTTTGCCACCTGATGAAGGGTTTATACCCGAAACGTCGTGGAGCTTTCCGCAAACGTTTAAGCACTTTTTACTACCTCTTTTCGACCTATATATATATATATATATATATATATATATATATATATATATATATATATATATATATATATATATATATATATATATATATAACGCTGGATCCTACCTTAGGTCGACATCGACCTTAAGTCGACATATACATATTTCACATATTTGAATGTATCTGCACATACAGACACTAAAAAAATCAAATAAAATACCACCATAAACTTCAACAGCGCCAACAATAATATGTATGGTATAATTATTATGTATGACGTACGCACAAGTTATAATAAAATAAACAAAGTATTAAAGGTATTTTGCAATATTTACGTGTTAACTTAATGTACATTTTTAGACAACGCAAGATATAACACCCCTTTTTTCACGTGCAAATCTACATACTATACATAGTGTTTATTACGTCTATATACAGACACAATAAAGAGGGCGCCATGAAGGTATTATACATGCACTTATTTCATTAAGAATGTATGCAGAAGGGGTTGAAATCGTGAACCAAACATTAGGTCGACACGAAAATGTTGACCTATCGTAATTGTCGACCTAATGTACATTTTTAGACGAAGGAATGTCGACCAAAGGTAGGATCCAGGTAAATATATATATATATATATATATATATATATATATATATATATATAGGGCGAAAAATAACAATGAAATGCATAAGAGAAAAGTATTCGCCCTAACGTCTCAAAATATAAACAACGTTATTTCAATGGCCAGCCATCCATTCGTGTTAACAGCTAGGTTTCCGTAAATTTGACAACTTTGAAGTAATGGTATCTGCTTTGTAAATCTAGGAGGGCACTCTTGTCCGTTTACGTATTCCTATAGAAAAAGTGTTTAGAAACGTTACGGCGAAACTTATATTTCGCCCCCAAATTTTTTCCCCTTAAGGTCGACTTTTCAATAACAACTTTCCCCCTAAGTGCCGAATTAGTGAAAAATATATATAATATATATATATACATATATATATATATATATATATATATATATATATATATATATATATATATATATATATATATATATATATATATATATATATATATATAATATATATATATATATAATATATATATATATATATATACATACATGCATATATATAAGTTTGCCTAATTCGTAACTTATAATAATAATAATAATGGAAATTTATAATGCGCACACATCCGCAAAAAGCGCTCATGGCGCATGCAGGGCTGTTAGAGATACAAAACAAAACACACAAGAAAAAATAACTTCCTAAGAAAAAGCAATGTCCATCAAATGAGTTTTAAGTCTAGGTTTAAATGTCTCTAAAGTTGAACTAAAACGAATATCTTCGGGAAGCTTGTTCCAAAGGTGAGGAGCAGCAGCAGAGAAAGATCTGTCACCCCAGGTCCTCAAAGTTTTCGGTTCAGCCAAGAGATGCTGGGATGCCGATCTCAAACCGGGCGTGTTTGGGAGAAAACAAGCAATTCAGTTATGTATGGTGGAGCTAGGTTGTTTATGGCACGATAAGTGAGGAGAAGTATTTTAAACTGAATCCTGAAACGAACAGGAAGCCAGTGCAGATCAGACAGGACGGTGGATATGTGCATGGACACCTTAGTACGAGTAACAAGACGAGCGGCGGTATTTTGTTTCATTTGAAGTCGACGAATTTAATCATTGGGGAGTCCGAATAAAAGGGCATTCCCCATGTCGAGACGGGAGGAAATGAAAGTGTGAACTAATTGCTCCGTAGCTTGTTAGTTGAGGTATTTTCTGATTTTGCCCAGGTTCCTAATATGGTAGCTGCACGATTTGATAGTCGCATTGATGTGCGATTCCATAGACATTTTGTTATCCATTAGGTTACCAAGGTTACGCACTTGGTCAACCGGAGGGATATCTGAGTCTCCAACTCTAAAATGAGGGATGTTGATCTTCCCTTTCTTCACCGGTGAACCAAAAAGAATGAACTCAGTTTTATTGTCATTAAGTTTTAGATAGTTAGATTTCATCCAGTCACGAATCTCATCAACACATTTCTCAATCCGATGAAGGCAATTTTCTGCCTCCTGCTGTGTAGCTTCGAAAGACGAATACATTTGAGTGTCATCAGCATAAACATGACAGTTAAGCCCATGTCTTTTAATGAGATTCCGAACAGGGGATTTATACACAACAAACCATTGGGGCCCAACACTGAGCCTTGCGGCACAGAATAATTAAGAACAACTGGTTGTGAAGAGTAATCACGAATGCGCACACATTGTGATCGGTTATGAAGGTAAGATTTGCACCAATCTAGAGCAGTACCACCAATCCCTATGTGGTATTGCAGCCTGTGAAGAAGGATTTTATGATCAACCGGGTCAAATGCAGAGCTGAGATCAAGTAAGATCATTGCAGTAATTTTGCCACGGTCCATTTCACGCAGTATGTCATTTTGAACCTGTAATAAAGCGGTCTCAGTGCTGTGATGGGGGCGTTAGGCAGATTGGAAAGGGTCCTGTAAGTCATTCTGAGTGATTACAGACCATAGACGAGGTGAAACAATACGCTCTATCAGCTTTCCAAGAAACGGTAAGTTTGCAACTGGTCTAAAATTTTTGAAGTCCTCTTTTTCAAGACTAGGCTTCTTTAGAAGGGGTCTAATATATGCAAGTTTCAAATCAGAGGGAAATACCCCGGAAACATGAGATTTGTTTATAATACATGTTAAGAAAGGAACAATGTCTTTAATGCAGTGTTTTATTAACAAGGTAGGTATCGGATCAAGCTCGCATGATTTTTTTTGGAGCTTTCATGAGCACTCTTTCAACTTCTTCATTTGTTGTTGGTTCGAAGTTGAGAATTCGGGGACAACAACCACCGCCTTCAAGAACAACAGAACCAGGCTGCACAATCCTTATGGAAACTACGACCTATTCGGTCAATCTTTTCCACGAAGTAATCAGAGAATCGGTTAGCTGAATCCTGCTCAGAATGACAACTTGGAAGTAAAGAGTCATTGGGTTTAAGCAGCAAATTGCTAACGATCGCGAAAAGACGTTTCTGATCGCCATGGCAGTCGGCTACAGCTTTAGAGTAAAAGCTGGATTTTGCTGCCTCAATCAACCGATTAACAATTTGCCGTTGTTCACAATAAACCTGGCGGTCTACTTCAAGTTTCGATTTGCGCCATTTACGCTCAAGTTCCCTTCTTTTAGATTTAGCCGACTGTATTTCCTCATTATACCAGGATGTGTTAGGTCTAATGACAATACTTCGAGTCTGAGGAGGCGCATGTTTGTTCAGCAGCTCCTTTAGTAATCTGTTGTATTTTCCGACACATTCATCGAGATTGTCGTTATCAAAGTCAATTGAAGAAAGTTCCTGGATGATATCATGACCCAAGATGTTAAAGTCAATTGAAAACTTACAGGGAAAACATATATATGTACTTTTATAAACAGCGACCAAATAAAAATGAAAAAGTGAGAGTGAAATGCACGTATTCTTTTAATGAAAGCATTCATCATGACAAAGTGTTTACATTGAGAGTGTTCAGATTTGTCTCTGATTAAAATATATTAGACCACTTTAACACTTGACAGCTGATATCGAGGGGCGATCAAATACGGATCACATCCTCCCCTCCAGATCAAAGGTTTTGCCATCACACTTGAACCCTGCGGTGAATCAAGCCACGATCAAGGGATCAACAATTAAACAGGTGTACTGTGCACTGTGTGCCCTGTGTGCGGTACTAGTGCAAGTGCAGGCTGTACCGCAGCTGCTCCGGGTTCTTGTATGTTGTATTTCGCGGGAGAAACGGGAAGTTGCGTCATCGGTCGTGTTGGTCTCGGGTCACCTTGATCCTCCGAGCTTTCACACACGGTTTTTTTATTTATTCCCCGCGCGCATGGGCGTCCGCAGAAATTTTTATAAGGGGGGGGGGGCAAAATCATTAATGGATGATTGAATTGTGTACACTATATAAGCGGAGCGCCATCATCAGTTGGCGCGGAGTGTAGAAGAAAATTTTGGGCCTTACTAACCCTCCAGATGGCCGGAAACGACACTTGGCGAGTGTTCTAAGCTGCATATACCCAGCCTGGAAACAGAATTTCATGTCTGTAATTTTTTGATTTTTAGAATTTTCATTGTTAAAAATCGTTGAAGGGAAAATATCATGGATGATTGAATTGTTTACACTATCTAAGCGGAGCGCCATTATCGGTTGGCGCGGAGCGTACAAGAAAATTTTGGGCCTTACAAACCCTCCAGATGGCCGGAAACGACACTTGCCGAGTGTTATAAGCTGCGTGTACCCAGCCCTGAAACAGGAATTTCATGTCTGTAATTTTTAAATTTTTAGAATTTTCAATGCAAAAAATTGTTGAAGGGAAATCTGCCTCTCGGTAACGACCTCGCACGCCTATGCACGATAAAACTTACAACTGTCAAACAGCCTATATAGTCTGTTACCTAATTATGAACCATGCATACACCCCCTCCCCCACCCCCGTATTCACCTTGTATATCCAATTTACACCCGCGCGTCACCACTTGAGATCAGCAAGGGACCAAACCAAGACCAACGCATTCATCAATGGTCGGATGCCATATGCACACCACATTCCTGACAACTAGGCTGGTACATAGTTTGTACAATTACAAATTTCCAGTAGATATCACGAATGATGGTCCCCAAATTACGATTTTACTATTCAGCATACTGCACCATCTTCTCTTTTGCTATTCCTGGTCAAATGTCCGCATATTTCACGAGTAAAAACTGACGCTGTGAGTGAAGGTATTTTGATGATTTATTTTTAATTTTTTTATTTTAATTTTTAATTATTTTTTTCAAAAGTTTGATTTTCCAGGGGGGGGGGGGCAAGTGCCCCCCCTTGCCCCCCCTTGCGGACGCCCATGCCCGCGCGATACCTGTTCCGTCCACGAGGGAAGATCAATATCTCCGGATCTGATCCTGAGTGTGAGAGCTTAAAGCTTTCACACTACCAAGTTGATCTCGAGGGGTGTATCAGATCCGGGTCTGATCCCCTTCTCGCAATCAAGTGTGAAAGCACGCTTAGTATAGGGCAGATGACCCATGTTACTCTACTGACGCAATTAATTAAATTTAGTCTCACAGAACTAGCATGGTGACAAGAACTCGTTAGTTTGGTTACTTATCTAGTCCAAGCTATTGATAAGTTGTTTTGATGCTTTTCTTAAGTTGCTTTTTTAAACTTCAACGCTCTTGAAACTTGAACTCGTAGAAGAGTGAATTTTCACTCTTATTGGAGAGTGACTAAGTCCGTTTTTTTTTATTTTAGGGTGCACCGTCAGTTCAATAGCATCATCTGGCACAGGTTGGTTTGAGACATTACCGTTTGCGTGAACCACGGCGGGAGAAAATATATTTTCGTTATACGATGCACAACTCTAAGTATGCCATAGCTACGCAGAGACATGTGTGAAATTATAAAAGATGGTGTCAGGTTAGTAAGTTAGGTGTCAGGTATACCCGTTCCAACCTACATTTCAGTTCCTGTCATTTACTACGAAATGGCTAAACAATTCAAACTCAATGCTAAGGCCCTAAACCAAATGAAATTTCTTGTTTTCACATCAAATAAAACTTAAACATGATACGTTATCAAGCACATGATTACATGTTACCAGTATCGTTTTTCAGCAATTTAGGACTTAATCCAACAAAGGCAAATATAACACAACCATGGGCAAGACTCCACACATTTTGCCCGCCGCTTTCGGGAATTGCTTCTTGTTTCGGCGAGCCAATATGCCGGTTGTGACGAACACTTGTTCATAACCTCGAGGTCATTGGCAGCCCTAACAAATTTCTCCGGGAGTGTTCCAGCTACTCTGAACACTATCGCATCTTCACTTGATTCGTCCTGTAAATATAACATTAATGATACTAAGTCAGTATCGATGAAAAAGTAATGATGTAAAACGTAATGTGAGCAAAGATGGATAAAATTTGACGTAACTACCAGTATGCTAATAGTATTTATTGGATATGATTGTCACGAATGCACAAACTTTTGACTAAAAGAGGGTAAATTATTTCGGCGTTTGGAAGAACAGGCTATCAAAGTCTGCATAGAATTTCTGAAAATACTCCATAGCTGGATCGTTAGTCTTCTTAAAAAATGAACTTTAGGGAGAAAGACTGCACCTGTTTTAGAGAAATATCCATAGCCCTCACTCTCATAGTACATGATTATAGATAATTCCATGTTACCAGTGCCCCCCCCCCCCTTTCGAGAAGTAAGGTTATCTTAAAAAGTGATCTGTATATTGCACAAGACTAAATATATAACCCAAAATTTCAAGAACTTCGACAATGCAACTTCCTCATCACTTGTAATGGGTAATAAATTTTGAGCAGATACATCGGTTATTGGGGTTAATTGTGAGACTGAATTCATGTTTACACTTGTTTTCTTCCTATGACATCCTGGTGGACTCCAATTGCAATATTTCCATATATATCGATTTCACACACTGAATTAAAATATTTTCCATAAATAAGACAAATTGCTTGTTAGAATATACTACCACAACATCATAAAATGACTATATATTCATAACAATAAAAAAAATCATGACACATAATTTAATTGTATAGCAATAAGTCATATTTGGACATTGAAGCTAGATCTTTTTAGATTTATGAAGTAAGATGATACATTTTAGGATTTGAAACCTACCAATTCAGATTCATCTTCCACATCCTTCACAAATATTGGTTCCTCCTCGTCTCTGCTTATTGGGATATTTTCTAGATTTGCAAAGTAGCATCTCTTTGAGGTGGTGTTTTGTGCCATGAAAATGTCCTGAAAGTGTGCAACAGGTTATTGTTACCATTGTCTATGTTTGATACACAGGTACGTAGACGGGAATGTGTCATGGAAGGGATGGGGGGGGGGGGTTGACATGGGAGAGGAGGACTAGAAGCAGAGGTGTCCTCCTCCTCCTTCAGAGCAAAAAACATTTTAAGGTCTCTTAATTAATGATGCGATATTTGTGTCTCAAACGAAATAAAGTTGACAACGATTACTATTTTGCTGTTTTATTTTTCATAATGGGGTCATGAAGAGGGTCACGGTTATAGTCCCCAGAGCCCTCCCTTAGCTATAGGTACCTTGTAACACTCTTTCCTCAAATCAACTCGAGTGCTAAAAACGGTATTTTTCCTAATTGTTTTACTTACTGTACATAAAAACATAAAAACCCATATGTGAATCCAAACTATAATGCAAAGCTTAAAATTAGTCAAATATGTATTTTTTTAACGTGATCTTTTATTACATTTTATTTTCTCACAATGCGTACAATAGTGTAATCATAAACGAAGCATCTCGATGTGTAAACAATTGTATTATCAGAATCCACATGGATGTACTTACCCGATCGTAGTCAAGGACAGTGATAAACCCATCTTCGGTATCAATCAAAGTCACAATATTGCCCTCAACTCTCCTTAATTCTCGGTGGCTGATTCCATCCAATTCAAAGGTAAGGGTCTTTTGGAAAAAGAAGAAGAAGAAAAACTATTTGTTTAAATATCAGGGCTTCAACCGAGTCCACCTTAGCCGAGTCCAAGTCCAGAGGTTCCAAGGTTGAGCCGAGTCCGAGTCCATCTCATAAGTTAATGTGTAATTGCACAACTCGACGAGAGGCATTAAGACATTTTCCTCCTAATTTTGCCCTTGCCACCCCATTGTCTCACACCTGGATTTATGCTATAACCTCTAAGGTTCGGGTGCTGAGCCCCAGCCTTGACGCCACCCGTGGGAGGGCACATGACACTTCTAGTTCACTCTTCATGAAAAATTCCCCTAGTCATCCCCGGCTGATTTTGAAATTTTTGTGTAGCCACTGGACAGAAGTGTGGTACAATAGCTGTTCAAGAACAGGGCCATGTGTATGATAGGCACAGGATCAAGGTCATGTGTACAGATATGGGAGCAAGGTCAGGAGTAAAGGTATTACGAGTCTGAATTAAAATTTATCATGAGTTCCAGTATAGTTCGGCATTCTTCTCAGGGACTTCAAATCTTTCCTATAGCCCCTCAGTTATTGCATTTACTTTTGCATAAGGCTAGTGGAACAATTTAGATTCCACCCCATGGTCCCCTTAAAAAATATGTCCCTATACATTCCTACAATTGCACCTGCCTAAACCTTTGTGGGACTTTGGTAAACTTTGATTTTCTGATGCTATATGTAGCTAATTCACCGCTGTTTGTTGTGACTGGACTTCACACCTTATTGGCATCCTTGTGATTCATTGTGAATGCTTGAATACCGTAGCTTAATCAGCTTGAAGTAAGGGCTTTGTTGTATGAATCCCAGAGTCCTGTACCTATGGTATATTCCAAGTTGTTCAAACAATATAAATGTTTACAACAAAAGCAGTAAGAATTGTTGGTTCTCAAAAGATTATAGGACAATACAACCTATTTAAGTTGATACAGTGGTAACCTGATAATCCTTTGAGTTGAACTTAATCCACTCACTACATTGCACAACTATTGACTGCTGAAAACCTTGCACAATTGCTTCTATGAACATTTATTCCTGTGCCTGGCAGTAATTATTTTCAGTGAATCCAAATATTGTCAGTGCTACTACTACTTTGAATCCTGTTTTCCCTTTGAGCACATTTATCAGAAAGGTATTTTTTGTATAGCAAACTAATTGGCCAAGTTAACTGCTACAATGAAACTGGTTAAACTTTTTGTTAGCTTAGTACAACATAGCTTAACAGCATATTGCCTTTATGAATTTTGCAGTAACTTAGTGAGTAACACAGTACAGATATGAGTCGGGTACTGTATATGCATAACGTTAGAGGATACATTTTAAATTCTGGAACTACTTCTTCGATAAGTTGATGATAATGGCTTATGATAGCTTGGCCCGAGAGTTATGAATCATTTTGGGATTAGTCGGAAGTATGGGGCATACCATATATATGTGACATCATTGACAAACCCCTAGGTTATAGCCTAATTAAAATTAGTGCCCGTACCATCTGACCCCATTCATTCTAACTAAATAGAAGACCAACATGATCTGAAGAAGTTTTAATAACAACCTGCAAGTTTATTTATTTTATAAATTAGTGCAATGCTCCTCAGTTTAGATCACAGCTATAGATTTAAGTGGCACCAGTTGCTTCTGCTGCAAAGTTTAAGGTTGGAGCTATTGACCAAGTCTGCCGAACCAATACAACAGCAAGACAAGATCAACAGGCTACCATATACTACTATACATTACAATTGTAAACACATTTACTATAACGTTAATGATGCGGCAGTTATAAAGCTAGTCGTGCGTAGATAAGGTACTCTTGCATGGGCTCACTTGGAAATATAACTTGCTCGTGAGCTTACCTTGGTGAAATATTTCAGTCACTTGTTGGCTCAGTTAACTACAAGGTTCAGCGCTAGCTTACTGAAAGGGATAATCCTAGTCCCCCAAACTACACTTCTTGTAGGGGGTACAGAAACTCTCCATTGGCCCAGCTTTTTGATTGACTGTTAATTCAAACAATGCAAATTACCAAAGCTTATATTGCATAGCATGAACTCCCTTACAAAAATGTCAAGTACAGTTCCTGTCTATGTATCCCAAAAGCATGTTTGATATAAATGGGTTGACCCACATTTTTCCACATATCTGTCGTCAAAATGGCCCTCAGAACTTGCTAGTTTCCTATATGGACCGTCCCGGATTTATACGGTGCCCATAAAGGTCCCAAAACCGTATCGAGCATTAAGGGCTAAGAAATGGACCCTATGAAAAATTTACCTGGACGAGATGCGTAGAACAAGATAATCCTACTATGATGCGGGAGGCAACTTTGCTAGATAATGCCTTGTCAGGGGGATTTTTTCAAGGTCAGACTTTGTAAGGAAACACGTTTGTCAGGGGCGACTTTGTAACTCAGGGGCTGTATTAGGAGAAAGCCGTGTTATTTGGACCGGTGTATAAATTGAACCACCGGCATTATTCCAACACAGAAGGAGAGGGTATCTTACTTTTATGTGTCATTGATACCTAACTCAGAACACTCACGTTTGGCTTCGCAATCGATGAGATTAAGGTAATTTCCACAATTCTGTGTGGTTTTTATTAAAAGCTGGTGAACTGTTCTTATTTTCGAGTTGAACCTTTGTTGGGTTTTTACTCGGAAATGATTTTTTCACCCCCAAGGCATAATGATTATGACAAAATATAATAGCTCCTATTGAGTGCTGGGCTGTTACATTTCGGTAAAAGCTACATGTGGCTAAGCTAGAGGAGTTTGGGTAAAATTAGTAACATCGTGTAATTTGAACCACCCCATGGTGTGTTATATGGACAGCTCGTTCACTTTAAACGATATGATATGTAAAATAGACCGGTCCAAAATACAAACACGTGGGCCCGGGTGCTTCAGTTCATTACACACATGGAAATGAATAGACAGTAGGAGTACCCTACAGGAGAATTTGCTTACCCTTTCATTCTTCTTCGCAGTTTGTATTAGTAATAAGCTTGGGCATATGCGTAATTCCTATGCCATGAGCCAATTTCTAAACTTGGTCTGTGCCTTCTTGGTACGTTGCGGCGCCTGAATTTGGGATGGGGAAGGCAAGCAAAGGGCAAGTCATTTTAAGGGGAAAAAACATCAATTAGGCCTAAATATAACAATAAAAGACAGGAAGGGTGTGAGAAGTGTTTCTGTTATCAATTCACATGATGAGGTGAGAAATTTTGCGGCAAAATTTTGCCCGGTCATTTTACACAGCAGGTGGTTCATTTTGCACACCTTATTGGTTCAAATTACACATGGGTGGTGTAAGTTGGACCACTTTCAAAATTTTCTATTTTTAGCGATAACGTTCACTGGGAAAATGTAAGGAGAATTTCTACTCTCCTACAAAAAGAATATTCCATTAATCTCCCAATAGTGCCCTTTGGGGCAGTTGGTCAGTTGCGCTTATCTCTGATTTTGTGGGGCTTTGTAATTAGGGGGTCCAAATTACACGGCTTTCCCCTAATTTGTTCTTAGGAGATATATGTATTGGGAGACCTTAGGGGCGACTTTGCTGGGGCGACTTGACCATGCAGCAACCGCTTGTATAAAACATGGAAGCAGGCTTCTACCCCAGATAACGCCCACTTCCATGGTAAAGTATAACAACTAATATCACACCGTCATGTGCTCGGCCTCAATTTCAAACAAACACACTACTGTCATCATTGTGTCTAGAGCCTAATCTGCTGGCCCACAATTAACCTATAGAAGCGCATGATCTCGAAATTTCTGTTGTTTTCAATTTCGGTTTCAGTCAGTAATCAGTAATGAAGGCATTTGGCTTGGTTAAAGTTGTCAGTTGTCACTCAGTGTATGTAATACGCTATACGAATCAGTGAAGTTTGTGCCTCGGAGGAATGTTTTTACCCCCTGCAAAATGGCCATCGCAACACTTCAGGTTGCTTCAGTTGGTAAGGTAGTTACACTGATCTATACATACCTGGATGTACGGTGGTGTCGAAAAATTGAAGCAACAGAACCGCCATATTGTGTGTGGCAAGAGCATCGTGCAACGGCGCCACTTTACACACAATTAAATGGGCAATTCGATACGATGGCTTAATAATTTGACATTTTGGTTTGAAATAAGGCCAATCATGTTGTGGAATGTGCTCATTTTCAACAGAAATATCAATTACTTTGGAAACTGAACAAGATCATGTTGTTTATTGCAGGCTGTGCAAGTAATTAAGTAAATTATCCATTCTGATTTGCAATCAATGTGTGATGTGATGAACGCAAACCACCCTACTATTAAATACACATTTGAGAACTCCACAGAAAGTGTCCAATTTCTAGATATCAAAATTACTCAAAAGAATAATCGCCTTGAAACTCAACTCTATTCTAAACCAACTGACTCTCATGCCTATCTCCTATCTGCATCCTGTCATCCAAAACACACATTCACGAGCATTCCATACAGTCAAGCATTGAGGGTCATCCGAAATTGCTCTGACGACAACACAACCAGACACCATCTTTCTGAACTAAACCAACAATTTACACGCAGAGGTTATACACTCTAAAGAATATTGGGCAAATATTTGCCCAACTTTTTACCAACACTGGGTATATATGTGTCCTCCCAATAATTGGGCAAACTGTTGGGCAAATGGTGTTGGGCAATGCAATTACCCAGTAGTTGGGCAAAACTGAATGACCAACTTTTAACCAACACTGGGTATATATGTGTCCTCCCAACTGTTGGGCAAAGTGTTGGGCAAAAGGTGTTGGGCAATGCAACTATACAGTATGTTGGGTGCTTGTTTGGATCTCAATAATTTCAATAGAACCTGATATATGATTACAAAGTACCCTAACACATACACCGTTTATCCTCCAAGAGTAGTTGGGGGCACCGGCGACGGTGCACTTGGTAGGTAAACAGTGAAGTGTGTAGTTTAAAGTATCAAACTCAATCGTGAACTTTGTATTTCTTCTCCCATTGATTATGTAGCAATGAAAACTTCTTTTTTCTATGCGACCATTGCTATTTAAGTACTTTCGTCCAGATTTTTACTGCTGTTCTACCGTTAGCTTTTTATTTACCAAATACAACCTTATTCAACCATGGGATCTTATAACGAACCACTTACATTACAATAATTATCTGTAAAACTTAACTGATCTTTAACTTATCATCTGATTGGTCAATTACATATTACCCAACTGTTGGGTACTTCAAAACTTGCCCAACACCTTTTACCAACACCTGGATTTTGCCCAACCTTAATTTGCCCAACAATATGGGTACCCATTTGTTGGGCAATAATTTGCCCATGTTAAGCATTTTGTATTTTGCCCAACACTTTTTACCCAACAGTTTTTAGAGTGTAATAGACAAATGGTAGAAGATCAAATTCATAATGCACAGCAACTTTGTAGGAATGATCTACTCACCTACAGACAAAAGCAAAACAACCAGCGAGTACCATTGGTAATCACTTACTCCCCTATACTCTCTAACCTCCCAAAGAAATTACAAAAATGTTCAAAAATATTGACTGATTCACCAGAACTTAAATCAGTTTTTAAAGAACCCCCCGTGGTTGCTTTTCGCCGTCCTCGGTCTCTGAGAGATCTCCTCGTGCGGGCTAGGGACCCCTCACCTAATGACATTCCAAACACAGATTCAACCGAACGAGGTTTTTTTGCATGCAAATCCAACCGCTGTATGCTCCATAAATATATTAAACAGACAGATAAATTTTCTAGCACTAAAACGGGACAAACTTTTCCCATCACATCACACATTGATTGCAAATCAGAATGGATAATTTACTTAATTACTTGCACAGCCTGCAATAAACAATACGTAGGCAAAACAGAAACTACTCTTTACACACGATTTAGTAATACGAGATCAGAAATCATTAATTTTAGCAAAACAAGCCCAAAACAACTACCTTACACAATACACTTTGATTCCCCGTCTCATTCCATAGTCAAATATCACACTTACTGGCATTGAACTCATCACAGAAAGATCACACACTACAATTCTACACAGAGAATCGTTCTGGATTGAAAAACTAAAAACCCTAAGCCCGAATGGTATCAACGTAGATAAATAAATTCAAATGACACACTGCGTCACCAGTCGCAACAGCGGTTTCACCAATTTACACTACGCACTTCCGTAAGTTACCAATTCTCTGTGTTTAAGTTAAGCCGATTGTTTTAATGTTCGTTGTGTTACTGTAGAATCACTTTGACAACTGAATACCTGTAATGTGTACGTAGAAAGGTTTTTTGCATAGTAGCCTCTTTAATTAGTAATCTGTTTTGGTAAGTTAAGTGTAATATAATTTGTTCACAAAAACTACCCGTTTTTTAGTCATTTTCTCTTTTTTTGCTAATGTAAATACAAAGTTTTCCCTTCTCCCTTCTCTCCTATATAGTATCCTGAAGAAGATCGATACATACTGGCCGAAAGCTTGATTAAATCTTAATATTTGAGTAACGCGAAGCTACGTCTGCCGAGTTTTTATTTTTCTGTTGTCTCACTCTATATTATTATGACTTGGCACCAGTTACGTTTTGGACCAAAGCAATTTCTTGCAATTATATATATATATATATATACATATACATATATATATATATATATATATATATATATATATATATATATATATATATATATATATATATATATATATATATATATAAATATATATATATATATAAATATATATATATATATATATATACAGACAGACATAATAGATTGCGTGTGTGTTGGAAATATATATATATATATATTTATATATATATATATATACACATACATACAATATTTGAACATTGCATATAATACTGTTCTTATTTTATGAATTCTGTATGACTAAAATATAGAATAATGTACATCTTTTGCCATTTTATGCTGAGTTAAAGAAGATTAGAACTTTAGAAGAAGCTGTCGTTGGTTTTGTTTCAAAGTGGTACTATTTTTTTATAAACTTGACGTAATTGCCGCTACGTATTTAAGGAACAAAATTTCTTATTAGGCTATGTTAAGTGCAAAATTTAAATTGTATATTATCTTAAAATAAAAATTTAAAAAAGTTTTGCAACTAGTCGTTGAGAAAATAAACTTTTGTCTTTGTCACATGTAAAAATTTGATTCAGTTCGTTCTATGCCTATCGCGACTTACCGATTCCTGTACAGAGGTCTGTTCTTGAGCACTACAGGAGTTAAGGAACCCGACAAGAACCACGACTACAGCTGACCACATCATGATGATTATCTGGTGTTACACACACTGAAAAAAGTATAGAATGGGAAATTTAGTTTTAATACTAATAGTTTCAGATGTTGTGAAATTTGATGTCAATGAAGGAAATTTCAGGTCTCTCAGAAGCTAGCTAAATTGAATTTCCTAAACACACCCATAAAATAAATAAGTCGTGATAATTTTAGTTTGTCATATTTAACAGATGCTTTTCTCGTCAAAGGTGAATATAATAGGTAGGGTAACTAACACGTGCTCTACTTTCAAAATGCTTCACGTGAGAAGGACTATTTCAGGTGCATAAACTAATCAATAACTCAAGAAAAACACATAGTGTGCAGTTTAGGCTGCTTCATGGTTCAAAGACTGCACGAGGCGTAGATACATCAGGGGTAGTATATATTTCTACCAGTCTGCTACTCTTTAAATAAATCATGTTGTCCCTCAGAGCAGTGGCGTGTGCATGATTTCAATGAGGGCTGGACTCCAAATTCTGCCAACTTATTTTATAAACAGGAGTTGTTCTTATATTTAATGCGAAATCTGGAAGCAAACATAGCGACCGAAGCAAAGTTGATGATAGTAGCAGTGTGACCTTTACCATGGGCCACATAGCCTCCTGAATTTTTATTTTCTGACGTGCGATCGGAAGAGCTGGGTCGTTAAGTAAAAGACCAAGTCAATGAAACACCCTGTCAATACTAAAGGTTTGAACACTCAGAGTGTCTCCTCAGACTTTTCCTATTCCACGAACCCGTACATCCCCAGACTGAGTAATTTCCCCCCGACTGACTTTTGAGGTGGCCCCCTTTAACCACTATACTGGTTCTCTTACCAAGGGTTTAAATCCCTTTAGAGTTCCCTGGTGTTTGCTAGTATAACAAACTGATTACAAAAATAAAAAGATTTGGAACTTTCTCTTAAAGTTTACTATTTATGCATATTTGTTGCAAATTGCAGAGCAATTGTGTCAATAACCTTGTGCAAATGAAGTGCACATCTTTAATTGCTTGAAAATTTGCTAACAACAAATCTTTCTACTTTACACTTTCAAAAATGAAGTAAGACAGTTGACCTAATTGGTAATGTTACCAGGAAGGGGGTTGCTACACTTCACCTATGTAACTCATAATTTTAATCGAAGCACCAAAAAGAAACATTTTTCAAGAACGTTTGTCAAATTACTTGGAATTATTTTCTAACGATAACTGTCTTCCTATTCTTTTTAATTTGAATTTTAGTTCATAGCATCGAAGATGGAAATGAGAGGTATAAGAAATGTAGTTTTTGTGTACCGCCTACACAGAAGTTGTCTATAGCAAGATGGAAATCGATAAGTTCATACGCAAAGTTTGTAAAAATGTTAAAAGACAGCGTTTTGCTTACAAATATGTATATATAAGTGGGTGGACATACTATTTTGTTACTTTTTGAATTTTATCCTCTATAATAACCCGTCCTGGTTGGGTCATACCGAAGACTTAAAAAGGGAACCTACTGCCATTGTGCTTGGTGCTCAGCATAAGCAGTGGAGTAGGGAAAACAAGCAAGTGAGCCACAACTGAACTAATGCGATGGAAACTAGGCTGCAAAAATCCATCTAACTAACTAACATCTATAATAACCCGACAAGCTGACGGGGTGAGGAAGGGGTGTTCTGGGGGATGATCACATGAAACGGAACAGAGAGGTAATACGGATAAGAGATTGAAAGAAAAATGGAGTTAGTGTAACCAAAAAGTGAATAGCATACCTCAATTTTGACATTCTGTTAAAGTAGCAAGGCGTCGCAAAAATGCGTTGGCTCCAAGAAATAGCTATCATCTGATAATTAGACAAAGTTATTACAAAGAAGAAAATAGCTCGTGAAGACGACAATTCAGCAAAAAAAGCTTACCTCTAAAAGTCTGCGGTTTTTCTTCTAGATTACTTCTTCTAGTAACGCAAGCACGAGTGGTTCGAAAGGAAAATGCGTCTGAATTTATAGATTTCCTGTGCTGCAGTTAGTAAGAATGCTGGGAAGAAACGTTACCAAAAATTGTCATCCGAATCGAACGATTACATGGCGTCATGTGATTGGTCGATAGTCTTACCTTTCCAAGCGTTTTGGTTTATATTCATAACCAGACTTTGACCAATAAGAACTTGGAAATGCAACAAATAAGAATTTGGACATTTAAACTTGCCTGAACCTTAGGTGTTCTTTAATAACTCCCAAGGTTTTTTTTTTTTTCAAGTGGCTGCTAAGAACGGTTTATGTAAATTTTTGCAGAGTTTTACAAAACAGGTGGCAGCAGTAAATTTCAATTATAAACTGATCTGGGTTGAGATATTTTAGAGCTAAATGATAGTTGAAAGTAGTAACCCACTGACCGTAACAACAAACATACATTATGCTTAAATTACAATTCTGCAATGGAGACTTTCAAAACTCTGAGAGAACGAATTTGTGCGATGTAGCCGACCTTTTGTTCGGCTTTAACGACATTTTGTTTAACATATGTCTGAATGAAGATTAAGCTTTTATTCATGCAATTTTCGTAAACTCAGCTGACCATAAAAGCAGCCAAAGGACTCTTTAAAGGCAAGAGCAGCCATCCCAAATTGAAGTAGTGTAGTAGACTGTCCAGTTTCATGATTGGCTGTTAGGAGTCATGTGACAATGTTTTTTCTCTTCAAAATTGTATTACTCAGCTTTTTCTTCAAAATAATTTGGGGGATACTTTTTACCTTTAATCTCACATTTCTTAGTACTTAAGAATGATGTTGAAAAAAAATCCTGTAACTAACTAACTAACTAACTAACTAACTAACTAACTAACTAACTAACTAACTAACTAACTAACTAACTAACTAACTAACTAACTAACTAACTAACTAACTAACTAACTAACTAACTAACTAACTAACTAACTAACTAACTAACTAACTAACTAACTAACTAACTAACTAACTAAATAACTAACTAACTAACACTCTCCTTAGCGACGCAAGTGCTGCTTTCTTTGTTAAATATCTGCCGCATGTTATTTGTTACAAGGCATTTTCCTATTCAATTCGTCAGAAAGTGTAAAACGTCTCAAGATGAAAATATATTTCCCTCACATGTTTGTAACTGTATTTTATATAACTTTTCCCCAATAAAAAATTCAGTACGAACAGTGGCAGTATGGAAAGAGTCAGACGGGTGAGGTCATCACCTGTTGGACCCAGTTATTCTTGTTTGGCGTTTTGTCTTTGTTCAAACAAGTACAAATACAATGAACACCCTTAAGGTATATTTATGATGCAATTTATGATGCCTCTCAAATATGAGTTCATTTTTAATTTTTTAGACTCACTTAGTGTTTCTATTGAATGAATCGTAAATTTGAATTTGTTATGAACACCTCAAACACCTGGTCGTCCAAGTTTCATTCAGCAAATTTACCTGATATACTGTTATCATACAGTTCATTTTCACTTAGCGTGGGATTGATATATGAAGCGAAAATTAACTTAACCTTTCAGAAAATGTGGAACACCTTTTAATTGATGATCTCTGTTTTATTTCACCACAAGCCAACAATTAAATAAGAGTCTGGTAGGGCTTAAACTGAATCCGAATAGGTTCGTAGCTTTTAATGCTGATTCACAAAGTGTTTTACCCCTAGCAGGACATCCCTGCCTGCTGATACTAGGGCAACATTGGCATAGTGTATCATTAGCGACAAAATTCAAAATGGCAGATGAAACGGCTACTTTTCCTATAGCTAAAGTCTTCCAAATTCTCTGGCAAAGAGCCGTTCGGCGTAACCAAACTTTGAATAGATTCCAAAAGAAGCTATACGCCCACTGAAGGACATCACTTGATCAACCTAACGGCCCTCAGACCATTTACATCATTGGTGTGTCATGAATGGCTCCATTCTGAACGGCCTCAGACAGGATGAAAAGAACAGACACCCCACATGGTCTTAAACTAATGGCCAAGAAGCAAAACGGTTAGGTAAGAAAAGAAAAAAATCTCGTTATGATGAATATCAGGTTCGCTTGTTTAAGATTACTTCCCACTCATGACTGCACTGGACATTGTAAAGTACTTTATATAGAAAAAAAAATCTCTTCAATATTTTTTATACAATCGCCAGGATTAATAAGAGACCAGTCCATATATGACAGACTATATGACCCGTATGTTATATATTTGAAGTACATATACAGACAACTTTTATGTGGGCGAAACATGGGCAGTGAATAGTAACATACATGTATTCGCTCTCTCGCGATTTATATGGGCCTCATAGATTTGCTACCTCAAATGCCCTGAAAATTCCAACTTTGCTCTCACACAGTTTTTGCACGTTTTAACCACGCAAGTCAAATTAAATCTGAAATCTCGAGTGAACGCTAACTGGTCCCCCTGAAAATTGTCTAGTTGTTACAGGAGCTTGTATTCAAAACAGATTTTATTTTTCATTCTTCATTTTCCCAATTTGCATAACACGAAATCTAAAATGTTCAACTTAATGTTTTCAAATTAATTAAAAACCTCATATTTCCATTTAGGCGTAGGCTAGTTGTGATAGGAAAACAAGACAGATCAAATGTTTTTTAATTTGACCAACAAAAAAATGTAAACTCACCAACAATTTTCCATCGTTTGTCGATATCATTTTTGTTCTTTGCGAAAAAAGTAGCCTATATATTGTCTCCCACATAAAGCTTTAGACTTTCAAATGTGAAAATGCAAAAAATCAGTGGTTACTCCTTCGGATACTAGTGTTTATTCATGGCCTAGCATAAAATAGACCTATGTAACCCAAGGAAATCCCAAAGTAGCTAGTTCAATATAATTTCGGAGAATCAAAATGACTTTTCGTTCAAATTTTCTTACTTAAGAATTATTATTTGCTAATGAAAAAATTCCAAAAATTCTCGGACTATTCCGATTTCGTCGGAGAGCTGAAATCCCGGGTCCAAAAAAAAAAAAAGTGTGAAACCCCAACAATTCTTCTGATCTTCAGTTTGTGCTGGAACAGATGTAGGAGGAACAAAGTGTTCTTTAACCCTTTAAATTTCCTTAGAAAAAAGTACAATTATCAAAAAGATTTTATCCAATATAATTTACTTTGAAAATAATTTGTTTAAAAGGGCAAAAATTTCTGCACACTTGGTCTTCCACAATTTGCCTTTGTCATTACGAAGAGGTTTGGAGTTGCTGGCCTATCCCTTGTTGGTATCACCTCTAGGAATGCACTTATTTTACCAATAATTTTACAGGCGAAAAAATCATGGGAGGGGGTACTGAGAGCCATCAAGACTATCAAAGCGGAGCGTACGTAACCATCGGTCGGCGCGGAGCGTACAAGAAAATTTATGACTTTGCCAACCCCCAGGTGGCCGTAAAGCCAGCACTTCCCGAATATTCCAAGCTGGATATACCCACATCCAGAAAAGGCACTTTGCAAATATTGGGGGTGAACATACCTTTATCCCCCTTTGTTGCCCAGTCAAGGTACTTGAATTAGTCAAGAGGAATTTTAGTTACTTTGTAACTAAGAAACTATGTTGAATTCGTGCACTGCAAGCAGTGGATAGGCCATGCATGGCCTAAGGCCAAACAGCTCCTTGGTTTCAGCTACTAGAGACTAGCAACTCCCTTGTTAGTTCACATCGACCTCCGTAGCCTACTATTTAATACCTTTTATAGAAAGAACACGCTTCTTTTCGAACAAATCTAACATTCACTAATTCCTTAAGTTTGCAATCTGCCGCCTTATGGGGACGTAGCCGAAGCTCAACTTTGTATGGTTTTAATTTCCATTCTTGAGTCCTATAAAAGCTTACGAGGATTTGGGTTGACAAAAAAAATTTGGAAAAGGAATGAAGACTCACTTCAAAACCTGAGATACCCTGTGAAGAATTGAACACATTTTGGATCCCATTAAAGGCTTTCAACTTCCTATCTGGTACGTAGTGATTCTCTGTATAACTGAAGCTTGTGCTAATTCCGTTGTTCGAAGTTGTTAAAATGCTTCTCGGTATTTAGGTTTTACCTTAGAAAGTCAACTTTTCTGAATGAAGTGCCAAAGAGTTGATCGAATGGTCTTCAGGCTGAATGGTTGTTCACAAGGGCATACACAGCCATAGGCGTAGGCCTACGGGACTTTTTTCAGTTTAGGGAAAGGAGATTTTTCGGCCGAAATAGTAAACGTTAATTCCGTCCATAAGACTGTCTTGGTAGAACGCCAACATTAGTTGGCGAAGAGCGTACAGAAAACTTTGAAACATTGCGAATCCTTAGATATCCGGAAATGGCATTCGGAAGCTCATGTCCCACGTTTGTGCGTAGAATCTAAGCAGTCAGTCAGTCAGCCAGCCAGTCAGTCAGTCAGTCAGTTAGATAAAGTTTAACGGCCCAGTTTCTTTCCAGTTGATTTAAGTCGAGCCAGCCAGTGCCTTTTCTCCAGTTGTGACTCTCTAGTCTGTTTTCCCTACCATTGCTTTCACTGAGCACCAAGCATAATGACAGTAGGTTCTATTTTAATGTCTTCGGTAGTTCGGTATGACCCCGTCGGTGTTCGAACTCACGACCTTCCGACTGCATGCATGTCGGATGCTCTAACCACTTGACCATGCAGTCGGTCAGTGCGAACCTTCGCTGTAAAAAGCATTTCCCATGCTTAAACATAGAATCCCATAGGTCGCTATTTTGAGCTTTCGTAGGCAAAAACATTTATAAAAAAAATATAGCAAGTTACATGTGCAAGCCTGCATTGTTCTGTTATCTGTTCAACCGAAAGACTATCTACAAGCGGAGTGCCACCAACAGTTCGCCCGCGACGTACATATATATATATAGAAAATTGTAAAAAATTGAATCCCTCAGACAGTCGAAAATGCGATTCCCCTCTCTTGCAAACAGAAACGAAGCAGTCGTTATTTTAAGATTTCGTTTGCAATAAAATTTTCACTGCAATGGGAAAAAGAGCAACTTGCTGAGTGATCAAAAAGTTAACAGATGAATTGTACTGCTACCAATAGATGATCTTGTACCTTTTCTGGTGAAAACTATACCGTACAACGGTATGAAAACAGGCTCATGTATCTAACTCTACTTTGAATCTTAGCTGAATTCAATAAAAAGGTCCACTGTATTGATGAAATTTTCTCTGTGACTGCTCGAACTCTCGATAATAATTTATTTTACTTCAAACACTCTTTGAAAATATGTCATGTTACATGGTGGGTTGAAGGGTTCACATGAATTCAGACCGACAAATAGGAAACCATGCTCACATTATTAGAATATCATTGCGAGAAAATGAAAAACGGGCTATTCGAATTCATTACCTTTGTCCGAACTGGGCTGTCGGGACATGACACAGATGGAAAGCTATTGGACACTACATGTACCCCACCACACTTGAGTCCGTCTATGTCATTTGGCAATTGAAAACCACCAAGAACTTTTTTGTTTCAAACTTCGTCCGTATATCTTACCATTTCGGGAAAAGTTTATGCAAGACTACAGTATGAAGTGGTGCTATGAAAATATTTTTCAATAGTTGAACAAATATGTCGCAAATATTTGCAGTCAGATTTATTTTCCATGAAAATTTTACTTTGAATAAATTTTGAAAGAATTCATATTATTGGCATTCCGAGCATTGTTTTCCCCAAGATTTAGAAACAGGCCGCGGAATGAGTGTTCCTTAGGCCATAAAGGCTTCCCGAATGTGTCGCAACTTCTGTAAAATAGATCGACCGAAAGTAGCACAAAAGTTTTAGGGATGTTTTCACTTTTGATGGGAGGGTAAACAGATATGCATAAAAAAGACACTGCCGTGGGAGATTGGGTACCCGGAATCACATTTTTACCTTAAAAGTCAAGAGAGGTCCCCCCAAACTTTCTTTAAAGAAAAAGCTAAACCCCACATTTTTTGCTCTACATCTCTTCAAAGTATCTGCTGCTGTATTTTCACTATTGTATATTCAGGGGTGTCAACGTACATAAGCTCCCTGGAGCTTCTTGTTGTCACTCCTCGGTCTCTTCAGTACCCTGTACATACAAATAATTCATAACATATTTCTTAATATGAAAGACTGAAATAAAGTTCTATGAAATTGAAATTGGGTAAATCAAGCTGTTACTCTTCGTAAATTTCAATGTTGTCACATGACTTTCAAAAGCTAATCATCAAACAGTACAGTCTACTACACTGCTTCAAGTTGGGATGACGACTCTTGCCCCTTAAAAAGAATTACCTAGAAGAGCTTGTATAAAGATTTATAACAGTAGGTGTTCGAGTGTACCGGGCTGTAGACATTTTTTGCGGGAAGGGGGATGGGCAAGCATCCAATTCTTTTTAAGCGCGAACAACAGGGACGTAATTTGCAGCGCGCCCTAGCATTTTTGCTTTTTTTCAAATATTTGAAAACACGGAGCTGGTATTGCAGAAAAGTTTGGATTCTGGGTTTCCTGTAAAGAAATTTGAAAAGTTGGAGGATTACTGAAGAATTTGCATTTCCTTTAGGCAAATTTGAGATTTAGCAGCGACCGAAGATCGTTGTTACTACCTAATGTTATCCAACGCCTACGAAGTAAGACTCTCCGACGAAACTTTTTGAGTCAAGAGCTTATATCGGAGAAAATTTGGAAATTTATGAGAAAATTTATGAAAACATTACTGTAGTTACGTGTGTCGCTTGATGATCTGGTGTAACATAAAGCAAACTTCCGATATTTTCACTTCCAGAGCTCGGGAAAGTTTACCTAACTCAAAGGTACGAGCGAGCATTTCTGCTAAGGAACTGAAATTTGTGGCCCGCGAAGCCCGCGGAAAATTTTGCCTTTTTAAACAAATAATTACGAACATGCAGCTTTTATTGGAGAGAATTCGGAACTCCGGAATTTCATGAGTTGTAAAAACCACACAGTAGACCGGTTTACAAATGGCAAATTTCAGAATTTTTCATTTTTCAGAGCCGCCTGTCCACTGTAGCTACTCCGCTGGGTGTCTAAGTGAAGGGGGCCCAGATGCAAAATCGTGCAAATGTTTTACTCTTTTGAGTTGCGGTACTAGGAATCTCCAAAGTTTTCAAAACCTGGTCTTGGAAGTTTGGGAATAACTTCAACGGACTACGGTCAAGGTGAATTTAAATATCAGGTGTACTCTATAAGTAATTAGAAACACAACGAAAATTGTGATAGTTTGCGAAGGATTTGTGCAAAACTTGAAATAGTAAGGCACCATTTGCAATGAAAGGAGGTAAAATAAATCCATGGATTGATCGAAAGTACATTTAAATTTACTGTGGGAAAATCACAGATCGAGGGTGGTACCCTCTGGCACTACTGAGACACCATTGCAAAGGCCTACCGGTCATTCACTAAAGATTACAGATTTCATTAAAAAATAGTAGGGGACGATTCTCCTTCTTCAAATTCCTAAATGTTGTGTTCCTTCATAACCACACCTGCTGCCCTATGCACACGATCAATTGACATAATCATAGACACCGATGAATGATGTGAGAATGTTTGATATACAAGTGCAAAAAACATCAATGAGACTACAAACGCGAGGAGCGCTGGAAAAATTGGGGATTTGCGAATAACATGTGGAATTATTGATACAGGAAATTGATCGTAATCGGTAGAGGACACCTTTCATAACCTACATGTATAGTGTTTTTGGTATTACCTAACTTTTAAGTTTCAGGTCACAAGAAGTGAGGAAGGGTGGGGGGGGGGGGACTTTTACGCTAGTGTCCCCTCCATTTAAAAAAGTAGGGTAGACATCTCCCCCTGTCCCCCAAATCGATGCCCATGACCAGGCTTAAATTAAGCACCCTATTACACAGTAGCGTAACAAAGGCATGGCTTACCGGCCTTTTACTATTATCCTTCTCTAGAAAGCATTAGGCGACCAACTTAGTGTTCTTATTTGGAATGCTATTTTTTATTAACTAGTTGTTAGCTCTGCCAAGATGGTTGGCAGGTTGAAAACCTCTAAATGGAGCTAGAGGACGGGGAAGTGATCTGATTAAAGTGCAAGTCAAAGGGGCATATAGGGGCAATAGTTGCCCGCTACCTTAAATGTGACAAAGTAAAATTGTGCACCTTCAATTTATGTCGGTTTTATTCGTAATGTACCCATGTTAAAATAACGGCTATTGTCGATTTTCATGAAAATAAGAAGAAGAAATATCAATGAGTGGGTGGTGCAAAAATTGGAACTGATTTAGATCGTTGTAAAGATCGTTCACTTGAAAGAATGTGGTGCTTTCCCTTACCATTAAGACTGATATCGTCTGGCTTTAGACCTTCAAATTTAACCCTCTTATGAAAGCTGTGAAAAAGAAGTAGAGTGGTGGAGCTTCCAAATGATCAGGGGCGACCGCCTCTTAGGTTTTAACATCCTGCTTTAAGCCTCTATTGCAGGCCATTCTCGTTCCTCTGGCCCAAATACCTATAGATCCGTCACTGAGAAAACTATTGATTGTCCTGCAGAAATGTCTTTACAGTAAGGGTTTGCTAAATTTAAGTGGGAGTGGAATGACCTCAAGCTTGAAAACCCCCGAATGTAACGCCTTTTGCATAACATGTTATAGTATTAAGTTTGCTCACATAACGGTGCCCGACGTCATCCCCATTCCATCCAGACGCGTTCAAATGCGGCATACTTCCACTTACAGAAAAACCGACACATACGCGGTTGATAGTTATAAATTTATTATAAAATTTGAAGGTTTGGAGTTTGAAAAGGAGTCAAGATACCGAAGATAGAAAATGAAGCCCCAATCAGGAAGTTCATGACCTCATCAACGATCTTTAGGGGTTGATTTGGAGCAGTTGTTGTAGCTTCTGTTGAGTTAATAGGTATATACATTTCTCACAAAAGCATTTTTGAGTGAGGATTAAGTACAGGTCTCACATAACCTTCCAATTCACTAACATAGGTGCGTTCAAGCGATGCTGGTGACAAAAGTACCCTGAAGTCTGCGTCCTCCCTAACTTTAGCTCAAGAGAATATACGTGTTTGAAAAAGTATGCAAAATGATCAGGGCTGTAGTTGAGTCTGGACTCGGACTCGTGGTTTCAGAATTTGAAGGGCTCCACCAGTGAGGTTGATTTCTTCTCAATGAAAAAGTACAGAGACTCAAATCCGAGTCCGGACTCGAGTCTTTAAAAATTGAAAATGCCGGACTCGTGACTCGGACTCTACGGTCTCGACTTCAGCTCTAATAATTATTGAGTTAAAAGCATTTCCTTTTACTAGTCAATCGGGGACTTAAAATTGAAAAAAAAAAATCCTCAAAACCACAGTTTCTAACAATGTAAACTGTTATAACCAGTTTGATACTTGTATCATTTGTTCCAAGCACTGTGCAGTTTTCCAACATATAGAACCCACCCATTACAAACATCCCACTTCTATTACGGTATCTTTTGTAGTCTAATTCATTTTTTGGAAACTGTTACTATTACGGATTAATATTTCACTAAAGTTTAGCAGCTCTCATGTTATATAAAAGTCCACTCATTTCAAGTACAGCTGCCTCCAAATTTTGCAAGGGGAACTTCGCCTTCATGAATACTCGCCAAAAGCAGAGCAAGGACCACACTAGGGATTATAAGGAGCTGATATACAGCTATATGAGGATAAGCACTTGGCCGAATGCTTATCCCCTCCCTCTTTGGATGGTTTCATTTTGGTTTTTAAGGGTGTCTATATATACTCAGTTCAATATTTCTTGGGTTAACAATTAAGAGTATCTTTGAGTAGATTAATTCAAATCATAAAATTAGACCTAAAGAGAGAGAGAGAGAGAGAGTCCTTTACAGATTAGTGATCTGCAGAGCTCTTGGGACTTCCTGCCGATAGGTCATGAGTTGAAACCTCTGAAAATCCGAAGCTTTTCGGTGATAAGACCATGTGATATTGTTGGGTACACGAGCTTAAATTTGCCACTTGCAATGTAAAACGCTTAATTAGGTCCAAAAGTATGCCGACTTGGCCTACATGAGATTTTGATTCCAGAGAAGAGGGCTATAACATTTTCATCCTTTAATTGATATATCATATCATAGCTCTTAAGGATGTTAGGACTTTCTATTATTAAATTTGATTTGATTCTGGAAAAAGGTTTTGTATCAATCACAGGTGTCCGGGAGTATTTCAGTTTAGGTCAACAACACTTTTTTCCCGAAAAATGTAATGCTCTCCTGAAAAGAAATACCTATGCGGAGGGCCACTATCAGTGAGGGGAAAGCGAACGGAAGTTTTAAAAAATCGGACCCTGTCACGGTTATCCCGGGGACAGTTTGGTTCGATGAAAAGCATCACGGTACTGGGATACTCACACGCAAACATGAAATAAGTACAAACAAGAGGTTGTTTTAAATCGAAGAAAAGAATGATAAATAATATGTAATGACTTTCTCTCGCCTGGAGCTAACATGAATAAAGCACACTGGTCAAAGAACACATCCAACACATGTACCCTTTTAAGCTGTTAAGTCCCTTTTTCACACTTAAAGTTCTCGTTTGGTCTCCAGAAGTCGTCAGTTCAATATTACTTCTAGTATATTCAGTTCACAAGAGCCAACTTGTTGCAAACGAAACATCGCTCCTTGTGCCCAATTTATTAGAGGAAATGATAAAAAAATTATTAAGTGTTCTCTGTACTTAGCACAGTTTTTGCTGTATGAAAACTCGATTCCCCGTAACCTTGGCGACGAACGGTAAAGGGATCCTTGGCTATCCCACCGTAACCGTGGACTAAGTTTACATATACGATATGCAGTTGACGGTCGTCTCTCGAGGATGTTGCAGATTGGCACGCCCTTTTTGGCTGAGCTGGAATTACATCCCCAGACCGGAAGCCTGAAAGTGTAAACCCGAAACACATTCATAGAACTTGTACTCAACAATTTTTCGTATCAGTTAAATTAAGGGGGGCCTCCAACTTTCCTTTCAGAACCTGACTTGGAAATACATACCCAAATTTTGTAGACGCCCTCTCTTTACTCTTTCTGAGTACATTAAAAATACCTTTCATCAAACTGGGACAAGTGTGAAGCCACTGTCCCTTTTAGACCAGAATTGCCTTCAGCTTGAACACTTATAATTAATTTTCCCAGAATTTTACAATTTTACTGTCTTCTTCCCTCTGCGTTAAAATATTCATACATAAAATTCAATAGTTTCCCAACGAGTTATCTCGCCTCGATCTTAAAATGATGCATCCTCTTTCAGCTTTCCAAAGTTAAAAAACATTTTTCTAAATTCAACAAACTTCCCTTTTCCTTAACTTTGTCATCGTAAAAGATACATTCTCTGTTGAATTAAACAAGGTTCGCTTACTTCTAAGATTCATTTTAATAGCCTAAATAACGACTAACATTGAGTACTAAACCATGAGTACTAAACTGTGCAGGCTTGGCGGGTACCGCGAGCGCGAAGGGCGAAGCCCCAAAGGGCTCTTGGTGGGATCCAGGGGCAAAGCCCCTGTGGGGGTCAAGGGGGCCAATCCCCCGGAAGCTCTTGTATTCTGGCGTTTCCAAAGCTTCAGAAATTTAACTGTTTTCGAATGAAAAAAAAGCGAAAAAATGTGACCATATTTTTAGGTCTACTCAAATTTTGGGGGGCCAAATTACGATTTGGCCCCCAATTTTTCACTTGAGGGGGAGAAGGCCCCCCGTGCCCCCCCCCCACCGGGATTTGCGCCCATGGACAGATGGAAACTTCCCAGGCTTACA
This sequence comes from Holothuria scabra, assembly GCA_037179385.1. Taxonomy (NCBI): domain Eukaryota; kingdom Metazoa; phylum Echinodermata; class Holothuroidea; order Aspidochirotida; family Holothuriidae; genus Holothuria; species Holothuria scabra. Next base: position 49,663,142 of record CM074185.1, read on the forward strand.
AGGAGGATCAGTGTAATCACTTTGTTGAGTCTTTTTGTTCGCCAAAAAAAGTTTCCTTTTAAAGTAAATTTCTGACTAACTAAGTTCGAAGGACGAAACTACCCCTTATTTAATGTGTTAATAAACAACAGTCATTTGTAGCAGGGGTGGAGAAACAGGAATTCGTGGAGACTACAACATCCTTATTTTGACGGGGGGGGGGGGGTTGTCAACACAATTACTTCCCTTTTAGTTTTCAAGGCCACCTTTGAAAATAATAATTTGCAAGAATGTTTTGGAAACAGTGGACAAGTACACTTTGCTGGAAGGATACAAACACGACAGTTGTGAGCGGGGCATAATTAAGTAGGTTAGGAGAATCGGAACTGTCTGGAGTGGGAAGATAAGGCCTGTATAAAACACTTGAAGGGAGAATAATCGCCACCATGAGTCTTGACTGAGAACCACCACAACTTCATTCTGTTGACTGACTAATTTGAACTTGTGACGTAGGCATAGTGTACAAATGGTTAAAATCTTGGAGATTTGAGATGCCACACCCCTTCCCAGTCAAAGCAATGTTGGCAATTCGGGGACGTTCAAAACATGTTAATTTCTTTTACAAATTGGTCAGTACCTGCTCCGTGCCCTACAGTTTGTACGTATGCATATGTCGGACCGATCAAGTCTAGTTGGAACCGTCTGGAAATTGATCTGAGACTGTTAAAGGAAAAGATTTCATTCACCGTCAGAAGGTCCTGCCAACAGAAATTTGACGAGCGAAACCACATTTCTCCTCGTTATAATGTGGAGTATTATTGCAGAAAATAGAAGTTAATCCCATCTGTGCCCATTCACTCTTTAATCGAAGTCCTGGAGACCCCGGGAAACTTAGACTACTTGAAATAAAGCACGTTGTGTGTAATGCTGCGCAAAAGCTCCGCAAAAGCAATGAAGTAGAGAAAGCGATCCATTGCGCCACAATTGGAAAAAGGCTTTAGGTGCTACTTGACCAAACAGGGAATATCAGCTGGAACCCTCGACTATAGACTAAACATTATGAGTCAACTGACATTCTAAATAGGGATGATTGCCTAGTGGTCAATACAAGGACCTCAGATATTCAAACATTACCTTACTGGAATGGTCGAAGACTCAAGAATGGCAGTCTGAATCAACGTTGAAAGCCGAATCTGGCTGAAAACAGCTGCCTTATACGAGTTATTGAACGTCTGTCAGCTATTTGAGAAATTTATTTCAATTTCAATCTGAAAAGTGTCGTGAATAAAGTAAGGCAGACACCATTCGTCCTCAGTACTAGCGCAATGTTCCTCCATACACTGTTAAGTCCTTGGTCAATTTGACCCCAAAATGGATCTGAGACCCAACTTTTTAGTTTGTCAAATGATGACACAAACAAGAGTTCGTGGGGTTACAACGTGTCCCAAATGGGGTTGAAATTTTACAAATAATTTTTAGTCCAGTTTCCAAGTATTCCTTATTGTTTGTTCTTTTTTGTTGAAAATGTGAACACTTTACGTGCTCATATCTTGGGAACCACACATCGGATTTAAAAGAAAATTTCACCGAAATTCTCAGAATAAGTACCCCTCTAACATACCAAATCCTGTTGTGACCCTAAACCCTTCTTTTAAAATGCACGCCTGGCGCTAAATTAAAACTAAAGTCTAGAAATTGAGGCGTAAAATCCTAACAAACGAAACAGAACATGAAGTTGCAAATCTGAAATTTACCTGAGTGGTTTAACTTATTTCACATTTGAAAAACTCTATAAAGTGTAAATGCAGTGTAAATATAGCATGGAAGGAGATCAATAAAGACCAAGAATCCAAAAAGGGGTTTCAAAGCTAAACCGATAAACATGTGTATTCACACCCATAGTGTCTATCACAAATTGAGACAACCACAATCTCAAAAGGTGAAAATGAAAGTTGTTCATGTCATGTATTATATAGCTTACAAAGAAAAAAGAAAAAAAGAATTCGGGTGAAACATTGTAATGTTTTAAAGTCGCAATGTGTGAAAAATATCCTGAAACCAAGAGATATCTATAATAATTTATATAATAAAAAGGCAAAGAAGAAAATAGCGACACGGAGACGACAGTTCAACCGAGAATGCTTACCTCTAAGAGTCTGCGGATTTCTTCGAGATGACTTCTTCTGGTAAACAGTTCGGGAGAAAATGAGTATTACCCCGATTGGGGGACATTTTGCCTGTCTCAACGGTATGAATATTTATGAGCACTCAGTGTCGACCTCTTCACAATCGTCGAATTGTTTAATAAATGTGTGTATATTCAATTGTGAGGTAATAGTTTAGACATAAAAAACGAAATTACCATGGACCTTCAACTACGTATTTACAAACATATGTTTTTGCACGACCCATTTGCACAACTTTTAGTGAAAATGGTGTACAAAACTTGCGGTTGCGTGGAGTCTATAAATAAAGTTTAGGACAAAGAAAGTAGAAAAATTGCTCGATTTCTCAAATTCGGCAAGGTGAACAACCAAACATGGCGAAGCTTTTTTATTCCCCTATCCACAGAGTTTTTTTAAAATGCCCAAATTTCTCTTTTCTAAAATCGATATAAATTGCAAGGCTGTTTTGAACGTTATCTCCGTTGAATTTGCGCGGTAGTATCTCATTGCATCGTGGGAGAAATTTGAAAATGGCGCCACCCATGGCAAAATAATCCTCCGAAAGACTGACGTCATGCCCCGAACTGGTAAAGTGAGCATGAGTGAATTAAGTGGGAAATGCATCTGAATTTATGGATTTCCTGTGAAGAATCCAGTTGGTAAAGGGGCCAAGAAGAAAGTGGCCGCAAAAGTCATCTAAATCGAACGATAACAAGGAGTCATGTGATTGGTGGATAGTTATTCCTTTCCAAGCATTTTTGTTTATATTCATAACTTATTAATATTAAATTATTAATATTAAATCCGGTGTTTAATTTCTCAAGTGGCTTTTGCGAACGGTTTATGTAAATTGATTGTAGAGTTTAACGAAAGAAAGTGATTTGGGCTGAGATATTTTAGTGCTTTAAAAATACACATAGGTATATGTTGATGAAAAGGAGTTCTAACGCAGTATTCTTGACCGCTTTATGAAATGATGTTACAACATGTATTAACCGACTAACCGAACCAGCAAACAAATATAATACATGAAATACAATGCTGTAATTGAAACGTTATAAACGCTGTGAGAACGATTTAAGTTTTGCAATGTTGACTACATTCTGTCCCATTTGACCAAGATACCATTAAAGTTATCTTTGATAAAGATTGAATTTTTTTATGCTTATAATTGCATTTTTATAAACTGATCAATATAGTAAAATTAAGGACCTTAATTTAAACGTTCATAACTATGCATAAATAGTTATGAAAAGATCCTGTAATCGGTTCGAGCCTTGTCCTCTAAGCGAATATGTCTAGGTTTCTTTATGACGTCACAGAGAGTTAAGCTGGATTTTCCATTGATCTTAAGTTTAATCAGAGAGTTGCCACTCTCTGGTTTAATGAAACTTGTACCTTACTAGTATGAAAAACCTGAAATATTTCCTAGTGTAATTACTATGAAAGGAGATATACCTTAACGGTAATTTGATAGGAAAACTAAAGATAAATTATCAAAAATAACTATTGCTTACAAGTAACATCGCCGAAGTTTTCATTTTAGGTAAACATCGAGTTCATAGGGACTTCAGGGAGGGACTGAAAGGGCAGTGCTCGACACCAAACAGCGCGAGGCCCTAACCGATGGGGTCCAGGGTCGACCAAGGGCTCCTGGTGAGTTTCAGTGGTGGAGTTCCAGTGGCGAAGTTCCAGCAAGCTCCTTCATTTTAAAGCTTTTTTTAAGTTGTAAATTTTAAGCTGTAAGTTTTAAATTGCAAGTTTGTAGGTCTTCATTTAAAGGATTATTCTATTGAATAAACACTGGAAGAAAATAAAAATTGCTACTTTTGTCCAAAGATCTAGGTGGGAGCACACGGGAGCACAGATTATTGCAGGAGAGACATAACGCTCAATTGCTTGCTTTGTTAAATACCTGCTGCATATTACTACAAGGCGTTTTTAATTTCAAATAGACAAAAAGAATTAAGGGTCATTTCCAAATGAAAACGAAAATCTACTTTGGTACTGTGTTTTTTATAAATTTTTACAACAAAAAGCAAGACAAGTTGAAAGTAAAATCATGTGAGTGGATATCGAGAGTTATAGGCTTGTAAACCCCTCACCTGACTTAGCCATTCTTTTTTGGCCGTATATCTTCGTTCAAACAAGTGCAAATACAATGCTCAAGCTTCAGGAAAATATTTATGATGCCTTTCATTTGTAAGCGTTCATGTCAAGAATCCTTTTGTCTTTATATATAAATGAATCGTAAATTTGGATGTGTTATAAACACGTTGAACACCTGGACCTCCAAATGACACTAAGCAAATTTACCTGATGTTATCAAACAATTCATTGTCAATTGGTTGACAATGGTATATGAAGCATAAATAGATTTATAGTTATTTCTTAAAGGCAGTGTGACACGAAAATGATGAAGTTGGGCATCAGTCAAGGCAATAGCCACAATTTCAATGAAAATCCTCTGTAACAGTTGACCATTTTACATGGTTATTTCTGCTTTGCACTTAGTCATACATTAACATAAGCTCAATTTGCAAATCTTGCAATGTCTAATAACCTGTATGGCTAATGATATACTTTGTTTTGCAATTTTAATTTCAAGGACAGTCGTAACATTTGTATATCCTGAGGTTTTATTTTGAATGTTAAAACTTTGTTACTGAAAATCATCAGTATCAACTACCAAACCGTAAACTATCTGATGAGCAATGTATAGACGAATCCGGTAAGCGCTTGTTTCTAGTGACTGTAGACCGCCATTAGTGGGGTCCATCAGCCTAAAATCGTTTTTTTTTTTTTTTTTTCTTTTATTGTTCACATGAATTTCAAGCCCTCACATTTAGTGAAATTGAATAATTCAAGGTACAAATTTGTGTAAATCATCCATGGTAGAGGTAAGCAAGGAAATCGAGAGGTTTAAAGGTGACAGACCCCAGTTATGGCCGCCTGAAATCAGACCATCACTTGCTGTCCGGATTCGTGTATAATAGATGATTAATACAGTGGCAACAAAAGAAATGTCAGCACTGTGCACCACTCGACATTATTAGTTTTACATAAGCAAAAAGATGCTTCAGAAACATTCAAATTTTGAAGAGGTAGATCTTGAGAAAAGGTAAAAGGTATTGACATAATTCCATCGGATTTTCCTTCGAAAACATTGCCCCTTAACTGCCAAGTAAAGTCAAGTCTTTTTGCTGTCATTCCACACTAGCTTTAAGAATCTCTCAGTTTCAGTGGCGGAGCTGCCATATGGTAAGGGGGGCTGTCCCCCCCCCCCCCGACAGACCCAAATCGTCTGTCGGCGCCCTTTTTAGGTTTTTATAATACTCTACTCTTGCACCATTTTTGGTAATAGACATAATATAATAGCTTTGTTTTTAGTCCCAGATAACAAAATGCTCAAACAACCACCAGTTATTTACTATCTGCACTTTACTCTGATGAAAAGGGTCATCTTCTGTAATATAGGGATAGGTTTTGCCGAAACGTATCTTCATGCTTTATACGCACTATTGAATGTTATCGCTGTGCTAAGTTTGCTGCTTCCACACCAAGCGTGATAATAAGCTTACAAAATACACAGACTGACATTAAATTAACCCTCCAGGCCAATAACAGATGTTGCAAAGGGCCCAACAATAATTGTAGCGCAAATAGCCCTCTTGTTGTCGGGGATAATTGTCAACATAGACAACAAAAAATTTATAAAGAAAGCAAAATAGCTTCCACAACATTTTTCAAAAGCATTTGAAGAGAACATACAGGTTAAAAAATAGAGCTGTTATCATAGTGGTAATGGTTTAAGAGTTTTAAAGAGCAGTTTCCATTTTGCTTTTCTTCAAGTGACCATTCTCATGAAAAAGGGCTATTTATGACACTGCACGATAATCCCATGAAAATGTTTCATTCTGTACTTCCGTGGTCTCGAAAGCCAGAAAATTGCATCAAATAAGCTAAAGTTTAGGCTTCTTTTATTTATTATGAATTCGGTATCTAGAGAGCCAAGCAGACCTCTTGTCTTGGCTATTTCTTTAAATGTACTTAATTAATGGCTATTTGTGGTCACATGATGTAAATTATACTTCTTCTTATATATTAATTTGCATTAATATTTCTTACAGTTCACCCAGTATTTTCCCTATTTATATGCGGTAAGTAGGCTTTAGAAATGTCATTTCCAGCGATCTGAGAGGCATTGGGGCCAAATTTTTCTTGCGCCCCGCGCCAACTCATGGTGGCGGGGAGCTTTTCCCTCTAAAAGAATTTAGTCCCCCCTCCCGAATTTTCTTCCGCGGAGGCCCATGGATAGAAAATTTAAACATGTTTTAATGGACTGAAAACTTGCTGAGGAGGAATATCAAAGTAGTCTTCTACCAGGTGCGAAAAATTAAATGGACAGTGTGGACAGCCGTGGCTTCAATCGTGCTGAGGCTCAGGGTATTTACCTTCGAAGCGCCCCTGCAGACCATTTTGGCCCCCTCCGACCGAAATCCCTAGCTCCGCCACGGCTCAGTTTAGCAGTACCATACAAGTTTCAATGAGGGTAGTCTGGTAGAAATTGATTCGAACTCGCATTTGAGCTTTTCAACTTTTTAAAGCTGATTCATATAGTGTAAAGCTTAAACAAGACACTTTTTGTCTGCTAATACGGGAGAAGCAACAAAATTTGATCAAAATCCAACCGACATCCAGATGTCTCGTTACAGAGCAACTTTAAAAAATTCATGGTTAATATCCTATTTATTTACCCGTTTACAGTGCAGTGTATGTCCATTAAGACATCTTGTCAGGATGTCCATTTATCACCGAGCGTATTCAAAAGGTATTTACCCTGTTGGAATCAGCTCTGCACTCATATGGAAACTTTCTGAAATGTAATGTTTATGTCGCACAGTCGCATATTGCCTTTGACGATAAGAACATGTTTTGCAAATGTATATAACTTATGATTGGGCGAAAAAACGATCAACTTGGTGACCTCGGATATTTTTTGACAGTGAAAGTTGCATTTGCTTGAAATTCTTTCAAATCAATTACGATCGTATGAAGGTTGTAAGGAACATTTTAAATGGTGTCTGGAAAATTGGCAAAAGAGGCCATCAACGCTGCTGTCGACCGTAAGTCGACTCATATTATTTAAAAGTATTAGTTTTCAAATAAAAAATACCTGCCCAAATTGCCAGACATAAAACTCTCCGTTCCCTGAATTTACACTTATTCTATATTTTAGTCATTAAGTACAGAACTTTTATATTACCCCCCTCGTGTATACACAAAAAGGCAGTGAAGAGCGTGTCCTCCAGATGCGGGCATCACTAGTTGGAGCAAAGCGTAAGAAATGTTGTACCAAAAACGACAGATGCTAGAGATTGCATAGTACTATCATGTTTACTGCATACATAAAAAATACTAGGAATAATAATAAAAATAATGTTCAAAGGACTGTTGCCCCAGACAACAACGTAAAGGTCTATCACCCAACCACAAATTCAAAGGTGATTATACGGCATTGGTTCAAAGGCATATTCCAATGGCTTATGACTTGGGTTTCGTAAAAAGACAACAGTATTCACCACCATGTCCTCCGAACCCTGTTGCAATAGCTCCGAAAATATCCCAATTTAAATATTGGTTGCTTTTGTAGATAAAATACTTCCACTCTTCAACAAAGTCAACTTTTGTTTTTCTTCATAATTGATTATCCTGTTTGTCAATAAAATTTGATACTGTAGGTTGGTCTGAATATCTTTAACTGTAGATCTGGCATTACTAACCCTACACCATGTGTAGAATATATAACAACAATGTTTTTGAAATATTATGTGAAATATCAAATTAATGTGCCGCGATGACATCACAGATTTTGGGGCGATGCGCACTGTTTAACAAGAAATTTCCTAACTGGCTAACGATAGCCCTAATCCCTAACCTAATCCCTAATCCTAACAAAGAATACAATCGATACAATACAACGGCAACAGCCAATCAAAAAACACTTTGTTAAAGGGGAGGTTTAAGCCAAAATTTAATTTTCATATAAAGGAACCAAAATTACACAGTGTGGTGAAAGTTCCATTCAAATCTGACATTTAGTTCTCGAGATATCAGTAAATGAAGACAGTAGATTTGTGTTCCAAAGTGAGTTTGAGGGCAGCAGAGCTCATATCACTTCCTCACATTGACGAGGAATGCTTTGTTTCCATTGTTTTATCAGACTGTTTTGTTGACCTTGGAGTTAACTGGAATAGGACCTCCCTGTGGGGGTGCAAACTTTGTTAAGTTCTCATGCCACTTAGGCAATTACATTTTAATAATATAGAATTTTTGAGGAGAAAATCAACTCTAAATTTTAAAGAAAAACTAAAGACTGTGCACTAATGTGGGGATATGATGTCATATGTGCTTGCTTCAAGTTCACTTTTTTTTGAAAATGTGAAAACTTTCCGTGCCCATATCTTAAGAACTACACATCGAATTTCACTGCAAATTTCACCAAAATGCTTAGACTAAGTACCTCTCTGACATACCAAATCCTGTAATGACCTTAAACCCTTCTTTTAAACAGGGCACATCTACCCATATTTTCCATAATGCACGAAATCTTAAGAAAATTGATGGTCTTTCTAAAAAATATATATATCGAAAACTGTATGCAATTAAGAGGCAGTTTTCACCTGCCTAAAGAGAATTTTTTCTGCATATGTGAAGTAATGAATTATGTCGCCGGAAATCACTTTGAACATATTATCGATAAAACAAAACAAGACAAAACAAAACAAATTGTATAAATTTTTAACAACCACATATTAAACAGTGAATCGCTCAATGTTGTGTAGTTTCCAAACAATCCAAAGCTGTTTATTGACCACTTTCAATAAAAAACGAAACATTTTCTTTATAATTTCAAACAACTACATAATAACTATGTTTAAACATCGGACTTCTAAACATGCTTTAACAATGTAGCTCTCGCGTGTTTAAATGCTATTATTGTCAGTTGGATTTCATCGCATGTGTTAAGGTGCTGAGTTGTGTTCACAACACAAATGTAACATCGTCAGGGTTGTTGTGCATGGTCTGAAGGGAAACTTCTCAACCTTGGCGGGGATCGGAGCGATTTCTGGAAATTTCCGGTGAAATGAGGTTTCGCTATTCACCTTAAGAATAAAAGTTCCACGTTCCTTGTAAACCGCACCAGTTTTTATCTTCTGTTTTTTTTTTCTCCATCTTTTTTATTCTGATTTTTCACATTTTAAAAAAAAATCGCATGGTACGTAATTAATTTATATCTTATAATAACGTTCGGCTTAAATAGCTGTAAATTACCCACGCAATGACTACTATAGTACAATCCATGTAAAATAAAATCAACTGGTATACACCGTTTGATAGATAACCTCCAAAAAAGTATGAATTACATTATATATTAAGAAGTTGTCATAATTTGCATAATGATTTACAAATGTAACTGTTAAAATATGTTTCATGGACTATACCTAGGTAAGAGAAGAAACCTTAAGCTTTCATGGCTGTACATTCCACTTTCAGTTTTCATAATAATGCACACTTTTACTGTCCTTTCCATATATACACTGAATATACGTAGACCACATAGAATGTTTAATCATGCAGTGAGTGGAATGATTAATTTGGTACATAGTGTTTTCCTCTCATCACAAATATGAGTATAAAGCAGATGAACACACACAGAATATGAAAATACCATATTTACTCAAATAAGAATTTATTACAACTAAAAACATTTTTTAACAATTCAAAAGATATTGGCTGAGGAGATTTATATTCATACAAATACTGTTCTACTTGTAAAGCATATTTTAACTTATAAATGAACTTTTTTCCAGGGGATTTTACCTGATATATTTTCTTTTGGAAGATAAAGTATTTTGCATCGAATATCAAAACATTTTATGGGTGAGGGCTTATTTATGTCCAAACAAAAAATCTTGTTTTGTAAAACGTGGGTGCGTGTCTATTATGGGTTGCGTGTCTATTATGACTTTTCTTTTGTTTTTCCTAGTCTTATTCTCTATCTTCGTGTTTTCAGTTTATTATTTCTTTTTTTAGGGAGTGTCACTTCTCGACAAACCCTAAAGGGTTTCTAAGTGCACTTCCTTTCACACTCTTTGTTACTTAATTACTTTGTGGTACTTGTTTCAATCTTGTGTTGTGATAAACTAAAAATAAATAAATGAAATGAAATGAAAAACAGAATTGCTCCCCAATCGCAGCTTGCTCATGAAAAATTGTATTCCTACACCTACAAAAGAAATGGTCTAATGTTTCGTCATTTCACCACAAAATGTACACCTCAGATTTTCATTCCTATCTACCTTAAATAAATAATAATCTATTCTAAGAATCCTATGAATAAACCGAAAGTGAAAACACTGAATTTAACTCTTCCTAATTGACTTAGAAGGAGAAACACTATTGTTCATCAGTTAACTGAAATGAGTTTTGCCATTTTATAATTGCCTTTGGAGACAAACAATGCTGCTCAATAAAAATATTGTTTAAAAAACGGGAGGGGCATGGTCTTCGTTGAATTTTTAAAAGTAAATGAACTCCTTTGGGAATTTTGGGTTTCCACGTTGAAATTGTTTTTCCTAGAACTAGGGATAGCATAAATGATGCCAAAAATGTCAAAAATGAATATGATGAATGTGATACTCAAGACAGGAATTGGACCAGTACCGGTAGTCCAACTAAAACTGAAATTGTAAACATAAAATGGTTTACTACTCTTCAACTGTCCTGAAGGAAATACGTTGGTTTTGTCGTAATTTGCATCCTATGGAATTTGCATCCTATGACCATCAATTCGAATGCCCCTTTTTACATTACTGTTTTTAAGGCAAATACCTCAGCAAGTTAAATAAAGATGTATTAATTTAAGGGTCAACCTTGTCTTACGCCCCTGGCAATTGGAAAATTAGGTTTGTTTACTTTGAAAACCTTTTCAAAGTACACAAAAACTTAAAACCTGGAATAGTATAGTTTATCATATCCAAAATACAACAAAAATTTTTCCCTTCCTTTTAAATAATAAACCCTGTCTGATAAGAATCTATAAGTTTGTTAATAACACACTTTACTCTTACGGTCAGGGCTTTGGAACAAATTTTGTTACCTACGTTTAAAAGACTTGCTTTTAACAGGGGTAATGTCCTTATCAGCTTTTAACAAAAGGGTTATAATACTGCGAGGTTGTTCATTTCTATGGTTGTAGGCAACATTTGAAGAGTTCGTGATCACATGAGAAATATCCTCCTCCCAAATATGTAGAACTGGACTGTAAAACCGTCACTAGCACAGTTCTTATTGTCATGGAAAGAGAAAAGAGAAGCTTTACATTCACCAACGGCAAGTTCACCATCATACAAGATAGCATCATCCTCCGTTAAACGATTAGGACAGTCAAGATTGTGCAAATAATGAGGGAGAACAGCCTACACTGTTGTATAACTGGGTGTAAGAATCACTTAATTTGACTAAAATACCTGTATCACCAATTATACCAAGCCCTGATTCACTTTTAAGTTTGCGTATCACATTAAAAGATTTTTCTCGGCCTTTTTGTTAAGATCATTTGTAGTATCTGTTCCTGTCATCCAGTCTAGAATGGAGCCATACATGACAGACAAATGATGTAATTGGCAGAGGGCCTTGAGGTTGGTCAAGTGTTGTCCTTATAGCTTCTTCGGGAAGCAGTTTAAAGTTTGTTTTCGCCGAGAGGCCCTTTGTCAGGGGGTCGGGAGGACTTTAGAAAACAACAGGTTTTTCAGCTTTGGTCTTTTGCTCTTGTGACTATTAACTTGTGTCGATGTTTGCTGTTGCTAGAGTAGACTGTAAGGTTTAGCTAATGTAATCCTGCTATCTTTTAGCATTTTCCCGTGTAATAAAAGCTAGTAAGGAAAATGTTTAAATTTTGTTCCAAATTTATATGTTGAATTCACAAGTACGCATCGTCCCCCCAAAACACATAGATGACACCAGATTCATTGTGCTGAATTAACATTTTTAACTTTCTATGGGTTAGTTTATACGGGTCTGGCTGCTCTATTAACACGTTAACGCGTTATTGGTGATCGGAGGGGTCAAGGAGGTGTTATTGATATGAACACATGAATGCCTTACCTGACGTTCAAAACATTTGTACTTCAACGTGTTAATCGCTTTACCTTAGATGCGTTATAGTGCTTTTGTACATTAACAAACCTTTTACCTTCACTGTACAAAGATTAGCTGTTTGCACGTCTCAGTGTTGATAAAGTTTATTTTTTTGTATTTTTGTTTTACAGTAGCGTTGTGACAGTTGTTAATTTTAGGACATATTTGGGGGCTTTTCACTTGGAATTAGAAAGAAAAACAAAATAATCCAGACAATATCCTTCAAAATCTGTCGAAATACCTTCTTCCTTACTCATGGTATCTCACTTTAAAGGATGGTTTCTTTAAAAAAAATACCCCCACTTTTCAAGAAAGCCACAGAGTGGTATGAAAATGTATGTAATGTTGGCTGATTCCGTTTGATTTTCTTAATACTTGAATGTAATGTTTGTCCCTGAAATTTGATATACTGTCGAAATGTTTGAATGTCTTTCCCGGAAGATCTAGCATTACCCTACACCATATATAGCTGGGTGTAATAAAAACAAAAGTTGCTTGAAATTCCCTGCATCGACAAAAATAAGGCATTGTCAATTTGATGCGCCGCGATGACATCACAAACTTTCCATAACGCTCTTTAGTTGCATAAGTTTAAAATTAGTATCTTTTGAACACTGTATGTTATTGACATGTAGCGGTCACTTCCTGGAGGAAAAAACGTTTCTGTAAATTTTGAAGTTGATAAAGATTGTCTCAGAAAAATTCCTCAACACTTTCAATACAAAAATCGGTTTTTCATGAAGCGTTCTTGCCCAATTTTAAAGGCGTTAAAACCCAACTAAAATCTCAGGACTCTCGGTTATATATTGGAACGATTTACGCATTGGTCCTTAAAATTAGAAAAAATAGTGCAATTTAAGATATTGCGATGTGTTCTATAAAAACCAAGAAGGTTTTCATGTCCTATTACTTTGAAAATAATTCCAGATGCATGAATCCGATCACTAAGTGATGTGGGACTTAGTCGACCATTCGTGGGGTCGATCGTCTCATTTCTTCAAGTTCGTCTACCCGTACCATTAATATTTGTATTTAATTCAAAACCTGAGCTTAATCTGTTTATTATGGGATTTGCAGTTGTTAGCAGCTATCTGTGGTATTGATAATCAACATGATAACTAAATGACGAATGGACCCCAGCAAATTTCTCACCATTACTTCACTGCCGAATCTTAGTATAGTATGTAACTATATCCCATTTGTCATCAGTTAATGACAGTAGACTTAGAAGGGATTTGTTTGGGGTTGTCGGTTAGGGTTAAAATATGAATTTAGTCACCTTAAATATTAAACGGCCATATGAATATCAGCGTCGTAGCTAGAACTTGTGGCTCCGGGGGTAAGAAACGGGGATAATGTTATGAAAAATTACACAACTGAAAAAAGTTAAAATGGCTATTTTGATATCATGCTTATGGCAGGGATGGCGTCATGATTTACCCGAGGTGGGCTAGTGTTTCGACGTCCCCGTAAAGGCAATGATTCACATGGGCGTGACTAGCAGCATTTTAGGCGCGCAGCGGGCCGAAGTTTTTGGCGCTTTTAACACTGAAATAATTAAAAATCCGGGACTTGTTTTTAAAAAATGAAATTTTTTGGAAGAAATTTGGTTTTTCAAGTTTGTAAGGACAATTAAAAATATTGAACAGTCTGCCCTATACATAAAGAAAATCGAAACGTTACATGGGTTACTGAAATCGTTGTGGGCTTAGGCATTTTATTGTAGGCGTATGAGGAAGCCTCTCAGACGAATCTGGAATTTTACCTGAAAAATTTAACCTGAAAACTTTTTACCTTTTTTAGACAATGTTTAGAAAATGAAGAGCCTATATTGGAGAAACTTTGGAATTTAATGAAAGAGAACTCGGGTGAAATTAAAAAAATTATGTTTTGTCAATTTTTGTGCTTTTCAAGAGAAGTTAGCTTGGGATTTTTTTTCTTTACAAAGTGTCCAAGGAAATTGTAATATTTGCTGAAAATCTTTCGCCATTTTTCACAAATATTTATAATTCGGAAGCTAAGAATGGGAAACACTTAAATTTAATGACAGATTTGGGGGTTTCCATTGAAAAATCTAACCTTCTTAAGTGGCGTCATGTTGTTTGTTGGGTTACTGAATATCTCACGCAGATTTGGGAAATTTTCCGAAAAATTGTGGCTTCCTTTTAAGATATATTTGAAATTTTTAAGTTAGGCCTAAATATTGGAGGAAGATCGTGGTAGAAAATTTGGAAAATGGTTTTATCTGTAGAGGAGAATCGGAAAATTGAAGTCTTTATTGAAGATTAATCTGCCGGAGTTCATATGGGCAAAATCAAGGCTGAAGTTGTTTCAGGTCTCATATTTGTTGTGCGGTAAAACTGAAATCCTTTTATTTTTTTTTTCAGAATGTTTGAAAATCTGGAGCTTACATTGAATTTTTTTGAATTGTTTTAAGGAGGAGCTTTCTTCATGAACTTCTTATCGCAACAAAATCAAGGAAATTGTTAAGGGGAAGGCTGAATTTTTTCTCTTTTGTCGTATGGATGAAGTCGTATGGATGAAGATCTTCTCCCGGACGGAGGGCAGCCTACTCCATGGGGGCATTCCCTTCCACCCATGGCTCCTGTCAAATGAAAGGTCCAACATTGCGTTTAGGGATCTCGACTTGGCGCCCCCTAGAGTGGAGCCCGAGGTAGCCCCCCCCCCCCCATTTAGCTAGGCCACTGATTAAAATGTATTAATCTGTTTCCACATGTTGTGAAAACAGAAAAGTTTTTTTTTTTTTATCTATTTTTACTATGGCGTAAATCGTTGCTGTTATCTCCATGTTTTTAACTGCATCTTTGAGAAGGAGAAATACAAGACAAATTTTCTTGTAAAGAAATTTTCGTTATGCTTTGGCTTATTTTTCACATGTGGGACAACTGTAAACCACTTGGCGTTAAAGATCAGCGTAAATGTATAACTTTTGCCCAAATCTCGTACAAGCACGTAAGGCTATACGGTCCACGTCATGTCCACTTTATTTACCAACCGTTCATCACTTGTATTCATTAAGATCGAAAATGAACAATGCTAGGGTTGCAAAGCTTAACAAACGTTTTTAAGTGGGCCAGAGGCGTTGTGCAAAAATATATTTTGTTGGGGCCTGTGAAAAGTCATGATTTCCCAAAGTACTGGTTAAGCTGATCGTCACCATCAGTTTGGGTGAAGTGTTAAGGAAATTTTGAGACAATTGCGAACCCTCAGCATGGACGTCACCGGGAGGGGGGCGAACAACCCCCTTTGAAGTTTTTTTTTTTTTTAACAGAAACGTTTAAAGGGTTTACGAAAATTGAAAAAAGGATTTCTTCTGCCATTTCAAAGGATAAATTTCTTTGAAGATGTTGAATGCCTTATCTCCCTGCAATTACAGATCGTGTCCACCAAATTACTACCTCACCCCTTCCTTTTTGTAAAGCGCCGTCCTCTAGCAAGTCCTATTAGCTATATGTCGCTAGCTACATCTTTTCATAGTATTACACTGATATATCTAGTAGAACTTTTCATGAAATACCTTTAAATTATGTCGTTATAATGGATCAATCATTTTTATTGAAATTTTGTTCATTTGTTGAATAAACTGCTTCATGTCAGTATAGGATCATTATACCTTAATATTAAAACGAAAGTGCAACTGCGGGGTATTTCAAATCGGCTTTAAATTTCAAAGAAAAAATAATTCCCCAAGGATGATGTAATTGTTGCAGTAGTCGACTGTTCTCAGCTACACACAGGAAAACCTGTAAAGTAGGATGCTCTGTTTATATTTCCACCCCTAGCTCACTGAATGCATACCGTATGCTTGTCTGTGTTAAATCCACCGTTGACTCAACGGTGCAATATGTCAGTTATGTTGCTAATTTGGAGTCGAGTCGGCTTATGAGACAATAATAGTTAGACAGATGTGGTTTATTCCTATTTTACCCCCGAAAATGTGTGAAAAACTTCATCTTTATCACTGTTTTTACGTTTGTTGAACCAATCAGAATGCAAGTTTGTCACAAACGGACGGTAGAGGAGGTAGAATTTACTTTTTTAATGGAAAAAAATGAAACTTTTTTCTCGGTCTTTACTCTTGAAGGAGAAAGGGCGAAAGTAAAAAAGAAAGTTTATTGGTAAAATCACAATGTCCACAAATTACTTTGTTGTGCTATATGCCTAGAGCCTGATATCTTAAGTAGTTAAATACAGGCTGTTCAGATTTGAATGTTTCTTCAATTTCTTTGCATTGCACAGTTCAATTTGCTTAAAATTTTTCTATGATTTGTTATTTGAGGTTCGCTATTTTACCTCCTTAATCTCGAATATTTCATTATGTTCAACGATTTTAAAGGATTTTTGTTCTCGTTATCATTTGCCTCTTTGCTACCATTCCAGTTGGTTCCCTAAACCCATCACTGGATCCCACGATAGCATCCAACTTTAAAAGAAAAACGTTCTGGTGTCATTGTCATTTTAAGATTGAAAGCTTTCTCCAAGTTGATCCCCATCCATGGGTTCACATTTTGCTCTGAACCTTCATGAAATAATAATTTTGGCATTACCAAACTATAGAAATATATAAGATAATATCACCGCATTATAGGCATTTGAAATGTCTAACTCCACGGAGCTTCCGGAGTTTCGCCCCTGGCCCCACCAGGGGGGCCATCAAGCGGGCGCCTGGACCCGACGCCGTAATGGTCGCCTGTCGCGCGAGCGTTGCGATAACTTCCTCCTTTTGCCCAAAATATAACCCCCTTTAAAAATGTCTGATGACGCCCATGCTCAGGCAACTGAAAATGTGATTCCAGAGTCTTGTGAGTTGAATCCAAGCCGTCGGTTTTTTTTTTTTAAGCTTTCGTTTGCACATAAAAATTTCATTCAAATGAAAGGGGGGGGGGGGGGGTTAGTCAAATTGCAGAATGACCAGAAAATTACCAGGTCTATCAGGTTAAAGGTGCAACTACCATGAGACGAAATTATTGTTTAAGGTTAGTTAATCTTTAGGAAGATATGCAAGGTTGTGCCATAAATCAACACTAAGATCGTACCTTTCTTTCCGAAAAACGTATCGAAAATTGTAAGTGGTGTTTGGTGTTTGCTTATACTAGCACAACTGCGTATAAGCAACAGGTGCATGCATATGGCCAATCGAAATCTCGAATCAATCACACCTTTATGAAGACATTGTTTAAATGGTGCGGTTAATCTTTATTGTCTTAGTTTTCAATATCATGACAAGATCACATTTGTGAAGCAATTGTTTCCCAGTAAGCAAATATAGACACTTGTCTTTTAATTTGTTGGGCTTGTTACAATAACCCCAGAATTGCAACACCTAGATGGTTGGGAGATGGCGCTCTTTCAAAGCAAAGCATACCTTTAACCTTGATAAGCTGGATATAGAACAACGGCAGCTGCAGTACTTTGTGAGGAACAGTGCAATTGCCAACTTTTATTCAAATGATGGCGCTTGTCAATAATCAGAATGAAACTTCAATAATACACAAGCTTACCCAAAATTAAATTTAATATGCTGCCAATCAAAGGGCTTAGCCAATTGAGAGAGTCTGTGGAATACTACAAAAACTGCTGTTTGGAGTGAGAGGATTAACCTTTTAATGATAATAATGTCACTGTGAATATTCATGAGCACTAGCTAAAGACATCTATGGACATTTGCTAGGTTCATGTCATCATTAGCCTAATGTTTAAAGAATAGCACGTTGTCCTTTACAATAACTATCAATTGGCGCGGAACGTACAGAAAATTGTTAAGAAAATCTAACCCCTCAAACAGCCGAAAATGGCATTTCCCAGACTTGTAACTAGAAGTGGAGCAGTCGTTATTGTGAGCTTTCCTTGGAATGAAAGTTTCACTTCAATAGAAAAACCTAACTTGCTAAGTGATCAGAAAATTACTAGATAAACGGTACTGCTGCAATTAGATGTTGTGGTCTTGTCTCTTTTCAGGGGAATTGCAATATCCACCAAATAGATGAAATTTTCTACGTGACTGCCGGAACTCCAGACTAAAAATAATTTTACTCCAACGTATTTGAAAACATGTCACGTTACAAGGCAGCTTCAAGTGAATTTTCAGTCAGACTTAGGGAGACATAAACATAGGGCAAACAAACATTAGGCAAACATAGTCACGCTACTGTTTATTAATACGTGTAGCTCAAAACGGCCTGGCCGATTTTCATTACCGTTGTTAGAATTCGGTTGCCACGGCGGGCCAGATGGCACACAATTGGGCACTCGTCCCTTTTTGCAAGAAAAAATCGGAATTAGTTTCCTTGAAGAATATGGTCTTCTAGTAAGCTGGTAAATCAAGAAGATAGTCGGAGTGACTGAAGTTATCATGCCCACGTCTTTTACTGTGGGCATGTAAATGAAGGCTGCCCGACGAAATTGGATTTTCTCAGCAACAGGGTGAGGGAATCTCCCCCGACGGGGGCATGACCTTGCCCGCACGGTTTGAAGATGGGATGAGGGATAGAAGAGCTAGTAAGAAGTAATTAAAACCCACAAATATGCATGAAAATAGGGTTACAAAAGAAAGAAATTAATTCATAAAGAAATAAAAAAAAAAAACAGTTTATTGTCATCCCCCAGTAACTTCAGTCCTTTACGTTTTCCATTTTAGGTCTCCCGCAAAAATGCCATCGTTCCCCGACGACTGATGAGATAGGACAAGGTGCATGAAATGAGGTATAACAGAGCAAAAGAGGAGAGATTGAAAATCGATTTAAATATGCATTAAAATATCATTACAAAACAAAAAATGTGTTCAAGATCACCCATCTAGTAACTTCAGTTCTTTTCGGTTCTTTTAATTAATTCTTTTTTATTATTTTCAGGCCTCTCCGACGAAACCGCCGACCTCCCCCCACGGGGGGGGGGGGGGGCAGTGTTCCCGACGGGGGCCACCCTCCACCCTGCTGGCCCCCGCTGGCCGAAGCGTTTGTGAAAATGCAGGGTTGGGGTGTATGACGCAATCCAAAACGATTCACTAAGTGGCGTATTTAAAGTTCGTAGATACAGCATGACGTACCTACGTACTCGGTCAGCCGTTCATAGCAGGGAGTTGAAACATCTGTTGCAACTCCTTGTTCATAGATAGCTTACAGGGGGTACTACAGTACGTGAGGGAATAACATTTACACGAAAGATGGTTGATGAGGTGATTTGGGTGATGAAGCATTGAAGTGATTTCAAGTTTAGAAATGTCAACTTTTTATTGATTATTTTTTATTTTTGTCAGGGTGTAGGGCAAGAGGAAGAAGTGACCCCATATTTCTTAGCATGGTGACTCACATGCACGATTGGCGAACTTTTTTGTATGCCTAGTGAACCATTAAATAACTCATTACATGTGTAAGAATATTCATTATTGGGTGATATATTCTACTTTCGATCGATTGTAACGGATGGAGAAGGTACCTATGAATGTTAGGGGTGACACTTTACTCTTCACAACTTTTTCTGTCTTTGATCCAAAATGGTGATATAAGGTAGTGGTAAAAGTTTGAAGTGACCTTACTTTTAGAAGTTCTATTAAATGTGCGTATGATGTTAGCATGACATCCACTTTTTTGTCACATGTAGCATACGGGGCCTTTCTCATATTACTTACCTATACAAGCTAATTAATGATGCCGAAAAAGCAACAGAAACGTCTACACAGAGTTTCACGATAGTGTGTCCTTTACGCGGTCTAGATCAGTAAGGACTAAGAGCCTTCGTTATGTTTTTTAAAACCTTTATGAGCCCGAGTAAGTTGCATTCGATTATCAGTTCAAGCTTAACAGCCTGGAAGAGGTTGCAAAAGTAAGATGTGTTCTTGTTGGACGATGCCTGTATCGGAAAGTCACAGTCGTTGCAGACAGGTATTCTTTGAGAGTTGTTTCTTTTTCGTGATTTTACTGGGTGAAATGGTTTGTCATTCCTCATTTTTGGAAAGAAGGACATCTCCAAATTCCCCTCCCTATAAACTTTTCAAATTAATGAAAACAAAAGCTGTAATGAATTATGCCCTAGATAAGAGTTTGAAATATAGAATGCTCACTTCACGACTTCATTCATTGAAATCGTACAGTTTTGTTGTGACATAATTCAAGGTTGTACCGTAGCCCAACTATGACCGAATGCGGGGTAAACAGTGGTGGTGCCAGAATGTAAAACGTTGAGGGGCACACTAAGGGCTAAGGATAATGTTGAGGGAAAAATTTCGGTCGCAGCACGAAAAGAGCCCATAGCGTCCGTTTCTGGGGGCTGGGGTCCAGGGGGAAACCCCTGAGGCTTTGAGGTTTTGGCATATCTCTGAAAGAAAAATCAAGTCTCTGGAGAGGTTTTTAATTTATTTTTTTCTATTAACCTAACTCCCAGTTGACCTAAGTTGGGGGACGGGAGGAATAAAGTAAACTCTGGGGGAAATTCCCCGTCTTTCCCCCTCCCCGTAGGGTCGCTGCTGGTAAAAAGGCTTGGGAAGTGACATTTCCAGCAATCTGGGTGGTATTTTATGCTACAATTTTCTCTCGTCAGCCGCTGGGTTGGCCCGGAACACTAGTAGCATACTCCCTAACTCTACCGAAGGGTTGCGGATTTCACGATGTAAAGTGAACCTGAATCGGGGTCACCACAAAACTTTTTTGAACGAAGATTTGAAAATTAACAGTTTATCATATTGAAGAAATTTTTGAATTTTATGAATAAATTTGCTTTTTGGGGAAGGTTTCAATGAAACTTTTGGGCTTTTTGTTCAATGATATGCCTGTCAAGAGCAATTGTCGGAGTGATTAAGAGCGTTAAATTGGGTGTTTTATTGTACGGAGTATCCATCGAAATGAAAAAAGTTTATCTTTTTTGACAAATATTACAGAATCTGAAGTTTATTTTGGTGGAACTGTAATTTTATGACAGATTTGGGGGGGGGGGGTTATGGAAGAATCTGACCCTCTTATGAGAAAATTCAAGACTGGGGGGGGGGATGATTTGTAGTTTTGTTGGGGTTTCTGAATTAAATCATTGAAACATGAAGACATGGCGACCCCATGGAGACAGAATAGTCTATTTTTTTCTGAAAAATGAAATCCTGCCCAAAAAACTTATTAGAAGTGCACAGAAATTTTTGAAAAAATTGAAACCCCAGACAGCCGGAACTGGCATTTACCAGGCTCGTAACCAGAAACACAGTAGTCTTTATTTCAGCTTTTTCCGCTTTAAAATTTTCACTTCATATTTTCCTCAAACGAAGAATAAGTTGCAAACATGAATTGTTCTGCTGAGTAATCTGTTCGACCATAACACTATCAAAGGGGAGCGCCACCATAACTTGGCGCGGAGAGTAGGGAAAATTTTGAAAAAATCTTACCCGCAGACAGCTGGAAATGGCATTTTCCAGACTTGAAAATAGAAATGAAGAAGTCGTTATTTAAAAAATTTTCACTTCAATAAAAAAACCCAACTTGCTATGTGATCAGAAAATGACCAGATATACCGCTACAATTAAATGAAATGGTCTTGTCTTTTTCTCGGGGGAAAATCAGTAACCGAATTAAAAACATACCATTTTTTTACTCTTTTGAGACTCCTCGTTGTATTCAATTGCAAGGTCCACTAAATTTATGTTATTTTCTATGTGACTATCGGAACTCCCGACAAAATTCTGTTACGGCTTGGTCGCAATTCAAACCAATAACAGCGAAAGACCACAGAAGAGCGAGATTAAAATCAACAACTTAATTATTATTCACCTCTTACTTCCTTAAATTTACAACAATTAATCTTAAGTCTACTCACAATCTTTTACAGCTTAAGGTATCACTCTTTGTCCAAGGGGTAGTGTTGTTAGCGTCGATTGTACAGCAGCACAGCGTAGGACTCGGTTCCGCGAAGGCAGGATGAAGACTATAGTGATCGGTAAATGGCGACACAATTACAACGTTAAGCGGCAAAGCAGGCGTCTGGTCTCTGTATTATCTGTGTATCTTCTGTTCTCTTCTCTATCTTGTCACAGTTCTGGCATGACGTTTTATACGCCTGGTAGTTCTTCCAGAAAAGTCTGAAACTTACTCTTATGGAAACGTCTCGTTTGATCTCGTACAAAACAAACAGCGAACGTTCTGGGCTCAGTAACCCATAACCACAAGTTGGCTATTAGTAGGCCATTACATCATACAGTAGTTTCCAGTAGGTGATCGTACATTCTCGTAACTGTGCGAATGTTCTCTGGGGTTACCCGTTGAATATGCTCGAGAGACAACACCGATGCTAGCACTTTCTAGAACTTTTCACTCGCTCGTCCGAGGATTCAATCTGGTTGATGTCGTCTCGTAACAATGTCACGAAACAACAAGGTGGCTTCAAATGAATTTTCAGTCATACTAATCAGTAGACATTCTCGCACTTCTGTTCATCATGATCTATAACTGGGAACGGCCTGACCGATTGTCATTGCCGTTGTTCGATTCGGCTGTCGGGGCAGGACAGATGGCAAACCATTTGGGCACTGCATGCACCTGAACAACTTCTAGTCCGTTTTGTAAGGAAAACTAGTAAAGCAAAATCAAGAAGATCGTCCTGGGACTAGAGTTTATCGGGCTTACATCTTTTATCGTAGGCCTATAGATGATGGCTCCCCGAGGAAACTGGATCTTCTCAACGAAAGGGGAAGGGCGGCCTTCCCCGACGGCGGCGTGGCCCCTGGTCCCCCTGGTGCCACCCTTGGTTACGTCTGCACGTGAAATTTCCAGGTCCTTAACACAAGTCTTGGTAATAGGGGACCTTGTACGCACGGTTTACATGGTTCAAGGTACAGGTAATGAGTTTTAACAAAGCTATGAACTATGGGCTATGAGAAGTAATTGAAAATTGATTCCTACATGTATTAAAATAGTGTTATATAAAAGGAGAAATATGTTCAAGGTCATCCACCCAGTAATTTCAGTCCTCGAGGATTTTTCTTTATAATTTTTTAAATTTGTTTATTCTTCCCCGACGAAACCACCGACCTTCCCCGACGGGGGGGGGGGGGGGTAGTGTTCCCCGACGGGGGGCATGCCCCCCCCCCCCCCCTGGCGCCACCCCTGCCAACTGTCCACCCTGAACTCCCGTTTGAACTCATTTTTAGAAGTTTGATTTCCAGTAAATAAAAAATTCAGTTTTTTTCACACCACAAAAAAATTAAAGTCTTTATTTCCTGTATTTTTTTCTTCTCTTTTTTTTTCAAATTTTGAAGTTAGTCCGTTAGATGGAGTGTTACATTTTGAAGGCCAATAAGGCCATAATGAAATAATGCTAACTAAGTTAGGGTAGTGTATACGTTTCCATCCAGAAGTAATGTGTGATGTAAGTTTCCTTTAATAGTTAATGGTCAAAAGTTGAGAGAAGGTAAGGGATATTCCCTTCAAACTACCAAATCGCCTTTCTTTTGTTCCCTGAGACAATTGTTTTGATTGTCGGCAATTAGGAATAGCTTGTAGGTGAAGGTTGTTGGAAAGTCACTGCTCATTGCCTGTAAACTTGTATCTGGTGAGAAAGTCGACCTTCTCTTTAATAGCTTGACAGCTGAAGTAAAATAGCTTTAACGTATGTATGTTTTCCTTTCGTCACTCCTCGCCAGAGAGTAAAGTGGACATTGGAGTTTTGTCATAACATACTTAAATAAATGGGGTGGGGACCACCTTGTTTTTGCACGGACACTCTCAAGAGTGGGCGTCGGTTGATGGAAGTTTTATTGTGTACTTTACAATAAAGTTCATCAAGAGGGTTATAAGAGGAATGTTCCCCTAAAATGACGTATTGGATTTATTTCAGTAAATGATACGTTTTCAAAATGAACACAGTAAAAGGGTGAGTCCCTTCACTTTTTGAATATAAAAAGCTAATAATGCGCTCGCCTTAAGATACTTACGGAAGGGTTGATATATATAGTTCGATCCTTTTAAAAGGGCTTTTATTTGAACCTACTACCCTTCGTTTCGATACAGCGGGGGTATTATGTGATAGAGTTTTCTTAACTGGTCTTTGGGCTAAAAATGGCCGTAATTCATCCCTGCATGGAAGCCTCCAAATTCCATCTAAACCCACCTTAAAGTTGCTTTAATATTTTTGCCTTTTCAAGGAATTCAAATTGGTGACATATTTTAGACATTTACATAATTAGTCTTGAAGGATTACCAATGATAATTTCATCATTGACTTTTATCATTCAATGCAACACTCTTTAGTTGAACCCTCCCCGTGCCTTGCATGGTTACCTGTTTGGATTGTAACATTTCTATGTAGGCTTTTATGTAAGACCTTTCTAACATAATTATCCTAAAATATGTCACCTCATTTAAATGCTATGTAGCACTACTTCTATCAAATTGCCCACAAGATAGTAAGTTAGTTCGTTAGTTAGCTAGATGGAGTTTTACAGCCCAGTTCCAACCAATAGGTTCAAGTCGAGGCGGCCACGGTTTTTTTCCAGTTGTGGCTCACTGGTTTGTTTTCCCTGCTCCGCCATTGTGTATGCTGAGCACCAAGGGCGGATATATGGAAATTTGTTTGGGGGGGGGGGGCAAAGTCAACTAGTGAAAAGACGTCTCACGTAGTATCAGGAGATGTCGTGCAAAATTTGGGGGGGGGGGGAAGGGGCATGAGAAGTGGTGACTGACCATCCGAAAGGCTATCTAAGCGGAGCGCCACCATCAGTTGGCGCGGAGCGCAGAGAATATTTCGAAAAATCGCAACGTCTCAGATAGCCGGAAACTGCATTTGCCAGACTTGTAAGTAGAATTTAAGCAGTCGTTATTTTGAGCTTTTCTTTGCAGTAAAATCTTCATTTTAATAAAAAGAAAATGATCAAATTGCAAAATGAATTACCAGATAAAATGTACTGGATCCTTTACAGGACGATGTAACATTTTATCATTTTCTTTGTCGCAAAGTAGGATCGTCATAAAAAAAATGGACCAGAACCAATTTTTGTTTAATATGTTTAAGACGAACATATTCTAAGCGCTCTGGTGAAGTTTTCATTCATTTCCCATGTTCGGTTCTCAAGATATTAACAATTGAGTTTACATATTTTCTACAAAAAGAGACTTGAACCAAGCAGGTGGGATGTCATGTATTCGTATAATGGTACAATGTTTTGTTGTGTTTTGCATTTTATTTATTTTTGATCCTGCTGTCGGTTTGACCCTTGAATTGATTAAGGATGCTGTCTTGCCCCTAAGGCTCATTAAGTTTTTGAACTTTCATTGCTCGGGATGCACTAATTGTGGTAACAACATATCACAGTTGTAAGTTGTATAAATATGGTCTTAAATTTTCGAGAAAAACAACTAAACGTTGTCCATCAATGTGAACACATGACATCACGCCTACTTGTTGCAAGTTCACTCTCTGTAGAAAATATGTCAACTTCAATTCTAATATCTGGATAACCAAACATGAAAAATGAGTAAAAATTTCACCAGTAAGTTATGCCTAGAATATGTTCCTCTTCAAAATATTTGAATCTGGACATTTTTGTTTAAAGGAGCTGCACACCCTCCTAAAAATAAATTGAAATCATGACTTTTCGAATTATATTAATTCATATGACCAGTGGTCAAATAAGCCTGTAAACCTGAACGGCCCGCACAGAAGCGTTGATAGCGCTACCAGCACCAACAACAGTACTGATTCAGTACTGGTAGCGCTATCAACGCTCCTGTGCGTCGGGTACTGGGCTAAAGATTTAATACAATTACGAACTTCATCCTTGACAGTTATACGAATTCGTTTATACTTTATAAATAATACATGACATTTGTATGAGATAGAAGGGTGGGACAGTTTGCCTAGATTAAGAAAGGGCTACGTTTTATTCCTGTCATATCGAATAACGTTATTTTTGGAAAACTGAAGGCCATGCTTTGGAAAAGATTTGGGGACAAGTGTTAATGCTGAGCACCAAGCACAATGGCAGAAGGTTCCATTTTTAAAGTCTTCGGTACGACCCGGCTTGGACTCGAACTCCGGACCTCCCGACTGCAAATTGCCTAAGAGGATTGCCAGATACTCATGTGTTTTAGAGTCATTGCTATTAGAACACAAATATTTTTCAAAGCGTTTCTTCTGAACCCGCAATGTACTGATTTATCAATACAAAACAAACTGCGTTAAAACGGAGGGGAAAGGGCTCTTGACTGGTTTCACCGGTAAATCAGATCAATCCACCGGGTTGAAAAGGGGTAAATATAAAGTAAGAAGACAGGGAGAAACGGGGTGAAAGAAAAAAAACAGGAAAGCGAAGGGAAAAGATATTTTTTTAGCTTCAGACACAAATACTTTTTACTTCTCCATCGGGCTTATAGCTGTCATTGAGTCTTCTTGACCGTATGCATGTCTATTTGTCAACTTTTAATATGCCTTTGTGGGAACTTTCCTAAGATACTTGCCCGGTGGGCTATACGACATTTAGCAGACTAAGTGTACTTAACCGAGTAACTTCTTACTTGTCCCAGACTGTGGGGCGTAGGATTTGTCGAAGCCTGCTTCAGATAAGAGAGAGCTGAGAAGTTTTGACCCTTTTCTTAAACCCGTGGAAGTTTTAAGTGTAATTTCGCATAAATCTCAGTCAGATTAAAGCGAAGAAAAGTTCTTCACAGTTGTTTTCAGCATTTCATATCGTTTTCTTCTGTAACAAAACATAGTTTAATACCGTATGTATGGCACTGATATCGTTCTTTAGAGAATCAGTGGTTATAGTCTCTCACTTTTCAAAACGAAAGATACTAAGCTAATTTTTGCAGGACTTGAATTTCGGACAAGGACGGGGAAAAATCGGCCAGCCTTTTCTGAGTCTTAAAAAAAGGTATAAAAAAGAAGGTCAATTACACTGAAACTTCTTACGAGTGCTCAAATCCTTTTAAAAATGTCTGAGCGAAACATGATCGCTTCATGAAAAATCAAAACGATTGAAAAAATCGCGACTCAATCGGGCAGCTTATAAAACAACACTGAACGGCGGGTGGGGATCAGTTAGGTACCAAATATTTAATTTTCTTTTGTGATACAATGATGTATGCACTGAAGGTGGTGGGGCTCGTAGATCAGACACATGAAAGGGGCGCGTGACGAAAGGTTAGGGGCGCATTACGTAGGGTTAGGGCAATTGATTCTCTTTGACCCTTTCACTTTCATATCTAGCATTTACCATTAATTATTTAAAAAAAAAGTTTAAATACATAACCCGAGAGAAGAGAACAACAAAGAGAAGCGAAGACATTCCAAATCTAGCTTTATCGGTTTACTTTCAATTATATTATTGTCGTTACAAGAAAAATTTAAGTGTGAAAAGAAATTTCGAGGGCCGGGAAGCGTCATTACAGCGGGGTGAGCATGGCTTATAATATTTGCTGGAATCTAATTACATGTCTTTTACATTGTCTATTTTCATAAAAATGCCAACCATACTTATTCGCATTAACTTTTAGCAATATGGCATTACCTTAAAGCAATATAGGCCTACTGTCCAATGGTTTTTCTACACTCCCATTGATTTCTATATGCACGTAGGTCACATGTAACATCTGGGTATTCGAAATTCTCCCTATGAGAGTCCTGGCAATTTGAACGGTATAGCCTATGACTGTTACTACTGGGCTGGTTATTGTCAACGCTGAGGCAGGGTCAATCCGACTTAACAACTTAAAATCGGAAAGCTCATGTTCTCGTCTTCACTCTCTCTCCCTCAGTTTCCAAAAATTCTTTCATATACCCGTACAGATATCGCACCTGTAGTTCTTGTATAGAATTAATCCTCACCTTTACCACATTATTGTTGCAAAAACGCAAACTCACTTTTTTCAAAGCCGAGGATCGAAACAGGCACAACTGGTTCGGCAGAATGAAATATCGTCTTACAAGCCTTCAATTTTTTTAGAGAATGCCACTGGTCGTTTATCTGTCACATTCTCAGCATTGAGTACCTATAACTTTTCAAAAATATCTTGGGGAAGAAGAAATTTAGTGCTATCATTACCAGAGTTGCAACGAGTCATGACTCGAGTCACAAACCTTCAAAAGGGAAATGACTCAAGGAATTGTGTTGTAACTTTGCCGTATAGAAATAGTGCAATGACTCGATTTACTGCTTCTGCTCGAGTCGCGTTAGTAAGTAGTAAATGCTCGACGCGAAGGCAAAATTGAGTGACTCGTTACAACTCTGATCATAACCTCATTTAAAAAAAAAAAAAAAAAAAAAAAAACACTGCTAATTCAATATCTCATCGGAAGCAAACGTTCACACAAGTTCACACTTATATACAACTACAAATAAAAAATGTACTTATATTAACTAATGCATATTCAGCCTCATACATTATGCATGTTCATATACATATATACATACATATCCATACATTACTTTCAGGTAGGCTTATATGAAGTATATACCGAGTCGGAAATTGCATGCCTCAGCGGTCCTACTAAACCACGCGCTGACACGCCTGGCTATGCCTAGTATACCAAGGCATGCGCTGACACGCGCAGCAGATAATAAACCTCACGCGACACGATATAGAGGGCGCTTCTTTCTTTTGCTAATCAGAGCCATATATTTAGAGAGTTTGGCCAACTAGCGAATTGTGACGTCATACGTAAACACTGGGCGCCATTTTAGGTCCTAGAAAGCGGGTTACCGATTCCGCGAAATATGTATGTAGAGCGTAGCGTTCGCGTTCACGAAGTCGACGAAGAACGCACATACTATTAACTGGTTTCATGTTATCTAATTTGGACATAATTACTACTAGTAGTACACAACGAACTATAAAGTGGTACGAAAAGCCTCTGTGTCCTGGTCGTATGAAGGAAAAGAACCATTCAGATGAACACGTAAGTGTTGGCAACTAACATGCTACTGAATATGAGTTGATTTGCCTCTAAGTCTAAGTTCGTTACTCGTTAGGCCTAACTGTGGCATAGGCCTAGTGTAAGTGTAAGTGAGGTGGCCTAACGTTAATTCCGGCAATAAGCATTACCGGACCCATAACCATAACCCATTGACTAAACAGGTTCACTTGTGATGCTAGGTTTGTTTATAATGACTATTCCCCCATAGTATTGTGACTGAAATGTTAAATGACCTAGGGTGGGATAGTCTCAAAAACAGGCATACTGCCAGCAGGCTAGCAATTTTTCACAAAGCCAGATTGGGCCTCCTAGCCTTGCCAATCAACAACCGGTCCGGCGGCCCTCCAGACATCACCATTCTAATAGCTTTGCAAATATATCAACCAATAAGGACTGCTACAAATACAGTTTCTTTCCTCAGACCGTCAGAGACTGGAACCTACTCCCCCAGAACAGTACAGATCTCAAGGACCCCAAGCAGTTCAAGAGCGCAGCCTTGAGGATCCTCAGACGGGACGACTAAGTACATGCGCACACTCAACCCTGCACGTTTGACTCCACCAGGAGTGTTGTGCAGTATTTTTCCAGATCCAGATCCAGACTTGAATTGGAATCGTTGAAAGATTTTTTCCAATGTAAGGTCTAGCCTATCCAAGCAGATTGTCAGACTCAAAGTTCGGCCCAGTAGTAACCAAAATCATGACATTGGCAGAATCTTGACTGCCACATGGACACCAGTCTTCATTTTGAACTTGGAAGCTATCCCAGCCTAGGTTTCTCCTAGAAGCCAAGCCTTCATTATAACAGTTTATGATGGATCACAGAGCTTAATTAGCAAGGAATTTTAAATCCTGACCCTGGACTTTGCCAAAATTTACTTTTGTATTTTGCATGGTAGCCTAGTTTTATAGGCCTTCATCAGTTACAACTTACAGTTAACAGGTATAGTCATAGTCTGAGATATGGGGTGCATTTCATGTCCCTTACAGGCTCAGTTCTCTCACCCCAAACAGTGTACCAAATTACCAATTCTCCTAAACTTCTTCCTGAAGCCCCTCCCACAATTGTCTGAAATTCATCCTCATCCAGATACAATATCAGTTTATTGCTTCAAGGTGAGTATAGAAAAACTCAATTGATATAATCAAAACACTCTCAGTAGGCCTACCGTTCATGCTGTGTAATGTAAGCTTTGGTACTCTGCATTGTTTGAATTAGCTGTCAAACAAAGAGTTGAGCCAGTTAATAATTTCAGTACCCCTGTACCAAAATTCATGTAGTTTGGGGTGAAAGTTTGGGCCCTTTAAGGGCCATGCCAAAGAGTAGAAAACCTACCAAGAAAGGTCAACTCATACCTGAGATATCAAAAGATTCTTTTGCATAAAATTCACCTTGGTATAAATTGTGCTAATTTTTTATCTTTAAGGGGATGGCTAAAGTAACATTGGTCTGTATAATTTGTCACTTTACAAATTGGCAGAATTTTTGTATCCTGCATGTTCCGTGGGTCCAATTGTACATTCTGTGTAAACAGGCTTCCAAAGTAAGACGGATGTGTCAGCTTTTACAGTTTTAGTTTCAAACAATAAACGAAACGAAACGTGACAAAAAAGCAATGTGTATGCAGCCCTCAGTCATACTTCAGATAACTGCATTGTAGTGTACTTTTCACAGAGTGGGGTACTTCAGTATGTTGAGTAAACTGCTTGTTGAGTGGCATTTGATGCAAAGCTACTAGGGCCAAAATGAGAATTACATTAGGCTTAGCAAATTAACTCACCAATGCTGTAGGGGCTGTGCCTAGTGTACATGTAGAGTCTGTTTGAGACACTAGTGCTACGTATTTGTAATTCAATAGAAAAAATTGTAAATGCGGCATTGCTTGAACTTTTTTGATAACCACTTTAACTTTATACTCATACAGTAAGTACTGTGATCTATTTTATTTCTTATTTGACTGAAAAGATATGCATTTGTGTGAGATTTAGTTTTCAAAATCAAAGTAAGTTGTGACTCAATTGTAAAAATGCAAAATACAGGCCTTGAATTTGGACGTGTGGGAGTGTGATCGAACACCATCACTCACCTTCAGTCACTGCCAGGAGTGTGATTTTTTGCACAACTACCCTGTAGCTGAAAAAAGGAGTTCATAGAAATCTACTAAAGTTTAATAATTTAACAGCCCACCTACCACCCGCCATAATTTTCTGAGGAGTGTGATACTGTGATAATTTGTAGCACACCAGGAGAATGTAAAACTCAAGGCCTGAAGACATGGTACATCAAAATAGGATGTGAATTGTGTACTGCATGTCATTTTTGACTATTGTATAATTACCCATACAGTGGCCTCATGGAATCCGTGTGGCATTTTAGATACAGCCCTTTTCCTACACCACTTCCGTTCTTTACACTACAGATTATGGAATTGCAAGGAACCAGGTCTTGACTGATGTTTCTCTGAAGTTAGTTGGTTCGATTTCAACTGGTAAAAGATTTTCTTGGACAACTCTTGGATTTAGAATTTAGGTTAGTACCTTGAATCTCATCACTGTCTTCTGAAGTCGTTCATTGCCCAGCACTTTTTAGGTTATATTTTTAGTAGTTTTAAATTTAATAATTTTTGTTACTACAGGTCAATTTTAGTGTTTTCCTTCTGGGCCAGTCTAGCATGTGCAGTACTTCTGTACATATGAGTCAAAGTGTTCTTGACAAGTCAGTCCATGTAGTCTCAAGTACTGTGGGAAAGGAAGGAGTGGTCAGATAATGTAGTGTGTTGTTAGGCATTCATTCCAAAACCATTGGAATGAATGTCAGAGACAAAATTTTTACATTAAAAAGTCATGCTCAGGAGAAAATTTTTTTTGCCTCAACTTGAATGCTTTTCAAAGCCAAAAATCTCTCATGATGATGTTTATGAAAGCAAAGGGGTCCACCCCTCCCCTTCTGCGGTATAAAGGTGGTTGTGAGGATTTGTAATAACTGCATAATATGAACTGCTTGTCAAGAGACTTTTTGACTACCCAGGCTAAAGCCTTACAACTACACTGCTTACAGACCCAATTTGACTTTTCACTTTTTGTGTTTTCTTTTTTTTTCAGATTATGAAGAATTTGAATGGAAGAGCCCAGTGAAGTGTTTAAAAGTAGCTTTCTGTAAAACTGTGACAGGAGCAGGAATGTTTTGGATGAAATATGCACACAAAGAAAAAAATAATAAAAAGAGCCTAAAATTCCAGTTCCTCTATTATGAAGAATGAAATGTTGTAGACTGTTTTTTACATGGAATCCATGGGTCTCTATGGAAGAAAAGGAGTCTTGCATGAGTGATGTGGCTATCAAAAATTTATTGTGTCCATCATGGCTGTTCCACCAATATTTCCCAGGTTTGACAAAGACTGAACTTTGCAAGATGATGTTACCTTTCACTATGTCTGGAGGAATAGTGAACTACTGCTTCCAGTTCATCATAATTCAGGCTGTTTTGTATTGTAATAAATTTTTATTTTGACATTGTTGTCAAATTTTAAGAAAGAACCTTTCATTTGAAATTTGGAGATGGTTTATATTGCTGCTTTCACTCATATTTTGAAGCCCCATCACAATCTAGGACATGCTGTATTCTATATAAGCCACTAAGGACACAATGTAACACAGGTACTTCATGATTTGCACTGGATGTCATTTTCAATCCTGTAACTATTTTACTGAAATTTCATTGTCCATGAGATGACTGTCACAAGTTGGATTCTTTAACCAGGAAGGAAGAGGCAAAAATTTTGTTGAAATCAGTGTGAAACAATCAGCAGAGTAATCCTTTATGGTTTTCCTCAAAGTAGTGTTAAAATTTTAGTCATGAGGATTTGACATGCATGAAATACAAGATATATGGCAATTAATGAAGACAACCTTTTGGTACATATTCGTGTTCAAGATACTGTAACTCATCTATAACCACTTAAGTAGCGTGTCACAGTATTGTAAGGTGTGACGGAGGAATATGGTGAATTTCCTTTAGAGTAACATTGGTATGGATCTGCAGGGTTCTAGCCTGGCCTTTCAAACTGGGTGCTGCAGCCAGTTTGAATCTACTTTTTCTTAGTCAACACCCAGTTTGAAATTTCACACCTAGTTTGAATCACTGCCCAGTTTGAATTTCATCATACTCTAAACACGGGCTGCACTGCACAGTATCAGACACATAAACATTCAACTGAATGATTATACCGATATTGGAAATAACCAAAATATGATACTGTATTGCTAACAATAGACCATGGAAATGATAGGCTTGTTTTTTTTTTTTACATATGGATAGTTTTCAAGAACTATTAGTTCAAAGGGATGATTGGAGGAAACAACTTCTTGTTCCAGCACCTGAAATTACCATTTAATTGATTCTTCATCAGAATATGAAGACATTGAAACATCATTCTTACCAGAGTTGAATAAGAATTTCTTAATTTTGGGAAATTGGGGGTAAAAAAATCCCATGATTACATGGAATTACAAGCAAAATTGACTTTCTACACCATAATTGATTACAGTTTGAAATGACGGATCATCTTCAATTTGTCATTAAAAACTGATTGTATAATTTGTCCCCTTACTGGCATACTAATGAATGGCAAATTGGCACAAATGTGAAAATTTGGCAATTTTGACATAGTGACAAAATGCAATTTTTGCCCAGATCTGTTTATCTAAGCATTAAAAATTGGAACGAATTTGTAATGCATGTTATTTGTACAATTCAAAATATAATAATGATGGATAAGGCAAAAACCCTTCAATTAAGACAATATTCGTCATAAAATGGAAAATAGATTCCTGAAATTGAGGTTTTTACAACTCATCAGTACACCAAAAAGGGGACAATTTCTGAGGAAGACTTTCTTTTAAAACCAATTCTTACTATCCATTCATGTCGAAAATATCAATTTTAACACTGAATATGAGGACTTGTAACTTCAACTGCTGAGTTTACATGGTGTTTTCCCTGTTCTGGTGCATCTTGGTGGTTCAGTCAGCTCATGTTGTGATGTTTCTGTACCATGTGTTTAAATCAAGTACAAGTGAGTGCAGATTCTGAATAGTCACTAACACTCTGCCTGTAGTTTTCAGTTTCAGTTTTTTTTCAGTACTTGATCAAAACTCTGGTTCAGTCTTCAGCAATTTCAAGCCATTTCACATCAAGATTTGAGAAAGGGATGTTATCTGGAACTGGAATGCTCAAGTTACAGTACTTTCAGCTTTTACAGTTGGATGAAACTTACCTATATGTATGTCATGTCATGTTACCAGAGGTAGGCCTACACTAGTTGTACAGGGGTGGCTTAGCCCCTCCTAACTTTCCCTGCCTAGTCCTTCAAATTTGGCTAGACTTACAGTAGTAACTTAATCTGAGGTGAATAGGCCTACTCTAGTATGATCACAGAATGTATCAGGTTCAAGCCCCCATCACAAATTATATCTGTAATACTCCTTTTAGGCAGTTTTCGAACTTGCGCCCAGGTCAAGAGGTGAACCATTAATACTTTTTCATCTTGCATAGGTAGGTCAGGCAAGATAAGTAGGCTTAGCCTAGTGACAACTTTCATTTTGCATGGGCCCTACAGTACTTCTACTTATTACCATAGACCTTATGCCAATTAAATAGAGGGCACTTCAAAACTGCAATCTGGGAAGGATTATTCCATGTATGGGATCACAGAAGTGAATCGTCACCATGGAGAAGGCCAATTTTCACGATGCTGATTTGGAACTGTGTTGGAATAATCCTTCGCAGAGTGCAATATTACAGCTAACTGTCATAAGGTCTAGCCTTTTAGCATTTGTGACAGCTGGGGATTCATACTAGCCAAGGCTAGTCAAGGCCCGATTCTTTAAGGGACTGCCAGCTCTGTTATTGTGCAGTGACCACATGGGATTGAGCAGTGTTCAGTCTGACTGATGGATCCATGTGATAACTGTAGCTACGCTGTTGCTTAAATTAAATTTGTTTATGTTACCATTAACATGAGAAGAAGAGAACAGTTTTAGATAGGACTTGGTTAGTCCCATGCATGATCACTTTATGTTTAACTGCTGGCCAAATGTAAGCTACACAACAATACCAAACAGATGCCAAGATAAATTCTGGAAAACACTTAGGCCTAAGGTTAGGCCCAAGTTACTCTTTGCTACTTTAGCCCAGTGTTGGTCTAGGCCTAGGCCTATGCCTATGCTGAATAGCCCTTACTGATGAACATGACAAAACAATAACACTGACGAGACTACACTAGCAAGTACATTTACGTTTAATTGGGGTTCAGAGTCAGAGTTACAACCAATATATTAGCCTAGGCCTAGCCTAACTCAGACAGTAATACTATTACTAACGTTGGTAGGCCTAACGAGTAACGTTAGTACGCTAACGTTAGGCCTAACGTTACGCTAGTTTTGTTAGAAGGGCTAAAGAGTTCATGTCATTTTTACTAAATAAAAAGCATAAGGCACATTGCCCAAGAGATCATAATTCAAGCACGATAACTTTCGCAGGTGGGACATAAACCTTGCACCGAGTCCAGGTTACATTTCATCCAAAAAACCGATCAAAATGCAAGCGATGGGCACAACAAGCAAATCGCCTGAGCCTAATGTTAAGGTCTAGTGTGTTAGCTATGTGTCAAGTACTATGTAACCTAACATAGCACTGGTGCCTTCCAGGTAGTAAATTTATTTTATTGTCCTTTTTGCACCAGAAAACAAGCTTCTGCTACATTTCTTTCACAAAAAATTCTGGTACACATAATACACGCGAGTTTCCACAGGTGATACTAAAACCTCCTCCACCAAATCGACGAATTTTGAGTAATAAAGCCTATTTTCTGTTTCTGCTGTAACAATTACTTCGTTTGTGCGTTGTTCGCCGATGACTGCTTTTCTAGGACCTAAAATGGCGCCATGTGGAGGTGTGTCGGCATTGACCAATCAAAATCGGTCCCGCATTGGCCAAACTCTCTAAATATATGGCTCTGTTGCTAATGCCAATAGGAACCATATTAAGGGAACAAGCTATCAACAGCATGGAAACCTCCTAAAAGATGATCACGTAAAAAGATGATCACGTATCAAAGAACATGTACTTGCATACGAGAACACTTTGGAAGTTCATTGTGTACAATCTGAAAAAAGTCTGTAATATTTAATTTTTTTATTACATGTACAGAAGAAGAAATAAAGAAATACAAGAATGATACATGAGCAATTTCTGTCAATGAATTGACAGCACTTTTTACTTCGTTTGTTTTTCATTTTATGTTCTATAAATTTACAAACAAAGCAAAGGACAATAATCGCGAATATAAAGCTGCTGTTAATTTAATACTTTATTAGTTATCTCTGATCGAAATGCATTTTTATGTTAACGAAAAAGTTATTTAATGATGCGGACATTAATTCGAATGAACGCTGATTCGATCAGTGGCGTGTGCAGGATTTCGAAAGTGGGGGCACAACCTGTGATTCCCCCGACTGGCATGGATTTCGATGACCCTTTTTTTATTTTATTTTATTTTTTTTTTTATTTTGTTGCTTTTCTGCATTTCAGTTCTTGGCGACCCACTCGTCGGCATACTTGTGCTATTCGAATTTTCGATTACCTTTCTTTTTTATTATTTTGCTTTGACAACTCTTTTTTCTGCCACTTGGGTTGGTGTGTGGTTAAGGTTTGAAAGCTCGGTGTGTCTCTCCAAACTTTTCCTCTTCCTCGAACCCGTAAATCCCCTGACCCCTACAGTGGGTGATTTCCTCCGACTGACTTCGGAGGTGGGGTGGCCTGTGCCCTGCCCCCCCCCCCCTTTAAATACGGTACTGCATCTATTTGCATTAATTTTAAAGCTGACATACATTCAATTTGTTGTGTTCATATATTCGAATTAAAATTAAGGTACGGATGCCTGTATTCGAATTAATGATGACATATATTGAGCCAATGTTCTATTCAACAATCCATACACATCCGATAATTCTCTTTCGACTGGTTATTTGATGAGTATGGACCACAGATATCATCGGGGTATTATTTGCAGCCTGCGTTGAATGAAAAAAGCAGCCTTTGCCAAAAAGCCCCAAACTTATCATGTCACTCGGATACTAGATCAATTAATAAATTAATTGAGATGTGACACGGCAAATCATGAAAATCATGTTAGAGAGTTCCGAAAAAAGGGTAAACGGAAAGAGAACTCAAAATAAATGCCTCTTTACAGAAATGAGCGTGACTGTCGGAAAAAAAAGGTTTAAATATCGGGTGTAGGTAGGCCTTAACCGTAATTAGTTGATGACCGACGATATTGCACAAGATAAGTCTTAACGTATGGCATATTGCGTGAGTAAAAATTTAAAACTAACGGTGGTGTGGATTCCTTTCTTTTCATGGACGATAGTTGTGAAATACATTATGTCCGAACTATATATTGGTCCTGGTCATTACGCCGAATGACACTTCCTTTTAGTTTGGCACTTACTACTCCCTGGCGGAACCAACCAGATTTCTATACTTAGAACTTAAAACGCTGCTAATGGAATATTTAGTATATACCGATTGTGTGAAAGTATAGTACAGGGTAGTACAGGGAAAGAGCAGCCCCACAACTCCTTTCCAGTTGTGGGGCCCACTGCCGTAGTCAGTCTGGAGAAAATTACTCAGTTGAGGGATTTACGGGTTAAGGGAAGAGGAAACGAAGTGAAATACCGTCTTGATATCAAATTTCGCAAAATCTAAAACTTAACAAGTCTAAGTAATTATCATAGGCGTACGAGGCGGGGCAGGGGGGGGGGGGCACAGGGTGGGGCAGACTGCCTCCCCAAATTTTTTCAAGACCTAAAATTCGGGCAGGGATCTGGAAAAATTCGGGCAGCCGTTTGAGTCTTAAAACCTGGTTTGTTTTTACTTACACAGAAAACTCCTAGGCGCGCCAGAATTCCTCCAAACACTTGGCCGAAAAAATAATAAAAAAGCATCATAGTCACGGTACAATTTTCCTGAAACTCTAAAAGATACCAGAATTCGCGACACATTCGGGCAGCTTATGAAAAAACAATTTTTCGTCAGCCTCACTTCATATTCCTGCGCAAACCTTTGCCCGAAATGACACAATATTCGGGAAAAAGTTGCAAAAAAGTTCTGGGATATTTTTAATTGCCAGATTACAAGGGGGGAGAGGATGTATACAGTCCCCAAAATTTTGAACGAACAAATCATTCAAAAGCTATCTTGTGACGCACCATATTACTAAATGACAATCACCAATAGTCACCAGAAGGCTGAAACGTACTTGGTCGAGAGGTATTTGGGCAGCATATGGATGAGATGACGATTTTGCACTTTTCAAAATGATCCTCATCAAATTGTGCGAAACTTTAAACCTCAGTGCTGTGAAACCGAAATTCGGGCAATGGTAAACAAATCAGCGTAGCTTGTTTGCTCACTCATACGAATTTAGTGTGAACAAATCTGCAAGTAAGTCTGCCCACAAATTCATGTAAAAACATCTAGCAACGTGACAAGCCGGGTTTTTCTCAAAGGGCGTTAGTAGAAAAATCATTTATATATAGTCGGGAGTTCGGCCCGAGTCATATAGACAGTTGTATTAATTCAGTGGAACTGGAATTCGGGCAAAAGTCGCAACCATGGGCTTCCGGAAGGGGGGGGGGGCAAGGGGGAACCCCCTCCCCTCCCCCCGGAAAATCAAACTTGTGAAAAAAATTAATTAAAAATTGAAAAAAAAAATTAAAAATGAATCATCAAAATATCTTCACTCACAGCGTCAGTTTCTACTCCTGAAATATGCGGACATTTGACCAGGAAAAGCAAAAGAGAAGATGGTATGCTGAATAGTGAAATCGCAATTTGGGGACCATCATTCATGATATCTATTGGAAATTTGTAATTGTAAAAACTATGCCACAATTGTACTAGTTGTCAGGTGTGTAGTGTGCATATGGCATCCGACTATTGATGAATGCGTTGGTCTTGGTTCGGTCCCGTGCTGATCTCATGTGGCCACGCGCGGATGTAACTGGGATATACCAGGTGATTTTTTTTTTTTTGGAGGGGGGGGGGTATGATTCATAATTGGGTAACGGATATAGGCTTATATAGGCTGTTTGACAGTTGTAAGTTTTATCGTGCATAGGCGTGCGGGGACATGACCGAGAGGCAGATTTCCCTTCAACAATATTTTACATTGAAAATTCTAAAAATCTAAAAATTACAGACATGAAATTCCTGTTTCAGGGCTGGGTACATGCAGCTTATAACACTCGCCAAGTGTCGTTTCCGGCCATCTGGAGGGTTTGTAAGGCCCAAAATTCTCTTGTACGCTCCGCGCCAACTGATGGTGGCGCTCCGCTTAGATAGTGTACACAATTGAATCATCCATGAATGACCTTGCCCCCCCCCCTTGTAAAATTTTCTGCAGACGCCCATGGTCGCAACAGAGTCACAGACATACGGTACTCATGTTTTTAAATCCGTTCTACAGTTTTCCCCGGAAAAGATACAAGACCAGGTAATGTTTTATACATTCCCAGGTGCGGTGTATCACTATATTATGTTTTTTCACATCTCAAATGTTTTTAAGGACGAACCTCAGTTACCTATTGCTAAATCGGGGAAGAATATATAAATAGTGCCCTGTCAACGCCCTTTTTTATTTAATGGGTACGGTTTGTGGGGATCAAGTGTGCCAAAACCGTTGATATGGACTTAGGTCGTTTGCTCACTAGGAAATAATTTGCGCCCTTGTTTGTTTAAATGCATATAAACAGGCTGGTATCTTGCTTGGGAATCGCGAAAAATTGAGTTAATCGGTTTTTAAGGGCCAATTCGTTGCATGGCATCGCCACTCAGGTAACTCGGGCCTCTGAATCTGAGCTAAACAGGCTGCTAAAACACACGGGATCCTTATAAAGTTCGACAAAACTTATATTTAATAGGCAGCCGGAATGCGATGCAATGTCATCCTCCCTTGAAGTTGAGAAGCCTTGGGATTTTCGAGGGTTTCTGAAGTTTTTCAATTTTCAAAATTATATTGATGATAATCTCATGCTGCATGACGTAAAATAGTTTGTAGAACGCGCAAACAAACTCATTTTCCAATGATTATAGCTTAATGTCGTCATCCAATGGGAGTGCCAAGTGGTACATTTCATCTGGGAGTTTTCTGACCTTTTTGTAGATTTGCTCATTTTTGGTCAAAATTTGATTGCACACGAAAGTTCAAAATATCGACGGCTTTGATTCTGCTTATAAGCCTGAGAAAGGCCATTTTCGGCTGTCTGAGGGTTGCGATTTTTCAAAATTTTCTGTACGCTTCGCGCCAACTGATGGTGGCGCTCCGGTTAGATAGTCTTTCGGGCAGAATTACATTTTTCGGGCAGATAATCCTCTGCCCCCCCCCCCAAACTGAAATGTTCCCGTACGCCTATGGTAATTATACCTGATGGACCAATTTACGACTGCCAGATCACCTAATATTGCGTGAACTTGGGGGTCTTCCCCATCGACTCACAACAGGGTTCTCCTCTTGGACCTCGCTCGTGGCCTTTAAGTATAGACCCCTGGAATTCGCTCGCTCGTTCAAACTTGCTCTTCGCGCTCGTGGTGCAACTTCGATGCACTGGTGACTCTTTTTCGGACCAGCCGCCCCACCCGTGAAAACATTTGTCACGGTCTTCTTCCAAACTTTGTCTTTTCAAATGATTTGATGACAAGTAGTTCGGCTTATGGGCAAATTTTAATTACCATGAAACAATGCAAATTCCTACAACAACAATTTGAGAATATTTATCTGTTCATAGAATGCAATATTGCGAGAGTTTCTGGTAACTTCTCCAGTTGGACCACGCAACTTCGAAACACGCCACTGTGGATCATCAAAATTTGACGGAAGCCGCCCAAGAGTACTAATCTTTTTTGAAATTCTCCCCTCCCCCGGCAGCTGAATGTCAGCAAGATAATTTTAGTGTTGCATCTACAGTAAGCGTTCTCTAATTTTCTTAATTTACACTCAAATCAGTAAAAAAAAAACAAATTTAAATATTGAATCCATGGTAAAAAGTACATTCAGATCAACAAGTACTAGTTTCTACAATCATTTAATTTACAATGTAAATGCAACGACAGATTTATAGGCCCTATGTTTATAAGCAATATGTCATTACAGGGATTAGCGTGAGAAATGATTGGCACATATCACGAGACAATGAATGACGGTCAGAATTAAGCGCACAAACAAATAATCGGTGGATTGTTTGAATGCTGAATCTTTTGGAAACATCGGCAAAACTGGATCTTGTGTAAACTAGCAACTCCCTGGTGTAAATAAGGTCGCCAGTATGTTCTAGACTGGACCCAATATCTTGAACATATTTTGCCCCACCATCTGTAAAAATTGGGTGAGGTGAAGGTGGGTGGGTTGTGACACGTACAGGTATAATTTAGGTGGCGTTGGTCAGTGCAGGGTAGGGTCTTGGTATAATTTAGATGATGTCGGTCAATGCAACATTAATTGTTCGAAGTCCAGCAAGAAGTTCGGTGCACAAAAAATAGTAATAATAATTAAAATCAATTTATTGTAGGATCATCACTCATTGCTGAAGACAGAAATCTCATGTGACTATATGCCTATATATAGACGCCGTTGTCAAATTGTGGCCCATACATTTTTTACCCTTCATAAAATCATAGTCTACGATCAGAGGTGGATTAAGGAAGTGGGGACACAGGCTCCCCTTTCAGACGAGCTGACCTTTTTAATTAATAAAACAAAAATAATATGGGCCTATTCCAACCAAATAAGACTCATGTGGTGTGTCATATTTGCACCCCACTTGGAAAGAATACAACGTAATGTCTGTTAAGGTTCTGATTAAAGGAATGTGAGATGTCATTTTCGGCTGTCTCATGACGTCCCGATTTTTCATTGTGTACAATGTGAAAAAAAGTTTTTAATATTATAATATTTTCTACAGGTACAGAAGAAAAAATAAAGAAATACAAGAATAATACATAATGAATTGACAGCACTTCGTTTGTTTTTCATTTTTGGCTTCCCCAAAGGGATATCCTATGGACTCATGCAATCAAGACTTTTGCAAAACATGTTTAGGATCGTGCATTTTAGTGTGGGCGTATACTTTGGCTCATCGACCTTCGACCATCGACATTGGTGCACAAGTGCTACGCGACTATATAATTGTTCACTGAAGCCAAAGACCGACTTAATCGAAAATTGGTTTTGATGACTCAGCCAGACGAGACCATTTATAACGTGGGCAATTGTGCGCTCTGTTTCTAGAAGAAATAGTATTGTTTGCAATTAAAGAAAAACCCGAACACGTGTTATTCTGTTTAATTCGTTCAATGCATATTATGATAACAGATTCACTTCATAGTCGAAACTTTGAGAAACAGCAACTTTTGACGAGAGAAATATTTTAACCTTCTTTAAAATGTTTCAAACTTTCACACTGAGTTATATAATAGGTATCTTTTGAGTTTCAAATAAGATTTAGAACGTATGGAAGCCGAGAGCTTACAGAAGAAAGACATATGCGTTAGCACTTTGGGGGATGGCGTCATTCCCTCGGCAGTTATTTAAAGGCCTTCTGGTGGCTCTTCACCGGGGTTTTGTAAATAAAAAAACCCAAAAATATTCCACACCATGTCCTTGAAACCCTGTCGCAACTCCTTTTCCTAACTCAACCGACATATCTCATTTTAGAGATTAATATTTCCTGCAGTGGCATCAAAATAATAAATAAACTGAATTTAATGTCAAATTAATGAGCCGCGATGACATAGTCGCAGATCTACATAATGCACCAAATGAAAAGAAAAATTTGCATTATTTTATAGATTTGTATCTTCCGAACGCTATATGCTATTGAGATGAAGATTTTGCCTCTTAAAAAAGAAAACCTTTCTGCATATCCTGAAGTTAATAAATTTTGTGTCCGGGAATATTCGGGGAACGTTTCTGT
Source organism: Holothuria scabra (assembly GCA_037179385.1). Classification (NCBI taxonomy): domain Eukaryota; kingdom Metazoa; phylum Echinodermata; class Holothuroidea; order Aspidochirotida; family Holothuriidae; genus Holothuria; species Holothuria scabra. The sequence goes on from CM074185.1 coordinate 49,706,424, forward strand.
AAATGTACAATCAAAGCAAACGACAATAATCGCGAATATAATGCTGAGTTAATTTAGTTAACGCTGATATAAATTCATTGAATGCTGTCATTAATCATGTTATCATTACTGATTAGGAAGTAAAATACAACGGATCATTTTGCCAATTTTTCACTAATTTTGTTCGCAAAATGTTGTTTTTCATTACATATGTATGTTAGAGAGGATCTCTGAGCTTTCCACTAGTTCCGCGAAACGCCACGCGCTGTCGTACAACTCAAGTTCCACACGCTGCCTAGCCTGCTATAAGCAGACTATTGTGTTTGCGTTTCAACTACTACATTCACATATCAAAAATCTTTCTTTCGCTACTGTAAATAATGCTATGAGTCTTTCAACGGCTTCACTGTTGAACAGCCCACGTTTCCAACTAAGTTACATGTCATACCTACGGTATACAATAGCCTGCCAACTTTCTAGCGAATTTCATTTACGACCACCAAATATGACGTCACGACAAAAATTAAAATACTAAATTATATCTCGCGTAATAGGTAATATTTAAGCATCGAACGTATGGCCTGGTGCACATTTTCCACCTACAAAAGCTAATTAGGTTGTTCGCCGTTCGTTGTATCAGTTGAATGTACCAAATAACACTATTCATACTTGTTTCGTGCACCACGTGACCACCTCATGTTTATCAATTCGTCCCTCAAAATGCGGGATTCCTGTAAATGGAAACTGGACGAAGCAGGTTTGCAGACTCTGTATAGTATTGTATACTGTTTAGAGGGGTGTATTATGATTTTGAGAGAGCGCCATCTTTCGGCTACTACAGAGTCTGCTCCGCAGGCTACGCGCTGCCGTACAAATTGTACAAACTTTACGGCAGCGCGTGGAACTTGAGGCAGGGCGTGCCAGTGGGTGTTAGCGCGCGGAATAGTAGGACCCTGCCATAGAGTAGGATGCTCTATGGACCCTGCCTAAGACTAGCCTACGTCAGGTCGTGTAATTTTTTTTCCGAGGACGAATGGGGGTAACTTCGCCAGTGGAAGAACCAATGATAATAGCCAAGCACTGTAAATTGCTAAAAAAACAAACAAACAAAGCCCCGCATCAGTCCTGGGAATAAAAATTAGACCTTCTTGTGAGGCAGGTAGAGGTGCATAATCCCGCTCTATGCCCCCTGCAGTGCGCTTGGCTGTTAGGATTTCTCCGGTTCTCCTCTGCAGTGGGAAAAATGGGTATATAGTGCTCCTCTAGTTTTGAACAATTAAAGGCCCAGTTCTCTTATACCAAACAGTACCATTTCTCCTAACCTAAGTCCATCCCACAATTGTCTGAAATCACGTCCAGAAACAATCCAAACCTCTCACCCCAAACTACAGTTTTGGGACCCGGCCTGGTACCAAAATTCTCAATTGGCTCAGCTCTTTGACTGACAGCTTCTTCAAACAATGCAGAGTGCCAAAACTTATATATTACACAGCATGTATGGTACTGAGAATATTTTGATTATATAAATTGAGTTTTTCTATACTCACCTCAAGCAATAAACTGAGATTAAAGTGTACCTCAAGTCAAAAAACTCAAAAATATATATTTGAGACCATGAAAAATGAATTCCAACAGTCTAACTACCATCTTCATATGACATTCCTCAGCTGAGATATAAAATGTTGAAGTTTATTCACTTAAAACAGATTGGTCGATTGCGCAATAATTTGTGACTGTCTTGTTGTACAACTCACATAACATGCTTTGTTTCCCTTTAAAATTGAAAATGTTTTTATGACCTTGAACACTTCCTGTTTGCTTGCATAGCATGTTGCACAAGGAGGGCTTGATTAATTACATCACCTCATATGAGTAAGAGTGCTATCACACCTTGGTACAAGGTGCAGTAACGTTCGGAAAAACAAAGAAATACAAAGATTGTAATTTGAGTAGTACAAGAATGACATCACAAATTATTGGGCAGTGCACCATTTTAATTTGAGTGAGTAAACTTTAACATTTTATATCTCAGCTCAGAAATGTCCTATGAAGATGGGAGTTGGACTGTGTTAATTCTCTTTTCATGCTCTTTAATATATATTTTTAAATATTTTGACTTGAGGTACACTTTAAGTCTGGATGAGGATGAATTTCAGACAATTGTGGGAGGGGCTTCAGTAAGGTTAGGAGAATTGGTATTGTTTGGGGTGAGAGAACAAGGTCTTTAGGTCCGACTGAACATTCAACAATTGTCTGTTTCTGCAGATAACATCAACTTTTCAACTTTATTATTATTTTTTTTTAAAGCTAACATACAGGATGAGATATTGCTCGTTCATCTTTAATATTAGTTGGCTGTAAGTATTGCACATATTCCTTGCGTTCTTATGGGCGGGCCGGTGCCAGTGGGTTCTCCTAGGCCTACCGATAAAAGAAAAAAAATATTAGCGGCGGTGGCGGTTCAACAAGACAAGCCTGAGTTTTTTCCGATCCACCTACCAGTGGCGTAGCCACGGAGGGGAGGGGGGGGGGTGGGAGGGCTGGGGGCCTAGCCTCCCTCCAGATTTTCTTCACCCCCCCCCCCCCCAGATTTTTTGCGTCCTGATGGAGTAATTTAAAAATAAAATGTTTGAACCGGGAAATAAACTTTGAAGTATTTCCTTCAAAACAGTAACTTAAAAAAAAACATCGCCGAATGTGTGAAAAACACATTTTGTGGGCACGTATAATATCAAGTAATAACTTCAAAATGCCTACTTTCACTAAATTAGATACCGTTTGTGATCTCCACTGTCGTTTTTTGCATTTCACTAAGAAGATGAAACGAAAGTCTCGACGACAAACTTTAATGTGACTTTGTTAGGGTAAGACCCTTTCTGCATTTCGGATGGCTGATTGATTTACTGAAAATAAGGCAATCGTACACTGGAGACCACTCTTACACGACCATTCCTATACTTTATCATGCACAAAATATGCCGTAAGCAGGTAAGGGTAAGGTACTGCCTTCGGATAATTCTTCCCTTCCATCCTTAACAAGAAGGCCTAGGCCTATGTCGTGCCTCACTCGTGCCCATGACAAGTGCCACTGTAGGACGATTTTTTCGACAAGTCCTCTTTTTACTACTTGGCCCTGGCGTCCGGGGGATCTGTGAAATGTCCACAAGATCCTGATTTCATGTGTTTCCCACATGATCCGTACTTCTGCTCTGCGGTCCAATTATTTTGAGAGATTTATCCGTAGTATTTTAATTTTGACTACGTAATGTATCGATGGACAAATACTGCACCATTTTGCACATTGTTTCTTTGGTAGTATGTATGTCTCTTGTAAAATTTCTACAAAAACTAAAAATATTTTGATATTTTTCATGCTCCCCAAAATGGGAAAATCCTAAAACTTAGGCCTATAATCTGTTTAAAGTTTGCCAAACATGGCACCATTTTGCATCTAGGAAATCTAACGCAAAGAAAGTTTTTCAGAGGGGAACACAACTACCGGTACTTTTGGTTTTCCTGTTAAAGGGTAAGGTACTGCCTTAGGTAAGCTGAAATCCATTCAAATATTGCCGCATTTGGGGCCGGGTACATCCAGTTTAAAAAACGTGGGGAGTGCCGTTTCCGGCCATCTGGAGGGGTTTTAAAGCCCAAAATTTTCTTGTACGCTCCGCGCCAACCTATGGTGGCACTCCGCTTAGATTCAAATATTGCCGTATTTGCGATCTACGTCCTTCTGAAGTTTATATCCCAAGGGAAAGGGAGATACGGGTTGCCTTTAGTCTTATCCCCCAGGCCACAGATCATATGTGCCCAGTTTGGGGTCCCTAAAAAGTGTATGTATTACCATTTTCCATAGATTGATTTTTTATTCTCATTATTTGAGAAGTCGCAGACATGAGATTCGTATTTCAAGGCTGGGTACATCCAGCTTAAAACACATGGGAAGTGCCATTTCCGGCCATCTGGAGGGGTTTTAACGCCAATAATTTTCTTACGTGGAGCTCCATCATTACGGTTGGCGAGGAGCGTACATTCGTTTTCTTTTTTTAACTTTACACATAGTGGCGGGTTGGCCTAAAGCCCTACAATACCAGGGATGGTATAGATACCAAACTATAAAGCCCAGGTCACACTACAGCGATATCGGATCGGATTACCATCCGATTTTTGTGAGTTTTAATTAAAATCTCCTCCATCCATGCGTTATCGGAAAGAACCAAAAATTTGCCATATTTTGTAGGCTATATATGATATGGTATGGGAGGACCACGGAAATGAAATGTGATGTATTTATTCCGTGACGTCACGTTGACAAATGGCTTTTATCGGACTACGAGTATCCGATAAATGCTGTCTGCGGATGTGACGTCACGGAACAATTGGTATATCTAAGAATTTCGTAGTCCTTCGATACAAATCATAGTCCACATTTTCATATATTTAATTTGTGACAGGAATTACAAGAAAGTTCAAATGTTGTTTAATTTGACCCACAAAAAAAGTGAACTCTGTAGCAATTTTCCATCATTTGAAGATCTCATTTTTGTTTTTTGCAAAGAATTTTTCAAAGGGTTTTCCAAAAAGTACACTGTTGCTCCCACATTAAGTTCCAGATTTTAAATGTAAAGAAGCAAAAAAATCAATAGGCTAGTTACTTCGACGGATACTAGCCTTCGTAGCATAAAAATAGACCTATGTAACCCAGAGAAAATCCCAAAGTATAGCTAGATGAAATTAATTTCACCGACGGAATTTATTATTTATTTATAATAATGGCAAAATATTCTCGGAAAATATTCTGATTTGGTCGGAGAACTTAAATCTCTGGGTACAAGAAAAAGTGTGTAACCACAAACAATTCTTCTGATCTTCAGTTTTTGCCGGAACAGATGTGTGAGAGGCAAAGAATTCTTAAACTCTTCAAATTTCCTAAGAAAAAACCAGTACAAAAAAATTTATCAAAAGATTTTATCTAATATAGTTAACATGAAAAGAATTTGCATAAAAAGAGCAAATTTAAGAGAAGGTTAACTAGCCAATATAGTAAAAGTTTTCATGCAGAGCTGGCAACATTATTTGTGCTCATAACTACGAAGTTTTTTGGATCATCAATTTTACAGGCCCGTCGGAACGGAAAACATGGTAGGGGGTACTGAGTGCCAGCAAGACTTCCAAATTAAAGCGGAGCGTACGTAACCATCGGTAGGCGCGGAGCGTACAAGAAAATGTGTGAGTGATTTAAAAACCCTCAGGTGGCCGTAAAGGAACTTCCCAAGTTTTCTTTGGCTTCATATACCTACTTCTGGAAACAGCACTTAGTAGGTATTGGGACTGAATATACCTTCATCCCCCTCCTTTTTCATTAGGGTGGAGTCCTCACCCCCTGGTTTAAGTGCCTACAAACTTGATACATGAAATCATGGATGGGAGTTTCCTTTCTTTTCTTTTTTTTTTGAGTAGCACATTGATTCGGAAAGCATCCAAGTGCTTCCCAGTGTTACGAATTATTGGAAATATTGTGAGCAATGTGCGTCTGCCCCTTCTGCAACGGGGAATTAATTACCCAGCCTAGGTACTTGAATTGATCAGTTGATCTATTGCGACTCTTGGCTGAATTCAATTGCAAGGTCCACGGAATGGATGAAATTGTCGTTGTGACTGCTCGAACTCGCGATTGTAAATTTCGATAAATGATTTTACTTCAAACGCCCCTTGAAAATAAATCTTCAGAGAGACAAATGGGGAGCCATTCGTACACTATTGTACATCATTGGGAGAAATTGAAAATTTAAAACAACATAGCGTGACCGGATTTCATTACCGTGTACCGAAGTGGACTGGAGCAGGATTTAGATGGCAAGCTATTCGGTACTGCATATACCCCAATTCAACACCCTTGAGTCCGTCTGTGTAATTTGGCAATTGAAAACAATCAAGAACTCTTTTGTTTCAAACCTTGTCCGTATATCTTACCGGTTCGGGCAAAGCTTAAGCAGGACTACAGTACGAAGGAGCGCTGGGAAAGTATTTTTCAATAAGCTGCCCGAATGTGTCGCAAATCTTTGCAATAATTTTTATTTCCATGGAAATTTTACTGTGAATATGGCGTTTCTTGTTTTTCGGGCAAAATTTTGAAAGAATTCAGAAAATTCTCATTTCAAGTATTAATGTGTTGTGCAAGGTTTAAAAACATGCTACGAAGTGATTCTTTATTTTAGGTCATGGAGGCTGCCTGATTGTGTCGTGATTTTTTTTTTTGTTTATTTCGATGGAAATTTAGAGGCTGTGATATTTTTATTTTTAGGGCTGTAGGGCAAATAGAATGTTGAAAAATGTTGAGAGAATTGGCAATTTTGGGCAGTGCGTTGTGCAAGGATGTGATGAAGAAGTCAGACTTACAAATGAATATGACGATTTCTTCCCAATAGTTTCTTCATGAAAATTTACCCAATCATGTTTTTTTTTCCTTTCCGGGCAAATCTCTTTCACCTTTCGGGCACGCAACTTAGGATTTTTCCTGTTTAATGAAAACTATGAATAAATTCAACTGGCTGTCGAGTTTTCCCGGATCCCGACCAGAATTTTTCCCAGATTCCTTCCCAAATCTTAAATTTTCAGATTTTTTTTGTGTGACCGCGGTGGTAAGTCTTTTTCCCCTACTCCGCACAAGCTTGTAGTCCCCAGTATTTACACAGAGGTGGATATGGCGAGATCAGTAGACCCTATGGATTGACATGGATTGACGACACATTGACGCTGTCCTTGAGTGTGGACAAATTAAAACACGTTTCCGTACGCCTAAGAATTCGCCTTGGTATTTCCTGTTGTAAAAGGCGACCAAAGGGAAACCAAACGTGAATTTGAACAATAGGCTAGTTGAAGATAATTTGAACTGAACTTTTTATCCAGTTGACTTACACTATATGTAACGCATTCGTGTTGGTATGACGTTAAATCTCATCTAACTAAACAACTGCACCTGTAGCAGGCTATGCGCGTATTCGACTGATTAACAAATCAGGTGTCTGTATTTGTAGGCGTTGGTTTTGCGACCAGGGGCGTGCCTTTTGTTCTGCGGACATCATAGTGCTCAAGATCAATAAATGGTAGATTATGCCCCGATTTCAATGGGTAAAGACTTACGTAGAACAAGAAAGTTCTCGCCATCGAAGCTGGCTAAATGCAAATTAGTGTCTCGTAATGACCAATATGGAGGTAGATGGTGTTATTGGAAACGTCGCAAACTGCCTTTTGCTTTTTTTCTGGGAAACACTTGAAAAGGCAAATCATGTGTAAAGTTTTAATAGAGTGTTAGTAAAGTTTTAATAATCACCGTCCTGAAAAAATGTTTCTTAGGAGGGTTGAGACGTAAAATGGTGCTATCTTGGAAGCATATTGATGCACGCATGACGACAAGTGAGTACGTTACAGCTGAAAATAAGCATTGGAAAAACGGTCAAAATAGGACAAATTGCCGATTTGTTTATACAGATTGAAACCAATCTCGAATATGCTGCATTTTGGTCGACCACGCATGTTCACCGACTTGTTCTTTGTGAAGGAAATCTGATCAAATTGGTATTTTAAAGGCGTGTAAAAATCCTAGATGCCAGAGCTTTACCTCCATGACCCCGGGCCGATGCACAAGGGCTTCACTCCAAAAAACATATTAACGGAAATAAATTATTTTTAGAAGTATGCACTGCATGTAGTACTATATCACAGGCGAACAAGCAGGGGTATGGAGCATACCCTCCTCCCCCGAAAAAAAAAATCCGTCACGACCAAAACATTGGGCAGGGATATGGAAAAACCCGGACAGTCAATTGAGTCAAAACTGAGTTGCATGTTTTTAACCACACAGAAAATTGCTAAAGCCAGGTGTCCTTTACAAGCCTTTTGTAGTTCGAGTTCTCAAGATTTCTCACGAAGCCTGAAGACTCCATTTACGAAGCGGAAAAGTCTTGTAATGTACAAGGATAACTCGTGAGGTGGCGTGAGAAAACACGAGTCGTGCTGTGAATCGCAGCAACTCGCGTCGTTGTTTTCAAGTTTTGAACATGTTCAAAATTTTCGCTCTTTTCGCGGAACTGTCTCAGGAAATCGTGAAAAGTTTTGAAAAAGTCGCATAATGTTCAACTAAATCGTGTGAATTTTTAAGTCGCACGCACATCGTGAGTGTTATAGCCTGGTACCGCCGGAAATTGCACGTTTTAAGTAGGTCTAGTATACACAAACTTAGACCAAGGATAGCCCATCGTCTCACCCACCATCTTGTGGACCTCATTTTCATGACAGCCTCCCTCTTTCTCCTGAGTCTACGCAAGATCAGAATATAGCAGTGATTGCAGCTGCAGCACGTTGCCGCTTCAAGGGGAGGGCAATAGAAGGGTCATTCTGAATATCCATTGGTGAAAAATGAGTTTTAACGGGTGGTGACGTCCGCTATCATAATATACTGATAATCTCAAAAGCCCGAAAGTGTCTAGATCACAACAATCATGCATTTAAATTCCCGCTAAAAAGTCAAGTGTTTTCAATGAAAAATGCAAAGAAGTCGCCTAGTGTGCAATGCCCAGATTGTGAGAAGCCTAATTCCGAAGAAATCGTAGGAAGTCGCACATTTTTCCGGCGAATTCCCAAGATTTCCACGGTCTCACATCATTCCTGGGAATTCGTGGGGAACCTTTCTGAAAAGTCGTGTAATGGGCACATGACTATAAAGCGTGTCCGACTTCTGTATAAAACTAGAAATGCCGTTACGAGCATCGTAACCACTTACTGTCCATGATTGTTTCTGTGCCAATGTAACCGGGTACGTACTAAAGCTTGGAATATCGTCCTTTTACGTTTTTGGGCCGATGTGATATACCTGAACATAATGCAATACTGTGTTGGTTGCTTGTTGTAGATATCAACCGTTTGTTACTTTTCGACTCGGAATCTCGTGATGCACATGAATGATGCAGGACTGCACTATTTTTCATAATGCTTATCAGGCTAATTGAAGAATCACCATCTAGGCCTTTAGGCTATTCATGCAATGCCGATGCAACGGCAGTGATCAACCGGAAGTTGCAAAGTATGCCTACTACAGTGCTCACAGTGGCACTGCAGGTAGGGTTACCAGACGTTCGGTTTTACCAGGACACGTCCTGTTTTATGTTTCGTGCTGGTGTCCGGGCGGTTTTGTAATTACCACTACCATAAGTGTCCGGATTTCATGTATTTAATGACCTGACAGGTTTTCCCTAATTTTGCTTCAATCAAGTTAGAGGAAACTCTCGTAAAAGCAACAACTTATGGCACCATCTTTTGCATCTAGACACCATTGCCGTAAACCAACAAAGTTTCTAAACTCCCCACCCCACCCTCCTAAGTAAGATCTCTTCACCAGGGTGGTCATGCATGTCCTCCTTGGTACCTATGGTAACCCTAAGTGCCAGACAAAAAGAAAAGTATAGACCCCTATGCTAATTCTGAGAATGATAAAATACACAAACAGCCTTAGGTCTTTGGGTTATGCCCACGGACTTCCTATATATACATGTACAGAGGATCATGGGAAAATTTGTCCCCACCGTTCGAACCAAAAGATAGCACGGCCGCCGAGAAACTAACTTTTTGCGTGATTTGACGACGAACTTCGAGTCCTGCAATATTTCAAACAAACTTTGGACGTGAATGGGGATCAATATCACATCTTTCAATTCGCTTGGTAATTTTGATCTAAACATACTACATTATTTCCAAAATGTAACAACTTAAATTTTTCTTGCAAAATCTGTCGATTTTAGTCACTGACAAAGTTCAAATTCTTATACAAAACCATGGGTGATAATGTATTGTCACCGACTGCCAGTGCTAGACCCAACAAAAGCTAAGTATAACTCAGACTTCCTATATACATTGACAGAGCAGACTGCACTAACGTCCTATGCGTAGATATTGTCGCTACTGTACGTGTTATTATAGCGAGATGACTGCCTGCTATGGTTTTATGCATAAAGAAGGATAAGTTCTGATTACTTCTCAAGATACACCTAGCATTTGGCAAGGGCGGATCCAAGGGGGGGGGGCAACTGGGGGAGTTGCCCCCAGTTGCCCCCCCTTAGGGAGTTGCCCCCCCCCCCCCCATGACCAATTTGGCGCAGCCAAATACAAGAAAAATGCGTCCGCGTCCTAAGAAATTCAATTAAACTACCACTTGCTTGTTGCTAATACTGGCAGGCTATATTTATCTCACATTTAGGCCTACTTGTCAAATTTACATCAAGTAATAACATTGCCATTTGTGTGATTGTGTGCAAGTACGTGCGTCTAGATGAGATACGTACTACACACTACGTGAATGCTAGGTTTCTCTCAACGCGTGACACATAAGATAACGGCACATACAGACTTACGTAGCGTTGCAAAGCCCATTGCGACAATGATCACGGTGTGCATGCACGAGCCATACTTTTTTCATGCAGAGCTGACCGTTCAAAATTGCCTTCCTATCTGCACTACAGTAAAAATATTACGCTCGTGCACACCGTGATAAGTGATCACCGACCCAATGGAACACTGCATTATAATAGCCCTCAATCAGTTCCTATATTACACTAAGCTACGTATAGACTACGCTCTGAATACTGTACTTGTATTCGGAACGTAGCCTGTTTTTCTGTGTGTCTCTTCTCTCAAACAATTTCATTCTTCCCTTAATGACCTCATGTCATGATGGCTGAGGAGAACAGCATATAGAGTAGAGACTACACCTTATTACATCATCAGCAGTTCAGAGAGACTTCATGGCATCAAGAAAGTGACTGATGGTGCTCTCCAAGAAATTTAGGTTTTTGCCTCATTTTTGACTCGATGGTGTCAAAATTTACCGGTTCTATCAATAACCGCTCTAATCACCATCTCTGTTTACTACATCAACTGTAAGTCTCCTGTGTGTTGGCATATCGAAACACGCATTCTGTTATTAACACAGTGATATAGAAGAATATTTTATAATGAGGCAATTGACCATGCGCCAGAAAATGAAAATCTTGGCCTGGCCTGCATTGACCGTCTAAAGTGTCAATGTAATAGTGTTAAACCATCCAAATGCAAGGGAACCCTAATTTATGATGGTACCTTGCACATAAGGCTCATTATCGTGTTAAAAATAGAAAGCATACATTATTGTATTAGTCAGATGTGCTGGCGCCCCCCCCCCTTCAAACTGCCCCCCCCCCCCCCCATGAGCTAGAGGCTGGATCCGCCCTTGGCATTTGGCAACCGCAAGCCTAAGTCAAATCTATCGTAACTGCTTCCAAAAGAGAAATATAACACTGATGAAAGCTAACGTCAAATGCTAACATTAACGATTAAACCTAGGCCTAGATGCGAACATAAACGTCAAGGTTGTTCTCCGCACTCCAGGCACTTGCGAGATACGATAGTGCAGTGTGCACTGTGTCACAATATAGACCGGCTGCCCAGGGCCTTGGGGGTAGGTGAACTAGGTACCAATAACGAAGTATATCAGCATGAAGCGAGTCACCTGGGATGTTCAGATATGTGAGTCTGCCGTGCACCATCCGTTGCAAGTAGGTCTGGAGGTCATTTTTCAAAATGGCGGCCATGTTTTAGTAGGCATCATTATGTTAAATAATAAAACTTTGATAGAACCTCCTATCAAAACGTGTAAGGTTTCATATGAAAGACAATTAAATTTCCTATTAAATGATACCATATGTGATTAATATTATGCAGAATTAAATAACATTTTGGGGCAAAATGTGTAATTTTTAGCCAATTTTTTCCGAAATTAAGATTACATTAATTTACATATTTCTTCGTATTTTCTACAAATCTTAAGATAATATATTGAAACTTCCCTAAAAATGTTTTCTATACATAGGTACTATTGTGTCATAATAACAAGATTATTGCTTTAAAGAAACGAAAGTTACAGTCTTTCAAAGTTAACAATTTGGAATTTCAGGAAATACAATTTTGTACTGAACCTAAAATAGTATTTCGCCCTGTTCTCACTTCGCATCAGCTCAAATAGTACAACTGATTAGGCCCAAATAAAACCAATATTGCACACTTTGGGTTTAAAACATAACATTCAGGACTGTGATTACAAGATCACATGCTTGTGTTGATTTTCAGACGTCTTGTATCAAAACCAAGAGGGCCGCCATCGGACAATGCACTTTTGACCCATTTTTCTTGAGTTCCAGCATTTAATGCTCATTTTCGATTAGAACAACTGCGATATTTGGTCAAATGGCACCAGAATATACAACCCTGGACAAGGGCACTCTTTTTTATACACATAGCTTGTAAACCAAGATGGCGGCTAGGGGTCAATGTACTATTTTCTCCTTATATCTATTTTGATTCAGAATTTTCAATCGAGAAAGAAATGACCACTCGTTTATTTGTGCACTTGGATGCAATCTTCAGCAGTCCTAAACTTCGTTAAGTACATTTTGGATTTATTCTAAGGTGGTACTTAACGTACTTAGCGGTCATTTGATTTAGGCACTCCCATCACTCCATCACCCTACCCCTTACCTCGAATGTTACTAGCTAAACTACTAGCCAAACCAATTGCATTGCTCACTTCGATGTACGGCTTTCAGATACGTTCGTAGTGTTTGAAAAAAAAATATGGGCAATTACAGGATAAATCCGACATGAATATGATACAGTGTTAATCAAATCCACTATCTCTTTATGTATATTGTTTCTGTGCCAAGATCAGTGGTGGCTAGGGGTCAATGCACTTCTTACTATTCCTCCTCATTTCTATATTTGTGTGGAAATTCCATATCACTGAAGAAAGCAATAACCACCTGCCACATGGTGCAATAAATGCAATCTATAGCATGTCTAAACTTTGTTGCAGGAGCAAATTATATCGATTTTAAGATGGTGGTAATAGGTCAATTAACTTTAACCCATGTTCTCATGGCATAAGTTCATTATAGGGTCAGTACTAGGCAAACCACGTTAATATTCCATTGCGATGGTTTCCAGAAACTTACATATTGTATTTAAAGTGGATACATTTGACAATAGCAGGGTAACTTTTACCAGTACTGGAGAAACATCCTAAAGTGCAGCCATTTTTCTTTGAGTACATGCCTTCTGTTCCAATATGGCGTTCTGAGGTCAATGCACTTATTTAAGGAGTAGAACAGGTCACCAGAGTACAAATTTGACAGACTGTTAAAAGGAATCCTTCTCCAAATGATTTTTTTCAGTTATTTAACTTTCTTTTTTTTTTGATGGGATTTTGTCAGTTATTTAACTTTCGTTCTTTTGCATGGTGTGATGAATTAGAAATAGTCGGGTTACTGTACTCTATCAGGTGAAGTCGCCATTTTGAATTTCAAAATGACAGACTTTTCTTTTTCTATCAGTTATACATGTTGCAATGTTAGTTGCAATATTTTCATCACCGCATTTGACCAATTTTAAGATAGATTTACTTATAGGCTATAGAAGATTGAACATTTTCAATTACTCCTGGACGCCATTTGGGGTCCCAGACTGTTAGATGAGCTAGAGGTGAATATGAAATGAAAAATTCCGGAGAACGCTTGAATTAATTAGGAGGATGGTTCCATAATTACTTTTATTATTATGATTTCGCAAAATATTATTTCTGCAGTAGAGAGAGGTCCACGTATGGGAATGCGCTACGTAACACAATTCAGAAAATCCAAATCGTCCACCAAAAAGAATGATAGTCTGATGATTTCGTTTACAGTTATACAAGTTATACAGTTAGGCTTGGTTTAAAACCCCTAAATATATTATGGGTAGATGTGACATGTTCCCAATCAGTTATATGAGCTTTTTTTAATGCCTTTTGAAGCTAGGACTGTCTTGCTAGCCGTTTCGGTGTTCAGGTGTTACAATAACTATATTATAGACCTAATTTGTCTTAATTTTGACTTTGAATGCAAATGTGATTATTAAAATTTCATTTTATGACTTTCCATCCTTACCTTGTACCTAGAAAGTAGAGATGTGGTGGTATTCCTGGTGTTTAAAATCATTACTTTGAGTCATAAAACTTAATAGAATTTACGGTATGCTGACTTACTATTTTATTTTGTGACATTTAATGTCAATTGTAGAATATTCATTTTACTACGTTTGCATTTGATCTTCTTATTTTTAATCTTTGTATCCTTTATCTAATTTTAATGTCATTATCCATGCTTGAATTTCAAAAAAAGAGACTTTTTCGTGCCTTGAAGTTCAGATTTTATTTTATAATTTCATAGAATACTTCTACATTAACCTTTCTTTCCTATAAATATTTTATTTACTATGACGGCAGTGATAAACTTTTGGGTTTAATTTTAACTTACTTCACTTCATTTAATGTGATTTAAGTACTTAGTCAAAATTTGATTTTCCAAATTTTGACATTAAAAGTCACTATTTTGAAGTTTAAGTCCTTATTAAGACCTGAAAGTCACAAATAGGCTAACATTGTAATCTGGTTACTATTCCTAAGATTTCATTATATAACTTTAAGTGCCACAAATCCCACTTTTGATCTTTACTCTTTACATATGAGAATTAAAATAGTACTCTGAAGGTTCATTATTTTAACTTTTGGTTTCTTCTGTGGTGATTGTAACCATTACAGTCTCTTGTATCTCTATTGTAACTTTGGACCTGAAGTGGCATAATCTTAGGATTACATTTTACAAAATCGACGAAAAGGTCAAGCTATCAAATTCGTTTGTAACACTTTGACTTTGAAAGTCACTAATTTGAATTTCACGGTTGTTAATATGTAACTAACAACTTCTAAGTGTGCTTCAAAAAGCCAAAACGATACGCAAAATAAGACCCTGATTTCCGTAGGAAAACTTCACTTGGGAGTTAGAAGAACCAAATTAAAATTCGTTTTATAGTACATTTAAACATTGAAATTCACAGTTTTAACATTAATATCTTAAAACTAAAGATTAAAATGTGACATTCATGAGACTAAAAGTTAAAATTAAGGTATCACAACTAGAAATCATGAGACATAGAGCAAAACATTACCTTTCCAAGTTATTGTAATGGCGCGGCAGTCGTACTTTATACATCACTTATTCCTTTTTATGAGTTTAGTATCTTGCTTATCAAACAAATGACTTCAATTTTAATTGAGCAAGTTGGATTACTTAAAACTACCACTCTTAATGTGTAAATCATAAGACATAAGGTAAAATAAATGTGTTATTTAAAGCCCAACTTTCCCTAAATCACTATAAAAATTTATTCTCTTATTGAATCAGGTATACAATCTTACGTTAAAAGAAGCATTAAATTAAAAAAGCAGGAAGTTTTCATTACCACCCCCTAACTAAATGTTTATAATATAAGATTGAAACTGTGTCAATTTTTAAATGAAACGTGTGGAGGTATTGAAATTCCAATTCAAATAACAACCTATTAAGTTAGAGTAATGAGATAAAAAAAACTATTCTTAAAGAATTTTTTCTACAGATGACTTAAAAAGCCACAGGAACAAGATTTTTTAAGTAATAATATTATGAAGTTAACTTAAAAGTCAATATAACTAAGACAGGAATACTTCTTGTGTCAAAATAATGAGTGTTTAAACACCAATAATGACACAATGACCACCCTGAATCTATATTTACTATATAAAAGGTAAGGAATCATGATAAAGTCAAGTAATAAAATGTTAGTAACCACACTTGCTGTAAAGGCATAATTACAAAAAATTAGGTTTTTAATATAGTTTTGATGACACCTCATGGTTGACAATACATTGCTGGGTTCACATGGCATTTGTCAAGCCCAAAGATGTTTCTTCCTCAATATAGTAACAGTAACGACAGATTAGGTCTCTAATATAGTTACGGTGACACAGAAATGGATAAGAAGACATTTTTAGATTCAAAAGACATTTAATGAGCTCTAGGGATTGTTTTAGAACATGTTTCTATCTGCTCGTAATATTTTTAATAGTATTAAACCACCTACCATCAGGATGCCACATTTTGGAGGGTGATTTGGATTTTCCCAATTGAGTTAACTAGCTCATTTCCATATGTGAGCCTATGCTTATTATAGAAATTATACTTTGCGGAATAATAATGAGAAAAGTAGTACTGTAATAAAAACCCTTCCTTTCAGCAATTTTTATGGTTCTCCGGAAGTTTTCACTTCTGTGTATTTATCTCTAGCCCAAATAACAGTCCAAGATTAATTGAAAATCTTCAGTCTTCTATATAAGCTAATCTACCTCGAACGTGGTCAAAAGATTGAAACTAACATTGCAACATGTATTACTGGTCAGAAAATGAGAAAAGGCCATCATTTTGAAATTCAAAATGGCGACTTCACATGACAGAGAACAGTAAATAATGAAACCCGACTATTTCAAATTCATCACACCAAACTAGAGAAAGTTAAATAATTGATAGAATCATTTGGAGAAGGATCGTTTTAACAGTCTGTCAAATTTGTAATCTTGTGGTTTTTTCTACTCCCTAAATGAGTGATTGGCCTCAGACCGCCATATTGGAACAAGAGCCATGTACTCAAAGAAGAAGTGACTGTACTTCAGGATGTATCCCCGGTACTGGTAAAAGTTACCCTGCTAATGTCAAATAAATCCACTGCAAATACAATGAAAGTTTCTGGAACCCATCGCAATGGAATATTAACGTGGTTAGGCTAGTACTGACCCTATTATGAACTAATGCCATGAGAACATGGGTTAAAGTTAATTGACCTATTACCACCATCTTAAAATCGATATAATTTGTTCCTGTGATATGGAATTTCCACACAAATATAGAAATGAGGAGGAATAGTAAGCAGTGCGTTGACCCCTAGCCACCATCTTGGCACAGAAACAATATACATAAATAGATAGTGGAATTAATAAACACTATATCCTCTTCATGTCCGATTTTATCCTGTAATTGCCCATATTTTGTCCAAACACTACGAATGTATCTGAAAG
Organism: Holothuria scabra; assembly: GCA_037179385.1. Lineage (NCBI taxonomy): Eukaryota > Metazoa > Echinodermata > Holothuroidea > Aspidochirotida > Holothuriidae > Holothuria > Holothuria scabra. The sequence goes on from CM074185.1 coordinate 49,723,408, forward strand.
CCGTCGAAGTGATCAATGTTATTGGTTTAGCTAGTAATGCCCCGATAGGGTAACTGTCGAGGTTAGGGGTGGGGTGATGGAATGATGGGAGTGCCTAAATCAATTGACCGTTAAGTACCACCTTAGAATAAATCCAAAATGTACTTAACGAAGTTTGGGACTGCTGAAGATTGCATCCAAGTGCACAAATAAACGAGTGGTCATTTCTTTCTCGATCGAAAATTCTGAGTCAAAGATAGATATAAGGAGAAAAATAGTACATTGACGCCTAACCCCCATCTTGGTTTACAAGCTATGTGTATAAAAAAGAGTGCCCTTGTCCTGGGTTGTATCTTCTGGTGCCATTTGACCAAATATCGCAGTTGTTCTAATCGAAAATGAGCATTTAAATGCTGGAACTCAAGAAAAATGGGTCAAAAGTGCATTGACCGATGGCGGCCATCTTGGATTTGATACAAGACGTCTGAAAATCAACACAAGCATGTGATCTTGTAATCACAGTCCTGAATGTTATGTGTAAAACCCAAAGTGTACAATATTGGTTTTATTTGGGCTTAATCAGTTGTACTATTTGAGTTGATGCGAAGTGAGAACAGGGCGAAATAATATTTTACTGTCATGTAGTATGGTGCACTCTCCATGATCTTTACCAGACGCCATATCTTGTTGTTTACGAGTAACTCGCCCTTCCTTTTGTTCTAGATTCCCATGGCCCCTCCTGTTTCCCGTCACGTGTTACCAGTGGATGTGACATATCACATTGCCGTAGCTCCACGTGCACGCCGTAACCCATATTTTCGAGGTGTGGCCAATTTCCCCCTTTGCAGCCTCCTCATTGGTCAGTTATATCATTATACTTATTTACATTGGTGCGTCATAACTTTTGACCAATCAGGGGACTGCAGGTGTTCGGAGCTCGCACGATTCACAAGACCGAGCCTGCGAGCTGGACACTTGTGCGGCGGACATCGAAGCAGAAACATTAAACTGCATCCAGGTTGTGGCTTCTGTTCTATTCAGCTAGTCTAGAGCAGGACCACTCAGTGTTTGCCCTTTGGAGGGCGTACTTGTCCATTTGGGACGTTAAGCTCCTTAAGGGAGCAGAATTCCTCAGGGAGTAATCGTTTGGGTTTCGCCCCTTGGCTCTTCGCCAGAGAGTCGTGGGGACTTTTAGAAAAAAAGGGGGACTTTGTACATAATGTAAATATTTCAGGAATCATTATTAGGCCGGCCGAATTAATTCAACTTAATCATCTTTTGTGGAACGAAAATCATCAAATGAAATATTTTAAAATCAACTGGAACTCTCATCTGTTTTTTTTTTTGTCTGGAACTCGATCCCGTACCACTCAATATCTAACATGGTGGAGGAGCGGACTCGCCGACAACAACTTATCTAACATGGCGAAGGAGCGGGCTTTTATATTAGGCCCCTAATCCAATTAAGGAGCGGATTTTCACTCACATTAATCTAATGAAGGAGCGGACTTTCATATCAATCTAATTACGGAGTGGATTTTCCCTCACATTTATCTCATCGAGGAGCGGACTTTATATTTACCTAGCCTAATTACGGAGGGGACTTTCATATTAATCTAACTAAGGAGCGGACTTTCACACCTATTCCAGCCGAGACGTCCCCCTGTTCATCTCTGTTTTTACACTGTTCGCATATCCCTTGCTCTGGACAGCAGCCAATTGTGCTACAATTCTCCTGTACGTTTGTGGATCACTACAGGCTTAATGCAGTTTCCCTGGATTGGAGTTTGACTATCTTTTGGACAGGTGTTGTTTTCGATCTTAGTGATATCGTCATCCTCGTAGCCCGTTTTCGCGTTCGGATAGTTGGTTTCTCTAACAGCCATTACATTTTTGGAACCTTACGTTAGCCTACACCGACTGATGCAGTCATCGATCAGCAATATTCGGTAGACGGTTTTACACGTATGAGGGACAACGCCTACTTCAGCTCACGGCCAAAGACGGACGCTACCATAATTGTTGTTGTTTATAATTAAAAGGTGAGTGAGAGACAACCCACCCAAGTATGTTTACTTCGATCTGCACGGCATAGGCATAGGCCTAGGCTAGGCCTCGATCACTTATTAACATGTCCGTATTTCAAATTTCATTTTGTCATGTGTGATTCCCTAATATGTGTGCATTTTTGTATGATTTTATCGAAGTCTGCATTTTACGCCATTGTTGATTCATGAGCTTTACCGTTGGGCCTAACTTAGGCTTGTCTACTCATTATTGTTTTAATAGCCATGCATAGGCCTAGATTGACAGTTGGGACCTAACCGCTGGTATTTATTTAGGCTACGTGTTGTCATGGCGAATCTGCGTAGTACAGACTTCCTCCCAAGCCGTTTTGAGGGCGATAAAATTAATGCAGATTTGGCAAGAGCACATTTTCTAGCCTTTTCAGATTATCTAGAGGCACACAATTTGCATCATCTTGCCGATAACGCCCAATTTCAGACCGTACTTTCGCTTTTCAAACGTACACTTCAAGGTACTGCACGTATTTGGATCGAGGGCAAGGTTTTTCAAGACCTTCCAAATTTAAGAGCCTCTTGTCTTGCCCGATTTAGTGAATCTTCCTCACATCATGCCTTAAGCAGACAATTTGCAGAACTCAAATATATTGAGGGCAAAACTGCAGAACAATTTTTAGCCTCAATCAGAAAATTAGCTTTACTTCTGGGCTATACTGAACTTCAGGTGCGTGACAAATTTTTAGCCGCGCTTCCTAGCGATTTCCAATCTGACGTGTTCATGTCGACAGACCAAAATTCAGACATAAACGCACTTGTGCAAAAAGCTCAGATTTATTTAGATTTGAAGAAGTCCTCTTCTTCTAGCCCCGCTTCTTCTACTACAGTGGCTAGTACTCATGACACGGCCTTGTCTACACAGACAGACAATGTGTTGACTCATGCAAGCATTGCAGAACTGTGTAACAAAATAGACGGTCTGCTAAATAATCGCTCTCGTACTTCCGATAGGCAGACAAATAGTAATCAATCCCCTCGTCAGCGTTACAATACTAGAGATATCAGAAGACCGGTCTTCGTCGTATGCCACAACCACGGGCGCATTTTAACCAAAGAAGGCCTAGACTTGGATTTCAGGGGCTGTGTTTCTATTGTAATGTCCCAGGTCACAAGGCCGCAAACTGTTTCCTGCGTCAGGAACATTTAAGGGCACAGTACGGCCCTCATTTTCACTCTTATCAGCCTACTGACAGGCACATGACCAATCCAGTTCCGTCTGCACCCAATACCCAAAATTTTCAATAGGGGATGTCGGTGAGTGTACTCCTCACAGGCATTCCGGAAAAGAGGACGTGCAAAATTTCAATGCATATAGTAACACCGCTTCATACCTAGGGAATGAGCCCGAAGCAACTATTCAATTAGATCGCAAACATTTTTTCAGGGCACGGCACAATGAACAGACGGAAAGAATATTTTATTGTTGTTTGACTCTGGTGCCACAAGGTCTATTTTATCTGCATCTACTGTTAAGAATTCACGTTACTTATCGTCTCTCAAGCCATGCAAAATTAAGTCATTGTCTTTTCGCTTGGGAAATGGTCAATTTTTGGTTGCTCATGAGACTTTGACATTCGTCGTAAATATTCAGGGTCATAGCATTCAGTTAAATGCTTTCATCACTGATAACTTCACAGGTATAGACCTAATCTTAGGAACAGATACCTTAAAACAACTCAATGGAGTTCTAGATTTTTCAAACAATTCCTTTAAGATTAAGCCAGGTGTGCAACGTTTTCGTCCTACGAGTAAAGTTGTTATTTACCCAGGTCAGTGTAAGTATATTCATTTGCAAAGTCGTGTGCCAACTTGCTTACGAAACACTGACGTAGTTCTTCAGCCTGCTGCATTTATTGCACACATGTGCCATACTTCAATGATGGTAAAACTGCATAAAGGTAGGACTAGATTAATGTTGAAAAATAACGGTACACGCCCATTTGTTGTGTCACCTAGGCAAACTGTAGCTTCTTTTGACTTGTCTGATATTGTGTCAGTAACTCATGAACTTCATGAGGATTGTTATCGTAAATGGTTAGAAGAATGGCAGTTCTTTAGGCAGTCTTTAGAGCATGTTCATGCTACAAAATCGCAATTTTCAGGTGATAATTCCAGTGAATATTCACAACGTGACCATATACGGCGTTATAACTTGCAACGTTACCCACATTTGAGTTCAAATGATCCCTTAGCTTCACTGACAGAGTCTGAAATCATTAGGCAACAGGTCTCTTTACAGGAGAGTGTTTTAGATCCAAATGAACGGGACGAATTTTACCAAATGTTGGGTAAAAATAAGGAAGTCCTTATATGGTGAACTCTCCAGTTGCCCGAACTTTGAGGCAGATATAACGTTAACCAATACCGAGCCTTTTTTCATTAGGCCATATAAATTATCTCCCGATGATAAACTTATTGTCTCAAGAGAACTAGATAAATTGGTAGATCTTGGAATCTTGGCAGTTGGGAACCAGTCTTATACGTCTCCAGTTTTCTTAATTCCAAAAAAGGGCACCAAGCAATGAGAAACGTGTGGTAACTGACTTCCGTTTTTTGAATATCAGGATTCAGAGAATTAACCACCCCTTCCCACTCTTGAACGAGACGTTACGCACAATTGGTAACTCTGATGCCACAATCTTGAGTGTTTTAGATTTGAAATCTGCCTTCTTCTGTATTCCTTTGAGCAAAAATGCTCAGAAGTACACAGGCATTGCATCTTATAGTGGAGGCCGACATTATTTCTATAGGCCCTAAGCGTCTGCCACAGGGACTGAATCTTAGTCCGAGTATTTTTAGCGCTAAGATGACTGAAGTACTTTTACAGGCACCAAATTCCGATCAGTTTTGTATTTCTACGCATGACGACATCATTGTTTACAGCAAAGACAAGTCGTCTCATTCCAAACTCTTGTTAACAATTTTTAAAGCTTTGATAGCTAATAGTTTGAAGATTTCCCCACGCAAGTGTAGTTTATTTCGCTCACCCGTCACCTGTATGGGACATATCATAACTGTTCATGATGATAGAAAGGCAACAATTCAGCCACTAACTGATAGATGTAATGCGATTCGCAACACTCCAGTCCCACACAATGCAAAGGCAGCACGCAGATTTGTAGGTGCAGTAAACTATGTATCAAGCTTTTTTCCTCGAATCCAGGAACATTTAAGACCTATTCACAAATTAAGTAGGCAGAAACGTCACTTTCAGTGGACAGAGGAACATCAGAAAGCATTTGACACAATTCGTAATTTAATGTGTAATCCACCAGTTCTTCATATGCCTTAAAGAGGTCGTTTAACTCTTTATAGTGACACATCAAGGATTGCCACTGGTTCGTACCTAACTCAGACTGTTGACGGGAAAGAATATCTTTTAGGCTACTACTATAAGGTTTTACCAGAAGCTTGTACTCGATATAGTGTAAAAGAGTTAGAATTATTTGGTTTGCTCATTAATATTAATGGGTTTGTTCACCTTCTCAAAAATGTCGAATTTGACGCATATGTGGATCATGCTGCACTTGTTGAAATTCTCACATCAAAACGTGAGCCCCCTACCTCACGACTCAGAAATTTGTTGTTTAAGTTGTCACAATTTTCATTCAAGGTTGGCTATAAGAAGGGTTCTGAACTTGCTTTAGCAAATTACCTCTCTAGAGCGCCTCAGAATGGCGACTCCGAAATCGATAGGATACTTCCTCTTGCATTTTCTGCGATCTCAGAATTCCTGGAAAATGACTTTGAAGATAACGCTCTCCCAGTTTTGACTAGAGCTAGAGCTAAAGCTTTAGATGTTCGGGTACCAGATTTGTTCCCTGGGAGGAAAACTTCTCTACCCCCTGCAGCCACGAGTGGGAATGTGCATACTCCTGCACAGACCAGTGATACGTCACAGCAGCAAAACACTCCAACCCCACCGCCCCACCTGCTTTTCGTGGTAATTCGGCCCCCCATCAGGTGGTTCCCCTATCTGTGCAGCAACCGCTTCTCCCAGCGCCGCCTCTCTTACATCATCATCCTATACCTGAACCACCACAAGGTCCAAAGGTGAGCACACCAAAAGCACAGCCAGAGCCACGTCTGGTAGATTTGCCAGAAGAACGCCACAGGGCACCCCCTAATGACTTGCTTACGCCGAGTAAAGCCCTCCTTGCCGATGTGAAGAATTTTCGGACTTCACACATACCGCATCAAAGAGATATACAACGTGTAATGCACAAAATTCAAAGTAAAATCATTCGAAATTACGATTTACCATTTGATGCAAAGCAATTGCAAATGCAACAGGAAACGTGTCCCTTCTTTAAGCCTATCTACGATTTTTTGGCGTATGATATTTTGCCACAAGATGTTAAGTCTGCTCGTACTATTCGTACCCGAGCTGAACAATATATTATGTGTGATGTTCTTTTGTTTAGGTTGACTTTGCATGCTAAACACAAGTCTAGAGCTATTCCTGACACAATGGTAGAAAAAATTCTTTCGAAATATCATGATGATCTACTCAGTTGTCATCAGGGTGTTATGAGAACGTATCTCACCATATGAGAAACATGTTTGAAGTTGTCAGCAATTATGTTAAAGCTTGCCTTAAATGTCAACAATTTAAACCTAAGCAGGATAAAATTAGACAATTTCATGCAAGAGTACCAGATTCATATTGTCCCTTTGATAAGATTAGTTTGGATTTCAAAACCATGCCTACATCCAATGCAGGGTATAAACATTTAATGTTGCATGTGACGAAACTACCAGATTTGTTATTTGTGTTCCTTTAAAAACACTTGATGCTCCAACTATTTGTCAGGCGATCTTGCAAAAAATTGTTACTCTTTTTGGTCCTCCTTCTACGCTTATAACAGATGCAGCCAGTTCTCTCACTGGGAAATTAGTGGAATTATTGTGTTCTGCACTAAATATAGACAGAAAAGTCATCAGTGTCTGTAATCATGGTAGCCTCCATGTTGAAAGGCATATAAAGACACTTTCCAATTTTTTAAAGGTCAACCTTAACCAATTTGGCACTGATTGGGTGCGATATATTCCTACTACGACCTACGCGTACAACGCATTTTCCTCCCCCCATTTGGGTGACCACAGCCCTTTTGAGTTAGTCTATGGTCGCAAACCACATGATCTCACTAATTTGACCTTTAACCCCATGGAAGGTCTTTCTCACTCGTACAGTGAGTATGTTGATCTTTTGAAGAAAAGGTTTGATCACTTGTCGCAAACGATGCTTCCACTTCAAAAGCATAATCAGGATAAGCAACATTCTAAGATCACGAATAAGCTTGAAAAGAGCCCCATCTTTTCAGTAGGACAGCTCGTCTACTTATACAAGCCAACGAGCTCGTCACTTACTGCCAATTCTCGTAAGATTGTTGCAGAATGGGTTGGACCGCTTGTCATACATGAAATTCTTGATCGCACTCACTACCTTCTGCAGACATTACAAGGTGATGTTTTGCAAGACGTTTTTAACTTTAACAGGCTCAAACCATGTTTTGTACGAGCATCAAATCACAGTAAACCCATTACAAGTGTGGAAAAACTTAAAGCAGCATGCGATGAAAACGTGCATATTGGTGTAAATGACGATTCTCATCATATTCGATTCCAAGATGAAACAGGCAATGTTTTGCCTTCCGTCACAAGCAAAGATATTTTTGCCATTTATCATGCAGATCCTATTGATGTCTCCCTGTGCCTGCACCACGTTAAGCCCAATCATAATCTAGCTGCTATAGTGCCTTTAAATGACCACCAAATTAAGTTTCAATTTCGACGTCTAGCACATGCTCCTCATAGCACGATGGAAGTTTGCCGTGCACGTTTTCATGGAAGAAATTTACAAATTTTGCTGAGTATGCGATTTATGGGAACACTACCTGATGCTCAGCCCTATAAATTTTGATGGAATGCTCATCAATATGCGGACACGAATGACATTTTAGAACACTTATTAGATGCACGTGTGCCAATCACAGGTGGTCCTGCAAAGTTTGTTCAGCGATTGTTTCAGTAACAGGCAGGCATCAATGCGACATTAACTTTTCCACGTATGTTTTGCTTATCATACAATCTTCCTTGCATATTTTATTTATCATAATTTCGTGGTCCTTTTGCCTTGTTGTATACATCTCTGAAATGCCTTGATAAACTAGAAAAAACGTTATGCATTTTATGAAAGTTTATTGCATCTTGTGGTGATAATTTCACTATCATTTGAAATGTGAGAAAATATTCACTGTCAATCAAATATGTAAGACAGGAGTGGTATGTCATTGTGGATTCGTCAGAGCGTTTACCCAGTTTACCAGAATCTACCTGGAACATTAGCAACACTGGTCTTCACACAGAAAATGCTCATCACAAATGAAGTTTTGTTGAACCTGGCAGTGTTTTCTCTGCTTGCTCACAGTCGTAACGAGTTGTATTACCTTAATCTATCAATTTGAGTCTCGTTACACATCTTTTTTCAACAAGAGAATGTTTTCACATTTTAATGTTGTTTGTAACTCCTAAGCTTAACATTTTAATAACTTTAACGTATCCTTGCAGTCAGATGTACAATGTTTCAAGTTATTGCGTAGGTAGAATTTTCTGGTTTACGCCTCACCAGATGTTATAATTCTGAGTACACCTACATATTCTTGTTTCAGTTGGCACTGCTCAATTTAATCTCTTCTTAAGCGTAATGAAGTAGCCCTTCGTCTACTTTCAAAAGTTACTTATGTTATTCTCTGCTCATGATTGTATTTAAATAGTCGTCATGAGATCTTTTCCCTTGACATTTGATGTTTCTCGTGTAAATACGTTGTTCACTTAAAGATAATATTTAATTCCAATGTATGATTACGCCGTGCTCATTTTAATTTCATTCTGAGTTTGGGACCCACCTCCCTTCCTTTGTCTCGCAATTTACCTATCTCACTCATCATTTTGTCTTTAACGTTTAATTAACTTGACAAAGAATGCATATTTTGTAATATCCCCCAGTCGTATTCAATATTGTAATTCTAAGAGTAAAATTTTTCACTGCGTTTCAAAATTTTAAAAAAGACAAAAGGGGATGTCATGTAGTGTGGTGCACTCTCCATGACCTTTACCAGACGCCATCTTGTTGTTTACGAGTAACTCGCCCTTCCTTTTGTTCTAGATTCCCAGAGCCCTTCCTGTTTCCCGTCACGTGTTACCAGTGGACGTGACATATCACAATGCCGTAGCTCCACGTGCACGCCGTAACCCATATTTTCGAGGTGTGGCCAATTTCCCCCTTTGCAGCCTCCTCATTAGTCATTTATATCATTATATTTATTTACATTGGTGCGTCATAACTTTTGACCAATCAGGGGACTGCAGGTGTTTGGAGCTCGCACGATTCACAAGACCGAGCTTGCGAGCTGGACACTCGTGCGGCGGACATCGAAGCAGAAACATATAGCCTAGTCAACTTTGTACATAATGTAAATGTTTCAGGAACCATTATTAGACCGGCCGAATTAATTCAACCTAATCATCTTTTGTGGGACTAAAATCATCAAATAAAATATTTTAAAATCAACTGGAACTCTCATCTGTTTTTTTCGTCTGGAACTCGATCCCGTACCACTCAATATCTAACGTTACGTACAAAATTGTATTTCCTGAAATTTCAAAGTGTTAACTTTGAAAGACTGTAACTTTCGTTTCTTAAAAACAGTAACCTTGTTATTATGATACAATAGTACCCATGTATAGGAAACATTTTTTAGGAAAGTTTCAATATATTATTGTAAGATTTGTAGAAAATATGAAGAAATATGTAAATTAATGTAATCTTAATTTCGGGTAAAATTGGCTAAAAATTACACATTTTGCCCTAAAATGTTATTTAATTCTGCGTAATATCCATCACATATGGTATCATTTGATAGGAAATTTGATTGTCTTCCGTATGACACCTTACACGTTTTGATAGGAGGTTCTATCAAAGATTTATTATCAAACATAATTATGCCTACTAAAACATGGCCGCCATTTTGAAAAATGGCCGCCAGACCTACTTGCAACGGATGGTGCACGGCAGACTCACATATCTGAGCATCTCAGTTGACTCGCTTCATGCTGATATACTTCGTTATTGGTACCTAGTTCATCTAGCCCCAAGGCCCTGGGCTGCCGGTCTAATATACTAAAATGCTCTTTAGCTTGTTCGCGTTTAGCGTCACCGTGCGCCATATAATAAAGGTACAATGCTGGAAAGCGGCCGCTGTGTGATGAGCAAGCACATACTGTATAAAAATTTGACTTACTCAAGCATTCTTTTACAAAACAATAAAATACATAAATGCCTAAACAGGCCTAAAACTCGTTTTTTGGCCATATGATAACCAAAAGTGACCATGAAGTCTCGTTCCCGTCTACATGACTCACTTTACATAATGAACTCAACTGAAGAGCAAGCAACTCACTAAGAATCAAGAAACATTGAACGAAAGAACTGTCCCTCGAAAATGAGAAGCGTGCCTAATTATGGTACTGTTCATGACGTCGTGGACAGTACAAAGATCGCCCGAAAAGAAAGAGCAGTCCAATAGACAAGGTAAAATTTGCACAGAAGATCAAAAACAAACATTTCAAAAATTGGATAGTTAAAATTCAGCAAGTTTACAAAATTCGTGAGTCTCACTTCATTGCCCCGCTCAACATAACACTCCGGCCAAAATGTAATATTCGGGCGAAAGTCGCAAAACTGTTTGAGGATGTTTTCACATGTCGGATTGTACATACGGGTAGATGGGATTGTGAATAGATATGCATACACAGTAGCACCGACACAGCCCATGGGGTGCCCCGTAATCATATTTCGAACCAATAAATTACTTACAAGTACTTAACTTTTACTGAAACACCATATCTTCGTGCGTACCGGGGTACTGTAGTTTGTATAACCATGGGACGATTCCGTAAAATCTCGATTCATGGTTTAACCAGTCTTACACTAATTCCAAAGAGAATTTTTCAGCAGGGTAGCTTACTTAAAAATACGTTCAATGTTTAAATGAAATTTGTGGACAAAAAACATAACTACAGACTGCAAATTTCAAGACAATTAGACCAATAAGTTTATTTTGAGTGCCGAGTAGAATTCGCAGCATGGATAAAATTTCCCCTTTGGGTTAGCCCGCGGTGCGGAGGAACTTTTTTCGTCCATCTCATCGCTCCGAAAAAATCAACATGAACTTTTTTCGTCCAGCTTGTCGCTACGAAAATATCAACGTCCGCCAGCATTGGAGACCAAATCTGTTCAACTGCGTAGAAAACTTGTGGAAAGTTCATTTACATACTCGAAGAACAATTGGATGTTTTATACTATAATATGAATATTCACATTCATTCAACATCTCTCTCAATACGAACAATATTCACTTGCAAACAAGGTATCGAGGCATACTCGACAGTTTATTCTCAAAATTCTTATCGAATATACTTTCAAATTTCTGGCAAACTATTTAAATATCTGTTTTCTAGCAAGGAATGTAGTAAACGGACGACTCACCGCTAGTCCCAAGCTGACGCCTCTTAAATTTCACTCGTATCCGAAAGCTTCCAACCGTTCACAACGAGTAACGTTAGGAATCACATACTAAAGTCCTACAGTACTATCCACAGTGTATTGTGTTGTAAAGCTCATTGTTTGAACATTATTGCTCAACGTTACACGAGACACAGGTTACAGCCGTACCTTCTTAGCTTCATATAGGATTATGAATATTCAATACAATTCCTTTTTTGATTTCTTGCCATAGGCAGGCAAGGAATCTATGCGATGGTGATGTCGTGTGTGTGTGTGAATGTGTGTGTGTGTGTTTGTGACACTTGCTTGTAAACACGACATCTTAAGATAGGAATGTCCGACACTTTTCAAATTTGGTATAGAGTTTTCTCATGTTGAGAGAAAGAACCCTATTGTTTTTGGCAGAGGTCAAAGGTCATTTGAGGTCACCAATGGTGAAATTGCGAAAACTCAGAAAATGGCTCGTAAATACGATATCTTCAGATAGGAGTGACCGACACTTTTAATACTTGGTATATAGAGTTGTTATGTTGAGAGGAAAAACCCTATTGTTTTTGGTAGAGGTCAAAGGTCATTTGAGGTCACCAGTGGTAAAACTGGCGAAAATTCTGTGCCTAAAATGTAAAGAAAAACCTATCAAACACTGTCAATTTGAAAGAAGGTAAGTTATGTGATGGCAAGGAATCACTAAGCCTTTTGGCTTTCTGGTTAGAATCCTAATAACCATATTAACTATATTTATGTTAAGATTGCCGTTGTCCAATATGAGGTTAATTAATAATAATGAAATTCTTGATTTGTGGTCTGAGAGGAATTTTTGACTATTGCCCACAGGCTCTGAGGGGAGGCAGCCTAAGGGGGCGACCGACACAGAGGCGCTACGTAGGCTACCTTTGAGTAGGGATATGGCGTACCTATCATTCAAGGCTGTCTATCTCTAGATTTCAACAGTCATGAATTTGGTAATTTGAACTGAAAGTGCCATAAGTAGTGGCAGCGCTGGAATGTCAAAATTGGGGGAAGGGGGATAAAACTTCAGCGCGCAGGGCGAAACCGAGCCCAAATCATCCGTTCCTTGAGATGGGAGTCCAGGGGGTGAAGCCCCTGAAGCTCTGAGGTTTTATCAATTGAAACCTTTGAATGAAAAATTCAGTCTCTAGAGAGGTTTATTATTTTTTTTTTTCATTTAGTCCAACTCCTAACTGACCTAACTTCGGTATTGGGGTCGGCAAGTGGAGGGGGGAGGTAAGAAATGGGGAAAAGTGGGAAATCCCCCTCTTTTCCCCGTGGCGATGTCACTGGCCAAAAGAGACCAAATTGTGAGCTTAAATTAGATGGGTTGCAAGGTGCAGGTTGAAAACGTCTAAACGGCGCTAGAGGACCGGGAAGACTGATGGGCATATCAATAGTGGTCCAAGTTAAATAGTACACCGTCGATTAATTTAGGTCTTATTTGTGAATTACCCATATTGGAATGACGGTTGTTGTTGAATTTCATGAAAGTAAAAAGAGGAAATATCAATAGGCAGATAGGTGGGCAGTGCAAAGTTTTGAAGGATTAAAAGTGATTTTAGGTAATACTGGAAATCGTTTAAAGAGTGTTTTGTTTTAAATTGTTTGACTGTTGATCTTCCAATGTATCTCTTTCATACAAGCTGCTCAAGAGAATTTGGTTTTTAGAAAAAGTATGCATTATAATAGACTTTACCTAGCATATTTTAAAAACAAGGAGCCATACACTACCACTTTAGTTGTAAATCGGGGACCAAAAGTTGGAAAAAAAATCTTCAAAACCGCAGTTTCTTATAATCCAATTACTCTGTTTCAACCAGTTTCATTACTATATTTATTCCAAGCATTATGCAGTTTTTCAACACGAAACAAGGCTGCGGCGATGACCCCCCTTCCCATTGGAAACGTCCCTCATCTAAGTTTTTGTAGTATAATTCAAGTTTTCTAAACTTTATTATAACGATTAACAATTTGTTCAGCTGCTTTCTGTGACAAGCTATTTCTTATCTTCCTGATGTTATGAAGATTAATAGCTACCACTTTACATTTTTTGCGATAAAAAGCTTCATGCTCTTATCTTATTTTGTAAAAGTATTGTAGCATCATTGAGTAATATATTTGTAGTAATACACTTATCGAGCTTTATTTCCAAACATAATGTTCAGTCTTCTCATTGGTCAATCTTAATCTGTTCTTTGTCATCCAAACCTGAATATTCCATAAACACCTCTCCAGCTTTGATATGCATGACTGTTCATTTAACCTGAAATTAGCTTGAAAGCTGTCATATAAGGTGTGATCATCTGCATATCCAAGTGTGTGTGGTACTGGTTAATCTTAGACTAAAGTGTGCTGGTATACATATTATAAAAGATTGTAATTGTAACTGCCATTTGCAATCCTTGGTCTCAAGCTAGAGCACAAATATTCCGAAACCGACGCAAAATCTTTCAAATATCGTTTTCTCACTTATTGTTTCACAGTTAATAAGAACTGCAACTTGAAAGCGGACCTGAAGTCAGTTCCGCTTGCAAGTTACAGAGCTGATGAAGCGGTATCGTTATTTTCTTAGTTATATTAGCCCTTTGTTTGCAAATAGACGAAATCGTTACGTTTCCAGCCTTCGCCCGAATGTTTTATCAAAGTTTTTGCAGGACTATTATTTGAGGTGGGGATAAGGCCACTTTCTCAATCGGGGCTACCCCTTCAGACTCCTTTACGAACTTTTTCTTAAAGTCAGCCAATTGACAATTGATCACATTTTTATGCTTTGTTCTATAATTGACTATTATTTAAGTAAGCGCAAACGTATATAGTGTGCTTTTATTGACTATAAAAAGGCTTTCGATCTGATAGACAGAACTTTCCTCTGGACTGAATTGGTAGCGAGTAATAAAAACGGTAATGTATTAAACGTTATCTACACTATGTACAAAAATGCTAAATCATGTGTTGGTGGAGAAATCATCCTTTTTTGATTGCAATGTTGGTGTCAGACAAGGTGAAAACTTGTCACCAGTTCTCTCTGCGATATATTTAAATGACTTTGGTAAATTTATTAGTAAATATTATGACGGTCTGAGTAATTTGTCTAACGATATAAGGGATTATCTTAGCAATGATGATGTTGAAGTATACCTTAAACTATTCACTTTGTTGTATGCTGATGATACAGTTGTTTCAGTTGAAAACGCGACAGATTTACAACAGGCTTTAAATGGTGTCAAAGATTACTGCGACACTTGGCACATGACTGTCAATACAAGTAAAACTAAAATCATTTTTTTTTTCTAGAGGTAAAGTCAGAAGTATACCCACATTTTATTTTGGCGATGATGCTATTGACGTGGTTGATGATTATGTATACCTTGGTATCACTCTTAATTTTAGTAATAAGTTTACTAAAGCAAAATGTAAACAAGGGAGTCAAGCAAAGAAAGCTCTTTTCAGTTTGCTTACTAAGTCTGATAACCTTAAGCTCCCAATTGACCTATTGTTACAACTTTTCGATCAAATTGTTAGTCCTGTTTTACTCTATGGCAGTGAGGTTTGGGGTTTTGAGGATCTTCGACAAGTTGAAGCTTTTCATCTTCCCTTTTGTAAGCAACTTCTGAAAGTTAAGAAATCCACACTAAGTCGTGTGGCTTATGGGGAGCTTGGGAGGTATTAACATTACTCGAGTTATTGAAGGAAGACTTGTAGCGTACTGGGGTAGATTGATTAATAGTAAGGATAATAAACTAGCAGGTATGATGTACAGATTCCTAAGAATTTTGCATGACAAAAATGTTTACAAATCGCCTTGGATTTGTCGGATTAAAAGTATTTTTGAAAAAGTGGGTATGCCCTTTATCTGGAATAATAATTATAATTCAATTGATATTAACTGCAGCTTGACAAAATCATTGGTCAAAGGTTAAATGATATTTATGTTCAAGAATGGATCTCTGAAGTTAATAGCAATTCCCAATGCAAAGTTTATAGGATTTTTAAAAGAGACCTGAAATTGGAAAAATACCTGACTGCCCTTCCTTTGAAAAATAGGTTAGATCTTTCTAGGTTACATTGTAGCAATAGTAGAACCCCCACTGTGTGTGACAGATACCGAGATATAGATTTTTGTGATCGAATTTACGAATTATGTGATCAAAGTAAATTAGGAGATGAATATCACTACTTGTTTGAATGTCCCTCATTTTCCAACGAAAGGTCCAAGTTCTTAAAGCCGTATTACTTTAGAAATCATAACACCCTTAAAATGGAACAGTTGTTTAATTCGGGTAATAAGAAAATGTTGTTAAATTTAAGCTATTTTAGTTCTACAATCTTACGTCAATTTTGAAATTTCAAACGTGCGGTTTCTTCCGTGAAATGGGCAGTTTGTTGCCATTCTAGTGTTGTTGTTGTTTTTTTTTTTTTTTCGTCTCTTTTCTTTTCTTTTCTCTATACTTCTTTTCTTCTGACCTTTAATCCTTTATGTTTGCATACTCTTTAAGATTTATGTCAATGTATGATGTATATTGTATGTATATAAGTCTCTTTAACCTCCTTGGAGGTGTCACAGAGAATGAAACAAACAAACAAACAAACAACCAAAGCCGTTTGGACAGAAATAATCTTCTAAACTATCGCCCTCAGTTCGAAGACAAAATATCCCATTGTGGTTACCTATTGTCCTCAACTATCCCCCTTTTTAAAAGCCATTAGGGACTCTTAGTGCTATCTCAGCCTCGACACCACCCTCAGGGACCTCTGTTCGAAACCCCCTGTTACAGCCTTCAGGCAGCCCCCCCCCCCCCCCAATTTGCAACGTCTCCTTGTACACACCAAACTTAAAGTCCCCCTAGAAACACATCCAAAGGCAATTCTCCGTGTGGCAGCACACGCTGTAAAGTGTGTGATCACATGATCACCGATCCCACGGTAACCGTTCGTCCTTAAGGGTTTAAGTTATCCCCTGGCCCTTACTCGTGCAATTCCTTCAATGTAGTTTATCCCCTCCTCTATGCTAGATTCCCCCATATGTCTTACATTGGCAAAACCTCAGCAACTTTCAGCTGAGGTTAAACAACCATAAAACTAGCATTCGTAGTAATAGGTCGGGACTCCCCGTGCCCGAACATTTTAATTTACCTAATCATAGTTTGAATTATCTTAAGTTTGCTATTTTATTTGCGGACTTTCCTACATCCGAGGCACGCAAAAAGTAAGAATTACGTTTAATCCTTCGCTGCGACAACCACAGGCATGGGTTGAATAGGGACCTTTCATTTATGTCATGCAGGCGTGACCACTGTGGTAAAATGTACGCTCACTAACGTTCTATTTTGGTTCACTGTTTAGTTGTGCTGCCGACGACGAACCTAGGAGGTTTGAAACGTTTTTTCAATTACAGTATATCTACATATTGTGCTTCATTCCTGTTTTTGTAATGGATTTTTGTTCTTTAACAAGGACTCCTTTGTATCATGTGTCACCGTTTTTTTTTTGTTCTTGTTTATGTTATTGATAGAGGCATTGCATTTTTACCATTATGGAGGATTAAATATATATATATATAAATTTGTATATAAATATATATATATATAAAGATATATATATATAAAGATATATATATATATAAAGATATATATATATATATGTATTTATATATATATATATATATATATATAAATATATATATATATATATATATATATATATATATATATATATATACATAAGAAAACCAAAAAATGATAAAAACGACGGTATTCAGAGCACAATAGTCTGTATTTGAAACGAATATTTCGGATACTCCTGTGACTGCGACTTTTCTCTCAGAGGAGTTCGTACTGTGCGCATAAATTCATCTACGTGTTTGGCGGTTTTTGCTACAGCTTTTGTTTGTTTCAATTTTACTACATTTGTTATAACGCAGTTGAAGGGCACAGGAGTGTCCGAAATATTAGTTTCAAATACAGACTATTGTGCTCTGAAAACCGTCGTTTTTATCATTTTTTGGTTTTCTTGTCGATATGGAGCATACGTGGAACTCACATATATATATATATATATATATATATATATATATATATATATATATATATATATATATATATATATATATATATATATATATATATATATATATATATATATATATATATATATATATAAGGTCGAAATGCTGCGGAGCACTGTTGAAATGTGTAGGTCGAAAAGAGGTAGTAAAAAGTGCTTAAAAGTTTGCGGAAAACTCCACGACGTTTCGGGTATAAACCCTTCATCAGGTGGCAAAAACCAAACTGAACAACCAACAGTAACAATTGGACACGACAAACATCAAATCCGAAGCGATCGCTGTAAAAACAGAACCGGACGAAAGTGACTGTCAGAAAACATGAGTGCGAAGGATGAAACACAAATCAAAAAAAGAAAAAGAGCGTCCTGGATGAAAAAATGCACGTAAAAATCGAACATGTTCTTAAAAAAGGGAAAACAGGAGACAAAAACTAGCTCCGGAAAAAAAAAAAAAAAAAAAATTGTAAATAAGGCCTACACAGAAAAAAACGGGCACGAACGGGTAAGTGTAAAAGGAGTAAAAACTGGTACAAAAAGGGGGTGAATATTACAAAAGGTCAATTCTAACGTTAAGCCCGTGTGGAGCGAGAGTACCTAGCCTCATGATCAGTCGGTTTTCAGCACTAAGGCGGTCACGATCGGAGCCTCGGCACATTACAGCTGCCGTAACGGTTAAATGCTGTATTGAACAAGGTGAAGGGGGGTTGAAATGTGCAGCCACCGGGTATCCATGGAGATTCTGTTTGATGGACCTAAGGTGCTCGGTGACTCGATCCGCGAGGCGGCGCTTGGTCTCTCCCACATACAACGAGTTACATCTCCCACAAGCTAAAATATATACTACATTTGAGGAAATGCAGGAGAATCTTTGTTTGACAATAAAGCTATTGCCGTTGGGGCCAGAAATGTTGCTCTTGCGAGCCAGACGAATTTGTTCGGAGGATTCTGACTTCTCTACTGCCTCTGAAGAAATTTTGTCCTTTTTTGAAAAACGCCAGTACCCTGCCAAAATCCTCTCTAATGCCCTACGCAGAATTCAAGGAACCAGCAGAAAAGAAGCCTTGGAGAAAAAGAGCAAATCTGGTACCAATCTACGTATTCCTTTAGTTATTTCTTATCACCCTTCGATCCGTCCTATTTTACACGCTATCCACAAAAATGTAAAGTTGCTCCGACAAGACCCCTCAACCCGTGATGTTTTCCCGGAACCCCCCATCACTGCCTTTAGAGTTGAGAAAAATTTAGCCAACCATTTAGTTCGGGCTTCCCACCCACAAACTTCTTTCGACGACACGGCTGGTACCTTTCCATGTAACCGTCCGAGGTGTAATACATGTCCAGTTGTCGGCAAACACGACCTCGTCAACATTTCTGGCCCCAACGGCAATAGCTTTATTGTCAAACAAAGATTCTCCTGCATTTCCTCAAATGTAGTATATATTTTAGCTTGTGGGAGATGTAACTCGTTGTATGTGGGAGAGACCAAGCGCCGCCTCGCGGATCGAGTCACCGAGCACCTTAGGTCCATCAAACAGAATCTCCATGGATACCCGGTGGCTGCACATTTCAACCCCCCTTCACCTTGTTCAATACAGCATTTAACCGTTACGGCAGCTGTAATGTGCCGAGGCTCCGATCGTGACCGCCTTAGTGCTGAAAACCGACTGATCATGAGGCTAGGTACTCTCGCTCCACACGGGCTTAACGTTAGAATTGACCTTTTGTAATATTCACCGGCTTTGTGTACCAGTTTTTACTCCTTTTACACTTACCCGTTCGTGCCCGTTTTTTTCTGTGTAGGCCTTATTTACAATTTTTTTTTTTTTTTCCGGAGCTAGTTTTTGTCTCCTGTTTTCCCTTTTTTAAGAACATGTTCGATTTTTACGTGCATTTTTTCATCCAGGACGCTCTTTTTCTTTTTTGATTTGTGTTTCATCCTTCGCACTC
The DNA here is from genome assembly GCA_037179385.1 of Holothuria scabra. NCBI lineage: Eukaryota > Metazoa > Echinodermata > Holothuroidea > Aspidochirotida > Holothuriidae > Holothuria > Holothuria scabra. Next base: position 49,743,058 of record CM074185.1, read on the forward strand.
ATGTTTTCTGACAGTCACTTTCGTCCGGTTCTGTTTTTACAGCGATCGCTTCGGATTTGATGTTTGTCGTGTCCAATTGTTACTGTTGGTTGTTCAGTTTGGTTTTTGCCACCTGATGAAGGGTTTATACCCGAAACGTCGTGGAGTTTTCCGCAAACTTTTAAGCATTTTTTACTACCTTTTTTTGATTTATATATATATATATATATGTATATATATATATATATATATATATATATATATATATATATATATATATATATATAAAATTAGAGGAAAATCCGAAGAGACAAAGATAGACAAAAAAGAGTACTAATTTTTTGTAGTCAGATATTTCCCCCCACCTGGGGCCTTCCTCGGTGACAAATGAACAAAGCTTAAAATTTAAACATACACAATGGCAGATTGCGTTAAAAGCAGAGATAAAATCGTTACGAAATAATAAAGAAGAATGTTACGAAATAATAAAGACGCGCATCGTGTTGCGTCATAATCAAGGATCTTCACGTGACGTAAAAGCGTTACTGCCCAAGCACTGGGAGTGGGTTATTGATACGCGCGCATAACTCGGCCTTAGTTACAAAGGAAATACAGTACAGAGAGAGAGAGACGCGCAGAGCTATGAAGAGCGGTGAAGAGCCTCTGGAGTAAGAATTAAAAATTATAAAATGTATCTATTGTGCTAGAAGACGAAAACTTGACAAAGCTTATTACAGTAAGATCCTACTTTTGACAGGGAATCAGACTGAAAAAACAAAGCTTTCAGAGTACCATTCTTAATAATATCGATGAAAAAACTTAGGGTAGAGAAGAACGAGAAAATAGATTCAGATAGTTAACTGATATGGTATCTTAAAAAAGTTACAAAGAATTAACGAAGGAATATCCCTTAAGTAGTCCCAAATCTCTGTTTAAGCCGGATTTGAATGATTTTACTCGGAGGATCCACTTCAGTTCTTGTTTTTTTTTCTTTCCGAAGTATATCTAAATCCTGAAGCTACAAGGACGCATTTCATATCATGAATGTTATGGTTCTCAGAATTAAAATGTTCCGCCACTGGGAAGCCACTCCATTTGTCTCGGATGGATTTTTTGTGGTTGTTAAATCTCAGCGCCCTTTTTACTCTTTTTACCGTATTGAGGTATTTGTATCTACCTACATAAAAGCGCCCCTGTAGCCTATTTTCGCCCCCTCTAACTTCATATTCTTGCCCTAGAAACTTTGAAGTGCCCCTACAGGCAGTTCTTGCCCCCCCCCCCCCCTTGACTGAATTCTCTTCCTCCGCCACAGAATATGACTGGTCAATCATTCCAATCGAACTGGGCAGGTAATTAAAAGGCAGCCGAGTTCCAACAAGACAAGTGCTTTTCATCCAACTATACAAACGCATATTCTTTATGTACTGTAAAACCCTGAAGCTATTACGTAATAGCTCCGTGCCCTCACACACACTCGCATGGATTTCACGTTCAATAACGATGAGTCATACTTCTCAGTGTTAAGACGTTTCAACTCGCGCTTAAATGGAAAACAAAATAATTCACATGCAAGGCATTGAAAAAGTTAGTTAATTCTTCTGTTGTTCTAAATACATTTATAGTACATAGGTTAAAGGAGAAGGCAACCCTAGCTTTTTCTGCCTACAGACTACCATTTTATGGTATGCTCTTTCCAAAAGAAGCACAAAGAAGTTTTTGAAGCATTCATTTCAACCTTAAAATTGATTTTTAAGAAGCTACTGGTCCGCGCCATCGTTTTTTGAAATTCACCAGTTCCCGGATGTACAATGACGAAAGCGAGCCACATATCATTTTTCAATAGAAAAGTTACCAACCCACATAAACTATCTATAATTGCTCATATACTGCATAACACATCTTCTGAATTCCCCTTGAAAAAGGAGGTGAAATTCCTAATGTTTGAATAAAATTATTTTCATCACACAATAATAAAGTAAAATGAAAAACAGGTTTTTAATAAGAGCATGAAAAAATAGTTTGCGTAATTGGCAACACCATCGCACTGCTGTCTGTCACCATACACTTTGCCCGTAACCCTTACAGTTCGGGTAACCCTGGTGAAAGAAAATAACTGTATGTAGAGAACTGCAAACACGTTCTCATGGCAGGGTGACCTTGACTAATATACAGTAAACTGTTGTGCAGTGTCCAGTGTGAAAACACTGTGCACGGAATTTAACGTTACAACTTACGAGCAGGATGCACTCGAACTCTTTGTCGTACACTCTCCCGCTAAACATGGAATATAGGACGGGAACGTTTGTATAGAAAGATTGAATCAAACGGTATGTTTGGTAGCCTGAGTATTCAGAGAATAAAGAAAGAAAACAGGACAAGGTGGCAGTCGGCGGGATCTCTTATAAAGGTTCTAGCATGCGGCTAGTACGCTAAGCACTTGTACCAGTTTTGACACTAATCGGAACCAGTATGATCTTGTCTGTTTTCTACTCAAATAGCGAGTGAGCTAGTAACAGTATCTTGGGGAAGTGCTTTTGAGAAAGATACCAGAAAGTCCCTGTGCGGATTTTTTAACTGCCGATATTTGTTTAGTTGAGGCAAAGAAGAGAAGACTGAGTGAACATAACGACAAGGTAGGCAGTTTGCAATTCTTACCGTAGCGAAATAGCAATCGCCAGCTTCATTAGGCCTAGTGAGGTCCTAACAATCTTTTGAGATTGCCAAAGCTGTCGGCAATGCTATCTAGTCCTCGTAGAAATATTTTCATGGCTAGGGTGGGTATACACAGACTTTATTGGGCCCTGGGAAGGCTCAGACCCTTTTTTATACATCCCTTCAGTTTGTGGAATAGTGTATACACGCCATGTGCAATGAATGGGAAATCGTATAACTTACGATGTGGCTCGCTTACGTCATATTAAAGCGCCCTCTTTTTTGAAAACCAGAAAATGGCTACGAACATCATGGGGATTCATTAGGGAAGAAAAATAATTGAAAAATTCATAAAAATTTGAAACTATGCTGATTCGATTAGCTTTTCTCAGAAAATGTGTTGGAATTGTGGTCTCTACTAGATAGGTTTTAAATCCGTTGGTAGCCTTCTCCTTTAAAGGGAGACAATCAGCTTTAAGGATGTTATGCTGGCACTTTTTTATCAATTTCACATCTCAGTGGACTGCGAGTAATCGGATGGTACAGTACGTGCAGCTGAGAGACACCGTTGCTGTAGAGATACCGACATCTGTTCAGATAGACCTGGATACTACTGTACATCAATAGAACCGGTGTCTATAGGGAGGTAGCACATAATGTGGAACAGCCTGGTCAGAGTCATCAAACGAGATAAGAGCGGTGTATCTTTACACCTTGAGTAGCGCAGGCAAGCCTTGGGCAAACAAATCCCAAAAGCAGTGAGTTCTGTACAGTTAACCTCTCATGATGCTTCGACCCTTGCGTCAAGTCCCCCTGATCTGCCTGTGAATCAGCGCCCTGCTGCCCTCGTCATGAATACGGATCCGAGCTGTCGCCCGAGAGAACATTGGATCTACCTTCCAAAGCGTGATCCTGTGGAATACTTTGTTAAGTTAATTTCAATCGAACACTTTTAGCTAGAAATGGTGACAGTGTTAAGATAAATCCGAAACCATTACAAGGGCATGCCTCATTTGTGTGTGGACATTATTGTATATATTATTTGCTTCATCAATGTAGACGCCAGTCTATGGAAGCCATCACATGTAAATATGCTCATATTTTGCGTGCTGTGATACATGTTAATATTTGTTTTTTTGCTGGTAGAGTAGAAAAAAAGAAAAGAGTTGCAAACTCAAAATGTCCTTTCGGCTTTTATGATATCAGCTCCACATAGGCTGCGACCTATTTTCTGGTGACTGAAACAATGATCGGAGAAAAGAATCATGGTAGGCTTCTCTTCACGCCTAAATTGCGGCGTTGGTTGGGGCTCTTACGACGTTTTCTGTAAGATAAGTATCCGAAATGATCTATACAGGAACAGACCATTCCTGTCTCTTCGTCGCCATGACATCTATTAACAAAAGTAGTGAATGTTATGCGAAAGCGTATGTTTTGTATTGTTAAAATGAATAAACAGAGCTGCACTCAAATTTTATTCTTTTTTTTCTTTCTCTTTGTATAATGTCTCATGCAATAGCCTCCTAGATATTCCACATCTACCCAATGTAATCTTCATCCTTACTCACCCGTCGTAAGAATATTTAATATTACCTGGCAACAGTCCCCCGTCATCCAGAATAAGTCATTCTCGCGATCGTGACCTCAGCATGAAGCCTCCAATGTGTTCCGCATCAACCCAGTATACATTCTCACTCACCCGTTGTAAGAATATTTAAATATTGCCTAGCAACAGCCTTCCATCACGCAAAATAAGTCATTCTCGCGATCTCGACCTCATCATGAAGAACCCGATGTATCCCGCATCTACCCACTATACATCCTTACTCGCCCATCTTAAGAATATTTACCTGTTGCCTAGCAACAGCCGTCCATCAACCAAAATAAGTCATTCTCGCGATCAATCGTGACCGGACGTGGTTATGACCTTGACCGTTGCCCATCACCAAAGACGTCACCCAAGAACGAGGCAATGACCGTGACCGTTGCCTAGCAACGATGACGTCATTCCCATGCTGGCTTCTGATTGGTTCGGGTCCATATAGCTGGCTCTAACTACTCCTATGGGAGCATATCCCAATTAGCAGGTGTACTAATGCGTCCGTTTGTTCGCCCTCAGATAGAGTCCCTAAAAGGAGCACTTTTTTGATATGTTATGGGATGAGCTGGGGTTTTCTGTAAGTTTCTTCTGAGAGTATATCAAATGAAGTACCATTGGTGAAGAAATGGGCTTAATTGAAGCAATTTTGTGGAAATTATGGGCCTTAGAAGCTGGCGGAGGCATACCGAGATTTTAGTGAAAAACAAGTCTTGGAAAAGGTGGTTTGAACTTTGAGGTAAAATAGCAAAAAATCTTCACGGCCATGATATGGTAAATTGAAAGTGCCATGAATGGCCAACTTGTCAGCTTTCATATGAGGGGTAGCTTGACCCTGGCGAAAACTTCGACAAGCTTTTAGAGGCCCGTTTACTTTTTGGATTTAGTGTGCAAGTCAATGGAGGAATTAATGGGGGTATGCTCCCTTAAGGGCAGGAATGCTGAAATTTTCAAATCGGTAGGAAGTTGACCAAACTTGGCTTTCTGTACTTCATAGGCTATGTAAAAGCCAATTATGGGCAGACGTCATGCAATTTCTCGCTTGAGTGATTTTTAGGGCCAAATTTGCAATTTTTGGGCCAAAACGGTAAAAAACAAAAAAACGGAGCAATATAGGCATTTTAACACAAAACCGTGCATTGTATTATTCCAAAGTCAAACTCTCTGGATGAACACAGTAAAAGGGTGTTATGTTAGGGCTACCGTACAGCTCTGTGAAGTAGTCCCGGCCCGGGAGATTGTAAATTGGCTCCGACACATACACATCAATCTTTTTACGTTGTTGTGAAGCATAATGCAATCCGTGTGAGATCCCCTCATTACTTTGATGTGTGAAAGTCTAGTGATTCGGTGAGTGCATGTCAAGTATATAATAGAGTTTAAGCATATGGCTAGGTTATTTATTTAGCTGTTGTTAGAGCTGATTTAGTCTCCTTAGAGCCTCACATGACAACAAAGTTAGGCCTAGTCACATACTCTCCTAGTTTACGTTGCCAATACGTACTTTCTGTGTTTGTAAGGGTTTTGCGAAATGACCTATTTAAATGAACTTGGCCTACTAGGCTTTAAAAGGTTTCCTGGTGAGGTTTTAGATGCTTAATTCATAACAAGCTAAACCCCTTACAAGCCTCCTCAGCAGCATTTGTTACCAATTACCTAACCTTTAGGCTACTGTATAAAAACCTGTCAGCATACTCTGACAGGTTTTTATCTGCAATGTTACCAGTTTCTCGTGAGTCAGCTGAGAAGCTGTCATGCCCAGGAAACTCAACTTTTTTGCCATATTGGTTCATGTCAGTTTAGGCTATGCCATGCTAAGTATTCATTTCCTTAAATTTTTCTTCCAGTTGCATTTTCAACAATGACATCTGTACTCAGTTGGACTGCGACAAACATTGTTTTACTTCTTGCATTTTAGGGGATTGTTGTACATACTGACAGTCACATTCGGTACGAGAAGGAGGCTCGTCTGGAAGGCTATGCAGTGGAAGAGCATCAATTAGCAGTAGCCTTTTTTTCTGCATAACAATTGTATTACTTTTTTTTACTTGTAATTTCAGGAACAACCTTATGTGCTGACTGCTACAGAGTTCTCACAGGACGTAGCAAGGAGGGAAATCTAAGTAATTTGTGTGCTTAGCTGGTACTTATGAAAGTTGGATGCAAGGCTAGCCTTAGTGCAGACAGACATCACATGGATCCCTTTCAGGTTTGTTAATCTCTCTTTATAATTCTATGTAGTGTTCCAAAGATTCACTTTGAAATTGCACAGAGGATGTATAAGTACCATTTGTGTGAAGAGAAATCTGGAGACAAAGTGGACCATTTTGAAGTTGGTTTGAGGTCTGGTTCGATCTTTTGAAGTTTTCTCATGCACATTTTTGAGACGTAAATAGATCCCGTCAGTCAAAAGACATGCCTGTAGGGCCAAGGACCACCCATTCTGCAATTCAAGAACGTGCCATGGTGAGAGAAAGAAGAAATCTGCAAATAGATTAACATTGCAGAGTGTTGTGACTCAATCCTGCACTACGCACTTTTTCAGTGTACAAAGTCCATGCACAGGCATAAAATGGGGAACAGTAGAGAAATATGTCACAAAGATGCCATAAATCCTTCAAAATGTGAGTCAAATCCTACTTTGAGTTGCACAAGTCCTTTATAGGCTTTAAATTGCATTTTGTGAAATTTTTTAAAAAGTTGAAAAAATCCACCTCTCTCTTAAGGGAGCATATCCCAGTTAGCAGGTGTATTAATGCGTCCGTTTGTTCGCCCTCAGATAGAGTCCCTTAAAGGAGCACTTTTTTGATATGTTATGGAATGAGCTGGGGTTTTCTGTAAGTTTCTTCTGAAAGTATATCAAATGAAGTACCATTGGTGTAGAAATGGGCTTATTTGAAGCAATTTTGTGGAAATTATGGGCCTTAGAAGCTGGCGGAGGCATACCGAGATTTTAGTGAAAAACAAGTCTTGGAAAAGGTGGTTTGAACTTTGAGGTGAAATAGCAAAAAATCTTCACGGTCATTATATGGTAAATTGAAAGTGCCATGAATGGCCAACTTGTCAGCTTTCATATGAGGGGTAGCTTGACCCTGGCGAAAACTTCGACAAGCTTTTAGAGGCCCGTTCACTTTTTGGATTTAGTGTGTAAGTCAATGGAGGAACTCAAGAAAATGTATCTTAACACAAAATTTCTTACAAAAAGCATGAAAAGTAAGAAAGTCTCAATTTGTGTAGAGTAAATCGTTAAGAAAGAAAACCCTTTCCCGCTTCCAGTTCGAGTAGTCTATTACGTTATGCCCTACTTTAATTGTGCTGTTATTCCACACCGGCTGAGCTAAAACCAGATCGCAGCAGTAATTCGAAACTGGTGAAGATAATAGAAGTTGCCTATATTAGAAGTTGCATATATTGATAAGTACAATTAAAAACAACAATCTAGAATGGATGTTTTATTTCAGAACTTGCTAAATGAATGAAGAAGTCACCATTCTTACACAACTCACCAAGAAATATGTTGTCTTTCCAAAAGTACACCAAAATAACTTTCATCTACAGCCATTAACAAACGTCTAAACGTAGTTACTTTAAAAGCTTTACAGTATTTACCAAAGTCCACCATCTGAAGACCACCGTTGGAATAGTCTTGAATAATCTAAATACGGTATATTCTGTCGGACTAATGTTTCCACACGGAGCTAAATAGACACGACGTGACCTTGGAAATGTAATTCTTATCAGACAAAGGAAGTGATGAAACATAATAGGTAAAATTTGGTATTATTAATGATTTCACAATAGTGATTCTTCCCATGAATGTTTCGCTTTCTCCACAAATTAGTAAAATTATTCATTTTTGAAAAAGCTCTGTCATATTTTTTATAATCATGGCATCAAGATCTGTATTAAGCTTAATCACAAGCAAAGTAAAGTCATCGCCAGCACTGTAACGTAGAACATTACATAAACAATCATAGTGAGGGCCCTGTCAAAAACACCAGCCCAACCACAACAGATTTACCCAAATTCAATTTAGGACCTGAAAATGACCCGAAAAAGTCGAATTGGTGAAGAAGATGACAAAAAGATCTATCATCAGGTTGAAGGAAAAGGGTGGTATCATCTGCATACTGAACAAGTTCACACTCTTTGTTCAAGATGCAATGTCAGTGAACATTTCCCACGTCTTCTTTTCAAACGACATGAAAACAAATTTCTCCGCCTCTTAATTGACAGTTTGAGTGAGGATAATTTTCTCGCCACCCTTTAGGGGAGATAGAGGACTGCGGATGAGGAGATCGATCTCATGTGAATGAATTCAGACCGCTTTTAAGCCAGTATCTCACAAAGACATAGTGTAGTTTTGCGAGTGTAGAATTCGTAGTGTAGTTTTTAGACACGCATTGGTCTCACAATTTTTTTTATCTAGGTGAAATTACAATCTTTTAATATCTTGGAGACAGATTCGGACGTTTATTTTTAAAATCTTTTAATTTTCCTACACATAATAGTAGCAAAAATAAACGAATTAAGTGAGTATATTTCAAGAGAAGATACAGGCACGTCAAAGTCACGCCACACATTAACAGCGCTACCTTGTCAAAACAAACGAAGCTATCACAGAGGCCATTCGTGCTGAAAAGGAATCTTTAAAACATGCCCGACATTAGTTCTATAGTACATGGTTATGGAGAATGTATACTAACGCGTTTGCTATCATTTGGCGTTCGATGTTTGCAAAATCGTCCAAAAAATTAGAACATCATGTTACATGTTCAAAACTGTTGGCGGTGTTCTTTTTTCTGTGAATCAAGGCGTAAGAGTTGCTACAGTGCTGCTATATTTATATATAAATATCATTTTTAGTTGGGAAAATCAGGATGAAATCATACGCAAGAGATTTTTTCTTTCGTGAGAAACTTGCTATAGAGTAACTCTATTTAGTGGAACGCAGAATAATAGAAACAACCACGCAAATATACGTATCCAGAATATAGAAAATGAGGCTGGTTTAAACGAGCAAAGGTGAATATTCTTTCGCGCTGGGAGCCTTGGCATAATCTACAGACAGGCGGTGGAAGAACGAAATACCAAACTGTCAGATCGCGGATCCATAATGCACAACCTAAATCAGGAATGGGGTACCCTAGCAACGTCCCGTCGAGGAAACCACTTCAGTCCCTAAAAGCTCTGTCGTCGAACATGTAAATACATTAATTACAAAAATAATCAGGTCGAGTTTTTGTCAGCTGTCTTCACTTATAATGCACTTCTCCCCTGCTGGCCTAAAGGTTAATTTATGAAAGTTTAAATGAACCTCTTTCGTATCGTTACGTCATCTGCTTCTAGCACCACTATATCTAAGCTTCAAAATAACCCGTTGTACCTTAAAAAGCGCAAGTAGAAATTATGTATAATTCTTACTACATACCCTTGTCTAAATTCGACTGAGAAATGATATGATGCGCGTCGATGCGAACGCTGTCGCCGATGTGACAGTATTGATAGTGTATCGAATTTAAAAATCATAACAGATACATGAACAAAAATAAGAGGCACTATTTTTGTAATACTTCAAAATACATGTTGATTCTGTTATTGAATTAAACTTCCAAATCATAAAATAATAGTTTATTAATTATATGAACGAATGTGAGTGCTTTCTGGGGCTTCGCCCCCTTGCCCACACTTAGAGAAACGAGCGCTTGGGCTCGGTTTCGTGCTGCTGCGCCGGGAAATGTTTGCCCCTATCATTTTCTTTTGCCCTTTGTCCTCCACCCAAATTTGACGTTCTTGCCTAACCACTGATCTCAGGTACCTGGTATTGCCAAGGGCTTTCTCAAAATTTTCAATTACAAGGGTTATGATTTACGTTGTTCGTCACTGACAACAGACTTCTAGACCGAATAGAACGAAAACAAACAGACAAAATAATAATCGAAACCCAATCGTGTGGAGTTAGAAAAGAGCAGCAGGTTCATTTATAATGCGTCTAAAGAAAACTTAAATGGATGCAGTGTCCTTGAATGACAAAATGATATGGTACGCCAAAAGGCTCACCAAATATGATGATGTTCTATAAATACACGTTCATGTACTAAAATTACACGTTCATGTACCAAAAATATACGATGATGTACTAAACTCATGCGATCATGATGTAAATTTATGCCATCATGTACTAAAACCATAAGTTCATCATGTTAAATGTTACGATGTACATGTAAAATCACACGTCGTACATCTAAAAACACATGTTATACATGTAACTAGAAAGCCAACAGGCTTAGTGATTCCTTGCCATATGATATATCATAGCAAACATAGAAACAGACATGACATGCATGAGATCCCATACAATTATCCTACTTAATTGAGATATCATACTAGTAAGGCCAAAACTTTTTGACCTCATGTGACCCAAAATGACCTTTCGACCCCTTAAAAACAATAGTGATCACCTCACCAACACGTCTATCAACATGAGCAATTCAAAATTAAGCTTAGTACAGTATGAGTATGGAAGTACTACCTCCATGGTATGAGATCCCTCACAGTTATCCCCCTAAAAATATTATGTCTAAAGGGTTTTATCTTTTGTCACCTCAAACCTTTGATCTCCACAAACAAGAGGAATTTCTCACCCAGCTTTAACATGCCAGAAAACAGTTTTGTCTCATTACTTGAAAAAGCGGTATTTTGAAACCATTTTTATCAAAAGTTTGATCAATGGGGACAGCTCTCCATTCTGAAGTCTCTATGTTCCGATGCCTCTATGTTTCGAAAAGTCTGCATTGAGGTTAGTGTTTAAACAAGCCCTCATCCAAACGCTCTCCTACATGCATTGGATCAAATACTGTGTTCTCACATACCCCACGCTCGAGATAACACTGTGTTACCTCACGCTCGAGTAACGCGGGACCGCGGGTTAACGTAGGGTCAATGTTTAAATTTCGATCCACCTCAAATCGCAGGGTTAAGCAGTTTCAAACATCATGTTTGTTTTAATCAAGCAAGGTCACAGGTATTTATGGCACTGATGACAGGTATTTTTTTACATTTTACTGTAATCGGTGTGTGAAATATTTGACCTCGTTACTATGGTAACAGAAATCCAATCAAGGAAACACTGGGTACGTGAGAACACAGACTAGAAAACACGGGGTAAGCCTGCGGTTTTGTCTGATTGTAAACACGAGTTAACACTGGGTGTTGCGGGGTATGTGAGACCAATTAAGCCTAAAGAGACATCTGAACAGAGATGTGTAACCTTGGCTATCAGTGATGGCAATTTTTGCTTTATGGGGGAAATGCCCCACCCATTGTCTATGGTATCCTTTGCAAATTAACAAAAGCTGATATCCCTATTAATCCATCATTTAACAAGACTTTTTATTTGCCTTTTGTCTACTTATACTGTAGGTACAGCATAACACACACTAAAAGTTTTCCTTGTTTCATACACAGTATACAACATTATGGGCTCTTATTACCTGAACTTATTTTAAACGACAGCAGCAATGCAAAATAAAATCTTAATACTTTTGAAAAGTGTCATTAAGGGTTATCTTGAAGAAGTGATTCTATGCATTAAGATTAATGATACACTTTTTTTGGGGGGGGGAGGGGGAGGGATAGTGACATGGATAAAAATGAAATGTGAGACAAGAATTCCCACTCGATGATGATATTTGACATAACTATAATCCTTCACACAGAGGTTACTTTTTTGGTGCGGTTATCCAGATATATGCAGAGATGAGGCAAGTTGTATGCTGATACATTTTGTGCTATCAAAAATTTAAAACAAATTCTAGAATGAAACTAAGTGATAAATAATCACTGTAGAGCATATTGAAACTGTAAACAGAAGCACCAATCTAGATAGACACCAATGTTTCAAGTTGTGTTCAACAAAAATCCTAATACAAACAGACTATCTGTTCAATTCCACCAACTTCTACTGTATGTAAAGGACACTATTTCTGAAGGGTGTCAAGCTACAGTATTTCTAAGATGACTTTCAGTTTAGAAACTTGATCAAGTGTACATGAACTTCTCCATCTCCAGACAATGGCTAGGCAAACAACTTTTATTTGTGGTCAGATGAGACAAGATAATGTGGACAGTTATTTTATGCTTGATTTTGCAGAGGTGTGACTTTCATGGAGGTCTGACATTTTGACCACAAATAGAGTACTAAATGCCTGCAGTGAATGGCAGGGAATAGGAGTAAATACAAACAATGGGCTGTCGTGGTTGTTATGTACTGAGATAAAAATAAGCTTTCTTCAGAGGGTTTATAAGAGCCAATTAACACCACTTATACAGTAAAAAGCTTAAGTCAATTGAACTGTATGTTTGTATGAGGTAATCCTTCAGGACACTGTGGGGATAACTGGCAGTCAACTGTGAAAAATAAGGCCAGATTGAACTGTGACCAAATGGCAATGAATGGGTCAGTCACAATGAGATTCACTCTATTAGGCAATGACAGTTCATGTGCGCTGAAGGGTATTTGATACCAAATGATCAGTATAAATTAGGTTCTTTTTTGTAAAACTAATTAACTGTGGTTTATCTAATTAATCAATTCCCACTTCCAATTAATGCATGCTTGCATGCACATGTCCTCATGAGGACAGTAGGCACAAGGATTGCCAAATATTTGCACTTTTTGCCACTAAATTTAATGTTTTCTTCAGGTTTTCTTTAAGGAAAAAGCAATGTAGGTATGTTATTGAAGAGATTCTTGTGCATCACACAGAGTACTCTCTGTTCAAAGTTTACCCTTACGAAGTTCCCCATCAGTCATCAACTTAGTGTGCATAGAAGCATCTTCTAATATTTTCAGACTATGTCCCTAAATGACCCTTATACAGACTGTTTAAACTCACATGTTCCACATCTGTTTCATGAAAATCTATTTACTTGTGGCTGCAAAATCAGCATACCCATGAGCACTGAAGCATGCATGCCAGCCTGATGAACAGATTTTGCCTTTTAAATTTTTTTTTGCTCTGCCCACTTTTTCATGTATTAATACTTGGAACTTAATGTAATAACAGGGCACAATTTCATGCCAGAATCAACATACTGTACAGTAACTACCATGTGATGTGCCTTTTTGTACACCTAAGACCTTCTTCCTATGAGTTTGCTTCAGTACTTTACAAATACATTTTCAAAATTACCTCACTAAAGAATTTACACAGTGAAGTTAATAAACTGTTCCTAAAAAAAAATTATACACCTATGCCTATTACATTACCCATGCCAAATTATTCTTACCCTTTCACCCTAACCGCTCATGGATATTAACTTTAACAGTTATATACTTTTTTGAGACGTAGTGTTTCCAAGGTTTAGATGTTTTGAACTCTGATGACCCCAAATGACCTTTGATATCCAATACAAACAATAGGGGTCATCTACTCACTATGGACAATCCACTTGGTAAATATGAGATTCCTGGCAGTTACCTTTCTTGACATATGGCGTTTACAAGTTTTTGAGCTTTTCATCTCTGATGACCCCAAATGATCTTTGACCTCCACCAAAAATTATAGTGATCATCTACTTAATATGGGCAATCCACCTGCTATGTATGAGATCCCTCACATTTACCCTTCTTGAGATACAGTGTTTACAAAGTTTTGACCTTTTTTCCTCTGGTGACCCCAAATGACCTTTGACCTCCATCAAAAATAAAAGGGACCATCTGCTCAATATGGACAATCAGCATGGTAAGTATGAGATTGCTCACATTTTTCCTTCTGGAGATATCGTGTTTACAAGCAATTTCCAAGGTATTTACATTTTGACGTCTGGTGACCCCAAATGACCTTTGACCTCTACCAAAATATAGGTACCATCTAACCAATGTGGACATTCTACATGCCAAGTTTGAGAACCCTGGGGGTTACCCTTCTTGAGATATCGTGTTTACAAGCAGGCGTCACACACACACACACACACATACACACACACGACATCACCATCGCATAGATTCCTTGCCTGCCTTCGGCAAGGAATCAAAAACGTAAGATCTTCATGTTATTATTGTCTCCTTAGCATGCCATACTGAGTGAGCCTTTCGGCGTACCAGAAGTCCGCAAAAAGGCTCACTGATATACGATGACCAACTTAACTCATGCGATGTAGTAAAAGAACACGTTCATGTACTTACTGCTTACTGCTCACTCAATATGGCATGCGGAAAAGACAATAATAACATGACGATCTTACGTTTTTACATGTACAACGTGTGAGTTTACATGTAACTCGTAACATTTAACACGATGATCTTATGGTTTTAGAACATGATGGTGTAAATTTACATCATGATCGTATGAAGTTAGTACATCATCGTATATTTTTTGTACATGAACGTGTAATTTTAGTACATGAACGTGTATTTATAGAACATCATCATATTTGGTGAGCCTTTTGACGTGCCATAAAATGAGTACCCTTGCATTTTTTGAAGGACTTTGTACTCAAATATAGAAAACAATCATGTAGTATAAATTCAGACAGGCATTTAAAATTCAATGTGGAATGTTTATATTACACTTGTACCTATTTTTCTCGTTTTCTTGAGTTTTTACTGTTTTGGCGATGTATTCATATAGATTACACCATTTATTTATGCTCTCAAAGGTTTTTAGCACTGCGAGGATGACAAAAACATTGAGCATCCGACCGGAAAACAATTCACCGGACGCAGTGGCGTAGCTAGGATTTTTTCCGGGGGGGGGGGGCAAAGGTATGAAATTTCCCCAAAACTTTTCGCGGTCAATGTGTATGTATTTCATATAAAATATGCAAACTTACAAGTATAACAACATTACCATGTCATTTTGTAATATTACCTGCATTTTAATCTTAAAGTAAAACATAGAGAAATCGGAAATAACAAAGTATATTTTTTTGGTAAACAATATCTTGTTTATTTGTATGTACTAACGCAGGATTTCTCTGAAGAGGAGGGGCATGCAGTATGGTCTAAGGGGAGGGGTGTCCGGAAATTTTTTGACGTTTTCAAGGAGCCTAGATGCAAAATGGTGCAAGATTTTCGACTTTGACAGGAACAGTGTTAAAAGTTGAATCGTGGTGGTTCATGAGGATAAAACTGAATTTTTTGTGCCTTGATATGCATTTCCTTATGCCATTTATGCTACCCTACGAAGCAAAACTTGTCATTATATTTGCACACTTTTAGGAGTCAAAATAAAAGAGCATTGATCGGTATTTGTGGTTTTCTTGGCCACAAAATGTTATTTTGTCATAAAGATTATCTAAGCGGAGCGCCACCATTGGTTGGCGCGGAGCGTAAAGAAAATTTGGAAAAATCAGACCCCTTAGATGGCCGGAAATAGCATTTTCCAGGCTAATACGAGGAATCTAGCAGGTCCTTTTCTTCTTTTGTCGTTTGCAATAAAATGCTCACTTCAAAATATGTTCACAAACTGCAAAGTGATCAGAGAGTTAAGAGCTAATTTTACCCCCAAAATGTAATTTTGCCCAAAAGACTGAGCGAAGCGCCACCATTGGTTGGCGCGGAGCGTAAAGAAAATTTCGAAAAGTCAGACCCCTCAGATGGTCAAAATAGAGTATTTATGCTTGTAAAGAGAATCTAAACATGTAGTCTTTTTTATCGATGCCACCAGTGCGAAACAGAGTCTACCTCTTAAAGTAAAATTGGAATTTGACAGAATTTGCCTAGGTCTATTTGTAGGAATTAAAAAAAAAATGGCATCACTGAAAGACCTTGCAGGGACAATCCTTCCCCTTTGAAAATTGTTGAAAAATTGGGCGTCCTTATAAGCAATCTGGTGCCACATATGCTATCTTTTGAAGTAAAATCTGTGTTAATAAAGTTAGACTACGTATTTTTAAGAACAAAGAAATAAATGGCATCTGTGAGGGGGGCATGGCCCAACGGTCTCCCCTTCGCACGCCACTAAGGAGGCCTAATAGTGGCTCGAACACACAGGATATCCTGTTAGAAAAGCAGTCTGTTAAGTGTAGAAGGCTACAAGGTACTCATTGTCCATTTATTGTTACACTCAAAGTGAGCAGAAAGCTATTTTCCCGAACTAGCTTGTAAGCCTCCAAGGATTAGGCTAAGTAACAAAATCTAAGTGTGCCAACGGATCCTGTTAATTCTAATTTCTAGATTAACTTTAAGTTTATCGTTGGCCATGGATTGTTTCGGCCCCATCCATCGTTATTTAAACAGAGTAAAATCGTACAGCTACTGCTAGCTGGTAGGAGAACATAACAACCTCGGGGTCTACGGTAGTGACTTGTCAGTTTTCACATCCATTTACTGAATTCCCCGGTATCACCTGAATAACAGCTTCCTGTGCACTGAAATGCACTGATCATAACCCCCGTGCGAATACAAGCACAAGAGAACATTCAATCTGCTACGCGGCGAGGACATTTCTGTGAAACGCGAATTGGGCCGGTTCATGCGACACTGACGAAATCTGAGTAAATCTGTTGCATGAAAATACGAATTATGTACGAAAAATGTCTCACAATTTCTTATTCTAGAAAAAATATTGAGAAATTTTTGTAATAATAAGAAGATTCATCAAATTTCCCCATTTTCATCAAATTTCCCCAAAAATTTTTCCAGGGTGGGCAAGTTGCCCCCCCTGCCCCCCCCACCCAGTAGCTACGCCACTGACCGGACGCCAAGTTACTTATTATTAAGAAATTTTAAGCTTTTTTTTTCTTTTCTGTGCTCTAAGTTTTGATTTTATCTGTGTAATTTTGGTGCTTTTTGTATTTTGTTTTAATGCTTTTCTTTGTACAGCGTGAGTGTTTTTGAAAAAGCGCTTTATAAATAGCATTATCATTTTTATTATGGGAGAGGGGGCTGAGGTGGACCATTCCACATTTGAGTTTTTCCCTATGCTAAGGTAACTTTGAACATTTAGATCAGCTATGTTTACAGTGGGGGAGTGAGCGGGGGGGGGGTGGACAAAAACACCATCTAAGCGAAAGGTGACAATTAGCCAGTCCGTATTTTCATGAAGATTTTTTTCGAAAAAGCAACAGTGATTGCAGGCTGTCAGAAACGGGGCTTCCAAAGGCTTAGGTTAAGTAGGTTTGTGGGTAGTTTACGGTAGTTCGATTGCTTGCATAAATCGTAAAGGATTTTGGAGTAGGCTAAGTGTAAAGGGAAGCTATCTCAGAGGAGGGTCACCATTAGTTTGGCGTGAAGAATCCCACAAACGTTTTGGATACAACTAGTCAATCAAAAGCCACAAATTACTTTTACCGGGAAACAAATACTTTGTGTATTCTTTGAATGGGAAATACTTCTTTGTGACGTTAACGGCAAATACCCAAAATATGAGACCAAAACTTAATGCCAAGCTACCACAAAAATTTGATAAAATTTGGAAATCTTGAGATTCCTTGTGTAGTAGGAAAGTTTGCCAGGACCTTTCATCTGTGCGGAAAATCATAGTTTAATGCAATTTTCATAAAAGTAGGGCATGTGGCGCTACATTCCATTTCAGGACAGACTATTTAAAGGCATAATTTCATCATCCCAAACAGTTCCAATTCTCCCAACCTACTTACTTCTAGCCACTTCCACATTTATCTAAAACTCATCTTTATCCAGACACGATCCTAGTTTATTGCTTCATGCCTTGTCCCACTGGCCATACAAGTCCATAATGTGTAATCAAGACACTCTCAGTGCCCATGCTGTGTAATTTAGCTATGATGCATTGTTTGAATGTGATGCCAATCAAAGAGCTGTACCAATTGAGAGTTTTGATATATGCATACTGAAACTGTAGTTTAGGGTGACGAATGACTGCCTTTAAGCGTAGCATATTTATACATCCACATATTCTTTTTGTCGGGGTTTCTGGTCTCTGTCCCTACCAATGGATCACGGTTAATGGAAATGGTCCTGAAACCATACCTACAGTAATTTGAACATATTTCACACTCTTGTTGGTCAGCTGGTAAATTAATGATCTTCAAAAAATATTACTACCGCTGATTGCATTTTAAAGCTGTTAGATGTTCCATGGTAACTCTGCCGGTGATTAAGAAAAAGCCGGTATTGTTTTTCTATTGGATGTTATCATGTTTAACCAGATGGTAATCTTTGTTTTTTGCCGAGACTTTGGTTTTCAAGTTGTAATGGATACAGGGAGGTTGGCGCTAGTACAAAATATTAGTTGCACTATTTTATGTGGCCAAGCGTTAGGGCAGCGGACCACTAACTCCAATAGTCTTACCTAGTAAAATTTTTACTGACAGATAAAGTGCCTCTAAAATTTATGAGATGTTTTTTCTTACTGTGTTACTTATAAAATATGATCTCATTTTTGTTTGAATTTTTTAGACAACGATTCTAGCAACCAATTCCAAAATTTATGGCAAAATGTAAATTTTGGTGACATTTTAATTGTATTATTCTGCTCGGTGAAATGCAGCCTTTGAGTAGCGATTATGGGGGGAAACACCTACCTGTCATTCAAGGCTCTCTAGCCCCAAATTTCGGTGTATGGACTGATATGGAATATATGATCATGTTATGGGAATTTGGAAGTGCTAGAAAAGACCACATTGTCAGCTTCGACCGGAGGGATGGCATGTCTCGGTTGAACTTTATTTAAACTTGTACATGGAACTGGGAGCTCGGGAGTTGCGTATAATTTTGTGTGTAAATCAACCGGACATATAACTAATGGACCGCTATAACTGTGCAGGTTTACCATAACCCTAACCTCTAACTAAAACCCGTGTAACCTCCCAACTTAACCTAAACTCCTTATCCCTAATACTTGCGAGAACGTTATACCTTACCAAGTCCAATAAATTTAGTTTATTTAACTTTCTGTGTCACCGTTGTGGTGTGGAGAAGCCTATATACATGATTGTGTACACATATGATTCAAACTTTTAGAACCGGCATCAAAATCCATCTATTTTTTTACGACGCTAAACTCTATATTCGCTGCATAAGACTATTGAATCAAGTTTTTTATTAACTCTAAGTCAACTCTACTTAAATTGTCAGAATAATGTTGACTGTATAATAGTAAACAATAGCTACTAAACGTTAAAGGTTTCATGAACGTAATTCACACTCCACTTAGAGGGCGCCGTGCCTCGACGAAACCAGTAAAAGTCGGACTGAATGGAAAATATTTCATGAAATGTTTTCTTCGTATCCAGTTCATACCGAAAGGAAGATCGTAACAACTCAGTTTGTTTTCTTCTTCAGGCTCCTCCTCCTTGCCATCATCATCATCATCGTCATCATCTCCGCTGTGCATACCTGCCATTTCCATCCTCCAATTAAGCCCTTTCTCTTCTGGTGTGCCTAAAAATCATATTTTGGACAGTTTGGTCAAGAAGCAGCAATATTCGTTACATTTGTTCAAACGGGCAGAAGCGAAACGTATACTTTACTAAAGTGAAGCTCGCAGAATCAAATTGTTATACTTCACAAAATTTTAAAACATATTAAAAGTTTCTCTCTGATATTTAACAATCTTGAGGAAACCTTTTCTAAAAATTTCAAGACAATTTCCTACTCCTGAAACAAATTTGTCAAAATGTTCAATTTGAATCTTCAATTACTCTTTATTTCCTTTAAGATAAATAGCGTAAATAAAGTAGTCAAATTTTCAATGGGTAATGCAATGTAAACAATTCTTCTTAAAATATGCCAAATGAGGGCGCTTTATTAAGTACTGTATGATTGATTCTCTGCTTGTAAAACGTCATGCATAATAGTGAGATAAGATCCCTGACTAAAATACACGGTACATCAACCCTCCCTCCCGTTAAATATGGGACGTTAAGCTCCTTTAGGGAGCAGAACTCCTCCGGGAGTAATTATTTGGCTTTCGCCCCTTGGCTCTTCGCCAGAGAGTCGAGGGGACTTTTAGAAAAAAGATAAATATGGAAATGCTTTGGACTTTGAATTTTTCTCATGAGGTGGAAAACATTGAGCTAGGGTGAGGATTTAAATAAAATCAATCAAGTATTGATACAAGTCGTGCAGAATTGCTGCGTTCCTTTGTCAAGATTCGTGTTTGTTGTCACACCAAACGACACAGGTATATGGTCGATATGCTTTTCGAGTACGACATCCATGGCGCTGAAAACTTGTTTCCCCAGATCTATTATCTTTTCAATTACACAGTATATTTTTACTTGTGCTGTATTTCTGTATTCACAAATGTTATTGACATGGACATCGACCCTGGGAAGGCGCGGGGTGCCGTGAACTCGTTCCAACATAAATTTTCTCTAAATGCGCACACACTGAACATGTACAAGCGTACAATTAAAATACAAATAACATATAAGTAGGTAAAAATGCAGCTTTCAAGGACTTAAAAGTGTCATTTCGGTAATCAAGAGTTGTAATGCTAAAAAAGAGTTCTGGTAGTTAATACAAAAATTCTCATTCTCTCTTCACCGTTCCGCGCAACACATTTCCCGGAATGGTAAAAATATTTTGTTGGGGAGAAAGTCCGGGCAATAGTTTTGGGATGTTTCCAATTGCTACACAAAACGAACAAACTGGTAAACAGGTAAACAGTATGATCAAAAATTTTGGCAGGAAAAATTGATGGTGGTACATGGTATCTGTTAGTTTTCTGACCATTTCGCATTCCTTAATTTTGATGGAAGTGAAGATATTATTTCGAGCAAAAGATCAGAATAATTATTGCTTTAAGATTCAATTAACAGATGTCGCACGTCTTAGACAGCTAAATAGACGACCGGTTTGTGCTATGTCATGAATGTACCCCCCCCCCCCCCACACACACACACACACATTTAAAAATATTATTGACGCCCTTGGTTGTACACATTTGTTTGAATGAAAAAGTGTAAGAGGCGGGAATGGAGTGTGCAGGTGTAGCGCAAGATACTTTATCATTCTTTTAACAAAGTATGAAAAAGACATACGTATTAACGTACGTATTATGCAATAAGGAGAGGCGTGGAAAGATTTTCCCTTAAAACATAACTCTAAAAACATCTAGTAAATTGGGAAACGAACCGGAGTCTTTTCAAATATTTTGCAAGATAAGTTTCAAAATTGACTAGAAATGGTTCAAAAATGAAACTATTCATTTCATTTCTTAGCTGAATTCCTTCAAAGTTTGACAAGATTACGTTTCGTGCCCAACTTGTTTAGATTCTATTCAAATTCGATTAGGGCATTTTTAGAGTGTTGTGTTGTACAGTTTGTGCATTTCATACAACTGAGATTAAGCTCTTACCATCAGAGGTTGGATCAACTCCGTCACCCATCTCCAGTGAAAATAAAACACGAACTAATCACTTGTATATGAAGTTAAATTAGGCCCCACTCGACAAATTGAGCCAAAAGTCCAGGTCGTTTTCTGAATTTATGTGTGACCATTCTTATTTTTGAGATAAACTGTTGGTAACTATGTACTGCTATATATTCCCAGGATAACGCCTCTAACTTTATTTTGTTCCCATCTGTCATGTTTATGTTCTGAAACAAATTCCCTCGATTGCTTTGTTTATCTCGACGATTTGGCGAATGTGCGCATGTGTTCATAGCCACCCAAAACGAATTACCGAACTTACTTATTCAACTTACCTCGTATAACGTTGTCCAATATACAGGCACCCATACCGCCGATAAACATTCCACTTCCTAGAACAACGTGTAAAACCTGATCCACTACTGTAGAACCTGTTGAAATTATACAATTAAGTAAATATTTAATTAAATGATTGTTGAAATATTTCACCTTTAAAGGACCAAATCAGATTATCTTTAATGGCGGCTCCAGAATGTCAAAAAGGGCGGGGAAACTAGGGCCAAATGATAATTTGGGGGAGTAAACAATTTCTGGCGCACACGAAACATAGCCAATACCGCCCGTTTCTGCATGGGGGTCCAGTGGGCGAACACCCCAAAAGCCCAGACGTCTTAGCATATCACTGGATGAAAAATGTCCTCTTTGGAAAGGTTTTTTAGTTATTAGTTTCGGTTAACTTAAATCCTAACTGACTTAAGTGGGGGACGGGCAATGCCACAACCCGGGGAGGGGGAAATTCCCCTAATTTTCGACCTTAGCGTCGCCACTGATTATTATTAATTTTTTTTATGAAGTTTAAGTCCACGTTTAGTGCCAAATATTTTCTTTACAGAGAGTGAAGTTTAAGAGGTTTCCAGACTTTGTCGAAGACTCCGAAGTAAAAAAATAATACAACAATAAAGAAAAATAGAAATCAAGTTAAAAAAGTATAACAAAAAAAGTAAGTGATACATGCTGTATAAAGGTGTCTAGCAATAAAACACTTACTTTGTAAACACGTGTTAAATTCTAAATTTGTGTAAGAAATTTGTGTAGATGTTTAGTTAAAAATCGCTTAAAGTTAGCAATTAAACGTTAACCGTTTCATTCTTAAACACTTTATTATAATGTATATTTTTATGACGGCTGCTTGTCCGGACAGATACCCCAAGATAAATACCCCCTTCCCCGGACGGATACCCCCTAGATAATAACCCCTCGGACGATTACCACCCGGACAATTACCGCCCGGATAACTACCCCGTCGGACAACTACCCCCCTGGACAACCACCACCCGGACAAATACCCCCTCGGACTAATCCCACCCGGAAAACTACCCCCGCAGACGAATACACCCAGACAAATACCCCGGACAAATACCCCCAGTGAATACCCTCTCGATAAATGCCGTTTACTACAGGAGACGGATGCACGGACATATGAGCAAGTCTTTTTCCGTGTTTTTTTACTCGCGGGCCTCAACATGCATGTAACCCGACCCCTAAGATAACTCCGAGAGCATCTTCACAATTGGGTCAGGCTTCGGTCAACTGGCACCACTAGGTTCGTTGTGTGCCATAGACCTACGGTAGCGCCACTTTCCATCTCCGACATTTTCAAGTTTCGGAAATGAGCTTTTCATATATAAAACCCCACATATAGATAGAAAATCGGTGAAGGTCCCTGGCAGTAGGTGGGATAGAGGTTTAGAAATTACAGAGAATGGTAATTGTGGTAACTGATAGTAGTTACTGTAGTGTTTGTATTAGTTATTGTGAGACTTCTGATAACACACGAACAGTTCCTGCTAATTCCTGTTTACGATTTAGAAGATTTTCTTTGAGTAATTTTAGTTGATGTACTTTGATATTTGGGGCTATTTAAGCCATTTTAAGACGGGATGAGCAGGGGGAGGGGACAGGCACAACCGTGTCCACCCTTTCTCGTTTGGTGAGTCATCACAATCTATACCCTCCCAAGTCGAAATTTCAGTCAACAATCATTTCCGGGTTCCATTGTGTCATGGACAGTTGAGCTATCAGTCAAAGCTGGCTGTTGTGTAACCAGTGTTATGCCAGCATAATTGCATAAAAGGTTTCGAAATAACTTGCACGATCGTATAAAATGTAAGCAAGGAATTAAGGTAGAGATCACGGCGTCACTTCAATTTGAGAGAAAACATCCTCCTTTTCTAGCCATTCTATTTGCAATAGAAATAATGATTATATAAGAAATGTAATTTTCCCTAGCTATAATACCTAACTATGCATGCCGATTATAGTAATCTCCAGATCGGTCATTTTGTTTTGTGGAAACATTTACCCTTATTTTCAGTCATAGGCGGACGGGATGTTATTTCACAGGTTAAGGGAGGATGAGGCACTTTGCCCTGATTTTTTTCTGATTGCCACACAACCATGGCATCATTTTAAAGGAATAAAAGACAAGCATGATTGAGAGTTAAATCTAACATGTTGCATGTTAATTTCTTTAAAGAACATGTCCCCACTCCCTGGAAATCTTTTGATTTTTTTAAGGGAACTTAGGCGCATCCTGATGCAATATGTGAGATATTAACGTTAATACTGAAAAGCCTTGAAATTTTTCAGACTGAGGGAAAAGAAAGCCCTTTTTGGAAAATTGTGGAATATATTAGAGGCCTTATATGCAATGTGGTGCAATATCAGAACAAGCATGAAAGGAAAGTATTTTAAAGTATTGAAATATTTTACAGATTGAGGGAGCTAAAGGTTGTTCAAAATGAAATCCGCCATCAGATAACTGTTTAAATATGGTACCCATAAATATGCAACGAAAATAAAGCGGTACCAGCAAGCTGAAATCGATTTTCTTTTCTCTCTCAAACTACAATATTATTTCACCTTATTTTTTTTTATCAAAAATCACAATAGGTACAACTATGTGATTTTTGTCCGGGCGGTAACTCTCCGGGGTGATTGTCCACGGGGGTATTCGTCCGAGGGGTATTTGTACGGGGGTTTGTGTCCGCTTACCGGCGGCTGAGTCTTTTTATTCGAGGTAAACCTGTAGAAGAAAATTTTATTTCAGGATACAATCTCAACGAAAGGTGTTTAGGAATTTGAAGCTTTTTTCTACACTACTTTTCCCACTTCGTTATCATTGTCCGATACTAATAACATGTAGCAAGTTAAGTTTCTGGTAAACATTTCGCTTTTATGCATGTTTAATTGACATCCATTTAGCTTCTAATCGTTAAACGTGTTTTGGATTTATTTTAACGTGGACAAAAAGGAGGCAAAATACGTGCTTAACAGTTAAAGACTTGTTTGATTTTCAGAGTGCGCTTTTCCCAATTATACCTCAAAAACTGGTTTGCATGACTTGAGGAGATTGAGTAGCTCTTTGTAGGCGAGTCAGACTTGTGGAGCGACTTAGACATGTAAGACTGTGACATTTTTGTGCAGATTTTTCTTCATGTTGTTTATATAAGAGAGTTAAAAGACTGCTCCAGCTTTCTTTATTAATTAATAAGTTTATTTTCTACTAGTTGAGTGTTTAACGAATTTTACGATTTCTAAAGTAAAGTTTTCCTCCACTATTGTCTCTGACGGAACACGCTATACATGAAAGACCATGAATTGGAGGATTTTCACGAGATCGAACGTTCACAAGTTCGAACTAAGTTCACAAGATCGAAGATTTTGACAAAGGAGAAGGTTCAATATATTTACAAGAATTTCCAGAACCAAACTTATTTTTCATGTGTTACAGGAGAACATATTCACGTATTCTTGTGAAATTTTTATTCATTTCCCATGTTTGTTTTAGAGATATTTGCAACTGAATGTTCCACGGACATGAAGTGAGCAGGTCTGATGTCGTGGATATCCGTTATTGACCAATGTTTTGTTTCTATTTATAATTTACAAACATTTTTATGCAACTGGTTACTGTTATATTGATACCACAGGTGCATCCTGAGCAATGAATATAACAAACTTTACACGCCTTAAGGGGAATGATAGCATCCTTAATCGATTCAAGATGAAACCAGTAGGATGAAAGTAAAGTGAAACTTCGGTCTATTGATTTTCGGTTCAATGAAAATTCGAGTGAACCTTCGGTCTAGTGAACCTTCTCTCAAGCGAATCTTCGGTCTATGGAACTGTCGATCTGGTGAAAAGTTCTACCAATGTATACTCAAAGTGGTGTTAAGGTATTATATGATTTTCGAAAGACCTTTTTTGCCCAACTTTGTTAACACGCTGAGATGCTAAGCATATGTGTCCAATTCTTAGATATTTCGCATTCAAACATGTGTTATTCTAAGCATTAATCATCATTATCGGAGGACCATCAGTTACCTGTATTGATAGCTTCTGGGTTCTTTGCGAGGAAATCTGGGATTCCGATTCCCATAAACAGTGCAACACCAAAAATGAACAAATTCCTGGAACAGTCCACTTTAACAAAGGCCAAATTAGTAAAACCGATTGACGCGACCATTCCTAAGTGAAATGAAGCAACGGTAGGTTCAAATTGATGTTATGCAGAAATGCACATTCAACTCAAGATAACAAGCTAATGCTGAAAAGTATGTGTATTAGACCTTTTTGAGTATGACATCTTTCCATTGTTTTATAAAGTCGAGGAAATCATCAAGGCAACATAAGCAGTTGACCAATTGATACATCAGAGCATTCACTGCTAGAAGGGCTTGACTGCATTAAACTATATATGTGAATTGCTTTAAGATTAACAGAAAATTCACTGATACTTTCTCTTCCTGGGCATTGGATATTCCACTTATGATGGTCATATTTGATTGTTAGAGAAACAATTTGTAACATATACTATAAAATCAGCTCCAAAAGAAAACAATACAGATGTTAAGATGTTTCTTTTTATTTTCACGTTAAAAAATATGACCCAACTCTCACGTATTAAAACCTCTAGGTGGCTTAAAAAACCGACATGATATGTTTAGGTAAGTTCCACGTGATGGTGTAATAACACACTACACGTATACACTAAAAAATTTAATTCATCGTAAAAAAAATCGTTCACTGTACCAAATGTTGTCGCCATAATGCCTCCAATAACAGGCTCCGGCATCCCGCTGCAAAAGGCATTGAACTTGAATATCATCCCACTGATAACAAATAAACCTGCAGAACAGTATACTGTAACACGACTTGCTACCTGGAAGCAAAGTTGAAAACATTGGTACATACACATGGAGAAGAACGTCACTCCAATTTATTTTCAGTTATCTGCTTTAGCCGTTACAGACCTCATCTTACAGATTCTTACCTTGCTCACAAAGTTTTGTCATTTTGTCTCTTTTTATTAAACATTTAAAAAAAGTGTTTATCAAAGAGTTTGGGGGTAAAAAAATAACAAACGAGAAACAACATTATTGTGAAGTGATTAAAACCAGATATTCTTGAATTAGAATGACGTGTAATTTTCATTTTAATAAAGGACTGCTTTTCTTGGTTTTTGTATTTCTATGTTGTTTTTCTCTGTTCCTTCTGTGTTATTGCAACAGGGTGGAAAAATGAGTCAGTAAGAAAATGCGAAATTAGAAATTAAGTGACACAGCTCCTCGTTCGTATGCTGCCAGGGTCGTAGCCAGCGTTAGCTAGCAGGCGCTGTACGTAGGCAATGCTGGGATTGTCATATATGTTAATAGAGATTGACACGGAGAGTGGTCCATAAATGGAGAAATGTGTGTGAAGGGGGGGGGGTCTTCACTGGGGGTCTTCTTCAGATGCAAAATTGTCTAATATTTTATGCCTCAAGCATATATTTCATACTGTTTTGTTTTTCAAACTCGGGTAATAGGAGGACTGAACTCAAGGCCCGTACTCCAAATCCAGATATGGGCCAGATATGAAATTCAAAAAATGGGCCAGATATGGATTTCACATCTGGCCCATATCTGCTGCAGATATAGGATTTGTATCTAGGCCAGATAAAAAATTGGGCAGGATATAACCTTGATCTGTGCCAGAACCAGATCTATAACGTAGACAAGTATGGATCATATATGACTGGACCAAAATTTATTAGTGCCCTATACCTTTGTGTAAAGCGTATCAGAAGCCTTCTGAGCCAGAATGATGTTAAGGGCTATCTGAACATCTCTAACAAAGTTTATTGTCCATTGTATAACATTGATTTAAGTACTGGGTTTGCTGATACTTGTTCAGCTTCCAGGGAAGGCCTTTATGTAGGACTGTTACACAAATTAAACCAACAAGTATTAATATGTCCCTATAAACGTTCATATGTAATTCTGGAAGGGTATTTTAATCAGTTATATCTGGCTTGATATGGCCTATGTGACTTTCTTTACATATCTGGAATTGCCTTTCATCAAGTTATGTCTGGCTTGATATGGCCATATCAAATTTTATTTGCATATCTGGGAAGATATTTCATCAATTTATATCTGGCTTGATATGGCCACATCAAATTTTATTCGCATATCTGGGAAGGTATTTCATTAATTTATATCTGGCTTGATACGGCCATAGAAAACTTTATTTGCATACCTGGGCTTTTCTTTTGAATCAATTTATATCTGGCTTGATAAGGCCATATAAAACTTCATTTGCATATCTGGGCTTTTCTTGAATCAAATTATATCTGGCTTGATATGGCCATATAAAGGCTGTATTTGACCAGATTTATCCAGATATAAATCCATATCTGGATTTGGAGTAAGGGGGACCTCATGACTTGACTATGACTGCATATATGGATATTTTGTGAACTTCAAAAAATCAGAGATCCGTTACTTAAAGTTACTTCTTTTTTAAAATCTGGTGACGTATGAATCAGTGTGATGGCGTATTGACTTGCTATCAACATGAATTAAAACCTGGCCATTTAGACTTAACTCTAACTAATTCTTTATATATTACATGACTTATCACAATGTGAGATCTAATTGTTTTTTACCTTTAAACAAAGAAAAGAAAAGAAGTCCACACCCTACTTTTCCCTACATCAATTAATTCGTAATCAATCGACGGTCACCGATGTTGAATCTGTTGAACATTAAAAATGTTACTCACCTTTGTTAGACTTATGATGGAAACATTGTTACTATAGGATGTATATCCGGAAGGAGCACCCCAAAGTCCACCTAATATGCATCCCAAGCCTTCCATTGCGACACCGCGATTCATGGCGTGGACAGGCGGAGGTGGTGTATTGCTAATAAATGCACACGCGTGGTAATCTCCGAGCGATTCGATAACACTTGCAATCACGCCAGCCAACACACCAAGAAATCCAGCAACACTCACTTGTGGCGTACCAAATTGACCTGCAAAAAATTGTATAATTACATTTTATCTTTAGCGTTGAAAGAGAGAAAGCCTAAAATCTGCAACGAACTATTTTTTCAAAAACATAGAACGAAAGGAGCAACAAGGAAAGTATATTTTTTTAAATTAGGTTAACGCAAGCACGAGACCATTTCTTATAGCATTGAAAGTGTGCTGTGATTAGTATACTTATCTTTGTGGGGAAATAGTGGAAGTGAAATGCCATAGTGTATTGATCAAAGGTATTCCATGATTTCCCCGTAGGTTAGCAGGAGTGTTCGTTTAGCTATTCAATGCTTATTTGACATAACTGTAAGATTCAACGGGTTTCCATTATGAGGAAAATGGAACCTTTAATGAGGGCCGAAACGCCTTCTCACCTAAGATACTCCACTTCGGATTTGGCATTCAAAAGGAAACTTGCAAATGTGTTATGTTTCTTGATTTTGCTCGCTTTACTGCCCAACTTATGATTGATGTTTTTGCGAGCGATTAAAGAACAAAGTAATTACATGTGAGCGGAATATCTGGATTTCGAGGAAAGTGTGAGGTTATTTCAAAGTGATGATAGTGTTTTGAGTGTGATTGCTTTATTTAAAACAGAAAATTATTTGTTCCCCTTCCAAATGTTTTTATAGCTTGAACAGCAGATACTCCTCATGGCAAACGACCTTTTCCAGGACATTTATACTGAGATATGTAATAATTTGGTAGCAAAAGATAGAGCAACACGAAAAAAATATTTCCCCTAACCTTATCACTAAGAATGACCATACTCGAGGGAAATTTGTTTCAAAACAAGAACTTAAAATTTTAGCACAGTCCAGTCAATCTCTATACAAACCCCGTCAGTGCTCAGAAATTAGAGAAAGCATCAGTTATTACTGTAAAAAATTGGGAATCATTCACAACGTTTTTTGCACAAACCAGCACCTCGGACGCCTTAATTCCGTCGCCCCATGTCCCTCTGAGTTATACTGAGTTTTAGACCAATTACATTAAGGTAGCTTACAAACACCCGTCGTTTGACCTCCAAGTCGGGTTATCCACTTGACCAGCTCAGCAAACATTTCATCTCAATCATTACGTTGACCTGCTGTTCTATTTGCCTATTTGTGAAGTCAGGTAGAACCTCCTTTCTGTTAGTTAGCACACCCCACATTTTAATGGACTTGATTTATTCACAGAGGAGATTAGTAGCCAGGGAGCTTAGTATGTTTGAACAGGAATCAAGAGGTATAATGTTGCATTGAGATGGAGGCAATGAGAGCTTAAATTTGCTTCCTGTTTGTATTGCTGAAAAGCCACCATGATGTCCACATGTACCTGGGTATGGGAATCGAAACCACGCCGAATCCCGAAGCACGTCACTGTAAACATCAGTTCTAGCTTTATAGCCATACTCTAAAGGATCGTCAGGAAAGACCCCTACAGCTGTCAATATCAGGCACAGGATCCATGTAATCATAACCGAGAGAAGAATCTGAAAATGAATAATAATTAATTACGAGTACAATTCTCTAAACGAGGAGGGGAAAGTGCCATCCAATGAGAAGTTCTTCTAAAACATTTTCAAAGTCTTTACAAGGATAAAATCATTTGAATTTTTTTTCTAACATGGAAGGAAATAGGAGCCTTCATGGAAATAGTTCCTCTATGGTTTTGAAAAAAAATCATGATGCACAGTGGGGGACTCTACAAGTTGAGCATGGGGGAGGAAATTTACCCTCTTAGAATTTTCCTTCCTCCTTAGTTGTCTCCTATAAGTAAGATCAATTAGGAGTAAGTTCAATCGAAAAAATTACTAAACCTCTTCTGAGACTTACTTTTTCACACAAAGATACGCTAAAACACCAAAACCCCCACTTGCTTCGTCGCTTTGACCCCCACCTGGACTTTGTCCCAAGACACCACAAGGATGTTTGCGCTCGGTTTCGCTCTGAAGCAGAAAATAGTTTCCCAACCTATCTTTAGTTTGCCCTTCTTATTGTGATATTCGGACGCCACCAGTGGCTATTTCAAGGATAAAGGAACTTCCATTGACCGAATTGTACTGTCCATGACGTCATGGACAGTAACTTAGGCACGCTTCTCATTTTCGAGGGACAGTTCTTTCGTTTATTGTTTCTTCATTCTCAATGAGTTTTTTGCTCTTCAATTGAGTTCATTATGTAGAGTGAGTCATGTAGACGGGAACGAGACTTCATGGTCACTTTTGGTTATGATATAGCCAAAAATGAGCGAGTTTTATTTAGGCATATATGTATTTTATTGTCTTGTAAAAGAATGCTTGAGTAAGTCAAATTTGTATACAGTATGCTTGCTCATCACACAACGGTCGCATTCCCGCATTGTACCTGTAGTATATCGCGCAAAGTGTCGCTAAACGCGAACAAGCTAAAGAGCATTGTCTGTTGTAGTATCATGAAGAACCTCCTTGGTGACAAAGAGCACACTGCACACACACTGTACTGTCGTATCTTGCAAGTGCTTGTAGTTCGGAGAACAATCTTGATATTTATGTTCGCATCTAGGCCTAGTTTTAATCATTAATATTAGCATTTGACGTTAACTTTCTTCAGTGTTATATTTCTCTCTCGGAAGCAGTTACGTAAGGCTTGACTTAGGCTTGCCAAATGCTAGGTGAATCTTGAGAAGTAGTAAGAAATTATCCTCTATACACAAAACCGTAGCAGGCAGTCATCTCGCTATAATAACACGTAGGTAGCGACAATCTACGCATAGGACGTTAGTGCAGTCTGCTCTGTCAATGTATATAGAAGTCTGAGTTATACTTAGCTTCTGTTGGGTATAGCTTCCAGCTTAAAGCTTCTCGGCGGCCGTGCTATCTTTTGGTTCGAACGGTGGCGACCAATTTTCCTATGATCCTCTGTACATGTATATATAGGAAGTCCGTGGGCATAACATACGCCTAAAGACCCACGGCTGTTTGTGTATTTTATCATTCTCAGAATGATGGTCATTCTCAGAATTAGCATAGGTGTCTATACTTTTCTTTTTATCTGCACTTAGGATTACCATAGGCCTATTTATTTTCTCGCAAGGAGGACATGCATGGCCACCCTGGTCTAACTTAGGAGGAGTGGGGTGGGAAACTTTGTTGGTTTTCCGCAATGGTGTCTAGATGCAAAAGATGGCGCCATAAGCTGCTGCTTTTACTAGATGAGTTTCCTCTAACTTGATTGACGCAAAATTAGGGAAAACCTGTCAGATCATTAAATACATGAAATCCGGGCGCTCACGGTGGCGGTAAATTTACAAAACCGCCCGAATACCAGCACGAAACATAAAACAGAACAGAACGCCCCTGGTAAAACCGAACGTCTGGTAACCCTACCTGCAGTGCCACTGTGGGCACTGTAGGCATGCTTTGCGACTTCCGGTTGATCACTGCCGTTACATCGGCTTGCATGAATAGCCTAAAGGCCTAGGTAGTGATTTTTCAATTAGCCTGATTATGAGAAATAGTGCAGTCCTGCATCATTCATGTGCATCATGAGATACCGAGTCGAAAAGAAGCAAACGGTTGATATCTACAACAAGCCACCATTACAGTACTGTATTATTTTAGGTTTATCACATCGGCCCAAAAACGTAAAAGGACGATATTCCGAGCTTTAGTACGTACCCGGTTACATTGGCACAGTAACAATCATGGACAGTAGTGGTTACGATTTTCGTAACCACATTTCTAGTTTCTTACAGTCATGCTTTGCCTATGTTAATATTTTGCTGATAAAGTAGAAAGGTGGGAACACTTAGCTCGCGATAATGGAACAATTGTCATGGGAAAGCTTGATTAAACATCAGTTATGCTTAAGCTGCTGTTGAGGACATTAAAGGTACAGATCCCGATAATGCGGATAGTGGGACGTGTCCCTACCAACTTCTCTAGTAGTGGAGGCATAATATATTTGTCTTGATCAAACGCAGTATATTTGAATGTCCCTGTATAGATGCATTCGAGTTTACAAATGAAGTCATGGCTACATGGTAACAGCCTTGATAGATACGCGTACATTTCTTCACAATTAAATGTACATTCTATATACTTCGTGTGCATTCTTCGTATAATCGCGAGATTACTCCAAGCGCAAAACCGAGGGCCACGCATTTGTTCGTGTGCATGTTTTATGCCAACCAGTGCCAACCAGTGCCAACCAGTGCCGTAGGCGTGAATGAGAATATAGAGCCATAAGGTTCCCTGTGACTTGGATTGTAAAAGATTAAAAGCCTCAAAAAACGAACATTATTATTGTTGATACCTTTTAGACGTGCATACCCTGTTTACACAGTGAATTACACAATCACAGTCAACATTTCTACATAAAGAGTGAAACAATGAGCGGTCTCCTCTTACATAAAGTAGTACCAAATTGGTTTTTGCTACCTTATCAAACTTTATGGAATTTTAAAACACTACGCTAGAAGGATAAACAAATTCGACTCTTTTCATAATTAAAAGAAAACGTCCAACACAGAGAAAAATAACGGGATTGTGACTCATTACTTCCACTGGACTGTTGTAGATCGCAATAGCCTATTTACCTTCCCTCTGTTAATGCTAATAACATAAAATGGCATATAAAGTTGGCAGCAGTGTGATATATTTAAAGTTAAGAAAGGACATTTGGCATTATAAAACTAAAAATTGTTGTCATATGATTTAAAACAGCGATTCAAAAACTAGTATAACAGGCACACGAATTTACTTGTTGTGTCTGCAGTTTTCCTCAACCGAGGATATGTACGTGGACCTTTCACGTATGGGCTATCATCCATCCAAGTAGCATTTATAGTGTGTCAATGCTTCATTTATTGGTGGCAAGTAATTCCCAATTGAAAACTCACCGGGAAAAAGGTGAATAATGCCAGTTTATTACCTCCAGGTAGGGGGATATCGTACTTATCAAGAAACTGAGAAAACAGAGTCACGAGAAAAACACAGCTGAAATAGAAGGAAAAAATATAGTTTATTATTATGACGATATATATAGATGTATATCTATATGTATATAGATACAGACATCTGAATATATTTTATTATTTTTATATCTAAAAGAGTAGTCCAAAGCCCATGGGCATGGGAACAGCACGTTTGAAAGAACTTATACATTAAGCTCAATTTTTTTCTGAAGGGAAATCGGCCTTGCAGACTTGAAAAAAAAAACGAAAAACTTCGCAAATTTTGTACTTCAAAAGGATCGAGTCTGCCTTATTTATATTTATGAGGCTTTTTCTCTGACTTAATGAATTCACATTGGTTTGAAACTATATTCACGGAATTTTGTGTAGCAGTCCCTGTGTGTGCTGCATTACCATTGGAAACATGTCTAGCTACCACTTAGGGCTAGGGGGAGGTTTTCACCTTATACCATATGCTTCTTTGAGTTCAGTGGAGCAAGTGCAGATTCATATATTGGAAATCATTCGTTGTTATTGCACCTCAACCGCGACTAACCGTTACCGATGTATTCTTTACAGCTTGGAGTCTCTTATTACTCCAAACTTTACGGTACACAATGTGCCCAAAATAGAAAAATGAAGAAAGGTGGCGTTCTCTCCCTAGGTGCACGTCGTATCTGCCAAGATTACTGCTTACGAAGTTCTGACTTCAAGCATCCCTTCAAAATTGCCTGAAAGGAGTTCTTTAGAGTGTCACATCCACATAAGGACCAGCAAGATACAAGACATGTCTTTATTTTTTCGCCACAGACAAATTACAGCAATACCCGAGTTGATTGCGGGGATCACTTGGGTGAGTTGCTTCGAACGTGACTGTATGTAGGGGTACAGTAGGCCTAAGTTAGGCACACTAGTAAGAAGGCACTTAAACTAAAAGCCTACGAAGTTATGACATGCTGTTCCAACTATCTTCGTTTACGAGAATACTCCGCTATCACAATCTAAACTAGTATGTGTTGTGACGTACGCGGCTCTAGACTTTGCCAAGTCTCTCGTGAGTGTTCCGCGGGGAGTTGACAACTTTCTCTTCAAAATCCCCCTACTGCAGAATAGTACAGAATATCGTATTTTCCTTTTGTCTAATACGCCCTCTATCGGTCTATTAATTGCATCGTTTCTCAACGACTGACTTGGGACAAGTGGTTTCTATGACGTCTACTAAAGAGGCTATTTATCACTCATCTTAAAACTGTATAACCACTACCAATCAATCAGCATTCTCAAACACAAACTTTAGTATCGCCCAATTTAAGGTTTGTATAGAAACGCCAGTGAATAATATTAAAGATCCTGATCACACCTATAATAATTAAATATTAACACACATCTTAAATAATCGTCTCTTAAATATTTAAGAGTATAAGGAGTAATTAAATTGACATTTCTCAAGGTAAATCGAAAATACGATCGTTCTTTATAACCTTGAAAAGTAGTATCGTCTTCCTTTGAGGCGTACCAGAAAACGTAATGTTTATGAGCCAGTATCATAGTGGAATACTTCTAAAATGGGAAATTCGCATGATGTAAAACAAGTGTTAGGCCTACAATGTATGTGACAATTCGATCTATCCTGCGGGCACGAAATCGGAGTTTAAAGCGACGTAACACATTGAATTAGTATTTGCAGCAATATTATGCGAATTGATTACAGACACCAAGCACTGCACTGTTATTGTGAGATTGTAGGCTACAAAAAGGAAGAGTATTGCAACGAACGAAACCGTCCTAATCCCTTCAGCTCCACAAGTACTCAAGAGTCGTGGGGACTTTTAGCAAAAAGATTATGAGTCCTTGGCATGACGTTAAACTGCATCCAGGTTTTGGCTTCTGTTCTATTCAGTCAGTCTAGAGCAAGACCACTCAGTGTTTGCCCTTTGGAGGGCGTACTTGTGTATTTGGGACGTTAAGCTCCTTAAGGGAGCAGAACTCCTCCGGGAGTAACCGTTTGGTTTTCGCCCCTTGGCTCTTCGCCAGAGAGTCGTGGGGACTTTTAGAAAAAAGATTATGAGATTAAAGAGAGATAATTCAAATGGGAAGAAGAAGAATATGCCGTTATTTCCTGGATGAAGGATAATTTTTCTGTCAAACCTAAGGGGATATGTCTTTAGTCTCATCTCTTTACTTCCCCGTCAATGGTCCCCCATCCTTGATACTACTGTAGCAGCTGTCAGGCGCATAGCCAGGATTGTGTCATCGTGGGAGGGGGTTGGTGTCATGGGGCACGAAATGAGGGAAGAATAGGGAGAAAAACCGCTATTTTAGGTGTGTTTTACATTGCAAGGTTTTGCCCCCTCCCACTCCCCCCCCCTCCGTGGCTACGCCATGCACTGGCAGACTGTGGTGCCAGGCTGTCAAAACTGGATGGGGTGGGGACAAATAAAGGGCACAGGATAATGTTGAGGGAAAAAATTTTGGGCGCAGCTCCAAACAGAATACCGATCCCAAAGCGTTCATTCCCATTCAGGCTGGGGGTAGGCATGTCCAGGGGGCGAAAACCCAAAAGCTTGCAAGGATATATCTCAGTATGAAAAATTAGATCTGGAGAGGTATATTATTTATTTTTTTCTGTGCACTCAATTTTTAACTGACCTAAGTTGGGGAGGGACACAGGCCAAAATCTTGGGAAGGGGACAAATAATGCATACCCGTGTTGGCGTCCTCTGCAGCTGCACCAATGGGCATTGACTCTTTTCATGTGGGCCAATTTCACCAGGGATTAATAAGTGGCCTTTATGTGATAGCCCACTTCACTAATATGAGTGAGCTCTGGGGCAAACAACTGATATGTGGGGAAAATATGGGTCAGCTGCCCAATTAATATCCCTACATGTGAGCTACCCACATGGTGGCCTTGTTAATCTAATATAGTTTTGTTACCTGTGATATGCATTGGTTCCCCGTGTTATTGTTCCCCTGATATTTTTAGGTGCATGTCCAATAACCATATCTCTAACCCAAACCCCTATAATCCCAATGAGTTGATTGGTTGGGGGAGCAGTGAGACATGGGACTTTTGAGACAGGGGACCAAAACGAGATGGAATATATGAAAGTGGGACTTATGAGACATGGGAACATGTGATAAGGTAGAAATAGCCAACCATCTTGTAGAGTATTGACCACAGTGATTTTTCATACAGCCAGCAGCACTAACTAGGTATGACACTTAATTCACTATAAACATGTGTTTAATTTGAATCTGATAATTTTTATTCCTCCTTTTACTGATTGCTGCCAGTCTCAAACAACAAGCAGCATAAGACAAGACATGCATAGCCTACTGAAACAGTGATCCAAGCTCAGAGAGAGAGAGAGAGAGTAACATGGCTATTTTGCAAATCTGACAGATTATGTATCATTTTTACAGTAGAAGCATAGGTCTTTGCCTTCCCAGGACCACGAAGGACGGTAATATCCTGTCTCAGAGAAGCAATTCCTAATTTTAAATCCCACCTGTAACCTTACATCACTTACATTAAACACTCTATCTGCATGGCCTGTCTGGTTGCAGTTTTATGGAACCCTAGGTCTCTACCCCCCCCCCCCCTTAAAAAGCTAAGTTGTCCCTGGAACCATGTGCATAAGCCTGCCACTTGTAAGGCTTTGACTGAGTTTACACTGTCTCAAGAGGTTATGGAATGTAGAACTAGACTGTAGTAACGCAAGTTCTACAGGCACTTACCTGCAATGATTTGTAACCAGGCTGCATGTGCTATGCCTTACAGTAGTTGTAATCCTCCAATTAACTTACCTGTGATGACGGGATTGTTGCTAATCATAAGTGATCACCCAGACGCATGTCAGAATGATGCTCAGTTACAGATGGTAATGTATGAAGTGTTTCTCCACTTGTCACTGTTGGGCAGTTGTGCAACACTTGTCAGATTCTTTCCGATTACCCTACCCACAAACAAAATCTAAGTACACAAAAATATTGCAGAGGCTAGTAGTTGTAAGGACACGCTGTGTATACATTTATATAAGGGTGCTTAGAAAATATCCCATAATTTGTAATTATCTCCCCCTATACTTTCTCCCCCAACCCTCCACAAAAATGTTCCTTAAAGTGAGTTGCTATCATCATACCACATTTGTATGTTAACAGTGCAGGTCGGTCTCAACAAGCTCTCTAAAACTGGAAACATTTCTCAATTTCTCAATCTCAATTTCAGGAGGCTGTATACTAATCCTTTTACATTTGTTGAAATCATCATGCATTACATCACACCACCTCTATTAATAAAGAATTTTTACTCATTGTTCCGATAAAAGGCAGCTTGCTTTACTAAGCAAAATAAAACATCAATAAAATTCCTGCCACATGCTATTAACTAAATCATACTGATTTTTGAAAGCATCTCTTCTGTGAACAGCTACAGTAGTCCTTGTTTTTCTACTACAGCAGTTCAAAAATATTTTCCCAGTTCATCAATTAAACCCTTTTCTTTAAAGTTTAATTGGTAGGTCCTTGTTTAAAATGTAACTCCATATGAACCAGTTTTTGCTTTATTGAAGGAAAAGTGCATTTACCAATCACCACAGTTCAATGATAATTTCAGACTGTTCTCTAATTAAACACTACTAACTGGTTGTACTGGTACTGGTATCCAAGATGATTGTCAAGTGCAGCCTATCTCTCTTTTCAAAAATTGGAATGAAATGTTTTCCAAGCCACAGACTTTATTTACATAGTTCATGTAACCACTCATTCCATGTAAAATTGGAGTCAAGATAGGTTTTCAACACATACATTATACATTCAATGCCTAACATATACTCCATGTATCATGCTAAAGCCTGGTATTACATGTTTTATGTTCTACATAGCCTGGTTGCCTGCTGACTCTGCCAAGGATGGTGGCTTTGCAGTATGTATAGTCCCACTTTCTCCAATTGCTCAAGTTCTGTGCAAAAGATAAATGAAGGAGAATTAAGTACACTTTAAAATGTTCATACCATTCACTCTTGAAGCAAATATTCCACCAAGGAGACTTGACGGAAACATTGCACGATGAAACATGCAGTGCTACAGCACTAGCGCGCTAGCATGAAGTCTGTTGACCTATTGTTACCGGACCAGTAATAATTTTTTTACTCAGATCAGGACAAGAAAACAACAAACATTTAGCCTGGGCTACCTCCAATTTATGGAATCAAAATCTTTTATAGTCTTCAAGTTGTACCATATTCCTTGTGTAGATATTCACATTCATAAAAACACAACCAGTGCAATTTACTCTACTGTAGCTGTTCCTGAAGTTACAAAATAGGCAGTAGGCCTATATATGAATGCCCATTTATTGTAAATTATGCAAGAGCTCAAAATTAGCAGTTGTACAGTACATTTCATGAAACTTGTCAAGTGATCTTTCAATGCCTGAGCAATTAATTTCCTGGTTTTCTGCAGGATTGACAATCCCTTGTACTGTAGCACAGTGTTACACCTAGCTTGAATAAAGCAACTATTTTGTTAGGAAGCAAAACTAGTCCCTTCAGCAGGGTTCCTTTAAAATGTATGCATGCAACTCTCTGACTAACTAAGTAAAAGCCTGATCAAAGTTGTAAGCAAGTTTGGAGAATGTTATAGTGAAACCTCTGGGTAGAATTGGGGCCACCTGAATTATGCAAGACCAAGTAGAAAATACCTTTTACCTTATTCATGGGTCTGGGACAATTGATTTTGACCTATGAAGCTACCAATGCCCCAAGTCCTGTATGTTATGGAGCCTATAGCTGTCAGCTAAAAGGGTCTGGCTGCAATAACATTGCAATGTCATGAAGATTTATGCATTTATCAATTGCAACACTGACACTTCCTAGACCTGGGGATGGTTGGGTCTTGCCTGGGAATTTTTGAAATTTTTAAATCCCCAGGCAAACCCTGGCCATATCCATGGTGGGTTGGGTATACATTGATCGAGGGCAAATACCCGCCAAGTCCCCACTGTCAGCTAGTGTAGGCACTATGCATACCACCAATAAAAGACCCGCCGGATTACCTCAGCCTTCGAATCCAGATGGAGTGAAATCCTAGCACACTCAAGTCTCGGCCGGGTGGGGACAGAATGACTGTGATATCGTCCCCAGTCAATTCCCATCCCTGGGTCTAGGCCAGGGTCGAGGTTGCAATTGGTAAGTAGCCGAAGTGCATTACCTCAATTATACCAGCATGCCGGATATGTCTTCTTCTTTGCAGACTCCCAGTAGTTCCACTTGCCCTTCTCTATGCTGAACAGTGGTTCATCATATTCATTAATCATAAGCTATAAAGTTGTGAAGTTCCTCTGCTACACTTATGAGCTAGGCATATGCCCAACATGGTCAAACTTCATTCTTATTGCAGAGCACTAACGTTACACACATCAACAGCCCACTTGATAGAATATTCTCTAACTCACACATTGTATATGCAGTGTTTACGAAATAACGTTGTTGTTAGATTTCTTAGTACATAGTTATACTGTAAGCGTCCTCGCCTTCTCTTCGCTTCATGTAACTCAACCGCTAAAGGCGGTCGATCGATAAATTTACTTCTTAAATCCTGCCGGTAATCAAACTCCGACGTCTTCTTGGTGCCCCATACAATAATAATGACACTTTTTCAATCCCTGCGAATGTGTTTGGGAATAATTTCAGATGTTATTGCAAAGAAAATAGTCGCTTCATCGGTGCGGTAAGGGCTCTACATTTGTCAACTGTTAGCACTGCTGGCTGACAGATATTAATTACAAGGTCATGTGACCTAATATATGTTTATTCATATCACGATTCACATTATTCATCCTTAATGAGGGATGAATGAAAAAAAAGAATAACATAAAAATCATGACGTCATAGTAACCAATTGTCCCAAGTCTCTCGTTGAGAAGCGATACCTTTATAGACCGATAGAGGGCGTATTAGAAAAACAGGCAAGTACGGTATGCTGTACTGTGCTGTACTGGATTTGCGTAGAGGTAGTGTTGTCAGCTCCCCGAGGAACACTCACGAGAGACTTGGCCAAGTCTAACGCGGCTCATGAAAGTGCAAAAGACACATTAAAAATATGACATATCACACTTCCTTTGTAACGACAGCAGCACATCACAGAGGCTACCGTTATTGTTTAACTTAGGCCAAGCCTAGACTAACGTTTCGTGCGCACACTCGCACTCTGTCGTATGAGTAATTGCCAGTAGGCAGCATATCCCAATTAGCAGGTGTATTAATGCGTCCGTTTGTTCGCCCTCAGATAGAGTCCCTAAAAGGAGCACTTTTTTGATATGTTATGGAATTAGCTGTAAGTTTCTTCTGAAAGTATATCAAATGAAGTACCATTGGTGAAAAAATGGGCTAAATTGAAGCAATTTTGTGGAAATTATGGGCCTTAGAAGCTGGCGGAGGCATACCGAGATTTTAGTGAAAAACAAGGCTTGGAAAAGGTGGTTTGAACTTTGAGGTGAAATAGCAAAAAATCTTCACGGTCATGATATGGTAAATTGAAAGTGCCATGAATGGCCAACTTGTCAGCTTTCATATGAGGGGTAGCTTGACCCTGGCGAAAACTTCGACAAGCTTTTAGAGGCCCGTTTACTTTTTGGATTTAGTGTGTAAGTCAATGGAGAAATTAATGGGGGTATGCTCCCAGTAATTGCCAGTAACCTTGCTAGAACGGATCTCTTAGAGAAAGCAAATCCATGACGTTATGGCCTTATCGAAAACGTTTTTTCAAATCATTTTTTCAAAATCATTTTGAACCAAATTCTGCTGCCACGACGTTGTTTCACAATATTTTCAAGATCTTAAAAAAGTTTCCACAAGCTTTTGGACTATTCTTTTAAACAATCTACTGCATATGTATGCAATAGTCCTATAGTTGCAGTCACCATGGTAAAATGAACTTGTACAGTTTAAAATCATACCACAATCGTGAGGTGACGGCTTGTTATCAGGGAACTGCAAACTAGATCTAGTGGCAGCTCCCTGTTGTTATCAAGATAAGTGATAAGGATTAAAAAAGAAACAACACTAAGCCTTATCGTTCCCCTGTTTCAATTGTTTGTCACCGTGGGTTCCTTCCTCGGAGGTCATAATTCAGTCAGGGCACGGCCTTCATACGAGCCCTGCAAGCTGTTAAAACAACCTCCAACAATTTAATTATAAACAATGTAGCCAGGGTTGCGTAGTCATTGTCATGGTTAATTCCCTGATATTACATTCTTACATGGGCATATTTATGTACTCAAATCAATGTTAAACCTCAGGGAAGCAAATAATTGGAACATGTCCTCCTACAGTCTGATAGCTCTGCTACCCTGAAATTTTTTTAGCAGTGTTTAAATCAGGGGAGTAGAGTTGAGAATCCTGAACGACAGGAGATCATTCGGTAAAAAGCGTTAAGTGGCCTGGATAAATCCTTCGATGGGTTTCTTAAATAGTTTATTTTTTGTTTTGGTTGTTATGCTATGCATAATGAAATAAAATTTCTCATGCAAAAACGACTGCCTGTTACAGATATTGGGGGAACAACCTTAACAAGAGAGTCTGATATAGGTAGCACCGGCACCGCACGAAATGCACCGAAGTAAACCAGTAACGAATGTGGTAACTAGTTGTGGAAGTCTTTAAAATGGTATCTAAAGATTACCACACATAGCAACATGGCGTCGGTTGTAGGTATATCCGTTAAAGAGTTTGAAAGGGTCCAATCCTCTGGTGAGAATTTGCCTCCTTCAGTCCTCGCTTTAGACCCTCAACGTTTCGAAAAAGTGAAGGGAACAAACTATTTTCACGATGATTTTTTAACGGAACGTAGACATGCATGAAAATTGAGCTAACGGTCAGCTGGGGAAAAGGAGAATGGGACTACCTGCCATAAAGCAGGCATGTTGTGGTAAACTTTGATTTACTTTGAACGGAAGTATTTACAAAGGGTAAAGGTGAATTACGTGATGAATTTAAAAGTAACTTTGTTCCAAATGAAAGTGCCATCACGTTTTAAATCAAGGAGACTAAAGCATGAAACGTCCTTTCTGATAATCGAACTTTTCCTAGCTTTGGCTGGTAAAGTTCACTGCTGATATTATCTTTAGGTGGTTGAACTTAAATTGTGAAAACTGCACTCTAAGTGTGCCTGTATTTTGTAAGAAAGGGATGAAGGAAAAAATGGACCACGTAAAAACCATCTAGAAACCGGAAGAGTTTGGACGCAAGAGGAACATTCAAAAATGGGTTCTGTTGAATATTTAAAAAACTTAATGTTCGTTAGGAAATGTTTAAAAACTGTGGGTAATTATGAAAGAACGGTCCACATTTCATCTCAAATAATTCCAATTTACCCAACTAAGTTATTCGCATCTCCTCTCTAAACTGTCTTGACTCCTTCCTTGTGCGGATGAAATTATTTTCAGGGGCATAAAAGACCATAATATGGAAACAACACCCTTCTTAGTATGTAATGCAATGCGAGCTACTCTTTGAAGGTCTTTTGACTTAGATATCAACCAAAGACCACTCAGCAATTTAGGGGTCGCTTTCTCTTGGTCATAACATACTCGGGTAATAATAATCTGTCTTCAAAAGCATAACTAATGTTGTAAGCGAGGTACGATAAAAAGAAAATTAGTCAAATTAACCTATAAACAACTCAAATCTTATAGGTAGTGTGGCACCAAAATGACAAATTCGGGTATTTGATGTAAAAAGCATTGAAAAACAAGAAAATTTCCACAATTCCCATCAAAATCGGTTAAATCGGGTCTCTTCTAATTTGCACTTAATCACGCATAAATATTAGCTCAATACGCAAATCCTGTGATGTCATGGGAGGGACATACCATATATGGCTAATGTTATCCTTTGTTTTGTCAGTCTTCATTTCAAGGGCAGTTGTAACAGTAGAGGTTCCTGAAGGGTTTACTTTGAAAGTTGAAATTATGTCCTTGCAAGTATTCAGTATCAACCACTAAACTTTAAACTATCTGATAGTAATTAAGAGATAATTAGGGTTAACAACAGAAATGTCCACACTGTGCACACTCAACATCATTATTTTTGCAT
Source organism: Holothuria scabra (assembly GCA_037179385.1). NCBI lineage: Eukaryota > Metazoa > Echinodermata > Holothuroidea > Aspidochirotida > Holothuriidae > Holothuria > Holothuria scabra. The sequence goes on from CM074185.1 coordinate 49,786,977, forward strand.
AACAAACAAGTTGCCCAAACTTTGATGAGGTATATCTTGAGAAAGGTAAAAGAAATTGAAATATTTCCAACGGATTCTTCCTTAGGAGACCTTGCTCCTTAACTACTAAGTAAATTCAGGGCTTTTGCTGACGTGTCACACTACCTGTAAGAATTTTTAACTTCTACGCAAAATTTGCCTGAACATAAAAACGTCCGAAAGGTTGTTTACATTTCTGAGAAAATGTTACAAGACTATTAATAATACAAATGTGGTATGACTATACACATGTACTTCATGCTTCAAACTGTTAGGGGAACATTTGATGTGATGTTTTCATTGCAAATATTGACGGGACATCGATTTCCGCTAATTGGACTCCTTTGAATGCATGTGAGACAATGAGCTACATTATGGTGCAAAAGCAGTGGTTTTGAGCATTTGTGTGTGGACGTGAACTGACAGTGTGGGTATGGGGTAGCATATGCTGTTCTGCTAATTGATTTAAACCGAACCAAAAAATCCTTTATTTATCGTAAGTGAAGTTATGAGCCTTACTTTCTACAATCTCGTTGCATTGCAATGGCAAATATTCGTCATCTGACTGAATTATTTAAGGGCGATGCAAAAATTAGATTCTAATGGGAAAGAACATTAGTTTCAAGCAATGTTGAAACAGCAACCAGATTGCAAAAATTTCTTTCTCCGCAGACAAAAACCTTTATGACATTTCAGGTGTTACCCATAGACCTATTTCCAAATGGCAATTACAAAGGAAAGTGAGATAGAGTTTTGGTGTTTGTCATTTTTGTCAATGGCATTTTACTGTGGTGAAAATTGACGTACACCCAAAACTCTATCACACAATTCATTGTAATTGCTATTTTGAAATAGGTCTATAGAATCATATCCAAAGTAAAACAATGAGTAAATCTAGTAAATTTCACGTCACATGACTCTGGCAAGTGCAGATCATGAACAAACGCAGATTACTACACTAGTTCAAAGCCAGGTGACTGCATTTCTCCTTTAAGAGGGCCTCTTCAAAAGCTTTGCCCGAAGAAGAAAAAAAAGTCTCCTTAAAAGTAAACTCAGTCAGAGTCGTGTACCAACATATACTACATGGGTGGGGGGAGGGGGGGGGCAGGTAGAATGCAAGTTCACGGTGTTTGTGTTCGTGGTAAACTTATGGTGGAAGGTATCACAGGGTCATTAAAAATTATGTCCAAGTCATGGAAGACTTCATTTTCTGGATCGGCGTCTGTGTTTGCACTACAGCAGCGCCTCTATTTTGACTTTACACTAAAGTGCCTGATAATACTTACAGACTGGATATACCCCAATGGGTACCACATGAATCTGATGCCCAAGGAAGAATCTCTACGGTAATCAACAGAAGAACAGTGGTGATTGTGATTGGTCGAATGAATCTCAGTAACAAACCGATGAGGCCTGTAAAACCAAGCATAACCTGGGCTAAAGATGCCACACATATGGACCCTTGAATCTGGGAGAACAAAAAGTAACATGTCTATTTCTTAATGGATTGGGATCCACACATATACTTAGCCAAAATTAATAACAACAACAACAACAAGACCAATAAAAACAACACTGCCACCACCACCACCACGACAACTAAAATGACACTCACTGGATACTATGACAAAGCATAACTTTTCGATACTTCTACAAGCCTTGAACAGTGAGTTGGTATAAGGCTAAAAACAACTCTTTGCCTTAAAAATGTAATTTTGGAAACGTTTTGCAATGTCTGAGTTGCACTGTAAGTGACATTGGTTGGTAAGTCTACAATGTGATTTCCTATCCGTAAAGAAAAAGACTTCCGTGTACGTTTCACTCTACAATTCCGAATACAGGGACCATAAGGATATATTTGTTCGAATAAAAAGTGTATTTCTTTTGGGGAATTAAATTATCCACCAAAAGATATTATCTTTATAAGAATTAGTTATGTGGTTTGAAAGGGAGAAGAGAAAATATACGTGTTCACCAACCTGCTGCATTCTTCCGTAGGCCACTCCTTTAGCATATTGCCTTTCTTCTATTGTGGAGTTACCTTGAAAGGAAAATAAAGGTTGCTGCGAAGGTAATTGAAGTCCAGAATTGTAAAAATATATCTTTAGGGATTGCAAAATGAATCTTTTCCATAGAACTCTCATCGTCAAAGCTTTCCCTAAGATAAAATTTGATATCCACAATATAGTGTCATGATATTTTGACTCTCCAATACCCACCAGGACAATCTCTTAGGAGTAGTCCTCCATGAGGCACTCTTGCACCCAAGGCCCGGACAATTTCCAACCCAGATTTCTCCAATGAGGGTCACATCCTAATGCCCCTTAGTGGGCACTCCTTAACAACGTTTTTATTAAAACGCTCCATAAGTACAAAATGACCAAAAGAGAGTTTCTTTCAAGACATTTTACATGAATTTTGATGAGAAAACGGAAATGCGGATTCTTCCAATACCTTCTTCTGTTAGTTTGATTTCAGTTACAACTTACTGGTTATTGGTGACGGGCATGGCTCTTGGAGGCCAAAAAGAATGAACACCGGAATAATGAATGTAGCGCTGCAACCTTGAACAATTGGTAATCTGTTAGGATAAAATGTTAAATTGAATTATGTATAAGAACTAACACCTTCACACTAACTTTATACGTAACAGTTGCTTATCGTGGAGCTTATACCTGTAAACATTATTTCCTCGTTACTCACATCACCTGGACTTAAAAGATCGAAGTTGCTCACTATATTCTTGAAAAAAGTCTAAAATTTCGGTTGGAGTTGTTCCAAAATGCTGAAAGTAGATTGAGCACTAGATTGGTCACAGCCTACCTATATTCTCTAGTCTCCGCAGCCCTGTTTACAATTAACTAAGTATTAGTTCCAACATATTTAATCCCTATGACAGTTGCTAATCACAAAGTTTATATTCTTTAAATAACTTTACATTGGCAAAATGTTTTATCCTGGGAAAATTTCAAATCGTCATTGCCTGAATAAATTTTGACACATTTCTCGCCCCCCGCTTGAAAAAATCACTCCCGATGAGTATTTGTTATCTTCCCCTCTGTAGTACTGTCTCTGGGTACCGAGCAGCCACGTACATTTTCTATTTTGACAGGAAAAGAGTTGATTGCTCCCTTTTTTATTTGCAAGACGCAAATTATACATGAGTAGTGACCAGTATTGTCAAAATGTCAAAACCATTGGCAGTTTCAAGAATATGACAGAATTTTGATATGTTTACGTATGTCTAAGAGTTTTGGCTAGTTATTATTACATCCTTAAACACGGAGATTTCGTTTAATTAAAACATTTCATTTAGCAGGGAATCTATACTTAAAGGAGTATGTACCTGGTCCCTATAAACGACTGAAGAAAAGTAGTGATTCCAGCTACGAAGAATGACGTCCCTAACAGTTGATTCAGGAGTTCCCGATCTACGTCGAAGCAAAGAGGCTTAGCTATAACAAGAGGAACCGCGAAGCACCCGCTGAAGGAAACCGAAAAGTGCTAAAAAAGAAACGAAAAAGAAAGTGAACACAAACAAACAAATTCAGAAAACAGAGGAATCGATAGAAGCAATAGTATGCAATGCATGATTATGACTATTCCTTTAATTGTTGACATCTTACAATAATGATCGAACGTTGTTAACAACTTTGGACCGTTGTCATAAGGCAGAATAATGCTCTATTGGAGGCAATTGCTACGGCTTGATTCGCTCGGGTTGCGGCTTCGCAAATAGCTTGCATTAAATACGACCGTTTATTATCATATGATAATAATACTTTGTTATTTAATATAAGTATCACGACGTACATTAGCTTTCGATAGAGCAAAGGCTGTAACTGAGTGGTACAAAAATATCATCATATATTGTTGCACAAAATGAGATTCAACATTTTAGGTTCCAGCTAAGAATCATCTTATAAAGAGAGACGTTAGACTTTTCGTTTTTCTTGTGCTAGCTCAGAAATATTAATTTATTTAAAATTCAAACTTCAGACACCCTCTTAACTGGGCACCATCAGTCAGCGCAGTTCCTTGCTTTCAAAGAAGCTATCTCGCAGGAAAATTAAGTAGGACCATCTTTTCATAGTCAACAATTGACCATTACAAACCTAGACAATAATTTGTCGCCTATGTTTCTTGATAAAGAGATAAAGACGACTGGGTATTGTTGTTTCTTTAACTTTATGTAATATTTGTTCAGTGAATAGCACTACGACCTCAAAAACCAAACCATTATTAAACAAACAACAAACGCACACAAAAAGACATCAATGACCTCAATGATCAATGTCTTTTCTATTGAGTTTACGGTAAATAAATTTTACATTCTAGATAATTTATTTCTTTGCAGTACAGCTGTTAGTCTACAGAAGATATCAACAACTATAACTTATAACACGAAAATTCTCGAGTGATATTGAGTGAAATTCAACGAAACTAAACACATATTAATACTATTTTAAAATCTAGCCTACTTTGGGTCACCCACCCCCTACGTATAATAGTGGTTATTATTGCGGACTGCTCATCAATATATATTGCGATTTACGACACGTGAATTCTTTCACACGTATAGTTTTCAACCAATTGGAAAACTTAGAGTATACGCCAGAAGAAGGAATGGATTCTTCCGTGTTTATTGCATCCTTGCAATCTATGTTATTATTTTGATATTTTAAAAAGAAACAGTTTAAGAATGAATATCTGTACAATTTCCTTTGTGAGTTTGTGTCTCTATTGGCTATCCATGTATGACAAATTGAAACTCACAATGCTGTAGAAGCCAAAATTTCTTACTGATTCATGTCTCAATTTTACGGTGGCCGAGAGTTGACAATAAAAAAAAGGTTTTTTTTTTGGATTCGCATCTTTTAATTATCTCAGAATTCTGACTTAGTATCTCAGAATTCTGACTTAGTATCTCGGAATTCTGACTTAGTATCTCGGAATTCTGACTTATCTCGGAATTCTGACTTAGTACCTCAGAATTCTGAGATATGTTAGACAACTCGTACGTGCATACAGCATGCAGCTTGAGTACTATGACAGAATACAGTTAAGTTGTGGTTCGTGAAGAGTGGAGACTGGGTCAGACTCAGTCACTCAGAACTCGTTAGAACTAAATGTTGTTTTCTCCATTCTATGAGCAATGGAAAACTAAATAAATTGTCCTCGAGGAGAGGGTTTTTGTCACACCCCCCTTTGCTTAGTCCCTGATTCTCAGTGTCACCCTACCGAAAGTTGCACTTTTCGTGCCTTAAAACTTGCATCTTAATAATATTTATAAAATTTGTGAATTAACACCGATCGATGGTGATAAAACATTTGGTCTGAATTTTCTTGGAACCGGTAACTTTCCCACTTTTACTGTTGTGTTTTAATTAGAAATTGGGGATAGGTGTTGGGGTTGGGGTAACTAGCATCAGGGTACGTCGTTATCAGGGTCAAATAAGGGATAAGGGTTATTGATCCTAACATTCTGCCGCATCTTCACCCCCAGTAGACTATCATGATCTAGGGGGCAAATGGAACTGTGAGTCAACCAATTGAAATTGCCAGGGGCCAGTACCGAGATACCGACAATTTTCCCCATCAAACTGACTAACTCTAATTCATTTCTCGTAATGCCACCAATGGGAAGGTACAAGATGATGTTACCATGGAAGTACTACTTCCGTGATGTAACTGAGTGAGTAAGGGGTATATCAGGAAGTCACTGGCTGGCTGTCTGTAGTTAGACCTTCAATTGAAAAAAATATTGAAGTTACTAACAGAATGTTGGCAATGTTTTAGCTTATTTGCTATCCTGAATGAGGCCCCTTTGGTTAAGGTTTGATTTATAGGTGGATGAGATGAAAAATGGTGCTTTTTGAAAACATGTGGAAGCATATGGAAACACGCATAACGGATTATCAGTTGTGGGTTTTAGCTCCTACTGCTCGGTCAGACTACTACTGATTTCCAAGGGATTTCGCCGACTTGCTGATTTTCCCCGACTAGGCCCACATCTGGAAGTACATGCGGGTATGCGGCCCATATGCCCCGGCCAACTACTACTGCTCCACAGCACCTCGATGATGATGATGACCTCTTCATTTTATACTGTTGGCCTGCCTCTTGTGCAATCACATGGGTCTGCCCGGGGTTAGGATAAGGGTTGTTGGTTTTGTTATTGAATAGGGTCAATTATATGAGTTAGGGTAAGGGGCACAGTCCCGTGAAAACCTAGGGTCGGACCAATGTGATGGGCACCAATGAGACCTGGGGACTCGAGATGGCACTATAGACTACTACCTTGTATCTGGCACACATCAGGTTTCAATGCACATTTTACATTTCACGATGCTTGGAATAATTAAGTACGGAAAGTACCCCTCTACCATAACAAAACTTATTTGTACAAACACAACTGGCTCAATCAAACCAGCCATATTCGAGTCTTCAACAAAGACCGATCCCACAATTCAAGGGTGACGAGTTTTGATATGTAGTTGTGAGTGGCGTACCGACTCAGTATTTCTCTAAAGGGGGCTGGGTGCAATATGTTGAGTGATCGCCTGCCTGGGGAGGGATCTAAGAGGAGGAGGAGGGGGATACCTCTTCACCTTTGACCATTTTTGGCTTTCTCAAGGAACCTAGATGCAAAATGGTGCCAGATTGTCGACTTTGACAGGAAAAGAGTTAAAAGTTGAATTGTGGTGGTTCATCATCGAGGATAAAATTGAAACTTATGTGTCTTTACATGCAAATTTGTGCCGCTTACGCTACCTTTCGTAGTAAAACTTGTCATTACATTTGCATACTTTTATGAGTCAAAATAAATGAGCCTCGATCAGTATAGGCGAGCGGGAGTATTTTAATTTGCTGTTTTTCTTGGCCACAAAACATTATAATTCTGCCTTAAAGATTATCTAAGCGAAGCGCCACCATTGGTTGGCACGGAGTGAAGAGAAAATTTCGAAAAATCAAATCAATCAGATAACCGGAAATAGCATTATTGAGACTCATAAGACGAATTTTACGAGTTGCTATCTTCTTGTGTCGTTTGCGATAAAATGATAACTTCAAAATATGTTCGCAAAGTGATCAGAGAGTTATAAGTGTGGTCTGACAGACCACACTCTTGAATCTGTCTGGTTCGCGGAACAATGACGTCATTCAGCTATTGAAACATCTTGCAGTGTATGGATTCGTCCGATTTTGAAAGACGCCCTCTGTCCGTTACGTACCGAAATTTTCCGTGGCGGTGAGCGCAGATTACCTCCGCGGTACACGAAGTAAATCCGTGTGTATTTTTCTCTCCGGAGTTCATTTTCCTTTTTCAGTGAGAAATAAATATCGGCAAAACACTAAAGACTTCAAAGCAATGATTTTCAGTGAAAATACACTCGTTATATTTTTCTGTTATGTCCTTTTAAAAAGTATGTTTGTTCAAATATTATTACGACATGCACTATCAAAAGCTTACGTATGCCAGGGAGAGCTCTCCCCGTAGACTGCATACATAACAACGATTGACTTAGTCGTACGTTAGTTACGCCGATGCCAATGGCTTGGTGTCATTCGTATCACCACATACATGTTGCGAGAAAGAAGGCGCTATCAGCTAGCTGCTCCGGTTGCTATCGTCTTTTGACTAGCGCTAGTTCTGTTCGCACCAACGTAAAGCAAACGCTCGCTCGCAGAAAAGTTTTCGTAGTAATCTTAACCGTTTCGAAGTGAGATTTACTGATGGATGCTGTTTTAGGTTCAACTTGAACTTCATACGTGGTCTAATGAAGTCTTTGGGGTTTGCAGTAAGACTAAATGGTACAGGTGTGCTCCCTTTGGCAGATTTCGTGGGTTGAGTGACCGACCTTGTTAGGTTACATTTAGTGTACACTGTACAGTATATGCTTCGAACACCTGTGGTTCTATATACGTACTGATCAAACTAGCGTACTCAGGCTGTAGTATATAGTAGCCATAGAGCAGGGTGATCCTGATTCCTGCTCTGTGAGAATAGCCCGGCCACATTCATATGGGTCCATTATTATTACACGTAAGGCTTAGCCATAGTCATTCTAACCAGACCACACTCTATTTGCAAGCAAATGCGTTGTTCTAGTTGAGAACTACTTTGACCCCCAAAAGACTGAGCCTAGCGCCACCATTGGTTGGCGCGGAGCGTAAAGAAAATTTCGAAAAATTAGACCACTGCCGCAAAATGCGTTTTCATGCTTGTGAAGAGAATCTTAACATGTAGTCTTTATGTTTAGCTTTTTTTTTTGCAATTGAAAAAAAGCAAGGAACATGCTCAGTGATCAGAAAATTACCACGTAAAATGTTCTACCACTATTAGGCCTATATTGAATGGTCTTGATTCTTTTCGGGGAAACTATACAACAGAATTGAAAAAGTGCTAATGCTTCTCTTTTGAGACTCATGGTTAAATTAAAGATACATCAAACTGACGAAATTGTCGGTGACTGTTCTAAATCCAGTCTGGTAATGCTTTTACCCCTAACATCTCTCTTGCGTGATAAATGGCCAACTACTACGGTAATTCTCGCCACACCTGAACACACTCCGCTTCCGTTAGTCCCCGTCTCCTACGTCTGTGACGGCCGGGGAAGGAGTCTAAGGAGTGGGCCCCTCCTTTTTGAAAATTCTTAAAAAGTAGTTTACCTTAGAGACGATCGGTACCACCAGGGAGATACAGAGGCTACCTTTTAAAGTAAAATTTGGAATTTGACAGAATTCGACATCACTGAGACGTCTTGCAGAGACAATCTTTCCCCTTTGAAAATTTTTGAAAAATTGGGTGTCCTTACATGCAATCTGGGGCCACATATGCTATCTTTTGAAGTAAAACCTGTGTGCGGGGAGCAAGATATTTCTCAAATAATTGGATGAAATGGCGGTCTATCCTGTCTATTTTTATATTTATTATTATTTTTGTTATTTTTTTCAAAAAAAAAAAAAATTGGGAAGAGGACCGCTCCTAAGGCCATTCTTGCCCCCGCACAGTTTAAAAAGCATGTAAATATTTTTTAAGGTTATTGCAAACTTAAGACTTAAGATGCCTTTGATAATTTCCTAAGAATGGTGGTAGTTGTTCGGCACGTAAAGAGTGAGAGGTGTAGCAAGGGCTTTAAAAAAGGTGTTTACTCAATTTGTCCTACAGGGATCGAGAAATAACAAGACTATTCCTCCAAAGTCTTCCTATTCAGAGGAGCTTACTAAGTGAGGCATCGATTTATATAAGCCTCATGCAAGGCACGAAAAACCTTTAAATTGCGGCTCCCTTTACGTGGGACTTTGTAACCAATGAGCATGGTGCATTTAATATGGAACATTACTATGTTGACCTATTTCAGAGCTTCGATAGTGTGGTACCTATGAGGAAGAAGAGAAGAGGTCAGACAAAACTTTCGATTGGATGATTATGTTCTCTCTATGCTTCAGCTTCGAGTTATTATGTCGAGCGGTGTTGAAATATTTGAACAAGGTGAATAGATTCGACAAGTCTACACTTTCACTCAGTTAAAAAACGAGGAAAATATAGAAAAGCCAAATCGACCAGCATCACAATTTCTTTAGTTTTCTGTAGTCTGATATTATTGATGCATGAGAAAATCTTTCCGCTTGAAGAACGGCGGAAAGAACTGGCCGATCAGGGAACGAACTGGCCGATTTTTTGACGTCATTTAACCACAAGAGTTGTTTGCTTAGTCCACGCAAATATTTACCCTGAACGAAAGACAAGAACTGTCCATTGTTCTGTTATAGTTTGGTGCTAAAAATTTTCTATAATTCCACCAAACCTGGACCGATTTTTCTGGTTTAAAATTCGCTCTAATGTCAACTTATCCATGAAGTTCAGTTTTAGTTTAGTTGTATCTGTATGTAACGTTTCCTGCGTAGCAGACTTTAGGGCGTATTTCTTGTTCAGTCATATCCCCAAGCCTTAAATGGCAAGAGCAGTCATCCCAAATTTACTTTGAAGCAACAGCCAAATATCACAATTTCGTTCTCATTCCTCTTCCAAGTATCTTTATAATATTTTAGGACTTCTATATTGCACATCCAATGTAAACCAAGCAGTAACTCTTAGTAAATTCCACATTTGAGGACAAAAAATATTGTCACATGACTCTCAAGAGCCAATTATGAAACAGGACAATCTACTACACTACTTCAAGTTGGGGAGACTGCTCTTAACCTTTAAAGGGGGAGTGAACAAACCGAGTCCGCTCCCCGGGGTATATTGGACTTAGCCTACTATGAAGCAACATAAGTCGGACTAAGATAAGTCTTATTTTCGTAAGGCGGTGGTAGGACTGCACGGTAACGCGGGTGGGTGATGAAAGATCGTCAGATCTGTGCATACATGCATACTGGTCTTGTTTGGCCGTGGCTATAAATGTATTTTGTTGATGAGTGCAGGTGCTTGTCGCATCTCAGTCATGTGAGTAGGCAACTAGGCCTACAAGTTGAGTGAACGGATAGTTATCTCCCAAAACCTTCAAATTACGGTAATTTCTAGCTTGAAATAAAAATATTACGCTTATGGGCCTCGGACCCAGAATTTCAATTTCTTAAAAATCTAAATCTTTAGTAATGCGCATCATTGCCGCCGTGGGGACGAGGGGCCGGGAGACTGATGTCTCTCCAAAAGTCACAATTAACGTGACAAACCTGAGCAGTTATCTTGTCTCAGTCGGGCGAAAAATAAATTGGGCAGGTCTGAAGCAGTGGCGGCACAATGGAGGCATCCTCTGAAGCAAAATATACCTGTCCTGCATGAGACTTGATTTTCCCACCAAGAGGGATCCTTAAACCTCATGGCTTCGGGGACTCTTTCCCCTGAACCCCAAACAGAGTTTTGTCCTAAGGAACCCACTAGGCGCACTTTTTCGGCCCCTGTAACCCATCCACTGAATCAAAATAAACCTACCACGGGAATTCACTTCACCTAAAGATATGCTGAAACTTTGCAGCTTCCAGGGATTAACCCTCTTGACACCCACCAGGGCTTGGTCCCATGGAATCCACTAAGGGCCCTTTGCCGGCCCTTGAACCATCTACTAATTTCAAAATGTAACAAATTTTCCCCACCAAACCTCAGGACTTCCCGGACGGAGGAGGCCCGACCTTTTCTTTTGCTCTTATTTGACCACTCCCCCCCCCCCGAAATCCTCGTGCCCCGACTGGTCTGGAGTAGGGCAGAAAATCATCGTGCTGCCGAAAGGGAGAGTCTGGTACGGCCATTGTGATCATAGCCTACCATTTGATAGACAGCTTAAAGTAATTGTGCCGGCGAGGGGTAAAGCTGTTACGGGAAGAGGTTAATTAGTACCCGGCGTGTGATTTGTTGGGCCAAACTTCCAAAGTTTTTAAGAATGCAACCGGAATAGCTCCTTTAATGGGTAACATTTTTAAAAAGAAAAGCTTATTGGCATGGTTCAATACTTTGGTATGGCGATAACTGTATTTTGCCAGTTAAAACAACAAAACGCAATTTCACCCTTGAAATTACAACTAGTTTAAAGAAGCGAAAAGCTAAAACTATGGAACGAAGGTTTCCGTGTATTATAGTATCTCACAAGTACAAGACATACAGTGATTAATCTGAAAATTTATTAAAATTTTTCATAACGCCTAATTATGCCATGCCAAATGCTGCCAGAAGAACATATACTGGTGAGCATGAGATATTCAATTTAACTAGGGATAGATCGTTGTTCATGTTTGTATACAAGCACCATCTTACACTCCAGCTGACTTTGCATCCAATCAGAAATAACTCCATGGTAAAGTTACAGTTTCAGTAGATTTCTTACTACATTTAAAATTGTAAATTGATGTACAGGCAGGTTGCCTGATATAGATCCTCCGGAGGAGCAATGTTATTTTCCTCCATTACTATGCAACATAGTTTAAAAAGTGCCTGATCACAAGTTTTGATCGGTTTCCTCTTCCTTGCAAAATAGGACCTCGTTTGGTGGAACGGGATGAATAAAATCTCTTGTTCCATAGAGATCAGGAACGTTATACATAACAAGCGGACGACCAAAAGAACCATTGGCGTTTCGAGATGACCGTATAGGATGAGCATTCCACTCCTCTGTAATTCGGTCCAACTCGTTCTGTAGACGTAAATGTAAAACGTAAATATTTATAAATTCGGCAGCTGCAAAAAACAGTAATGTGCAAGAAAATGCGAGGTCATCAGGTACATGCTTGCATTCGTACAAAATATCCCGCCCGCGGCAGGTCATGGATGAAGTCATCTAGTACACCCTCTTAGTCGGTAGTTAAAATTGGACTAACTGGATGTCATATTTAACTCTATATCAGTCGGGAGGTTGAGAGTTTGAGTCCTGGCCGGGTCATACCGAAGACTTTTGAAGCGGAACCTACTGCTAATGTGTTTGAAGCTCAGCAATAGTTGAGTAGGAAAAACAAGCCAGTGAACCACAACTGGAAAAAAGAGGGCGTGGTCGTCTCGACTTGAACCCAATGCCAAGGTGGAAACTGGGCCGTAACTCCATCTAACTATATCAGCCACTGATTTGCCATAGACCTTACGCATTAACGTCACACTGACGTCATGTTTAAGAGAGAAACAATGAAACGTGTGAGCACAGGTCGTAAGTGTGTATCAGACAACACGCGAACTCGATCGGTTGACATGTCAGTTATCTGTATTTGTTAGTTTGCGGCCACGTTTCAATGTTTTTCTCCAAACATGACGTTAGAGTGACGTAATGCATATTAATTAGGTTGTATCAGCCTCGATTACGTCACGTGCATAAAAGCTCGTTGTAAAGGGTGGGGATGACTTAATTGAATGATGCTTTTCTTCGCTCTTGGTGGCAACGTTTTGAAACATATATTGCCTTCATCTTGATATGACTTTGTCTCGCCCTTCTTGAAATATGTTAAGCCTGAGCTACCTTACGCGCTCTGTTTGTGCTAACTTGTAAAAGTTTCAGGCTACATTTATGTAATTATAAGGTAGAAAGTTACTGAAACACTGACTTAAAGTAGACTCTCACCTGAATTGGCCTGGTGAAACAGAACTGGACAATGCTTTTGTCGAGCTGACTTCCACCGAAGTAGCCGTCTTGATATAGTTTGACAAAGTGTTCCATCCAAAACTGTGTCCAATGTTTTCGAAGGAACGCCCACCAGCTCTCTATCCTCGGATTATGATGGTCATCTCCGATTCTTCGAAGAAATGTTTGAATAATCTCAATCTCTGTCCCTCTATCAGCCCAAATAAGAGAGGGGCATCCGCCAATAGGATCCACTTTTCTTATAAAGTATCCTGATATTATTCTAGGATTATTGTTAGTAGAGCTGGCTTTCAGTCATAGAATTGTCCTGGAAAACCCATCGATGCACCCATTAATAGCAATGCCATACCGATTTAACTTGTCGTATGAATCCACGTGCCATACAAAATTTGGTCCTGGTGAAATGTACCTTCGTCTAACTAGTCTTCTTCTTCGTCTGAGACGAACTCATTCTGGATCAAGGGCAGCTAAAATATCACTTACCATGTCTCTTCTAACAGTAATGTCAGCTTGTATGCATCTTCTATGCATCTTCTATGCATCCATCGATAAACGTGCATTTGCTCATGACCACGAAGTTCACCCTCAATTACACTATCACCTCTTGTCTCGAGAGCCTGAGTTGGTGTAATTTTCCCTTCCAGGAACTTTCGCAAAATCTTATTTCATGAGTACTAGCCATTACGGCTACTATCTCCCTATAGCGCAGATCAAGACGAAAGTAAAACCTCACTTCACGATCAACTTCCATTTTACCCTTCACCTACGTTGAATTGACCGTTAAGACTGTGTGTTTATATGCAAGGTATGACATCACTTAAGTCAAAATTCCGAGATACTAAGTCGGAATTCCGAGATACTAAGTCAGAATTCCGAGTTACTAAGTCAGAATTCCGAGATACTAAGTCAGAATTCCGAGATATTATCTCGGAATTCCGAGACAGTATCTGGAAATTCTGAGATACTAAGTCAGAATTCTGAGAAAATTAAAAGATGCGACCCCCCCCCCCCAAAAAAAATAAAATCCACATTTTTTTGCCTGTCCCCGCTCGGCCACCGTAATTATTACATAATAAACGGTTGTAGAAGAGAAGATCTGGGAGAAAGTAGTCGTTTATACCATAAAACGTTGTTGCAATGTATAGTCACTGTGGAAATTATTATTTGCAAGTTAAAACTAATTCGTGACGGTACTTAAAATTGTGAAGTCTTTCGGGCAGAATTAAATTTTACGGACAAAAAGACAATTCTACCCCCTCCCAAACTGAAACGTTCCCGTATTTCTCTGTCAATATATAAAATATAGAACTTCACATAAATGGAAAGCCAAACTTTCCACGCCGGAAAATTTTCCAATATAGCCCTGAGGGCCTTAATCTGCATGATAGGCAAATATTCAGTCACCCCAACAAAACTACGGATCACCCCCTACTTGATGTTTTTTATAAGAAGATTAGATTCTTCTATAAACCCCAAAATCTGTCATAAAATTTAATTTTTTTCTCCAATTTAAGCTTCAGATTGTTTAAAGTGGCAATGTATACAATAAATAACCTAAGCCAACCCTACTGATCACCCCGACAAACTACCTAATTTTGCTCTTGAAAGGCATATCACTTAACAAATAGCTCATTTTCTTTTTGTTATAGCAGTATCAAAAATATATTCTTCCATTAAATTCCCAAATTTCTTTAATAAAATAAGCTCTTATTTTTCAAATCTGAGTCCTTCAAATAGAGGGAAAAACTTTTCGAGCAAACTGTCTTCTAGTCTCGCGTTCAAGCCTTAGTACGTAGGCCTAAACGCGTAACCCCAACAGATTTTCAGCTGTAGCCTATATAACGGTTTTTTATTTTGCCCATATGAAGGACAGATTCTTTAACGAACACCCCAACTTTTTAATTGTCCTCACAAAAGCCAAATTTCTTTCACAAAAATTAAATTTTTTTCTTATAAATAATCTAGTTATTTTAGTATTTATGGAAAAGACAGCCAAAACTTTTCGCGCTCTAGGCGCACCTTCAAACCACGTCCCACCGGGCCTTGAAATGCCCCCCCCCCCCGTCGGGGAACTTGGCCGACCTGTCGGAGAGATCCTGAAGGGATTAAGAAAAACAATTCATTGACGCACAAGCAGAACACGGACTCCGCTAAGTTGAACCAGAATGTTAAAAGTTGAGGAAGAAAAGTAAAACTTTAACAAGCTAAAAATACATCTCAATTAGTCAAAAAGATTAAAAAAATCTCGTTTTTTTTTGAATTGTAATGTATAATAAAATGTTGAAGGTTACTTCATCTAATCAGCAACCTCTTTACAGACAAGAAATGTTCTAAAATAAATATAATTATAACACCGTTATCTTTTCAAGATGGTATGAGGTAGGAAAAGTCTGCTATAAGTTATCATTCAATTACCTGGATGCCCATTAAAATGAGAGTTGGCCAAGGAGGCCTATCTTCCACACCATAAATGATATTGTTTCTAACACGTCCTTGTCGGCTGTTGTTATTTTTGTCTTTCTTCTTTTCATTTGAATTGCCTTCTTCAACTAATATGAAATGGCTCTTTCCAATCGATTCTGTTTCTTCCATCATTTGTGGTTTATATATCCAGTCCTTAGAGCAGATGCTTCTAGTGTGAATATATTGTATAAAGTCCCAAAAGGAAAATGCGCGTCTGGTAAAATGAAAAGAAAGTAAAAAAATAAGAAAATGTCTTTAAATATTCCTGGTAATTGTACGAGAAGAGGCTAATTGAAGAATATTTTACATAATATTTCAATGAACCTCTTTCAGTATAGAATTTTTTTTTTTTTTTTTTTTTTGCTGTGTCGAAAAATAAGGCCATATACTGAAGAGAAATAAAAAAAAAGTGAATTTTCATTTTAATTGATTAAAGCCAACTTCTACAGATAAATTATTTGTAATTTAACATTTGACTGATCACCAGGTATATTTCTGATTAATCCTTCGCGTTTTTGCAGTGTGTACTCTCCGTATACTTGCATTCTTCTTCCGGCTGAGGATATAACATGCCACACAAACATAGGGTTGCAAACGAGTGAACGACGCAAAGTTTCTGTTGCGCGAAGGCTGTTGAGTAGTACCGTATGTGTACTCAAGTCATATACCTCAATTAGCCAATTAGCTACTTTCGTTAACATGACATCACGCAAACTGTATTAAAATCAAAAGAGGGTTGGAAAGGATACACATTTCCATTGCTATTTAAGGATATACCAGCATTCAAGTTATTCCATCTAAAACTAAGAGATTCAGCCATGACTTAAAATTCTCAAATGGCAAGGCTCTAGATGTAACTCCAATGAACTGTTACCATCAACCTTACCGGAAAAGATGGTCAGCGATTGGTTGGAGTCTATATCAAGATTACGTCGCATGCCTTCTAACAATCCGATAAAGTAAAAACTTAAAAAGAGCTGATGGTGCAAAAGAAATTACCGATTAATAGACCGATAACATTGACAACGAAAATTCCGATAAGGTAAAAGCAACTGATAATGGAAAGATAACTGTTATCGACATTAAAAAAATTTAAAATCAAATTAACTTCAATGATATATGAAATGCTGCGATTATGTAAAAACTTAACTGCCAAAAATTTACTGACGACTTCGTATATATTGCCTCACATACATGTGTGTACATGTATGAGTGTAAGTAGGTACTAGATGAAATTCAACGACACACACGCATGGACAGTCAACTCGATAAAAAGTTCAAACTTTAAGATTATTTTCCAGTATCAGGCGCGGATACATCCAAGGCGGGGCGGGGGGGGGGGGGTGGGGTGAGGGTTTCTCCTCCTCATTCCTACCTTTTTCGTCATATCAACAATAACAAATACACTAAAAATGAGCATAATGTTCATCTACGAAAATATTCAAAGGGGCTATTTCAGGCTCATCCTGTGCCTCACAACACACACCCAACACACGCGCCTCGTATGATATTAAGTCCGATAGAATGAGCCTATTAACTTACTTTCCCGCCGCCTTGCCTTCGCCACAACAGGGAGATGTAATTCCCTGGCCCGAACAAGGAGATTTGAATAATGTGAATAGCTGCCGGCCAACATGTCACAGGTTGTGAGTGTTGCCGACTGAAATGTGTTCACACAGTCGCACGCAGCCACGTGTTCAATGAATTGGCTGTGAACGTTTCGGCACGTGTAGTCTTCCTTTAGTTTCCAACGGTGGTTCATTATGGTATACAGCAGGGATGTGCAAACTTTTGAACCAAATCATGTTGTTGTGGCCGTCTGAGTGGCCTCAGTGGAATAGATATTGGTGTAGGCGGTTTCTTACCGTCACCACTTGCCCTCATCTTTCCCCCGTTAGATTGAAATTGACCAATATGCCAAGACCCACTGCATACCCCTGGGACAGAGGGTCAGGGATCAGAAACAATCACGTCGGAGAAACACAAAACACATCTTACAATTTTCAAGTAAGTTCTAAATGTTAATTATGATGCGAAACGAAAGAATTGATGCCCTCTATATTGTTGATACTGACAACGGAGAATTGGGCTGTACGCTACGTTGAATTTTGGTTTTTATTTCATCGAGCAACGGTATGTTTTGACATGTTTGACGCGTATAGGCTACGGTTTGAAGGGATCAAGTGTACAGAAACCATTGATATGGACTGGTTGTTTCTTGGCTTGAAAATAGTTTGCCATCTTGTTTGTTTAGAATGCATATAATTATCCATACAGGATTCTACCTTGGTCAGTAAACGCACGACAATTAGGTCGGTTTGGTAAGAGCCAATTATTCTCATGCAATATCCCACAAAGGTAAACTTCGGGCATGTAAGCCTCTGAGTCTGAGCTAATCAGAATTTTCAAACACATGTGATCCTTGTAAATTGATGAAAGTTGCAAAGGCTAGGTAGCCGGTATGCGGTGCATTGCCATCCTTCCTTGAAGTTGTGAAAGGATATTCGCTGTTCGGTGAAGTTGCTCGAATTTTAAATGTTGCACTCATCTTAATCTTATGTCGCAGGTAGTCAAATTGTGTGTAGAATGCGCACACAAGCTCGTTTGCAAAGGTTAATTTTTTTACATTAACATTTCATCCAATGGTGAAGATATATTTTATTTGGTAATTAATCGAAGCCTACAGCTTCGATTATTGGATTTTCTCAGTTTGTTTAGTGAATTCGTGCCTTCTTTCTTGGCTCAACGTATGAATACTTGCAGTGTGATGCTACTTTAATTACACACGAACAATACTAACGTTATACAGCATTTCATCTGCTACGCAGTTATTTTGACTTTTTCATGAAGTGGAAATTTCGACTAGCATGGTAGGCCGTTTTGTCATTTTTGTACAGCGCTTAATATTTACTTGATCAAAGCTTGAAATCAAGTGGTGCAATATTGAGCTCTTTCGTTTCGTTTCAGACCATTTTCAGTAGCTTCGATCAGTACTTGCCTGCAAGTACAAACCATCTAGTTCTCTGATCACTTTACAATTTACTCATTTTTATCTCATCGCTCCGTGAGGAGGATGAGATATTGAATTCACTTTGCCTATGGGGCTATATATGGCAATGCCAGCTTAAATCGCAATGGTTACCATGGTAACGGTAAATTTTCCCAATTTACTAGTCTCAAGGTCTAACCCATATGGAGAGGTACCCTAGGGTGACTGAGAGTCCAGCTCTGAGAGAGGGATCAAAAACTGTCCGTGTGTGTGTGTGTGTTGGTGGGTGTAGGTGTGTGTTGTATGTTGGTGGGTGTGTGTGTCTGTGTATGTGTGTCCAATTTTGTTTTCCTAATATCATGTAAACGGCTGGGCCGATTTTCTTCAAACTTGGTAGGATGGTACCTTAGGTAGAACAATTGCATTTTAAGTGAAGGTCAAAGGTTACAGGTCAAAGGCAAAATTTAGTGAAATCACATTTACTGCAATATTTTCAAAAGAAAACGTTCTCCAGACACGAAACCTCACACATATGATGATTGAATCTAGACCTGCCAAAATATGTGGTTGCCATAGCAACAGAGGTCAAAGGTCAAGTGGTAGAGTGGAACAAAAATGTTCAAGTGATAATTTGTTTGTAAAACAACGTTTTTGTCCCTCAAACTCCTCCTAGTGGGCGGGACCAATTCTTTTCAACATTGGTAGGTGGGTACCCCAGGGTGGGAACTTATGTCTCCCAGACCCTCGGAAGTTAAGGTCAAAGATCAGAGGTCAAAGGTCACATTTTGCAAAAAACATTTTTTTACTATTTTGTACTAAAACTTCAAAAGAAAACCTTCATTTTACATGAAACTTCACAAGTATAATAGGGAAGACTAGTTCTACCAAAATATGTAGTTTCCATGGCAACCAAGGTCAAAGGTCACGTGACTGGGGTCAATTTTTTTTTGTATTCACCTTAACTCTTAACGGAAGCATCCCACAAATCTGAAAGTTTAAGTGTAATAGCCTAGGCATGATAAGTTGTGCCGATATGTGTGGTTGTCATGGCAACCAAGGAAATAATTCACGTTACAGATTGTCAAAGGTTAAAGTGGGCTTGACACGGCCACAAAAACTTTTGTGCATTGCAAGATTAGATGCAGTATTTTACAAATATCATCACACACCCCATTAAAAACCCGTACAATTCGGCATAAATGATATTCGAAGGAAAACTGCGTTCGAAATCCAATTCCGAAAAATGCCGCAACAGCTCACCTGACTTTTATAATGACGCAATGGCGCGCACCTAGATGTGGAACTAATGTAACGCTCGGTAAAGTTATCTTATTTCAGCAACCTCATGTAAACGATTGCATCACAATACAGAGTCCAACATACAGAGCGAAAGGCGCGGACCATGGTGGTGATTCGGAGCAAATCATTGGCCAATATGTTCGCGTGTATATGCGCGCAGGTAAAAATAGTTCTGTTTTTGTGCAAGAAAGACGCGGTTCGGTGGCTATAAAGAACAGCTATGAATATGTATGGACAGACCACAACAAGCGCGTCCTCACTATGAGCGCGTCTTTACTGTATGAGCTGTTTAATGAAGATGCTATTGCGAATACTAAGCAGTAACCATGCAATGCACAATTCACAATGTAGTCAGTGGCCACGCTCACTGCTATCGTAGCGCCGGTGTTTGCAATTATGTATGCACTAACACGCGTTGCTATGCACATGATTCGATGATTGTGAGTTCTCTCTACAGTGTTGCTAACCGTGCCTCCAATGACGACACCATTTCTGAGACGCGGTCACATTCTTTTTTCGCTTTCGAATTTCAAATGGGCTGAGCCTGGCCTGTAATTGGGAATTCAAAACGATTATTCGGTATTTATGGACATAATTTAGTAGGGAAATCGTTCACTTTAAGTCAAGGTATACCCAAAGAACAGTTACCGAGGAACTTACTTTGGCCCTGTCATGCCCACTTTAATGTTTTGTAACTAGCCTATCTTTCATCAATTAATATAGATAAGCTAGACTCCTAGGTTAGTACTTCGTACTATAGTGGCAGTCTCGTCTTCACAAGTCAAATTCTTTTTTTCACTAGTTGTATACTGCAGTGAGATTTTTAAGTTCCTGCTCGCAATTCACTTTGATGGCCCTTATATCTAGAGTGTTCTCATATGGTCTATGCAGACAGTCGTTTTCACTCCAAAGTTGCTGTAACTGTTAAGCCTAGCAGTATGAAAGTTTAAGTCAAACCTAGGGCTCGACTTGAAATCTGAAGCTTGTTCACGGTATGTAGGCTAGTTCTGGGGCTAGACCTACGCCATTCATAGGCTTTAGTTATAACTCAAGATATGAAACTGTTGGTGACTAACATTAGTTTGGGCAAAGGGCCTACCTATTTTACATATTACTGCCCTTAAAACTTGGCGGTTCTCAAGCATCCAAAAAAAAAAAAAAAAAAAAAAAAAAAAAAAACGTACGTGACAATTTCCTTGCCACGGGCTAGGATTGGCCACAGGCCAGTACGCAGAAAATGTTTGTGCGTCGCCCGGAAATCTTCTAACGCCACACGTTCATACATCGTGCACACGCCCAGTTTTTTAATTGAGACGCACTTTATGTGCATATCAGCTCGACATTCATGAAGTTTGCCGTGAGTCGCGTAAAAATAAAGAATACGCCCAGCTAGCGCCTGAATAATAACAATTACGCACTTGTCTAAAGCGTCCACGAAAGCGTCTTACTTTTGTAATCGTTGCGTCCATATCCGTGTCAGTTTAGTGTAACAGCCAAGCTCGTTTTTTCATAGTGTTGCAAGGGGATAACAGCATCTTAAAAAATAAATTTGTTCCAAAATCTTAGATAGGCCTACTGGATTAAAAGGGCAAGCGTTACAAAGATTGGGTAGCCTATTTCTCCAGTTCTTATATAATCCGGTGTCAGAATTTAAATATCCAAATATTTTTTTTTTTTGAATAAGGGGTGCGTCTGTTCCAAGAACTTGATCGGTCTGTGTCATAAACTTTCCCTTCGCTACATTACCAAAAAAAACTTCCGTCCCTTGGAACGAAAAAAATTGTTTCCCTTGGACTTCAAATAGGAATTTCAAAGGATTGTGGCATGGAGTTTTAGTATGGTAATTTTTGTCAATGACATTCTACTGTAGCATAAAAACAGTACAGATAAAACTTCTACCACATTAATCGTTCAAGTTCTGGAACCAACTTGCGCACATGTTAGCGATGAGATATGCAACTCCGTGGATTGCCCTCTTGTTATTGAAGTACAAATTTAACTGCAAACGAAAGCTCAAAATAATGATTGCTTGGATTCTACTAACAAGTCGGTGAGAAATGTCATTTCCGGCCGCTTTCTGAAGGGTCGTGGTCTTTCAAGCTTTCTGTACGCTCCGCGCCAACAGATGGGGCTCTCCGCTTAGTCTTTCGAGCAGAAAGATATATTTCAGGCGGAGAATCCTGACTAACGTCCCCATTACCCGCTTTTTCTAAGTTCAGCCCTCCCTCCCTTTTGGAATGTCTGGATCCGCGCCTGCGTATGGTTCAAGTTCAAGTTCCTACGACAGGCGGGAAGTACCGTGGACATATTCCACAACCAGTCAGTCTTGAAAAATGCGACCTTAAGGTAGCGGACCACTAACTTCAATACGCGTGCCTGTGAAAATGTTTACTAACAGACAAAGCGCCATAAAAATTTAACGAGATGTTGTTTCTGACTGTGTTACTTCCAAAATATGATCATTTTTGCATTTGGATTTTGTAGACAATGAGTGGAAATACAGACTGTGCAAAATTCAAGGCAATCTAACCAATTTCAGTGCCATTTGTTATTGTATTACCCCGCTCTGTGAAATGCCGTCGTTGAGTAAGCTAGCTGTTATGGCGGGAAACACATCCCTATCTTTCAAGGCTCTGTAGCTCAAAATTTCAGTGGTCACGGTATGGAAATTTGAAAGTGCCAAAAAGCCGAGATTGTAAGCTTCGATCAGAGGGATTGCATGTCCTGGTTGAAAACTTCTACTGGGAGCTAGAGGACACGGAAGTAGCCTAATTTAGTTTGTAAATCAATGGGACTTATAATTAGTGGTCCGCTACCTTAAGGCAAGGTATGAAATGTTTAAATGTTATAGCTAGAGACCCAAAATTCGGTTTAAACGTTTGCTTGTGGTTACCAAAATAGAAATACATGCTGATGACGAACAATTTCATGCTTGAGCAATTTTTAGGGCCAAAAGTGGCATTTTGGCCAAAATTATCAGTTTTGTTGTAGCAGTTATCAAAATAACCAGAATTCATTAAAATTTCGTCAAAACAGAAAACTTTGCAAGCTCATGATCCTCTGGGAAGATGATGACATGATACAAGTGAAGTGTTGATGTCATCCTGGGGATCCGTAGCTTGCCTCAGTGCATTTGGCATGCACCTAGGCAACAGCCAGCCACGGGCAGTTTTTCTACAATGGAATTTGTACATTGGTTCTGTTTAAAAAACACATGCTGGGGTGTAAAAGGACTGGACCTAATGCAGTTAAACTGTGTGCACCTGTTAAGCGAAGTATCCAGGATTGTTGCATTACAACGGTATGCAGTGTAGGTATGCCATAAACTTAAAAAAAGTGAGTTTATTATCAGAAGAGATAGGACTAGGGAGCTACAAATGGGTATATGAGTATCCTAGGCTGACCTACTAGTCTATAGGACATATGGCGGTGGAGAGGGGGAGGAAGATGTTTTACCTGCAAAATTCAGCACATATCAGAGTGAGTTGTTATCCTTAAACCCTTAAATTTATTGCCATGTTTCTTTTATTTTGTTCTTCAATTTTAGGCCTTAAGGGCTTGGCGGGCCCAACACAGTTACTGTATACAGCGCAGCCTACCTAGATCACAGTGGAAGCAGGGTGAGCAACAATCAAACAAATGAAATCAGTGACGTAGCCACGGGGGTGGGGGGCCTGGGGGCCTAGGCCCCCCGATTTCCTTCAGGCCCCCAGATTTTTTGCGTTCTGATAAAACAATTGAAAAAAATAAAATGTTTGAACGGAAATAAACTTTGAAGTATTTCCTTCAAAACAGTAAATAAATAAAATGTGTAAAAATTAAAAAAAAAAAAAAATCCCCAGAGATGAACGTGTGTAAAACACATTTTCTGAGCCCGTATGAAATCAAGTAATAACTTCAAAATGCCTACTTTCACTAAATTGGATACCGTTTGTGATCTGCAGTGTGGTTTATTGCATTGCACTCCGAAGATGAAACGAAAGTCTCGACGACAAACTTAAATGTGACTTTGTTAGGTTAGGACCCTTCTGCCTTTCGGATGGCTGATTGATTTACTGAAAATAAGGCAATCGTACACTGGAGACCACTCTTACACGACCATTCCTATACTTTATCATACACAAAATATGCCGTAAGCAGGCAAGTGTAAGGTACTGCCTTCGGATAATTCTTCCCTTCCATCCTTAACAAGTAGGCCTATGTCGTGCCTCACTCCTGCCCATGACAAGTGCCACTGTAGGACAATCTTTTCGACAAGTCCTCTTTTTACTAGTTGACACTGGCGTCCGGGGGATTTTTAAAATGTCCACAAGGTCCGGATTTCATGTGTTTCCCACATGATCCATACTTCTGCTTTGCGGTTCACTTATTTTGAGAGATTTATTCGGAGTAT
Organism: Holothuria scabra; assembly: GCA_037179385.1. Taxonomy (NCBI): domain Eukaryota; kingdom Metazoa; phylum Echinodermata; class Holothuroidea; order Aspidochirotida; family Holothuriidae; genus Holothuria; species Holothuria scabra. The sequence goes on from CM074185.1 coordinate 49,811,209, forward strand.
TTTAATTTTGACTACGTAATGTACCGATGAACAAATACTGCACCATTTTGCACATTGTTTCTTTGGCAGTATGTATGTCTCCTGTAAAACCTCTACAAAAACTAAAAATATTTTGATATTTTTCATGCTTCCCAAAAAGAGGAAATGATAAAACTTAGGCCTATAATCAGTTCAAAGTTTGCCAAACATAGCACCATTTTGCATCTAAGGATATCTAACGCAAAGAAAGTTTCTCAGAGGGGGACACAACTACTTTTGGTTTTCCTGTTAGAGGGTAAGATACTGCCTTAAGTAAGCTGAAATCCATTCAAATATCGCCGCAATTGCCGCTGGGTACATCCAGTTTAAAACACGTGGGAAATGCCGTTCTCGGCCATGATCTGGAGGGGTTTTAAAGCCCAAAATTTTCTTGTACGCTCCGCGCCAACTGATGGTGGCGCTCCGCTTAAATTCAAGTATTGCCGCATTTGCGACGTCCTTCAATTTTTCTCATGTGAAAGGGAGATACCGGTTCCCTTTAGTCTCATCTCCCAGGCCACAGATCAGAAGTGCCCAGATTTGGGGTCCCTAAAAAGTGTATGTATTACCATTTTCCATAGATTGATTTTTTATTCTCTTTATTTGAGAAGTCGAAAACATGAGATTCGTATTTCAAGGCTGGGTAAATGCAGCTTGAAACACATGGGAAGTGGCGTTTCCGGCCATCTGGAGGGGTTTTAAAGCCCAAAATTTTCTTGTACGCTCCGCGCCCCCGATGGCGGCGCTCCGCTTAGATAGTCTTACCGTGCCTGACCCTCGGAGGTACCGGGCCCCCCACTTGTTACCTAGGCCCCAAAAAATCCTATTCTGGCTACGCCACTGAATGAAATACCTGATGTCTTCATGCTAGGGGTGGAGGACGTTTGCCAATGTAGGCATATTGCAAAATGCTGACTCTTAAAACCACATGTAGTACATTCTTCTCCATTGATACCTGCTACCCATCTCGTTCAAACGCAGGAGAAAGTAGCAACCTTCTTAGCTGGCTTTTGAAAGCAAGGTGGCTGCGTAGAAACACCTTTCACTGTAGTCATATGTAGCGTCCGTACATCCCTGTAGCTTAGATATTTTGTGTTTTTGTACTGAGGTGTTATGTCACCTGTTCCCATGTGCTTGTTTGGTTTGATTAAAATTGCACATAACTTAAAATTTCTTCAGAATTTATGATAATCACATTTCCTGTTGTTAAATCAAGCAGGTGTTTGTGAAAATGTAGTAAGGATGTGGAAATTAAGCTACTTAACTCACCTTATTTTCTTATCCACAGAGTTGATGGTGCAAGCATGTACAGTACATCAGCATACAGAAACAAGTCTGTGAAAGTGTGAGAAGCACCAAAAAGTGAAGTTGGGAGTACCCTCATATGCAGAGGTGCTGAGATTACAATACTTTCTTGGTACAGATCAGAAATGATGAGTAAGCAACTCAGTAGAGGATTAACCAGTACATTAAAGTGCATTTTAGGCTGCTGGCTAATTTTGCTCTATCAGGGGTATAGTTTTGCTAAGACTTACTACCCAGAGAAGACTGTCAAATGACATGATGGGTTTATATTCTTTGTGAGGATACTCTAAGGATTACCTTTGCAAATTTTTGATAAGGAAATCCAGCTCGGCCCGTGCCTTAAGGCAGCGGAACCCTACTCCAATACTTGTGCATGTGAAACTGTTTACCCTATCATTCAAGGCTCCCTAGCTCAGAATTTCAATGGTCATAGTATGGAACTTTCAAAGTGCCATAAAAGCCGAGACTGTAAGCTTCGATCAGAGGGTATCATGTCCCGGTTGAAAACTTCTACTGGGAGCTAGGGGGCACCGAAGTAGACTAATTTAGTGTGTAAACCAATGAGACTAATAACTAGTGGCCCGCTACCTTAGGTCAGCAGTCACATTTTTAATGCACCTCTTCATGACGTCATTTCCACGTTAGTTCGCTTGCACGTGGATGTGACAGAATTAAATTTATAACGTCGCGTAGCTTCAGAAGAGCAAATAACTGGTGTGATAACGCGACCTTGAAGTTATGTGAAGAATAGGTTTTTGATATTCGGGGCAGCATCAGATTTTAGAAAACAATGTTAAAGGTGCAAATGTATTAGAGAAAGATGAATCGCTACACATTCTGAGGAAGATTGGGTTTGAATCGAACTAGAAGGCCGACACCCTTTTTCCTCCTTAGAACACATGTGGGAAATATGGTTCTTCCGTTTAGGAGTATGTCAAAATAAACACCAAGAAATTTTATTTTACTGATAACTTCAAGTCGTTGTATGTTAATATGTATATTTAATTTGAGTTATTCCCCTTGAGATTGAAAACCATGTCTTTTGCCTTACTTATATTAAATAAAAGCATGTTAGAGGCAAACCAGTCTGAATACAAAAACAATTCTGTATAGGCAGTTTCTCGCTTTTGTGGGTAGTTAATATGTAGAGAATTTTTGTGCATTATCAGCAAATGGTAGCATTGAAGATTTTGAATGGAATATCCATCACATTGTGTAAATCGGTGACTTACGGGAAATGAATGGAAGCAATCCGTTAGATGATGTTACATATCGAAAAGTTTTGTACAAAAACGATCATTTCCTCATTTTACACCAAAATTTCTAAATTGCTTTAATTAAGGTAAGGTAATTAGTTATGTTTCGAAATGATATGTCTAGGTGAAAACAAGCCATGAAACGCCGAATTTCATTCGAAATACATGATTTTTGACCATTTCAAAATTTTGTGACGTCGTAATTTCCCCTAAATAATGCGTCATTTCATGTCACACAACCGCGGTTTACGACGAAATTGTAGATTCAAATAAAACCAATTCCTTTCCTCCTGCTGTCTATGACATGCAGCTACCAGAACCGCGTTCAGTCATTTCTATATATTTGTGGCTAGAAGTATTAATCCTAAATTATATAAATTTGGGGTGAAAAGACATTTTTGGGTACAGACATCAATTCCGATAAATTAATGATTTAAAAAAAATTAAAGGACGGTGTGCCCAATCAAAAAAGTAGGCACTAGGTGTGGGTAATAGTACGAACATCTCAAATCCAAATAAGCCAAACCTTAAACACAACCCCAAATACTACATTAAGGGAAAAACCGAACAATGCACCATGCGCCCACACACTGTAACGCATTTGTGAGGTTTATTATCGATATGTGAGTGATTGTGCAGTGGGTCATGCCCTGTTATGTGTCATTTGGTGTTATAAAACATTGTATAATGACATGACACTTTTTAAAACGTTTTGTTTTAGGTGGTCAGGATAGTCGTGATAGTTTTTACGACATTTTTCAGGCCTAAAGGCGACAAAGGTTTAATATTATTTCGTACGAAGTAAAAGAAAGATATGTTTACCAGCTACTCAAAACATTATTATCCATTCATGTAGCCTCGTACGAAAATTAGCGAAGTGTTGTTTGGTAATACAGACCTAAGTCTGAGTCACAGGTTGTCCTCAATTTTCTCCTTATAGGGTTATTCACAGGAGGAAGGCAAAAGAAATGACATTTCAACGTGAGAGGTAGCTTTTCAGTCGATTAGTTTCGTCAACAAATAGATTTTGTAAGATAAGGCCTTTTAACAAGTAGATCTAGTAAGACCAACGCACTTTGTCGGTTCTGGAAAAGGATAAAAATTAAAAGTCCTTGTTTTGTACGAAGTTGTACTAATATTCGTTTTCAAGCTACTCAACCTATCATTATCAATGTATACATCTTCTTACGAAACTGTACGAAATGTTGCTAAGTGATTAAGACCTAAAAGTGAGCGATAGTTTCTTTCAATTTTCTTTATGTTGCACGAGCGAGAAATGTGATCGGCACTTCCCATTTACGGAAAAACAATGTATGTGTATTACATGCAGTTTTTTATTCAAAGGATGTGGATCACATAGCTTCCGGCCCCTTGACACCCCACTAGGACTACGCCTGTGAACCACAAGCTTTATATTGAAAATGTAATTTCAAAATTGTTATCCTAATCATCATCTTCACTATCCATTATTTTATGTCAATTTAAAGACAGTTAAAGCATGGAAAACCGCATAGATTTAGGGGATTCGCCGGACCCCAACCGGAACTTTACCCCTTGACCCCTCCAGGGGGTAACCAACACAGGCAGGAGCGCGATACGCATGCGCGGTGCCAACAACGCGGCACAAGATAATATTACCCCGTTTTCAAGTTGTACGGTACATTTAATAACCTTGCCCCTCGCCCATTTTCTTAACTGTTTACGCCTCTGAATTTTGGTCGAGGTTGCTTAAACATATGTCAGGAAAGTTGACCAAACACTGAATTTCTCATTTGATACGTGATATGAAACGAAACAGACTCATAATAAAGTCTGATTACAACGTGGGATTTCTCCCTAGAAAGGTCTAACCACTACAAATAGGCACACAAAACAAAACAAAAAAAGAAAATCACCGAAGAGTCGGGCAGAGCATTATGGGGATCAAAAAAATCATTTTCGTTTCATTGCGCACGAAAAAGTACAAGAATATGACACAAACCACTCAAATTACTGCCTTCTAAAAAATAACGAATAACACTTAATTAGCACTTGAAGGTGTAAATAACTGATCTTTTAACAGTTATGGTGTAGGGCTTGTTGCTTTTTTAACACATTAACACGTTATCGGTGATGCAATTAACATGTTGAGGTGTTATTGTTGTGAACACATGAATGTGTTATCTCCATGCTTTAACACTACCGGACGTTAAAACATTTTCGCTTCACGAGTTGATTGCCTCACCTATAATGCGTTAGTGTGTTAATGAATTAACAAGCCCTATATCTTCACTGCTCTGTACAGAAATTTGCTATTAGCATTAAATTTTTGGTGGTTAAATAATGTCTGTAGGATGTACCATGATGGAGTAATGATCTTTTAAAAATGTCAAGTGCGTTTGCACGATGCCATCGTGCAATTAGCAGAAAAGGGTTCATTAAGTGATACGGCACTCGTTATTTTTTAAAGTGTGTCAGTCGTAAATACTGATTCGTACGAAGAAACGGTACAAGGTATTGATTGTGATTTAGCACAGTGTTCTTAGAATTGAACGATAAACTGACTTTATTCTTACGCGAGATGAAAACCTTATTATTGTCGCCACTTTAGCACAAATAATGCTATTTCGTTCACCCATTAATTGAATTATTACACGATGAGAAGGAAACCATAGGCTGCATTTTAATTGGCATATAAGATTTCTTCCGAAGTTGTTGTTATATTTGGTACGAATGAGTGAACGAAATCAACCGTTTATTTGGGTCACGAAAGTTGACGAAACATTCAGTTTCCAACTGGACACTCCACACGAAACAGCCTCGAAATAAAGTCTGAATACAACGTGGGTTGGCTATTTTATTCGAAAACTTTTAAGCTAGGAATAGAAAAAGATCACCAAAGAGTCAGACAGGGAATTATGGGAATCAAAATTTCCATTTCCGTTTCTTTCGTAAGAAGGGATACCAGAATATGTTACAAACCACTCATATTATTTAGAGTCATGATTACAAATTCGCACGAAATTGTTGTTTTATAGTGTTCTTAAAATTGATCGGTAAAATGCCTCTATTTTATGTGATAGTACACAATGAACGAACTTATTGTATTTTACACTTAGCGTCAACAAACGATTTATTTCATTCACTCATTTGTTTAATTATAATTTCGTGATTCGAAAGAAACAAAAGTCTGTAGTTCAGTTGGCATCTATATTTCGTACAAAGCGGTTGTAACGTAAGTAACGAAAATTGACGCACTCAAGTACTACTAGACACCGCACACGAAACACACCGGAAATAAAATCTCCCCACAACGTGGAGTTTGTTATTTTTCTCAATGGAGATGTTTTGTCAACCCGCAAATAAATATACAAAAAAATCACCAAGATTCAGGCAGGGCATTACGGGAATAATAGTCACAATAATAAAAAAAAACACTTGTTTTTCACTTCGTAAGAATCGTACTATAATATGTTAGAAACCACAAAAAATATTTAAAGCCATGAATACAAACTCGTACGAAATGGTACAAAGAATTTCCTGTGATAAATTTTTTTAAAAATTGAATAGGTTATGGTGCATTTATTCAACAAACTTATTATATTGGACACTTTGGCCTACGGGGTCACTGTTTAATGTAAAAGATTGATTGCCAAATAGACCTATCGACGCATATCGGTTCCGACAGCGGTGTAAGTTTTTGTGAGAATTATATTACAAATGAGATTCTAGCCCATATGTTGGTAAAAGAAAACTGTTTAACTCATTAAATCAAAAGATTTTATTCATAGGCGTACGGAATAAATCTTGTGAGGACGGCAAAAGCAAATTCTTCCCGATTATGGCACTCAGTGGCGTAGCCACGGGGGTCTGGGGGCCTAGGGACCCCAAATTATCTTCAGGCCCCCAGATTTTTTGCCTCGTGAAAAAGTAATTGAGAAAAAATAAAATGTTTGAACGCAAATACACTTTGAAGTATTTCCTTCAAAAACAGTAAATAAATAAAGTGTGTAACAATTAAGAAACATGCATGAATGTGTGTAAAACACATTTTGTGTACACGTATGAAACCAAGTAATAACTTCAGAATAATTACTTTCATTAAATTAGATACCGTATGTAATCTGCACTGTCGTTTATTACATTACACTTCGAAGATAAAACGAACCTTTCGACGGCAAACTCGAATTTGACTTGTTTAGGTTAAGACCCTTTCTGCCTTTCGGATGGCTGGTTGATTTGCTGAAAACAAGGCAATCATACACTGGAGACCATTCTTACACGACCATTCCTATACTTTATCATAGACACAATATGCCTTAAAGACCCTGTTCTCTCACCCCAAATAGTACCAGTTCTCCTATAACCTTCTTACTTAAGCTCCTCCCGCAATTGTCTGAAATTCATCCTCATCCAGAGACAATCTATCTCAGTTGATTGCTTGGAGTCGAGTATAGAAAAGCTCAATGTTAAAAAAAAAAAAAATTTTTGGTACAGTTCATGCTATGTAATAAAAGCTTTGGTACTCTGCATTGTTTGAATTTTAGCTGTCAATTAAGGAGCTGAGGCAATGGAGAATTTCAGTAGACTAACCAAAATTGTGGTTTGGGGTGAGAGGATTGGTCCTTCAAGGGTAAGTACTGCCTTCGAATAATTCTCTCCCTAACAAGTAGGCCCATGTCGTGCCTCACTCCTTCCCATGAGAGGGGCCACCGTAGAACGATTTTTCGACAAGTCCTCTTTTTACTAGTTGGCACTGGCGTTCGGGCGGATTTGTAAAATGTCCACAAGGTCCGCATTTTATGTGTTTTCCGCATGATCCATACTTCTGCTTTGCGGTTTAAATATTTTGAGAGATTTACAAGTAGTATTTTAATTTTGACTACGCAATGTACCGATGACTGCACAAATACTGCACCATTTTGCATCTAAATACCACTGGAAACCGGAAAACATTGTTTCTTTGGTGGTATGTATTTCACTTGTAGCACCTCTACAAAGACTAAGAATGGGTATTTTGAAAATTTTCATGCTTCCCAAATTAGGAAAATCCTAAAACGTAGACCTACAATCAGTTCAAAGTTTTGCCAAACATAGCCCCATTTTGCACCTAGCAAATCTAACGCAAAGAAAGTTTCTCAGAGGGGGACACAGCTAATTTTGGTTTTCCTATATAAGCTGAAACCTATTCAAATATTGCCGCATTTGCCATCTACGTTCTCCTGAAGTTCACAAATCACAATTTTCCCAAAAGGAAGGGAGATACCGGTTCCCTTTAATCTCATCCCCCAGGCCATGGCACAGATCAGAAATGCCCAGATTTGGGTTAAAAAATTGTGTGTATTATCATTTTTCATCTGTTTTTTTACTCACACTATTTGAGAAGTGGCAGACATGAGATTCGTATATAAGGCTGGGTACATTCAGCTTAAAACACGTGTGAAGTGCCGATTCGAGCCATCTTAAGGGTTTGTAAAACCCCAAATTTTCTTGTGCGCTCCGCGCCAACTGATAGTGGCGCTCCGCTTAGATAGTCTTGCCGCGACTGACCTTCGGAGGTATAAGCCCCCCACTTGTTACCTAGGCTCATCCCAAAAAAAATCCCATGCTGGCTACGCCACTGCACTATTTATCATGTTTTGCCCCGAAATGGCCCACCTGTTTTTGCCCCAATTGGGAGGGCGAGTGCCCAGTGGCGGAGCTGCCATATGGTCAGGGGGGCGGTCGCCCCCCCCCCCTGACGGACCAAAATCGTATATCGGCGCCCTTTTTAGGTTTTCAACATACTTTACTCTTGCACCGTTATTGGCAAAAAGACATAAATTAATAGCGTTTTTTTAAGGCCCAGATAACGAAATTCTCAAACAGCCACCAGTAACTGTTTTATCTGCACTTTATTCTGATGAAAAGGGACTTTTGTAATAAAAGGATAGGTTTTGCCGGAACGTATCTCCATGCTTTATACGCACTAATGAATGTTGTTGCTGTGCTAAGTTAATTGCTTCCACACCAAGCGTGATTATAAGCTTACAAAATACACCGACTGACATTAAATTCACCCTCCCGGCCAATAAAAGATGTTGCAAAGGGCGCAACAATAATTGTAGCGCAAGTAGCCTTCTTGTTGTCGGGTATAATTGTGAACATAGACAATAAAAAGAGTTTATAAAGATGTCAAAATAGCCTTCCACAACAATTTTCAAAATCATTTGAAGAGAACATTCAGGTTAAAATAAAATAAACTGTTATCCTAGTGGTAAAGATTTAAGGGTTTTAATGAGCAGTTTCCATTTTGCTTTTCTTCAAGTGACCAATGGCTATTTCTGACACTGCACGATAATCCCATGAAAATGCTTATTTCTCTATTTTCGTGGTCTCAAAAGCCGGAAAATTGCATCTAATAAGCCCTAGGCTTAGGCTACTTTTATTTATGATGGGTTCGATATCTAGAGAGCCAAGCAGACCTTTTGTCTTGGCTATTTCTTTCAATGTACTTAATTAATGACTATTTCAGAGTGGTAACATGATGTAAATTACGTAAATTAATGCTTCTTCGTGTACTTGTCTTGATTTTCAGATGCAAAAAATGTACACCGAACGGTGATTAATTTCCATAACTTTTTCCCCCTGTAAGATTGCTTGCTATTTAGCTCTAGCAGATCATTAAACTTTATCTTTAACTTTAAGTAGCCCATTATTACATTAAAATCTTAAATCGAGGCCTGACAATAACACAAAATAGTATGACCGCCTTCATACTAGAATGTGAAAGAGAGGGATAGGAGCATAGGCGTCCGCAGGTAGGGGCAAGGGGGAACTTGCCCTCCCCTGGAAAAAACCCTGAAAAAAAACGAAGAAAAAAAATAAAGAAAAAGACGAAGAAAAGTTAACATCAACATTTCTTAACAGTTCACTCAGTGTTTTCCCTATTTATATGCGGTAAATAGGCTTTAGAAATGCCATTTCCAGCGATCTGAGAGGCATTTTGGGCCACAATTTTCTTGCGCTCCCAAAAGAATTTTGCCCCCCCCCCGGAATTTTCTTCTTCGGAGGCCCATGAATAGAAAATGTAAACATGGTTTAATAGAAAAAACTTGCCGAGGAGAAATAGCAAGGAAGTCTTCTACCAGGTTCGGAAAATCAAATGGAAAGTCTGAAAAGCCGTGGCTTTGATCGTGCTGAGGCTCAGGGTATTTACTCCTTCGAAGCGCCCCTGTTGATCATTTTCGCCCCCTCTGACCGAAATCCCTAGCTCCGCCACTGCGAGTGCCCCCTGCAAACCCTCATCTTACGACTATGCTATTACTCAAACTTTGGAGGGGGAAGGGGGGAGGGTATCTAGTACGCAAGTGTTCAGAATCAGAAAAATGACGAACATTAGCATTGAATGTAAGTCATGTGAGAATCCTTTAAAGCCCCTCTTCACAGCTTTATCTCCCTGAAAGTAGTCTGATGAAGAGGGAAGTGCTATTTTTAAATTCGGCATATGAAATTACCCCCTTAATACGTGTCAAAAGGTCACGAAGGTTTATGGCCTGACGATGATTGAAATCCCCCCTCGTCCTGTGGGGTTAAGGTGGGACCTATCACCATCGATAAGGGTGAGATCAACAAAAGTTCTTCATAGGGGTATCCCGGCACATCAAATTTGAAAAAAAAAAACCCCTAAGCAGTTGATGCGATGCAAGTAAGTCACGTGATACTATTATTTAACTCCTTTCCCAGTTTCTACACCAGGTAGAGATCTGACAAAGGTTGTAGTGGAACATTTTAGCATTAAGCGTGCCCGCCCCCCCCCCCTTCCCACCATTCAATGAATCATATATACTGTCACGTGTCCTCGATATCTGAAAATAAAACACCGATACTATTAGGCGCGCTTTTCTATAGGCCATTCATAAACAATTATCCACTTAATAGATCACAAACGAAGTGGTATTGGTAATATCGGTTCTGTCAGATTTTGATGTCCAATGAGGTGTTACATGAGAGCTAAAACTTTGAAACATTTACTAAAATACTGAAAATTGCGCAGCTGCCATGTATTTCGTTAGAATGAGTCAAGATGGCGAATGTTATTTTATAAAAAAGATTAAAAAGAAAATTAAACTTTTGTCTTTTATTCACTGAGTCCTTACTGTAGCACTTGTGAAAGAAGCCATTCCTCGACACATGGGTGATGGTATCCGTTTATGTGACCTTTATCAGAGACACATCTAACTTTTGAAATGACCCATCCCCATTTACCACAATGGGCCTTTTTCGGAGACACACTCTGAAAACTTCCTTGTTAAATCCTGGTTAATTTAACCAGGATGGGGTCAATAATTAACCATACATTTCCTGGTTAAAAAGAAAAACAAGAGGGCAATCCGCGGAGTTGCTGATCTCATCGCTAGTAAATGCGGGACTTAAATCTATCAAGCTCCTTTGGGGATTTTAGCTACAAAAGTCTCATGCCAAATTTGATGTGCTAGAAACGCGTTCCCGAAGTGAAAATAATGACGTCAGCGTGTTTTAATTTGGCTTACAGGATGTAACTGATCATACGCAGCAAGTGTGTTACCGATACGCGCGCACGATAGAACCTTAGCAACGATTGTTGCACAATGTACTCCTGGAAGGGGTGGCGCCAGGATTTGCCCGACAGGGGGCCAAGCTCCCCGACAGGGGGCAAGAATATCAAGGCCCCGACAAAAGCGATGTTATGTCCCGGTGGAACGTGACTCGGCAAAATTTTAGGCGCCGAAATTTTGGACCTTTATTTAACAAATACTTAAAAATCTGGAGTTTATTTGAAGTAAAAATTAAAACTTTTGAAAGAAATTTTGCTATTGTTGGTACTAGCAAAAAATTTGGTGTTTATTGAAGAATCTGTCCTTCATAAGGGAAAATCAAAAACGTTGTATGGGGGACAGCTGCAATTCTTTTGGGGTTACGCATTGAATCGTACAAGACCTACTGACTAAGGCTTTGAGACGATACTAGAATTTTTCCCTTTTTTGAACAAATCTTTGAAAATTAAGAGCTTATTATAATGGGAAAATTTTGTAATTTAATGGAAGAAATTTTTTTGGTAAGGTTACAATGAAAAATGTGGTTTCTTTTATTAAGTGATATGACTTTCAGGAGCAAAATTAGGCCATGTCGGGTGATTAACAGAGTGAATTTGGTTATTTAGTTTACTAGTACCCATTGAAATTGGAAAATTTTGCCACTTTTAACAATCTGAAGCTAATATTGGAGAAAAAATTGTACTTTTTTGACAATTTTGAAATTTTATGGAGGAATCTGACGCTCTCATGAGGAAAATCAAGTAGGGTGATCATGCAAATTTAGGTCCTCAGGGCATATTGGAGCATTCTCCCGAGGAAAAAATTTGGCCTCGCATATATTTGAAGTTCTATATTTTATTTATTGTAATAGGTGTACGGGAGCGTGTCAGTTTGGGAGGGAGTAGAATTTTTCGTCTGAAAAAATGCAATACTGCCCGAAAGACTATCTAAGTCGAGCACACAAAAGTTTTTGAAAAGTTGAGAACCCCCGGAAAGCAGGAATTGGCATTTCCTGAGCTCGTAACTAGAATCAAAGAAGCCCTTACTTTCAGATTTCTTTCGCAATAAAACTATTTTCACTTCATAATACTGCCCCAAAAGAAGAATAACTTACAAACACGCATTGTTCTGTTCAGTTACCTGTTCGACTAAAACACTATCTGTGCCGAGCGTACAGAAAATTGTTAAAAAATCTAACCCGTAAGATAGCCGGAATGACATTTCCCAGACTTGTAGCTAGAAATGAAGCAGTCTTTATTTCGAGCTTCCTTTAAAACGAAAGTTTCACTTCAATAGAGAAAAAACCAAACTTGCTAATAATGATCAGAAAAGTACCAGATAGAAGGTACTGCTAAAATTAGATGTAATAGTCTTGTCCCTTTTCGTGGAGGGGGGGGGGCTTTATGCAACGGAATGAAAACATACTGTTATGTTTTTGACTGCATTAAAAATTTTCATTGAATTCAATTGCAAGGTTCACTAAATAGATGAATTTTTAACGTGACTGCCCGAACTCCAGACTATAAATGGTTTAACTCCCAACGTATTTGAAAATATGGCACGTTACAAGGTGACTTGAAATAAATTCTCAGTCAGACTTATGGGGAGATTTCTCACACCACTGTTTATCATTATGTGTAGCTGAAAACGACATGGCCGATATTCACTACTTTGTTGTAAGAACCCGGCTGTCCGTCCGGGCAGGCCAGATGGCAGACCATTAGAGTACTGCACGCACATGAACAACCTCCTGTCCATTTCTGCAAGAAAATCTCGGAATTGTGAGTTTCCTTGAAGGCTATGGTCTTCTAAAATGCGAAATCAAGACGGTCGTCCGAGTGACTACAAACCAACATCTCTTACCGTGAGTCTGTAGATGTAGACTCCCCGACGAAAGTGGATTTTCTCAACAATGGGGGTTGGGTAGCCCGTCCCCGACGGATGCATGACCTTGCGCGCACTGATTGAAGATGGAATGAGGGATAGAAGAGCTAGCAAGAAGTGATTAAAACCAATTCAGATATGCATTAAAATAGCGTTACAAAAGAAAAAATAGTTCAAAAAGAAAAAAAATCATGGTCATCCATCCAGTAACTTCAGTCTTGTGGGTTTTTTTGAATATATTTTTTTATTTTTTAGGCCTCCCCGACGAAACCGCCGACCTTCCCCGACGTGAAGGGGGGGGGCAGGGTTCCCCGATGGGGGGCCATTGCTCCCCCGGCCCCCTCGCTGGCGCCACCCCTGACTCCTGGATGAAAAAATAGAGAAACGCGCAACGCAGTGACGTCAGTACATGACCCCTGTGAGGAGCTTGCATCAAAGGTCAAAAGGTCAAATTCAGCGGACGCACTAGTTTTTCTAAAAGACATCCCGCCACGCACCGGATCGTTCTTTTATGGTCGCTGGCCCGAAGCTTTGGAATGCCCTCCCGATTCATATTCGGCAGTCGTCTTCTATTAATTCTTTTAAGGATGCTTTGAAAACTTATCTTTTTAGGAAATCTTTTTCTTGATTTTTGTTCTTTGTAAAGCGCCAGTGAGTGTGTTTCATCACAGTACTGTGCGCGATATCAAGTTTTGCAACCACAACCTCAACCTCTTTACTTAGCTTCCATGTGTGTTATTTGTCCTCCAGAAGGTGGTTGCGTTAGTTGGCTTTTACACGCGTGTAAGCTCCCTATAGTAAGGCCGAGAGGAACAAAACGCGTATCCTTGCATGTTACACCAACAAATTCGGTCAGCTGATTAACCAATCAGATACGCGCGCTTAGCCTACCACACGCGCATTACGAAGTCTACTGCGTGAGGCCACACGCGTCATTAGGGAGCTTTAGATTACACGACGTGGCCAGGGCGACGCAGCGTTTTAGCCCCCAGTTCACGTCTTCGAGCCGACGTCCGCGCCCTGAAAGGGAGCGCACCACCATTACCTAAAATTGCACTTTGGGCAAAAGGTGAACCCTCTGGCCGTAGTCCCTAAAAGTTTTGTTTGGGTTAATTTTTCAACGTGTTTAAAGAAAGCTGTGAATGATTTGTTGCATGTTTTTGGTAGTGGTTGAGTTGGAGATTATTTTGTGAGAAAATGGTTGAAATTGGTTACACCTGAGCTGACTGAGAGGCTTCGGAATGTCAGCGGACCTATCTCATATGCTGGGTAGTGACAAGGGGGGCGAATCACTACTTTTTTATTCATACGCCTGTAGCTCAAAAAGTCAATGGTCATGCTATGGGAACTCTTATGTGCCATTAATAAACAACTCGTCAGCTTCCCTTTGATGGTACACACTCTGGCATTGAAAACTTTGACAAGGAATTAGAGGCAGAATAACCAAGCATGTTTAGTGTGTAAGTCAATGGCAACAATTAATGGTGGTGCGCCACCTGAAACTATTGCGCTTTAGATTTCCACGACGCGGCATGAAAGTCGCATGGTGATATTCGAACTTCGTTTGAGTAGCAGACGTGCAAACCGAGCTGTTAATTTTAACAGTATTTAGCGGAAATGTGTAAGTCAAACTAATTATGTAGGGGTATGTTGGAGAGTGGAAAACCATCGAGTTCGTGAGGCAATTGCAGTGGTTATTGAACTGATATCATGGTCGACGGTGAATTTATGAATTTCAGCTATTAAGAGCATTATATGTAGTGCGTTTTTAGTATACGCACATTGCCGAAAGAACGATGCGCAAGTCAAATTGTCACTTCTGCGTGCACCGATGTTTGTAAATCCACTCAAGAGGCGTTATTCTCCGTCTTATGAAACGGTAACAAATATTGACTCACAATACAATTAAAGAAGAAGATTTCTATACGCAAGACAATTATGAAAAAGGTTAGCTACACCTTGGACCGGGCTCTACGAGACACATTTTCTCAGTTTTGGGCACATCTTCACCACCTTTAAACAAAAGCCAACAACCAGCAGTTTTGAAGTAAAACCGTACCTACTGTTACGCGACTTCAAACCTGAGTTGCCATGGCAACGAAATATTTGGGCAGAACATGTCACTCCTGTTGTACGTTTCATGTTTCTGTCGGTGCAATGTTTTCCCCTGGAATTATGTACAAAAAACGATTTTGACTCAATTTGACCTTTGACCTTAGACCGTCACTTCCAGAGTCTGTTGCCATGGCAACCATATATATGGGTAGTTCTAGTCATCCTCATGACATGTGTGAAGTTTCATGTCACTAAGATGTTTCATTACCGAAATACAGACAAAAGTATGATTTTACCTAAATTTGACCTTTGACCTCTGACCTTTGTCCTTCCCTTCCGGGAATCTGCAAGACACAAGTTCCGACCCTGGGGTATCTTCCCACCAAGTTTGAAAAGGATCGGTCTAGCCCACTAGGAGGAGTTCGAGTTAAAAGTTTCTCTTTTTTTCACTTGAAAATAGACACTCCACTTCCATCACGTGACCTTAAATGTATGTTGCCATGGTAACCATGAACTTTGGTAGTTCTAGATATCCTCATGACACGTGCAAAGTTTCACGTCAATGCCATATTCCTTTACAGAAATACGGTAAAAGACCAGAAATACAGCCAAAAAATCCCCCCAAAATGATTACTATCGAAATATGACCTCTGACCTTTGACTTTTGACCTTCACTTCCGGAAATCTGGGAGACACAAGTTCTTACCCTGGAGTACCTTCCACCCAGTTTGAATAAGATCGTTCCAGCCCACTAGGAGGAGTTAGAGTCACAAATTTCCTCTTTTTTCGCTTAAAAATAGACACTTCCCCTTCCATCACGTGACCTTTGATACCTGTTGCCATGGTAACCATATATACACACTCACCCACACACACAGTCGTGTTTTAACACACAACTGAGGACTTCATTGTTATCTCCATTGTGTCTGCTTACTTAACCATAACCTTCACAATAGACTGTTTATTGTTAGACAACCGAGGACTTGAGAAATCTATTGAATTAACTACCGAGGACCCGGAAGTGTTTAGGTCCTCTGTTTTACACAAAGACAAAGCCACACACACAGACACACACACACACACACACACACACACACGGACACGTTTTGACCCCTCACACAGAACTGGAGTTTTGGTTACCTTAGGGGAACCCACCTTAGGTTAGACCCTTGGACTAGTAACTTGGGGCACCAATCATTACCATGGCAACAGTTATATTTGTACTGTCCATGACGTCATGGACAGTACCTTAAATTAGGCACGCTTCTCATTTTAGAGGGACAGTTCTTTCGTTCAATTTTTCTTGATTCTCAGTGAGTTGTTTGCTCTTCAATTAGGTTCATTATGTAGAGTGAGTCATGTAGACGGGAACGAGACTTCAAGGTCACTTTTTGGTTATGACATGGCCCAAAATGAGCGAGTTTTATATAGGCATTTATGTATTTTATTGTTTTGTAAAAGAATGCTTGAGTAAGTCAGATTTGTATACAGTATGCTTGCTCATCACACAACGGCCGCATTCCCGCATTGTACGTGTAGTATATCGTGCACAGTGTCGCTAAACGCGGACAGGCATTGTAGTATTGTGTGACACAGTGCACACAAACTGTACTTTCATATCTCGAAAGTTCTTGTAGTACGGAGAACAACCTTGACATCAATGTTTGCATCTAGGCCTAGGGTTAATCATTAATCTTAGCATTGGACGTCAACTTTCTTCAGTGTTATATTTCTCTCTTGGAAGCAGTTACGTAAGGCTTGACTTAGGCTTGCCAAATGCAAGGTGTATCTTGACAAGTAATAAGAACTTATCCTTCTCTATGTACAAAAAATAGCAGGCAGTCATCTCGCTATAATAACACGTACGGTAGCGAAAATCTACTCAAAGCACGTTAGTGCAGTCGGCTCTGTCAATGTATATTGGAAGTCTGAGTTATACTTAGCTTTTGTTGGGTCTAACACTGACAGTCGGTGACAATACATTATCACCCACGTACGTATGGTTTTGTATAAGAATTTGGACTTTATCAGTGGCTAAAATCGACAGCTTTTGCAAGAAAGTTGCTACATTTTGGAAAAAATGTAGTACGTTTATATCAAAATTACCAAACGAATTGAAAGATATGATATTGATTCCCATTCACGTCCAAATTAAAGTTTGTTTCAAATATTGCAGTTCGTCGTCAAATCACGCAAAAAGTTAAAGCTCGGCCGGCCGTGCTATCTTTTTGTTCGAACGGTGGCGACCAATTTTCCCATAATCCTCTGTACATGTATACATAGGAAGTCCGTGGGAATAACATACGCCCATAGACCCACGGTTGTTTGTGTATTTTATTATTCTCAGTCAGAATGATGGCCATTCTCAGAATTAGCACAGGGGTCTATACTTTTCTTTTTGTCTGCACTTAGGGTTACCATAGGCCTGATCATTTTCTAACAAGGAGGACATACATCGCCACCCTGGTGAAGAGATCTAACTTAGGAGTTGTGGGGTGGGGAGTTTGGAAACTTTGTTGGCTTTCCGCAATGGTGTCCTTATGCAAAAGATGGTGCCATAAGTTGTCGCTCTTACTAGAGTTTCCTCTAACTTGATTGAAGCAAAATTAGGGAAAATCTGTAGGATCATTAAATACATGAAATCCGGTCGCTCATGGTGGCGGTAATTTTACAAAACCGGCCGGACACCAGCACGAAACAATAAAAACAGGACGTGTCCTGGTAAAACCGAACGCCTGGTAACCCTATCTGCAGTGCCACTGTGAGCACTGTAGGCATACTTTGCGACTTCCGGTTGATCACTGCCATTGCATCGTCATTGCATGAATAGCCTAAAGGCCTAGGTGCATGGTGATTCTTCATTTGGCCTGATAAGCATTATGAGAAACAGTGCAGTCCTGCATCATTCATGTGCATCACGAGATTCCGAGTCGAAAAGCAACAAACGGTTGATATCTACAACAAGCAACCAACACAGTACTGCATTATGTTCATCAGGTATATCACATCGGCCCCAAAACGTAAAAGGACGATATTCCAAGCTTTAGTACGTACCCTTTTGACACAGCACTAACAATCATGGACAGTAAGTGGTAACGATTTTCGTAACCACATTTCTAGTTTCAGCTGGCATTCCCATTAATAGCTCAAAGGGCAAAGTGATTACAATATCTCATCCTCCTCAGGGAGCGATGAGATAATAAAGAAATTTAACCAGGAAAATGTTAAATTCTCATAAGGATATCTAACCAGTCGTTAATTTAACAAGGAAAATGTCAATTTTGACCAGGATTTCCGCGTTTTTTTAAACAGGGAATGTATGGAAAATGTATGGGAAATATTGAATATTGACCTCGATCCTGGTTAAATTTATCCAGGTTGTTTTTAGAGTGATATTAGAAAACGGACATAAATAGTAATGTTATGGGAAGAACCCGCTTTTCATTTTCTAGGCCCTTACTGAAGCTCGTGCGAAGAGATTCATACTTCAGCCCCCACTTGGTGGTATCCTTGTACATGTCCTCTGCCGCAATTTTATCGATCCTTGGCCATGGTCCCTTCCCCTTTGGTCTCGACGGGCATGTACACCAAAGCTGGTGAATATAAAGCCTTTCCTGATTGTAGGGGCGCTATAATCATCACTTTCGAATTCAAGGGTCCAGATCATCACGCACAGACACTTTAACCCTTTACCGTTGTTTGGGTCCTTTTGGACCCATGCGGAGAGCTCGGCTGTCCCGCATCTTTACTGTTTCACGCGGAGCTCGAAACTGCGAGTAGCTTCCCGAAAATTCGGCCACAACAACGAGAGGGACAATAGTTTAAGGTCACGGGGTTGATGGCCTACGGAAGCTGATGCGGGGCGTGCTACGTCCGCTTTTCCGCCCACTCCCGAGGCGGGCAAATATGCCCCGTTCGGAGCACAACGGTAAAGGGTTAATCTAAAATATATCTGCACCACTCGGTCGGCTGTGCACACACGCAGAGACAGTGGCATATATCAGCTTTGCAGTAAGCACACTCCACAGGCTTATTTTAACCCTTTACCGTTGTTTGGGTCCTTTTGGACCCATGCGGAGAGCTCGGCTGTCCCCCATCTTTACTGTTTCACGCGGAGCTCGAAACTGCGAGAAGCTACCCGAAAACTCGGCCACAACAACGAGAGAGACAATGGTTTAAGGTCACGGGGTCGATGGCCTACGGAAGCTGATGCGGGGCGTGCTACGTCCGCTTTTCCGCCCACTCCCGAAGCGCGCAAATATGCCCCGATCGGAGCACAACGGTAAAGGGTTAATCTAAAATATATCTGCACCACTCGGTCGGCTGTGCAAACACGCAGAGACAGTGGCATATATCAGCTTTGCAGTTAGCACACTCCACAGGCTTATTTTAATCTAAAATATATCTGCACCACTCGGTCTGCTGTGCACACACGCAGAGACAGTGGCATATATCAGCTTTGCAGTAAGCACACTCCACAGGCTTATTTTAATCTAAAATATATCTGCACCACTCGGTCTGCTGTGCACACACGCAGAGACAGTGGCATTTATCAGCTTTGCAGTAAGCACACTCCGCAGGCATATTTTAACAATTTACCGTTGTTTGGGTCCTTTTGGACCCATACGGAGAGCTCGGCCGTCCCCCGTCTTTACTGTTTCACGCGGAGCTCGAAACTGCGAGAAGCTACCCGAAAATTCGGCCACAACAACGAGAGAGACAATAGTTTAAGTCACGGGGTCGATGGCCTACGGAAGCTGATGCGGGGTGTGCTACGTCCGCCTTTCCGCCGACTCCCGAGTCGCGCAAATATGCCCCGATCGGAGCACAACGGAAAGGGTTAATCTAAAATATATCTGCACCACTCGGTCGGCTGTGCACACACGCAGAGACAGTGGCATATATCAGCTTTGCAGTAGGCACACTCCACAGGCTTATTTTAACCCTTTTCCGTTGTTTGGGTCCTTTTGGATCCATACGGAGAACTCTGCTGTCACCCATCTTTACTGTTCCACGGGGAGCTCGAAACCGCGAGTAGCTTCCCGAAAATTCGGCCACAACAACGAGAGAGACAATAGTTTAAGGTCACGTGATCAATGGCCTACGGAAGCTGATGCGGGGCGTGCTACATCCGCTTTTCCGCCCACTCCCGAGGCGCGCAAATATGCCCCGATCGGAGCACAACGGCAAAGGGTTTATCTTAAATATATCTGCACCACTCGGCCGGCTGTGCACACACGCAGAGACAGTGGCATATATCAGCATTGCATAAACACACTCCACAGGCTTATTTTAATCTAAAATATATCTGCACCACTCGGCAGGCTGTGCACACACGCAGAGACAGTGGCATATATCAGCATTGCAGTAAACACACTCCACAGGTTTATTTTAACCCGTTACCGTTGTCTGGGTCCTTTTGGACCCCTGCGGAGAGCTCGGCTGTCATCCATCTTTACTGTTCCACGCGCAGCTTGAAACCGCGAGTAGCTTCCCGAAAATTCGGCCACAACAACGAGAGAGACAATAGTTTAAGGTCACGGGGTCGATGGCCTACGGACGCTGATGCGGGGCGTGCTACATCCGCTTTTCCGCCCACTCCCGAGGCGCGAAAATATGCCACGATCGGAGCACAACGCTAAAGTGTTAATCTAAAATATATCTGCACCACTCGGTCGGCTGTGCACACACGCAGAGACAGTGGCATATATCAGCGTTGCAGTAAGCACACTCCACAGGCTTATTTTAACCCTTTACCGTTGTTTGGGTCCTTTTGGACCCATGCGGAGAGCTCGGCTGTCACCCATCTTTACTTCTTCACGCGGAGCTCGAAACTGCGCGAAGCTACCCGAAAATTCGGCCACAACAACGAGAGAGACAATAGGTTAAGGTCACGGGGTCGATGGCCTACGGAAGCTGATGTGGGGCGTGCTACGTCCGCTTTACCGCCCACTCCCGAGGCGGGCAAATATGCCCCGATCGGAGCACAACGGTAAAGGGTTAATCTAAAATATATCTGCACCACTCGGTCGGCTGTGCACACACGCAGAGACAGTGGCATTTATCAGCTTTGCAGTAAGCACACTCCGCAGGCATATTTTAACCCTTTACCGTTGTTTGGGTCCTTTTGGACCCATACGGAGAACTCTGCTGTCACCCATCTT
The DNA here is from genome assembly GCA_037179385.1 of Holothuria scabra. Lineage (NCBI taxonomy): Eukaryota > Metazoa > Echinodermata > Holothuroidea > Aspidochirotida > Holothuriidae > Holothuria > Holothuria scabra. Next base: position 49,832,425 of record CM074185.1, read on the forward strand.
TACTGTTCCACGGGGAGCTCGAAACCGCGAGTAGCTATCCGAAAACTCGGCCACAACAACGAGAGAGACGATAGTTTAAGGTCACGGGGTCAATGGCCTACGGAAGGTGATCCGGGGCGTGCTACGTCCGCTTTTCCGCCCACTCCCGACGCGCGCAAATATGAACCGATCGGAGCACAACGGCAAAGGGTTAATCTAAAATATATCTGCACCACTCGGCCGCCTGTGCACACAGGCAGACACAGTGGCATATATCAGCATTGCATAAACACACTCCCCAGGCTTATTTTAATCTAAAATATATCTGCACCACTCGGTCGACTGTGCACACACGCAGAGACAGTGGCATATATTAGCAATGCAGTAAACACACTCCACAGGCTTATTTTAACCCTTTTCCGTTGTCTGGGTCCTTTTGGACCCATACGGAGAGCTCGGCTGTCACCCATTTTTACTGTTCCACGCGGAGCTCGAAACCGCGAGTTTCTACCCGAAAATTCGGCCACAACAACGAGAGAGACAATAGTTTAAGGTCACGGGGTCAATGGCCTACGGATGCTGATGCGGGGCGTGCTACGTCCGCTTTTCCGTCCACTCCCGAGGTGCGCAAATATGCCCCGATCGGAGCACAACGGCAAAGGGTTAACCTAAAATAAATCTGCACCACTCTGCCGGCTGTGCACACACGCAGAGACAGTGGCATATATCAGCATTGCAGTAAGCACACTCCACAGGCTTATTTTAACCCTTTACCGTTGTCTGGGTCTTTTTGGACCCATACGGAGAGCTCGGCTGTCACCCATCTGTACTGTTCCACGCGGAGCTCGAAACCGCGAGTAGCTACCCGAAAACTCGGCCACAACAACGAGAGAGACAATAGTTTAAGGTCTCGGGGTCAATGGCCTACGGAAGCCCATGCGGGGCGTGCTACGTCCGCTTTTCCGCCCACTCCAGAGGCGCGCAAATATGCCCCGATCGGAGCACAACGGCAAAGGGTTAATCTAAAATATATCTGCACCACTCGGCCGGCTGTGCACATACGCAGAGACAGTGGCTAATATCAGCTTTGCAGTAAACACACTCCACAGGCTTATTTTAATCTAAAATATATCTGGACCACTCGGTCGGCTGTGCACACACGCAGAGACAGTGGCACATACCAGCTTTGCAGTAAACACACTCCACAGGCTTATTTTAATCTAAAATATATCTGCACCACTCGGCCGGCTGTGCACATACGCAGAGACAGTGGCTAATATCAGCTTTGCAGTAAACACACTCCACAGGCTTATTTTAATCTAAAATATATCTGGACCACTCGGTCGGCTGTGCACACACGCAGAGACAGTGGCACATACCAGCTTTGCAGTAAACACACTCCACAGGCTTATTTTAATCTAAAATATATCTGCACCACTCGGTCGGCTGTGCACACACGCAGAGACAGTGGCATATATCAGCCTTGCAGTAAACACACTTCACAGGCTTATTTTAATCTAAAATATATCTGGACCACTCGGTCGGCTGTGCACACACGCAGAGACTGTGGCACATACCAGCTTTGCAGTAAACACACTCCACAGGCTTATTTTAATCTAAAATATATCTGCACCACTCGGTCGGCTGTGCACACACGCAGAGACAGTGGCATATATCAGCCTTGCAGTAAACACACTTCACAGGCTTATTTTAATCTAAAATATATCTGGACCACTCGGTCGGCTGTGCACACACGCAGAGACAGTGGCACATACCAGCTTTGCAGTAAACACACTCCACAGGCTTATTTTAATCTAAAATATATCTGCACCACTCGGTCGGCTGTGCACACACGCAGAGACAGTGGCATATATCAGCCTTGCAGTAAACACACTTCACCGCCTTATTTTAACCCTTTACCGTTGTTTGGGTCCTTTTGGACCCATACGGAGAGCTCGGCTGTCACCCATCTTTACTGTTTCACGCGGAGCTCGAAACCGCGAGTAGCTACCCGAAAACTCGGCCACAACAACGAGAGAGACAATAGTTTAAGGTCACGTGGTCATTGGCCTACGGAAGCCGATGCGGGGCGTGCTACGTCCGCTTTACCGCCCACTCCCGAGGCGCGCAAATATGCTCCGATCGGAGCACAACGGCAAAGGGTTTATCTTAAATATATCTGCACCACTCGGCCGGCTGTGCACACACGCAGAGACAGTGGCATATATCAGCATTGCAGTAAACACACTCCACAGGCTTATTTTAACCCTTTACCGTTGTCTGGGTCCTTTTGGACCCATACGGAGAGCTCGGCTGTCACCCATCTTTACTGTTTCACGCGGAGCTCGAAACCGCGAGTAGCTACCCGAAAATTCGGCCACCATAAGGAGAGAGACAATAGTTTAAGGTCACGGGGTCAATGGCCTACGGATGCTGATGCGGGGCGTGCTACGTCCGCTTTTCCGCCCACTCCCGAGGTGCGCAAATATGCCCCGATCGGAGCACAACGGTAAAGGGTCAACCTAAAATATATCTGCACCACTCTGCCGGCTGTGCACACACGCAGAGATAGTGGCATATATCAGCATTGCAGTAAACACACTCCACAGGCTTATTTTAACCCTTTACCGTTGTCTGGGTCTTTTTGGACCCATACGGAGAGCTCGGCTGTCACCCATTTTTACTGTTCCACGCGGAGCTCGAAACCGCGAGTAGCTACCCGAAAACTCGGCCACAACAACGAGAGAGACAATAGTTTAAGGTCTCGGGGTCAATGGCCTACGGAAGCCCATGCGGGGCGTGCTACGTCCGCTTTTCCGCCCACTCCAGAGGCGCGCAAATATGCCCCGATCGGAGCACAACGGTAAAGGGTTAATCTAAAATATATCTGCACCACTCGGCCGGCTGTGCACACACGCAGAGACAGTGGCATATATCAGCCTTGCAGTAAACACACTTCACAGGCTTATTTTAATCTAAAATATATCTGGACCACTCGGTCGGCTGTGCACACACGCAGAGACAGTGGCACATACCAGCTTTGCAGTAAACACACTCCACAGGCTTATTTTAATCTAAAATATATCTGCACCACTCGGTCGGCTGTGCACACACGCAGAGACAGTGGCATATATCAGCCTTGCAGTAAACACACTTCACAGGCTTATTTTAACCCTTTACCGTTGTCTGGGTCTTTTTGGACCCATACGGAGAGCTCGGCTGTCACCCATCTGTACTGTTCCACGCGGAGCTCGAAACCGCGAGTAGCTACCCGAAAACTCGGCCACAACAACGAGAGAGACAATAGTTTAAGGTCACGGGGTCAATGGCCTACGGAAGCCCATGCGGGGCGTGCTACGTCCGCTTTTCCGCCCACTCCCGAGGCGCGCAAATATGCCCCGATCGGAGCACAACGGTAAAGGGTTAATCCCGATCGGATCGGTCACTTGAATTCTTCTTCCGTCCGCTCCTTCCACATAGGAGTGAAATGTGCAATCACAAATATCTTTTCGGAATCAGAATGGTCGAATACATATGTGTTCAAAGTTTTGAGGATATTTGAGAGATGATCCACGCGAGTGGGAGGGTGATGGGCTTAAAAACCACAATGGTATTCAATCCATGGGGTTTTTAGCCCCAGAACATCTAATGTCACTGAACTGAACCAAAATTTTCTGCACTGATAAATCGACCAGCACGATTCTGAATTTAAATGTAACATATCTCCTTTCCCAGAAGAGATATAATTCCAAAATGGACCACAAAATTTGACCAGATGCTCGCCGTTTAATAAGGTGTTTCTTGATTGGCTGTTGCCATTGTATTGTATCGATTTTGTATTCTTTGTTAGCGTTTGATTACGTTAGGGATTTGGGCTATCGTTAGGCAGGTTGAAAATTTCTTGTTAAACAGTGCGAATCGCCCCAAAATTTATGACACCGTATGAAAAACCATGCTTCGCAACTTTTGGTCCCTTACCGTAACTTGTGTGAGGGGTCCATACCCATGGGTTATCCGCGCTTGTGTCCAATGTTACAAACACTATGAACATTTGCCATGGCCTATTCCGTTGACCATGGTGGGAAATTTTGGAGTCAAATCAAGATGGACATTGCAATTATTGTTACGTCATGTAATTAGACTCGTTGTTGAATCATTTGGGTCATTATTGAACCTCGTTAGGGGGGGGGGACAATACACTTGTGGATATCCTTTGTTACAATCAAACCGATCTTTTGCCATGGCCCATACCCCCTTAGTCACGCTTTGTTTCCGGAGGAAATACACCACAAAATTAGCATTTATTATTAATCAAGTTTTATTTATAAACAGTACATGTACGGTATAAAATTATTGTTGAATATTTTTCATTTATATATCTACAGCATATACACTCTAAACAATCAGAACCGAAATTAAACATAGTCTCTAAGGGACCGAGCGGGTCATGTAGGGACTGGTGGTGGGGGGGGGGGGGGGCATGCACGTCTGCTTTCTTTGGTAACTCGAGCTGGTAAATTACAGACTCACACGAATAATGTATGATGTCGACAACTATTAAAGTAAATGTTTCGTATGAGATATACTTTGAATATATTTTAGCAATGTCTCTGTGATCCGACAGATTTTCAATTTTGCTGATGTTATCCCTTGTTAAGCATGTTAGTAGAAACCTTACTAATATTTATCTCTATTTTGCTATAAACAACTGTTTCATTCATTCGTTCAATATATTGTACAAAGCATGGGCCATTAGGCCGGGACAGAAAGAGGTGGACACATCTCATTTTACAAATAAACTCATTGATTTAAAAGATACAGTCGGTTTTTTGACGGAAGTGGCCTTGCCACGAACACTACTACATTAAGTTGTTACAAACTATTCAAATTATTATGAAACATCCACGTGAAAACACCTTCATATGAAACAGTATTTCACACTGTTTGTGCCATAAACAATATGTTATGTGCTTTGAACAATAAGTTGCGCATAGAGCAATAGACCCATTTCCAAATAGCAATAATAATTCCGTTACCCCCCCCCCCTCCGGATCCCCGACTGTAATACTTTTGTTTAAGCTCCATCTATTTTTTGAAGCAAATCGAATGGAAACTACTACTTAAAATGCCCCTTTCCCTCAGTTGCAACATGACAAAAGCTGAAGGAATCTTATTTCAAAACTAAAGGTCTGTATCACTATAGCTATATTTCGTACAGTTTTGTGCGAAGCTGCATGTATGGATACTAATAATTTGATAGCTCGTAAACATACATGGTTCTATTTCGTACGAATTAAAATTAAATTGTTGTCGCCCTTAACTTGGACAGAAAAAATGCCTTTTTCTTACGAGATTTATTTGGTGACGAAACCAATCGATTAAAAAGCTACCTCTCAATTTAAAACGCCGTTTATTTGGAATTTCTCGGGAGATCAATCTCATTCAAAATGAGGACAACTTGTTGCTCAACTTTAGGTCTATATCACCAAACATTATTTCGTACAGTTTAGTACGAAGGTGTGTTCATGCTTATAATAGTTTGAGTCACTCCCAAACATATATTGGTTACACGTCGAAGGAGACAAAATTAAATTGCTGTCGCCTTTAAATCAGGACAGACAAAAAGCGTTATCTTACTGGATATATCGAGTGAAAAGCTACGACAATCGAATGTTTTTTTTTTTTAGCTTTTTCTCGGGCGCAACATCACATAAATTGAAGGGAAATTATCGCTCAACTCTAGGTCTATATCAATAAAGTACTCCATACACTTTCGCTGTGTGCACACGAAATATTAATTTGGGTAGCTCGTAAACAATTATAGTTTTATTTTGTGCGAATCAAACTGAAAATCCAGTCGCCTTTAAGCCAGGACAGACAAAAAGGTTTAATCTTACTGGATCTTTTTCTTGACGAAAACAATCGATTGAACACCTATTCCTCACGTTGAAATGTCATTTTTTTACTTTCTTGTGTGAACAATTAAAAAATGAAGACAACTTGTCGCTTAATTTAGGTCTTAATCGACGGTTTTGGTGTAAAAAAACAACATGGGCTAACCTTAAGCCTTTTTAAAATGCCCATCGAGGCCAAATGGAAAGGACCTTTGAAAAGTTTAGTCATGCTTTTGATAGAGGGCACATGCTCGCAGTGGCGTTGCTAGGATATTTTCCAGGGGGCAAAGCTCGAAAATTTCCCCAAACCTTTTCAGTTTCAGTATATTTTCAGTTTCAGTAAATTTTCAAGGTCAAGGTGCATGTAAAACATACAAAATAAGTAAATTTATGATAATAACAAGATTATCATGACGTTATTTAATGTTACCTAAGATAATACATGGCCTGCAAGATTCTGAAGTTGCCCACTATATACGTAGAATTAAGACAATATCATCATGGGCCCATTGTCACCCTCATCTCTATTGATAAATGAGATTAATTTTCCGAATAGATTAAAGAGTTTAATTTTCAGGACCAGTCCTTTAAAAATTAGGTAAACATTATACGTTTTTCCAGGTTTACAGGGTTATTTTGTCTAGACAACGGTAAGCTATTGTTTTTAGCTCCATCCATGGTTAAACACACAGTAAGATTAGTCGTTAACCCTGCCCGGTACTAGCTGGTAGGACGAGAGGCCAGTAAATGCTGTCAACCAATAGGCTGGAAACTGGGCTGTTAAACCTCGTCTAACCTAACCTAACCTAACCCAGGGCGTTGTCAACTTTAGTGACGGGTGAGAGTGATACGCGGAGCGCGACCATCAGTTCATTGCCGTTGCCGTTCCCATTGCCATACTGCAAGCGTGAACTTAGCTTCAGAGTTCATTTTCTGCTACCAAGAGGGGAAAAAATAATGAAACTTTTATAACGTCAGCCTCAGCCTAGTAGAAAGACTGAGTTATAAAGCAAAAAATGCAAAGAGAGAACACCTTGTAAAGTAACGTAGACCAATTGAGTCCCAATATTCCCGTCCTAAAACAATTTATCCAGATAAAACTTTCTGATTCACCTTTATTATCGGAAGAGTTAGTTTTTGGAACACGCGATATCTAAATAAAGTATGTCTGGATGAGTTTGGCAAGGCCTGACAAGTGCCATTTCCTGCAAACGGGGGGCTCTTTTGGCAAAAATTTTCTTGGTACGCCAGCTGATGGTGACGCTCCGCTTATAGTGAAACGTAAATTAGCACCCCAGTAATGTCCCTAGAACCGCGCCTGTATATTAGTACTACTTCTTACGAAACATAACCTTTAATTTTCCACCTCAAGACGGAACCAAATATAGTGCGTTGGTCTTACTGGATCTATATATTTGTGAAACCGTAGTTATTTAACTTTTCCTGGTTTGGGAACTCCTTGCGTACACTGTGTATGCACAGACGTAAAAGCTGTATGTACGTTCATAGATTTTGTAAGGTACGTCCGTATCTATCCGTAAAAGCATGTTGAGCTCTTCAAGAAAGTTCACTATGTGACTTTGAAGATGCACACGATCGATCGGTAGCGATATGGCTCCATTGAGTGATGTACTGTTTCTGCTGGGAAGTGAAATTTAAGTTGACCCAAGGGCTACAAGGGAACCGCAGGAGGCCTCCTAATAAGTGAGTTTTTAATATTTTTGAATAAATGAAGAAATCTTATATTCTCGGGTTTCTTTTTCTCTTTGTAAGCGTATAATACTGGTTCCGAGTGATCTGGCGTTTGGAGACCTTTGCTAGGGGCCTTCGCTAGGGGCCTTCAGTAGGCCCTACCGTTACAACTTACAGGCTTATCATACCGTAGTCAGTGTGTAGACCTACTTCATTACGCTAGGTGGGCTTCCTAAAATTTTGTACGACCGCAATTACTGATAAATATTGTATAATACACTCGTCTGATTAATCGTTATACTCGTTTGCAAAAGTGGTGTAATCCAACTAGTCTAACGATATACAGTGCGACTGCTACTATGCTTCGCAATTTTGCGGAATTGTTGAGTGTGCTCACCAAGTTACTGATGCTAGCCCAGCCTTCGATTGTCCCGCTTTCTTAATTTGCCGCTTTACGGCCGTTCTAATTTAAGACAAAAATCTTAATTAAACCTTTCGCAATAATGTACGCCATAGTTAAGGTCATTGCAGTTGATTATTGTTCGCAAGTGACTCGAAGAAGAAATCAGTTTGCATTGTTTGCATATACAGTATACAATACGTTTGGAGCGTCCAAAAACAAGGCTCTCGTGTACTATCAACTTCACGTCACTGACTAACACCGGAATCTCAACATAAGCAGTCAGTTCGCGAAGTTTCCAAACCACAGAGGGTTGTAATAACTATGGCGAAACAAACAAATCGAGTAAAAGACTGCTACATTAAAATGTCCTTTTTGACTTTTCTCGGGTGCAGCATCACGAAACTTGAAGGAAACTTTCGCTCAATTAAGATCTTTATCACGAAGCAATTTTTCGAACAGTTTCGTACGAAGCTGCATGAATGGGTAATGATAAGTTGAGTAGCTTGTTAACAAATATTAGTTTAACTTTGTACGAAACAAGGACTTTAATATTTTCGCCTTTCGCCGGAGCCGACGTAGTGCGTTGGTGTTACTGTAACTACTGGATCTACTTGTTAAACAAACCAATTGAGTTAAAAGCTACTACATTTAAATGTCCTTTTTTACTTTCTCTCAACGGGCGCGACATCAAAAAAACTGAAGGAAATTTTTCGATCAATTTAAGGTCTATGTGACTAAGCAATATTTCGTACAGTTTCATATTATACAAAGTTGCATGGCTCATAGATGATAATTATAAGTTGAGAAGCTCGTAAACAAACATTTGTTCAACTTCGTAAGAACCAGATTTATGTTGTTGTCGTTTTTAACTGTTTAAACACAGATAGACGTAACGCCTTATCTTACGAAATCTATTTGTTGACGAAATCCCAACATTGAACATAGTTCGTTACATGAAATGAGAGAAAAACTGCATGTAGTACACATACATTGTTATTGCGTGTACCGAACCTGATATTTACATTTAAAAAAAAAAACATAATAATATTATTTATCTTTCCCGATACCCGCACAGCAATACCCGCACATTTTCGCTTATGTGAAAACTCCGCTTATATTCTAAAACGACCGTGGTAATGAACAAGTCAAGGTAACGCCCACTTTTTGTATGAATTTACTTGACAATCTGTATCTTAATTGAAAATTTACCTCTTATATGAAACGAAATCGAATGAAAATCATTTTACTAATATGATTCCAAAGAAAGTATTAGGGGAGGAAACCTAAAGTGCTTGCAAATGCAACTTTGAGCCTTTTCATGCCCTCTTTCTGACTTTGGTGCTTTGGACGAGTCCATCTTTTTGTGAGGAAGCTTAATATCTAGCCTTGGTAAAAATGTTTAATATTGAATCAAATTGAATGTATAATAAATGTATTACTACATTTTAAACAATGTGGTTTATAAAATTAAACAATGATATTTTTTTGTAAACAACGGATTCTGTACAGTGTTCATATTCAGTGGGAAACTATCTATTCCCCTTCTTAATAGTTGAGGAAATGATATGAATAAACATACCCACTGCTTCGTAGAAACCAATTTACGAGGGTTTTTTAACCGAGAAAGTACGGTGGGGAAAAGTGTGCAACGGATATTTTTGGCCGGTGAAAGATGTTGTTAAGACATGGATTGACAAAATTATGAGTGAACAAAGTGGATACAATGTGACATAATTTCTATGGAAACCTGAAAAGTTCGTTGTCCTTAATTTGCTATTGAATTAGTACAGAACCTTAGCTGGTTATTTTCTGGCCTGGTACGGTGGCTCTTCAGTGAGTTTTGTATGGACAAGTTAACTTTATATGAGCTAAGGCATAACGAGGAATGTATTAATGGCTGAACAAACTGAATTAATTGAAGTGACATACAGTATTAACAATTTCTATGAAACCCCTATAGATACACTGTGGTAGAAAATCTACGAAAAAGTGAGGGCGCTCTCAAAATGAGACAAAAGTGTTCAATATGAGTTAGAACATTTGAGGCTTCCGCCGGTATACATCGATCACACTGAACATTCATCCCCGTTGAAGCTAATGTTTTGAACAAACACGCTCTTTCCTTTTCATTCCGCAGTGTTCATTCAACACACCTATTTTAGAGTGGTTCACTCACAGCGGTTATCATCATGGCATGTACGGGGCTGGATCCCCACTTTTGCTCCTGCAGCAGAGATTAAATTGGACACTCAAAACAGCCCGCCACATTCGGTGTTAAACTTTCAGCTACCCTCATGGAATTGGAAATATCGTAACTGATAGGTTGGGCCACGAAAACACATTGGTGCAATTTGCAAATTCATGTTTTGTGTACTTTATGAGATATGAACAAAAAACCGTCGACAACTGGCTGTTTTCGATAACGGTTTTTCGGTTCAGCTGCTAAAACTTTGTAACGGTAGATCTGAAATATGTCATGATGAAACGTTTCCTCTTACTTTTTGTTACATCCTCCTTCTCTGCCTGATTAACTCTTATCGCTTTAGGGATCAAAATAGGCTCACTACACCAGACTTGATTAAGTCAAGTTTCATATCTGATTTATTGATTGACAGTTAAAGATGTGTTTGCAATACACAAAAAAGTTACGTAACATTTGGGTTAGCTAGCAGGCCAGTCAAGCATGTGTTAATTGCTTTCACGCAGTGTGAACACAGTGAAAGCATTGCTCATTTTAGGACACAGATCATGTTACAAACTCAGATATCAGTTACACCCCACACCGCCTTTGATCTACTTCAAGAAGCGACGTCACAGCATGATTTATTTACATATTTAGATTAAGCACAAGTTTTTTGCGACCGAGATGTGGCTTACGCTAAGTACGATGTAGGCACAACTTGGTAAATTTTTTGGTAAATTTCGCCAAGACAAAACGGTGGAGCAACATATCCAATGCCGTACTAACCAATTTCACATTCGGTGTTTCCTTTCTGTTGTTAAAAGATGCTTTCATTCAAAGATATTATAAACGTAAATACCAAACTCTTATCCATTCACTGTTAGACACGCTGACTCCTCACGGATGCTCAATCGGAGGGGCGGATATGGGCAAGCCGAATGTCTAATAAATAGAAAATCCAAGATTATCGACCGATAATCCAAGATTGTCGATCGATAATCTTGGATTATCGGTCGATAATCTTGGATTTTCAACGATAAACCAGGTTTATCTAAAGATAATCCAAGATTGTCAAAATAACTTGGACTATCGACCGATAATCCAAGATTATCGACCGATAATCCAAGATTATCAAATTAATTTGGTATATCGGCCGACAATCTTGGATTGTCCATTACTTGATGTATACTTCATGCGATAAACCTGGATTATCAACTGATAATCCTGGATTATCGTCGATAATCCAAGATTATCGGCCGATAATCTTGGATTTTCGGCAGATAATCTTGGATTCTCGGCAGATAATCTTGGATTCTCGGCAGATAATCTTGGATTCTCGGCGATAATCCAAGATTATCTGTCGAGAATCCAAGATTATCAAACCAATTTTGATAATCCTGGTTTATCGGTCGACAATCCAAGATTATCAATGTAGGACTGACAAACTTGGTTTATCAGTGGAGAATCCAAGATTATCGAAATTAAATTTGATAAACCTGGTTTATCGGTAGAGAATCCAAGTTTATCAAAATTAATTTTGCTTACCGGTTGAGAATCCAAGATTTTCGATTGATAATCCAAGATTATCGAAACTTATTTTGATAAACCTGGTTTATCGGTCGAGAATACAAGATTATCAAAAAAAACTTTGCTTATCGGTCAAAGATTTTCGATTGATAATCCAAGATTATCGGAATTTATTTTAATAAACCTGGTTTATCTGTCGAGAATCCAAGATTATCAATATAAACTTTGCTTATCGGTCGAGAATCCAAGATTATCGAAATTTATTTTGATAAACCTGGTTTATCGGTCGAGAATCCAAGATTATCAAAATTAATTTTGCTTATCGGTCGAGAATCCAAGATTTTCGATTGATGATCCAAGATTATCGAAATTTATTTTGATAAACCTGGTTTATTGGTCGAGAATCCAAGATTATCAAAATAAACTTTGCTCATCGGTCGAGAATCCAAGATTTTCGATTGATAATCCAAGATTATCGAAATTTATTTTGATAAACCTGGTTTATCGGTCGAGAATCCAAGATTATCAAAGTTAATTTTGCTTATCGGTCGAGCAAGTGTCACTTAACTTACCTGTTCATCCATCTTGCCAAGGGGAAAATGCGACCGTGAAGTTGATCTCAACTGGGCCTATAAATTACAGTCCGACTATGTTATCCTGAAAAAAGGGGTCTTCAGATTTGTTGGTATAATAATAAGAAAGCAAGGCAAATACAGTCTCTTATGATTTATACTGAGCCATGTGATCTGGAACAGTGGGTTTGGTTACGTGGTTTCCGCTCGCTCATTGTTGTCGTAAGTACTGGTGGTATATAACCGGCAGACGTACCGCGAGCAACAAAGGGCCTGTCTAGCTGGCGTAGTATCGCGCCAAATATGCCGACGGTTGCAATGTGATAATCTTAGATTCTCGACCGATAATCTTGGATTCTCGAAAAATATTTTGATAATCTTGGATTCTCGACCGATAATCTTGGATTCTCGACCGATAATCTTGGATTCTCGAAAAATATTTTGATAATCTTGGATTCTCGACCGATAATCTTGGATTCTCGACCGATAATCTTGGATTATCAAAACACAATTTGATAATCTTGGATTCTCGACCGATAATCTTGGATTCTCGAAAAATATTTTGATAATCTTGGATTATCGGTTGATAATCTTGGATTCTCGACCGATAATCTTCGATTATCAAAACACAATTTGATAATCTTGGATTCTCGACCGATAATCTTGGATTCTCGACCGATAATCTTGGATTATCAAAACACAATTTGATAATCTTGGATTCTCGACCGATAATCTTGGATTCTCGAAAAATATTTTGATAATCTTGGATTATCGGTTGATAATCTTGGATTCTCGACCGATAATCTTGGATTATCAAAACACAATTTGATAATCTTGGATTCTCGACCGATAATCTTGGATTCTCAAAATTTATTTTGATAATCTTGGATTATCGACCGAGATTCCAAGATTGTCGACCGAGAATCCAAGATTGTCTTTCGATAATCCAAGATTATCAGTAAAGAATCTTGGATTATCGACCCAATTGTGCAAAAAAAGTGATAATCCAAGATTCTCGAGCGATAAACAAAGTTTGAGAAGCCGAATGTTTAATTAATATATAATCCAAGATTAATAATCGATCGATCGATAATCTTGGATTTTCGATCGAGAATCCAGGATTATCAAAATGATTTTGTATATCGGGCGAGAATCCAAGATTATCGGCGAAAAACCGGGATTTTCATGTGATAATCCAAGATTATCGACCGATAATCCAAGATTATCGGCCGAAAATCCAAGATTATCGATCGACAATCTTGGATTATCGGTCGATAATCTTGGATTTTTTGATTGATAAGGGTAGGCGGTGCCACTATCTGACGTTACACTCGGTCGGTGAACTTAGCACATTTTTGGAGGAAAGCCCGAAATCATCGTTCGTGATTTCATGCGAAAGATGTGGTAGCCTTTGATATTGGCCGGGAGTAAATATTAAATTTGTTGGTTCTTATGACCAAACTAGACCGGTTTCTGCTGTCCTGCTCATTATAACAATAATAATGGCGCAGCTTCTTCTGTAGTAAGCCGCCGTTCGCGGCGTGAGTTAAATATTTGTAATTGCTTCTAATAGGCAATCGAGTAAAGTTTCGTCTAAATCTTGTTCATTTTCCCCAGAACTCGTAAACCTTGATTTAACAAGGAAATCTTTCAGATTTTTGGGCCTTTTGTAGGCAATAATTGGTTTTTGAGGGAATAGTTTGGATAATCGCGGGTTTTGGCTGATAAGGTGCCAATTTTTCGTTAAGGCACGTTTAATGTTTGCAGTTTTAACATGCGGAGTGTAAACAAGTTTAAAAATTAGTGGAGGCGTTCTTACTTTTGGTTTCTCAGTTAGGAGGGTTTTTCGGTCAGCATAAGCCACTCCGCTGGTGGCGCTGTTAATTTCCTCATTTGAGTAATTTCTCAAAAGTAATTTTTGTGTGAAGGAGTTGCATTTCTCCTGGAAGTCATTTTCATTGTTGCACAGGCGGGCGTATCTGAGTACTTCGCCTTTGATAAAGCCTTTGAAGGTAGCTAAGGGGTGTGCGGAATTACGATCTAGATATTGGTAGGTTTCAGTTGGCTTGGTAAAGACTTTAGTGTCAAGGAGGCCACTTACGTGGAAACGTTCACCTTTGAAGATTTGAATATCTAGATATGTTACTTCCGTGTTAGAAGCTTCAACTGTGAACTTGAAATGTTCGTGAGCTTCGTTCAGACAGGCCACTAATTTAGAAAGTTCCTCAGGTGTGCCATTGTACAGTAAAAGGATGTCGTCCCTATAGCGAAGCCATTTAATTATGTTGGAATCTGTCGGTATTATGCGATTTTCTAAGTGATGCATGACAATATCGCAGATTTCAGGTGAAAACAGCTGCCCATTGCGCATCCAATCTTTTGTAGGAAAAATTGGTCATCAAATTCAAAACAGTTTCGAGTAAGAATTAGTTTGACCAAGTTACGCATTGAGTGGGGTGATATTTTTTTGATATCGTAGAAGCCTTGCGGGGCTTCCGCATATGCTTTTTGAACAACATCCAAGGCTTCCTCTTGTGGAGTGTTTGTGTACATAGACACCGCATCAAGGGTAGCGAGTAAGACATTTTGTGGTAAGGGAACCGAGGAGTCACTGAAGAACCGCCAACCAAAGGCAGCGTGACGGCACCATCCGTACAAACGCTAAAACCTGACACACGATGTCAAAACAAACGGCTCTTTTTAGGGCCATCAGCCCACTCAAAAAGAGTAGGCTCCTCTCCTTCTCAAACATGCTCTCTGTCTGTGTCACTTTTCTCTAAGTTACTTCACCGATTGGTCTCTAAACCGATGTACCCGCCTGAAATAAAAAGGCAACCTTAGTGTTATGAAACATCTGTCAAACCCCATGCCTAATAAGGAAACATAAGACTGTACGTAGTCATAAATCGCCCATAACCTCTATTAACGGCGAAAGGACCCCCCAAATACATCAAGACTAACTTCTTAGATGAAAAAAAGATTAGTAACCCAGACCTATAAATATGAAGGTCTTAATCATTATGGTTCATATCATTTTAATGCCATTAAAAAAGAGAACAGTCACTCCTCGCGCTATGCCAATTACGCATGCAAAAGCTTAATGGAGATGACGCTTAACCCTGACTTAAAAAAATGGAAAGTAAACGGGTATTTTGAGAACGACACTCTACACCCCCTACAAAAAATGTTAAGGGAATTAAACACAGTAGTCTCGTATAAAACTATAATACCTCGTTAAATGGGTTCTCACCTAAACCTAATTAGCTGAGAGGACATGCAAGATACTAGCGCTATATTCCCTCTCACGCAGCGGGTAACATGGCTTCCCCGCCGGCAATTATCACAGTCCACGGCATATACGCTATATTATAATAAAATATGAACCTGCCTCAAAACGAACGGCAATTTAATCGCTCCCACATAATATGTACTTCCCCATGATCTCGTCACGGCTAAAAACTAAGCAGCAGTGATCGAGTGAAAGTTGTGCTAATTATTAAAGCAAAAACTCAATGGGCCTCACAAGAAGTTATTTCGTTTGATATTTCTATTGTCCTATCATGAGACAAAATGATTATTTACCCTAACCGTCCTCATAACGGTTTACTACTGATGAAGTTGGGCCATCATTTGAGCCGAAGCAACAGAAACCGGTCTAGTCTGGTCATAACGACCAAACAAAAAATAATCAATCCCGGCAATAAATTCGCTTTGAAAAAATGCCTCTTTAAGCCTTTCGATGAAATCACGTTTGATGATTTCGGGCCTTTCCTTCAAATGTGCACTGAAGGTTCGTCGACTACCCATGTGACGTCAGATAGCGCACCGCCTACCCTTTACTTGACTTGAATTTGCTTCTCTTTTCTTCGCAAAATGAGACGTAGGTTAGATACGCTGAGAATTCTTTCGAGGAATCTCTGACGTTAACATAAGGACTAAATTTTCAAGTCCTTTCCTACCTTAAGGAGGAAACTTAAAGTATAAAATTCACGTAATGAACCTTTCAAACTAGCACACTTTGGTATAAGTTTGACAGCAAACCCAACTGAGGCCTTCGCACCTTTCAAGTTGACCAATCAGGAGCCAGAATCCGAGGTATTCTCTTTCACGTCCAAATTACACTATTCAAGGACTTCGTTTTGGTACTTCGATATCAGTTTGGGATGGAGAATCTCAAAGTAGAACTTCCATCCTCTCCAGACTGCATCCAGGTTGTGGCTTCTGTTCTATTCAGCCAGTCTAGAGCAGGACCACTCAGCGTTTGCCCTTTGGAGGGCGTACTTGTCCATTTGGGACGTTAAACTCCTTAAGGGAGCAGAACTCCTCCGGGAGTAATCGTTTGGTTTTCGCCCCTTGGCTCTTCGCCAGAGAGTCGTGGGGACTTTTAGAAAAAAGTCTTCAAAGACAAAACTGATAAGAAACCATCCCCCCAAAGGCTGAAAAAGTCCAAGGGAAGAACCAAAGGTTAAAAATACCACTGGAAAGCTTCAATTATTGGTTTCAATCCCGATGTTCCCGCCTAAAATAAAGGCAACCTTATGGTGTGTAAACATCTGTCAAACCTCTTACCTAAAAGGAAATATAAGACTATACGTAGTCATAAATCGCCCACAACCTTTTCAACGGCGAAAGGACCCCCCAAATACATCAAGAAATAACTTCTTAGATGGAACAAAGATTTATAACCCGGGCTATCAATATGAAGGCCCAAATTAGTAAGGTTCATATTAATGTAATGCCTTAGAAGAGAACAGTCGCTCCTAGCGCTATGCCAATTACGCATGCAAAAGCTTCTTGAGAACGACACTTAACCCTCACTTAAACTACGAAAGTAAACGGGTATTTTGAGAACGACACTCTGAACCCCCTACAAATAATGTTAAGGGAATTAAGCAGAGTAGTCTGGAAAGAAATATTATACCTCGTTAAAAAGGGTTCTCACCTAAACCTACTTAGTTGAAAAGGGATTGCAAGGTGCTACCGCTAAGATCCCTTTAACGCAACAGGTAACAAGGCGACCCTGCCGGGAATTGTCACAGTCCACGGCTCTCATGTTGATTTATATTAAAATATGAACTTGCCTCAAAAACGAACGGCAATTTGTTCACTCCCACATGATATGTGTTTCCCCATGATCTCGTCACGGCTAAAACTAAGCAGCAGTGATCGAGTGAAAGTTGTGCTTATTACTAAAGCAAAAACTCAATGGGCTTAATTCACAAGAAGTTATTTCGTTTGATATTTCTATTGTCCTATCATGAGACAAAATGATTATTTACCCTAACCGTCCTCATAACGGTTTACTACTGATGAAGTTGGGCCATTATTTGAGCCGAAGCAACAGAAACCGGTCTAGTCTGGTCATAACGACCAAACAAAAAATAATCAATCCCGGCAATAAATTCGCTTTGAAAAAATGCCTCTTCAAGCCTTTCGATGAAATCACGTTTGATGATTTCGGGCCTTTCCTTCAAATGTGCACTGAAGGTTCGTCGACTACCCATGTGACGTCAGATAGCGCACCGCCTACCCTTACTTGACTTGCCATAGGCGGAAGTGTTTATTTGACATGCGCACAGTTCTATTCGGTTATCTGCGTGAACAATAAAGTAACAGAAAATTCCATTGTAACGAAATGTCATCGTGTGTGCATTTTCAAAGCAAGTTCTGTACGCGCACAATAAATTTCTCCGTGTGCAGTCCGGCGTAATTGACGCGTACTTCCGCGTGCTTGCATTGGAAAAAGAACGCAGTAGTTGATTTTGTGTTGTAAGTGAGTAAGAATGTAAACGCGTGCATATAGATGCGCGCCTGTGAAGATACCATAGAAACTGACCAATCAATAAGCCAATGGACTTCAAACCAGTGGTTGTGCGTTCAAATATTCTAAAGTAGAAAGCCGGCGAAGAAGCCTAAAAACTGTTTCATGTAAGTGATTTTTTGAAGAACGGTGTTTGCAAAAACTGCAAATGTTTTGAAATCACACGTATTTATACAACCTGAAGATATCAATTAACTGTTAACTTTAAAACCCAGCCGAGACAGCGGCAACGCTTCCCGTTCGCCCAGGTGTGGTCCAGGGGCGATGCACCCGAAAGATCTGAAGAGTTAGATGTATCAAATACCTACAATTCGGTGAAATATCGCCAACCTTGCTAGTGTGGTAGTGCCAATTTTATGATTTTATAAAGGTTCAGAACAAAACGTGAAGTAGAGTGGCACCATCCAGAGGCAAGGGATCCCCAGGAAAAACCTCTTTAAAGCTTGTGGAATATAATGAAGTGCCGGGATGCAAGATTAAGGAGGAAAAATAGCGAACTCCAAATAACAGATCATGAAGAAATTTTAAGAGCATTGAACTCTGCAATGGAGAGAAATTTTAGAAAATCATTCAAATCTGCAATGAACAGCATCTGTTTAACATCTTAAGATGTCAGGCTCTATAGAACAGTAAAGTAATTTGTGCACAATGAAATTTTACCAACGTAAGCCTACTTTGTTTTTTACTTTCAACCTTTCTCCTTCAAGACCTAGAAAATAGTGTCATTTATTCCATTAAAAAGGGTAATGGAAAGGTAAAAATTGAAAACGAAAAATTGAAAATGAAGTTAATTTTCAGTTCTACCACTCCTACCATACGTTGCTGAGATTGAATCCTGCATTCTGATTGATTGAACACTCACCTGATGTTTCACAACACACAGTAAGTAAACATAAAAACGGTGATAAAGATGAAGTTTTTTCACACATTTTCGGTGGTAGAATATAGGAATAACATTTGTCTGACCACTAATGCCTCATAAACCCTCTCGTTTGTTTGTTTTGCTGGTTGTTTGTTTTCATTTGATCGTCCCTTGCGGAAACTCGGCAACGCCCCAATGAAGGGGTATTAAAGCCAAGCTGACAATGCCAGTCTTGTGAGACAAACTCACAGTTTAACATCTATGATGAAGGGATAGCAGATTAACTACAACCCAGAAAACTAGACGACAATTTTGATGTCGGAGCTGGGACTTGAACTCAAGACCTTTTGACTGGAAGACGCAGTTCATTACCACTGTACCACTTACTCCTCGTCTCAAAATTAGCAACATAACGGACTCAGCCTGGCCTCCGTTATTTTGTTATTTTGCCATTTTGAAGTCTCGCCGTTTTATTCACCGTTATAGTCAGTAATAGTCGGCCAAGTGCGATTATTCCTTAAATATCGGTACCATCATATCCGAAACTTGAAGGGCCTTTGACTCGGCAGATTTCGGTGGGCAACTACCTCTTCGTAGTGCTATCCCATCAAATTAAAGCAACTTATTACTGACATAGAACACCGTTGAGTCAAATGAATATTTTAAACACAGACAAGAATACGGTAAGCATTCAGTGAGCTAAGGGTCGAAATCTACAGAGGACATCTTACTTCAGAGATTTTTCTGTGTGTAGTAATGTTAAAACACGCAGAAAAGTCGACTGCTACACCAACATCATCATCATTGGAACTATTTTTTTCATCTAGATTTTAAGTCTATTTGAAATATCCCGCAGGTGCACTTCCGTTTTAATATTAAGGTATACTGAGCCTATATACTGATATACTGGCATGAAGCAGTTTGCCCACCAAAATGAATAGGTTTCAAGAGATGAATTTATCGTTCTAATACAGTTTTAATAAAAATGATTGTTCCGTTAAAAATGTGAAATTTAAAGCTATTTCATAAAAGTACGATTAGATGATTATAATACCGTGGAAAGGTGTAGCTACACATATCCATACAACCTAAGGCTTGCTAGCGGACGGCACTTTACAAAAAGTAAGGGGTGAAATAGTAATTTGGGGGACTTGTGGGATTAATTGATGATAAGTATCTTAATTACTCGAGACTCACCCCACAAGAGTCGCCACACTTCGTCTCGGCGCCGAAGTCGAGCGGGATACCGGCCAGTTGGTCGGAAAGGCTGTGTCTGCTTGTTGGGTACCTTTCCGTTTAGTTTCTTTCTCACAATAAATTCTACTACACTAAAATACACTACTACGCCGTTGTGCCTATCTGGCGCATGCACGTGCAACTATAAATAAAACATACTACGCAACATATACTGTACAAGCTATAACTAGCAAAGCTTAAATCTTAATATGACTACGCCGCTTGGCCTATCAGGGGTTGCAGCTTTGTATTGCTCCATCTGAGTGCACTTAACGATATGAAGGTAAGGCTGCAACACTGAAATAGGCCGCGCCTCCTGTATAATGAGTGTACGGAGTCGTATAAAGATCGCTGAGCGAGTAGGGAATTGAAGCTTTGTATTGCTCCATCTGAGTGCACTTAACGATATGAAGGTAAGGCTGCAACACTGAAATAGGCCGCGCCTCCTGTATAATGAGTGTACGGAGTCGTATAAAGATCGCTGAGCGAGAAGGGAATTGAAGCTTTGTATTGCTCCATCTGAGTGCACTTAACGATATGAAGGTAAGGCTGCAACACTGAAATAGGCCGCGCCTCCTGTATAATGCGTGTACGGAGTCGTATAAAGATCGCTGAGCGAGTAGGGAATTAAAAAGGTGAAAAGTTTGGTGAAATCTGAAAATATACATGTTCTGGAATGTCTCAGGTCGTATTATCGCTTGGGTTTTTAATTTCTTTTTCTAATAAAATAAATATAAACCGGGTCTTGACTTTGTTCGCCCAGAGACAAAGTAGAGTGAACATGCTATGTGCTTCCTAAAGGGCCAAACCTCTCACCCCAAACTACAATTTTGGCACCCGGATACCGAAATTCTCAATTGGCTCAGCTCTTTGATTGACAGATAATTTATACAATGCAGAGTACCAAAGCTTATGTTACACAGCATGAACGGTACTGAGAGTGTTTTGATTATATAAATTGAGTTTTTCTATACTCACCTTGAAGCAATAAACTGAGATTGTATCTGGATGAGGATGAATTTCAGACAATTGTGGGAGGGGCTTAAGTAAGAAGATTAGGAGAATTGGTACTGTTTGGGGTGAGAGAACTGGGCCTTTAATCATAGTATAGGTCAACACTTTATTGACTTTAAAGGGGTGTTAGGGGTTAAAACTCTGGCTCCACCCCGGTTCAGATAAACTTCCATTGACTTTGCACGTGAATTTAAATTGTCGTATAATGACTTGAATTTTTATTTTTTTTTCTAATATAATAAAAATGAATCAGGTATTTTGTCAGCCCAGAGACAAAGTAGAGTTAGCATGCCATGCGCATTATTAAGCTCATATTAAAGGTCAACACTTTAAAGGGATGTAAGGGGTTGAAACCTTGGTTCCACTCTGGTTCAGGTAAACTTCCGTTGACTTTGCACCTGAATTTAAGATGACGTATTGTCGCTTGAATTTTTATTTTTTTTTTCTTATGAAATAAAAATGATTCAGGTCTTTTGTCAGCCCAGAGACAAAGTAGAGTGAACATGCTATGTTCTATATTTAGCTCATTATATAGGTCAACACTTTAAAGGGATGTTAGGGGTTAAAACCCTGGCTCCACCCTGGTTCGGGTAGCCTTCATTGACTTTGCACATTTGAAAGTATTTTCGCTTGAATTTTAATTTTTTTTTAAATTAAATAAAATATGAATCAGGTCTTTTATCAGCCCAGAAACAAAAAAGAGTAAGCCAGTTATATGCTGTATTAAGCTCATAATATAGGTCAACACTTTAATTAAAGGAATGTCAGGGGTTATATCTGTGCAGGCTCCACCCTGGTTCAGGTGAGCTGCCATTTACTTTGCCCTGGATTTAAAAGATGTCTTATTATCGTTTTACTTTATTTTAGTATTGCGCTATATACTGAACACGATGTACTCCAGTAATTGTCTTCTCTCCATCAGCGTACGGCGAGCACCTGTTACTGAAACTTATAGTTAGAAGCAGGACAAATAATGTGAAAAAAGACAAACAATTGATTTTATTCCAGTTATTGTGCTGTTTTAATTGCACTGTAAAAACGAAACCGTACGAATGCATGTCGACAATAATAGTTCCTGACACCACTGTAGAAACAGCCAGAAATAGCATTCTACTGCACGGTAATATATCGTTTTTTAAATTGTCTTAAAACGTATTAACTTTCATTGAAGGACTCAATCATAAATGTAGCTAATTAATAGCACTGCATAGTGTATACTCTAACAGTCTGACTTTTGGATATTTCTTCTTTAAACACAAGACATCATATAACTTACACATGGCATCCGGTGAAACATGCATAAGGAAACTGTAGTGGGCATGGTTACTAATGTTACCATATCATTATGGCAGATTTTGCACTTGACAAATAAATTACATGTAATCACATATAAAACATTTGCATAATATTTATATTGAATTGTATTTGAACGAAACTGGTTTTACGCATATACGGTCAGGCGCGGTAAGACTATCTAAGCGGAGCGCCACCATCAGTTGGCGCGGAGCGTGCAAAAACTTTTGGGCTTAACCAGCCCTCCAGATGGCCGAGATCGGCAATTCCCGCGTATTTTAAGCTGCATGTACCCAGCCTTAAAATACGAATCTCATGTCTGCTATTTCTCAAATAATGAGAAAAAAAATTAGTCTATGAAAAATGGTACCACACAAGGCCGTACATACCATTTTTGTTAGGGACCCAAAAACTGGGCATAACTGATCTGTGGAATGGGAGAAGGGACTCAAGGGAACCGGTGTCGCCCTTTCCCTTATGGAAAAATTGTAATTTCTGGAGGACGAAGATCGCAAATGGTGTATTTGAATGAGTTTAAATTTCAAAAGGAAAATCAAACTTAGTTGTGTCCCCCTCTGAAAAATTTTCTTTGCCTAAGACTTTCGGCCTAAATGAACTTGAAAAATGGTGGTATGTTTGGCAAAATTTTGAACTGACTATATGCCTACGTTTTTGAGAGCATGATAGCTTTTTCAAAATTCATTTTTAGTATTTGTGGAGAACTTACAAGTGACATACTAACAGGGGTGAGCAACCTTTTTGACTGAACGGGCAAGATTTGAGGAATGAAAATTGATCGGGTCGCACTTGATCAATGACATGCTGTTGATTTCAAACCTTTAATTTTGAGGACTTTGAAGCAATAAAAGTCTTTAGTCACAAAAAATAAAAGTAATGTTGGTCTTGGATCAAGACGTTGTCATTTCAAGATCAACAAGGAGTGCTTACTTAAATTGTACTGTTTGATGTTAGTACCTCAGTAATAAAACCGCAGTTCAGGTGCTTAAAATAGACCACCAAACCACTGATGCGGTCGAAGGGGGCAATAAGTTTTGCACATTTTTTGAGAATTTAATAAAACAAATCCCTGAACTCGGTAGAGAATATTCGGGCAATGATTTCACTTATATTTCATCTCTGTCGGGAAAGCACCTATTCTGTGAGCAATTTTTTGTCGTTTCCTACCCGAATTTTCGACCCCAGAAATTTAGGGGAACTTCCCCTGCCCCGCCTCGTACGCATATGTTCCCAATTGTGACTAGGCTCTACTGCTAAGTTCAAGTAAATTCACTGGAAAATTCGGGATTTCACAACCAAATTTGTGTTTAAGTTAATAGTAGAAACCCACCAAAAACACAAATCATGTGGATTCATTTCACGTCAACCCTGGTACCATGATAATGATTTCTATCTCCACCACATGTTTTGCAAAATAAGGGGTATATCATCACCCCATGATAATATTGTCAGACGTAAAGCTTGTCACTATGCCTATCGCAAAAGGAGGGAATCAGACCGCCCGTTCCATGGTTACACTGGCAGACGAACTGTACGTACGTGATCGAGCTATACTAACCGCGTTTAGTCCTATATCGACGTCAAATCAAAATCGAAGTTGTGCAGTTACGTTGCGTCAAAGAAGGTCACACCAAACATGGTGGTTTCTCCATCCACCAATGTGCAAAATTGGTTTGTGAGTAGCTGATCATAAGCATGGATTTTACCATTCTGAGGCGGTTACTCCATGTCACAAGTGGAGTGATGATACGTATAATGGGGAACGTCGCTAGTGAAATCGGAAAGCAAATCTATAGCTCGTTTGTTATAATGTAAAATAAACTGATATTTTTCTTTTCCTTGAGAAATCTCGCGGGCCGCAAAAAATCACTCGCGGGCCGTGTGCGAATAATTTTGTCGCCGGGACATTCGTTTCTTTTTCTACATGAACCATATGCGCAATAAACGACACTGTATATTAGCTTATATACCTAATTTAGTAAACGTGGACATTTTGAAGTTATTACCGACTGATTTCATACGTACGCACAAAATGTGTTTTGCACACATTCATGTTTTCGTAATTGTTGCAAATTTTATTTATTTACTGAATTCGAAGGAAATAAAGTTCATTTCTGATCAAACATTTTATTTTTTCCCAATTCTTACACATTTTTTTTCAGGATCGAGCAAAAAAAATCTGGGGGGGCGGAAGAAAATGGGGGCCTATCCCCCAGGCCCCCCCCCCCATGGCTACGCCACTGAGGTGTAGGAAAAGAAATGCAATGCTTTATACAGTTTGTTTCCCATAGTAATCTCATTATACTTAGATCAATTTCGATTATAGAGATGATGCATTGTCAAAATAATAACAATGACAAGCGCCCACCCCTACATTGATTTGGTAATTTGCCAGCCGTCACCTAAACAATCTAACATCATTTCATGCCCATTTAAACTAGGCAAACTTTCCGTGTTCCGAAAATTAAAAGATAAACCAAGAAGTTGTAAGTTGAGGCGTAAAACCCTAACTAACTAACCGACAATTTAAATGGCGCAATGGCAACTCCACCGAAATTTAGAAGTGTACTGCAGCGACTGGATTTCTAAAGTTTTAGTCATATTGTGACACTAGTTTCATGTGCAGATGTGACTCTTCACAGCTTTGTGTATGCAAAATGTAAAAGATGTTTACTGCTCGCAGCATCCTGTTGAAAGAATGGGTTTATTGTCCTTCGTGTCCGCTCATACCATTCCAGCTCACAACTTAACAATGCCCGTGTAGTACGTGCATGCAGAAGTACTGTTTGACTGAATGCCACGTGCATTGTTTCGTTATCTTAAAGGACCTGTTCTCTCACCCCAAACAGTACCAATTCTCCTAACCTTCTTACTGAAGCCCCTCCCGCAATTGTCTGAAATTTATCCTCATCCAGACACAATCTCAGTTTATTGCTTCAGGGTGAGAATAGAAAAACTCAATTTATATAATCAAAACACTCTCAGTACCGTTCATGCTGTGTAATATAAGCTTTGGCACTCTGCATTGTTTGAATTAGCTGTCAATCAAAGAGCTGAGCCAATTGGGAATTTCGGTATCCGGGTGCCAAAATTGTAGTTTGGGGTGAGAGGTTTGGCCCTTTAATTATCAGCGCAGTATTTTTCTGTCCCGGCTAGAGTATCAGCAGGTAAGCCAACTCGAGTGTGACTCGCAAAAACCGAGTTTTTGTTCCTTACACCGCTACATTCCAGCTCACTGACGGTAAATATTATTTTTCTAAGATCGTATCCATTGAAATGTTTGTAAATCGTAACAGATCTGAATGACAAGCTTAGAATTCCGGTCAGTTTCTTCCAACTCTCTGCACGTCGCAAAATATTCCTTTGCCAACCGTTAAAAACTAACTCACTTGTCACGAATTGTTACCAGTTATGGTGCTCATTTAATCATTATGAAATGACTAAAATAAAAAATAGAAATTTCATGGCAGTTGATCTCAGATTAAACAGAACGGTTATAAAATCTTCAGTGATCATGAGTAATTTTATACCATTTTGGCCAGTGTTTTGTTGTTAGTTTTAATGTGAGCCTAAATCCCCTTTGCTGTTGGGCTTCTTCATTGTACCATGACGGTCTTTAAATCTTTTGACTGAGTCAGAAGCGGCTCTGTAGTAGGTTCTATTAGGGCCTATATCAGGTCGTTCTGGGGTTCACAAATTTTTTCCCCTTTGGGTACAATTTCTCACGTTCATGGTACCACCCAGTACGTTACCCCTTCACCAAGCAGGCGCTGCGGAATGGAAACAATATGGGGGGGGGGGGTGAGTGCCAGCAGGACTATCTAAACCGAGCGCCGGAACGTACAAGAAAATTTTTGGATTTTCAAACCCTGCCGGAAACGGCACTTTGTAACTGTTCAAAGCTGAATGTGTATTGGACCGGTACAGAATATGTTCAGCACCCAATTCAAAATTCGAGGTCCCCACTTCTTGGAGTAGGCCTAATTGCCAAATATGAGGGGGGGGGGGCTAAACATACCTTTAGCCCCTCACTTTTTTTACTGAAGGGACTGAGCCCCAAACCCCCGGTAAGTAGAACAAAACTTTTCTTTGGGGAAGGGGCTAAGGGGCAGGGGAAAAGTGTTGACGTGGTCGGGCAAGCAGTAATGACACTCTCAGAGCCGTAGGCGAGGTTTTTTCGTAACATAGCGAGGGGAATTCTATTCGAACGGACCAATCAGCTTCTTGGGAATAGGCCACACCCCTAGGTCTAATTCCAAAGTAGCTCCTTTCAGACCCGTTTTAGGTCATTATGAAATCGGATTATGAAAGACCAGGTCAAATACCACTTGTGACAAAATACGTAGACAAGGGACTTGTCCACGTAACCCTGTTCCCTATTTCTAACCCTAACCATGATTTTGAAACAATCCGTTGGCGCGTAGCGTACAGAGGAAAATTTTGGCCAAAAATGCCTCACAGGTTGCAGGAAAAGGCATTTAAAGTGATAGCTATTCTTTTATTTTTTGGAACATAAAGAACTCGATTGAATCAATGAAGAATGATGGATGTATGAAAGACACTCAAAAAAAAAAAAAAAATCACAAAGAGAAAAAAGTAACCAAATTTAGGAAAACATGACGAAATTGATTTAGTCAGGTATGAACATATTCCAATCACTGAAAAGGATCTGAATGTAGGCCTAGTTCATTTTAGTGGCAACTTTATAGATTATTATTTCTTTTCAGTCCATTTCGCCAGGTTTTCTTTATTTTATCTTGTTCCGTAATGTACGTGTCACGTAGTTAGACATTACTCTGGTATTTCGGGGACATCCCTTTGTTCCGACATCTCTTTGTTCTATTCTGAACTTATGAAAATTGTTTGATCACTCATTCATCACTGCATCACACAGCAAACCATAATCTGTTCAAAGAATAGTTCAGGACCAAATTTATGTTTGATATGTTAAAAGTAACATATTCTAAGCATTCACTTCCCATGTTTGGATCACGAGATATGAAGTTGACACATTTTCTAGAAAAAGTGAACTTGAAGCAAGCAGGTGTAATATCATGGATTCACATTGATGGTCAAGGTTTTGCTTTTTTCAATTTTTATCCCATTGTTTTGACCTTGGCTTGATTAGGGATGCTATATTGTCCATCAGGCATAAAAGGCTTACATAATTGCATTATTGCTCAGGATGCATTTATGGTATCATTATATATATATATATATATATATATATATATATATATATATATATATATATATATATATATATATATATATATATATATATATATATATATATATATATATATATATATATATATATATATATATATATATATATATATATATATATATATATATATTGTATTATTATATTATATACCAGATTTTTTATGAAATTGGCGGTTAATTTTAAAGAAAAACAAAACATTGGTTGACAATGTTATCCATTATAGATGTGTAGCTAAAACAAACTCTAGCTCCACACCTCCCAGCCTTCCCTAAAAGGCAAACACTTCTTACTTTTATAGACTGTGGCTGGTTGCAAATGAAAGCAGCGGTGATGCCAAAGTAAAGGGTCCCTTGTTGTGACTCAAAATTACATGAACGGCACTGGAAAGTTGTATCAGCCATGCTAAGTGAAAAAAGGAAGATTTTAGTATCAACTGATTGCAAATTGAGTGTTTTTATGTCAATAGCACATTCATGATTGCAAGGGTTGAAGGGTTGAAGGATCTCATAGGAATGCAGAAAATAAACTTTTTGCAGCGAAAGTATGGACTCTGAAGCATATGAAAAAAATTGGTCCGTGACTAAACATCTCTAAAGCTTGTGTGAATACCTGCTCAACATCTCCCAGTCATCTCACATGCAAACAAATATCTTTCTGTTTAAAAGGAAAGCAGGGATGATATCAGTGTAGAAAGAACATTTACTGTGAATCAAAATCACGTAAGCAGCACTGGAAAGTTATATCAGCCATACTTAATGAAGAAATAACTTTACAGCCCATAACACCCACTGAAGGTACATTGAAGATTTCGTTTTCAACAGCACATACCTTGACTGTAAGAGTGCAAAAACCTCATAAGAGTGCTTCAATATAAGTGTGGAATCTCAAACAACTTGAGCATTATTTCCCTACTGAAAATTGTAAGCCTGTGCAAATTCTTGCTCAACCCCTTCCAGCCTTTAAATATAAAAAGAAAAACCTAAGTACGGTCACTAACTTACTTGTTGTATTTTAAAGCAGTAGTGACATCAAAGTAAGGAGGACCTTTACAGTTATTCAAAATTGCATAAGAAGCACTGGAATGTCATATCATGCAGCCATAGGTATCAGCCAAAAGAACACAATTTATGGCCAATAGCACAGGGGGCGTCAATTTGGGGTGGGGGTAAGGGGGACAGGGGACGTGAACCCCACACTTTTTTGAGTGGAGGGGACACTAACGTTAAAGTCCCACCCGCTTTCTGTGACCTGAAACTTAAAAGTTAGGTTCTACCAAAAATACTATACATGTAGATAATGGAAGATGTGCTCTACCGCTTACGATCGATTTCTGTATCAATAATTACACGTTTATACTTTGCAAATCCCCCAAATTTTTTGCTCGCTCCGCGCGCTTGTAGTCTCATTGGTGCTCTTTTTCACTTGCATATCAAACATACATTATTTATCTCTATCTATGATTATGTCGATTTTTCGAGTGCATAGAGCAGCTGGTGTGGTTATAAAGGAGCACAACATTTAGGAATTTGAAGAAGAGGAATCATCACCTACTATATTTTAATGAAATTGGAAATCTTTAGTGAATGGCCAGCCTGGCAGGCTTAACACATTTTAAGGAAAATGTCTCGGTGCACAGTCTGCATGCAACTTTTTTCAGAAAAAAAAATTAGTTCAAATGCAAAATTTCGACACGAGCACATCACACATTCGTTAAGCGATTCGACCTTTTCGTATTTATACCATTATTCGAGGATTAAATCGCACTGAATTTTGCTACATTAGACAATGCAATCTGGAATAAGAGGTACACCTCCATCCTCTGTCTGCAAATATTGTATGATGAAGTGTCGTTCTAAACTTCGAAAGGACATATTGTAATGTTTTTTGTATCAACAATCTTACACCGGTAGGCCTATGCAACGGTGTCTCAGTAACACCAGTGGGTACCACCCCCTCCCCCCTCGATCTGTGATTTTCCTGCAGTAGATTGAAGTGTGCTTCGATCAATTTATGGATTTTACCTCCTTTCGTCAAAAAAGGTTCCTTACTATTAGAACTTTAGTACAAATACTTGGCAACCCTTTTTTCGTTTTGATTCTATTTAGGACACTTATAGAGTGTACCCCGTATTTACAGCTCAACAAGTTGACCTATTGTCATGGCAATGCGTCTGTTAGTCAGTCTGTCAACATTGGAAAAAAGGCTGCTGTAAGCAGGTCCTTTGACCGATCGTTTTTAAACTTAGTGAGGTGAAAGTACATGCCAAGGGCTTGAAAATTATGGCAAATTCAAGTAGGTCAAATGTCATTGGGGGTCATGGAAAGGTCAGACAGTGAAAGCACTCAAAATCCTACAAGTTATAGGTGTTATGACCTAATCTTGTTAAAATTGGTCAGTGTTCATTTGATTATTGGTCATCAAAGTTGTACCTATCAAGTAGGTCAAAGGTTATTTGGAGGTTATGCAGAGGTTAAACAGTGAAATGATGCAAAGGCCTCTGAGTACAAGGTTATCTGCTAAGTTTATCAAATACAGTATGGTAAGAGTATATAGTTGGTCATGGATCATCAAAGTTACACTTTTGGAAGTAGGTCAAAGGTCATTTAGGGTCAGAGAAGTCAAACAGTTAAATCACTCTAATCCTTCAACTCCTAGGGTTTACATTCAAATCTAAATTAACTTGCCCAATTTTCAGTATATGATGGGTCATTAAAGATGTACAATACTTTTAAAGTAGGTCTAAGGTCATTCATGGGGTCATGCAGAGGTCAAAGAGTGAAATGCTTTGAGACAGCGCTTTGAGACTCTTTGTGTAAGGCGCTTTATAAGAACCGTATTATTATTATTATCATCATCATCATCACCATCACCATCACCATCACCATCACCACCACCATCACCACCACCATCACCATCACCATCACCATCACCATCACCATCACCATCACCATCACCATCACCATCACCATCATCATCATCATCATCATCATCATCATCATCATCATCATCATCATCATCATTTTTCTCCTTTATTACATTTCATCTCTCTAGCGGTAAGTAATCACATTTATACAACTTGATGATGAGCTACATTAGGTACACAATAGATGAAAAACAATCAGGATTGTACAACGCCAGAGAGTCGACAAATTTATATAACAGATAATATGTACACATAAACAAAAGCTTCTCTATGATACACTGTAAACACATGATCTTTGAATCAGGCTTTCTTTCTTGGCGGAAAGTACTTTCACATATGAAAGCATAAGCGAAATACATTTAAATGATTGAAACTAATGAAAGACACTGCCTTGTTAACTGTACGAAATATAACAATTATACACTGCAGACTCTAGGTCTTAAAATCATGCCTTACTTATTGATGAACATCTTCACCACTGTTCCATTATAAAACATGTATAGTAAATCTTCAATTGATTGTAAGGTGCTGTTGGTAAACAATAGCAAAAGGACAATACGAAAAAAGCTCGGCCGAAGAGGCAGCTTTATTACAATGTCAAAAAAATGTGGATCAGTGTGAACTAAAAAGGCTGGGACATGAAGCAAAAGCTCGCTCAAGATCACTAAAATTTACATTCGTTTTAACCTTATTCCTTTTCCGTTGCTCAACTTTTAAAGCGAATTTAAATTTATGAAAGAAACCATTGATTTTCCATTGTTTTTCTTTTCTTAATTTTCAATTCAAAAATAAATTTTTTCATATGCATGGTTAAGAAATTGAAAGGATGACACGGTCGAGTACAACAAAAATAGTAATCTCGCTTTGAAAAGACAAATTGTTTTCTCAAAAACAGGTTTTCAACATCCAAAATACATGAAGACGTGAAGCTACAATCCCAAAATAGATGGTCAATTGTTTCAACTTCCGACTCACAAAATGTACAGAGAGAGTTATCAGTTTTATTCATTAGCAAGAGAAGTCTATTAGTGGGAAGCACTCTATGGAGGAATCTAAACTGAAAGTATTGAACAGAGGAGTCTGAATTTGATTTCCAAGGAGTACAGAAAAAACGTGACCAATCCTCGTTTGTAATATTATTAATTGTGGCTTGCCATTTAAGACAGGCAGTAGGTTTCTCAACAATTTTCTTTATCAAAATTCTATAAATAAATTGTGAACTGCTATGACTGCTCAACATCTTATCGAATAATTCCTCGTTAGTATTTCTATCATTAGAAAGATGAATGGACTCACGCCAATTGTGCGGGATACTATGTACAAGGCCCAGATACATGGTGAAAGGTAACGTGTCAATATTAAACTGATTAATAAAAGTTTCAAAACTTAATGGTCTACCGTGCTCGTCGAATAAGTCCCTAACATACTGAACATTTTTCTCAAACAGCATCGGATAGAATACAATTTTATCATTTACGCGAATATTGGAATTATTCCAAATATGTTGATTACCAAAATCAGTACTAGGATTATAATAGGAGGCACGACACCAAGCTTCCATGACCTGTCTAACAAAGTTATTATCGATAGGTTTAACATCACTTGGACTACAATTGCAATTAAAAAAGTATTTTTTACCATAAACATTCAAGTTATAATCAAAAAAATATTTCCATGGTCCATTCGAATTATCAACATATCGACGAATCCAAGTGGATTTAAGACCATCAATAAAAGTGCTAATGTGGGTAACTTTCAAGCCACCTTCACTAACTGGATTAATTATAGTAGAGCGTTTTATCTTATCAGGATTCCCTGCCCAGATGAAATTGAAAATAGCATTTTCCATCTCTTTAATAAACGACTTCGGGGGGTTAGGAAGGACAAGGAAAAGGTATACTAATTGTGACAGTCCAAAGCTTTTAACGATGATATTTCGACCAATCGGAGTTAAATCACGACTAGCCCATATACGAAGAGTGGTTTTTAGACGAGATAATTTGGGTTGATAATTGAGACGGAATAAGTCATCGCCATTGTGGGTGAAAACAATACCTAACATATTGACAGGGCCTAACGTAACCTCAAAATTAAAATCATTTAAGAACGGTGGCCTTCTACTGATAAAAGAGCCAAGTGGAAAAAGTTGAGACTTGGAGCTATTAATTTTGAGGCCGGAGGATTTTTTCTTAGGCAATCGAGAATATTAACGACTCCACGAAGGGTACTATTATTGTGGTCTAGAATAAAAGTAGTGTCGTCGGCATATTGAAGAATTCTATGCTCATCGACTCCGGTAACAATCCCCTTAACAATACTAGACTGTTTTACACTAAGAGCAAGCGTTTCCACACAAAGTATAAATAGATAGGGGCTAAGAGGACAGCCCTGACGAACACCTCTACTAATCGGGAATAAACCGGTCGAGTAACCATTGTTCAGCACACAAGCGTGTGCATTCTTATAAAAAGTACTTACCCAAGTTTGAATACTATTCCCAAAATTAAAAAAAGAGAGAGTGCCCTGTATATAATTCCATTCCAATGTATCGAATGCTTTTTCAAAATCTACTAAAAACAGAAAACCAGGTATATTATGCTTTGAAGTGTGATCGATCAAGTCAAGGATAAATCTAACATTTTCTCCGATAAATTTACCTTTTAAAAAAACAGTTTGTTGAGGACCTATCAGTGACTGAATCACACGTTGAAACCTATTAGCAATTGCCTTTGCACCGATTTTGTAATCTACATTCAAAAAGAGAAATTGGGCGATAGTTTTGGAGCAGAGTAGAGTCTTTACCTGGCTTTGAAATAAGAGTGATAACACTACGGGATTGTTCAGGTGAAAGAAACCCCCTACGATAACCGTGATTGAGACAATCAACCACAAATTGTCCAATTAATGGCCAAAAATGCTTATAAAAATTAACAGAGAAGCCATCACTTCCCGGAGACTTGTCATTCTTCATCGTATTAAGAGAAATTAAACAATCATTAAGAGTAAGTTCCCCCTCACACTGAGTAGCATCCTCTATTCCTAAAGAAGTATAACGTAAAGTCTCGCAGAGAGGGGTCTGGGAAAGTCTTGATAGAAGTGTATAGAGACTGATAAAAATTACGAATTTCCTGTAGAACAATCTCATCATCATCTGCAACATCACCATTAGGTTTCAACAGCTTGGAAATTTTATTGTTTGCCTTATTTCGCTTTTCTAAGTTTAAAAAATATTTTGAATTCTTTTCCCCATCCTCAACCCATCTTACACGGGAACTTATAATAGTACCCTGTAGTTTATAATCCAAATACGAAATAAGATCATTTTGAGCCGCAGTTAGTAGAGAGCGAGTCTCAACCGAATCACCTGTGAAGAGTTGCTGTTCAAGGTTGGAAATTTTCAATAGCAAGACTTTCTCTTTACGACGTCTTTCCCGGGCTTTTTCTTTGGAATACTTTATAGACACTTCACGTACGTAACTTAAACTTTAGGAATTCCCACCTTGAGCAAGGATCCATAGAAGTATCTTAATCAATTTCGCTTTGAATGACAGTGTTGATAAGCTCGGTATAGCAGCTGTCATGTAAGAGCGAATTATTTAGTTTCCAGTACCCTGGGCCCCTTTTTGATGAAGCAAGATTGAGAGTTAAATGAGTAAAGGAATGATCAGACCGGATGCCCGGTGAAAAAGATATATCCGTAGCTGAATGTTCCACGCTACAGGAAACAAGGAAAAAATCATGCCTACAGTGAATCCCGGGAGTGATGTTGGAACTCCAAGTATAACGTTTAGAAAAAGGGTTTTTTTCACGCCAGATATCAATTAGATTATGCACAAACATTAACGAAAGGCACTCATCCCTAGCTTTAAAATTGGTTCTAGGTTGGCCACCAACTTTGTCAAGTTGCAAGTTAAACACAAAGTTAAAATCCCCTGCTATGATAATGGTATCACCCTGAAAAGACATTAATTCTGTGGATAAATTTACAAAAAAACTAGGACTGTCAATGTTGGGGCCATAAACACCTACAATAGTAATAATATGATCTTGGAACCGTATGTCCGCCATAATAAATCTGCCGTCGGCATGGCTAGTATGCTTCAAAATAGTAAAATGTAGCCTGGGGTTAAATAAAATGCACACTCCTCTGCTATCATTTGAACCGTGGACGAAGAGAATATTACTTCCCCATTCATTACACCAATATTTTTCATCACTATGGGAACTATGGGATTCTTGGATTAAAATAATATCCGCTTTACATCTATGTAAAAAGGCAAATAAACGTCTACGCCTTTTTGATTGTCTCAAGCCTCTGGCATTGTATGAGACAACTTTTAACATGGTTAAGTTGTATACAGATACTGATCAAGGAAGAAACGAATCTTAAATGTGGTACCATAATGCTGGCTAAAAATTGAATAGTACTTACATACCATGAGAGGTATAAATCTCAAAGGAGTTATAATTAAAAAATAAATCAATCCAAACGGATGAATAGGTTTCGACATGGTAGCTGTCCTCCGTAAGGAAAAACCGACACAAAAGAGTGTTGGAAGGGCAAGGACGAAGATGCCTGGGCTAAAAATATCAAATGTCAAATTCCAAGAAAATCCAGGAGATTGGTAGAATTAGGCTTTCAATAATCAGTAGGAAAAAGGTGGAAGGTGGAACGCTATCGGTGGAAAACTCTAGATTTAGGTCTGGTCTGCAGCGTCAGCGTTGGGTGTTGTAAAGTTGTAGGGTTTACCTTGGGGTGTGCGCCAGCAACCTCCCGAAAAGCGAAGTCTGGTACCATGTTGAAAGAGCTCCGATACCTGATTGGACCACTTCCTTTTCTCATTAAGGTCTACAAGGGTAAGATCATCTGTAATATGGTACGTTTCATCTTGTAGAGCATGTCGTCTGTTTCGGAGAGCAGTGATTTTATCCTGGTAGAAGGAGAGTTTTACAAGGATGTGTCTGTCTTTACCTCTGTGATGTTTACCATCCCGGTGGGCTCGTTAAATTCTACAATCGGGAACCCCAACTTTGGTCATTACATTCCTTGCAATATCAATACAATTTTCACCTGTTTCAACAGGATAACAGGATAAAAATATTCTTCAGTAATCCCCCAACTTTTCAAATTTCCTTACAGGAAACTCAGAATCCAAACTTTTCTGCAATGAAGCTCCATATTTTCAAATATTCGAAAAAGGACAAAAGTTTCAGCGCACTTCTCGCGTTGCAAATTACGTCCCTAGTACAGTGGTGCTCACACTTAAAAATCGTAAAACTTGGATGCTTACCCACCCCCTCCCCCGCAAAAATTTGTAGCTACGCCGCTGTGGACACCTTGGCAGGACAGGGGAAAAATTTGGCCAGATGGCCTCCCCCCCCCCACTTTGAAAATCAAATCGACGCCCATGAATAGCACCAACTGTGAATACATATGACGGGTTTCCATTTGTTTCATTTTCGAATCATTTATAAAGTTAAGGATTACTTGTCTTCTAAAAATGTGAAATGTAACGCTTGTGTAAGCACTCTCTCAAAACCAGTCTCAGGAAAAGAAAAACCGATACAGTAGCATACTGTGCTGTTACACTGTTTTTACTGTGTAATAGCCTACTGTGTGACAAATAGCATGTAGGCGTCTATGTTATATGTTTCTACGATAACCTTAAAGTGGTGACAGAATGGTCATATTCAGTTCACCATAAAGTAATTTTCCTAACTGACACAAAGACTGGTCTCAGGTGCGATTTGAGACTGGTCTCAAATTGTTTCAGCCAATCAGAATGCAGGAAATCATGATAAGTGTTTATGCATGTAATCTGGAATCAAGACTGTAGGCAGCATTGGAAAGTTACATATCAGCTGCAAAAAAATGAGAAAAAAATGTTTTTAACAAAATACAGACATTAATTAAGGATGTGAGGATCTCATATGATTTCAGAAAGTAAATTTGTTCAACAAAAGTTTGTAATTTCCATAATTTATAAAGCTAAGAATTGGTTCTCTTCTTTAAATGTGAAGCTTGTGTAAGCACTCTCTCAACATTAGTCTCAGCCTTTCGAAAAAGGAAAAAAAAACAAGAACAAAAACAAAAAAAAACTTACTGTAATTTCAAATAAACTTGGGCAGCTATGATGCCATAGTCAAAAGGCTGTTTACTGTGAATCAAGTACTATTAGGCAACACCGGAAAGTTACAGATCAACTGCGATAAATGAGAAAAAGTCACTATTTTACAGACCCCAGGCATTGATTGTAAGGATGGCAGGATCTCATAGATTTGTACAACAAAAATCTGTAATCTCTGTCGTATAAACTATAGTTCTCTATTTAATTTAAAGATTGTGTAATATCTTCCTGAACGCCTCCCATTCATTTCAAAAAATGCATAAAATAACTATCTGAAAACATGTAATGGTACACTATATATGGCATCACTGTAGTTATCCACTACATGTATAGAGGTTGTAGAAATCCATGCTCAACACCTTCTAGACTTTTGGAAAAAGGTGCTATAAACTTGCATGTTTCGAATGGAAGCAGCAGTGGTGCTGAAGTAAAGAGGCCCTTTAATATTTTTCAAAAGTTCATAAGCATAGTGGAAATTTATATAAGATGTTTTTCTGTAAATAAGGGAAAAAAAAGTTTTTCACAACATAATTACCCACTGTGGGCAGGGGTTGTAGAATACTCTCATGGTATTTCCTGCCTTTCGTAAGAGGGGACTTAAGGGAAGGACTTGCACTGAACTGAATTGTATTTGAAACCAAACTTGAACCGTGTTTGAAATCCAGTTGACATTATATGACAAATTCGTGTTGGTGTGTCATTAATTCTGATCTATCTAACTTCAGAACACAATTTGCAGTCCATATAGCACCAACTGACTGCAAACTGTGAAGTTTATTGTCAGTATCACAGGCCTTATTTGTAACGAAGGAAGGATCCCTTATGATAAGCTAAATTTTTGCAAAATAATATAATCTGAAGAATGTTTAGAGTAAAAAATGAGATTTCTAATGTAAAAGTAAAGCTTGTGTCAACCCACTCTCAACATCTCAAAACCATTTCAAGGAAAAAAAGAAAGAAAGGAAACTACTGTTATAAACTTACCGGCTTCAGATAAAAGCAGCAGTGATATCAGATTGAGGAGGCCATTTACTGTTATTCAGAGTCAAGTAGGGAGCATTGGAAAGCTACATCAGCCAGGCTAAATAAGAAAAGCAAGAGTTGTGCAGAGCACAGTTTATAATTTCACTAGCACCAACTGAATACATATTGAGGATTTCGACTCCATTAGTACATGCCTTGCTTGTTTGAAGGAATATAGGGAATACAGAAAGTATATCTCTCGAAGACAAATTTTCGTAACAGGACAAAGTTACGAGTTCTCTAATAAAATATATAAAGGCTGTATAAGCTCTTGCTCAAAACTCCCAGCTATTTCAAAAACATAAATATTACTTTCATACAGTAGAATTGCTAGTTGCAAGTGGCAGCAGCGATGATATCAGATTAAAGAGGTTTTGAAATTGTGTTTCAAAATAGCATAGTCAGCAATGGAAAGCTATATCAGACAGTTACATTTGAGAAAATGTTTTATAGAAGACAGTTTATGATACAGTCCATAATGCTAGCAACTGAATGCAAATAGAGAACTATGATTGCAATAGATATACCTTGAAGGATCATATAGGAATGTGGAAAATAAAATTCTGCAAGAAAGTGCTGAAATCAGTAGCATATAAATTAGAGCAGGGAGCTTCCTATGAGTAGGGAAACAAGGTCGCCTGCCAACAGATTGTAAAGCTTGTGCAGACTGTCGATCATCACCTCAATACCTTAAATTATATATTTAAGAAAAATGATTCTTTCATAAACTTACTGACTGGATATGAAAGCAGCAGCGATGTGGAAATAGAGGACCATTACAGTCATTCACAATGATGTAATCAGTCTTGGAAAGTTAATTATACCAGCCATGCTAAAAAGAAAAATATTTTACAGAACACAATTTACCATTAGTAGCACCAACTACCTGCATTGTAATGAAGTTGATTTCGATGATACATGGGCCTTATAGTAAGGTTATGTTTTAAAAACTACTGATTGCTGTGTAAATACAGGGCCGTAGTCTGCGGGGACGGGGGGAGGGGGCAAATCGTAAATACATCATGTGCTAACTAAGTGATGGTGGGGTGATTAATGAAGACAGCCTTTGAACTGCACCTCCCTTTGAGGGTTTTTGCTGCAGGCTAGATCCCTGAATGATGCAGTCGACGGAAATTTGTAAGACTATTAATGTCTGCCTGAACTTGGGTCATGTAGTGGTATGTAATAGAATATTTCCCTGAAAATTTTCTGATTGTTTTCATTGTACAGAAGACAGTAGCAAACAAAAAAGTGTTCCCAAGATTATTATACTGTATAGGCTATATTGTAGTAAGCGTGCAGTTAGTGTACTGTGGGCTAATTACATAATATATGCACATAATGTACTGTTCCCAATATTAAAAAAGGATGGTCCTTATGTCAACATTTTGCAACAGGCCTAGCCTAGCACACAATTGTTCATGATCAGCTTAAATACATCTAACCTAAGGCCTAACGTTAATGATGAGCCATGCCAATGCCGTGATAGGCTAAAGGCATTGATTACTTTAATATCATACATGATTTTAAGGTTACTTTTGTTGATATATCTACTAATATAAAAAGATCTCACCATAAAAGTGTTCAGATAGGTACAGATAGGCTAAATCAAAAAATGATAATCGATCCTCTTGGAAAAGAATGTGCAGAACAAAGTTAATAACGTGAAATTTGAACGTACGCGAACTTAACGTTTTATGTCGCACGAAGAGCGCCACCACTTGTTGGCATGGAGCACAGAGAAAATTTGAAAAAAAATTGGACCCCTTAGACAGCGGCGAAAATGGCATTTTCCATTCTTAGAAGTAGGATCTTAGCAGTCGCTATTTTGATAAAAAATTACCAGATAAGATATTAAACTATCATTGCATGAAGTCTTACTTAATTGGTTCTACTTTTGTTAGCTACACCTTTGGATAAATGTCACGTTGCAAGATCGGTTTAAATAAATTTTCATGTGGACTTATGGGGAGACATTCCCACACATCATCATTATAGTATTGAAGAACAAATAACTCGAGTTTCATAGCCATTGCCTCTTTGGGCAGGATAGACGGCAAACTATTGGAACTGCACCTGAACTCCCTCCACTGAGTTCTGTCTATTAAATTGATTTGGCTATTGAAAACGTCCCAGCATTATTTTAACCCTGGCCCGAATATTTTACCGTTTCAGATTTTTTTCGCAACAGTATTAAGTGGGGAAGAATAAAACCCTTTTTCACAAGCTACTCGAATGTGCCTCAAAACTTTCTTTTCGTTTGTATTTTCCAGGAACATTTTATTTTGAACAAAGCGATTTTTGTTTGGGGAAAAAGGTTTTAAAGTATTAAAATAATTGGCCATTTCGGACATTGCGATACACAAGATTTAAAAACGGGCTGAAGAATGATTTTTTCTTTTAAACCACATGCTCCCCAAATGTGTCGCGTTTTTTCTTTTTTTTTTGTATCTCTTTGATTTTTCGTAAATATGCTACCCTCACTATTTTCGGGCATATCATTGAAAGAATTTGGATACTGGACCATTTCGAGCATTATGTTGTAACACACTGTGAAGCAAAACTAACAAATAATTGCTTTTAGCGCTGCCCGAATTTGCCCCCCCCCCCCCCGGATTCGTAAGCCACTGTGTGAATCATAAGAGCATCGATGGCGAATATTTTTGAGTAATAACAGCGCCGTACATTGAAAGGTGCAAGGTGGTACATCAGAACTCAAAAAATCATTTTCCTGCCTAACATACTAGGCCTCTTTGAATACAAGAATTTTACTGACCTCTTTGAAAATACCTATTCCTGTGTATTTTAATTTCAATGAAAAACAAAAGAATGACTGTGGTTTTGAGAATGGACTGAATGTTATCGACGTGAATACAAATGAGCCTTATTTGTCATTGGCAACCAATACCTTTTAGCAGTTTTTGGATTTCATGTTTTAACTCAGCGTTAGGATCGGACAGAACACTATTCCAAGAATCTATGACATCATTAATATCCAAAGTTTTCATTGACTCTTAAGGCAGGAGTTTTGCCATCCTGCATGAAGGTAAATATTCCGACCGTTCGGCTGAGGATTCTATCCCCTAGCCGCATACTGGTATAACTGCGTGTAAGCAACAGACGCATGTATGTGGCCAATCGAAACCTCGAACCAGATTCACACCTCTATGAACACCTTGTTTCAATTGTGTTG
Source organism: Holothuria scabra (assembly GCA_037179385.1). Classification (NCBI taxonomy): domain Eukaryota; kingdom Metazoa; phylum Echinodermata; class Holothuroidea; order Aspidochirotida; family Holothuriidae; genus Holothuria; species Holothuria scabra. Next base: position 49,873,415 of record CM074185.1, read on the forward strand.
TAAGGTTAGCCTTTGGCTTACTTTTAAATAACATAAAAGATCACATTTGTTAAGCCAATGTTTCCTAGTTATAACTCTTACCATCTTCAACTTCGTTAACTTATCGTACCTCCCTCCTCTTGTTTATTTGTTTGTTTTTTGATTGCATTTCCTTTTTGGTCTCCTTAATTTTCAACACGATCCATAGCGTCCCCAAAATTTCTGTGTAGGGGACACTGTGTCCCTGCCACCCCCCACCCCGCCCCCACTACGCAACTGCCACTGACCCCCCCCCCCCCATCCGTCCGGTCACACCACTGCTGTATTAGTAGGCAAAAAATAAACATGTTTTTCAATTGTGGGACTTATTACAATGGCCCCCGAATTACAACACCTAGATGATCAGGAGATGGCGCTCTTTCAAAGCAAAGTATACATTCAACCTCGATAAGCTGAATATAGTAAAAAGATAGTTTCAGTACTTTGCAAAGAACAACACAATTGGCAACTTTATTTAATGATGGCGCTTTTCAATAATCCGAATGAAACTTCAATAGTCAGAAAGAAACTTCAACAATACACAAGCTTATCGAAAACCATAACCTGAACCTGGACGGCAAAGTTGACTAGCATGACTGTACTTTAGGGTCTTAGAGTCTATGAGCATGAACCACTATTATTAACAACAGACTAAAACAACGATCGTGTCGAAGAATTTAGCTTGAACCAATGACCTGTGAAGGTGTGAACGTGCTGAAGCTGCTACTTTTCATAGAAAGCATGCGTAGGCTGTAATAAGCTTTATAATGTACTTTTGCCAAAACGCCACTTTTTTTGATAAGTACTTATGGGCCTGATCCCCTCATCCCATACAGTTCCGATATTAATTATCCACTTTCTTAAGCCCCTCCCACAACTGACTAAAATTGATCCTTATCCAGACGCAATCTCAGATTTTTTCTTCAGGTGAGTGTACAAGACCCCAAAGTGTAATATTAGCTTCGGTACTGTGCATTTTTTAACTTGCTGATCAACTTTCAGTTTTCAGTTTATATCTTCCATCTTGCGTGGTAAATTACATTACATCATCATGTATATACAAATACAAATATTTATAATTATTGTAACAATGTTTGAAATGAAACAGGGGTAACATGAAAGCAATAAGGAAGTGGAACTAGAAGTAAGTTTGAGAAAACTTTTCTGGACTGGTCCCATCAATATTTAAATATAATAATATCTCATAAAATTACCAATATTCAAAGGAAAAAAAACAAAAGAAAAAAGAAGAGAAAGAAAAAAAGCCACGTACCAGCTAATTATAGGCTGTGAGGAGTGCGGATTTCAGACGACGCTTAAAGATATTTAGAGTGGGGGAATCTTTAATTACATTACTAAGGGAATTCCAAAAAAGTACACCAGAGCTTCTGATTTGAGAATGAGCAAGCATTGTCCTAGTATGCGGCTGAGTAAGATTATCCTTTGTTCTAGTGGGATATGAATGAAAGTTACTGTTAGATGTGAAAAAAAGGAATTAAAAACCTCTGGAAGACAATTTTTCTTGTGTTGGTAGAGGAAAATTCCAATCTGGTAATTAAATAAGTCACTTAATTTAAGGAATTTTACAACGAAGAAATACTGGATTGGCTTGGGAGCAGGAAGATGAATTTGTAATTAAGCGAAGAACACGTTTTTGAAGAGTACAAAGTTGACTTAGATAAGACTGTTGCAGCACTACCCCATAATAAGATACCGTAGTTTAAATGTGAAAGAATCAGAGCATTGTAAAGGGTTAATAAAATATCAGACGGGAGAAAATAATTACTTTTGCCCATAACACCTACTCTTTTTGAAACTTTTTTAGTAATTTCGCAAATATGATCTCTCCATGTTAGTTTATGGTCAATTATTAGCCCAAGAAATTTAGTACAATGAACACTTTCAATAGTAAAATCATTAGTGGTTATAGTATAGTCTGGGTTTTTACCACTGGTGTTTGACAAAACTAAAAGTTTTGTCTTGTTTAAGTTTAAAGAGAGTTTGTTGGTAGCAAGCCATGTAATAAATTTTTTAAATTCCTCAGTTACAATATCAATTGCTCTGTGTACGTTTGAATGACTAGCATAAATAGTAGTATCATCAGCAAAAAGTGAACGGAAGAGCATTTATACATATCATTTACATAAATAAGAAAAAGCAGAGGTCCGAGAATAGAGCCTGGCGGAACCCCAATATTAATTTCCTTGAAGCAGGAATTGATATCACTAAAACTAACAAACTGTTTATGATCCTTGAGATAGCTTTTAAACCAGCTGAGGGCAGTTTCACGAACACCGTTACAATATATAAGCTATAACTTTTTAAGCATTGTTTTGTGGTCTATGGTGTCGAAAGCTTTTCTTATATCAATATATAGTGCAAGGCGGTTTTTATTCTATTGTCCAAGTTGAAGGCAATGACGTCTACTAAGTTTAAGGACGCCATGTTAGTTGAATAATTTTTACGGAAACCATAAACTGACCGGAGAAAATAAGCCCGTATTTGTTGATGAAATTCCAAAGTCAATTGTACGCGCGTCTTTCAAAAACTTTCGATAAGGCAGGAAGAATGGATATTGGACGATAATTTGAGTAGAGAGTATTGTCTCCCGCAATATAAATCGGTATTACTTTAGAAATTTTTAATTCAGCTGGAAAAATACCAGTAGAGAAACACAGATTTATGAGATATGAATTGTTTGGAGCAGTCCAAACATTGTTTGCATTAACCGCCACAAAAATTTACCCCCTGTTTTGTACGATCTTCAAGTTGAATTACACAAAGAGAGGGTGATACGTTTGTGACCTTGAGCTGGAAAACCCAGATAGAGGTTGCTTGTTGTACCTAATTTCCGTGGAATACGTGTAACAGAAATGTGACTCCAGTTCAGAACGCACTAGAGATTCTCCTATATGTTACTTGAACTGTTAGCCTAGCCTGCAATGTATTCTTAACGAGCGCTATCATTTCTGCAATATTTTCAACTTTACATGTCCTATGGTCACAGGTGACGATTCCAAACAATACCCCGGACGACTACAACCAGCATCCGCTCCGTACACCCTATCGGCACGATATTATTCTACATTTTTTTGGAAGGGAAGAAAAAACGGGAAGGGAAGGAAAGAAAGGAAAAAGAGGAAAAGGGGGAAAAAGAGAAAAGGAAAAATGGAAAAAGGAGGCGAAGGTAAGGAAAGAAAGGTAGTAGAAAAAAGGAAAACGGAAAAAGGGGGAAAGGAAAGAAAGGGGAAAGGAAAAAAGAGAAAATGAGAAAAGAAAGAAAGTGGGCCAGCTTTAACATGTAAAGCAAGATTATGTAATGCGTTCATGTAACACTGTTTTGATCAATATATGAACATTCATTTAGAAAAATATATGAACATTCATTTAGTCGCCTAAAGTAAACAATATAATATTTGAGATCCACTTTATCGGAGGAAAGACTTTCTTCTCTTGCTCTTTGCCAGACAGTCGGGAGGACTTTAGAAAAGCAATCATTCTCAGATTTGCCACCAATATTTGAAGGAAGTGCAGATTCTTCAGTAATCCCCCCAACTATTTAAACTTCCTCACAGTAAACACAGATTTAAAGCTTTCTGCAATATAAGCTCCATATCAACAAATCTTTTTTTCAAAAGTGCAGAAATTTCGGCGCGCTTCGTCCACCGCAATACATCACTAATACAGTTGTGTTCACTATGCAAGAAAAATCGAAAAACTTAGCTACTACTTACAAGCCCGAGACATGCCATTTCTCGCTGTCCGAGGGATCGCGATTTTTAAAAATTTTCTGTTCGCCCCGCGCCAACTGAAGATAGTCTTTCTAACAAGACTTCATATTCTGGGCAGGGGAACCATTGGCCTACCGTACCTAAATGCTCTCATACACACCTGTCATCAGATACCTTTCAAACCTGTCAGTTTTTTAGTCTTTGTAGATGTATTCTTTAATTATTGAAGTGTCAAAATTTTTATCAATGTTCAATGTTGCAGAGCAGTGGCGTAGCTACAGGAGGCAGGGCGATTGTGCCCTTGCTCGTAAAAGTGAAAAATTCGAAAAATTACCATTGAGACACCCGTCAAATACAGTGCGATTTTCCCAAGTTTTCCTTCATAAAATCCCGAATTCTTTCTAATAAAAGTTCCGTATTCAAAATAATTATTTAAAAAAAACAAAATTTTCCGCTCGCTTCGGACATGTTCTTGCTTGTAGAAAAAGCAAAAAAATTTAGCATAAAAATGTACCTTTTGGTCAATGGGGTAGGGTGAGTTGCACGGTCCAAAACTGTTGCTCCCCTCCCAACACTACCCTTAAGGCCCTAAGACACCCACAAACTAACACAGCTCAACTAGTACAAAATCGGGAAACCTGTATGCTATTGCGCCCCCCCCCCTCCCCCCCGGACAGTCAGTCTGGTTACACCGCTGGTTTGAAATATAGCATGTTCACTTCACGACTTCATTTATTGCCATCGTACAATTTTGTTGTGCCATTATTCAAGGTTGTAGCCCTTCTATGACCATATATGGGGTTAATGACAGTGGTGGTGCCAGAACATAAAAAAGTGGAAGGGCACACTAAGGACAAAGGATAATGTCGGGGGCCAAAAATTTGTCGCAGGGGGAAAAGAGCCCATAGCGTCCGTTTCTGGGGGTTGGGGTCCAGGGGTAAGCCCCCGGAAGCTTTGAGGTTTTAGCATATCTCTGAAAGAAAAATTAAGTCTCTGGAGAGGTTTTTTGTTTATTTTTTCTATTTACCCAACTCCCAATTGACCTAAGTTGGGGGGACAGGAGGAAAAAAGCAAAGTCTGGGGGGAGTTCTCTTTCCCCTCCCCGTAGGTTCGCCACTGGTAAAAGGGCTTGGGAAGTGCCATTTTCAGCAATCTGGGTGGTATTTTATGCTACAATTTTCTCTTGTCAGCAGCTGGGTTGGCCCGGAGCACTAGTAGCATACTCCCTAACTCTACCGAAGGGTTGCGGATTTCACGATGTAAATTGAACCTGAATTGGGGTCACCAAAAAAAAAAAGTATTGAAAACCCCTTGTATACACCTATGCGTATGTGTAATGTAAGGGTAGCTAGATATTGCCTGTTTATATATCTTGTGCACACATGTAAAAATGTTTCCGTACCACCTCCCCTACCCAACTGCCAACCCTAAACTCCCCCTTGAACTCATTTTCAGAAGTTTGATTTCAAGCAAATAAAAAATTCAGTCTTCTTCACACCACCAAAAAATTAAAGTCTTTATTCCGTGTTTTTTTCTTCTTTCGTTTTTTTTTTTTTTTTTTTTTTTTTTTGTTAAATATTGAAGTTAGTCCGTTAGATGGAGTGTTACATTTTGAAGGCCAATAAGGCCATAATGAAATAATGCTTACTAAGTTAGGGTAGTGTATACGTGTCCATCCAGAAGTAATGTGTGATGTAAGTTTCTTTTACTAAGTGGTGGTCAAAACTTGAGAGAGGGTAAGGGATATTCCCTTCAAACTACCAAATCGCCTTTCTTCTGTTCCTTGGGACAACTTTTGGATTGTCTGCAACGAGAAATAGCTTGTACGTGAAGGTTGTCGCAAAGTCACGGCTCATTGCTTGTAAACTTGTGTCTGGTAAGAAAGTCGTCCTTTTCTTCAAGTAAAAAGGCTTTAATATTTGTTTGTTTTCTTTCTACACTCCTAACCAGAGCGGAAAGGGGGACATTGGAATTTTGTCATAACATACTTTAAATAAATGGGATGGGGACCTTGTTTTTGCACAGACACTCTCAAGAATGGGCATCGGCTGATGGAAGTTGTATTGTACTTTTCAATAAAGTTAATCGAGAGGGTTTTAAGAGGGATGTTCCCCTAAAACGACGAAATGGATTTATTTTAGTAAATGATACGTTTAGTCTTCGATATGTTAGTTAAAGGGCGATTCCATTCATTTTTGTATATACAAAGCTAATAATGCGCTCGCCTTAAGATACTTGCAGCAGGTAAATGTATATAGGCTAGTTCGATCCTTTAAATGGCTGTAATTTGACCCTGCATGGAAGCACTCCATATTTCTTCTAAAAACACCTCAAAGTTACTTTTAATACTTTTTGTCTTTTCAAGGAGTCCAAAGTGGTGACATATTTTAAACATTTACATAATTAGTCTGAAAGGATTAATAATGATAATTTATTGGGGTTAATAATTCTTTTATCATTCAATGCAACACCCTTTGGTTGAACATCCCTCCCTATGCCTTGCAAAGCTACCTGTTTGGCTTATACAAGAATTCGGACAGCAAGTAAAGGTCTGATATCAGTCGGCCATAACGGGGGTCCATCACATTTAAATCTTTCGATTTCCTTGCTTACCTCTATGATGGATGGTTGTACACTAATTTGTATCCTAAATTCTCCAAGTTCACTAAACATGAGGGTGTGAAATTCATGTGAACAATATATAAATACGATTTAAGGCTGATGGATCCCACTAATGACGACCTACAGTCACTAAAAACAAGCGCTAATCGGATTCGTCTATAGCATGACTATCTAGGCTTTTATGCAAGACCTTCCTATCATAGTAACCATATTTTGTCACCACATTTAATTGTTTTATATTACTAAATTTATCAAATTGCTCAAGAGGATTCCCATATACTCATGTGTTTTAAGTGAACGTATTATAACACAAATATTTTCAAAAGCGTTCCTGAACCCGCAGTTTTCAGTTTTCAGTTTCAGTTTATTTCTTCCATCTTGCGTAGTAAATTACATAACTAGTAGTTAGTGTCGAATTTATTACAGCGGTGTTTTATAATAAGGTCAAGTATCTAACCAGTGGAGGCGCTACGGGTGGCATCCCCCGATTGTGTCCTTTCTCCACTTGCTCCCCCCTCCTCCGGTTTGAGATTCTGATGCCGCCACTGCATTTAACGGAATAACTTGCTTATTTCAGGTAATGGTACAGGCCGTTATCGGATAAAGCTTAAGCTTCATTCTTAGGTATATTTGTGTACATGCCGACGGCATAACATCATCATGTATATTCATATACAAATATTTATAATTATCGCAAAAATGTTTGAAATGAAAACAGGGGTAACAAGAAAGCAAGCAGGAAGTGGAACCAGAAGAAAGTTTTGAAAAAAAAAATTTTTTTTGGACTGGTCCCAACAATAATTAAATGTAATAATATCTTATAAAATTACCAATATTCAAAGGAAAAAAATACAAAAGAAAAAAACAAGAGGAAGAAAAAAAGCCAAATTACAGCTTATTGTAGGCTGTGAGGAGCGCGGATTCCAGAAGACACTTGAAGATATTTATAGGTGGGGATCTTTAATTACATTACTAAGGGAATTCCAAAAAAGTACACCAGAGCTTCTGATTCGAGAATGAGCAAGCATTGTCCTAGTATATCGTTGAGTAAGATTATCCTTTGTTCTAGTGGGATATGAATGAAAGTTACTGTTAGACGTGAAAAAAAAGAATTAAAAACCTCTGGAAGACAATTTTTCTTGTGTTCGCAGAGGTAAATTCCAATCTGGTAATTGAATAAATCAGTTAATTTAAGGAGTTTACAACGAAGAAATATTGGATTGGCTTGGGAGCAGGAAGGTGAATTTGTAATTAAGCGAAGAACACGTTTTTGAAGAGTAAAAAGTTGACTTAGACAAGACGTTGCAGCACTACCCCGTATTAAGATACCGTAGTGTAAATGTGAAAGAATCAGAGCATTTTAAAGGGCTACTAAAAGTCAGACGGGAGAAAATAATTCATTTTGCCAATAACACCTACTATTTTTGAAACTTTTTAGTAATTTAGCAAATATGATCTCTCCGTGTTATTTTATCGTCAATTACTAGCCAAAGGAATTAAGTACAATGAACACTTTCAATTGTAAAAACATTAACGGTTAGAGCATTGTCTGGGTTGTTACCACTGGTGTTTGAGAAAACTAAAATTTTTGTCTTGTTTAATTTTAAAGAGAGTTTGTTGGTAGCAAGCCATGTAAGAATTTTTAAATTCCTCAGTTACAATATCAATTGCTCTATGTACTGATTTATCAATACAAAACAAACTGCGTCAAAACAGATGATAAGCATAGCTGTATCTTCCGGGGCGGGGGGGGGGTGCTCTTGACTGGTTTCATCTCTGGTTGGGAAACTCCTCTTACGTACACTGTGTATGCACAGAGGTAAAAGCTGTATGTACGTTCATAGTTTTGTAAGGTGAGTCCGTAACTGCCCGTAAAAAATATGTTGAGCTCCGCAAAAAAGTTCATTACGTGACTTTGAAGATGTACACGATCGATCGGTAGCGATATGGCCCCATTAAGTAATGTACTGTCTCTGCTGGGAAGTGAAATTAAAAGTTGACCAAAGGGCTAAAAGGGAACTGCAAGAGGCCTCCTAATCAGTGAGTTTTAAGATTTTTGAATAAATGAAGAAATTCTATATTCTCGGGTTTTATTCTCTCTTTTTAAGCGTAAAATACTGGTCCCGAGGCCTGGCGAGGAGAGCGAAGGGAAAAGAGATTTTTTAGCTTCAGAGAGGAACCCACAAATACTTTCTACTTCTCCATCGGGCTAGCTGTCAGTGAGTCTCCTTGACCGTATGCATATCTATTTGTAAACTTTTAATATGCCTTTGTGGCAACTCTCTTAAGGTACCTGCCCGGCGGGCTATACGACATTCAGCGGAATAAGTGCACTTATCCGAGTAGCTTCTTACTTGTCCCAGACTGTGGGGCGTAGGGTTTGTAGAAGCCTGCTTCAGATAAGAGAAAGGTTAGAAGTTTCGACCCTTTTCTTAAAACCGGTCCAAGTTCCAATTGAAATTTCGCATTGATCTCTGTCAGATTACAACGGAGAAAATTTCTTCACAGTTGTTTTCAGCAATTCATATCGTTTTTATCTGTAACAAAACATATCGATAATACCGTCTGTATAGCACTGATGTCGTTCTCTCGAGAACCAGTAGTATAGGCGCTCACTTTTTGAAACGAAAGATACTAATCTAGTTTTCGCAGGACTTGAATTTCGGACAAGGGCGGGGAAAAAATCGGCCAGCCTTTTCTGAGTCTTAAAAAATGGTCATGTTTTCAATTACACTGAAACTTCCTACAAGTTCTCAAATCCTTTTAAAGAATGTCTGAGCGAAACATCGCATTACAGTCACATAAATATTTTCATGAAAAATCAAAACGATTGAAAATATCTCGACTCATTCAGGCAGCTCATAAAACAATACTGAACGGCGGGGTGGGGATCAGTTAGGTACCAAATATTATTTAATTTTCTTTTGTGATACAATGGTGTATGCACTGAAGGTGGTGCGGCTCGTAGATCAGACACATGAAAGGGGCGCATGACGTAGGGTTAGGGGAGCATGACGGAGGGTTAGGCGCGCATGACGTAGGGTTAGGGCAATTGATTCTCTTTGATCCTTTCTCTTTCATATCTAGGATCTACCATTAATTATTTAAAAAAAAAAAACTTTAAATACATAACCCGAGAGAAAAGGACAACAAAGAGAAGTGGAGACATTCCAAATCTAGCTTTATCGATTTACTTTCAATTATAGTATTGTCGTTACAGAAAAATTTAAGTGTGGGGGAAACTGAAAAGAAATGTCGAGGGCCGGGAAGCGTCATTACAGCGGGGTGAGCATGGCTTATAATATTTGCTGGAATCTAATTACATTTCTTTTACATTGTCTATTTTCATAAACATGCCAACCATACTTATTCGCTTTAACTTTTAGCAATATGGCATTACCTTAAACCAATGTAGGCCTACTGTCCAATGGTTTTTCTACACTCCCATTGATTTCTATATGAACGTAGGTCACATGTAACATCTGGGTACTCGAAATTCTTCCTATGAGAGTTCTGGCAATTTGAACGGTATAGCCTATGACTGTTACTACTGGGCTGGTAATTGTCAACGTTGCAGCAGGGTCAATCCGAGTTAACAACTTAAAATCGGAAAGCTCATGTTCTCTTCTCGTCTTCACTCTCTCTCTCAGTTTCCAAAAATTCTTTCATACACCCGTACAGAAATCGTACCTGTAGTTCTTGTATAGAATTAATCCTCACCTTTACCACATTATTGTTGCAAAAATGCAGACTCACTCTTTTCAAAGCCGAGAATCGAAACAGGCACAACTGGTTCGACAGAATGGAATATCGTCTTACAAGCCTTCAATCTTTTTAGAGAATACCACTGGTCGTTTATCTGTCACATTCTCAGTATTGAGTACCTATAACTTTTCAAAAATATTTTTGGGAAAAAGAAATTTAATGCTATCATTACCAAAGTTGCAACGAGTCAAGACTCGAGGCACAAACCTTCAAAAGGGAAATGACTCAAGGAATTTTGTGGTAACTTTGCCGTATAGAAATAGAGCAATGACTCGATTTACTGCTTCTGCTCGAGTCGCGTTATAAGTAGTAAATGACTCGACACGAGGGCAAAATTGAGTGACTCGCTACAACTCTGATCATAACCTCATTTAAAAAAAAAAAAAAACACTGCTAATTCAATATCTCATCGGAAGCAAACGTTCACACAAGTTCACACTTACTGGGATGGTTTCACAGTAGACCTTGCGCATATAATGTCACAGAGCGGAACGTATACCCTTCTTTGGGGGGCAAAACAACCAACACAGGTAAAGGGCAAACAGCTAATTTGTCAATCATTCGATTGCGCGCATGGTCTGCTGCACGTGGAGTGCGAATTCTTATGCCTGCGGCTACGTTTTCATTGTTCCATCCCCACGGATGACGTCAGTGTCTCGTCAATGCACAAGGTCTATTCCCGAGCCTGGATTGGTCTATAAGGAAATGCAGGAGAAATGATTTAGTTAATTACAGCGATAATTGCATCTTAAAAGTGACAACATAAATTTAGATTGTTTCATGTAGTTAATGGCAGTGATCATTGCATCTAAAATGGACAAAATGAAAGAGAGAATAATATACAGCTTGAGATTAATAACGAATGCTAGACCGTCTGCAAAATCTCATTTTCCTAATATTTGATATTTTTGTATGATTTCCATGACATAATATAGCTTCTTTTAGCAAGAACGGTATTTTCCCTGTGAAGAAACCATATATAGTTATTAAGGTTAGGCCTGTACAAAACACCGGCCACCTTAGGTAGTTTAATCTTTGAGGTCTTTTCCTTCAACAAATTTTTGAGGAGTGTGATATTTTCTCTTGCAACCTTGACTGGAGCTGGCAGGTGTTATACAGGTGCTAGATTTCATTAAAATCCCAAAAGGATTTTCCCAGGCTTTCACCACTATGATCTAGTGATTGTTGGGAAGCTTGCATTTCACGTGACAAATCTCTCTATTTTTTCAAGGTTTTATTGCCTCTGTGATCTAGTAATTGTTGGAAAGCTTGCAATTGAAGTGACAAATATCTCTATTTTTCAAGGTTTTATTGCCTTTCCTTTGTTCTTATAATACTGCACTGGTCGGTCTGGAATTGATAATGTAATCTCAGTTTTTGAGGGCCCAGAATATTAGAGGCATTATTTCTCAGAGTTTGGGTGATCATGGAATTCGGCATGCACAGTCTGTAAACAACATTAGCAGCGGTAACACTATAACGAATTCTTCGGATTGTTGGCAAAAATCTTCTCTATCTCTGGTCGGAAAGAGCCAAAAACTTGTCAACCAGTGTAAAATTATGACTTGAATATGATATCTATGAAAAAAATGCTAACTTTTTCGTGACGTAACATTGACATATATTTTTTATCGGATACCGTTCGATCAAGTCTGTCTATTAATGTGCTGTTGTTTTTCTTTCCTGCTTTTCTGACCGTAATCCTTTATGTTTGCTTGCTTTTTAAGAGAGTTATGTCTATGTATGGTATATATTGTATGTTTATAATACTCTTTAACCTCCTCGAATGTAAACAAACACACACAAACAAACAAACGAAATTATTTTCATACTTAATTTTCGTAGTCCTGGGGTAAAACTCACATATCTTCACGTGTTGACAGGTTTCTGGTTGTTTCACACCAAATATTGAAAAGGATGTTACAAAAAACCCGAAAAATCGATTGGGATCCGATCCGAAGTCGTTGAAGTTAGTTAGCTAGATAGTTAGTTAGTTACAGCTAGTCAGTCAGCCAGTCAGTTAGTCAGTTAATCAGTGAGTCAGTTAGTCAGTAAGTTAGTGGGTAAGTTAATTAATTAGATAGTAAGTTAGTTATTTAGTTAGTTAGCTAGTCAGTTAGTTAGTTAGCTAGTTGGTTAGTTAGTTTGTTAGTTAGTTAATCACTTAGTAAGTTAGTCAGCCAGCCAGCCAGCCAGCCAGACAGCCAGCCAGCCAGCCAGCCAGCCAGCCAGCCAGCCAGCCAGTCAGCCAGCCAGTTAGTCAGTCAGTCAGTCAGTCAGTCAGTCAGTCAGTCAGTCAGTCAGTCAGTCAGTTCGTCTGTCAGTCAGTCAGTCAGTCAGTTAGTTAGTTAGTTAGTACACTGTTCATGTTACAATGTTTATTAAAATTATTCTCTCGTACCCGAAGTAGTGAGACGTAGAGACTTAACTGAAGTTGATACCAATTCTTCTCTACTATTTTGACAGCCTCCGGCAATGACATTCTGCGACATCCAAGAAGACAGATATATTGCTTGATAAAATTTAACAGCTTCTAATTACGACGAATTTAATTGAGAATAAAATATGACTCTTCGTTTCACCTTCACAATGAACCCCAAACGTCAGAAATGCCCCTGGAATTTGAATAGCACCGACTTTTTAAAGGCTTTTTGGTCGGAAAAATCCGGATATTACTTCTCCTTGAGTTGATATTTTATCCTGATTACATTATCGGCGAAAGTCTACAAAAAGTTCAACATTTCAGTATATCAAAAGTGCACTCACGGCTATAACACTTTGAGTGTATATGAAATGTATTCAGCAGAATAACGTAACGTAAAAATAATGATTTTAAGTTAGCGAGTTTTCCCCACGGTGCGACAGAACTCTTTGTTGTTGTCGGATTTGGAATATTTGTGCAAATGGTTGTTTAAGTCTGTTTACATGATATGATGATACGATCTAAGAAACTGAAAATACTAAACTTCTAAAGTTCCATAGCATTTTATTGGTCTTGTTGTTCATTAATTGTTATTTAAATTTGACACTCAAACCCCCTCCCCAAGTTTGATTACCACCAGTGATCGTTCCATTCTTATGCATGCCGTAAAGCGTAATATGCAAAGAGGAAATACCATTAACCGTAACTTTAATTAAAATATTTCCATTTTCGGAAACTCTCCAAGGTTGTTACGTTCTAATGAGATATTCATTCAAACATTTGTCAATAGCCTCAACATGTTAGGCTTTTATTTTAACAGAATGATCATGAAAGGTGCTGCTCACTGAAGCAACTGATAGGGATATTGATTCAGTTGTCGGATAAATTTATTCCTTAAAACCGTGCAGTCGCTATTATAGAATTCTTCAAAGGCAGTTTTTCCTAATGCAATTTTTGGAGTATTTGCGACAAGAGGTTAATATCAAACTTGATGTTGCACAAAGAGACCAATCCTCCTCCTTCGGAAGATCAAAGTATGAGATCTGGCAGAACTTGATTGGAGCTATATTATAGTGACACCAGTAGAAAGAACCGTATTTCAGATAGTTTGGGCCCGCGTTGTATTTCGGATATTGAAAAGTGTTTGAACATGGGATCGTTTAAACAGGGGTTTTTCCAACTGAACTGAGAGTTATCGGTATGAAAAATGGGGCGGTTCTATTTCCTACAGCCTATATTTTGAGGGAAATAGGATGATTTGCAGATATTTACATCTCTAGATAGTTATTAGCATAAATGAGTACTATTTGTAAAGATTGTTGCAATCCCAAACGATAGGGCTATTCCTAATATAAAGATTGGACCTCGATCGTGTTTATATTTTTGAGTGAAATGACTATTTCTATTCTGAAACTGTCACTCCACTCCAAGGATTCTTTGGTTGTAGCAGGAAATATTTGCATTCCAAACATTCATATGTCTGGGAAGACCATTTTTCTGAAAATAACATTATTTTAATAATGCTTTATTATGTTTAATTGTGCTCCAAAAATTTTTAGGTCAGACTGAAATTCAGACTGAATCATTTCACAAAACCCTTTAGGCCAATTAACGTTTGCTGATATCTGAGTTTTATCGAAGTGTGCCCACATAGTGGGTAGCTCCCCAATACCCCACCCTAGTTAATATTTGGCATACAAAAGGGTTTAATCACCTATTAAGTTTTTCAAACAAAGTTCAATGAAAAATGGAGTCGCTATTCCTTTTGATGCAAAGGTTCCCTTTTGTTCAACCTCAACTTTCACCAATAAATAAGGAAATTTTTACAGGATTCCTTTGTTAAACAAATGCCTTACTGGTTATATCCAAAAATAGAGTTAAGAAATACTTATTTCATTATTTTAAAGGCCTGATAAACTCTTACTTTGTAACTAGATGAAATTTTGGTCATGCTTGGGTTCTGTGGGAGTGGCTTGCCTCACATTTCCATTTTAGGTATCAGGAAGTGCAAATCATTGTCAAGGCATAATTATAAATTTAAGCGAAATATCGGCTAAAGGACACTCGACTTTCAACCGCCAAGAAAGACATCTTAAACTGAAACTCAAGGAACTCCATCTTTGAAGAGGTATGTTTTTGTGTTTTGTTATTTTTGTATAAATGCTCCCTGTTCTCATAAAAAATTTAATCCAGTTACAAATATACATGTGACATAGATTTCTCAGCATCGTGCACTACAGTCCAGTCCTGTTGAAGCAATGACTCAACTTTTCATCTTACTTCCAAAACACTAGAGGTCCAAGTCAGAAAGAAAACATATAGGGATCCGATATTTTTTAGCGACCATCCTTTGATGCTGGAAAATATATTTTGTCGTTCCATTAGAGAAGCCGGCGCGAAACCTCTTCTTGATCGATTTCTTTGATTGCTTTTTTGTTTGAGATTTTCTTCAATTTTCCTTATACTAGAGAATGCAATGTTAGTTGGGCACATTGGATCAGCATATTTTTCACATCGCAATACCTTAAACGCCTGTAATGATCATGTCGAAATGGTAAAACAGTTTTATGTTGAGTTATGAAGCAACCGATTTCACCAACTTAACCATGCTCTAATGTCAATAATCGTAGTATGCTCTTTGAGACTGACAAAAGTCTTGTTCTTAAAGGAAAGTAATGGCCCCGTTACGCAGTGATATTTTCTATCTTAAACACTTAGTTTGATCACTCACAAAATCGTTCCAGACTTAAAAGCCGCTACGCAGGTTTACACAGGCACTGACTCCACGACCAATCCATCAAAAATTTGTACTTGTTTAACACGCTGATCAGCCGCTAAAATCCAATGGCACGATTCAGCTTACACTGTGCATGTGCACGTGCTCAATTGGCTCAAATCTGCTCGAGAAACGATATGTTACCTGCATATTTGAACGATGCTTTCTTACACTATGCATGAAGTTGACTTGTTCACAGAAAATTTTCGTACTTAGAAGAGGGCAGGGCAGGCCCTTTGCTGTTTTTGAGCATGCAGCACTCAAATAATCGATTGAGAATTGAATTCAAGCGTCGCGAATATTATGCGCTTCTACGCTCCTCTTCATAACATCTTCAGGGGATTTGATTTGTACTTGGCAAATACAAACTAAATAGAAGAAATAAAATGCGATTATTCGTATTTTCTATATGTTAGACATTTTAGAAAGAGCTTGTCATCTACCCACACATAAGCATCTTCTTATTTGTTTTGAAATCATGTAAGATCTTTAAAGCATCTCATTCCTTTCCTAGATGACCCATGATATTTGGGGGTATGGTGGGTGTATCTGTTTAAGACCGACTGGTTGGCCTACAGTGGTTAGAGCATTCACTTTTTAGACGGGAGTCTGGGGTTCAAATCCTGGTCGAGGTATAAAAAAGACTTTTTGTTTGGTGCTCAACAAAAGGGATGGGATACTTAGTTTGGCCTAGATAGATAAACTTTCACGACCGGTTTTCCAACGAATTAGTTCAAGTCGAGCTGGCCACGGCTTTTTCCAGTTGGGTCTCACTGGTTTGTTTCCCCTACCGTTGCTCATTCTGAGGTAGGACGTTTTTAAAATCTTCGGTATGACCCGGCCAGGACTCGAACTCCCAACCACGTCCGAAGCTCTGATCACTTGACTATACAGTCGTTCGGCAATATGAGAGATATCGGCAAGTACCTTGAATTGGTCACTGCATACAAAACGTGTGAAACGTACACAATGAAGAACACGTCTTAATTCTGACCAACTCATGGTAAGACAATGATACTGCAGCAATACCATGAATGTTAAACTGCTGCAATGTGAGCTAACACAATTTTTCCGGTAGCTTCTGAGTGTCTTCTGCCATAATAGTAAGCCCCCTATTGCCAGGAATCTAACACATTCGCAGAAGACCGTTGCATACTACCAAGAAAAACGCCAAATGCAAACATTTTGCGGTAACATTTTGTTCTGCAATCTCCACCGAGGCAATTGTCAGTCAAAGAAAATCACCATCAAAATATTCACTGTACTAACAAAGGGCTCGTTGCATACTTTCACTGTATAATGATTAATCTTTAACAGTTTTTTTTTTATTTCAATGAGCAGCGGATTTATCCCTGGAGGCACAAAATTGACCAATCCCAAAGTTTCAGACCTGTGCATTAAGGGTCGATAATCATTGTTCAATGTTGTGCGTTGTTTATGTAATCAGCAATCAGCCTTAGTCGAAGTTTACAGCATTTGCTGTTCTAGTTACCAAATATTCGTTAAGCTTGTTCGACGGATATGCATACGTACACGCCCCGAAATTGCACTTCCAGTAGTTAAACATGAACCGAGGAATAACTCCACCAATGTGTCCCTTTCTCTATTGTAGGTAGGCTTAGGCTCATGTAAATTCCTGCAGGAATTCGTCAGCATATTCAAGTGCGGTATTGCTACAAGTCAGTAGCGAATTTGTGTAATGTGTTGAACAATGGAGCTATTGGCTTCACGGTTGAACAGGTGTGCAGTAACATTTGAAAATTAAATTGATGATATACCTCTTTCTAAAACAAAGGAAAATAAATTCTTAGATTGGAGGAGATACTTTAAAATTATATTGTCAAATAAACTGACTGAAATGTCTTTCAGAGAGTTATTTACTCACACAGTGTCTTTATGATGAGGAATTCTGGTAGAGCTCAGTCCAACTAGCGAAATTTGCAGCAACTTCTTCCATCATTCATATTGTGTACCCACCACGTCGCTTCCTCGCAAACTCCATAATAAAATAACATGTCTTGTTTTTGTAGTAAACTCTAAAATCAAAAGAGTGAACTTAGTCACTCTTTGATGGAGTGAAAAGTGTGAATAGAGTTATAATTCACTCCAAAAAGATTGAAATTCACTCCAAAAAAGAGCGAAATTTCCTTAAAACGAGCGAAGTTTCACTCTTGATGGATTGCCTAAAGTAGTCACTCTAAAGTAGTCAGCCTAAAGTAGAGCTGCATAGGAACTTCATAATTTCAGCAACCGTCATGGTAAAAGGCAAGAAATGACTAAAACGTACATCTTAAGTAGTTATTTCAAACTTAAAGGTTTTTAAAAATTTCACACGTAGTTTCAGAAGGACAAAATCCACCTCAACTGTTTTCTTTTCGCTCAGTGTGGCTCACAGTAGAAACCTGAAGATGCTAAAGTGGTTTTCTTTGTTTGCGTTGTTGACTCTCAGCAGTAGTGCTGCCATGGACAAAGCTTCAGATCGAGAGGTAAGGAACCACAAAGAAAAAAAGAATAGCCTTAACTTTAAAATGGCCACGAAAGCTCTTGGCGGCAACCTTTTTCGCAACTTCTTCGGGAGAGAAGGCTTTACCCAGCAGATGTATTTTAGCCATTTATGTTTGGGTGAACGAGTACAGTTTAAATTCATGAGGCTTTATGAAGAAACACCTATCTTACATCAAAACACTGCTTTTGCACGGTCGAATGTAACGTTGATGTCGGACAGCGGCATTTGTAGTGTCTGACAGTAACAGCGGTAAGCATCCGTCATTAGTTTAAGTACGAAGATGTACACTTCCACAGTTCCTTTCAAATGTTTCAAGTAGCCTTCAACGCTTGTGAAACTCTTGAAGGATGAATAGCAAACATCCGTAGGCTTAAGGGATCAGTTATGTAGAGTGAACGTGTTCATTTGTAGTAATGCATATGAAATGTGTTAAAGACATGACTGTACCAGGGAGGTGTTACTTATATCACCTCCCTGACTGTGCAGCGTAATGAGGTTGAAGCAAGGACGAATCTCCTGCACTTTTTATTCCGGACCAAAGTTTAAGGTTCCTTACTGCATGAGTTACTCTTTCGCATTTCGGGCCGTCATCTTAATAGTGAACATAAGTTTGTAAAGCGAAATTAATTAACATTTTTAAGTTGCAGAACACTTTCAATAAAGATCCATGTCTCGACTGAAAACCACGAAATGCTCACTTTGACTCCATGTCATTACTCAGGCATAATGAAAAACTTGCACTAACTACTACATTTGAGGTTATTTCGAAATAAAAGATTGTTTTTTTTTTAAAATAGTAAATGTGTATCGACAGTTGTAATTTTACATGTAGGAATAACAGCACAATAAAAGGTAGGGTTAGTGGCTTAACCCCATTAACTGTGCATGAAATTTAACATTGCACCAAAAGCGATTGCCGGAGTACTGTTTTACGTAGAAAGAACAAGTTTTGGATCCTTGGGAGAAACAACTACCAAGTAAAAAACCATTGTTTTTGTCAACAGCAAACTACAAATATTGAAAAAGTATGAGGGAGTTATTAAAAGGTACGAAATAATTTTATCTCACCAGATAAATATGCACCGTGGTCCCGTATGTATGCATTCGCGATGTGGGAAGAGGGGGACACAACCCCTCCTACACAAAATGAATATGTATTCATTGTCTCTCTAAATTTTTTTACAGCCTAATTAAATAGAAAGTAGGGACCATGTCACTTAAAAGTGCAGTACTTTAGCGTTGGTTATGACGGTTAACTCTGTCGAGAAGGTACTCTCTATCCAGACGATTTACCAATGTTACTATTGATGTCTACAATCAATATCACCTCACGGTGCATTCAAAGTAATATTTATACAATTATTCTCTAGAATTTGGTGTTTGATTTGGACGGATGGGAACACAATGAGGTGAGAAAAGTTGAGTACAACGTTGTGGAGTTGACAGATGAGATGGATGGTTTCCAAGTTATACTTGACTATGACCGTGTAAGTAACAGTATTACATTGAAAATGTCTTACCCATAAGTTCGCTGTTCCATGATCAAGACTGTTTTGCACCTAGGCTATGATGAGTTGAGTAAAATTTTACCTAAGTATTGTACAACTTAGTAGACAGGTCCTGATACATAATCTTCAATAGAAAGCCACCAGAAGCAATCAATAACTATGCAGTAGTGGTTCTTTCTCTGTAATTGCACCTTTAAGAAAAATAAAGCTGGGTAATCTCTGACATTGCATGACGTGCAACCATGTTTATCAACCACACATCTGTGCAGGAATTAAGTGCTATGCTTTTTATAACGGAAATGTTTGGCTTAAAATGCGTCAAGAAAACATGATGATCTAAAACCTGATGGTCTAGAACCTAATTCAATCCCACCAACAAGCCGCAGCAGTAGAGCTATCCGGCTCCTCCAATAGCAAGCTGTACATTTTTACAGACTTTGCCAAATTTGACTTTTTTGTTGAAAAGTATTCTTAAGAAGTAAGTTAATACCTTTTTTCTAACAATCATATTTCCTGAAATGAAGTTAACCATATCTTGAACTAACGTTCTACATGTCTGCTTCAATTGCCTATAAATATTGGTTTTAACACAAGGCATTTTTCACTTTAACACGATGCAGTTTGCTATAGTCTACCTTTTGCGTTCTCTTCCCTGTGTTCATTGCTGGTTCGAGATACTTTACAGAAGATGTAAATAAGTCGTTTTAACTATCAACTGGAATTATTTTCACAGGGCATTCTTGTTATTAAGAATACGACCTCAGACACTTGTTACTTTTCCCGTTTGGAGTATATTTCCATCGCTTCGAATGAATCAATACCGGTCATGGTTCAAGAAGTGCCTGTTGGGATTGATTCGATGGTAAGTTGTTTCCCAAAATATTCAGCTTTAGGCAGATACATAGGCCTACACCATTATGCTTTGACTGCGAAAATATCACTTGGACCCACTGGAAATCCCGGCTCGAGGAACCATATCGAGTGAAACAAAATATCAAATCAACGAACTGAACGCATTTAAAAGTACGATCTCCATAGTATCCCCAATGTAACGAAGTTAACGGTTCCACTGTCAGACCATGGTTGGAGAACTTTGCATATTTGTGGAAATATACCAGATTCATTGTACCTGGTTTCATGCGAAAGGTGCACAGGGCGTTTAAAAGAGGAAGGAGTGTAAAAAATGTCTGACTCCTATTACCAACAAACAAAAATATTACGTCGTCTTTCAAGGAAAGCATGCATTTCAACTCAGACATCCTTGTAGCATAGGGTAGTATGTGTCGTAATGTGATACTAGGCTCCTGCCTTAGTTGGACAAACCTTAGGGTCACGGTGTTAACCACTCATCGTATCGTCTTTAAAGCCAGCCTATATGTAGAAAGATATGGAATTTCAGGGTTAGTGGTAACAACACCCTTTACCTTAACCCACTTAGTTACTGGTGCTTCACACTCCTCTGAACTTCATACAATTAGTGTATTTAATATTCTGCGACTCTGCGGTAATGGAAATGATCCAGGCTGCCAAACCCGTTGTGTACAGTAGTGGCAGATAAAAGGCTGTTAATATCATGTCTTGTGTCCATTGCGTAGCCTTTGAAGGAGTAGAAACCCGTCTGGGTTCAGTGGCGGGGGAACCAGAGGGGAGGGAGCTTGGAGGGTGCTGTTCAACCCCAATGCATATTGTAACCTTTGTTTCCAAAATCAGTCCGTACATGGATAAATAAATTTTGCTGCACATATAGGAAGCTTCGCGCGTTTTCTCTTTCCGAGAACATCTATTAGAGTTCTAAGTAAGTAAAGCGTGGGCCACCTATACTGCGTCCTATTTGCTTTTAGGAAACGAACTTCGATTTGATTGTGAAAGTGAGGGTTTCACATTTGGACCAATCGTATTGCTTTAGTATCAGTTTACTAAGGACTTTACCCTCTTCCATTTCCAGTTTTATGTAACTCAATGACGGGATACAACTTGAAAGTGTCAAAACAAGATTTTGTAGCTGGTGAAACCTGGATATTTCCAGATTTCACCAGCTACGCGTCGTAAATTGCAATTTGAAATGCAGTAGTAGTGTTCTGCTCTAAAATCATTTCCGAAAACTGTTCCGACCTCTGGCAATGACAAAATCGGATATGTACCATGTGTGACACCACATCATCAAGAGACACCAGTAACTGCTGTATTGCTATTTTTATAAATTGTCTTACCAAATTTTCTCCAACGTAAGCTTTTGATATTAAAATGTTTTTTTTTTCTAAATAGGACAACAGTTTGGAAAACTTTGGAAAGGCAGTGTTTTAGTTCGTAGATAGTTCTTAGATAACATTATGTCAACGGAGAGGATGTTCAGTCTTCGTGCAATCATTCTCAAATTTGCCACGAATACGCCTGTATAGGCTCATCCCCCAACATTTGACAATTTCATTAAAGAAAACCAAGAAATCAAAACTTTCTGCAATACCGGCTCCATACCTACACATATTTGTTTAAAAGTGGCAAAAAATTCGGCCCGGTCCCTAATGCAGTGGTTTTCACACGTGAAAAAAAAAAAATATCAGAAAATATGGGTGCTTGCATTTCCCCTAAAAAAGACTGTTAAACCCCCCGCTGCTTAGCTACCACTCACAAGCCCGAGAAATGTCGTTTCCGACAGGTGAAGATTTTTCAAAATTTTCTGTACGCCAACTGGAGGTGGCGCTCCGCTTATGTGTCTTTGGAGCAAGACTTCATATTTCAGGCAGGGAATCAATTGCCTACCGTATTCAGATGCTCTCATATACACCTATCACCAATCAACTGTTGTCAAAATGTTAATGTTCAATGTTTGCAGAGGGCACAGATAGGCTTCTATTGGAATTGTTGTCTAATGCAGCATGGCTGTCAAAAAACGAATATTTCCACCTTTTTAAGTCCGCAGTTTTATTTGAAAAAAAAAAATAGTTATGGCATTTAATCCTTTATTTAAAAATCATTCTTCCTCGAAGTAAGAAGTGGAAAATTTAACATTAAAAATGTATTTTCGATCAATGGGTTAGGATTTGGTAAAAATCCAAAAATTGCGCCTTTCCTCCACTTTCATATTGCTCCATACGCCACTGATTATCCTTTCTAGATGAAGTATAAATGTTGCACATCTGAGACATTTTTTGTGGCTGTCTTGTCATAATATGAAAACAAACACAACGTTTATTACAATAAAGAATTTCACACTCATCCTGATTGAAGTGCTCCAGGTGTGATATAAATTGCATATTTTTTTCTTTTTTAGAACATGCACCCGGACACAGACATAGCGATGTTCGCAAAGGGGGACAAAATTCCACTTGGTTACCTTATTTTGACTAATGATGTCTCTGTGACTGCAAAGTGTAGTTCTCAGCCTGCTTATTGGTTGGAAAAAGTGGCAGGTACCAGGAACCGCCGTAGCTGTGACGGTGATTGCAAAGCGTATCTCGTCGTTATTGGTATATTGATAGGTTGGATATTTGGATAACTGAATAGTATCTTCATGTTACACATTCGATTGCATTTACTATGTTTCAACTTTGCTTATTCATCTTTGCTTACAAAACGGCGTGTTCATTAAGAGCATGTTCTTCTTCTATTGTGCGACTTCGGTGTTCGGTCTCGACTGGTTTACTCTCTGTTCGCACACTTTCATTTTTAAGTTTCGGCAGGTATTGGGGCTAAATTAACTTTATACCCCTTCCTACATAAAGGCTATACGCCCTTTATTTTATTTTTATTCTAGAAATTGATAGTTTCAATTTGTGTGAAAACGATGGGATTTCCTTAGCGATCCAATAAATGTGTAAAAGATCGGTTTAATTCTTAGAAAGAGGAATTAGATCCTAGTAATCTAGAAGTTTAATTAGTTCAAATAAAACCCATGTTTCAAATCGCTAAAGGTGAGTTCCATGATATTCTTTTATCAACATTGGAAGGTCATTTGAAAAACAATAGGTCATACAATTTCTTGTAATTGTGTTATTGCAAAAGCTTCAGATCGGCTTAAAAATGCCACAAAAGTTAGTAAAGAAGCCGTCAGGTGTTAGGGAGAAACTTGAGTGGAAACATGTTACTGACTACCAAAGTGGTATTTGAATTTCTTGTAAAGGATTCCCTTTTCTTTTAAAATGATAAAACTGTTTGCGGCGAACGAGTTCATTCGAAACTCTGCCACTTGCCTTGAGCCAATCCCGGTCTTCTATAATACTGTACCCCTGACCCTTTACCCTCACTGGGGTTTTGCCAGCCTTTACTGCGCACTTTCTCATTTTGGTTTTCGCATTCGCTTAGGAATAGCCGAGTACCAAATTTTGTTTAATATGGTCAATTAAAGAGGAACATATTGCAATCTGTGAAATTTGCATTCATGTCCCGGTTTGGTTCTCAAGACATTAGCAATTGATACTGACATATTTTTTAACAAAAGTAAACTTGAAGTAAGCAGGCGAGATGTCATTAATTCACATTTATGTAAAACTTTTTTTTTACAAAAACTCTTCCAAAATTATGATATACTGATACCATAAGTGTTCCTGAGCAGTAAGATTTTGAAAAAAATGATGTGCACTAAATCCAAGGTAGCCTTCCCAATCAACGCAAGGTAAAAACGATAGGATGAAAACTTGAAAGAAAAAAAATCAAAACCTAAGTATGAAAAGTTTCCCGGAAGAAGGGAGAAATATTTCTTTAGATGTGAGCAGTCCAAAACAACCTTCAGTAGCCTAATTGCAAAGTTTTTCTTTGGGTCCAATTTCAGGCTGTAAAAATAGCACGCGAGACTCAGTAATAACCTATACACTACGATCCGGTTGAAGTGACGCGATGAAATGATTCAACGAATTAAGTCACGCAGGTGTTGTCACTGCGATAAAGAATAGAAAAGTCGATTGGATAAGTTACCTTTTAGGAGGTGCAGGTGTCTTCTACTTAAATCATAGGGAGAGTAAAGAGTGTATCTTGGCTAAAAAGTTCCTAATAATTTGTACCAAAGGTATTTTGAAGTTTGCAAATGGGAGACAAATCTTTAAAAATGATTTTAAACAACATTTTGTGGAAGTATTGATGTATAAATCAAAATAAATATTAGCCCTTCATGCAAGAAACACGGTAATATTTTACTTTGCTCTCTGTTGATGTGAGGTCACAACCAGTAACTGATCCGAATGCATGTATTGTGCATGCTATTACGTAACTGCGTTCGAAAATCCAGCCGGGCGTGTGACCTTTCAGACGTTACAATGCCTTTCACTTAAATAATAGGGAGTAAAGTTGTATCTTGAACTAAAAAAACCTCACAATTCTTTGCGAGAGCATCGAAGTACCTTTTACCATGCATAACAAGTAGTAAAATTATAATTCTAAGCAAAGTTGACAAAGTAGTGATGTACAAATGTCAGGCACTTTGTGAAAACATGAAAATATTTGACTATGTCCTGCTATCAAGTAATGTACAACCACTTAGTAAAACACAGCTTCTTCAAGATTGCTACATTTTACAGAAGGTACAAATATTTCTGACGGCCTCATATGTGGACATATTTTCTAGACGAAATTTGATGTTCATGCAATTATGCATCCAGAAATTACAAATGTACCCGATGAAAGTCACAGTATTTTTTCAAAAAGAAACAAACAGGCAAGCATTGCAATATATATTTGGTAAAATTAAGTGTCAAGCAGTACCATTCACACAGATGTCCCTCTTAAAAATGATCTACCCTAGAAACAACAACATCAATCATTCAAAATGAAGACAGTCTTTGGCTTGAAACTATTCTACTGAAAACAAAACAAAACAAAGAAATGATTCTCAATCGTTGAGCTTACAAACCATAGCTTCAGCCAACACTAAAATGCACGATCCTACACATGTTTTGCAAAAGTGTAGTCTGCATGAGTCCAAAGATTTCCCTTTCGGGAAACCAAAAACATCTGTCAACAATGTGAATACATGACATATGATTGCTTGCTTCAAGTTTGTTTTTGTAGGAAAGTGTGTCAAGTCCCCGTGCTAATATCTCGGGAATTGACAATCATCATGGAAAATGCATGGAAATTTCACAGAATGCTTATTATGTGTAGTTCTACTATAGCATACCAAATATAATTTTGGTCCTGGAGTATTTTTAACTACAAGTTGAATCTCCTTACAGTGCATTTAAGTGCATGGAATTAGTCAGTATTATGCCTCTCACTCAATTCATCTCTACCGTGGCCTATTCAGATTATAATGAAGTAAAAGTCTTCCTGCCTACGAAAGTAACTGTAAGGGAGTATTAATAATAAGCATAGCATTGAGGAAAAAATGGGGCTCCTTAGCTGTAGTTAAAAGATGACAGTTGTAAAGATTTGGGAACATTTTTGTCAAAACGATGGGATCATACGACCGCTAATTTCCAAGCCAGCATAACGTCCCAAATGTAACCTACTTTCTAATATGCTTTTCCAAGTTTTTACTTATTTTAATGGATTATTGACTTATGACTGCTATTGTGGTTATGCAATAAGGAGATAACGTCCTACGAAAGAAATCGTTTTGACTAATTAATTACAAACAGTGATAAAACTCACTTGTAACGTCTGCTTTCTTTTTTCCGAAATTTATTCTCCACATGTACCCCATTTCATGTTGTTAACTATTTGTTCGTCTTTCATTGGAGTTTTGTTTGCTTATATATATATATATATATATATATATATATATATATATATATATATATATATATATATATATATATATATATATATATATGTATTTTCGCCCCATTACACGGTAGTGCTTCGGTATGATCGTGCTCTGTTGAGCACTCATTTCGAGACGGTATATTGCTTGTGTAGTCTTGGCATTTTAGCCAGGGCGTAATACTATTCGCTTTATGCATAGCACGCTCTTTGAGCTTGTGCACTTTGGTATTCGCAGGCAATGTACCGTGAATGGCTGGACTGAGGCAGGTTATGCCTGTGTCAGTCTTGTCATTCCGTCTTGAAATCTACTCTGAGCTGCACTGAGGAGACCTAGCAAGGTCGAAACAGTACTGTCTGCATATTGAGTATATATATATATATATATATATATATATATATATATATATATATATATATATATATATATATATATATATATATATATATATATATATATATATATATATATATATATATATATGACATTACCAAACGTTTTACATGTGGGAAAACTGGGGCAAGACATTTCTTTAGTACGAAATGAAGAAAGCTATCGGCTAGCCTGCGTAACACCTCTGTGGCTGCAGCCCCCTTTAGGCTGCCGCCCCTCAGGTTGATATTTTCGTGGCGATGAGCTGAACGAAAAGATTTCGTCCGCCCTGTCCGGCTATCTGTCGGAATGGTTCTATGAAAAGACCTAGGAGGTTGCTTCCCGCCCCTTTGAAAAGCTTTAATTGAAAATTTGGAAAATGTTAAGAGAATTTTTCTTTCACTGGAATAAAAAATGCGACCCATAACTTTTAGTCAACTTTCTGAGAATTTCGGACGCCCTGCCTCTGGATCAGACCTGTTAACACATTTGGTTTATAAAATGTACTGTATATTCAGTACTGTACAGAGGCTTTGCAATTATGGCCTGTATACGTCGTTCTGGAGGACACCTGTATCAGATATGTAGTGCTGGGGCAACTCGTTGGATGACTACAACCATGGAGGTATTTCGTACCTACATGCCACAACAAAGTTTCATGGTAACGCTGTCTAATATCCCGTGGTTGAATGGGTGTCTCGGTTTTTTTTTTTTCGGGCGTATACCGTGACCCCAAAATGGATCAGGGCTGTAATGGTTAACGATGAACTAGTAGAAAAAATAACATCTAACTGCTCTGAGATGTGTTCTGGACATGTAAGAGCCAGCAACATTGCGTGTGTGATTTACTATTTTTACATTGGGTAACTCATGCAATTCAAGGTCCCAAAGCTATAAAGACACTAGTCACATTCCATTCTTTCAGATAAGGTGCTATGGCCACTAACGGCGGTATCGGAAGTAGGAAGGTCACCGACAATCATTCTTCCTCTTATGAGGCTTACTATTTCAGTGTTACCTCTGTGGAACCATCATGACCTTTGATTTCCAGCATAAAAATAGAATTTCGTCTCTCAACAAACAAACCAAACATGAAATTGAGATATCGTATTTAAACCATTGATTCCTGTGGCCATTTAAGGTCCTTCTGTGGGGTGCAAACCATAACAGAGGTGCGGGAGGGAGTTTATTCAAAAACGCCAAATATGTTAAAAGAAAGCTTCAGAACCTCTAGGGTGGAAAAATATAACCTAGTTATATCGTTTTTACATTACGAACTCTGGTGGCCTCCTGTGACACTTTATCTCCACCAAAAACAGCAGTTTCCCTGTCTCAACAATTCACATCTATACAGCAAGTATGGCAAGTGTCCGTCATTGCAATCTTGATACATCGTGCTTTAGAGCCATTTTCAAAAAGGTATACCGCTGGTCATCTCAAATGACCTCTGACCGCCGCCACCAAATCACAAGGGTTCTCCTTGCAAGCACGTAAAATCTGTATATACTTAATCGCGAGGGTCGTTCATTGATGACATACCGTGTTTACAAGATTTTGCCGTTTCAAGCTCTGTGACGTCATATGACATTTGACCTCCTCCAAAAACTTTCTCTAAATAATACCAGTCTATGTAGGCCTATAAAACAAAACGTGTCAGTAATAACTATCTTCAGATACCGTGTTTGCAATATTCCGATTGGAATTTTGTAAGTTTTCATTACAATCTTTCCCGACAATCTTTAGTTGAAAAGAACCACAAAATGAGAATCAGATAATGGATGTTTTGTTTCTGATGTCTATGAAACTGAGATGGCGCAGTAACTGATTTTGTGACGTCACATCCACGGAAAGCTTCTATCGGATACGCGTAGTCTGATAAAAAGCTGTATGTCTATGTAACGTCACGAAATTGTATATCGTTTTCAAATTCATAGTTTTGGGAATACAAATCATATTTCTCGAATTCGAATGGTAGTGTGTTCGCTGTGTTGTTCTGACTCTAGACTGAATTTTGGTAAAACTGGAATTAAATTACGTTTTTTTTAGAATGTACTCGGGAAACACTCTTCAATGAAAACTGAAAATACATTAATAGCCTTAGGGTATACAATTAAAGGGTGACAGTTCTAAATTCGGACACTGCCACTATTTTTTTAGCAATGTCGTAAGCATGAATTGTGGGATGGTTGGACGGTGAATTTTCCTCGACTGATAAAATCGAAACTTTCTTATGGCCCGGGCAAAATGTTGTCTCCTAATAACCAAGGTAAGGTGAATGGTGCACCGACGGATGCATGTAGAAACTGCATTTGTTTGGTAGATATCAATTGAAAAGCAGTCTAAGTTTTAGCAGATGGGTGGTAATGTTTGAGTATTTCCCGCCCTGGTGAGGGGTTTTTAGGGATGTCGGTGTCATGAAGATTTGGGATTGTCCTTTTCGTACAAGTTTCTGTAAATGATATAACGTTAACTTCTTTTTCCTTGTTTGAAGAGATCGGTAACACTGTCGAGATAGAGAGTTGAAGTGATCAGATGTCTTGATAGGCCAATACATGTCTGAAGAACCTTAATTTGGCTCCGATTGCTCGAAGCCCCCCTGCCCATTCTGTCTCGTAATGAAACAAAAAAAAATGGCCGCAAATTCGACTGAAGAGAAGGACTTGCACCGTCTTTGAACTGTATTTGAAAACTCACTTGAACTTGTACAGTATTCGAAACCCTATTTAGCCTTAACTCTTTAATCTAGTTGACACTATATAAACGTTCTTGCTGGTTTGGTGACAAACCTCATTTAACAAACTAACCAATTTATTTCGGTATTACAAGTCAATTTCCTTCAACCCTTTGATGAGTTTAATGCTTACACATTTCATTACAACAGAAAAACCAAATGAATGTTCTAATCGTACGTAAATGTCCTTTCCTTTTGTACGATGTATCCATTTTTATAAATTACTTGATTAATATCTTTTTTTACCCAGTAGTTTCAAATAATATGGACTACGTCAAAATGGGTATTTCCAAAACTACGAAAGTAGAAAACAATCACTTTTCGCCTTCAATTAACGGGTCATAAAATACAAGTACTCATCGTTTTCTGATACCCAGGTTGGACCAAATCCTACCGCGGTGAAAGCGTTCACTGTAAATGAGTACATGGTTCCACTTCTCAGGTTAGTAAAGTTGTGCCATTTATTGTGAGTAAAGCCCATCTTCAGCACTCTTCCTTCATGAAGTAGCACATATTTGTAACGGACGATATATCCGTTTCGAAGACCACATACGGGCTCTTCCCAACTTAAGCTCACACTTCGTCTTCGAATTGGTTTTCGAACAGACAGATGCTGTGGGACTCCAGTAGGAGCTATATTAAAGTGGAGTAATGTATGTAAAATAGAATTGGTTAACGACGTGTTATTGCTTCTTAAATTGCAATGACATTTAAAACATAGATCGTTCCTTTCTAAAATACGTATGAGTATTTTGGTACAATAAACTCAAGACAATGTGTATAGTATGCCCATATTGTGCACAAATTTCATAATTATCAACTGATCAAGCTGTGTTGTTTTTTAATTAAAACCCAGTAACCTCTGAAAAGTAGGTTAAAACTTTGCCCTTCTTACAAAAAGAAAGACTGGGTTTAACCTCATGGCTAGAATTTCAGAAATCCATTCCATCCAATCCATTTCAGAGGCTGGTAAATAAATCAATCTCATGTAACTCCTATGTTCATAGTTTGTTCTATTGCTAAACTATTAAATATTGAAATTTATTCATTTAAGTGCAAATAGACCATTGCGCGATAATTTTTGACTCACATTACCAGCTTTGCTTCCCTTTGGAATTTAAACATGGTTACATGGCCTTGAACACTTTCTATTTTCCTGCTTAGCATGTTAGACAGAGGTCTTACTTCGCCACGTCACTCCATAACAGTTAAATTTTTAATGTTGGCATAAGCTGCAATAGCCTTCCGAAGAACAAAGAAATACAAATACACTACTTTACATAGTTCAACAATTACATCACAAATTATTGCACAATTTGCCATTTAAAATTGAGTGAATAAACGGGATAATATTAAAACTCAGCTCAGTGGTGTTCAAAAAGATGGGAGTCGTACGGTTTGGATTCGTTTTTGATGATATGTCATGTATTTTCAAATTTTCAGACAGTTGCACTAGCTTTCGCCGTGATCTCACAAACCCCGCGCTCGAGATAACACTGTGTCACCCCGGGGTGAGTGAGAACGTCGGTTAACTCGGGATCGATGTTTAAATTTCGATCCACCTCAAAATACAGTGTTTTTCGGTTTTAAACCCTGGTTTTGTGGAAATAATCAACGTAACAGATGTTTGTGGAGCCGTGATGGCTCTTATTTTTTTAACCCAATCAACCTTACTCGGGGTTAGTGAGAACGCAGACTGGAAATCACGGGGTCAACCTGCGGTTTTGTCTCATTGTAAACACGGTGTATCACCGAGTGTCACGGGGTCCGTGATAGCAATCCATGGTTCAGTGGCCTGACGTCTATTCCCGCACAAGTATGTGGGCTTTCTGGCATACTGAGAGATCTCCTAAGTCGTCATTGATCGACGGTGGTAAATACCAATCTGCCATGGTGGTTACGACATCGGTGACTGCTCTTTATGCCGACAATCATATATTCTTGAACAGTCGAGTTTTCGGACCATAAGGTTGTCGAAATACAGACTTTCGAAGAGGGAGGGGATGTCACGTGATAGATTTGTCGGAATAAAGGGTCGTAGCACTACCAACGTATCGGAACATAAGAATGTCGGAATATAAGGGTGTCGGAATGTGGGGTTGCGACGTGTAGAATTTCTTTGGTAACACTATTAACACATAGTAACGCCAATAACATTTTCCCCGAGAGGAATCACTATCACGTTTGGTCATAAGGAGACTTAAAACAACATTCCTGCACTGATATTGAAAACAAAATCAAAGTACTGTTAATCATTAACAAAGCCCGAGTGCAAGTTGGAAAGTTGCAAAGTAGTTTCCCTAAAAACGGAAAATAAAGCTGTGAAATGTTATTCATGCGTCGCATTTAGTAAGGGTACTGGGATTGGCAGTAACCAGGTGCATTCCTACAGGTGCAGGCGATTACCGACGGCCCGTCTCGCTCTGAAAAGTGCAACAATTCGGAAATTTGACATATGGAACACCAGCCAACTAGAGTACAGTGTATCCAACTTTTCCTTCCCAAAATTACATCCCAGATTCTCTCCAGTTGAAGTTCCATTTTATTTATTTAAAAAGACGAACTCTTCAAGTCCGCTTTGCGTGCCCCAAATTGTGATCTCTAATAATGTAAAAGCTTGCTCATAAATCATTCTGGTAGACTTTTCTGAGCTTTTACATTGAAGTTTTCCTAACTTTTTCTCCAATTTTGGCTGTTGATTTTAATACTTTGCCTTGAAAAGGCTGTAAAATTTTAAATGTCGTCGGGGGCCTTACTCCACAGGTCTTAGATAACAATATGTAACAACAACGATCTTCAGTCTCCAGAAAAATGCTCACATGAAACGCAGATTCTTCAAATTTTCCAAAATTGTCAACTTATAGGCCTACAGGAAACCCAAAGCGTTGAGAATTACTTCCCTGATACAGTAGTGCGTGTTTCAACTTTAAAAAAAGTGGGAAATTTGGGTGCTTCCCTCGCCCCCTTCGGAAGTGTAGCTAGGCCACTGGTTTTAATACTTAGCAAATCTGACAGATCACTCGATTAATAACGCTGTAAGTATCATAGTCTGGTTTTAATGTACGGCCGATGTGCGGTGGACACAAATTTAAGTCTTAAAACACGACGACAATTATCTACATAAATCAACTTGCCAGATTCTGCCGTCCTTTCTTCGATGGTCTTCTCAACCTTCCCTGCTGCGTTTGAGACCACAAAAGTCACTCGGTATAACGAATTATGTTTTAGTCCTCTGAAGACACGCCGTCTTTCAGACACCGTTAACTCAGAGGAAGAAACGGACTGAAAAGTGTTCGTGCAATTGTCTACATCCAACAGATGAAGTGAAATAAGTTGACTTGTAATTGGACATCTGTTGCCAACAGGGGTGTGCCAAGTTGTAACGAGACATGCCGTACTAGAAGTGGCACAAGTCGGGTCTGTTCTCAATGCTAAGTTCAAATCCTCTCCTGGAGCTGAGTAGAATGGAGGCAAATACTAGAGAGGCTTCAATGTAATACTCTTACCATAACGTAATGGTACACAAATTCACATTCATAAATAAGCAAATGTTGGATCGGTACCGAACATCCTTTACTCTATTTTGCTGTGTGCATCTTTCCATCCATCCATCCATCCGTCCGTCCGTCCGTCCGTCCGTCCATCCATCCATCCATCCATCCATCCAAACATCCATCCATCCATCCAAACATCCATCCATTCATTAATTAATTAATTAATAAACTAATTCAGTAATTCATTAATTCATTCATTCGTTCGTTCGTTCGTTCGTTCGTTCGTTCGTTCGTTCGTTCATTCATTCATTCATTCATTAAGTTAGTCAGTAAGTCTGTCAGTCAGTAAGTCAGTCTGTCAACTAC
The DNA here is from genome assembly GCA_037179385.1 of Holothuria scabra. Lineage (NCBI taxonomy): Eukaryota > Metazoa > Echinodermata > Holothuroidea > Aspidochirotida > Holothuriidae > Holothuria > Holothuria scabra. The sequence goes on from CM074185.1 coordinate 49,906,420, forward strand.
GCATCTTGAACAAATCTTCCACAAAACTACAGCATTTACGATCTTAATTGTTAGGATGTTAAATCGGTCTTCAACCTTAAAGGGATAATGCAGTCACTCCAACTTGGATTAGAATAGCAGCCTGTCCTGTTTATGACTGGCTCTTAAGGGCCATGTGACAACGTTTTTTCTCTTCAATTGTGAAGTTAAGAAGTACTAGCTCCTTGATTTACCTTGAATATGCAATGTTGAAATATGATCTGAAGGAAAGCAATAAGAAAATTGTGGAAGTTATCTGATTCTTAAAAACAAATTTGGGTTAGGTTGGGTCAGTTTACTTTAGATGGAGTTATACGGTCCATTTTCCAACTAACTGGTTCAAGACGAGCAGGCCACGGTCTTTGTTCAGATGCGGCTCAATGGCTTGTTTTCCCTACTCCATTGCTCATTCTAAGCACCAAGGACAATGGCAGTAGGTTTCGCTTTTAAAATTTGGCGTGACTGTTATTGTGCTTTAGCGATTTTTGTTGATCGAAAATGATAACGTACCTGAAAGTTTAGTTTCTCCTTGAATAGCACTGACGTTGCCCTGGAATAGTTCATTGTCAACCCTTATTTTGAAGGTATAGTTTGTACATGGATCCAGTCCCTCAAAAATTATTCGATTTTCAGTTTCGTCTAGGATGTTTCCTGCATCGATTAAAACGTCACTTCCAGTTTGCTCCAAAGTGTACGCATACTGCACAAACCCTCCATTCATATCCTCACAAGGCACTGGCTCCCACGTAAAAGCTAGAGACACATTCGTGCTAGATAAACTGTCAAAAGACACAGCCGGGGAACTGGCAGGAGCTATGAATCACCACGATAATAGAAAAAATGTAGACATTTTTAATTCATTCTTAGTAAAGGTATCTTCAGATTTAGGCATTTTGAAATCAAAGTTAAAGCTGTTTCGGTGATTTTAAAAAGTGAGTTTATTTTCATATTTCGGATGTACATGGATGAACAGATTTTGTACAGATATGTCAAACTTTTTGGGCCCGGCCCCAAAAAAGCCTCAGTTTATTCTTTGAATACTTAAAGAACATTTTTAGGTTTTTAACGCATGGAGCAGTATCGTTTCATTTTCTGTTCCAAATACCACAACTTCAGTTTAACTGATTGTAAGATTTGTAACCTTATAAATTGTTGCAAGCCAGTTTTCCAATCCTCAATTCATTTTACATGTACAACTTTTAAATGTTTTGTAATGTTTTTCATGTGTTAAATCTTTTAATGAAATTGTGGAATCATCTGTTTACATTTGAAAACTGGTTTTTCAGTACGTTTTAAACGGGTCTTTGCACAATGACAGCCGTAAAATAGCTTGTAATTGATCTCGACTTCCTTCATACGAAAGGTTTTCGATGAAAAACCTCTTCAGTTCATTATTTTTATTGCTTTAATAAGTATAGACCTTATGCATTGACGTCGTCTTTGCTGTCTTACTGGCAGAACAACAATGCGTCCGTGGCTGCATCACTAATTTTTGTTTAGGGCCATGAAGCTACCATCTCGGGGGTGGTGGTCCCATGGTAGGACATAGATCGGGGAACAGCACGCAGTAGAATTCACCCCGACCTTTCGCGCATATCCAAATGGTTGAACAATCAGCTCTCCGCATTTGTTGGTTTTGGTCTATTATTTCTCCATAGGATTACCCAAAGAGCGTACTTTGTTCATTGTAACGTCATATGCATAAGCTCTGTTGTATTTGAAGACAGGTAGATGTATTCGTACCGTACCTTGCTTTGAAGTTGTTATCACTGCTACGGAAGCTGGTCCTGTAAGGTTGTCGTTTTCACTGTGAGTTGACACTGAGACAGTAAAGGTTGAATACGGCAATGTATTATTTATCACATAGGATGTTCCTTTAACCCATACGGTTTCCTCTTCAGATGAATCATCCTTGTGAGGACAAGACTGATGTCTCTGAAGAGTCACTGTGAGTGAGTATCCAGTGATGGAGCAAGATGAATGGAGAGGAGGTTGCCAGTTGACCTTGACATTTCCGGTCTCCCCATCAGAACGTAAAGATAAGTGACGAACAATGCCAAATGCTGGAATAAAAAGCAGAAAGAAAGATTAACATTTTACTCTGTAAAATGCTGGTATCTTATTTGTGCAAATTTAAAATACAAGTTCTTATACTTGATAATAAGCTTTGTTACAACACTTTTATCCTTCAATGCTTGAAAACAATTTCATGACTAAAAAGAGGATAACCGATTTTCTTAATCGGTAGAGCAAATAATACAACCGAAATTTTACGTGTTAGCACCTTTGAATGAGTACCCGGTACTTTGAACTACAACTCATGGTAAGTACCTGTGTTCATGATGGCGTGAATACTCTTTCAAATACGATATCTGTAGTTACCAAAGGCACGATATAATTTGCTGCTGTGCTAGGTGACCTAACACAACAAAAAGGCCACCATAGGCCTATATCTCGAAGTTAAAAATGTGTTTCATCCCAGCATCATTCATGCTAACTGAAACCACATTTATGATTCATGCAACTGAAATACCGCCATTTTGATAAAGTTTAATGCTATGTTTTTCTGGAAATTTTGATTTTATCTAAATGTATAAATTACTTCAAAATGTCATGTGCCCATGATTTTGATATAAAAATGATGCAGTCACAGAGCTCTTTTCAGCAGTATTAAAAATTGACTTTAGCCCTAAATCGCCATAATACTGATCTATCACGGTGGGTCACATGTTTTCTAAGAGTAACAACACTCCTTCTTAAACTATAGCCGATTAGTATACATACGCCAATCGAATAGTGAAGCTATGAAGGTAAACTTTCGATTCAACGATCATCCACACCCACTACGAATGGTTTGTTATCTGAAGTGCTAATTATACGAGAAATCGTTATCTGTTTCCCTGGCTTGCTTTTAGCTTTTAACTCAGTTTACATCGAAGGAAAGTGAAATTTAGCCTGTAACTTATTTTTATTCTAGAAATGGCACCACATAATGTGTAAGCTTGGTCTCGTTACCATGCTCTGTTATGCAATTGCAATCAATCCTCACATTTTGACTGGCAAAGATATGACATTCATGTCTTGAGAGATGTTCATCATGCATGGCATCATGTCTCATTTTACACGATGTACTGTAAGGATTACGTGGTGGTTATCAAATTATTTAACGTAGACTAGTTGCATCATTTCTTTATTGTGACGCAAGTAAACATGGCAGTCACCTAGTTGTTTGCCAGTGTCCCGGTAAAACCGATTTTATCACGAACATTATCTTTTTTAATTGTGGGCAAAGGGAAAGTTATTTTAGTTTTCACTTTACCAAATGACTTGGGTTAGTCGTCATCAAAGACCATAGTCAGCTCATTTCAACGATCGATTCAGCCTTAAGTATGACCCAACCATACATGTATCCGACCGAAATATACAGTCAAAGTCATTTCTTGTGGTGCGCAACAGCTTCCGGCTGCAGCTCGCCAGAAATATACAGTCCATTTTATAGTGTAAGCTTGTTATAAACTGGAGCCTATGATACCAAACATGATCAGGTACACTTACGTGCTGGTGTTGTTTGGACGACTACATCCTCGGAAGGAGCTGTGTCATCTTTACTTCTAGGAAGCACTTCAAAGCGGTAACTGTTACATGGTTCGAGATTGGTTGCAATGAATGATTCTTCATTTACGGATGCTTCCATGATAAGATCACGTTGTGTTCCATCTACCATCTTGTAAAGAAAACAGACATACCTGAAGTTCGGGCCATTCTGATTCTCACAGGTGACTCGGTTCCAGTGGAAGACCAAGGTTGTCAGGGAAGATCTCGTAGAGGACTGAACGGGCTGAAGATTTGCAACAGGAGCTTCACATTTGAAAAAGAAATTATGGAACATCCATGTTACTTTTCTTTTGTTTTCTACTATCTCGATATATATTTCATTATTCTTGTATTAGAATCTGTTATCAGTCTATATCAACATCATAGAACTTTAAGGATTAAAAAAATCAGCACTAACTGAGCGTCTTATGTCATAATTAAAACAGATACGGTTTTCCTTAAATTGTTTCTGTTGGCCACTTATTTTCCCTACACTCTTAAAAAGTTGGTTAAAAAAATTCACCAACACTGGTCACGTATGTCAAATACCTGAAATTGGTTAAATTTTGTCCAATAATTGTTGATTAACGGGTTATCTCAGAGGTTTTCTACCACTTAATTGGGTAACCAGCTTGTGGGGTAACAAAATAAACAACACATATTGGGGAAACTTTGCCCAATTTCCGGTATTTGACATACGTGACCAGTGTTGGTGAATTTTTTTAACCAACTTTTTAAGAGTGTACCAAACCGCAAAATATTTGCTGTGGGGAAAATATCAGTCCCTCACTATTAATAAAATGTTTGACATATCCTATAAGAGAAGTACGAATTGCTATTATATTATTCATTTTCTGGAGTTGGCATATATCTAAATGGTGCAAACTGAAAACAGTAACCATCCAATTACTTGAAAATCAAAAAGGGAATAAACGCAACAGTCTCACCGCTCGGTAACGTCCGCTTGACTATTGAAGCAGGTCTCCCGAGACGTTCAACTCCGTTGACTAAACGCCTGGTTCTCGGCGAAACAGAAATATTGTAAGATGCATAATCTTCTAGCCCATCGAAAATAACCTGGGTCGTGGTTGCATTGACTTCAATGGAGTACCATTTAGAACTTTCAACGTTGCCTGGACAAGCGATGTGTTTTCTAAGACGATATTTCACGACATACCCAACGGTTGCATACAAAGATGTCTCAAGATCAGGGGTCTTCCATTTCACTTTTAGTTGCCGTTCTTCTTCACTAATAACTCGTAAATGACGAACTGGACTGTATCCTGCAAAAGTGTGTTTGACGTTTGTTACTACATGGTGAGGTACTTAAATTCCTTGCATGGAATGATAGATCCATCCCAGCGTGATTTTACATTTTATAACGGCAAGAAACCAAATGATACAATTTCGTGACTTATTACCACACCTTCAACGTATTTTAAGTGAATATTTGTACGAAACTTTACGTCATGCGTTTTTTTCTTGTTACGGACAAAAAACATGACGATTTAAAAATTACAATCTGTATCCTTTTCAGCATGCTAAAAACGGGTATCAAGGGTTTCAATCGTGTTTCCTGTAAAAGCAGAATTTTCTCAGTCCGGACATTCCCAATAAAAAACGTCACCATGAGCCCAAGGGACACTAAATTTTATATTAGATGCCGATAAAGGTCATTAGTGCTTCAAGAAATTTATATTCTAGAGTCGTTCTTCTTTCTAGAGTCATTCTTCTATTTTACTTTTACCACTTAAGCCCATCCACACCATAGCATCATGCATGCTACCTTTAAGTTGTCACCCACATGTAGTGTCTTTCTTTCCGTCTACGGTTTCCTAAATTATGCATATTTATATCTCTACTAAACGTTTCAAACAGTGCATTTACCACAGTTAATCTAATAAACGGTTAATCTGAACGCATTCAGATTCTTACAACCCGTCTACTGGTCTAGCATTAGTCGGGTAATATATAAACATTAATGTCACATACACACTAAAACGACATGCACATTAGGCTGTAAGAAACGTTGTGTAGCACGGACTTAAGAGTTATTTTTCGGTACATTGGTTGATTTTTGTATGCATTCGACTGTCGTATGCTGTGGAAAAATACTCCAATTGGTCTCACCCGTATTTACTGCTCGTCCAAGAACATTACCGAAAAAGAAACGTTTCACTCGCTTCGCGCTCATCCGTCTATTACAACGCCAATGCAATATATTTCGTATGGAACATTTAGTGTCACCCTCAATTCTAAACCAATGGCAGTGGAGAAGGCATTGGGCATCGCTGCATCAAATCGAAAGGATGCAGCGTAACGTCGCTTAATACAACATGCAAATGACGTTCTGATTACATATTACACTGTTAAAAATTTCTGTAAATTTACAGACTTTTTTTAACTTAAACTTTTTGTATTTTACTTTTAATAGAGATTTTCTGTATCTTTACAGACACTTTGTATTTCTACAATAAAAAAGGTTGTTTAACATGTATTTTCTGGTTATTTGAAAAACCATTTCTGTCTGCCTTTTTAACCAAATTTTACTGCTTTGTAAAACTTTTTCTGTAAATGTACAGAAATTTTAACAGTATTTTGTATTTTTCTGATTTCACATAAATATACTGTCATTTAACAAACATTCATTTTGTTTTTACGCTGAAAAAGAAACAAAAATAAGCCCAACAAACAAACAAATAAGAAATAGCCAGAAAATTTTCAATATATAACATGCATCGTTCTGCGAAGTTTCAGTTAAAAAAGAAAACATTTTTGGCCAATTTATGGCCCTATTTGAAAATTAACTAACATTTATTATACTGACAATTGGTATAATGATGTCAACTCATCGCCACAGGCGCTCATGCACTTGATCGAATTAAAAACGTTTCACAAATTTACTTGAAAGAGTCTGTAAATTTACCACTTTATGACGTAAATCTCATTTTGCATAAATGGGTGGAGCTTATTTTGTAGGCATTTTCCTAACAAAAGGATTGCTGTTGCTTTGAATAATATCTTTTTTGGCTTTTTTTAATCAGGAAGTGATAAACTTATTGTTTACCTTGTCTGGAAATGTTTGCAACCAATGTATTTGCATTCTTCGTCATATTTATTTTAAAAACAATTATTATATTGTACCAAAAATGTGACTTTCCAATTACAAAGTTCCTAGAGATAGCAGTCTACTGGATAACAATGTGATAACAAAGTATCCTCATTGTGTTTTGATTGAAAATAACTTCGTAACGACACATTACGTTGATTAGCAAATACCTGATCTACGTAATGGTGAAGTGTATGTTACGTAATAACATATGAAAGGAAAAAAGCGATATTATAATAAATATTAAAACTCCGAGAATGAAAACAGTAGGCTGTAAATTCACATAAAATTAAGGTAAAAAAAAACAGAACAATTCTGTAATTCGATTTTACAGTAGACATATGTAAACTAATTTACATGCAAAAACTGTAAAGAAAAAACAAACACTTAATGTTTTTTCATGATTACAGTCTGGCTGTAAAAAAAACATTATTTGGTGGGAAAAAAATTTGCCATAAAAATTATGTAAATTTTACAGAGAAATTTCTAACAGTGTATGGCCTTGTATTCAATGCCATCTCGGGACTTAAACAATGTCATGCAGTTTGCGCCTGCACAATGGCAAGGGCCCGGACAGTTTTCAGGGTACAATTTAACAATCAAAACTTAAACTTGCTGGGCTGAAAGTGGAACGTTCTTTCGTAAAATCAAATTTTCCAACTTTTCCGAAAACGATCTGTCACTGTTTTTTTTTCAAAAGACCCCCAAATTTCAGGATCCCCTTCACGCCGTTAGTTTGCGTTGTTCATTATTTAGGCAAACAGTTTCCGAGGTTCCGGATTGCTGAATCACTAACAGAATTTTGGCTTCCTCGTCGTACAGACATATCTTTTCCCTATCCCTTGTGTGGTCAGTTTAGCAGGTTTTTCCATGTCAAGTAAATATTCAATATGTTAATTGCGATGGTCACAATCAACACAATCCAAGTGGATCACTTATAAACAGTTTGAGAACACAAGATCCAGTTGACTATTTCTTAAGCTAGGGAAAGGCTCAAAGTCAATTAGCGTTCGTCATCAAGCGGTTTTCTGCAGTATACTAAATGCTTGTTTTTCATGTTTAAAATGATGACTGGGTAGACCTTCGTGAAGTAAAATTTACTTGTGCCGTGCATGAAATTATAAAGAAATTCAGTTAAACTTTTTTCGCCAATGAAAATTTCTTTTAAAGTGAAATACTGTAAGTTCTACCTGAAAATTGTCTGTAATATAATCCTTGTAACATTTCCATGGTAATGTTTTAATTCCTAAGACATCCGGGGAATTTCACGTAGAGTGTAGATGCTAACCATGCCAAGCTTTTGCGCGCTTCGCACGTGTACATCTTTTGCCAAGGCCAACGCTAACTGTATTAAGCTTGAGAGTATGGCCAACGTAAGTGGATATCGAAAGGTGTCGTTTATGACAGATTGACTATAATCGGAACACTTTTAGGTTGCTACTGCTCTGTGTCGTTGCCCCTTGTATCAAATATCCCTGGTTATGGGTCTGTAGGTGTGAATGGCGGGTACTGGGGTCACGACGACACTGATGAGGACGTGGACCTGTGAAGTAATACCAGTAGTATAGGGCGAGTACCTTTACCCCCCTCCATGCGGCCGGGGCCCCCGAAAGGGGTCGACAATGGAGCCGATAGATCTCAAGGAAGAAGCTGGCCTGTGAATGCGGCTTTTAAAAAAAGAGGGCGCCATTTTGGGGTTTTTTTTTGTCGCAATGTACTTAAGTTATGTGCAAACATGTCTAATGTGAACTGACGCATGTTTTTATTAATGCTTTGTCCTGATTTTCGAATTGTCATTGAGTGAGTAAGACACGATGGGTGAAACGGGAAAAGTCGCGCGAGAACTCGGACGAGATGGAAAACACAGAAAACCCTCGATAAGCACCTTACATAGAAACCCTTTACCGCGTGGAGAGCGAAATGTATGAGATGTTTGGAACGGCACTGCATGAAATGTTAAAGCATTTTCAGCATTTTGACAAAGAAACTTTCAAAGCTATATTGGATAAAATGTTTGAAGATGAAACTTACAGTTGGGGTAGGATCGCAATGGCCTACATCTTTGTCAGAAAATGCGCCCAACAATATCGCGAACAAGGAAAGGCCGATAAACACACCACTGAACAACTCGCACAGTTTGTTGGAGAATACGTCGAAGACCATTGCACAAAGTGGATCGAACACGGAGGAGGTTGGGTAAGTATTTTACGTTAGGTAGCTATAAAAAGTTTTTAAAAAATTGGACTGTGAGTAAAGTTGTTTGTTTTCTATTTAACAGGATGACTTTTGTCGAACATTTACGAAAAAGTGTAGCCGAACAACCGGAGTCAAGCTTGTGGTGATAGCGGTCATTGTAACGATTCTTGTATACAAATGGATACGTTTGGCATAATACGAATAAGTATAGGTGCGTCCAGAGGAAAAACAGAACGCCATCGACAGTAACTTGAGGAAGTCAACAGCAGCGAAGAGGAACCCGATGAGACAGAAACCGATAGTGACGTTGAAGAAGATGAGAGCCGTGGCCAGAGCGGCTATGATCCTGTCACCAAGGAAACATTGGCAGCACTGACCGAAATAAACAAAGCCATTGGAAACATTTTAAAACGAACCTTACAGAGGATGTGATTCTACATCAGTCGTTTGATACAGTCCAGAATAAATGGTCGCTGGACATTTTTAGTGGAGGATTATGAATGATAATTAAAAAAAAATGAAGTTCTAAATGTTAAATAAACCAAGCAAAATTGAAAAATATGTGCAAACGAGCATGACTTGGTGCATACTGAGCAACATAAAGCTTTTGTTGGAGCAAGTGCATCACGAATTTGAGCACACTGGGCGCATCTCAATGTTTATCGCATACTATTTGTCAATTTTCTCAAAGTTATATTCCGTTCGTCACGTATACAGCAAAACATAGATAACTGCAAACTGTTTTTCTTGAGATTACTGTACCGTATTACAGTCAAAACAAACTTACACCTTTCATGGCTGAGACGTTTCAAAGCTGACCTTAAATGAAGGAGAAATGATGTGCAATTATCAAAGCATTACTCCATTTTCCACTCAACATGTCCTCTGCTAAACGAGCAGTGATTCATTTCCCTCCGTACTGTAATGACTCCAGTTTTAACGAACCCACTGATGAGGGAACAATTTCATGGCAAAGATATTATAAACGTAGAAACCAAACTCCTTTCCCTACACCGTTAGACGCGCTGACTCCTCACGGAGGCTAGATCGGAGGGGCGGAAGTGTTCATTTGACATGAGCACAGTTATCTGCGTGCACAATCACGTTTTCGTTATAGAAAATTCCAATGTGACGAAATGTCAGCGTGCGTGTATCTTTAAAGCAAGTTCTAAACGCGCACAATGTATTTCTCCGTGTGCAGTCGGCAGTCACTAACGCTTAATTCCGCGTGCTTTGGAAAAGAACGCAGTAGTTGATTTTGTGTTGTAAACGCGTAAGAATGTAAACGCGTGCATAGATGTGCGCTTATGAAGATACCATAGAACCTGACCAATCATTAAGTCAAAGAACTTCAAACCAGTCGTTGTGCGCTCATGTTCAAATGTTCTTGAGTGGAAAATCCTCTATGAAGCCAAAAACTGTTCCATGTAAGTGAAATTTATTGAAGAACGGTGTTTGCGAGAATTTCAATGTTTTAAAATCACGTTTTTACACTACCGGGAGATATCAATTTACCCGTTGGCTTTCAAAACGACTGAACAGTGATCAGCACTTCCGCCCCTCCTAATCGACCTCCATGAGGAGTCACCGCGCCATTTTAAGTTTGGTATCTATGTTTATAATATCTTTGTTTCATGGATAAAAATGCGCCCTCAGTAGCAATACAACCATTTACCTCGTCGAATATGAGGGCTTTGAGAGATGGTTTTTAATGCGTTGCACCCTCTACAGGCCACTCGGGTAATTTCCCTGTTTCCTTGTGTTTTATCGATTGAGAGTGACTCATCAGTGGTGAGCAAGACCCGTCCTTATGACACGACGCTTACGTACACGTGAGTTATTCGGCCAACCTCCCTGGCCCCTTCTCTTCACACTCACAAACTGCGTGGGTGACACCGCCAAGAATGGGGTAAAACACTGTGAACCCTTCCTGCTCACTCTAGACAGAGACCTAGGTAAAATTTTATTGACACTACGTTTCCAGTAACGTTCATGTGTGTTTCATACACTAACCAGTGTTGCAAAACCAATAGTCATTTCGCGATATCTGTTTTCACTCCTCCTGCGACCTTTTAGCTCAGTTTTCCTACCCGTTTATTTCTCATCAAATGGCTATATCAACGATCTGGTAGATAGCTATGGCAGCCTGATGACGTAATTTTTGGTTATCGGATCACGGGTTTTCTTCTAACTTTTACGTTGTTCGCATACATGTCTTCTGTGAGTTAACTGGCGTTCTGTTTTTCCTCTGGACGCACCTATACTTATTCGTGTTACGCCAAACGTATCCATTTGTATACAAGAATCGTTATAATGACCGCTATCACCACCAGCTTGACTCCGGTTGTTCGGCTACACTTTTTCGTAAATGTTCGACAAAAGTCATCCTGTAAAATAGAAAACAAACAACTTTACTCACAGTCCAATTTTTTAAAAACTTTTTATAGCTAACTAACGTAAAATACTAACCTAACCTCCTCCGTGTTCGATCCACTTTGTGCAATGGTCTTCGACGTATTCTCCAACAAACTGTGCGAGTTGTTCAGTGGTGTGTTTATCGGCCTTTCCTTGTTCGCGACATTGTTGGGCGCATTTTCTGACAAAGATTTAGGCCATTGCGATCCTACCCCAACTGTAAGTTTCATCTTCAAACATTTTATCCAATATAGCTTTGAAAGTTTCTTTGTCAAAATGCTGAAAATGCTTTAACATTTCATGTAGTGCTGTTCCAAACATCTCATCTATTTCGCTCTCCACGCGGTAAAGGGCTTCTATGTAAGGTGCTAATCGAGGGTTTTCTGTGTTTTCCATCTCGTCCGAGTTCTCGCGCGACTTTTCCTGTTTCTCCCATCGTGTCTTACTCACTCAATGACAATTCGAAAATCAGGACAAAGCATAAATAAAAGCATGCGTCAGTTCACATTAGACATGTTTGCACATAACTAAAGTACATTGTGACAAACAACCAAAAAAAAAGCACCCTCTTTTTTAATAGCCGCATTCACAGGCCAGCTTCTTCCCTGCCTTGGGATCTAGTGGCTCCATGGTAGGCCCCTTTTTGGGGCCCCGGCCGCATTGAGGGGGGCAAAGTTACTCGCCCTATATTACTAATACCATATTGAAAAAAAGTCGGTAAATTTGCCTTATTTTTTTATCCCCACCTCCTGGCTACAAACACCACAGTGACGCTACTGTTGTGTAGAGAGTGGTCCTGTTCAAATAACGCGGATGGACCTAATGCAAACTTGTACAAGATAAGCGTGGTTAAAGCATCAAAGGGTTGAGTGATCCAAATACGAGAATACAGGCTCATGAAATGTATGTATATAATATCATCAAGTATAGCCTTTTTAGTTAAAGATTATTTTATATGGTTTTGATAATTTTGAAAAAGGTGAATGCTGAAAAGTGAATTACATTAAGGCCTGATTTTCCAAAAGAGTAACTGATATATAAGGAGTTCCCTTATTATTAGTCTGAATTCTCTGTTTCTCTTAAGTGTTGTGTTTCATGAACGTGATCTCACGATTTCTTTTTTGGCACTGATTTGAATTTAAGACATCTTCCGCAAATATTCCAAAGTAATTGTAAAATGCAGAAAATTAAGCACTTACCAGATTGGTTTCTTTGCTTACTGAAAGACTCTTTAACAGATATTCCATTAAGGGTAGTTCGACCGCCTGTTATATCTATGAAACTCAACTAAGAACATAAAATCGTGAGTGTAGAATTACTTGCATTGATAGGCGTACGAGGCGGGAGTTTGGGGCAAAACAGTTGGTCCATTCGGTCAAAATATGATAAATACTGCCATGATTATCTGGGCAAAACTGATTTTGGCCAACCCAAAGAATTACTCCCGTATGCCAATGCTTGCATGAACGTAGCCTCATTACATAAAACTACAATATAACAGCATAAAACCCGAAAGCAGAATTGATCTCATTGTTGTGTATGATATGAAGAGAGAAGTTAAACATTACAGGCTGCACTTCGAAAGTGTTGTATTTTTCTGTTTGCAAATGAACTTGTAATAATTTCCGCTCAAGTAAGTCATGACTATAATTTCACCACTACATAATCTTATTTTTAATCAATCGAATTTGAAGACTGATTTAACATCTCAGTATATTGAAAAGAACTACAATAACGTAATACACCACTTTGTAATACAGTAGATACAAACCTTGTCATCAGCTGATGCAATACCTGAAAGGCAATCGTTGAAATATCAAATTTTGTGACATATTTGCTAGATGGTTAGTCATGGTAAGCCTTTTTAAACAAAAAGGAAGTTTGTATAAGCCTTTATGACTAAGATTGCATGTAATTCAGGACTTGCATAACCGTCTAAAGCAAATTTACTTCGAATAAATGTATCTCGCGTAAAAAAGGCTAAGAGCTTAGAAATGTTGTTTTGAAAAAAATGTTAAATACGTTTGGGGAAAAATATAGAAGCGGGTCAAGATTAATGGTCTACGACAACAGTAACTGATAAGGTAGACAAGATGAGCTCTTTAACCATTATTGTTACTTATTTGATTAGTTCACAACTTGGGGGACATAGTACTTACTTGCATCTACTGAATGCAAGTACTCTCGTAATCCATGTGGAGAATACCTTCCATAGAACTTAAACAACCACGAAACAAGATTTATTTAACCCAACATTAACACCATTTCCTAAAATAAAATATAGAGATTTGGTAATTTTTTAATCTTTTCTTAATCAGGAAAAGCTTTAGAAAATGTGGGCTTTTACTAATGTGATTCGAATCTGATCAATTTGTATTTTGTGTTTCCCTTAAAAGGATTTGTTAAAAGTGCAAATAATGATAAATACCAGTTTGGCCTCCCATGGGAGTGTCGTTTTCCTCTTTGGATATTTCTGTAGAAGTTGTCACCTCATGTCCAAAACCCAGCAGATTCAACTGTGAATATCATGTTTTATGATAGTCATGAAAAGGTGAGCGGTAATTAAATATTGAGTGATAGTGTATGGATACGGAGACCAGGGTCCCAGCAATTCCTAGTCGATTGTTTTTGGGTAGCCATGCAAGTTTCGAGCATCTCTGAAAACATTGTTGCAAACGAAACCTAAAACCTTAAAATAAGGTCTGCTTATACTTTACAACAAGAGAAATACCATTTTCGGCTGTCTGAGGGGTCAAGATGTCCAAAAATCGCTGCATGGTCCGCGCCAACTGATCCGCTTTGGGGGTATTTTGGACAGGATTACAGAATTCTCTGCCCAAAGCTCATAATAAATTTACTACAATTAGATCCATTCGATACACTCATTCGTCTAATTTCCTCACTTTGATTAAGTAGTAGATGTTTCGCCAGTTGGGAAAATTCAGAGAAAAGTTACAATCTTTCCTGTAAATTTAGTTAAGGAGAATCCCTGAGCCAATTTGAACATTAAATACCTTATCAATAGTTCCTTGCTATTACATACGTCCATTTCGTAAATGTTGCACATTCCAACATGGGGTTTTAGCCTATACTGGCGCCAATGTGATGTTCAAGAAAATGACAAATAGATTTCGTATTTATCAAAACACAACCTTCACCCAATCTGTGTAAATTTGCCAACGCATCAATGGTAAATATACCTGCACGTTTTTATTGTGGGAGTAAGAACACAAATAAAAGAATGAAATTTGAATCTCAGACTTTAAAAAAAGTACCTTATCTTAAGATGCAAGTTTTTGAAAATTAGTTATATGGATTTGAAACTGCCATCCATTTCTATTTGTGTACCAAATCCGCACTGTTGCCGTGGGATCCATAAAATGTTAACGACCCAGTTATCTTTTGCAATAACTGAAGCTGTGACTTACTTGACGTAAATAATTACAGTTGATTACACTGACGAAATTGAAAACGTACCTTGCCACCGATAGTAGCATCTGAAAATAAAGAAAAATATATTGTGAGTGAATCTGATAATTAGACTTATATTTCTGATTTTAAAGGAAGAGATAAGCAAAAATTCAATTTACATATTCTAAAGGGGAATCAAATCTTCAAAGTGCCGTCAAATTTCCATTCAAATCGGACATGTATTTCTCCAAATGTCAGTAAATGAACTCACTTTGTGTTCCAAAGTGAACTTCATGGCAGCAAGGCTGTCCTTTGGAAATGGTAGGTCGAATGTTGAAATACATTTTAAGTGATGTTTGATATCTGTTTTTCAATGTTTTGACTCGAGGTACACTTTTGAACCCCTCTTTCAAGTTTTTATCTGTGTGAGGTTTCATAAGGCGTAAAAAGAATGAAATAATAAAAACTTCTTTAGAAAAGGGCTAAAAATAAGTTCTTGGATATAGAGTAAATTGCTTCTCAATTTCATTAATAGCTAGCTTATCCTAAGAATAAGACCGTTCCCAAAAGGTCTTGGACTTAAATGAGTTTTCTTCAATTAAAACGGTCTTTGCAAAGTTTTTGCTTTCAAAACACAAACCCTGATTCAATTTCGAAAGAATGGTTCTAGATTTGCTTCAAAGACTCACCTGTGACAATAATGGTAGGTCACTTTCTTACGTAGCTTTACCATGGGGCCAATGGAGATAAGTGCTTCAGTCGTTTGATCGTTAAGCTTCCGTAAGTATCACGCTGTACTGAATTTGACGCTGTACAAAGGTATTCATTCTTCATTGCCATCAGTGGCGTAGCGAGGATATTTTCCAGGGGGGCAAAGCTCGAAAATTTCCCCAAAACTTTTCAGTTTCAGTTTCAGTATATTTTCAGTTTCAGTATATTTTCAAGGTCAAGGTGCATTTATTACATACAAAATACGTAAACTTATGACGTCATGTAATGTAACCTAAGGTAACCTAAGTTAATACATGGCCTACAAGATCCTGAAGCTGCCTACTATAAACATAGGATTAAGACAATGTCATCTTGGGCCCGTTGTCACCCTATCCCCAGTGATTAATTAGATTAATTTTCCGAACAGATTAAATAGATTAATTTTCCGACTTTTCCGAACCAGTCCATTGCAAATAAGGTAAACATCGTACGCTTTTCGAGGTTTGCAGGGTTATTATCTCTAGACAACGGTAACCTATTGTTTTTAGCTCCATCCATGGTTAAACACAGATTAAGATCAGTCTATAACCAGCCCGGTTCTAGCTTGTAGGATGATAGTCCATTAATGCTTAAACTTAACCCAGGGGCGCTGTCAACCAATAGGTTTGAAACAAGGCTGTTAAACCTCGCCTAACCCAGTGCATTGTCAACTTAAGTGACGGGTGAGAGTGATACGCGGAGCGCGACCATCGGCGGAGCGCCCCGCCAGGGAAAATTTCGCTTAAAGCACCCCTAGATTGCAGGAAATGACACTCCCTGTGCCTAATTACTGCATGCTTAGAATGTCATATTTTTCTTGTCCTGAAAACTTTTAAGGAGACAATTTGTTCACAATATATATAGAAAGGAAAAATTGGAAACTCTAAAGCCTACCGGTATGCATTGCTGACAGCCTTAAATCGAATATATATATACTGGTTGTGGAACGAAAACAAACGGAAATTGTGATAATTAAATGAGGGAATATTTCGTTCACGAGGCTATGATTATGTTACTATTTATAAGCAACGTATTATCCAATAGTGCATCAAGTTGATGAACATAACTTAAGCTCAACAATACGTAGGGAACTAGCTCGATGATGGTATTCTATGCTCCGGTCTTATAGCCTGTCAGTATTGCGCAGTAAACGCTGAACTGATCAAAATACCCTGCATGTGTACCAGAGAGCATACAAGCTGCTGCAGAGAGGGCATTTCTGCGGAATGCGAGTCAAGCGCGCTTCATGCTGCAGTGACACAGATGAGATCTGGGGAAATACGTTGCATGGAAATTCGAGTTATGCATGAGAAATACTTCACAATTACTTATAGTGAGAAAAATTTAAAGAAATAGGAAAAGGAAGTATTATTTCGTCAACTTGAATTTTCCCCAAGATCCACAAATTTCCCCAAAATATTTTCCAGGGGGCAACTTGCCTCCCCCCCCAGTAGCTACGCCACTGATTGCCATATTTACAAACTTGAAAGAGAAGGCACTATAGAAAAATCCGATCAGCGCTTGTGTTAAGTGACTGCTAGCCGCCATTAGTGGGGTCCATCAGCCTTATAACGTCTTCATTTATTGACTAAATTAATTTCAAAACCTCATGTTCCGGTAAATTGAAGGAATCAAGATACAATTTAGTGTGCCACCATCCATGATAGAGGTCGACAAGGAAAATGACAGATCAAAAGGTGATATACTTCAGTCATGAACGACTGAACTCAGACCATCACTTCGCTGTCCTGGTTAGTCTATAGCTAAGTGGGGACGATATGTTTCAGGACTCTGCTATTACTCCAATTGTGATCCAATCTTAGAGTGATTTGGAAGAGTGGGATTAAAGACAAAAATGGAGGTGGATATTGGCATTTCTTGAAATATTCTTCAATTGGGTAAACTTTTACCCAAGTGTGACCCATATGGTCTTGCTCATTAGCTAACATGTCCCAAGTTGGTACTAAAGTACCCATTGTTTGATATCGTTAAATTTGGGCAAATATAGGGTAATTTTTACCTGAAAATTTAGCACACTTGCTCAGCCGTTTCCATATTTTATTATTTTTCCAGCTTTCAACAATTGTAGGCAAAGGAGAATGATCATTTGAAGCGAAAGCCACCTAGACGAATGATTCCTTCAAATTCCATATAATTGAATTCAATACTCTTGTCCTCCTGTCCTTTATTTATTAGTTCCACCACTATTAGTTATTACACCACAACTGACACTGTAAAAACCCTTACGTAGGAAGTAATGGGCAGTGGAGGAGCTGCCATATGGTCAGGGGGCGGTCGCCCTCCCCCCTGACGGACCAAAATCTTCTGTCGGTGCCCTTGTTAGGTTTTTCACTTACCTTACTCTTGCGCCATTTATTGGCAATAAACATAATTTAATAGCGTTGTTTAAGGCCCAGATAACAAAATGCTCAAACAGCCACCAGTAACTCTACTATCTGCACTTTATTCTGATGAAAAGGCCTTTCTTCTGCAATATGGGGATAGGTTTTGCCGAAACGTATCTTCATGCTTCATACGCACGAATGAATGTTGTCGCTGTGCTAAGTTAATTGCTTCCACACCAAGCGTGATTATAAGTTTACAAAATACACAGAGTGACATTAAATTCAATAAAAGATTTTGCAAAAGGCGCAACAATAATTGTAGCGTAAATAACCCTCTTGTTGTATGGGAATAATTCTCAACATAGACAATAGAAAGAGTTAATGAAGATACCAAAATAGCTTCCACAAAATTTTTTAAAATCATTTGAAAGAACATTCAGGTTAAAATGAAATAAAACTGTTTCTATATTGTAAGATTGTAATCATACTGTTTAAGAGTTTTAATGAGCAGTTTCCATTTTGCTTTTCTTCAAGTGACCATTCTCATGATAAATGGCTATTTCTGACACTGCACGATAATCTCATGAAAATGATTATATCAGTATACACTTCCGTGGTCTCGTGGTTTAGGCTAATTTTATTTATTACGAATTCGGTATCTAGAACAAGCAGACCTTTTGTCTTGGCTAATTCTTCCAATGTACTTAATTAATGGCTATTTCAGAGGGGTCACATGATGTAAATTACGTCAATTATTGTTTCCTCGTGTACTTATCTTGATTTCCAGATGTCAAAAATGTACGCATAACGGTGATTAATTTCCATAACTTTCCCCTCCGTAAGATTGCTTGCTATTAAGCTCTGGCAAGTTTAATCTTTATCTTCACAAAGTAGCCCATTATTACATTAAAATCTTAAATCGAGACCTGGCAATAACACAAAATATAAAGACCGCCTTCATACTAGAATGTGAAAGATAGGGATAGAAAAATCGGCCTCCGCAGGTAGGGGCAAAGGGAGAACGTGCCCTCCCCTGGAAAATAAAAAACCTGAAAAAAAAAAAAAAAACATAAAGAAAAAGACGAAGAAAATTAACATCAGCATTTCTTACAGTTCACTCAGTGATTTCCCTATTTATATGCGGTATATTGGCCGTAGAAGTGCCATTTCAAGCGATCTGAGAGGCATTTGGGGCCAAAATTTTCTTGCGCCCCTCGCCAACTCATGGTGGCGCGGAGCCTCTTCTTCCTAAAAGAACCCCCCCCCCCCCGAATTATTGCTCCTGCGGAGGCCCATGGATAGAAAATTTAAACATGTTTTTATAGAAAAACTTGCTGAGGAAAAATGGCAAAGTGGTCTTCTACCAGGTGCGGAAAAACAAATAGAACGTCTGACAAGCCGTGGCTACAATTGTGCTGAAGCTCAGGGTATTTACTCCTTCGAAGCGCCCTCAGACCATTTTCGCCCCCCCCCCCCCCCCCGACCGAAATCCCTAGCTCCGCCACTGGTTATGGGTTTTCCAAAGGTAGTCTAAATCACTACTTTAAATATCTTAAAAAAACATTCAAAAAAGGAAGCATTTCATGTACCAAATTGAAAACAATCTCCTTCCATACACAACAACGCATAGACATACTCACCAGTTCCCATTACAACCACGTTAATTCGCAAACATATAGCAACGACCAAATGGATTTTGCCAAAGGCCAAATTCATGTTTGGAGCATTCATCAGAAACTCAAATCCTGGAAAATGTTAAAGTCTATTGTCTTATCCTTTGTTGTAATATGATAGTGAGAGATTTGGTAAGACCTCTTTCTCGACATTAAGTAGTACCTTCATTTGAATACATTGTTGCGAGCAGGTGTAATATCCTAAATGATCAATTGACAGTGAGCTCATGAGTTACGTACAAACTGCAAAACCGGACACATTTGTGTGAAAAGGTCAGAGATATAACTTAAAAGAAAAATTGATATTGCTACCTATCACAGGAAAAAACGACTTTATCAAAGCACATTACGAAGTGCAATGTTTAGTGAACCATGAACCATTTTGTAAGTTAATGCTCTATCCCACAATCTAGTCCAACGGTAGCCACGAAATTTATTGTCTTTTTTGGCAACCGGGTGTCGCATTGTCTTTCATTTTAATGAAATTCATAGATAATTTTAGACTGTTTTTCAATGGGTCTAAATATTATTACGTAAAAGAGGTTATGAAGAGGTTATAAATTTGCATGAAAGAAGCAGTCGTCATGGTTGCTATTATGGTATTTATATACTAATGGGGAACTCCTACATTAGGTAATTAAGTACTATTTAAGTCTAATTAAGTACTCTATGTAAACTCAGGGAGATTAAAAAGTCCACGCCCAGACGAGATTCGGATGTGGTAGAATAACTAAATATGTCGCTCTTTGTTCTTTTTCTTTCAGGGATTGGCTACCTTTCATGGGTGCGAAGACGTCACTCACATCCGGAGACAACAAAGCTATTTGCCCATGTGACATCAACAGTGGCGAAGCCAATGTGGGGCAGGGGGCAATTTACTCCCCCCCCCCCGCCCCTGGAAAATATTTTGAGGGAAATTTGTGGAATTTGGGGAAATTTCAAGTGGAAGAAATAGTACTTCCTTTTCCTATTTCTTTAAATTTTTTCTCAGTATAAGTAATCGTGAAACATTTGTCATGCATAACTTTTATTTCCGTGCAACGTTTTTCCCAAACCTCATCTATGTCACTGCAGCATGAAGCGCGCTTGACTCGCGTTCCGCAGAAATGACCAGCGTGAATGTTATCTGGTACACGTGCAGGGTATTTTGAGCAGTTCAACGTATACTGCGCAGCACTAACAGGCCATAGGACAGGAGCATAGGATACCTCATCGAGATAATTCCCTACGTATTGTTGAGCTGATGTTATGTTCATCAACTTGATGCACTACTGGATAATACGTTGCTAATAAATAGTAACGTGATCATAGCCTCGTCAACGAAATATTCCCTCATTTAATTATCATAATTTCCGGTTTTTTTTTTCTTCCCACAACAGTTATTAATGGACATGACACAGCATGTCCATTATTGTGGTTGGTCGCATTTTCTGATGATCACGTGACCACATTTCTTTCGTTCAGTTTATCGGACGACTCCCATCAAGAAACAAACTGATCTTTTGGGAAAAGATTTGTACAGCAGAGGAGACGGGTATGTGACAAGATTGTGTGAAAAATGTCGCTAATTACGAAATGGGGTACATTTTTCCCTCAAATGTTCTACATTTAAATATTAAGTAGGCTAATAACAATATTAAGTAGCCTTATAACAATATTAAGTAGGCTAATTACAATATTTAGTAGGCTAATTACAATATTAAGTAGGCTAATACTCGTGGTACTTTACATATGACGCAGTCATAAACGAGGGATGCTGTCCTACGTGAACTGGGTTCTTACTCTCTTTCCAGATCGTTGGTGTTTGCTACCGTTTCATGTATATTTTCAAAATCAATTTATTTAGAACCGTCTGGTTACCAAATATATTTGATAATCCATTTATAAAATAATTATGAAGACAACTGTATTAATGTGAAAAAAAAAATGAGTTTAATTCTTTCTGGCAATTTCCTGGAATTGCGGCATACTGCAATGCAGATCTGTGGGTACGCTACGATGTCTCCTTTCGTCGTTTGAAAACAGTTTACGAATGTACAATATATGTACAATAGCATACAGACAGGTTACTACAAGTCGCTGGCCGCGTGTGCGGAGCAGCGTTCAGTAGAAAGTTAGTATGTTAACAATCCTTGCAGTCAGTGAATGATGTGAAAAATGATGGGGTAATAAAACTCTTATTACTCCAAGGTACAAACGATGTGACTAATTGCACGAAGTTTTCTGACGTGTTTAAGGTAAATGTCGTAATAGACAGAGGGCCGTAGGGACAATTTCTGTCTAGAAATAGGCCGTCGATCGCGACCACCATTTCGGGGGGGGGGGGGCTAAATTTACAAAATGATGGCCAAATATGCCCTGAGTAACCATACTTTTTTTCACAAGCACAACTGTTGCACATTAGCGAGAATAATAAAATCAAAATCTGGGGTTTTCCTGAACGTCTACATGTAGCAGTGACTAGTACATTTTTTACTTGTAGGCCTATCTTCGATAATGCAGGCGATGGCGCAACGGCAAGTATCACGCCTTAGAATTCGTCGATACGTCGATGTTAATGTAATGATACTGTAAGTTGAATTAATTAGTTCGTAAATATTTGTAAGTATTATATTTGTAAGTATTATATTTATTTTCCAACCTATGTTTTATATATATGTACATATGTATATATTTTCAAGATGGGAATAAAGTTCTTCCTTAAAAAAAAAAAAAAAAAAAAGAATTCGTCGATACGAGTTCGGAACCCATTGCTAGGTGGGATCGTTTTCTTTCTTTCTTTTTTAAATTTTCAGAAAAACTTTTGCAAGTATAAGTGTGATGTGTTAAAGCAGACAAACAGAGATACAGTGATTCTAAGTTTAAAAAGGTCTGGACAGCTGGTAACTCCTTTGTTTCAATCAACGATGGTAAACTTTCCTTGCGTTTGTATTACACTGACAATTAATTTTGCGTTTGTTTTTATTCATTGAAATGTAAAATGTACTGTTGAAATTACGTGTGCTAAGCTAAATTAATTACTGTAAATACTTGTAAACATTATGTTATTTAACAAAAGTTTGTATATATTTGTCTGTATATATGTATTTGAAGGCACAAATAAAACGTTCCAGGGTTATTTCATTTAATTGACCTGTAGATATATGGAAATAATGTATTCTTTTCTATCACCGTATCATGTAGCCTATATATTTTAGGATGAATTCAATTTCTTCCTACAAAAAATAAAAAAGTAATAATAGTAATAATTAATATTACGCATGTCAACCCCTTCAGATACTGTAGTGTTCTTGTTTTATAATAAAACAAAATCACATTAAAGATCTCCATTACAAGCATAGCCTACCATATATATATAATGTGCACCTAACCTACTTAGTACCTGGCGTGCCCATGATCCATCCATCAAAACTTCCAAAACTTTTTGCTCTCCTCAAGATCTGGACCAATGACGGATCCAATGTGGGCGAGTTCTCCCCAGAATTTTCAAGGGCAAGTTAAAAGCCCACATTTTTCTGGTCTTACGTTTCTAAAACGAGAATTTTCGAAATGGGGTTCCAGAACAGTCACTTGGAGTGTAAAGTCTTGTCAATGTGAGAGTGTGTGTATGTTTGGTTGTGTGTGTAAGTACATGTGCGTTCGCTTTCGTGGGTGGATTGCTGATAGATGATTCCGGTCCTGGAAAGGATCCAGGGTTTGACAGGATGTTGGATTTTGAAAAATATTTACCCCCCACCCCAGTCCACATACCAATTTTATGTCACTGTTGTCGGATTAAACAGGCAGTCCATCCTCACCCCACATAGGCAACCAGAGACCGGTACATGGTCATGTCCACTGTGTTTACGGTACGTAACCACATTTTCTAGTATTTATATTCGATTTAAGGATGACAGCAATACATACAGGTAGGCCTGAGAGTTTCCAATTTTTCCTTTTTATATATATTGTGAACAAATTGTCTCCTTAAAAGTTTTCAGGATATTAAAAATATGGCTTTCTTAGCATGCAGTAATGAGACGCAGGGAGTGTCATTTCCTGCAATCTAGGGGTGTTTTTATCGAAATTTCCCCTGGCGGGACGCTCCGCGCGAACCGATGGTCGAGTTCCGCGTATCACTCTCATCCGTCACTTAAGTTGACAACGCCCAGGGTTAGGTTAGGTAAGCCGAGGTTTAACAGCCCAGTTAAGAACCTATTGGTTGACAGCGCCCTGGATTAAGTTTAAGCATTTACTGGCCTCTCATCCTACAAGCTACCGGGCAGGTTATAGACTGACCTTGCTCTGTGTTTACCCATGCATGGAGCTAAAACAAATAGCTAACCGTTGTCTACATAGGCAGGATAACGGGGGGCTCGGGGGAACTTTCAACTCCCAAACTTTTTTCCAGAACTTAGTTTTTTACGTCTTAGTCTGGTTGCTTTTGTTACAGAAAAACAAATTGGAACTGACAGAGCTACGCAGTTATACTTAATTAAGTTTTATGTTTAAACAGGCCATATACTGCATTATGAACTAGATAAAAACAATATTCATCCAATAAATGTCTCAACGCTGTTTTCTCTTCGACACGCTTCCCGCGCACCCGTTTAAAATATTTCATGATTCGGGGTTACTTCTTGTAGAACACCTCTTCCATTGTCACTGAAACTTATCAACAGTACCCGGGCCGCACAGAGCTGAAGCTCTAGCGTAACTAGTGAAAGGGGGAGGAAGGGAGGCGGTCCGATTCTCTGACCAAGTGCCTCTAGGCTTTCTGAAAGGACGATGATCTTATTTGACCCTACTCTGGGGCTCCACTCTTTTCCAGTTGAAGTGAAAAGGGGCCCACCCTTTGTCTAATTTCCATTAATTTCCTTATTGAGATGTCTCAAAAGTCCAATTTCGGCGTGTTCTGCCCGTCCCATCATACTCTATAAAAAAAAAAATCTCATGAAAATGACTCTATAGGAAACCAACGGTACGTTTTTGCTAAAAGCCCGGTCCCACAGGCGTTAGAATAAGTTGACGATGAATTGCGTATCGACACTATTTCAAATTTGGGCATTCGTTGTCCTCCACAAGAGAATTGACCAAAGTATGACTAATTTCTGCAATAGTGTGCGAACAAGAACAGTACGAATTACGAATATATACCGGATATATTGGGAATGTACACCGGATATATTGCGGAAGTATTGGGAACATCACGAATATATACCGGATATATTCTGAATGCGTTACGCACGAATACAGGAAGTTGCGGTTGTATTGCGCGTGAGGAGCATCTCTATTGCTTCTACAAAACGGATATAAAAACCATCAAACATGCATAGCTGGTGGCATTCTCATGATGTTGTGAAAGGCACGGGGGTCTTCATTTCGCAGCTCTACCACCAACTGGTGGTATATCCCCAGGTCCACTCTTCTGCCAATCCATGGTAAAACCCAGACAGCTCTTTGTTTTCTTCTTCGCCTTCTTCTACCCTTCAGGATCAATTGTTGGACTTGAACAATTTGATTGTTGTGTTGCTGGAAGGCAGCAACAATTAAGTGGCGTCTTTGGATATTCATACTTGATCGTCACAAGGGGCAGCTTCAGAACAAGGGTTCTTTTCCTTCTTGACGGAGAGGGCCTTTCCACAGCTTCACTCAGACTTGACTGACTCAAACTGACTCAGACTGTCCAATTTTGGATGTACTTGAGGTGTTCGTAATTTATTCGATAATTGTTCGCAAATCGGATGTAACATAAACGCATAGTTCGTGACAAATCCGCAATGGACTTTTTATGGTTGCTCTACATACGGTGACCAGATGCAATACATTCTCTCCCAGTCCGCAATTGCCCATGAATTGCGGAGAAGATGCGGACAAGAGCGGATAAGAGCGAATGTATTGCATACTGATCGCGTATGTAATGCGTACGGTTTGCGTATGAATTGCGAATTAATTGTAAATGACATCCGCAATTGAAATTTTGAGCAGTTCAAAAATCCCGGGAGCGGAAAAAAACACTTTTGCGTATAAGTGCGGACATGTGCGAATGTTTACCGTCAAATACCAGCATGTACTACGAACATTGCGGGTGTTAAACGAATATCAACGATTTTTGTGCGCAATTCATCCGTAACTCATCCTAAACGCCTGTGGGACCGGGCCTTAAGTAAAATATCCTCAGGGGTCACCCTTATTTCGCTGTAGTGAAAAGGGACCACTCTTTATATAATTTTATTTTCGCCGCGCCCCATCATAGACAGGGGCTGAATCCACATCACAAGAATAGTTCCCTACCTTTCCGAAAAGACGATCTGGGGCACCAAGGAGGGAGCCCCCCTAAGAACCTCAATTTAAAGTAATCCATTCTCCCTCCCCGCACTCTCCGCATTTTTGATTCCAGCCGGCTTTAATCATTTGTAGTAAGGATATAATCAAAAAAGTGAAATTGTGATATTTGTAGTCTGTTCATTGCCCATCTTATGTAATTTAAAGTTGAAGATAAAAAGCATTATTTTAATTCCCTACAATTTCGTAGACAGGAGCTTCCGGGGCCTTCGCCCCCTTGGACCCCCACCAGGGCTTTGCCCCTGGACCCCACCAGGGGCCCTAAGGCGGGCCTCTGGATCCTACGCCGACGGGGGGCGCTTGGCGTTCCCGCGGCGCCTTCGGCGACGTTTGATAGTCTGCCCAATGTTGCCCCCCACTTTCAGAGATCAAACCCCGCCTTGGTTGTCTAGACATAATACCTGCAAACCTGGACAAACATATGATGTTTACCTAAGTTTTGAATCGCCTGGTTCGGAAAATTAATTTATTTAATCTGTTCGGAAAATTAATCACTGGGGATGGGGGTGACAACTGGCCCATGATAGTAGTCATGTTCAGGATCTTGTAGGCCATGTATTAAGTTAGGTAACATTACATCACGTCATGATAATCTTGAGGTTATCATAAATTTACGTATTTTGTATGCACCTTGACCTTGAAAATATTCTGAAACTTGAAATATACTGAAACTGCAAAAATTTGGGGAAATTTTCGAGCTCCCCCCCCCCCTCCTGGAAAATATCCTAGCTACGCCACTGGACATCACGAAATAAATAGTTTACATTTCATTACAGTGGTCCTCCCATACCGATCATATATTTACACAGGATAGCATTTTGGGGGGTTTTTGCCGATAATTGATGGAGGAGATTTTAAGGAAAACTCACAAAAATCGGAGTTATCCGATTCGATATCACTGTAGTGAGACCTGGGCTTTAAAGTGATTACCTCCGATCAATTCAATCGTTTTTTCGTG
This sequence comes from Holothuria scabra, assembly GCA_037179385.1. Lineage (NCBI taxonomy): Eukaryota > Metazoa > Echinodermata > Holothuroidea > Aspidochirotida > Holothuriidae > Holothuria > Holothuria scabra. The sequence continues at coordinate 49,933,213 of CM074185.1, forward strand.
TTCATGTTATAAACCTGTTAGCAAGGACTGGCGAATGGTGACAGGTAGGATTAACTATAGTTATGTGCTAAGTATTTGGGGCATTTTGAAGAGAGCTTGAACAATTTCCGGTGGATTCACGAACTCAGCCAGACAGTAAGGAAAGGTGACCTAAGTCAAAGGGAGCTGCTAAAGAGGCTCACATCTATGTTATCTGCTCAAAGTGGAATAAAACCAGAGGAAGTTACTTCAATAAAAAGGAAATAGGTATTTAGAAGGGAATGCCCCTGGAAAATTCGAATTTTGCAGATTGGATTTACAGATGACCTGGGTAATATTGACATTGACAGGTAGTTTCGGAAACCGAGTTTAAACGTTGCATTACTTCAACATCCATTGAAGGTGCTATGCCTACAATATACTAACATTAAAAGGCATATTTTTATCACCCCAAACAGTTCCAATTCTTCTAACCTACTTACTTCTAGCCCCTCCCACATTTATCTAAAACTCATCTTTATCGAGACACAATCCTAGTTTATTGCTTCATGGCTTGTCCCAGTGGCCATACAAGTCCATAATGTGTAATCAAGACACTCTCAGTGCCCATGCTGTGTAATTTAGCTATGATGCATTGTTTGAATGTGATGCCAATCAAAGAGCTGTACCAATTGAGAGTTTTGATGTATGCATACTGAAACTGTAGTTTAGGGTGACGAATGACTGCCTTTAAGAGTACTTTGAAAATTAATGTGGGATACTAGTAGATAGTAGATAGTGGCATTTAAATCCCACTCTTTTAAAGCATATCGCTTGTAAAATGGTTGATGTCATAGCTTGCTGTCAAATGTAACCATATTTACGTTTTTTATACGTAGCTTGGTGGCCCACAGATTTACGTTCCTGTAAAGGAAGGTTAGGTTAGGTTAGATAGAGTTGTACGGCGCAGCTTCTAACCAATAATTAGTTTCAGTCTGGCCGGCCACGGCCTTTGTTTTTCATCTCTCCGTGAGGAGAATGAGATATTATAGTCCCTTGCCTATGGGGCTATATATATGGCAATGCCAGCCTAAATCGCAATGGTTACCATGGTAACATAAATTTTCCCAATTTACTGGTCTCAAGGTCTAACCTATGGTGAGGTTCCCCGGGTGACTGAAGGTCCATTGATGAGAGAGGGGTCAAAACCTGTCCGTGTGTGTGTGTTAGTGGGGTTGTGTGTGTTTGTGTGTGCGTCCAATTTTGTTTTCCCAATATTTTGTAAACGGCTGGGCCGATTTTCTTCAAACTTGGTAGGATGGCACCTTAGGTAGAACAACAGCATTTTAATACACAACCGGAAGTAAAGGTCAAACGTCACATTTTGCAAAAGACCACTTTTTACTATTTTGTACTAAAACCTCAAAAGAAAACATTCATTTTACATGAAACTTCACAAGTATAATAGGGTACCTTCGTTCTACCAAAATATGTAGTTTCCATGGCAACCAAGATCAAAGGTCACGTGACAGGGGTCAAATAGTTTTTTGTATTCACTATAACTCTTAAAAAAGCATCCCACAAATCTGAAAGTTTAAGTGTAATCGCCTAGTCATGACAAGTTGTACCGATATGTGTAGTTGTCATGGCAACCAAGGACATATTTCACGTTACAAATGGTCAAAGGTTAATGTTTTGTAACTAGACTATTTTTCATCAATTCATATAAATAAGCTATACAGGGCCTCATGTCTAGTCATGGTCTAGTACTTCGTAGTAGCAGTCTCGTCTTTACAACTCAAATTCTTATTTCAGTAGCTTGTATGCAGCAGTTCCTGCTGGCACTTTACTTTGATAGCTCTTATATCTAGAGTGTTCTCAAATGGCCTGTGCAGACAGGCGTTTTCACTCCAAAGTTGCTGTAACTGTTAGGCCTAGCAGTATGAAAGTTAAAGTCCAACCTAGGGCTAGACTTGAAATCTGAAGTTGGTTAAAGGTTTGAAGGCTAGGCCTGGGGCTTTAATCATGGCTAGACCTACGCTATTCTTTGGCTTGAATTAAAATCTGGCAATATATGAAACTGTGGGTGACTAACATTAAGTTAGGCATACGTCCTATCTTCCATATTAGTGCCCTTAAAACTTGGCGTTTTTGAAGCATCGCCAAAGAAACGTACGTGACAACTTCTTTGCCACTGGCTAGGATTTGCCACAGGCCAGCATGCAGAAAAGGTCTGTGCGTCGGCCGGAAATCTTTTAAAGTCACGTTGCAAGAACAAAGGATAATATTAGCCAAGTATGGTATGTCCCTCCATAGACATCACAAGACTTGCATACTGAGTTCATGCTTCAACATGATTATGTTCAAATCAGAAATTACCCTATAAAATGGTCAATTTTTAATGGATTTTGATGAGAATTGCAGCAGTTCTTTGGTTTTTTATCCTTTTGAATCAAATACCCAACTTTGCCATTTTAATGTCGCAAGACTTTTAAGCAACTTTCGAATCCGCTCAAAAACATTCTTATATTTTCGAATGTCTCTGCAGGTTCCCTGACAAAAGTAAGTGAGCATTTATTTATGGCTCCATTCTAAGATGGACCCGTTTGTGACAGACCAATGAATGATGAAGACCGTGAGGTTGGCGAAATGTTGTCCTTCAGATGACGTAACTTCTTAAGGAAGCAGTTTAAATTTTAGTTTACTGAACGTTACTTTGCCAGAGAGTCGGGAGGACTTTAGAAAAAAGTATTCCCGATTCCTATACGTTTCAAAGAGGAGCTGGAATTAGGGAAAACATTGAACAGTTGAAAAGGGAATGAGGCATTGGGAAGAATCTTTAGCGAGTGAAACTTATGTCCGTCTTGGCTATTATATGCTTCGTTTGTTTTGTCGTCAATTACAGCATATGTGAAAATTGGCATCGGTGAGGGGGACTTGTGGAAACTAGAATCCGAGTGAAGGGGACTTGAGAAAATTAGAGCATTCCTATAGTTGCCAATTACTGTAATGGATTTTTTAATAAAGAAATTATCAATGATCTAAATACTGCATTTATCCTTTGCAATATTCTTTGTTCAACATTTTAACAAATCGTGGTATTTCTTTTTTTCTTCCCTTTTTCCTTGTTTGTATTTGCGCCTGTTTTTAGCTATCCGTCGTTACTGCAACCTGAACATTCATACATTCCCAGAAGAGCAATGAACTGGCGATTCATTGAGACATTCCCCTGCGTCTCCTATGGCGAATCATATAGACTTTGGACAATAAAATACCTCTATCAATATAAAAGTTTGGCAACATCCGGTATCTGTCAACTCTATGACTGTCATGCAGAACAGAGACAATGCCGGCGTAATTGGGGAAGTCCCCAATGAAAAAGGTGGGGACTAAGTCCCCCCCCCCCCTTCAATATTTACGTAGTACTTCAGGGAGTGTGGACCCCGGTGACAATTTGAAGTTGGTGCTGAACATACTTTTGATCGCTCGTTAAGGCACCGGAAGCTTAAAAACTTGGGAAATGGCGTTTTCGGTATATGGTATATTTTCACATTTAGAACTCATTATCCCTGGCACTCAAATTGGCAACATCAAATGGTATCAGTTAAAAACAAACAGACGTAACCGGTAACACAGAGTAATTTTCGGGAGGTGGTAACATTTATTTTCTCTTAAAATATCAAGTTCATGCAAATATTTCTATTGTTATTGTATTGTTTACGAGTTTTGTAAGTTATACCTTTTCAATACACGTAATAACTTTAACAGCTAAGATATATTGCCAAAAACGTTTATTTGACTATAATTAAATACGAAAATTTTTACAGAATAAACGTGTTTTAAAACGAAATGTTAGAAAACAAAACCGGCGTGTTAAGCGTCTAAACATGTTAACAAGGCGAGGAAAAACCTTTCAGAAGAGCGTTTAATTCCTAAACGCCTTTTCTAAAATGTAGGTGAACTTAAATGGTTTTGTGAGATGCAGACTAGAACTTTGCACTGGAACAGCTCCCTGACTGAGGCAACTTGCATACCCGAGACTGCCAATCTAAGGACCAAAAACATTCATTTCTAAAATACAAACTCAAGAATCTGTTTTACATCGTTCTCTTGTAACCCAGTATTTACCCACTTTTCCAAGCAATGAACATTATGGACTAACCTCATTCATTTGTTAATTAGGGGATAAATGCGAGGGTGCCCGGTCTTAAATGTGATTTAAGACCGACGATGACGTCATCATAGAGGCTGAGCGGACCGAGGCGATAGCCGAGGTCCGCTGCCTCTGTGATGACGGCATCGGAGGTCTTAAATCACATTTAAGACCGGGGCACCCTGCTTTTATCCCCATTCATAAATACTTTGAGAAAAATGGGGGAAAAACATGAAAAAATTAAAAAAATTGGTCAAATTTTAGAGATCAAGTTTTAATTCTCCTCAGTTTTTTAGCCCCCATTGTGACGTGTCGATATCTTGAACTTGAATTGATGCTAGCAAGACGAACATTCTGAACTGCATGTCGCGACCGATACGCTCAGTATCATCTTTAATTTGCTACATTTTCGAGAACTATATCGGCTATTTTACAAGCAAATGTTGTTAACAGAAAAACACTGATCACGGTATCGCATCGTTTTGGAGATGAGGTTGAGCGAAAAGTCAAGGAAAGTTACTAACTTCTCGTTACCTGTGTTTACAGTTGTGCGAAGAGCTAACGTTACATACTATATATGCAGTACACAGTAAGAGTGAGTGACTGTGCAGCTATACTAGCGCTGTGTGTGGTTAGCAGATCATACTGCGGGAAGGACATGCAGACGTAGCCTAGTTGATGTTAATGGGTCAGACACGGTGATAGAAATTCTTTGTAAGAGATGGAAGCAATTTTAAAATGCGCTTCAGCCTTTAAAGAGACTGAGGTTACAGGTAAACTATACCAGGCTTCCGTAGGCAATTGCCACTCAGGCTACTGAACTTGACGATTACTTTGCTAGCCTGTGGGCCAAACGAGTAACGTTACTGTTGTTTCCCTGTTTAACGTTAGACAGTCTTTGCGGAATTAGTAACCCCAGCACTGTCACTGTGCCAAAGCCTGTGTATATTGTCGCTAACCTTAGACACTTTAGTAGGCGTAACAATACTGTAGTTATAGGCACGTTTTATTTGACCCCCCCCCCCAAATTTAGGAGTGGATTAAAACGTTAACAACAGTGCCAGTCATCGCAGCTCAGTGCATGCAGTTCTAGCCTAGGGCCTAACTTGTTAGACCTATAAAACAATGTGTGTGATCAAAATACCCATTTGTGGGGAGCAATGATTCCTAAGCCTAGGCTAACCTATGTCTTTATCACTGCCAGTTATTATTCTTTGGAATGGTAACGCTGAAGACTAGGGTATCAACTTTACACAGTGTACAGTGTCTCAGTGTTACTGTTTATCTTGCTAACATGTACTTGGCTTACTGTATGACATTACAGTAGGCCTACATGGGCTGTGCAAAACTATGGGGGAATATGGCATGTTGCTATGGCAACCTAGCATGGGCTTAAAATATTGTACACAGTAAGTATAGTGATCACATTCAATTCAATTCTCCTTACTTCTTGAAAACCATTCGAGACCAGTCTCGAATGCGATTCGAGACTGGTCTCGAATGGTTTTCAGCCAATCAGAATGCTGGAAATCAATACAAGTATTTATGAATTGAAAATTCTACCACTTCATATGTAGTAAAAAATATCACTCTTTCAGGTGGCTGGAGATCAGAATGAATTTGTACTACATCTCGAAGGAATTGCAAAACTCCCGTTTGGTTATATTCTATTGACTAATGACATCGAAGTGGCTGGAATGTGTTCTTCCCAGCCTTCGTACTGGTTGGAAGCAAAGGGCATTTCGCGACAACGAAGGGGTGATTGTGACTTCGAGAAAATAGTCATCGGAGTTTTAGCTGGAGCTCTTTTTTTTGGATAAGTCTCACAACTGTCAAATATATTTCAATCTACTATACACCTTATGCATATGATGTCATAGAGTGAAAAAGTACGCCTTCCTTTGGAGGCAAAACAAAGCAACACCGACAAATGCAGACAGCTGATTTGTCAACCAGTGGAATACACGAATTGTCTGCTACGCATGCTGGTCGAAATCGTATGTGTGCATTCAGATGTTCCATTGTTTTGCTCGGACTGTGTCGTCAATGCATGCGGTCTATAGTTGCATAATTCCTTTAAAAACGTCCCCTATAGGGTAACCTTTGTCACAATCTTAAACTATGACAAGCGGTTTGGTATACACTGTTAAAAAATTTCTCTGTAAATTTACATAATTTTTATGGCAAATTTTTTTCCAACCAAATAATGTTTTTTTTACAGCCAGACTGTAATCATGAAAAAACATTAAGGGTTTGTTTTTTCTTTACAGTTTTTGCATGTAAATTAGTTTACAAAAGTCTACTGTAAAATCGAATTACAGAATTGTTCTGTTTTGTTTACCTTAATTTTATGTGAATTAACACCCTACTGTTTTCATTCCCGACGTTTTAATATTTATTATGATATCGCTTTTTGACCTTTCATATGTTATTACGTAACAAACACTTCACCATTACGTAGATCAGGTATTTTCTTATCAACGTAATGTGTCGTTACGAAGTTGTTTTCAATCAAAACACATTGAGGATGCTTTGTTGTCATATTGTTGTCAAGTAGACTGCTATCTCTAGGAACTTTGTTATTGGAAAGTCACATTTTTTGTACAATACAATAATTGTTTTTAAAATAAATATGACAAAGAATGCAAATACATTGGTTGCAAACATTTCCAGACAAGGTAAACAATAAGTTTATCACTTCCTGATTAAAAAACGCCAAAGAAGATATTATTCAAAGCAACAGCAATCCTTTTGTTAGGAAAATGCCTACAAAATAAGCTCCACCCATTTATGCAAAACAAGATTTACGTCATAAAGTGGTAAATTTACAGACTCTTTCAAGTAAATTTGTGAAACGTTTTTAATTTGCTCCGATCAAGTGCATGAGCGCCTGTTGCGATGAGTTGACATCAGTATACCAATTGTCAGTGCTCTGAAATTAGGGCCTTACAATTTCTTTTACTTAAAAATGTGTGACAAAACACCGGTTGTATGATATTTATAACTAAGAACGTAATAACTAAGTATGCTTTTATAATAAATGTAAGTTAATTTTCAAATAGGGCCATAAATTTGCCAAAAATGTTTTTTTTTTTAAACTGAAACTTCGCAGAACGATGCATGTTATATATTGAAAATTTTCTGGCTATTTCTTATTTGTTTGTTTGGGCTTATTTTTGTTTCTTTTTCAGCTTAAAAACAAAATGAATGTTTGTTAAATTACAGTATATTTATGTCAAATCAGAAAAATATAAAATACTGTTAAATTTTCTGTAAATTTACAGAAAAAGTTTTACAAAGCAGTAAAATTTGGTTAAAAAAGCAGACAGAAATGGTTTTTCAAATAAACAGAAAAACATGTTAAACAACCTTTTTTTATTGTAGCAATACAAAGTTTCTGTAAAGATACAGAAAATCTCTATTAAAAGTAAAATACCAAAAGTTTAAGTTAAAAAAAGTCTGTAAATTTACAGAAATTTTTAACAGTGTAGTTACCATGCTTTAAAATTTAAACGTGTTTACAAAATGAAATCAAAATATGTGTTCCACTGCTAAACACGTTTTTAGAACGTACATAAGGTTCAATGTAAAGTTACCGTTTTAAACGTAAGGAACTCACATGCCGTCACCAGGGAGAGCGGGGAAAAAGATAATTCACAAGGCATAATGTGATTCAGAAAAAAAAATTGCATGAAAAAATAAGTATTTGCTTTTATGAAAAAATACTCAGAGACCACTGAAACTTCATTCGGGAACATAGTTGGGAGACCAAAATTAGAGAGTTCAACAAACAAAATGAAAATTTCAATTATTATAATATCGAAATTGTCAAATTCTCTATCAGCATATTTTGTTAACAAGCAAAAAATTGCTCATCATAAAATTAGAAAAGATTATCAGATACGGTAATGAATAAATGGAAGCATATGTATAAAAAAAATTAATCATGAAATTATATGAACAAATGTGCCCTGTATCAAGCATAAATCTTGCACAGGAAGCATATAAATGTTGTAAAGTTTAAAGGTACCTTACACGGGAGCACATGTACACCCAGCGAAATCCTGACTATAGGAAATATACAGCCTACTGGGGGCATACGACGCAGTGGTGTTAATGGTGAAACCTATAAGATTCTAAACAACATAAATAGTTGTTAGATGTACATATCCTTGGATATATTATACACCTTTAAAATTTTTTGACCACCCCTCTTCACCAGTCAGAGTCACATAGTTGAAGTGTTAATTTCCATACATGTTTTCTAAAAGGTGGATATTAATTTGAATTGAAAAGAATGTAGAAAGTGAGAAGTGCAATTTCCGACAATCTGAGAGATTTTAAGCCATTCTCCTAGATACTCTACCCGCCAACTGACGGTAGCGCTCTGTTTAGAAGGTACCGCAACTTGTCCCACCGCTTGACCACTTCCCACCCCAAAACGGTTACGCCACTGGGTGCTCTAATTTGAGGGACTCAGCTCATTCTGTCAAGCCGATCCAAAACGGTAAGTCAGTGCAGAGATATCATGCAAGTATGGTAAGGAGAATACCAAAATCATGTAAACCCCTGTAAAATTCAAATATCTTTAATTTACGCCGGGCACTCTCATCCGTCAGAACCTACTTCTGAGTTGCATTGCTTTTAGACCGAGGTGAATTGCCTATAACCTCAATCGTCACTTATCACCAAATAGTATAGCTTATACACTTACTAGTTCCACGTGGTGAGAATTTTGAGCCCATTCTTTAAAACTTTCATAGAAAGTCACATCACTTCGGACCTTAAGCACATGACGTCACCGTGCCGTTCTCCAATAGACCTTATGCATAAACAACACGCTGACATAATTTTGGAGGAACAACAATGAAAACACGTGGCCGCGCCACTGGACGTGGGCAACTTGAAACTGCGGTGGACGGTGAACGCAGGAGAATCCACCCTACCCACCCGTGTAGAAACCTCAGATCCGATTAGCTGACCACTTAGATATTTAATCGAAGCCTACAGCTTCGATTATTGGATTTGCTCAGTTTGTCAAGTGAAATCGTGCCTTCGTTCATGGCTCGGCGTATGAATATCTTCAGTGTGATGCTACTCTATCTACACTCCAACAATTCTAACGTTATACAGCATTTCATCTGCCAGGCAGTTATTTTGACTTTTCATGAAGTGGAAATTTCGGCTATTTCCCTGATTTCACCAACTTGACGGCGTTCCAATAGAATAATCAGACTATTTGTGGCATGTAGGAAGTCTTTTTTACGAAGTACGATAAGTCGTTACGCAGTTCTATTGACTTTCTTTATATAGTTGATTTGATCACCATAAATAAAATAGTCCCAGACTTGAACGCCGCTACGCAGACTAACGCTAGTACCTACTCCACGACCACACCCGAAAATCCCCGCTTGTTTAACACGCTTGTAAACCGCTAAAAGTCCGTTAGCACGTCTCGGCTTTATCTGCGCATGTTCAAATGGCGAATCTGAAGTATAAACATCTTACAGCCCGTGTGTTGCCTGCGTGAAAGGTTCGTTCCTGTCACAATGGTTAAAGTTGTGTTGGCGACAGAACATTTTTCTCTGAGAATGTGAGCATGGTAGACCATTTGCTCATTTTTGTGCAGCACTAAATATTTACTCGATCGAGGCTTGTAATCAAGTGGTGCAATATTGCAGTTGTCTTTGCTGATAGAACTTTTGCATATGTTTCACAGAACTAAGAGTATTTAGGTCAAAACCACGGAAAGTCCGACCATGGAGGCCAAAGGAGGTACGAATTTCCAGTGTCTCGACCAACCAGTCGTTTCTTCCTTGTGTGCCTTTTCTCTATAGACGAATCCGATTAGCGCTTGTTTTTAGTGACTGTAGGTCGCCATTAGTGCGGTCCACCAGCCTAAAACCGTGTTTATTTATTGTTTACTTGAATTTCAAACCCTCGTATTAAGTGAAATTGGAGATTTCAAGATAGAAATTAGTGCCAAACCATCCATGATAGAGGTAAGCAAGGAAATCGAAAGATTTAAATGAAACGGACCTCAGTTATGGCCGACTGAAATCAGACCATCTCTTGCTGTCCGAATTCGTGTCCACAGTTTGCTACTTTTTAGGACTTGCCTGCGTATGGGGTGCACAGAATAAGCCTAAGAGTATTTATTAACTAAAGGTCAAGGTCTAAAACATGCCCTGTACAAAATTTCGGCCAATTTGAAAGCAAGAGCAAGGTAAAAAATGGTATTTTTGTTGCACTGTGGCGACAACATTTTGGCGATTTTCGAAACCTCAGAAGAGGTGTATTTTCCCTCGCAGTTCTCGAAGAGTAAACGAACAGAAATACTTTTTTTGCTGTAGGAACATCATTTTACATTGAGTTCAACTATGCAAAAGTTGGCGTCACGTATAAGTAGCATGTCGCCAATATTTGAGATTTATTTCCAACTTTCAGAGTCGTAAAGCGAAGGTTGAAGTCATCACGTTGCCTACTGAGCCGCCTCGCTTATAAAAGAATAGAAACTGTTAACCACTGTCTTCGTTTGACTTGTTACAACGCAAGCAAGTTAACAAAACGTTACCTTAGCAACAGAATTCACTACGAAACCCTGGGTGTCGATTACGAATGGAGGCTTTAGTAGTCTACCAATATAGACTAGAATAGATACTGGCACTTACCTTCGCGTGTGAGTCCTCGAACTACAAATCCTAGGCTTAATATCCAAAACGCCACACTGACTATGAAGACGTACACTGCTACTTACAAGATCAAAATACACGAAGTGCATATCAATATTTAAACGAGAAAACAACAACTGCACGTAACTTGTGTGTAAGCTATAGCAAATAAAGAACGCGCTCCCTTGAGCGCGTGCTCAGGCTTTCATAAACACGCGTATTTTCGTTCTGTAAAGGACCCGCACGAGTGCACGCACAAACGTCATCCAATCATTATCTGGTTGTGGCAGCGCGTATATGCGCTACACATAACCCGATTTCGTTAGTGCGTGCAATAATAGTACTCGTGGTGTATTTAAAAAGGGCGCGTTTTATTCCAAGTTAGGATTTTGAAACGCGTTACGGCGTCTTTGAGGCTAATTCTGTGCACCATATACGCAGGCAAGCCCGAAAAAGTAGCAAACTGTTAGAGAAAAAGCACACACGGAAGGAACGACTGGTTGATCGAGACACTGCAAATTCGTACCTTCTTTGGCCTCCAGGGACCTCTATTGAGAAACAGTTTATGAGCTCTCACAACACTTCCTTTTTACAAAACGTGTTTTTTGGTTGTAAACAATCGCTGTGGCGTCTTTCTTGGTATAGATAGGGCTGGTAGGAACTGATAGGCAGCCTATCATGGCAGAAATTGGGGCAGATTTAAGGCCGGTGGGGGGGGGGGCAGAGGCAGGTGGTTGAATGTTGTTGATGGGCCAATAGAAGTTATATTACTTTTGAATGCATACTTCATTTACAAACGTTTTTCCTCAAAAACTGAACAGAACGTAAAGAGAAGTGTTGACATGACCTTTAGTGTTTTTCTTAAAAAATGTGAAGTAAATACAATCTTTCAACACGTATGCTTGATAGAGCCTAGAGGCATCGGTAGGAAAATGTTTGTAAACAAGAATTCGCTCGGTCCATATGTACAGTGCATAATGAAGCGCGTGCATACATTTCTGCATTGTACGGTACAGGTGGTGAACAAGTGTCGTGTTTCAATCTGCGTAATACTAGCTCATTGAATCATATCATATCTAAACTAAAGGAGAAGAGAATAACGTTAGGCTTCATTACTATCAGGTTAGTTCATTTCAACAAGAGTAGCAGTTTTTCAGTTATGGAATCAAATTCAAGCTCTATTTAGGGAGAAGTGGGCCCTTAAGGCTTCAGAGAAGATTCGATCAAGGAGTATGCGTGCGAGCAGCGGTTGCCAGAGAGATGGACGCGCGGGGACAAAACCAAAAGTCACCCGGCATGCCGGCTACACCGTTACGATGCTGGGCCTAGCCAGCCTTTGTCCAGTCTCCATTTTCATCGAAAAGAAGACATATTCATTGTAAACCAATTTACATGGCTGCCTACCCACAGATGAATTTTGGCATAAATGATGTTAACTTTGGCAAATCACATTTATGTCATAATAGTTTGTGTGTTGATGTAGCTTCCCATCTTAATGGCTAGGGAACCCACGTTAATAAAGAACCACAGAAAGGTGTACATTCAAGGAAGAAAGCAGGTGTTATGGAGGTCATGGCGAATACCCTTCCTTTATTTTCTCACTAATTACACAGGTAAGAGCAATGCACACTAGGCTTTTACACACTAGTTGAAAAGTGATAACTCATCATTTAGCTAAATGTGAAATATATAGGTGAGCCTAGAAATTGTCAGTACTAGCCTGTATCAAAATTAGGGCCTAAACAGATTGATTAAATTTACAGATAAAGTAGCCATAAGAAAAAAATGTTTGGCAAATTTTCAGAAAGGATCAGTGAAGTCAATTTGTGGTGGCATATCTGTAGTCCTGTTGACTTATTTGGTGAAAAATCTGATCCTTGTGGTAGCAGCTTTGATGCTCGCTTGCCCCCTTAATCCAACATTAATTTGTTCTGCAACTGAAAAGTTATCTTAGCCTTTGTGCCATTGCTTCTTTTGTGGGCACTGTTGGGAATGGAATAACTTTTGAAGCAATCTCAGTGTAGAAGGGGAGTTACAAACCACCATTTTTATGGCAACGGACTCCCTGGGACCATTGCTGAGCATGTGGATTAATTGCACTGTGATCACCGAATCTTCCATTTCTGGGGAAATTTGCGGAATATTTTGGATTATTGTTTTGAGAGCACTGTCAATCGACTGACATGTTTCCGTCGAATTGCCAAAATGAGTTGCATGTCTAATGCTTCTGCTCATTCTCTTCTGCAAAGTTCTTTGTACATGGCTTCATTTTGTTATCCCCCTTTATTTGAAGGAGTCCTCAGATGTCATTAAATATATATGGGAATCTGTAACTTTATTTGCATTATGACATGAAATTAATTTTTGAGCATCCCCAGTGATTGCCACTGAAACATCTTTCCATGTTCTTGATCCATTGTCAAATGCAATAATGGTTTAAACTTGTTCTTTTCCTGCAGATTGTAGCAATAATACTGGCCTTTATGCAATAGATCTCCTTGTAGACATGACTAATGCTTCATACAGACTTTGATTTGGGGGTCAATTTTCTTGCATTAATTTTAGGAAACCTACTACTAAAAGTTGCCATCAAAAATATAACAGACTGCTGTTCAAATGCAAGATAGCCTACACTTCTCACTGGCTTAATGAGCATGGCTAGTTGCTTCTAAATTAGTTGCAGGAAATCAAGGTAGTCACAGAAGCATGATAAATGCATGTGTGTATGTAAATACATGCTACACTGAGTTGATTAAGGCATGTACTGTGGCAATAACTACTGTCATATCAACACAGAGCGCCCTCACTTTGCCACACACTTTTCTCATTGGCTTAAACAGGAAAGGTATTCTTTGAGCAGATAAACACAAGGGCATTACAGTAATGGAAGTTGGTAGAGTCTTTTATATTTGTTAACCTAACCTGCTTTTTAGTGTTTCTTTTTTTTTTTCATTCTTTTTCTTCCCTCCCTCTCCCCCTGTAGGTCTTTTTGCCAAAACAAAGCAGTTGACAAATGAAGCAGTTTGATGGAATTACACAGACCATTATACCCAGCAGTAGCACAAGGGGGGCGAATCACTAGTTTTTTATTCATACGCCTGTAGCTCAAAAAGTCAATGGTCATGCTATGGGAATTCTTATGTGCCATTAATAAACAACTCGTCAGCTTCGCTTTGATGGTACACACACTATGGTGCGCCACCTTAATGGCGCACCACCATTAATTGTTGCCATTGACTTACACACTAAACATGCTTGGTTATTCTGCCTCTAATTCCTTGTCAAAGTTTTCAATGCCAGTGTGTGTACCATCAAAGCGAAGCTGACGAGTTGTTTATTAATGGCACATAAGAATTCCCATAGCATGACCATTGACTTTTTGAGCTACAGGCGTATGAATAAAAAACTAGTGATTCGCCCCCCTTGTCACTACCCAGCATATGAGATTCCAAAGCCTCTCAGTCAGCTCAGGTGTAACCAATTTCAACCATTTTCTCACAAAATAGTCTCCAACTCAACCACTACCAAAAACATGCAACAAACCATTCACAGCTTTCTTTAAACACGTTGAAAAATTAACCCAAACAAAACTTTTAGGGACTATGGCCAGAGGGTTCACCTTTTGCCCAAAGTGCAATTTTAGGTAATGGTGGTGCGCCCCCTCCATGGTCGGACGTTCCGCCATTTCGACCTTGGACTCGAGTCAATAAATACTCTTAGGAATTAACCTCAACGTACGCCTTACTGCGTTTCAAAAACCTAAAAGAATAAAACGCGTGCTTTGTAAATACAACAAGAGTACTTTTATTGCGCGCACTAAAGAAATCTGGTTATGTGCAGCCCAAAGACGCGCTGCCACAACCAGATAATAATTAAATAACGTTTGTGCGTGCACGCGTGCGCGTCCTTAACAAAACAAAAATACGCGTAATCAAGAAAGCCTGAGCACGCACTCAAGAGCGCGTCCTTTTTTGTCATAGCCTACATACAAGTTACGTGCAGTTGTTGTTTTCTCGTTTAAATATTGATATGCGCTGCGTGTATTTTGGTCTTGTAAGCAGCTGCACTGTGTACGCCTTCTTAGTCAGTGTGTGAAATACTGTACACTTGGCGTTTTGGATATTTATCCTATAGGATTTGTGGTTCGAGGACTCAAAGGCGAAGGTAAATGTCTCATTATCTATTCCAGTCTATATTATCTTATGTAGACTTCTACGGCATACACCAAGGCTTTCGTAGTGAATCCTGTTGCTAAGGCTACGTTTTTGTAAGTTGCTTTACATTCACGCTATATGCGTTGTATCAAGTCAAATGAAGACAGTAAACAGTGTCTAGGGTTAAATGAGGAGGCTCAGTAGGCAACTTGGTTTCTTTTACCTTCGCTTTGCGACTCTGAAAGTTGAAAATAAATCTCAGCTATTGGCGAGATGCAACTTATTTGTGACGCCAACTTTTTTGCATAGTAGAACTTTATGTAAAATGATGTTCCTACAGCAACAAAAGTATTGCTGTTCCTAACTCTTTGAGAATTGCGAGAGAATATACACCTCTTTTGAGGTTTCGAAAATCGCCAAAATGTTGTCGCCACAGTGCAACGCCTGACCGTCGGAGACAAAACCATTTTGTACCTTGCTCTTGCTTTCAATTTAGCCGAAATTTTGTACAGGGCATTCATTAGACCTTGGTCTCTAGTTAATAACTACTCTTAGTCACAGAACAGAATGTAGGCCTACGCCCTCCTTTGGAGGCAAAACAAAACAACAACGATAAATGCAGACAGCTGATTTGTCAAACAGTCGTATACGTGCATAGTCTGCTACACGTGCAGGTAAAATTCTTATGCGTGCAGCCAGGTGTTCCATTGTTTTACCCTCAAGGAGAACGTCAGTGGTCCTTTAATGTATGAGATTTACCTATAATTTCTCCAATGGAGGGCGCTTTTAATGCGTTGTGAAATCATGTCAGACGAAGGTGTATCATTGTAAATTCTACAATCAAAATACTCGCCTAGTTTTCTGCGAGCGAGCAAAGTCTGCGTCGTGTGTGCTGTCTGCTACATTGTTTTGCCGCCAAAATGACGTTGCATGACGTCATTAGGTCTATACTCTAAAGGAATGCTTTACATACCAGCACTGAATTATCGCTCACTTCATGAACAAATATTGGTATCTCGTCGTCTTTACCAAGTGGAATATTTTCCAATCGGGAAAAAAAGCAACTCTGTGACGTCAGATTCTTGAACATCAGTATCTCCTGGGAATAAATTGTGACGGGTAATTAGTTACTATTGAACTAATTTTTAAAAACGTATAAATCTCTGCCGTTCATGGGACGGGATTCTCTAATGAATTACTGCAATGGTGACATGAAACGAATCATGATTCAAACGTCTGTACATTTGTAAAGAAGATGGAATTATAACACAACACCTAACTACCACTGATTTGTGAAATTTGACTTTAATTAGCAATGTATGTTTTCCAAATAACAAATGAAGATATTATTGGACCAATGTGGAATATGTTAATGTCCTTCAAACAACAACAACAACAACAACAAAAAAGAAAAAAAGAAAAGAAACCTACCCGTTCATAATCAAGGACAACTACGAATCCATCCATTGCATCCGTCAAAGTTACAATGCTGCCCTCAACTTTTCTAGTTTCATGATGGCTGGTACCATTGACATCGAAAGTTAAAGTCTGCATGAAACGAACGACCGTGAAATTCAAGGTTACAGTTGATCTACTTGCATGTAAAAACCGATTTTATATCAGTCCTGTTTATTTTATCTGTGTTTAGTCCTACTTACTATAGTATGATATATAAGTGCAAAGAAGGGACATACCACTTTCTTAGGTGCGGAGCGAATTTTAAAGTAGGGAGGGGAGCTAATCACCAAAGCGGCCCATAGACCTATTTCCAAATAGCAATTACAATGAATTGTGGGATAGAGTTTTGGGTGTGCGTCAATTTTCACCATAGTAAAATGCCTTTGACAAAAATGACAAACACCAAAACTCTATCCCACAATTCATTGCAATTGCTGTTTGGAAATAGTCTATTATGTTCAACAATATCATAACAATGCAAGGTGGCCCAAAATATCTACAGCACGAAAAGTGGGGGCCATCTACCCTTGTCCGCGCGGTCTTGATTAACGATGAAAAGGATCGGAAACAAGACACACCCAGGAATCAAGAGCGATCAACTATAACTAGACATTACTGTACTTGCATGAGAGCACATGTTTCTTGAAGAATCCACAGCTAGGAGGAAAAAGGTTATTTCGTAAATGACGTTTTATCAGTTGCAGTGGCAGGTGCAGTTGATCTTCAAACTTCATTACTTTACCTTTTACGGTGAATTGTGTCTACAAACCATTGGATTGGAAGTGTCATTGGATCCTCACACAACATTTTCGACATTCAATTACTTGTCTCCTTCTGGAGAAACATGTTGTGCCAATTGTCACTTGGCTTACATCCAGAGACGATATCTTACTGTTTTTAACGTTACTACCTCTGACCTAGCCTTACCACTTCTTGGATCATATCAATACTTTACATTCCAGCCTCAGTTGAGGAGTAAAGCCTCACTCACAGAGTTTTCATACCTTGTCCTTATCTTTAAAGGAACGTGTTTCCCGGAATCGGCCACCTCGACACTCGCACTACACCAAACCATGTCAAATCTCCCAATATTTATTACGAGAAAAAACACATGGAAAGGTTTTTGAAAGATGTCATTAAAGGAGAAAGATCGCGCCATCTTCATCTTTGTAACCGTTAAACTTAAATACTGAAGTCGCTCTTCTTAAAGAAAATCTACCGAAGCAAAATTATACGGAAACAAAATTACCCAGGCAATTTCATAGATAGTGTCATCTCTCAATTGATTTCGAAGATCGCCCATCTCTGCTTTCAATTAATCGAAACCAATCAAACCACCTTTGGGTCTTAAATTCTTAGACGCACATCACTTCAAAACAACTTGAAGAGACCTCAAGAATTGCCCTATAAACCATTGGCACTTTTGAGAAACACCCGGACTTTATCTAAGAATTTTCCGAAACCTCCCCTCATTGCCAACAAAGAACATAGTTCACTTCGGAAAATTCAACAAAAAATTAAACTGCCTTGACATACCTCTAGTTGAGATGCTTGTTGAACTCATGGTGAATAGCACTCTGAAAAATGTTAAATGGCAACACCGTCTTTTTATTCTACCGCTACTGATGTAGTCTTGGGGAAGACGTTTGAACATGTTTAGTTCTTCAAATTTTATAAACTGCCCATTGCCTGGCCAATTAGACTGTATCTACTCGATCTTCCTTCAGTGTTGACAGAAATTTGGGAAGACAGGTGGAGGGCGTGTGTACAGTAACTCCGTACGAATGTAGTTTACTGTCAACTAATAACATGGTCTTGTTTACTGACGAGACCGGATAATTATCTTCCACTGTCGAAACGCCTGCAGCAATAGCACTCTTGCTATAGCTTACTTTTGCCTACAGTTATTGAACTAATAAACTAGACAGGGCCGTCGGAAGCGGGGGGGGGGTGGGGGGTGGAGGCCCCCCCCCCCAATAATTTTGCCATATATAGTTTGTTTGTTTTTTTAAGTGAACATTTTATTTCAACGAAAGGACAAAATAACGACTGCTTGGATACTATTAACAAGCCCGAGAAATGTCATTTCCGGCTGTCTGAGGGATTGTAATTTTTCAAAATTTTCTGTACGCTTGGCGCAAACTGATGGTGGCGCTCCGCTTAGATAGTCAGCCCGAGTCAGCCCCCCAATCGAAAATACCTTCCGACGGCACTGCTAGACTCGTCCTTGGTGTCCTGTAAATTTTACTCCGATACACCATGGGAAGGGTGACCAGTTTTATGACAAAATCTTTTATTTGGATATATCATTATTTCAATTATGTCACTGCATAAGTTATGGAGAGTGGACCATCTTCTCAAATAAATTCTAAACATGTCAAAAATATTCAAATATATTTATTTCATCCAGCTTGTAGTTTCTGTTTAAGTTTACCGTCAACCAAAAGGAATACTTACATTTTGCCGTACCGACTCCGTCGCCGATGTTTGGGCTTGGACGGTCACAAAGATCCCCAATAGAACCGTGGCAAACGCTTTTGAATTCATGTTCAGTGTGTACTTTGACCGAGTCTATAGACAAAACAGAGAAACTAAAATGGTAACAGGGATTTTTCTTGAAAAAAAATCAATGCTATTACTAAGATTTGGTATCTAGAACCACCCCGGGGTCACTATGCCACTTACCTACGGTTTCCTAAAATATGGATTGCCGAACTATGACCAGCCAGACGACTTGCCGCGGGACCATTCTAACAAGGGGTGGGGGATAATTACAGTGGTACCCAATGGTTTGCAGCATCGGGCAGTTTGATTTGCATTGTAACTACCCCTAAATTGACAACTCTTGTTCTGCTGTTTCTGCTGGGGTCCATCAGCCTTGAATTGTCTTCGTTTACTGTCTACAGTAATTTGAAACCCACATACTCGGTGAAATTGAAGTAATCATTATACAATTTAGTGTATAACCATCCATGATACAGATAAGCAAGGAAATGGAAAAACTAAAAGGTGATTGACCTCAGTTATGGCCGACTGAAGTAAGACCATTACTTGCTGTCCGGATTCGACTATATTTCATACATTCTGAAACAGGCCAATAAACACACACACGCGTGCACACACACACACACAAACACATATGACTCATGGTGATAACGTATGACAATTATGATATTAAGCCAGCCTGACAGTTACCTGCGTAGCAGGCTGTGCGGTATGTTCCTTTTTTCAGTCATATCTCTAACGCCTGCCAAAGTGAACACCGAACAAATTCTTTTGGATATTCATAGAAAAATGTGGACTCGAGACTAAATGAATGTTTATAAGACGGCAACATCTGGTCCCGCGTAGTAGCTCATACCACCCACGGAGTTGGTACGACATAGTAATGCCCACGTCCTGGTAGTACCCACTGCACAGTGTTTATGCAACGCCATGTAATTACAGGGCATCTGAGGTTCCAGTCTAGACTTGGGTGACTACTCTTGCCCCTTAACGTTATGACCAATGAAAATAAAATTCATTTACAAGGCTAAACTGTATGCTACATAATATGGAGATGAAAACCGAAGAAACTGCAACCAAGCGAAAAAAGAGTGCACAAAGCAAACCCTCTATCGGGTTAATAGAGGCTGGTAAACTGTTAAACTCTTCGTAGAACACACTGTGACGTCCTCATAAAATTTAAAAGAAAAGAGAGGCCTAGGATTATCGTACCTTCAATGAGAGGATGCTTGAAACAAATCCATTTGGGGCAATTGCCTTAACAGGAAATCTCTTATACAGAGAGAGGTTATTTTCAAGGAGATTGAAAGAACAGTTTCATTCATGCTAATTCTCGAAGAGAACCAATGAGATTATCCTTGAGTTACCTATTTGACTGAAAAATTGTTTTCTTTGATCTGTGTAGTAGCTTTTTTCATTTTAATATGCCAGCAACATCATTCACATATCTTTACTCTATCAAAGTTTGCTTTCACGAAGGGATGCTTTGATAGGTAAGTTGACACAACCACCAATCAAGAACAGGTGCTACAAAAATAAAACGACTGGTTGACTGAAATTAGGCATTTGGACTTGCCTATTACTTAAAACAAACCTCATGCAAATGAGCTACAGAGACAGAAGTCGATTTTTTGTCATCTTCATCCGGAGATTCCCAAAGACCTCCTGAGATGACCAGGTTTAACATCAAATTCACAGATGCAATATTAGTGATATAATAGACACGCGAAACCACGCGAACCTAGATGCAATATTTTATTATGTTCCGAGCTACTTTTATTGGCAGTCGCGAAAAATTTCAGCCTGGTGTTAGTCGGATATAGCAGACGGCAAATCAATATGGTAGGAACTACTAAATCCATATTCACAGAGAGAGGCAAGGGAAAGATTATTGTGTAACCTTGACTGTGCAATACAAAGCGATCGATCCCCTTGCCGCAATAACAGCTCCTGATTATACCCAGTAGCCGGACAACCTCACTCCTCACGTTTAAATCAAATTCAATCGTACTAAAACCCTATGTTTGATCAATGATATACATCATATGTCTGTTTAATGTGATTGAGGACTATTTTGTAGAAAAAACAATAAGCATAAACAAAGCAAACAAGTATACTTTTGTGAATAAGGCTTTAAAGTACAAGAGGGTTATGACAAATAAAAAATGCCAAACAAGATGGAGAAAGAAATTGAGAACAAATTCCGTCTTACCCCTGGGCCTAGTCGATGTAGCCAACTTCTTACTCGTCAGTGATGTTGGGTGCAAGTCAAAAATATGACTGAAAACAGTAATTTTACTGATATTTAAAGCCTTATTAGTGTCATTTGATACTCTATGCTTAACCCTCACTGGAAATTAACACTAACAGGGAATTTCCCTCATTTTTCCGTAAATGGTACATTTTTTTCACAAAGTTAGGCTAAGTTTCTTTCCATCGCGCCCTCTATACTTTTATGAACTTTGCCCAATGAAAACCAAGTTAGTGAAACATACACGTATTCGTCGCAAGAACATTGAACTTCATTTGACCTCGATTATAAAATAAACTCCGTAAATAAAGGCAACTTGCCTGTTTCCTATTGGATGCGACCAAAGAGATTTTAATAACGTTGCTTGAAAATGATAAAATGATTGCGCCGTAATGTCAAAAAGGCAGGAAAATAAAACAACACAATATTGATAGTTAATCGATAATCAGATATGTGAAAAAATGTGCTTAATGATAACATCCGTCGTTATTCGGATTTCTCTAAAACTTCTCAAAAATTGAATGAAAAGTTGTCGAATCGAGCTTAAGGTATCAACCTTATAATTGAATTGTCCCCATGAAATAGAGTAGCTCAACAATGAAATTAGAAGCTTAAGAAGACTAAGTTTCTTTGTCTTTGGTTATTACATTGTCGTCCTGTCACGACTTCTTTGGTGACTGAACTGTAATGGCTACTTTTAAAGGCCACGCAGTACATCGCATAAGAATCAGAATGCAAATGTGACCACATTTTCTCATCATTTACGTGAATATTATTTATACCATGGCTTGAAACGGTCTTGAGTATCAAGTACCTTGAAATTTAAAAAATGTACATCAAACAGACGGTTCTCCATACAATTCATGGCTTTCCATACACCCGCTGGCTGCATAAAAGAATTGCAGGGTGCATGTAACCCTTAAATCTGCATAATAACCTTTAAGTTTGAATCAAGTTACCATTTAGAAATTAGGATATATAACATCTGTAAAGTTTGAGAAATGCGAACTATCAAAGAGACCGGCGAACGGTCTCGAAAGCTACATAGGTGGATAGCGCCATCACTTGCTCGTCGCCTGGTCGGGAGGCTGGGAGCAACTAGGTTGAGGTTGCCTATATGTGGACAGAATTCCACCTCTGAAGTTTGACAACCAAGAGCTTCTAGACTTAAGTTGACTAAGGTGACATTAATGGTCTGTTGCGATATTTTCGTTTGTTTGAATCTGATAGAGCATAATCAAAAGTAGTGGGTTTCATGGCAATTGGTCAAATTGTACACCATTTCGAGCCTAATAAATATCTGGAAGATTGGATTCTTCGAGCCAGAACGAAAGAAAGATGGGGATGGCTGGTGGATGCAAAGCTGATGTGACTCTAACCTTCCAGTAAAAATTAAAGGGGGAAGTATTGTTTAGCCTCCCACACGTAGGATCTCCTTTTTTATGTCCTCCATAAATTGTGCTCAATGCCTATCCATCTTCATTTGTTATCTTATCAAACTGTCATACGTTTGAGTACACAAAATTTCCTTTTTCTACTTTAAAAATTGTTAAACTTTTCAACAGGGGAGGGAGACACTCCCTGAGAAATTTCCTGCATCCGCCTATGAAGCTCCGTCAAAGCAAAAGATGGCCTTCCCAGGATGAGTCAGTCAAGAAATTTCAAAAGATGAAAATGTCAAATCTTTAGCACCCAGATTGCATCTTAGGACATTCATTTGTTCGATATTCCTTATTCCTTAATTCCCTCCCCATATCAGTCAAAATGTGATTACTCTTGAAATTCCTGGCTTCGTACATGTACAAAATTCTGTTTCTACCAGGGGGTTCTAAAAGATTACAGCATTGGCCATAGAAGGGAAAGTCCCTTGAAAAATGTTCAATTTAAGCGTTTGACTTGAAACAGGTGACCACGACGCCCCAAAGATGTCCTTACACCTAATTTGTCACAGGGAGCACACTCTAACGCGACTGTTTTATTTAAAGCATTGCAGCCAGAGGGCATGTACAATTTCTACATTCAGGCAAATAAGGCAAATTTGGGCTTTCCCTTCAACTGCCCAAAGGTTCAAATTAAAAAACGTGACAGCATGCTGAATTTGAAAGCAACAGAGCAAACTTAAGTCATTTTTTAATAATTATTTATGGATGAGTGGATGGAAAGATAGATGGACGGATGGACAGATGGACGGATGGACGGATGGATGGGCAGATAGATATACAGACAGACAGACAGGCAAATAGACAGACGGTATATACTATCATCTATTTCACAATTAATAACTTTTCTACCAGAAGATAAATATACAGCATTTTTCACTTTATTTATTTTACTGTCTTTTTTCAACTTTCTTTCACGGCAAATATTAACCTAACTGAAAAATGGTTGACATTTGTTTGAACCCCCTTGCTGTTGTCTATGACATCTGATAAATACTATCGAAAAAGTATTAAAGGTTATGGTAGATGAAGTTTCACGGCCCAGTTTCTTACTTTTCAGGTTCGAATAGAGTCGATTATGGCCTTTTTATACAGTGGAGGCTTGTAAACATATGAGAGGATGTTTTCAACTGTTACAAAGGGGTACGAGGTGGGGAGAGGAGCAGTCTGCCCCTCAAACTTTGGCAAAATCTGAAATTTGAACAGGGGTCTGGAAAAATTCAGGCTTAAAATAAAACCTTACAAGTTTTATGACGCAGAAAACTCTTAAGCCCAGGCCAGACTATGCGACTCGATACGACGCAACTCATTGCAACGAGATAGTTCTGACGCGGTGCAAAGTGTAGAATCAGCGCAAATCAGTTTCATGCGAGTTCAAGTCGAGTAGGCTTCTGGAATGAAGCCCGCGAAGATTAGTTAATCGAAATGGACAGACACTGTCTCTTCAATGTTACATATAAAGAGTATGTTAAACGTAAGAATTTTGCGTGAATCGCTTCATGCACATGAGACTTGTTGCATAATGTGGACACTATGCTGTTAAAACTGGTTAATCGTCAGTCGATCACCACGACAATTGTTGCAACAAGTCAAGTCGCATAGTGTGGACGGGGCTTTAGGCGTACCCGAGTCTTTAGAACAATTGCCCGAATAATGGATTTCGGCCACTAATACAAAGGAAATTTTCATTCAACCTCACTTCATGGTCTTGCGCAACACAAAGCCCTAAATTCGGTCAAATATTAAAATTCTGTGGAACATTTGAACGGAAAACAAATAGCATCATATATTCAGGTTAAGACTTTGATGAAAAATTCCTCACATTTGAAAAAAGATCGCGCTGTTGAACAGTTCATTGCTAAGAAACAATATAGTAACCGCAAAGTCCCGCGGATTGTTGGAACCTCGATTCTCGGCTGTCATCAGTATAGACAGTATTCATCAGTCTTATATTTCCATTGGTATTTGCAATCTGTAGACTGTAATGTCAACAAGATGTCTCCTTAAAATTTCCAAGAAATGAGAAACATCTAAAAACTCGCAATCCTCGACATACAGCAAGGAATACTTTTTAGTCTTGCAATCTAGAGATATTATAAGGGAAAATGCCCTTGGGACTCTCCGAGCGAACAGATGAATCTCACTCTCGCCCATAAGCAGCAACACGTGTACTAGGCACTCAAGTGAACAAATTGTCACGTACAACAAAATAGATGTTAGCCCCAACCATAAGCAACTTGACAGCTCCTACCGTCCGCCATGAATAAATTTCTGAGTACCGGAGGACGTTAACAGCTTAAAATTCAGGACCCCGGGAAATGGGATATTTTCAGCCAAATGGAAGGCAAGTTTGACAAACCCTTCCTGGAACGCCTCTGGTCAGATCATGTTGGAATTGCGCTAAGGCATGGTCGATCTAGAGGTTTTCCCCCACCTTGACAAATTTTTGGTTACTCACCTGGTATGCGAAATAACAAAATCAGTAAAAGCGGTGAAAGGAATTAATTCAGTACGAACGTGAAAACAACTGTAATATATGATAACTCTAAAATAAGTATTTTCAAATAACTACACATCGCATTGTCTCAATTGTGCCTCAAATATCCCCCTTCTTTGACTTCTGTGGGCCGGTTGTAACCAGAGGGAACCGACGGGAAGTGGTGGGGAGAGACAGCAAACGACCTTGGATATATATTGCCCTTGAAGGTATCCTTATGGACCATAAGATCTAACAAGAGAGCCACTGGTGGAGGAAGCATTTCGAGTGCAATCATGACTTGTTTTTTTAACAAACGAAATGATTCAACATGTCCTTAACTATACGCAGTCTGTGGCAGGACGAGCTTTATCATGTCCCTGATAAGGATGTAGAGCAATGACCTGAAAAACTTTATCATAACACCCTTTGTAATATTTTCGGACCTATTCCAGTCGTTGATTCCCCCGACCCCCCCCCCCCTCCAATAATTTTAAAGCGATGTCGCCCCTGGATGTCTATTACAACTTATTACCACTTATTACCACGGAATGCTCTTTTCACTAAATGTTAGAAAATTGAAGTTGACAGGGGCTTTCCTTGTGAAGAACAGCGTTCTTCCCTACGAAATGTAATATGATCTTTCCAGCCCTTACCTATGACCATGGAATTCACTTTTAATCAAATATCAGAAAATGGAGGTGGCCAGGGATTTTCCCCTTAAAAAACAGTGGTCGTCCCTTCGAAATGTCTGTCAGCCTGCATTTTTGAAAAGTTCCGGGCATTTTGATGTTCAAAATATATTTATATCCAAATTTCACATCAAATTACCGGCCCCAGCATTTCTTCCTGCTCCCTGGGCCGAACACAAAGCTTTTAAATTTTTTAATGCGCGAACTTGAACCACATGTCAACACATGTTTAAACATGACACCAAATGTCTGAATTTTAGATCAATTAAGCTGCATGAGAAGGGATAAATTAATAGAGAAGAAGGATGATGGGTCACATGGAACCATGCTCAGAGATGGTGAGGTAAATCACCTTCATCAATTCTTTGATCAAAGCTTTCCATTAAAGAACAAGAGCATTCTCCCCGGAAAACTTATTTTGCATCAACAGCTAAATCTCACGATTTTCTCCCTGTTCCTCGTTTAAGTATCACTCATAACATTTTAGGATTCAATAGGTAAAACTTGCAGTTAATACTAACAAATTTCACAGAGAGGTTAAATACTGTTATCAGGTTATATGACTCTCAAGATACAATCATAAAACAGGGCAGTCTACTACACTCCTTCAAGTTGGAATGACTGATCTTGTCCTTTAACATTCTGCAACTCTTGTCTTTATTTCGGGTCCGAATTCAGATCATGGAGTTTCTCACTCGGAGTCCATGTCCTACAATCACTACAAATTATCGCTGCCGTAATGTGTTTAAGTATATCTCCTCTCTCACTCTCTCTCTCTCTCTTTGAAAACGTTTTGTCCGTCACTTTAGTCAGTGGGGCTCCAAGGACTGAGTAAAGTACTCTATAGACTGTCTTGCCTAAACACCTTAATCTCTCACCCCAAACATTTTCAAATTTACTTACCTCATTACTTAAGCCCCTCCCACGTCTGTGATCTCATGGAGGTTTTATCTCCATGTTCATCTAGGCACAATTTAAGTTTATTGCTCCAGGGTGAGTACACAGGTATACGAGACTCCAATATTTTTTAATTGAAACACTTCCAGTACAGTACATGCTGGGCAGTTTGAGCTACAGTCCTCTGCAAGTTTTGAACTTGCTGTCATTCACAGGGCTGTGTCAATTGAGAATTACTATGGACTACTTCAAAAATTTTGTTTGGAGACGAGAGTTGACTGCCTTTAATTTTTAAAATGAGCCATTCGGGTAAAACACTGTACACAGAAGCAGTAAAACTCTGCCATGGATTCAATTTTCCCCTTCTTTTAATGGTGGTGGGGTTTCCTTCTGTCCCACCGAACACAGACGATTGAAAAACATGCATCACCTTTACCGGTACGTAATTAACGTATTATAACCAATCGGTACAATTGTTTATACAATCCTTACCATATGTATTCTGAGAGATCGGAACAAAATTAATATTCAAAGGGTTCTCGATAAATGCATTTCACAGACTAGTCTTTAGTGTGATCTCATTATATAGGTTAAATAACATTATTCACCTTTCTCGTACCTTTTTCAGTCGGTTTTTGTTTTTCAGGTTTATCAACTGTAACTCGTTTTTTCGAATCCTTTTGGGTTGATACGGAAGAGCAAAAACTAAAAAATAACTCCCCGAAGGCATAATGAGATTAACTCAGGCCAGCAACATTTATTGGTAGACGTTTTGTCACCATCACACTTACCAAGGGTGGTTTCATTCTTCATTTGCTGAAGAGAACTGCGCATGACCTTAACTGAAAGACCGAGAAAACTGCGCGCGATTGACCTGTAGATCAAATCAGTTGATCTTTATTAAAGTTTCTGGAACCTGGAGCTAAAACTAAAAAGACCGGGATTTTAACCATGTAAAAAAAAGGGGGGGGATTCGATTTGGTGTTAACTTTCCCCTATTCGTACCATGAGACACAAACCTGCTGACAATTAACAAGGCCCCTTGGTTAGAATAACAAATTCTTAATACTGGCAGGAAACAGTCAAGATCACTTTTGGCGTACTTATTTTTTGAGGTCAAATAGCAATTTTGGCAAAAAAGAGGGCATTTAAAAACAATAACCTGATTCAATAGGACTAAAATCATCATTTAAGTAGAGGGCGTTGGTAAATTTGAATTTTTGACTAGATCAATGATTTTAAGAAACTTCGTCAACTATCGACAAGAATTTTGAACGGAAAGAGAGGGAAAACCCCTGTAAATTTAAATAAAATTACTAAGGATTACATGAAATAGATACGTGAAGGCATTGCACTCGTGTAGTTATAAATATGAGTAGAATAATCTTTTATTGATAATCGACGCCGTAGTAGGATTGAAAACTGCTGACTTCATCAGAAAAGACTTCATCGACTTCACCCAAAGGTAAGGTGTTGTTTGAAATTATATTCTCGTGTTTTATCAACCTATGTCAGACTTAAAATTTTGTGCATTTTTCTGAATTTTGAGCAAATTTGTTTGAATTATTATTCCTTTCTTTTTGCCGTATTCCAATTTAAATGTTTTTTTTTTTCGACTGCGATCGTCAGTTGACCCATATAAAGCCAGTTTTTCAAACTGCTTTCAATTGGGAAAGGCAATAACGCACAACGAACTGTTAAATAAATTGTTTTCAAGCTTCATTCTAACTGATATGACGAAAAGTAATATGGCGATGGTGTAGCGTTAAATTTGTGACAAAATACATTAATACATTAATCAAACAGGAACAACGCAATTGCCACAAAATGTATTTTGGCTTTGATTTAATCGACGTTATGAATACTTCACTCTGCTTACTATCATTGGTCAAATCAGTAAGTTCTTGAGCAAACTATAACAACACTTGTAACCAGAGAGCGCAGCATAGCCGTACTGCATGATAAAACGAGGGCGGCATACAAAAAATTTCCAATCCTCTTTATATCACCCACGCATTTGTAACTCTTCGCGTAGTCTTTGGGGGGGGGGGGGCTTCGGACTCTACCACCCTTCCCTCACCCGTCGAGTGGGTCTGGTTTATTGTTAATAGACCGTGGTGCTTTACTTGTATTACTCTTTCTACAATGGCCTTTTATGATTTCTGTGAACAGTTCTATCTTATAGCTGAACTACACAATTTGTGTCCTTTTTACAGTAACAATCCCAGTAAAGGATAACCATACCATGGCTGTGTTAAAATTCGCAATTTTTCTCGTCGGAATGTTCAGAGCGTGCTCTACTGCTCCATCTCAACCACCGGTTTCGGAATCGGTAAGTTAACGTGAACATTATTTTTTTTGTGAAAATGAGAAATGGGTGAAAAAAGTTCCATTTTTCACGCTTGTCTCAGTCTTTTAATTTTGCGTTAAGATTTTACTTTCCAATTATTTATGTATTGAATTTCCTCATGCAGTAGCTTAATCTCAGCTCTTTGTTACATTGATAAGAAGAAAACTCTTGGTTGTGGCCTTACTTGGTCGAGTGTAACTCGTCTCTTTCTTGAAACATGTATACACCTATTGCAAGTCATAGCATACGTAGCTTTTGTTTCCGCAGCTTCTCTGCTGCAACTTTATTTCCAAAACTCTTCTTAGAGCTTAGTTTAAAATGTTCTCAACAGTGATGGAAAACTGTGGAATTTGCGATATTCCCCCCACCCCTCCCCTTTACGGTATTGTCCCAAACGTGGCTTTCTAAGCTGGCCAATGAGAACAATTTAATACCATCCGCGTAGAACTACGCTCCCTCATGACTTTTTATAAAATTTGCTTGAGCAAAAAAGTTTGCCTTAATTGAAAAATTTTTGAAAACGTTCTAGAGAATAGTTCTTGTCAACTCCAATGTTACTTTAAGTGTAAAGTATCTTACAGTTAAACTGTTTCATCGTTCCACTGTTGTCGTATGGTCACCTTGTGCAATTTGACAGTCATGTGTAGAGAATGCCGGTTAATACGCAGAGGTTGTGCAAGGTAACTCTGTAAAAAGAAATGAAAACATTCTTTACTTACAAAGAAAATTTTGGAAAATTTCACGACCTTGTTACAATATTCATTATAAAAGGCTATTCAAGAAAAGGTTTGTTGTCTGACAATATCCAATCAAAGAAATTTAGTACCTGTATCATTGGAAACGGAATAACGATGTTACAAAAAGTAAGAAGGAGAGTTTTATAATGATACGATATGAAGCAGACTACACATACACTTGATATACTCACGTTTCACATTTCGTTATAATTGATTGACAGTACCTTATACAAAAAAAACATAAAAAGTTATATCACAGTACTTTTTCATTCCTTTACACGCAGTGCGTGCTCAAAATGAAAGTATAACTCATTTGAGGGTTCAGACCATATAACCAACTCAGATATCAGGTACACACACACCCATTTGATATACTTGGTTCGCGATGCAAAGGTGAATTACCTCAACTTTTTTGAAGAAAGGAATATTTCTCATACCAAAACCATCGATGCGTTTCATCTTCAAGTGCCTCTTTTACGGTTTTTAAGTTTTGTATGTATTTATTTATTTATATTATAGCTTGCTTGTTCTTGCAATCCGAAAGATAACATAACCATAACGAACACAGCGCTCGTACATTTTGAATATGCATTTAAATGGATTTGAAGATGCAGCTCCGCAGTAATTTTGAAACATTTCATCCAATACAGACATTAACTTTTGATTTGAATGGAAACAGTCACCAGGAAACAAGAAAAGTTGAGGGCAGCATTGTTACTTTGACGGATGCCGTGGATGGGTTCATTGTTGTCCTTGATCACGAACGCGTAAGTTATTTGTTTTACAATGTAAATCGGAAAGCCATGGTTACACTACATCGAATGCGGATCAGATTCCGATCCATTTTTGTGAGTTTTAATTACAATCTTCTCCTTCTCTGGTCTCTAAAACAATAGGTTGGAAACTGGACGGTAAAACTCTTATCTTACTAACTAACCAGCTAACTCTGGTCGGAATGGGTCAAATAATTACCAAACAGTGTAGGCATAATAATGATTTTTATCAAGGGCCGTGGCCGACTCGACTTGAACCAATAGGCTGAAAACTCCATCTAAATAACTAACTTCTTCAATGGTCTATTAAAATGAAATGGCAACCGGTTTTTTCGTGACGTAACACCGACAGAAGGGTTAAACGGACACGCTTATTCGCACAGGTTGACCCAGTTTGGGTTTCTGACCAGAGATAGAGAAGATTTCAATCAAAACTCACAAAAGTCTGATCGGAATCAAATCTGAATTCATTGCAATGTGACCGTGGCTTAAGACACTCTTTTAAATTATTTTTCTAGTTAGACATAATTATGCAGAGAATGTTTTAAGGACAGTACTTGTGACGTCCAGTTATGTGCTCTCACTGCCAAAGAAGTAAATAACAATTTCCACATATTGGCATGTATGTGTATCTTACCACATGCATGCAAGGGTGCCCATACCTACGACTGCATGTTCAAGTAGTTAGAGCATCAGATTTGCATTTAGTGTGGTCGGAAGGTCGAGTCCTGGCCGGATCACACCGAAGACTTTAAGAACGTAACCAAAGACTCCAAAAATGGAACTTACTGCCGTTGTGCTCCGTATAAGCAATGGAGTAGGGAAAATGAGCCAGTGAGCCACGACTGGAAAGAGGCTGTTGCCGGCATGACTTGATCCAATTGGTAGGAAACTGGACCACAAAACGCCATCTAACCTAACCTAGCCTAACCTAACCCATACCCCCGAACCACATGTCCACAAGTAGCTCCTTACCCTCGTAGAATAGCAACGTAAGGATTTTACGATCAAGTGCACCCCCCCCACCCCCGCCCCCCCCCCCCCCGTCTCCTAAAGTGGTGCACAAAGTCCTTTAATGCTTTCGGTATCCTTTGATTAAATTAAGTCTGATTTGATAATTGATATTACAATTGTAACGTATCACATATGAAATTTATTCTCAGAATATATTCATGATGAAAAATCTGACGTCAGAGACGTGTTCATTTTCCAGACTGGAAAACATCCCGGTTACGAAAGAAGAGGAGATACCATTATATATCCATGAGCAGTTTACGGAAAATTTTGTCCAGGTAAGCTATGAATTAATGCTGCAACAACCCGAAATTCACTAAAAAGGCCTAGTTTGAGAAATTTTATGCCTTAATTTATGCAACTTTTCTAAACTTAATTTCTTCAGTTTCAGCCAAAATGTTTACTGCCAGATGCTGGGCAAAACCCCGCATACTAAATTTGCTAATTCGGGTTGCTCTTTATGCGTACCGTAGTGGTCGACTTAATTTAAACGTTCCATCACGAAAATTACTTTAAATGCCTATTTCTCCACCACCGAAAGTACAAATTCCCCTAACCATCTTACTTAAGCCCATCCCACAATTGTCTAAAATTTATCCTCATCCAGACACAATCTCAGTTTAAATTGTTTCAGTGTGAGCATAGAAAAGCTCAATTTTGTGTAATTGTGTAATCAAAGCACTCTTAGTACATTTCATGCTGTGTAAAATCAGCTTTGGTACTCTGCATTGTTTAAGTTAGCAGTCAATCAAAAAGGTGAGCCAATTGAGAGTTTGTCTTACCCCACTCAATGCGAGGCTAGTCGTTCGGCGTAACATGCGGTTATCTTGAACAATATAAGTTAAATAAAAATAAATATGTAGCGTAACCGGAAAATACACATTGACAAAACCAGAGAAATCTTAAGCTTTAGTTGAAAGGAGGGTCCTACAATAACAAAATGGATGACGCTCAAGGGTCATGTGTCCAGTGGGTCTATCCAGGCGCGTAGCCAGGATTGGGTCATGGGGGTGTTGTTATGGGGGTTGGGGGCACGGCATGAGGGAAATGCCTAAGGATGGAGAGAAAAACCGCTATTTTAGGTGCCTTGCATTGCAAGGTTGGGTTATCGGGTTTCTAACCCAAACTCCCCGTGGCTACCCCACTTGGTCTATCTTACAGGGCACGGGAAGTCTCGAGGAGGGAATCCTCAAAGAAACCCGGCACAATTTTCGGGCAAGGCAAATGGTATAAGGAAGAATCCTGAAAGAAAATTTGATACTTCATTGCACTTGAAGAGCATTTTTTTATAATTTATTGACTTTGACAAGTGCTGACCTGTGTTTTCGGTCTTAATTTAAATTGTGAAATTATAGAGCGCGCCAAAGCTTGTTTTTGATCGACCGTTCCAAAAAGAAAGTTTTTTCAAGGAGTAGTATTGCTCAAAATGGCAAAGCTCGGCGGGTAATATGACCTTTCTGTTCAACTTATCCGGTAGGAAAACATCAGGGCGCTTCGCCGGCCGCGCATGGCATACCGTTTTAACCCTTTACGGTTGTGCTCCAATCGGGGCATATTTGCGCGCCTCAGGAGTGGGCGGGAAAAGGACCCAAACAACGGTAAAGGGTTAAGTGTCTTTAAATCCCTCCATTAAGGTGATGGAGGTATGTAAAGACATTAAAAACAGTATCTCGTGCGCGGCCGGCGAAGCGCTCAGATATTTCCATACCGGTTAACTTGAACAGAAAGGTCTCTAAAGTATGTGCAGATGTATCCTTCGAACTCCTCTAGCATTTTGCTAGCAAACGTTTCGAGTCAACGAACAAATACCGCAGCCATCGTGGTTTTCGCAAAACGGCAGTCGCACATTACACGGAAGCTACATACGATAATGACATCTGTGGGAGTCATTTTCGTCAAATCCAACGCAAGTAAAAATCATTTTGCGCTTTTTCCAAGTCAACCAGTAAGTCATTACCAATAGTTGAAAGTTGAGTTACAAAAAAGTGTCCTGTGACCAAAATCGACGATTTAGGTCTACAACTCTACAACTACTTTCCTCGCAGGAGACTGTGAACGCAGACAGAGTGCTACAGCTCGAAAAAGTTGGAATGATCCCTGTCGACTACGTCCGTTTGGGAAATGACGTCACGGTTGCCGAAATGTGTTCTTCTCAGCCATCATATTGGTTGGAAACTAAGGGAAATTCACGACAACGAAGGAGCGATTGTTTTTTCAGCTGTATATTATATATTTCGATAACCAATGCTGTAGATTATTCCGCAGGCTTTCCGGTATCACTAGTCCTTTCTGGAATTTCGGGGTGATTTTGACAGACTTTAATATTTTACCATGTAATATTAGGAGAAAGATAAAAAACGATCATGATTGCATTTAGTTGTATCAGTGCAGTGTAGGTGCGTAGGTAATCAATTTTTCAATGATTTAATTTGTGAAGAGTTTTTATTATTTCACCACCATACGTATGAAAAAAATTTGAGTACTTCTTTTTCAGCAGCGTGTCAATTTTGTTGGGCTTTGGGTTGTCTTCCCTCCCTGCTACGTACAGCTATGCACGTTCTGCTTCACTGCAGAAAAAAATTTTTAGCCCCATGCACTCGTTTATTAAGTTAAATTTCTTGTGTTTTGTGCTGAAAAAGCTGAAAGAGAAAGTCTGTACCAAAGAAAAGCCAACTAAGATACTTTGATAATCCCAAATGGTCTTGCAAACGACCGCAAAGCGGAACACGTTTTCTGAGGTAAGCGCAACCATGCAGTTGCCAAGTAGATCATAGATGATGACATGTATATAGCTCAAGACATGTATGTATTTGTTCAGCATCTCAAGGACTGACATGCGTTTAATGATATTTCTGAAGTAACATCAGAAGCCTATCCTTAGACCAGTTGTAGTAGTCCCACAGATAATTTAGGGAAGTGCTGTCGGGAAAGTTATAACGGTACAGAATCGCACTTTTCCAAAGATTGTTGAAAAGGTATAGTTCAGAAAGTTTAAAACGGTACTTTCCAGTTTTAATCAAATTTTGCTTTTGCTCTCCTCCTGCTGAACCGTAGCGATAAAATAAGACCCTTTTGGCTACATTTAAGGGCCATCTCTTTTAATGAAGAAATCGTTTGTGTCTTCTGGCTAATTTTGTTTCTCCACATTCAGTACAAAAGATATGTTTCACTTATTTCAGTACGTAGCCAAATAAATACGAGGCCTGGTTGCATTTGCAGTTGATGAATGTAGACTTTTCTTTAAAGATTTCCTGTGTAATCGTTAGAAATAAATTAAAGTAGTTCATTACTTTGTTTTGTATTTTGTTTTTCTTTCCTGTTGAATGCCTATGCTATACCTCTATACCGGTAGTTTACACTTGATTGTGGAACTAATATCGTGCATCATTTATAAGTTCATTAGTTTGAATTTCCTTTAGAAAATCGAAGTTTGTTTTCAAAGATTGGCATATACTTCATTGGTAGGTCGCTGTGCATTCACAATATATTCTGTACATGCTGTTATCATAAAAAAAAACATTTTATTCGGGTGCTGTATTGTTTTAACTGAAACATATTTTCAGAAGCAGCAGAGATAACAAAAACTCCCGACCCCCACATCATGCCGGAAGTGGCATTTCCTAGATTTGTAAGTAGAATCTATAGGCAGTTGCCACTTTGAGCTTTCTTTTAATAGTTTAAAATAAAATGCTCACTTCAAATAAATTAGCAAGTTGCAACGCTGTGATCGGAATGTTACTAGAAAAAATCGCATGCAGAGGATAAGCCTTGTGAAAACTTACTCCGTCCCATTCTTAACCACAGTCCGGAGAAGGGGATAACATGTTTTGATGTCTCGAAGGTCTTACATTCAAATCGTTCTATATTTTGCTTTCATCTCTACTTGATCCATGTTCTTCGATTGTCAATTTTTTACGCTGTAGTTGCAAAGGAATTCCTAATACTGACAAATAACGAAATATGATGAGCCAGGCCTCAATATTCTGTTCAGCAATCTGTTCGTGGGGACAGCGGACTTATTGCTATTACATCGTTGAGCATATTGGGTCACTCAGGTGACTACCACCACTTCAAAATTGGCTCCGCGGGCTGTGGTTTGACGGAAACATTATTTAAGAGGACCGCCACCGTCAGTTGGTGAGGAATGTGCAGAAACGATTACAATTCAGACCCTTAAGACAACCGGAAAAAGAATTTTCTATGCTTGTAACTAAAATCGGAGCAGTAGTAATTGTGAACTTTTGTTTGCAATAAAATTCAAGCTCCAATAGAAAAAATTAGCAACTTGTTAAGTGATCGAAAAATGTACCACTATGGATGAGACAGAGGTGTATCTATTCGAGAGAAAGTATTGCAACAGAGTTGAAAACATACTTAAGTTTTTTACTCTTTTGCGAATCTTCGCTCAATTCCAGATAGTTGATCAGGCGCGGGCCCAGAGAGGGGACTTTGACGGCCTCACCCCTCCCTTTTCCACAGATGAACAATAACACATACGCCTACGGGAAATTAGCAGTGCAACTCCCTCATTTCCATGCTTTACTTTAAAGCCAGCCCCCCCCCCCCCTTTTAGGAATGTCTGGATCTGCGCCTGCTGATGAATTTCTTTAAGTATGTGACCCTCCGAACTCTATAAACGGTTTAACCTCTAACGTCTACTGAAAAAAGACTCGTTACGAGATGAGTGTAAATTAATATTCAGGCAGACTTATTGGAGGACATTTCCACACTAAGTCAATATGTAATTAAACGACAACATACCTTATGTCCATGTTTGAATTCTGCGGTGGGTCAGATAGTCAGTTAGATGACAAAAGTTGAGCACTTCATGGATCTAAACACCCGCGAGTCCGTCCGTGTAATTTGACAATCAACATCCCAGAACTTTTTTTTCTCAACCTTTACCCCGAATATTTTTCCATTTCAGGCAGTTTTTACACAAACTACCGAATACATTTGGATTTAGAAAAATTGTTTTCCATTAGCTGCTCGAATGTGTCGCAAATTTTTGAACCAACTTTAAGTTTTCATGAACAGAAGAAAATTTTACTATTAAAGAAAAAGCGTTTCATGCCAAAGGTTTGAAGAATAATCAGACAATTGTCTATTTCGGGCATTGCATGGCATAAAATTTAAATGCCGGCTGAGGAATTGTTTCCATTACGAGATAGGCTTTGCAAACGTGTAGTTATGTTTGTTATTGTTGATTTTTCATTAACAGATGATAATGTTACCCTGTAATTTACTATGTAACCTATTATATAAGTTGCTTATATCGGGTAAAAGTTTTGAATAAAAATCTGATGTTCTAGCATTTCGGACATCATGTTGCGTAAAACTGAAGCTCACGAATAATAACTTCTGGGCGCTGCTCGAATAAATGTATCGAAATATGGTAATCTTGTTGATTTTTCATGAAACATTTAACAGCAACTACGATATTTTTTTTTTTTTTGTATCAGAATTTTTTCTTTTTTAAGATGTCGGGCAAGCTTAGGAGCATTCTGTTTTACCGACTAAAACCATAAAATTTTTTTCAAACTCAAATGGCTGCCCAAATTTTTTCTAAATTCCTGCCTGGATTTTATAACTTCATAGAATTTTTGGGCAGTGTGTGTCTTCCTCTTCACCTGCCTCGTAGGATTACGTCCACAATTACAATTGTTCAGATAGGGCTTCTAATTAAAAGCAGGTGATAAGCTAAGAAAATGTTCAGGGGAAAAATTTCGTACGCAGAGCGAGCCGAATGCAAAGTGTGCTATGTGGTCCACGGGCAAAGTTCCGGTAAGGGTGAAGTCCAAGATGTTCTGATGTTTAAGCACATCTCTGTGTGAAAAAATAATGCCCAGGCGAAGTATATTAGGGTTTTTTTCGGTTGACCTACCTCCTAACTGACCTAACTTTGGGGTAGAAACTGGGGGAATGGCAAAATTCGAGGGAGTAAATTCCCCTTCATGCCCCCGTAGCACTTCCACTCAGGGGTGTCGCCAGGATTTGCCCAACAGGGGGAGCCAAGCTCCCCGACAGGGTGGCCAGTATTTTGAGGCCCCGACAAAGGTGATGAATTAGTCCCGGCGAGTCAGTGGGACGTGACTTGGCAGAATTGTAGGCGCGCGTAGCTCGCCGAAATTTTTGGCTTTCTTTTTGACAAACATTTAAAAAAACTCGAGTTTGTTTAGAAGAAATTTTAAAAATTGTGAAAGAAATTTGTTTTTTTAAGGGCCATTAAAGAGTTGGGGTGTTTATTGAAGAATCTGCCCCTCATATTGGCAATATCAAAAACGTGATAAACACGACAGCTGAAATTTTTTTGTGGGTTACGCATTTCGTCGTACTTGGCCTGCTCTCAGAAGAAACTAGAAATTGGCTAGAAAAATTTTTTCCCTTTTTGAACTAAGATTTGAAAATTATGAGCTTTTCTATTGCATAAACTTTGGAATTTAATGAAAAAATTAGTTTTTTGGTAAGGTTACAATGAAAAATTTGGGTTTTTTATTAAGTTACTGTATATGCCTTTGAAGAGCAGAATTCTCGGGGTGATTAACAAAGTAAGCTTTGGTTTTTTATTGTACGGAGTATCCATCGAAAATGGTAAATTTTTACATTAGGTGCAACATTTGAGAATGTGAAGCTTATATTGGAGAAAAAATTATAATTTTATGACAGATTTTTGGGGTTTTATAGAAGAATCTGACTTCCTATGAGAAAAATCGGGGCGATGCCCACTGTTCAACAAGAAATTTTCCAACTGGCTAACGATAGTCCTAATCCCTAACCTAATCCCAAATCCGAACAAAGAATACAATCCATACTATACAATGACAACAACCAATAAAGAAACACCTTGTTAAACAGTGCGCATATACCGGTCCCGAAAAATCAAATAGGGGTGATGTGCAGTTATATTATTATGCAGATTAAGTCCCTCGAACAATATTGGAAAATTTCCTGCCGGAAAAATGTTGGCTTTCCATATTTGAAGTTTTATATTTTATATATTGCCATGAGCGTACGGAAGCGTTTCAGTCTGGGGCAGAATTGACTCTCTTGTCCGAAAAATGTAATCTGCCCGAAAGAGTAGCTAAAAACGAACAGAAATTTTTGAAAAATTGAGAACCCCAGACAGCTGGAAATGGCATTCCTCAGGCTCGTAACCAGAAACAAAGCAGTATTATTTTCAGCTTTCTTAACCAACCATTTTTTTACTTCATAATATTGCCCTCAAACGAAGAATAATCATGCATTGTTCTGTTAAGTAATCTGGTCGACCAAAACACTTACAAAGTGGAGCGCCACCACCACTTGGCGCGGAGCGTACAGGAAAAGTTTAAAAACTCTAACCCATCAGACAGCCGGAAATGTCATTTCCCAGACTTGTAACTAGAAAGGAAGCAGTCGTTACTTTGAGCTTCCCTTTGAAATGAAAGTTTTACTTGAAAATAAAAAAAAAAATCCCAACTTGCTATTTGATGAGAAAGTGACCAGCTAAAAGATACCACTACCATAAGATGAAATGGTCTTGTCTTTTTTCGGAGGAAAACTGTGCCACCGAATTGAAAAAATACCAATGTTTTTGACGCTATTGAAATTCTTCGTCGTACTCAATTGCATGGTCCACTAAATTGGTGAAATTTCCTATGTGACTACACGAACCCACGGCAATAAATGATTTTACTTTCAACGTCTTTGAAAATATGTCACGTTACAAGGTGGCTTCAAATGAATTTTCAGTCAGACTCATGGAGAGACATTCTCACACTACAATACTGTTTATCATTTGTGTAATTGAAAACAGCCTGGCCGATTTTCATTACCGTTTCTCGAATTCGACTGTCGGGGCAAGACAAATGGCAAACCAAAACCTCTCGTTCGTTTTTGTAAGGACTGTGTGAGAGTTTCCTTGAAGAATATGGTTTCCTAGTAAGGAAAATCAAGAAGATCACCGGGGACTGAAGTTTATCGGGTTTATGTCTTTTAGCGTGGGCCCCGACGATGAAGGCTTCCCGACGAAATTGGATCTTCTCAGGGGACCGAAGGCAGCTTTCCCCGACGGCATGGCCCTAGCTCCTGCTGGTGCCACCCTTTGCAACGTCTGCACGCGGAACTAACAGTTACCTCGCCTGTTCATGGATGACCCTACGCTTGCGGAATGAAGATGGGACAAGATACATTGATTGAGGGGTAGCAGAGCGACCCCCCGCTGGCGCAGCCCCTGTATCCACTGCTCATTGATCAGCCCTTAACTTTTCCAAAGTTTTTCAATAAGGGGAGGGATTACTTGGAGCATTGAAGAACTCGTGGATTTGAATAAAAACTCTAATGGAGTGAATTCACACTTTTCCTTCTATAAGAGGGTGGCGAAGTTTCTCACTTGGTAAATTACATCACGTCATACAGGCTTTAAGGCAACTCGAAGAAAATCATTTGTCAACAGGTCAACAGGTCTCTCATGCTCACCAGAGTTTAACTTAGCAATAGAGTAGGATTGTGTCTGGGTATGGATGAGCTTGTAACAGCTGGGGGGGGGGCTAGAAGTAATTGGCTGGGGACTGTAAATGTCTGGGGTGATCGCCGAATGGCCCTTTGCTAGAGGGTCGGGAGGACTTTAGAAAAAGAATATTTGGTTTAAAGGTCCAAACATTTTAGGATCTAGCTTAATGGACATACATACGAAGAGTCATATTCGTCAATAAGCTGTGTGTTCAGCCTTTGGTGTGATTTTGCTGGATCCGATACAATTTTATCAAAAGCGGTATTCCATTGTTTCTCTGTAATGATCATTCACCCACTAAAGGGCTCTGTTAGAGAATAGTTTAGAAAGTTCTTGGTAGTGAGAAGAATAAGACTGTGACATTATCTCTTTTTCTCTTTCCTGTCAGGATAAAAAACTAAGTTGAACCAATAATTCAAAAGAAAACGAAACAGAGTTATAGGTTTTGCTGCTCGTAATATTGTCTTTTCTTTAAAAATATCGAAATGCATTTTGATTCTTATTCATTGTTCTACTACGGGTTCTTTAAGGTCAGCTTAAGGCTCGTTGAATCTCCACACAAGAAGAATTTGACAGCTGTCATGGTCTGTTATCAATAGCAATCAATATCTGTAATCAATAGTCGAGCTTTAAAGTAGCAAGTTAGGTTAAAAGCATATGCACACAGATCAAGCATGACGTAGAGGGTCAATTTTTTTAAATGTATAAAGCTCCACTTCGAAACATCTCACTGAACCATGTCACAAAATCGACTACATTCACTAGTAGGTAGTAGGTAGCAGAATTTCTTTTAGGAAACGTACGTAATGAAAGGCCTTCTCTTTACTCAAAACCAATTGATGGTCGAAATTTTTTATGTCATTGTGGCACATTGTGACACATTGTGACACATTGTGGCACATTGTGACACATTGTGGCACATTGTGGCACATTTTGAGCAGAGTATGCGCACTGCTTAACAAGGAAACTTCTTGATTGGATATTACTTTTTGTATTGTATCGATTGAATTATTTGTTAAAGTTAGCCGGTTAGGAAATTTTTATTGTTTTTGAGATACACCTTTACCTATTGTGCTATTGAAACGACTGTAAAAAGTATTTAGTGGCTTTCGTTTTGTTTGCTACAATCAACGTATGACACATGTTATAGTAAGACAGTAGTATAAAGATCTACACTAAAGAAATGTTGAGATATTCCATTGATGTCCTTTTGCTAAAGAAGGGCATTCAATAAAAAGAAAAACATTAGAAAAAGAATAATCTAAGAAAATAAGGAAATAAAAGGATTATAATGAAAATGTTGTCAGTTATCCCCCACCCCCACCCACCACCCCACTCCACACACACACATTCTGCAACAACGAACCGTTGAAAAGAAAATTCCTAAGCTGGATATTTTTAGGTGTTCTATACATAATGATGCGTATTCAAAACAGGCCTAAGGGATATAAAATGCTAAATATTGAGATAACCACAAGGAAACACTAAATTATTTTAGAGTGATAAATTCGAAGCGTATTTGGAAAAGTCTAAAACCTATCCAAATACAAGTGCTCCTATCAAAACTCCGATAACAACTTTCTCGCATCCACAATCGCCCCGTCTTTTTCGTGAAACGCCCTTTGCTTCCAACCAGTACGAAGGCTGAGAAGAACACATTCCAGCTACTGCGATGTCATTCGTCAATAGAATATAACCAAACGGAATTTTGGAAGCCTCTTCGAGATGCAACACAATTTCGTTCTGATTTCCAGTCACCTGCAAGAGTTTTATTTGTGATTAAATATTTTAAACTCCCCCATTTAATCAAATCAAGGACGTCGATCTTATTTGAGGAAGGGGGGGGGGCGCTAAAATTTTCCAATAACCGGTCGAACCCTGTATCGTGTCCCCGACTATAATTTTCTATACTGAGCAATCCACACCTACACACTCAAGGGCGTACACATCCAACCACAAACTGACATATATACACACTCAGAATGACACGCACATTGTCTACACTCAAACTAACGTGTCTGGAAGCTCCAACGTACTGTAATCTGTACATCACAGTGTTAATACTTTGTTTATGTTGCTTGTAGTTTTTTAATCTGCCTGAATTATTGGGGGCAAAAATATATGTTTGACCTCAATATTTTTATTTGAATGCCAAGTTTCCCCTGACCCCAGGATCAACGCCACTGAATCAAATAATAAAGCAACTCTTTAATGAGCTCCATGAAAAAAAAAGGCCGGCCATTACCTTCCCGGTTAAAGAGCCTGTTAAAGCAGGGGTCATTAGTAACCCCTTCCTGGTGTAACCAGGGAGTTGTGAGAGTTAAAAACTGCCTTGTTTTAAAAAAAAAAAACCTCTCCAACATAATACAGTACTAAAATAAGAGGGTTGTCATACGTGGAGTAAAACGAGGAGACGGTGTAACGAGGAAATGATTGAATCTGAATTTCTGAATTAACGGAATGGCACCCTGCGAAGAATATCAAAGATTTTTTTTACATCAGGGATTTGAAGAGGAGTGCTATATGGGGTGAGGTACAATAAGGCTTTACATGAAAGCAAATGTAGACCTCTATACCTCCAGTTGGCACGTAGCAAACCATGCATCCAAGATGTCCCCTTGGTACTTTAAATTGGCCATCTTGTGAATTTTTATAAATTACACGCCTTAACCTACTTTTCGTTAATATCTGTGAGGGAGTTGTTCCACTTTATTTCAGCCCTTCACATACAGTCAGTTCGCCAATTTAAAGGCACCGAATTGCTATCATCACCCCCAAAATGGGACCTATGTATCTTTACACAATCGCAGTGGCAGAGAACGCAAGGTGATAGAAAATGCAAAAACCATTTTTACCCCAAGTGGAGGAAACCCCATCCAAATTTAAAAACTATCACTTAACTTTTGGCCAAACGAATATGAGCAAAGAATGCCAAATGAATCATTCCTAAAAGAAAATATTGTGCAATGGAGGATGGACTGGACCATACATTAACAGTGAATAACGTCTGAACGAATGGTTCATGCCAGTCATGACGAGGGTGCAGCTGAAGGCATTTAGCGATAACACTTACCTCCGGGAGTAGACTACCCTATTGTAACGCACAATTCTAGAGTTTTTTTTTTTTTTCTTTTGCATTCAGATACAAATATATTTCGAATTCAAGATGGAAGAGAAATCACATTGTTCACTTATATATAACCTTATTAACACATCCTAACCTTGAGAAAAATGGAGTAGCTTAAGATGAGTGCATGTATCAGTCACAATGGGTTATTTCAAGATGACACACGGTCACTCGACTTTTGTGCGGCGACGCGCACTGTTTAACAAGAAATTTCCTAACTGGCTAACGATAGCCCTAATTCCTAACCTATTCTCTAACCCTAACAAAGAATGCAATTGATACAATACAATGTCAACAACCAATCAAGAAACGCCTTGCTAAACAGTGCGCATCTACCCACTTTTATGGACTGTTGTAGAAGTTGAGGAAATAACGAGGTATGAATAAGCGATTTGTATACACGACTATTTCCAACACTCATAAACAGCCGTTCACACAGTCATACAATGGGCAATAATACGTCGGAACCTCTCTTTAAAGTAAAACCTTTTGTAGTAGTTAAACTTTTAAAGCTTCATAATACGTATGTAAATGAGACTCTGAAACACACCTGCACAGAATCTTCTGTCTCTTCATATACAAATATTGGTATCAAATCGTCTTTTTCTAGTGGAACATTTTCCAATCGGGAAAAGAAGCAAGTCTGTGACGTCAGGTTCTTGAGCACCAGTATCTCCTGGAAAATTAAAACAGGTGATTGATCAGGTGATTGGTGACTGTCATGACAAATCTCATGAACGTCTCAATTTAAATCAACGTGTGAATACCTGAAGTGAAATTTGATTCAACTTATAGTGTTCTTGAATGGGGATAACAACATGTTCCAAAATCATACTTGGTTTGGTGGGTACAATGTTAGGTCAAATATGGTTGGAAGGAATGTGCACTTTGCACGGCAATTGCTGCCAGTCATTGTCCAGTTCAACAACCAAACCCATGTTGGGTCAATGCACAGGACCTCACTTAGCTCTTGGGTGGAAGGGACATACCCAGTGGCATACGAGACGGGGCAAGGGGAAGACTGTCCCAAATTTCCGCAAAATCTAAATCTTTGTATTTCTTTGTTTTTCCAAACGTTACTGCACCTTGTACCAAGTTGTGATGGCACTCTTACTCTTATGAGGTGATGTAACTAATAAAGCCCTCCTCAGTAAAACTTGC
Organism: Holothuria scabra; assembly: GCA_037179385.1. NCBI lineage: Eukaryota > Metazoa > Echinodermata > Holothuroidea > Aspidochirotida > Holothuriidae > Holothuria > Holothuria scabra. The sequence goes on from CM074185.1 coordinate 49,977,520, forward strand.
TGTGCAAGCAAACAGGAAGTGTTCAAGGTCATAAAAAAATTTCAACGTTAAAGGGAAACAAAGCATGTTATGTGAGTTGTACAACAAGAAAGTCACAAATTATTGCGCAATCTACCAATTTGTTTTAAGTGAATAAAATTCAACATTTTATATCTCAGCTCAGGAATGTCAAATGAATATGGGAGTTGGACTGTTAGGTTTCATTTTTCATTCTCTTAATTATATATCTTTTAATTTTTGGACTTGAGGTACACTTTAAACAGTTTAAAGAGCCTGTTTGTAAATCTTGTGTAACACAATACCCGAAATGGTCCATTACTTTAAAAGCTTTTTGCCGAAAAACGCTATATTTAAAGTAAAATTTTCATGGAAAATAACAAAGATCTGCCACACACTTGGTTAGAATGTGAAAAAAGGGTTTTCATTATCCCCACTTCATACTGTAGTCTTGCAAGAATTGGCCGAAATGTTCAAATATTAATGGCAAAGGATGAAAAATACTGGGACGTTTTCCATTACCAAATTAATTCAACGGACAAACAGGAGTGTGTCCATGTGCCCAAACTTTTGCCATCTATCCTGCTCTAGAGCCAAATAGGGGCAATGGTTATGAAAATCGGGTAATCTGTTTTTCGATACTTTAATAATGCAGTGTGAGAATATCTCCCCATAATTCTGCTTGAAAATTTATTTAATCACACCTTGTAACATGAAAATTCTGTCAAAAAGTGTTACAAAATGACTGACAGAAGAAAAATCATCAACTTCATTTCATCCAATGGTAGTGGTTTTCCTGATTATTCTGATCAAAATAGCGACTGCTAAGATCCCCTAGGCCTAATTTTTTCAAAAGTTAAATCAAATATAGTCGGAAGTTTGGGCAGTCACACAATTTTATCAACATAGCCTTTATTGAACTGAGCCAAGAGTCGCAATAGCGTAAAATTCGTTGTCATGTTTTAAAATCCGTTTTGTAGTTTTCCCCGGGACCATTTCATCGATAAGTAGTGATACATTTTAATTGGTAATTTTGTGATAAAAAAAAAAGAACTGCTTAGATCCATCTATAAGCCTGGGAAATGTCATTTTCAACTATCACAGGGGTCCGATTTTTCAAAATTTTCTGTTCGCTCCGCGACAACCAGAGGTGGAGCTCCGCGTAGATTAAAGTGAACATTTTTGGGAAACGGAACCTCGGAATAGCGATTGTTTAAATCCATAAGCCCGGGAAATGCTATTTTCAACTATCTGTGGACTGGACGTTCCGCGCCAACCAATGTTGACGCTCCGCTTTGACTGTCTTACGGGCAGAATTACATTTTTCGAGCAAAAATCTTCTGCCCCCAAATTGAAATGGAACAGCTGCTTGCAACATACAGCAGGATTCCGGATTTGCAATCCTATAATGCATCAAGTATTCAGTGGAAAAACGAACTGAGCTTACCAGTATCTCAACATTTTCCTCCTCGGAAATAAAGAAAATGAAACCTAGCAAATGCCATTTCCAGCCATCTGGAAGGTGTAAAAATCCTAAATTTTCTTTGTACGCTCCGCGCCAACCGATGCTGGGGCTACGCTTAGATAGTTAACTCCAGCCCCCCTTCAAAAGTATCAAGTCCCCTCCCCCAAAGCCCCCACGAAAAATCCTAGCTACGCTACAGTGTAAATGGTCTGAGGGTCGTGATGTTGGTCAGGTAAATGTTGTCCTTTAGTGGACGTAGCTTCCTTGAGAAGCAGAACTCCTTCGGGAGTATTGTTTGGTTTCGCCGAACGGCTCTTCTCCAGGGAGTCGGGAGGACTTTAGAATATATTAGAGGCCTTTGACTTACAATCATCAACTCTCCATCTCCAACCATATCCAGATGAGCCTTCATGGAGAGGGTCGAACTTTAAGGTAAATTGAAGGCAAATATTTCAAGCAGATAAGAAAAAGAACTTACCCGTTGATAATCAAGGACAACGACGAATCCATCCATTGCATTCGTCAAAGTTACAATGCTGCCCTCAACTTTTCTTGTTTCATGATGGCTGGTACCGTTCACATCGAAGGTCAAAGTCTGCTTGAAACGAACGACAGTGGAATTGAAGTTTATGATTATACATGTTGCATTTCCTCACATATCAGAAGTGCTATTTTTGGTATCTTTTTTAGTTTATACGGGGAGATAAATTAAACGCCTCGGTTGTAACAGTGTAAAGAATGATGAAGTTAACACTTTTAAAATAGACCGTCAACAATAGCACACACAGGGAGAAGCTAAAATCATCAAGGGAGCTGTTATTTTCACAACAGCTCTCTGAATCATTTGATTTTAAAACTTGTGGCGAACAAACTATTTTAAGCTGGAAATAACAAAATATGTCTCATTTTTTTCTTGGCTGGGATAATGTAATCTGACTTGACTTGAATAATTCATCTAGCATTCTGTAGTCACAAATATGTATAAAAATATTAATATCCCTGTAAAAAAGCAATATTTCTGTTTGAAAGTGGAATTAATTCCACTAAAAATTCCAGAAGATATAAAACACAATTTCATGACTTATTTTATCGCCCTTTCTGTTTAGAGTGTTTGGTGATTCTAATTCAATGTTCCAGTTGAAAATTTCAAATAACGAATAAGATGGAATTTTACGGACCAGTTTCTAACCAATTGGTCGGGCCGGCCGATTGCAAGGTCCTTTTCTGCAGTTGTGACTCACTGGCTTGTTTTCCATAAGCCGCATTGTTCATGCTGACCATCAATCACAATGGCAAATTATGAGACAGAGTACTTTGTACTGTTTAACTCTTCGTACAACCAGAGAATTATCAGGTACTTTTGCTCTATAACATGCGGCGATCATGAAGTTATGATGGGTTCCATTTAAGTTTACCTAAGAATTCAACAAAGCGAAAACTCATTTTGTCTTACCGATTCCGTCACCATAACCAAAGTTTTGGCGTGTACAGCTGCAAATATCCCCAACAGGACCGTGAGAAAAGTTGCTGAATTCATTTTAGTTACTTTGTTGATCGAATCTAAAGATGAAGGAGAAATAGAAAAATTAGAAGATTGAATCACTCACAATGAAAATAACTCTGTCACTTATCCAATACTCCAATTAATTCTTTCAGAACCGTAGGTTTTCTTTGGAGAGATTACACACCTTTAGGAGGACAAGTAAGAATACATAAGCATAATTTTCATTACACTACATCCAAAATATTACCGACTTTTTCAGCATTTAAGCTTTCTTTCCTGGAAATAGATACGCGTCCACATTTTCGTCGACATTGAAAAAGTAACTAACACCCTTTTTTTCTTTTTTAGGCCCTATGAAACACCTACTTCTTGCGCGGTTATTCTAGGCAATAACAGCTTACTGATTTAACACTCAGTTTGCATGTTACATATTTTAACGGGGGTAATTTTGTGGTCTTAATTCTATGTTACCGAGGAATTCTTTATTGTATATTTAAGGACAATATGCAATCGATTTAATACAACCTACAACAGATGAGACGTTTACAAAATATACAGCCCGACATTTTTGTGCCCTCGGATGTCATTTTTTTGGTGTTCCTGCTTCATCACTGGTCGATGAAATTACACCACCACGGACAAAGGTTCCAATCCTGTTTTCTGGAAGCAGTGAGTCCATAGCCCACTTTTCCGCGGATAGGGGTCAAGGGGGCGAAGCCGCCGGCAGCTCTGGGGTTTTACCATATCTCTGGAGTAAAAATGAACTCTCAAGAGGTATACTGTAATTTATTCGGATAACTGACTTAAATTGGGGTGGGGGCAAGTTAGGGGACATGGACAGAACCTGGAAGCAGAATGCCCTGTCTCGCCCCCACCCGAGGGCCCCACTGAGTATTGTAACCAAAAGTAGTAAAAATGTGTTGACATGCTAGAATTTCTGCACAGTAAGAGCACAGTAACTTTACCAAAAACTTGTTCATGAAATTGCTATACTCATACTTTCTCTTGTTTTCTAATTAAGTTGTTAATTCTGTTGAAAATTTATCACACAAAACAAAATGCTGCTGGAAAGTATTCTACGCAAAAGGCAGCACTAAACAAATAGACTTGTTTGCATAAGGTGAATACAAGAGGATATGTGACACTGGATTAAATATGTAGAGTAGATAGGGAAAAATAGAATACAGACTTCTTACCTTTGGTTCTCCTCGACAAACTGCCTGAGACACTCTTCCGCCAGTGATCTTTAGTGCAAGACACAAATCTGACTGAAAGTGCTAATTTCACCCATATTTAAGGCCTAAAAAGTGTCACGCGGCGCTATTATTTTTGTTCGTTTTACTTTAAATTATTTCTTACAGGGAGGGACTTTCCCTACATTTCTCTGTGAATGTCTTTACATCATATTTCTGGGTAAAGTCTAACTTTTCCTTGTCCTCTACTAGTAATATGAACTTTCGCCCAGTGACCATCAAGGTACATATACATCAGGTGGCCAAGAATCCATGGAACTTTTGATGCACCTGCATAAGTTTAGGTGCAATCCCTGTTTTCGAGATGTAGACAGCTACGGACGTGAATCCTTAGACCAAGCCTTTTTTTTTTTTTACCGGTTAACTCTGGAACTCTGATATTGGGGAAGGGCACCGGCGAAGGGTTATATTTGTAGTTAGCAGTATAACACCAAGTATAAAAATGATTTTTCAGAATCGCTTTTTTCATGATAAAGAGAAAAGGAAAATTTTGACATAATAAATTTGTGGTACGAGTAACAGTTCATTATCCAGTATCCAAGTCATCACGTTAGGCAAGTTAGTCTGGCGCTCTCTTCTCGGTCTTTTGGCTAAAACCATTGGTATTCTATCTCACTACACTGCATTACATGCAGGAACTACGTGAGAGTGAACCTTTGACTAGAGTCCCATTGGGTAGTATGTACTCTTCTTATCCAGTCTATAAAGACCGCGTGTTTGGTCTAGCGGTAGAGAATCCACCTCTCAAGCGGAACAAGCCTGAGGAGCTGGAAGATGTCTTCCAGCTCCGGCCATCTCTTCCAGCTCCCTGAGCGGAAGCAGGCAGGTCAAGTCATACCAAAGACTCTTACTTCCGTTGTGCGTGATGCTCCGCATGAGCAATGGAGTAGGGAAACCAATAAACCAGTGGGCCACAACTGGAAAAAAGGCCGTGGCCGGCTCGACTTGAACCAATAGGTTGGAAACTGGGCCGTAAAACTCCATCTAAACCAGGGAGCTGGGAGACAGGGAGCTGGAAGACAACTAACTTATCCAGTCTATTTAGGATGGAGCTCGGCCCCACAGACCGATGATATAAACGATCTGAAGGCCTTGACGTTGGTCAGTCGTTAAGTGGTGTTCTTCAGTGATTTGGGAAGCAAGACTCCTACAGGAATAAACGCTTCGTTTCGCCAAAAGACTTTTTGCCTGAGAGTCGCGAGGACTTAAGAAAAAGAACTCGAGGAGAATCGTGCTATATGACACCACAGGTAGCGATGTAAGAAATCTAACTTTGAGCGAAAGTTTTTGTAATTTAAGAAAAAAAACCGCTGACCAGAAATTTAATCACTCCTCGTCATATCAATCGCAAAATGTATTGAGTAACCTTCTGATGCTTTAATAATAACAAAATCTTTAACCTGGTACAGATATTTTCGTTCATGTCTCAAATTTGGGGGGTAGGCATTTGATATGAGGTCCCCCTAAAAGATATTGTTATGCCCCCCCCCCCCTCCCGTGATAGACGTAATCTCTCCCATCAAAAACTAGTTTTTGAAGGAGAGGCAGTTAGAAATCTACATGAATCCGCGTTGGGTTTTCGATGTCCCTCGTTCACATTAAACACGTAAACAGGGGATTTATAGGTATTGTAGGTTCAAGAGTTTGGGGTCCATCAGCATTCAACTGTTCTTAACAGTATTGTCAACTTGCGATTCTGAACCTCATACTCAGGGCGTGAAAAAGGGTTTCGATGAACAATTATTCACCATGATACAACTTGAAAGACCAGATTTAGAAAGATTTTTTAAGGCTGGTGGCCCATTAAAGCCGATTGGCCCAGTTATGCCCGCTTAAATATAACCATTATTATGACTGTTCATATTTGACATGACCCGTTCAAACAACCATTTGCTTTTGTCTTAGAGAAAGTCCCTGTTCATTATATTATTTGGCCTAAAGTTAAAAGTAAAATGACGACGTTTGTGGTGGATATCGAGAGTCGGTGACGAAGGGTCGCTTTCCGCTTTTTACAGTGTAAACTTCTTCATAAAGCCCCTCCCACAAATGCCTAAAATTCATCCTCTTCCAGATGAAACTCGCGTTCAGTTTAGTGCTTCAGGGTGACTATAAAAGTTATTTAGATGAGGTTTACGACACATCAACACGAACGTGTCACATAGTGTCAGTCAACTCGATAAAAAATGTTCAAAGTTCAGATTTATTTTCAAGTATTGTTCAAGTTCACGTTTTACTACCCTTTAGTCGCCTCTTACGACAGGAGGGAAACACCGTGGGCGTATTCTCTATCCCTCAGGGGCTTGCTCGATTTTGTGGATCCGACAACCCGCCGGTAGTAGGATGAGTAATAACGGTCTTTTGTGTGCATTTAATCAGGAAACTGTTATGTTAGCTGCCATGGAGCTGTCCGTAACAGCTCCCTGATTTTAAAGGCGTGAGTCGGGAACAAACTTCTCACCACACACGACCTCCTCACCCTACCTGGATGCAGTTTAATGTCATACCCAGGACGAGCTGTAAAAGAGCAATTTGTATAAATCAAAACACCCTCAGTACAGTTGATGCTGTGTAATATAAGCTTTGATACTCTTCATTGTTTGAACTAGCTGCCAATCAAGGTGCCGAGTCAATAGAGAATTTCTGTAAAATACTAAAATAATTGTAGTTGTTTGAGGTAAGAGGGCAGGCTCTTTAAATTTGTGCTGTATAAAAAAGGGAGGGCGAATTTCTACAGTCTTGGGAATGACATGTTTTATATGGCTGCAAATAAATAACCAGCAAAATTTGCAGTGTTAAAAACGTTTTCAGTGTGAGGTTTAGCATGCAGTTTCTCACAACTTGCTATATTTGGGAAGCAAAATGAAGTCTCACAGTAGCTACCGACACATGGTGAGGTGTGGTAGGTTAGAGCCATTTTTGATACTATGCCGTCTTTCTAACAGTCTGATTATTTGTTTTCCATATTATCTAAGGTCCCTAGCCTTGGTAGAGATGATATTGGCTTCGTCCATACAGTCACACTCACTTGAACCACTACCCCACCCCTTTCTTTATTAAATATCTCTGTCAATAACAGTTTGTACAGGATAAGGTCTTGTTTAATGTTCCGGTATATAATATCTTGTCGTGAAGTGAATAATTTCCTCTAACATTCAACAGCAGATTGTTTGTCTCTTGGGTGGTGTAATAGAAATTTATTCTCGTTAAACTTTTCAGAGTTCTAACAATTGTTTCGACAGACATCATAAAGTAAGAGGTTCGCTTTTTATGTTGACGCAAGCCAATTGTGGTCAGTTCGTGAACTCATGCTCCCTCAAAGGATGAAATGAAATGTTGTATAGATTCCATAACCATAAACTGAAAGTAATAAAAACCGAAGAAACAGCAAGGAATGAATACAAAATCTGTGCACCCCATACAAACTTCTTAAAGATATAATTTCTGTAAATTAATACCTATGGAGAATAAGATTATCCAGCGACTTATGGGCAAAAGGAGGGGAGATCCAAGGCACGCTTTTCAGTTTAACAGATGACCTTGACAACAGCAGGTTGGTCCTAACACCTCCTTGGTCTACGTTCTGCCAACTTTCCTGTATGGGGACAAACATTACCCAAATGTGAAACTGTTTAAACAATATCTGGACCCCCATGGTGTTGTAGATCACTCGTTCAATACCCTCGAAAATAGAACATTTCAGGGATATTCCCTTTCGCTCTCGTAGAATCTCTTTTCTACCCTACCAGTCTACTGCGAACACACATGACGCCATTCAATCAGCAAACCAATCTATCAAATGTTGTCAGCCATTTTTTCTAACCATGAATAACAAGTGACAGCAGGAAGGGTAATGAGGGTCATTGGCCTCAATCTTTACTCGAAAATGTGGAGCACAAGCTAGGCCACTTTTATCCATAATTGCTATTATATTGTTGAGCATATTGAGCCGCTTTGGTGATTGGTTCCCCACTTCAAAATTCGCTCCGCGGCCTTGGTGTAAAAATCTAAATTCAATAGGTGTACTTCGAAAAGTAAGAATGCATTGGTTTCACGGATTTATATACATGGACAGGGCATGTAACGTGTAGATTGTCTCCACCGACTGGGACAAAAAAGGGACACCAAGATGGACGCCGTGAAGCCAAAAATCGTCTCATTTGACGAAGACTCTGTTATATTTTAAACAAGAGTTAAACTTGAATGGGAAAGAATATCATTTTCCTGCAATACGTGAAGTGATTTTGACCTTACCTTGCCGTATTTCAAATATATATTTCAACTTTCTTGCACAATTCGAAAACTGACTTGAGCAAGTCCACGTCTTTACACAAAACTATAGCAGACGGTCGTCTTGGGGCGCTTTTCTCACACGTATGGGAGCGACAATATATTGTGAATTATGCTCTGTCCACGTATAGGAAGTCCGTGGTTGGTGTACGGCTTCCTTTCCCTTGCTCCCTATGCGTATCAACGACCATAGTGGCCTTATTTTAATTCTCTGCGGGAACCTAAATGTTTCCCATGCTCAAAGTAGTTTACAGGATTACTTTCCTGCGGATTGACTTTGCAACACACAGAAATTTTGATAACAGGGCGACGAATATGTCATGAGTTCTCAAAGTTCTTGTACACAGAGCGTTGATGTATTTGATATCATTTTTAATGAAGTTATTAAGTTCATTATTTGGAAACAAATTTTACCGCTTAGTTTGTAACAAATTGTTTAAAGTCAGGGGTGTCAAGGTTTCCTGTTGTGGTTCACTAGCGGGTTGTCCCTATTCCATGCTTATGCTGATCACAAACCACACAAGAGTCCACTTTTAAAGCCTTTGGTATGACCCCGTCAGAAGTCGAAGTGTTTTAATTGTTAACCGATTGCTTGGTTAAGAGGTTAGAGCATCTGGCTTGCAGGTACCGAATATTTTAAACCTGGAAATTGTAAATGTATTAAGTATTCAACCTTTTTGAGTATAAACTCAATTTACAAAAGAGCCTATTTATCTTCGCCACCAGTGGCGTAGCTACAGGAGGGAGTAGAGGGAGATCGCGCTGCGAATTGCAATTCCTAACTTGCAGCAGTGCTCCCCAAGTTGGTAAACTTTACAAAGCTCTAGAGATGACAAAATCAGAACTTTGGAATATGGGGCATCAGATCACTGGCTACTACAGCGTCATTTCCATAAATTTTTCATGTATATTTTCTTTCATAACATTTAAATTTTTCAATATAATCTCTTGCCGTTTGTAAAGTTGTCGGGGAGCCTCAGTTCGTAGGACTTAGAAAGCGGTTATATAGCAACATTGATCTGTCGTCACTCGGCAATCTCTGATTTGAAAATAAAGAAATGCGGACTTTTCAGTAATCCCTCAAGTTTTCAAATTTCATTGCAGGAAACCTCGAATCAAAGGTTTCCTCCATATTTTGTTTTACGCGAACTTTGCGCTCCGTAATATATGTCTTTAGTTTTTTGTTTTTCACACTTAAAAATAATCGAAAAATTGGGTCCTTGCAGGCCTGGAAATATGCATACTATAGCTACGCCACTGTTTGACACCACGGTAAGGTTGAAGAAAGGATTTTCCGAAATATAGGGTAAAGAGGTTACAAGTTCCAGCCTATTTCTCTAGAATCACAACTTCAATAGTTTGTGGAACCTGCGACGTTGAATTAATCTAATGGTTAAAAAAACTGGGACTGAAGATCAATGCGCTTAACGCACGAGTTACAAAAAGACTTGAGTAAATCTAGTCAACAACATGACAGAATGCAAAATAATCATGCAGGATACCCTTGTCGTAACCGACTTGTCGATTCGATACACTATCGATGAGGTCACTTTATCGATAGCGTATAGTGTCAAAAACGTTCGCATTATCGACGGTGCACTGAATCAGTTCGCAATCGGCCCGAATGAAGAAAATGGTATTTAGTGACGTCATCCAGAATCCGGCAAAGTGATTATTGCGTTTTCATGACACGACAGGTTTTGCAAGAATGTCCATAAGCTACGAGCTTCAACGAAAAAATTCAGAGAACGAGGGTTGAAGCATTGCGAAAGCTCCCTCTCTAATTTCCTACAAAGAAGGGTTATTTACCGAATTAGCCCGCGGAGGGGACGAAGTTTTTTCGTTCAGCTCATCGCTACAAAAAATCAGGCAAAATTTCATATCTTAGCTCAAGAATGCCCTATGAAGATGGGAGTTAACTGTAAGAAGTCATTTTTCACTTCTTTTCAATAAATATATTCGATTTTTTTATTTGAGACATATTTTAAAGATAAAAAAGATAAACACTTGATTACAAGCAGAGCGCAATCGTAAGAGCTTGTCTTAGATCTTGCTATTTTCCAATCTTTATGGACAAACATATCATCACCCATGTGCAGGGGAATAACGCTGCACTTTAACGTGTTCCTAAAAAGCACTGATATAGGAACTACTTGCTAAAAGCTCTGTTAGCGTGCAACAAATATTTTGCCTAAGGAAAAATGTTTTCTGACAACGTCAGCTCCTGAGCTCGCAAATAATATATTTACATCACGAACGACCCTCGATAACTACCCCGACAGTTGACTTGACATGCACTTTGTCCAAAAATAAAATAACCAGGGATTATCCCCACGAATCATTGCTCCATCCCTCTGCATTGTAATGCAATCTTCACAGCCTTTAGTTTTGAAAATATCAGGACATTTTTTATTTGCAAAATTGATTTCTAAAATTGATTTCTGTCCAAATATCACCTCCAACAACCGACCCCAGCATGCCTTTCAGCTCCGCGGGCATACCGAGGTAATGAAATGTACAACGCTCGAAGGTAAATCACATTTTCGAGCATAACACCAATTAAATTGACTTGTGGGTCAATGTAAGCAATAAGAAGGAGGAAACGTGAAACGGACGACTACGACAACTTTTTGTTATCGTATACAGAGATTTTACTTCCTTGCTAAAGGGAAAGGAAATCGAATCGCCCTCATCAAATTTTTGGTGTTTTCCATTTGCAACTCTTGTCTAAAATTCGGATTCCAGTTCAGAGAAAGGCATGGGGTTCTTGATTTGAACCCTTGCCCGAAAAGTTTGGGTTAGGTTAGGTAGAGTTTTTCGGCCTAGTTTCCAACTGATTAGTTCAAGTGCAGTCGGCCACGGCCTTTTATTCCACTTGGCTTGTTTTTCCACCCTATTGCTTATATTGAGCACCAACAACAATGGCAGTAGGCCTCTTTTGTAAAGTCTTCGGTATGACCCGGCCAGGACACGGAGCCCCGATTTCCCAACTGCAAGTCTGATGCTCTATAAACTTGACCATGCAGTCGGTGCCCTAAAAGAAGACAATAAATAATAACTGTCTGAAAGGTGTTACCGTATAATTCAGCTCTCGTTGCTGGAAGGTATTGTCCCCTGCCCCACCCCCCATTTTACTATGTCTGGTTCGAAAGGTTGGCTCAAGTACTACATAGACAGTCGTGTCAAATTCGTAAACTTGGCGACTGGGCATAAATTACTGTACTAGAAAACAGAGTAACTTCTGGACACAGTTTGTAATTGATATTGAAACGCGGTATACGAGACGAAGACATACCTTCTGCCCATACGTGCCCACGATTGAAGAATATTCATCTGCCAACTACATCTAATGCAATAGGTTGTAATCGATTGTTACGGTTGCTTATAAAAAGTCTCATGTGTGCTGAGATATCGAAACCATTTTTATTCAAAGGCGATTCGGCTAAAACATTTGACATACTGCCGTCTTAAATTGAACCAACAGCTTTCATTCATAATTTTCAATTATACTTAAATTTACTTTTTATTTCAAAAAAAGTTAATGCTCCAGGGCAAAATATAAATGTCACGTGAAGGGACACTGAGAATAACTTACAACATCTTACCCAGCTTACAACTTTTCCCCTCTTCACCACCAGTTTGTCAAGTATAATTATATCTTGGACGAGATGAAGTGAACCTACAGTGCTGATGGATTTTAACAAAAACTAGAAATGTGGTTACGAAAATCGTAACCACTCACTGTCCATGATTGTTTCTGTGCCAATGTAACCGGGTACGTACTAAAGCTTGGAATACCATCCTTTTACGTTTTTGGGCCGATGTGATATACCTGAACATAATCAATGCATTGTGTTGGTTGCTTGTTGTAGATATCAACCGTTTGTTACTTTTCGACTCGGAATCTCGTGATGCACATGAATGATGCAGGACTGCTACTCTTTCTCATAATGCTTATCAGGCTAATTGAAGAATCGCCACCTAGACCTTTAGGCTATTCATGCAATGCCGATGAAATGGCAGTGATCAACCGGAAGTCGCAAAGTATGCCTACAGTGCTCACGGTGGCACTGCAGGTAGGGTTACCAGACGTTCGTTTTTACCAGGACACGTCCTGTTTTTATTGTTTCGTGCTGGTGTCCGGGCGGTTTTGTAAAATTACCGCCACCATGGGTGTCCGGATTTCATGTATGTATGATCTGACAGGTTTTCCCTAATTTTGCTTCAATCAAGTTAGAGGAAACTCTAGTAAGAGCATCAACTTATGGCATCATCTTTTACATCTTGACACCATTGCGGAAAGCCAACAAAGTTTCCAAACTCCCCACCCCACCACTCCTAAGTTAGACCTCTTCACCAGGGTGGCGATGCATGTCCTCCTTGCGAGAAAATAATTAGGCCTATGGTACCCCAAGTGCAGACAAAAAGAAAAGTATAGACCCCTATGCTAATTCTGAGAATGACCATCATTCTGAGAATGATAAAATACGCAAACAGCCGTGGGTCTTTGGGCGTATGTTTTTCCCACGGACTTTCTATATATACATGTACAGATGATCATTGGAAAATTGGTTGCCACCGTTCGAACCAAAAGATAGCGCGGCCGCCGAGAAGCTTTTAACTTTTTGCGTGATTTGACGACGAACTTCGAGTCCTGCAATATTTCAAACAAACTTTACTGATTTGGACGTGAATGGGAATCAATATCATATCTTTCAATTCGTTTGGTAATTTCGATCTGAACGTACTACATTATTTCCACTATGTAACAACTTTCTTCCAAAATCTGTCGATTTTAGCCACTGACAAAGTCCAACTTCTTAAACAAAACCATACGTACGTGGGTGATAATATATTGTCACCGACTGCCAGTGCTAGACTCAACAAAAGCTAAGTACAACTCAGACTTCCTAAATACATTAAGAGAGCAGACTGCACTAACGACCTATGAATAAATTGCCACTACCGTACGTGTTCTTATAGCGAGATGACTGCCTGCTATGGTTATGTGCAAAGAGGAGGATAAGTTCTTATTACTTCTCAAGATGACGATACACCTTGCATTTGGCAAGCCTAAGTCAAGCCTTACGTAGCTGCTTCCAATATAGAAATATAACACTGAAGAAAGTAAACGTCAAATGCTAAGATTAATGATTAAAGCTAGGCCTTGATGCAAACATAGATGCCAAGGTTGTTCTCCGAACTACAAGCACTTTCGAGATACGGCAGTACAGTGTGTGTGCACTGTGTCACAATACTACAGTGCTCTTTAGCTTGTTCGCGTTTACCGACACTAAGCGAGATATACCACAGGTACGATGCGGGAGTCGAGTGCGGCCGTTGTGTGATGAGCAAGCGTACTGTATACAAATTTGACTTACTCAAGCATTCTTTTACAAAACAATAAAAAACATAAATGCCTAATAAAACTCGCTCATTTTGGGCCATATCATAACCAAAAGTGACCATGAAGTCTCGTTCCCGTCTACATGACTCACTCTACATAATGAACTCAATTGAAGAGCAAACATCTCACTGAGAATCAAGAAACATTGAACGAAAGAACTGTCCCTCGAAATGAGAAGCGTGCCTAAGGTAGCGGACCACTAACTCCAATACTCATGTCCAGGAAAATGTTTACTGACAGACAAAGCGCCATAAAAAATTATGGGATGTTGTTTCTGACTGTGTTACTTACAAAATATGATCATTTTTGCATTTGGATTTTGTAGACGATGAGTTGAAATACATACTGTGCAAAATTCAAGGCAATCTGACCAATTTTAGTGCCATTTTTTATTGTATTATTCCGCTCTGTGAAATGCCGTTTTTGAGTAGCTATTATGGCGGGAAACACATCCATATCATTCAAGGCTCTCTAGCTCAAAATGTCAATGGTCATGGTATGGAAATTTGAAAATGCCATGAAAGCCGAGATTGTGGGCTTCGATCAGAGGGGTAGCATGTCCTGGTTGAAAACTTCTACTGGGAGCTAGGGGGCACGGAAGTAGCCTAATTTAGTGTGTAAGTCAATGGGACTTATAATTAGTGGCCCGCTACCTTAAGGTACTGTCCATGACCTCATGGACAGTACAATACCGAGAAACTTTCCACTTTTTCGAAGAAACAATTCGAAAAGCTGGGCGAGTCAGTATTGACTTCTAGAAAAAAATCTGTTTTACACAAACGCCTCTGTCACATATCTAAAAGGATGGGTTTTTACCTGTGTGTTGACAATGTGGAAAGGAAGAATCGGAAAACATTCGATATGGATGTCAACTTTCCTTTTCTTAGTACCCTGGGCACGAGTCCAATCGCTTGGCAATCTCCAAGGCACCCTGGTTAGAATTACAGGTACGGTACGTGATCCTGATAGCAAAAGTCAAGATTTCCTTTTTTTAAAAAAATGCACTTATTTATTTAGATCACATAGCAAATTTGGCAATAAAGACGTGCACAATAACGTGATTCGATTGGGTAAAAGTTTACATTCAAGTAGGGGCGTTGACAAGTTTGAATTCCTACCAAATATAAGTATACGTGAGCATGGGCGTCCAGAAGGTGGGCAAGGGGGGCACTTGCCCCTGGAAAATCAAACTTGTGAAAAAATTAAAAATTAAAAAAAAAATTAAAAATAAATCATCAAAATATCTTCACTCACAGCGTCAATTTTTACTCCTGAAATATGCGGACATTTGAGCAGGAATAGCAAAAGAGAAGATAGTATGCTGAATAGTAAAATCTTAATTTGGGAACCATCATTCGTGATATCTATTGGAAATTTGTAAAAAACTATGCCAAAATCGTACTAGCCTAGTTGTCAGTTATGTAGTGTGCATATGGCATCCGACTATTGATGAATTCGTTGGTCATGGTTTGGTCCAGTGTTGATCTCAAGTGGCGACGCGCGGGTGTAACTGGGATATACAAGGTGAATATGTAGGGAGGGGGGAGGTATGATTCATAGTAAGGTAACGGACATAAGCCTATATAGCCTATTTTACAGTTGTAAGTTTTATCGTGCACGGGCGTGCGAGGCCGTGACCGAGGGGCAGATTTCCCTTCAACGAATTTTTACACTGAAAATTCTAAAAATCTAAAAATTACAGACATGAAATTCCTGTTTCATGGCTGGGTACATGCAGCTTAGAACACTCGCCAAGTGTCGTTTCCGGCCATCTGGAGGGCTTGTAAGGCCCAAAATTTTCTGGAACGTTCCGCGTCAACTGATGGTGGCGCTCCGCTTAAATAGTGTACACAATTCAATCATCTATGAATGACCTTGCCCCCCCCCCCTTTCAAAAATTTCTGCGGACGCCCATGTACGTGAGGGAAAATCCCGGCGAGTATTATTAAAACTGATGGGAACGTTTCAATTTGAAGTAAATAGCGAGTGGTGAACTTTGTTTGTTCTGTTCTTTTTTCTCCCGACCAGTAAAATAGGGCCTTTTAAAACTGATTTAGTGGGGCTAAATGGGATAAGCTAAGCGGAAAAACAAATGGTGGACGCCAACTGGACGAAGACATTTTGCAGGAAAAGGCATGGCCAATTAATCAGAAATGTAGTTTCAAGCAACTTTATTTCATTTCATTATGTGTATAGAGTGCAAACATGTTTCCAAAGTTGATGGAAATTGTTTTAAAGTGAATTAGAAAATGTAAATATATAAACACCATTTTTACTGTGTGACATGGCCACCTGCAAGCGATGCCATGGAATAATTTCTGCATGGTAGGACGAATCAGCTAAAAGGATTAAAAAGTCAAGAAAGTCGTCATTGCCTGACCTCTTGTATGGAGCAAAGAGTGCGAAGTCATCTCATTTTCACACCGGGAATTCAGTTAAATTATGGTAGAAACGCCGAGGAAATGGAAGAGAATGTCCCTTACAGTTTTTATTTTTGAACGTGTTTATTAGGTGAACTTCGTCCTAACCCTTCCCTGGGAGGATAAGATTCACGGTTAAGCGATGACGTTTAAAGCACGCTAAGCAAACATTAACCAGTTGCCTTAGGGTGGCAGCGTGCTCTATTCCTGCTGATGTGCACCAAAATGCTTGGGTTCGAATCCTGTTGTTCGAATTGGGACTATCGTATAACCGTTGTTACAATGCTCTTAGGTCCCCTCCGGCTTTCCGCCCATTCCCTCCTCCTAAGTCTTTCCCCCTCCCATTTCCCATCTCCCTCTAAGGCTGTGTTTGCCGGTTACTAGGTAAGGTTATGTTAGATGGAGTTTCACGGCCCAGTTTCCAACAACTGCTTCAAGTCGAGCCGACCACGGTTTTTTTTTTCAGTCGTGACCCACTGGATTTTTTTACCTATACTCAAGTGCCTATGCTTATGACCGAGCAAAATGGAAGAAGGTTCCGTTTTAAAATTCGATTACCAGGAATAAAGGTAGAGGAATTGGCGAGTGTGAGATACTGACCATGGTGAGCGTGCGAGCTCAGTGTATGATTTTCACAGCCACATATTATAGACTGCAAACAACGTCATACTATGGAAGAAGTTAATTTAAAAACTTAAATTCACATAAAACAGGAAAAAGGGAATTGACTAACATATGTTTTGGTGTTACCATAGCTTCGTAACAGAAATTAATTTGACAATGAGTGAGGAGGAGAAATTAAATACTAGATGATGTGCACTTCATTTCCAGAGAATCCAGTGCTGGTCGGTATTTTTAAATTTTCAGTTTGTGCCGAGGGAAAAACTTGTAGCCCTGAAATTCAACTTGACCGACTTCCGACGCCAACCAGCGTAGCCCTGCCCTCTGCCGGTTATTCTAACTTCAAAGATCATCATTTACATCTCTATTTATCTGCATGTCTGCCCGAGCGAACGACGTAAAGCAGTAACCAGTGAACTGGAAAAATCAACTAAACTAAAATTAAAAGAGAAAAAGAATCAAAGAATGATATATTGTAACATTACCTTCATTATGATCATCAACCTCCTACTGGTGACGTGCTTTAATTTTTCCACCCCTTAAGCTTGTGTAGGTGACCCTGCTTGGTTGGCATTCGGCACTTTGATGAGTCATATTGTAGTCATAAATACAAGTATTAAAACTCTTTTAAAACTAGAAAGACTTGAATAACCCGTAGGAAAGAAAATATTTACCAGGGTAAAGAGGTAAAGTTTGCCTCAGAGTAATCTATATTCTACTTAAATCTTCGATTAAAGTACGTTGTGTTCAAAATAACATTCATGCAAGTCATGCGGCAGTTGTTTTTCATGGTGGGCAGTTAACGTGATACTGCGCTTTCGTTAGTAACGAGGATGAAACTCGCTTAAAAGTTTAACAGCGCCACCTTTCCCTCTACTCGTAATGTTTTCACTTGTCTACCCAACTATGTAGCTGTCTACATATTTTGACATGCTATTGCGTCAGTTCACAACCCTAAGTTGTTTAACATGTAACACCATTTTATATCCTCGTAATATTTAACCAGTACAATACACATTCTTCCCGCACTGCATGATTTCTGGTTTCATCAGGCGTAGTTTATTAACATATTAGGTAGACTATCGGAGGTTATTGTTGCTTCTACCAATTATCCATCGAGCAAGTCTGTCTTCTTCTAGCCCCTTGTGTGGCGACTATGGTAATACTGCACACAGTGTATCTTGTATGCTTACTTTCCACATCTTTTCTTTTAAAGGTTATGTCACACCAAATCCAGAAATCAGGATCCACATTATATGCTAACGTCTATTGAAGGAAGGTGGTTAACATGGCGCCCTAAAATATCTCCCAGGTCCCCAAAACAATTGACTCAAATATTACTGTTCAGGATTATAAATTGATGCTCCACATCTTTCAATGAATCGATCCTCCTAATGCTTTTCCTTTTTTTTTAACCTTGTGCTGAAAATCCAACTGCGAGGCTTGAAGTTCACGGTTAGTGGATGAAAAGTGTCGGTTACCGGACACATAACCCCGGACAAATACCGCCCGGACGAATACCACCTGGAAAATCACCCCCGGACAGTTACCGCCCGGACAAACACCCCTGTGGACAACTACTCCCCAGGGCAACCACCAACCGGAAAAATAAAGACTCGAGCCTTTAATGACTCGAGTCTGAGCATCGGAATAGAGACTCGAGTCGTCTCGAAAGACTCGCTATCGCGGCGCAAGCAGGCAAGACTTATCAATTGCAATTTACAATCTACGTATATAAGTGACGCGCGTCTGTACCGCACCTCCTTGACTAATGCACTATAACGTACGTTCAAATGATTACACTACTAAGAACAATTTTAAATCAAATATAGCGGAGAGGTCGGTGCGTACATAAGAAGATACAATGTTGAATACAATACAAAATAAAATGTAAACTTTTCTTTCCATGTAAGAGACCGTGGATCCCTCCTAATACTTCCATGGATTATGGAGTTTAATTTGACTGTTTGCTTACATACACTGAAATGTCTATCCTTAGACCAACCATTCAGGCCCGGAAATAAGCAGGGACACAGGACCGTGCCCCCCCCCCCCTCCCGTGTGCAACCATGTGACCCTCATACGGAAAATCAATAGGAAACAAAATTTTACTTCCTGTAAACGGTGGCCCGGTGTGTCTCCTGGCAATTTCTCAACAACAGACAGTCTCAAAACGTATCGGGTATCTTGTTTTCTGTAACATTTGTTTTTTTAAATAACAAATATTCTCCTGTGCGCTCTTTGTTCTTCAGTTACTCTTTAGAAAACTGGTTACAATATGTTTGTTATATAAAGGTGAAAGGTTTCTCAATTAGGCTATTGTGTCCCGTGTGTGGGGGGCGGGGATGGGGTGTTGTTTCTACCAATTAAATCGATAAGAAGGTCTGTTCTCTTTTCACTACTGTTGAAAGATTCTTCATTCATACGTAGCATCATATTTTGTAAGGAATTAGTGTCTGGATGTCGAGTCCAGGGTCACGGAAAGAGTTAATCCCCTGGTACCAATCGCCCGAGGTCTTGGTTTTACCCTTAACGACAGACATTCATCACCCGAGATGGCCTGTTACACTATGGAACAGTGGCATAATATAACTGTTAGGGGGAAGCGGGAGGTCACCCACCGCCATCATTAGTCGTCCTGGAATAGTCCGTCGTTACATTTGCTGATCTTGTCGATGCATTCTCCCGGTGTAGACAGGGGTGGCGCCAGGTGGGGGCCAGAGAGCCGTCTGGAAGGGTTGGCATCCCCGTCATGGAATGTTTACATTTTCGCCGGGGAGTCTGTAGTCGGAAGTATGCAGTCCCGGAAGACGTTTAGTCGCGTCGACGATTTATCTTTTTTTGCTCTCAAAAGGACAATTTTTCTTAGAAGGACCAACATTCTCGGCGCGCTTGGCGCGCCGTAGAGCCACGCCAGTTTATTCAGTAGTTTCATATTCCACGTAGGTAGATAGCACAACCTAAGTTATGCCAGGCAGAACCTAACTGTCCGGAAAATTGACCTATATAAGCTTCCAAAAAGGAAATTCTTACAAGTGTGGATTACCAAAAATTTTACAATTTCTCGAATAGGATTCCGGGAAAATAATGAAAACAGCGCGGAACTATGTTTCTCCACATGCAAGCTATTTATGCATTACATGCCCAACAATGGCATGGTAAAGTAACGCCCCCTCCCCCAACCAATCAATTGACGGCATTGGGTGGCTGCCTCCCAGCGCCACCCCGTTGGGTTGACAGTGGAAGATACTCAATTGGCATATCGCAGGAAACGGTTTCATTATTAGCCCCATTACGCTTTTGTTAAGGACTTGACTCGAGTTCACTCGAGCAAATACTTGACTTGAATTGACTCGGCTTTTGTCTGTGTGTGTTATGACTTGACTTTTCTCTACAAAGTTCCTGATTTGACTTGACTTGGGTAATGTTGCAAATGACTTGACTTGACTTGTGACTCCCCCCCCCCCCCCCCGCCCCGTTTGGCTTGACTTGACTTGGGACCCGATCCAACCCGTTACAACACTGGTTGTAACGAAAAATTTTGGTCCGCTTCGCTAGACATTGCCACGGCATTTGTCCGGGTGGTGACTGTCAGGGGTGATTGTCCAGGGGTATTTGTCCGGGGGTATTCGTCCAGGGGTATTTTGTCCGGTAACCCTAATACTCAACAATTTTCCAAAACGGGCTTTCTTTCCCTCAGTCTGAAAAATTTCAAGGCTTTTCAGTATTTACGTTGATATTTTCTCACATATTGCATCAGAATGCGCCTAAGGTCCCTCAAAAATTCAAAAGATTTCCAGGGGGAGAGACATTTCTTTTATGTTTTATGATAACAACATGTTCTTTTAAGACATTAATATGCAACATGTTTGATTTAACTCTAACATGCTTGCCTTTTACTCCTTTAAAATGATGCCATGGTTGTGTGGCAATCAGAAAAAATTCACGGCAAAGTGTCTCATCCTCCCTTGCCTGCTTGCCCTGTGAAATAACATCCCGTACGCCTATGACTGAAAATAAGGGTAAATATTGCCTCAAAATGATATGCCCCACCTGTAAATTACTTTAATGTTAATGAATACGAATGTAGCTAATCGATTCACGTTCAGAACAATGCTGTGAATTTTAAGGAATGCTCGATCATGAGAGCTGTTCATTACCGTTAATCTTTTTATTGTGTGTAATAAATTATAAATTCTGTGACGGTGTTCATTATGACTTTAAGGGGCACTATGAGTTAATATCGATAATTTAATGAGAGTTTTAAAGGGTACTATCGAAAGAAATTCTTATTATCAGCAAGATTAGTCAAGTTTCATATTTAGTTACATAACAAGTTAAAATGTTGAATTTGTGCTGTCCGGACTTGTATCGGTTTTGTGCAAAACTTGGAAGAGTGCCTGGTCACGAATTTTGAAAACCGAATTGAGCCATCATACTCACTCATAAAACAGTTAATTGTATGTAGGATATGGGTGTCTAAGTTTGGCCATTTGTCATTGGTATGTGAAGACAACTAAGCAGAGAAAAATTCTTTTCAATTTCATGAACCAACTCAATAAGCCGCTTTAAGAAAAATAAAAGCATGGCAGAGAAGAGTGGGGTGGATGCATATTGTATTTTGTCCCTGGACCAAAAAGTGGACGGGACACGTTCCCCATGCCCCCCCCCCCCCTCCGCAGTAGAGACGCCAATGATTTGAGGCGTAAGTCAATTCCTTTCAGAATTAACACGCGATTATTGGTTCAGGCGGAGGGTTGAAATTTTCTCAGAAAATGGCCGCTACATTGCAAGATGTGGCACTAGTTTTCCCAGGCCTCCCTGGGCGGTGATGTTGGATTTCCCAGCTAAAAAAATCGTCCGAGCCACTGAGTTCGCCTCTGATGAAGGTATTCTGGCACAGTTCGGGTATTAACCGGGTGAGTATCTGTGCAGGTTGTATTTGCACGGCGGGAGAGTTTTCCTTTCCGGAAGTAATTGAAGGTGAAGGGGGTAGGGGTATATCATTGTACTCGGAGGTAATTTTCAAGAGTGTACTTGTCCTGGGGTAATTCTCCATCTGGTACCTATCCAAGGAGTATTTTTCCTTAGGGTTTATCTCCTGGGTAGTTTACTGGGTGAAATTTGACCGGGTGATATTGGACCGGACTGGATGTCCGCGGTAAATTATTTGTCACAGTGCATGGTATATTGTCCGATAATCCCCGATGAAAAAATCCCGGGTAAAGATTGACGCTACCTACCTTTGTAAAAAAAAATATTACAAGGATATTTTATTTTTATTTTGGTGGGCAATTATGGGGCAACATAGCAAGCTATAATCTTTGTATAGTCGGCATGCATTGTTTGTAATTATAGCTAGGGAAAATTACGTTTCTTATATAATCATTATTTCTATTGCAAACAGAATGGCTAGAAAAGGAGAATGTTTTCTTTCAAATTGTGGGGACATCGTGATCGCTACCTTATTTCCTTTCTTACATTTTATACGATCGTGCAAATTATTTCGAAACCTTATATGCAATTATGCTGGCATTACACTGGTTGCACACCAGCCGGCTTTGACTGAGAGCTCAACGGTCCATGAGACAATGGAACTCGGAAATGATTGTCGACTGACATTTTGACTGGGAAGGGCATAGATTGTGATGACTCACCAAACGAGAGAGGGTGGACGCGGTTGTGCCTGCCCCCCCCCCCCGCTCATTCCATCCTAAAATGGCTTAAATAGCACAGAATATCAAAGTAAATCAACTAAAATCTCTCAAAGAAAAACCTCTAAATCGTAAACAGGATTTAGCAGGAATTGTTCGTGTATTATCAATACATAAGTCTTTAAAAGTCTTTATCGAGAGGGTATTCACTGGGGCTATTTGTCAAGGGAGGGATTTTTCTGGGGGTATTTGTCAAGGGAGGTATTTTTCTGGGGGTATTCGTCCGCGGGGATAGTTGTCGGGGCGGGTAGTTGTCCGGGTGGTAGTTGTCCGCGAGGGTAATTGTCAGGAAGGTAATTGTCTGGGTGGTTATGGTCCGAGGGTTTATTATAGGGGGTACCGTCCGGGGCATTTGTCTGGGGGTATCTCTCCAGACACGAAATTATCTGCATTGAGCCAAAAATTAAATAAGCATAACCTAGTCTTTGGGGGGAGCAAGCAATAACCATGACGACCTTCATTCCACCAAGGAGCTGGCAATAGTGGCAGCTCCTTGGTAGAACCAGAATGCAAACACACTATCCTATCCGTAAACCGCCACACAGGCTAACGCGTTGGAATAATGGTTCTTGAAATCCGAATGTCTGAAAAACAGCTGAACAGTACTTCCGTTTACTGCATCGCTCTTGCTATTATTTAAACTGCGTTCAGAAGATTGTAAAAGAGGGAAGTTACTGAGGACGATATCAAGAGAATTTTTATTGAACTAAATTTCAAAAGTATTCCAACTGGTATATTTATATATACCTTTGTATGACTTTGCCAAAGTACTTAGGTACTAATATCAGGGAGCTCGAGTAGGCCTACCTGCGAAAATCTACAATCACTTCAGCTTTTCAACTCTTTTACGAGAATCGGTATGTATATTTCTTTTATGAAATTCCAAAGCTTCCATGCAGAAAGTGTGACACCACAGCGCCCCGCTGGAACACAATAGGGTAAATGTAAAGATACATAGGACAAGGGCTTCTGCTCGTCGGTTAGCCTATATCCGAAGACGTAAATGGAACCTGCTGCCATTGTGTTTGATGTTCTGCATAAGTAATTACGTAGGGACCAAAAGGAAGTGGGTAACAGCTGGAAACAAGGCTGTGACTGGCCGACATTAATCAAATCAACTGGTTAGAAACTGAGCCGTAAAACCTCGTGTAACTAACTAACTACCTATGAGGATTATGGTATAGTACTAGGCCAATGCTGAACCCAGTTCTTTCAAGGATTGTGTTCGAAAAATCCACTTGCACATTTGCATATTAAACTACCCTAAAGAGAATTAAATGTCGAAAAATATCCAACGAAAGAAAGTTTGGCAATATTAGGATTGACATAACCCGTACATTAACGTGTCATAGTGCTTACAGGCATTCATACTGTGGGTTTTGAGGAATTTGCGTAAATTCATAATGGCCGCTGGTTATTTGTACCTGGAGCCTAATATCCGAATTTTCCAAAAGTTACATTTATCCGCCGTAAGTGTCTTAAAAGAATAGATAGAAACATGACATGACCTAATCACATCTTTTTGTCAAAAATGTCAGAAAGGATGACGTAAATTTGGAGTCATAATGGCATTTTGGCTTAAGGACTCGGGATTTTGACAGGGCAGTAGTGAACTACGCCTGGTATTTATGCCAGGTTCCAAACATCAAGGAACTTAAAACAGCCTTCATCCTTACAGAAAGAGCATGCAGATAAGTACAAAAATACCAAAATTGACAAAAAAGTAATCATTAAAATATATATTTCGAAAGGAAATAAAAGATAGCTTTTGATTATAGCTTATGATATCTTACTTAGTATTCAGAATAAGTAGACCAAGTAGGCAAAAACAACAGAATCTTTAAAAATACTTATTGTCACAGGGATATTCCTTTGTTTAACCATTGAAATCCAAGTTCTTCCTTACAATTGCAGGCTACATTTAGTTAGAGTTTTAAGGCCCAGTTTCCAACTTATTGGTTCAAGTCGAGCCGGCCACGACCTTTTTCCACTTGTGGCTAAGTGGCTTGTTTTCCCTACCACCCAATTGCTTATGCTGAGCATCACGCACAACGGCAGTAGGTTCCATTTTAAGAGTCTTTGAGTGGCATATATATCATGATGGGAATGTGTTACACGAAAAGATCTCGCGATTCTGCTGTTTACATTGGCATTCAAATGCAATGACCGAAAAGGTCTACAGTTGATCAAACAGGGAGAACACGCACAGCTTGCTCGTTCACACTTCCGCAAAATACACTTGTAAGCTTGTATTGCCTATAGAAGGCAAGTGTGCTGTTGAAGGTATGATAAGGTGTACGCCAATGTAGCTCGTCGATTCATACATTGTCATGTGCTTTCAATGAGACAAAACGTGAATGAAACTTTTAAAGATTAACCTTTGTTGTCAGTCAGGACTTGCACTTTGTTGGGAACCTACCATGTACAATGAAAAATGTGCTTTAGTTTAATGAAGCTTCAAATGGCCTGTCCATGTGAAGTAAAGTTGAATGCTATACTAATTATGATGACATTTACCTTCTAACTTTTTGAAACATGATTCTTCTCTAACTTATTTCAGCCGTTGTCATCTCAGAGAGAAAACGAAGCACAGTATAGTCGGTTTTCATATCTGATTAATTGATTAACGATTCTCATGCTGTTTGAACACAATTATAAACACAACACTTGAGGGCACAAATCATGTAGAAAAATTTAGACAGATACGGGTTACTCTCACATTGCCCTTGATCTGGTGTGATGTCTCTGTCAACGCATTGTTGAGAAGAAACGTCATAGCATGGAGATATCATACGGTCAAACACCTGTAAGAAATCTACACACATTTTGTCAGCAATAGTTAGTTAGTTAGTTAGATAGAGTTTTACGGCTCAGTTAATCAACAATAGTTTATAAATTAATTGCACAGTTTCTAATAACAATTGAACAAGTTTCTGCATCTATTTAACTATAATATAGCTCACATGACGTTTCCCTAATGTTATAAATGTTTTTTTATTATTTTTGAACCATTTTTCGTGAATAAAGATTAACAGAATGATGGGAAGAATAATATGGAATGCTAAAAGGCTCACCACATATGATGATTTTCTAAAAAATACACGTCAATGTACTAAAATTACACGTTCATGTACCAAAAATACAAAATATATATATTTTAGTACAGATGGTGTAAACTTACTTCATGATCGTATGAAGCCAGTACATCATGATCGTATGAAGCCAGTACATCATCTTGTACTTTTTGGAACATGAACGCGTACTTTTAGTACATGAACGTGTATTTTTAGAACGTCATCATATGTGGTGAGCCTTTTGGCGTGCCATAGGATAAAGGTCAGCATCAATTACAATGATGTTTCCTTATAGAAATATGTTTTCCATACATGGTTTTTACTCCGGCATGGTCCTGCGCACATTTTCTTATGAAAATACACTAAAATTAAATAGTTCAAACCGCAACCAACTCACATATTTCAAAGTTCCATCGATTTACCTTGTCATCAGATCGGAGCTACGCATTGTAAACACTATTTTCGCGAACTAAATTGCATTGAATCTGTTCACCTTTCCCAATAAACTGATGCGATATTCAGTTGCAAAAGCTTCATGCACTGCAATTATAATAACAACAATCACCAACAATTCCTTACTTATGGACTCGAGAAAGGCTCATACTCTGTTCTAAGTGGAATCATTAATACATTGAATAGGGATGCAGCTGGTTGTTTAGGGTTGTTTTCTTTCGACATGGATTAGACCCACAGAGTTCTATGTTCAACACATTCTCTTTTGTTGTGATATAATCCTATCCATCTCATTATAGAAAAAATTGCAAAATTGCACAAATGGCCCTGGAATATTCATCTGATTGGTTTCTTCGATGACCAAACCTATAGTCTACGCATTCTGGGACTTATTTCGTAGAATACTTTACGTTGAATCAGCTACATTTCTTTATTAGCTTATGATCCTTCGGCTGCCTCAGATACTGCAATAAATAAGTTACAGTCATTTATGGTCAACAATTATTTGCATGGAATGAGGAAAGTCATCACCCCCACATAGTATATGATCCTTTTATCGTTTGACGTAAAATACATGCTTCATGACACTAGTTAACTGTTAAATGGGCACCAATTGCGTTGTATTTTGGATGGTTTTTTGCACTTTTTCCACATTTTTTCTCACCTTACGTTAAAATTTCCCAATTTGCATAGATTTATATATCACTGTATGTACATGAAGGTTACTGTTAAGTCCATCACGCATTTATTATAACACTGTACATGTCTTGGAGGAGGGTCCCTAGCCTTCAGAACATATGCATGACGGGCCAAATAAAAAAAGGAACGAGGAAAGTCACGTGGGGAATCAGTTCAGGATCGAAGAGGAGAAATCGACTACCTCGGATGTCAAGTACTGTTTTAATTGCAGCTTTACCTTTCGAGAAGTAGTAAATGAAGTCTTTCAATGTCAAGGGGGATATAAATCTACGAAACTAAAAGTGAACTATACCATATTGTGTTTGGTGTGAACAGGAAATCAGCCTGAAATTTAATACGCACGGGACTGAGCTTAGTGTTAACAGAAACTCTGCAATAAAAACGTACAGTGCTTTACATCACGCAAAGACCTCGAAGTTTATGGCAATACAGAGATGTAACAAAACGGCAGAATAGTGTAGTGAAAGACACAATTTGATAAAATGGACGGTTGTTCTTTGGTGTCTTTTCTTACACTCTTTGTAAGTCAGTGTTGTAATAGAGTCACTTGATGTCGAGTCACGAGTCACCTCGAGTCGTGCCATAGGGACATGGAGACTAGGCTGGGCCACGTTTGACCAAACGGTAGTTGCACGCTTGATCAAATCTCATACAGACGATTAGATTATTAAATGTTGCGATCGTAACGTGGGCGATCGCCACATCGGTTGTTTGTTGAAGAAAGATCCTCACTGTGGCTCAGTTATCATCAGTGAGTTAGTTTTGCCGATGCCGCCGGGAATATAAATGTCTTATCCTTTATAATATTGCCAATATTTTCCCTGGTTAAATCAAACAATTTTTCCTACAAATAAGAAACTGCTTAGCCGCACTCATTTCAAAAAGTTAACGTATAAAAAGGTATGGAATATATGATTTACTGTAACTAAAGTCGTTTCATCATATTTATTACTAAGTAAGACGAAGAACTGGATCCGGTAGGGAAATGAAAATGACTTAGATACTATGTTCCATTAAAATTGAAATGACAAAAAATTCGAGAAAATTTTGAAAAGGATGTGAGAAATAAAATATGACAACTAAACCAAGGGGAAACTTCTGTCACGGACCAGATTTCAAATTTTGTAAATTTCAATCGATCTACAAGTGTCCTAATGAACAGAGTATTCCCTGCCACGGGGGGAGGGGCAATCTATAACCCAATATCATACCCTTAACCAGGCATACACTGTAAACCAAAGTGGAATGACGAGAAAACTAATTTTTTTACTTACCCAAAGTCTCCCAAGTACTCATATCCGTTGGAATCTGTTTTATACGGGCCAAGATGGTGACCAATGCTTCCAACCGCCGTCATTAGAAGGATATACGGAAAACATTTCAACAGTTGAGAATGTTTAAGGCAAATAACGGACGATGTTTGGGTGTACAAAGAGACCAAAAAGGAACTTGAGGATTTCGTCCCTTTTCCACCACATCACATGTTTTACATTCCCTCCAGTTCCCTGCTACTTAGGCATACAACTAAGGCACAATGCGTTACCTAAGAAACGAAGGTCCATGACTTTATCATGCATGTGTGCAAGAATTCCAAGAAGTCATTTATGAAAGTAGTTAATCATTGGCCTCAAGTTTACAAGAGCTGAAAAACCGTTCAACCAATCATTGACCACCTTAATTATTGCGCAGCATTGCAAAGCCTTATAAGGACTGTACCTTTTCATTTACAAATGCCTCAAAGATGTCCAAATGGGAGTTGATACACTTGAAAAGCTCTTTTTATTTTTAAACATTGCCTGATGACAGGGTTAAAAGGATAAATGAATGCGCAAGATATTCTGGACGTGGCTCTGAAATGCCAATGTTGGAGTCCAGTTTATCATAAATATCAAGAAATGAGTTTTCGACTCCAACAAATGAACAGTCTTGGAGTAGGACGCATCTCTAGTTGATATTTTCTACCTTGTCTTCAAATTGGTATCGATAATATAAGTGCCAAGGGACCGCAGGGTAGAATGCAGTATACGTTTATTATGCGGGAGATAAAGCACACCAGAAGAGGCACACCAGAAGAGGGTTTGTACATTGCACGATTTGATCTGCTCACCATTTTAAACGTGTCCGTTACATTTCTAACATCAATCTATCATCTTAAAAATCAAGTAAAACCTTTAACATAAAACCATATACATAAAACAGCAGGCTGCTCAGGCAATCTCATACGGTGAAGCACGGTAAGTGATCATACTTGGAAGTCTCCATTTTCTCTGACATACACTCGTACCTCTCGTACCTCCTGCTGCAGAAAGTATGGCGCTGACTGAATTGAACCATAAACGATATAATTTTAATGCTTATGTAAAAATAATGTAAATACTATCTACAACAACAATAAAATTAGTAAAGTTTACCTAAGGTATTACATTTCATTTCTATGATCTTTATTCAACTTGCCATCAACTGTGAACGTAACATACAAAACTTCCAGGTGTCAAAAATTTGGTTTAGTCCAATATAAATACATAAACGGTCACAATTAATAATCCATTAAACCCGATACTAGTTCAAGGGGTGAAGTTACCCAGATGTATTTTAACGACTCAGTTTCTAAACAATTGGTTAAAGTTGGGCCCGTCACGGCATATTTTTTAGTTGTGGCTTTCTGGCTTGTTTTAACTACTCCAATGCTTATGCTGAACAGTTATCACAATGGCAGTAGGTTTCATTTTTAAAGTCATTACGAAATGAAAGGAATTCACTTTTCAATGGATAATCATCTTATCAATTAACCACTTAATCCTTGATGAAAGCAAAGGATTGCAGAGTTCATATTTTCATATGGTGCAATAAGTAACTTTTTATGATCATTTTCATTTTCAGGCAGATGTAGAAAAATACTGAACTACGGATTCACAATAAGCTTCAGAATCAATATATCAAATACTGTTTGAAGTTACGTCCGTCAATAACACAGCTTTGTCGATCCCACTCTATTTGAAACATTGTTTCCTTAAACTCCCTGAAAATTGAAACCATGTATACAGGGGACTGGGGTAATCTTCCCCTTAAAAGAGGTTGAAGGTTAGAAATGGGTGAACGAGGGAAGGAGGGAGAAGGACAGAGAAGAGGGAGGGGTTAGTGAATCGCCTGTATCAAAAAAACTAAATTAGCATCATTTTGTATCTAGCTTTTAATACCAAACTCGGTAAGCCAACATTTTTCAATAGATATCTCCCTGCAGACGGTCATACGTCATCACTTTATCCGCCCAAAGATGAAATCCTGGTTACGTCCTTGAAAAACCGAACAGGGAAACGAAGTAGAGAGTAGAAAATTAATGTTTCGTGTTCATATTGTTCTTTTAGATCAGGTTAGCTCAATAAAGATGGCAAAATTTTCCAAATCCTAATAGTAGTCACGCTTGAAATGAAGTCAGACCCTTATTTTACCGATAATCCAAAAATATCAAATAACTCTTAGCTAAAAGTGAAATCCTTAAATACTTGTTCAACATAAAATGGCAAAGTTTCATACAAGATGATGTTTTGTTTATTACTTAAATCTACAGACAGATGAAGCTGTTAACTGAAAACTGCCACCTTATCAACTCAAACAATGATTAATTTTTTTACCACATTCGACGTTATACTTGACCTGACATAAATATGTAATATATCTCTGCAGACCATGGGAATCTCGATCCAGTCTTGACGCATCCCCGACTTTGAAGGCAAACTGTTGATTGAAAACATGATTTCCGATTACCCTTCTAAAATTGTGGTCCATTAACGACTGTTTTATTATTACAAATCACCCACCGTTATCAATCCTTCAAGTATAACGTTCATGTTCCTAGCGGAAAATTCCTTTCGAGACCCTTTATCCAAATTTCATTAAACAAAAGGTTTCAATTAAATCCAAATAGTTTTGAAAGGTTTAAAAAGGCGTTTGTTTGTGCAAAGAGTTTCTTTGTGAACCCTTTAAATGTATATTTTCTAAGGGTGTCTTTCGAACCCATTTGAGTTCATGGGGTTTAAACCAAAGATTTCCATAAAGGGAATTTTCAGCTTGTTAATAAGGAAAAAACAGTTGCATATTCGAAAGCAACAGAAGTGACTCTGCCAAAGTTCACAATTCCGTCATAATTTAGTGGGATATAATTATACATGCTTTCCAGGATGTATGCATGAAATAGAATATAAAGTCACATTAGACTGCATTGGGGTGACTGTTTGTTTCCATTTCAATTTATAATAACTTACCGATGAAATGTTGTTCAGTTCATGATTTTTTTACATTAAAAAGTTGATTCCTGATGTTCTCAAATGTCGGCCTTTCAGTTCTAGCGGTGACCCAGCACGACAACATCATGCTGTAACTAAATAATCAGTTAGAACTTTGCAGTTTATAAAATTGATTTATTAACAGTTGTGTACCAAGCTAGGGGCTCTTCCAGAACATGTATCAAGAAACCTTGTCTGACGATAAGCAAAAACCATATAAATGGATACAGAAGAATAGGTTCGGCTCTGTGAATCATTTTAGAATCTTCCTTGATAGATTTTATGTTACATTACGAGGTTAAAAGACTATCATTAGCGTGACATTTTCAGATTATAAATACAATAAATTCTTGGTTTAGTGGACCACATTTTAGAGAATTGGCTACATCTCTTTTGCCTGGCCCCAATTTCTCAAATGAGACCAGGGTGAATTAGATACGTACTCTTCAAAAAAAATCCGATTGGATTTGTCTACTTACAGAGCTCCCGGACAATATAGAGGCTGGTTTAATGGTATAGATTGCTTGATATTTTGTTCCACTTGTGTTTGAGTCATCCCTTTGTAGGGAATATCTCCTGATCGGTAAAGAATAACATTAGTGTGCTGTAGTTTCCAAAAGTACCGTAATGTTGTTGTGAGGAATAATTTTTGTCCCCACAACGAAAACGATCACCCGACACCCTACATTTGCTTAAGGATTATACATCGTAAAATAAATCCAAAGTAGCGGTACGAGTATCTCTTTCAGCATTTTCTTCAAATTTTAGAAATTGTCCAAAATTTAAGTGTTTTAGAAATTAAATTACCATACCAATGGAAAATATTTCCCACAAGACAACGGCAAAATTCCACATATCACTCGCACATGAATATTCGTTTAGAAAAATGGTTTCAGGCGCCAGCCAGGCAACGGGGGGATACTTCTGAAAAATAATAATTTGTAATGTACAAATGCATTTGCAAATTTTAAAAATGGGTTGGCACTCTGTAACTTCTCGGGTTTCCAAAACTATTCTGCTTTATAAGGACAAATGCGAATGAACATTGGAGTATAATGTGTAACGCTAGATTTACAAATGACAGATATTGCACCAAATAACACCTAATTCCTCATTGGTGTGATTTTTCACAAAACGTATGTCAGGATGTATTCTAAAAACTATAAACAAACATTTACCTTCTTCATGACCTCATTGATTCTACAAATTGCCATTTCCATAGGATAAATATCGTATAATTTGCATCCGCCGTTTCCTGTTAAAAGAACCTTTCTTGCTGAAAGCGCTGGATGAGAGAACTAGAAACAAATTCAAACAAACAATTGAAATGCCTTTATTTCAGTTGAACCGATATTCATTACATAGTGAACCTGTTCTAGACTTAAAGAAATGCCATGGGATGCACTAACAATGTCAGGCTTGCTTCAGTATTAAACCCATTTTTCACAAATACTATTTGAAGTATTTACGTTATTAGATGTTATGTATATCATGGCCTCTGCAATATCATACGAGAAAGAAACGAATTCCTCCGTTTGGCTCTTGAGATCCATGTGCCTTGATAATGTAGTGTCTTTGGCTTGCCGATACCGCGATGTAATTACATCTCGTAGTGTTCCAAAAGCCATATACTCGTAGTAAATCACGTAAGGCACTTAAAGGTGATTAAAAAGACACATTTGAAAAATTTGACATAAAATTATAGTAGTTGTGACTATTGAATCACTAGGGAAACCAATAAGAATAGCTAATAGTTTCATCTCGGCCTATATATTTACTTACATACAATATTTCATTACAATTTAAACGAATGATTTTGAAAATTTCAGACGGTTTGTGAAAGCAAAAATTGATCACCACTGCAAAAGTACTCAAGTTTACGAGTTTTCATATGATGACGAAAAAGTGATGAAATCAGCAACGCAACTAATACAAACCTTCTTCTATGAATGAGGACAAAATATTAACGATATTTCCATGGGTTTGTAAAGTACTCAAGCTTCCCGCCAATATTTTGAAATCATACGCATTCTTCAGGCTACATTCCTCTGTGATGGAGATAAATGGATTCCATTAATGCTTCTTTCTCATTTCCTTTCGTAACTTTCAAAACGTAATTTGTTACAACACTGTATATATTTAAATATTGTTATTATTGGTCGTTACGATGAAACAAATAAATGAAATGAAATGAAATGTGCGTAAAGGAATTTTTCAAAAAAGTACGACCGCAAGGAAAGGCAATATCGTGCAGTTATGAAAACAAGTACAGTAAAAATGTTTAATTAGCTGTAGTAACATTGCTAAGTATTTCCTCCTGTTTCTGGTTTTGCGATTTCTCCACTAGGAGTTTCACAGACAGACAGACGGAAAAAATGAGAAGCTCAACATACCACTTAGGGTCTTCATGAAACAATACTTTTCTTCATGTTGACTCGTCAACCATTTTCCTTTCCAGTAATCGTAATTTGAAGTAGATTTTATTTGATCCTGTAGTACTGCACGAACACTGTCTTCATTCAAATCCTCACTTCCACGCTTTTTCCCTACAACTTCTGACGGTTTGAAGTGTAAAATAACAAAAGTAACAAATAGGTTGCATTAAAAATGTGAACCTTCAAATTGCAAAAAACAAGATATAAAAATTGACAGTAACATCTTCATGCCAGAGTTAAAATTGTTATGTCACAGTAAAACACAACCGATTTATATCCGGGAGTAAAGGGGAAATTCAAAAGACTTATAACTGGACAAGAAGAAAACAGAGATTATCATTGGCACGCAAACTTGTTTAGCACACGTTTTTAACAATATGAATGAAGATAAACGTTCTCATTACTCTTAAAATCTACAAAAAGGAAGATTAAGTTTGTAGAAAGTCACATCCAGCAAGGATCACTTGAGGTGAGCATGACACGGTCAAAGTAAGTTTCCCGTAAATGTTCTTTGGATACACCTTGACATAAAGTGAATGTTTTCCCTAATAAATTATGTCCATAAATACCGAAACATGACGTTGTGAATTCCTAATTCCAGGCTAGGCTCAGCCCATTTGAAATCCAAAAGCAAAAAAAAAAGTATGTGAGCGCGTCTTAAGATGGTGACGTCATTGGAGGCACGGTTCAAAGTTATTATCAAAGGTATTATAAACGTACATACCAAACCCCTATCCCTACACTGTTAGACGCGCTGACTCCTCACACGGGCTCAATCGGAGGGGCGGAAATGTTCATTTGACAGGCGCAAAATTCTGTTCAATGATCCGCGTGCAACCCTATAGAATGCGTGACAGATATTCATTGCAACGAGATGTCAGCATTCAAAAAGCCCGGGTCCAACTTACGCGATTCAACTTGCGATTCAACTTTCAACCAAGTTGATACAAAAGTTGCGTAGTGGGACCGGGAATCAACTTTACAATCGATTCAGCTCGGTCGAGTTGATTCATAGTTGCAGGAAATAGAACATGTTCTATTTTGCTGCAACTTCACAATCAACTTTCGAACTGCGCATGCGTTGAACGGTGCTTTCAGCGAAATTTGACTGACCAAGCGAACACAAAGTTGGTAAATATGGCAGTAAAGAAAGCCCATTAAGTTCGCATTTAAAGAAGGCGCGTGTGCTTTAACAAGTTCTCTGGCAAACGGACTCGAAGGATTAACAGTTAACAGGCCTATTAAAGACAAGCTTTGGAAAATTTTGCCACGAAATTTGGTACAGCAGGTACAAATGCGATCGAAAGGTGAGTTCGAGCAGCGAGTGTACAGCCTAGCATACATACATAGTGTACACAATGATCAGTACAGCCTAGCTATTGTAACTTTGTCGTTGTTTACAACATATCAAGCCAGCACTAGGCTATATCGCTACTGCACTTGGCCTCAACTTAGTCAGTCTAGTACAGGCGGGTGACTTTTTTGGTGCTTGGAAACGGGCTACTTAAATTGTTAATTACACGTTGTACCTTGTGACTATGACCGATCTTTACATCTTATGTTACCAACGTCATAGTTTAACTCAGGGTCTACAACCATATGATGATACAGTAAACCTGACGATCGGCAGAACCTAAATATCAGGCTAGGCCTAGCACTCAATCGTCCGTGCCTACGTTATGCTTATAAATATGGAGCGCGTGTAACGGTAATTCATGAAGAAGGACTGTAATTTACAGTACCACAACGTCATTCTCCATGATCATTATGAAAATACGTTCTTCATATACGTCACCCTTTGAAGTCACACAAAACACTAGTGTTTTTAAGTGCATGAAAGCAAACTTGATGGCACTATAGTTAGCGTTCAATTCAGCTTTAGAATTTACCAGTTAGACGTGAGATAAGACTAGGCTAGTACTAGTAGTAGTACTAGCCAGACTACAGTACGTATTGTCGGCAAGAGGACGGTATACAAGTCAAGTCAAAACTAATTAGTTTTCACAGAGAGGCTACAATCCTGGACAAATTATCTGGGGCAAATTCAAACGCCCAACCGAAATTTATGTTGTTTTTGAAGGTGAATAAAAGCTGCGACAGGTCCAAAAGTGTCCCAATAATTTTTTCAACTGAATGTAGACCAATAGGGTGTGAATGTGATAATCCAGAATTTAGATCACGATTTCTTTTTACAATTAGGGCGTTCTTACCCCAGTTTACCCTATTAGCCTAAGAATCGACCGCGGGTGCACCGGAATCGACATTTTGTAATTTGGAAACTGAAACAGTCAGGGCTTGAACATTTCCAATGCATATACTGTAAAAAAGAAATATAGTTTTACAAACGCTTAGGGCACGTTAAAATTATATTCTTCTTTTGTCTACACTGCAAAGAATTAGGTAACTAATAGACCGTCTTTGAAGTGTAAATTTTGCAAGGACAATCAATGTACCCCTAGTCCTCAATCAGGCCCTACAAACTACGCTCCATTAGAACTTTGCTTCGAGCGCATTCGGAGCGTATTAGCCTATAACAAGGCACTGATTGAGGGCTAATGTACCCCCAATCTTGTGTACCATTCCATTGATCCGCCTATATCTGCCCCATACTTGAACTTAGCAAAGAATTTCCCCTCAAGAAAATACTTTGTGGGTAGTTAAAGTTACCGGTAATGGGCGAATTTTCAAGTATTGGGGGACATGTCCCCTGGTCCGTTTCTTGAGAATCGGCGATCACGATATTACCCAATTATGACAAAAACGAAAAGGGACCGCGGAGATGAAGGGGGGACTAGGGGGGCTATAGCCCCCGCACTTTTTTGCTGTGGGTATTTTGGGCCTACTGAAATTGCATTTTGGGCCTCCTTAAACTGCATTTATTTTATTGGACATATTGTGCCGCTTCGATGATTAGCCCCCGCACTTCAACATTGGCCCCGCGGCCTCTGCGTGGAAGTACGATATGACGTGGGAGCCTGCATTTTCTGTTAATCTGTTTCGTTTTAATTAAAACATCACACTTATTATGCCACTATTACTCATGAGATTGATTTTGCTTGATTCGTTGCGGTAAAATTTGGGTTAGAGTATAAACGCTCACTTCTGTCCTTGTAATCTGACATTGGAAAACAACGTGCAACAGTTTTGCAACGATCACTCAAATGTTCTGTTTACCATTTCGAAAAAATTTTGCCTACGTTAATGCATATCGAAAAGTTTTGGACAAAAACGATCATTTGCTCATTCTATATCAAAAATTTTTAAATGTTCTAATTAAGGTAAGCTAAATCGATTATGCTTTGGAATGATATGTCAAGGTGATAGGAACTCATGAAATGCCGATTTTCATTCGAAATACATGATTTTTGACTATTTCAAAATGTTGTGACGTCATAACTTAGGGAATTTTCCCCAAAATAATGGGCCATTTTATGCCTTTACTTCACGCGTTTCACGAGAAACATATAAATCCAAATAAAGCCAATTCTTCTCCTCCTGTTACCTGTGACATGCAGCTCCCAGAAACGCGTTTAGCCGTGTCAATATATTCATGGCTAGAATTTTTAATCCTCTAAATTATGTAAAATTGGGATAAAAACGCCTTTTTAACCCATAGACATCAAATCCCAAAATTAATGATTTACGACAAAATTAGGGTTGTGTCCTGTCAAAAAAGCATTCACTAGATGTGCAAGAGTATGAACATCACAAATCCAGTTTAGCCAGAACTTAAAACACAACCCCGAATACTACATAAAGCGAAAAACCTCAAAATGCGAAATGCGCCCGCACACTGTAACGCATTTGGGAGGTTTATGATCGAAACTTTTCGATATGAACAGGGGTGAAAAAAAGTGTTTGATTTTACTCAGTTTAAGCTGTGTCGAATATTTTTATTATCTTTTCTATTTTTCTCGAAGATTTAAATGTGACTATGAAGGATGACGTTTTATTTTGGGGCAAATTTTGAAAGCACGATATTGGGATATTTTAGAAAATTGTGTTGCACAGCACTATAGATGACAAAGTACTGAGAGATAATTATTTTTATAAGCTTCTCACCTAATGTCTCATGATTAAATCTGACCTTGACTGTGATGCTTTTCTATTCTTCTGGCAAACTTTGGATAAAAATTGAAAATTCAGCCATTTCGAGAACTTACCGTAGTACGTTGTGCAGGAATATGAAGTTAAGCTTAGGGATGATTGCTTTTCATAAGCTGTTATAGAATATACGTATAATTACACATGCCAAACTTTTCTAAACGCGAATTTTTCTAGACACTTCCACAAAACTCATATTTGTAAATATTGGTACTAGCCTTCCCTCTTAATTCCCCGCGCCTCGTACGCCATGCCCATTAGTCTGATAATTATGTCCTATTCAACTCAGTCAGGCCGACAGGTCATGACAGGCATGTGTTCTATGATTTATCCGAGGTAGTTCTTCCAGAGAGGTGTTACTTCTATGATACGGTCCACGCACCTTCGTAGGCCTATAATCAAATCTCTCAGATTCCTTTCGTCAAATGACAAGGAGGGGAACAAATGCCTTCTTCTTCCTGGAATCTTCACCATCACCTATGTTATTATCCCAATCGGGTGACCTCTCCATAGTCAAAACAAAATAATGAGGCACGAGAGTTGCGCGTGTGGGAACAGCACACAGTTGCGCCGAAAGTTGCTTGAAAAATCGCCCAACTTGTTGAAAGTTGAATCGCAAGTTGAATCGCGTAAGTGGGACCCAGGCTTAAGATTCAACATGAGTACTGTACGCCCACAATACATTTCTGTGTGTATATAGTCCGGGTAATTGACAGCGCTCACTTCTGCGTACTTGGAAAGCGAACGCATTAGTTGATATGTCGTTGTTAGCGCTTTAGAATGTAAACGAGTGTATAAATGTGCGCTTCGGAAGATAACATAGAAACTGACCCATCAGCAATTCCATGAACTTCGAACCAGTTGATGGTCGTTCATGTTCAAGTTTTCTTAAGTGGAAAGTCTCAAAAAGCAAGAAACTGTTCCATATTAATGGCATGTATTTAACGATAGCTTCCGTAAGATTTGAGATGTTTTTTAATCACAAGTATTTATTCCACTCGAAGGTATCAATTTACCTGTTGGCTTCCAAAACGAATGATCAGTGATCAGCACTTCCGCCCATCTGAATAGGTCTCCGTGAGCAGTAGTCGCGCCGTTTTAAGTTTGGTATCTATGTTAACAAT
Organism: Holothuria scabra; assembly: GCA_037179385.1. NCBI lineage: Eukaryota > Metazoa > Echinodermata > Holothuroidea > Aspidochirotida > Holothuriidae > Holothuria > Holothuria scabra. The sequence continues at coordinate 50,016,360 of CM074185.1, forward strand.
ATCTTTGGCACAGTAGCAACACTGTACCAGGGAGCTCACAATCATCAAATCGTGTGCATTGTAACGCGTGTGAGCGCGCGAGTACATGATCATTATTGCAAACACCGGTGCTACGATAGTGCTCAGTAAGCGTGACCACTGACTACATTGGGAATTGTGCATTGCGAGGTGACTGCAATAGCACCTTCACCAAACAGCTCATACAGTAAAGACGCGCTTGTTGTGGAATGCCCATACATGTTCATAGCTGTTTTCTATAGGGCCCGAAACGCGTCTTTCTTGAACAAAATCAAAACTTTTTTACTCGCGCGCATATGCACGCAAACATATTGGCCAATGATTTGCTCCGAATGCCCACCATGGTCCGCGCCTTTCCCTCTGTATGTTGGACGAGATTTGTGAGGCAATCGTTCCCATGAAGTTTCTAAGATAAGATAAATTCACCAAGCGTAACAATAGTTCCACATCTAGATGCGCGTTCTTAAATAGTGCGAGGTTTTGTCGCTAACTGCGTCATAAAAGTTAGGTGACCTGTTGCACCATTTTTTGAAACTGAATTTTGAACGTTTTCCTTCAGAAATAATTTTGGCCGCGTTGTACAGGTTTTTAATTTGGTTGGCGATGAGATTTGTATATTATTGTATCGAATCTTGCAATGTACAAAAAACTTTGTGGCCGCGTCATGCCCACTATATGTTTAACATACAGCTGAGCTAGGTGGTAAGCATATTTTGATTTCCTTTTAACTTTCACAAGGACTTTCCAGAGGTCGCCTCGTTATATGCAAATCACTGGCGATGGCTTGCACAACGTTATAAATGCAAGGGAGAGGTATAACAGATACGTTAAAGGATGATAAGTTAAAGAGGTGACTTACAACATGTCAGTCATTATGTCTCATGAAAAGTTGACTTTCACACGTCGGCACATAAATTTGGATTACAGACTTCAATAGAGGCAATGACAATTGTTTAGTGCATCGGTGTTCAATGAACACCCTTATTTGTGTGAATCACTTTATTAAATTGATAGGTTTTGTAATAAACAAAACCCTCGTGCCTTAACGTATAACAAATCACTCGCGCTGGGTAAATTTGTACTTTTTTCATCCAACTGTTGTAAATTTTATTTTCCTATCTTGGGAAAAAGTTTTGCCAATTTCCACTTTAGGAAGATGGTGACTTTACGATTGTTCTTTGGGAACAAAAATTTCGGTGTGTTTTGGGTCCATAGTTACAGCAAATAATGTGCCATAATTCGTGCTTGAGTGTCTTTGGTCAAACCTTTCACGTTGTTTTAAAAGTAACTTATCTTTCCCTAAAGCATTTGAAAGACTCAGTTTTCCTGGACAGAGAAAACCCTATCCATTTTGACACCAAGTTGGGGGGGGGGGGGGGGCGGTGTATCTGTAAATCAGATTATGTGTACAGAGACCGATTCCACAAAATTCCGGTTTTGAGCGATTTAGTGGCAAACATTCCCATATTATTCTCATCCATTACTCATCGCAACGTTTTAAATTTGTCTCTACGGTGTGCCTAAAATTAGCAGTATATATATATGATGTAAATATTTTTTTCATTACTTGGTGTAAGGTTTACAAGCTACAAGACAACACCAAGGGACGTGGCACTTTCGAAGAACTTAAACTTAAAAAATGAAACAAATGCAAGTAAGAGAGTTGTCAAAGTGGGTAAATAATAACATGATAAATAGCACTTTGTTGAGGGAAAACATTATTTACCATAGATGTACATGATAATTACCCACGGAGACGGGATAAAGTACGTTTCTTTTCATTTAAATATTTTCAAAGTGGTGATAATCATCGATTTTACATACTCTACTGTTAAATTGTCTTCTTCTTGGGGCCTATTAGATTTAATTTCATTATATAGAAACAAGAACGGTCATATTTTCGGTGAAAGGGTAAATCCGCCATTTCAAGGTTCAGATTTGACCAAAATTGATTATGATTAATGTCAAGTGGTGTAGAGATATCTCGGTCCCATAGAATTTACTTACGAGAGTACAATACAGGCTGATCTTTAGCCGGAACTTCGTGGTCTTCAGATGACTCCACCCTCTCACTGCAAACAGAAACTTTGGGACCACTGAAAGGAAACGTGGCAACATTTGAAGAAATTGCAACTATCACGACCAGTCGTTGGTATTACAACAAGATGAATGTCAACTTTGCGAAACTTAACAGTGTGTTGCAATGACTAACGGATAAAGACACTGAAACTTACTCTGAAGACTTCAAAAGGCATTTTGTACCTGTATGGGGCGAAAGTTACAGATGAATAGCAAAATGAAGAATATTTACAAGTCATCTAAGTCATCGGAGAAATATTGGTGTCACTGATCTCATTTCATTATAGAAACAGAAAAGACCATTTTCAGTGACGGGCTAAATCCATCATTTTGTCACTTCAGATTCGTCCAAACTAATATTTGATGACTAAAAAATTGTTTAGAGATGTCTCATTGCCAATGAATTTACTTACGAGTGTACAATACAGGTTGATCCTTTGATGGAGTCACGTGATCTTCAGAAACATGAGATGATTCCAAACTCTCACTGTTAACAGAAACTGTTGAATCACTGAAAGGAAACATGGCAACATTTGAAAAAGTAGGTATAACAACGGCCAGTCGTTGATGTAACAACAAGAAAAATTGGGTGTCAAATTTGCGAAACTACCTTATTTTACAGTGTCTCGTAATGAACAAATAAAGGCATTAAAACTTACTTTGAAGGTTTGGAAAGAGTTTTGGTACCTGTTTGGGACAAAAACGTTCAGGTGAATAACAAAATGAAAACTAATTACAAGTGTTGATGGCTCCACACCTTTGATTTAGTTAAGTTACATTATCCTGTCACCTCGAAATTTTTCTCCAAGAAATTGGAAAAAGATTGGAGATATTCATAGCCACCTGTTGGGTGCAGAAAATATTTTCTTCTACAAGATTAATTATTACTGCCTCTCCCCTTGCAAAATGACCTCTGATAATCCGTACCCTACCCTCTGTTCAGTGTCTTGTGTGGCGGTAGAGCATTCGCCTCTCACGTGGAATGCCGGGGTTCGATTCACAGGTCGAGGCATACCAAAGACTCTAAAAATGTAACCTAGTGCTGTTTTGCGTGATGCTCCGTTTAAGCAATGGGGTGAGGAAATCAAGGCAGTGAGCCACAAATGGAAAGAAGGCCGTGGTCGGCTCGACTTGAATCAATAGGGTGGAAACTGGGGCGTAAAACTCTATCTAACCAATTAACTAACATTCCTAGCTTAAGATATCGTGTTAACAAGGTTTACGGATTTTGACCCCAAGTGACCTCAAGTGACCTGTGACCTCCACTAAAACATGCAAAGTTCCTTCTCTTAAAATGACAAATCTTTGTGCCAAATATGGAAAGTGTCGAACTCTCTTATCTTGAGATATCATGTTTACAACAAAGTGCCACAAATACAGGCACACACACGACATCACCGTCGCATAGATTTCTTGCCTGCCTACTGTACGGCAAGGAATCGATAAAATGGTTTCTATCATGAAGACTATGCGTAGTGTTGTACACAGCATTAGGCTTAGTCTTTAAGTTCGTACCTGTTTAACTATTCATGGTCGTGTAAGTACCCTACATGAATTGGTTTTGCTCTTTCTCTGTTCCACGTTAACATAATACTACTTAGCTAAAACTCATTACGGCAACTTAACGTAGTACATTTAGTTGGTTTGAAAAATTCAGAAGTTTTCAAAACCTGTGAAGTTATTTCCACAAACATATGACCATTTTCAATTTGAAGCGATCCAAACATCATCCCCCGCCAACACACACACACACACACACAGGTTTTTTCACTGAAACTCTGATCCTTTTTTTATTTTTCCTTTGTTTGTGCTTCCTTAACCCTTACCTTTACAATAGACTCTCTATTCTTTAAAATTTGAGAGGACTCAAAAAATCTATTGAAAATCCTTTAGAGGACGTGAAATCCATTGTTTAGGTTATCTGTCTGGCAGTGAAGTTAGTGAACAGACACCCACCCAAATGAGTTAATCCTTCATTAATGAATAATTACCGTCTTAATTTGCTTTTCAAAATTCGTGACCAGCGACTTTTTGGAATTATGCACAAAGCAGTTACAAGACAGGATACAGAAAAAAATAAAAATCAACATTTCACCCTTTTTTACTAATTATGCTAACTCCAAGTCCCTTCACGTGTAACACTCAAAACAATATATATCGTTATGTTACTGATATTAGTGATTCAATTCATTTGGGTAGCAAAGATGGTGCATTAGGGCATTAATTATGTGGGTGTCATGATTTCACTCAGACTTTTTTGTTCCATCAATATTATCAATCTGAGTGAAATTACAAAGGGAAAAAATTGCAAAAAGTGTGAAATTAACACCAGCCATATCAAAAACTGGTGTTTCACTGGTGTTAAAGACTGGTGTAAATTAATGACAATATATCCAATATACCATAAAACTATTGCTGTAAAATTTTTACATATTCGTGGCCCTATATGCCCCACAAAATTTTGTTCCCAGTGTAAACTTTCATGTCCCCATTCTGCCATTCAAACCAAAAAAAATTGGCACGATAATTAAGTGAATTGTGTCTAGATACATTGTAAGAATCTCTCAGCTCTGGTGGATTATTCAAGTTTGTGCATGGTTTTTAATATTAAGGAGTTTGAAGTGAGAAAGTCACGCAAACATTGGAAATATGGCATTTGCAAATGTTGAGAGACAGTTTTTATGTCGAAGAAAAAGGTATATCTAAACCATTTACAATTTTGGCATGGGATTTTTTCTCCTTATGACTTTAAGTATGCAGTGTATGCCAATTTGCCAACTTCTTCAAATTTCGAAATACAGCACAATTTCATTTTCACATCCCCCATCCTTATTTACAGGGGCAACGGAAATCGGGACCAGTGGTTTCATTTACAGTATTTAAAGTGATGGTTGTGACTGGGAAATTATTGATGTTTTCTCCTTCACATATTGTGCAAAATTTGTTGTATTAAATCTCCAGATGTGTCTTTAATGCAATTAGTGCATAATTTATGCCCCCTTTGCACGGGGAATAAATGATTTTGTTACATGTGACAATTCAGATGATTTCCGAAACTCAGAAGTCCATGAAAATGACTCACACAACACCATTTTCGATAAAATATTTGGAGTACTAAAAGATTAAAATGCTTTCACAATTCAAATTCTAATTTCTGGATTTGGCTCCAAAATTTCCTTGTAATAAGATGGTACCATTGTTTATGGAATCACCCAGATCAACTCAATATGTCCCTCTAAAAAGGAAAATTTTAATTGAAATAATATTTTGTCGAGAAAATTTGTTTTCAATGATAACCAGACTTCCGTTTTTGTAAAATTTCGATCTTCGCTTGCAAATTGTCATTTTTACATGAATCCTGTTGCATAGACTATCAATAGCTGATTGTTTTTAAGCGCATTAGAGAATTCCGTCCCTTAAACGGTGGATATTTATGCTTTGACCTTGAGTTTCAGCAGTGCATTGACGTGTTTTGTTGCGGTTAACCTATGACTCTAAGCATGAACCTTAACACATCTTAAGGATTGATTTTTACTTCCACGAATAATGTGACTAAAATCGAATTTATTGGCTAAATTACCAAACGAATCTCGAACCATACAAATCGGTTCAAATTTCGTTAAGTTATGCACGAAAATGAATTGAGAATGAGAAAATAAAATTAAACATTTCCAGGCCAATCTGTTAAATTATTTACATTTGGAACAAAAAACATCAACTAGATAATTCATGTTCCAAAAGTAACAAAACTGCGAACGAGCATTATATCGGGGCGGTTCTATTTAACAAGAAATTCACTACCTGGCTAACGAGAGCCCTAATTCCTAACCTAATCCTTAACCCGAACAAAGGATACAATCGATGCAATACAATGGCAAAAACAATCAAGAAACACCTTGTTAAACAGTGCGCATCTCCCCATTATTTCTCGATATTATCAGCAGAATGTTAAATCCCTAGTCATTATTTGGGCTGTGGATATCCGATAGAAATCGCAATGTTAATTGGTTATTAGCAATTGTCTACCGTGAAAAATCGGTCATGACGCCCACGACGCCCATGAATTCCCCGTTCAGGGGAAAGAAACTTCTCATAAGGAGAGTAGATTTTAATTCTACTTCAAGAGACCGCTTTACTTAAAGAAGTGTAAACAGAGTAAAAAATGCTACATGCAATACTACAACGCTTTTTAACAAAGAAAGTTTTCTTGTGAATAAGGAGCATTTACCTACCGGTGTGCTTTGTTTTAAAACAGTACAAAGTTATTATTACTATGACACCGGTAGTTGCAAGAAATGGTATCATGATGATGATAACCTCCGGGAATTTCTTAGTATCCTCACCTAGAGAAGATGGTTGAAAGAATAATTAGAGCCAACTACAGTTGTTTGGTCTCTTTTTTTCAAATGTGGATTTCTTGTCTAACACAATCACAGATCAAAAGTGTAAACAACAACTTTCAAATATTGTAACAAAGGTGGCAACAACATGCACCATCTTTCATACATTCGAAAGGGTAGGTCTTTTACCTAGATATTGAAACTCTGTCAATGACACATATGGCTAAATCCATAAACTATGGGTCCAATGGGATTTTTACTGACTTTACCCATATAATGTTATATTTCAAAAACATGGAACACAAGAAACCAGCGCCTTAGGTATTATATTATGCCTTATCAACTAGGCTATCTCATGATATATAAACTGAATATTCAAAGTTTAGTATTTCTTAGAAAACAGACTACGTTGCTTTGGTGTTCCTCCTGGTTTTGGAGTTATGGGTGTGGCACATAAACATGCCAATTTGAATTATAAAAAAAACATATTAATCACTTAATCACACAACTTGGCGGACATAACTTTTTGGTGTCCCCCTAGTTATGTTGGTTTTCTAATGTGTAATTCATCATTTGAACAGTTATGGTCATTCTTAAGTTTTATATATATATATATATATATATATATATATATATATATATATATATATATATATATATATAGGTCGAAAAGAGGTGGTAAAAAGTGCTTAAAAGTTTGCGGAAAACTCCACGACGTTTCGGGTATAAACCCTTCATCAGGTGGCAAAAACCAAACTGAACAACCAACAGTAACAATTGGACACGACAAACATCAAATCCGAAGCGATCGCTGTAAAAACAGAACCGGACGAAAGTGACTGTCAGAAAACATGAGTGCGAAGGATGAAACACAAATCAAAAAAAGAGAAAGAGCGTCCTGGATGAAAAAATGCACGTAAAAATCGAACATGTTCTTAAAAAAGGGAAAACAGGAGACAAAAACTAGCTCCGGAAAAAAAAAAAAAAAAAAATTGTAAATAAGGCCTACACAGAAAAAAACGAGCACGAACGGGTAAATGTTAAAGGAGTAAAAACTGGTACAAAAAGGGGGTCAGTATTACAAAAGGTCAATTCTAACGTTAAGCCCGTGTAGAGCGAGAGTACCTAGCCTCGCTCCACACGGGCTTAACGTTAGAATTGACCTTTTGTAATACTGACCCCCTTTTTGTACCAGTTTTTACTCCTTTAACACTTACCCGTTCGTGCTCGTTTTTTTCTGTGTAGGCCTTATTTACAATTTTTTTTTTTTTTTTCCGGAGCTAGTTTTTGTCTCCTGTTTTCCCTTTTTTAAGAACATGTTCGATTTTTACGTGCATTTTTTCATCCAGGACGCTCTTTCTCTTTTTTTGATTTGTGTTTCATCCTTCGCACTCATGTTTTCTGACAGTCACTTTCGTCCGGTTCTGTTTTTACAGCGATCGCTTCGGATTTGATGTTTGTCGTGTCCAATTGTTACTGTTGGTTGTTCAGTTTGGTTTTTGCCACCTGATGAAGGGTTTATACCCGAAACGTCGTGGAGTTTTCCGCAAACTTTTAAGCACTTTTTACTACCTCTTTTCGACCTACACATTTCAACAGTGCTCCGCAGCATTTCGACCTTATTATATATATTTATATATATATATATATATATATATATATATATATATATATATATATATATATATATATATATATATATATATATATATATATATATATATATATATATATATATATATAAAGATTAGGTCAAACCCTTTTCGATAGTAGTTGGGAAAGAAAAATCAAAACCAACATTGCTGTATGAATAATTCGATTTCGGCAGAATTTTGGTGTCCCCGTAGTGAGTTGTCACCGTAAACTTTAATGTTTCACCAATTTCACAAACTACTCAGTTTTACAGAGTTACATGAAAAGAAGTTCCCTGTACGTTACCAGACAAGTTAACACCATGGTTTGAGAACCATTTATTCCATCCTATGAACATTTGTTTTTTTTTTTTTTTTTTTTTTTTTTTATTTCTGGTGTCCCCAGTCCCGTCGGAGTTATGTTGGTCATGGACAAACAAAGAAATGATGATAAATGGAACTTGTTTATATCTTATAACTGCATAAGGTGGTTTCCTTTGTATTGGAAAGTTCCAGGCTCAACTCAAATTTAACTGGCACTTTGAATGTTAGGTGTTATTGAGACACCAATTCTTGGTGTCCCTGATACACGCTGCAGACGTAATGGAGTGAAATATCATGCTAATACTACATATGTACAAGAAGGGACGATAAGTAAGTTTTCAAATGTTGTATCTAACAATTCTTAGGTGTCAAAGAGAAAAATTTTAATATTTAAACATCATCAACTAGTTACAATAGGTCAATATTGTACAAAATATGTAAATGTGTAGATATTTTTACAACTGAAAATTTTGCAAAAATGAAACTGACTTTTTAATCTGGGAAAAGTTTTCAACCTTTTACTGTTCTTATCACAGTGGGTACTGAAACACATTCAAATGGGAATTTTGTAACATTTCAGTTTTTCGTCGTTCTTTTGGGAGAAGACAAAAGACTGTTTGGGTGTCCCCGTTACGTTGGTCAATTTCCTAGCTATATTTATGATCATGCATACAAAATGCTTCTTGTAAAAATATTTTTATTTTTTATAACTGCTGTCAATACTCTATCATGTGTGTGAATTTCAATTATGTCAAAATGATTCTTAAATTTTGACCTCATGCCACACTGTTGGACTTCTAGTGTATGGATTGAGGAGTTTACTGAGTTGAAAGTAAAGTAACAAATCTTAGTGTTCGTTTTGTTAGCTGAACTTACCGGGAACCGACGCGTTAGACACCCATGAAACGGTTATGTTTTGAATGTAAGGCCCGTAACTTCTGCAAGTGATATTGTCTGAGCTCCCGCTGTTGCTGTACCGGATTACTGAAATATACTTTCCATTAAGTTTGTCCTCGTGGTAATATTCATGTTCGATTACTGCGTTTTCGGTACCGTTGACAGCCCATGTTAAAGTAACATCTCCAAACGCTTTTTCAAGTTCACATTTCAAAAGAATTTCTGAACCCTTAATTCGGAACGGATGGTGACCTATCGAGACATTTTCTAATTCTTGTATGTGTAAGCTAGTCTGTGCTGTAAGAGGTTGATGTGATAAAACATTTAACAAACTATTCTTCATATACATACTCATATCGTAATTGCTTAGTTTATGAGATCAAACTTAACATTGTGTTTTACACATAAAGTTAACTTAACTGTAAGTATATCTGAATCTGGCTATTGCTCTCAAAACTGAAAGTTAATAAATACACTTTAGGTTCTTATTTAATCTGAGTAAGCTACCTTCAATTGCCACGGTGAATTTTGATGTAATATTTGGAATTGTGTCTGAGAAGCAAGTAAATTCTTCATGGTGTTGGTCACTTCCAAAAATTGTGACTTCCAGTGATTTAAAAATGGAATGACAAGAGTTCAGCTTGTAAGTTCCGATGCCGACTTGATGTTCTCCGCGAATTATTATTTGACCATTCTTTCCCCATACTATGTAGCTGGCCGATATGTTGATGGGGCAAACTAAGCACAGAGTGTCCATAGGTTTAACTCTGCAAACGCCGCTAAAAGGTGTGGTAACCTCATCCTCTGTCGGGCATTCTTTGGAAACACATCCAAAAGGCACTGTCAACACAACAAGAAGAGAAACATCAAAGCTCCGGCTCAATTTCGTAATTAGTACTGCCAAAATTTGCAATGAATTTAAAACTGATTTGTTTGTCCATAACAAAAAAAGAACACACTTTTAATTAAGCATAACCCTGTTGTAACGAACATGGACCAAATTTTAAAAGCCATTGCTGTCTTGTGAGTGCAATGTTAACGTTGAATGAACGGGCTGAAAGTGGTACTGGAGGCATTTATAAGATCACGTGCAAGGGTACTTGATTTCCTTCATCTAATGGATAACAAACGCTGAAAAACACGAGAGTTATGTTTGCAGAGGCTTTTCCTTTCGATTTCACTTCGCAATATTTCAGCCAATTACTCAACCTCTGTGGCGTTATAGTACAAGTTTTGCAAACTTTGCAAAATGTGAATCACAAAAGAAGCATTTTCCTGTCTTTGCGTTCGTGTGAACCGATATTTATGCAGGCGGGTGTTCTCTTCTCTTGGCTATTCAACACATTATCTTAGCAGAATCGTTTTAAGTTTTACCAAATAGTCGCATGTTAGAGGGGTACCAATTCATAGGCACTTCGGTGAAATTTGCTTTGAATTCATTTTTGTTGTATGATCAGGTAAGGTGGTCACATTTTCAACAAAAAGTCCACTTGAAGGAAACACAAATGACATCATATCCTCACACTTATTAAGTCTTTTGTTTTTCTTTAAATATGACAACCGATTATCTCCTCAGCTTTCTTATAATATTAGAATGTAATTGCACACGTGACTTAATATTCCTCACAGTGAGGTCCTATCCCAATTTACTTGAAGGTCAACACAACAGTCTGAAAACAATGGGAAATAAAGCATTCCATGTCTGTGTCAGGAAGTGATAAAAACTCTGCTAATCCGCAAGCTTACTCACGTGGAAGGCCCGGGTTCTATTCCCAGGTCGACTCATACCAAAGACTCTAAAAACCTACTGTCGTTGTGCGTGATGCTCCGAATAAGCAATGGAGTAGGAAAAACCAGCTAGTGCGCCACAACTGGAAAAAAGGCCGCCGGCTCGACTTGAACCAATAGGTTGGAAACTGGGCCCTTAAACTCCATGTTAATAAGTAAGTTACTAACGCAAGCCTACTTTGAAACACAAATCTAGTGACTACATTGACTGATATCTCGAGTAATACATGTCTGATTTGAACCGAGGGCGCAACACAATGTGTAGATTTGACAAAACATACGAATTTTTTTGGCCAATCTTTCCCTTTAAGACATATGTGAGCTCACAGGAAGGAATTATTAAAGCACAGGTCGTAAACACTGAAGCTCAGGTTAGCAATGATGGATACTTTTAACACTTGGGTTAATAATCATTTTTGAGCGAAAAGAACATACTATTAGCGATTGGGCTCACATTTTACTTTCGCTCATCAAAGTTATAAGTCCGGAAACGTTGAATGAAAGCGATACTTCAAGGGGTATGGAATAGCATTCCACATACCTGGTAACTTAGCTTATAAATAATAATAAGCTTAACAGAAGGAGGGAGAGGAGGGGGGAGGGATTGAACCTGATGGGTCCTTTGGATGGAGCCTCGTGATCATCAAAAATGTACCTGCGAAATACCATTGACCTTAGTAAGATCAGGGAACTCTCTGATAGGCTGGGATGACGATCTGTATCAGATATGTCGGTGCCATTTTCAAGAAAGACAAGCCGGTAATCATGAACTCGTACTTTTGGAACCTGATAGAGTCAAGAAGAGTATATTTACGCATAAACACCAGCGCAAGACAGTACGTATCCCCTTCAAGCAAAAAGTCTTTTTGGCTTTCTGATTGTCAGTACGTATGGATAACATCCTTCCATCAGATTCAAATTCATACATAACAAGTTTATGAACACCGTTACAGCACGTCATAATACTCAAAATGGTACGTAGTTTGCCTTTTCAACAAGGAGGAAACATTCTGGGAGTTTTGTCAAGTTACCATGATCTTTGAACTCCAATAGGTGATACGATTTTCAGGTCTTATAAAAGATACATGCTATGCGGATATTATCATAATTTAGGTACAACGCTACACTTGTGGTTAATGCAACACACGAACTTATGACGTATTGCATATTGCAAGCATACACTTTTCGACACGCCATTTTTTGACAACAACATATTAACAATGCATGTCATGCACTCGATGTTGACATACAGCACTTGGATTACAAATTTCATGTAATTTGGAAAACTTCAGGTGGTTGAACAGCCATTTTAAATAGCAGGTGATAAGGCATCGTGACGACCGAATTTTAAAAGGTATAGTCAATACTGTATTTTTGTGTTTTCACTGCTGTTTACGTCTTGGTGAACATTCGGTATCATTCTAGTTTACACACACCCATAGGACATGCAACGTGTAATACAACGCGTTGTACTGTTGAGGTGGAAAGCTCTTTAAGATAGGTAGCTTGTAGTTGTACCGTCTGTGAGTGTCCGATCTTTAGTCACAGCATCATTGGTGACCCAAGCAGACGAGGTGCTCAATACACCTAAAATCTGACGACAGAAAATTTATCGGCTATAATCCACCCCATACTAAATAGTATTTCAAGATCTTTCTATTTGGATATTAGGTCGACTCGTTAGGAAATAAATTTGTTCTGTAGTTCGATGTTCCAACCCAAGCGACATCTTTGCAATCTTGTTCCTGTTAGTGTAGGGTGTTTATGTATGAGTTTAAGAATGATAGGCTATTTCATTTTAGCGATGTACAGATAGAGGAGCCGAACGTGAACAGCCCACGAGATCGAGGTTCACGAAACCGAAGCAAAGGCGTCGTGGCCACCCCCCCCCCCTCACTTTTGTCAAGGGTGTCATAACATTTTGTACACTCTTAAAAAGTTGGTTAAAAACATTCACCAACACTGGTCACGTATGTCAAATACCTGAAATAAATAAATAAAGTGGTAAAAAATCTCTTGGATAACCCATTAATCAACAGTTATTGGGTAAACTTTAACCAATTTCAGGTATTTGACATACGTGACCAATGTTGGTGAATGTTTTTAACCAACTTTTTAAGAGTGTATGAAAATTTTCTTTTATACCCTTTAAATCGGAGTACTACGCGAAGCTCAATTGAAGTATGTTAACCCTACTAGCATGGTTAGTTAGGATGATTTGCTGAGGAAGGGAGTTCTCATGGTTATCAATTCCCACACATTCATCTTTGGAGTCACCTATTTCGGCATGATCTCATGCTCCTACGATGAATGTCTCCATCCAGTGAAAACGCAAACGATTTGTCGTGTAGATGTGGATTTCTTGGCAATGAAAAGCCTATTCCGACCTCTCTCTATTCCTGTTTTATTACACTCAGACAATTCTTCGACGTAATTTTAACACAGCATGCATGCATTCAATAATTCACTCAATACAATCTGTCAGTGCATGATCGTTCATGTGGTCTGTTATGTCGTTTTGAAGTGTTCCAAGAGATATCACACCCACTTCTTTAGTCACTTGAAACAGTATGTTCTTAATAAAACACAAGTTATGTCATGGAGCTATCAGTAATAGCTCCATGCACTATTGGATGGTAACTTGCTAATAAATAGCACCATTACCATAGTCCCAAGAACGAATATTTCGTCATTTACAGTTCTTTTGGGTTTCACTCCACCTCCATTGTCAGGATATATTTGCATTCAACTGTGGGCGGTCAGCAATACATGCCGACTGGTATAGCCTCGAAGTGTTTCCTTGAAACTACCAGGAGCATGAAGCATCTGAAAATGGCAATTCCAGGGATGCAGTAATACGGCTCTAGAAGTGCCATTTCCAGCAATCTGAAGGCATTTCTAACAAAAAAGCCTTAGCGGTACGCTCCGCGCCAACCAATGGTCGCGCTCCGCGTCAGTTGATCTCTCAGCGAATCTCACTCTTGAAAGAAAATGCGCGTCCTTGGTGTTAATTTATGACACGACCTGTATGATGCAAGCTTGTTTCACAATGATTAGCTTTTTTACCTTACCATTACATTCAGTGGTAGCCGTAGCCTATAGTTTATCTTTGCTATTCTTATTATTTTGTTATATATCATCTTTTTTATTGCAGTGAAAACTTCATTGCATACGGAAGTTTAAAATAACGAACGTTTCAATTCTGCTAGCCTGAAAACCCATTCCCGGCTGCCTGGGGTCAAGATTTTTCAAAATTACCTGTACTCTCCGCGCCAACCGGTGGTAGCGCTCCGCTTAGATAGTCTTCTGGGCAATCATGACCCTCGTCCTCCCCCGCCCCCCCCCCCCCCAAAAGAAATGATATATATATGTATATATATATATATATATATATATATATATATATATATATTTTGCACGACACCCTGTTCACGCCACAAAATCAAAAAGGGTTTACGAGACCGAAGGCAAGGGGAAATCGAAAAGAGAATAGGGTCCCAGAGACCGAAAGTGAGAAGAGGTTTGAATGACCGGCATTTAGAAACCCTCTGACCTGCATCCATTTTCGGTTTTCGCAAGTAGGCTATATGTTCTCGTTTTTAGTCTCTCGGAACTTTTTTTCATGTTCGCTCTCGCGAGCCTTTTCTTATTCTCGGTCTGGCGGGTCCTTTCTCATTTAAATTTTAGGGCTTGCGGACCTTCGGTCTCTTGAACCTTCGGTCTCGTGGGATATCCAGCCGAACAAATTGAACAATGCTAACCAGGCCCGGAGGCTCGGTTCCAGACAATGTAGGCCTACGGAGCGAAATGGCATCTGGGAGGTCGAAAATTTCCCAAGGAGACAAAATATCAATAATCTGAACTATTCTAAGACATTAATAAAATTCCACGGAAGGTATGATTGTTTTAGTGTGGAATTTGGTATTATGAACCGCCATTTTGATTTCAAGCCTGACTTTAACTCTCTGGTTGAAAGTTATTTGTACGGTTTACCTTAGTAGCTGAACTTAGCAGTCTGCAGGTAAACGGTCAAGAAGTACGGAATTTTTCTTTATTGTTATGATCCTCACGAACTGTTTACTGTTGAAAAACGTCGGAACTGAAAGAAGCCTAGTTTTAAATGCACGTCTTCAAACGCGGATGTAGGGAAAACAAGCCAGTGAGCCACAACTGGAAAAAAGGCCGTGGCCTGCTCTACTTGGACCAATAGGTTGGAAACTGAGTGGGCCGTAAAACTCCATCTAAGTAACTAACTCAAACGCGAATGTTTTCATTAACACTTCCTGTATTGAATGGGTCGGACCCATGACCTCCAAAAATCCTTTATTTGTTTACTCTGATTGTTAGCCAACTCACTTAAAGTGTGGCGCTCTTCATCCTGAGTTGAAGGAGTCGAAATCAACAACTAAAATTGTTTTTACATTGCCTGTTTGTCGATAGTGTCATGTCTCATTTTTTCACAATCATGTATACACCTCCCTCAGTAGGCTAGGAGAATATGACCACTGTGTTTCCCGTCTCTCGTGTGGGGCGACTGGAGGAAAGGACTTGAAGAATTTAAACTGTATTTGATACTGGACTTGAACTTGACAGTATACGAAACCGTATATAAACGTTTACCTTTTTACCTAATTTACACTATGAATACTTTAGTGTTGGTCTATTGTTTAATGAAATCAAAATTGACTGACTGGCTCGCTGGCTGGCTGACTGACTGGCTGACTGACTGGCTGACTGACTGACTGACAGACTGGCTGGCTGGCTGGCTGGCTGACTGACTGGCTGACTGACTGGCTGGCTAACTGGCTGACTGGCTGGCTGGGAGCCTGGCTGACTGGCTTACTGACTGACTGGCTGAGTGGCTGACTGGCTGACTAACTGAATGGCTGACTGGCTGACTGACTGACTGACTGACAAACAGGATAACTGACTGGCTTGCTGGGAGCCTGGCTGACTGGCTGACTGTCTGACTGGCTGGCTGGGAGCCTGGCTGACTGGCTAACTGGCTGACTGGCTGACTGACTGGCTGACTGACTGGCTGACTGACTGACTGACTGGCTAACTGACTGACTGGTTGGCTGGCTGTATGGCTGGCTCCCTAACGTAAAATTCCTTTCAGTCTAGTTATTTTTGCTCTCTTCTAAGCTGTTGACTTACTACATAGGGAATGAGAAACTTATGTAATGTCCCACTAGAAGTAAGGTATTAATGGATTTGCGGTCAACTCCGTCATATAGGAAACCGATACCAGCCTGCCTGCTATGCAGCATTCACCCTTGTATATCATGCGACTGTTTCGTTGTGTGGTCTTCATACTCTATGTATGCCTCTTATATGATTAGAATAGTTTCAATAAGATCTGCCTTTAACCAAAAGAGAATAAGAAAACATTTCGTGTATTTTAATTTTTTTATCCCTCTGGTTGCAGACGTACATGAAGACAAAAGAAGATGAATTTCACACTGCCCTTTAAACTTCTTTCCCTGTTCACAGTTTTGCTATGTCATTTTGGTACGTGGTAAGATTATTTATTTAAAGTGAAATATTATTTTCAACTCATAAAGAGGTTAATCTTTTCACTTCACTTTCTCATATCTTAACACAAAGTAATCTATTACCATGTCAATCGAGTTTATTCCTCTTTACGCTCGACTAACTGGTGACATTTGCACTGCACCCGCAACTACGCGAAAGAATTCGTCTGGTTCAAAATATTGACGACAAATTTATACCGTTTACATGTGGCCGTGTACCATTTTCGACAATACGCTTTTTCCAAAGGAACAGTCACGGAGAAAGCAGAAGCATAGAACGTACGAAGTGACTGTGGAAGTCACTTACTTAAACTTAAAAATAAGGATTGGGTATGTATATGTTGTGTAGGGCATATCACAAAGAATATAAAAGCATTGTCTTACTTGGCTAGGTTGAATCACCAATCCGATTATATTAACTTTTCCAGATGAAGTTAAACATGAGCTTCTAATTACACCGTTGTTCCTTTCGTTTGGTCCTTTTTGCCCTATCTAATTAAACTTTATTCTCCTTGAAATGTGTAAGTAAAAGATTTCGGTAGAATAATTGCTGCTTCAATGCCTACATTTCAATTTTCTCATCAGTGTACGTGTGGGCAATTGATTGCCCTCAAACTGTTTACGTTGAGCTTGGGCAGGATGGTGTCATCAACTGTCACTTTGGAAATGATGGCGATATTTACTGGTATAAAGGAAACTCAACTAAAACAAGTCCAATTATAAGACTTGAGAATGGGCAGAGGAAAATATCACAAGAAAATGGCCCATATGACGTGGAAGAGGACGGAGCTCTGATTATTAAAAGTTTAGAACGACAGTATTACGGATTTTACAGTGTACTTAACTTCTTTACTAAGGATCAGCATGACACAGCCCAAGTAAAACTAGAAATGGCAGGTGGGTTTGAAAATATTTTAAATTTGCAAATTAAGATTCCTGTGATGGCTAATCCATTTCAAGTGGAAAATATTTGGGCCATTCCTTCAGCGATTTTACATCTCGTGCCAAATGGACACTGGCCACAGTGGCGTAGCTACTGGGGGGAGGGGGCAAGTTGCCCCCCCCCCCCGGAAAACAATTTGGGGAAATTTGATGAATTTTCTTATTCTAACAAAAAAATTTCAAACTTCTATGTTAGAATAAGAAATTGTGAGACATTTCTCATACATAATTCGTATTTTCATGCAACAAATTAACCCACATTTCGTCAGTGTCGCATGAACCGGCCCTACTCGCGTTCCACAGGAACGTCCTCGCCGCGTAGCAGATTGAATGTTCTCGTGTATACGCGCGGGTGTTATGATCAGTTCATTTCAGTGCACAGGAAGTTGTTATTCAGGAATTTAACAACAGCTGATATAGTACAACTAACACTAAAAGGCTGTGAAGCCGAACTTATCCCCTAGTACACAGTCTCTGCGTTGTACACTTTGGGAATTCAGTAAAAGGATGTGAAAACCGACAAGTCACTAACGTAGACCCCCGAGGTTATATTGTCCTACAAGCTAGTAGCGGGAGGGGTTTAAACTATACCGATTTTACTCTGTGTACATAACGATGGATGGGGCTGAAACAATCCATGACCAACGATAAACTTAACGTTAGTCTAAAAATTAGAATGAACGGGATCCATAGGCGTACTTATATTTTGTTACGCCTAATCCTTGGAGGCTTACAGGCTAGTTCGGGAAAATAGCTTTCTGCTCACTTGGGGTGAAACAATAAACGGGTCCTTGAATACCTTGCAGCCTTCTACACTTAACAGATTGCTGTTCTAACAGGATATCCTGTGTGATCGAGCCGCTATTAGGCCTCCTTTCAGTGGCGTACGAAGGGGGGACCATTGGGCAATGCCCCCCCCCCCCACCGATGCCATTTTTTTTCTTTGTTCTTAACAATACGGAGTCAACTTTAGTAACACAGATTGTACTTCAAAAGAGAGCATATGTGACACCAGATTGCATACAAGGACACCAAACTTTTCGAAAATTTTCGAAGGGGAAAGATTGCCTCTGCAAGGCCCCTCAGTGATGCCAATTTTTCTAATTCCTACAAATAGGTAAGTTCTGTCAAATTCCAATTTTTACTTAAAAAGGTGGATTCTATATCCCACTGGTGGAATCGATTAAAATAAAGACTACACGTTAACATTCTCTTTAAAAGCACGAATACGCTATTTTTGGGGGTCAATAAGCTCTTAACTCTCTGATCACTTTGCAGTTTGCGAACATATTTTGAAGTGAGCATTTTATTGCAAACGACAAAAGAAGACATTTTTCGAAATTTTCTGTACGCTCCGCGCCAACCAATGGTGGCGCTCCGCTTAGATAATCTTTATGACAAAATAATGTTTTGTGGCCAAGGAAGGATACATGCAAAGACACAAAAGTTTCAGTTTTACCCTCATGAACCCCAACAATTCAACTTTTAACACTGTTCCTGTCAAAGTCGAAAATCTTGCACCATTTTGCATCTAGGCTCCTTGAAAACGTCAAAAAAATTTCGAACACCCTCCCCCTTAGACCATACTGCATGTTCCCCCCCCCCCCCCCCTTCAGAGAAATCCTGCGTACGCTGCGTTACTATATACAAATAAGCCAGATATTGTTTACCAAAATAACATACTTTGTTATTTCCGATTGCTCTATGTTATACTTCAAGATTAAAATGCAGGTAATATTACAAAATGACATGGTAATGTTGTCATACTTGTAAATTTGCTTATTTTATATGAAATACATACACATTGACCGGGAAAAGTCTGGGGAAATTTCTTTGCCCCCTGGAAAAAATCCTAGCTATGCCACTGATTGGCCAGTGTTTCCACTAGAGGGGGAAAATTCCCTTTTCCAGATTGTTTTGCTTTATTTTCATAAAAAATTAGAAAATCGTCAACATCTTGGTTTCTTACTTGAAGATGACACTTTTGAAGCTTTTTGGAAATTACATAAATAAATGACCCTTTAAATTGCACCTTAAGGGTGCCAACTTTTTTCCCTGCTAAACCCACTGATAACTTTAGCTAAGTGCAACATCATTGGGGTTTGGCAGTAATAAATCTTCCCTTTTTGTGTTCCTCGCGGAATTCCTGCTCCTAGATGGAGAAATTTCAGGGTTTGCAACGAAGAATGACAACGTATAGGCTTATGAATGTTACAATTAATATTAAATAAATCATTTTTTGTCTTTACATGCATTCTTCCTTGGCCACAAAACATTATTTTGTCATAAAGATTATCTAAGCGGAGCGCCACCATTGGTTGGCGCGGAGCGTACAGAAAATTTCGAAAAGTCAGACCCCTCAGATGGCGTAAAGAAAATTTCGAAAAATCAGACCCCTTAGATGGCCAAAAATAGCGTATTCATGCTTGTAAAGAGAATCTTAGCATGTAGTTTTTATTTTAAAGGGCCACACCTCTCACCCCAAACTACAGTTTTGGCACCCGGGTACCGAAATTCCGAATTGGCTCAGCTCTTTGATTGACAGCTAATTCAAACAATGCAGAGTGCCAAAACTTATATTACACAGCATGTATGGTACTGAGAGTGTTTTGATTATATAAATTGAGTTTTTCTATACTCACCCGGAAGCAACAAACTGAGATTGTGTCTGGATGAGGATGAATTTCAGAAAATTGTGGGAGGGGCTTCAGTAAGAAGGTTAGGAAAATTGGTTCTGTTTGGGGTGAGAGAACAGGGCCTTTAATCGATTCCACCAGTGGGATATAGAGTGCACCTTTTTAAGTAAAAACTGGAATTTCACAGAACTTGCCTATCTGTAGGAATTAAAAAAAAATGGCATCACTGAGGGGCCTTGCAGAGGCAATCCTTCCCCTTTGAAAATTTTTGAAAAATTGGATGTCATTATATCTTTTGAAGTAATTGCCCCCCAAATAATTTTCCAGGGGGGCAACTTGCCCCTGCCCCCCAGTAGCTACGCCACTGTGTATAAACCAATATTTTCCAGCAATATATATTGGAATTGGAACAATGCCTTTAAATCTAAGATTAACTTCAGAGCAAGGAACGAACAAACCAAGATTGAACAGTAATCGGTGTAAGTGATAAATGGTTGGAGTGTGGAACATCCTGTGCATATATAACAGATATTAGGGGTTTTTTTTTTTATTTTGGGGTTGATTGTGTAGAAATCCAAACACAGCTAGTAAAGGTTGTCGTAGCATTTTGAGACTGAAGTACTTGCATTGTTTATTTTTATGAATGTTACCGTTGACAGATTGACCTACGTGGGATCTACTTAAGACCCTCAAGCCTCAAGTAATAATCACATGCAGAAATTAACTTTTCAAAAAGAAAAGTGCAAAGATATTAACTGCTAATGGCTAAATATTATTTTTCAGTGAAACCACAAACAATGTGTCCTGTTATTACTGGCTGCAATTATTGCGACGAATGCAAACTAACCGAATCAGAGACTAGTAATATATCATGTAGTATCACTGGGACGCGGCCGCAGGTAGACCTTGTCATTGTAACTGATTCGGAAAATTGGATTGATGTAACTCGGAATGCCTCAGAGGCAGCCTATGATCCAGAAACTGGTACCTGGAGTACGACAACTACAGTGCAGTACTCTGAACAGAATGAATGCAGACCTCCACTTCAATTTCGTTGTGTGACGGAGACTGGACACCCATTTGAACTATCCGACAGCTTTGCACAAGTAAAATCAGGTAACTGTTAATGTACTATAATTGTATAATATGCGTTCGACTGGGCGACTCGAGTTTTGGCTCGAGACACTATGACGTTAACAGTTGCGACTTATACGCATGCGTGTTGAGCCGGTGACCCTAATGATGACTGTAGACTATAAATGGTTTTACTTCCAATGTATTTGAAAATATGTCACGTTACAGGGTGGCTTCAAATGAATTTTCAGTCAGACTAATGGAGAGACATTCTCACGCTACTGCTTATCATTATGTATAGCTCAAAACAGCCTGGCCAATTTTCAGGGCAGGCCAGATGGCAGACCAATGGGCACTGCATGCACATGAACAAATACTAGTCCGATTTTGTCAGGAAAAATTTGGAATTTTGAGTTTCATTGAAGAATATGGTCTCCTATGGTAACCAAAATCAAGAAGATCGTCCGGGTCTTAAGTTAACAGGGCCACATCTTTCATCCTTGGCCTGTAGATGAAGGCTCCCCGACGAAATTGTACTTTCTTAACAACAGGGGGAGGGCAGCCTTTCCCCACGGGGGCATGACCTTGCGCGTAAGGATTAAAGATGGGATGGGGCATAGCAGAGCCAGTAAGAAGTGATAAAAACAGATTCAGATATACATTAAAATTGCGTTACAAAAGGAAAAAAGTTCATAAAGAAAAAAAAAAGTTCATAATCATCCATCCAGTAACTTCAGTCCTTTACGTTTTTCATTTTTAGGCCTCTTTGAAAAAACTCCCGTCCTTCCCGACGGGGATGATATAGGACAAGGTATATAGAATGAGGTATAAAAGAGCTAAGAAGATGTGATTGAAAATCGATTCCGATATGCATTAAAATAGCATTTCAAAAAATATGTTCAAGATTGCCCACCTCTTAGGTGATTTTTATTAATTTTTTATTATTTTAGACCTCCCCGACGAGACCGCCGACCTTCCTCGAAGGTGAGGCCAATGTTCCCCGACGAGTGGGGCCAAGGTCCACCTCCAGCTGGCGCCACCCCTGTTTCATAATCACACGGCTAGCTTCTAGTATACACGACGAATGTGATTTCACCTATTGTGTGACGTGATTTACTTCACTGACTCTACTGTCCGACCTCTGGTGGCCGGCCACTCTGTTTTGTCCAGTCGAAAGACAGCTCGAGCCACTCGAATCGCTCAGTCAAACGCACCAATAAAGTAATCAAAACTTTTAAAAATCTGCAAAGAGGCAGGGCAATTTATAGTGTAAGTAGGAGAGAAAAGGTTAGTTTGGACACAGAGTTGTGGTGTTTTT
Source organism: Holothuria scabra (assembly GCA_037179385.1). Taxonomy (NCBI): domain Eukaryota; kingdom Metazoa; phylum Echinodermata; class Holothuroidea; order Aspidochirotida; family Holothuriidae; genus Holothuria; species Holothuria scabra. Next base: position 50,038,941 of record CM074185.1, read on the forward strand.
GTATGGGGCCGCCACACTTTAGGTCTTTACTGATTAGATATACATTTACACCTTAAACAAACTCTCCTGTTTGGTATATTATTCTGTGGAAATGCACTGGAAATTTTGCCATGTAACATTTTCATTGAACTTGCGGGAAAATATACCATATTTCAAATAACATCTATTTGCTAAATTAATCGTTTTTCTGTTCAGGGCCAGGGTTCTTCCTGTGAATAAGCATTTAGCATCGTAAGATGCCAGTTGCAGGCATCTGGCAATTGAGTCGAATAATTTTACAAACTTACAACTGCACCTTAGTAAGGAGGAGACATTTTTGTATTATAATCTCCATTTTATGCGCACCCATGTGACAGCAGAGTGGAATATTTTTAGTATTCTTACGTTCCAACGTTTGAGAAGTTTATTTTTGTAAATGTCTCTTTTGCCCAAAGTGATCTCCAAATAAGCAGCAATTTGCACACTTAATAAAGCTATTACCATATATGTGTGCGTACGAACGGTCATTATACAGAGTGGGGAAAATATCATGAAATTTACACGCCTACATGGAATTCCAAGTCAACAAAGAATCAAGTTATAAAAGCTTTAGCACAATTTAAAGTATCAATGGGAAAGTATTAAATATGACGTTTACTCGAAAGGGAGGTGGAACTGAAGAAATCCATTCCACTGGATCGTCACCTTAAAATGTTTCAATTTCAGTAGAACTTTACTTCTATACGTATATATTGATGATGTAGGCTACGTTATTCCTTGAGTAGCCTATACTGAAAAGATGTTAATAGTATAGGACTTTGGAAAAAATATTGTTGCAATTGACTTAAAAATATAGGTCAAATTCTGACTTCACAGCAAATCTCCATATAAGGCAGCAATATTGTGTTGAATATGTATATAAATGTAGTTGTTTAGGTCACAATTTGTTAACGGCGGTGGTTGCTTGGAATCCTTGTTATGTGATAACATCGTATTCAGTTTCGCAAAGAAACATCTTCGTTTTTCCCTGAGAAATTTATAACAGTTAGCAGTTAGCAGTGGTTTCGTCAAGGCAGACCCGGAGGTGTAGGTCCCCCTGGAAAACCTGCAGTCCCCGTGTGTCCAAAAATGAGATATAAGATTTTCAAAGAAGAGATATCTTCTGTAGCCAGTCTGTCACTACAAGATTTTGTAAGATTTGACTCTTCTTTGGACAAGGTAGGGCAGCAATGTTTATTCTCTTCAAATAAAAAATAGCCACACACCAGTGGCGCAGGTACTGGGGGGGCAGGGGGCAAGTTCCCCCTCCCCCCCCCCCCGGGAAAAAAATTTGGGGAAATTTGATGAAAATAGGGAAATTTCATGACATGGTATAGACCATGGGACAGAGTCCAAAATTCTTTCATTCCGTGGCAAGCATCGGGGGTCTACACCAAATGTCCCTGAAAATGTTCTTTAAAATATTGACATCGATGAAAGGGTGATTCCCAATCGTGATAATTGCACATTATTGAGAAAGGGATTAAAATTCAATCACATTTTTCGCCAAAAAAAACGAAAGTATTTCGTTTACAAAATACTTATGACGTTGTTACTGCCCAATCACAGATCTTCATTCAGGTCACATGAGGATCACATGACAAGATCTGCCAGGTACCTCACAAAGTATAATGTCGTTAACAAACAAGACAGTCTTAATATCAAAACAAAAACGATCCAGGTGCTTAATTCATTGTCTGTAAAACTCTTCATGGGATCTGTTATCATTCATAAGAACGACGGAATCTTAACATTTATCCTGTATCAAAGAACTCTTTGAATTGTTTGCTAACAAGAGAGATTTTGTGTGCGCATTTAGATGATCGGAGACGGGGAACTGAACCAATGTGAATTTCCAAGCACGATTCCCTACTGTTAGTGTTAGGCCTACCGTTAGTTATCACAACTTGAGAAGTCGAGCGATTTACGAGCGACGTGTTTTAGGATGATCAGAGCAAGAACCAAGGTACAGAACAAGGTAAGGGCGGAATTAAAATTACTGTATAATGTAAATCATGAAAACTTGGTTGAATTACCAGTTTCGATGGTGGTAAGACAGTGAAACTGTGCAAACCTAGCCTAGGCCTAAGCACGTTACAACACAGAATTGCCATAGACCTCAGAATCATAGGCCTAGTGTATAATCCCTTTCTAACCGTTTTTTATAAAGGCATAACGTTATCCTTACTTATTAGCAAATAAGTGTGTGTATACAAACAGCATCAATGATGATCGTTCGAAGGCAGTCTCTATGCAAAATTAAAGTTACTAAATCACGAGCAACTAACAAATAGCCCTTACTAGGCTAGGACTACACTAGTTCTGCAAGTATCCAGCACAGTACTAGCTAAGAAACAGGGTGGTAATCTGTGTCACATACATGTGTGATGATTGAAAATGGAATAAGCTAGGCATGAGATTTTAAATTAATGCTCACATTGAGTTACTGTGCTTGTCAAAGAGCTCAATTTTTAATGGGCCATAGTAAAGTAAGTGTTGGGGGGTATTCTAAAACCTGTGATAACATCACGGCAGTGATGCATTGAATTTACCGTCATGGCTCACCATCATGTCATGTCTTGGAATTGGGTCCTGCTGTACTTTTTCAATGTTGTGTATAAATTCTTAAAGTTAGGTGCACACTCATGGATCAGTCTAGACTAAATTAATTCATGGAAATTTACCTTAAAGTTTGCTGTCACAGGCTCCATCAAACCAATAACTTGACGTCATCAGGGTATAAATTTGCGGCCTAGATGCAAGGATAATATTTAATTTATAAACACAGGTCCCAAACTCCTTTTCTGCACTGTTAGATTTGCTGTGTCAGCATGCATTCATTTTTAAAAGGCATTCTTAACTCACACAATACATTTCTCGGTGTATACTGTGTGGATCAAGGTAATAGACGCAAATTTCGGCATGTTTGGAAAACAAACACACAAGCTGATTTTCCATTGCCAGTGTGTGAAAAATGTAAATGCATGCAAGTTTTGAAATCATTGTAGGCCAATGTGTTGTCAAAGTTATCATGGTACTGTCACTGATTTTGGTCATCATCACAGATTTTAACCTTGGTCACATACGTCACATCACTGAGTCATCACAGATTTCAGATGATCTCATTTAAATATGCCACAATAGCTTAGCCATATTTATGTTTTGCTTTCTACTTCATATTTCAGTCTTTTTGAAAGAAGGGCTAGAAAGGCATGATGGGATGGCAACCTCAGATGAGAATCCAGCAAGGACTTGTCTGGTAAGTTTTATTTTAAAGTTGGCACAAAATGACAAATTACCTAGGACTTTGCTTCATTGACCATTTCCATACACTGTCATACTTCAAGAAGTGGTGGCAGTGTATACTGTAGCTGAGGGGATGTCTTTTCTTCACTTGATGCTGTTGATAGTATCACTTGATGCTGTTGATAGTATGACTCAGCTTAAGTTTTTCACTGTTGTGATGAATAATTCATTTATGAAAGTAAATGTTCAGTCTTTGCCAATGATGCTGCAGGAGTCAGGTTTCGAGCAACAAACAGCTACCAAAGACTCGCTTTGCATTTGAGCTAGTCGGTTTCAATTTGCAGGGTAGATAGCTAGAGAATTGGCTGAAAATTACCACAACAGTCACATGCAACCTTATCAAAAAAAATTTAGGCTGAAAGGTGCAGTATGTTTCTGGAGGTCATATAACAGACTTCCTAATGTGGGTCAAGGTTAGCTTCAATATGCTTGTTCAACTTGGATTCTCGACCATTCAAATTGCCAAGTCAAACACATTATATTTAAATTGTGATCTGTCAGTGATTTTTCTTTATTGCAATTTCTTTAGTTGTGTAAATTGCCAATACAAAAACCATCACTGCATTAAATTTGTGTTCATGATTATATGTTGCAATGTTTGGCTGAATGATGTATTAATGTCCAAGAATGATGTCATGGAAAGGCTCCTGGTATCTCAGTGGTCAATGAGATCTTTTAAACAATAGATAATAATAGTTTTTCTTGAAGATCAAAGGGGTAGGGGGCATCTCTCTCTTTAGACCCCTCCAAGGAAAGTTGTAGGTTCTGGCAGTGAAATTACAGTACTGTAACACAGGAGTTTGAATTTTACATTATTCACAACTTGATGTGTACAAAAAGTAAACAAAGAGATACAATGAGGTTCAAGCATTTACTTCAGTTTTATTCTATTTCAGAACCCACAGACACAGGACCAAAGCTGACACAGTCCAAACAACACCTGTTGATTTATACCGGTTTTCATCTGCAATGTCATTTGTCTCCTGCAGTCTGCATCATACATCAAACAGATACAACAGCATTGCGAACTGGAGTATTTGTAGGAAAACTGCAAAAAAAAAAAATCATCAGCGTTTGCAAAAAAACTTGTTTATGTACCCATATTTGCTTGAACTGACTTTTCTAAATGCAAAGACAGGCCTTGATAATGCTGTGATGGGTTAGGTTAATGAAATGAAGACATTCCTGGATTTGATTCTGTGGTAAATTATAAGGAAATTTATCACTGAAATCGCATAGATGCTCTTTGACTTGATGTTTAAAAACTGTAATGTTAATCAGAATTGTATTGGAATTGTTTACCAGAGATTTTTATACCCTGTTACATGTTCCTTTCTTTGCATGTTTTTTTTTTCTTGCAAAATCAATGAGTTATTTCACCTCGAAGCCAAGGGATAAGGATTGATATTAGTAAAGGAATTCCAAAAGAAAATGTGGCTTTGCCTTCTACAGGATCAAGAAAAATGAAATAAGGTTTTTACAGTATTGTATTTTCCAACTTTTTTGTGGATAGTATTTTTAAAAACAGTGTATTTTTGGTTCTCAGCTCAACCCACAAAGCGAGAGTAGAACTTACGTTATACTGTAGAGGGCAAAATGTCTGTCCCACTGAAAATGTCTGTCTCACTTTTCAAAAGGTTTCAGCCTCTGTAATTGCTAGTGGATTTTTTTGAAAATTTCTGTGCATGTGCCATTTTAGGATGGCAGCAGATTTTCTTCCTAGCAACATGATAGACCGAAGAGAATTGGTACTGTTTGGCCATTTTGATAATTTTTCATGGTTTATTAGCCACAAGGCAAGTCTGCAAGGCAAGTTCTCAATCAAGGCATTTTTATGGATATAGGCCTGTTCTAACAGTTGCCTGTGTCCATGAGTTCACAATAACCGATTTTTAATTTAACACTTTTGTAGAAAGCACAATATAAATGGAATGTATTAATACAGGAGGAGAATTTCGGTATCCCAGAAAACTAATAAACTTTTTCTTGTAAATCATTTGCATTAGTGAACTAGAAATCAAGAGCTGTGGTGCACATTGCTTGACCCCCAGTCACTCACAGAATATTTGATTATTTATCTGATATGACAAACCAAGTTGCAAGTGTTCCACAGTTGTTGTTGCATCCTCATCCTACATGAATGAATACAGATTCCAGACATTATCATTGTATCTGTACCTACTGCCCACTCTCCTAAGTGGTGGTGCAAGGATATCAAAAGTGTTTGGGGGGCAAAAGAGAATGTTTGGAGCATAAAATTTCCATGCAGAAACTGAGCCGGATCTGCAGGACAGGTAAAGTGCCTGTTTCAGGTCCCCTGCGGTGTCCACGGTGCAAAGGCGCCTTGGAAGCCAGACCCATAGCCCCCTTAAAATTCCTCACCCCTAAAAACTTTAAAGTGTGCCAATGAATTAATACATCTGTGCAAATGTGCCCCCTCCCCTTAAATATTTTGACTCTGGAAAGGTTTTACTGTAGCCCACTTTCAATGCCTTGTCTTGTTATGGACCTGTTGGAGGCTTAGGTTTTAGCACATCCCTGGGTGAAAATTGAAATCTCAGGTTAAGTGTATTTAGTTTGGAAGATGATTGGGACACAAATGTTTTAACACTGACTGCCCATGCCTCCGGCACTTCAAATTTTTCTTTCGCGTTGACTGGTCACCTCCATATACAGTATTGATTTAGGGTAGCAATACTGGGTGTTGATTCATTTACTTCCATGAACATGAATTGTTACACCAACCTGGTGTAAAAAGGAAGCTGAAGTAGAGGGGGTACAAGGTTTGAGTAGTTGCTTTCATGGGTGGGGTCTAAGGGAAGGGTTTTCCTGTTCACTTTGGAAATATTTGCTTTTGGAAGTGTGCTGGACCTGAGATACATTATGGTACTTCATATATGACACATTGTGAAGCATATATAAATTACACATGACAGCCAATGGGGGAGGGGGGTCTGCGCCCCTTCCCTGCATGTGCCACTGTTATGTGATATCCAAATAAAACAACCCAGCCTGAGGACTGAAAAATAACCAGGCAAGCCCAACTAGCATCTACTACGTACAACCCAAGAAGTTTAACCGTTTGTTATTATTCGCTATGGGCCCCTACGGGGTGTGGTGGGATGGAGTGGGGTCTTGTGATTAAGGTCAAGATGGCTGAGTAAGCAACTGAACTTGTCATAGAGATATATGATGGTTTATATGCATTTAAAACTGTATTATTGTTGTCTATAGATCATTTGGACAGCGCCCTCTATTTCAATTATCCTCTTATATCTTTGCCCCAGATGACATCTGTTTGAAAAAAGGTATGCAAATCAAATGAAGAATACTATCTTGATGATCCCATATCTGCAAAACCCAATTTTTGAGTCTACTTTGAACACAGGAGAAATTGTTTTGTTTTGTACACAAGTATATGGGAATGAGTCGGCCATTTTGTCTCATTAATCATTAATGTGCAACTTTTGAACGTGGGAATCATTCTTTTCACAAAATTTGATCAATTTTCTCCCAATTGGTCACAGTTTTGGGTAGTCCCCTTGATGTTGCCACGGAAGTCAAGATGTAAATCCCTTTTTGGACTCCGTCCCATTAGTCCGGCAGCCAATTGGGTCAACCTTGTTTTGTTTGCTATAGTTTTTTCTCACTGGATCTGGCTTCTTGAGACCACCAGGTATAACAAAACAACTGCTGGCCTTCTGTCAGCATTGAGCAATTTGAGATATTCGTCAAAAACAAAATGGCGGCCAAAATACCCAATTTCTGCCCGATAAACACAACGAAAAATTTATTTTTTTCAATCAACCTGATCAATTATCTGCGAGATGGGCAAATTTCATACATGCTATCCATGTGACAAGTTTCCATTACATAATATGAATAGAGGGCTTTCAACGACGTCACAAAACACAAATAGCGCCCTCAAGTAGGTATGTAAAAATAGCGTTGAGCGCGTGGTCCGAACCAAAACAGTTCACATGTCTAACCCGTGCTCTGGGAGCTACATGGGCCAACCATGTTTTGCTGTATACAGGGCTTGTACTGACGTTACAAAATTAACAAACAGCGCCCTCACTAGGTAGGAATGTAAATAAAAAATTTGGCACGCGGTCTGAACCAACATACGCAGCATGCATGGCTCGTAGCTAATGTACACACCATGAATATAACATGAACATGTGACATAGTAATGTTTACATCTTCCCTCGTGAGGACACTACTCTGTACGTGTGATGTCATACCAAACCCTGTTTTCGAGTTGGCTGTCAATAAACAAGATGATAATTCAAATCAACGTGATGTACCAATTTTAGCAGGAATTACCGTATTCTTCAACACTGATCTTTTTTCTAGTTTGGTTTGGCATGAGGCATTCTCTATGGAGCCAACAGACAAATTGTTTCGACGCCTTTAATCTGCAATTTTGTCACAGCTGGACAATTGACACACAATTTCGCCATATCTTTCTGATATATTGTGTTCAGATAACTTAACTTGCTGTTCTAGTTTGGTCATTACGACATTCAATAGATGCTCTACAGGAGCAGAACAGCGTGCATGCTAGTTTTGCTTTGTTGCATCCGCATCCTGATGATTTATATGGGTTTCCACTCGCACAAGTGCACCTAATTAACTTTAATATGTTATCAGGTGCAAGTTGCATTTTTGCTGGTACCGTTACTGGCATCAGCGATTTGGTTTCTTCGTTCTTAATGAATCCGAATTCTGTTGCATCCAAGGTTGGTGGGCTCGATTGCAATGCACCCTTCCAGATGGATGTCTGCAAATGGGCTCGTTTAACATTTTCTGAGAAGGCCTCAGTAGTTGGAGGTAGCGATGCACGGTTAGGAGTACTTGTGGCTCCAGGCCTCCCAGTTCTTGCCGTCCACACGTTGATTCGTGCCTCTGTCATTGAGGTGGCCGTTGGTTGTCCATAACATGTGGCTACAAATGCTGTTGCCTGGCTGATCACATCTTGCCAATCTGCATCAACAGTGCCTATCAGATCCAAAGGGAGTCTTTCATTCCGCTTCAACACTTTCAGCATTGTTCCTTTTCCAATGCCGAAGTATGCCCCGACAGTATCACAACCAGTTAATGCATGGTCTGCTAGCATGGCTGGGATAATATCTCCAAATTTGCCTACAGTGGCAGGTATATCAATAACAGCTCGCTCTTTTATCGGGGAATCCATTACCATTTTTTTTCTTTGTATGACAATTCCACCTGGATTTATCTCCACTGGAGTTTTATCCCCACGAGTGATTACAAGTTTTTGCCTCGTGATGAAATCTGTATCATTTTTCAGATCTTTGCATATGATATCGATCAATTGTTTTTTTGTTCTGCGTGACAGTCAAAGCCAACTTTTGAGAAGGCAGGGGTGACGTTAGACTAAGTTGGAAGACTCTGGAACATGCATTGCCTCTAGAAATTCTGGTTGAACACTTTGTGCTGTAGTCTACATATCTGTCAAACACCAAGTACACGTCACCAGATCTCAGTCTTTCTTCTACCTTACGTTTGAACTTAGTAACAAAGTCCATCACAATGGGAGGTTGAGTCAAAGTGGATGATGGCCAGGTGGGAATCCACAGGAGAGCGCAACCATCAATAACTTTGCAAGATGGTTCCTGTAATGCATGTCTGGCAGATACTTCAACCTTTATCTGCTTCTTCAATTCCGATTTGGACTTGGCAGTCCGCATTTCCCCCGAATCATCAAAAAGTGCTGTGGGAACTGGTGATAACTCATACGATAAGACATTACAGAGACTGACCTCTCTTGAGCTGCCATGTAGTCCTATAACCCTAGAGTATATCAAGTTTGTATCATAAACTTTGGTATCCCCTACATCGATGGATTTCTTCATAACTGCCGTGGTTTCAACTTTCTTGCTGATTGTGTCATAGAATCCTTCAGGCAACTTACTTTCAAACTCTTTGAATTGCCTAGTACCGATATCAACGGCTTTATCTTCATTTACTGACGGCGGAGCAAGTTGTCCAGTAACAACATTGACAATGTTATCAGGGTGACTGTCAGGATCCAATGGGTTGATAATCGTCTCAAGTTTTCTTCGTAGCTCTTCTCGGTCAATTTATCTGCAGCAATCCTTGCTTTAGACTCTTCTTTGTGAACTGTCTTGTTGCTTAACGACTTGTCATTTTCTCTCATAGTCGCTATGTCTCCCACGAGTTGGCCACATACATGCAAACTGAGCGCCCAGGTCTTCAGGGTTTCTGGCTTGAGCGTGATTCCTATTATGCAAGATTTTCCATGTCTTTAACGCATAAATGTAGTCTCTATAAACATATCACTCCACATTCCGTTCCAGAAACTTTGTATGTGCCTCATGACATGAGAACCATACATACAGTGATTAAGTACATTTTCTGGTAGGGCTCCCATGCTTCTCAAATAGTAGACACCATATCGTGCGTAGTTCACGTGTCTGGATGCAAAGAAATAAGGCAGCATTAGCTTCACTGCCTGTAGTTGAAGAGACCAATCACCTTCCCTTTCTGCTCGTACATAGACCATCATTATCAGTACTGGTTTGATGAAGATGTCAACCCAAGTTTTCGCAGTACGACTTCTATCTGCTAGGTCGTCACGAACAGCCATTAGATCGTCATGACACTTCAACTGGCCTTGTCCAACTATATTTCTGAGTAGCTTCTCGGCTAGCATTCGCATAGCTCTCATATTCATGGGAAATTTCTTCCCAGTAAGCATTTTCCCCACACCTCCAAATGCAGATGCTAATATCTCTGCAAGACCTGACTCAGCCATCAATGTTCCAACAGCACCCATATAGCTCATCAACATGTGCATACCTCCCAATCTAGGAATGACACGTGGAAACAGATCCGGATATGCCCACTTTACTTCAACTGCAACCTTGTACAATTGCTGATCTGCAGTGATAAATGTGAAATTTTGGCCTGCCTTTTCAGACATTTTCTGTGCCTTGCACATAGCAGTCATCATAGTGTCTGGATGAGCTGGTGGCATGTCTATCAATGTCAGATAAACTGCCTTCGTCCTGGGCAGCAAGACCTCTCCGTTCTCACGACACAGACGAGTGTTGTAACCATTGAACTCGGGGCAATCATCATGCTGCACAACATCTGTCAGGAAGCTAAGGTTACCTTCATTAGCTCTTCGTTATGATACAACCATATGAGCAAGAACTCTCAATTGAAGAACCTGCCTCTTCTGATATGGCATTTCTGGCTTCTTTGGACCATTGTACCTCATGATATCAAGCTCATAATCAATCTGACTAGATATTTCTGTCTTCTTTAGGCGTGGTATCTCCCGGTCATTTTGGCAGGGGCTGATATCTGGTTGAGTCATTAGAACTGCCAAGGAATGAGTAGACACTTTACCATTCTGGGAAGCAATATCGGCATCAAAATTATCTACCACAACCTGCACCAGGCCCTCTCTAGCATCTGATATTGCAGTCAGTTCAGTGTTTTTTGCTGCTGCTGCTGCTGCTGCTGCTGCAGACTTCTTGAACCTTAGTAGTTCATCGTATGTACACGTCACTCCAAAGTCGCTCATGCTTTTCACCATTTCCTTGGAATCACGTAGAAGTACGCCCAAGGCTATCTGTAACTGGGTTGGATAATTTGTTAGTACTGCTGTGATGATATTTCCTATAAGGAGAGCAGGCAATGAGTTATCTAATTTTTGTGACAAACGTGCAAGGAGGTTTGGGACAGTGCTGCTTACATTGGCGGAGGCAGTTTCGTGATTCAATCGAGTGCAATACTTATCTCTGTCAGGAGTCATTTCTCCGACTTCTTGGCAGATCTTTTTAGTTACCTTAGTAACTGCAAAATCAGAATCGTCATCTTCAAAATCAGAGATTACGTGGAGCGCTTTGCTTGCGTGACTTTTGAAAGCCAATATCGTTGCTATACCTGGAGATGAAAGGACTAGAAGTTCCTCTTTGTAGTGTTCTGAGAGTTTACTTATGAGCAGTCTACGGGTAACAGTGTCACCATTTTCCGCATAAAGTGAATACAGTTCTAGAATTCCAGATTCTAGATAAGTCTTGGTCTAGAGTCCAGATGACAGACTCCAAAGCCTTGTCTACTTCTCCGAGTCCACTCTGTATTAATTTAATTGCAGCAGCTGTTGTGTTTCTTGATGTGAATTTTGCACGGCAGTCTACATGTTAACGAGTATCAGCAGCATGTAGATCGCTTACAGCTCCACCTAGTCTGACTCTGACTTCTGATGCCCATTTGTCTCTTTTCGTTCGTCACACTTGTCAAGGATTTCCTCCTTCAAAGACTTATGTCCCTTTTTTCTCAACTTGCCGGCAAACGAATGCCGCTCGCCACCTGGATGGATTTTTGGGATCCTTTGTAAGTTTACATTCTTCGCCACAGTATAGGCAATGCTATTTGAAACAAAGCCGTTTTAACCCTTTCTGGATGACAGTACTTGTCAACACATGATCGGTGGGCCCTTACAACCAAATTTCTGTCATTTTCAAAGTTTGTCTGAAGTTCTTCATGAATGTTATCCTCATACTGTTTGCTGCATTTGATAACGTTTTCTATACGTTTAGCTGTCAAAGTACTTAAATCTTGTTTCTTGACTACCATTTCACATTCAAACTGGCTCTTGAAATAGCATTCTTCCGCCATAGCGAAATCTGATATCAGTTGTATCTGTAACAATGAAGAGAAAAAATACAGGTATCACATTCTGATACACAGCATATTAAAGCACGAATGCTCATTACATTAGAGCAAAATCATTTTATTTTATATAGGATTCAAATGGAATCGAACAGGTCATATGATTATTGTGTTGTTTTAAAGGAGTATGTGAATGAACTTACTTTTGATTTTTGTCACTGTCACATTCCATTTGAAAGCATTCGCCCAGTGCACTAAAATCCAGAACTCATTGAATCTGCAACAGTTACAATGCAAAATAACAAGAGAATCAATATATTGTCACATAGTAATGCAGAAAGGAGTGTTCATGGGAGAAGAGAAGAGGACTGATTGCCTCCCTCCCTGGATATATGTCGAAAGAATCACCCCTACCCCACTCCATATCTCACGACTCACCAACCCTTCCCCATCTTTTATTCCCCCTATCCACATATTCCCGCTCTTCACCACACCCTTCAATTGCCCCTGTGGCTGTTTTCATAACTCTTGAATTTTACAAACAGATCACACTATGTAAATCTTTTCCTGTCTAGTTCATTTCTATTTGATGTATTCATGTAGAGAAACAGCATATTTCCGCTGGTTTATATCTCAAATAAAGGGACAATTTGTTCCACCAAGAAAGACCTAGCCTTACACAATTTAACATTGGATTTAGTTAGTTAGTTAGATATGGTTTTAAGACACTCCAACACGAATGTGTAATGTAGTGTCACCAAGTTAAAATTCATTTCAAGTCCTTCCCTTTGCCTTTTACGACAGGCGGGAAATACCGTGGACATATTCTACAACCCCCAGCCCACAGGGGGACAACCATGGAGGGGCATGCTCGGTTTTGTGGCGCCGACAACCCGCCAGTCGTAGGATGAGTAAAACAGTCTTTTGTGTGCATTTTGTAGGCGATAGTCGGGAACAAACTACTGGCCACACACGACCTCCTCACCCTACCTGGATGCAGTTTATGGAAGCAATGGGCCTACACCATGACTTTCTACAGGTAGCATATCCTCAATAAATCCTCCGTTGACTTACACGCTAATTTGAAAAAGTATCTGGCCGTTAAAACCCTGTAGAAGTTTTCGCCAGGGACAAGATACCCCTCACAAGAAAGCTGACAAGTTGGGCATTCATGGCAATTTCAATTTGCTTTATCATGACCGTGAAGATTTTATGCTAGCGGAACTCAAAGCTTCCGTACTTTTTCAGAGCTCTTTTACTCAGCATATGCAAACACCAGCTTCTGAGCCTAAATTCCCCCAAAGTTACATCAATTGAACTTATTTTGCTACCAGTTATACTTCATTTAGTCCTCTTTCATATCACCTTGACAAAAGACTCCATTCTATTTGGTAACCGATCACAAAAGTTGTCCCAATGTCTCTGATTAGTGCTGTTTGTGAAGAAGATCAAATGGCGCATTAATATTAAGATGTTAATGAGGACATGCTACCTGCCTTTTACAACAAAGTTATCATAGGGCGTACGGGAAGGCATTTCACAGGGGGCGGAAGGATTTTTGCTCTGAAAATTTTGCACGCGGCACTGCCCAACTGCACTGCTTCTTGCCCTGAAAATACAGGTGTCAGTGACCTGAAATAAGCATTTTCTCGGGGGGGGGGGGAGGGGCTGCATCCCCCAGACCCACCAACTTGTACGCCTATGGAAGTTATAAACCTTCTGTGTCCCACATTTGGCTTCTCTACAAAGACTCTTTTCTCCCAGTTACGGTTTTTCTTATTTTCAGATGTAATTCTGTACAAAACAGCGCGCACACATCTCAACAAGATGTACACACTAAGCTGTGCGGGCCTAGGCTGTGGGCCTAACTTATCAATGATTGCGTGTGTGAGCGTGTTTTTTTATCTTTGCTCGACTCTTTACCATTCCCCTCCCTTGTCTATTGTTTGTGTCCTATAATTATTTAAAATCCTTGCCAGCTATTAAATACAGATGTAACACTTACCTCAATGTTTTTCATCAACATTAGTCCAACGGGTCAGATATTCTCACATGATTACATGGTAACAGTAAGGTGATTGCGCAATCATCAGCTTGAAGGTAGCATACATCTCTGAAGAAGCTTCTGTTTCACACAATGATTGCACTATTTTTTGGAATGCTAAAAAGGCAATAACTATTGCAATGAGTTGTGGTATGGTTGGTACGATTTTCATAACGCAAATGGGGGACTTGTGCAATGGAGATACTCTCCCTTTGTTTTTCCCCAGTAGAATATATGTGTCTAAGTTCATAAATAGCCAAAACTGCCATCCCATTGGGAGGGGGCGGGGGAGAAAAGATTACTACTTAATTCAATTTTCTTTGCTGAAGCTGTAGATTTTTACCTATTCCCAGCCCGAAATAGTGAAATTGAAAACATGGAATATCTCAAAGAGCACAAATATCCATGTTGAATAATACGATGATGCTTGCTGTTTACAGCATTCGTTCACCGTGTTGATTTTGGTCTCCATTTTGTTTATTGACAGTCACCTCGAATAAACGTCTTGAATATATATGATGCCACTCGTACAAATTAGCACCATTATTGACCACACATTCCACGTTCATATTGTATTCTTGCTTTGTAGACTAGCTCTGAGCGAAGCATGTTGCGTATATTTGTAGCGGTTCGTTCACATTTAAATTTTTGAGGGCGCTCTTTGTGGGCGCTATTTTGTGTCTGTGAGGTCAGTCCAAGCCCTCCGTTCACATGTCGTCATGCAAGCATGTCTCATGTGATAGCCTGTATAAAATTTCCTCATCTGACGAACCACTACTGCGAAAAAGGAAAATTTTCATGATATTATTGAGCGAAATTGGGTATTTTGGCGGCCATTTTGTTTTTACTGGATATCTCAAAATGCTCAATGCTGAGAGAAGGCCAGCAGCTGATTCTCGACAGGTAAGGTTCTTGAAAAGCAAAATCCATCATAAAAAAACTATAGCAGCCAAAACAAGGTTAGGCCAAAAATCCTGGAATGGCTGCCGGACTACATGGTCTAGTATACCCTTTCACATTTCTGAAAATTTTTGTTAGAATAAGAAAATTTTGAGACATTTCCCATTCATAATTCGTATTTTCATGCAACAAATTAACCCGATTACGCCAGTGCCTCATAAACAGGCCCGACTCGCGTTTCACAGAAATGTCCTCGCCGCGCGGCAGATTGAATGTTCTGTTGTTTACGCACGGGTGCTATGATCAGTACATTCCAGTGCACAGGAAGCTATTCCTTAGGAATTTAACAGCAGCTGAAACAGTACAACTAACACTGAAAGGTTGTAATTTAATAATTTGAATTTAATAATTTGGTCAATTTGTACACAGTCTTTGGGTTGTACACTTTGGGAATTGAGTGGAAGGATGTAAAAACTGACATATCACTAACTTAGACCCCCGAGGTTGTAGTGTCCTACAAGCTTGTAGCGGGTGGGGTTTAAACTATAACGATTTTACTCTGTGTACCTAACCATGGATAGGGCTAAAACAATCCATGGTTTACGATAAACATAAAGTTAGTCCAAAAATTAGAATAACGGGATCCATTGGCATACTTAGATTTTGTTACTTAGCCGAATCCTTGGAGGCTTACAGGCTTGTTCGGGAAAATAGCTTTCTGCTCACTTGCGGTGTAACAATAAAAAGGGTCTATTAATACCTTGGCCTACGCTAGAACTCACTCGGTGAATTTAGCCTTCTACACTTAACAGACTGCTCTTCTAACAGCCTGGATCCTGTGCCAGTGTGGTGGAACCACTATTAGGCCTTGTTTCAGTGGCATACGGAGGGAGAGAGGGCAATGGGGCATGCCCTATCCCCTCAGGGGTGCCACTTTTTTTTATTAAAAATAAGTAGCCATACTTTATAGTAACACACTGTCAGATTTTACTTCAAAAGATATGCAATTTGTGTGGCACCAAATTCCATGTAAGGCCAACCAATTTTTCAAAAATTTTCAAAGGAGGAAGGATTGTCTATGCAAGCCTCTCAGTGAGATGCCAATATTTTTAATTCCTACAAATAGGCCATTTCTTTCAAATTCCACTTTTAACGTAAAAAAGGTAGCCGCTGTATCCCACTGGTGGCACCGATTGCCTCTAAGGACACCTACCTTTTTGAGAATTTTAAAAGGGAGCCCCCCCCCCCATAGACTCCTTCGCCGGCCGGCATAGTCGTACAAGACGGGGATAGGGGAGCGAACGATTTTCATGTGCGGTGAGAAATAGTTTCCATTTATCACACAAGAGATGTTAGGGGTAAAATCATTAACAGATGGAAGTTCGATCAGGCACAGAAAATTTCATCAATCAGCGGATCTTTAATTTAGCCAAGTTAGTTAGTCAGTCAGTCAGTCAGTCAGTCAGTAAGTCAGTCAGTCAGTTAGGTAGTTAATTACTTAGTTAGTTTTGCAAACAAAAGTTCAAGATTAAAACTGCATGTTTAGATTCTCTTTACAAGCATGAATACGCAATTATTGGCCATCTGAGGGGTCTGATTTTTCTAAATTTTCTCTACGCTCCGCGCCAATCAATGGTGGCGCTTCGCTCAGTCTCCTGGGCAAAATAACATTTTGGGGGTCAAAGTAGCTCTTAACTGTTTGATCACTTTGCAGTTAGCGAACATATTTTGAAGTGAAAATTTTATTGCAAACAAGAAAAGAAGATAGTGACTCATTAGAATCTTCGTACAAGTGTGGAAAATGCTATGTCCGACCATCTGAGGGGTCTGGTTTTTTGACATTTTCTCTATGCTCCGCGCCAACGAATGGTGAAGCTCCGCTTAGTTAAACTTTATGGCAGAATAACGTTCTGTGACCATGAAAAACTGCAAATTAAAATGCTCCCTTTCCCCTATATACCGATTGATGCTCTTTTATTTTGACTCCTAAAATGATGGAAATTTAATGACAAGTTTTGCTTCGTAAAGTAGCGTAAATGTCAAAAGAATGCACGTAAAGACACAAAATGTTCCGTTTTACACTCCTGAAACACCACAATTCAATTTTAAACATTGTTCCTGTCAAAGTCGAAAATCTTGCACTATTTTGCATCTAGGCTCCTTAAAACGAGAAAAAAATTTCACTTAGACCCCTCCCCCAGGCTGGCGATCACTCAACATACTGCATGCCCCCCTTCAGAGAAATCCTGTATACGCCACTGCATTGGTACATACAAATAAAACAGATATTGTTGACGAGAATAAATTTATACTTAGTTATTATTTCCCATTGGGCAATGTTATACTTTAAGATAAAAATACAGGTAATATTATATAATGACATGGTAATGTTGTTAAACACGTAAATTTGCATATTTTATATAAAGTAAATACACATTGACCTGGAAAAGTTTTGGGGAAATTTCATACCTTTGCCCCCCCCCCCCCTCCTGGAAAATATCCTAGCTACGCCACTGCTACACACACCTGGGAAATACCATTGCCTACCATCTAAGGGGTTGCGGTTTTTTTTTTTCAAATTTGTGTGCAGTCTCCCCGGATTGAAGGTGGCGCTCAGCTCAGGTAATTTATCGAGCAGCTTTCCTATCCTTGAGATAATCACATTTAACTGTCCAGCATTTCACTGATCAGAAACTGCTTTCCCTGTAATTCAGCTATCCATTCCCCTTTTCCAAAATGTCAGCCAGATCCACTCTTGGAGGTAGTTTCGCTAGTTTTGTTACGAGTAAAATCTCTCTTGAGTTACGCTGGAAGTGATTGCGGAACCACACTTTAGTCAATAGAGTTACCCTTCAATGAAGACTTTAACATCTTACAAATACCTTAAAATCCACTAGTTTCCAGGGCTTCGCCCTTGGACCCCACCCGAAAGGACCTGGCACGTTGGGCTCGCCCGCACCCCCTCGTTGTGCCCCAGTGTCCCCCTAACATGAAGTCTGGAAAACTGGCCACTGACAGGCAACCTACTGCTAGTCAATCTCCAGTGGAAGTAGGTCCACAATTCTGTACAAAAACCATGGGACAGCCCCCATTTTTTTCCCTTTCAATGTTGAATTTTTAAAATGTGGGGTATATTTTGTTCAGGAGAGCATTAAGTTAGGTTGGAGAGATTTTGGAAGATCACCGAATCTGTGCGCAAGTGTTGCTACATTATGGCAAAATCATCATGTCTAAGATTGTAGCTGGTTATAGTTTTCCAGGTATAATCTATGTTATCATTGGACACACGGCACAAGTGCTAACTGTCAGTGCAATTCACGTGGGCTGTGTCTACATTTCTGTACCCATGAGGACATTCAGAGTAACTAATAAAAGTCTTCCTATTTTCCTACCAAGGCTGCCTTTCAAGGGCTAGGTATTTTTGAATGATTCTAGAGTATGGTGCTTGGTCCAGCTGCATTAGCGTCCAGCGTTTAGAAATCATTTATGGCGTCAACTGCTTGACATACTGTTGCAACACAATGTTTTGGAAATTTTCGAGAAAAAAAAATCTGCATACAAGATACAAAGTTCTACTGTACAAACGATTTTGGACCACTTTGAGCCATTTAGCAATTCAATGGCATATTTTGATATATCTTATTTGAAACATTAGAGAATTCCGCACCTTGAACGGTTTACGTTCATACTTTGGCCTTGGTTTCTTAATCTGGCAGTTCAGTTCAAGGAGCATTATTTCTCGAGGTTTCGGCTGCTAGGTACCCCACTAATTACTGGTTGGTAGTGATACCTCATAGAAAATCCAAGGTCAGGTGGTTATTCACGGTTTTCAAACGTGAAAAATTGGCCAAGTCGTTACACTACCGGCCAATTCATGACACCCAAAGACCAATTTTCTGAACTTTTTTCCCTTTCTGTTAATACGGCATAATCTGTTTAAAAACTTTCATTGGACGTTGTGTTGTTACTCTTGAACAATATTTATTCAGTAATCATCAGATCTCAATACACCTTATGTTTACCTTCTCCTCCACCTTAACAGGTATGATAACGTAAACACATTATCCCTCCGTCACACCACAATTTTATTGATTGCTCCTATGGGAAAGAAAAGTTATAAAGTCAGTCAGTTAGGCCACAGCGTTTTTTTTTTTTTTTTTTTCATTTGTGTCTCACTGGTTTGTTTCCCCTACTCCATTGTTTATACTGAGCCCCAAACACAATGGCAGTAGGTTCCAATTTTATGAAGTCTTCCGGAAAGAACAGAAATTTATTAAGAAACCCACGAAAATTTTTAATACTTCTTTCATAAAAATTCAAACTCAATTTTTTCACCTCGTTTTCCAGAATAAACCGACGTCTTTGTCTCTTTTACTTTCCTTATCTCTCTGGTATCTCATCGCTTTTGCCGTATAATCCGTAACGGTTTCCTTCCCAATGGGATATTTGCCCTCCTGTTGGGATTATCTTTGGATCCTCCCTGCAGTTAAACCCAGAAATTTTCACCCAAATCATTGACTGCTGCAATCCTACCCTTCATATACAAATATGATATGACAGCTGTTCTGATCCTTGAGTCCGAAGTGCGAAGAGCGTAACTTAGAGCAAAATTCATGAATATTTGTAATTGTTTTTCTTTTTTTTTTTTGTCTTGAGGTCCTTGTACAACCACAACACAAGTCTCAGGATACGATACGCCTATTGTTGAGAACAAAAAGATGGTGTATGTGTTGTTCGCAGTTGTAATCGTCATTGTTGTGATGGTAATAGCTTTCGCTTTGGTACTTTGTATCGTAAAGTTTCGAAACTCAGGTAAGTTTTCTGCTAACTTTTTCTCCTTTGGGTGTTTTTGAGTTGTTTTGCCATGATTGGTATTGTTTATTTTTGTATTACTTTGTGTTTTTCACCCGCGTTACTATTTGGCATTTTAACCATAGAAATTAAACGGAATCATTGACGTCAGCTAAGTCAAAACTGCTTGCACTATGAAAGACAGGAATTGTCCTTAGATTTTATTTGAATTTGTTTACCTTGATGAGACATGTTACATTTACCTTCACTACATTGCAGCACAATGACCAAAACACCGCCCGAGTCACCTGAGTTGAACTTAAGACTTTAAGTCATTGTCCGATATATTTTCCTTCAACTTGGCAGGTACTTCCCAGGTTCCCAGAAACATAAAGGAGGTGGAAATGGTAATATTTTTGTTTTTTTACTCACTACATTCTTTCATGAAATGCCGTCAGTTAAGATAATAAGGCATATACAACATGAGATTTTGCGTTCTATTTGACCCCTTAAATGACCGGAACTTATCAGTTCTTCGGTAGTACATGTTAGTTACAGTAATTATAAGTGAGTGACAGAATCACTCTTAATGTGTGTTGTCACACTGTAATTGAGATTTTACTTCGGCACCGAATTGGAACCTTCTTAAGGGTCCATCACCCTTGTGTTAGCCATGAATAGTACTTTGAAACTTGCCATGGAAATTAAGGTCATTTATGGGGTCTTTTAGGACGCACGTGTCCCTATTACCCCAAATGCTGCATAAGAAATAGGTTTTACTTGTTACTAACCAGCCAATGACCACCAAACCTTTTGTGCCTTACAGTGTAAATTGGTAGGGGACTAGTTCCCCAGCTAAAGAGCCGTTAAATGATTACAATTCACGGTATTGTAATGCCGTTATAAGACAGCATTTTGTAGGCCTTTCTTAGTATCCGTAGAAGTCATGGGTGAGACCTACAGTTCTCATGCTCTGCCCATGTGATCATGCAGGGGCGACCTAGACCCGGAAGGTCGGAGGTCAGCAGATGTCTATCTGGCCTGATCTCCGACAAGTCCTCCTCGTGGCTCGTCAGTCGAGAACTAGTCTCCGACTCGGTAGGTTGTGTTTTCGTATTCGTCTTGTCTTTGTTTCGACCTTTTCGTTATTTTTCGTTGTCTTCGGACAAGTTTTTATTTCGTACTGGGTACGATTGCTTGTAAATAACTGTAAATAGATTTTGGTAAGCGTATTCCCCTGTTCTGTTTCTAATTGTCTGTTTGTCAATGTTGTTATTCTACCTCTTCCGACCGTCGTTTGAATATTGCGCCTGCTTGAAGTACTTTTGGGTGTTTGGACTTAAAGCGCCCCGACAACACTCCCCGAGTTGCGTTACAGTATACAAGATCCGAAGATTGCCAGTGTAGATAATTTACTGATGTATTTCGTGATAGAAATTAGATACCTCATTTTAGTTCTCACACTGCAATTGGGTTACTTGTTTGTTATCCTTTGGAAAGAGGTCATGAAACTGACCCTCGTTATGGACAATGCATTTATTTTTACCTGCACGTGTATCTCGTTTAAGTATTTAAAAATGACTCTACCCTTCCAAAGTATATTTAAAAAAAAACACATGACGGAATGGTTCAATACAACGAAATGGTACGGTGAAACTCCGGTATCAATGGCATTGTCTATAGTGTAAATTATTAGGGGATAGCTCCCTAGCTCCCCAAATACACTGGCAAGTGAATTTGGAACACACTATGGTTCGGGTAGAGTTAAAACCACATGAGTTTTATTAATTAAACAAAATAAGCTGTTCAAGGAAATACGTTTCCACAAGTTAAAGACATTTGGAATACAATTTGGTAAGAAGAAAGTCATGGTCCTTTAAACATTCATTAAACGCAAGACCGAATCCATACAAGGCACCGAAAGGGGCCAAAACATTTTCAAGGGGGCGAAAGTTTTTCCAGGGGCCAAATATGTAGAAATGTATCAATCCAATGGCAAACTTCAAAGTCTCTGGGGGATGAAAAAATTTTCCACTGGCCTGATTAATTTTTACTGACACTTCGGAGGTACGAGTACAGACTTAAAGGCATGTTCTGGTGAATTTTCTCCTCTGTCTTGTAAGAAAAACAAAAATATTCCACACCTTGCCCTTCAAACCCTACCAAAGTACCATTTTCCTAACTAAAGATATCTCACTTTAAAGATTTGTTATCTTTGTTAAAAAATTCCTCTGCTTTTCAACAAAGCCACAAAAAAATATGTAATGTGGGCACATTGCTTCAAATTCCTTTTGTTTTTCTTTATAATTGAACATCCTGTTTGTCCTTGAAATTTGATACAGTTGGAATGTTTGAAAATCTTTTCCTGTAGATCTAGCATTACCCTCCATCATACATAGAGTACAACCAACAATATGGCTTAATATTGCCTGCAGAGGCATCATAATTGTAAATAAATTGAATCCAATGTAACTGTAATGTGCCACGATGACATCACAGATTTCCCATGATGCATCAAATCCCAAGAAAAATTTGTAATACTTTGAAAATTTGTACCTTCCGAACGCTATAAGCTATGGAGATGCCGTTTTCACCTTCTGAAAGAGAAAATTGTGCTGCGTATTTTGAATTTAACGAATTTTGTCTCCAGAACATGCCTTTAAGGGGAAGTTTAAAAAGTTATTTCCATATGTGAAAGGGGAACTAAATTTACACAAGTTGGTAAAATTTGCATTCAAATCGGACATGTACTTCTAGAGATATCAGGAAATGAAGTTACAACGGATTTTTGTTGAAAAGTCAGCTTGAGGGCAGCAGAGGTTGAATCATTTCCTCACATTGCAAGGTATACTTTGTTTCCCCTTGTTTTTCAGACTGCTGTGATAACCTTGAAGTTAATAGGGATGGGACCTCCTCATGAAAATTTTGAAAGTTCAATGCCCCCACGCCTCCCATGCAGTCGAATTCTCACAACATGAGATTTTTTAGGAGAAAATTGGTTGTAAAGTTTAAAGAAAACAAAATACCGTTTATTAATGTGAGGATATGATGTTATATGTGCTTGCTTCAAGTTCACTTTTTATTGAAAATGTGACATCTTTACTTGATCATATCTTGGAAGCCACACGTCGGATATCGATGCCAATTTCACCAGAATGCTTAGAATAAGTACCCCTCTAACACTTCTAAACTTGATTTGACATTAGTCCCTTCTTTCAATTCCAGAGGAAGGCCTCCCATATTCACTCTTGACGACACCACTGCCTTTTATAAAAAAAAATTGGATGTTAGACTGCTTCATTGAATATTAATTTTGATTGCTAGATGACAGAAACAACTACTTAGCAGTGATTAACTTAAATTTGTTTATCAGGTTCTATCTATGGTGTACCAAGTTTTGAAAATTTGAGTTTAAAACTTTCGCTTTCAGAAAATTAACACCCTGACCCTTTCGCGAAATTTTTGATACGTCCCCTATATCTCATTCCAGTTCCATATTCGGCAATTTTAAAGTCATCTTGAAAACCGCATCACCATGAGAACCTTCACTTTTAAATGCAACAAAGACAATTCTTTTTCACTAACCTTATCTTCTCTAACCATTTCTTTTCTAGGAACAACAGAAGGGACTATTGCAGGGGCAAACCACTTCAGGTATATATAGCCTATGTCAAATAATCTAAAGAGGTGAGAGTAGCCACTCTTACACACAATTTCGTGTTTCAATGATATTGACACCAAATGCGAATACCATAGGTCAAAACAAAGAAGTTTACACATGGTTTTTCCTGTTATTTTTTACCACAATGTTGCCGACAATGTAATCATGGCAAATACGAATATATCTTAAAGCATGCAATCTAAACTTTTTTGTTTTTCACCAAGTTCGGACACTCAGAACTTAAAATTAAGTGAGTTGATATGCAGTAAGTTAGTACAGTGGAACAGTGTACTCTACATACCCTAACCGTAACATTGAAACGATTTACAAATTGCGCAATAACGTCTGTACGGTGCTGTGAAGTATCATCATGTATTACTTACGTCCACAGACCTTTAAACAATACTTAACTAAGACTATGCGAACTCCATCGCAACTTATGATACCCTGCCGAAGGCAGACAGCAGATGCAAGGGGGGGGGGGGGGCTTTCAGGGTTCCAGCTTTTTCGGGCTCACTCGTCATTTTCTCAGTACACAGATACACGAACCATAAGTATATTGACATTAAGTCCAGGTGAATGTTTAAGGGGCTAACTAATTAATTATTATGTCATGAGCGTTCACCGAACTATGTTCTCTCAGCCGCAAGGTAGCCCACGTGTGCAATGTGTTTGCTACTTTAATTGATCGGAAGTATTATTTAATAGGCTAAGTATGCAGCCTCTTGTTTCAAGTTTTGAATTTTTATGCCACCTTTTAAGCTGCTTAGCGGTATTCTAACTTCAAGTTGTTTTTAGACAAGTAGCATCTTTTTGTTGTGGGGTGGGATCAAAAACCGCAGGTACTTTGAATTACTGCTCTGTTAGGTCTGTACAAAAGTTGAATTGTTGAGCTTCATCAGTAGTTGGTCTTTTTAGTATGTCCTGGTCTTCATTCAGTGGAATATTTGCTCTTTTAGACAGCCTCGATGAAAGATTCGAGGTGGCAATCTTCATTCTCCTCGTCAGTTGTTTCCAGTTCACCGATCCTTGTAAGTCTAGAATTAACTACCGGCATGTATTATTTAGTTTGGCTGCCCTTTCAAAGGCAAGGACCAGTGGTGTCGGAAAATGTGACCAAATTCCTTTCTTCCAATATCATATATATTATATATTAAGTTCAAGTGTCTAAGCACTGCAGGTTTTGTTTTAGTTACATTGTGTCTTCATTGTTTTAATTGGTCTTCTGAGGACAATAAAGCTTGATATTCTGGTTCAAGGGCAGAGTAGCTGTAAACTTTACACCTCTACCTAGAGTTTTTTCATATTTTCATGCAATAGAGATCTATCGGAGAGGTTATTGATGGAGTGCTCAGCTTGTTCTGCCGTCAGACAAACTTTGTCAGTTTTAACTCGGTTAAGTAAAAAAATACAAAATACAAAAAGAAATAAATATACAGAAGAGTAAATAAAGAGGAAAGGGTGAAAAATAAAACAAAAAAGAGGGACAGAGCAAAAAATATAACCAGGCTTAAGTAAAAAAACAAGAAAGGAGTAGAAAGTTAAAAATAAAAAGACACTAAAAATTAAAATAAAAAATTTAAAAAACAAATTTGCACATTTCTGCAACAAACATTAACAGTGTAAAATGCTGCAGAGGTGCCTTTAAGGAAGTGACATTTGAGGTGAGAAACAGTGCCGTGAAGGGACAATCCTGTATCCTTACATTTCGTTAAGCCTATGTATGCGGGCGAAGTTTAAATCCGTCACAACTCTTCGTTCTCTAGGTTCGCCCCCCCCCCCCCCCCGTTTTTGGAATGTCTGGGTCCGCCTGGACAAAGGAACGATGCGATGGTGATATGTGTGTGTGCTTGTAAAAACGATAACTCAAGTATGATGAGTGTGAGTAATCTCATACGTTGTGTGAGGGTTCGTGATGTTGAGAAGATGATTGTCATTGATTTTATAATAATGACAATTTAGTAAAGCGCCGGTATCCGCTAAGAAGACGCTTATGGCGCCGTCACAGTCCAACCAGAACAATTATAAGAACAGGTGAGTCTTAAGTTTTTATTTAAAAATATTCAAAGAGGTTGCAGAACGAATAGAAAAGGGAAGATTGTTCCAGAGTTTGGGTGCAACAAAACAAAAGACCTACTTCCCCACCTTTGATTTTGGTGGAGTTTAAGGTCATTTGTGCCAACAAGAGGTCAAATAGTAAATACTTTACAAATTGCTTGTGAACACGGTATCTCAAGTTTGGTAACAGTGAGGAATCTTATGTATAGTTACAGTTAGCATGTGGATTGCACATTCTTATTAGGTGAACCCTGTTTTCTATTTAGGTCAAATTTCATTTTGGTTTAATTAGGGTCAGAAGAATTAAGCCTGTAAACCGTCATGATATCACACTAATAGTAACATTGAGGGATCGCTTTCTGTGGCTGCACATTGCTTAGAATTAGTATATGAACTCTATTGTTTTTAGAGGAGGTGAAAGGTCATTTGGAGTCAGTAGAAGTCAGACGGGAAAAGCCTCGAAACCACAATGTCTCAAGAAGAGTATCAGTAAGGAATTTCCTACTTAGCATGAGCACTGAACGTATTTAGTCGAATCATGAAACTGTCTTATTTTGGTGACGGTCAATGGTAATATGGAATACCGGTTGTTAGAACATTAATATTTGTACAGGTGAAGGCTAAAGCCCAGGTCAATCCACAGGGATATCGGATCGGATTACTGTCCGGTTTTTGTGGTTTTTACTTAAAATCTCCACCATCCATTGTCCAAAAGGACCAAAAATTTGCCAACTTGTGAAAATATATGGCCTGTATGAGAGGACCACGGGAATGCATTTGCACACCATTTATTTCGTGACGTAACATTGACAAATAGTTTTCATCGGACTGCGTGTATCCGATAAAAGCTATCTGGGGAAGTGACGTCACGGAGTAATTAGTATAACGTAGATTTTCGTAGTCGTGCAATACCCATCATTTATTTACAAAATTTTTGGTTCTATTCGACCGAAGATGGAGGAGACTTAAAGTAAAACTCACAAAAATCGGAGCGAAATCTGGTCCGATATCGCTGTAGCCTTTCTGACCTGAGCTTTGCAGTGAGGAATCTTATGTTTAGTATGTGAATTGCTCGTATTTTATAAAACCCTATCATTAAACATGGTGGAGATCAAAGGTTATTATTGGTCATCAGCAGTGGCGGTTCCAGAGGGGGGGGGGGATGGGTGTATGCATAACCCCCCCCCCCCCCACCGGAATGGTAAAAAAATTGTATCGATAGCCAGGCTAATGGTAACCTAGGTCTAATTCCTTTTTAAAAATACGGTGATAGTTGTTACATTATTTGATTACCGTATTTTTGTGTCATATTCTTCAATAAAATGAAAATGTAAATTATAATGTATCTATCTTCCGTATCGTTTGTTAAATTCCCGTTGTGTTTACACATTGAGCAATGACGAATTCTAAATCCAGCGTTTTCCGCCCACGGCCGTTGGTAGCGTTGCTTGTGACATCGTGACATGTGTGTCTATGTCAATACGTGGGGCTACGACTACTGTCGAATAATGGGCCAATCGTTGATACGAAGGCTTGTACGGGGATGTTGCAGAGTGTGTGTGAGCGATACGAGTTCAGATATGAATAAACAGATGAGGAGAAGATTTGGTTCTAAATCAAGATGATTGGCGGTTTACTCCGTTCGATTAAGAGCCGGCAACAAAAGAACTATTAAAATTTATTTATATACAGATTGACGCAGGTGCTCGTCGTCTGAGGTCTGCTGCGCCCAGTGGCGTAGCTAGGATTTTTTCCAGGGGGGGCAAAGGTATGAAATTTCCCCAAAACTTTTCCCGGTCAATGTGTATGCATTTCATATAAAATATGCAAATTTTCAAGTATAACAACATTACCATGTCAGTTTATAATATTACCTGCATTTTAATCTTAAAGTATAACATAGAGCAATCGGAAATAACACAGTATATTATTTTGGTAAACAATATCTGGTTTATTTGTATGTAGTAACGCAGTGGCGTACGCAGAATTTCTCTGAAGGGGGGGGCATGCAGTATGGTCTAAAGAGAGGGGATGTCCGGAAATTTTTTGACGTTTTCAAGGAGCCTAGATGCAAAATGGTGCAATATTTTGGACTTTGACAGGAACAGTGTCAAAAGTTAATCGTGGTGGTTCATGAGGATAAAACTGAAACTTTTGTGTCTTTACATGCATTCTTATGCCATTTATGCTACCCTACGAAGTAAAACTTGTCTTTAAGTTTGCACACTTTTAGGAGTCAAAATAAAAGAGCATTGATCGGTACAGGATTGGGGGTTTTCTTGGCCATAAAACGTTATTTTATCTTAAAGATTATCTAAGCGGAGCGCCACCATTGGTTGGCGCGGAGCGTAGAGAAAATTTCGAAAATCAGACCCCTCAGATGGCCGGAAATAGCATTTTCCTGACTTATACGAAGAATCTAACGAGTTGCTTTCTTCTTTTGTCTTTTGCAATAAAACGCTCACTTCAAAATATGTTCGCAAAGTGCAAAGTGATCAGAGAGTTTAGAGCTAATTTGACCCTACAAATGTAATTTTGCCCAAAAGACTGAACGAAGCGCCACCGTTGGTTGGCGTGGAGCGTAAAGAAAATTTCGAAAAATTAGACCCCTCAGATGGCCAAAAATAGCTTATTCATGTTTTTAAAGAGAATCTAAACATGTTGTCCTTTTTTATCGATGCCACCAGTGGGAAACAGAGTCTACCATTTTAGGTAAAAATTGGAATTTGACAGAATTTGCCTAGGTCTATTTATAGGAATTAAAAAAAATGGCATCACTGAAGGACCTTGCAGAGACAATCCTTCCCCTTTGAAAATTCTTGAAAAATTGGGTGTCCTTATAAGCAATCTGGTGCCACATATGTTATCTTTTGAAGTAAAATCTGTGTTAATAAAGTTAGACTACGTATTTTTAAGAACAAAGCAAAAATGGCATCTGTGATGGGGGCATGGCCCAATGGTCTCCCCTTCGCACGCCACTAAGGAGGCCTAAGAGTGGCTCGATCACAGAGGATATCCTGTTAGAACCGCAGTCTGTTAAGTGAAGAAGGCTACAAGGTACTCATTGACCCGTTTATTGTTACAACCCAAGTGAGCAGAAAGCTATTTTCGCGAACTAGAATGTAAGCCTCCAAGGATAAGGCTAAGTAACAAAATCTAAGTATGCCAATGGATCCCTTTCATTCTAATTTCTAGACTAACTTTAAGTTTATCGTTGGCCATGGATTGTTTCAGCCCCATCCATCGTTACGAACACAGAGTAAAATCGGCATAGCTACTAATAGCTTGTAGAACAACATAATAACCCCGGGGGTCCATGGTAGTGACTTGTCAGTTTTCACATCCTTTTACTGAATTCCCAAAGTGCACAACACGGAGACTGTGTACAAGGGGATAAGTTCGGGATTAAAGCCTTTCAGTGTTAGTTGCACTGTATCAGCTGTTGTTAAATACCTGAATGTGTGCACTGAAATGCACTGATCATAACCCTAGTGCGTATACAAGAGAACATTCTATCTGCTACGCGGGGAGGACATTTCTGTGGAACACGAGTAGGGCCGGTTCATGCGACACTGACAAAATCTGAGTTAATTTTTTGCATGAAAATACGAATTACGTATGAAAAATATCTCACAATTTCTTATTCTACCAAAAATTTTGAGAAATTTTTGTAAGAATAAGAAAATTCATCAAATTTCCCCATTTTCATCAAATTTCCCCAAAAATTTTTCCGGGGGAGCAATTTGCCCCCCTGCCCCCCCCCCCCAGTAGCTACGCCACTGGCTGCGCCAGTGTGTGAGTGCGACCAAAACTTGCAGGCTCGGAGCTTTCATGTCTCGGAGAGATCGGAACACATGCAATCTCCTGATGGTTAAAAGTTGTGACGCACCAAACTAGATAAATATTAAGTAGTGTGCTGATCTAAATGATCAATGAGGAGGCTGTAGAGTGTGAAATTCGCCACACCTTGAAAATATGGGATACAGCATACACGTGGAACTAGGGCTGGGTAGTTTGTCACGTTCACCGGCAACACGTGGCGGGAAACAGGAAGGGCCCTGGGCCCGAATCTAGGACAAGAGGAAGAGAGGGCTGCTCGTTAATAACAAGATGGCGTTCCTGTTAAAGGTCAAGGAGGGAACTCCATACTTCATGACACTATGTACAGTTTACACATGACAAAGCCTAAAACCGTGTGACGGTAAAGGAGTACACCCAGTATTAAATTCACATTGACCGTTTAGTCCGTTCAAGTAATGATTACCCACACTTTTAAGACCACATTTTGAAAGCTTGGGAGTTTCATAGTGGCTTAAAATGTTGAAACGTTTAGCACCATCTTGCATCTCGGCCCCCCTTTTCTTAGACACCCAGGCGGAGCAAGGGGCTCTGAAAATGAAGAATTTGGAAATTTGTCAACTGTGAGACCAGTCTACTATGTGGTTTTGACAAGTCATGAAATTGCAAAATTCCCAATCAATTTTCTCTAATAAAAGCTCTATATTCGTCATTATTTGATTCAAAAAAGCAAAATTTTCTGCGCGATTGCAATTCCTTAGCAGAAGTGCTCGCTCATACCTTCACTTTGGAAAACTTGTCCGAGCTCTGGGTGTGACAAAATCGGAAATTTCCTACATTTGTGGCACCAGATCACCAAGTGACACTGTATGCTATATACAGTGCGATTTTCATAAAATTTCTTTCATAAAGTTCCATATTTTCTCCAATATAAGCTCAAAAGAATTTCGTTGGAGAGCCTCATTTTGTAGGCGTTAAGTTACATTATGTACCAACAACGATCTTTGGTCGACGCCCAACCTCACATTTGTGGATAGAAAATGCAAATTCTTCAGTAATTCTCCAACTGTTCAAATTTCCTTGCAGGAAACCCAGCATCCAAACTTTTCTGCAACACAAGCTCCATATTTTCAAATATTTGAAATAGGCGAAAATTTCAGCGCGCTCTGCGCGCTGCAAATTACGCCCTTAGTACAGTGGTAATCACACTTAAAAATGTGGTAAAATTTGGATGCTTGCCTACCACCCCATTTCCCATTTCCTGAATTCTTATAGGCATCAGAGACTAAACAACATACATGCCAATTGTGGCGCTTCGCTCGGTGTTCATTTGACACCCAACCACATGCAGACCCCCAACTGAAAATTCCTGGATCCACCACGGGTCATCACATGACAGAACTCAAAACCTTGTAAGCATGATATGTAAAGGGTAACTCTGAGGGATTTAATTCCCACAGTACGTTCTAGCACGTGCATTGCACATATTGAAAAGGTGAACCTATCGCTTTTGCTAATCTGTCAAATACTGTCAATATGATACAATAAAACAACACTTATCCTTTTGGTTTCTCGGTTAGTGTCTTCAGGTTTTCGGGATTTTGTAGAATTCACCCGTTTCAGTGGGGACCGCGGAGCAAATTCTGAACTGGGTGGGGGCGATGATCAACACAGCTCTAGTTGTCGTCTTCGTGAGATTGCGTCACAGGGTGCACGTTAAAAGTTTGCTGTAAGTTTCGATGGCGCACGAACTGAAAGTAAAGCTAGCAAACATGATTTTAGATAAGGGGCTAGGGACGGCACTCGCTAAACGAAGGCGAGTGGCAATAATTCCCCGACGGAGCCGAAGGGTGTACTGGACTGTAAAAGCACGGCCTTACACTTGTACAATTTCAGTCTACAAAAGGAGTCCACTGTTCCCAGATAGGGAGTAGGGGGTCTTCAAATAGCGCCATCCCTGCCGCTAGCTCTAAAATGAGTATCTATGGTGTTGTAGGGTGTTAGGCAGATCAATTTTGGTGTAATTTTCAATGCATCAAACCTATTTTTCTGCTGACATTATTATAATTTGGCCTTTAACCCTATCTAATGTGCATATTAATATGAATATTAATATTGCCCAGTATTTACCAGTAGGCATCCTCTTACTGAATATAAGAACTAAATCGCACATCAGTCAATGACTGGACCGTATATGGAGAAAACAAGATTTCTGACCAAAAGAGGGCACCCTTTGAAACGGATATAGCCCGTTTACTTCCCTCGATTTTCGGAATCGGCAACCCAAAATTGACGAAATCTACTTGGTCTCATAAATTTTGCTTTCAGGTGACGATAGCCCCCCGCGTTGGCAAGGGAAGACTAGGTAAGAGCTCAATACGCTGAATGATGACTAACTTTAAAAGTGTCAACTAGAACCTAGGTAGATAACAGGAATCATACACGAATTTGTCATGCCAATAAGTGCAAAAACCCGTAGAGGTGAAATATCTTTTCAAGTGTTGTTCATTGCTGATAATGTTTCAAAGCAACCTCGAAGGCTAATGTATAGGACCTAAAATTTAAAACAGTGGTGGTTAAGGCCCCAGTTCCTGTCCCCTTGGTCTATGGAACGCTAAAAATGGTCATTATCCGCGATGGTGAAGCATGTTCCTAGTAGTTTTCCTGGTTCCTAAAGATCAGGGTTAATAGTCAAACTTATCCGAATTATATGTTACATCGCATGACAACTTTGAAGTAGAATAATCTTCCATCTGCATGGCTTGTTTCCTTGAATTTCTTTTTCGCTTCTGTTTTTCTTTGTTATGTGAGATCGAAAGCTCTCTTCACGGCCGTTTCGACCAGGTGTCTCACCCCCCTCCATCCAGAAAAAATCGTCAGAGTTGGAAAATCTGATATTCAGTTGGATATTTTTCAAGCTCGGTCTAGCAAGTTTTTCGAGACTGGGCCTATGTCGAGTTTCCTGGTAGATCAATTGTCATACACTTCTATCACTTAGATAAGCTCCATATGGCCCAATTTTTGCAAATCCTTCATAAATTACCAAAATGTTCGCGCGCTCAGAGCGCTTCAGTTTCACCGATGTAGTTGTTAACACTGGCATCTCAAACATATCTAAGTTATGTATCAGTCCCATATTGCTTCAATTGTTCATTCTAGGCCCCTTCCCCTCGATTTCCAGTTTTCCTACAAAGGCTTTGATATATTTCTGCAGAGATGGGGTAAGATGGGGGTAAAGGGATTTTTCGACCAAGAAATGGTCGGGCCGGCTACGGCTTTTTCTCGCATTCTTCCGGCCGTAATCAATGTGACCACATCTATCAATATATTTTCTGATATAACAAGTCATGTAGCCGCACAGCAGCAAAGTTTAATATCATTTCACGTACTCGGAAGACGGATCGCCTCGTCACCTCGTGGTTTGTAGATGGGTTTCGTGCCGAATACAACTGTCTCTTTCCTTAGATAAAGATTCTGTAACTTGCAACTTTCTACCTTTGATGCGAGAGCTTAGGCTGCGTTCACATAGAAGTATACGGTATACGGTATACTGTATTCGGTATACGCTATTCGCTATACGCTATACGGGCACGGCGGGTCACATTGGGTAGCACGTGTTACCTATTTTAATATTCCTTTCGCGGTGTCAAAATACTTTAGAAACAATGTTTTCGGGATTTAAATCTATTTCCACATTATTTATTATAAGAATCATTAATTAAGTAATGAGTTAAATACGGCTTGACTATACACAACAACATGGAACTGCGGGTTAGTTGAGCCATTTTGACCTTGTGTCTTCGAGCATTTCAAGATCAAAAAAGGAAGAAAAAAAATGCCGAGCCCACTCATGGAATGTGCATATTGTTCTTTCAATTAAAAGGGGGGGGGGGCATTTGACATTGGATAACGGAAATATGACGGCCTGTGCTATGAAATTCCAATAAAATGAGTAATTTACCTCATTTTTGCCAAAGCACAACTTCAAAAACTGTCACGGGTTAGCGTAAATACGAGGACAAGTGTCGGAGAAGGATGGTATACGCTGCACAAAAATCGAGCAAGCACGATTCCAACTATACTATACTATACGCGGCTATACGGCATTTCGAATTGTGCCCTCTTATGTGACCCGATGTGAGGAAATTCTATTGTTCGATTCAAGCTATTCGCGTATCCTCGAAAACGTGCACCGTGCACTCAAAAAGTATACCCCTATGTGAACGCAGCCATAGACTGATGGTCATCATGTCACGTATGTTAAAACATTCTATCGAATGTAAAAAAAATTGTTTCCTTCTCTTTTCCAAAAGCCACAATTTTCCAATCGGAAGGGTGCCCATGGAGTTTTCCGCTCTCAATGCTGTCTCTAGACCAGGTCTTCCAAACTGGCGGCGAGCGCGCCATTTGTGGGGCTGCAAGGCGGTCCAAAGCTGCCACGAAAAAAGAAAAAATATTAACAGAAATAAGGACAGACAGTGAAAATTGTTTTCATTTTGAAAATAGACATACAAAAATTACTTACATACATAAAGCCTCTACTTGTTTAGCTACTGCATATGGAGGATAAAATAAATTAATTCCCGAATTCCAATTAAAACTTCATAATGCACAACATTCCTGGGCTTCATACATCTTGCGTGGCCAGGGGCCATGTCTTGAAATCGTGTATAATAGGTCCGCAATATACCGACGCCAGTGCAGCATCAAGTGAAAACATTGGCGACTGTCAGCTATTAATAGCTTTTGGATTTGGACATAGACCCTACCACAGGGACTCTAACAAAGGGGTATATCTGCCCTTTTAAAAGGGATATTCAGGGAGGTTCCCCCTCATGTACCACATCACTTTCTGTACGCCAACCTGTGGTGGCGCTCCGCTTAGAATAGTCAGCCTGCTGTCAGTGGCGCTTGAATCCCACTCAGTTCCACAAAGTGGCACTTCAATCAAACTAGTTGAAAAGGCCTGCTCTAGATTTTTCTTCATAAGGGGGCCAAAACTGATGCGAGGGAGCGAGGCGACCGAGCTCTAAAGAGCTTGTGCGTGAGGGGGAGGGAGGTGGATAACATGTGAAGTTTTTAGTTTTTTAATGTGAAAATAAGTGATTTGGTGCATAATTTAGAAGATATTTTATATGTTTCAGGAGACCCATGTATTTTTTGAACTCTTTTCTTAGAATAACCGCATTGAAATCAAATACGCTTCCACTGCTGGAAAAAATTGGGTTTGCGCTGACCACAAGAAAAGTTTGGTCCCAAATTCCTCCCCGATCCCTGGAAAAGGCACCTCTCAGGCCTGTTTACCGTATATTAGTGGGGAAACCCTATCAATATTTTTAAAGTAAGCATAAAACATATCAAAAATATGCTAATGGGGGGGGGGGCTGCCTCTTCGACCCTCACCCACTTGATACGCGGCTGACTCAATATACCCTCGAGGACACCTTCATCGTCATTTTTTTTTTAACTTTTCCTCAGTTTCCATTGACGGAAAAAATATTCAAAAGAAACATCCCAACGCCAGTGCCCAGGATTTTTCGTGGTGTATGGTCACTTTTGGTTATGATATGGCCTAAAATCAGCGGGTTTTATTTTGACATTTATGTATTTTATTGTTTTGTAAAAGAATACTTGAGCAAGTCAAATTTGTATACAATTTACTTGCTCATCACACAACGGCCGCATTGTACCTGTAGTACATCGCGTACACGTACGTACAGTGTCGCTAAACGCTAACAAGCTAAAGAGCATTGTAGTAGTGTGATGCACACACTGTACTGTCGTATCTCGCACTGCTTGTGGTTCGCCGCCAGAGAAGAGCCATATGACATTTATGTACGCATCTAGGCCTAGGTATAATCTTAGAATTTGAGGTTAGCTGTCTTGTTATATTTCCCTCTTGGAAGCAGTCACGTAATGCTTAACTTAGGCTTGCCAAACGCTAGGTGTATCTTGAGAAGTAATAAAAACTTATCCTTCTCTACGCACAAAACAATGTATATAGGAAGTCTGAGCAGGGAGCTGTTAGAGTGGCAGCTGCCTGGTCTGAGTAATACATAGCTTTCATTGGGCCTAGCAATGGGGGCCTCTTGCTACGCCTATTTGGTTCGAACGGTGGCGACCAATTTTCCCATAATTCTCTGTCCATGTTTATATAGGAAGTCCGTGGTCAGTTACATACGCCCAAAGGCCCACCGCTGTTTGTGTTTATTATCATTCTCAGAACGATGGTCATTCTCAGAAATAGCAGAGGGGTCTATGCTGTTCTTTTTCACTTAGGGTTACCATAGGCCTGTTTATTTTCTCCCAAGGCGGACATGCATCGCCACCCTGGGGGAAGGGTCTAAGAGGAGGGGAAGGGTGGGGAGTTTGGAAATTTTGTTGGTTTACAATGTTGTCTAGATGAAAAATGGTGCAATATGTGTTGCTTTTACTAGAGTTTCTTCTTACTTGATTGAATTAAAATTAGGGAAAACCTGCGAAATCATGTGAAAAATACATGAAATCCGGACATAGTAGCGGTAATTTTACAAAACCGCCCGGACACCAGCACAAAACAATAAAAAGAGGGCGTGTCTTTGTAAAACCGGACGTCTGGTAACCCTACCTGCAGTACCACTGTGAGCACTGTAGGCATACTTTGCGACTTCCGGTTGATCACTGCCGTTACAACGGCATTGCATGAATAGCCTATAGGTGGTGACTCTTGAATTAGCCGGATAAGCATTATGAGAAAAAGTGCAGTCCTGCATCATTCATGTGTATAATGATCACGAGATTGCGAGCCGAAAGTAACAAATGATTAATATCTACAACTAACAAACAACACAGTACTGCATTGATTATATTTAAAGGACGATATTCTACCCTTATAACAAAATCCCACATAATTCCTATTGAAAATCAGCATGTGGGATTTATGTGTGTTTTGGGGCATGTGGGAAACAAAATCTGGCATGTGGGAAAAATTCCCACTTAATTCCCACATAATTCCCACATGAATGTGGGAAAAATTCCCACAAAAATCCCACATGCTGATCATCCCTTCCCATACCGGGTTCTATCATTTTCTTGAAGGGGGGTTTTTCAATGTACTCAAGCCTTCGTCATTATTTTCCATTCATCATTCTCTCCAGACACACTACTGCATAGAATGTGCAGCATGCATACTGACAGATACAGTATAATGTTCCTATGAATTACAGTGTGTCCAAAAGGATATTATGGCTGATGTTTAATGTAACTTCACCTAAAGTTCTTGCCAAACTGAACACTCGATCGTGCCTTCTCTTCTTCAACATATTTTGTGACTAAGGCATATGTGCAAAATCCCAATGAATGTCCATACGTAAAGTAGATGCAACTGATTTGAGAGTTAATTGATATGTTTGAAATTCTTCCAGGTTTGTATGCAACACAACAACTGATTCCTCCAACAATACATCCCATTACCTGCATGTGTTCTGACACTGTCTCTTCTTCAAAATATTTTGTGACTAAGGCATGTGCAAAATCCCAATGAATGTCTATAAGAAATGTCCACTAGATGCAACTGGTTTGAGACTTAATTGATATGTTTGAAATTCGTCCAAGTTTGTATGCAACACAATACCTGATTCCTTTTACAGTACATCCCGTTGCTTGCAACATGTGTTCTGAATATGACAGTCCAATTGATTGACGCTACACCTTATATAAGCCTAAATATCTCAGTCCATGCAACAAAACAGCACGCAGACTTAGTCACTTACTAAACACTACTCAGCACATAGTCCACAGTCTCCACTCAAATTCACAACTGCACAGTGTGCATCCACTCTTACTGCTTGCTAACTATTAACTGCTGACTACTGTATACAACACAATTTTAAACCAGTACACTACAGGCTTTTCAATACAGCTCTCCACTCTGCATGTATCATACAGAGACTCATTTGAAAAGGTTTTTGTTGTGACAGAGCCTTTGAATGGGCCAATCACAATAGACTCCCTTCAAAGCTGTTCACTGCACAACCCACACACCCATTTTGTGCCTTACCATATGGGGAATTTAACTTGCCATATGGGAAATTCAACTTCTCATACCATAAGTTGACTTCCCATATGAAGGGTTGGCTTCTTATATGGGAAACTGAACTTCCCATATGGGAATTAACTTCCCGTATGAGGATTTCAACTTTCCATGTGGGAATTCAACTTTTTGACCTGGGAAGCTCGCACAGGCTGAATATTATCCCACATAATTCCTGTAGGAAATTGAAAATTCCTATAGGAAGTTTTCATTTTCCTACAGGAATTATGTGGTTTTTTTTTTCTTCTTTTTTTTTTTTCTTTTTTATAAGGGTAAGCTTTAGTACGTACCAAAGTAAGTTGGCACAAAAACAATCATGGAAAGTAAGTAGTTACGATTTTCGTAACCACATTTTCTAGTTTTATTTTTTTTTAATGGGAGGTGCGACACCCCTATCCCCCTTCTCGCTCGCGACGGCCTTGTCGGCGCGGATATCTACCATCCGCTTCTCGGCCTTTTGGCTAAGATCATGTGTAGTATCTGTTCTTTTCATCCAGTCAAGAATGGAGCCATGCAAGGCAGACCAGTAATGTTAATGGTCTGAAGGCCTTGAGGTTGGTCAAGTGTTGTCCTTAAGTGGAAGTATGGCTTCTTCGGGAAGTAGTATCAAGTTTGGTTTCGTCGAACGGCCCGTTTCCAGAGGGTAGGGAGGACTTTTGAAAAAGTATCTAATATTCCGCTAGAGCTGGGAAGTATTGTACTAACCATGACGTCATGGACAGTACCTTAGGCACGCTTCTCATTTTCGAGGGACAGTTCTTTCGTTCAATGTTTCTTGATCCTCGGTGAGTGGCTTGCTCTGCAATCGAGCCCAATATGTAAAGTGAGTCATTTAGACGGGAACGAGACTTCATGGTTACTTTTGGTTACGATATGGCCAAAAAATAAGCAGGTTTTATTTTGGCATTTATGTATTTTATTGCTTTGTAAAAGAATGCTTGAGTAAGTCAAATTTGTATGCAGTATACTTTCTCAGTCATGGCGGATGGCAAGCTATTGTTAGAATCGAAGGGATGTTATTGTTTTCGAAAAACGAAGGTCACATGGTATTCAGAGTGCGCGGCTTTCGTTCAGTGAACACGCGTCTAAGCAGTCATGTACACTTTCAATGAAAGAAACTGACAAAAATAGTGTTCTTGCAATATTAAATGATAGAATTTTAGTTTTGCCTTCCCCTTAAAACATATAATATCCATGCTAAGCGATGATTTTGCAATAAACTAATGTGAAAATAGAAGACATCTCCTTATAAGCTACGAAGTAACTATAAATATACCCACGTATGCACGTATATAGTGTATGTTGAGTCGGTCGGTACATTGAGTCGATCACTGCATAAAATGTATGGCACGTGCACAAAGTACAACGCTTATTGATTGACCGACTAATGGTACCACAGTGCTATACGCTGGGTAAGAGTACCAGGCGTACGGTGGCCAGTTACCCCAAGTTCAACGACGCCGATACTGCAGGTTAGCCGAGAACTACAACCACCGTGAAAGATATTATCTACCGTGACCTTCTACAACAAACCGTCTTCGAATATTTAAGTCCATTAGAGGCATTTTTTCTATATAAAATAACTGACAGACGATTGGCGAACATTCAGAAGTGCGGGGTCGTTCAGCAGCGTAGACTTGCATGCTGCACAGTGAACACCGTCCGACCAAGGTAAGTCAATCCAACCGGAGCTTTACGGCTTGATCCACGTTGCTCTATCGCACCTAAACATGAACTTTTAGTAAACAAGTTTCTCGCACTTCGCAGCTTCGATCTCGTCATTTTTCACGATTCTGTCACTCGACCATTTCAGTGGACATCTTTTGAGCCTATTAGCAAAGGGTATATACCTCTAATTATAATTCTCTTGATCTTTATCAGGCCCCAACAATTCATGAAGTTTGTTAAAATTTTTGGGGTGATGAACTTCAAACACGAGCAGTATCCCTACATGTTTGTTTAGCCAGCTTTAGATGTCATGCATGCACAGTTCACTGAGCGAATGAAGGTTAACAACAACACGGGCTACATTTAGGCTATAGACCTAGAAATGTAAAAATAAACATGATTTCACAACCAATTTCATAGTGAAGAAGGTTGCATAAACATTGCCCTTCCTTCAGGGATCGTCGAAGGGACGATCGAGGCCCCTAGGGTATTGTGGGCAATGATAAGTTATGTACATGGGCTACTCTAGAACTTCGGGGTGTTTTTGTCAGTTCTCGCCAGATTCAAGTAGAATTATAAGTGATACGAGGCGGCATATAATTAAAACTCTTGTGAAACTTAAAATTATTGATTTGGTCTCTTACAAGCTCATATTTTAGTAGCATTTTTGGAAAAAGTCCCCTTTCAACATGTCAAGCCCGGAGGTTATCGTGCAGTCGTAGTCACTTCGCAGAACAAGCTGTGCACCCTGAATACCACGGAAAACGTACTGCCTCAACATAGAACCGTTAGCTTTTGTTACAGTACAACAGCCTGCCAGGCCATTGGTCTATATTGACTATGGTGGCACACACACACTGTACTGTCGTATCTCGCAAGTGCTTGTAGTTCGGAGAATAGCCATGACATTTACGTACCCATCTAGGCCCATGTTTAATCTTAGCATTTGACGTTAACTCTCATGTTATATTTCTCTCTGGGAAGCAGTTACGTAAGGCTTAACTAAGGCTTGTCAAACGCTAGGTGTATCTTGAGAAGTAATTAGAACTTATCCTTCTCTATGCACAAAACAATAGCAGGAAGCCATCTTGCTGTAATCATTCGTATGGTAGCGACAATCTACGCATAGGACGTTAGTGCAGTCTCCCCTCTCAGTGTATATGGCAAGTCTGAGTTATACATAGTTTTTATTGGGTCTAGCGCAGTCGGTGACAATATATTATCACCCTGTACGGTTTTGTATAAGAATTTGGACTTTGTCAGTGGCTAAAATCGACAGATTTTGCAAGAAAGTTGTTACATTTTGGAAATAATGTAAGTTTAGTTCAAAATTGCCAAACGAATTGAATGATATGAAAATGTTTCACATTCACGGCTTAAGTTTGTTTGAATTATTGAAAGTTCGTCGCCAAATGACGAAAATCAAAGCTTCTCGGAGGCCGTGCCATATTGGTACGTCTTTTTGGTTCGAACGGTGGTGAACAATTTCCCTACGATCCTCTCTCCATGTATATATAGGAAGTCCGTGGGCATAACATACGACCAAAGGCCCACCGCTGTTTGTGTATATAATCATTCGCAGAATAAAGGTCATTCTCAGAATTAGCATAGGGGTCTATGCTGTTCTTTTTGTCTGCATAGGCCTGTTTATTTTCTCGCAAGGAGGACATGCATCGCCACCCGGGTGAAGAGGAGGGGAGGGGTGGGGAGCTTGGAAATTTCGTTGGTTTTCAATGGTGTCTAGATGCAAAATGGTGCAATATGTGTTGCTTTTACTAGAGTTTCTTCTAACTTGATTGAAGCAAAATTAGGGAAAACCTGTCAGATCATGTGAGAAATACATGAAATCCGGACATACACCAGCACGAAACAATAAAAAGAGGACGTGTCCTGGTAAAACCGAACGTCTGGTAACCCTACCTGCAGTACCACTGTGAGCACTGTAGGCATACTTTTCGACTTCTGGTTGGTCATTGCCATTGCATCGGCATTGCATGAATAGCCTATAGGTGGAGATTCTTCCATTAGCCTGATAGGCATTATGAGTAATAGTGCAGTACCTGCATCATTCCTGTGTTATCACGAGATTGCGAGTTGAAAGTAACGAAGGATTGTTATCTACAACAAGTAACCAACACAGTGCATTGATTATATTCAGGTATATCACATCGACCAAAAAACGTAAAAAGACGATATTCTAAGCTTTAGTAGGTACCAAAGTACGTCGGCACAGAAGCAATCATGGACATTAAGTCGTTAAGTTTTTCGTAACCACATTTTCCAATTATACTTTTTCCTGATAGGAAACTATCACGTCAAACGCACTCCAACATGCATCTGAACCACTTTTGTCTTGAAATTCCAAGTTTAAAATCAATTCAAATACTGGAGCAGGAGCTGTGGCAGTGGTAGATATATACTAGCAATAAATTCTCGACGCTCCTGAAGAAAATATATAATAAGAGATTTTGGAAGGAGTACAATTAAGGATTCCTTTAGTTGGTTCTATGACGTCACTCATTGACGCTGAAAGCTAGCTACATCACACAGCACACCCTTGAATAATACTGGTTCATCCATATGTTGGGGCTAGGTGGTCTGAGGCGGAAATTTTTCTCCGCCCTTCTCACTCCATTTCCCATGTCTATGGAGAGGCATTTAAATTGTAGTACTCTTTGTAATTTACGTCATTGCTACCATTTCCGCAACATTCCTCGGGCTTCCATCTTCATTACCTCAATTTCTTCTCTTCTTCTTTTTCTTAATTTTCCTTCTTTTCTTTTCTTCCCTCTTCTGTCCTTTCCCTTTCTCCTCTTT
The DNA here is from genome assembly GCA_037179385.1 of Holothuria scabra. NCBI lineage: Eukaryota > Metazoa > Echinodermata > Holothuroidea > Aspidochirotida > Holothuriidae > Holothuria > Holothuria scabra. Next base: position 50,080,740 of record CM074185.1, read on the forward strand.
CTCCCTCTCTTATTTTTCTCCCCTTTCAATGCGGGGGGGGGGGGTCATGGCCCGTTGAGCCCCCCCCCCGTACACGCCGGTGTCCCCTCCCCTTGACTTCTGCCCAAGACAGCGGACAGACTATCAGTCATTGCGCCGTTCTATTGAAATTTCATGTATACACACGTAGTAAGGATGGACCATGTGGGTGGAATACACATATGATCCCTCTTTTGTTCGTCTGACAGACTTTCAGTCTTTTCAGTTAGTCTGTCTACTAGGTATTATGGTACGCTTTTTCCAGAACTCACTTAGTTGGAGGGAGGCACTGGTGCACCATCCTCACAGATGTTTTAGTTCCTTAAAATGCGTTAAATATGTAAAACAAATTTTAGCTTAAAGTCAGATGTCTATGTACTTGTGTAGGCCATGCTTATAGACCAGGAGCTAGCAAGGTTTAATCAGCTGATCGAACACAAAAGGTTTGGGGATCTTAACATGACCATTGGGGCCCAAGACCAAAGAAAATGTAATGCTGTCGGGTCGCATCCTGTACCGGAAGCTCACAGGACCCAAAATGTGGGCCCAAAAATTTGGTTTAATCAGGTGACAGAACACATGGATAAAATGTGTGGCATATTGTTCCCTACATTAAAGTAGGTACATAAATACCACTGACAGCAATTGTGACCTGTACAGTGCCCCAGACAGTGAACACCCAATATTCAACAGTGTTATTCAGCTGACCGAACACACACATTTTTCTTCTTGCATTTAATCTGTCTGTCCACTTGCAACATGAAAATGCCAATGACAGTAACTTTACCTTGTACAGAGGCCTAGACAGCAGCACCAAAGACCCCCCTCCCCCATTTGCAATACATAGGCAGACGCATATAACCAGCTGACCGAACACACACATTTTTCTTCTTGCGTTTATTCTGTCCGACCTCTTGCAACATGAAAATGCCAATGACAGTAACTTTGCCTTGTACAGAGGCCCAGACAGCAGCACCAAAGACCCCCTCCCCCATTTGCAATACATAGGCATACGCATATAACCAGCTGACAGAACACACACATTTTTCTTCTTACATTTAAATGTTATATGTTTGACCACTTGCGACATAAAATGCCAACGACGGTAGCTTTACCTTGTACAGAGGCCCAGACAGCAGCGCAAAAGATCCCCCTCCCATCCCCTTTTGCAATAACGTACACGTTCGCGGACAGAACATAGAATTCTCTTGTTGCATTAAATCTAACACACTATGAACAACAAGAAAATACCAATGACAGTACAACTTTACCCTACGTCACAGAAGCCCAGACAGTTCTAAGCAACAAGGATCACCCCTCCCTCATTATTAGCAATACACCTACACTATAAAAATAAGGGGAAACCCTTTTTGCTACTTTGAGTAGCCTATTTTGGGGGGGGGAGTCTATTATGTAGGTATTAGACGGTTGTGCGGAGGTATGATACACTCGGTACAACGTCAGGGCCGTAGCCTGGGCAAAAACTCTAGGGGGAGGGGGGGGCAGTTGACACATTGCCTACGTAGAGCTAGAGCGCCACGCACGTAGTGTATGTACGATTTGGAAATCTCAAGGGGGCAGTTGTTCCCCTGACAACCTGCAGGCTACGGCCCTGAACGTTCAAATCACGTGCCTTGGATCTTTCAACGTAGAACTGATTTTTTGGTTTCGATGAAAGAGAAACCTATGCATTCATGATGGCGTGTGTGTGTATGTATGTGTGTATGTGCGTGTGTGTGTATGTGTTTGTGTGGATGTATGTGTGTGTGTGTTTGTGACACTTTGCTCGTTAACACGATATATCAAGATAGGAATGTCTGACAGTTTTCAAGCTTGGTACATAGATGCGCCATATTGAGAGGAAGAACCCTATTGTTTTTCGCGGAGGTCAAAGGTCATGTTGGGTCACCGGGGGTCAAAGTCTGAAAATCTCGTTAACACGATATCTCAAGATAGGAATGTCTGACAGTTTTCAAACTTGGTACATAGATGCGCCATATTGAGAGGAAGAACCCTATTGTTTTTCGCGGAGGTCAAAGGTCATGTTGGGTTACCGGGGGTCAAAGTCTGAAAATCTCGTTAACACGATATCTCAAGATAGGAAGCTTGGAGGGATTTCATATTTGGTATGTTGATGCGTTATAGTCAGGCGATGGTCCCTATTGTTTTTTGCGAAGGTGAAAGGTCATCTGGGGTCACCGGGGGTCAAAGTCTAAAAACCTCGTTAACACGATATCTCAAGATAGGAAGCTTGGAGAGATTTCATATTTGGTATGTTGATGCATTATGGTCAGGAGATGGTCCCTATTGATTTTCGCAGAGGTCAAAGGTCATCTGGGGTCACCGGTGGTCAAAGTCTGAAAATCTCGTTAACACGATATCTCAAGATAGGAAGCTTGTGTAGATTTATATTTGGTATGTTGATGCGTTATGGTCAGGAAATGGTGCCTATTGTTTTTCGCAGGGATCAGTGGTCATCTGGGGTCACCGGGGTCAAAGTCTGAAAATCTTGCTAACACGTTATCTCAAGATAGGAAGCTTGTGTAGATTTCATATTTGGTATGTTGATGTGTTATGGTCAGGAGATAGTGCCTTTTGTTTTTCGCAGAGGTCAAAGGTCATCTGGGGTCACTGGAGGTCAAAGTCTGAAAATCTTGTTAAAACGATATACTAAGATAGGAAACTTGGATAGATTTCACATTTGATATGTTATTGCGTTATAGTTGGGAGATGGTCCCTATCGTTTTTTGCGGAGGTCAAAGGTCATCTGGGGTCACCAGGGGTCAAAGTCTGAAAATCTTGTTAATGTATTATCTCAAGGTAGGAAACTTGAATAGGTTTAATATTTGGTATGTGGATGGTTTATGATCAGGAGATGGTCCTTGTAGTCTGTGGCGGAGGTCGAAGGTCATCTGGGGTCACCAGTGGTTAAAGTCTGAAAATCTCGTAAACGTGATATCTCAAGATAGGAAAGATGGATAGATTTCATATTTGGTATTTTGATGGGTTATGGTCAGGAGATGGTGCCTATTGTTTTTATGGAGGTTAAAGGTCATCTGGTGTCACCAGGGTCAAAGTCTGAAAATATTGTTAACATGTTATCTCGAGATTGGAAACTTGGATAGATTGGTAGGTAGATGCGTTACGGTCAGGAGATGGTCCCTATTGTTTTTGGTGGAGGTCAAAGGTTACCTGGGGTCACCGGGGGTCAAAGTCTGAAAATCTTGTTAAAGGGATATCTCAAGATGTCTATCTATCTACAGTATGTATTGCTTTTGTGGAGGTTAAAAGGGCATCTGGAATAGCAAAATTATTTTTGAACATGCTAGTATAACATTTGAGTGAGAAGATAATGGTGCATGATGGCAAATTTGAAACAGTAAATTTATATATCATCGAAACCTCAATGCATTTTTGCATTCTGGTTAATCCACAAACCACGTTTCAAGCAAAGACCATCAAGCAGCACTGCAGCAGTAACACGCCTAGCCTGCACACAACACAGCTCTAGTCCTGCAACACGAAGTACACGAAGTTTTTCGAAGAAAATCCAGTTACAACTTTCGGAAAGGTGAGCCTTTTTTTTTTTTTTTTTTGATGTAAAATAATTGAACAAAATGGATTTCAGAATGTTGCAAGACACCTGAAGACTTTATGAGAAGAGGAATTCCATGAAATATCGGATACTTTTTGACCAACGTGATGAGAAAAAGCCTAGCCTAGGCCTAAGTGCCGAACTAATGCTACGCCTAAGCTACGTTGTGTGAATCTCATTGACGTAGGCTACGCTAAAACAAATCTAGTTTTTGATGAATTTGTTCCAGAATGAGTTTCTGATAACACTGGAAGGGAACATTAGATTACTCTGAACAGTTTGGGAACATTTCTGTATTGTCTCTGGGCATTAAGTACAGTTTTTGAACTACTGATTAGAAATAACCTAACTAACGCTACCGTTAGGCCTAAGCTCATTGACGTTAGAATAGCTCGCTTATTTTGTGATGATCTTTTCCCTTAATGAGTTTCTGTTTATACTGCAATGAAAAATTAGATAACTCAAAACAGTCTTTTTATCTCATGGCATTTCTACAGTTTGTTTGTCATCGGGATTAGAAATAGCCTAACTAACGCTAGGCCTAAGCTACAGAGTGTAAATCCCATTGACGTTAAATCTCGTATTTCTGATGACTTTGTTTCGAAATGAGTTTCTGATTTTACTGAAATGAAAACCTACATTACTCAGAAGAGGTTAGGGACATTTGCTATTGTCTCGGGGCATTGTTTTAACAGTTTTTGAACCACGTGTACGGGATTAAAAATAGCTTAGGCCTAACTAACGCTACCCTAGGCCTAAGCTACACAGTGTGAACCCCATTGACGCTAGAAATATATCGCTTAATTCTTGACAATTTTTTTGCAAAATGAGTTTCTGATTATACTGCAATGAAAAATAGATTGCTCAAAACAGTTTGAGAACATTTCTTTTTCTCTCATGGTATTTTCTACAGTTTGTCATCGGTGTTAGAAATCGAACATCAGTACACCGTTCTATACCGTCGCCTGATAAAGGGTAAGAGAAGTGGAAGTATGCTAGTGGGTTCTTGTTAATTTTTTATCTTCGAGCTGAGTGGGAATGTTCAAAACATTTTCATGACAAATTAACTGTTTTCTTCATTAAGTAGGTCTATAACATGATAAACTATTTTCACTGATGATTTTTTCATTGAATGATGAGCTAAACAAGCAGTTGTGACAGCTCCGTCTTCCGACATTTTTTTTTTTTTTTTTAGTTTTAAAAATTGATCAATAATAAGTAATTTACCTCCACTTATGTAATATACGTAGGCTTGCAATATTTTACACAACCTATGTCAAAGTTTGCAATCTTTGTGATGGTGTAAAGTAGGAACTCCCTAACATGATGTAAACAATTACACAAAATCATGTATATTACGCATTAAGTGCAATTATGTGAAAAGGCATGACAGTTGTGGAGTTTATCTTTGTAATTGCTTTTTTGCAACTTGAACTTTTACAGATTTTAAGCAAATCAGTATTGGCAGGAGTCCAGATTTACTCATCATGGATTTGTCGAAGCCTGTAAGTAGCCTTTGTGAATATGGAATATTGTATTGGAAATTAATTGTCATAAAAATATGCATTGCACTACTGTTGTTATATTGACTGTAATTGTATGTTGCTGTATTTATAAATATTTACATGAGAAAATAACATGCTACTGTAGTTATGATTTGTAGCCTTCTCCGAACTTTTTTCTGACACTTGAGCTCATCGGGACGAATTCCCGAAGCTAGCTAACGCTTTATCCCGCGGCTTCGGTGGTGTCGTCGTGTGATGATTGCTTTAGTGGAATACCGAAAAGTTTTCACCTTTCCTATATTTGCATAAAGCTCAGCTTTCACATTTTTTCATTCAAATTACTTGTGGTTATGAAAATAGTAAACATCATGGGCAAGAATCAATAGTTTATTTGTAAGTATTTCGTCGCTCTTTTTTTCACGTAATAGTCATGTATCATCTGCAAGAAGACTGATGAGGAGGAGCCAGGGCTGAAAAAGTACACATCTCGTACTTCACTTCAGAAAGCTGCGGAACGACGATGCTCCCTTGTAAGCGATTAGTTCCGTGTTGCAACCAACGATGTTAATGCTGCAGAGCCTTCTGCAGACTTATTTTATCACTCCAAATGTCATAGTCAGTATTGTGCAGTGAAGGGAAAAGCAACTGAGAATGACACAGAGTCTATTGTCAAACCATCTGCAAGCAAAAACACAAGGCAACAGTCTGACCTTCCTCGTACATCTGGAATTCTGACACAATCCTGCATTCTGTGCTCCAATATGAGAAGGAGATCGTCTGGAGGAAAGCATTTTGAAACTCCTCACAAAGTCGAAACAAGGGAGTGCAGTAATGCTCTAATTCAAGCTGCCAAATCTCATCCACTATCACAACAAAGCCAAAGAATTCTGGCACTTGGCTCTGAAGATCTGGTTGCTATGGAAGCCCATTATCACAGTTCGTGTAAACTACAATTTTTAAGGCAAGGAAAACAAAAACAGAATAAAAACCAAGCCAATGACATTTCTGAAAAAAAAGAAGCATGAAAGAACATTTAAGGAATTCATAGCGTACGTTGAACATGAGATAATCAATAAACGTACTCCTAAGTTGTTTGCAACATTTTGGAACTCTACAAAGATCACTACATGGCCAACTGGGGAGAAACTGACAGCATTGACACGTATTGCTCTCAAAACCTTTTACGAATACTCGAAAGCAAATTTGGGGAGAAACTTATTGTCTCTAAAGAATCAAAGAAAAGTGGCAATTTTGTCTACCCTGAAGGGATGAGCCACACAGAAGCCAAACTGCAGTTGGAGAATACGAAGTTTCATGAAGATGAGGTACGTCGCGCGGCATTGCTTCTCCGAGCAGAGATACTCCAAATGGCAGCGACAAAAATGCCATCACCTACATCCGTGCAAAGCCTAAAAGAATCTTCTTCACAGATACCAGCATTAACATCATTGTTTTTCCAAACATTGATGTCTGGCCTATCCCCTTCGTCTCCTGAAGCTGTTGAAAGAAAATCAATCTCCATGGCAGCTGATACAGTATTCAATACCTCACGAGGCAACGTGCGACCCTGGAAACACACTGTCCTTGGTCTTGGCTTAACGTCAATGCTAGGCTCAAAGGTAGCCGTCACCATCCTAAACCACCTCGGCCATACAGTGAGCTATGACGAGTGTAAGCGGATGGAGACAGAGATTGCCTACTCCTGTACTTCTGGAGACCAAGAGACACCAGCTGGACTAGTGTTGGATTCATCATTAGCTACAGGTAAATTTCAAACAGTAAAGTACTTCAATTTAAACAATTTAGCATATGTTAAAGGTTCAATGGAAGAAGAATCTTTAGCTGATAAGAACTATGTAATATTGTCTTCCAACCAATACCGGTAAATTGCTAGACAATTATAGAAGTATCAATATTACTACAGTCATACAAATTCGAAACAGTATGTAGGTTATATTAGAAAATTTAACAAATACTTATTGGTGTCTCATGTCAGTTGGTGTACCGTAGGCCTATATAAGCTCTTTCATATAATAACTTCTTAATTATACTACAAATGTTTAAAAATAGAAAAACATTTCATGAACATAATGTTCTTGAGTTATTATTTTGATCGTTATACCGTCTTTCATGTTTTGCGGAGTTGATATATCCAAATGAATTTAGGCATCCTGTGTGAAATTTTTATCATACATGGTAAATAACATGAAAAGAATATGTGACAGTGGAATACTTATTTTTGCATAATAGAGAAACATTAGTAACGTTTTTCACATGAATGGATAACAAGTTTGTTGTTCACATCGATATACAAACATAATATATCAATATATTAACCATTTCGATATATTGGTATAGATGTCAGAAGGAACATCCACCATGTTGATGTTGCTAGTTATCTATATAGGATATATCAAAATATCGATAAATCGCCCAACCGTAGACCTGACTAACCTAAACTGTAGACCTTGTGTTCTCTGTAAGAGAAGTTTAAATTTTGTATGAAAATTTGAATTATTTAAAAAGAAATAATTTAAGAGAATGTACATATCCTATAGTTCTTTTCTTCGCTTCTGTAGGTTGTAGTTGCCTCTATTTTATCTGATGCCAAATAATCATTGATATTTAGTACTATTGGTCAGTAAATTCCAAAAACGTTTCTAAATTTCTACTTCTCATTGTAAGTTGTTCTTTGCTTCTCGTTGTTTATTCCAAAATACATAATATAACGGTAAATTGAACAAATTTTCATCTTGTTAGAATATAATGTTTCAATAACTCATCTTCAAATGCAAAACAAAAAATATATCAAATAAATATTTCATCACACCAAATATGTCTAGTTGGTTATAGATGTTTAGAGATGTTAGAGATGTTTAAAATATGATATATCAACTACTAATCCAATTCTATGATAATTGTCTTTTTCCTTCTCTTCTTTTCTCTTCTCTTCTTGTAGGAACAGCGTGGGACAATTTTGACCTTAACATCGAGACTGTAAATGGGAAAGATGCCTTTCATGCAACTGTAGGAATAACATATCAGAATGCTAGTCCTGAAGACATCAGAGCTGAAAATTCAGAGGTACTTCAAAATAGCTTTATGATTCAGAAACCAAGAAGGACCTATGAAGAACCTGAAAAGCCGTTAAACCCATTCAAATCAAACCTGAAGCTGGCCAAGTTTTACTTTCAGGAATCCGAGCAAGACAAGATTGAAATAACAGAAGTAGACCATTCCTTTACTTCAGCAGAGTGCATTGATACATTCTGGCTTGTTACTTCTCGAGTACAACATGTCTTCCTTTTCACTGGTTTTTACTCCAGTTTCGTCCATGATCCCTTACCAGTCACCATTATCACTTACATGGATCCCATTTCTCAATCCCCTACAAGAAATGATGTTGTTCATGAAACAATGCTCCGGTCACTCAGAGTTGCCGAAGGAACCAAAATGCCCTTCCATCCAGTCACATATGATCTCGCCGTTGCTTTGAAGGCATATTCCATCCAGTCGCTAAAGTCACCCGTGTTTGACAAGCTTGTGATCTTACTTGGCCACTTCCATATTGAGTTGGCGTTTTTTGGCGTTCTGGGCACATACATTGCTGATTCGGGCCTTGAACATCTACTGACAGAGACAAATGTGTTGGCAGAGGGTTCACTAAATGGATATCTGCATGGCAAACATTACAATAGATGTTCAAGAGTTCCTCAGGTAGCTGCCATGGCACTGGAGAGATTTCTTTTCGAACGATTCCTTGCATCAGAGTGTAGCGACGATCAGGCTAATCTACTTGATAGTATAAATGCCTTGCCAGCTGACAAAGATGTCCAGAAAGATTTTGCAATGAGTGATCAGTTCAAACAGCTGAGTGTAGCCTGTGAGCAATTCTTCCATAGAGTTATCAAAGGTGACTTGGGCGAGACAGCTTCATACTGGGCAGTGTTTATCTATTTTACCAATCGTCTTTTTCGGGACTTCGAGCGAGCGGTGAGAACCAATGATGTTGAGCTTTACATCGAACTGTTGCCATTATTGCTTGATGTATTCTTTGCGTTGAACAGGCCAAATTACGCCCGATGGGGATCATACTTCCTGGAGAAGATGGTCCACTTGGAAGAAGCAGCTGTAGCTATTCTGAAAGCTGGTGCCTTTTCAACTAAGAGAACACGAAGGACATTCTCCGGAAGTCCAATCGATCTCACACTCGAACAGACAGTCAACCGAGATGCAGCTTCCACAGCAAGTGGTATTACCCACTTCTCGAATTCGGTGAATGCATTTCGTCGGTGGTCTTGTACTCTATCCCAGAGAGGAATGGCTGTTTCTGAGTTGAAGGAATTGTCTGGGTGCGAGCACGGAGAGACACCTGCCAAACAGTTTAGAGGAAACAGGATCAAACAAGACAACAGAGATGTTCGCAATCTCCAGCAATTATTGCATGAAACATGCAATCCATTTGCAGCTGAATCACCCAAGATCTTAGTGAACATTGCAACTGGAAAATCAACAACCGATGCTGCCCGGAAGTATCTGTTGGGTACCTTGCAGAGAGGAGCTCAAATGAGAAGCAAGTTTCATCGGGAATGTGTAGAAGATGAAAATCGTTTTTTGAAAAGGGTTAATAAAGTTCGGGTAGAAAACTTTGCATCAGCTAATGCAAAGAAAAAACAACCAAAAGTCAAGAAAAAATTAGGAGCAGTGGAAAGTGTACGAGATACATTTGCCTTCGTTCTTCCCAAGACCAACATAGATATGCGTCTCTTTATAGGTTTTCCTGTAACTGATGTGCCAATTTGCATTGCTCATGCAGACGGTTCTCCGACAAAGACAGAGAAAGCAAGTCTGACAAAACTAACTGGAAAAGAAATACACAAGTTCGGTCCATGAGGAAGAAACAGCTATCACCGATGCTACGCTTTTTGATGGAGGCCTTGTTATGCACGAAATCTTGCCTGCCCACAATAATTCCACTTACGGAAAAATTGTGCAAGATATCATTTTGAAGGTATGCCGGGCAAAGGGAAAATCTGTCCATTTGCTAATGGACAGACATAAGACACCATCTAATAAAGATTTAGAGCGTGTTACCAGAGGGGCAGAGCAAATGGAAGATATCTTTGCCATTACTGGTCCAGAGCAGAGGCAACAGAAGAAAGGGTCAGACCTACTCAGAACTGGGGCATTTAAGGAGGCATTTGCAAAGTTTCTGATCCAAGAGGCACAGAAAGAGCACTTTTCCTCTATCATCGGGCTAAAAAATTGTTCATTTCTCACGGAGGAAATTGCCTGAAGCTCTGGGTTAACTCAATGGGTCTGCTTATTGTTGATGAACCAGCCGAATTCCAGGGAGAACATGAACAGGCAGACACGCTCCTGGCGTTCCATGCTTATCAAACTGGTGGGAATATTGTGGTCAGATCATCAGACAGTGATGTCCTAGTAATCCTTCTTAGCCTGTCCAAGAAAATGCCACCTTCCTCAAACATATGTATGGATGTTGGTGCAGGCAACAACAGGCGACTGATCAGAGTTAGTGCTATGGCAAAAAGAATGGACGAGCAACAGTCTGGTCTTAGCGAAGCATTGGCTGGCTTTCATGCCATCACTGGCCGCGACTTTAACTCTTCATTCTATGGAAAGGGAAAATCAACACCTCTTAACTATGTTGAAAAAGACTGTGCTCATGTTCAAGCTTTAAAGGCACTTTCATTGTCTGTCATTGACTTTGTGTCGCTTGCTGCTTTTGTTTGCAAAATTTATGGGTTAACAAATGTTTCTGATATAAATGAGGCAAGGTACAAAAAAAATTCATGAAAATGGTGGAAGGCAACACAGAGAAATCTAAAAAAAATTAACTGTGCATCTTTGCCACCATGCCAAAAGACACTACAACAGCATGTAGCACGTAGCACGTGCTAATTACATTAGCCGGATGTGGAGTCGGGCACACATGTCTGTGCAACGAAGGATATGGATCCACTTGATTATGGCTGGAAGGAAAACAGTGATGGACAGTACATCCCTAATTGGTATGAGGGTGCACCACTCCCAGACACACTATTTCAAGACGAAGAGCCGGACCTTGAAGATGTAATGGACGAACAGGATTCTGATGCAGAAACTGAGATATGTGATGCTGGCATAGATGAGGACATGACTAATGAGGATCTGTGGAGTGGTGACAGCGACAGCGATTATGAGGAAGAAATTGTGCACAGAGAATGATGACAAATGTTCGTCAAGGCTTAGGTTACGGTCCATAAAAATTTGTCCTTCTCCTTGGCTTATCCTCATGAATATTACCTAATGCTGGTTGTCAAAGTAGAGTATGTTTATTTGTAAATACACACAAAGATAAAGTATTTGACGTAACATTTAAATAACTAAGCCTTTCTCGTCAAAATATACCAATCACATATTGGCACTATATTGTAAGACAAAGATCAATATTGTTAAAGTTCATTTTACATCACTGCACATTTATCTTGCTCTTGCAAATTTACTATACACCTATTTGGTCAGCTAAATGTGAGTGTATGGGTGTATGTGGTGTGTGTGAGTATTTGGTATTACATGTGGGTGATGGAATGGAAGGCAGTTCTTTGAGGCTGTTGCATGTGTGGTGCTCTGCGTAGAGCCGTTACTGTACCTGATGTCATTATGCTCAGACAGATGGAATGCAAAAGAAACGATTTGTTGGTTGGGTCAAGCAGCTGAGGCGTTTGCTACAGTTGTTTTCTGTATGTATAGACAGGTTAAATGCAACAAGAAAAATTTGTGTGTTCGGTCAGCTGATAATACGTGTATGTATTGCAAATGGGGGATGTGGGCGTCTTTGGTTCTGCTGTCTGGGCCTCTGTACAAGGTAAAGTTACTGCCATTTTCATTTTCATGTTTCAAGTGGTCAGGCAAATCAAATGCAAGAAAAAATCGAAGTGTTGGGGCTGCTGATAACAAGTATATGTAGTGCAAATGGGGAAAGGGGGCCTTTAGTGCTGCTGTCTGGGTTTCTGTACAAGGTAAAGTTACTGTCGTTGGTATTTTCATGTTGCAAGTGGTCAAACAGATTAAATGCATCAAGAAAAAATGTCTGTTCAGACAGCTACTTATATGTGTATGTATTGCAAATGGGAGAGGGGGTCTTTGATGCTGCTGTCTGAGCCTGTGCACAAGGTAAAGTTACTGTTATTGATTGGTATTTTTATGTCGCAAGTGGTCAGACAGATTAAATGCACGAAGAAAAATGTGTGTTCGGACAGCTTATTATATTGTATGTATTGGAAATAGGGAGGGGGAGTCTTTTGGGCTGCTCTGGGCCCCTGTACAAGGTTAAGTTACGGTCATTGGCATTTTTATGTCGCAAATGGTCAGACAGATTAAATGCAAGAAGAAAAATGTGTGTGTTCGGACAGCTGATTATGTTTGATGTATTAGAAATGGGGAGGGGGATCTTTTGGGCTGCTGTCTGGGCCTCTGTACAAGTTAGAGTTACTATCATTGGCATTTTCATGTCGCAAGTGGTCAGACAGATTACATGCAAGAAGAAAAATATGTGTGTTCGGTCAGCTTATTATATGCGTCTGCCTTTGTATTGCAAATGGGGGGGGGGGGTCTTTGGTGCTGCTGTCTGGGCCTCTGTACAAGGTAAAGTTACTGCCTTTGGCATTTTCATGTTGCAAGTGGTCAGACAAAATAAACGCAAGAAGAAAAATGTGTGTGTTCGGTAAGCTAATTATATGTGTATGTATTGCAAATGGGGGAGGGGGATCTCTTGGGCTGCTGTCTGGGCCTCTGTACAAGGTAAAGTTACTGTCTTTGGCATTTTCATGTTTCAAGTGGTCAGACAAAATAAACGCAGGAAGAAAAATGTGTGTGTTCGGTCAGCTGATTATATGTGTATGTATTGCAAATGGGGAAGGGGGGTATTTGGTGCTACTGTCGGGACCTCTGTACAAGGTAAAGCTACTGTCTTTGGCATTTCCATGTGTCAAGTGGTCAGACAAAATGAACGCAAGAAGAAAAATATGTGTGTTCGGTCAGCTTATTATATGCGTCTGCCTTTGTATTGCAAATGGAGGGGTCTTTGGTGCTGCTGTCTGGGCCTCTGTACAAGGTAAAGTTACTGCCTTTGGCATTTTCATGTTGCAAGTGGTAAGACAAAATAAACGCAAGAAGAAAAATATGTGTGTTCGGTAAGCTAATTATATGTGTATGTATTGCAAATGGGGGAGGGGGATCTCTTGGGCTGCTGTCTAGGCCTCTGTACAAGGTAAAGTTTCTGTCTTTGACATTTTCATGTTTCAAGTGGTCAGACAAAATAAACGCAGGAAGAAAAATGTGTGTGTTCGGTCAGCTGATTATATGTGTATGTATTGCAAATGGGGAAGGGGGGTATTTGGTGCTACTGTCGGGACCTCTGTACAAGGTAAAGCTACTGTCTTTGGCATTTTCATGTGTCAAGTGGTCAGACAAAATGAACGCAAGAAGAAAAATGTGTGTGTTCGGTCAGCTTATTATATGTGTATGTATTGCAAATGGGGGAGGGGGGTATTTGGTGCTGCTGTCTAGGCCTCTGCACAAGGTAAAGTTACTGTCTTTGGCATTTTCATGTTTCAAGTGGTCAGACAAAATAAACGCAAGAAGAAAAATGTTTGTGTTCGGTCAGCTGATTATTTGTGTATGTATTGCAAATGGGGGAGGGGGGTTTTTGGTGCTGCTGTCTGGGCCTCTGTACAAGGTTACAAGGTAAAGTTACTGTCTTTGGCATTTTCATGTTTCAAGTGGACAGACAGATTAAATGCAAGAAGAAAAATGTGTGTGTTCGGTCAGCTGAATAACACTGTTGAATGTTGGGGACCGTGGTGGGGTCCATTTAAGGCTACTGTCTGGGGCTATGTACAAGGTACAGTTGCTGTCATTGGTATGCTCATACACTACAAGACTTGACAGATCACATGCACCACGAATTATTCGTGTGTTCACTCAGCTGATTAAAGCTGTGAGGGGCGGCCCTTGGGGCTGCTGTCTGGGGCACTGTACAGGGCACAATTGCTGTCAGTGGTATTTATGCACCTACTTTAATATAGGGAACAATATGCCACACATTTTATCCATGTGTTCTTTCACCTGATTAAACCAAATTTTTCGGCCCACATTTTGGGTCCTGTGGGCTTCCGATACAGGATGCGACCCGGCAGCAATACATTTTCTTTGGTCTTGGGCCCCAATGGTCATGTTAAGACCCCCAAACCTTTTGTGTTCGATCAGCTGATTAAACCTTGCTAGCTCCTGGTCTAGTTATAAAACCATTTTGGAAAGAGTACAATTAAGGATTGCTTTAGTTGGTTCTATGACGTCACTCATTGACGCTGAAAGCTAGTTACATCACACAACACACCCTTGAATAATACTGGTTCATCCATATGTTGGGGCTAGGTGGTCTGAGGCGGAAATTTTTCTCCGCCCTACTCACTCCATTTCCCATGTCTATGGAGAGGCATTTAAATTGCAGTACTCTTTGTAATTTACGTCATTGCTACCATTTCCGCAACATTCCTCGGGCTTCCATCTTCATTACCTCAATTTCTTCTCTTCTTCTTTTTCTTAATTTTTCTTCTTTTCTTTTCTTCCCTCTTCTGTCCTTTCCCCTTCTCCTTTTTCTCCTTTTCTTATTTTTCTCCCCTTTCAATGCGGGGGGTCATGGCCCGTTGAGCGCCACCCCCCCCCCGTACACCCCGGTGTCTCCTCCCCTTGACTTCTGCCCAAGACAGCGGACAGACTATCAGTCATTGCACCGTTCTATGGAAATTTCATGTATACACACGTAGTAAGGATAGGCCATGTGGGTGGAATACACATATGATCCCTCTTTTGTTCGTCTGACAGACTTTCAGTCTTTTCAGTTAGTCTGTCTACTAGGTATTATGGTACGCTTTCTCCAGAACTCACTTAGTTGGAGGGAGGCACTGGTGCACCATCCTCACAGATGTTTTAGTTCCTTAAAATGCGTTAAATATGTTAAACAAATTTTAGCTTAAAGTTAGATGTCTGTGTACTTGTGTAGGCCATGCTTATAAAACCTGCATGGGGGAATGTCGTTTCCTGCTGTCTTAGGGGTGGCGCTTTTTAAAAATTTTCTGTGCGCTTCGTGCCAACTATTGGAGGCGCTACGCTTTGATAATCGTTGGCCTCTTTTTTAAGGCTAATCCTTCCAAGATCCTGATATATAAAGCTCCAAGTTTATTTGTACTACCTCTGATAAAATGCCTGAGTAGATCTTGCTTATACAAGCTTGGAAAATTCCATTTCCGGCAGGGGTCGCTATTTTGCAAAATTTTCTGTTCGCTCAGCACTAACTGATGGTGACGCTCCGCTTATATAGTCCTCAGCGTCAAACTTTAAAACTTCTTCCACCAGGTTTTCATGCTTCATGTATTCATACTTTCCGCAACTGGACAAGTGTCTCCTCTATTCAGTTGGAAAAACATCCAGCGAGTCGGAATTTTGCACCACGACACTCCCTAAACATGAGATCCTAGCCATGTACGGCCTTGGCTGTAGTTAATATTGTCTTCATGCTACGTGCGAAAAGTGGGTTGCAGCCTTACAAAGACCTTACTAATATGCATAATCTTTTCACCTCTAATTAAGATGTAAGCGACCCGTAGGAGAAGAGTAACAAAATGATACGAATATAACTAAGTATTAACATTTAGCTTTTCAGGAAGGTGTTTTTAACACATCTACAGCAACAGCTGCAGTAGAACTAGTTTCTACTCGCATGTGTTGACGCATTATCCGATAATGTATGAAGTTTTAAAAAAAATTATATTTTAGGGCACAGCTGATACGGAAAGAAATAGCAGAATTTACTTTTCTCAACAGCTAACGTTCATCCTTTAATGAATACTTTGAAGAACGCACAAAACAAATGGTTTCAGGGATATACTTGTATTCCAAATGGTGACAGATTTCCAGAAGAGGATGCCTTTCAAGACATTTACTTTACAATAACTAAAGAAGGTAATGAAGATAACGTCATTTGCAGTTCAAAAATGACACAAACGCTGTTTGGAAAAGAACAAAGTTTTGTGTATCACGACAAAAGCGAATTTGGTCGAAAACTTTTCTTGCAGTATGTTTGTTCTACTTTATGTCCACCAAACCCGGATCAAAATATAATTTTATATGTAAATCTTAAAGAATTACATAGCAGTACGACTATAGCTCACGCAATAGAAAGTCAAATGACTTATTATGGATTAGTTTCAACTGATGTTATGCGATTCATCATGGAAAACAAAAAATGTCTATTAGTGCTTGATGCAGTAGATGAACTTAATCAGTCATGTGGATATGACAGTACCCCTAACCCGAATATTCAGTACCCCTACAATCTAACAGTTAAAGATGTGCTAAGCGGCTCAAATCTCTTTCGAGAAAGCAAAAAGTTGGTTAGTTTGTGTATTGTTAAGCACAGGGATAACTTGGCATTCTCTTATCCGGAAAAACAAGTGTACATTAAAATAACACCATTTTCCACACCAAACTTAAAATCATACGTAGCGAGACTATTCAACTGTTACAAAAAGTTTCATCAAACTAACATTCACAAGTCAAACGAGGACGGAGGGAGTAATGACTACAACAAAGACGAGCAAGGTGATTGTGGTCTAATATATGACACACAACCTGCAACAAGCGTATCTAATCTCATTTTAGACGAGGAAAACATAATTAACCAAACGGGAATGTGTCCTTCTTTACTCATTTTATTTATACACGCCTTAATATCAGATGTAACGAAAAAGGCAATCAATAATTTGAAAATTTACATCCACAGACGAACCTATCTGACACGTTTAATTACAGATTGTTTGTATTTTCATTACTTTTTAAGTCTTGAAAAGTGTGGACATTCTGATCTTCCCATGATAAACCTTGGACGAGCATCATTTGAAAACAGCTTAGAAAATGTTTCGTTTGTGGAAACGTGTGATCTCGTTTCAAAATTCACAAGAACGCAGTTGCAAGGGAAGATTAGTGAAAAAACCCTTGACACTGCGATTGCAATTGGGCTTTTGAAGCTAGAAGCTAAAGAAGATTGCAGTCAAGATGCTAAAGGTAATGGTTCAAGTCCTTCCTCTGAGGGTTTCATTGAATTTCGTCACAACTACATTCAGGAATATTTTGTCGCGCAAGCAATCGCTTCTAAAGACGATATAGAAGAACAATTTTTGAAATCACCAGCTTTGGAAAGGAATGAAAGGATGAAACGAGTGTTGCAATTTATGCATGTAACAGAATCTCAAAAGCGGCACGAATTGCTGAATAAACTGGTGTCAGAGAAGCTTTGGAATAATTTAATTGACTGCCTGTTCGAAAGTGAGACTGACGATGATTTCATGAGGATCAAGTCCGCGATTTCACCTTTGACGGGAAAGTACACCGTCAATATCATAGACATGGATAAGCGTTACCACCGAATGGCGGTATCCAGGTTTTGTGAGGTTTTTGCTAATCACGACGTAAGTATGTAGTTTGGTTCTGTTTGCATGTTTAATATTACTGTATGAAAAACTGGCTGTTTGCATACAGTATCTGTAGTGCCATCGGGGTAATGCGATTTCCTCTTTAACTGAACGTGGGTTGACTTTACAACTTTTAGAAAAATTAAAAGTGCTGCTACAACATTTGTAGGGGCTTCGAAAAAGAACATCATTATTCACGGAAAACCCTCTGAAACGGAGTTCAAAGTATTGGTTTCTAAGAGAATACATAATGAAACTTTTGCCTCTATCCACCTTTCCCGGTTGAGAAGCTGACGTGGGGGTCACCAAAAAAACTTAAGCTCTGATGGTGTCACATAATTTTGAAGTTTAGCAGCTTATGGAAATTTACACTTGGAAAAATGGCTTTTGTTTTCTGCATACTTCCAATTACGATAAAAAAAACACTTTGAAACTTACCAGAATAATTTCGCAAGCTCTCATATGACACAACTTTAGGCGAAACCGTCGACAAAAAGTCCAAAAATTCATCGGAAGATTTCAGATCAGTCTTTCTGAACGTTTTGCGAATGGTCACACAGAGTGCGCGAATATTTTTCCACATAGTATGGCCGATAAATTCTTTCCATTTTCTTGAAGACAGTCCACCCCATTTTGTTTGAGCGACGACTCTGTCTGCAATACACCTGTCGTCACACTAGCGTAGCCAGCGGGGGGCGGGGGCAGGGGGCAGAGTGTCCCCCCCCCCCACAGAAATTTTGGGGACGCGATGGGCGATGTTGAAAAAATGAAGGGGAGCCAAAAAAAATTAAAAAAAAAAAATTATAGTTTTTCGGGGGGAGGGGACAGCAAAACATTCCAAAAGGGGAAGGTGACACCCAGGGAGACAGGCCCGTGGTCAGGGGGTTCAGGGGGTTAGCACTTAGTCCAGCTCATACCTAATTTTTCTTATTTTTATTTTTTTTTTTTTTATTGAAATGGAGTTTTGGCGTTTTTCAGGGCAAAATGTCAATTCCGCTGGTTTAGCCAAATAAGTGTAAGCCTTATGAGTAGCTGTTTTGTTCCAGTGCGACACAATTCCCTAGGGCCACATTGACTCGTACCGAGTAACCCTCTTACAGTCACACACTAACCCTGCTAACTCTCGAGGGAATAAGGAAAACATTGATACAAGATTGAAAATGTCCAAAAATTCCAACTTAGATGTTCACCAGATCGCTCAATTTGATGTAAACTTGCCAAATCTCCTTGAGGCAGGAGGGGGAGAACCACACTCTCTCCCCGTTCGGTCGCTCGGCTCCTCACTTGGGCGGTTCGCTCCCTCAAGAAAATGCCACACCCCAGTGGCGGCGATGAAAAATGAAAAAGTTTGGGCTAAAGGTATGTTCAGCCCCTCAATATTTGTCAAGTGCCCCAATTAAGATGTGGGGAGAATTTCGAAGTTGGGCTGAACATATTCTTGCTTAAAACACTCGGGAAGTGCCGTTTCCGGCCATCTGAGGGGTTTGTAAAACCAAAAATTTCCTGGTACGCTCCGCGCCAATCGATGTTAGAGCTCCGCTTAGAAACATGTATTAACATTTTTCATAGATTGATTTTTTTTTTTTTTTTTGCATTAATTGAGAAATATAAGAAATGAGATCCGTATTTCTAGGCTGGGAACATGCAGCATAAAACACTCGGGAAGTGCCGTTTCCTGCCATCTGAGGGGTTTCTAGAACCAAAAATTTTCTTGTACGGTCAAGATTGGGGACGATGAGTCAACTTTGCCCCCCCCCCCCCACAAGAAAATCCTGGCTACGCCCGTGTCGTCAGCTATTAGGATTCTCCCCTGTCACTTTTCCTTCTATAAGTTTCACCCCTTCACCTCTCCCAATGCACCTATGCAGACAAACCAACTTCTCACACTCTCCTCTTTCCACTTCGACTCACAAAGACTGTGCTAACCAACCCCCATCTACCAACACACCTCGACCTGCAATGCCCTTCAAACGTTTAAAAACTGAGTCACTGTAACGTTCGCACGTGGCAGATTCCTGTTTATACGCTGTGCAGCAAGCGGAGATGTGGCTTTCTCGAGAAACCTGTAGCTTCTGCAACTGATGACGTAGCATTTTAGCGTTATATATATATATATATATATATATATATATATATATATATATATATATATATATATATATATATATATATATATATATATATATATATATATATATATATATATATATATATATATATATATATATATATATATATACCGAACGAAAGTGACTGTCAGAAAACATGAGTGCGAAGGATGAAACACCAATAAAAAAAAAAGAAAAAGAGCGTCCTGGATGAAAAAGTGCACGTACAAATCGAACATGGTTGGAAAAAAAGGGGGAAAAAGTAGACAAAAACTAGGTCCGCGAAAAAATAATAATTAGGGCTACACAGTAAAAAAAAGCACCAACGGGTAAGTGTAAGAGAAGTAAAAACTGGCTCAAAAAGGGGTGAATATTACAAAAGGTCAATTCTAACATTAAGGCCGTGTGGAGCGAGAGTACCTAACCTCATGATCAGTCGTTTTTCAGCACTAAGGCGGTCACGATCGGAGCCTCGGCATATTACAGCTGCCGTAACAGTTACATGCTGTATAGAACAAGGCGAAGGGGGATTAAAATGTGCAGCCACTGGGTATCCATGGAGATTCTGTTTGATGGACCTAAGGTGCTCGGTGACTCGATCCGCGAGGCGGCGCTTGGTCTCTCCCACATACAACGAGTTACATCTCCCACATGCTAAAATATAAACTACATTAGAGGAAATGCAGGAG
Organism: Holothuria scabra; assembly: GCA_037179385.1. Classification (NCBI taxonomy): domain Eukaryota; kingdom Metazoa; phylum Echinodermata; class Holothuroidea; order Aspidochirotida; family Holothuriidae; genus Holothuria; species Holothuria scabra. The sequence goes on from CM074185.1 coordinate 50,101,191, forward strand.
AATCTTTGTTTGCAATAAAGCTATTGCCATTGGGGCCTGAAATGTTGACGAGGTCGTGTTTGCCAACAACTGGTCATGTTTACACTTCGGACGGTTACATGGAAAGGTACCTCAACCTTAAAAGCAGTGATGGGGGGTTCCGGGAAAACAGCACGGGTTGAGGGGTCTTATAGGAGCAACTCTACATTTTTGTGGATAGCGTGTAAAATAGGACGGACCGAAGGGTGATAAGAAATAACTAAAGGAATACGTAGATTGGTACCAGATTTGCTCTTTTTCTCCAAGGCTTCCTCTCTGCTGGTTCCTTGAATTCTGCGTAGGGCATTAGAGAGGATTTTGGCAGGGTACTGGCGTTTTTCAAAAAAGGACAAAATTTCTTCAGAGGCAGTAGAGAAGTCAGAATCCTCCGAACAAATTCGTCTGGCTCGCAAGAGCTGGGAATAAGGGATAGATTTAGTGCAAGATTTGGGGTGGTTGGAAGGGTACAAAAGGTAGTTATGCGAGTCGGTTGGCTTAAAGTGTAGGTTAGAGGTTAGCGTATATATATATATATATAGATATATATCTATATATATACATATACATATATATATATATATATGTATTTATATATATATATATATATATATATATATATATATAACACTTGCCCTGTTGTCTCCGGAGACCAACTGTTATCGATTCAAGGACCCTCTCATGTGTTCAAAGTTACTGATCATTTCACTTGTATTTCTCCTAATGTTATTTACATTTTAAGTTGTAAACGCTTCTGTATGTTGGTGAAACCAAACGGAGGCTGGCCGATAGAATAACTGAACACCTCCGATCTATTAAACTTAACTTGTCTGGCTTTCCTGTAGCAGCCCATTTTAATCCGCCCTCCCTTTGTACAATTACAGACTTTTTGGTCACGGCTGCATTAACCTGTAAAGGAACCCATATTGATCGTCTCACGACTGAAAACCGTCTTATCCTTAAACTTGGCACTCTTCAGCCCCATGGCCTTAATTCTAAGCTAGAATCACTGCTTGAATGATTTTAATCCTTTTGTTGACTGGTGCTTTTTCCTTGACTTTGACTCCTCGTTTGTGTGACTTCAGTTGACTTTCTGTTACCGTGTTGAAGGGTATGTAACCCGAAACGTCGTAATTTGTATTTTTCGTTCAACTCCATTTTTTGTTCAACTCCATTTTTTGTTCAATTATATTGCACCGTGTATTACCATGTTTTTGCATCGACCTATATATATATATATATATATACAATATATATATATATATATAACATGGTGAAGTCCGTGCGTTGGTGGAAAATAAAAATACACAAAATAAGCAGAAAAAGGGCACTGCCTCTGCCACCAACCAAGAAATGAACCCCCAGTTACTGCTTACAAACAACCGCCCAGTTTACGCAGAATCTTGGTTCACACCAGGCTCATTCTTTCCCTGGCTAACCCTCCCAGAGGTAATTACCCTTGTGGTAGTAGTCGTTGCCAAGTATGCAACCATATGATCACAGAGCGTACAGTGCACATCCACCCCAACGGAATTCAATTATCACCGGGCCCGTACTCTTGTAATTCCTCCAATGTCATTTACCTTCTTTTGTGTGATAAGTGTCCGACGATCTCTTACATAGGTGAGACCTCCTCCAAATTTAGGCTTACATTCAACAACCACAAATCTAGCATTCGTAACAAAAGCAACGGCTTCCCTGTCGCAGAACACTTCAACAAACCCCTCCACAGTGTGAACGATTTAAAATTCGCGATATTGATGGGAGGCTTTTCTACAACTGAGATTCGTAAAAAAAAAAAGAATTAAGGCTAATCTTCAGGTGTGAGAGTCACGTCCACGGTCTTAACCATGACCTTTCATTCATGGCCAACAAGCGTGACCGCTGATCAGGTCGCTTGTACTTTCCTCTCCGTAACATTTTTAAGCTTTTCATTACACTGTCGACAAGGAATCTAGGAGGTTCGAAACGTTCAGTTTGTACATATTGTGTATTTTTTTACTATTCGCTTTTTGTTCATCTATAGAGCACGGGATTAGAGAATGTACCATCGTTTTCGTTTTTCTTGGTTGGTGGCAGAGGCATTGCTCTTTTTCTGCTTATTTTGTATTTATATATATATATAAACTGCTACAACATGCTTCTACCCAGCAGTTGTAATCCTTCGCACTGCACCAAAAACATTCCGTACAGTCAAGCACTCCGCATAAAACGCATCTGTTCCTCTGAAACAGATTTTGACACTCGGGCAAAGGAACTATCTGGTTACCTCCGTAGCCGGCAGTATTTCCGGGGTTCAATTGAAAATGCCATCAAAAAGGCAAAAGAAACCCCTCGCCCGGAAACTCTGACGTACAAAACTCGTCAGCGCAATTCCGAGAGAGTGCCGTTGGTAACTGAGTACCACCCGGTCTACCACAACTAGCCAAATTCATCAAAAAGCATATACCCACACTTCAGAGCACTGATCGCCTAAGGTCTATCTTTCCCCAACCCCCCGTTGTTGCCTTCAAGCGGCCCTGAAATTTACGGGACATTTTTGTTCGGGCAAAATTCCAGGACAAAGCCTCAGTCGAGGAAAACAACGAAAATTTTGGTTGCTCACCTTGCCCTTCCAACTGCAAGACGTGCGCCCTGGTTGATTCCACGAAAGGCTTCCAGAGCAATCACAATGCACACAAAAAAATGTCATTTATCTCATATACTGCAATTTATGTGGTGTGCAGTATGTCGGAGAATCTAACAATACTCTTCGAATGACAATGACACAGCACAGGTCAGCAATTAAAACCAAAAAGGTTGAACACCCTGTTGCAAACCATTTCAATTTGCCTCATCATTCTATCAAAAACTTACGGGTCATTGCTTTCGACCAAAACGATACATGGACCGACAAAGCTAGAAAAGCTAAAGAAATTTTTTGGGAACTCAATCTCAAAACCACATCGCCTTTCGGCTTGAACATCAGGAGCGATTTACCAGCTTGCTGATGATACAAACCCAAATAATCCGATCAGGCCATTCCGGCCTAACAATTTCTCTAATTGCTTTGAAGAGGATTTTCCTAGTGTTGATGGGTTACACCCGAGTAATCCGATCAGACCCTCCCGGTCAATCAACCTGCTCAATTGCCTTAAGAATAATTATCCTGTAACAATAGAGGTGAGACCATTGTCAACACCTTTAAAAGCTTCCAGAATTTTTCACTCCTTGTAATTCTCTGACCAAGTATTGATAAAGAGGTAGTACTCCTCGAAAGCTCTACTTCATACCTTTTGGCTGTTTAATTTACCTTCCGCTTTACCTTCCGCTATTTGCATCTCCTCGGAGATCCAGCCTTTCAATTTTGTAGCACCGTTGTTTTACAGTTTCTCCGTCATGCATATATATATATATATATATATATATATGTATGTATGTATGTATGTATGTATGTATGTATGTATGTATGTATGTATGTATGTATGTATATATATATATATATATATATATATATATATATATATATATATATATATATATATATATATATATATATATATATATATATATATATATATATATATATATATATATATATATATATATATATATATATATATATATATATATGGAAGATCTGGAAGAGGTGAAAAACGAAATTGACTGGGGGAAATTTGAGACCGTAGTCAACTCGAGGAGGAATTAGAAATATCAACTTATTTTCCGTTGCGTTTATCTTCATAGGTCTCTTTTGTAGGAATTACATTCAGGGAACCTTGTAAATTCGAATATTTTTCCTCGATGAAGATTCCTAAGGTGAAAGTGATTGGCTTTTTGGGGATGTACTTGTTACCGGAAAACAAATTCATAGATTTTATTAAAAAGGCAAGTCAGCTGAACATCACGAGGCGTATTGAGTAAGTCATCAAACGTTTTTTCTAGTTCCAAAGCTTAACTGGGCACATTGAGTTGTTATCGATAACTTGATGAGAGTGTTAAGGGATCATTACCACATGCCAATGCTTAAATTTATCTTAATTAGTCAAGTTACATGTTCAATATTTTAGGAAAAAGTTGAAATTCGAATTATTTTTGTGTCCTGCCTTGCAACGGATTTGTGTATTATTTAAAAAAGTGTCTCGTTACCAAGAATTTTGAAAACAAAATTGAACCGTTATAGTACTAACTCATGAAATATCTTATTTGGCTAAGTTATGGGGATTGTCTAACTTTGAGCATTTGCCATTGGTATGTAAAGAAAACTTACCAGGTTTGGAAAAAATGTTGAATTTCATGAGCCAACTCGATAAGCCGCTTTCGGTTTTGTATCGTAGCCACTGTTTAAATTTCAAGATCATAATAACTTTTTGACAACACTCTTTCTTTCTCGTTAGATTTGTAAAATGTAAGTGTCCAGAAAAATTTTCCGAAGGAGAAATACAGGAAATTACTGATCTAATAAAACTTTCATCCGAAAGACCCAAAAGTGAGTAATCAGAGAGCTTTCGATTTGAGCAATGTCCACGATTACTTTGTAAGTGGAATTTGTACATACATATTTTGAGACAGTCTGTCTGAATTCTTTTCTTAAAGAATATAGTTTATTTTGTTACTCACCTCTTTCTTATATATGTTCATTTTGGTGTTATTTCTCGCAAAACTTATTCTTTATTTGTATACTAGACAGTATAATGGAAATGGTATTTCCCCCTTTCTTTTGATTTTAGTTGTCAGAATAGAGGAAGACATGGGTCAAGCGTCTTACATACTCAACGTTGAAAAGGGATGCTGGGAGAGGCCGCCTTTTTTTAGTGTAGGGAAATGAACACATGATGGCAGAATTGATGAATTGTATTTATGTTTGATAGAGAAAGACATGTAGAATGACAGAGATTTTTTTCAAAGAACAAGTTACTGACGGGGATGAACTAAATTGGAATCTTACGCAATGTGGAATGCAAACATTTATCCTAACATCATAGCAGGATTTCTAATATCTCACTAGGCGAGCAAGTACACCATGCAAATACCATGTCACCAAATGTAAGTACATTGTAAGTACGCTGAACATTTGTATCATTACTATTTGAAGCAATTTTCATTGTTGTCTAAATTACGAACTGCGTCTAACATTATTGTCAAAGATGCTGGTAGGGTATTCCAGATCTTCTCAATATTGGTAGACAATTTTATGTTCTGGTGTGTATGTTTCATGTATCCTTTGTTCTTCTTCAAAACACATGTGTCACTTATGTAATTTCCTTTCGTTATCATTGCAAAATAGGTACATTAGAAAAAGTCAGTTCTCTCTACAACTGAATGAAAAATGCCGTGTTAGACACACTATTGTTGTCTTTAATAAACCACCTTGCTTAAAGCTTGCCCTTTTGCTTTATCTTGACCCAGAAGCCTTTTGTGCCACAACAGGTTTCATTAAATTCCTTTTGCGACAAACACTAGCTGTTACCTTACTATTAATGTCAAGGTACCAATTAATATTGAACCTCTCCAGCTCATTAAAAGATTAGCAAGGAAAATATACAACAAATTCAGCTCTCTGTGCCTGTAAAAATGAACCATGCAAAGGCATTTTCGCTTCTCCTGACTGTCGGAGTGAAAGTCGAACAGAAAGAGACAATTGGTTTTGTTTATGAAACCACTGCAGAGAGGTAAAATCCATCCAACTTTAATACTTTCATGCAATCAATGAGGCCGCTTCGCATTCAATTTAGTGTAACGGAGAATATTAGGAAAACTTTATAAGTGCTATTATTCAATCAACACTCATCTTTTATGTAGAGACGGCACCACACTAAACGCTTAAACACGTCTACGTGTTTTACCGTGAGAACGTTTACAAATTTTTAAATGAAGGTTCATAGCTGCACGTTGAAAGTTTATTTCCACATAAAGATTATGATTCGCCAAAAACTTCGTAACGTAATTAATTTATGTCTTCATTACATTCGTAAGTGTAACGCTAATCGAAACGAACGTGAAATCTTTTGAAGGTGTGTTTGATCATTTTATACAAATTTATGTTAAATTTTTTACTCCGAAAATGATGTACTCGTAAAGAAATATTTAAAGAGAATAAAGAAAAATAAGAGATACTAAGTGATGGAATAATATGCAAAGCACATCTTAAAAGGCTCTGTTTTCGCCGTCATCAATTGCATTATTTATGTATGAGATTTGAGATGACAAAGAATCTATTATTATGCAAATATTTATTAATCCTCTCCGGGTTCTTAAGCAGCTTCCAGTTATATGTGACAACATGGTCAGATAGTCCAAGCATCACCCTTAGATTTTTGTTTACGGTTTCAGTTTGTATTTTTATGAATAGTTTCTTATTTGGAGATGAAGCTGAATCTTTATTTAATGTAAAAAGCAGAAATCCCTAAAACTTGATTCGAAAGTTCTCAATAAAAGCATACGTCCTAGCATTCTTCATATTCGAGGATTTTTGTTTTTACAGAAGTTCTTCACGTGACATCACTAGTCAGCCGTTTCTTCAATGCGAAATGCGGCGCTGGCAAGTACGTTGAGCGCGAGTAAACTTGTGTATAAGCAATGTGTATGAAAGAAGTTTCGGCTAAACTTTACCTAAAAAAATCTTATTAAGAATTTGAGGAGAGAAATATGGCACCATGCTTTGAACAAGACTTTAAAACATCCGATTTTTATACCTCTGCACGTTAACACCAATTGCTCAATCAGGGATATCATCCAGATTTATTTGGTCACAAAAGCAAGGTTCAAGTATCACATCAAACATGCATGTTATGTGCAACTCGCCCATACTGAACAGTACGTCATACTTGGTCTCTGAGTATAGGCTAGGACATTTTGGCTCATGTTATATGCTGGATCCCAAGACAGTATCGGTGATGCCGACCGCAACAGCGTACAAAGACAACACGTACTTAACCTTATTTTGGTATGTTTGCCTTTGCTTTTTTAAGTTGCCGTTCTGCTTACATATCAGGCTAGTAAAGACTGGAATCAATGGTGTCATCAAGGACAGAATGGGGAGACATTCACACCAGTAAAATCCTTTAGTCTCCTCCGATGCTCAACTCAGCTATAGACTTGAACCAAATGTACTGAACCTATTATGAGACTTTACCTTTTACCCAGAGATGTGCAAAAACGGCGTAGCTTCCAGGTGCTTCTCATGACAAAGTGTTGCCTCTAGACCAGATCAGTGGCCCCACGATGAACCCATGGACTTCATTAACAAAAGTACGCGCCCTTTCCCCCTCCCCTAAACTTTTGAAGTCTTGGTGCTGTCACTGATTGAGATTCGGTGTAGAGATGGGGTATATATACGCACCCTTTAAAGACGGTTTTTAATTCAATTTCCGGAATACTAGAGTGGGCGAGAGGAGAAATGCTGACCCATTCAGCTACTATAACAATAATGCTTTGATGCGTAGGATCTAGGGATAAAAAAAGTGATATTTTAATACGAAATCAACTGAAGTATATACATAGACAAATGGTATACAAGTCTTTTGCTTCATCCTGTTATTGACATATGAATACATCTTCCGAATGCTTCTGGTAAGCAATACTAAAGAACACAATATGAGTAAATGGTTTATATGTCATTTCTTTTATAAAGTCGATATTTTGTTGATGTCATTTTTTCACATACAGATAGTGTTGAAAGAATAACACGATAAAATAGTGGTATACAAAACCAAAATAAAGTTATCACTAAAATATAGAACCAAGTGATGAAAACAGTTCTGATTTATACATTATGGTTGGCGTTTACCTTACGTAGTACAGACGTTATAGATTAATAAAGAACTCAAAACTGTATACAAAACTTCTGCTCAGCTCGACATCCTTCCGGAAGCTCGTCTACCATGCCGGAGATAAGGCTACAGCCCTTCGCCCAGGGGTGTATCTACCGGGGGATGGGGAAAAGATCCAATGACGGGTTTGACTTAAAGTAAAGGATCAGCTCAGACCATCTGGTTGAAAAATGGGAGAATTAAGGAGAAAAGAGGGAGAAAAGGAGAGAAGAAAAATAAATTGAGTGAATGGGAAGGAGAAAATTTACTAGCTCTTCATACTACTTGGACGTTCTGGAAGAAAATAAAACACGTCTAAAGTATAGTCCCCCCGCCTGGTATACGTGACCGATTTTTTCAGGTCTTGGTCAGCAAATATACACTTGACAAATATATCGTTCGGTGGCGTTATTGCGACCCTGGTCACAATTTATACCAGTTGGTTTACGAATAGTTGCATTTCAGGCAATATTACACGCCGGACACCGGGGAATTTTTGTACATCGGCAGGGCTCCACCGATATTTAGCCGGCGTACGGTCGGGCCCATGGTAGTAAGAGTCCGTTGTTGAGTCCACGGCGATCAACCGGCAACCGAAAGAAACATGGACTGATTGAACTAAACCGGAAAAAGACATGACGCCCTACTGTGACGAAAGTGGCAGTCGAATGACCTTCCGGATATCTGACGGGCATCACTTTTCTATTGGAAAGGTTCTTAGCTATTTTCCCATGACCTTAATTTCGGATAAACGTCTGAAAAATCCGGGCAACAATTTTATACGTTTGTATTTTCAATTACAAAAAATAACTGGCGTGCCCGAATTCTTTCATGAATATGACCTTACAGTAAAAAAAAATTAGAACCTTAGTAAAATTTTCATGAAAAGTAAGAAATTCGAAAAAATCGCCACAAATGTGTGCAGCTTATAGAAAACAAAGTATCCCTCAGCTTCCATCAATACTTCGCAATACTGTGAACACAAATAAAAACACAAAATAAGCGACCAGATGATTCTGGAAAATGCTTTTTCCTGCAGTCTTTTTTTTTCCATCTCATTTATTTATTTATTTTTGTACATATGACACAAAAATTTATTTACAGCTTTGCTTTCAGTTTTTGTTTCTACATTTACAATTAACAACATAATGTTTACATCGTTGGCAACACATAAATTAAATTGTTACATATTACTTGTATTATTTACCCCTTTTTTCATTTTACACTCACAAACATTCTTGATGCATGTCCATATTTGGAACAAAAGATAGAGTTGGTAAAGTACCGTCGCAATAATCTTTCCTTCCATAATTCAGTAACTACGGGTTCATTAATAGTGCATTAATAGGAATATTTTCATAGCCTGTTTCAATTAAACGTTTCTTTAAAACGCACAGAGCGTATTTCATTGTTATTTTTATTCAAAATGTAATGTTCAACTTCTAAGGAGAACGCAAATTTATGACAAAAGGTTAATGCATCAGGAGTTTTACTACTTTGCTTACAGTTGAAAAGAAAATACTTTGCATGAAGTAGGAGGAAGTTGATAGGATGAGAAATATCATCCAGATAACCAAATTTTACAAGCTCAAGAGTGACATCGAATTGAGTTTTGACAAGGATATGCAAAGTGCATTTCCAAAAGTCGTTTACACAAGGACATAGCCAAAATAGATGGTCTAAAGTTTCATTAGAGGAGTTACAAAAGCTACATAAAGGCGAATCTTTAATTTTAATTTTGTACAAAAAGTTGTTTGTTCCTAATATTCTATGTATGAATCTGAACTGGAAATATTGTATCTTAGAATCTCTAACTGCTACAAAGGGTAAAGTAAAAATATCCTTCCAATCATACGAATTACCACTACCATCGCCTTCCCACTTAGATACTGCATTTGGCTGCGAAACATTTTCTTGAAGAAAGTAGTTATATGTAATCTTAGAAGGTCGAGCACTTTGGAGGAAGTAGTGAAGTCTTTGAAGGCTGACATTAAGCCCTTCATGAGGTCTAAAGTTTAATCTCCAAATGTTTGGGATAGCAGATGTTATACCATAATAGAGTGTAAATAGAAAGGTCTAAGTAATATGAAATTTAGTGATAAATGAATCATAGCTTAGGATATTACCTTCATCGTCAAAAAAATCGCTAACAAGAAAAGCTCTTTTCTGTTTCAGCAAATGAGAATAAACAATTTCATTGTCAATCTTTACATAGGAATTATTTAGAACACATTGATTTGAATATGTATTTTCATTTAATGGGCGAAAGTTGAAATCAGACCATGCACTACAGACATTAAAAATGAATGGGTTTGAAATCTTTATGTCATTCTTTGAAAAATTGCATTCAAATAAGAAGCTCCCTCCGTATTTTCGTAATGAATCGTCAAACAAAAGTTTCCAAGGACCAGGTCTTTTCTCTAGGTACAGTTTCACCCATTTACACTTCAGACTTTTGGCAAATAAGGCCATACTAATCATATTTAGTCCACCGCTCACTTTCTTGTTCATTAGTACTGATCGTTTGATTTTATCTGGTTTGTTTGACCAAATAAATTTGTAAAACATACTGTCTAATTCTTTAAAAAAATGTGAAGGAGGGTCCGGCAACACAGTAAGTACATAAACAAGCTGAGAGATGGCAAAGATTTTGAGAATAGTTATTCTGCCAATTGGAGTTAAATCCCTCGATGACCAAATATTTAACAAGGCTTTGATCCGAGAAAGCTTTGGAATGTAGTTTAACTTAAAAAAATCTTCCTTGTGGTGCGTAAAAGAAATGCCCAGGTAAGTAATAGCATCATTACTTATCACAAATTGTATGTTATTGAAATAAAGAGGCGGATTAGAAAACAAGGGACCTAGAGGAAAGAGGTAAGACTTCTCTAAATTTACAGTTAATCCTGAGGCCTTTGAAAAACTATTCAAAACAGTAATAACTTCATTAATAGTACTCTGAGAGCCATTAGTAACAATAACTGTATCATCGGCATAGTTCGATATCTTAATAACACAGTTAGAAATCAATAAACCTTCAATTTTGTTGTTTGATAGAATTAATGAATTGAAAATCTCGGTACATGTGATAAACAAATATGGGTTTAATGGACACCCTTGCCTTACTCCACGAGTGACCCTAAAATAATTTGTCAAAAAACCATTATTTGAAACACAGGGCGAGATGTTACTATATAAAGTTCTGATCCAATGCACAAAACCTTGTCCAAAATTAAAGAAGGACAGTGCTTTAAGCATAAAATCCCAGTCAAGACAATCAAACGCCTTTTCATAATCTAAAAATAAGAGAGCACCTGGGACATTTTTAGTGTCACAATGATCAATGAGGTCCAAAATTAGACGGATATTTTCCCCAATAAACCTACCTTTTAAAAAACCAGTTTGTTCTGGGCTAATTAAGCCATGAAGGACCATTTTCATTCGATTGGCTAAACATTTTGCAGCTATTTTATAATCAACGTTGAGAAGTGCAATAGGGCGCCAGTTTTTTAGGAAGCGTTTTTTTTTTTGAGGGTTTAGGGATGAGGGTAATACATGCTCTCCCCTGTTCATCAGAAATGCAGCCTCTGAAAAATGCATGGTTGAAAGAGTTTTTCACCAGTAATCCAATCTCATCCCAAAAAGTCCTATAAAATTCGACTGGAAGCCCGTCTGAGCCGGGAGGTTTGTTCAGGGGCATCAAAAGAAGCGAACGTGTGCATTCATTTAAAGTAAGGGGTCCTTCGCAACTGGCACTTTCTTCCTCAAAGAGTTTTTTGTGATTAAGATGAAGGTTATTAAAAAAGTCAAATGGATTAACATTTTTACGCTTTGTGAAAAGGTCTTCATAATACTTTTTGATTTCATACATGATATCATCATTGGTGTCAATAATATTACCATCACCCCTGATTAACTCACAAATTGAATTGATGGACTTATTTCTCTTCTCTAAATTTAAAAAATATTTCGTACTCTTTTCACCTTCTTCTGTCCATCTAGCTCTAGATCTAATGATAATACCCTTAAGTTTGTAATCATAAAGAGAATCAAGTGCAGCCCTAGCATCATTAAGCTTAGATTTTTCCAAACTGGATGGAGATGATGCATAGCTTTGTTCAAGAGAAGAAACGGTTTCAAGTAACGTACGTTCATATGCTTTGCGTGTTATAGACAGAGATTTTGAATACGAGATTGACACTGATATTTCCTGCAGTCTAAGGGTTTGCTATATACGCAAAATTTTCAATTCGCTCCGCACCCTCTGATGGTGATTGAGTCCCTCTGGCAGCCCAGGTTTCATGATGCTCATGACAGGATAAAATTGCTTACTGAGGTTATTCTTGGAGGTTTGTGCTTAACTTAGTTGATAACTATTGAAGCTAGCTATCAACACAACACATCACTCTTATGCAAAAGCTCAAGACTAGGAATTTCAAATTTTCTTTTTTTTTGTACCTGCCACGAGCTTTGACTTTAAAAGCTTGCATATACGACAAGGTGTTAGTCCCAGGTTTTTATACAAAGACATTTTAGAAAGCACGCAACTAATTGTATGCCTCATTTTATTGACCAATACACCCACTCGGGCTACCCCCCCCCCCCCCCCCCCCCGCTTCCTAGATCCTTGTAGAGGTTTGAACTTGGACTTGTCGCAGCTTTTGTTAAAGCTCACAATGACGAATCGTATAACACTTTCAAATTTGGGTTTGGAAATTTTTCCTAACCGTTGACATTTTTAGCTAGAGAGCTTTAAATAACAAACAGCAGTTGTAACCGGAAACGGGAGTCGAGGACGGTACTTTACAGACGGGATGATACCGTCAACAAATGGCACTAAATTTGTCAAATCGCCTTTAGTTGAATTTTGCATACATGAAAATTAAATATATGTTATATATTAAAGGTAGCCTATGACAGTTAGGAACAGCACAAGATAACCTATTTAGGGAACGTCATTTGTAAGTCAAAATTATTACCGTAGGAGCATTGGAATCACTAGGTTCACAACTGCTATGCCACCTTTCTGTTCACTTGACTATTTAGTCCACAATATAGGATTGCACTTTTGTAAGAGGGTTCGTTATTTTCACCACTCACAGATAAGCGTATTCTAAGACACTTAGATTCATTCAAATATCAGCAACCAATTACATCAACGTAAAAAGTTCGTAAGTAACTAGAACTTAAAATTAAGTACCCCACTGTTGGTGCAAAACCAAAACCAACCCAGCAGTTTGAAGGTAGTACACCAGTACAGTACCCAGAATTTTCTGGATGGTGAGACAAGGATTTCTTTTTAATGGGTTACTTGGATTCCTAAAACTGCCGGTCCAGTATCTAAGTGGAGTGCCATTATCACTGATCTGGCTTGGGCCGAAGCTTTTGTAGAGAAAAATTAACACGATATTATCACGACACCTCAGAAAGCCGGAAATGGCATTTCCTAGGTCAGTAAATAGGATCTAAGCAGTCACTATTCCCAGTTTCCTTTTGCGATAAAATGATCACTTCGATTACAAAAATTGCAAAATGATCACAAGATACCAAAAAAACTTTCGTCCGAAGTGAATGTTATTTTCAAGGAGCTGTCCAAATATCTCCAATTTTTATTTTATTTATTTATTTTTTTTTTTTTTTTGGCATTTTTTCATGAAGATTTTACTAACCGCTTTGAAGGAATATACCTCTACCTTCAGGAACTGACACGTCCCAGATCTTGTAGGCTGCATGTGTAAAAATTTTATTTTGAAAAATTGTATTTGAAAAGTTCCCATTTTCAAGAGAAAAAATACTCCGACAAAATTGGGTAGAACCTACCTTGCACTTGCTATAAGTTTATCACCATGCTCGTTCAGTTGTCACATGAGCACTTTTAAAAGTATATCGCCATGAGCACTTACTATAAGTATATCACCATGCTCGTTCAGTGGTCACATGAACAGTTTTATACAGTCCACACATCCCCCCCCCCCCCCATCAAGCTGACCTGTCGGATGTCACCCTATATACTCGCATAAGCTTTTGAAGTCCAAGAAGCAAGTTTGTATGTGACGACAAAAGCGTAAGCCTCTATGGCGATGTGCGTCGAGTTGGTGTAGTATTTCACAAAGCGATGTTAGTACATAAGTCCATCTACCAAGGAACGGTTGCCGTTTACGAAGAGAGGATGACGTTCTTTTTTATTTCGATGTTACCACATAAACTGCATTCCAGCAAACAGCATTTTATTTCTAGGACGTGGACCCAAGGGGTGTTCCCAATTCTTCGATAAACATATCCAGTACTAATATTTTTGATGCGCGTGAGTCAATAAGGCATTAAGAGTTTGACAACCAAAATTAAACTTTTGTTCCAGCACTTCGTTTTCCCTAGTGATTCTATAACAGAATCAACAGAAAGTTGAAGAGGTCTTCAAAGTGAGAGGACACGTTAATCATGTGTTAATTACTTATTGAATGGCCAATTTGTAAAATTTTCCAGGTAACAAAATTCCACACATACACAAGACTATGGAGCCTCATCCATAGGGTGACAAGCGGCAGAACATTCCTTATAACGTATTTTTGTTATAATGGATTACGATTATTTATTCGTTCTAACGACGGAACCTGTCGTTAAAATAAATTAAAATGAAAATTTGTTGCAAAGAGTTTGTTATCGGTTGTAACGAATTTACAATTAGTTAAAACGAAATCGTAATCTGTTATAACGATTTTACAATTCGTGATAACGAATCTGTAAGTCGTTATAGTGAATTTGTAATCCAGTGTAATTCATTACAACGACTTCCTAAATTTGTTATAACGAAAACGAAATTCGTTTTAACCAGTTCGTAATCCTTTACAGCATAACGAATTAGACATGAACTATCACCAGCTCTGGTCTTCTCGCAGGTAGCACTCTGTGTGTTTTCAAGTCCTAGAGGATCTTCACTCTGTCTTTTTCTTCTGTCAGATTGGACTTGGTACGGGGTTACTCTGCTCCGTCTTCATGCCGTAGTGCTGACAAACTTCATGGTGGAGGGCTGCTGCGATGTTGTTACGTCTGGTTTTGTAGAGGCTTCCAGCATTCTTGGGGCAAGCAATTGTTATGTGGGCGACAGTTATCAATGCCTCGGTTTCAGTTTTGAGCCCTGTGCCTTCCCTCAGCATTAGGTAGCTGGTCTCCAAGTTCTTGATCTGTGGAACTTGTCTACGGTGTTGCCCGTGAAATGGCTTTGTCGTCCACTTCTCTTCGTAATGTCTTTTCTAGTCTGTCATTGCCCCTTTCGTTGTTTTGTTCCTAGTTAGTACCTTATTTCCACATAGAGCTTCTATCAATAGTTCTGAGTCTTTGGCCTCCATGATGCATTTCTGGAGCCCTGCACACTGGAATGTTCTAGTAGTGCGACTTCTCTCAGACCCCTTTCAACTCTCTTCCTCGAAATGGACAGCCGGTGCACATCAGCTCGCGGGTGTAGTCCCCCATACATCGTTATGGTTTTCCTTGTTTTCCTGTCGAGATCTGCCAGCTAATTGTGGGACCGATCTATGATGTCTGCCGTGTAGATGATCACAGGCAGGGCATATGCTTTGATGGAAAGGGCTAATCTCAGGGTTTTACATCCTTATGGTTATCATTTTTCCATTGAGCTTTATTTATCAAAAACAGTTTTGCGTAGGGCCTCGAAATGGTACGGGTTTTATATTGCATTTTCAAACAAATTTAGTGACACGTCTGAAGTTTTTTTTTGGGGGGGGGGGGGCGCTCGATCCCAAGCCGCAATGGGCACCGCGCCTCTGTTCCGCACGTTCAATTTTCTTCATTTTCCACAATGCTGTTAAATGTCGAAAGGACATGGGCGTATACATGACGCATCGGTGAAATACCAGGGCTTTAATCTAGAATAACCACTCATGTGAGTACCATATAATATTGTGAAAGTACAAGTTACCATATAATATTATGACAGTATAAGTAGGGCAAAACTGCAAGCCAGGAATGTTAAGAAGGCCTAACCTACAGTAAATTCACCCTCCAATATTAGGTTGGCCTACCATTACGATACTGTTTTTCTACACTATGCTATATACGAACTGAAACGAGCTTTGTTAGCCGAAGATCCTTACAAAAGTCTTTGTTTTTTCTTTGCGACATGAAGAAATTGCATGACTACAGGTACACGGAATCGTTTCAGTATGGGAGGGGGCAAAATATCTCTTGCCTGAAAAATATTATCTTGTCCGAAGACTGTGTAATCCCTCAGACAGCCGGAAATGGCATTTCCTAAGCTAGGCAAGTGAAGTGGGGCTGAGGAAGAAGATTTCCATAAGCAACCCGAAAGTGTCGCAAATATTTGTAGTCATCTTATTTTCCATCAAAATTTTATTTAAAATATAGCGGTTTATTGTGTTTTGAAAGAACTCTGATAACCAGCCATATCGGACATATTGGATTAAAAAAGGGCTGAGAAGTGACTATTTCGTTTGAGTCACGAGGTCATGGGTTTTCTCAATGTTTTGTTACCTTTTGTTTTGTTCTTGTTTTTGTTTATTTTTATGAAAATGTTAGCCTATAGTGACCTCACCAAAATTTCTGAATTGACCACACCAAAATTGATCATGCTTTCGTCAAAAATGGTTGAGACGCTGAAGTCTGGAACCCTTTTCCGGCAGTTTGGGCTTTTATTTAAAAATATAATACTAAAATATAATGCTATATGTTCTATCCCCCTATAGTATGCCTAGCGTCGTGGTTGCAGCCCCTTGCTGTTAGTTCCCTTCAGGTTCCTATGTAAATGTAGTTTTTCTTTTCGAAACGGTGGCTTAAGCAAAAAAACGGATGTCTTCGGTACACAGGCTGACCAACCTGAAGTGACCAATCAGTGCGGTGTCAATCTCTCTTCGGCTAATGCGAACGAGCGACAAAGACTGTATGTGATTTTACCGTGCAAATGCCGTGAGTGAGCTAATTGCGTCATCTCAACGTTAGCCAATCAAGTCATCTCTTATTAGCTGACGGGATATTCAATTTATTTTGTACACCGTGTTGTATAACAAGTACGTGCGCATGAACTTCGTAGAAATACCTTCGCGTGCTCAAGTATAGACGAAAAATCTTGTGGTTTAGATAAACCAGTTGTGGTCAAAGTTAAAACATCATGTTCAGTGGGTGACCGACCTGTAAAAAATGCTACGATCAATAAGGTTTACAGTTGATTAAACAGAGAGAACACGCACAAGTGTCGTGTTTGTATTACCTATAAGTTTACTGGAAACTTGCACACCGTCGAAGATGTGGTAAAACTTTTTGCACATCAACGTTACTCGTTGATTCAAACATTGTCTTGTGCTCTCAATGAGACAAAACGTGAATGTAACTATGAAAAATTAACATTTTATTTCATTCAAGCATTGCACCTTGTTGCGAGCCTATCACGTACAAAAAATTGTGCTTTAATTGAATGAAGCTGTTGTTGGCTTGTCCCATGTGAAGAATGAATGCTATACAACTAAGTATGATGAAATTTCCTTTCTAACTTTTTGAATTTTGACACATGATCCTTCTCTGACTTATTACATCCGTTGTCATCTCAGAAAGGAAACGAAGCACAATACATACACACTTGATGTAGTCGGATTTCATATGTGATTAACTTGATTGAAGATTCTTATGCTGCGTGAACACAATGAAACAGATCACTTGAGGGCACAGATCATGTAAAAAATTTAGACAGATACCAGTTACACCCACATTGCGTTGATCTGATGGGATGTCTTTGTTGCAGGTCGGTCGGTCGGTCGGTCGGTCGGTCGGTCGGTTAGTTAGTTGGGACATGAACGTGTACTTTTAGTGCATGAACGTGTAATTTTAGAACGTCATCATATGTGGTGAGCCTTTGGTGTGCCAGAATAAAGGTCAGCATCAGTTACAATGATGTTTCCCGATAGAAACTTGCTTTTCCATAAATGGTTTCTACTTCGGCATGGTCCTAAACACATCATTTTATAACAATACACTAAATTAAACAGTTCAAATTAAATCCGAGGATCCCGAAACCAACTCACATATTTCAAAGTTCCATCGATATTCCCTGTCATCAGATCTAAGCTACGCATTGTAAACATTATTTTCGAGAATTCAATTGCATTTAGCCTGTTCACCTTTCCTAATAAACTGATGCTACAGGTCAGTTGCAAGAAAGCTTCTAGCACTGTAACTATAATAACAATCATCACCTAAGTTACGGTCAATTGGGGGGAGGCAGCTGGCTGCTTAAGGTTGTTTTCTTTTTAAACAAATTAGGCCCGCACGGTTCGCTATTAAACACATGCTTTTTGGTAGGAGTGTCTTTTGTTTTGATATTGTTCTATCCATCCCATTATTTAAAAATTGCAAAATTGCACAAATCGTCCTGGAATATTCATCTGATTGGTTTATTCGATGACCAAACCTATAGTTTACGCATTCTGGGACTTATTTCGTAGACTACATTACGTTGAACCAGCTACATTTCTTTACTAGCTTATGATCCTTCGTCTGCCTCAGATACTGCAATAAATAAGTAACAGTCATTTATGGTCAACAATTTTTTTGCAAGGAATGAGGAAACTCACGTCAGGAATCAGTGTTACATCGAACTCTTTTATGAGGGGGATTCTTTCCAAATTAAGGTTGAGTACCTATAGCCCATATCACAAGTTAGTTTCCTCTAAATTCAATGTGTAGATCACATGTGTTTGCTAACTTAAAAGAGAGGGATAGACACAAAGGAACGTTGTCCATTAAATTTGATTTGAAAATTAGCTTTCATGGATGTTCAAATATGAAAGTACTACCTCGGAGGTACAAGTACGTTTTTAATTGCTTGCAGCTTTACCTTTCGAGAAGAAGTACAAAGTCTTTCAATGTCAAGTGGGGATATAATTCTACGAAACTAAAAGCGAAATGTACCATATTGTGTTTGGTGTGAACAAGAAACCAATCTAAAATTTAATATGCACGTGACCGAGCTTAGTGTTAATAGAAACTGTGTAATAAAAACATACGGTGCCTTACATCTCGCAAAAATCTCAAAGTGACTTACACTATATAGTTGTACCAAATAACGGCATAGGCATAGTGTAGTGAACCACGCAAGTTGGTAAAAAGGGAAATTGTTGTTCTGTGTCTGTTCGTACACTCTATTTGTAAGGTAGTATGGCTATCTTTTGAAAAAAGTATTGATCTAGCAAAGGCCAAGTTGGTAACGGAGTTTATCGGTTCTGTATACATGCAAAAGCACGTTACGTAACTTTTGCTTCCAGAGAAGTTTGGGAAAGAGTTGATTTAGAAACATAGACACTTAAACAAATAGCAAAGTATTGGGTGCGTTTTTTTCTCCCACTAAAGAAGGCCACAGACAAATATAAAAATACCGAAATTCTATCCCACAATCCTCTTTAATTTCGATTTGGAAAAGAATCTGTGTGAAGGGATGAAAAGTGGTGCCCTTACAAAAATTGTGTGGTATGCCAGAAGTGAAAAAACATAGTCACATGTGACATCGCACATGAAAATTCATCAGGGAAAAGGTGTGGTAATGAATGTGGATATGTGTGAGAGTGGACCCAATTAGACAAACAAGATGACACTTCTGCCTGCCTAAAAGTCACACCTGAAAATTCAGAGCCGAAATGGGGTAGCCTGTGTTTGTTTTACACATATTGCAAAACAGGACAGAGTGTAACACTGACAAATTATAACTAAGCAGATTACTTTACTTAAAACCACATATATACCCTCCCAATTCTCAATTTGCCTCATGTCACATAGGTCAAAAATGTTTTTGCTTTTCCTCACATTGCCTCAAATCCAACACGGGTATAAAATTCAAGTAATGCAGGACAAAACATGACACCTTGGAAAGTAGGTCCAAATTGTATACTGTACCAGAGGCACATTAAAGTCTTGCACAGTGTGACAAGGTATTTCAAGTGTTGATGTGGAACTTTTACCATACAGTCTTTGTAAGAGTGGGATTTCAGTGGGGGAGAACGCTGGAAAATGTTAAGAGACGGTTTGCTGACATCAACGGTTCGAGATGTTTTATCTTCATCATTAATACTCAGTGAGTGAGAAAAGGGGGAAGGACGGTACGTGGAGTGACAGTTCCAGTGGCGGAGCTAGGATTTTTTCCAGAGGGGACAAAGGTATGAAATTTCCCCAAAACTTTTCCCGGTCAATGTGTATGTGTAATGTATTTCATATAAAATATGCAAATTTATAAGTATAACAACATTACCATGTCATTATGTAATATTACCTGCATTTTAATCTTAAAGCATAACTTGAGCAATTGGAAATAACAACTCTTAGTATATTATTTTGGTCAACAATATCTGGTTTATTTGTATGTGCCTGCGAAGTGGCGTACGCAGGATTTCTCTGAGGGGGGGGGGGCATGCAATATGTTCTAAGGGGAGGTGTGTCGGGAAGTTTTTGACGTTTTTAAGGAGCCTAGATGCGAAATGGTGCAAGATTTTCGACTTTGACAGGAACATTGTTAAAAGTTGAATCGTGGTGGTTCATGAGGATAAAACTGAAAATTTTGTGTCTTTACATGGATTCTTATGCCATTTATGCTACCTTAGGAAGTAAAACTAGTCATTACATTTGCACACTTTTAGGAATCAAAATAAAAGAGCATTGATAGGTATTAGACTTTTGGTTTTTCCTTGGTCACAAAACGTTATTTTGTCATAAAGATTACCTAAGCGGAGCGCCACCATTGGTTGGCGCGGAGCGTAGAGAAAATTTCGAAAAATCAGACCCCTCAAATGGTCCAAAATAGCGTATTCATGCTTGTAAAGAGCATCTAAGCATGTAGTCTTTATTTTTATCGATGCCACCAGTGGGATACTGAGTCAACCTTTTTAAGTAAAAATTGGAATTTGACAGAATTTGCCTATTTGTAGGAATTACAAAAACTGAAGGACCTTGCAGAGACAATCCTTCCCCTTTGAAAATTTTTGAAAAATCGGGTGTCCTTATATGCAATCTGGTGCCACATATACTATCTTTTGAAGTAAAACCTGTGTTACTAAAATTTGACTACGTATTTTTAAGAACAAAGAAAAAATGGCATTTGTGAGGGGGCATGGCCCAATGGTCCCCCTTCGTACGCCACTAAAAGGAGGCCTAATAGTGGCTTGATCACACAGGATATCCTGTTAAAGCAGCAGTCTGTTAAGTGTAAAAGGCTACAAGGTACTCATGGACCCGTTTATTGTTACACCCCAAGTGAGCAGAAATTTTCCCGAACTAGCCTGTAAGCCTCCAAGGATTAGACTAAGTATGCCAATTGATCCCATTCATTCTAATTGCGAGACTAACTTTAAGTTTATCATTGGCCATGGATTGTTTCAGTCCCATCTATCGTTATTTACACAGAGTAAAATCCGTATAGCCTCTACTAGCTTGTAGAACAGTATAATAACCTCGGGGGGGGGGGGGGTCTACGTTAGTGACTTGTCAGTTTTCACATCCTTTTACTGAATTCCCAAAGTGTACAACGCAGAAACTGTGTACAAGGGGATAAGTTCGGGTTTACAGCCTTCCAGTGTTAGTTGTACTGTATCAGCTGTTGTTAAATTCCTGAATAACAGCTTCCTGTGCACTGAAATGAACTGATCACGACACCCCCTCGTACACACGAGAACATTCAATCTGCTACGCGGCGAGGACGTTCCTGTGGAACGCGAGTAGGGCCGGTTCATGCGAAACTGACGAAATGTGGGTTAATTTGTTGCATAAAAATAAGAATTATGTACGAAAAATGTCTCACAACTTCTTATTATAACAAAAATTTTGAGACATTTTTGTTAGAATAAGAGAATTCATCAAATTTGCCCAATTTCATCAATTTTCCCCAAATTATTTTCCAGGGGAACAACTTGCCCCCTCCCCCCAGTAGCTACGCCACTGGACAGTTCCACCCAAATTGACAAAGGGAATAGGCTGCACAAAGCACAGTAGAAGAATTGATGAAACAACTGTACCATCCCAGAAATACGTAGCCTAGTATACCTCAATAAATTTCATTATGCCACAAGAGAATGTCCATTGAAACTGGTGTATAAATTTTTTGCGCCGCTTTTCCCTGCGTAAACATTAAAAGTAGATGAAATTCAAGTACCTTTAACACGTGAGTTACAGCTACAGCAAAAAGTATCAGCTCAACGAGACTGAATGATGCTCGGTAATTTCAACAAAACATAATGTCACCAGGAAATCAGATCAAAGGTCATATCCGAGGTTAGTTGTATTAGGACATAAGTGATGTGCGGGAAATGTTTAACTTCCTTTCGATTATACGTTTTTTCATACCTGTATTGTGAAGAATGAAAAAACAGCATTTGCCATGTCAACAACGCATCCCATCCGTAGGGAAAGGTTGTGTAATTAATACAAAGTGGAGGGACGAAAAGTGTTGGTCCATGTGACTCAGGAGTCTTTTCCCCAATTCAGTGGCGGATCCAGAGGGGGGTTGGGGTTTGCATACCTCCCCCCCCCCCCCAGCTTGGATGGTAAAAAATTGTATAGATAGCCAGGCTAATTGTAGCCTAGGCCTGACTACTTTTTAAAAATACAGTGATAGTTGTTACATTATTAGATTACCGTATTTTGTGTCATAATCTTCAACAAAATGAAAAATAAAAATTATAATGTATCTATCTTCCGTATCATTTGGTATATTCCCGTTTTGTTTAGACATTGCGCAATGACGAATGCTAAATCTAGCGTTTTCCGCCGACGACCGTTGGTAACTCGTGACATCGCATGTGTGTCTATGTCAATACGTGGGGCTACGACTACTGTCGGATAATGGACCAATCGTTGATACGAAGGCTTGTACGGGGATGTTGCAGAGTGAGTAGGGGATACGAGTTGAGATATGGATAAATAGATGAGAAGAAGGTTTAGTTCTGATTCAAGATGACTGACGGTTTTATTCCGTTCGATTAACAGCCGGCAAAAAAGGGAATG
Source organism: Holothuria scabra (assembly GCA_037179385.1). Taxonomy (NCBI): domain Eukaryota; kingdom Metazoa; phylum Echinodermata; class Holothuroidea; order Aspidochirotida; family Holothuriidae; genus Holothuria; species Holothuria scabra. The sequence goes on from CM074185.1 coordinate 50,124,002, forward strand.
ATTAAAATTTAACTATATAATGAATGACTCAGGTGCTCGTCGTCTTAGGTCTGCTGCACCAGTGTGTAAGTGTGACCAAAACTTGCAAGCTCGGAGTTTTCATGTTCCGGGGAGATCAGAACACATGCAGTCCCCTGATTGGTTCAAAGTTGCGACGCACCAAATTAAATAAATAGTAAGGAATGTCCTGATCTAAAAAATGACCAATGAGGAGGCTGTAGAGGGTAAAATTGGTCACACCTTGAAAATATGGGACACAGCATACAAGTGAAATAATGATTACCCACATTTTCAAGACCATGTTTAGAAAGCTTGGGAGTTTCATATTAAAGCATTTTGCACCATGTTGCATCTCGGTCCCCATTTCTTAGACACCAAGGCGGGGCAGGGGGCTCTGAAAACGAAGAACTCGGAAATTTGCTAATTGTGAGACCAGCCTACTGCGTGGTTTTGACAATTCTTGGATTTACGAAATTCCCAATCAATTTTCTCCATTAAAAGCTCCATATTCGTCATTAGTTGATTCAAGAAAGCAAAATTTTCGGCGGGCTTCCCGCCCTGAGCAGAAGTGCTCACCCACACCTCCACTTTGGTAAACTTTTCCGAACTCTGCAAGTGATAAAATCGGAAATTTGCTACACTTGTGACACCAGATCACCAAGTGACACCGTTAACTATATACAGTGCTATTTTCATAAAATTTTCTTTCATAAAATCCCACACTTTCTCCACTATAAGCTCAAAAAGTATCGTCGGAGAGCCTCTATACGTAGGCGTTGGATAACATGATGTAGCAACAACAATCTTTGGTCACCGCCCGTTCTCAAATTTGCCGATAGAAAATGCAAATTCTTCAGTAATCCCCCAACTGTTCAAATTTGACTGCAGAAAAACCCAACATCCCAAACTTTTCTACAATACAAGCTCCGTATTTTCAAATATTTGGAAAGGGCGAACATTTCAGCGCGCTCCGCCTGCTGCAAATTATGCCCCTAGTAGAGTAGTAATCACCCTTAAAAATATGGTAAAATTTGGATGCTTGCCTACCACCCCCATTTCCCATTTCCTGAATTCTAATAGGCATCAGAGACCAAACAACAGCCATACATATGGTGGTGCTTCGCTCAGTGCACATTGATGTTTCATCCACATGCAGACCCCCCCCCCCCCCCCACTGCAAATTCCTGGATCAGCAACTGCCCTAATTGGGATCATGGACTAGGCCGAGGGACTTTTGACCAAATGTTAGGTGCACGCTTGCTCAAATCACAGCCGAGCTAGTCGGTGATTAGACGTTTCGATCACCACGTGGTCTGCAATAGAACACAGCTCACTTGGATGGGTTGCAGTGGTTTATGAAAGACTTTCCGCAAACCCAGTGGTAACCGCTATTTAATTATATTTGAGCTGGCAAATCGTGCATCTAGTACTTCTTACCCTCTAAAATAATGCGCATTATTTTTCTAGTTAAAATAAACAATTTTCTACTGAAATGTGAAACTGCTGGCCGCACCCATGTTCAGTCGTGAAATCCCGAAGAAGGCAAGAAAAGTGTAAAGCTTTTGCGGAATATTCACGACACGTGGGATATGTTGTGCTTATCGTAGCCGTATCATATTTTTGCTACAATAAGACGAAAAATGACATCATGTGGGGGATGAAAATGTTTGAATGGAAGTTCCTTCAATGTTTTCCTTAGCGTTCAGAATAATTTTACATTGACGTTTTAGTTCGGCACCTTTCCCCAAAATTTAGGAAGTTAAAAATCGCTGGTCACGAGAAATGTTATGCTTTGCAAGGAAAAACATGATGGGTCGACAGGTATTTCTCAACAGCTATTTTTTTTAAAGTTATCTAAACTATATGTACGTAACACGCAAAATATCTCACTTTTATATCTTGAATTTTCAGAACCCTTAGCGAAGCGAGTGTATTGAACAATTACATCCATTTAAATTGCAATGACAAAAATTGAGAAAAAAATGTGAAAGATGAGAGAAATAAAAAATGACAACTTAAGTGGTGGAAACTTTCTAAGACAAACCAATTCGATTTCAAAAATTCTAAACGGCCAATTGATCTACTAATGCCCGACTGAATAGAGTATTACCTGCTACAGAGGGGGAACAAACAATTTGTAACCCAATACAATACACTGAACTAGGCATACAATATATTATTCAGCGAAATGAGATAACGAAGAGGATTGTCACTTAGTAAGATTAGTTTGCTTGCTTGTCTTTCTAAGTGTTTTTAAATTTTATTTTACCCAAAGTGTCCCAGTTTCTCATATCCGTAGGCATCTGTTCTCTACCTAAAGGGTGACTAATGTGAGCCGCTGTCCTTCGGCTGGTATAAGGGGGTTTCAACACTCGATATCTTTACATACAATTTAGGACACAATATGGAGCAGATTTGAGGAGGTGACGATGAATGTTTGCAATTACAAAGAACCTTAAAAGAAATTTTCCGTTTTCCAGCCCATCACATTTTTAATTTGTCTGAGTACACGATTAAAGGGAAATGAACGCACACGACACTCTGTTAGTGTCTCTGAAATGCCAGTATTGGAGTCCAGTTTATCAAAAATATCACGAATTGAGTTTTAGACTTCAGTAAACTAACAGCATTTAAGTAGGACGCATCACTGTATAATAATATAAATCTTGTCTTCAAATTTGTATCGACGGGTTATCGATGTGGTACGAACCTGACATGATTGCCTAAACGCTCTTATAAGTGGAGAAAAACCTTCTAATCACTGATTCCTGCAGGTCAAATTTGCTTAAGGTTTGCCCCACTGTTATCTTAAGCAGCTTACATCGTAGTAGTGAGTTAATGAAATGCCCCACTTACCCAAAAGTCAGGTTTTTCTCGGGGTTAGTCTACAAGCACACCTCATACAGTCATAGGCATACACAGCATTTCGGTACGGCCTTACTTATGTTGGAACAGGCTTTACTTATGATGGAACAGTTTTCTAGCAATGACAACCCATCTTGAAAAGTTGCTTTCGATAGTTTGAGAAGATAATGTAGGATTCTGTGGCCTCCTTGATGGCGTCAAATTTGTATCAATATTGTAGTGGTAAGGGTCAGAAGACATGAATAACGTATACTTCCAATCTGCGAGAAATTGTACTTAAACACACAAAAAGTGAGTTTGTGTTACACGATTAAAGGCTGATCACTGTCGTATATACAGTTGTCCGTTATACTTTTCGCATCAAACGTCCCAGAAATTAAGGTTAACCTTGTGCATAAAACTACCTTGGTGTTGCGAGAGAACAAGTTGTCCATTTCGTTCTTGTAAATTGAAGCAAGGTAGGTAATACTTAGGAGGCTCTCTATCCCCTGACATGTGATCGTAGCATGGCCTTGCCTGAACTGAACCATGAAAGATTTAGTTTTAATGTTAATGTAACAGCCGTGTAAATATTATCTACACCAACGATCAAATTATCAAGAGGTACTCCTTTTCATTTCTCTTTAAATGCTTCTGCAACAATGATTTATTCAATGTGTCATCGAGTAATCGTAACACACGAAAGTCCCATGTCAAGAAGTCGTTTCAGTCGAATATGGGGAGGTTACTTTACGTTAGGTCAAATATAGGGATGTACGGTAAATAGTTTGTAGTTCATTACATAGTACGAGTTTACTTTATGTAGTGACCGTAGTTAGATGGTATTTTTACACCTCCGTTTCTAACCAATTTGTTAACATCGGTTCAACTGAGTTTTGGTTTGTTTTCCATACTCCAATGCTTATGATGAGCAACAAGCAGAATAGGGACATGCTTCATTTCAAGTCTTTATACGAACTGAAAGTAACTCACTTTTCAATGGATAATCATCTTTTCCATTAAAAAATTACTAAACGTTCATGTTTTATATCGTTCCACTAGTAACGTTTTATGATCACTTTCAATTCCTGCCAGATGTAAAACGGCTACATTCATAGATGAAATATCATTATAGCAGTATGGGTTCCATGTACCACATGCTATTCAAGTCGGTCTTACACAATTTTGCCGATCCCACTCTGTTTTAAAATTCTCTTCTCATATCCCCGAAAACTGAAACGATGTACAAAAAGAGGTTGAAATTAGGAAGAATAGACAAAGGGTGGAAGAAGAAGAAAGATGAAGGGATTAGTGACATCGCCTCTAGCAACAAAACAAGCGAAGCGTAATTTTGTATCTAGCTTCTAACATCACCCTCCGTAAGCCAGAATTGTCTCTTAGACATCTCTCCTTAGACGGTGATAAGTCATTACATTATTCGCCCCAAGATAAAATCCTGGCCACGTCCTTCAAAAACAGAACAGGCAAACGAAGTAGAACGTAGGAGATTAATATTTTTTGTTTTTGTTCGTGATATTGTTTAATTAGGTTGGGTAAATGAAAACGGCAAAATTTTAAAAACATAGTTGAAGTCAGTCACTCTCCCAATTAGATCAGATCCTCGTCTAGGTCATTTTACCGATAGTCCACCGGTATCAAATAACTTCCAGCAAAAATAAAATTCTTAACTACTTTTCAGATTATAATGGAAAATTTTCACAAAGGATGAATTATTTGCTTATCGTTCAAACCTATAGACAGATAGACCTGCTAATTAAAAATTACCACGACATGAACTCTTACAATCATTTTTGTAACACATTTGACGTTGTTCTTGATCTGCCATATGTAAGTAATATAAAGTTGTAGCCCACTGCAATTTCGAACCACTCTCGACGCATCCGCGACTTTGAAGTAAAACTGTTGGATAGAAAAGATGATTTCTTATTACGCTTTTATACCTGCTCAAATTAAGGTCTGGCAACGAGTATCAAATTACAGAATATTGGAGCGTTTTAATTCTTTATAAACCTGTCATGTTTCCAATAGAAAACTCCATTTGATACCCTTTATCCAAATTCTATTAAAGAAAGGATGTAAATGGGTTCCAAATGGTTTTAAAGGGTTTTAAAAAGGGCTTGGTTTATGCGAAGGTTAATTTTGTGATTTGGCCAACTTCCATCCGCAACCTAAGAAACCCCTATGAATACCGTTCCAAAGGGCGCCGTTTGAAAGCTTTTGTTTTTAAATGGTTTTTACTCAAAGGATTCCGTAAATGGAATTTTCAGCAAAGTTATATAAGAACTTAACTATTGCATATTCAATGTGCATAAGAAGTGTCTGTTCCAGAATTACCTTGCAACTTAATGAGACATAAATTGACATTTTCCCAAGATGTGTGAAATGAACTGAAATTCTCGGGCAGATTAATCTTTATTGAGGTTGCTGTATATTTCTTTTACATATATTTAAGGTTGAAAATCAACTCACCGTTGAACAAGGTTTCTTTGTTCAGTTCATGATGTTATTGTATTTAAGAGTTGACTCCTGATGTTCTCAAACGTTGGCCTTTCAGTTCTAGTCGCGACCCAGCAAGACAACATAATGCTGTAACTAATGAATCAGATAATAGTTTATAGTGTGGCAAATGATATATTAACGTTTTTAAACAAATAGTTTTAAGCTTAGGTTTTCCAAAACTTTATCAATGAACCTTCAATGACAATTATCGAAACTCATTTTAATGGTCACATGCAGAAGAACAGCTGCTGTTCTGCGAGTGAGTTCTACAAACTTGATCGTGTAATTAAATATTACTACGTGGCTAAGAGGCTATCACTAGTGCAACATTTTTAAAGTATACACATACGGGAAGTCACCACTCCAAGTTTGGGCGTGTTCATTGAGATTTGCTAGATATTGTTTGCCTTGAGTCCAAATTCCTTTCATGCGATCAGGGTGACTAAAGTCCTATGCACACTAGACACATTTTAGGCCACATATGTGGCAACATGTTGCCAAACAGTTTCGTGTCCGAAAATGTTGCCAGTTTGTACAGAGAGGACAGCGGGCCAAAATCTTCCACCTCCTTGCCTGAAACCCCCTCTCATTGTTGCCGAAGCATTTAAAGAAAAAGTAAGAAAAGGGAAAGGAGAAAGAATGAAGAAAAAATTGTTCTTGTTGTCTGGGTGTGAGAATGCTTGACTCCGATTGAGGAATATGGACACCCGTCGAAGAAGTCTAATACTACTGCTACAAATGTGTGCAACCCAGCTAAATTTACAATAAAATGGTGATGTAATGAAAATCCGCAATGAGTCCTTAGTCACTTTTTGTCTTGTCTTTCAACTCTCACTGAACAGCAAATGCAAATTTTGTTGCGGATGATCCCCCCTTATAAAAAAATCCCACATAATTCCTACAGGAATCAGCATGTAGGATTTATGTGGGTTTTGGGGCATGTGGGAAAAAATCCCACATAATTCCCACATGAATGTGAGAAAAATTCCCACATAAATCCCACATGCTGGTCATCCCTTCCCATACCGGGTTCTACCATATTCTTGAAGGGGGATTTTTCAATGTACTCAGGTCTTCGTCATTATTTTCCATTCATCATCCTCTGCAGGCACACTACTGTATACATGTGCAGTATACAGTCACAGTATAATGTTCCTATGAATTAAAGTGTGTCCAAAAGAGTATTATGGCTGATTTTAAATGTAAAGTTCACCTTAAAGTTCTTGCCAAACTCTACAACGATTGTTTCTTCATCAAAATATTTTGTAAAGGAATGTGCAAAGTAAAAGTCCACTAGATGCAACTGTTTTGAGAGTTAATCAATATGTTTGAAATTCATCCAAGTTTTTTTGCAACACAATTACTGATTCCTTTTAAAGTATGTACACATTGCCTGCATGTGTTCTGATGCATGCAGTCTCTTCTTCAGAATAATTTGTGACAAAGGCATGTGCAAAATCCTGATGAATGTCCATAAGAAAAGTCCACTACATGCAACTTGTTAAAGAGTTAAATGATATGTTTGTAATTTGTCCAAGTTTGTATACAACACAATAACTGATTCCTTTTACAGCACATCCCATTGCCTGCATGTGTTTTGAATATGAGAGTCCAATTGCTGAGGCTACACTTTATAAAAAATATCTCAGTCCATGCAACAAAACAACACTCAGACTTAGTCCCTTACTTAACAGTATTCAGCACATATATAGTCCACAGCCTCCACTCAAATTTACAACTGAACAGTTTGCATCCACTCTCCTTGCTTGCTTACTTTTAACTGCTGACTGCTGTATACAACACAATGTTAAACTGGTACACTACTTGCTTTCCTATGCAGCTCAACGCTGTGCATGTACCATACAAAGACTCCTTTGAAAAGGGCGTTGCTGTGACAGAGCCTTTGAACAAGCCAATCACAATAGACTTCCTTCAAAGCTGTTCACTGCACAATCCACACAGCCATTTTGTGCCTTCCCATATGGGGAATTTAACTTCCCATACCAAAAGATGACTTCCCACATAAAGAGTTGACTTCTTATATGGGAAACTGAACCACATGGGAATTTAACTTCCCATATGGGGGTTTCAACTTTCAATATGGGAATTTCAATTCTCATGTGGGAATTCAACTTTTTGATTTGGGAAACTCGCACAGGCTGAATATTATCCCACATAATTCCTGTAGGAAGTTGTAACTTCCCATAGGAAATTGCAAATTCCTATAGGAAGTTTTCATTTTCCTACAGGAATTATGTGGGAATTGTGTGGGTTTTTTATGAGGGCCAAACAACTGAACCCATATGTTCTTTACAAAATATTTAAATACTTGTTTCCAGATTTGTCGACAACATGAATATTGCGACACATGTGTCCTAAAATGTGTCCAGTTTACACAGGCCTTTTCACTCGTAAAATACCTATTGAAGGATTGTAGACCAACTATTAGATTGAAGTCGATAAAAGTCGTCTACTTACAGAGCTCCAGGACAATGCATGGGCTGACTTAATGGTATAGATTGTTTGATAGTTTGTTCCACTTGTTCTTGAGTCATCCCATTATAGGGAATATCCCCTAGTCAGAAAAATAACATCAATGCTCTAATTTCCTTAAATATCACTATATTGTTGTAATTATCCTGTCATGGCAAAGATTAAAAGTCCTTCCTGCAACCCGTCATATATGTGGTTAAAGATTATAAACTTTAATATCAACCGAAAGTAGCAGTACGAGCTATCACTTTTAACATTGTCTTAAATGTTAACTTCGAAATTGTCTAAACGTGTATCACTTTTGAAATGTAGTAACCTTACCAACGGAGAATATTTCCCACAACAGAACGGCAAAATTCCACATATCACTTGCACATGAATATTCTTTAAGAAAAATGGTTTCAGGTGCCAGCCATGCAACAGGAGGAATGGTCTGAAAATGAGCATTTATAACAAACAAATGTATTTGTAAATTATAAACGTGGTTTGAAACTTAAAAACAAGTGTCCAAACCACTCTGCTTGATAAGGACAAGTGTGAAAGCAAGTTTGGATATAATATTAAACATAAGTCTTAGAAGAGAAGAAATCACTTTACCTTCTTCATGACCTCATTGATTTTGCAAATTGCCATTTCCATAGGATAGATATCGTACAACTTGCATCTGCCGTTTTCTGTTAAGAGGATTTTACTTGCTGAAAGCGCTGGATGCGAGAACTAAAGAAAAATTGAAAAAATACTTTTATATAAATGTTACTGAAATAAAGGGTACTCATTATAGACCCAGTCTGTTCTTAGAGCAATGTCATCTTCATTGAATTTAATTGTTATTTTAAGCCTTGCTTCAGTATTTAATGGAATTTTTACAAATGTTATTTTAAGGATTTACATCGTTTGTTGTAATGTATATCATGGCTTCTGCAATATCATAAGAAAAAGAAATGAGTTCCTCTATCTGGCCCTTGAGATCCATTCCATCTGACAATTTCGACGTCTTATCGATGATTTGGTGGTACCGTGATGTCAGTATATTTCGTAGTGTCCCAAACGCCATATATTCGTAGTAGATTGCGTAAGGCACTTGAAAGTGATTAAAGAAATTCTTCAACAATAAGATATGCGGTTATTACAGAGTTAACATTAGCATAGTATAAACGACCACTGTAGGATCATTTGGGAAACCAAAAAACTTAACTAAAAGTGTGGTTTATTTATTTATATTTTAAAGTATACAGTGAGCTCTTAACGAATGATGCCAAATTTGAAACTGTTAAAAAGGTTTGGCTACAAAACGTGCTTTCAGGAGTATTTCTTTCGGTTAAAGTAAAATATCTAGTAGCTATCAAGCCATCTTGTTTCTTCGATTACCAATATTCTGCGACTTTTCTGGTTACCATTTCAAAAGAGGGAGGAAGGTTAGTTTATGACTTTACATTACAAAAAACTTAAACGAAACGGAAATTACGATAATCGTTTAACGTCAAGAAAATTAGTAACCAAATAACACACAAACCCTTTTCTGTGAACGTCGACAAAATGTTAACGACATTTTTATGGACTCGCAAAGCACTCAAACTTCCAGCCAGTTGTTTGAAATCAAATGCATTCCTCAAGCTACATTCGTCTGCGATGAAGAAAAAATGGATTACAAATTACTCTTCTTCTCATGCGTGCAAAGAAATTCGTCAAATAGCTTCAATCGCAAGGGGGGGGGGGAGAGGACCCCATTCGTGTCGTTACCGTATATATAAGGTTAGCCAAAGCTTTTCTTAAGTATGAAATTAATGATTTAAAATGACAACCAAATGACTCAATGATTACGGCACTGTCAGTAAATAATATTTCTAGAGGAAAACTCAATTGGAAAAGTTATCTTCGTGATAATGCCGTTAATAATTGTCTTGTAAAACGCCGGATATAAGTAACATTTGCACTTTATATTTCAAGCATAGTTTTCTCAAGATCTCAAATAATGAACCTTATAACTACTGAATTATTACTAAACAAAAGCGATCGCTAAGATGTTGGAATAAACAAAGTTATGTGAATAAACCTTTTCTTTATTTAAGGCATACTACAAGATGACGTGAACTTTCTTCCTTTTTGTTTATTTGTTTGTTTGTTTTGGATCAACATCATACTTTCACAGGCGGAGAAGAGAATAATTATACATACCATTTAGGGTCTTAACGAAACAAATTTGTTCTCTTTTTTGGCCATCCATCCATTTTCCTCTCCAATAATTGAAATTTAAAGTACACTTTATCTCTTCCTCTAGCATTACATGCACATTGTTTTCACTCAACTCTTTCATTTCACGTTGTTTTTTTGCAACTTCTGTTGGTATGAAGTGTAACGTTTCGAAAGCAACGGATAGGTAACATTGAAAATATAAACCTTCTAGTTTCTCATTTCCATTGAAATTTCCAATTCAACCTTAATCTTCAAGTTGTTAACTTAACCTTCATCTTAGAGTTCTAAACTTTCTTTCTTAAATACGTGTGTAAAGGATGTAAGTTTACATTTAACACATTAGAGTGTACCAGGGAGGTGTTACTCTCTAAATGATATATGATAGCAGGATGAGGATACTAATGGTGAGCCGGAATAGAACGGCACTCATTTTGAAACATGCCGCGTACTTGAGGAATTACCCTATACACGAATCCGGACAACAAGTGATGGTCTGATTTCAGTCGGCCATAACTGGGCTCCATCACCTTTAAATCTTTCGATTTCCTTGCTTATTTCTATCATGGACGGTTGTACACTGATTTGTATCTTAAATTCTCCAAGTTCACTAAATGTGAGGGTTTGAAATTCATGTAAACAATAAATAAAGACGGTTTTAGGCTGATGGACCCCACTAATGGCGGCCTACAGTCACTAAAAACAAGCGCTTATCGGATTCGTCTATAGGAGGTAAATGGTCAATGGTTATTTTAAACATTTTTACTTTAAACGTGATTTTAAAACTGATGTTCTGTTCACTCTTAAAAAGCTGGTAAAAAAATTCACCAACACTGGTCACGTACGTCAAATACCTGAAATTGGGTAAGTTTTCCCCAATATGTGTTGTTTATTTGCACTCTTAAAAAAAATGGGCAAAATTTGCCCAACTTTTTGACCAACACTGGGCATCTATTCAACAACCTAAACAGTTGGGCAAAACTTTAACCAACCAAATTTGGTAAAGTTTGAACCTAACTGTTGGGCAGGAAACTACCCAACTGTTTGGTAAATGAGCATTTAAAACATACCCACTTGTTGGGCACGTCTTTTATTAAGATGTTGGGCAAATGCATTCACCAACCGTTGGTTAAACGTTAATCATCTTTTCCATAACCGTGGGTGCTTTTTCAACATCAGTTGGGCATATTCTTTAACCAACTGTTGGGCTAATCCCTAGTGCATTGCCCTAGTAAATGTGGCCATTTATAAATCAGGCTCAGATTATCCGACAATAAGGCATCATGAAGACTTGAAGATTGTGTTGAAATAAATATGAGCACATGGCAAGGAGAGAAGTATCCAATGATAGAATCAAACGATTAGGAAACCGTGATGCTGCCATAGTAAGCCAAAGGATGTAGGCTAGCCTAGTCTGTAGGCTAATCAAACTCACATTGACACATTACAGTACCAAACATAGTGTTAGGCTATGTTAGCCTAGCCTGGATGAGCAGGCGAACGTTTCGGCCATGGCTCAGTAGCAGCACCAGTTTCTTCCTAAATCGTGTTGATTATATCTTCGATATAAACATTAAATACTCCACACAACTCCTTGTACTCGTATTTAGCCTCAAACACACTCAAGAACCCCCAACGCCTCATTCCTCAAGGTAATCTGAGACATTAATCAGCGAGATAGTTGTCGTTTATTGAGCTGCTAATGACTTTGAACCACTGAGAAATACGTACGTACGCGCGCCTGTTCTTAACTTTCACATGTTCATTGTGTGCAATGCTTTTATCACATTTACGTATGCGGAACGCGCAAAGTTTATTGCCCAACCAATGAGCAAACATTATGCTAATTAGCAATTAATTACCCAACAAGTAGATAGACCAAATATATGCCCAACCGTTGAGTGTAAGCTTGTTAACAGTTTGCCCAATGATTGGATAGTGGAATAAACGTGAATCGAAGAAACGTTTTTACCATTAAATGAGCAAAGTTTGACCAACATTTAACCAAAGCGTTTTACCCAACGAAAATATTGCCCAGTGTTTTAAGAGTGTGGTTGTCCCACAGGCTGGTTACCCAATTAAGTGGTAAAAAACCTCTTGGATAACCCATTAATCAACAACTATTGGGTAAACTTTAACCAATTTCAGGTATTTGACATACGTGACCAGTGTTGGTTAGTTTTTTAATCAACTTTTTAGAGTGTTCTGTTCTTTATATTCTTTTTTCACCTGGTCAGAGGTATACAAATCTTACTTATAAAATGGTGCGGAAACGAAACAAATAGAAATAAAAGAAGGAAAGAAAAGAAAAAAGTGGCATCAGCCCATGGCAATTAATACAATCCGTAATAAAAAAGAAGCAATGATAAAAGTTTTAAATCATCGATTCACTGACGTTCAATTGAATCAATAGCACTTGCTTTAAAACAAAATAGATTGGAGACTGTGCCATAAAACTCTATCTAACTGTTCATATCATCATGAAAACAGATAATTACAGATAACTAATACCAACCTGATAAGAAGGTTGGAATATTTGAAACATATGATCATTTTACGACTGATCATGGACTCACTACTTTGCCTAGAAAGGAAATTTCTCTAAATTTTTGTCAACCCAATTACTGTAATTCTTAAAGTAGTGCTTAAAGAGATAATTCTGTGATTATCAAGAATTATTCATTTTATGGGTTGATGTTTAGAGAATTTTTCGGCTTGCTTGTGAAAGACCCGAACTTTCCGTCATTGACAAATTTTCTAAAACTAAAACTTAAAGGATCTGATTGATAATGCTCCTCTAGGATCAATAATTTTTGACCGTAATGTCAGTTTATATTGCATGAACTTCCGCCGAAGAATTCTCCGCGCTTACCCCCACCTGCCCACCATGGCTCTGCTCTTGGATCCCTGTGTACGCGTTAAAGTTAACGCTTCGAGTTCGTTGTACACTTTCTATGCACTGGTGACTCTTTTTCGGGCAAGTCAGGGGAATCTCACGTGGTGTCCTTCACCTCCAACATCCTGCACACGCCACTGAGTGTTACCGTGACAAATGGATTATACAGGAAATCCATTCGCTAACTAGGAATTACCTACAGCCAATAAGTATTTCATGATTAGAAATCAAACGCCGGTTGGGGGTTTCTACGAGCAGATACTACATTACTATAAATCTATAACAAGTACAATAGGTTATTATGCGAGTTGTCATATTGGTTTTGAGTCTATATTGTGGAGTTGGAATTTTCAACAACCTGCGCATTATTTTTGGCATTTAACAAGGAATTAAAGGAAGTTTTATGAATCAGCAACAACGCAATGTAACAAAAAGTGAAGTGATAAGCAAAAGTTACGCATGTGCAGTTAAAGATGTAGCAGACGACTTGAAACTATAGTTCCTTATCATTTTTTATATTAAACCCTAAGTGAAATTCAAAGAAGATAAATACGTGGTGTTAAATAGTTAAATAAGTTTCATCTTCGTAATAATATTGTACATTCAAAGGGATTCTGGAATTCTCTTCCCCTGCCAAAGTATCAGCTCCATTTTCTGATCAACTCCTGATACTTAACGCTTTCGAAATATTGCGTCAAAAAACTATTTCAAAGCGACCGAAAGTAATTCTTTCATGTTTCTTTTCTTTTTCCAAGCATTAGTTGCAAGAAATATGGACAGAAAGAAGCAATAATTATTCATTGTTCAATACTGTTCATTTACATTTGAACTACATTCACATTGTATGTACCGTCCTGTACCTTGCGATATGTTGTAATACCCACCGAAGCATGAGGAAATGTTTACTGGTCCATGTGCGGTTCATATACCATACAGTGTGTGTTATCAATCGATATGTACGCTGTGTAATACGATAAGAAAACGAGATTTTTTATCTGCGAAAAGGTTTGTTCGTAATTTGGATAATGGCCATTATTTATTCGGTTGACTTATACAGGGCAACCGTTATGTAATTTGTTTAGAAGTAACATCACAGGTTCGTATTTTTTTTTTCATTATCTCCTAGTGAGGGCCGAAGCCAATGACAGCTGTTGAAATACTGTAAAAAGCAAACATTCTGCTACGGCCTAAGGGCTGTAAAAAGGTTTGAAGAATCTCTGCAGTTGTCTTAGTAGTTGTGTGACGCTATTTGATACAAATGATTTGGAAAGGGGTGTTTTGATTCAAAGATAACGAAGGTATGGCTATAAGCGTGCACAATTGTTTGGGTGAAAAACACATCTGTTGGTGCAAAAAGGTTAATCAATTGTTACTAATACTCATGGGGTAGATTTTTCCTTCTTGCCCCTTCTCCATAGAAGGGTTCCATTTGGTACACTTTTAAAACACAAGGGTTAAAACCAGGTTAAATTTAAATGCTAATCCTGGTAAAAACTGACACAAATTCTGGTTGATGTAACTAAGATTTGAGTTAGTTTTTAACTGGGAAACTTAACCGTCAACTAGGATTTTTTGGAGTAAATATAACACCGATCCTGGTTAAATTTAACGCCGTTGTTTTAAGTGTGCATGTATTTTAACGGGGTAAGATTCAACGAAACGTCTCATACGCGCAATACCTATTTGACGACGCTAAGTCTTAGGGAGAAATGAGTAACGTATGTTTTCGCTCCATTACATTGATAAATATGAACCGGCATATAACACGCCGGACTACACCCATTATTTTGATACAACAGATTTGTCAAAACTTGCTTTTAATTGTCTAATGACTTTCCAGAGTGTAAGTAATATATAGTCTGCCATAGAATTTACTCACGAGAGTACAATACAGGCGGATCCTTCGATAGAACCACGGGATCGTCTGATACATGAGATGAGCCCGCCTTCTCACTTTTATTAGAAAGGTAAAGAACGCCATATGAAACATTTCCCAAACACGAAAACGCAACAATAGTAACTGTCAGTGTCAGTTGATGTTATAACAATAAGTACTGGTGTCAATTAGCAATTTGCAAAACTCGTCTTCCATGCAATTAAGTTGGACGAAAAATTACAACTTACTTAGAAGACTTGGAAGTAGACTTGGCAGCTGTTTGGGGCACAAAATAAACAAATGATCTTACAGAAAATTACAGATGAACTACTTAATTGTAATTACACCAGCCTTCGAGAAACAGAAATGAACATATCGAGCTTCCAGTGGCCTTAGATAAAGGTTACATGTTAATGGAATGATGATTGACTTCTTGAATGATGTCATGAAAACATTGAGTACGACTTGTATGTATAACAGGCAATTCATTTCTGTTGTAGTAGCATTAAATTAGATCTTACAAGCTATAAATAAAAAACAGAGAACCTGCAAAGGCCCAGCTGCAGTATCTCCTGCAATGTATGTATTTTGCGGATTATAGTTTCACTCGTTATCTGTTTATTTTATATTGAACAATCAATAAAATTCTTACATTGTTACACCTTTGAGGTGAAAACCATATACCTCGAGAAATCGGGGAAAAGACTGGATGGAAACTGATTGGAAAGACTGTAGAAACTGATTGGATTGGAATTTGTTTCCGTCTAAAATGATTACCGATTAAGATCTTCGTTTTATCATAAAATATACAAGTATAGCAAATCATACAATTAACAAATTGATAAAGTCAAAGTTATGAATAATAGAACCCCTAGGGCTTGAAAAGCAAAAGCAATTCCAGAGAGAGTAAAAAAGTGAATAAAAAACGAGAAAACAACCCCTCCGACACCGATCCTCCACACCCACCACACCTCTACAAAATGAAGCATTTTGACGTAATGTATTGAAAGTATATCACGTTTAACCCCTATAGCCAGTACGGGAGATTCACCAATGTGGGACAATCCACTTTTCTTTCATTTCCATTCATTTCATTGTAATGGAATAAAATGTATGTTTGGAAGGTTTATTGAGATAGCTACAGAGAAAGCCGTGTCCTAATCGGGCGTTCACCACGCCGTTTTTGAGTTTTTGAATGGATTTCATTCTTGTCTATACCTTGTTTTTGTTAGGCTGACATGCCTATACAATGTGATAAATAAACTTCACCCCGTTCGGGAGGATTTTGGTTAACCCCCAAATGGGATCATCTCCCGGACTGATGGCTGTCTACTCTCATCGCTATGGTTTGCGTGTAAGCCATTGAGGGTAATGTTGCTATTCTTAAATGCGTTTTTCACAAATCCATCTTTAAAGGGCCAATCCTCTCACCCCAAACTAAACTTCCTGTAGGGGGGTACAGAAACTCTCCATTGGCCCAGCTTTTTGATTAACTGTTAATTCAAACAATGCAGATTACCAAAGCTTATATTGCACAGCATAAACTGTACTGAAAATATTTTGTTTATACACGTAAGGCTTTTCTATACTCACTCTGAGGCAATTAACTTAGATTGGAACTGGATGAGGATGAATTTCCGACAATTGTGGGAGGGGCTTAAGTAGGAAAGTTAGGAGAATTGATACTGTTTGGGGTGAGAGAACTGGGCCTTAAGACTGTGATGTTATAATCAATATTTACACCCAAAACTAGGTTAAATCTTCTAAACGGCTCGTGTCTATCTGGCTATACACCCGCAAATTACAAACCAGGGGCATTCTGTGGAAGATATTATTAATTAACCAAGATTTGTTATTTGAACTTAAGAGAAAACATTGAATTGGAATGAAATTGTTTTTAAAAGTGGCTGCGATTTAAACTTTACAATTGCTTTTCCTTTTGGCCTCAGTTGCATGCAAATTGTGATTTGTTGTTAAAAAAATTGTCGTACAGTCAACATTTACAGGAGCAGCGTAGTGGTGTATTTTGAAAATAAATACTGCAAACAAAGGAGATGATTACCCTCTGTGTGGGAATAACTTTTAAAAAATAGTCCTATAGTTTGTTTTATATTCTCGTTTAAAATAAATTTGCAATCAAGGAGCAAAACCGGTCCGAGAAGAATTTACTCCTGTCCACACTTTTACTATATATATTTCCATTAAATGTGAATTCTACACTGCTGGAATTATTTTATAATACAAACGAGCTTTCATATTTACTCACATCTCCTTTTGAAGTAGTATAAAACTACTGCAACACCAAATACGGAGAGTAACATTGTAACGATGATGACGGTCTGCGTGGATTTTTGAGAATCTTTGACTGTTCGAAGATCTTAAAAGAAATCATGACAATCTTACTATTTAGCTTCTGATAGTTCTGATACAATCAGATCATAAGTCATTTAGTGTTCTTGAGCTACACACCTTAAGTGCATGATACTTGACAACAATATTGAAGAAAGCACATGTAGTATGTAGTTGCCATAAACGTCCCTGACTAAAAATCCTACAGAATTGGACACCCATATCTTGGAAAGAAGATTTCTTGAATGTAACTGTTTTTACATGGAGTAAATAATAGATTGAGGTTACTGACCATTACCAGATGCTTTAGACACCCACGAAACGGTTTCGTTTTGAATGTAAGTTCCACTACTGGTACAGGTGACATTTTCTGAGCCTCCGTTGGTTCTGTACCGAATTACTGAAATGTACATCCCGTCCAGTCCGTTTTCATGGTAATATGCCTGTTGGGGTACTTCGGCACCGTTTATAGCCCACTTCAGTGTCACATTTCCGAAGGATTTTTCAAGTACACATTTCAAAAAAATATCCGTATGCTTAGTACCAAATGAAGCATTCTTTATTTCTTGTATCTGCAAAGTTGTCCGGGCTGCAACAGGTTAATATGAAAAAAATCATTTTTTATAGAAATACATTTTCTGTTTACCCTCCTGTTTAAACAATGAATCAAATTTAAAAGCAGAAATGATCTTACCAAGGTACGACATTTCTGTCAGCGGGGAGGGGAGTGCTGCCACTGCTTTTATTGAATTCAAACTCAAAATTTGCTAAATAGCTCATGTTAAAAAGCCTTGGCCGGTAGTGCTCTGATTACACATTACAGCCTTGCTTTTTCACAGAATATTTAAAAAGAGTAAACTAGTATGTGTCTCTTGGGTGAGAAGATTAAGTCTGACATGTCTTAGGAGTAAATAGGTTCGGTTTATCGGAATTTTCTGGGGTGAAAACTTTTGACATTAAATTAATGTTGTTACACAGAGACTAGCTTGAAACTTATCTGAATTTCACTGTCGCTATCAAAACTGAAAACATGTTAATTGAGACACCATAGTCTCTACTTTATCTGAGTACCTTCAATTACCACTGTAAATTTTGACAAAGCCTTTGATGTTTTGTTAGAAGAACACGTAAACTCCTCTTGGTGTTGATCAACTCCAACGTTTAGGACTTCCAATGACCTAAATGTAGAATGGCAGTTGTTCAAGTTGTAATTTCCACGGCGAAGTTGGTAGCCTTGATTAAATATTATTTCACCGTTCTTGCTCCACACTATACTGGTTGCCGACCTTTCGACAGGACAAGCTAAGCACAGGTTTTCTCTAGGTTCAGCTATGCAAGATGCGTTGAAGTATTTTTTCGACAAATTCTCCTTTGGACATATATTTGAAGTACACGTCACAAGTTCTGTTAAAACAAAACAAAATAAAAAAAAAACAGAAGGATCAGAATTCTGTATCAGCTTGGTATAAGACAGAAACGTTTTTAAAGCATCCAAAGGTTTTATTTGTCAATGGAAATACTTTCAATTATATATAAACCTGTTGTGATAAAAATGAGCCACGTTTTGAGCGCCATTGCCATAGTTGTGATTGAAGCTCTGAGTGATTTGCAAGAAATAGATACTTGTCGAATGCACCGAATTTATGAAGCATGTAAATGATCACGTGAAGTGCATTTACTTTTGTTCATGAATGAATTAATCACACCTAAAAACAAGTACTGCTTTGTTTGCTTTTTCTTTACTTTCACTCTCTAATACGAGGGAGATATATCTCCGGGGAATTTTTTTTTTTTTTTTTTTTTTTTTTTTTTTTTTTTGTCAGCCTTCTGTCTCAATTTCAAAGTAAAGACTGACTTGTTATTGCAGGCAGAAAAGGTAAAGACCTTACAATGAAATGATAATTTAGTTTGTAATTCGCCTGTGGGACTCAAAGGATTTGGCAAAACAGTATTTGACAATTTTTAATTCCCCACACGATAAATCTTACGCTATCGGGGCACTATACACACGGGATAAAAAAAACCAGACCAAATCAAATTTAAAGTCTGAGGTTATGGTTTCTCTGGCTAAATTCGTGGTTTAGAAATACAGTCCGGGTCGAGGTTCAACATTATTTCAAAAGTAGAAGTAGGAAATGGATGGACAGCGTAAAACTACCCCGTCATCTGACTTATACATGGTAAAAATCAAAGTGAACCGCTCTGTATGTGAGAGAACGTTCAGTACCCTTATAAAAAAAAACCCACATACTTCCCACATAATTACTGTAGGAAAATGAAAACTTCCTATAGGAATTTGCAAATTCCCATATGGAAAGTTGAAATCCCCATATGGGAAGTCAACTCTTCATGTGGGAAGTCATCTTTTGGTATGGGAAGTTAAATTCCCCATATGGGAAGGCACAAAATGGCTGTGTGGATTGTGCAGTGAACAGCTTTGAAGGAAGTCTATTGTGATTGGCTTATTCAAAGGCTCTGTCACAACAAAGCCCTTTTCAAAGGAGTCTTTGTATGGTACATGCACAGTGTTGAGCTGTATAGAAAAGCAAGTAGTGTACCAGTTTAACATTGTGTTGTACACAGCAGTCAGCAGTTAATAGTTAGCAAGCAGTGAGAGTGGATGCACACTGTGCAGTTGTAAATTTGAGTGGAGGCTGTGGACTATATATGTGCTGAATACTGTTAAGTAAGTGACTAAGTCTGAGTGCTGTTTTGTCGCATGGACTGAGATATTTTTTATAAGGTGTAGCCTCAGCAACTGGACTCTCATATTCAAAACACATGCAGGAAATGGGATGTGCTGTAAAAGGAATCAGTTATTGGTGTGGCATACAAACTTGGACAAATTTCAAACATATCATTTAACTCTTAAACAAGTTGCATCTAGTGGACTTTTCTTATGGACATTCATCAGGATTTTGCACATGCCTTGTCATATATTATTCTGAAGAAGAGACTGCATTAGAACACATGCAAGCAATGTAATGTACTTTAAAAGGAATCAGTAATTGTGTTGCAAACAAACTTGGACGAATTTCAAAGACATTGATTAACTCTCAAACCAGTTGCATCCAGTGGACTTTTATTTTGCACATGCTCTTGCAAAATATTTTGAAGAAGAAACAATCATGTATCCAGTTTGTCAAGAACTTTAAGCCCTTATAAAAAACCCCACATAATTCCTGTAGGAAAATGAAAACTTCCTATAGGAATTTGCAATTTCCTACAGGAAGTTACAACTTCCTACAGGAATTATGTGGGATAATATTCAGCCTGTGCGAACTTCCCACATCAAAAAGTTGAATTTCCACATTAAAATTGAAATTCCCACATGAATAGTTGAAATCCCCAAATAGGAAGTTGAATTCCCATATGGGGAGTTCAGTTTCCCATATGAGAAGTCAACTTTTCATGTGGGAAGTCATCTTTTGGTATGGGAAGTTGAACTTTCCATATGGGAAGTTAAATTCGCCATATGGGAAGGCACAAAATGGCTGTGTGGATTGTGCAGTGAACAGCTTCGAAGGAAGTCTATTGTGATTGGCTTATTCAAAGGTTCTGTCACAACAAAGCCCTTTTCAAAGGAGTCTTTGTATGGCACATGCAGAGTGTTGAGCTGTGTAGAAAAGCAAGTAGTGTACAGTTTAACATTGTGTTGTATACAGCAGTCAGCAGTTAACAGCAAGCAAGCAGTGAGAGTGGATGCATGCACACTGTGCAGTTGTAAATTTGAGTGGAGGCTGTGGACTATGTGCTGAATACTGTTAAGTAATTAAAGTGACTTGGTCTGAGTGCTGTTTTGTTACATGGACTGAGATATTTTTTATAAGATGTTGCCTCAGCAATTGGACTCTCATATTCAAAACACATGCAGGCAATGGGATGTGCCGTTAAAAGGAATCAGTTATTGTGTTGCATGATACAAACATATCATTTAACTCTTAAACAAGTTGCATCTAGTGGACCTTTCTTATGGACATTCATCAGGATTTTGCACATGCCTTTGTCACAAATTATTCTGAAGAAGAGACAGCATCAGAGCACATGCAGGCAATGGGATGTACTTTAAAAGGGATCAGTTATTGTGTTGCAAACAAACTTGGACGAATTTCAAACATATGGATTAAATCTCAAACCAGTTGCATCTATTGTGGACTTTTATTTTGCATATGTCTTAGTCACAAAATATTTTGAAGAACAAACAATCGTGTATCCATTTTGGCAAGAACTTATAAGGTGAACGTTACATTTAAAATAGCCATAATACTCTTTTGGACACACTTTAATTTATAGGAACATTATACTGTGACTGTATACTGCACATGTATACAGCAGTATGCCTGCAGCGGATGGTGAATGAAAAATAATGATGAAGACCTGAGTACATTGAAAAATCCCCCTTCAAGAAAATGGCAGAACCCCGTATGGGAAGGGATGACCAGCATGTGGGATTTATGTGGGAATTAAGTGGGAATTTTTTCCCACATGCCCAAAAACCCACATAAATCCCACATGCTGATTCCTGTAGGAATTATGTGGGATTTTTTTATAAGGGTAATGCATCGATACCAAAAAGGTTGAAAGGAAATAAACTTTGAAGTATTTCCTTCAAAACAAAATATGTAACAATTAAAAAAAAACATGCATGAATGTGTGTAAAACACATTTTCTGCGCACGTATGAAAACAAGTAATAACTTCAAAATGCCTACTTAAATTAGATACCGTATGTAATCTGCACTCTCGTTTATTTCATTTCACTTCGAAGATGAAACGAAAGTCTCGACGACAAACTGTAATGTGACTTTGTTAGGGTAAGACCCACTGACACCACTGAAACCCGGAAAACATTGTTTCTTTGGTAGTACTTATGTCACTCATAAAATCTCTACAAAAACTAAAAATGGGTATTTTGATATTTTTCATGCTTCCCCAAAAAATCCGAAAACTTAGGCCTATAATTAGTTCAAGGTTTTGCCAAACAAAGCACCATTTTGCATCTAGGGAAAACTAACGCAAAGAAAGTTTCTCAGAGGGGACACAACTACCTTTGGTTTTCCTGTTAAAGGGTAATGTGCTGCCCTTAGGTAAGCTGACACCCATTCAAATATTGCCACATTTGCGATCTATGTCCTCCTGAAGTTTACATTTTTTCCAAGGGAAACGGAGATACCGGTCCTGCACTTTAGTCTCAACCCCCTAGGCCACAGATCTGAGAAGTCACACACATGAGATTCGTATTTCAAGGGTGGGTACATCCAGCTTAAAACATGTGGGAAGTGCCGTTTCCGGCCATCTGGAGGGGTTTTAAAGCCCAAAATTTTCTTGTACGCTCCGCGCCAACTGATGGTGGCGCTCCCCTTAGATAGTCTTGCCGTGCCAACTCTCGGAGTTACCAGGCCTCCCACTTAGTTTCATAGCCCCCCCCCCCCCCCCCCCAAAAAAAAAAAATCCAACCTGGCTACGCCACTGCAGGTAATGGTAGATAACTATAGGTGTTAATAGTCCATAAATCAAACACATATCAATTTCGAATAAAACGGAGGCTCGAGTCTCCCTTGTGAGATTGTAAATGTGTCATCAGTTTCCTTTGGTTTGTGAATGATAAACACTTAACACTGCTAGCAAACACTTTTTATTACTTTAATTCTTTGGAATCAACTATCATAAATTTACCATTGAACTATTATGTCGTTTAATACCTGTTAATAATCTAAACAAGATAAAACGTCACCACATTCAAATCAACCCTACTGCCGTGAGAGCGCAAATTATCGATATTGTAGAGCGTTATTAATAATTCTAAAAGTAGTTCATTGTACCTTTGTAGTCTCAAAGAGGTCTCCATAGCCAGGAGGACAATCAAGACCCATCAGCTTCCTCCTGCATGCTTTGTTGATTTGGGGGAAGGGGAAACATTTTCCAACAGTCGGCTGAACCCGGGAACGTGTCCTGGACCAGAATGGCCCATAAGCAATCCACCCATTCCGAACGCGAGCGCACACGTATATACCCAAACAAACATGCATACACACACACAACGACATGAACACCCACCCAGATAAACGTTTTCTGAAAGCCCTAGAGTCGTCTGTACACCACAATGTTATATTTGTCTATTCTGCCTGTTTTGTAAACTACCTGAATTATTGGGGGACAAAACAATGTTTGCACCCAATCTTTTCATTGGAACGGCGAGTGCCCCCCTCAGCAGGATCTACGCAACTGCTCCATGTAATCAATATATCTCATCACTACTTTTACAATTCAACGCGCATTTAACATTTACTTAAATAGTTCAGTGGACACTTCATGTAAGTGTCGCATATATTTCAGCGCAATCCACTGTAAAAATTTACAGTACATTTGCAAACAACAAAATAAATATATAAATAGGGAGTACAGACAAGTTCAGGACACGTATTACCAGAACTTCCTGTAATCTTTATGTCTCTCTGTTTATTATTTTTTCGGTAAATTTACATCACTTTTGAGTCATTTCACAGTGCATTTTTTTTTTCTTCTTCATCTTCATCCTCTACCAATAGGTTACCAGTTTAAGTGGTCGAACCAGGTCTCCGGAGAACGTGATTTAGCGGTCTAAAGCGTGGTGTGATAGCGTACCTGGTCTCTCTACCTCTCTTTCTGCACCACTCATATAGTATGACGGAGCACTCCTATGCCCCCCCCCCCACAGGGATAGATGCGCACTGTTTAAGAAGGTGTTTCCTGATTGGTTATTGCCATTGTATTGTATAGATTGTAGTCTTTGTTAGGATAAAGATTAGGTTAGGGATTAAGCTACCTTTAGTCAGTTAGGAAATTTCTTGTTAAACGGTGCGCATCGCCCCCCCCCCCCCACCCACAGTGTTTTGTAGCGCTGCTTTGTAATAAAACAATCTCTCCCAAATCGCTAGTTCAATATCAGTACGCGTGACCTGGATATCAGTTTTAAGACAATTTGGTTTTGAAGGCAAATCGATGATGGTTCATTTGCACTGCTATCTACCAGGAAAAACGAATGAGGCATAGGTGTTTCTGGCAAAAACGATCCCCACACTTCCGTTTGCATTATCCTGATTTACAAAAGGAGTACGAAACAGTATTTAATATTTTCGTTTCATCAGGATGTTATCATGTTGTTTGTATATAACTTCATCTATAACCTTTGGACCAAAAATTTCGTTGTCGTTTTAATTTTGTTTTGAGTTATGATAATTTTGGAGTGCACACGGCCGTCATAAAAGGTACAAAGTCCATTAATACTATGCAATAGACTTAACTGGGTATTTACTGTTGTTATCCGCCTGCAACGTAGCCAGCCTGAGTATAAATTGTGCGAAGTGTTCATTCGTCTTACCTGACAGAGAGTGTGGCCTTTAGGCTACGAACGTTGCTCTAATCAAAACCACATGTTAAGCTTGTTAATACAGTTGTTGTTTATACTAGATGAAGTTGATGTTATAACTATACACTTTCAACAACAACCAGGTAAGAACATCCAAATCATTGCAATAGAATTTTATTCTACGGGATTAAATATGACTAAGGAAACTGCCGGCTGATTTTTCAGTAGACATTTTCGTGTGACCCTAAAGGGCAGGAGCAGTTATCCCGAATTGAAGAAGTGTAGTAGCCTGTCCAGTTTCATGACTGGCTGTTGGCAGTCATGTGACAATGTTTTTTCTCTTCAAATGCGAAATATACCAGAAATAACTATTTGGTTTACCTTGAATAAGCAATAGTAAAGTCATAAAATGTAGTGAAAGATACTTTGAAGGTAAATAAGATGAAAATTGTGTTATATAGTGTTTTCTTCAAAATAAGTTGGGGGGGGGGACTGCTCTTTACCATTAAGAGAAATAGCACAGTCGGCGTAGCCTCATTTGTGCATGTATGGTAACTTGTAATCCTTTATTTACAAACATAACGTCAAAACATAAAGTAAATCCTGCATGTCCGCAAAAACTGTTTTCATTATTGTTGTATTCTACCCTCAAATAATGGACTCCGATAAGGGGTTTATTCTCGTTTAACTCAAACTTTTATTTACAACATGGCGTCTACTTGATCTGCACGTTTTGTCGAGACCACCGATCTCTATAATAAACCTGGATAGTGCTTCGTCTATAGAAGCACATGCAAACAGTTGAGGTCACCGCGAACATGCGACGGCAGCCATACCACTCCCATTCTTACGCGATCGAGTAACAGCTGAGCGTACATTACTGTGCAAAAGTTGTCAGTCACCACTTGTTATTGACTTCTTAGCAATCTTGGTGGTGAGGAAAGTGGACGAAGGAGCATCGGGTGGGGCACTGTAGAGAACGTTGGAGGTTTTTAAAATTAGCACAATAAGCCTTTTAGAGAGCCATACATGGGCAGACTGAGGACCCAAAAGGTGTACGTAGCACTATACATGTGCATGATGAAATTGTCAAGTTGAAAGCAGTTCCATAGAATGAGTGGGTACTGATAACAGCTTAAAACCATGTAAAATGACAAAAGAAAATAAAAATAAAGTCTCCTTTTAAACTTGATGCTCTCTTGATTTAATCACATCTTTAAATCACAAAAATAAAAAATAATTACTTCAATGTTAAAAATTAAATTGCTTCAGTTTTAAACTAAAGATTAAAAAATAATTGCACTTGATATTGTAAAAATAATTATTGTCATACAGTCATACTAACAGCCCCCAGCTAGTCTCACAAAAAATTATTTAACACCCTTGAAACACTTTTTTAACCCAAACTTGTGCCCCCACCAGTATCTATGTATTCATACCCGTAACCCTGCCTCCTTCAAACCACTCAGCCCCCCCCCCCCCCCCATCCAACAATCTCTATCATGGCAATGGCAAAATACTTGTAGCCTAGAACTCTGCGTTTAAATTTTCTTGACCCAATACAGTTCAACGTGGGTGAAAGTGCTGAAAGCTTCAAGAACTTTAGGCCTACAATTAAGAGCTTAATGTGGAAAGTATGCGCTCAGCTATAATAATGTTTATTGACACAGCAGCAAATCAGTGAAGGTCTAAAAATGGTTACACTAGTGATGGAGATTTTGTGCCCATTCAACTGACCAACTCACACTCCCCCTTTTCCCCATTTCAAAGTCATTTTTTGCAGGGACTCGAGTTGTTTTTTTAGTGCAACTCTCTGTCTATATCAGTTAATTATCTCAACAAAATGATTGAAACAAACTAAATATGAGTATGCTCAGTACAGTATTCAAATAATATGAAAAAACAATGGTGACCATGCATAGGCATACGGGGTAGGCCTTATCATTTTCTATGAGGGGGCAAGAGCATTTTTGCCCAATTAGTGTCCCCGTTTATCATGTTTTGTCCATGGTCTGCCCAAATAGACAACAGGTTTTGCCCGAATTGGGAGGGCGAGTGCCCCCTGCACCCCCGCCTCGTATGCCTTAGACAGTGACAATGTAATGAGTCAAAATAAATGTGGTTTAACCAAAACAACAAGTAAATGATGTTCATTGTAGGCCTACTTGACCAAAATTGCAACGAAGAGCATTATTAATGGTGCACAGCAGCCTGTTGAAAACAGCAAGAGTTGTCTAAAGATGCTTTATCAAATAACCAAAACCGTCCCGAACCCACGGGGAAGTTAACTGGCCCCAATAATGATGCGAACCATCAACAAGTTTTTCCTATGATTGAAAATCATGAGGTCACCCATCCACCTGTCTACTAATGACCCTTGTTATTTGCATATTTTTGTTCCTACCTATCCATTTATTAGCGAAATGTTCTTTGGCAATCTTTAAACTATCCATTGGTGCAATTGATAGCCGCACACGATGGCATTTTTGTTGCTAAATTGCCCAATTTCTTATGAAGTTTGCTAACTGCGTGGCTTTATCGTACTTTAGTGGTTGCAAGTGCGATTACGTAATCTGTGTTTTGGGAGTGGTAAGATGGCGGCACGGGTGACTTCAAAAATACTGCCACAAGCGCTATCCAGGTTTATTGTAGAGATCGGTGGTCGAGACCCCTTTTTGAGGTCTCATAACACTTATATCTCTCACAGTTCCTCTTGAGGTGTCACTACCCTAATACATCACAATTATTCAAGAAAATAAAGTTTCATGCAAAATTATCAATTGTTCACTTTTTTTCTACTTTGCAGTTCCTCCTACCTCACTATCTTGAAACAAAAATGTTCATACTCGTGTTTCCATATCTGTCATTATAATAAAATGTCCGAGAAAGAACTCAGCTGTTAGAATAAGACGAGCTGTACTGTCCTCTTTCTATAAATGGCTTCCAATTTTCATCACCTTTTCCTATTTTCAGCGTCTCTTCAAATACCATATTTTCCTCTACAGACACCCCTACGAGGAAACCAATATCTATAAGATATCGAACTGCATATTCCTGAAGCTTTCATCGCTGGTACAAAAGCTCACAGGGAGAAAAGAAATACCAGGCATCTAAAGGTAAAATTAGCTTAATAGATCCCATGCAAGTTGTCTCTATGGTCTTTCAATTACCCTGGTAACAGGGCAACATTTTTAAGAATGAATACTCAACTTTATTTTTACTTGTCATCACTCAGGAATTGCTTGAACCAACGCAGAATGAAATGAATTCATATGGTTAGCTCTCTGATGGATATCACTTCTTTTTGTTAATACCTCAGTTGCATTGATTATACGCATATTACAAAACCCTCTATTGGGAGAAAGCATGAATTAGGCTACCTGTCCTCATATCATCATGCCATATCCATTAGACAAAATATATGAAGATTCTCTGCACTCTAAAAAATGTTGTGTAGAATTTACACAACATTGTGTGACTACTGTGTAATTTATACACATGTTGTGTAAATTTTTTACACAACCATATGTACTTTCTACACATTTGTTGATTGATGGACTAGTCACACAATGTTTTGTAAATTCTACACAACATTTTTTAGAGTGTGTCTATCAGTTACTCCTGCCTGGGTTCAGTTACTCTTCAAGTAAAAGTAAATGAGTTAAAGATTTTGATTCTCTATTTCCATTCTCCAATAAGTCTACCATTAGGGATCCCTGAACCATTTGTCTTATTTTAAAGATAATGCAGCAATATACTGAGAAACTTTCAGAATCTGGCAGTCTAGAAAAGGTTACTTTGCATTTATTGGTAGGGATTTTCTGAGCAAATAGGGATCAAATTAGGAGAAAAGATTCCCGAGTGAAAGCATAGTCAGAAACATAATCAACTATTGGTTAGACTAAAATTTGTTTCTACATCCATCCGTCGGATTGCAGGTTCACTAGAAGACATACGAAGATGAATTTAACATTGCCACTCAACCTATTTTGCCTGTTCGTAATTCAACTATGCCATTGCGGTAAATATAAACGCCTCTTCATTTATACTTGGAATTAATCATGAACTCCTATTGGTCCATTGCGGATAGGTAACCGTGCATTATTCGGATATAACCCCAAGGTACTGCCTTTTATCCCCCAAAGAAAAAGCACTGTACAAATCACCGGTCGACAGGGGCGGTTCTACGGGGACTCGGGGGCTTTAGCCCTACAAAATATTTGCTGCATCCCCAAACTGGACAAATGAGTTATTTAAACTGTAAGTAACAAAAACAAAGATAAACTTTTAAAATATTGTTCATGGTACTACATGGAGTCGAACCGTATGTTTTATGGCGTTGGAAAATATATTATACTCATGTACAGGCATGTTGCCCAATTACCGGAGTTAATTTTTACAGTCGATGTCTCTAGTTGGTCTGATGTGAAATCGAACACACATGCAATCAACAGAAGTGCGCTCTTTGCACTATAGCACTACACAGCTATAAGCCTATCTGTATATCGTATTTACACACGGTAAGGACACATGCGTTTATAAGGCCTTATACTGCACCGTGCACACGGGTTTTCTTGCGTTGCAAGATTTTATTGCCCATGGATTTGGCCAATGCCAGCAATGTAACCTCTTTGTGTGTACTTTTAATTTCAAAAGTCCACTCGACCGAAACCGAAGGGTGAAAACCAAAAAGACTTACAAGTGTGTACCGACGCTCTGCAGTGGCAGTGTCTAGGCTACTATAGCAGTATGTTAAGTTATTAACCTTTGAAGCATAATATATTAGATCAGTACACAAGTGGACGCCAAAATAGCCAATTTTTGGGAGAGGGAACCCGGGGGAGGGAAATAAATCTGGAATGGGTATTGCGTCCCAGTCTTCTACACGGTCCTCCCATCCACTCACTCGCTTGCCTCCCCATATGTCCCGTGTAGTATGTAAAACAAATAACAACATAAGCTGATAAAGCTGACAATTTTAATTTTCAGAACTTAATTCCTCACTTGATTACCCCCTCAGCATAATATAGGCTACGGCTACAATAAAAATACCGGCGCATGCATTTAGTCTATACACGATTATTCACAAAACCATTATTAGACTACAGGCACTATACACCATAGTTGCAATTAACAAAAAAAATATGGGCCAGGTGTTCTAAAGCACTTGTCAGGGAATTAATGTCAACCAGTGTCACGTAAAATTAATTGCCAAACTATAAGAGAGCTTTAAAAAGTAACTTCGTCTAGTCTTATTTTTCCGGTGATTTTCAAGAAATCCACGAAAATCTTATATCCAAATTGAAAGATATACTCTAAAAGTGTAATGTTTACTGAAAAATTTTATGCGTCTTAAGAGTTATTCTTTACCGTTGTCACAGCGTTTGTCGTTGCCTTTGCAGTTACCGTTGCCATACAAGTGTGAACGTAGCTTAAGAGTTCATTTTCTGCTGCCTAGACGGCAAAAAAGTTTGAAAATTTTATAACCTCAGCCCCAGCCCAGTGGAAAGACTGACTTTGAAAGCAAACAATGCGAACAGAGAACACCTTGCAAAGTAACGTGAGCGAATTGAGCCCCAATTTTACCGGCCTGCAACAATTTAACCAGATAAAATTTTCTGATTCATCTTTATTTCGGAAGAGTAAGTTTTGGAAAACGAGGTCTCAAAATAAAGAATGTCTGGATCCGTTAGCAAGGCCTGACAAGTGCCATTTCCTGCAAACTGAGAGGCTTTTTTAGCAAAAAATTTTCTTGGTACGCTACGCTGTAAGTGATGGTGGCGCTCAGCACAGATGGTAAAGCGTGAATTCGCCCCAACCCCCCCCCCCGACCCCCTTAAAATCAATAAATAAAATAAAATAATGTCCCTAGAACCACGCCTGCCGGCGGATGAATACAATAAAACCCAAATACGACAGTTAAGTACCGTTAGCGTCATAGGCTTATACAGCATTCGTCCACTCACTACTACGTACGTTTACAGATTCGGCCATAGCTAGGTTGCATGATATATGCATGAACACTAGTACTGCCGCGCATGCCATGATATGGTACATGCAACTTGGTAGGAAAGCCGTAGTAGTCTATAGTACAGGCTAAGTACGCTCTTGTTACGTTATAAACTTAGTCTTATGAGTTAACTAAATCCAAAATAACACGACACCACTAGACGTTAATAAGAAGTGGAATATAGACTTGAAGATTCATGGAAAAGGTCGTTGCTGACGTCCTAAATGACAGTTGTATGCCATGATAAAATTGAAAGTTGAACTCTTACTTTTGACGTTGCTTAGAAGCGTGATAACATGACTGGTCGGGTCTTGACGACCTAAAAGTTAAAGGTTTTTCCTAACCTTTAGTTAAGAGAAACGTTTCTGGACCTAACGCCACCTTCAGGTACAGTACCTCATCTTGTTCCTCAGCACAGTATACTACTTAGATCCATCTACAAAGGCCAGTTTAAAAATGCGCGTCCTGCTAGCTGTGTGCTGTATGTGCATGTACGTGTGTACATACTGTACGTACGTGGCTAAATTCACTCTCCTTACAGTATACACATATGCATGATTGTAATTGCAGCAGCATACATTCGTGCACGCACTTTCAAGCATAATTATGTACCGCGCGGTTATTTGTGTTAATCTCTGTACCTTAAGTGGAAATGCGGTTTTTAGGAACGACGTTTATTTCTATTCAGTCATTTTAATAAAAATTTTGTTTAAGAATGAACTAAGTCAACCAATTGACCTGTGCATTATTAGAGGATAGTGCACTCACGGGGTTAATGCTATCGCTGGATGCACTCGGGCTACTGTCCCTTGTGAATCGCTGGCATTATTTCCGATAGTGCATATCCTCCAGTTAATGCATGGATTAATATACGGGTCAATTTATGCCCAAAATGGCTCGAACCTCAAAAAAATAGCAACAAAAGGTTTTCCACTCTTTTTAGCTCTTTGTGGTGTACTTTATAAGAGGTAAAAAATCTATCAAAATTTGACCTCTGGAAAGGTGTTAAACTGGTCAAATTCAAAATGGCAGCCATAAACCAGGCGGAGAAGGGGAAGGTGTCGTCACCCGAAAGCGAAATTTATGAGACCAAGTGGATTTTGTCAATTTTCGGTCGTTGATTCTGAAAATTCAGAGAATACAGGCCATATCCGGGCTTTTCTCCATCATTTTTATGTTTAAAGCAAAGATATTATAAACATAGATACCAAACTTAAAATGGCGCGGTGACTCCTCACGGAGGCCGAATCGGAGAGGCGGAAGTGCTGATCACTGATCAGTCGTTTTAAAAGCTAACAGTTAATTGATATCTTCCGGTAGTATAAATACGTGTGATTTTAAAACATTGCAACTCCTGCGAACACAGTTCTTCAATATGTTACACTTATATGAAACAGTTTTAGGTTTTTCGTTGGCTTTCTACCTAAGAACATTTGAACATTACGACTGGTTTGAAGTTCATTAGCTTACTGATTGGTCAGTGTCTATGGTATCTTTACAAGCGCACGTCTGTACACGCGTTTACATTCTTATGCGCTCACAACGGAAAACCAACCACTGCGTTCATTTTCCCATCCTGCAGAAGTGCGCGTCTCTTTTACTCCGAACTATACACAGAGAAATGTAGTTTGCGCGTATACAACTCGTTTTGAAAATGCACGCATGCTGACATCTGGTCACAATGGAATTTTCTGTCATGTATCCATAGTTATGCACGCAGATCACCGATTAGAACTGTGCGCATGTCTAATCAACACTTCCGCCCCTCCGATTGAGCTTCCTGAGGAGTCGGCGCGTCTTACAGTGTAGGGATAGGCGTTTGGTATCTACGTTTACAATATCTTTGGTTTAAAGCTAAGAGTATTTATTGCATAGAGTCCAAGGTCAAAATGGCGGAACGTCCGACCATGGAGGCCACAGAAGGTACGAATTTGCAGTGTCTCGACCAACCAGTCGTTTCTTCCGTGTGTGCATTTTCTCTTACAGTTTGTTACTTTTTAGGGCTTGCCTGCGTATGCGGTCCACAGAATTAGCCTCAAAGACGCCGTAACGCGTTTAAAAATCTAACTTGGAATGAAACGCACGCTTTTTAAAGACACCACAAGTGCTTTTCTTGCGCGCACTAACGAAATCGGGTTATGTGCAGCGCATAGACGCGCTGCCACAACCAGATATTGATTGGATAACGTTTGTGCGTGCACTCGAGCGCGTCCTTAACAAAACAAAAATACGCGCGTTTATGGAAGTCTGAGCACGCACTCAAGAGCGCGTTCTTTTTTGTCATATCTTACACACAAGTTAGGTGCAGTTGTTGTTTTCTCGTTTAAATATTAATATGCGCTGCGCCTGTATTTTGATCTTGTAAGTAGCTGTGTACGTCTTCATAGTCAGTGTGGAACACTGTACACTTGACGTTTTGGATATTTAGCCTAGGATTTGTAGTTCGAGGACTCACACGCGAAGGTAAGTGCCATTATCTATTCCAGTCTATATTATCTAAGTAAGACTACTAAAGCCTCGATTCGTAATCGACACCCAGGGTTTCGTAGTGAATTCTGTTGCTAAGGTAACGTTTTGTTAACTTGCTTTACATTCACGCTATATGCGTCGTAACAAGTCAAACGAAGACAGTGGTTAACATTAACAGTGTCTAGCCTATGCCTTTATAAGCGAGGCTGCTCAGTAGGCAACTTGATACCTTTTACCTTCGCTTTTAGACTCTGAAAGTTGAAAATAAATCTCAAATATTGGCGACATGCTACTAATTTGTGACGCCAACTTTTGCATAGTTGAACTCAACGTAAAATGATGTTCATACAGCAAAAAAAAAAATTGCTGTTCCTTTACTCTTCGAGAATTGCGAGGGAAAATACACCTCTTCGGAGGTTTCGAAAATCTCCAAAATGTTGTCGCCACAGTGCAGCGGCTGACCGTCGGAGACTAAACCATTTTGTACCTTGCTCTTGCTTTCAAACTGGCCGAAATTTTGTACAGGGCATGTATTAGACCTTGGCCTCCAGTTAATAAACACTCTTAGGTTTAAAGCAAAGATATTATAAACATAGATACCAAACTTAAAATGGCGCGGTGACTCTTCACGGAGGCCGAATCGGAGGAGCGGAAGTGCTGATCACTTATCAGTCGTTTTGAAAGCTAACAGATAATTGATATCTTCCGGTAGTATAAATACGTGTGACTTTAAAACTTTGCAATTATCGCAAACACCGCTCTTCAAAAAATTACACTTACATGAAAAAGTTTAAGGCTTCTTAGTCGGCTTTCTACTTAAGAACATTTGAACATTAACGTCCAACGACTGGTTTGAAGTTTATTGGCTTACTGATTGGTCAGTTTCCATGGTATCTTTACAAGCGCATATCTTTACACACGTTTACATTCTTACGCGCTTACAACGAAAAACCAATCACTGCGTTCATTTTCCCATCCTGCAGAAGTGCGCGTCTTTTTTACTCCGGACTTGATACACAGAGAAAAGTATTTTGCGCGTATATAACTCGTTTTGAAAATGCACGCATGCTGACATCTCGTCACAATGGAATTTTCTGTCATGTATCCATAGTTATGCACGCAGATCACCGAACAGAACTGTGCGCATGTCTAAAGCCCGGGTCCCACTTACGCGATTCAACTTGCGATTCAACTTTCAACAAGTTGCGCGATTTTTCAAGCAACCTTCTTCGCAACTGTGTGGTGTTCCCACACGCGCAACTCTCGTGCAACATTAGTTTGTGTTGACTATGGAGAGGTCACCCGACTGCAATAATAACATAGGTGATGGTGAAGATTCCCGGAAGAAGGCATTTGTTCTCCTCCTTGTCATTTGACGAAAGGAATCTGAGAGATTTGATTATAGGCCTACGAAGGTGCGTGGACCGTATCATAGAAGTAACACCTGTCTGGAAGAACTACCTCGGATAAATCATAGAACACATGCCTGTCATGACCTGTCGGCCTGACTGAGTTGAGTAGGACGTAATTATCACACTAGTGGGCATGGCGTACGAGGCGCGGGGAATTAAGAGGGAAGGCCAGTACCAATATTTACAAAATATGAGTTTTGTGGAAGTGTCTAGAAAAATTCGCGTCTAAAAAAGTTTGGCATGTGTAATTATACGTATATTCTAACAGCTTATGAAAAGCAATCATCACTGAGCTTAACTTCATATTCCTGCACAACGTACTTCATATTCCTGCACAACGTACTACGGTAAGTTCTCGAAATGGCTGAATTTCCAATTTTTTCTCAAAAATTTGCCAGAAGAATAGAAAAGCATCACAGTCAAGGTCAGATTTAATCATGAAAAATCAAGAAATAAATATTCGTGAGACATTAGGTGAGAAGCTTATAAAAATAATTAACTCTCAGTACTTTGTCATCTATAGTGTTGCGCAACACAATTTTCTAAAATATCCCAATATCGTGCTTTCAAAATTTGCCCCAAAATAAAATGTCATCCTTCATAGTCACATTTAAATCTTCAAGAAAAATAGAAAAGATTATACAAATATTCGACACTGCTTAAACTGGGTAAAATCAAACAATTTTTCTCACCCCTGTTCATTAACGTAGGCAAAATGTTTTTGAAATGGTAAACAGAACATTTGGGTGATCGTTGCAAAACTGTTGGACGTTGTTTTCCAATGTCAGATTATGTCAAGGACAGAAGTGAGCGTTTATACTGTAACCCAAATTTTACCGTAACGAATCAATCAAAATCTATCTCATGAGTAATAGTGGCATAATAAGTGTGATGTCTTAATTTAAACGAAACAGGTTAACAGAAAATCCAGGCTCCCACGTCATATCGTACTTCGACGCAGAGGCCGCGGTGCCAATTTTGAAGTGCGGGGGCTAATCATCGAAGCGGCCCAATATGTCCAATAAAATAAATGCAGTTTAAATCGACCCAAAATGCAATTTCAGGCGGCCCAAAATACCCACGGCAAAAAAGTGCGGGGCTAAAGCCCCCCTAGTCCCCCCCCCTTCATCTCCGCGGTCCCTTTTCGTATTTGTCATAATTGGGTAATATTGTGAGCGCCGATTCTCAAGAAACGGACCAGGGGACATGTCCCCCAATACTTGAAAATTCGCCCATTACCGGTAACTTAAACTACCCAAAAGGTATTTTCTTGAGGGGAAATTCTTTGCTAAGTTCAAGTATGGTGCAGATATAGGCGGATCAACAGAATGGTGCACAAGGTTGGGGGTACATTAGCCCTCAATCAGTGCCTTGTTATAGGCTAATACGCTTCATAGACTACGCTCCGAGTGAACGAAGCAAAGTGCTAATGGAGCGTAGTGTGTAGGGCCTGATTGAGGACTAGGGGTACATTGATTGTACTTGCAAAATTTACACTTCAAAGACGGTCCATTAGTTACCTAATTCTTTACAGTGTAGACAAAAGAAGAAATATAATTTTAACGTGCCCTAAGCGTTTGTAAAAGTATATTTCTTTTTTTACAGTATATGCATGGAAATGTTCAAGCCCTGACTGTTTCAGTTTCCAAATTACAAAATGTCGATTCCGGTGCACCCGCGGTCGATTCTAAGGCTAATAGGGTAAACTGGGGTAAGAACGCCCTAATTGTAAAAAGAAATCATCGTGATCTAAATTCTGGATTATCACATTCACACCCTATAGGTCTACATTCAGTTGACAAAATTATTGGGACACTTTTGAACCTGTCGCAACTTTTATTCACCCTCAAAAACAACATAAATTTCGGTTGGGCGTTTGAATTTGCCCCAGACAATTTGTCCAGGATTGTAGCCTCTCTGTGAATACTAATTAGTTTTGACTAAACCGTCCTCTTGCCGACAGTACGTACTGTAGTCTGGCTAGTACCACTACTAGTCTTATCTCACGTCTAACTAGGCCTAGTAAATTCTAAAGCTGAATTGAACGCTAACTAGTGTCATCAAGTTTGCTTTCATGCACTTAAAAACGCTAGTGTTTTGTGTGACTTCAAAAGGTGACTTATATGAAGAACGTATTTTCATAATGATTATGGAGAATGACGTTGTGGTACTGTAAATTACAGTCCTCCTTCATGAATTAACGTTACACGCGCTCCATATTTATAAGCATAACGTAGGCACGGACGATTGAGTGCTAGGCCTAGACCTAGCCTAGCCTAGGCTAGGTAAATTCCACGACTGATTTAGGTTCTGCCGATCGTCAGGTTTACTGTATCATCATATGATTGTAGACCCTGAGGTAAACTATGACGTTGGTAACATAAGATGTGTGTTCTGATGTCAAGATCGGTCATAGTCACAAGGTACAACGTGTAATTAATAGTTTAAGTAGCCCGTTTCCAAGCACCACAAAAGTCACCCGCCTGTACTAGACTGAGTTAAGGCCAAGTGCAATAGCGATATAGCCTAGTGCTGGCTTGATATGTTGAAAACAACGACAACGTTACAATAGCTAGGCTGTACTGATCATTGTGTACACTATGTATGTATGCTAAGCTGTACACTCGCTGCTCGAACTCACCTTTCGATCGCATTTGTACCTGCTGTACCAAATTTCGTGGCAAAATTTTCCAAAGTTTGTCTTTAATAGGTCTGCTAACTGTTAATCCTTCGAGTCCGTTTGCCAGAGAACTTGTTAAAGCACATGCGCTTTCTCTAAATGCGAACTTAATGGGTTGTCTTTACTGCCATATTTACCAACTTCGTGTTCGCTTGATCAGTCAAATTTCGCGGAAAGCACCGTTCAACGCATGCGCAGTTCGAAAGTTGATTGTGAAGTTGCAGCAAAATAGAACATGTTCTATTTCCTGCAACTATGAATCAACTCGACCGAGTTGAATCGATTGTAAAGTTGATTCCCGGTCCCACTACGCAACTTTTGTATCAACTTGGTTGAAAGTTGAATCGCAAGTTGAATCGCGTAAGTGGGACCCGGGCTTAAGGAGTCAGCGCGTCTAAGGTTAAGGTTAAGGGTGCAA
This sequence comes from Holothuria scabra, assembly GCA_037179385.1. Taxonomy (NCBI): domain Eukaryota; kingdom Metazoa; phylum Echinodermata; class Holothuroidea; order Aspidochirotida; family Holothuriidae; genus Holothuria; species Holothuria scabra. Next base: position 50,161,506 of record CM074185.1, read on the forward strand.
AACTTGATATAGCGCACATTACTGTGATGAAACACACTCAATGGCGCTTTACAAAGAACAAAAATCAAGAAAAAGATTTCCTAAAAAGATTTAAGTTTTCAAGGCATCCTTAAAAGAATTAATAGAAGGCAACTGCCGAATATGAATCGGGAGGGCATTCCAAAGCTTCGGGCCAGCGACCATAAAAGAACGATCCGCAAAAGAACTGCGAGTGGTGAAAGGAACCTTAAGAAGTAAACCTTTTGAAGATCTAGTAGCATAATAGGACGCTTTGAGTTCAATCAACCCTAATAAATAAGTTGGTGCTAAATTGTGGTTGGTTGAAAGTTGAATCGCGTAAGTGGGACCCGGGCTTAAGGAGTCAGCGCGTCTAAGGTTAAGGTTAAGGTTGCAAAACTTGATATAGCGCACATTACTGTGATGAAACACACTCAATGGCGCTTTACAAAGAACAAAAATCAAGAAAAAGATTTCCTAAAAAGATTTAAGTTTTCAAAGCATCCTTAAAAGAATTAATAGAAGGCAACTGCCGAATATGAATCGGGAGGGCATTCCAAAGCTTCGGGCCAGCGACCATAAAAGAACGATCCGCAAAAGAACTGCGAGTGGTGAAAGGAACCTTAAGAAGTAAACCTTTTGAAGATCTAGAAGCATAATAGGACGCTTTGAGTTCAATCAACCCTGATAAATAAGTTGGTGCTAAATTGTGGAGACATTTAAACACAAGGAGAAGAATCTTATACTCAATACGAGCTTTGATGGGCAGAATGTGTAGCTCTTTCAAAGCGGCAGAGGCACTGTCAAATTTGGATCTACCGAGGATTAACTTAGCAGTAAGGTTTTGAATTCTTTGAAGTGGATGTAACGTAGAGTCCAGAAGGTTAATGAACAGGCTATTACAATAATCCATACGTGAAAAAAATCAGAGCATTAGCATATTTAAGACAACTTGCTCTGTCTAGATAATTACGGATCTTCTTCAAATTTTACATAGCGAGGGCGGATGCCCTCGCTTTCATAGATATGTGATACTTGAGATTAAGGGATTCATCCAGAAACACACCAAGTAATTTAATTTTCTCAGACCTACGAATGGGTATGTAACCAATAGAAATAACATTTGCTAAACATTTTGTCAATTGGGCCTTACTTCTAAAAATGATAAATTCAGACTTTTCGTCATTCATTTTAAGACGGTTACACTGCATCCAGTCTTTCACTTTTCCTAGCGACGAAGAGAGTTTTTTAATGGAATCCACTTCAGAAGAAACGTCTCCTGCTCTGAAACTAGTGTAAATACTGTGGTCATCAGCATAACCAGTGAGGGATTGGTCATCAGTGACACAAGTATTCATCGTACCAGAGTAACAAGTGAAATACACTGGGCCGTTAATACTGCCTTGAGGTACCGAGAAGTCAAGGTTTAGTGGTGCAGAAAACGAATTATTTATACAAACTTTGAACTGCCTATCCGACAAATAAGATGATATCCAATCTTTTGCAACATCACAAACACCAAAACATCTTTCAAGAATATTCAGTAACAGTTGGTGATTGACTGTGTCAAACGCTGCACTTAGATCCATTGCAGCCAATGGAGTTACTAAACTTTTCTCCATGTTGCACAAAATGTCGTTTTGTAATTTTACCAACAAAGTCTCCGTGCTGTGGTTAGCCCTATATGCGCTTTGATACGAAGGAAGGAGGCCATAACTATCCATGTGTTTTGTAAAACTAATTAGAGAAGCCTTTTCAACCAGTTTAGACAGGAAAGAGAGATTACTCACCGGACGATAATTCTTTTTTATGTGATCGATATTACTTTTTTTTAGAAGAGGTTTGACTATAGCCTGTTTCCAGTTAGAATGAAATTCGCCAGTTTCAAGAGATGTATTAATGATTTTGCAGAATATCGGTGCGAATATATCGCTATGAGTTTTAACTAAAGACGACGGTAGAGGATCGAGGGTGCAAGTGGTTGGCTTGGCATTTTGAATAAGTTTTAAAACTGTTGTAACATCCAAATTAGAGAATGAACCTTGAGCAGGGACGTCGACCTCAGGTGGAATAAATAAAGGATGTTGCTCAAGGTCTCTCCTTGGAACATCTACCTTGTTATAAAAGTAGTTAGCGAAATCGTTGGCTAGTTGGTCATCTGCCACACTTTCTGGTAAAGGGTTAGACTTCTTTGTGCCAGTAATCTTGGCAACATTATCAAAAAGTTGCCGAGTATCATTGCCACTTGACTCAAACGCCCGTCGAATGAAGGCTTTTTTCGACGATTCGACATGGTTTTTATAGGAATCGCGAAGTGAACGAAATAAGGCATGATTTTCCGGGTTTTTGTGTTTCAACCAACGCCTCTCGGCATTTCTCGTCTTAGTTTTTAATTGTGAGGCAACATTATCAAACCAGGGAGCGCCATGGCGGACAGTTATTTGCTTAGTTACAACAGGTGCATGTTTGTTTAGCACCGTCCTGGTTAGATCGTTGTAAGCAGTAACCATGACATCAAGAGATTCAAGTTTTTGGATTTTTTCCATTTCATATTTAAGGTCTGATCTAAGACTCTCCTGATCAATTGAAATTAATCTGCGAAACTGAACTTGTTTCCGCACTAGTATCGGGCGACTCGTTGATAGAGTAGCTAATATAAACCTATGATCAGAGAGGAAGAAGTCGTTCCTGACATTTGTGATCGAAAAGTCACTGCTTTCCCGAATCAAAATCAAGTCAAGAGTGTTACCAGACACATGGGTTGGACCTTTAACAAACTGTCTAACAGTGTAGGGGTACGAGTTTGGTATCTACGTTTATAATATCTTTGGTTTAAAGCAAAGATATTATAAACGTAGATACCAAACTCCTATCCCTACACTGTTAAGCTGCGGTCACACTGCAGCGATATCGGATCGGACTCCGATCCGATTTTTTTCAGGAAAGATCGAGCTAGTGGGTTTCTTATGTAGACGGTCACACTACAGCGATTCCGAATTCGGATTGCTTCCCGACATAGTAGTCCGATCCGAATTATTTTTTTAATCGGATAGCTGAGCGATTTTTGTCGGAAAGCTTTCCGATTTTCTCAATTTCGTCCAATCATTGCCCGTGTTTAAGCTGACGTCATGCCTAGCAACTGTTCGAGACCAGCTAGCTGTACGCCACGGTCCCACGACCAAGTCACAAGCATGATCGAATGAGTTTAGGAAGAATTTTCTGGTTTAAAATGACTCGTTTTACATTCTGAATGACACGATGTCAGACCCAACTTGCACGAATCCACGTTTATCATCAAAAGGCTGAAAAGATTGACTAAAATGGTACGTGCCTTCGTGTTTTGTGGTAGAAGTGTTTTGCCCGGTGTTTCCACAAGCGGAGTTTTCGTAATGCTGAGTAGCCTACGTATTGTGTAGGCTAGCGTAGGCCTAGGCCTAGGCTACATTGTATACAATCACCGTGCCGTGATGTATTAACGTTCTATAACGTTCGCGTTATGGGCCTAGGCCTAGCTAGGCTATATCATGACCTTCAGAATACTTAGTGTACCGTCGAATGCGCACCTAACTGAGCTCTATGATTCAAGATTTGTATATATAAGGTTCAGTAATGCAGATGTGCACTCGACCGTCCTGGAGTCGACTGTCATCATATTAGGCCTAGCCTAGGCCTAGGCTATGCAAGTTAGGCTAGGTGAGAAATTGGCAATGGTCAAAACTTTATTGACAATGAACTGTTTTTCTAGCGCCATTCTTCTGTTCCTAGCCTGTAGCTAGCCTACAAACCGTTGTCATCTACTTTTATTTGTTCTTAGCCTGAGCTAGGCCTAGTAGTTCATTACAAGAAATAAATTGTAATTGAATTAATTGGTCACAGTGAAGTAAGATCTAACGTTAGGCATGGCGTACTGTACCCGGGCGTAAGTTAGGCCTAGCCTAGGCCTATGCTCAAATTGCGAGGGCAGGGTTTACACCCCTAACGTTACTCTCTTGGACACATGGAATGAACCTAGCCTGTGTTACCCTACAGACCAAACGTTATCGATTTTGAACAGGGATCTGGGTAGGTTTGGTTATCATAACCTACTGGAGTGGCAAGAAAAATTTGTAAATGTAAACAAAAACTTACTGCAAGCCTACGACCTAACGTTAGGCCTAACTAGCAACCTTAGCAATAACCTAAGTAGGGGCCCCAAGGCTATGCGGAAACTAGGCTATGGATAGGCTAAGTAAGTAAGCCTAGGGACTAGCCTAATTAGACTTAGTAGATGAACGTGATCATAAAATCCGATGCAGCGTTCCGTTCACTTCTTGTATAGGCCTAGGCCTGCAAAGAAATGCCACTGTCAAACAGGGCTGTGTATTCGTTATAAGAGGAATGAGCCTAGGCTAGATCATGTAACGAACACCAGCTCTGTTTGAGGGCTAGGTCTAGGTCACTACGTACAAACCTAGGCTAAGCATATAGCCCTTAATAATCAGGTCCCTACACACTACCATTCATTTCACTTTGCTCAATGAAGCACTTGGTGAGCAGTACAGCCTGCAATAGGCCTAGGCCTAGGCGTCCTGGGTCGTGTCGTATGTACTACATGCAACTTTGTTCACAACTTGCTTCTACCCATCAATGCACTCCTGGTTAGAACTGTTTGGGCAAATGTGAGGATCAATTTTACATAGTGGCAGAGGCAAAGCTATGAAAATACTACTCAGAATTTTGGTAGTGCTGCAGGCTACATAATACGTATACACGTTAGGACTGGGCCTAACTCTCAGCTAGAGTGGACTGCCTATATTTACAAGTCATTTGGTGGTTTGAATTGAAAATAGGTTCTGCATCTATTACATTCTGTTTAACCCTGTAAGAAATAAAAGTAACAATAAATTTTAGGGCATAGCCTCCATATACTGCAGGGGATGACATCATGCCAATTAGCCTTTCAGAATTACAGTTCTCCATGCATTTAAAAGTTTCTGGTGCCGTGCAAATTGTGGTCTGGGACTAACACATACATGTATCATACTTTTTAGAGTGAAATTTTGTCACTGGAAGCAGCATAATTTACAAGCGTTTGACTCATTGATTAACATTTATCTTCATTTGCCATATGCACCATGTTTTCATTAAATACCTTAAAAAACTTGGGGTGGGCAATGATAAGAACCAGAAAAAAAATTTCAGTGTGAAATTAAAGTGTTACATAATGTATTGACTTCTTGTGCCCTGTTTGATGGTTAATTTGGTTAGAACTCCATGGTGGATATATCATACCAATTTGTGATACTAAAGATGGCAAAAAAATCAGTACTAAATAACTAGTACTCTTTTCAAATATTTCAAATGTGTATATCTAATTGAAAAAATAATTATACATTGGTACAACATGTATACTATACATCCAGTCATCTGAAAATAAACAAATAGTAACCAAACCAGCTGAGTAAGTCACTTTCAGCTCAGTACAAACTACCAAACACAATTAAGGCTAAATAGTGTGCAACATCATATATTAAGAAAAAGATACAAGCACAATTTTGTCTGTGTTCTTAAAATTCATGAAATGTTCTCTATTTTTTTTTAAATAGTACAAAAGAAGATGGCTTCATTTTGGGTTGAATCTAAACTGCAGATGTGGCAGGATGCAAGCATCACAGAATGAAACCATGGATGAAGAGATGACCGAAGCTTAAGCACAATAAACCAGCTGATAGTGAATACAGTAACTACTATATTTCAAGAAAGTGAGAACTTTGAATATCAAAAGGCCAGGAATGAGTTGGTTAAGGTAATGACGTGGTTTGTACTCCTAGGTCAGTTGTGCATGTGCATAATGAACAATTGAAAACAAGTGGGCAAGCCATGGAGTTGCAGATTTCATTTCCACTAATTTGAAAAATCAAATGCACATGATTAAGGAAGAGTTGCAAGCCACTTGTTTGCAAGTTTCACCTTTGACCTCCTTATTTTGACCTGTTACCCCACCAGTAAGCAAATCAAGTTCACCCACACTGTTTTGCTTACACATACACACCCAAATTTCTAATGTAAGTGAAAACCATCTGTCGTAAATGGCAAATTCTGGGCATGCAGTAATGAGACACATTAGAAGCACCACATCCAGCAATCTGGAAGCATTTTTAACAATTTATTTGTTATTGATCATGGTTTTTTTTTTCCTTTTTTTTCTTCAGGAGATAAGGGAGCTTATAACTTGAGTTATTACAACTCCACACGCCCAACCTTGGATGTTTGTGTTGTGAGCACGAAGGAAGAAATTTCAACAGGATTTTCAGTGACACAGCCACAATTCTTTTCAAGGGGTGGGGGCATTTAGTAAATTGTTTGATTGCGCTGTCAAGAACCAGTGGGGGTGTAGAAAATTCGGGGGATCCTGTAAACAATGATTAACAATCAGGTTCCAAATAAATAATTTAAAATAAGTTTGTGTTAAAATATTTGCCTACGTTTAGGAACTTAAAATTTTAACAGCCTGTGACAAGGGGGGGCATAAGACAATAACCTCCCTGGCTATGCCACTGCAAGTCTGTCTGATGAAACTGTGCATATCACATGGTATAACCAATATTTAGTGTTACCATTTCAACAGCATTTAATAACTGGATTTCTTGCAGGAAGCAAAAAATTTATGAAAAACTTTCTATCCGATTTAGTAGAAAGGCAATGATTCTTCAGCATTTTCAAAATGGAATATTGACTGCTAGCTATTGGAATATGACTCTAAGTGCTGCTGAGGAGCTGGAGAAGAACAACTGGAGGTGGAACAATAAATAAAAAAAAAACTTTACCAGTTAAATCTAAAGGTCTGTATACATGACCAACATTTGCAAAACATTCTCAAAAACATTTCCAAAACATCCACCTGCAACAAATCCAAAACATGCTTGTTTTCGGTTCGTTGCACAGTGTAGACAGGATATACAGCATGTTTTGAAAGTGTTGCAAAAGAAATGCCCTGTCAATTCTTTTCAAAACATTTTCAAAATGTTTTCATTTTTTTTTTACTCTGTCTACACTGTGCAACAAACCGAAAACAAGCATGTTTTGGGTTTGTTGCAGGTGAAGTGTTTTGAGAATGTTTCACAAATGTTGCTCATGTATGCAGGCCTTTGGAATTCTAGAGTGAATAAATGAATCCATGATACTGTGAAAATTTGTTTAACTTGAATTGGTTTAATTAAATAGACACAAAATGTACAATGGCGAATTTTAAAATTATTTATCACTTTACAGTTGGTTATTAAAATGAACACTTCCAAAATAGAGGATTACCATTTAAATGGCAAGGAATGATTAAAAATAGTACATTAGGTTTTTCAGATCTCTGCAGAGATGGTATTAGTATTTTTACTTTCATTTGCTTGTTGTGCATGTGCTTGACCGTCCCATCTTGGTGTATATTTGTAATGACTTTTGATCAGGGTGGGAAGACTAGCCATCCTACCTTTTTTGTTTACCACCTGATTAATGTAGCCAGGTTTGCTGAGAGTGCTACTTAACCACACAAGGGGTATCAATGAAGTTGTTGTAGCCTAAATCATTAGGGCAGTGGTTTTTCAGGTGATAGGCTAGCTTGTTAGTTTGCTCTGAAATTGTTTGACCACATCCATTGGGACCATCCTTGCTTAAGACCCTCACATTTTTTACCTGTTTTCACTCTCAGGGTCTAGCTAAATATGTCACCTTGCTTTTCCATTGTTCTTGCATTTTGAAAAAAGCCTCCCTAATTTCTGACAACTAAAGACACCCTGTTTTTTGTGTCGCATGCCTCTTTGATCAGGAGAATTGGCCCGTTTTGGTGGAATTGAGCAGCCTGTGAATTCAAATTATTATGCTTGTAAAGTCGCTTGTCAAAATTTGGCTAGCAGTTTTCAAGGACCTTTGGATCCATGTATGTGAGACAATAAACACCAGGCGTCTCATCATCTACTACTAAAGTAATATAAGAACCAAGGTTCCAGATCTTGCCAAGATTGGGGGGGGGGGGGGAGTCACTGTTCAAAATATTTGAAATTTACTGTATCTTTCACTCGTTGTACAGGCACACTCTTCAAAAAGTTCCACATTCTCATAATCTTAGATCTTTACAATTATCAACTTGGTATTTTCATGTAAAATTAAGCAAATGACAAATTGTCAATATGCTCTAGTATTTTGTTTAATTAAAAAAAAACGTTTCTATGGCTAGGACACCAGAAGAAAAAAACAATTACCATTCCTTAACTCTAGTATATATGTCCCTAGTCTAAGTCCCAAATCAGACAACGTAAAGCTGTTCTGTTGAATCTTGTGCATTGCATAGCCCTTCATTTAACTTTTAGATAAAGTGTTAGCAATTTCTTGATAATACTCAAAACATTTGTCTTGGATTGTTGTTTTACTGTAACATTTTTCCTCCCCCTATCCCGCTTTTACATTAAGGGGAAATTAGGTTATCTGAATTTTCATTAGGATAGTACTCTGTCGTGTTCCATGATCCGCTCTGGAAATTCATGGTTTGACGAAATTTTTCTCACTAAATTATGAACTTTAGACGTGCAACTGAGTGATTTACCTTAAATATGCAATGTTAAAGTCATGATATATTATGAAAGATAATGAAGCTCACTCAGGTATAGGTCCCTCGATAAGCCAAATGGCTTCCTGACCCTCAAACCGTTCAATAAATTAGTAAGTAAGAGGAGATTTGTAGGATCTGGCTGTGTTTTAATTATTTTTGGGGGCGACCGATTTTGCCTTTCAAAGATTCGAGTTAAAGCATGGTGACTTAAAAACATTTTTGCTCTCCTTTGACCCCTTCACTCCCAAGTGTTAATATTTTAATATTCCTGATCAACAGAGCTCCCAGATTTCAGCTTAGACTTGTAACTTGAAATCCTTGGAATAATCCATTCTTCAATCTTTTCTCAAGTTCTCTGCATTTTCGAACCCAGTCGACTGTTTTCGCCAATAAAATTATAATTGAAAAACGTCAAATGGTTCTTTTTGTTGTCTTGTGAACGTTTACAGCTAGAAAGTTAGCTCAGAGCTTCCGGGCCGGCGATTTGTTCCATGAAATCCCCGAGAGGAGCTTTGCATTGTAAACCTACTCACAGAGGCTATGGCGGGGCACTAGACCTAATGCCGTTTGGGGACGGTTGGTCCTAGCACCCTAGACATCACCGACCTTTTTTTTTTTTTTGAGGGATCAAGTGCAATTTTTTGCCTGAATATTCAATAATGTCACCGTTTATCATGGTTTGCCCATGTTATTCCCGAACAGACCAACTGCTTTTGCGAGTGCCCCCCCCCCCCCCCTGCAACCCGCCTCGTACGCCTCTGTTTTTGACATTCTGACGTCGCATTGTTATTCTCTGAAGTTTGCCAATAATCGCAGCATGCTTAGCATCCTACCTGTAAAATTTCCCTTAGGATAATATCACCTTGAAAGGCAACATCATGAACTAGGAGAAAAACAATATTAAATAAGCTGGGTAGACGCCACTAGTTACTAGTGGGCCAAGTTCTCCGTTTTTCTAAACACACAAAGGCTATATCAGGAGTTGATGTAAAAAAGCTATATAACGGTCTGTTCTGCCTCTATTCCCCGCCAAATCGAAGCCATGAATTACGTCACAAACAGATCACACGCGCGTTGTAATTTATCGGAGCCAAATTCGTGCTAGTATGACCAGCCTTCCGATCCGATTTATCGGAACGATTTAAAATCGGATCGGAATCCGATCCGAAATCGCTGTAGTGTGACCGCAGCTTTAGACGCGCTGACTCCTCACGGAGGCTAGATCGGAGGGGCGGAAGTGTTCATTTGACATGCGCACAGTTCTAGTCGGCTATCTGCGTGCACAATTGCTCATGCGTAATAGAAAATTCCATTGTGACGAAATGTGATCGTGCGTACATTTTCAAATCGAGTTCTGTACGCGCGCACAATGCATTTCTCCGTGTGAAATCCGGGGTAGTTGACGCGCACTTCTGCGTGCTTGGAAAAAGAACGAATAGTTGATTTGTCGATGTTAGCGCGTTGTAGAACGTGAACGCGTGGATAGATGTGCGTTTGTAAAGATACCATAGAAACTGACCTATCAGCGAATCCATTAACCTCAAACCAGTCGTTGTGCGTCCATGTTCAAGTGTTCTTAGGTGGAAGGCCTCGAAAAGCAGGAAACTGTTCCATATAAATGAAATGTATTAAAGAATCGAGTCTGTAAGATTTGAAATGTTTTTAAATCACAAGTATTTATTCCACTCGAAGATATCAATTTAACCGTTGGCTTCCAAAACGACCGAACAGTGATCAGCACTTCCGCCCCTCCGAATCGGCCTCCATGAGGAGTCACCGCGCCATTTTAAGTTTGGTATCTATGTTTATAATATCTTTGGTTTAAAGCAAAGATATTATTAACGTAGATAACAAACTCCTATCCCTTAACTGTTAGACGCGCTGACTCCTCACGGAGGCTCAATCGGAGGGGCGGAAGTGTTCATTTGACATGCGCACAATTCTATTTGGTTATCTGCGTGCATAATTGTGCACGCATAACAGAAAATCCCCATTGTGACGAGATGTCAGCATGCGTGCATTTTCAAAGCAAGTTCTGCATGTACGTGCACAATGCGTTTCTCCGTGTGAGGTCCGGAATAATTGACGCGTACTTCCGCGTGCTTGGAAAAAGAACGCAGTGGTTGATTTTGTGTTGTAAACGCGTTAGAATGTTAACGCGTGCATAGATGTGAGCTTATGAAGATACCATAGGAACTGACCAATCAGCAAGTCAATGAACTTCAAACCAGTCGTTGTGTGTTAATGTTCAAATGTTCTTAAGTAGAAAGCCGCGGAAGAAGCCTAAAACTGTTTCATGAAGGTGAAATTTATTGAAGAACTGTGTTTGCAAGAATTGCAATGTTTTAATACCACACGTATTTATAGTACCAAAAGATATCACTTAACTGTTAGCTTTCAAAACGACTGATCAGTGATCAGCACTTCCGCCCCTCCGATTCGGTCCCTGTGAGGATTCACCGCGCCATTTTAAGTTTGGTATCTATGTTTATAATATCTTTGGTTTAAAGTTCGAAGGGCGCCCTCAGTTATCAAAAATCTTGTTTTCTCCATATCATTACGGTCCAGTCCATTGACTGATGTTAGATTTGGCCCTTTGATGCTGTAAAAGGATATCTACTGATAAATAATGGGAAATATTAATATTCATATTAATATGCAAATCAGATAGGGTCAAAGGACAAATTATAGTGTTAGCAGAAAAGTATGCCGAGAATTTGGGTCATGGGAAATTACATCAAATTAAACCTACTTAACTAACAACAGATCCTCGATTAAGAATATTGACAGTTGGTGACTTTCATTTTTTTTTTTTTCTTCATATACCGTAGATGCCATAGCAACACAAAATTGTTTTTCTTTACTAAACCCCATTCAGTTGTCCTCAATGACAAAGATACTATGTATCTTAAAATCCCAGGTCTCTCTATAAATCAGGAACATTTGAGAAGTAGCACTTTTAACTGCGACCTACATTTTTAAGTAGCGAGTCCTGGGCATGACGTTTAATTGCATCCAGGGTGTGGCTTCTGTTCTATTCAGCCAGTCTAGAGCAGGACCACATATGTTTGCCCTTTAGAGGGCGTACTTGTCCTTTTGGGACGTTTAGCTCCTTTAGGGAGCAGAAATCCTCAGGGAGTAAATGTTTGGTTTTCGCCCCTTGGCTCTTCGCCAGAGAGTTGGGAGGGACTTTTAGAAAAACTATTTGACCTTTAAAGCTATCTAATTTGCATATTAATATGAATGGTAATATTTCCCAGTGATTATCAGTAGACAGGGCCGTCTCTTTAGGGTCTCACATTTACGGAGTGTCATGGTTCGAAATTCTGGATGGAAATGACTGGATGGGTTTACAACTGAATTGAGGAGCCACCAGGCCAGTTTCGGACAGCATGAATACATGAAGATGAATGCCTGGTAGGATAAGTCTTACAGAGTGCTTTCACGTTACGTCCCACTTGGGAAACCACGCCTACTGCCGGGCAAAAATCAATACTGTCTTAGTGCAACACTCTCACAGTGGGTCGTCAGCTGCTTCTCAGCTAGCTACACTAAATGCGTATGCCCGTCAGAAGGGGCGGGGCTGCGACATTGGTGAAATCACTCTATAAGACGAGGCTGAAGACTAAGAGGAGCGCCAACATCATATAAATTCCTCCAAATGTGGCGAGTGGGTGGGTGAAAGTCCTATCAATTTGATCGGTTTTTGTTGGCTTTGTGTAAAATTTGGTGTTCAGCCGCCCTTGGGTTTCAAAGTTCATGAATTGGAATATCAATATAGTGAGGCCTAAACATGTAGCCGATTCGTAGGATGCATCCATGTAAATTAAATTGAGGCATGAATCTTATTAATGTTATTTACTAGACTAGTGCAGAGAGTTCCGAGATGTAAAAAACGAAAGAACGCCGTCTCAACAGCGAAACTAGCGAATGTTACTAGGATCAGTCACTATTTTACTTTTCAAGTTCATAGGCGGCGGAAGCGAGGGGGCAGGGGGGCCTGCCCTCCCAATAATTTTTATGGGGATTTGGGGGGCATGGCCCCTCAATAACTGAATGTCGAAAAATAAATTTTTCAAAAGTAATTGAAAAAAGTTGCTTTTATTACATTTCGGCTTTTCTTTGGCTCGAATATTACTTTTCAGAGTGCAAAAGTTGCAAAGCTTCCGGGTTTTCGCCCCCTGGACCCCACATTAACGATTACCTGTAGGTAACTTCACAGTTATTCTTGCACAAATTTTGGTCAAATATTCGGGCAAAGGTTAAAAAAATGCTCGGACGTTTTCGAAATTTATTAATTCAACGGATATAGACAGGAGGGTGTCCAGGTGCCCAAAAGTTTGGCATCTATCCTGCTCTAGAGCCAAATACGGGCAATGGTTATGAGAATCGGGTTATTTGTTTTACGATACCTTAATGATGCAGGGTGAGAATGTCTTCCCGTAAGTCTACTTGAAAATTTATTTCAACACACTTTGTAACGTGACAATTCTCTCAATACTAATATTACTAATAGAATTAAAATCATTTACTTCATTTTATCCAATGGTAGTGGTACATTTTATCTGATTCTTCTGATCAAAATAGCTAGGTCCCCATAGGCCTAATTGTTTCAAAAGTAAAATCATATATAGTCGGAAGTTCGGGCACACAATTTTTTCCATATATATTGAATTTAGCCAAGAGTCGCAATAGAGTAAAATCTATAAGCATGTTTTCAATTCCGGTTTGTAGCCTCTCCCGAAAATATTTCATAACATTTCATCGATTGGTAGTGATACATTTTGTCTGGTAATTTTCTGAACAAAAAGCGACTGCTTAGACCCTCCTCTAAGCCTTGGAAATGTTATTTTCGACTGTCTCATGGGTCCGATTTTCAAAATTTTCTGTTCGCTTCGCGCCAACCAGTGGTGAAGCTCCGCGCATATAGTCTTCCTAGAAGCATTTTAGTTTCAAGCGAACATTTTTTGTGCAAACAGAATCTCGAATCAGGGACTTCTAAGACCCCTATAAGCATAGGAAATGACAATTTTGATTTTTTCAAAATTTCCTGTACGTTTCGCCCCGACTTATGGTGGTGCTCCAGAAAACCTAAAACATTGACTGCTTAGATCCCCATATAAGCCCGGGAATTGCCATTTTCAACTGTCTGAGGGGTCGGATATTTAAAAATGTTTTGTACGTTTCGCGCCATCCAATGGTGGCGCTCCGCTTAGTCTTTCAGGCTGAATTTTATTTTGGACGAACGAACGTTAACCTGCAATTGAAACGTAGAAAGGCGACTGCTTGGATCCCCTTTTACAAGCCTGGGAAAAGTCATTTTTGGCTGTCTGAGAGGTACGAATTTTCAAATTTTCTGGACTCTCCGCCCCAACCAGTGGTTGCGCTCCGCTTTGACTGTCTTACGGGCAGAATTACATTTCTCGAGCAAAAATCTTCTGCCCCAACTGAAATGCTCCCCTACGCCTCAGGAAATACCTTACTCAGGCTTGCACTGGAACAGCTGCTTTCAACATTCAGCAGGATTCCGGATTTGTGACCCTATGATATATAGTCCAGTGGAGTAATGAACTGAGCTAATCATTGTCTCAAAAGTTTTTTTTTTAATCTTAGAAAAATCACAAATTTTTCTCACCAGAATTAGAGACAAATCAACCTGGCAAATACCATTTCCAGCCATCTGGGAGGTTTTGAAAAATCAAAAAAAAAAAAAAAATCCAAAATTTTCTTCGTACGATCCGCGCCAACTGATGGTGGCGCTACGCTTAGGTAGTAAAATCCAGCCACCCCTACAAAAGAATCCAGCCCCCCCCCCCCGCATGGACCCCTACCAGGGCTTTTCCCCCTGAACCCAACCAGGGGCCCTTAAGCGGCCCCCTGGACCCCACGCCTATGGGTTTTTGTGCTAAGCGCAAAACCGGCGGCTTTACGGCGTCACCATTATGTCGGCTGCCGAAAACTTGTGCCCCCTCCCCCAATAAAAAAACATCTTCCTCCGCCTTTGAAGTTAGTACATGAAAATGTCTCATATTTCCGGCGAGGCTTGCCTCCCTCAAGGAGCATCCAATTTTGTAGATAAAATTTACCGCTACAAACCAATTTCTTGTTAGGGTGAGCATAAAGAGGTTGCCGAGCGATGAATGCAGTGGAAATTAGTTGGTGTCTCGTAGAGGCTTTGCCTCGCATCTTTCATACGGGCTTGCCTGCACCTCGGCAGTTGGCCCATGCCAACTAACATATTGTGACAATCATCTCCCCTTGGGCTATAATGAAACTAATGACAGAAATGAAGAATAAGTTTATCTGATTAAACAGTGACAGCTTAGTAAGTTTCAAGATGTGAGTTAAGCCTTTCCGTTGTTGAAATGATGTCACCTAGTGCTACTGTATCAGTCTTGCTGATCAAATATTGCCCAATATACTGTATTTGAAGGGCGTTATTTATATTTACAAGTCAAGGTATGCAATGAGCATATTTAACATTTCCTATGGCCTGAAAATAACAAATCAAAGTTTTGCATAAAGAGGCTATATCAGAGTATCTGGTTGTGGCTAATTTAATTACATCCAATTTGTTCATGTCTTTAAACTGACAGCGTCTTTAAACTGGCAGTTTATAGCAACTAAAGCGGTAATCGATGCATATGAGGAGGGCTGCTTGTTCTTGAAACTCACCCTAGCAAATTGGTCATCTGAGACGTAATAGAAATTTGACACTGTTAAGTGTGGAGTTTAACCTGCACACTGTAGCTATAAAGTAACCACACTTTATTCTTTTCAAAATGGCGGACAGCTGCTATCTTGGATTTAGGAGTTGAATGATCAATACCAAAGCTACTGTACAGTACATCAGGTTTACTCCAGTGAATTTGCCATATTAGATGTAGTCAAAATCGACACTTTATTCATCACTCCAACTCATCTGGTGCCAGTTATAAAACATTTTTCATTTTCAAAATGGCGAACAGCCGCCATCTTGGATCTAGGTTTTGGAATGATACCAAAGGTACATCAAGTTTCCTCTAGTGCATTTACCATGTTAAATATAGTTGGAATCGACATTTTCTCTTCACTCCAGTTCATAAGGTGCCAGTTATATAACATTTTATCATTTTCAAATTGGCGGATAGTTGCATGCATCTTGGATTAAAGGGTTAGAATGATACCAAAGCAACATCAGGTTTACTCCAATGAATTTGTCATGTACGAAATAGTCAGATTCGACACTTTATTCATCACTCCAATTCATCTGTTCATCTGGTGCCAGTTATATAGCATTTTATTATTTTCAAAATGGCGGGCAGCAGCCATCTTGGATTTAGGTGCTGGAATAAAACCAAAGATACATCAGGTTTCCCCCAGTGCGTTTATCATGTTAGAAATAGTTGAAATCGACATTTTCTCTTCACTTCAGTTCATCTGGTGCCAGTTATACAGCATTTTCTCATTTTCAAAATGGCGGCCGATAGTCATTTTGAATTTTCTATTAAAACGACCTTTTCCGTTCTCCGCATTTGATAGATTTTTTTCCTCTTATTCACTACATCCAATAGCATAGAAAACCATTGAAAGACCTTTTATTGCAAAATTTGGGGGATCAGGCTATAAATGGAGCCGTCTATAACCTTTAATTGTAAAAACGTTGTAATGCAATTGTCTCTTCTCTTCGTAAGTTTTTACGAATTAAAGAAACCCAATCGTACTTAAATTCACCACTGAAGCTGCCGAAATCTACTGTTCACATAACTTGCACAAAGTTAGGCTCTGGTACAACAGGAAACATACCTAAAAGGTTTCTGACCAATAACTATTGAAACATTTAGATAGCTCCATACGATACAAGGTCATGTGACAAGGGGTATGATAGCATCCTGAATGAAAGATCTTTAAAAAGCAGTGGAGCCAATGATAATTTGGAACTCCCAAAATAGATGTTTTATGTTTAAAGCACTTATTAACATTTATCACATCAGAACTTTAGCGCTTAGTTAACCAATAGCGTAGCCAGGATTGTGTCAATGTGGGAGGAGTGGGCACGACATTAGGAAAAAGTCTTTTAGGTGTTTTTTCCATGGCAAAGTTGGGTCATGGGGGTTCTAGCCCCCCAAACCATGGGTACGCCACTGACATAAACGTGTAACTTTTCACAACCTCGGCCTGTAGTTTCGGCTATCGAATTTGTGACGAGCAATTTCAAACCTGTTGCATTACTGTAACATTCGGAATATTTTCCGTTTAAAGGTATTGTGATATGTCAGCAGTTTGACCTGACTTCACTTGGCAATTGCGGAGTGAAATTTTTAAGGAAAATCCGTTTTAATTATTTTAATATCTCTAACATTTTTCAAGATATATCCCTTGAAAGTTCAAATGTTTTAATGGGAATTGTGACTTGGCAATTGCCGGATCACGGAGAGAATTTTTTAGCAAAAATCCGTTTGAACTATTTTAATACCTCTAACATTTTTCAAGATATATCCCTTGAAAGTTTCAATGTTTTTGATGGGAATTGTGGCTTCTTTCTTAGCTTTTAATGATTTTAACATCAAATGCCCGATAAATTTTAATACAGGGGAGTACAAATGGAAAACAGTATGAGCTATACTAACGTAATCTATACAAGGTTTATCAGGACTCAAGACGACTTAAGAGCTTTAGTATAAGACTTTTCGGTAGTTCAGATAACACAGCTGCCCACTTTACGCCATATATACAAATAACATTAGGCAGATAAACCCAGTGAGTTCTTGAACAATCACTTGACATTCGAAATGTACTCTGAAAGATGGAATACCCAACAATAAGTAAATAACGCTGGTGAAATATGGGTTACAGTTTAAATAGAAAACGCATTTCTTACTTTTACCTGAAAGGGCCTTCTGAAGTGTGTGCAATGATTT
This sequence comes from Holothuria scabra, assembly GCA_037179385.1. Taxonomy (NCBI): domain Eukaryota; kingdom Metazoa; phylum Echinodermata; class Holothuroidea; order Aspidochirotida; family Holothuriidae; genus Holothuria; species Holothuria scabra. Next base: position 50,178,981 of record CM074185.1, read on the forward strand.
GCCCTGAAACAGTTTACATTGAGATTGGAAAGGACGGCAACATAAACTGCAAACTTACAGACAACGGTGATGTTTACTGGTATAGAGGAAACTCAACGAAAACTAGCCCCATTGTAAGATTGGAAGATGGTCAGAAGGAAATATTGCAAGAAAGTAGTTCATATGACATAGACAGTGGGGGATCTTTGATTATAAGAAATATGCAGGACCAGTACGTCGACGTTTACAGCGTGGTTAACTTCTATGGAAATGGCAAACCCGAAACTTATCAAATTAAAGTTCAAATCGCTGGTGAGTCATGGCATATTATTTCAAATAGTTGGTGAAAACAAAAACTTGTATGAAATTATCGAATACTGCAAGTATTTTGATTTTTGGGCTCGTAATGAACATCTTTCTTGCCTATGCACTTGTGACATGGGTTCGAAGTGGTTTCCGCACAATTTTAGTGACCTTCCAGAATACACTGTTAAAAATTTCTGTAAATTTTCCGGCCTTTTTTAACTTAAACTTTTTGTATTTTACTTTTAATAGAGATTTTCTGTATCTTTACAGACACTTTGTATTGCTACGATAAAAAAGGATTGTTAAACATGTATTTTCTGTTTATTTGAAAAACCATTTCTGTTTGCTTTTTTAACCAAATTTTACAGCTTTGTAAAACTTTTTCTGTAAATTTACAGAAATTTTAACAGTATTTTGTATTTTTCTGATTTCACATAAATATACTGTCATTTAACAAAACATTCATTTTGTTTTTTTTAGCTGAAAAAGAAACAAAAATAAGCCCAAACAAACAAATAAGAAATAGCCAGAAAATTTTCAATATATAACATGCATCGTTCTGCGAAGTTTCAGTTTAAAAAAAAACATTTTTGGCAAATTTATGGCCCTATTTGAAAATTAACTTACATTTATTATAAAAGCATACTTAGTTATTACGTTCTTAGTTATAAATATCATACAATTGGTGTTTTGTCACACATTTTTAAGTAAAAAGAAATTGTAAGGCCCTAATTTCAGAGCACTGACAATTGGTATACTGATGTCAACTCATCGCCACAGGGGCTCATGCACTTGATCGGAGCAAATTAAAAACGTTTCACAAATTTCCTTGAAAGAGTCTGTAAATTTACCACTTTATGACGTAAATCTCATTTTGCATAAATGGGTGGAGCTTATTTTGTAGACATTTTCCTAACAAAAGGATTGCTGTTGCTTTGAATAATATCTGCTTTGGCGTTTTTTAATCAGCAAGTGATAAACTTATTGTTTACCTTGTCTGGAAATGTTTGCAACCAATGTATTTGCATTCTTTGTCATATTTATTTTAAAAACAATTATTATATCGTACAAAAAATGTGACTTTCCAATTACAAAGTTCCTAGAGATAGCAGTAAAGTTTGACAACAATATGACAACAAAGCATCCGCAATGTGTTTTGATTGGCGTACTTGTCCATTTGGGACGTTAAGCTCCTTAAGGGAGCAGAACTCCTCCGGGAGTAATCGTTTGGTTTTCGCCCCTTGGCTCTTCGCCAGAGAGTCTTGGGGACTCTTAGGAAAAATGATTGAAAACAACTTCGTAACGACACATTACATTGATAAGCAAATACCTGATCTACGTTATGGTGAAGTGTATGTTACGTAATAACAAATGGTAAAAAAGCGATATTATAGTAAATATTAAAACGTCAGGAATGAAAAGAGTAGTCTGTAAATTCACACAAAATTAAGGTTAACAAAACAGAACAATTCTGTAATTCGATTTTACAGTAGACTTTTGTAAACTAATTTACATGCAAAAAACTGTAAAGAAAAAACAAACCCTTAATGATTTTTCATGATTACAGTCTGGCTGTAAAAAAAACATTGTTTGGTTGTAAAAAAAATTGCCATAAAAATTATGTAAATTTACAGAGAAATTTTTAACAGTGTACTTCTCCCTAAAATAACTCGTAAGTTTAATAATCTTTTCCAGAAAAGTGTCTCGCATTTTATTTCAACTGGGACTATCTTATCTCGAAATACAAATAGGCCTGGAACATTTAGTGCAATATCTTACTGTAAAATGTAACTGGAAACTTCTTGCACTTTTAAGCTTCCTTGGAACTTCCTAAAAAGTACAAAACAGTTTATATTCATTATGATACCCCAAATTTGAAGCAAACAAAAGGTTCTTTTATTACAATGCTATGGTTCACTTGTTGTAAATACTAAGGTAGGTAATTATTAATCAGTAAGTGTTTGTCCGTCTTGCCGTGAGCTATTATACGTACACTTACCCCAAAATTCTGATCCAATCGGGTTAACTTTTCCATGTTTGATCATAGGCGTACGAGGCGGGGGGGGGGCAGACTACCCCCCAAATTTTTTCAAGACCTAAAATTCGGGCAGGGATCTGGAAAAATTCGGGCAGCCGTTTGAGATATAACCTGGTTTGTTTCTACTTACACAGAAAACTCCTTGGCGCGCCCGAATTCCTTCAAACACTTGGCCGAAAAAATAATAAAAAAGCATCATAGTCAGGGTAAAATTTTCATGAAAACTCTAAAAGATACCAAAATACGCGACACATTCGGGCAGCTTATGAAAAAACAATTTTTCGTCAGCCTCACTTCATATTCTTGCGCAAATCTTTGCCCGAAATGACACAATATTCGCGCAAAAGTTGCAAAAAAATTCTGGGATATTTTTAATTGCCAGATTGCAAGGGAAGAGAGGATGTATACAGTCCCCAAAATTTTGCCAGAACAAATCAATCAAAAGCTACCTTGTGACGCACCATATTAATAAATGACAATCACCAATAGTCACCAGAAGGCTGAAACGTACTTGGTCGAGAGGTATTTGGGCAGCATATGAATGAAATGACGATTTTCTTCTTTTCAAAATTATCCTCTTAAAATCGTGCGAAACTTTTTAACCTACAGTGCTGTGAAATTTGGGCAATGGTAAACAAATCAGCTTAGCTTGTTTGCTCACTCATACGAATTTAGTGTGAACAAATCTGAAAGTAAGTCTGCCCACAAATTTCATGTAAAAACATCTAGGAACGTGACAAGCCGGGTTTTTCTCAAACGGCGTTAGTAGAAAAATCATTTATATATAGTCGGGAGTTCGGCCCGAGTCATATAGACAGTTGTATCAATTCAGTGGAACTGGAATTTGGGCAAGAGTCACAACCATGGGCGTCCGGAAGGGGAGGCAAGGGGGCACTCCCCCTGGAAAATCAAACTTGTGAAAAAATTAATTAAAAATTGAAATAAAAAAAATTAAAAATAAATCATCAAAATATCTTCACTCACAGCGTCAGTTTATACTCATTAAACATGCGGACATTTGACCAGGAATAGCAAAAGAGTATGCTGAATAGTGAAATCGCAATTTGGGGACCATCATTCGTGACATCTATTGGAAATTTGTAATTGTAAAAACTATGCAACAATTGGACTAGTTGTCAGGTGTGTAGTGTGCATAAGGCATCCGGCTATTGATAAATGCGTTGGTCTTGTTTTGGTCCCGTGCTGATCTCAAGTGGCGACGCGCGGATGTAACTGGATATACAAGTTGAATTTGGGGGGGGGGGGTATGATTCATAATTGGGTAACAGATATAGGCCTATATAGCCTGTTTTACAGTTGTAAGTTTCATCGTGCATAGGCGTGCAAGGACATGACCGAGAGGCAGATTTCCCTTCAACAATATTTTACATTGAAAATTCTAAAATCTAAAAATTACAGACATGAAATTCCTGTTTCAGGGCTGGGTACATGCAGCTTATAACACTCGCCAAGTGTCGTTTCCGGCCATCTGGAGGGTTTGTAAGGCCCAAAATTTTCCCAACTGATGGTGGCGCTCCTCTTAGATAGTGTACACAATTGAATCATCCATGAATGACCTTGCCCCCCCCCCCCCGTAAAAATTTCTGCGGACGCCCATGGTCGCAACAGAGTCACAGACATACGGTACTCATGTTTTTAATTCCGTTCTACAGTTTTCCTCGGAAAGATACAGGACCAGGTAAAGTTTTATTCATTCCCAGGTGCGGTATTTCATTATATTATGTTTTTCTACATCTCAAATGTTTTTAAGGACGAACCTCAGTTACCGATTGCTGGATCGGGGAAGAACATATGAATAGTGCCTTGTCAACGCCCTTTTTTATTTAATTGGTACGGTTTGTGGGGATCAAGTGTGCCAAAACCGTTGGTATGGACTTAGGTCGTTTGCTCACTAGGAAATAATTTGCACCCTTGTTTGTTGAAATGCATATAAACAGGCTGCTCCCTTGCTTGAGAATCGCGCGAAAATTGAGCTAATCGGTTTTTATGGGCCAATTCGTTGCATGGCATCCCCACTCAGGTAATTCGGGCCTCTGAATCTAAGCTAAACAGGCTGCTAAAACACACGGGATCCTTGAAAAGTTCGACGAAACATATATTTAATAGGCAGCCGGAATGCGATGCGATGCCATCCTCCCTTGAAATTGAGAAGCCTTGGGATTTTCGAGGGTTTCTGAAGTTTTTCAATTTTCAAAATTATATTGATGATACCCTCATGCTGCATGACGTAAAATAATTTGTAGAACGCGCAAACAAACTCATTTTCCAATGATTATAGCTTAATGTAGTCATCCAATGGTAGTGCCATTTGCTCATTTTTGGTGAAATTTAATTGCAAACGAAAGTTCAAAATATCGACGGCTTGGATTCTGCTTATAAGCCTGAGAAAGGCCATTTCCGGCTGTCTGAGGGTTCCGATTTTTCAAAATTTTCTGTACGCTCCGCGCCAACTGATGGTGGCGCTCCGCTTAGATAGTCTTTCGGGCAGAATAACATTTTTCGGGCAGAGAATCCTCTGCCCCCCCAAACTGAAATGCTCCCGTACGCCTATGTGTTTGATCACGACAATATACTTTCAACCTAGTCATTTCAAAACTAGACCTTTGTTTTTCCCTTGGTCGACATTTACCAATAAACGACTTAGATATTTGAAAAAAAAATCATATGACAACATTCATACATCCTAGAGGCTTTTACTTTGTACTAAACAGTTAGGGAAGAGTACATCTTTTCAAAAACACTAAGTTTTTCGGGTGTCACCATCGAAATTTCGGGGAAATTGTGCCAAATTTATGTCAAACTTTCAAAAATGTTGAATTTAAGTGTAAAAGTGGTCAAATGTTCAAAAAAATTTCACCAGGAACTCATTAGGTAACACCCGATCACCCTATATTTCTGACAACTGACGGTACATCAACAAATAATAATCCAAGAGCTTTGGGAGTAAGGTTAAGTAGTTAAGCTGTAAATAAAAAAAATAGGCCAAGAAATCTTCGAAATTGTCAAATTTGCCATTCTCATGACCTCTTTTTTAAAATATCGTAGCCGATCACCATCTTACAGCCGATTTTCAAAAAGGTTGCTTTGAAATGCTCTGTATATCGTACTAAAACTACATAAAACAAACCTATCTAGCACCATCTAATGAGAGAAGAAACATAAAGTAGCTTGCCATCCTATTTTGATTAGTTCATTGTAAAAGGTCTAGTCTTTCTTTTCAATTATGGAACATATGTATGAATGTTTTAATACATCAAATCGTAATCTGAGTGAAATTTGTTATCAATTTCACCTACCGATTTGAATTTTGAAATATGGAACAAGCGAATGGTATACAAAAAAGTATGTTCCTTTTCGCAGTGAAACCACAGACGACGTGCCCAGTAATTGCTGGCTGCAATGACTGTAACCACTGTGTACTGAACAAAACAGAGATGGGTAATATATCGTGCAGCATTAGTGGGATACGTCCGCAGCTTCACCTCAACATTGTAACTGATTCTAAAAATCGAATAAATGTGATAAGGAATGTATCCAGTGCAACATATGATGCAAAATCAGAACTGTGGAATGAGACAACATCGATCGAGTATTCTGAGTGGTCTGATTGCATATCTCCACTGCAGATTTGGTGTATAACGGGAAATGAGCACCCATTCGACTTATCCTACAGCGTTGCACATCTTAAGCCAGGTATGTCTGTAGCTTGAAGTTATTGAATTAAAAGTATGAAATTCAAAAAATTATCTCCTATTTTTCAAGGGGAATTGGTGGAATGACTTTCATTTCAAAAGCAAGGATTAACATAGTTGTCCATTTTCGAATAGCTTATTAGTACATTGTACTAATATTTTGCATCTAGCAAATCCAGAGTATTTGTAACCCCGATCCTCCTAATAATTTACACGTATTGCAAAATTGATCTGATTGGGAGAGGCTATGAAATGATTGATAACAATCGTTTGTTGATTATAGCCCTTAAGCTAATCAATATCGAAGAGAAGTTCTCAGCCCCAGGAACTAAACTTTGCAGTGTTTGTAAGTACATTATTTAATCCACTAAAGCTGTTATGCTTGTATTAATTATGAACTTAGCCTAATATGTAATCTAAAAGCAAAAAAGTTAACTTGTTCACTCTCTAATAGCGTGACTCCGTTAGAGTGTTAATTCACACCTAGAATAGTGGAGATCACTCGACGTAAAGTGTATTTCACTCCAAGAGTAGTAAAAATTCACTCTTTACACTGTAAAAAAAAATTCCTCTAAAATTTACGGCAAATTACTGGCAGCTGAGCTGCTAGCAGTTTACCGTAAGATTTACAGTATCACGCAGTGTACAGTAAAATTAATTTTACAGTTAGAAATACTGAAATACAGTCCCACGAAAAGCACTTATTGTTACATGATCACAAATAAATAAAGCTTACCGTACACTGAACACTTGCAGGAACCGGATACAGTGACATCTGAGTTTCACTGACGCTTTATTTGCAAGGGCAATCTTTTCCGAATTCCCCCCGACCCTCTGGCAAAGGGTCGTTCGGCGAAACCAAACTTGACACTGCTTCCCTTCCCGAGAAAGCTATTACGTCCACTGAAGGAAAATACGTGACCAATCTCACGGCTTTTAGACCATTTACATCATTGGTCTATCATGGCTCCATTCTAGACTGGCTGAAAAGAACAGATACTGCGCAAGTGCTACTTTTTCTAAAGCCCTCCCGACCCTCTGGCAAAGGGGCGTTCGGCGAAACCAAACTTGAAACTGCTTCCCGAGGAAACTATTACGTCCACTGAAGGACAACCCTTAACGACCAACCTCACGGCCTCCAGACTATTTTCATCATTGGTCTGTCATATATGGCTCCATTCTGTACTGGGTGAAAAGAACAGGTACTACACATGATCTTAGCCAAAAGGTAGGGTGCAATCAGACTTTTCTAAAGTCCTCCTGACCCTCTGGCAAAAGGCCGTTCGGCATTCAAACTACTTTTTCGAAAGTCCTCCCGCACCTCTGGCAAAGAGCCATCGGGCGAAACCAAACTTGAAACTGCTTCCCGAAGAAGTTGTACGTCCACTTAAGGACAACACTAGACTGGATCAGAAGGAAAACACTTAACGAGCATCAAAATCTTTCAACAATCAAACTTTTTGCAAAGTCCTCCCGACCCTCTGGCAAAGGGTCGTTCGCCGAAACCAAACTTGACACTGCTTCCCTAAGAAGCTATATGTTTTTTTCTAAAAGTCCCCTCGACTCTCTGGCGAAGACCCAAGGGGCGAAAACCAAACATTTACTCCCGGAGGAGTTCTACTCCCTTTATGAGCTAAACGTCCCAAATGGACAACTACGCATATGCCCACAATCAAATTATGTACGGTTCCTCATATTATATGACTGACATGATTGTTGAGTAGATACAGCTTTTATATTATAAACCACAAACACCCCGGTTTTATGAAATAAATTCCTGTATTGTAACTTTGGAACGCAATCAAACTAATAGGTGGTTGGGATCAATAATGAAAGTTTGTGCATTTTACAATCAAATTGCAGTAAAACATTGTGCGAATGAATTTCGTAAACAATGAAACACTCGATAATCAACTATTTCACCTAAAAGAATCTGAATATTCATCAACACTAAATATTCTTTGCGCCAAAACGTGTACGTGTACCTATAGGACGTGAACAGGTGAAAGATGAACGCATTTTACGCATAGGCGTAGGAAGCGGGAGGCTGGGCGACGCCCCCAATGAAAATGAAGGGGGTGGAAGCATACTTCTGCCCCCCCCCCCACACACACACACACGCACCCACTTCCAGCTCCTTTTTTTTTTTTTTTTTTTTCATTTTTTCAAATCTCAAAAAGGGCAATATTTTCAACCTTCAAATACATATAAGCAAACAAGTATGTACAGAATTTTAAGAAATAAATATAATATTTACAAGTATTTACAAGTAATTTGCATAAACACCACGGCACTAACAAGTAATGATCATTTTATCATGGCAAAGGAAACCTTTCTTTTTTGTGAAACAGACATGGGACGGAACAAAACTCAAAACAAAACCATAATAATTAGGTCAAAAATACAGAATAAGATTACATTACAGACTAAAGATTAAATTGTCATTTTTACAATTAACAAAGGATTTTCCTTTTAACCAGAGCTTGCAAAATTTTTTAGGAGAAAAACGACATCGATCTGCCAATACCCGATCTTTAATTTCTTTTACAATTATTGAGCGCATAACATTTGCAGATTGGTTCTCATATTGGAAAACATAAATGCATCTTGATTTCCAAATTACGAATTTTGTGATACAGAAAAAAAACCAAAGTCGGTCAAAAACAATATCTGGTACATCAATACTAGGATAACCGTAAAGAAACAAGTTATCACTAAAAGCGTAATTATTACCAATTACACTGAAAAATACCCTTCTGACCCAACCCAGAATAGGGTTAATTCTCGAACAATACCAAAAAAGGTGAGCGGAAGATTCCACCTCGTTACAATGTGGGAAAGGACACCTACCATCACTTAAACCATATTTTAAAATTCTCTCACCAGTGTTTAATACTCCATGTGCCAGACGCCACTGAAAGTCACATAATTTGTTATGAAGTATATTAGCGAAAACCCGTTGCCAAATAGTACCCCAAGGACGGGATGGGTGCTTCTTGACCGCATGAATTTCAATATTGTCAAGAGCAAGCATTTTTACAATATCTTTGGTTTTCTTACAAGAAAAGAAAAAGTTCCTATCAGACTGGGACACCTTTTTAATTGTGTTACAGGCACGACTAAGCGTGTTGGTACAAATGCTGCTGTTTGGTCTCGAGTTGGACCATATATCAGGGTAGACACTACGCAGACTACTAGCTATGAAGTAACGGGCGAGAAATAAATAAGTAGGTGGATCTGGATCACTTAACAAAGGAAAAAATTGGCTTGATGAGTAATGCATCTAGTTTCAATCTGAAATTGTCCAACCCCAAGCCCCCATCATTTCTCTCCAGAGACACCACTTCACGAGTGACCAGTTCAGGTTTGTTTTCTCCCACAAGAAAGTGTAAACTGCCCTTTTTAAATCTTTTTCACAATCACTGGGGATCGGAAAAACGGGAGCAATGAAATAAAACAAAGGATAAATGGCAGTATTAATAACGACAACCTTACCCAACAGAGTAAGGTACCTATTTTTCCACAAACGAAGGTTCGAGATTGCTTTCTCAAGTTTAATTAACCAGTTGCTCTTGATAGCTTTGTCGGAACCATACATTATACCAGTAATTTTAATTTCTTCGTTGCTCCACATAATATCAACTGGGATGTCTTGATACTTAAACTTTCCCAGTTTTAATCCAAAGGATTTGTTCATATTAATGGAAGCACCAGTAGCTTGGTGAAACATATTGAAAACCTGGAAGAAGTGGTTAATCTCATCTACAGAGGTCGCCACACATGTGGCATCGTCTGCGTATTGCAGAAACTTAACATTACATCTTTCGCTACTTGGAATACGGAAACCGCTAATCTGGTTACATTGCTCAATATACCTAGCTATTGGCTCAATAAAAGAACATACAAGGAAGGGGAAAGGGGACAGCCCTGTCGGACACCCCTAGAAATATAGATAGGATTAGAAAGCTTACCATTAATAAGTAACCTGCTGCTAATACTGCTGTATAAAATAGAAATCCACTTTCTAAAATTAATACCAAAGTTAAGTTTTTCTAAGATTTTTATAAGAAAACACCAGTTGACTTTATCGAAAGCTTTGTGCTGGTCAATTGAAATAAGTGTACATCCGTCATTCTTCAAACAACAATAATCAATTATATCTCTAACAATTAACAAGTTAGAATGAATTGAGCGACCAGGATAGCACAGGCCTGAAAAGGGTTAACAATGTCAGGAAGAACTTTGGAAAGCCTTATCTGCAGAACTTTTGCAATGAGTTTGTAATCGCAATTCAACAAGCTGATAGGCCGCCAATTCCCAGGGTCTAAAAGATCACCTTTCTTTGGAAGCAGCGTGATAACTCCTATGGCTTGAGAATGGGTAAGGGAGCCCTTGGAAAACATTCGTTAAAAACTTTGACTAAGTCCGTACCAAGAATGTCAAAAAATTCAAATAAAATTCATAAGGCAGACCGTCAATTCCGGGAGATTTGTTCTTTAAAACAGAATCGAGGGCCTCTTTAACCTCAGAAAGCGTAATTGGTAATTCCATACTCTCTTGCTGTTGATGACTTATCTGAGTATTCAATGAGTTAATGAAAAGATCCTGTGCACTTGCATTAGTGGAGTGCCCATCGGCCGAAAAACAGATTACTATAAAATTGATGAAAGACCTTAAAAATTCCATCTTCTGAGTTAAGCTCATTGCCCTCATCATCACGGATACTGTGAATAAGCCTTCTTTGACCACATTTCCTCTCCTTCTTAAAGAAAAAGGCAGATGGCCTTTCTCCATCTTCTAGGAATTTAGCCCTGGACCTTATATAGGCCCCTTTCAGCTCATTTTCTAAAATACGATTAATTTCATCACTTGCAGAATTGCTACACAACAGTTGAAGATCCTTTAAATGATCTCTTCTTTCCTTAGCTATTCTAACACTGTGTTTAACTGCTAGGCTTTTAATTTTACCTTTTATGTTGTCCCACCACTCTAGCAACGAGCTAAAACCGGGTTTAAGGGAAGACCACAACCGATAGTGAAAGCGTAAGTCCCTGCAAAAAGACTCGTCACTATTGAGCGTGGCATTATACTTCCAGTACCCCTCCCACTCTCCGTGACAGCTGTGAGGTGTAAGCAAACATATACTGGATTGTGATCAGAAAACGGAAGACGAGGAGAGTTAACATTGGTGATCGTGAAATTATTAGGAACATAGATTCTATCAATCCTGGAACTTTGGTTGTGGTTTTTACGAAACCAGGTATGACCCCGGTTGCAAAGGATAAGTTGACCGGTAAACATCAGTGAGGTTATACAGTGAAACTAGGTCATTAATCTCAGCTCTCCCAGTAAAACATCTATTAGCCGATGCATTGGAACTATCAATGTTTTCCATCACACAATTAAAATCCCCGCCAAGTACGAGGGGGTAGTTCCCATTTGCAAAGGATACAACATTATCAAGATACTCCTTCCTTTCAGAAGGATTACACGGGGCATGAATATTACAAATGCGAAATGATATACCACGAATAGTACACAAAAGGAAATGCAACGTCCTATTGAGTCCCTCTTAACTTGCAAAATATTCCAATTAAGCCTCCCATTAAAGGCAATGGCGACAACCCCAGAAAGATTAGAAAAGCTTGGAGAGTAAAACACAGGACCACCCCACTTGCTTTTAAATACTTCATAATCTTTGGCTGAAGACAGATAAGTCTCTTGCAAGAGAAAAATATCAATGTCAAAAGTCTTACCCCACTGGATTACCTTTGAGCATTTTGAGGTATCTCTAAGACCATTAACATTGTAAGTAGCGATTGTCAATCGAAGCATTGGGAAGAATAAATACAGGAGCAAATATAGCAGTATGATCCTCATTTTGCCTTCAAGAAGAAATTATCAAAATACTCAGACTTTCTCTCCGTAATAAAATCAGGGTGGGAGGCAGCAATATGTTGTATCCACATCCTTGGTGAAGCACAGACCTCCTTACAAGCCTTCTTGGCACAGGGATATTTCAGGCTTCATCCTGGGATGAAATTCTACCAGATGAGATAGTAGACAATCATATTTACAGAAAACTTCCTTACAACCTTTTGAAGGACACGAATGCCAGGGTTCTTCTTCTAGAAAAATCTGTAACATTTTGATCGATTCCTTTGGTTCTTCAGCAGGAAATCTGATACGAGATCTGGATCTTTCAAGACGCTTTCTGGTGTCGGGGTAAGAGGACGACTTCGGGTTACCTTCACAGGCAACTTCGTTACCGGCCTGATTATGAGTTCTCTTTCTCTTCAGCACCTCAGTCCAATTATTGCTGGACTCCTCCATAGACTCAACAATCTGACTATCTTCAAACGTCTCTTGAGACTCCTCCATAGGCTCAACAACACGACTATCTTCCATTGCAGTCTCTTGGGAGCTAAAGTTTACAGCTGGTCCAGAATCTAGTGTCAAAGAAAACTGGGATTTATCCGCACTCTTCTTATCAGCTGTCCCAACTACGGAAATCTCTGGCTGACTGTCAGTTCCCACTGCTATGGGGACGTCATCACCTGTTTCGGCATTCTCTGGGACTTTTTCCATTCCATTGTCCCTACTGCTCTGGGCGTCCTCCACACAAGGATTTTGGCTAGACGTCAGTTCATTATCCAACTGGGCCTCGCCACTCACCCAAGTCAAAGGGGTGGGCTTAGTCTTATTAGCAAAAGACAAGGGGCACATGCGGAAACTATGTCCAGATTTGTCACAAATAGTGCACTTTACCTCAGACTGACAATCTCTGGAGGTATGCCCGACCTGTTGACATTTGTAACACATGATTTTATTACAGTGGCTAGCCTCATGACCAGATTCATTACATTTTAGACAAGTTCTGGGCTGCCCTCTGTAACGGACCCAACAATTTCTTCCCCCGATACGAAGAGAAGACGGAATGTCAGTCTTTAGTTCCATCTGGTATTGTCGAATACCGTTAAAAACATTCGGATACTTTTCGTAAGTCTTAAACCGGCCCATCAAAACCTTTCCATATCTCCCAAGCACATACCTTACAACATTATCGTTTACCTCGTGCGGCACGTGCAACACAGTTACAAGCGTAGTGGAACCCGTATACATGCTAGAGGTGCATCCTTTAAGAGATGAAACGTTAGGCCACAACCGTCTCTTCACTTCAACACTCTGAAAAGTCACATCCCACATTCTTCCTGGTAATTCTTGAACGGCAATCAAATCTTTGCTTACATTAACGCCACATTCTTCCAACAAAACAAAAATACTCTTTGCTTGGTCTGCAGAATCAAAACGAATCTGAATAGACTGGGATCGATATGGTTGATGCGTATCCGCCATATTGAACTTCAAAAAAGAGAATGGAATGGAAATAAAGTTCTTCCAACAAAAAAAAAGGGCAATATTTTCGGCGTGCTTAGCGCGGAGCAAAATACAGTATAGAGTGCATGAGGTATCGCTCGCAAATTAGTTTGGTAAAGTTTTCCACCTCTGGAAATATTTACCATATATGACACCACATCATCAAGAACCACCGGCAGCTATATTGCTATTTTTGTAAACTGTCTCGAATTCGCCGCAAACTGCGTTCCTAATACAGTAGTGTTGACATTTAAGAAAAAAATCATTTTTTTTATTCAAAAAAATGTTCTTGCTCGTAGAAAAGAGCGAAAAAATTAGCATCAAAATGAATTTTTTGGTCAACGGGGTAGGGTGAGGTTCATTGTCAAAAATTGTCCCCCCCCCCCTCCCCAACTTCCATATTGCTTCCTACGCCACTGATTTTACGTTCGGTATATAGAGCACCGAAACATGATTGAAGCAATCAACACGAAGTAAATTCACATGCTTTTGCCCTCAGATTACAGTAAATTACAGTATACAAACGACTAGAGTATCTTGCTGTAAATTACTCTAAGAATTACAACAATATTTTACAGTGCCTGAAATGATCACTTTTCTTTTAAGAGTGGCTGTAGGCAATCCATCAATGAAGAAACTTCGCTCTTATGAAGTGAATTTTACTCAATTCTTTAGGTGAATTAACACTAATGGCGGTGAAAACCTCGTTTGCTTTTAGAGTGTGACTGAATCTCCACTCATATTTGCCTATCATGAGTTCAAATAATACAACATGATAACATAGTAACATAAGACGAGCCAGTCTTTGGAATTTGTTTCTCAAGTTGCTGCTGCTGGCATAAGAACAAAAAAGTCGGTTCGAAAAATAAATTGCCGTTCTGTTTACTTTCAGTAACGAACGCAAATTGCGTTGCTTGAGTAAAGCACTGGCCAAATAATTTCCAAAACAGATAATTTGAAATAAAAATTTTAACTCCCCCGTTCCAGAATAGATACGTTAGTTCAAAGTTTACAGTACATCCACACCCTTAATATGTTAGACATAGTATACTGATCGATTCGAATCTTGTTATCCCATTGGCGAAGGCGTTCGATTGCCCTCAAATTTTTAGGAATTAGTATTAAATTTAAAATGCTCGTAACCATAGTAGCGCAAGCTAGGGCAATAAACGGAGACCAATTTCCCTCTCTTTACTCCTTATTTCAGTATCAGTGTATTTTATAGTTATAAGAGTGAATTTGCAAACATTGAAGAATATTTCAACTCACATTGAAGTTGGAATGTACGGCAATATTAGAATAGATTAGATTGATTTTCTACGATTTACCTATGGATTTCTTTTTTTTTTTTTTTTTTTCTAACTGTTTACCCGAAACAATCATTTAATTCACCACAAAATAGTATTAACCAAAGGTAACGTTTTGTGCTCTTCAGTCGTTTGCTCCATAACAAGAGAAACACCTTTACATGAGGAACCGGGCGAGTTACATATTCCCATCGTTGTTATCATTGCTCTTGCTGTGGCATCTGGGGTAGTCTTTCTTGCTGTCATAGGATTTGGATTGGTCTTTGGAACTAAAAGAGGTAACAAATTTTTTTACAGCATGATGTTACTAATATTTTAAATAAATGTTTTAAAGAAACATTCATCATTGCACAATCTCAGTGAGCCACGACTGGAAAAAGGTCGTTGCCGGCTCGACTTGAACTACTTAGTTGGAAATCGGGCCGTAAAACTACATCTAACCTAACCTAACCACGTAAAAATATTTAATACCGATACGGCTTTCATTAAACCTAAATTCAACTTATAATAAGTCAGAAATTGTGGTGAATAACATTTTTCATGTAGTTTCCTAAACGACATCATTTCAAAGGAATTTCTAACCCGTTAAAATTTCTACTCACTTTGCATAGTTCTTTCTGCTGCAGACCAAAGAAAAAGTGTAACACTATCTTTTTCATCACCTACTTGAAAAAATAATTCCGGTCCGTTTGGCTGAAACAGTTAAGTAATTGCCTAAATATTCATCATCACGAACGTCATATATTGAATTCATCACTTTTTCAGCTTTTCAGAAACAATCTCTGAATGCAAGTGAAGAAGACTGTCAGATGGTATGATTCCTAATTTTTAGCCTTAGGGGGTTTGCTAAAATGCATGCAGCCATCTTTATATCATTTTTGAATCAATGCAGTGATTGCAGTAGATCATTTACATATGGTCCATGTTGTGTTTGAATGCTAGATAATAACAATGTTACGCAGTGGCGGCGTCAGAATATCAAAATGAGGGGGAGTGGCCCCAGGGTTTGTCCCCAAGGAGGGCCAACTCCCCCGCCGGAGGCAGCATTTCAAAGCCCCGACAACGGCGATGAGTTAGTCCCGGTGGAACGTCACTTGGTAGCTTCTTTGAAAAAGAAATCGAAAATTTTTGAAAGATATTTGACATTTAGCAAGGACCATTAAAAACCGGAGCTTGCTAAAGAACCTGCCCTACCAATGAGCAAAATCGAAATGGCTATATGTGCGGCAGGCGAACTTGGTTACGGTATGCATTTCTTGGTAGACCTACACACTAAGGCGCTCAGACAAAACCCTTTTTGTGCAAAGATATGAAAATTAAGACCTTATGTTGGATCAATTGTTGAATTTAATGACAGATTTTTTCGGGAGTTGAGGTCATATTGAAAACGTTTGGGATTTCATGAAGTGATTTGCCTTTTAAGAGTAAAACTAATTTGAATGTCGGGTTTGAGAGCAGTTGGCTTGGATTTTTATTGTATCCATCGAAATTGAAAAATTTCCGCTAATCGTTTGCCATTTTTAACTAATATTTGAAGATCTGAGGCTTGCATTGCACAAAAATTGCAATTTTGTGACAGGTTTTTGAGTTGAAATTGAAGAATCTGCCATTCTTATGCGAAGAATGAAGAAGGTTGCCGGGTGAGATTTGTAGTTTTGTTGGGGTTACTCTATATCATCATGCAGATATCATCGGACGATACTGGAAAATTCCAAGAAAAAGTTTGGCTACCTCCTAACATAATTTTAGCCTCATATTGACCAGGGGGGAGCTGTTATTAAAAATGACAGCTTCTTGTATTAAGACAGGTGCACGTGAGTGTTTTCGTTTGGGGGGGGGGCACTGATTTATTTACAAGGAAAATCTAATCCCTACGAAAGGAATGAATGAGTAGAGCGCCTTCGTTTGGCGCGGAGCGTACGGATAATTTTGAAAAGAGAACCAGCAGGAAGCCGGAAATAGCATTTTGCAGGTTTGTATTTAGAAACAGCACCGTCGTTATTTTGTATTTTGGGGGGGGGGGGTTGCGTTTATAATAACATTTTTACTTCATAAGGAAACTCAGCAACGTGCTATACACTCTTAAAAATTTGGGTAAAATTTACTGCGCAATGTAGAGGTTGGTTAAATTTTGCCCAATATTGGGCAAAATAACCCAGAAACTTATTGGCCAACGTTGGCCAAATGATTTTGTGAATTTATTTGCCCAACGTTGCCTAAACGTAGAGCCATTTAATGATTTTTAATATAAATGCTATTTTTAATTACTTACATTCACAGTTAATAGTTTGCAAATTTCACGTACACTGTGGCAATTTTTCCAACACAAAAAGAGTTAAAAGTCGATGTATAAATACTATGAAATTTATTGGAACTTCAGGTAAATATACCTGACATCCGAATGGAGCATTCTGAATTTCTCAAATGAAATTTTTGTTTGTCACCTAATGCAGGTCTAATTGAAATAAATTGAAACTGCCGATGGTAAATTCTTGTATAAAATCATGCTTCTCAATTGCACAATACAGCAAATATTATGAAGAAACGTCGCATGTTTAATCTTTCATAATAACAAACAAATGTCCCTGAATATATATAATAGCCAAACATGAACTTCCAATTGAAATCCTACTGCTCTTGCTAGCAGAATCAATGCCGTAACTTTTAAGACTTGTAGAAGGTACCTTCTCTGAAATATTCCAGACTTGTAACTAGAATCGTAGAAGTCGTTTATTTTGCAATAAACTTTTTACTTTAATAGAAAAACGGAACAACTCGCGAAGGGATCAAAAATTTTCGAGATTACACATACCACTACTATGAAATGAAATGGTATTTTCACTTCTCGGGAAAGAAATATGCAACGAAATTGAAAACATGCCAATGTTTTTGACTGCATTGTGCCCCTTCCTTGTAGTCGATTGCAAGGTCCAATGAATTGAAGAATTTTCACATGTCACTACTCGACATTCCTTCTACAAATGATTTTACTTTCAATGTCTTTGAAAATGTGTCACGTTACAAGGTGGGTTGAATTGAATTTTCAGTTAGACTTTAGGGGAAACATTCTCACACTGTTTATCATTACGTTTAAGTGAAACTAGTTTGGCTGATTTTCATTATCGCTGCTCGAATTCGGTGGTCGGTGCAGGACAAATGGCAAACCTTGGGACACTGTAAGTACCTGAGCAACCTCCCGTCCGTCGGTGAGATCCCGAATATTTTACTGTTTCGGGAAGGTTTTGCAGAACTGAAATAAGAAATGGGTTTATGAAAAATCCGTTAACCGTTCGAAAGCGTCGCAAATCTTTAAAATTAATTTTTTTATTTTTTGAAAACGTTACTTTGAAAATAGTGTTTTTCCCAGACAAAGTTTGTCAATACTTTCGGTTACATCGCGCGCCCCTGTTGGTGGGAGTCCGGGGTGAAGTCCCGGAGGCTCTGGAGTGTTAGTGTCTGGAGGATATATTATTTATGTCTGTTCTTTTTAGTCAACCTAACCCCTACGTGACCTAACTGCGGGAAAGTGGGTGTAAGAACAACATTTGAGGAGACAAATGCCCTCTTTTGTCCCCGTAGTGCCACCAATGATGATAAGTTCATTATTTTACTGATATTTTTATTGTTATTTAAGCTTGAATTTACTTTTGCAGGCCCTTGTAGAAGATGGAAGTAATGTCAAAGGTACGTTAGTGTGAAATTAAACTTTTAACTTTGCAAACCTTGCATGGCACGAGGAGGAAAACAAGACTTGCAGACCTATTCTCAAATTTTGCATTCAAAAAGGTACCCTACGACATGAAAAAGCAAAATTTGTTGGAAATAACGCAAAAAAGAGAGATAGAGTGCAGAGGTGAATAAAGGCCAAGCAGCATCAATGTGACTTGCTTGTAAAAACGCACCGAAAAGTTTTGGAACGGCTAAGTAAGAGTGGAGACGTCCTGACCGCTCAAATGTAGCCCACAATAAGTGCATAAAGCACGGAGAGAGTGGGATGGTTTACATTACGTCAATGGGGTATGGGCATGTTGCAGCGCACCATTGAAAGACCAGGGACAGAAGTCTCGAGGCCACTAATAGAAAAACGGCTGGCCTTAAGTTCAAAATGCTAAAAGAAAAATATTGTTGAATGAGTGCGTACTATAATTCACATTCGTACCGTTCGTACTGAAACTATGACATGATGAAGATGTGGAATGAAGGATGTAAGGATACAAGGGCTCGATACAAACATGTATTCTCCCCAGGGTGTACTGAGAACAGCATCTGTTCTATAGAGGTTTCGAAGGGTACACTGTAACAGCCTGTTGGAAGATATTTGCAGAACACCATTCTTTCCTTTTCTTTAGTATCATATGTCAAAAGAAATCGGTAATAAATATTACAATGATGTTTCTTTATGGTTTTTTGCACATTCATAGAGCACTCGTTCTACTCAATTAGGACAGAACACGCTGAATACCTCTCAACACTTCAATACAATTGTTTCGGCTTTCGTTTCTATGCGGGGTCTCTAATACACCGAATAATTGCAAGGACTTAACGGATTATAAAATGGGTCAGATTAAAACCCTGGTTTAACGTGACATCGGTTCATACAAAATCCCCATGTTTGTAATCCTGTAATATCTCCGACAAAAAACAAGCAGCATGTTGCTAAAGTTTCTTGTCAAAACTTGTTTTCTATCGACTTGCTTTGAATAGGTTACAGGGAACTCATCGCTCATTTGAAGGAACTTTATGAAACACATCAACCTTCAGAATTAAAATTGAATGGAGAGAAAATATCAACTAATGTCTTATTTAAGGAAATGAGATTTAGCCTGACAGAAAAAGATACAGACTCATCTTCCATCATCTCGAGTGAAGACTTGGTTATGCAGTTATTCCAGAGGGAATCAACGTTTGTCCTGATAACCGATAACGATTTTGAGAGAGAATCATTTTTTAAGTATGTTTGCTCTCGTTTACTTGACGAAAACCTGGCTCAAGAAATTATATTCGCTTTTCACTGCGAAGGACTACATAGTGACACGAGTATTACCGACGCAATTGTTTGGAAACTGGGGTTGAGTGGTAAAGTCACTACAGCCGACCTTGAAAAAGTCCTTGAAAATAAAAGATGCCTTATCGTTTTAGAAGGAATAGATGAACTTACGATAAACACAAACAAATCAAAGAACACGAAAGCTTTAAGTCAAGTATTTAAAGGTTCAAACAGTTTCGAAAACTTTCGAGATCTTCGATGTTTGGTATTGTCTAACAGCGAAAGTAATTGGACAAATGTTATTCCCCAGTCATCTTGTGTGATAAAATTTCACCTTCCCTTCCCTGATAGTGTACCACAATTAGTATCACATATTTTAGAATTCTACGGAGGAAATGATGGATCATCGAATAGGCCTATAGCAGCAAACTATGAAGATGAAAACAACAAATTGTCAGAGGAACATACATCCCCAGATGAGAACATTTCCCAACGTGAAAATATTTTAAGTCAACAATTTACAAAGGGAACGGATTTTTTGGGAGAGTTTGATCTAAGTCCACTGTTCACAGTTTTATGTTATCATGCAATGATCTCGGCGATAGCAAGGAAAGCCGTAACAGTTCCAGACTTCTATTTTTGCAGACGATCTTACTTGGCTAGGATAATCCTGTCATGCTTAAACTTTTTGTATTCAAATATAATAAAGGGAGAGTCTGGGTTTCACATTCTTTTAACGGAACTTGGAAAAATTTGTTTCACAAGAGAACCCGAAGAAACACAACATAAAAAAGAGTGGAAATTAAAATGTGAATTTAAAGAAGATGAGCTGAAAAAAATAATTGGTAAATCAGAATTCGAAGCTGTTCTTAAAATTGGACTTTTGAAGCATCAAAATCTCTGCGGTGCAATGGGTAAACATGATTCAAATGATGAATGTAATAACGTGTCCAATCATATGATTGGTTTTTGTCATGAATATATTCAGGATATTATTGTCGCTAAATTAATTTCTACCGACAAAGATAAGCTTGAGCAGTTTTTGTCTTCGTCTTGCTGGTGCAAAGATCGTCAAATGATGCAAGTTCTACACATGATTTATGGAATGGAAGCTACAGGTACCCAACGCACTAAGTTGTTAAAAACTTTAGTTAAAGCAAGCGAATGGGACATATTGATTGACTGTCTTTTTGAGTCTGAAGTCACTAAGGAGGTTTCTTTCAAAATGTTGAACATTTTTCCTGCATCTCTCTTTGAAAGTGGATACACCGTTAAAATCACACATCTTGATGAACCGTACCATATGATGGCTGTCTTTAGGTTTTTTAAGAACCTAGCAAGTTACAAAGTAAGTAACATAATGAAAATTAACCACCTCTTTTCATATACAAAAAAAGTCATGTGCATTGTCACAAGGCCGGTAGCCAGGGGCGCTAGTACCGCCCTTCAGGAAGTTTCAGCACCCTCCCAATTCAGAAAATATGTAAAACAGTTTGGATGTCTGTCAAAAGCGGTTCTGAAGATGATCCCAAAGCCATTTATGAAGCTTCACCACGTTTTGCTTTATTATTGTGAAGAGGTGTATCAAATTTTACCCACGTTCAATGTCATTATCTTGTCGTTTAGCAATTACGATCGTTTGGTTTTACATGTTGGCTTTATTCAACTTAAATAGCAACACGTACCATAATGCTTCTACTTAGAATGATTTAAAGCTATGTTTTCCTGTCCCCTAGAAAGGGGCCGCAGTTTGGATCCTCTTCACCCTTAATCACGGCACTTCAGCTGAGCCTGCGTGCAGGCTTAAAAACGGTCAATGATTTAACCGCAGAACTTTTCCCACTTCAATTTTCACAATCGATGTATGTATTACACAATCGATGTATGTATTACAACAAAAAACTGTAAACTATGAACTTAAAGGAATGCTAGTATAGCTTTGAAGTAGTTAAATTTACTAGTAAGACGAATTATTTGTTAATCAATTCATACAATTTTTGTCCCTGTTTATTTCTTCCTGTTGTAAGAACATCCTCATGCCAACGTGCAGCACAATTACGTGGAAAAAATTGAAAGCTGAGCCTTAAGGGGCCAAACCTCTCACCCAGAACTACAATTTTGGTACGGGAGTACCAAAATTCTCAATTGGCTCAGCTCTTTGATTGACAGCTAATTCAAACAATGCAGAGTACAAAGCTTATATTACACAGCATAAACGGTACTGAGAGTATTTTGATTTTATAAACTAAGGTTTTCTTTACTCACCTTGAAGCAATAATCTGAGATTGTATCTGGATAAGCATGAATTTCAGACAAATGTGGGAGGGGCTTAAGTAAGAAGGATAGGAGAATTGGTACTGTTTGGGGTGAAAGAACTGTGGGCCTTTAAAACGCGGTATCTGTGTTAAAATTCATCAGACAGTTCGTCCCTACAACGTTCGCAAAGTCTATGACGCATCATCGAAACAATAACTACGTCTTTGTTTATTTAAAGGGAAAGGTCATTGCCATTAGGACACATATTGATTCCAAGGTGGGATGGCTTAAAGATAGCTTTATAGTGAGCTTCCGATTTTACCACAATCATTCCATAAAATACTATTGTCTCGGTGTTTACTTTGCCTTTGTATTGCAACCCGCTTCAATTGCGACCGTCCGTGACAGAATTCCTGTCTTAAAGTTTGAAAAGCAGTGGGGCATACCCGGCCTGTTATGTATTATATTACAGGCCGGGTAATTAGTTTAGTGGTTAAGTAGAATCAGTTCTTTACATATTATGTAAAGAAATGATTCTACTTAACCACTTAACTAATTGGAACAGTTTTATCCCATCAAAACCCTTTTAATGACAAATCATCATGATTTTGTATTGTAATATCTACCTTTCAAGGAAACAAAAGTGACATGCATGATCTTTTACCAGGAGAGCTAGTGTAGTAGAATGGAAATATCCTCAAGATTTTATCTTATGACTTTGTAAGTAATACAGTTTTAATGTCCGTCGTTTTGCTCAAAGTTTTCTTTTGCGAAGTGTTACGCGTTAAGTTTCTCATATCTCCTTTTCAAACAGATTAGTCTTAGGTCATTGCATCTCAAAGGGGACAGTGATTTAGAATTTCTGTGTGACCTAGAAATCCCACAGCTGGAGTCTCTAGTCTTAGAGGAAATGAATCTAAGCGACGAAGAGGACGTGCTTCTTATCCTCAAAACAGCTCTCTTTAAGAATCTTGCAACAAATTTTATACGGTGAATATCGAATACTTTATCTTTATCGTTTGGAATACACAATTCGCTCAAAAGTGTATTTTTTGTGTTAATTTAAAAGGACACCGGAATCTTTCATCAATTACACTTTGTTTTCTTTTCACAGATTCATAAACTGTGATCTTCCACCCCAATTATCAACAAAAGGAACTGAAATAATTTCACCTTTAGTGTCTGCATTTGAAGCTGCGAGAAGTAAGTAGCAAGAGTGGAGCTTTCAAAACTTGAAATTTCATTTAGAACTTTCTTTAACTTTCAAATTAATGTATTTCCCCAAAGAAAAAAACCCCTATGAGATTCCCATGGAAAAACAGCACTCCCCATGGGAAGTCCCAAAATCACCATGGGAAATTCTACACTTCCCGCATACTTCCCACGGGAAATGAAAATTCCCATGGGAAGCTACAAATCCGCATGATATTTCATTTGCATCACATAGGAAGTCTCAATCTGACACGGGAAGTAGTATACATCATTCCCAATGGGATACTTCATTATCTCGCGGAAAAGCGACAATTCCCCACGAGATTTGACAATTCTCGTTGGAAAGTAGCAAGTCACATGTGATTTTTTAATTTTTCCCATGGGAAATATCATGCAACTACCCATGGCATGCAGTGCATATTTGTGTAAATATCCCATACATAGGCCTACAGAATAGCCGAATATTTTTTGAGCTAAATTTTGTCCAACAAATATGATTACACAATAAAACAGAAGTCTAGTTAGTCTAACCCTAACCCTAAGTCAAGATGCAATATCTTGAATTTTCAGTTGACTAGAGTTAATCGAGCCTCTAGAATATAGATACCATAATTGGAACTGTCTACAATATTAAGGTCACTTATAACGCCCCCCCCCCCCCCCGACAAAATACTTTCACTAAGGCTACTGTTATTTTTTATTAATTTACTTTTTTGTAAGGCTGGAGAGGACCTGATGCATGGTCAATGCTAGGATTTAGGCATGCAGCTGTGCAACAGGTTCCAGCTCCATTCCCAACTGTGGGTAGAACCCGTTAATATATGTTGAGGGTGCATTGTTTTTGTATGTTCGCTGTTGAACACAGATTCTCACTATCACTCCTTTAATGGGACCACAAAATTCATGCTAGTAGAATTGCATGGGCGTGTATGGCAGTGTTGAAAAATTTGTGTACATCTCTGTCCCTTTTCTTGGATCCTCTATAGTAAGGTATATACAGTCGCTACGCGATCGAAGAGGTAAGCGTTTGTATCAATCATATCCTCCACTACACTGAATACAACACGCCTACATCTATGGCCACCGGTTGTTCTGGGTACCTTTACACCCAGTACCACACAGTATGAGCTGTAAAAATTTGCAATATCAGCTTTATATAGGCCTAATCATGTTACTAATCCTTCCTTTTCTTACGTATTTTGCACTCCTAATTAACCAATTGGAATTGTTTTTAATAGATGCGGGGAACAATATGCAGTAGGGAAGACATACTGTTTTCATAAATGCACATGGCACTATGATCTAACTTCAGTGGCGGCGGAAGCATAAAAATTTAGGGGGGGGGACAATCAGTGAACAAGATGGAATGGTAGGACTCGTGAAACGAACCCTATGTGAGCGCAGCGCACATCACGAGCGCGAAGCGCGAAGGCCCATTGGCGTGGGTCCCATTGGCGTGTGTCCCATTGGCCTGAGATTCTACAAGCTCTCTCGTGCAATCTAAGCCGTTTTTGGAACATTTTACGGTGAATTCAATGAACAAAAATGTGCGAAATATTTGCGTTCACAGATAGCCTATAGGCTATTTCCTGACCGACGCAGAATTTAACTTAGGCCTACGTATAGGCTAGGCCAATAATGTCCGAGTTCACCTAACCTAACCTGATTGTCACAGAACGAGTTATAACGCAACGACATAAGCCTAAGCATGTGACATCAATTACGCAACATTACATTGTATGAACAAATGTAGTGGAAATAGCCTACTGTAAGTGAATGACTCACCTATGATGAGTGCATAGGCGTACAAGAGCATTTCAGTTTGGGGGGCTGAGGATTCTCTGCCTTAAAAATGTAATTCTGCCCGAAAGACTGTCTAAGCGGAGCGCCACCATCAGTTGGCGCGGAGCGCATAGAAAATTTTGAAAAATCGCAACCCCTCAGACAGCCGGAAATGGCCTTTCACAGGCTTATAAGCAGAATCAAAGCCGTCGATATTTTAGACTTTCGTTTGCAATAAAAATTTTCACCAAAAATGAGCAAATCTACAAAAAGGTCAGAAAACTCCCAGATGAAATGTACTACTAACCATTGGATGACTACATTAAGCTATAATCATTGGAAAATGAGTTTGTCTGCGCTTTCTACAAACTATTTCACTTCATGTAGCATGAGATTATCATCAATATAAATTTGAAAATTGAAAAACTTCAGAAACCCTAGAAAATCCCAAGGCTTCATAATATAATGATATACCGCACTTGGAAATGTATAAAACATTACCTAGTCTTGTATCTTTCCGTGGAAAACTGTAGAACGGAATTAAAAACATGAGTACCGTATGTCTGTGACTCTGTTGCGACTCTTGCCCGAATTCCAGTTCCACTGAATTGATACAACTGTCTATATGACTCGACCCGAATTCCCGACTATATATAAATGATTTTTCTACTAACGCCGTTTGAGAAAAACCCGGCTTGTCACGTTGCTAGATATTTTTACATTAATTTGTGGGCAGACTTACTTGCAGATTTGTTCACACTTAATTCGTATGAGTGAGCAAACAAGCTACGCTGATTTGTTTACCATTGCCCGAAATTCGGTTCCACAGCACGGCAGGTTAAAAAGTTTCGCACAATTTTAAGAGGATCATTTTGAAAAGTGCAAAATTGTCATCTCATTCATATGCTGCCCAAATACCTCTCGACCAAGTATGTTTCATCCTTCTGGTGACTATTGGTGATTGTCATTTAGTGATATGGTGCGTCACAAGATAGCTTTTGACTGATTTGTTCGGGCAAAATTTTGGGGACTGTATACATCCTCTCTCCCCTTGTAGTCTGGCAATAAAAATGTCCCAGAACTTTTTTGCAACTTTTGCCCGAATATTGTAATAATAATATAAAGGTTTGCCCAAGAATGTGAAGAGAGGCTGACGAAAAATTTTTTTTTTTTTTATAAGTTGCCCGAATGTGTCGCAAATTTTGGTATCTTTTAGAGTTTTCATGAAAATTTTACCGTGACTATGATGTTTTTTTATTATTTTTTCGTCCAAGTGTTTGAAGGAATTCGGGCACGCCTAGGAGTTTTCTGTGTAAGTAGAAACAAACCAGGTTTTAAGACTCAAACGGCTGCACGAATTTTTCCAGTTCCCTGCCCGAATGTTAGGTCTTGAGAAAATTTGGGGGGGCTGTCTGCCCCTGCCCCCCCCCCCCCCCCCATCGTAGGCCTATGAATGAGTGAATACTGATCAACTGTTCGTTCAGGTGATGGCAATGGCAATGCTTCACTTCTCGCGGAGGGAAAATACTAGTACAGTAAAGGTTCGGTTTCACTGGACAAGTGGTACACTACATACACCTGGTTTGCGGACCGGGTGAGGTTGCCAGATTCTTGTAATGATTTGTAGCCAAAAACTAGGTCACAGGGGACCGTGACAAGAATCAGCCAAACAATGGCAGATCATAGGCTAAGTCTATTTCGGCTGCTCTGTTCGGTGGTGGGTTAACTATATTCTCAACTTTAAATTGGTTCAAGGCTCCCAAGTTTCTTTTACTTCTTCTCCGATTTTTGGGGGGACGTCCCCTTGCTAAGAAATTTAGGGGGGGGACTTGTCCCCCCCCCCCCGCTTCCGCCGCCAGTGTCTAACTTGAGGAGTCACCGCGCCATTTTAAGTTTGGTATCTATGTTTATAATACCTTTGGGACATACAACAGCGTTCCGATGGTTGTTAATTTGGTAGAACATTCTTTCAGTCCTCCAACTTCTATCCGTCACAATAAACCAGCAATTCAAAGTATACACATACAGTAGCACACTCAGGCTGAAGCAGTATACACCACACAACAGTGTTGTAGAGCTCGAGACCGGTCTCCGTCTCGACACCCTGTGGTCTCGGTATTGGTCTCTGTCTCGGACCCTTGAGGTCTCAGAAATTGTTCTGGTCCTGCTTCGTGACCGGCCAAAATTTTGCCGTTTTTACGTAAGATGCATAGACAACCCTTTTTTTTTTCATTTTTAGTAGGTGCTTGTTGTCCATTGTTATTTTATGATTGATATCAATGAATTTTATCTAACCCTACCTTACCCTTATAAACTCAAAGTTAACTTTCCAAAACGTCAGTTGCTTTGAAAATCAGGATTATCATTGAGAAAAGAAGTATTCATCTAATGAGTCCACACACTCCATCTACGAGGGCTTAATTTTCTTATGTGAGTTGGTGAGTGGGTCTTAAGCTTGGTCACCGAGGATAATGTAACACAGTACTCCATTGGACTAATACACAGGTTGGGTCACTCAGTGCCAGTAGTGGCAGTCCGGTACTGCACTGCAGTGCGTGTTTATTGTTTGCGTTGAATTCCCCTAAATTCCCAGAATCACATTCAACTGCCCATCAACTGCTTTTTCTTTCTCTTCCAAGTTCAGCTCCCCTTCTACAAAATATCAGTCGGATCCACTCTTCGTAGTAGTTTTACTAGAATTGAAACCAATAAAATCTTACTTGGAGCGGGAAGTTGCCTGAGGACTATTTTTAGACCAGTTTAAAGACAAATAATTTACCGTTAAATCACGACTTAAACACCTCACAAACACCTTAAAACCCAGGAGCTTCCTGGAGCTTTGTCCTCAGAACCGTGACTCGCACCCTGACTCACATTGAACTGATCCTCAACTTTTATCTCTATAGTTCTTCTCCCTTTTTTCAAAATGTCAGCTGGATTTCCTATTGGTAATAGTTGGACTAGTGTTTTTTTTTACTGAAAGTCTTACTTGAAGTTATCCTAGACGTATCTTTTTGATCAGTGTTAAGTCAACAGGATTACCCTTGAATACCGACTTTACTACCTCACAAGCACCCTAAAACCCAGGAGCATCCGGGGTTTCGCCCCCTGGATCCCCACCACGGGCCCGAAGAGATCCGACCATGGGCCCTAAGGAGGGCCCATGGACCCCAACCGATGAGCCTCGCGCTTTGCATTCGATGGTGCAGGCTAGCAGTGTCACCTGCAAGATTGTTGCGTTCCCAGTGTCCCACTAGAATGAAAAGTCTGGTGCAGTGGCGTAGCCAGGATTTTTTTCACCAGGGGGGCACTGGGGGCACTGACGCACAGTAAAAACTGTTCCAGCATGAGTATAGTGTATGGGAAGCTAATTGTGATTGGTTGATGAGATCCAGGTAAAGAGAGGGCTTTTCAAACCTACAGAATGCCATTGTTACGGATGCTCACACCGACTGTTTGCACGCATTCAGCCTGAGTTTACAACACTGAGTGTACATTGGACATAGCTACATAGTGCTGTAATACTGTAAAGGCTTACAGTGTGTACAGATGTAAACAGAGTGAGTGGAGGCTGCAAGCTCTGCAGTCAGGATAACATAGCATAGTTCACCCAGGAAAGAAGTTGCAAGTGTGAAATGTTGTATTATGTGTAACATTTCTGTTGTTTGTGCAACAATGTCATTTAGTCTGCATGGACTGAAGAAGACATGTGCATGGCTATACCACTTGAATTAGTCCATCAGGGGTATGTTGAAAAAGTCCCTAAAAATCGACCTTCGTTGCACCTTTTCCTTACCAAGGTTTGATAGGTGGGTATGATAGAGGGATACCTCAGCAACATTTTTTCACTTGTTGGACAATATGACAGGTGTTACTTTTTGAGTAAACAGCATTTTTGTGACGTCATAACTTACCGCACGGAAAAAATCCAAAAGATACTTTGTGTAACTTAATGTACATACACAGACTAATATACCTCCCCCAAATCCTACAACTTTACATTAGATTAGAGTCTTAGGTACACAAAGTTTGGGAAATTACACTTTTTGTGCTCTGGGGTGAACGGATGGAGGTCAGATGGGGTGGGGCTGGGGTTAAAGTGGGTGCAGAGTGGGGGACCCAGGGCCCTATTCAGTAGACTAGTAAAACATGATGAGAAGCTACAATTTTATTTCATGAAGACATACCACTGACCAAAGTGAGGCGGTTAATCATAGAAGCAGAAAGGTCACGTGCTATAGGCGCAAAATGAGGGCGCACGTTCTATGGTAGTTTTACAAGCCAATCTATTCCCGCCAATCATGAAGACTTTTCTTATAACTTGAAATTCGCCAATGGAAGATATGCCCATGTCCCCAATGTTCTCTGTTCTCATCATAGGCGGCGGAAGATGTTTTTTATTGGGGGCCACAACTTTTCGGCAGCCGACATAATGGTGACGCCGCAAGGCATCCGGTTTTGCGCGAAGCACAAAACCCCATAGGCGTGGGGTCCAGGGGCAGTGGCTTAGCTAGGAATATTTGTGGTGGGGCTATGGGGGGACGGGGCTGGGTACGTTTTAGGGGGTGGTTGGAGTTTACTATCTAAGCGTAGTGCCACCATCGGTTGGCGTGCAGCGTACAAAGAAAATTTTTCGATTTTAAAGCCTCCCAGATGGCTAGAAATGGAATTGCCAGGTTTAATTGTCTTTAAGTCTGGTGAGAAAAATTTGTGAATTTTCTAAGATTAAAACACACTTTTGAGATACTGAGTAGCTCAGTTCATTACTCCACTGGACTATGTATCCTAGGATCGCAAATCCGGAATCCTGCTGAATGTTGCAAGCAGCTGTTCCAGTGCACGCCTGAGTAAGGTATTTCCATAGGCGTAGGGGAGCATTTCAGTTTTGGAGCAGAAGATTTTTGCCCGAAAAATGTAATTCTGCCCGTAAGACAGTCAAAGCGGAGCGCCGCCATTAGTTGGCGCGGAGCGTCCAGAAAATTTGAAAATTCGTATCTCTCAGACAGTCGAAAATGGCATTTTCCAGGCTTGTAAAGGGGATCCAAGCAGTCGCTTTTTTAAGTTTCAATTGCAGACGTTCGTTCCAAACTAAAATTCAGCCAGAAAGACTAAGCGGAGCGCCACCATTGGTTGGCGCGAATCGTACAAAACATTTTTTAATTTCCGACCCCTCAGACAGTTGAAAATAGCATTTCCCGGGCTTATATGGGGATCTGCAGTCGCTATTTTGAGTTTTCTTGTGTAAAAAATGTTCACTTGAAACTTAAAGTGTACCTCAAGTCAAAAAATTCAAAAATATATATTGAAGAAAATGAAAAATGAATTCTAACAGTCCAACTCCCATCTTCATATGACATTCCTGAGCTGAGATATAAAATGTTGAAGTTTATTCACTTAAAACAAAGTGGTATATTGCGCAATAATTTGTGACTTTCTTGTTGTACAACTCACAGAAAATGCTTTGTTTTCCTTTAAAATAAAAAATGTTTTTATGACCTTGAACACTTCCTGTTTGCTTGCATAGCATGTTGCACAAGGAGGACTTAATTAATTTCATCACCTCATAAGAGTAAGAGTGCTGTCACACCTTGGTACAAGGTGCAGTAACGTTCAGAAAAACAAAGAAATACAAAGATTGTAATTTGAGTAGTACAAGAATGACATCACAAATTATTGCGCAATGTACCATTTTAATTTGAGTGAATAAACTTCAACATTAAATATCTCAGCTCAGGAATGTCCTATGAAAATGGAAGTTGGACTGTTAGAATTTATTTTTCATGCTCTTTAATATTTATTTTTGAATTTTTTGACTTTAGGTACACTTTAAATTCTGCTATGAAGCGGTCTAAGTGGAGCACCACCATGAGTTGGAGAGAAACGTACAGGAAATTTTGAAAAATCTGACCCTTCAGACAGTCAAAAATGTCATTCCTGTGCTTATAGGGGGTCTTAGAAGTCGCTAATTCGAGGTTCTGTTTGCACAAAAGATGTTCACTTGAAACTAAAATTCTTCTAGGAAGACTATCTGCGCGGAGCTTCACCACTGGTTGGCGCGAAGCGAACAGAAAATTTTGAAAAATCGGACCCCTGAGACAGTCGAAAATGACATATCCCCAGGCTTATAGGGGGATCTAAGCAGTCGCTATTTGATCAGAAAATTACCAGATAAAATTTATCCCTATACCAATCGATGAAATGGTCCCGCATATTTTCGGGGGAAACTACAAAACGGAATTGAAAACATGCTAATGAATTTTACTCTATTGCGACTCTTGGCCAAATTCAATATATATTGAAAAAATTGTGTGCCCGAACTTCCGACTATATATGATTTTACTTTTGAAAAAGTAGGCCTATGGGGATCTTAGCAGTCGCTATTTTGATCAGAAGAATCGGATAAATTAGACCACTACCATTGGATGAAATGAAGTAGATGATATTTCTTCTATTAGTAACACTTATTGACAGAATTGTCACGTTACAAGGTGTGTTGAAATGAATTTTCAAGCAGACGTACGGGAAGACATTCTCACCCTGCATCATTAAAATATCGAAAAACAAATTACCCGATTTCATAACCATTGCCCGTATTTGGCTCTACAACAGGATAGATGGCAAACTTTTGGGCACCTGAACACCCTCCGGTCTATCCGTTGAATTAGTTTGGCAATTGAAAACGTCCCAGCATTTTTTTAACCTTTGCCCGAATATTTGACCATTTCGGGCAAATTTTTGCAAGACTACAGTGTAAATTTATTGATGAAAATCTTTTTTTCACATTCTACCCAAATGTGTCGCAGATCGTTTTTATTTTCCATGAAAATTGTACTTTAAATATAGGTTCTCCTGTTTTCGGCAAAGATTTGAAGTTATCAAAATAATCGGCCATTTCGGGTATTGTGTTACACAAGATTTAAAAACAGTCTCAAGAATAATTGTTTCTTTGAAGCCACAGGCTTCCCAAATGTGTCGCGATTTTTTTATCTCTTTAATTTTTCGTATCTATGTTACCCTTACTATGATACTTTTCCATTTTCGGGCAAATGTTTGAAAGAATTTGGATGTTCGACAATTTCGGGCATTGTGTTGTGATTATCTGTGAAGTAACGGTCACGAATAATAGCTGTTTGAGCTGCCCGAAGGTATAGCGACTTTTTGGAATCTTGACTTGGTACCACTGGGTATGTCCACTTCAGCCAAGAGCTAAGTGAGGTCCTGTGATGTAATAGTGGTAAGGCAGCAAGGTTGCAACCCTTGAGACTTCATTGACCCAACATGGGTTTGGTGGTTGCACTGGCCAATGACTGGCAGCAAAGTCCGTGCAAATTCCTTCCAACCATAACAGACCCAAATATTCTACCCACCACACCAAGTATGATTTTGGAACGATTTTGTGCATCCCCAGGAATTGAAAAATCCCCCTACAGGAGGTAGAAACATGCCAGATGCTAGGAGCACACTTTAATCCACACCAAGGTAGCCAATTTTAGTCACTCCAAATCTGTTAGAAAATTATCCATCCAGAAACCCGACGAGTAAAACGTCAAGAAGAGATTCCGAAGGTATGAAGCTTGCCACAGTCTACCTGAATTTATTCCGAAATTCAGAGTGGGGCACAATTGCAGAATACCCTGCAACTGTTTGAAGGGCGAAAATAAACTCTCCTATAGGTTATCGTTAATGTGGGAGTCTAGGGGGCGAAGCCCCCGGAAGCAGTTTGCAACTTTTGCACTTTGAAAAGTAATATTTGAGCCAAAGAATAGCCGAAATGTAATAAAAACAACTTAAATTTGTTTAATTACTTTTAAAAAATTTATTTTGCGACATTTAGTTATTGGGGGGCCATGCCCCCCAAAATCTCATAAAAAATTTATTGGGGGACAGGCCCCCCTGGCCCCGCTTCCGCCGCCTACGCTCATGCCATATCAATTTCAGAATTCATAGACGGGAATTAGATATGAAATCCAATTCAAAAAGAAATTTTTATATCCCTGATAAGCATGTCACGACAAGAATGGGAATCATTGTTTGTCGATGGTTTCAACTGACACCCTGAACAACAATATGTTGCATTTACCAAAATGATTCCAATCTTACTTATTTTTGCGAACAAACCTTGAAGAGTAACTGCGATAAATTTGCAGCTACAAACTAAAATGCATTTTCATTTTTTGACCCCACCCTTTTACACTAAGCTCTAACATTTTGTTCCTGTTTTTTGGCCACATGTACCTCTCCTCAGGGCTCTAATAAGGGTCGCTGGCAGAGTTTACAGACCGCAACCACTCCTTTGAGATAAAAGGTACCCTCATTTCAGAGTCCCTTATCTTTAGATGACCGTTGGCCCGTCTCAGACTCTACGCCCGATTTATGGTTAGACAGTCCGGCAAACGTGCCCAGCCTCCATCCTATTTTGACTTATTACTTAGTTCTATGCCCTAGTGACAGGAACTCATCACCCCCTGTAGGCCTACATTCTTGGTCGGGGGAAACCAAAATTCTCAACTGGTGATTGCTCTTTAATAAACGTCAAATTAAAAAGATGGAGAGCAGCTCACATTACACAGCACGCACAGAGATGCACTGATTTCACACCAGGGCCTTAATGTTAGAATGTACTGTATCGGTAAATGCTCACCAGATATGGCCATAAAGTAAGTTTGCATGTACATGTACAGGGAGGAGCTTAAGGGGGCATGTGGAGGGCTAGGACTATCGGAGAACCGGCCGGGAAGGGTCTGGGATGAGGGCATTTGTTCTTTAAAAAGTTATGTCACTTGTTACAGTATCAGTTCCCATCCTCGCAAAGTCAAACTAGGGCAGGAAACTTGCACTGCTAGGTGTTGCTTATCTTTTACATTACGTAGGTAACCATCAATGTCACGAAAAGAAAATACATTCGGTCCAAGACCTGGAAAAGGCACTACTCTTAGTAGTGCATCATCTGTCTTTAGAACGACACTGAAAAAGAACAAAAAAGGCACAACGGGTACCGAAAGGATAAAAATAATTCATGAGTCATAGTTTTGTCCACCTCTCGTGTAATTTCATAACTTTACTTACTCCTTAATCGTAACTTACTTGCGTGTAGCGTGAGCTTGACCTGACCTAGCAGGGTGAGTCCAAGCCTAGGTTAATTAATTCTATCGGTACAGACTATGCAACTAAACGGTTGATCTTGGAATTTGTTAAGTTACGGTAAAGGGAATCCTCTATGATCTTCCCTTCTTTCGAAATACGGTGAGACATACAGTAAAGGACATTAGTACATCACGTGCGTGCAGTGAGGTTGCCGGGTCAGAACCTCAGTGAATAAATTTTACGTGCTTAGGGTGACCAATAGCCCCCTCAATAAGACTGCCAGGGAGATCATTCCAGTCCCAAATTGTGCTTGGGATAAAACTGTATTTAAAGCAGTTAGTCTTAGCAGAGGTTGGGGGGGGGGGTGCAGTAGTGTAAAGCCTGCATGTTTCGAGTACTACGAGTTGGTTTACAAAGACCGGGCAGAGGGGTATTAGCTTGACCGTAGATAGGCTACCTTTGGCAAGGATTTGAAGCCTACAACGCCTTCGCCGATCGGATAAAGTGCCGAGGCCAAGATCTTTCAGAAGGGTGGTCATTCAACCAGCTTCAAGGGAGTACATGTTGACTATAAACTGAACAGATCCTCCTTTGTACTCCCTCTAGTTTACCTTGAAGTGAGGCCTGATTTAGATCCCGAACGGAACAAGCATACTCTAAGCTAACAAAGGCTTAAGCAAGTCTTTATAGGCTGCCAATTTGACTTCTTTGGAACAAAAAGAAAGATTCCTACCATAAGAAGGCCAAGGACCTTGTTCCCTTTATTACATACGGACTGTATGTGATTACCCCAGTTGAGATCCTTGGTGACAGTCACCCTCAAGCATTTATTAGAGCCCACTCTCGTCAGAATCAGATTAGCTTTAACTTTACTAAAAAAATTTGCCTGGATTATGCATTAAGGGAAACAGGCAGGCCTATATAAGTGAGTCACAAAATAAAGAGTCAAGTTACCTTCTTTCTCATCTCTGCTTCTCTTTGAGCCTTTCTTAAGCTGGATTTATTAGTAAAATCCCGGGAGCAAGAGCGATGGAACCTAAATTTCGCGCAACCAGCACCCTCAATGTCATGCAACCAAATGCGTTTTAGTTTTACATAGCGATCTCGCTAAGACGACCAGCGCCAAATTCATCCCATAGTTTTGCATAGTTGGTGAAAGTTTGCCAGCTCTTTTTGGTGAATGTGTTTAGCTCCTTGTCCAATTTTAGCCGAGTATGACACTGGCAAACCTCCGGGACACTTGCCATTTTGCCGACATCGATGGTAAATGCATGAACACGTACAACCGGCAAAACCGCGTAACGTTATCATGCCGTTAACCAACATCGTTGCTACCACGGCCGTGTCTCGTAAATGTCACGTGGTGATCATTTGACCTGTACGGTGTATTCTGATTGGAGCAAATTGTTACGATTCTTGTGCCTTCTCGTCTGTTTTGCTAAGAAGGTGAATTAAATTAGTCCCGATAAAACTCATGTTTACCCTTAGGAAAATTTACCATGGTAATACCATGGTAAAGTACCATGGTAAATTACCATGGTATTATTGGCAGGTACCATGGTAATTTTACCATGGTAAATTACCATGGTAATCCGTGGTAATTTCTTGGTAATTTTACCATGGTAAATTACAATGGTAATACCATGGTAAAATACCATGATAATTTCATGGTAATTTTACCATGGTAAATTACAATGGTAAAATACCATGGCAAAATTCATGGTACTTTCATAATGCTACCAAAGTAATACCACGACATTACTCAGGCACAATTATCATGACGTCACCGTGGAAAATAACTATGGTATTTTACTTCCATTGTAACAAAAGTGCAAAAATAAATCAACTTAAAACCAATTTGTTGCACTGATGTTTCAAAATTGTTATCCAGTTTATATCTCTGCGTTACAAGTTTGGCATGCTCATTCTTTTCTTGGCTTTGCTGACAGAAGATCCTCATCCTGTAGCTGAAGAGGTTGGTCGACCATTCAGTTCATCTTTGGAAAATGATGTGGAACATGTCAACAATAGTTTAGCCAAAGATATTTCTCAAAACACATCTTCTCAAATTTGTAACACTTTCTTCAACATGTCTAAAGTTTAAACAAAAGAACAGCACATGCAATGATGAAATAAACAAAAGGGTAATAACTCAAAATTAAACAACAGTCATATAACACATATTATTCCTCAACAATTTCAATTCTTTTTGTTTCTTCATTTTTTTCTTCTTGAGTAGTCTTTCCATAGTTGACATTTGAACTTTTCTGTTACTTTCTGAGGATCCTTCTGTGAGTTTACTGGAGAAAAATAAAAAAAAGTATACCTGTAAGTTCTCTGGCGTATGCCACCAACTACACCTATGTCTACAGACCTGTGCCTTTTCTACTGCCCTGAAAACTGCAAATACAATCATAGAAAAAGTTAGACTTTAAAGTCAAACAAACCAGGTTCACGATCCCTGGACCTAGGGACTAATTGTTCAGTTCAGTTCAGTTCAATTTATATCTTCCATCTCATTATTACAAAAATCTGTACAATCAAATTGATACAATTTAATAACACATATACAGAACGATATTAAAGAATGTTGTCAGTACTAATAGTAATAATTGTTGAAAACTTTATAGGGCCGAGACATTGAAAGGAGGGTCCTTTGGAAATTTTAGTGAGTGACACTTTCCAAATTTGCATTGATTTTTATTTAATTTCGTTTGCGAAAAATTGGATAAGTGAAGAAAGAGAAACAACCCTCCTATCCCTTTTTACTAAAAACAAAACTGTTAAAAACTGCCTGCTGAATTACAGTAACGAAAACAAAGAAATACATGTGAATCCCGGAGTGGCTGCAGATGCAGCAGAGATTCTTATGTATTTGTTTGTTTTTTCTGTATTTTACTGTAATTTTACCTGGCATTTTAACAGACTAGGTGTAGTACACATGCACTGGAGGTAGAGCCTTCACAGGTAGACAGGTTTCAGGTACGGGTTGCTGTAAAAATCTTGAGGAAATCTGACAGCTTTCTCAGCCGACTGTACAGGAATCCTTAAAATGTTGAAATATAAATTTCTATACTGCTTTGGTTGCATGCTTTCAATCTCCATAGAGTGTGCAAACTTAGTACTTTTACAACTAACTCTGATAAGTAATACTAACAGGAACAGCTATTCGAATCAATATAGTATCACAATTTAAAGAGAGTTTTGAAGGGATTTGATTAAATACACTTCAGTTGTAGAAAACTTTAACTCATAATGTTTGTCTAAGCAAATTTCCCTGGGCCATGCTAAAGGATCGATGTTAACTAGCCTAGGCTGGTCTCCGATCAGCTCTCAGCTGTCTACATGTATTCTCATGTAAACTACTGTGATGAATTGCAGAAAAGGTGGCTTCAGGGAGGCCACTCCGCATGCATATCTACATGCATTCCAGCTTTGTGAGGGGAATTAAGCCTATAGGCCTGAATCGGCATTTACTGCACGCGGGTCTTTAGCCCAGAGACAGGGCCGTGGACATACGGGCATATCAATTAGCCAGAACCTAGGGGTTATAAAGTTGAGGAAGAACCCAACAACTCACCAGCCGCAGTCTACTCACTATACTTGAAAGGTTAATAAAAGTTGTTGAGACTAAAGTATCTATACTATGGGCTTAAATCAACTTACCCGAAAATTTAGATTTTGTGTACTCGCTACACATACGTGTGGCTCGGTCATTACGTTGCCTTCCTTGTGCTGAAATGTGTTACTTTTCCATGCACAATTGCTTCCTTCTCATTGTTCCAATTTTTTGTAGTGAACAAGCCATCGAAGTTGACAAGAAACCTAAAATAGTATAATTACACACTGACCAATGCTAACGGTGTGAGTGCAGTGCAGTGACACAGCTACGTCGGAAAGAAACACCTTTTGGAACTTTCTGACTGCGTTATGACACATGAGCAATACTAAACGCGTTAAGCATGGATTTAGCGTGCCAGCTAGTAGATAGGCTACAGGGA
The DNA here is from genome assembly GCA_037179385.1 of Holothuria scabra. Classification (NCBI taxonomy): domain Eukaryota; kingdom Metazoa; phylum Echinodermata; class Holothuroidea; order Aspidochirotida; family Holothuriidae; genus Holothuria; species Holothuria scabra. The sequence goes on from CM074185.1 coordinate 50,217,023, forward strand.
GACTGAAACGCAAATTGTTTGTATTAGGCCTAATATAACTAACGCGCCGAAATGCGTGATGTGAGAATGGAATATTGATGTTTTTCTTATTCTCTGAGTGAACATGTTCGATGCACGCGCTTTACTGGAATATTTGCTCAGTGTTCAAAAGTTCATGGCGCAGACTTAGTTTTCCTTCTTCGCGCATCATAATTTTCAGCCAATAGAGAGGTCAGCGCGTTTCAGCTTGGCATACTGGATGGAACTGATCATGCACAGGACTTGTGCTACCATACGCGCGTACTACAATTACGCCTTAGAAACAATTGTTGTATAGTATGGACGCCTGGTTGAAAAAATAGCAAGACGCGCAACGCAGTGGCGTCAGTGCATAACCTCTGCAAATTAAATAGTGTCAGGCGCACAACTTTAGCACTGCTGTGCAACGTATAGAGGCTTTGCAATTACGTCACGGAACCGCCATGCTGGAGGACATTCATGCCAAATACACGTGGCTTTGTGTCGAACGCACTGCACAGTGTGCACTGTGATATGCACGGTGTATACAAATTCAACGAGCAAGCGCGTCCCGTATGGTTTACTACGTAGTTACATGTACTCCAACATGGCCGCCGGAGAGCATTATGGCGTCATGTGAGAAGCCTCTATAGCAGCTATACCGTTTGTACCCAAGGACAAAGAACATTTCCCGACGTGCCTCCATAGTATTTTTATGGTAAAACCAAGAGTACCATGGTAATACCATGAATACCATGGGGCTTTCATGTTAATAACATGAGTTTCTAGTATTACCATCGTATCATTATGGTATTACCATGAGTACCACGGTAATACCATGGTTATACCATGAGTACCATGGTAATACCATGGGTACCTTGGGATTATCATGGAAATGTACCATGAGTGCATGGTATTTCAATGGTATTTTTATGGTAATACCATGAATACCATGGTAATACCATAAGTACCATGGTAATACCATGAGAAAGGTGGGATTATCATGGTAATATACCATGAGTGCACGGTATTTTAATGGTATTTTTATGGTAATACCATGTGTACCATGGTAATACCATGGTAATACCATGGTAAATTTTCCTAAGGGTACTCGAAAAATAACACCTCCCGAACTGTCCAACAAGTAAAATTATGAAAAATGATAACTGAATTATACTAATGTGTATTCAAACCTTGGTAAGGCGATAGGTGCAACGAAGGTGCAAGATACGGACACTCACCTGACAGACTAAATGGACTGCTTGTGTTTTTAAAAGCTGTTGGAATCTATGTTGGAAAGTGCATGGACTCTACAGCTTTGTCTGAAAAAGGATTGATAAATTAATTTGCACGTGGAAATAAAAAAAAACAAGAGGGCAATCCACGGAGTTGAGTGTCTCATCGCTAACATGTGCGCAAGTTGAATATAGAACTGTAAAAAGTATCGGATACAGGAAAGCACAGATCCTTCAGTAATTTTGTAAGTTAGAAGTTAACATGATCGGAAGGGATGGCTCACTAAACTGATATGGATATGGACGCAACGATTATAAAAGTAAGACGCTTTCGGGGACCCCTTAGACAAGTGCGTAATTGTTATTATTCATGCGCTAGCTGGGGGTATTCTCCATTTTCACGCGACGGCAAACTTCATGTGGGTCGAGCTGATACGCACATCAAAAGCGTTTCAATTTAGAAACTGTGCGTATGCGCCATTTTGAACGCGTGGCGTTAGAAGATTTCCGGCCGATGCACAAACCTTTTCTGCTTGCTGGCCTGTGGCTAATCCTAGCCCGTGGCAAGGAAATTGTGACTTACGTTTCTTTGGCGATGCTTCAAAACCGCCAAGTTTTAAGGGCACTTATATGTAAGATAGGCCCTATGCCTAACCTAATGTTAGTCACCCACAGTTTCATATCTTGCCAGGCTATACTCAAGCCTAGTATGAATAGCGTAGCTCTAGCCATGCCTAAGCCCCAGACCTAGCCTACATACCTTTTACCAACTTCAGATTTCAAGTCTAGCCCTAGGATGGACTTTAACTTTCATACTACTAGGCCTAACAGATACAGCAACTTTGGAGTGAAAACAACTGTCTGCATAGACCTTATGGGAACACTCTAGATGTAAGGGCTATCAAAGTAAAGTGCGAGCAGGAACTTAAAAATATCACTGCAGCACACAAGCTAGTAAAATAAATTTGAGTTGTGAAGACGAGACTGCTACTACGAAGTACTAAACTAGGCTTGTAGTGTAGCTTATTTATATGAATGGATGAAAAATAGTCTACTTACAAACATTAACCTTTGACCAACTGTAACGTGAACTATGTCCTTGGTTGCCATGACAACCACACATATCGGCACCACTTGCCATGACTAGGCTATTACACTTAAACTTTCAGATTTGTGGGATGCTTCCGTTAAGAGTTAAAGTAAATACAAAAAAGGATTTGACCCCCTGTCGCGTGACGTTTGACCTTGGTTGCCATGGAAACTAAATATTTTGGTAGAACTAAGCTAACCTATTACACTTGTGAAGTTTCATGTAAAATGAATGTTTTATTTTGAAGTTTTAGTACAAAATAGGAAAATAATAGTCTTTTGCAAAATTGGACCTTTGACCTTTACTTCCGAGGGTCTGGGAGACATAAGTTCTCACCCTGGGGTACCCACCTACCAATTTTGAAAAGAATCGGTCCAGCCCACTAGGAGGAGTTTGAGGGACAAAAAGGTTGTTTTACGAACAAATTATCACTTGAAAAATTTTTGTTCCACTCTACCACTTGACCTATGACCTCTGTTGCTATGGCAACCACATATTTTGGTAGGTCTAGATGCAATCATCATATGTGTGTAGTTTCGTGTCAGGTGGACGTTTACTTTTGGAAATATAGCAGAAAAGGTGATTTCACTAAATTTGATCTTTGACTTGCAACCTTTGACTTTCATTTCCGGTTGTGTATAAAAATGCAATTGTTCCACCTAAGGTACCATCCTACTAAGTTTGAAGAAAATCGGCTCAGCCGTTTACAAGATATTAGGAAAACAAAATTGGACACACACACACGGACAGGTTTTGACCCCTCTCTCATTCCCGAACCTTCAGTCACCCCGGGGTACCTCACCATAGGTTAGACCTTGAGACTAGTAAATTGGTAACCATTGCGATTTAGGCTGACATTGCCATATGTAGCCCCATAGGCAAAGTGACTACAATATCTCATCCTCCTCACGGAGCGATGAGATAACAATGCATCCTTACACATTGAGAGGGGAGCTTTTTATTGTGCCACACAAGACCAGTGTGCATGATTATCAGTGCTAAATATTTTCAGGTGTGGATCCATTATTTTAAACATGGAGATACATTCGGATATGACCATGCATTTTCTTCAGCTCTTCTTTAGCTATGGACTACTGGAACCTCTTGTCAAAAAGGGATTTTACAGACAGTAATGTGTACATGTCAATGCAGAAAAACTCACAAGAGATCCTAATAGGGAGTATTCCCCGTTGTAAGGGTGCTTTTTGTAAGGGATACTTGCAGTACAATTCCAAAGTCGCCATCATCAAGACACCATCATTCCTCTTCACATAATATTAACTTGTGTATTTCTTACTATTTCCAAATACCGTTTAATTTCTCGTTTCCAGTTCCGGTCTACCGAACAAATAGAGTTAATGATGAGTCAACTTCAAGTCCAGATGCCTCTACAAGACATCAACTCAACTTTAAAACTGGGATGTGGGAGAAGGTCACACCAAAGCATTTTTTGGGTGTCAGTATTTCAACACCTATGGAATGAGATGTGTAAAGAATACGACCAAGTTTATATTTGAAGCTTTGATGCAATGAAATGTGCTTTGTTCTCAATAGTCAATACTTAACTTATGGCTGTCTGTAATATCTACCATAGAGTCCATTATTATTGAAATTATGACTGGTCAGTTTATCTGTACCTTACATATAAACCGTTACCTCAGTGTCAGTGTGTGCATGTAAGGAGACGTTACGAATATATAAAGCTACGCATGAAAAGCTAACATTGCGGGGGGGTTTTTTCTTCTTTTTCTTCTCCTTTTTGATATTTTGAATACTTCAAATGGGAATGGGTTTGCTGCCAATCATTTGAATAATTGACCTATGTAAGAAATTGAGCCAAAAATTCAGCTTGACTTACGGTATCAGGGCTTTGTTGAAATGGGTCTTGGTGCTGGAAAGGATATTTGCACCATAATTACATTTACAAATGACCAAATTATATACGAGACTAAAGTTTTAGTATGAACTTAAGCTCCAGCCTCACTGCTGGTACATACACGAACACTCTTTAAGTAACTCGTGGTAAGCTACACTCTAAAATCAAAAGAGTGAACTTATTCACTCTTTGATCGAGTGAAAAGTGTAAATTCACTCCATTAGAGTGATGATTCACTCCAAAAGGAGTGAAGTTCCCTCAAAAAAGAGTGAAGTTCCCTCAAAAAAGAGTAAAATTCCCTTAAAACGAGCGAAGTTTCACTCTTGATGGAGTGCCCACGGTGATCGCTCTTAAAAAAAAAGAGCGATCATTGCAGGCACTCGTGGAAGAGTGAATTTTCCCTCTTCATCTAGTGAATTTCACTCTTTTTGGAGAGAACTTCACTCTTTTCGGAGGGAACTTCACTCCTCTTGGAGTGAATCATCACTCTAATGGAGTGAATTTACACTTTTCACTCGATCACAGAGTGAATAAGTTCACTCTTTTGATTTTAGAGTGTATGAGTGTATCAGACGCACCGTCCCAGCCAATTTGGCTGATTTTGGGGGTAGATGAGCACTGTTCAACAAGATGTTTCTTGATTGGCCGTTGTCATTGTATTGTATCGATTGCATTCTTTGTTAGGGTTATAGGGATTAGGTTAGGGATTAGGGCCAGTTAGGAATTCCTTGTCAAAGAGTGCACATCGGCCCGATTTTTTAGCTGCGTCCTTGCAGAACTAGTTTACGTTATGTTAGTGACACCTCACGCCTTTATCCATCCACGTCTGAAACCTGCTAAGCTGCTGTTAAATCTAACTCAAGCAGTATCAGACCACAAATGACTTTAATTCTGTCCTCCTTAGACCTTTGAGCCGTATTAGCCTACATCCTCAGCGAAGTTCAAAACATTCGCGTGAACGTAGACTCATCACATACTGACATTTCTGTAGGGAAAGATACATGTCCCTTCACATTTTGATGGATGGGATGTCCCCTCGCATTCTGTATTTGGGAAATGAAACTTACAGACTATACCAAAGAGAGCAAAAGAAAGAGAGGCCGGAGAGATTATAGGAGAACTATTTATAGCTTGTTTTAATTAAATATTTGCGATTTTACACGAAGAAATAATAGCATCAAATATCATGAAAAATACTACGAAGTCCAGCAGACTCACTAGGTCTAAGATCACATGCAGGCTACGTACACTTTAGATGTGTTTTGTCTGTGAAAATGAAAAATGAGCACAGGTCAGATATTCGTATTGTTAAAAATTGGTCATTAAACGAATGTCTTCTATGCTTACAAAATATAGTAATGTACGCACTAAACGGCATATTTTCACATTTAAAAAAGCGAACAAGAAAACTGCACGGTAGTATGGACAACTACCCCTACTACACCCCTAACTGTCGCTCGCAAACTCTCTTCCTAAAAAATATGCCACTTTGCCACTTTCAAATGATGCCAAATATGGAACTGTTTAAGTAAATAACTATGCGAATACCTTGCTATCTGTTACGCTGTTCAGCCACCCCCTTAAAAAATCCTCATTAAATTGTCTGATGGTTATTGTTTTCAATCGCCAAAAAGAACATTCTATTATCATTTGCAAATCCTTGTTGCCAAGATGCGGGCTTCCAAAAAACTTACTTTCCTGGCATTCAGGCTCCCATCACCACAAATAGCCCTTGAAAAGTTAATCATAGTAATTTACTGATTTTTTAAAGTGTCACATACGCTGCAACCTTTTATTCGGTACTGCTACATTTCACAGTAATAAAAATCTACAAGGGAACTGCGTTCGACCTTAGACAAACAGGAAACTTAAAATACATAGGCCTACAACAAGATATTGCGCTGGATTTGTAAACATTGACTAGTGGTCTTGGTCATCGTCATGGTCATAGTCGTATGGAGCTGATAAAGAGATTTTTCAAACCGAATTTGATCACATCTATCAGTGCAAAGTTTAACTTTTTAAAATTGTATAAATGTCTGTTGTAAGGCACTAAACGTGGCATTTCTGGTACCGAAATATGGAACAGGGACCCAAAACTGAAAAGGGGAGGCATGCACAGAGGCTAAATTACAAGGGGGACTTTCTCACAGCTTTAATTTAAGGTTCCGATGAATTTACACAGTCTTCTCCCTCGACAGCCCCGCTGGTAATCAGAGATATGATGTTTAATATGTCATCATTTACTGAACTTATAAGATTGTTACTGTATATCCTAAACTTGAATTCAATAAAAAAGAAAAAGTCCTTCCCTCAGATTTGGACTTTGTGACGATGTTATATTTTTGGCGTCTCCCGGTATGCTAAATTTAAGCATTGACGTGCGAATATGTCCATGATACACTTTTCCTCTCTTTATTTGGCAGTCTTACGAAGTTTACAAAGAATAATCAACTTATATTATAAACTTATCTCTTTACGACAAACGTAACAGTGAAATATTTTGTGTATATGCTTAATATTCATTAAACGATGTGACCAAGCAATTGTTGTATAAAGATCGTGAATGTTTTGAAAGTGAACGTCACAAAAATAATTCTTGACAAGTTAAGCTGAATAAATATCTCAAGTCATTGTAAGTGACTATGATTCTGGTTTTCTTTGAATGTTTTAAATATATCCATTTTTCAACTTGTAAAGCAAATTTGAACTTATGAAAGAAGTTATTAACATTAGGTAGCAATCTCTGACAGTGCAGTTCAAAATAAAGTGTTTTAAATGAAGGATAAGAAAAAACTAACGGGTGGCATAAATAGTGACTGTGTCCAAAAAAATTTCATCCATTGTGAAGAAAAATTGCTTTCACAAAAATCTTCTTTCAACACCTTGAATGAACGAAGCAGATAAGTCTGTACGTTACGACCCAAAATAAATGTCCCTACCGTCTCCTTTTTCTTTTGACAGAAGGTACACAGTTTCACATAAACGATTCAGACTTTTTCATTGCAAAAAGTAATTTATTTGTTCCTAAAACTCGATTCAGGAAACGAAATTGAAAATACTGGATTTTGGAATCGAGAAGAATATGATAGGGCATGGAAGAAAATTCTCCCAGTTCTGAGCTGGAACATTACGGTACACATTCCATATAGAAAGTGATAAAGATGAAGTTTTTCACACGTTTGCGATGGTAGAATTGGAATAAACCACATTTGTCTGATCATTACTGTCTCAAAAGCCATCTCGACTCCAAATTAGCAACATAACGGACTCGACTTCGCCTCGACCCTTATTCTGTCAACTTGGAGTCAAGACGGTTTATTCACCATAATATAGTCAGCAAAATGCGACGTATCCCTTAAATATCGGTACCACCACTTCATTGAGATTTTAAGTCAATTTGAAGGTGCACTTTAAGTCAATTTGCAGGTGCACTTTCGTTTTAGTATTAATGTATAATGAGCCTATACTGACATGAAGCAGTTTACCCACCCAAAATGAACAGAATTCAAGAGATGAACATATCGCTCTAATATAGTTTAAATAAAAATGATTGTTCCGTTAAAGACACATACGTTAAAGGTATTTCAGCCAATAGGACTTGCTAGCGGACTGCACTTTACAAAAAGTAAGGGGTAAAATTTAGTCATCTGGGGGACTCGATCCAGTGGCGGAGCTACCATATGGTCAGGGGGGCGGTCGCCTCCACCCCCCCCCCCCCGACGGACCAAAATCGTCTGTCGGCGCCCTTTTAAGGTTTTTAACATACCTTACTCTTGCACCATTATTGGCAAAAGACACAAATTAATTGCGTTGTTTTAAGGCCCAGATAACAAAATGCTCAAACAGCCACCAGTAACTGTACTATCTGCACTTTATTCTGATGAAAAGGGTCTTTTGTAGTATAGGGATCGGTTTTGCCGAAACGTATCTTCATGCTTTATACGTGCATATGAATGTTGTCGATGTGCTAAGTTAATTGCTTCCAAACCAAGCGTGATTATAAGCTTACAAATTACACCGACTGACATTAAATACACCCTCCCGGCCAATAAAAGATGTTGCAAAGGGCGCAACAACAATTGTAGCGCAAATAGCCCTCTTGTAGTCGGGTATAATCGTCAACATAGACAATAGAAAGAGTTTATAAAGATACCAAAATAGCTTAAACCTTTTTTCAAAATCATTTGAATAGAACATTCAGGTTAAAATAAAACTGTTACTGTTAACGAGCAGATTCCATTTTGCTTTTCTTCAAGTGACCATTCTCATGATAAATGGCTGTTTCTGACACTGCACTATAATCCCATGAAAATGCTTATTTCTGTACTATCGTGGTCTCAAAAGCCAGAAAATTGCATCTAATAACCCCAGGTTTAGACTTCTTATATTTATTATGAATTCGGTATCTAGAGAGCCAAACAGACCTTTTGTCTTAACTATTTCTTTCAATGTACTTAATTAATGGCCATTTCAGACAGGTCACATGATGTTAATTACGTCAATTAATGTCTCTTCGTGTACTTATCTTGATTTCCAGATGCCAAAAATGTACACCGAATGGTGATTAATTTCTTGCTATTTAGCTTTGGCAGGTTTAATGTTTATCTTCACAAAGTAGGACCATTATTTTATTAAAATCTTAAATCGAAGCCCGACAGTAACACAAAATATAAAGACCGTCTTCATACTAGGATGTGAAAGACAGGGATAGAAACATGGGCGTCCGAAGGCAGGGGCAAGAGGGGAACTTGCCCTCCCTTGGAAAATAAAAAATCTGAAAAAACGAAGAAAATATAAAGAAAAAGACGAAGAAAAAATACCATCAACATTTCTTAACAATTCACTCAGTGTTTTCCCTATTTATATGCGGTAAATTGGCTTTAGAAATGCCATTTCTAGCGATCTGAGAGGCATTTGGGGCCAAAATTTTCCTGCGCTCCCCGCCAACTCATGGTGGCGCGGAGCTTCCCCCCTAAAGAATTTTGTCCCTCCCACCCCCCACCCCCCCCCCTCCACATTTTCTTCTGCGGAGGCCCATGGATAGAAAATTAAAACATGTTTTAATAGAAAAACTTGCTGAGGAGAAATTGCAAAAAAGTCTTCTGCCAGGTGAGGGAAATCAAATGGGAAGTCTGAAAAGTCGTGGCTTCGATCGTGCTGAGACTCAGGGTATTTATTCCTTCGAGGCGCCCCTGCAGACCATTTTCGCCCCCTCTGACCGAAATCCCTAGCTCCGCCACTGACTCGATCTGTAGTGCATACGGTCATACGGGTATGAAAATTTTATATATGTTAATACGTTGCGTTCGAGTGCTTTAAAAGGACCTATAGCCTGCGATTAGTGCTTTCAAATTACCGGTAGACTATACATACAGACATATGTTTTCTTATTCGAGTTTTATTTCACTGCAAAGTGATTTCAAAGACTGAACACAGTTTCAAGTTTAGCTGTGGATGTTGAAAAAGTCACTGAAACATTTTGTAGGATTGCCTGCTAGCCTACGCAGGGAATTACCCTACAGCCCATGCATACTCTCCCCCTTCATTTCATTTATTTGTTCATCGTAACGACCAATAATAACAATATTCACATATGTACAGTGTTGTAAAAAATTATGTTTTGAAAGTATCGAAAGGAATTAGTACTCTAAAAAAAAACCTTGGTAGGCTTATGGGACAGAGCACTCCCTGTGAGAAGTACAAAGAGGAAAATATGAGCATTAACCTAAACGGTATACAGTGAATATAAGAATGGTGAATGTTACATGAAATACTTCGTTAATCATACTTTTCTATGCAGTTCTTGCAATACTTACTTTTAAAACTAGAAATTGATTTACAGAGTGGGACTTCATCAGGGAGGGTATTCCAGATGGTCTCGGATGCTCTTACGTGTAAACTTTGCTTCAGAAAATTTGAATTAAAACGTGGTAATCGGAGATATCCGGACTGAAAGTACGGTGGAGCAAGCGTATGTACGATACGGTAAGCAAAGATTGCTTCTTTGAAGTGGATTAAATCGGTGAACTTCATCAAGTTAAGTAGAGAAAAAAGTTTACTAGTATGTTCAATTGAGTTTGCAGGGCAAATATGCCGGATTGCCCTCTTTTGTAATATAATGAGTTTGTTCAGGTGTGTCTTACTTGTCCCAGCCCAGACAGACAGACAGTATAGAAAGTGTGGCAAGAAGAGGGTGAGATAGAGGGAACGAAGGATATTCCTCGGCAAGTAGTGTTTAAGCTTAGACAAAATCCCAGTGCATTGAGCAATTTTAACACTTATGGCGTCAATGTGTGGTTTCCAAGTTAAACGATAGTCAATTAAACCCCTAGGAATTTAGTACAAACAACTTTTTGTAATGATTCACCATTCATGAAAATTCTAATACCACTTATATTAGGTGTATTACTGTAATTTACTTTACTAAGTAGCATAAAATTTGTTTTCTTTTCATTTAAAGAAAGCTTGTTAGCTGAAAACCATTCATGAAATTGACTAAGTTTAGTACATACAGTGTCTTTTAGCTGATTTATATCATCACCTGTAAAGAATATACTAGTATCATCTGCAAAAGAACAAGAGTACAAGCATTAGAAACGTTTACTATGTCATTTACATAAATTACATAAAGTAAAGGACCTAAAATGGATCCTTGAGGAACACCACATGTTAAGCTTAATGATTCAGAGTTGGTTCCATGGTAAAAACACAAACTGCTTCCTGTTGGAGAGAAAGCTCTTAATCCACTCCAGTCCTAATCACTTTATACCATAATGGAAAAGTTTTTTCACCAAAATGGCATGGCCAATTGTGTCGAAGGCCTTCGACAAGTCTAAGAAAATTCGGATTGATGTTTTGTTCTGATCTAAGGCTGTATTCGATTGATTTATTGCGTGGGCGAGAGCTACCTCAGTAGAGTGGTTTGACCGATATCCGTATTGTCCGTTGTACAAAACACTGAATTTTGTGATAAAGTTGTAAAGGCGATTATGGTTAAGTCTTTCAAATATTTTGGAGAAACAAGAAAGTATGGAAACTGGGCGATAATTATCACAATGCATCGGATCGCCTTTCTTGAAAATAGGTATGACTTTGGCTACTTTCATATGATCCGGTACGATACCGGTCCCAAGCGACCTGTTGATTATATAAGTAAGGGGTTTGGATATGAAAGGTATGACTTTCTTCACATACCAGGCTTAATCCCATCAAAACCAGCAGCATTATTGGGCTTAAAACAAGATATAGAAATTTTGATAACTTCATCCTCGTCTGTTGGAGTAAGATACATAGTTGAAGGATTGCTACCTTTAAGATATATACTAGCATTCGCATTGCTCTGTATTGTAGAGGCAAGCTTGGGGCCTAATTATCGGTTATTTCATTAATGTAATGAAAAAGTGAGGTCGGATATGAGAATTTACCGTTCTTATTCTAATGTTATACATTGTTATTGGCTTCCTAGGTGCGCTTCAGGTCATTTTTACAGCTATTAAATTTTGAAGAAAAATACTTTTTCTTGGCAATACGAATTACATGATTTAACTTATTGCGATAAGTTCGAAAACGCATACCATCATCGGTCGTATTTCTTAAATATTTCTTATACAGTTTGTTCTTTTGAGTTTGTTCTTTTGTTTATGCACAAACCAAAACTGTTAAAAAATGCCTTTAAAATTACAGTAACAAACTACAAATAAAAAAGGCCAACATGTGGATCCCTGCTGCATATGCAACAGGCATTCACATGTATTTCTTTGTTTTTGTTACTGTAATTAATTTACTTGCACTTTCAACAGTGAGAAAGCGGTTCCCATTCGTCTGCTGATCGAAGGAGCAGCTCTCCGCATAGACAAATATATTCTGCCTTCTCATAGAAAGCACTTTTGTTTTATCTTTAGGCAGCAAATAGGAACGACAATATGACAATGATACTGATAAATCAGTTCGCACAATCTCTGATAACTCAGTAACCCGTACCTTCCACGTATGCCTACTGCACCCTTAGTCCCCACACCAGGATGATGCTCATTCTGAACTAAAAGAGGCGGTTTAACCCTAGGTGTCAACTATCTATCAGAGGCACGCCACTTGTTCTCTCTTTTTGCATAAGCTGTTCCCTATTACAGATGCCTGCAGCCTCATTGTAAAACAAAAGGATATGGATAAATATTAGTCCGTTCCTCGCCTATCCTTATTTGTGCGCTCAAGAATTCGCCTGAATCGCGTCATTGGGGTCCTGTAATGTTTTGTATTTGGTCATACAATTATATTTATTGTATTTGGCAGAGAGTGAACCACCAAAAAAGAATAATTTGATTTTTTTTTCATCTGAATTGTCTCGGAATTCTGATTTAATATCTTGGAATTCTGACTTAGTAACTTAGAATCCTAAGATAATTAAGATGCGAACAATAACAAAAAAGTCACCATTTTTCTTGCCTTCTCTGGGCCACCGTACAAAATCGATCAGCGAAGCGGACCAAAGAAGCTCCTATTTCGTCGGACCAAAAAAAACTACACCCGGACCAAAACATCTAGCTTTTTTTTGTCCTACCCGAGACCAAAAAAAAACTAGCTTTTCTTGTCTTAGGACCAAAAAAAATGAAAAACTCAAGTTTTTTGGGGCCGGTCAGACAGCAGACCAAAAATTGCCACACCGGCAATGCAACCTCGGCAATTCATCGGCAGACCATCGGCGAGTCACCTCCAGCAGCATTTATCTCTGTGGCTTCCCAACTCACTCTCAGAGCCATTCAATTGCCCAACTGAACTGCCTACTACAACAGATCGATGGTGCCAACTGACTCACTAATTCCCACCGTTACGATCTGCCTTTGGTGTAGACTTGCCTGTGTCTATAATTACGTAATAATTACCAGCGGATGGCGATAAGACTATCGCTACCCACCTTCAACTTCAATCACCATAATTATTCAGCATTCTCGACACGTGTATCAAGACGTCAGCCATAAATTAACTGCATGCTAACAGGTAGGCTACCATTTCTGTTTGTACCCTTACAGATCGCCTGGAGAACATGATTGGCACTGACGGGGATAATCGAGCACGCGTGGAATTGGAGACCACATATATCGTAGCCTAACCTTCTGATCGGCAAAACCAACTCAGCCATTTCAAAAATTCTCCAAGAGAACACTAATATGCTATTTTAAATGGTGGCATTTGACTAATGCAGTAATAGGCACTGTGATTGGGTCAGATTTGTTACACTGGTATGGTTTTTCAGGACGTGGGAAGTTACTTTGTTGGTACTGTGCCAGTTTAAAACAGGCCTAGGCCTTTAGCCAAGGTGACCATGGGGGAGAAGCCCCTCTAAACTTTTTTCATCCCCACCCCATTAAGAGTTTGAAATTTGTCATTAACCTAATAATTTTCGACACATTTGGTCCCTCCCTGAAAAATTTTGTGCCCCTGGAAAAATTTGTGCCCCTACCTTGCCTGGCTACGGGCTTGGTCAAAAATTATAAATTTACCTCAAGGGGTAAAAAGTATAATAACTAAAGAGGCATGGAACATAAAAACATCAGATATTGAGTTTTCTTTTAAAGTGATTCTGGTCAGGCGGAGAGTGGTAATAAGTCATGACTCAAGTCACCATGCAATTTGACTCGACTCGACTGCAAAATTGGGTGACTCGCTACATTGAACTCTACTAAAGCACAACAATAGGAACAAACTTACCAGTGGTCTGACCATCAGGCTTTTTGCTGGACAGTCCATATTTCGAGCACAGTCATGACCTACATTCAGGTTTACACGGTGCCAGATGTTGAATATTTCTCCATTCAGAAATGAATGTAAACGTTCCCAACATCACATGGTGCAGGAAGGATTAACTTCTTTACACCAGCTGCAGAGTCTAGAACACCACAGAAGGGTTAAGGGGGGTACGCTCCACGCCAGCTCATGATGGCGCTCCGCTCAGATAGTAGCTAAGGTTGTCCTCCTCTTATGTCATCAGTGAATGGTAACCCTAGATGAGGGCTGGGGGAATGGGGGAGGTGATTGGCTCATTTGTGAACCTTTGAATTTTCACCCACCAGTTGCTCTTGTCTAGTTTGCATCTATCAAGGATGTACACCACACAAGAGAAAGGTTCTCTGATATTGTAATGCTTCCTTTTTGTCTCCACTCCCTCCCTCCCTCCCTCCCTCCCTCCCTCCCTCCCTATTTCCCCCTTCAAAGAAATCTTCATGTCTGAGAGTTACCACTACTAGTTCTGATCTGGTTCTGGATAAGACTTGAAAGGGGACTAAACCAAACCTTAGGTTTCAAATTAAATGAAGGCTGTGAAGAATCTGCAAACAAATAATCTAAATCGATGCCTGGGAAACATCATCCAAAATAGTTCCTTACCAAGTTACCCACCCCAGTTCATAAGCCTACTATTTCAGCCAGTGGAAATGTCTCCTTCTCCACCAGATATTTCAGATTTAGGAATAAGTGAAAGGTATACCTTCCTTGCAGAGGGATTCTAGTCGTCAGGAAATCCATTTCACTGCTACAGGTTAAAATGTGAAGGGGTGTCCCTAAAGTGATACTTGAACAGGCCCATAACCAGAGTATCTACGGGCCAGATGATGTCCCCTATCCTCCCTCTGAAAAATAATGAGCTGCTCAGGCTGATTTAAAGGGCACAGTTATAGCCTGCAGAGCGTCAATGACCAGTCAAGAAATTATTCCTACTCAGATTATGCTTGAATACGGTGAAGCAACTAATCCCTTTTTAGACAATCTAGTTATGGGTCAGGAAAAAGCTTGAATCAAAGTAAAGAATTTTTAAATAAGGGAAAACAATGGGATATTGTTGTATAATCAAGACACTGTACACTTTCATTATTAATTCCTTGATACCCTTCAGCCAGGGAATGGAAGTGTTATTCATAATGCGATGAAAGCATCAGCCACCCCCAGCCAACATTCCCAGTTGGGCCACGACTGGACTCCAGCTGGGCTACTTGCTAGGCCCCAGCTGGGACACATTCGTGATGCCCTGCTGGGCTCAGCTTCAACAACTGAAGCCTAGCTGGGCATCAGCTGGGAATGGCTATCCCAGTTGGCCCCACGTGGGAACACCTGACAAACACGAATGGGTCCCAGCTGCAGCCCAGTCGGTGCCCAACTGGGCATGTTGGCTTGGCTGAAACAAAGCAAAGTGCAAAAACGAAAATTAAGTTAGAATATGAAAAATAATAGATCCTCCTGAGTATGTTTTAATATATGCCACCAGTCTGAATAATATCAGGGCAAGTCACAAAGTTTGTCTACCTGTTTCATGCGACAAAAGCCTTTTGGAAAATTACCATGCCGTGCGCTACTCACGCAATCCATGAAGAAGATATTGTACCGCAATTAAAAAAGCAAAAACTGGAAACAATCATGCCTTATACTTTTGCAGAAAGCATTGACAGATTTCTAAGACAGGAGCTATAGCAATTACTGCACACTGCACCCCTCTTGTACTGTTTAAATAATTCTTCAGTGTGATATTAACCAAAGATTACAAATCTTTGCACACTTGCCTACAACAGCATGTTACTGAAACTTGGCAAAAATAAAACCACTTACTGTACATAAGGTTAATAAATCTCTCTGATAATATTTAATTCAGTACAGTGGATACATAATACCCCTGAAAGCTTTACTGGCTTTTGAAGACTAAAACAATTGCAACAGATACACTGTAGTACTCTTTTATACTGTCCATGACTAGAAAAGAAAATAATACTCCATAGGTACACCTTTAACTGTTTAAAAACAATACCTTTGTACACTTGCGTAAGTCTACAATATACCTGTACTTCTTACAATTGCAATAAGTTCAAATATGCAATGTAAATTTTGACAACGTAGCTGATCTCTTTGCCAAAAATCTTTTAAAACAACATAATTCTGACAAGGTAAAAGAATTTTGCACATTGGTTATTCAAGCTTTACCTTTGTACTTCAGCAAAAACATGCCAGTCTCTTAAATCAGATCCTGACATGAAACTCTCCCGAAAGTTAAGAATTAGTAAAGCAACACCCATCAATTTGGCAGGAACACTGAGCAAATTATGGAAGATTCCCAGTCAGATTATCTCCATCTGAACATGGTTGACAGTCAAGTTTTTGGGGGTTTTTTCGGGGGGGGGGGAGTTTAAAGGCAGATAAAGAATATTTTCTGACAATGAGTATATCTCACCACAACCAGTTTTTTCTGCCCGTTTTGGGGGTGGGGAGGAGGATGGGGTTGGGGACCAAATCCCTCTCCCCTTAGAACATTCCCTGACAATATGGCATGGGATTCAGTACTTTTCAAATGATTGTTACTACAGGGAATACAATACAATATTGAAATTATCCAAATAAAATGTTCACATTCTTGCACAAAGATTCACACACTTGTACGACAAAACAATACAACTTTCTGACCATCATCTAAGGCTGGTTGATACTGCAGTTGTTAGAGCAGTTGGCATCAAACATAACTATTGGTTTACATAGAAAATTGCCTCTCATAATTGACCATACTGCATATAGTCAGTATCAAGAAATGTACCGATGGAATTTACAATATGGTTCTATGGGCATACTGTAACATGTCACCACCCCTACTATATTCTGCTGATATTTTTTTAAAAAGGGTAAAATATTTCTTTGAAAATTGTGGGCACGGCAACAGTTTTCAATGTCTTCATGAAGAGTTCCACAGATAATCCTGTACACAGTAAAAGCTCATTCATTCCATACTAACAGTGCAGAATTAAATTAATTTTTAGTCAGTATTTATATCCATTAAGTGATGTCTGAAGCCAGCAGTGCCAACACTTAAGACCCAATCCGTCAAAGAATTCTGTTGAAGAAAAAAGATAAAATTATGTATGATTTTACTGTGCTCTAAATTTCATCTACAGCGTAACAGGGCTGCCACGATAATTGTGACAACCCGATACCAGCAATATACATTTCCCCCATTTTTTGATGATGTGATACCGCAAAAGAATCAAAGTACTAACCCTCTGTGAAATCTCTTATTTCTCAAATTTGCCTTCTTCAGTCACTAACACAAACTGATGATTTAAAGTGCTACGAGACACGAAAGCGATACCTCATGTTTGAGTTTGATTCCTAAGTTCTGAAATAAAGGGATTTTGCTTTTTCTGTTCCATGAACTAGGTATGTCTTTGATATGGACAATACGATTATTAGCGTGGTCATGGCAAATGTAAACACTAAAGTACGTGATATCGTCGTGGAAATGTTGGCGATATTGATAGATGAAAATTAATTATCTGGGCAGTCCTACGGTGTAATTCAATCACGGGGTCTAGCACAGCAGAAGTAAAGCCATGGAGAACTGAATACTGTACAGGTACTTCATCAATTGCATCATATGCCCCATAGGCCTACCACTGTACACTGATCAACCCATCTGTCAGTACAAACCAACCCAATCTCATCCACAACATTTGCAATCTGGTCCATGAGGCAGCTTGTGATAAGAAATCTACTTCCAAACATCACCTTTGTCAGTGAAGCTTCAGAGCTAATGAAGGAAGACACCAAATTTTGTGGAAGTGCCCCTCTGCTACGACATCCATTACATCCATTGCAATGGTGAAACATTTGCATATATGATGGAATGATAGAGAGGTTCCTACTGCTTTCTGAAGCTGGGGATCATTTTAAGGGCTGTAACATAAGAATTCATGTTAATAAATAATTAATCCAGTTGGCGGCCTTTATCTACGGGAACAAACATTTCTTTGTCACCAATAAGCAGTAGGCAAACATGGAGGTCTCTATCCAGCGAATTGAGCCAACTGAATTCTTTTGACATGTGGTGTCTTTTGCTTGGTACCATACTGTACATGAGAATCACTGTCATGGTTTATTAGATCAAAATTACGAGCCTCTGTTATGCGCACTTAAGTATGAATTTCTCGGTAAATGAACTTTGTTACATTTGTCTGCCAGTAAATTTAATGTCAGTCTCTACTGAGGGTTGGGCGAGGGTTCTAACTATGGTGGCCATGTACTCCTTATTACCCCCGCTCCCTTTCCCCCCACCACCACCCCCACCCCCACCCCAATCGAGTTGCCATACGATTGCTCAACAAAATTAAAGCCGAAAATTTTCCGGGCTACTGCGGTGCCGTTTTCTCAATTAAGCCTATAGGCTCTTCATTTTGAAATCTTTTGTCTTATAAAGGACACAGTGTTTCGGAAAAATATTTAAATGTCATCGGGACTCTGAAAGCCTCAATCTTCAGGCCCTAGATTATGTAACAACCACGTTCTTTAGTTGTCATCATGCCAATCTTATAGCTGATTTCAGTAATAAGGGTACCAACGAGTGACATTGCAATATAAGAGGCAAATCTAGGAATTAAAATTTTATTTGTGAGAGGATTTTCATTTTTTGGTTCCCAAATATTTATTGACGATGGTGCTGTGTGGGTCATTTTCATGGATGTTTGAGTTTCGTACATCACCAGGGAGGTGTTATTAATATATTAGTTACACCTCCCTGGTCACATTCAGCGAAAATCATTTGTTCTGTTGTAAACTGAAGGGGATGATAAATGCGGAATAGTAATTGCATGTAAGGCAAAACTGGATATTATACACAACATTTGTAAACCTACTTTTTGAACAATGTGAAGCCGAAAACTCCAATAATTTCCCAGTTACAACCACATTTTAAGTTTTGTGAGTGAAATTACTGGTCCCGATATCTGTTCCGCGTGTTAATTAGGACGGAAGTGAAAATGAAAATCGAATTTTGTTGCACATTTAGAAATTTGAAGAAGTTTGCAAGTGGCATAGTACACTGCATACTTAAAGTCATATGGAGAAATGAACTTCAAAAAAAGGCCAAAATGGTAAAAACACGGGTTTAGGATAGGCCTTTACCTTTTCCTTCCTGCAGTTTCGACTTGAACCAGTAGGTTGGAAACTGCGCCGTTAAACTCTATCTAACTTACTTACCCTATGCAGTTTCAGAACCAAAATTTTCCATGGGACTTAAATACAGTATGTCACTAATTTTCAAATGCCATATTTCCCGTGTTTGCGTGAATTTCTTCATTCAAAGGTCGTGATGTAAGCCTATAAAACCAGACACAAATAAGTTAAATAAACCACCAGAGCTGAAAGAAACTAACAATCTGTATGGACAATATTCCTTAAGTATAGTGCCAATGTACCCCGTATAAAAAGGGACATGAAATTCACACAGGGAACAAAGTTTTGTCGGGTCCCTAAGGTAGAGTAATGGAAAATTTTCCAAAAAAAATAGTTTAATAGTAAAAATGAATATATGCTGTCATCAGTATATCTCAAAGACATTACTGAATTAAACCTCGAATATTTTATAGGGGCAGTATACACCCCTCCCAACATATCAAAAGCATCGTCCTAATAGCGGGGAGCTGCCCCGGAAGGAGAAACAAGTTTCAAACAAGTTTTAAATACGGTAGGCGGTGGCATTATATGATACTACGTACCGTAACAGTCTCTTGAAATTAGGTTAAACAGAAAATGGGTTTCATTTTTAAAACGGATTATCTCTTTTGAAGAGGTAAATAGCATCTAAGTGCCTTTTGGTGGAGTTGAGAGACCGCAGATACTGGTACTGAATTAGGTGTGTAAACCTTTGACTAGACATGTTTCTGCTCTTGTTTTTAATTTTGAGCTTCATCAGTAGTTGGACTTTTAACAATTGTTCTGGTCTTAATCATACAAAAAACCGCTATATTAGAGCCCCTCGATTAGAGCATCGAGGTAGGCCTATTTATCGTTGCAAACTTCATTAAAGGTTTCCAAGTCACCGTTCTTTTAAATCTATATTCTAAAAGATAATATTTATATCACGCGTCCTCTTATAGGTTAGGAACGGTGGTTTTTGGAAAATCTGACACACGTTCGGATCATCCGAAATTAAATGCCAGTGTCTTAGCAAGATTTCTTAAAGCTGTTTGGTTTTGATGTGAGGTGTAAACGTAGTCTTTAACACTAGTGGTACCTTCACGTAATTTGGGCAAGAGTAAGTTTGATCGTTCTTTGTAGGACACGCCTTTAATGGCACGATCAAATTCTTGGGCCGTGTAGTTACGTGCAAGCAATTTTTCTTTGAAGGTGTTCCTTTTATACACGGAATTTTTTTCATTATTTGATAATCTCGCATATTTTAGAACCTCTCCTTTAATAATGCCTTTTAATGTGGCGAGTGGATGGGCAGAAGTCCTATCAAGGTATAGTCTCTGTCGAGTCTTTCCGGTGAAATTTTGTATACCCTCCCCCTCCTTATGGAAACACACTGGCTGTTACTTCAATTACCCCAAACTGCGCTTAACTAAAACCTTTAAAAATCTGTGTATAAATCGGTAGTTATTAAGGGAACGAATTATCCAGGGCGTGGCTTCTGTTCTATTCAGCCAGTAAAATGACTTTATTTACAGACTTTAATTACACTGCATCCATGGGTTAGGCTTCTGTTCTATTCTAGCCAGTCTAGAGCAGGACCACATATGTTGGCCCTTTAGAGGGCGTACTTGTCCATTTGGGACGTTTAGCTCCTTAAAGGAGCAGAACTCCTCCGGGAGTAAATGTTTGGTTTTCGCCCCTTGGCTCTTCGCCAGAGAGTCAAGGGGACTTTTAGAAAAATATTACTTTACTTACAGAAAATTTTGATAAATTAATTAAATTAAGTTAAACATTTTTAAAATTCTGGAAAGCATTTTAAACAATTTTAGCGATGTATCGGATAGAAGTTACATCTAGCTTGTCGAGTTTTAGAAATATACAACAGATTTTAATGATGTTTATTGGAGGAACTGCACTTATACAACTTGTCCATGTACCCCACCCACTTCCCCGTCGGGGATCACTGCCGCACGTCAACTGATGATGGCGCTCAGTTTAGATAGTGTTTCGGTCGAACAGATTACTTAACAGAACAATGTACTCTCGCAAATTATTCTTCGTTTTGGGGCAATATTTTGAATTGAAAATCTTATTGCGAAAGAAAGCTCAAAATAGAGACTGCTTTGTTTTTAGTTACTAGGCCGGGAAATGCCATTTCCTGAGGTCTGGGGTTTTCAATGTTTCAAAAATTTCTGCTTTCTGCACTCTGATGGTCTCTACGTCAGAATTACTTTTTCGGACAAAAAAGGTAATTCTGCATGATGATATCCAGAAACCCCAACAAAACCACACATCTGCCCCAACTTGATTTTTGTTATTAGAAGATAAGATTTTTCAAAAATCCACAAAATCTGTCATAAATTTATGAATTTTCTCCAATATCAGCTTCAGATTGTTAAAAGTGGCAAAATTTTCCAGTTTCGATGGATACTCCATACAATAAAAACCAAAGCCAACTTTGTTAATCACCCTGACGTTCTACCTAATTTTGCCCTTTGAAGGCACATCACTTTATAAAAAAAAAAACAACAAATTTTTCATTATAACCATACCAAAAAGACAAATTTTCTTCCATTAAATTCCAAAATTTTTCCAATTAAATAAGCTCTTAATTTTCAAATCTTCGTCAAAAAAGGGAAACAATTTTTGGGCAAACTTCTGGTCTCGTGTTGAAGTCTTAGTACGTAGGCCTAGTACGATTAAATGCGTAACCCCAAAACATTTCCAGCTGTCGCCTTTAAAACTGTTTTGTTTTTGCCCATATGAAGGACAGATTCTTCAATAAACACCCAACTTTATAATGGTCCTTACAAAAGCCATTTTTTTTCAAAATTTTTTAACTTCGTCTTCAAAATAAACTATATCTAAGTATTTGTTGAAAAGAAAGCCAAAAGTTTCCCGCGCTTCGCGCGCCTCAAAATCTGCTGAGTCACGTCCCATCGGGACTAACTCAAAGCCTTTGTCGGGGAATTGAAATGCTGCCCCCTCCCCGGTCGGGAAAATCCTGGGGCCACCACTGATGTGAGGGTAAAAAATTACGGAGCCTGGTATCGTAATATGGTGTAACGTTACGGTGTAAATAAAATAAGAAAGATAATTGTTGGCTGAAAAGCCGTGACAAAGGCTTATTGAGGTATTGATAGGTTTCTGTTGGCTTTGTGTAGACTTTGGTGTCCAGTCGCCCTTGGGTTTCAAAGTTCTTGCCTTTGACTATAGTGACTGAGGTCTAGATATGTAACCGATTCGTAGGACGCCTATGTAGTAAATTTAATTGTGTCATGAACAGTGTTGTAGCAGGGAGGCCCTGGTTGTAGTGCTCGAGACCGGTCTCGGCCACGAAACCGGTTTTCCTGGTCTCAGTCTCGACACCCTGTGGTCTCCGTCTCGGACGGACCTTTGCGGTGTCGGAAATTGTCCTGACCTCGCTTCGAGACCGGCCAAAGATTTGTTTTTATTTTTTGTTTAAATAAGATAAATAATGTCTAAAATTAAAAAAAATGAAGTTTTACGTACATTGTAAAATGCATAGATAACTTCACTTATGTATTTTTTTAAGTGAGTGTTTTTGTTCATTGTTATTTTATGATAGACATCAATAAATTTTATCTTACCCCACCAGTGAAGTACCCAGGGAGGGATACGCCACCCCACCCCTTCCTTACAGAAGGTATCATATGTGGCACCAGATTGCACGTAAGGACACAAACTTTTTACAAAAAATCTCAAAGGGGGAAGGGGCCATCCGGTAGGCTCGTTCCGCAGCCGGTAAAGACGTACGGGAAAGAGGCAGGGGAGTGGAGGATGTTCACTGGCAGGTGCGGAAAGCAATGTTATCACATTTATCATGCAACAGGTTAAAGAGTAAAACCTTTTATAGTCGGGAGTTCGGACAGTTACATACACAATTTCATCGATTCAGCGGATCTTGAATTTAGCCGAGAGTTGCAATAGGGAAACATTAGCATATTTTCAATTCCGTTGTAGTCCCAACCCCCCCGGAAGGTTAGATACCATTTCATCTAATGTTATGGTACATTTAGTGATAAATGTTTGATCTCTTAGTAAGTTGGTGGTTTTTATTATTGCAAAGAAAAGCTCAAAATAAGGACTATGTAGATACACTTTTAAAAACATGATTACACAATTTTCGGCCATCTGAGGAGTAGCGATTTTTCAAAATTTTCTTTTCTCTCCACACCAACTGATGGTGGCGCTCAACTTAGATAGTATTGTACTTGTGGTAGAATTACTTTTTTCGGGCATAAAAATAAAAGACTGACATGCTACCGTGCCCTTAAGCCCGTAACTGATCCTCTTTCATTTTGACTCCTAAAAGTAAAAGCAAATTTAAAAACAAATTTTACTTCGAATAGGCACCGGTAGAATGGTATTTGATTGCGTGTAAAGACAAAATGTTCAGTTTTACCCCATTAACCACCACGATTCAACTTTCAGGACTATTCCTGTAAAATTAAATGTCTTGCACCATTTTGCATTTAAGCTCCCTGAAAAGGCCAAGAATTTTCAAAGCGGAAAGGGAACCTTCTCCCTTAGACCCTCCCCCTACAATCACTCAACATACTGCATGCCCCCCCCCCCCCCCAAAAAAAAAAAAATCATCCTCTTCCAGTTGCAATCTCAGTTCATTGCTTCAGGGTGAAAACACTCACAGTACAGTTCATGCTGTGTAATATAAGCTTTAATACTCTGCATTGTTTGAACTAGCTGCCAATCAAAGAACTGAGCCAATAGGTAATTTTTGTAGACTACTACGATAATAATTGTAGTTTAGGATGAAAGGACAGGCCGTTTATCTTTATTCTGTGAGTTAAGACCTGTGGCACTCACTGGCTCTGATTTGATGAAAAGGGCCACCTGGACCGTACTGGACGGGGCAGGATAGGGGGCTGTCTCTCCACAAATGGCCATTACCTTCCCGAATCAGGCCGACTTTGGTCCCCCAGTGGGGCAGAGATTATGCTCTGGTTGGGCACCTGGAGTCAGGAAAAATCACCTCCCCCTGTAAGAAAGACGTCTGTAAGGCAATGATGGCCACATTAGGAAAAAAACTTGTATTAGTGTTTAAAAGTTATTTTTTCTATGTTTGGTCTGACAACTGGAAGCTCCCTGTTTTGGCATATGACCATAACCATAAGGGACTCTTTTTCTCAAGGGCGGTGGCTTTTGCACCCTTCCAGGTCCCCAACAAGGGCATAATTTCTGCCCCACTGAGGCACTGAAGTCTGCCCGATCCAGCAAGCAAGGTCTTGGCCAATTGGGGGTCACGACCACGTACCGGCCTCCAGGCGCATACAGTCATGCATATGATAAAACGTGTACAAAATCAATGATGATGCGTTTTGGCGCTACATGTCATTTTAGAGCGAAAAGTAACTGAGGGTACCGCAGGTAAAAAGGTATTCAAAATTTTGGAAAGGTTATTTTCCTGTTGCAACATGTACATTCGTTCTCGGCCTCGGTCTCGGACCTTGTCGTTCTCGGTCTTGGTCTCGAATTTTACCCCTGGTCTCGGTCTCGACTACAACACTGGTCATGAATTTTATTCATCTTATTTGCCAGTGCAGACAGTTCCGTGATGTTACCGTTAAAAAGCAATAGAATATCGTCTCGATAGCGAAACCAACGAATGATTCTAGGATCAGACGGTATTATGCTTTTTTCAAGTTGTACATGAAAATGTTGCATATTTCTGGCGAGGTTTGGCTCAACCAATTTTTTTTGAAGATTAAATTTACCGTTAAACTCACAATTTTTTGCTGGGATGAGTTCAATAGGTTGCTGAGGGGGCAGTTTTTGGTGTTTCGTATAGGCTTTACCTCGTATTCTCGTTTGTTTCACAGACAACATTCATTGATTCCCCTTGGGGAGTGTTGGTTAAAACCATATCTAGTGTTGCTAGAAGTACCTTTTTAGGTAGTTGAATTGCTTCGAGGAGACTGATGATGTGATTTGTATCTTTCACATAAGTCTTTTGTCGTTTTACGATTGGAAGCAAAAAATTGTCGACAAATTCGAAAATTTTCTCAGACGGTGATCCATTCACACTTATTATTGGCCTGCCGACAAATTTTGTACTTCTCGGTGGTGTCTTATGCACTTTTGGTAGGACGCAGATGACCGGTGTTCGAATTTGGTGACTGTTGGGGTTGAAATATTTAACCGTGGTGTCGTCGATTTCCTTTGCGTGCCACATGCTTTCTAGCTGTGCCACGACCAAACCCTTCATTGTAACGTCGTGGTCTAAAAGGTCGTAATATATCGAATTGCTGACGATTTCGTTTTTTTAATCCGGGAGCGATTTAGCACGGCAATACCTCTTCCTTTGTCAACTTGGTTTTAGAATAATAGAACAATCGCATTTCGTATGGGCATTTTAGCCAGCCTGATCGACCGTGGCAGCTCCCTGATATTTTGCGATCATGCAATACTGCAGCACAATTAGTTGTCATAAGAATTATTTTTTCTAAGCATGCTTGGTCAGTTATTAATTCCCTGGTTAATTCCCTAGTTAAAGGAAAGCAGAAACGCCGTTTACATGTAATCTTAATCCGTTGTAATGGAGCTACCTACTCAAAAGATTGTGACATAGCTAATGCTTTGATGACTTCTTTTCATCAGTAGGCCGTACGCTAAGCCAGAGACTAGATTAACCTGTATGCCCATCCACATTCTTAGCTAGTACCTGTAATGATTCAATATTTCTTACACCCGTATCTGAGTGTGAAATTCTTAAACTCATCAACGGACTAAAAGATGGTAAAGCCCCAGGAATCGACGGAATCCCTGTTAAGATCGTGAAATCTATCTCTCATGTATTAGCACCCATACTCACATATATTCTTAATAACGTCTTTACCTCTGGTGTATATCCCGATGCCCTTAAAATTGTAAAGCTTATTCCATTATTCAAAAAGGGTGATCCCTCGTTTCCTGAAAATTATCGGCCCATTAGTTTACTTCCATGTTTAGATAAGATTCTTGAAAGTGTAATTGAGAATAAGTGCGACGTTTTCTTAATAGACAGGATGTTTTTTTTTTTTTTTTTTTTTTTTTTTTTTAAATTTCAGGTTGGTTTTCGGGAGGGTTATTCAACATCTCATGCTTTATTAGAAGTTGTAGACAACATTCGCGTAAATTTAGATAAGGGTTATAATGTCCTAGGGTTGTATTTAGACCTTAAAGGCTCAATTTTCTCACCACAAAGAGTACCAATTCTCCTAACCTTCTTACTTAAGCCCCTCCCACAATTATCTGAAATTCACTCCCATCCAGACACAATCTCAATTTACTGCTTCATGATGAGTATGAATAATCTCAATGTGTATAATCAAAATGCTTTCACTACAGTTCATGCTGTGTAATACGAGCTTTGGAACTTTGCATTGCTTGAATTAGCTGTCTATCAAACAGCTGATCCAATTGAGAATTTCGGTACTTCCCTACCAAAATTGTAGTTTGGGGTGAGAGGATTGGTCCTTTAAGAAAACTTTTGACACTGTTCACCACATATACTATTGCAAAAACTCCTACACTACGATATTCGTGGCAAAGCTTACGATATTCTCTCTAGTTACTTATCGAATAGAAAGCAATGTTCTTTTGTTAATAATTCTTATCCACACTATGCAGATATTACCACTGGAGTACCCCAAGGTTCTGTTTTAGGACCTCTACTTTTTCTCATTTATGTTAATGATATTCACCATGCTGCCCCCAATATATCAACTCGTTTTTGCCGACGATACAAACGTTTTTCTAGCCAGTAAAGACTGTTCACATTTGATTGAAATGGTTACCGATACACTAAGTCAATTAAAAATATGGTTTGAGTCAAATAAACTTACCTCCATGTCGATAAAACGTCCTTTACAATCTTTCATTTTAGAAAAAACTGTAATCATGCTTGCATTGATAGCTTTTGCTTCAGTGGTAGCAGGATTAGGAAATCGAATTTTACAAAGTATTTAGGTTTAGTTATTGACGAAAATTTAACATGGAAACAGCATGTGAATGACTTACGCAATTCCCTCTTTAAATATATCGGTATTTTTTATTATATTAGTGACATTCTTCCAGTTGATACTGCAGTCCAGATTTACTAATCTTTTATTTATTCTAGACTTACTTATGTTATTGAAGTCTATGGTGCAACCTGTGCTACTGTCCTTAAAGGGGAAGTTTAAGCAAAGTTTTAATTTTCATATGTGAAAGAGGAACAAGATCTACACAGTGTGGTGAAAGTTCCATTCAAATCGGACATGTATTTCTTGAGATATCAGTATATGAAGTTAGTAGATTTGTGTTCAAAAGTGAGTTTCAGGGCAGCAGAGCTTATATCACTTCCTCACATTGACAAGGAATGCTTTGTTTCCCTTTGTTTTAACAGAGTTTTGTGTTGACCTTGACGTTAATAGGAGAATGACCTCTCTGTGGGGGATGCAAAGTTTGTAAAATTCTCATGCCACTTATGCAATCACATTTTAATAATATGGGACTGTCGAGGAGAAAATCCAGTATAAAGTTTAAAGAAAAACAAAAGACTGCCCATTAATGTGGGGATGTGATGTCATATGTGCTTGCTTCAAGTTCACTATTTGTTGAAAATGTGAAAACTTTATGTGCTCATATCTTGGGAACCACACAGTGGATTTCAATGCAAATTTCACCGAAATGCTCAGAATAAGTACCCCTCTAACATACAAAATCCTGATGAGACCTTAAAACCTTCTTTTAAACCTCTCCAGTCATTTCAAAATAGAATGCTTTAGCTTCTCTTAAAGAAACCGAGACGGTTCAGTACAAACCAGTTGTATATTGATTACAACATATTACAAATCAAGGATATCCTCAGGTATTGAATGGGTGGAATTGCTTTTAAATATTGTAATGATATGCTACCGAAGGTATTATCTAATGTAATAAAGCCACCTAATGTAGCCCAGTTCCCAATGCAGACCCGCCACAATTGCCTCTTTTCAGTAACCAATCACAAAACTTTACACGGCAAATTAGTTTTCCAAAATTATTGTTATAATGTTTGGCACAAACTTTCCCCTAGTGTTAGATATAGCCCTTCACTCCACTCTTTTCAAAGAAATTTGAAATCTTTCCTTATAAGTAGTTACAGTTAGCAAATATTTAGTTATTAGTCTCAATTCTCTTTACTCTGTCAAGTTTTTCTCTTTTCTTTTTGTCATCTTTTTGTCTATGTTTGTATGGTCACTAGCCTTGATAAACTGTATTGGTTTTCTAGTGCCCATCATATGTTGTTTTTAGTATTTGTTAAATGATACCTCTGTTGATGATTGTTGTACATATAAGAAATAAATTGAACTGAATTGAATAACTTATACTTGTTGGTATAGCCCTTTAGAGTAATAGTAGTCTCCTATTACTCCAAAGCTCTCAAACCTGTCGATTGTCTCCAGCGTCCTACTCGCAGAACCCGTATAATGCACGACTTCCATTTCTGTCTCCCTCATACTAGTTCAAACTGTTATAAATTTAGTTCTCTGCCTCGAACCTTAAAGGATTGAAATAGTCTTCCCTTCAATGTAATGAAGGTTGCCTCCATCCACAAGGACCCTGTCACTTTTATTATCGGGCATACTTAGCCTTTTTAGCCTCTCGAAGCATGCGTGGTGAATGAATATGTTCTTTTGATATGTCACCTTTTTTAAGAAGAAGAAGAAAAAGGTATAGCCTATATTTCATTTTTCATTTTTCAACCAAAGAACTAGCTTGCGTATGCTGCCTCTGTTGCTGCAGCCCCCTTTGCGATTAGCCTGCTGTAAGCAGGCTATTGCGTTCGCGTTTCAACTTACAAAAATAAAAAAAATCATACTTTCGCCACAATAAATAATACTGGAATGAGTCTTTCAACGGCTTCACTGCTGAGCAGTCGACGTTTCCAACTAAGTTACATGGCATACCTACGATATACAATAGCCTGCCAACTTCCTATCGAATCTCATTTACGACCGTAGACCGCGTATTTGGTCTAAAGGTAAGAGCATCCGCCTCAGTGGCATAGCTACACTCTAAAATCAAAAGAGTGAACTTAGTCGCTCTTTGATCGAGTGAAAGGTGTAAATTCACTCCATTAGAGTGATAATTCACTCCAAGAGGAGTGAAGTTCGCTCCGAAAAGAGTGAAATTCACTAGAGGAAGAGGGAAAATTCACTCTTCCACGAGTGCCTGCAATGATCGCTCTTTTTTTTAAGAGCGATCACTGTGGGCACTCCATCAAGAGTGAAACTTCACTCTTTTTGGAGTGAACTTCACTCTTTTTGGAGTGAACTTCACTCTTTTTGGAGTGAACTTCACTCTTTTTGGAGGGAACTTCTCTCTTTTTGGAGGGAACTTCACTCCTCTTGGAGTGAATTATCACTCTTATGGAGTGAATTTATACCTTTCACTCGATCAAAGAGTGACTAAGTTCACTCTTTTGATTTTAGAGTGTAGGATATTTTCCGGGGGGGGGGCAAAGCTCGAAAATTTCAGCAAAACTTTTCAGTTTCAGTATATTTTCAGTTTCAGTATATTTTTAAGGTCAAGGCGCATGTATTACATACAAATACGTAAATTTATGACGTCATGTAATGTAACCTAAGTTAATACATGGCCTACAAGATCCTGGAGCTGCCTACTATATACATAGGATTAAGACAATGTCATCATGGGCCCGTTGTCACCCCTATCCTGAGTGATTAACTAGATTAATTTTCCGAACAGATTAAATAGATTAATTTTCCGAACCAGTCCTTTAAAAATAAAGTAAGCATCGTACGTTTTTCGAGGTTTGCAGGGTTATTATGTCTAGACAACGGTAAGCTATTGTTTTTAGCTCCATCCATGGTTAAACACAGAGTAAGATCAGTCTATAACCTACCCGGTTCTAGCTTGTAGGATGAGAGGCCATTAATGCTTAAACTTAACCCAAGGCGCTGTCAACTAATAGGTTTGAAACTGGGCTGTTAAACCTCGCCTTACCTTACCTAACCTAACTTAACCCAGGGCGTTGTCAACTTTAGTGACGGGTGAGAGTGATACGCGGAGCGCGACCATCGGTTCGCGCGGAGCGTCCCGCCAGGGGAAATTTCGCTAAAAACACCCCTAGACTGCAGGAAATGACACTCCCTGTGCCTAATTACCTCATGCTTAAAATGTCATATTTTTCTTATCCTGAAAACTTCTAAGGAGACAATTTGTTCACAATATTTACAAAAAGGAAAAATTGGAAACTCTAAAGTCTACCGATGTGTATTGCTGACAGCCTTAAATCGAATATAAATGTAATGGTTGTGGAACGAAAACAAACGGAGACTGTGATAATTAAATGAGGGAATATTTCGTTCACGAGGTTATGATTATGTTACTATTTATTAGCAACGTATTATTCAATAGTGCATCAAGTTGATCAACATAACATAAGCTCAACAATACGTAGGGAACTAGCTCGATGATGGTATCCTATGCCCCGGTCTTATAGCCTGTCAGTATTGCGCGGTGTACGCTGAACTGATCAAAATACCCTGCATGTGTACCAGAGAACATTCAAGCTGCTGCAGAGAGGGCATTTCTTCGGAATGCGAGTCAAGCGCGCTCCATGCTGCAGTGACACAGATGAGATCTGGGGAAATACGTTGCATGGAAATTCTAGTTATGCATGAGAAATGTTTCACGATTACTTATAGTGAGAAAAATTTAAAGAAATAGGAAAAGGAAGTATTATTTCGTCAACTTGAAATTTCCCCAGATTCCACAAATTTCCCCAAAATATTTTCCAGGGAGGGCAACTTGCCCCCCCCCCTCCTGCCCACCAGTAGCTACGCCACTGATCCGCCTCTCACGCGGAAGGCCCGGGTTCGCTTCCCAAGTCGAGTCATACCAAAGACTTTAAAAAACGGAACCTACTACCATTGTGCGTGATGCTCCGCATAAGCAATGGAGTAGGGAAAACAAGCCAGTGAGCCGCAACTGGAAAAAAGGCCGTGACCGGCTTGACTTGAACCAATACGTTGGAAACTGGGCCCGAGCTCTATCCAACTAACTAACTCATTTAGTTAGAACCACAAGGTTCTGTTCTTGGCCCACTTCTTTTCTTAATTTTTATAAATGATATTGATAGCTCTATCACTTCCAGTATAAGTAAGTTTGCTGATGATACTAAGCTCTATAGGAAGGTTGGGGAAAGGATGATTCTTTATTGCTTCAGAATGATCTGTATAGGTTATTTTCATGGTCTCAGACTTCGCAAATGTCTTTTAATGCTGATAAGTGCAAAGTCCTCCACTTTGGTTCTAAGAATCCCCACCATGATTATACTATGAATGGTACTAATTTGAACTGTGGGAGGGGCTTAATGAAGGTTAGGAGAATTGGTACTGTTTGGGATGAGAAAATTGGGCCTTTAACTCCACATCAGTGCACCCTTTTAAGGTAAATATTGACAAGTTTTTCCATGACTGTGGTAGAATCTAATCTTTCTGGGCTCGTTAGGTGTTGGTGGTTTGCTTTTGTTTTGGGGCTTTTTTTTTTTTTTTTTTTTGGATCACAGGGCATCTTATGGGGCCGTTACAGCCCTCCTTTGCCCTTTAACCTGTTATGTTATGTTATGATTTTGAGAGAGCGCCATCTTTCGTCTACTACAGGGTCTGCTCCGCAGGCTATGATGAATCCTGCACAAAAGGACCACAGACTGAATAATATACGCTAAATTACCCGTAGGAAAGAAAATCATTGTAAGCTGTGCAGGCCATTGTCGTCTGTGAAAACCTGAAATGGCAACATCGAGCCACGCAGAATCCTGCAAAAAGTATATTTTTGATGCCTTTAACCTGTAGAAGTCAATGCAAAAGTTGTATAATAATAGGTGTTGGATGCTCTGTCTAAACAGGTGACGTGATTGCAAACATCTCTTGATGAAGTGTTCGCAGTTAGAAGAGTGTAAAATCTAACGTTATGGCCTTAGCGTAACTAACGGATAGTGTTGGGCTTAACGTTAGGCCTACAGTAGGTACAATAGTACAAGTACAATCTTGGACAAAACTACAATCTTGGACAAAACTAGATGGAACACCCCCGCTCCCCCTTGCAATGTTGGAGATAATAAAGCCAATTCGGGACGCACCATTTTCTTGACGCACCATTTTCTTTGGGACCCAACATTGCACGGGGGGACGGGGGTTTCGTAAATCACTATTTTCTGTAGATAGAACACAACTTTTCAAAGGGGGTAGCAGGGAATAATTTATCCGGTATCGCATCGCATTTTGCTACACAAAATGAACAAATTGCTATACAAAAACAAAATTGAGTAGCAGATTTTCTACATTAAACGTATGGGTTGTTAGTGATTTTGTGATCGAAGAGCCCTGAAACAGCAAAATTGCTATGCAAAATTTGAACACTAAATTATTCCCTGGGTAGGCCTAACAGTTAGAGGTCGTGGAAAGAGTATGCACCGTAAACAACACAATGACGTGAGGTGTTCCAACAGTTTTGTCCAAGATTGTATGAAAATTCAAGGCACATTTTTCGAAGATTGTCCGAGAATCTACTTCAGCCGAAGAATAGTGTGGACTTATATTTCGAGTCATAACGATCATCTACCTCTTAGGGTGAGTTACACTGGCCAATACAACAACAAGAACAACATTAGACAATATAGCATTCTATCAACATGTGACATAACTTTTCAAAGGCGGTAACATGCTTTCCATACATTGGCAGCCAAGGAAAGGCACCGTTTGACATGTCAGAAAAATTATATTAGCAGTTGTACAAATAGTTGGCCCAATGTAATACTGCATTATAATAGTTTGTATTTGACAAAGATACTACCCTTTTTTTACTTTTTGGAGCATATTACACTCGTGATCTGAGCATAAGGTCATCAAAAAATTCAGTTAAAGGCCCAGTTCTCTCACCCAAACAGTACCAATTCTCCTAACCTTCTCGAAAAAGCCCCTCCCACAATTGTCTGAAATTCACCCTCATCCAGATACAATCTCAGTTTATTGCTTCAAGGTGAGTATAGAAAAACTCAATTTATATAACCAAAACACCCTCAGTACCGTTCATCCTGTGTATTATAAGCTTTGGTACTTTGCATTGTTTGAATTAGCTGTTCATTAAAGAGCTGAGCCAGTTGAGAATTTCGGTACCCCTGTACCAAAATTGTAGTTTGGGTGAGAGGTTTGGCCCTTTAAGTGTGGAATTCATTCAATTACAGTAAATTATAATATGAATATTATAAATTTTAGTAGAGAAACAGATGAAAATGAATTCATTGTTTCGAAGAATTTTCCCTTCGCATGAAAATAAAAAATAAAGAAATATATATGAAAGCACCAGAAGAAGCATCCTAATTCAACGATAAACAGTAGCCAATGTTAAAGAATTTCCAAAATTTATGCGACGCTTTCATTTAAATGTTAAGTTTGAGAATAGAAAAAGTCAACTTACTCCTAGAAAAATGAACTTGAAGTATTTTCGATCCCCACGATTTTATACCTATTACTTAGCAAAGGCTCAAAAACCGAACTGGGTGAGCTATCAACGATAAATGGCAGTTGTTAGTAAAAAAGTTCACCCCACTGAGTTCTTTGAAAAAGTACTGTTTATCGTAGCGCTATTTCGTTCTGCCAAACTCAATCTGTTAAACGTCCAGAGGGTCTGTCTTCCATAAAGGCCTTCACTGTCGTGATTTGTGAAATTATGCAAGAGCGCCCTCACCTTAGGGTTTATTATGCAATGACCTAGTGACCTCATCATGTAGAAAGTGATGTTTTAGCCAACTTACAGGGCCCCAATGCTCTTTGGAGTTTGCCAAAATAACAAATGTCCTAGCTACCATTAGTCCCAATTTTTTAGCTGGCAAAACTCAGACAATCTTGGACAAAATTAGATGGAACACCCATCTAGAGAGACATTGGAGATGATGAGGCTAATTCGGGACACACCATTTTCTTTGGGAACCAACATTGTACTGGGGGACGGGGGTTCTTAAATCGCTATTTTCTGTAGGACGCAACATTTTAAAGGGGGATAGAGGTCGTGCAGATAGCACTCGGCACCATAAACAACATAAAGACGTAAGGTGTTCCAACAGTTTTGTCCAAGATTGTAACTTAGCTATTCCTCAGTAAAGGACTGGACCTAGCCTATGTATGTGGGTCATTCCATGCCAATTCAACAAATGGTCCCCAGGTGACCATCTCAGATTTTTGATGATTTTCAGGCTTATGATATTCTGGAAAAGGAAACAAAACGAATCAAATTAGTTTAGGCTATGGATGGAATAGGAAGCTTTTTCTACGTATAAGGGGAGGACAAAAGTCAATCGGTCAAAGTAGTCCCAGGTCTATGAATGTATTGTTTGCTCTGTTTCTTAAAATATCATTAGCGTGGTGGGCTGTTGATATTCTGCGAAACAAAACAAATTAGTTTAGGCTACCCATGGGATAGGAAACTAGCCTGTAACGGATAAGGGGAAGACAAAAATCAATCTGTTAAAGTAGGCCTAGGCCTATGAACATGTTTTTTTGCTCTGTTTCGCAAAATATCATTAGCGTGGTGGGGTACTGATAATCTGCGAAACGAAACGAAATAATTCTCCGCCTTCACAGAGAGTACAGAGAGAAATCAAATCAGATTCTGATCTGATTTTAAATCCGTCTCATTAATCAGATCATTCTCTTTCAATTCTAATTATTTTACATTTATGCTCAAAAAAAACTTGTACGCATTTCAAAACTGTAGATCAAATATCGGGTAGACAAACTAATAAAAAAAATTGAATCATCTCCAAATTTGTAAGTTGTTTTCTATTTTTCATGAAAGTTTTACTGTATCTCTGTGGAATAATTAGATATTTCTTTTCGTGTACGTTCACATTTGCTTCCTCTATATTCCTTACCACCAAGCAATCATTCGGATATACAGGCAAACCTCTGTGGTGTATTGTATAAAGGCATGTGAATTGTGAGCATGAAAGTGGTTAACGTTTCCTCATACCTCTGATTATAACCGCAATACTCGACAAAAATACATGGGACGAACCCTGCTTCCCGTATCAATGTTGAAATTTCGGGATGTCTTGGGCTGCTGCAACATTGAATGGGGGGAGTGGGGGATGGTGATCCGTTGCGTTTATTGCTAATTGCTTGCTTATTTTGTTCCAGCATCATTTTTGTCAAGGATTGTAGGCTATATCTGACCTCCTAACCCATTGTAAAGTTAGCGTTCTCCACCGTAAAGCCCGTGAATATTCCGTTTCTAAGTATTGGTGTAGGTGGATTGCTGCCCCCTATATGCCAGAGAGTTTCCTACTGTACAACAGCTTTAATTAGTACTGTATGGAAAATCTGTAAATACAGTAGGCAAAGGCCCTACAATGAGGGGCTATGTTGCTGTACAAGTCCAGCGGCAATAAACACAATGAATGAGAGCTTCCTACAGTATGCAAACGCTGGGCAAAAGCAAGGAAGAAACTCGTGGAGAAGCAAGGCAATTGCAAAGATAAGGAATTGAATGCCCTATTCACACAACTGAGGCCTAAGAATGGTAGATGTCCATTCTGTGGAAAAAATGCATGGAAAATGTGAAGGTTGGGTAGGTTTGGTGTGACTCATGCAATCGGTGGCATCACATACTGTATGTTGCTTGCCAGCAGAAATTGTAATTTTAATTTCGATTTCTCTTCAAAGTATCTTCCATTACATTTTATGACTTTACTATTGTATATGAAAGGTAAATAAAGCAGTTATTTCAATTAAATTTCACAATTGAAGAGAAAAAAATGTTGTCACGTGACTCCCAATAGCTAATCATGAAACTGGACAGTCTACTACACTACTTCTATTTGGTATGACTGCTCTTGCCCTTTAACTGTAAAATGTATTACAAACAGTTTGCATGAGCAGTAATCTAAAGCCAGTTACTACTACTCAAAGAAACATTGAGGTGGTGCATGATCAAATAGGTATAAAAGATTAATGGTGACAATAATATTGACATGTTCTCTGGCTCATTGTAACTTGTTTTCATTCATAACCCAAATATCATCAAAGTCAAGTGGGTTCATACTGAGCTTTCTCAACTTTATTCAGTCAAGTGCTACATGATTGAATGAGAACACAGGGAGTGTCACCCACTACATGCCAGCATCCAGAATAAGCAGGTTTTTGAAGGTGGGGATACATCTATAAGGAAGTTTTTCTGGCCTAGAGGATGGGGTCTACGGAGATGATACTGTATACTGTATATATCTCTCCACTGAAATTTTTTTGCCTTTTTAATATTTGCCTTAATGCAAAATGGTGTGAAAACTTTAACTTGGAGGAAAGTAGTCTTGAAAGTGGAGTTGTGGTGATATTTACATAAGGATGGTATTTACTGTATTATGGTTCAGCGCTGAGTTCTTTTCTTTGGGAAATTCTATGGTGATCAGGTTGCCTATTCCCCCACCATGCTAGACTTTACACGGTAGCATTTTATTGGCAACATTCCAGCTGTAATAAAGCTTGCAACTGTGAGGTTTGTATCACAGGAGCTTCATGGCCCTTCTTTTACCAACAGTGTTGTAGTTGCTCTGATGCTCGGCGTGCAGTGTGTCTTATGAACAGATTTAGAGTTTGAATGTCTGAATGACAGGAGTATGTAGCTTCTATTCCAGTTTGAAATTTTAGTTTGAAATAGTACCATGCCCAAAAGTAAAGTGGCATCACCAGTTGAAAAAAGGTGATGTACTGTATAGAAAGTATACTATTTTTTGAGCAATATTGGCACCCTTATCATTTTGAAGGCAGTACCAGTATGTTAAAGTTGGATGGCCTTTGTGATGTTGAAAAGGAAAATGCTCATTGCACACCAGTGCAGATCCTTTAACTCAGCATATAAGTGGTTGGGGAGAAGTTTTTAGTTCCCAACTCCCCTTCCAATTTTGTATTTTGTTGAAGGGGCAGGAGGGTATCAAAATTCCTACAAAATGATTAAGTTAAACTTTCCATAAGACAGCTTGTACTCTGTTCCTTACAGGACAACAAGAAAATTATAATGAAGGTAGAAAACAGTGATGTAAAAGAACCATGAATATGAGATTGATCCACTCTTGGCACTGGAGCTGGTTCCATCTCCAACCTGGGTATCTTAACATCCATGACAAGAATGGCATCTTAGTCTGGAAGTCAGAAGACCTCACAGGGCCTATGTGTGATTTATGTTACATATCCAGTTCCTCTCATCATTGGACATGCCCCAAGCTTAGAAGGTAGCTGTTATTTGTTTCT
This sequence comes from Holothuria scabra, assembly GCA_037179385.1. Classification (NCBI taxonomy): domain Eukaryota; kingdom Metazoa; phylum Echinodermata; class Holothuroidea; order Aspidochirotida; family Holothuriidae; genus Holothuria; species Holothuria scabra. The sequence continues at coordinate 50,254,472 of CM074185.1, forward strand.
GGAGAAGAATAGCAGCTGTACTGTATTTGGACAACTTATAGACAAGAGTTATCCCAAAATGTTTGGGAACAAGAAAACCTGTTCTCTTTTCCTAGACCTCACATCAAAAAAGTGGGTATGGTTTGTGGTAATACAGTGTAAGCATAAAGTATACAGTGAACCAAATCGCAAAGAGAATGTGATTAGTAGGAGTGAAAGATTAATAATTAAGTTCTGTGTTTGCATTTCTTAGAAGAGTTGTTCAAAAATAAACATCACCATCATGGCATCCTAACACTATGATCAAGAAACAGATAATTAATGGTCTTAAGTGTAGCATGCAGGAATTTGTAGTCAGGGAACTCTTTTTACCTACTCTACATTTTTAATTTTGATGCATTACTCTACATATTTGGAATTGCTGTGATCAGATGTTTTGCCTGCCTTTTCATGTAGTTGCAGATAACTTGTTGCTTGAATTGATCGTGTTAAAATATAAAACGCTAATTTGATGTGACTGTTATATTTGGGTATCTTTCTTCATTCAGCCACTAAATTTTCTTTTTATTTTATTTTTTTTTTTTTACAGATGCATCCTTTGAAGAATTTGCAGCATCATTTCATGGAGTGTGTTTTGGTTCTTTATTGAGTGGTATGGACAATATATCAGCTACAACCATGGACAAACTTGTTGGGACACAGGCCCCTTTCAATGTTGACCACTGTCAACCACTGCACAAAGCCCTTCTTTTTGACACAACATTGGGAGGGGGAGCAAGGGGTTTCATTTTAGCCTACTCCCTGAGATTTATGAATACAATGACTAGGTGTCCCAACAGTTTTGTCCAAGATTTTAGGGTCTGATATAACTCAAAATTTCATGCCAAAGGTGACCAATCTTTGGCAGACAGTTTCAGGGCACCATGGTCAAGAAGAGGGGGAATAGAATGAAAGAATGAAAAACAACAGGATCCATCAATAGTTCTGAATTTATCAGAGCTTTAGGTTTATTATAAGAGCATTTAAAAGCATCAGGTCCAGTTGAGCTTTATTTCAATATAGCATATTAGTATGGGGCTCTGTATTTGAGTACTTTGGGTTTTGCTTCAGTCTACGATGTTCTCTATTGCTTACATACCATAGTTAGTATTTGGATGAGGTTTTATGCCCTATGTGATTACCTTTTTGTTTAGTCTAGAGGTACCCCCAAGTCTATTTTTTCAGTTGTGGGGGACTGGGTTGTTTTCCCTTTTCCTGTAAATCATACAGTTTTGTCTTTCAGTAATATGCAGTATTATAAAAAGTAGGTAATTTGCACAGTTGTTTTATCTCTTTATCAGAAAAAAGTGAAAAATAAAGTAGATTCCTCCCAAATGGACACTCAAAAAAATAAAGGTAGCTTCCAATTTATTGTGGTATTGCCAGTATGATGACTACATAAAACGTAACTTCACTTGTGTTTACAGTATAATTTGAAGCAAATTGTGGGATCAATCATTTCACAAGACAGTGGCAGAATTTGCTTTATGAGTCTATGAAAGTTGTTCAGCAAAGTCTGCAATATAATTCTGTTGGTTTGTAGTATGGAGCAAAAGTATACTTGTGGTAAAACTGCACAATAAAAAGGCACAGCCAAATAAGGGTGAGTTTAAGATATTTTCATGTACCTTATGTTAAAAAAAGTGAAGAAGAATAGGAATCTTTTTAAATCTTCAAATGTTTTGACCAACTGGACCTTATTTGGGAACCATAGAATTCTATTGCATGGTTACCCAAACTATAGATACAGGATTGTGGTGGCAATTATTAGATGGGTTGGATTGCTGCATAAAATTCGGGCGTGGCAAGATGACAGGATGTGGCCTTTGATAATTGAATTCTAATGCAAGTTAAATATTGTAACTATTTCTGGGAGCAGCGTTTCACAAGAGTTTTTAAAGAATGACTAAACGTAACCTTGGTTTCTGTGACAAGCTTGAAGAGATTTCTGTGATATGATATCATTGAAATTTTATTTCTTCCCCAGACTACTGAAGGATTTCAGCTTATTACAAAGTTACCAAGCTGAACCTTCTACAGTACCCATGCCAGGCAATGTGGACTAATGTCAGGCAAGATAAAGGATACTTCTGAGGCACACGTACTGGAAGGTAAGGAACATAACCAAAACCTGACAATATGGTCACACGTTTAACATTTTTTGAAGATTTGAAGGCATCATTCTGCAGTTGTAGTTATGGTAATAAGTCAGTGACATGAGATTTTGACTTGTAGCCCTAATTTAAATGTTGGAGTAACTATGCCTTTAACTGCAGTCAGATGCAGTGCAAACTTTGATTCACTGCAGTTGAGAAAATTGTCCACCAGGTAACATCTTATTGGAAATATCTTATTAACTCTCACATGGACACAGTATCATTTGAACAAATTTATCGCCACTATTTGAACAATATTTGCATATTAAGACGGCTACCATGATGCTGTAGTGTGTGTGATTTGAAGACAAATCTGTAATATTTCAAAATTTGAAAATGAAAGGAGAAAAATATTACAGTCCTTCAAACCATTTGTACAATTAAACATAAACTTATGTTTGTTTTGAATATATTGGTTGTCTCTCACAAAATTTGTCAGTACTTAAACCGCTTAAGCAACTTGTCCAATGTTTTACTCAAAAGAGTACATACAGCAGGTGCCCATTTTGCTACAGTGTTAGTCAGTTAGTTAGATAGAGTTTTACGGCCCAGTTTGGCTACAATGTGCCTGTATACTCACACATGTAATGGCAAATAATGATTTGTGCATAGGGCAGTATGCTCTGTCCATATACATAAAAAGTCCACAGAATATCCTCAAAATGTCTTATTTATTTTTAAACTCCATGTTCAGCAACAACCAGTATGGGAACACTTTCATGGAATCAAAGGGTTGATGCATGGGATATAGTGATATTCCATGCAGTGTGCCTGTCATGGCATGCTATTTACATGGTAACAGCAGTGGTTTAAGATGTAACAGACAGCAAGCTAAGTGTAAGCTTACAGTAAATTTACAGTGGCATATATAGACAGTTGTTCTCCCAAATAGTTGGTGAGACCTTATACTTAATATCATTCAAAAGTTTCTTAAGTTTTGTGTCTTTAAATGTGATACATGACATGTTTGTGCAGAACTATGCACTTCAAATTGACAGAGAGGATATATGACTGCTGCCATCATTGCAGGCCAATAGGCATATTGGGAAACACTCACATGTTCATGAAATAGTGCAGAATGCTTTAACATCTTGTTTGGTGCCCAGTGCAGAATGAACAGAACATACATTTACATCCCATAATCAGAATATTGCACACACTCTAATTGTCCTTCATTATAAAGGAAAAAGGGATGAAGTATTGTCACTACTGCTAATTTGTTTGCAATATCAGCCTTTTTACTATAACTCGCTGTATTTTTTTCCTCTCCCTATAAATTCCTATTTTTCGCCAAATTTGTCCTTAAAGCCCCACTTTTGGTTTCCTAGTGTTCTGTTTTCCAGTATTTCCATGAGCATGCTAGTTGAAGAATGCAGTGATCCCTGTTGTTGGCATACAAGTTATACTGCAGGGAATTATTTAACATCCACGATTTGCATGTTAACAATCTTTCTGTCTCTGGGCTCCTTAAATGACAAAATCATTATGAAGTGATATATGTAATGTACAAAATGTGCTACACAAGTTTGCATTTCTATAGCAAATTTGCCTGTTTTGAATCAAAATGGGATGTGATATTGGATGAAAAATTATTCTCTATACTGTATAGTCATTTAGTGAGGAAAAGATCCTTCTCATGGTCATCAGGAATCATTGTCATTTGAAGTATGCCGCCAAGCCGAGTAGTCCATACGGCCCACCTGCATTTCACCGGTTTGGCCCTTATCTGAAAACTGAAACCCCCCACCCCGCCAAACTCTTTGGAAAACTTGCATTTCAAATATCTGTGATTTAAAGACTCAAATAAAAATCTGCTTTCTAAAGTGTACCTCTACCCCAACCAAACCATAAATTTAGGAAATTATGTTACAGTGCATCCAGCGTCCTACTATGCGCAAGGAGCACTTGCTATGTGACTGTTGCAACATACAGTAGCTAACTTTCATAGCATGTATAAAAAATATTCTAACATGAGCAGTCACTTAATGGACTTGCCAAGCAACTGGCACAACCAAAAGCAAATTGGCAGTTACAGTTGGTGCTTCTTTCAGGAATTTCAACCCAACGAACGCACGAACGAAATATTTAAGCTGACTTTATCATAACTGGTTTGTCAGTCCTTCCCATGCAAAAATACATAATAATTACCGTTGCATTATGAGGGCAACATAAACATTTTATTCAACTAACGCTCATCTCATGGGTATAAATTGTACTCATATTTGTGAAAGTAAGGTATTCCTGAAAAATTTATTTAATATGGAAAATGTGTGATGCCGTTTGGTTGTGAATTTAACAAGAGTTACATAGTATATCACTTAGCAAGACAATGTCTATCTTAACAAACATGTGTATGAATCCTGACCTGTGCTGGATCAGAAATTAAGGGTTCCAATAAGCAACCAGTGATTGCTTTCATTTGGAGAGGTTTAAATTTTGTGAGTTGGCATTCTGATAGCATTTGTGTATCATCTTCAACACTGCTGCCCTGTCAGAAATAATCAATTTTTTTCTGTTTACATAAATATAATGCATAAATGAATAAATACATACTTACATATTACGAACGAACAGCAAAACAAGCAAAGGAATGAACAATTGATCGAACGAAGGAACGATCAATTATATAAATAAAGGAAGGAAGAGGGAAGGCGAGGGGGAAGGGAGAGGGGGAAAGGTACAGAAAGAAGGAGAGAAACAAGCAAAAAAAGAGATAAAAACAAACAAACAACTTAATAAACTGATCTGCTTCTTATATAGTTTGGTTCAGTTTAGGCAGAGATTTATGTCTTGCACCAGGGGCACAGGTGTCCATGCTATATAAACTTTCTCTTTACAGTAAATGTACAAAGGGATGGAACTCATTTGGTGTTTACCAAAGGAAGATTATAAAATAATACAGGAGGTGTTCATCTATATCTTTGTGGTTTACTGTAGTAAACAGAAAGCAGTCTTTAATTATTTAGGTTTAAACTTAGAGAAACATCACCAGTGATAAAACACTGGGTGCCCAACAGGGTACATGGATCTCAAAAATTGTTTCTTTGAAAGATTTTATGTATGTATGTATGTAAATGTGTCAGAATTCTATCTGATGCAACCCTTGGTACAATGTTAGAGGCTATGTCTAGTGTTCAAAATAAATTGAAATCTGAGTCCTGATTAAGGTTATAGAGTTACCCAGAGTCTCAAGTTCTATTTCAGTACACTATTACATTATAGATCAAGTAAATATGGTGGAAACCTCTCGGTCTTCCTTCTGTCTGGTTACTTTTGCTGCTTGTGTATTTAGTTTAGTAAATGATAAAACTTTGTGAGTTGGATGGGATTTAATGACACAACAACACAATATCCTGTAAAGTGGTGTCAGCTATAAAGAAAAAGCAGAATAAAATAAAAAATTTCAAATGTGGTTTTAAATATGGCTCAAATCCATTTAAAATCTTCCCTTTCAGTCACCTCTTACAATATGCAGAGAGTGCTGCAGACATGTTTTACAGTTCCCTACATATGTGGGTAAAATATGCACCATGTGACCATTATTCAGTATATCACCTGATCAACGACACATTGAGAACTGCCATAATTTCCTTTTTGTGATTGTTCAATCATTCAAACTATATCATGTTGGCATATTAATCAAACTTTCATCAATGGTCACAAAATTTTGAATTATGGCAGATTTTTAGTTATTCTCTCATCCATTAGATCAAGTGATGCAAATCTGTTATTGAATATTGTCTGGGTCTTCTGGTCTACTTCTCGTTTCAAAATGCTATAAAGTTTTGTTCAAAAGAAGGTGGAGTATTACAGTATGTTGCATTTCTGAATAGCTCCCTCACTGAAGGTGATTGTAGTTGTACTGTGCAATTGAACTTTAGTTTGTTTATCCATTTGGATTTTGACTGTCAAGCATGTACTTTCAAAGGAGCTTGTTTGGTCTTTCATTTTGGTGGCTGTGCACATTGACACAACCTCCAAATCACCAGGATAAACAAAACAATTCAGCTCCTACAACATGTTTTCCAAAATTTGAGTTAGCATGAAAATTTTGTGAAATCATTCTTTCTTTAATTATTAAAAGGTAACATAAGGAGGGATTTAGAGTGTAGTTTTGTGTAGTGGATTGTGTCTAAATTTTGTGTTTACATTTAAATCTGCCGTACAGTGGCACTGAGACCACTATTTTGGTTCGACTTGGCTAGACACTGAGATAGTGTTGTATACACATACTGACAAAACAATGGAGCTCTGTACGCCGCATACTTAGCTCAGTCTGTGTATCTCATGCTGTGCTCCACAGTTCCATGCGACAATGAAATGCTGAACTCACTTATTAGGAAAACACCTTCAGTATTTGTAGATAGTTAGTTAGATGGAGTTTTATGGCTCAGTTTTCAACCTATTGGTTCAAGTCAGTATTTGGAGAGCACCGTAATACTGTAGCGAAGAAGGATGTTGTAAAGAAAATATAAATTAAAGTATATGACAGATAAGATCTTCATTGGTTAGGAGGTTTCCTGACAGAAATTTTATAACCATCTATTGAATGTAAAGGGGTACATTCAACATTTGCTTTTTGCTTAAATTATGATATTTTGAAGGATGAAAGTATAGATTATATACTTGAAGGACTACAGATAAATTGTAAAGACATTTTTACCATTAAATTTCCAACCTAATAAAGACTGTTTTTGGAAGAATTTGGGGTTATTTTGTCTATGCATGTGAAATTACATGAAGTGTAATTTATGATGCAAGTAACACCTGTACAGCTGTGACTGATGTAAATTATCTGTCTTCTTAATAAATGTAATGTACAAATGACAAATGGATATTTTAAAGCATTTTTTAACATATTTGAACAAATGCAGCAAAATTTAACAAGCAGTTTAGTGTAAAAATATTTGAGTTCCCTATCTCTGTCCTCTGGGTATTAAATCTTATTACAGTAGTTAATATTTTTATGGTATGATGTTTGTACTACATTATGTTTGCCCTCCTTAAGATTCTCTTGTACATTGCTGTTGATGATATGTCTTAATGATAATGGGTACCATCAGGGTATCCAGGCATTTTGGATCAAACTTGTGATGTGCTCTAAGGATCATTTTCTGATTATTGCAAAAAAAGGTAATGTTATTCCTTCTTTTAATGTTAGCAGAGTTGACAGCATGAAGCAATGATTCTTGACTAGTGTGCTGTGTATGTTGTTCTAGAATTTTTCAGCCAAAAGGCACATTGTATAAATCTTCTCAAAACATTTTCTCCTTCTACCAGTTTTCTTGTACAATGTTGATGGTTTGCCAGTTAGAGTAGTTTTAGCAGTACCTTTGAAGGGGTCAGAAATGCTAGAACCCTGCTTCAAGATGGGCCCTTGGGTCAATCTGTGAAATAATCCATTTATACTTCCCTTCAATGATTATTAATTAAGAGTTGGCATCCTGATGCAATGAGGCCTTGTGTTGGTGATCTGCATGTACTATCATGGAATTTTTGTTTAAAGGTCCCATCAGAGCCCTACTGTGTGGTTCATATTATGTTATCTGCAACTTGACTCAAGCTCCTAGGAATTTTTTGTGCAGTGCACAAATTAAAAGATATGACATGATTTTTTGTAATATCCTGAAAGCTGACTTCAGAGTGTTGGAGATTGTAGGTCTTTTTAAGTCATATGACTCTTGTACTAGTAAAATATTAACATTTTTGAAAATATGAAATGAACATGAACTTATTCAGTATCTGTATATTTACAGTGTACATTTTGTACATACTGAATTATGGTAACAAACAGTGAATTGTTAGTATTTATTTTTTAGTATACTTAAATATGATTGAAATGCAGCTTCTTTGCTGTAACATAAAACTGTACAAGTGCTTTACTTCATCCTCATTGTATTTACTGTGTAATGGTTTGCATCAGAGATTATCCTGAAAGGAATTTATGTATTGTAATAGCTGGGAGACTATTGCACCTTTTCAGTTTGTTGTTGAACAGAGACAACAAAATACACGGAGGATAAAGAAAAAGAAACCAAGCTTTTACAAACAGTGCCCAAACAGGAGATAGTTTAATCCTTTCTGACTGGCTCTTTAATGGACATTTCATAGATGACTCTGATTAAAAAATTTGACCGTGGCATTTACTATTCTCCAAATTCTAGTAGGAAAAAATGCATTACCGTAAAAGATTTGCCTCAGTTCCCCTTTTCACCGACATATGCCATATGACATGATAGGCTTTTTACGGTTAGTATTCTATGGTTGTGGATGTGGGCCTCAATTAGTGGAATCAAGCCTTTTCTCTTTCTGGCATACGATGCAGTAAATCAATGAAATACCACCTTTCAAGGCCCAGGAGCACTTTCCAATTCTAAGTAATAGCCTGGAGTTATTTATATTTGTTTTAATTATCAAAAGAATTGAATTTCTTTGCAGTGAAAAAAAGGAACTAGGCATAATGAGAAGTATCTAGGCCTGAATTTGTGCAGTCATTGTTCGTAAAGTCATCCTGAAGGAACAAGGTGGCTCGGTTAAGCTGTGCTGCAGTCTGAACATACTCTACTGGAAATGTCTGTAAGTTTGATATTGTAGAATCTGATTCAGGTATTGTGTTTTTGCAGTCTACAGTAGATTTGAGCTGAATGTGTTCAAAAATGTATTCAGTTGCAAATGTCTAATAGCCTTGACACAAGTGTATGCTGTTTTTTTTTTTTCATTCATAATAACCTTCAATTGACTGAACTTTAAGCTTGAACTTTTTATTTTAATTTTGTGTTGCTATGTTTCTGTTTTATTCACCATTGTGTAACTGTTTCCTTGACTGATATGGATGCTTGCTTTGTGAAATTCATCTAGATTGTTTGTTTGTTTGTTGGTTTTTTCTTTTATTGCTATGCATACAGCATAAACAATTAAACATTGCTATTGTCAAGTCCCCCTTCCCCCATTTTCATGCACGCATACTGTACACACACTTCACAGAGTCATAGATATCAAGGTTCTATTTAAGTCTTGAGTCAAATGACCTGCCTGTCAATAATTGAGTCCATGGGCAACAATGAGCATTTCCAGGGGGATGGGAGGACATGCCCCCCCCCCCAATATTTGAGAAATCTTCCACGAAGTAATCTTTTTGAAAAAGAGGTAATGTCCCCGCCCCCCTCCATCCAATGTTGAGAACAAATTGCCACCCTCGTCTGATTCAGTGTTATTGTGCATTGAAGCAGTCATACATGTAGAAAATAAATGTATTCAGAATAAGTTCTTTGGGAACATTTTATTAACATGTTCCATTTTTTTCTTTCAATTGTCATTCATTAGGAGTGTTGCAAGATATATAAGAATCATGTTCATTGCTTTTCAGAAACAGAAGTGTTACATTAAAGGCCAGCTGAAGCCATATGGAGATTTGAAGCCTTGATACCAGAGTTTGTTCAACTTGGAGCTCTTGTCTGGAGGGTCTGCCGTAAGTAAATTTTGTAAATGATACAAGTTCTGGTTGTAATGATGCAACAGCATGGGGTCATAGTTTCCCACTGATGCATCGTAATATTTCTTGGGGGCACCATAAGTAAATTTTGTAAATGATACAAGTTCTGGTTGTAATGATGCAACAGCATGGGGTCATAGTTTCCCACTGATGCATCGTAATATTTCTTGGGGGCAAAGTACTACCTTTTGGCATGCTTTGCAGGCAAAAAGTGTCTATGGGGTCAGTGTCAGGGCCTACTTTCATTAGATTTGAAAATATTCAGAGTAAAAAAGTAAGACATGGTGTGAGAAAAAACTGAAGATGTAAATGGTTGCATGAGAATCCAATAATAAATGCAAAGAGTACAATTAAATTACAATATGTTTTAAGAAGTAGTGGATCCGAAACTTTATTGAAATTTCTTTGCGAAGTTAGTTTCAATACAACAGTCTTCTTGGGCAAAGCATACTGGGATGCTTTTTTCTCTTCTCCTACAAACACTTCACTGCCCTGGATGTCAATAATCTAGGGGTTGATATTGGCCATAGAACCTGAGACAGTGGCAGTACAGTACTTGGCCTTTGTATACCTGAACATGTTCGTGGTTTGTCGAGACCCACTTTCCATAATTTAGTAGACATTTCACCCGACAGACTTTCTTGGATGTATTGATGATGATAGTATTTGTCTGAAGTAGTTACAGTATCGCATTTTGCTTACACCTTTGACCTTGCATTATCATCAAACTCTTAGCCTAGATTTAATTTCAGAACCAAATTGTACCACAAGTAGTAAAGGTAAGTAACAACTTGTAAGACCAAATTAATATTCACATACTCAGTTTTAATTGCGTGTTGTAAAATTATAAGAAAAACAGTAACAGTGTGGTGCTCTAGCAGAGAAATATGACCAGTAAAGGTTTCAATTTGTTTTTGATTTAACGATTGCTATCATTATGGTCAGGGCTCAATTTTCCTGGTTGTCCGATTGTCCAGGACAACTAAAATTCCATAAGGACAACCAAAAGTAAAAAGTTGGTTGGACGATGGACAACCATTTTTCTCTCTGAATGAATGAAACCGCAGCTTGATTTTATCTGATTGAAGAAGTATAATGCTTACTGATCAATTTTTCAAATTTTTTCATCACACAATATTTCAGATTTCATCACGAGTCAAGACCAGTTATACATGAACACAATTGCTGTTTTTTCATTGTGCAAAAAAATGTTTGGACAACCAAATTTCCTTGTGGACAACTTAAACTAATGAAATGTTGCCAGAAGGACAACCAAAATTTATCTGAAAATCAAGGCCTGAATTGGTAGACAATAACAATTAGCTTGTAGCCAGAGTTGAAATGAGTCACTTGATCAACGTTGCAGTTTAGTCATTTGCTACTTGAGTCAAGTCAGTGACTCAAGTTATTATACTATTTCTGTTATGGTGCAATTTCTTGGATCATGTTCCTTTTGAAAAAAAGTAATGACTCCTTAGAAGAGTCTTTAGCTCTGTTTAAAATCATCCCTGACTTATAGGAGCTTTACATGAGTGTTACATGGTTGCACCAGAATTCATGTAAGTGATGCATATGGGTGATTTTATTTGGGTGCCAATGGTGATTATAGGCATAAATTGGGTGTCATTATTTAAGTCTGACTGCTGTGGTCATCTTAATGCTTTATTGCATCAATATTATCTATCTGGATGAATCAATTATGAAAAAAATTCAAAATATTCTTAAACTATGCAATTATGAAGGAAAAATGATTGAAAATAAGTACATTTTAGGCAAAAGGTGTGACATTTTTAACCTGCCATTTCAAAGACTGGTTTTTTCTTATATCTATGTTTAATTCAGTAATATCTTTGAGATATACTACTGGCAATAAATCCATTTTCAGTATAAAACTATTTTCTACTTGAAAAGTTTACATTATCTCTGCCTTAGGGGACCCTACAAAACTTTGTTCCTTGTGTAAATTTTTGTGTCCCCATTAACACATGGAGCATTGACACTATATGTAAGGGAATATTGCCCATACAGTTCAAAAGATTCTCTCAGCTCTGGTAGATTATTGCAGTTTAAAGAAAATAATGCATTATTCACGTCCCCTTTACAGGGAGAATGAATGATTTTCGCTAAAATGTGACAATCAAGATGATGTATGTAACTCAGAATTCCATGAAGGTGACTCACACAACACCATTCTCAATAAATAAATTGAGTACCAAAAAATGGAAATGCTTTCACACCTCAAATTCTAATTCCTGAATTTGTGTCCAAAGTTGCCATGTCACAAGTTGGTACACTTATTTAAAGAATGACCTGCATAAAGTGATACAGTTGGTGAAATGGGATTTAATGAAACACCAACGTGAATGTGTTACAGTTGGTGAAATGGGATTTAATGAAACACCAACATGAATGTGATACAGTATCAGCTAGAGGTGTATTTGTACTTAAAGTGTAAATATGGTTTTAAGTTCACATTTTGTTTCAAATGCTGTGCAGACATGGTTCAAGTCTTTACCTTCAAAGGCCTTTTACAGCAGGCAGTGAACGCCATGAGCATATTCTACAAACCCACAGGGTAAAAGTGATGTACAGTAATGTGGATGAGTTCATATGTTTTCATAACTCATAACTCCCTTCTACAACAAAAAGGAAGATCTTCATATTGGTTTATTGAATTCACTTAAAAATGTATTACTTTAGATCTGCTGAACAACTAAAAGACACCTGTACCATTGATGGTACAGTATTTCCATTTCTGTGCAAGTATCTGGTGACCAACCAAGGAAAATATTCCCATTCAGTCTGATTATTAGAAAACTAATTGAAAGTGTACAAGACTGTTTCAATGAGATTGGTTGATTGGTGAATTTCGGACTTTTTCTCATTCAGTCCCATTGCCAATTATGAGTCATGCATGTGACACAAGTTCAATGAGACCACTTCAATCTCCCATTAAGATTAAAAAGTTCTCATTGCATTAGAGAATGGGCACCCTTCAAACTGCGGCTACCTTATCCTATCCTAAAAGTCCTTCCTTGGTAAGCCAGGGAATAATTTATCCAGTATCACATAGCAATTTGCTACATGAGCTGGCTAAATTGCTACAACAAATGTAAAAAAATGTGTAGCACGTTTTTGTGTGCATAACTGAAGGGGTTTCATGCTAAAGGAGGAAAAAAATCTCAAAAATTGAATGCTAAATTATTCCCTGTAAGCAACCAACAAAAAGCCACATTGTTGCCAATGATATGATCAAGTATTTCTATTGTTGAAAAATTGGCCAAGTTGTGACATATCACCTAAGTCATGACATCCTTTTTCAAAGCGCAGAATTCTCTAATGGTTGCCATCCAGACCTATTAAACCTTTAAAATTACAATAGGCTGAATGACACCAAATGAGAATGTCACTCTGGATAATTAGAATGTAATCCTTCGACATCACCTTTTGGGTCAGCATTTTTGTATTGTTTGCCTTTACTAACATTTATCAATTATAAGCTATAGCAAAAAGCAGAACAGCAGCCATACAAGGTATGAAAGGGGGTGAGCTAATTCCTGAAAACCAATTTTGAGGTTTTGTGATTCATGACCACAGGACAGGAAATATTGCGGCCTGAAATCAAATGGCTGAAATGCCACAACATTTTGCTGCTCATTGGCTTTGTATCAATGATATAAATGCTGAATCATGTGTCTGGGATGCACACCTGTAAATTAAGTGTGAATCAACTTTAAAGTGTTTGAGTTAAAGTCCTCATCTTAAGCCACAGACTAGTTCATCACATTCTGTGTGATTCTCATGACATGTTTTAGTATATGAGTACACAGTACATGGCTTAACATTGAGTTTATGAATATATTGGTAGGCTATAAAAAGTATTGTGTAGAAACTTCTGGTTACAATATATGTATTTGCTGTAAGTACAGTATGAACAGTAGGTAAATGAGAGTTATTTGCTGTTATTGGTCAACACATCTGCACAGCATGGTTTACATAAATGTTATAACTCATTCCTATTTGACCATAGTCCTTGTACACAGTATGTGATGTTTCAAACTTGCTGCAAGTCTTTAAAAGGGTTCTTCTACATAACAGACTCTAATCATTGTTAAATGCTCTCAAGGGATCGTGGGGACTAAGAGTTTTAAACAACAGCACAGTGACATCAATGCTATTGTTTATATTGTACTTCATTTCATTTTCTTTGTTTCATTACTCATATATGTCCAATGGCATAATGTATGTACAAAGACATATTTTAATTATAAATGTAAAAATGCTGATAATGGAATGAAAGGAAACGCAACTAAAAGCCAAGACTTTTTGAGAGTGCACTCCCTGAAAAGTTCTATGATTCAATTGGTGCATTTAATAGTTATTTATACTAAAATATCCTAACAAATGCTAGAATATTAATACAAAGTGCTGCAATAACTTAGATCTCACACTACCCAGCCAATTGTTAAAATCTCATGTGATAATATTCTTATAGAGCTGAGCTGCTAAAATGTTGACCTGGTTTGGTCATATAGTAGTTTATACTTTCTTTTGTGTTCATATGACCTTCCAAGATATTTTGTTTAATTGTATTTGAATCTGTAACTGCCATACAACTGTTAATTCAGTACCAAACAGTTACTCATAGAACAGCTTACAATTGATCTATATCTTCCAGAAACCAAGCCAAATTGAAGAATCTTCCTCAATGCAATGTATCAATGCAAGTGACCATGACATTCAATTAACAATGATCTTCTGAATAGAAATAGCATACTTTTATATCAATGGAAACTTATCCAGGTGAGCACACCATACTTTGTTTCCATAGAATGGAAGACTTCCTCTTGCCAAGCTAATTCCATCCAGCTGTTTTGCTGTTTTTAGAGCATCTTAGTAATAACATTGGGAGTTAATACCATGCTGTTTATTCTTCCAGTTTATGAGTAATTTTTGAAGTGTCACAATAAGCCTTGTACAGAAAAAGATCTCACAAACAAGCTTTCCCCCATTAAATTCTGGGCTATAAATTATCTTGGATGTAAAGTATATATCATGTCATGCCTTCTCTAGTATTTATTAAAAGTTACGACTTGTTTGTACTGTTTGAACTTGGTCTGCAAATTTTCAAATGAGAGTTCTGCTGTTATTGTCATTTTTTTTATTTTATTTGCATTAAGTTTTGCAGTTTGTTCAATATCTTCCTCAGTTTTTAATTTGCTGCATTCAAGCTGCAGAATAAATTGTGGTTTTACCAAAAATAACTGCTTTACAAATGTCATATTTTAATGAAGATGTCAGCCTTTCCTCCTGGGTAAGTATGGCAAATGAACATACATCTGAACATATCAGAGAAACAGTAATTTTTGATAATTTGAAATACATCCAAATGCATCAACTAGTAGAAGAACCTGTTAGGGCAAGTGACTTTATATGGCAGGTGTTTTTTTTTTTTTCTTCTTTTTTTTTTTTTGCTGTTGTGGAAATTGTCAAAACCACAGTTCTCACAATCTTTACATTTGCTAATGTTAACAGATTAGTGTTTGCACAGGTTACCCGGGTACTGGCCCGCCATCGCGTTACCCAGTTCCAAATCTACTACCCGAATCTTAAAAAAATTGCAGGCTAAAGGGATCGCCCTATTTGTGCTATTGGCCCTGGTAATGGACTAAAATATTTTGCCAGTTTGTGTAAACATTCTCCGAGACTCAGGATGAAGAGAGCCCCTAGAAATTGTGCTTTGTTTCCCGAAGTTGAAACTTTTATCAGCGTACAGCCCGATCACACTATCGTAGTGAGTTACTTCGCACATATCACATGTACAGTACATCACTTATAATCTTGCACTCTTGCACTCAAGCAAACTATCTGACGGTGGTGATTCAAAATCACACCGTAGTGTTTCACCAAGAAACTAGCAGACATGTCACCCCATCCCAGCTTGCAAAGACAATGTCTGTAATGTTCGGCATGCTAGGTAAACTCAGCATTGCATGTATACGATCTTATAATTAACAGCGTATACCACCTCAAGTATAATTCCCAAATATTGCGTAATGGTGAAACCTGTCAGTTTTACTCAAATCAACACTTTGCCACTATCGGCAAAGTACGAAGACATTACGGTAATAAGACTGTAGAAATTCATGAAAAAGGTTTTTGAAACAGGCCATTACATATTACATTATTGCACTCCAGAATGGCGCTTGCGCAGACTACAAAGATTATGTGTGAAAGCTATATTACCTTGCCTGGATGTCAACATGAGCTAGCTACCTAAGAAGGTACATGGACCTTTAGTGATAATTTCATTGGACATTGTACATTAGTGTGAGCGAAGTTCACAAACGCGACTTCATTTGTTTGCAATCGGTAATTTTGGACGTGCGTGAGAATACCATAATACAGGGCTCTGATTGGGTGATATTTTCAAACCAGTGTTTAAAAAGGAGAAGCTTCGGGCTCTTAGTATGCTTGCTTTTCTAGTAGGAAAGTGTCCCAAAATTCAATATCAAATTGATATAGACCTTGGGAAGTACTAATTTTCTTATTTGCCTGTTTTCTGTCACATTTCTTATTCTTGTCATTTTGATTTGTAACAAAACGAGACGATAAAACCTTGTGACAAATCAAATTTTTTTGAACATTGTTTATGATCGCTACCTCTCCATTGCAGCTGTAAATATTATCATGCATGTCTTATCATGTGTCTTATGGAGCATGCCGGCCAGCAAAATGTTCTTATCTTTTACTCACTGTAACTCCGGGTACCTGGGTACCCGACGGGTATGGTGATTCGGTACCCTGGTCCTATTTTTTAGTACCCTTGCAAACACTAGATCGGATGTGACAAACTCCTTTGCATGATAATAGTGTTTTATACGGTGTTTTTCCACATTTGTTTTGTCATGACACTGTGACACTGCTGACATGTCATTGCAAAGCCAAACCAAGGCTTAACTTTGGACATGAAGCAACTCGGCTTTGCTCTACCCATTCCATCAGTATTCATTTTGATACACCATGCACTAAAAAATCCTGTCAGACTCTACATTTCATCAGGCTCATGTTTTTTCTGCCCTTTGACTTCCCAGACCTGATGCATGAGATGACAAACAATGAATGCAACAGTATGAAAAGCCCCACCACCCAAACCCTTCTGAACCCTTAAAGGGGTCAGGTGTGCATTATTGGTCTTGTGACAGTTGTGCCTCAACTTGAATATTAAAAGACCTACATGCAAATTTCAGCCAAAAAATTGATATAAAAGTAAATGTTGCTTATACAACTTTAAATCTGAATTGTACAGTCTTTGTAAAATCATTGTTATTAAATTATTCAGACAATATGTGTACAGTCCCTTTAAAATAAAAAATTGACTTCCTAAGGTTGGGCAGACCTTGCATTTTAACAAGTTTGATGTACTTCATGAATATTCATGAATAGTTATTTCACCTGGCACTTATTTGTCAGACCTCAAAGATTGCATTGTGCACTTTAGTTTATTTGTTCTGAAAAATTGTCCCAGGGCCAAAAATGTCTTAAGATAAAAGAGTTCCGTAAAATTTTGATGTAGGCCTGCTAAACCCTAGATGGTATTCACTTGCATAAATCAGAAAGAAGTCCTTTGATTTATTGCAACATATTTTAACTAGCTCCTGCACTTATCTGTCAGGTCACTGCATTGATAGATATTTAACTGTACTGAGTAAGACAGCCTTGCAGACCTCCTTCCTCTTACTTTTCTTTTTTTTTTTATCTTTATCTTTCAAATTGGTAGGGATGACACATAATTATTGGTTTGTGGAACTCAATATGAATTAAAAACATTGGTTGGTACAACAATAGTCGTCAAAAGTTTGACATATGTGATAGATGAGTACTTCATCGTGTGCAAGAAAACCACTGAATATTTATAATTCAAGTGCCTCTTGAGAAAAAAAGTGTCTATTTTAATCTCTTTGGAGTTACAGGGAGGTGAAAAATATTGTCAATTTTACCCCTGAGTCTTGTAATTTTGTCAGTGTTTCTGTGTCTGAATTTCCAGTAGTGCCTGCATGATGAATAGCAGACATCATATAGAGTGATGGTTGAGTTAAGCTCAACTAAGCTTTCTGGAGGAAAGAGGCATATCATTCACATTTTCTCTAAATTGTTAATGTCAGTTACAGATACTAGTTTCAAGTTTGAGTTAATTACTCTGAATATCTGTGTTATTCCTTAAAATTCAGATGCTTTGCTTGAATCACAGTTTATGGAAAAGAAATTTTTATTGATGATTTTTTTTGATTAATATTCTATATTCAATTCAATTTATTTATTTTCCACAAAAAATCATAGATAATAGGAGCAAATATAAAATAACAGAAAACTGTGGAGCAAGCCTGAAAAAGCAAAAAGCTTGTACTAACCAGGTCACCTTTACAAGAAATAGAATAAAAAAAAAAGACAAAAAGAAGATCAATAACACAAAATAGAACGAAGTAACACTCAACCTCCCCTCCCAGAAACCCTAAACACCCACCACCCATGAGGGAGTAAATAAGAACAAAATCAATCCTTATCAATAAGACATAATTCAAATTTTTTGATAAATGAGGAAAATGGTTTAAACAAAGGTGGATGCTGCTTTAATGACACTTAACTGCACTATCAGGGTTAATGCAAGTGATGAACAGGGGTGCATCCTGAATGCCTCCAGCAAAGGTGTTAACCTTAGAGACATCATTATCCCTGTCTTCAATGTTTTTTGGTCCAATATTGCTTAAACTTGTTAGTCCATACACAGTTTTTTGAATGAAATGTGGTTGGTAAAAAGAAAGACTTATCTCTAATGTACTGATACATACATTTATGTGTGTAAAGACAAATATGTTTGGTATTCAGATGGATTTGGTGATAAATCTATCACTATTTTTCAGTATCTGTGTTTTCATCAGGGTCCAAAACCCAAGAGTCCTTGCCTGTGATATTTTTTCAAGGGTCTGAGGAAAAGTTAAAGCATCCTGCAACTTTGTCCAGAGTCTGATAAAAGTATAAAGCTATACACCTATCTAGTATAAGAATTCACATATTCCACATAAACAAAGGTATATCTATCTCCTAAGTTTAACAAGACCATAGAAACATAATAGTGTGAATAGCCAGAGGTTGTGTGTCAAACTGACTCACAAGATATTTTCTCCAGCCTGCAACAGGTCATTGTGTGCAGTGGCCTAGGAACCTACAGTAGTAAGTGCATGGAAAAACTGAGTGTCATTTCTCTCTTTATGCCATACACAGGCTTGTCCTTTGCATTGATCACTACAGTGCATCAAAAATACAAACCAAAACTTGTCCACTTGTTTATTTTTTTTTCCTTTGTAGCATCACTGTCATCTTGTGTTTAATTTTCTATACTACTGTATACTTTATTCATGTTTAATTTTACAATATTTTGAGGGTAGTGTAAGGGCATTTTCTGGACACTAGTCTGAGGAATTTCCTTAAAGTTTGTGATTAAAATGTTTCATGAACTTAGGGTGCGACTATACACTTGAACTGGATCTGATCACCTGCGCTGGGTCTGATCCACTGCTCAAGATCAAATTTGTAGTGTAAACGCAGAACAGATCCGGATCTGATCGCCCGATTTTGATCCTAGTAAGGGGGAAGGATCAGACCCCGCGCAGGCAATCAAATCTGTAGTGTAAATGCTCGCCAGATCAAAGGTGAGGCAAGGTACGGTATGCATGGTGCATGTGCAGGGTCTTTTTTTTGTTTACACTTTGGTGCACAAGCGCGTGTGCCCGTATTTTGTAATGCAACTTCTGCTTAAGCATAGAGGAGGATCAGAGTACAAGACAAGTGTAAATGCACCAGGATCAAGCCATACATGTAATTTGATATGCTGATAACATCGGGCGATCAGACCCAGATCAAGTGTAAAAGCACCCTTAGAGACTGAGTAAGAATTTTATGGTAGTTGCTACTAAAATTGTAATTGTAACGTATCAAACTTGTAATTTTGGTAAATAAATAAAGAGTTGTTTAAGCAGCTGGGAACTATCCATTGGAAATTGTGAAAGTCTAATTTTAAGATTGGATGTTTGTGCATTTGGGCATTCAGTGGCAATGTATACCTTCATACAGTACAATCTTAGGGCAAACAATCACCCAGTAAAAATGTTTCTATACCACCGTTGAAATGATGCATCAAAGTACGAGGCAAACTTAAGATTTTTACAATATAACCACCTTTAAGTTTGGGAAATCTAAGTGTACCAGAAATACAACTCATGATCAAAACAGTTGTCCTGTGAGAATACATTCAAATTTGCAGTACTTGTATATGAATTTATGGTGCATTCATGGTACTCTGCTATCTGCAGTTCAGTGGTTGTCATGGAAACTGTAATTGTGGTTCAATTGGGGTCCTTCTCTCTTTCTGTTATGTGGTATGTAACCCTCCATGTGTAAAGTCTGGGTTCAGTAATTTGTGCCACTTGCCTTATTTTTCATTTTTGGATCAAGAAAATACTTTAATCCTGCAAGACACTGATGATATGCTGGATGTTAAGAACTCATAGGAGAAACTATCCATTTCTCCATTTTGAACAGATCCACTTGAAAAAGAATGGTATGCTATATTATGGTTGGAAACACTTGAGTAATTGGAACAGGTCAGTGACATTTCTCCAATTACTGTGTGTGCTTCAAAATTATCCTCTCATTTGCATTGACATATCACACTGCCTACAGAGATGATATGTAGATCTGCTGTACATGTCCCCTTTATAAATTAGCTGTCATGGTTTGTTAGATAAAGTTTTATGGCTCAGGAAAAGAGCTCAGTTTGTAAGGTTATGGATCTGTTAGTGGGCTCTTGCAGTTTGTAAGGTTATTGCTCTGTTTATAGCTATGTTTTTTTTATCTGAGCTCAGTTTGTGTGGTCATGGTTCCTCGGGTAGGGTAGGTTGGTGGGTATGGATTGTAGGGGGAGAGGGTACAGGGGGGATTTATGTTGATCTTCTGTTTATTATGTGTCCGCCCTCTTTGGGAGTGCTCTTGTCTCTCAAGCCCAGAAGGGTTTTAAGAGTACTTCCATTTACAACTATTTGTCTTGTTACCTACTTAGGTGCTTATATTGTCTTGTTCATTTTCTGTTGTGATAAAACAAATAAATGAAATGAAAAAATAAAAAAATGAAATGAAATGGTTCCTTTTATGGCTCAGTATGAACTGAGCTCAGCTTCTAAGGTTATGGCTCAGTTTCTAAGGTTTATGGCTCGATTGGAGTTAATGCAGCATTTCTCAGTAAAATATGCTGTATGAAACAGCACTCATCTGAAGATATATTATACAGTACAAGCATGTGAAACTCATAAATTAAGTATGGTTCCAAATATGAATTGTACTGCCTCAATTAAAAATAAGTATGATCTAAGACTGTTGTTAAAGTCATATTACTCTGACAAAATGAATGAAGGGATAAAAAGGAAATTGCTTAGGTCAATCTTTTTAAGAATCATTTAAGAATTATAATTACTTGCACAAATGGACAATGCCAATTTTTGTGAGCCTACCCTATGATGGCATAAATGTAACACAGGCACACAGCAAGAGGGATGGGGCAAAGGGAGCAAGATCCTAAGTATATTTCTTGAGTGCTTTTAATTTTTATGAGATCTGTGGTTATACTCCCTGTATGCTAACATGCAACTTACAGTACACAGCATACAAAGTGCCATTTCTGATGATCTTAAAGGCATTTTCAATATTTTTTGTGTACACTTAAGGACCAACTCATAACTTTGCCACACCTTACCCCTGACCTTCTCCCTCCCCTGAATATTCCAAGTTTAACATCTGGCTTAACATATGACAGAGCTGTATCTGGTGTTAATTTCATTTTATGTGTTCCTTTTTGTTAGAAACAATAATCATACCTATTAGAACAAGTTGCAGGGCATACTGTATGTAAACAAAATATGCAGTGAAAAAGGATTTGTGTTAAGAAAAACCTCTGAGCAATTGGCAAGAACACGCTCGTGGAAATCTAAAAACTTAGAGAATTGCTTTAAGTGCAATACAAAAGGTACACAAATATACTCATGCTTAAAAAAATTACAATTCCACTCTTCCTCATTCTATCAACCCTCCTCCCCCCAACATATGCTTTAGTAAACTAGAGGAAACTTAGAACTGGTTTGTCATGTAATGCTATAAAACATACCTGGCAGATTTTACAGAAGGTTTTAATACAAAGTGGCATTAATTTGGCTGGATAGGCTGTTCTGTACTTTTGCAGCACCATGATGCAAACTTGTTCTTTAGGTTGATATTCAATTTATGTCACATGCTTTGAATGCACTTTCCCTAAAAACATGTGTCCTCAAATCCTAGCCTCCTGGCAATAATAAAGTCTAACATGTAATTGTCATCAAGGATAAAAAAGACCACAGTTAAATTTGTCATTGTCTGCTATATCCTGCCATTACTCTTAGGTGTCTGGTGCATTTTATGAAGTTAAATTTGATGTTCACCCTCTTCTCTTGTTTGCTAATTTGCAGGCAAGTAATTTTACCTTCATCCCCATCCAACTCCAAAGTTCATTTGTTTGTTCAAAATTTTGCCTGGGATGTTTAACTCTGATATCATCAAAGATCACAGGGAATGTATTCCTTGGTTACGTGGCAGCTGGCAACGGTTTAAGATAAAATTAAAATCATATAAATTGGACTTTACAACCTTCCAATCTACACTTTTTTTCTTTTTTTTTTGGCTGTTTCTGTTTGATCTACATCTTGTATACATATGAGAAAGAAATGAACTGCAACAGTGTAGTGACCTCTTTTATAAAGAGATCTTTGAGCCGAAGAAGCAGCGTGTAATTTGCCATCTTTCTACTGGTGGTGGTGTGTCAATATAAAGTTGAAAGCTGCGCCAAGCGTCTGTTACAGTCCATGTAATTTAAACTCTGAAGTGTAAACCTAATTTGGCACAACAGGTTTCAGTATGAGACATGAGGTATGAATGTGCAATACTTTTCCTCTATTCAATCATTAAAATTGGAGGCTGAGAGCTGGTTTCCAGGCTGGGGCTTTTGTAGTGAAGCTTCTTATTGATTATTCATACATTCTACAACTGCCCTGGCAGACGTGCTGTGAGCACTCATCATTAAAATAAAAAAAAACTTGTAATATCTAGGATTATTTTTAATGCATGGGATATAAATCAGAGGCTGACTGCAATCTGAAGTTGTTTTTTTTTTCAAACTGACATGTGTGGATGTCTTGGGAATTAGAGAGAAAAACTTTACTATGAACTGCTTTCAGTTGAATAAATTGTTGGGACTTCCATTGATGACTGCTACTGGCCAGGGCAGCCTTCATTTAAATTGGAACAAAAAGTTGGTAGAGCTACTGTGAGATGTGTGATCCTCAAACGTGTACGTAGATTTAGATTCCTCCTCTACATATCAGGAGTTGAATTGTCATCTCTTTCATCGAAAGCTCAAGCCAACCCCGCCAAAATGAGTGGCCGAAAGAGAGGAGTATTGTAAGTAAAATATTTTTTTTTTGTGTTACAGAGTTTGATTTTAAATGCATTTTGGGTAGAAAGTTTGAGCGCAGTGTTCATGTGGATTGGAAATTAAGCTTATTAGTCAAGTAAAAGGTATTAAGTGTTGGATAACACTTAGTGAGTTTGACATTCATTTAACATTTAACATACTTGAAATTTTTTTTCCTATGACAACAGTCACTGCAATATTTTATTTCTCCAGACAAAAGTGTCTGGTTTATAGGTAAATACAGTTTCCTTCTTATTCCTCAGTATTAGTTTGTACTTACTATAACAGCAAACCAAACAATGAGGCTCAAGAGAATTAGTTTTGAGAATTAAAGTTTTAATACAGATTTGCTCCTTAAAACCTTTGGGTGTGAAGAAAATGTGCAGATACAATTAATTTCTAAGTATTTAACCTGCAAACCTTTCATACAAAATTAAGGAAAAAATTGTAATACAAGCGAAAAATCAGGTTTACTAGTGAATGTCTTTAAAGTGATCATTTTAATGTGACAAACAGATTTTCAACAGTTTTTAGATTTTTTTTTAAACTCTTGTATAGTGCAAACAAGTAAACTACACTACTGTATATCTTTAGTGTACGGGGTTTTTATAGTAGTTGATTTTTGTACCTTTTGATTTTTATTCAACTTTTCTTCAACTCTCTAAATGTCATTGTGAAACAAAATTAAGTTGGTCAGAACTCTTCATCAAATTTATACTGTAACTGCAGATGCACTCTTTATCAGTTCATTGCCTGAGCACAATGTTTTAAAAAATTACAGACTACCATCCTGTTCATAGTCCCGTAGTTGAAGGTAACAAACTTATCTATAAAGCATTTTCAGTGCAAAAATTTTTCAAAATTTTTACATTTTTATAGCTTTGGTCAGTTCTCATTTATCATCACTGCAGTATTCAAAGGGAGCTTTATTTATCCCTCCTACTGTGGGTTGTGGTGGTACAATATTCCCAGGGTACAGTATTTTGTACCTGTTGTAAAAGGCTTTCAAAGGGAAAGAAGCTTGCTCCATGTTTGAACTGTATTTGAAACTAAAGGTGATCTTGTACAGTATTGCAGGCCTTGAATTTTGGGGCCTGCAAGTGACCTCAAATCACTGCAAGGAGGGTGATATAGGAGGATTTGGGGCTCATATAAATCTGTTTAAGTTTAATAAAACAGCACACCCATCACACTCCTTTATTTTCTGAGGAGTGTGATTTTTAGCACACCTGGAGAAACTTAAACTCAAATGCCTGGTATTCAAAACTGTTTTTCACCTAGATTAGCTTTTTGTCTAGTATACACCATAGAACACATTCATGTTGGTGTACATGTGTTAAACCTCATCAAACTATTTAATTTATATATCCATTCAGGAGAATTTCCTAGGAGCCTTGCATTGTTGTGATATTCCTTTTATTTTGACGTTTTTGTATGTTCCAATTTTTTCTCTGTTCAATGTACATACCTGAAGTGGCTCTATGGTGTGAAAATAGGGTCTAAACAGTCACATAAAATAGATCAGCTAATTCTGCCATACATGCTTTTAGCTCTTTGGGAAATCTCCGTGTTGTAATATCAATTTTTTGACCCCTGAGGCAATATAATGCTCTCTAGTGTACTAGCTGTTGTGACAGCCATTATATAATATTTTCTAGCTGCTTAGATGTTGAGGTTCCAAGTTTATTTTTGGTTGTTTTGTATGATTTTATTGTAAACACTTTCCACTTACCCTATATGAAATAGCCCCCTCCCCCAATGAATCTTGTGGGCTGGGATTCATTGGATATGCCTGTGGCATTTTCCATTTGTCATAAAGGTAAAATACTTCTATAAGGAAGGACTTTTCTTACATTTGAACAGAACTTGAACTGTATTCAAAACCATAATTAAACTTAACCTTTTTTATTTAGTTAACACATTCCAGTTGGGGTGTTGTTAAGCCTTAAACTAGCTAAGCTGTCCATTGGACAAGTTGGATCCAAACTGAGGTTGTCCTAAAATATTTTGGGTTGTCCAAATGGAAATAAAAAATGAAAAACAACAATTGTCCTTGATACTGTATCTCTGCTATAGAAAACATCCATTTTTTTAATGTTTTTGAATTTCTATCTTTGTTTCAGTTATGAATGGTATTCCATTCCATTGTATTGGGAATGCTTCTAGATTTAAAGGGTATAGTGAACTAGTCAATTGCAAATTTAATCTACTTGTCCATCATACCAACCAAAGAGAGAAAGTGATTGTCCAGTGCAATTTTCACACATTACTGATGATAGAACAGGTGGGGAATTTTAGCCCGGGAATAGCATAAAAGTATATCTAAAGTGGTTGAAATAGAACCACCCAGTTTCACTTGATGCATCATTATTTTGTTCTTTCCAGTTTTCACAAACAAAAGCTTTAAAAATGGTGCCTACTGTACTCTTATTGTGCTTGGTTCTAAGCATAATTAAGCAATGGAGTACTGTAGGAAAGACAAGCCAGTGAGCCAAAAAAGGCTACGGTCAGCCCAATGTAAACCAATGGGTTAGAAACTAATCCATAGAACATCTAACTAACTAGAGAGAATCTGCGATCTTTCTTTAGTCCAGAGTGCCATGCCTTAGAGTGAACATATTTACCAGTTTACCTGTTTATTTAGATTGATGAACATTGAATGTCATAGTGCATTCTGTCTTACTCGTGAAAAACAAGCAAGTACTTTAGCTTCCGCTGAAGCTGGTTAGGTATTGATCCTTTGCCTGGTAAGCGCTGGCTCTCAGGGGACAGGTTGTTCCTCACTGATGGATATCAAATTTTCTTTGCTCTCAATACATGCTGCCAACATGCATTATTAACTGCAGTTGATACACTTGCAATGGGAATTAAGAACATTGGTATTAACTTGAAAGATACAATTGAGAGAGACTTGTTTTATAAGAATATGGCTTCGAGTTGAGTTACAAATTTAGTTCAAACATGTTGAAGTCCTCCCATAAATTCTCCTGTAATGGAAAGTGGGGAATACCATGGGCATATTTTGCAACCTCAAACCAACAGGGGGACAAAGAATGTTGAGAACATCCTGTTCCCAAAGTTTCTACTGTGTGTTGGTGGTAGCTAATGTAATATAAAAAGACAGACAGAATGGCTGCAGTAAAATGATAGAAACAAATTAATGTAATTAATTCCAAATGGCTTTTAAATATATGAAGTCGAACTGTGTAATTGTCTCATAAAATCTGTTGTAAAAAGGGGGACAGGAAGGAGAAGGTCTGAAGCCAGAGAGCACTCCTTCTGGATTTATGCCAAATCTGATCATGTAGGGGATTTTCTTCCAAGAGTTTAATAAGTATTCCATGATTTTAACTTTACCAAACAGTCCTTCAATTTTACAGTCCTGTAGTCCTTTATACTATATCCAACATATATCTACAGTAGATGGTCATTGTTTGTGTACCCACTTGATTGATCACTCACTCTAAACAAATGCAGAATATGTGCTAATTAACCCTATGCTTTCAAGTGCTCTAAAGCTGTGATTCATTGCAAACATGTTACGCTGTCATGTTTTCATGAATAATAAAACTAGCATTTGTTGATTCTTTACCATGGGAAATGCTGATGTCATGTAGCAACTCGAGCAAGACTTTTCAACTGGTGTACATGTTACTGTATCCTGTTTGTTGTAGACTCTTCTCCAAATAGCAGTTACAAAGCATTGTGGGATAGGCTTTTGGTAACATCTTTTTTGTCAATGTCATTTTACTGGAGCAAAAAATAATGCCAACCAACGTTTTGTCCCACAATCCTTTGTACTTGCCGTAAGGAAAAAGATTCTGTTGGATATCCATACTGTACTAGTAAAATTTGTGTTGCCCTCAATAATTTATGTTGCATATGCATTCATGTATAGGATATTAGCAATTTCATTTTTGGCACAAATTCAGTAAGAAATCATGCATGCCAACATTTTGTCCCACAATCCTTTGTACTTGCTACAAGGAAAAGAATCTATTGGATATCCATACTTACTAGTCAAATTTGTGTTGCCCTCAATAATTTACGTTGTATAGGTGTACATATATAGGATATTAATAATTTAATTTTTGCCACATGTACAGCAAAAAAATAATGCACACCAACATTCTGTCCCACAATCCTTTGTACTTGCTATTAGGATAAGAGTCATTGGATATCCATAGTTACTAGTAAAATTTGTGTTGCCTGCAATCATTTTTGTTGTATAGACGAGGCAAATCAGGGCTTGTGTTTATAGTGACTATAGGCAGCCATTGGTGAGGTCCACCAGCCTCAAATCGTCTTCATTTGTTGTCTACATGTAATTTTTCAAACCTTCACATACAGTGAAATTGAGGGAAGCAGTTAATAGACTTTTCAGTGTTCAACCATCCTTGGTACACGAAAGCAAAGAAATTGAAAGATATAAAGGTGATGGACCCCAGTTATGGCTGACTAAAATCGGACCATCACTTGCTGTCCGGATTCATCTATACACTGTAGGACCTAATTTCATTTTTGGCACATGTACTGTACAGTATGAGTTAATTGCCTTGATTCTTGGTCATTTTCCAGATTATACAATTCTTAGAGCATTTATTTTTTGTAAGATGTCATTTCATCAATATGTGCCTGGTTTATGCATTTTATTTTAACTGCACTGTTGTAGCACCGATATATACTGCAGCATTTTCATACTTTTTGTATGGATTTGACCCACTCAATCACCAGACTCTCATGGTATTGCCAGCTAAGGACTAATCAAGTCATGATAAGAAATCCATTGCCACTGAAATGTGAGAAATAAATGCATAAATGAGTTATTTACTTTAGCCTGAGGAACTCCTGCTTGTGTACTTGGAGTGTTTGCTTGAAAGTCATACACTCTCAGTCTCCCTACATTAAGTATCACTACTGTAAGTTGAAGTGGATGAATTTTGGTGCTGTCTTGGAACATTTTGAAAATGACACAACAGCTTTGCAGTCATTCATGTAATCGGAGAGTTGTAAGTTATACATCTGGACTATCTTTGGCAGCAAGCTGAAACATAATTTGTGAAGATAAAGATCATTACAGTATTGTGTGCATCTGTAAGGTGGAGGTACATTTTCACATAGCTATAAAGAAAACATTTTAAACATTTTAAGCAATGCAACAATAAAATCACGCTTTTGATAATATATTCTAGATTACAAAATGTAATGACATGTGCCAGCATGAGTATTATCACCAGGACTACAAGTCTAATTTTGGCAGGGTTCACTTCATAGAATGTTTAACTATACAGTAGATTTTGAGAGGTTTTGGAGCTAGGATCCCAAATGTAAAAGTCAGCCTAAGTCGTGCCGTCATGAAAAGCAACCCTGATTTTTCCTAATCCTAACTCCCACCCATGGACAGTGGGTTTCCTCCCATGGACAGGGAACTTGTTGAATATCCCCATGGTATTTCCCATCTGTCATAAGAGGCAACTGATGGGAAGGACTTTGATTGTTTTGAACTGTATTTGAAGCTGAATTTGGACCATATTTATAATTTTCTTGTTTATGTAACTGACGCTACAACACATTTGTGACGGTGTGCCATTAAATCTCATCTATAAAGTAACTATAAATAAAACCATTTTTTTTATTAAACCCTTATCTAGTCTAATTGCCCCTTATCCTCAGTTGATCTCAGTCAAGTAAGATCTTCCATCCAGAAGACCCTTGTTAACCATCAATCAACAGTAGAAGGTATTTGTCCTGGCCCTCTTGTGAGCCTCCTAAGAAACATTGATAGGCTATTTTAGTAGCATGAAATTATTGTTGATAGTCATTAGGAGAAAAAAGGGTTCTTTAAAGACTGGTAACCACATGCCTGTATCCTTGGACATTTTGATGGGTACCTTTGAACAGGATCAATTGCCACCTGCAGCAGTAAGTTTGGCAGAGATAGACAAAAATTAAAAACAAAAATAACTATTGCTTTGCTAGCTATAAAAGCAAATAATCTTCCAGCTCACTGATGATGACAAAAAATAGGGAATTGTTTTGAGGACTGTGGTTGGATAGTGGGTTTGGGCTAGATAAATAGACTGAAAACTTTCCCAAACTCCTGTCTGTTTTTGTGTCTTTGAAAATGAATAGTAACAAAATAATGAATAAAAGTGATATGATAAGTGGTTACAGGTACTTTTAATACATCTCAAAGTGCTATGTGCTACAATATCACAGATAGAGCCACATGAGTAAAGGTCATTCAAAATGTAACTTACAAGTTAAAGTGAGAGTGTGGTTAAATTTGAAATGTGATACAGGATGAAGTCAAAATTACAATTCAGTGCAATCCAACAGTTCATTCTGTCACATATTGGTTTTTGGTTTCGATGAAAGAGAAACCTATGCATTCATGATGGCGTGTGTGTGTATGTATGTGTGTATGTGCGTGTGTGTGTGTGTGTGTATGTGTGGATGTATGTGTGTGTGTGTGTTTGTGACACTTTGCTCGTTAACACGATATCTCAAGATAGGAATGTCCGACAGTTTTCAAACTTGGTACATAGATGCGCCATATTGAGAGGAAGAACCCTATTGTTTTTGGCAGAGGTCAAAGGTCATCTGGGGTCACAGGGGGTCAAAGTCTGAAAATCTCGTTAACACGATATCTCAAGATAGGAAGCTTGGTTGGATTTCATATTTGGTATGTTGATGCGTTATAGTCAGGAGATGGTTCCTATTGTTTTTTGCGGAGGTCAAAGGTCATCTGGGGTCACTGGGGGTCAAAGTCTGAAAATCTCATTAACACGATATCTCAAGATAGGAAGCTTGGTTGGATTTCATATTTGGTATGTTGATGCATTTCAGTCAGGAGATGGTCCCTATTGTTTTTTGCGGAGGTCAAAGGTCATCTGGGGTCACTGTGGGTCAAAGTCTTAAAATCTCGTTAACACGATATCTCAAGATAGGAAGCTTGGTTGGATTTCATATTTGGTATGTTGATGCGTTTTAGTCAGGAGATGGTCCCTATTGTTTTTTGCGGAGGTCAAAGGTCATCTGGGGTCACTGGGGGTCAAAGTCTGAAAATCTTGTTAACACGATATCTCAAGGTAGGAAGTTGGTTGGATTTCATATTTGGTATGTTGATGCGTTATAGTCAGGAGATGGTCCCTATTGTTTTTTGCGGAGGTCAAAGGTCATCTGGGGTCACTGGGGGTCAAAGTCTGAAAATCTTGTTAACACGATATCTCAAGATAGGAGGCTTGGTTGGATTTCATATTTGGTATGTTGATGCGTTATAGTCAGGAGATGGTCCCTATTGTTTTTTGCGGAGGTCAAAGGTCATCTGGGGTCACTGGGGGTCAAAGTCTGAAAATCTTGTTAACACAATATCTCAAGATAGGAAGCTTGGTTGGATTTCATGTTTGGTATGTTGATGCGTTTTAGTCAGGAGATGGTCCCTATTGTTTTTTGCGGAGGTCAAAGGTCATCTGGGGTCACTGGGGGTCAAAGTCTGAAAATCTCGTTAACACGATATCTCAAGATAGGAAGCTTGTTTGGATTTCATATTTGGTATGTTGATGCGTTTTAGTCAGGAGATGGTCCCTATTGTTTTTTGCGGAGGTCAAAGGTCATCTGGGGTCACTGGGGTCACTGGGGGTCAAAGTCTGAAAATCTTGTTAACACGATATCTCAAGATAGGAAGCTTGGTTGGATTTCATATTTGATATGTTGATGCGTTATAGTCAGGAGATGGTCCCTATCGTTTTTTGCGTAGGTCAAAGGTCATCTGGGGTCACTGGGGGTCAAAGTCTGAAAATCTTGTTAACACGATATCTCAAGATAGAAAGCTTGGTTGGATTTCATATGTGGTATGTTGATGCGTTATAGTCAGGAGATGGTCCCTATCGTTTTTTGCAGAGGTCAAAGGTCATCTGGGTCACTGGGGGTCAAAGTCTGAAAATCTCGTTAACACGATATCTCAAGATAGGAAACTTGGTTGGATTTCATATTTGGTATGTTGATGCATTTCAGTCAGGAGATGGTCCCTATTGTTTTTTTGCGGAGGTCAAAGGTCATCTGGGGTCACTGTGGGTCAAAGTCTTAAAATCTCGTTAACACGATATCTCAAGATAGGAAGCTTGGTTGGATTTCATATTTGGTATGTTGATGCGTTTTAGTCAGGAGATGGTCCCTATTGTTTTTTGCGGAGGTCAAAGGTCATCTGGGGTCACTGGGGGTCAAAGTCTGAAAATCTTGTTAACACGATATCTCAAGATAGGAAGCTTGGTTGGATTTCATATGTGGTATGTTGATGCGTTATAGTCAGGAGATGGTCCCTATTGTTTTTTGCGTAGGTCAAAGGTCATCTGGGGTCACTGGGGGTCAAAGTCTGAAAATCTTGTTAACACGATATCTCAAGATAGGAAGCTTGGTTGGATTTCATATTTGGTATGTTGATGCGTTATAGTCAGGAGATGGTCCCTATTGTTTTTTGCGGAGGTCAAAGGTCATCTGGGGTCACTGGGGTCAAAGTCTGAAAATCTCGTTAACACAATATCTCAAGATAGGAAGCTTGGTTGGATTTCATATTTGGTATGTTGATGCATTTCAGTCAGGAGATGGTCCCTATTGTTTTTTGCGGAGGTCAAAGGTCATCTGGGGTCACTGGGGTCAAAGTCTTAAAATCTCGTTAACACGATATCTCAAGATAGGAAGCTTGGTTGGATTTCATATTTGGTATGTTGATGCGTTTTAGTCAGGAGATGGTCCCTATTGTTTTTTGCGGAGGTCAAAGGTCATCTGGGGTCACTGGGGGTCAAAGTCTGAAAATCTTGTTACCACAATATCTCAAGATAGGAAGCTTGGTTGGATTTCATATTTGGTATGTTGATGCGTTTTAGTCAGGAGATGGTCCCTATTGTTTTTTGCGGAGGTCAAAGGTCATCTGGGGTCACTGGGGGTCAAAGTCTGAAAATCTTGTTAACACGATATCTCAAGGTAGGAAGTTGGTTGGATTTCATATTTGGTATGTTGATGCGTTATAGTCAGGAGATGGTCCCTATTGTTTTTTGCGGAGGTCAAAGGTCATCTGGGGTCACTGGGGGTCAAAGTCTGAAAATCTTGTTAACACGATATCTCAACATAGGAAGCTTGGTTGGATTTCATATTTGGTATGTTGATGCGTTTTAGTCAGGAGATGGTCCCTATTATTTTTTGCGGAGGTCAAAGGTCATCTGGGGTCACTGGGGGTCAAAGTCTGAAAATCTTGTTAACACAATATCTCAAGATAGGAAGCTTAGGTTGATTTCATATATGGTATGTTGATGGGTTTTAGTCAGGAGATGGTCCCTATTGTTTTTTGTGGAGGTCAAAGATCATCTGGGGTCACCGGGAGTCAAAGTCTGAAATTCTTGTTAACACGATATCTCAAGATAGGAAACTTGGATAGATTTCACATTTGGTATGTAGATGTGTTTTAGTCAGGAGATGTGCCCTTTTTCTTTTTTGGCGGAGGTCAAAGGTCATTTCAGGTCACCAGGGGTCAAAGTCTTCAAATCTTGTTAAAGTTATATCTCAAGATGTTGGTTTATCTATCTATGTATGGCTTTTGTGGAGGTCAAAAGGGCATCTGGAATAACAACATTATTTTTTGAACTTGCTAGTATAACATTTGAGTGAGAAGATAGTGGTGCATGATGTCAAATTTGAAAAACAGTACATTTATGTATCATCGAAACCTCAATGCATTTTTGCATTCTGGTTAAGAATGCAACACAGACACCCCAGTAGATCAAGTGCATAGTGGGATAAAACTTGTATGAGTTTGTTAAATGATCTGTTCCATCAGGTAAATTCTCTATGCTTTCGTTGGGTTCACTCTGCCTGAAAAACATTGTACTTGACTGGCCTGTTAACCCCAAATGTTACATTTCAATTTTTGTGTATTTTGGTACTGTATATCTGCATGGTAGTGTCAATCAATTTATCAGATGTGAAATCTTACTATATCAAGTGTGTGTGAGTTGAGCTTATATATATAGATCATTTCCTTTCTGAGGCGACAAAATGTCATCAGACAGAGAAAAAAGATGTTTCACAAAGTAAGAAGGAAGTTTTCATCATGTGCCATTTACAATTTACAATTTTAGAGTTAGTTTTCATTTCATTGTGTATAAGTGATACAAAATTTGAAGTGCCTTGGACAGCCACAGAATAGTAACATTGTCATGTAAAACAATTTCACATCCTCTCAGTGATGTAAGAACCCACTTGTTATCCAATAGACCTTTGCAGCTACTGTACTGTATCTGTCTATATGCATGCAATATGTTAATTGCAATATACTTTTACATGACTAATAGCTTTTAGCATTTAGTAAAGTGCTTAAAGTGTACCTCAAGTCAAAAAATTCAAAAATATATATTGAAGAGCATGAAAAGTAAATCCTAACCGTCCAACTTCCATCTTCATAGGAAATTCCTGAGCTGAGATATAAAATCTTGAAGTTTGTTCAGTCAAATTAAATTGGTACATTGAGGAACAGTTTGTAATGTCGTTGTACTACTCAAATTACAATCTTTGTATTTCTTTGTTTTTCTGAAACTTACTGCACCTTGTACCAAGGTGTGATATAGCATTCTTACTCTTAGGGGTGATGTAATTAATTAAGCCCTTTCTGTGCAAGGTTTTTTTGCCTTATAGTATATGATCTACTTTACATGATACAATGAATTGTGTAGTTTTAAGGCCTTAATGCTGGCAAAATCAAGTGTTCCTCTGTGGTAGCTCTCTCCATGTATCTTAATACTGAGTAGAATACAGTTTTATAATTCCTGTGACTGAAATTTGACTATGAATAAAACCCATGTCAACATTGTGTGACATGTAACTTATATAGTTTAGATATTTACACTTTTCCTGTACATATCTATACTTGAATATACCATTCAAGATCTGTTGCTGATTTGCAGGATGTCATTCCCAACAAAATCATGCAGTGTGCTGTAGCCTGTCAAACAGCCCCATTTTGGTGTGTATAAACATGTAATTTTCTATATGGAATATAAGTTTTGCCTTTAGATATATCTTTCATATCCTCAAAAAAATTAACCCACCAAAACATACATCAATGAAGAAATTCTGAATGAATTTGATAAACAAAAAGCTTTGTGAATGTGATGGATACATAAAGACAGATAGTACTTCAACTTTTATAATGTCAAATGTATGGTTTACCATATGGCACGTGCATGATTTAACATTTTTGAAATTTCTGAATGGAAGATCTCAGTCACTAATTGAGAATGAGCTCAATTTGTCAGGTTTTGTGAAATTGTTTCAGTTAGTTACCGAGTTAGTCAGAATCATGAATGCATTATTTCATGTAACAGTCATGTTTAAATGAAATGATGTGATACATTATATGCCTAAATGTTTGTAGGCCTATGTTACATATAGTGTTCGACCGATCATCTGTTAAGTAATCGGCATCGGGCCGATTATTGCGTTATCGGTAAATAATCGGCATCGGTAAAATTCTGCCATTCAACCGATCACTACCACCGATTATTTGGAAATAAGGGGCTAAATATACTTGAAACTTGCTCTTAATTTCGTTAAAATTCCTGTAAATACTCAATCCTTTAACTTCCCGCCAAAACGGGATGCGTTAATAATCACAAACTTATAAATTTTACCCCTGCCATGGGAATGATCGTTTGATGTTTTCCGCTATAACCCGGTAGTATTAGCCTACTTGGAATTCGATTTAGAAGTGCACTCAAGGTGTATTCCTTGCTGTCTCGCAGAAAGTGCCACGTAAGTTGCTGTACAGATTGTTCTGCACAAAACACATAGTACAGACTATCTAGCTGCAGCGTTTCGCCATTTTTTCAAATCCCCAACCTTTGTATACATTTATGTGCACGTTTTGTACGCTTAGCACCTAGAATCTTGTGAAGTTCGGTGGTTATTACCTTTCATAAATTAAGGCATTCCCGGCATTCCCGGCATTCCTTCTGTAATGTTATTTACGGTAGGACTTGAGCAATGTTGTCATACGATGTCATTGCAAACGAAAACAGTAATGCACGTGATCTCTTGCAGCAAACTTCTTGGCCCACGCTTGCACTAGACTTATGTGAGTGTCCGTTTTTACCGCCAAACAAGGCATAATATTTTGCTCGGTGACATCATATGCAAAAGATCCATTGCAAAATTTAAATTGGCCCCTGCTTCGTGATTGGTTTAATTGCGTTGATTCTAGGCAGCCAATCACAACTCGCGCCTTCGCCTATGTGATTAAGTGTGTGAAAATACTTGGTCTCGAGACAAATTTACACGTTGAGTTTGTGTTACGACGATCGCGCTTGTAATGCCGGCTAGCCAAGCCGGGCGAACCCCGTGCTAAATTCACCTAGAAACGGCATCGCAAATCTCAGCGTACATGGATTTTTCGGGGATCGGACTTACATGCATTTCAGTTGCAGATTCTTGTTAAACAAGACGGAAGTTTTGGACGAGAACTGCTAAAAATATACGGGGATATTTATATCGGAAAGGAACCATAAGTTATACGGGTGCCCAGAACTGCTAAGATTATCATGATTGCTTTACATGGGGTTCGTTATTAAAAGCAGGAGAGTAGCTACAGTACATTAACGCAACTACAACCGAGTACAGTAAAAGAATACAATGTTCCGACAGGATTGGGGGATGAAAACTAGACAGAGCATGATGTTGGCCTTAGAACTAAATTATCAAAGGGCATGTGACATCGAATGCAAACAATTGTACAGTATTAAGGGTTGATTTGTATCTCCACTTTTGAGGTGAAACTATTTCGCCTACAAAAATGATATCCCGTTCGTGAAACGAACACTACTATTCCCAATATTTCCATCCTGAACTGGTTATGGTAATACAAAATGCACGAAGCAAGGGGCACGTACTAAAGTGACAAACATGTGACTTCCCTCTTTCTAATAATCGGTGATCGGTAATCGGCATCGGGCCGATTGTTAAATTAAATAATCGGTAATCGGGTATTACCGATTATAGCATAATCGGTCGAACACTAGTTACATAATTTAAATTCAATAAATTGAATTTAAAATTCCCCATTATATTCAAATTTTTGAAAAGGGGGGCACTTATTTGAGGTCATATTGTAATAAAAAAATTAATTTACAGCTAAAAACCTACACTAGTGCTATTTTTATGTTTCTAAAACTTTGATATTTCGTGCATGGATCTACATGTGAAAAGGTAAACTGTTTTTGACATTAAGCTACTGTTGTAACATTACCATTAGGCTTAATCTCTGGGTTGGGCCTGTAGTGCAAGGAGGCCTCAGCCTACACAGTTGTTAAAACTTTTGAGGGAGGAATTTATTAGGGATATATGTACAGTATTTGAATTTAAAATTGTATTAAATGTACTTTCAACCTCCAAATAGCCAAAAAAGAACTTTTCTCTATGTAAAATGTTCAACATGTAACACTACATTTCTGAAATCTTTAGCCATGTTATTGCACCAGGTTTACTGATAAAAAAAAAGATAAAGTGCCATTGAAATGTAACACAGGCATTGTAACATGGAATGAGCCTGCTACTGAACATGTTAGATATCATGAGATGGGGTCATATGTGACTGCTTCAAACACTGCAAAGACTTCCACACTTTGTGAGGTGTTTAAATGATTTTTTTGCAGCGAGTTGCATTTCATGGAGTTGCACGGTGTGAAAGGGCCTAAAGGCTTTGAACTCTACAAGGTACTATCTTCTCAATCATGAAAGCAGTTACTGACATCACCTCAGCTACAGTACCATTGGGAGTTGCTAAATTGCCAACTTTTTGGACTCACAGATTTCCTGTGATTGATACTTGACATATGTATAGCTGGTTGATGTAGGCAAATATCACTCTCAGTGGAAAACTCATTTTTGCCTTCTTCTTCTTCACCTTTTTCTTTTTTTTTTTCTTTTTTTTTTGGGGGGGGGGGGGGGGGTTATACATACAATAGTATAGTATAACACAATGCAATCAATGGACAAGGTATTTTATGTGCTGTCTATTCAGGGTTTCAAATTTATTTGTAATATCACCAGAGATTCCAGAACATGTAATTTAGAAAGTTATAAACAGTAGAATGTGTTACATATTATGTACTACTTTGTCTGCTTATAATTATTCATGGTTTTGTTTATGAAAATGGCTGTTCAGTGATCTGTCATGCTGTGAGGCAAAAAGTCTTACCATCTGGTCCATTTCCAGGAGTTCAGTAGAAAAGCCTACTCTGATATTTTTGTGTCATACAAAATTATTGTAAAATACGTTTTATGGGGGTGGGGGTAATGGAAGGTGACTTATTGCAAAGACAAATTTATCTATAATGCTCTTTTATGCAGTGAATATCATCAGTTTGATTGTACATTAATACACTGAAGTGGATGAGTTTCTTGCTCTTGTAAAAGTGAGAGCAAAGCATTGTGCACATCAGAAGTGCTATGGTTTAATGTATATTACCCTTTTTAGGTATTGTTTGAGAGACTGCTTCAGACCATAGAACAAATTAAATTTCCAGATTTAATTTGCAAAACTGCCTATAGCTGTGTCGCCAATAATACTTAGGTGTGAAAATGTCTGATAGATTTGCATCGCATTCGGGTGCTATAGTTGGCGATTGCAGAGAGCATCGATTTAAATTGATAGTTATTAACTTGTCAACACCCTGCCACAAAAACTGTACCAAATATCATGCTGAATCAGTCGATGTTTATAAACATGTGACATCTTGCCTGAGTGGTAAAGGACATTTGGTAAGGACTGAATTTTGCATTTTGTCATTGTTATGACATGTCATCATTACAGCAACTACTGGAAAAGCACATTTTTTGTGTGCTTTACTTGATTGCACTGGCACAGTGAATAAAGTCTTGAGTGAGAAGAAAATTTTAAACTTTAAAATGTTGGCCATATTAACTTTATCTATTGTAACATCATTGCTCTGTCATTGTCATCATTAAACTTTTCATTGTGAGAGTTACTGTTCACAACATTACCACAGCTGTCAGTGAAGGGACAAATTTATTTATAGCTCTTACAACAGTATTAGGACACCATATTTAGTCAGTCTAAAGATCAAGTTTTTCTAAAAATATATGTTAATGAAAATTTTGTTTCATAAAAGGAAGTTAGATGTACTCCCTAAAGAATGGCTGCAGATACTGGGTGTATGTTCAAACTTAGATAATGTTGTTTGGAAAAGTCTGTTTCTTAAAAATAGAAAAAGTGGGACCTGCCAACTTTATAAGATCCATGGAAACTCAGCAATAATAAAGAACATTAAAAAGTCATTGAATATGCATGTATGGATGACGTCTACTTGATACATAGTTTGTCTGTCTGTCTGTCAGTTAATCAAAAAGGGCTCTTACAAGGGCATGCTGTAGAGACAAAATTCATTGGCTTAAGATGTGCACAAAAATTTGCTATATCTTATAGCATTCAAAAGATACTTAGTTTCAAATGCATGCAATTTTTTCTTCAGATAAGGTGCACGTGTGAAATCTGTTACTGCATGCCATATCTTGGCACATTAGTTTGACATAACATTAACTTTTTTATGATATTCACATGGCTGCCAGCAGGGGCGCAAATCCAGGGGGGGCAAGGGGGGTCTTTGCCCCCTCAAGTGAAAAAGTGGGGGGGCCAAATTGTAATTTGGCCCCCCAAAAATTTGAGTAGACCTAAAAATACGGTCACCTTTTTTCGTTTTTTTTTTTGTTCAAAACATTTTTTCTAAAGCTTCGGAAATGCTAGAACACAAGAGCTTTCAGGGGCTTCATGCTTGGCGCTCGCGGTGCACAGTGTAATACTCATGGGCACATCATAAGCATTTTCGCCCCCCCATTCTCAAACAGAGATTTGTGCCACTGGCTGCCAGGAATATTTAGCAGCTTTGTTTGCTGTACCAATATGTTGTAGGAATGTGGGATTATGCCAGATATACAGAAAAGGGCATCTAAATACTCTATCAGTATCAAATAGGACAAAGGGGACATTTAATTATAAGGAAAAAAAGCAATCTGAGGCAATGTGCCCACTAATTGACATTACATCTAGCTGTAACATTGTTGAGAAGTGGGGGTGCTTTTTAGCAACATTTATCAGTCTTTAAAATGAGATACTGTATCTGGAGTTTGGTAGAAGGTAATTGCTACAGCTAGGGTTTAAAAGACATGGTCTCCAATATATTTTCTTTCAAGACCGTAAAAGTCACCAGAATATGCCTTTAAGTGTTTTTAACATTGAAGTCTCCCAGCAACCAAGTAATGTAAGCTTTCCATTTTAATGTTCAGAAAGTCTAGACAAAGTCTAGATTTTCAGTGCTCCAAAAGTTTGGGAACCCTGTACAAATTAAGAAAACAAAACGTGGACCATAAAATGCATGTGTTTCCTCTGACTTGACATACATTACATGAAGTAGCACTTACAAAAAACTGCCTACCACTTAACATTCTAAAACCAGACTCTTGGGTGCAAAGTCAGGTTTTTACTTGATGTTAATATCCACAGTTTATAGCCACTCCAATGCTAAATGGATTTTATCATATTTTTATTGATTTTAGGTTCAGAGTGGCTATGAACTGTGGGTGGGAACATCAAGTTAAGACCCAACTTAACTACCTAAAAGTGGGATTTTAGACTGTTTAGTGATAGGCAGTTTTAGTAAGGGCTAATGTAGCAGAATGTTTGCTAAAATTTAGATTTCCAAGACATGAACATGCAGAGAGAAAGAAGAAAAAGTGCTTAGTATAAAGCATTCCGGATTTGTAATTATAAATGGACAGGAGTGGTATTTTGTAAAAATTCAGTACTGACTCAAATGTCACAAAATTAAAAAACCTTGCCATGTAAATGAAAAAAAACCTGAAACATTGTGAGATTTTGTCTTGATCATCTATCGTTACTAGCAATATATTTCATGAGCTCTACCAAGAAACCAAACACAGCTTTGAAGTCAAATACATATTTCTTGACGTTTGCCAAGGTTATTTTAATAAGTTACCACAGCACAATGAGCTGTTTCACTTTGGCAGACAGCCGTTGTGGATCATTAGTAAACATGTTGTAATATTGAATGCCAGGTATTGTTTGTCTGCTGAGATTTTTCCCAGAGATAAAATGCAATTTCAATGTAGTCAAATCAAGCTGAATAAGGCATTCAGGGACACCAGTCAGGCGATGAATTAAGTTGCGCTCTCGAAGTGATTATTAACTTGTTTTGGGGTAGTTGTGAAATATGCATTAAGGCTTGTTTTAAACAGATTGTTTATGCAACACCAGCTTTACAATGCATCAAAATAAGCATTGATTTTATTGTATTTCTTTATGCTTTTATCATTTGAAAATTGCCTTTAAAGCTAAAGATTTTGGAAAATCATGGCAGTCCTACTGTGTATACATGCATATAGTACTGTGCTATGCTGTATTGTTTCGTTTTGTTTATTTTCACTTTCACAATACTTAAGCAAATTGCATATAGAAACAATAATTACAACAGGAAAGTGTGGAAGATCTGAAAAAGCAAAGCTTTATACAAGGCAAATCAACCAAAAAAGAATAAAAAAGTAAGATTACATCTAATACAAAAAGGAAAGATAGGGAGAAATTAACAAGAAAGAGAAAATAGGAGGAAAGAATTGAAAGCACATTTTCAGGATACACATGAATATCAAATAGATAGTGTAACTGGCCTTAGTCATTATCAAGTAAGAAGGTCTCCATATGTCTGACAAACATTTTCAAAGAGGTTATTTTCTTAATACTGGGGTCAAGTCTATTCGGCAGTAATGCTTCCGGATGTCACCATAATTGCAATGTAAATCGTAAACCTGGCACAGATCTTTACAATTTTGTAATGTTAATGTATACAATTAGTCAAGTGTGCAGACTTTGTTGCCGTATTGAACATGCAGTGAAAGATTAACCCTTACAGACCTTGAATTTCAAGATGTGCAAGTGTGATCCCATACGATCACTCTCCTGAAATCACTGTGAGGAGTTTGATTTTTTGCACACGTAGATGGAGATAAGAGATCATGTACAGTAAATCTATAAAAGTGTACAGTTCACCTACCTCGCTCCTTATACTTTCCTGAGGAGTGCAATTTGTAGCACATCTGGAAAAGCTACAATTCAAGGCCTGGATATATAAAAACGGAGTACACAAAGTGTACTACATTTCCATGTTTTCATATGTACACCACTAAGCATGAATCCACAGAGTCAATTCCAACCATAAGAAAATAAGGTAAAATATAAAGTATATTGGCATACTGAATAGCTGTACATGTACAGTTGGTTTCCTTTTCAAATTAAGCTTGTGTTATAGCTTTATTGTCTGGTACTCTATTGTTTTACAAGCAATTAGATACTTGTAGAAAACCTTTAGGATCATAAAAGCAATAAAAAATCACTGGTTTTAATTGGCAAGTTCGGTTTTATATTAAGCAGTGATGTTTTTTCAATGTGGATTTGTTAATTTATTTTGCAGAAGTTGCTAACTAGGTTTTTTTAGCCTTGTTGCTGTTGTATTGTTTTATCTTTTCCTTTTCTTGTATTAAAGGTTAAATTACCAGATCTAGTGAATTTGCTTTTTCCGAGAAAATTAGTGCACTGGGCTGGTTTGCAGTTTGGGGTAGCCCTGGTGATCTTTTTGTCTTGGGCTTGGTCAGGGCTCTGGATGTTTATATTTACAGCAGTATTTCTAGTCCCTGTTAGTAGTTGAGTTCCTGCTGCAAGTTTGGTAGGCAATGTTGCAGTGTTGATTTCTGGACAGATGTTGTCTCCCAGTTGCACAGAGTAAGTTTGGTATAAATTAATAAACTCCAGTATGAACAATAATGCAATGCTGATTGTGATGGAAATATGCACTATGATGTTTGCAAAAGTTCAAACAATTTAAGTTTATCAAGCAAAACTGTGTCAAATTTATTACCAAGTTAGGAAGTATGCTAAAAAACAGTCAAAATGATTCAGCTTGAGAATATTTTTAAATATGCCCTAATTAACTTGTCTCCATCCCGCACACACATGGAAGTTTATATACCCTATTTACAGCCAACACAACCACAGCTTCTGTCTGTTTTCAATGTAAGCAATTACTAAAATGGAGCATAGAGCTTTGATCTTATCTAGATCTAGCCGAGAAGTAATCAGAAACTGTGATTGTATCCAATAACCGAGCTATATGTCAATGCAATATTTCTCTATATAGGTCATATAAACTGTTTTCTGCTTGATTCAAAAGACTTGGAAAACCTAGTTTTTTTCCAAATAACTAAGGCAATGATGCTTGGAAAGCATTATAACGGTTTTTTGTGGTATCACTGTATGCATTGCC
Source organism: Holothuria scabra (assembly GCA_037179385.1). Classification (NCBI taxonomy): domain Eukaryota; kingdom Metazoa; phylum Echinodermata; class Holothuroidea; order Aspidochirotida; family Holothuriidae; genus Holothuria; species Holothuria scabra. Next base: position 50,297,084 of record CM074185.1, read on the forward strand.
TCTTATGAAAGATATTTTAGTGTCTTGTTTAGGTTTCTCAAAGTATAGTCAATGTATATGCAGCTCAGGAGAAAATTTCTTAAGGGTGAAAGTAAGAACTCACAAGATCATGTGGAATTTTTTGCAATGAATATTTATAAGCACTCTTCATAGTATTCAAATACATAGTAATTGTCCACCCCATGGTATGAAATCACAAGGAACCTTAGAAAAAAAACATGTTGATAATCACAAGAACTGATTGATATTTCAACAGATGCACAGTAATTACCAACATGGTCCACCTTTCATGTGTTCTAGCAACAGTTTCTAAATTTGTCATATAATATTATTTCTTTCGTATCAATCTGATGTACATATTGTAAAATTCCCAGTGTCATAATTGAATGTTTGTCTGACCCTTGAAGTTGGTAAACTTAAAAACAGGACACAAAGAGAAGTTTCATCTTTCAACTGTTACAAAATATCAAACAACTTATCAAGTGAAGCAAGTAACATGATGAAATGTTCCCTCTTACTTTTTGTTACATCCTCCTCTGCCTGATAAACTCTTATGACTTCAGGGAGGAAAATTAGCTCCTACACCAGACTTTATGAAGTCAAGTTCCATATCTGATTTATTGATTGACAGTAAAAGATGTGTTTCAATACACAAAAAGTTACCTAACATTTGGAGTTAGCTAACAGGTCAGTCAAGCATGTGTTAATTGCTTTTCACTCAGTGTGAACACGGTGAAAGCATAGCTCATTGGAGGACACAGATCATGTGACAAACTCAGATATTAGTTACACCCCACACCGCCTTTGATCTACTAGGGTGTCTATGTTGCATTTTCAAGAAGCGACGTCACAGCATGAGAGAATACTGCTTTGAAGAATATCATGTTTGGTAAATTTTTTCACAAAGTGACTGTGTGTTTGTAAAGTATATGTATGGATGATGCTGAAAAAGAATTCATGACATTTAAATTAATAGTATAGTAGTTCCAGTGTACACTGCAGTACCAACATACAACAAAACAGCTTTCAGATAGCAATTGCCATTTCATTTGTACTATATTCTAATTGTGGCACATTTTTAAAGCCAAGAGAAGAACAACTGTAGTACCTTTTTCCTCTCACTAATCTCTATGGTGGTAATCAATTTCTAGTAGGTTAAATGGCTATTCCTCACACCCCAAACTACACTTCTTTTAGGGGGGGGGTCAGAAACCTCCTTTGGCCCAGCTGTTTGATTGACTGTTAATTCAAACAATTACCAAAGCTTATATTACACAGCATGAACTGTACTGAGAGTGTTTGCATTATACACATAAGGCTTTTCTATACTCACCATGAAGCAATAAACTGAGACTGTGACTGGATAAGTATGAATTTCAGACAATTGTGGGAGGGACTTAAGAAAGAAGGGGAGGAGAATTGGTACTGTTTTGGGTGAGAGAACTGGGCCTTTAAATGGACATGTGTAGCCTAGAATTTTTTCTCCCGCAAACCGAAGTGCACTACACCTAAAAACTCCGAAAGATTGCCACAGTATAAAACTTTATTCGGCTGAAACAATTTGCTTGTATGCAATTTTGTACATCAAGGCAAAATTGTGCATTTATAGTTTGCTGTATACGTACATGCTCAACAGAATACCGTGAAAGTTGTGAAAGTGGTTGTAAAGTACCTTGAACAGTGGGAATCTTTAAGGGTAATTATTTTTCCTGGAACTGACTGTTGGATATTTTTATTCCTTGAGAGTGGGTGGGATATATGGTTGGATATATGGTTGGAAGGGATGATACCGAAGTACTCTCAAAATGACATCCACATTGGTGGGATTATGTGTGTTAATATGTAGGAGGTACAGTAAAACATTAGGATGTTCCCCCTCCCCCATTCCCATTCCAGGGAATTTGAAGGAAATTCTGTATCTTCAGTTATCGACATTTTTAGATCCTCCCACATGACAGAAGACAGGAATTCTAAAAGTGCATGAACTTGCCTGCCTGTCTATTTATCTTTTAAGGCCTACTTAATTTAGAATTTAATATTACATATAAACATTATGTATTTAACATTACATTTTTATTGCAATAAAAAATGTACCTAAAGTCTAAAATTTCAAAAATATATTTATCACAGGGCATGAGGGATGAATTCAAACAGTAAATCCATAGGCATACTTACTGTATTGGAAATGCCTTAGTTCAGCTGAGGTACAGTATAACATGTTGAAGTTAGTTCACTGACAATTTAAAATTGTAGATTAATTCTGCCATAATTTTTGATACCATTGTTGTTCTGCTCAAGAAACTGTCTTTGAATTTCTTTGTTCTTTGGAAAGCTTTTGCAGCTTGTACCGAAATATGATCTCAATACCATTATAGGATGACTTGACTGAACAAACCCTCTCTGTATAGCATGTTATGCAAGTACAAAGCAGGAAGTGATCATGGTCATTTTACACAAATATAACAAGAAAGCAGGCACACAAGACAGGGGTGCAGGAGATAGGGCACTTGCGCTCTCGATTTGGGCAAAAGCATATGGGTCTATTTGGGCAAAACATGATAAACCGTGACATTATTCGGGCAGAAAACGCTCTTGCTCCCTTAAAGAAAATTACCCCGTACTCCTACCTAAGAAATTAGTCACAAATTACTGCACAATGAACTTTTTCAATTCGAGTGTATAAATATTTACAGCAATATCTCAGCTATGGAACAGCTATGACAACGAGAGTTGGATGAATAATTCTCAGTTTGCAACATTTTAAAAATTATATTTTCAAAATTTTAGGCTTGAGTGTGCACTTCAATCGGAATGGCTAGATAAACAATTGCCAGTAATGTATTTTGCACTTTTATAATTTATGACTTAAGATATTACTTCACTATGTAGTGTGAACTTCACACTTCCATAAATTCCAGATAGAATTCATTTTTAATACTTTTATCAACTGTTTTTTATAAACTTAAATTTCAATGATTTTGCAAGCTAATTTAATTTTCTTTTCTTAATTTATTTATCAGCCTTGATTCATTTCAGTTTTGTGCTTTCCTTTTCCTCCTAATTAAACAATTTCATATTCTTCCACTTGATGGAGACATGATGTACATGTAGCAAAATTCCCACAGGGTCGAGCTTCTTTGCAGTTGTTTATTCATAATTCTTTCCGTAATGCAGCTCTGCAGTCAAATACAAATTGCTTTTTCTTCCTGAGACTTGAAAAGAAAGCAAAGGAAAAATTTGAAGGTAGAAGGTTACCGCTTTCATTAAACAACCTTTACGATGACTTCAGTCACAAAGCCACAGACTAAAAAATAACAAGTGGCTCAATATCTGACAGTAAAAAGGGGCAGCTTTAATTGAATTTCGTTAGGACATAATTTTGTTCACTAGAGAGCATGTGCAGTGCCAATAATTGTTTCAGTCATTGTAGCAAACAGGTGCGTATTATGTGCCATTGACAGATAAGGGACACTTTAAAGTTTAATCACCCATTATAGACATCTTTAATCAGGAAACCAAAGAGAATAAAATTATCTGATGGATGAGGATACAGATAATAGTACCCTTGGAGAAAGGATGGCTCTCCTGGTTGAACTATCAAGGTAGGTTGAAATTATAAAGAGTGATCACTAAATGTTGATATATCTGAAGTACTTTTGTCGAAACATGTAACTGCGCAGAAGATACAGCTACTGGCTACAATTGGTTGCACGTTTAGTTGTCAAAATGGTGCTGAAATGCAATATGTTTCAGAATAATTCTTTAATAAAGGATAACTCAAATTTCTGATGAAGGGAGGTTTTGAATGTGTTTTATAGTGGTAGTATGAGGAAAGGTGAGAGTGAAAGTCAGTAAAAAAGGGAAATTGTTACATCAAGTGTTGGAATGAGGGTTATAATACTTGGTGAAAGTTTCTGTAACAGCAGTCTGGACTAAATAATGTCATACAGTGGCAGTTATGAAATAACACACTCATACCCTACTTAATTATTTTGTAACTGGCAGTGCGTGGCTTAAAATACTTATGGGTCAATCCTGTTCCCCCATTCCACAACTTTTGTTGAGGATTTTATATAGAAAACTGTGCAGGATTTTGAACTGCATATGAATATTTCTTTAATTGCATTATTTGTATTAAATCTAGTTGTGGAGGCGAATTAATGTCCCAGGTATGCCAACATTGATGGGTACTTCCGTAAATGTGGAGGCCACTTTGTGACATGCATATTTCAGGCCTAGAATGTACAAAATCATCTATCTTGTGTTAATGGAATCTTTTCTGGCCTAATCTTTGTTGAGGTTCTTGATGATGCTAAAGTACATTACCTCAGGAGAGAAAAGATCATTTGCACCTATTTAACACTGTGCACACTGTTGAAAACTGGATTTCATGTGTAACAGAGACACCAAAAATTTCTTTTCACACTATACTGCTAAATAAACCCTTTTAATACCCAATAATCATTTTTACCATTAGCTTGGTCATCATTTAACACATGACACATCATTAAACACCGCATTGAAGTTTCATTTCAATTTTATGCAGGGAATAGGCATTTCACGTGTAACGGTTTCTCAAGTGGACACCAAAGGTTCCATCCTCCCTCAGACCACATTATGCACACACAGGACAAAACTGGTACCTAAATATCAAATAAACGTATGACAAGAAAACTTCAGATTAAAATCAGAACTTCAACTCAAATCAGTTTTGAATGAGACAACTTTGAAATGTCACATAGTAACAAAAATGTGAGACACCATATTTAATTTTCAAAACTTAACATGGTTATATTTTGGATGTTTTTTTGCATTTCCCTCTAATTGATGATTTTTATTATTACTTGGCAAAGAACTTATTAGAATATCCAGAAATGCAAAAAACACAGCAAGTTTTCTTTTTGTTTTACAAGATAATATTGATTTCACGTGTAACAGAAACTGTGAGACACCAAATGTTACACGTGATATGTTATGTTTGAGGGCACCCTACAGTATCTTCCCACTTGGTAAGCAAAGAAAGCTGTGATTTAAATCAAAATTAGTTCATCTGAAAGTAAATTTGGTTTCTAAAGTAAGAAAATTCACTTAAACAGATGGAAACACCCACAGAAATATATTATGGTTTTTGTGTCACAGAAATTTTGGAAAAAAACACTGCATTTGGGAGATATTTTCGGTGAAAATGCTGCTTTGCTGATAGTGTGAATCAAATGTAAGGGTTTCAGCAAGATTTCATGTTGAGTTTCACAATACAAAGGCAAAAAAGTCATTATATCTTCTTTGCTAACAAAATTATCCATGCATGAAAGTTTAAGCAGTGCAAAATACCCATTGGCCTCCACATTTATGGAATGACCCTGATACAGTACTGAACCTGTAGAAGGCAATGGGTTTTAATATTTTTTCCAACCCTGTGGAGGGTGGCAGCTGCTGCTGGTGGATGGTAGAGCTGGTCAAAGACATGAACGATAATTCAATAATGTAAAATTATTTTATGCTTAAAAGTACAGTATGGTACCTCTGTTTTCTCCTTTTTTCAGTCTTTGTGGGAGGGTTAATTACTTAAAAAAAAAAGTCAGTAAATGTCTAATAGAAAGGTCAACATATGATAGCAAAATCATGAAATATAGAAGTCCTGTATTAATAGAATGTAATATGTGGATTGAGATGTGATACATGTGGGTATAAGTAGCTAAAAGAAATTATACAGACAGGTATTTTAAAATTTTCTACAGGAGCTCCAATTAGACCTCTGTTTATGATCAATTCCTTTCTCTTATCAATGAGCAGGAAGATTGTTTAATAACTGCTTCAATTAGCAAAATAATTATTGTCTCATCTTTGTTTATCTTTGAGTGACTTTCAGCTGCATTTGGTAATTAATTCAAATAAAGGGTCACTGTTGAAATGCCTTATTTGGGGGAAGGGGGAATTTGTGATTAGTTTTAAAGAAATCATCATCCAAAGCTTTTTATATTTTGTGGACTGCAATTTTTGTCTTTTATCATTGGAAGGTACAAATTTAATTTTATGCATTCATGGAAAAAGACACTGTAGTCTTCTCCATGACATAAAAACATAATTGAGCATGTGACTCCTACAGTAAAACCAATAGTTGCTCGCACACATTGTTTATACATCCTTGGGTTAGTTAGTTAGAGTTTTACAGCCCAGTTTCCAACCTATTGGTTCAAGTCAAGCCGGCCATGGCCTTTTTTCCAGTTGTGGCTCACTGGCTTGTTTTCCCTACCCCATTGCTGATACGGAGCATCATGCACAACAGTACTGCAGTACAGTAGGTTCCATTTTTAGAGTCTTTGGTATGACTCGACCTGGGAAGCAAAGGCGGTCCTTCTGTGTGAGAGGCGATAATGGACCGTTACAGCAAACACGCAGTCCTACATCACTTTTAGTACATGTTTACATGGTGAGGATAGAAATGTTTGTGTTTCTCTTTCTTTAGGGCAGCTATATCATTTATTCTTTGCAAAAATCATTTCAAAATGGTGAGGGACTTTTTGTGTAGCCCCAAATATGTAAGCATGTAAATTTGTTGTATGGATTTTTTGCCATTTTAGAATTTTGGGGGTAGTCTCTCGCACATTTGAATCACCTTATACCTAGTAGTTAGCAGTTATTATAGTAATTAATTAGTAATTATTTTTACTGTTCAAACTGTAAAAGAAAACCTGTACTGTAGTCTTTCAAACCCAGATGATATAACAAACAACAATATGAGCATTGAAATATCAATCAATAGAGTTCTTTCTTTGCTTGCTACTACAATATCTCACAGTTCACCTTTGTTATACCTTCCAGTTGGAGAGATTGCTAAGAGTTATTCCAAGGCCTTACAAAAATTGATTTTAGAATTTTTGAAAGCTATTACTTCCGTTTAGTGGGTATAGTACAGTATTATGAAAGCTTATTTCAAAACACGTAAGGTTTGCATAATTACTGGTCAATGTACAGTAAGATTCATGCATGAGAGGGGCCAAAATAAAGTTGAAAGTTGATCCAGGTGCATGGTTGGTGGTATATTTGCCAAAGTTGAACACTTGTCTAAAATAGTATATTTGAATGCATTTCTGTTTATGCATAGTTGCATAGTAATGGGAGAATGTTACTTAATAGTGACAGGATGTTGTATAATGGCTGCTTTACATGTTCAGTTAATTGGTCGGTCAGTCAGTTGTAGACTGGATAAAATGTATGATACTGTTTTAAATACAGTTTAATTTCAAGTTCAGTTTCAAATTCAGTTCAAACATGGTGCAAGTAATTCTCTTTGGTTGCTTACAATGGGAGAAATGTCATGGCCACGATTCTGCAACCCCCAGCTTGCCAGTGGCAAGATGGATTATAACAGTCTTGTGTTCATTTTGAGGGTGGTACTGGTAGACAAACTAATATACTTGCCACACACAACCTCCTTAAAGCACATGGAAACTGCTTTATAATTTCATACCTAGGCCAACTTCATATAATTCTCTACATGAATTGTACTGCTTTACTATCCATTGCAATTATAAAATGTATACCTGTAGTGTTTAGCACTATATACAACACTGATATAGCTATAGATTTCTGAGTTTAAATAAAGTATTATGAGACTTATCCTATTTACACATCAATATTTGTTGATACATACCAATATTACATGTATAATAATAGCATTGAACAAAGTTTGGTCTCAAATATTTGAAGAAGACCAGTTTTTCTTCTTCACAATATTGATATTTCAAAAATACATTTGGTTTGACAGGTTATATCTATACATAGTTGCTACAACAAAGAGCTAACTTTTCCCCCAGTAGTTGAAAGAAATTAATAGCACCTAACTGCTATTTTAAGTAAATCTTGCAGCATTTATTGAAAAACAAACAAGAATTACCGTAGGAAACCGTAATTCTTACATTGAGACACATAGGTATCATAGTACTTTTATAGGTATTGTAGTACAGTGCTTACATTGATATGAATTTACAGGTTTATTCATACCAACACATAAAATGTCATATAAGCATGAGGATGTGAAAGCCTATTTAATGTAATTTAACCTACAGTAACCACATCAACACATAAAGAACTGTGAATATGGTAATTAAAAATTAAAGCTTATTTGCAAAAGGTTGAAATTAATTGTGCATTACTATATTTTGAACACATTTGTACAGCTTGGTAGGATATTATATGTAAGAGCTGGACCTAGGCCTATTCTCTATATGGATCTGAAAGCTGCTTCACAGTTATAAATATCTCTCTTTTTGTTTGTTAGAAAGCTCCCCATGATGTTTTAAGAGATTATTGAACTCTTGAGTGACGTTAAATTTATTCCTCCAGAATCACAACTGCTTAAGCATGTTGTCCCCACTTGAGGCATCAAGTGTGCATCTAGATTACTTTTGCAAACTTTTTAGTCCCAGCTCACACACAGTACCCCAAGTATACGTTATAATTAAACACTGAAAAGACTTTAAAAATGGAAATAAATGCACCTATGGAATTCACTTTATTTCAAGTTCCAAGGACCAGCAGTATTAAATATCACACAGACTTTACTTTTTGTAAGCTTCCCCTTAAAAGAGAAAGAATTGATCAGTTGCATTGGTGGAGATGAAATAACTAAATTATGCACTTTGAATTGCAAATTTACCCACAGGAAAAGTTACTATTTGAAAATGCATGGTGGTGTTGTCATTAGAATTCATGAGAGTTGCCTCCAGAGAGAATTGAAGTATAAAAGGGATAGTTGTGCCATGATCATAGGGACTTTACTGTCTTATAAATGGTATAAAATCTTGCTACGTACAGTAAATGGATCTTTGGCAAAAGGGAACGTTGCTCAGATTTTTTTTTAGCCTTCTTCTTCTTTCTTTTTTATGCAATACTTTTCCATTTTAACAGAAATGGAAACTAAGTATAAGACAGTAAAATAAATTAAGGAATAAACTTTGAGAGCAATAAAGTGTCGTGGAATTATTCAAGAGATGATAACTGAAGCTTTTTTTCAATGGTTGGGAAATATAATGGTCTGCGACATTTTTGCAAAATTTGTAAGTGTTTAATTTGAGATGTGGATTTCTTTCAGTGCAAAGTGTTCTACAGTAATATCTTACAGTGAAAATACATATCAACAAGCATACAGATACCTTGGTATTAACCAGTTTCCCATTCAGACTGTATTGTCAATATTCAGACACAATTTCAATTTTGCTTCTTACAGTATTTTCATTTTACAGGTACCTTGTCTTCAAAATAATTTGCTTGGTAGAAGTTGAAGCAAAACTATGTTTAAATACATCATTGCCAATTTAATTTCTAACAAACATATGAATTAATTCTGACCCATTAAAGTGTACCTCAAGTCAAAAAATACAGTACTAAACAGCATGAAAAATGAATTCTAACCACCAAACTCCCATCTTCATAGGACATTCTTGAGCCGAGATTTAAAATGTTGAAATTTATACACCTAACCAAATTAGTCCATTGTGCAATAATTTGTGACTTTCTTTGTGTGCAATTCACATTACCTGCTTTTTTTCCTTGAAAGTTCAAAATGTTTTTATGACCTCAAACACTTCCTGTTTCCTTACATACATTGTTCTACTGACAGGTCTTAATTACTTACATGGCCCCATAAAAGTTAGAGTGCTATCACACTTTGATACAAGGTGCCGTATCTTTCTGAAAAACAAAAAGAAGAAAAAAAGATTGTAATTTGAGTAGTAAAACAATGACATCTCAAATTGTTGGGAATGTACATGAGTACCATTTCAATTTGACTCATCAATAAACTTTAACATTTTAAATGGGTGATTAAGAATGTCCTATGAAGATGGGAGTTGGATTATGTCCTATGAAGATGAGAGTGACTATGTCCTATGAAGATGGAAGTTGGACTGTTAGAATTCATTTTTCATGCTGTTTAATGTGTGTTTTTTTTTTTACTGGGTTGTACACTCTAAGATACCTACTTTTAAGTGTACCCCAAGTGTAAAAATTTTAAAGTGGATATCACAGAGCTTGGAAAATGAGTTCAAATTGTCCAAACAACCACCATTTGTAGGGCCACCATTTGTAGGGATATTCTTGAACATGTTAAATTTTGAGGTTTTATTCACTCAGTAAAAAGATGGTTCACTTCACAATAATTTTTGAATTACTTGTTTGCACTACTTAACTTACAGTCTATATATTTCTTTGTTTTTCTGAAAGTTGCTGCTCCCTTTACTTACATGTGATGGCTTTTTAACTTTTCTAGGGTGAAATACTTAATCCCTCTCTGCACAACATGCTGTGCAAGCAAACAGGAAGCGGTCAAGATCATTTAAACATATTTAATTTTAAAGGGAAACAAAGCAGCTAATTGTGAGTTGTACAACAAGAAAGTCACAAATTATTGTGCAATATACTATTGTGTTTTAAGTAAATTTCTTGATATATTTATATCTCAACAATGAAATGAGCTATGACCATTGGAGTTGGATGAATAAGATTCACTTTGCATCCTTTCGAATGTTAAATTTTAGACTTGAGGTACACTTGAAGCTAACAATTAAAAAATGGGATGATTTCAGAACAGATTTTAATCCCTTCACTCATAGTGCCCTACTGTACACTTTTCCAGCCGGTTCTTGCATTTATCTGTACCCTACCACTACCATAGGTTTTTTCAACTGCACTCAGATACCATTGAGACACTTCCAAGTAGAGAACTATAAAGCTTGTGTGATTCAGATGATGCATGAACTTGCATTAGTCACTGTTATTTCGGTATGAAAATAATTCTCATCATCGGTGATTGGCAATCTGTTCCCAAGGTCATATCTGATGAATGAAAGAATAGGCTTAAAGATTGGCAATGAGTATTGCTTCAATCTTACAAAGATGTGGAACAAAGATTATTTTACAGTATTTCAAAAAAATTAATCACTGAATACTTGATTTTTATGTAACGGTTGAATTACGTGTTTACATATGACCAAATGCATAGCTTCTAGTAGCAGATAATCAATAATTGCTTTTGGCTAGAATTAAACAGAAGTTGCACTGTGGCTGTTAATTAAAACCTTCTCTGTAGTGCTTTAGAATGATTTTTTTTTTATTTTCCAACTGCTGGTCTACTTGAGAAAATATATTCTCCTGTTTGAAAATGATAAAAAGGAAAGACTTCAAGACTGGAAAGTCATCAAGCTTTTGGCTAAAGTCTGGCTTTCACAGACTTGCCTGAAGACTTGGAAGTTAGCACTTCTGATGAAAAATTGACTGACACTATTCAAATTTACTGAAATGCATGTTCTGTGGGCTGGCTGACAGCTTAAGTTGCTTTGGATTCCGCTATATTGAAAGGCTTTTTCTACTTATAATTATCAACAAATTTACACAACAGTATACTGTAAATCAACCTTTTTCACCTGTTAGCCAATGTACTCTAAATCAACATTCCTACACCTTTCAAAGAAAAACATTGAAGCTGAATTATCACCCATGAAATGTAAACTCCCATCTCTAAACAGTCTAGGACCTTCACTGTTTATGGAATTAGTTTATATTATCTCTTAATATAAAAAATTTGAATAGAGAGTGTGCTATGAATTTTTAAAGGGTAATTTCTACTGGAAACAGCTGTTGCTTTATACATCACTGCTGAGTTGAACACTTGCCAGTTGTCCTGTACCTGTACAGTTAACATTTAGTGTATACATACAGCAATATTTCATAGGGGTCATTTTTATTCAATGAGGTGTGAAAAAATAACCAAAATGAGAAACATCCTCTGTGATTATGATTGTCATTGTTGTAAGTTTATTTTGTGTTTTCTTTTAATGGAAGCACAGCTCAGTCTGGAGTAATGTGAAACAGGCACAGCCTGTAATAGTGCTTAGTTTTAGTATAAACTTACAGAGGTTCATGTTTTATTTCATGGTTTAGTCTGAAATTAATTTGTTGAGGTGGAAGAAATTTTTGGTGCTGTAATTAATGATTTTTGTGTGAAGAGGTAGCTCTTTCATGTAATTTACAAGCTTTCAGGTTAAGACAGAGGGAATGTACATCTTCCGTAGTCTCTTGCTTTGTATTGCAAGTGTGCATCTTTAATTTTCACATCTCATAATTTACATACATGTTCAACCAGCATCCTTCAGAAAATTCTGTACATATACAATACCCAATGTTGCATCTTGCATGCATCTTGTCATTACAGTTTGCAACTCAGAGACGCAATTATTCATCTGCACATGTATGCAGTGAATTCATATTAGCTATAGTAATTAAGTCTAATCTTGGTAATCTCTAGAGTATATAAGGTTTCAGTTAGTAATATTTTACTTTTTTTTTTCATTTTTTTTTACAATTTTACATTATTTGGGCAATTTTGTTTAATGCCAATTGCATAATTATAAAGTAACCTCCTGAGGATTGTAGTTGCTGAGTGTAATTAATAACTTTTGACAGCAGTGTACACTACTGTTTCAACAATGCATGTAGTACTCTATTACATTGTAGTTACTATAATTTCTGCATGGAAAGTCTCATTTAGAAGTAACTACATTTGGTACACTTGATGTTAAAACATGATGTGTACAACTCGGTTAGGAAAGTGAGGAAGCCCTGACCGGGATTTTTAGTGAAATCTTGGGGAGCTTATCTTGGCTCATCTGTGCCTCGATTCATTGAAGTGTGATAATTCAATTACCTGATTGGTCCATTGGTTGTTTGCAATTGCTCAAGTTTCTTGCCTAATGTGAAATGGGAGAAACGAGCAGGCTTATGATCACTGTGTCTGAGGAATGGTGGACTGACGAGGTCAGGTAAATATTTGTTTAATGAGCCATGCCCAAATAACCTAACAAAATTATGATTGGTTTGTGGATTAACAGGAAGTTGACTTCAAAACCCCAAGGGAAATGTTCACAATATACACAACATGTTTACTGAAATGCATAACAGTGTTAACTAAGTGCAGTCTAAAGAGTATTTTCATGTGATGTTAGAATGGCCACAATCACTGCCAGAAAAAATAGTAACCTCCACTGTGTCACTTGTCAGTTGGTTCTCAGACACCTGTATGTATACTTCCTTACAGTTTTCCTGCTATGTTAGATAGTTAGAGTTTTGTGGCCCAGTTTCCAACCTATTGGTTCAAGTTAAGCAGGCCAGAGCCTTTTTTCCAGTTATGGCTCTCAGACCATCAATGGGACATCAATGAAAACAATATACTGTTTACAGTTCTGTACTACAAAATCTATTCTAATATACAGTATAGCTTCAGAAGGTAATTTCATGTATTGTGACCCAACTGCATGTTCAGATGGTTGGAGCATATCTCACTTACAGCTGGGAGGTCTAGCCAGGTTCAACTCCTGGCCTGGTCATATGGAAGACCTAAAAAATTAGAACGTGCTGGCATTGTGCTTGCTGCTCAGCATGAGCAATGGAGTTGGGAAAACAAAAGCCAGTGAGTCACAACTGTGAAACAGGCTGTTCCAAGTTAAACCAATTGGGTAGAAACTAAACTCCAAAGCTAACGAAATAACATCATGTTATTTTTGCTATGTGGCAGAATGAATTGCCTTATTGTTGGTAATGGGGGCTGCCCAGCTGAGTGAATATCAACAGAGGGCAAAACACAATTGCTGCCAAAAAAATTTCATCCCTGATCATTAAAGTCTGGGCATAGGTACTCTCTATAAAGTTTCTGTTTAAGTTAAATATTAAGAAACTCCCCAATTTTTCATCGGTTTTAAGGATGGTTTTTACGGAAGGTTATAGTACTCAGAGGCTTGAAAAAAGGCTTAAAAATGGCTTTATGACTCCTAGTAGCTAGCTCGCTGATGTGCCTGAACTAAAGATCTAGGTAACTTTGCAGGAATTCAAAGTTATATTTACAGTAGAAGCATCATTACTTATAAGTTTCACTTACATGTAACACACTATTTTTCTCTAGGCATTCTATACTTTAAGGTGTACCTCAAGTCAAAAAATTCCAAAATATATGTTTAAGAAAATGAAAAATAAATTCTAACAGTCCAACTCCCATCTTCATATGACATATTCCTGAGCTGAGATATAAAAGGTTGAAGTTTATTCACTTAAAACAAATTGGTCTATTGTGCAATAATTTGTGACTTTCTTGTTGTACAACTCACATAAAATGCTTTGTTTTCCTTTAAAATTAAAAATGTGTTTATGACCTTGAACACTCCTGTTTGCTTGCATAGCATGTTGCACAAGGAGGGCTTAATTAATTACATCACCTGATAAGAGTAAGAGTGCTATCACACCTTGGTACATTAGGTGCAGTAACATTCAGAAAAACAAAGAAATACAAAGATTGTAATTTGAGTAGTACAATTAGAATGACATCACAAATTATTGTGCAATGTACCATAATTTGAGTGAATAAACTTCAACATTTAATATCTCAGCGCAGGAATGTCCTATGAAGGTGGAAGTTGGACTGTTAGAATTTATTTTTCATGGTCTTTAATATATATTGTTGAATTTTTTTACTTTAGGTACACTTTAAGTATTTTTGAATAGTAAAGCACAGAGACAGGCTTATGCATGAACCTACTGATTGGCCAGTTCCTATGGTGCCTTGACCAGTGCACCTTTGGACACACAAAAATTTATAAATTTTTACATGCTAACAATGGAAAAATAATCAGAGCATGTATTTTTGATGGGCCCAGCTAGAGTGTGTTTCGATCTAATTATCTTGGATAATGCCCAGAGAAATGTGAGCCCATAGAAGGCATTGTCTTACTGCTCATACTTTTGATTCTTTAAACTTTTTCTGTGACACTTCCTTTCCTTTGTAGGAAGGTCAACATATAGGCCTAGGACACAGCACATAATGAATTTCGATAAAGGCCCCAAATATGTACATTATGTGTGAAATTCCATGAAGAATGATGTTTCTCTGACTTAAAATGTTTTGACAGAAGCATTATTTAGGTCCACGTTATCTAAGCAGCTGGTTTTCAAAACAACTAAGCAGTGATCACCACTTTCACCCATCAATTTGACCCTCAAGTAGGGGTCGCTGGGCCATTTTGCGTTGGAACCTAGCTATGGCCAATTACATCTTTATAGGACCCATATGACAGCAACCTCTTTCACAGAGAGGAAATGCCAAGCAACCCCAGTAAGGTAATCATTTTTTTCATAGAGATGTAAGACTATATATGCAATGTCACACAATCATAGGTGCACCCTTAGGAAAGGTAAGCATAGACCTTAACGTATGCACACAAGTTTGGAAGTTGTGCACATGATTAAAAGGGATATCTGAAGACAAATTTTGACTTCAGATTATGCAGAAAAAATGTTACCTCAGGAAGTGAAAATTGCATCTCAAATGCTTTCAGAAGATTCAAATTTTTAAAAGTAAATAAATGTATTTTTTTTTCTTGAAAAATATTCCATTATGGGAAACCTGTGATTTCACCATGATGTACTAATTGATAATTTCATTCATATAATTTTAATGCTGCTGCAGGGAATTTTAATTATGTTTGCTACACCCTAAATATAGTGTAGAGTAGTGCTAGATCTACAGAAAAAGTTAATTTAAATATTTCAACAAGATTAAATTTAAATAAAAATGAAGCACCAATCCCAGTTACCATTCACCTCAAATTTTTCAAATAAACTACTGTAAGGGTAGGTTTTTCTCATTACTAATATTGCTAGCAAAACTTTCTGAGAGGCTTGTTTTCCTGTAAGACCTGCAGTGTTACACCTTTGATAGTCGCAATTAGGAATAGTATATTTATAGCTTACTAACTCGGAGTGCTTTTTGCACACTGATAAAGCACAAGAGCCACCACTCAGAATCTTCCTGCTAGAACTTTGGTATTGACTATCATATAAATCAATTGCATTCCCCCAGAAGGGCCATTAGCTCAAATTTGCTCCTCGACAGCTTTTTCCATTTGTTCCTAGAGCTAGCTGTTATCTTGACTTAAATCTTTTGGGGCAAAAAAGCCACCAGTTGATTCTACACTAGCATTGTAAAATTATATATACCCTCATCAAGATATATTTGTCTGTAATAGGATTATAGTAAGAAAAGTGGAAAGAAAATGGCTTTGCTCTGATAAATAAACTGAAGTAAAGAAGACAGGCCAGATATAGAATATTTTAGGATTATGGGTAAATAAATGATGTGTAATGCATTCATTGTAAATTTAAGCATCATATAACCTTAAAAGAAGGGTTAAAGGCTAAGTCAAGTTTGATACAATATGTTTAAGGGGTTGGGTTCTTATCCTATGCATATGGTGAAATTTGCAGTGAAATCTGACATGTGGTTCTCGAAATAAAAGGAGGTAAATTGTCACATTTTCAACAAAAATTGAACTTGAAACAAGCACATATGAATTCATTCTTACATTAATGGACAGACTTTGGTTTTTCTTCCACATTAAGAGCTATTTTTCTCCTAAGTAATCCCATATTATTAGAATGGGATTGCACAAGTGGCATGAGAACTTTGTATTCCCCACAGGGAGTTCTTATATTCCTATTAACTTGAAGGTGATCATAACAGTCTTAAAATCAAACGGAAGCAAAGCATTCCTTGTCAGTGTGAGGAAGTGATGTATTATCTGCTGCCCTCTAGTTCACATTGGAACACAAACCTAATGACTTCATTTATTGATATCTCGAGAAATACATGTCTGATTTGAAATGGAATTTCAGTATTATGTGTAGATTTGATTCCTCTTTCATATATATGAAAACTAAATTTTTGCTTAAATCTCCCTTTTAATGCTTGCCTACTTCTTAACATTCTTACATGCTCAGGTTGCTGCTCATATATACTGCCAACAGATAAGGTCATGACACACTGTATATGCCAGGGCTCCTGTGGTTGTGGAAAGTCTGGAAAAGGGATGCAAATTTGGATAAATTATTTTAAGGCCTGGAAACATACTCAAATTCAAGAAAATTCTTTTAAGTCATGGAAAAATCCTAGAAACTTTCACAAAGTGACACTATACCATGCATCAAAAGTTTTTTTTCACTGATGACATCAAAATTTATTTTTCTCTTCATCTCAAATGTTAACATGTAATATGATATAAAATTTCCAGAGGTGATCATGGACATTCTCTGTTTGGTCCTTAGAGAGTCATGGAAATGTCATTTACATTGATTCCCTTGAAAGTACAGGAACTCAGCTATGCAGTATTGAATTGTTTGACAGTGTTGTCACATTAACATGTACCACATTCAAATGAGAAGTGATGTCATGCATATATAATCACTGTGCCTGAAGAGATGTGGACAGAGGTATTTTCTTATTGAAACTAAAGAAATTTTAAAGATATTGACACCAATACAGCTGTTTGATACCTGATTTTAATTGGCCAGTCATTTCATCATCATTAATTTTTGCTAAGTAACAATTTTGCAATGTATCTCTAGAACTTTGGAAAATATTGGCAAAATGAGGGCACTCTTCTAAAAGAATCATCTTTCTGACTAACACATGTTCTTGTACTTTTAAAAATAGAGGGCAGTATGCAAGATTCTCAAAAGAGATTTACTCATTGAATGGATCCCAGTTGAGTTCAGTGTGTAACAGACTTGGGTTTTAAGCCATTGATCAAATTTTTGCTGTGCCTCTTCCTGTTAAGAATATTGAACTGTTGTGTTCCAGGGATATCAGTAATAAAAATTGTTTTGAATGTTGATGGTGTTGTACTTATTCTTCAATCTTATTAGTCTTGGAAGAAAATAATTATTCTTGAAAAGCATTTTCAGGCCCATCTTTTACTGCATTAGCCTGAAACTGGAAGTGCCCCCTCTATTAGCAGTTGTGAAAATTTTAAGTCTAATCATATGAAAAAGAGATGAGAAGTAGAGGTGCTTTTGTGTGGAGGTAACTTATCACTGGTCAATATTCTTCCTAGTGTATTGATATTCTACATTGTTTTTAGTAGCAAAGCTGCATGATAGTCAGGGTGATATAAAAAAAAAAAAATGTTTATTTGGTCACGTCATATTTGTTTCTTGGTGTTGTCTTAAAAAGATCTGCCCAAGAATTGAGGCTTAACATTCCCACAATTTCAGCATGTGATGCAGCATTGTAGTTGAAATGAGAGGCAGGGAGGAAGGTTTGTCATTCATGGAGATGAGATTAAAGGAATACTGCAAAGAGAGGGAGGAAATTGGTGAATAAAGATAATCTACTTCTAAAGTAGATGCTGAAAAAATAATATATTACTTTAAAATAAACTGCTGCCTTTATTTTTTTTTTTTTTCTCAAAATGGATAAAAATGGGCAAATTTTTTTAAAATTGACTGCAGTATTGCATCTTGTTTCAACTGTATCCAAGTCAGAGTAACAGTTGTACTGTATTGTAAAACTCTCAACCTAGCTTTCTTTCTTAGCTTTAAAAACAAAACCCTTTTAATCCCAAGCAGATATATACTCAAGGGTAACAGCAGAATTGGGATTTAAATTATTCACAATACAAGACATGTATTTTTTTTTCTGTACAAAGAAGGATTGTGCCCCTCCAAATGGCAAACCAACTGCATGGTCAAGCATCATACTAGCAGTTGAAAGGTCAGCAGTTTGAATCCTGGCTGGGTTTTAATTATATACCAGAGACTTTAAAACTGAATCTACTGTCATTATGCTTGGTGCTCAGCATAACCAGTGGAGTAGAAAAAACAGCCAGTGAGCATCATCACTGACTGGAGAAAAAGCCATGGCCAGCTTGACTGAAACTAGTTGGTCAGAAACTGGGCTCCAAAATTCCATCTAAAATCATCTAATCTAATCCTTCAAAAGTCCCAAATTTTGGGGAGGGGGGGGGGGGGGGTGAGGAGCCTCCTGATCTCCAACATTTTGCACCCAAGTGTGACCCAAGATTCCTACCTGATTGTTACTGTGCAGTATTTCACACCCTTCTTCAACTCTTCTCAAGTATACCTTACAAGACTTCACTCTCTCATATTTAAATTTACACACCTTAACTTCCACATCATATCTGATGCCCCCCCCCCCACCCATTATCAATCAATTGAACTATTGCAGAAGGAGTAAGATCCTTCAATCAAGGGCAAATGCAGGAAGGGGGAGCTGAGCTAAATTTAAGCTATCTGCCTCCCCTTCAAGTCAATCTGGCCAGCTAAATTGTGCTTCCAAAATTGCCCTCTCCTCTGTCACCCTCAATTTGATGGCATAAACCCCTATCTGTTCCCTCAGTAATTTTGTTCAGAAAGATATTTAGATATTGCACTAAATCATGTCTGAGGACCCTCAAATGTTCAACAGTGCCACTCCCATTATTCCTCTCCCCCAGGGTGATAGTCCAAAGCAACTTTCATAAACCCCCAATCCTATGGAGATCGACCAGCTTCAATAAAATCTGACATCATCCATGAAGGGTGATGGAGAGTTTCACTAATGAACAGGCAGGTTATTACAGATATACTGCTCTCTGTTGCAGTATGCAGCATCACTGAACATGGCACATATATCATCGTTGCAATAGCACCATGACATAATCCATGTGACATGGCTATTATTGTAGTATATCAAGCAGCAAAAATTAACAACATTTTTTTCTGTCCTGATGAAAGACAGAGAACTGACTGATTTTCATTGCACAAGATGGAAGAGAAGAGTTACAGGACAGAATACATCATCCCTAGCTCACAGTAAAAATAATCTGTCATTGGAAGTGAGTACATGATGTCTGGACACTAGGCCTGTGAACATTTAGCAAAATAACTAAACGTTTAATCTCAAAAATTTACGATCATTTAGCAATTACCTTATCACAACAAAAATAATTTCAGTATGTAGTAATTGATGCTGAATGTAATGCAGAAGTAGTAATTGTTGTTATCCTGCATGGTAAAATCAAATTATTCTGAAACTTTGAAGCCTACAAGGTTCAGATATGCCCAGAATGTTCCATTTAGCAAAAACCAGGGATCATCAGAGTATAAAAATTGATAAAAAAAAATTTTCTATCCATTTGTATACTCTAACAAAAAAGTCCAAAACAAGTTTTGCGATTAATCGCTTGTAGCTATGTACTAAACGTTTTTTACACATGAGATCGTTTAGCGATTAATCCCTACATGTTCACAGCCCTACTGGACACAATTAGGAGATGAGGAACTGAACATGAGGTGGAGGAAGAAATGACAGAGTTCAATCAACACTGGACAGATAACCAATTTGCAATGTAGGGAACATGTTAAAGGAAACAGTTGTCTCCACACTTGAAAGTTCCTTTATCAGTTTTTGCAGGAATATGTACTCAGTATAAAAACTGCTTGCTAGTTTTCATAAGGCATAATTTACATTGTCCTTCTCTTGATTACTTCCTATTTTAC
Source organism: Holothuria scabra (assembly GCA_037179385.1). Taxonomy (NCBI): domain Eukaryota; kingdom Metazoa; phylum Echinodermata; class Holothuroidea; order Aspidochirotida; family Holothuriidae; genus Holothuria; species Holothuria scabra. The sequence continues at coordinate 50,317,463 of CM074185.1, forward strand.
CTATGTATGCTCGTGTTGAATTACCCTAATCTAACCCTTATTACATAGTGGAGAGAGAACAATTGACCCAAGGATGGGCTCCTACTTCTTCCATGTTTAAAGACTGCTGAAACACAACTTTGGCCTTGGTTTATTTGTTCTCTATCCTAGTGATAGCTCAATTTGAGAAAGTCAAATTTGGAGGAAAGTTAGTTCAAAGGAAGATGTTGGGAGGGGGTCCAAGTAGGGGTACAGGAGTGAGTTCCCTGGAAGCACTGAGGTTTAAGCATATCTTTGGGTGAAAAGTTAAGCCTAAAGAGAGGTATTTTATTTCATTGGTTACCTTTTCTACTAACTGACCTAAAGTGGAGGGTTGCAACTGTGGCAATGATTAAAAGATCAGAGGGGACAATCCCCGGCCATCATGCCTTCACCCATCTTTTCAGTACTTTCTGTTTGAAGCAATTCTTTTTGCCATTTCTCCCCCTTTGAACCAAAATCCCCACTAAAATACTGTTGAAGGGGAAGTCCCAATATTGGACTAGTTGGGAAATTAGGCAGTTTCGGCTGGTCAAAGGCCAAAGATAGCATGAAAATTACTGTTTTGACTGTATGCTAATGCTCAATCATACTGTAGTTGCACTAGTCCACTCAGTGAAGTTTGTTATTCCAGTGTAAATATAAGATGTTGTGTGTAAGAGTATTACTCCCAGAAGGTGTAGGTAGAGTTTCACCTTTGACCCATTCCCAACATGCATTGCCTGTGAACATTTCACAGGTCAACTATTCTGAGAACTGTCGTTATAGCTATTATCAACAATGATATAATTTGACATGTCTGCCTTGAAATGTATCTTTTCTTCAAACTTAATTTTCAAAGTAGTCAGAGTAATTAGGCCTACTTGTAGGGAAGAGATGGTGGTGGATATACAGTAATACATTCTGTTCTTTGAATAGCATATGCACATGGATTAATAAAACTGTTTGACAGTCATAAATAACGAAGGTCTGCATGAATCTGTTGCTGCTGAACCATTTCTTGTTGCTTGTACGTACTGTACCTGAATATGAATGAATGTTCAGTACATTAGTTCAGTAACTACCTCATAGAACCACCTAAGTTGAACATATTTATACACTTTTGCCTAAAGGCTTGATGTCCTTTTCAACTTAAAACAGTCAAGGAGAAATGTAGGCTTATAATTGTTTTCTATTTCACAAACAGAAATCACATTTTAAATATTAACCCAAAATGAAAGAATATTCACAATAAATCAGTAATTGTAGTTTTCCATTTCAAGAAAAGTTTGTTAAGATAGATCAGGGCTGTAGCTGGGACAAAACCTCTTATGGCCGGGTTGCTGAAATACCACCTATTCTCCACCATCACTTAATTTGCACATGGTGTAGGTATATTTTGCAAATAATGTCAGGGGCTGGTTGCCCTGTGCCCACCCACAATTGACAAGCAGCAGCTCAGGATATATTCAATTATTTATTGCTCAACACAAATGGTTTACCAAAACTTTCAAAATTTCTAATGATGCAAGAATTATAACTCTTTTGGTGCATGCATATGCTCTAAACATATTGGTGTGGTTTAATGATGAGATTGAAATTATGAGAAAGCTTTTTTTTCCATTTGCCATTTTGGTGAAATTTTTAAAGGGATTTTCTGAAGACACAATTCAGAAAAAATATCACTTTTAAGAGATGAAACTGCATCTCAATAGCATATATCTTTGAGAAGGCACTAACTTCAAAAGTGTTAAATGCAAATTTTTCTTAATACTGTATATGGTGATATGTGATGTCATCACAGCACAGGAATTTGATAATATTCCCTGCAGTGGCAAAATAAAATTTAATTTTTATTTTGCCTCTGCATGGAATATTTTTAGGCAACAGTTGTTTATAAGTGCTATGCCCAATGTATGGTGAAGTGTAATGCTTAATTTACAAAAAAACATATTTAGGAGTAGATTCAAGTGCAAGTCATTCAGTTGAAAAGAAAAATGAAAGGAATGTGAGGCAATGGGCATTACATAACCTTTCATGGCTTTCTTGAAATTGTTCCACATTTTGCAACAAAATATTAAACCAATCTTTAAAGTAAGCTATTATGATTTAGGAAAATGGTATCTTAGGTTCACAACAGGGTTAGGGCATGGTGTGAATTGTTTAGTCAAGATGGAACTTAAATCCACTGGAATATACCATTAACTTCAATATTTTCCATTAATATTCTCTAACCTGTGTACGTACTCTACATACATCAAGCCCCTGTATTGCAGTTTTAAGAAATAAATAGAAGTATATATGGTCTTTCACCTAGAAAAGTCTGTAATTTAATTGGATAAAGCCTTATGATATTGGCTGATATGAGGAGCGTAAACTTGACTATATTTGCATGTATGTCAGCTAAAGTGCAATCACCTCTTGTGAACTGTGGTTGACCCAACTGAAAGTGCAATCTGAGCAGTCGCCCCAACTTGAAGTAGTGTAGTATTAAGTGGACTGTCCTGTTTTATGATTGGATCTATATTTTTTCCAAAAAGGTGAAGTTTTCTAGTAGTAACTGCTTGATTTACCTCGAATATTAAAATATTAATGTCCTAAAATATTATCAAAAATAAGAAAAGAGAAATAAGAGAAAATTTTCAGATTAAGTTGTTGCTTCAAAATAAGTTTGGGGTGGATGCAATTGCCATTTGACGTCCTGTGGGGTTGCTGGGGAAGCATAATGCATGAGGTCTGTTATTAAAAGGTCTTGAAATGCTTTTGTCTAGAGTTGACAGGCATCTTAAAAATGAATGATATCATAAACTCTAGGTGGAGTGCAATGTATTCTCATATTACAGAACAATTACTCTTAGAGGTTGATTGATCGTTGTTAATATAAATGGTACACCTGCTACAACGTTTTTCTTTAAAAGTATATATCACCCAAACACGGTGATAGTTGTCAAGTCTTCCTTATATCCTGGTAATATTTGTTCCCCAGTGCCATCAGATGAAAGGATCCCCAGGCAATAAGATATGGTCTCATTATTTCAGTACACTGATCCCTATTTGCATATTAATTTGATGGATCTCCATAGGCCCAGTGGCCTGCATTGTTGAAATGAATGTAGCAACTAGGAAACTGTTGAAAACAGGTGACATTTTGGAGGCTTATATTTTATTCATAGTACAGTAAATTTACGTCTGAGGTAGATATTTTTTTCCGACAAGGCAAGAGAATAGCACTTCTGGATGATATATTACTGTATCCCAATGATCATCATCATCTATGTCTAATCCTTGCCGAATTGGCTGCATCATTTATTTATTCTCTCAATATGTCACCATAGCAATGATGTCAATAAATTGTAAATATCATTTTTTTCCCTTTTTTTGGCTCGTTTGATATGTCATAAATTTCATGTCGCATCACAGGCAGAAACCCTGCTGAGAATATGAGTCTAATAGTGTTACAAAAATTTATGGAGGTTTTTTGAGGTGAGTCAAACCCATAGCTGGATGACAGGGGTGGGGCAAATTTAGAGTGGGGATAAATGTTTTCTTAGGGTGCTCCTTAAAAGTATTTCTCCCATCCCACAAAATGCAAAGTTACCATTGCCCTAATTTATTGTAAAATCATTTTTTTCTCGCAAGAATACAGCCTGTACCCCCCTCTCCCAGAAGTAGCTATTTTGCCCCTTCAGCATTGTCCAGGGAACTGCTGCAAGCGTTTCCCATTTAGTGACCACCATAGAAACTTTTTCAATCATATAATGTTCAGACAAGTCTGGTGTGGAGAACTCAAACACTGTCTTTGCTCACTAATGACTAATTGTTATGTTAAGTCTATATATTTTGCCCAGCATGTAGTTAGTTAGATTTTTACGGCCCAGTTTCCAACCAGTTGGTTCAAGTGGAGCTGGCCACAGCCTTTTCCCCAATTGCAGTTGTTTTCCCGACATCTTTGCTTAGCATGTGGTGTTTGTAGTCTCAATTTCATTTTCCATTTCACTTTTTATATTCTTTATAAATATTACAAGTTTAAACAAAACAGGTGTAAGCAAAAGAATGTTAGGATACTACAAAACATGGAAAATCTGTTGTGGAAGCTACTGACCCAACTTAAACAATAATTGTGTAGACAATGTTATACATATATACTTAAGAAGAATTGCACAAATAGCATCAGCACAGTGGAAAAGGGGGAGCAAAAGAGAAAAAGAAAAAAATAAAGAAAGAATTAAGAAGGAAATAAATTATTCAGGGAAGGAAGGACCAACTACAGCAAGCTTGAGGATGTTTTTTAAAGAGATATTGTGCATTTTCATATGGTCTGTCCAAAATGATTTATGCAGATGACACTCAAGTGTATGCTATAGTTGATAATAGAAACTGCCATTCAGTATTACCGCAACTGGAAACTTGTGTTAAGGACATCCTTTCGTGGTCAACCACCAACAATTTAAAACTCAATCCTGAGAAAACTGAAGTACTACACCTTGTTTCTCGCTTCCGTGATACTATACCACTCACCAGTATTTCCATTGGAGACTCTTTAATCACGCCTGCCCAGAGTGCGAAAAATCTGGGTGTTATTTTCCAGAATGATCTTAGCTTATCTCAGCATATTAATAATGTGTGTCGCTCTGCCTCCTTTGCTTTGCACAAAATTGGTCAATTACGACATTATTTGGATGCCCAAACTACTGAAAAGCTTATTCATGCATTCGTTACCTGCCGTCTGGATTATGGAAATAGTCTTTTCTATGGTTTACCTAAACACCAAATTTCAAAACTCCAGCGAATTCAAAACTCAGCGGCTCGACTTGTTGCATTAACAAAATCATGTGACCACATCACCCCTGTTCTTCGTAATCTTCACTGGCTTCCTGTGCAGCATCGTATCAACTACAAAATCCTTCTTCTTACATACAAATGCATCCATGGTTTTGCTCCATTATATCTAAAGGATCTTATATGTTGTATAGTTTTAGCGCTTTGAGACTTCTTGTGTAAGGCGCTATATAAGAACTGTTATATTATTATTATTATTATTAATTACAAGCCTTTACGTGAACTACGTTCCAGCTCTCAATCTCTTTTAAATGTGCCGTCATCTGTTACCCATTCTTATGGTGATCGTGCTTTTTCAACAGTATCTGCGAAACTGTGGAATGACCTTCCATTTTTTGTCAAGAACTCTTCCACTGTTGGACAGTTTAAAACTAACTTGAAAACTCATTTGTTTACTTTGTCTTATTGACCGCATGTTGTATAGTTTTAGCGCTTTGAGACTTCTTGTGTAAGGTGCTATATAAGAACTGTTATATTATTATTATTATTATTTTGTCTTCCCACATCTTCCCTAGGCACAACTTGAAAGAATTGGTTGGAAACTGGGCCATGAAACTAGATCTAACTCTTACTCCCTTGTCTCAAATAATAATATCACAACTGCATGGTCAAGAAGTGGTTGGGGCATATGGGACTTGTAGCTGTGTGAGGTCTGGAGATTGTTTAACTCCAGGCCTGTAGCATAGCCATGAAGGGGAGGGGTTAGAACCTCTATGACCCAAAGTTAACCTTCCAATGCAAAAAACACCTAAAATAGCAGTTTTTTTCTATCCTTTGACTTTTCCCTCATGTTGCGTCCCAAACCCACCCCTGACACCAACCCCCCCCCCCATGACACAATCCTGGCTACCCACCTGGGAGCTGGTTCGATACTGAAAACTTTCAAGTGGAAGCTACTGCAATTGTACTTGGTGCTCAGCATAAGCAATAAAATAGGGAAAATGAGCGATTTAGCCTAAACTGGGAAAAAGTCATGCCTGGCCTCACTTATACCAATTCGGTAGGAACTAATTAACTCATATAATGATGTTACCTTTTAATTGAGGTGTAACTACTGTCAGACAATGACATGTAATCCTCGATCACAAATTGCCTCAAATGAAAAGATTCATTGGGTGATAATATTATTGCCATGGTAACATTTTTGTAAAATTCGGTTTGAAATGGACAAATATTGAAGTGTTACATAATTATCAAGCATCATTCAAGGGGAAGCAACCTGCAGGCACATAGAATGAAATTAATATTATTTATAACAAAGATAAACATGGTTGATTTTATTGTACTGAAATGATTTAGTATACATTTAGTGAATGCAATGACTTGAAGCAGACGAATATTTAATGAAAGTAATGTAATGATAAAAAAAGAAGAAACAAGAATTCAATAAGTAAAGGTGTGTCAAGGACAATTTTACCAGTATTTGACAATATATAGTGTAGGTAAGTTAAAGTACAAAACGTATGAAAACTTAAAAATGTATAGTTTGTAAAATCAATAATTGGTCGGATTTTCCCAATTTCCTATAATCTTTTCAATATATTGGATGGGAAACAATATAGCATTTGTTGAGATTTAGACTCAGGCTATGTGACCCTTCATTTAAACTGAATACTGCATGTAAACAGGTGTACACTCTTTATGGACAGTATTATCTTGTACTGGTGCCTATAGGAGGGTGTGTTGATCATTTGCCTGTCATTAGTTGATGTGGTCCTGGTTGAATTTGTCTGTAAGATATGCACAGTAGTATCTTAGAGGATAGCCCCGTAGCAGTTTCTGGCCTTCAGTTTAATACAGTAGGTACTTTTTGGTCATGCGCAATTCCACGCAAAAGTGGACATGACCTTCAAATTTTAAAAATTCTCCTATATTAGTAAATTTGGTATCAAATTGAAGCCAAAAAGTTGAATTTTCCAATAAAATGAATGGTTCATACAAAAAAACAAAATTAAGTCATTTTGCATGTATAATTAATTAGCAGCAATCAAAGTGTCAATATTCTCACAAAATATGGAATAATAAAAAGCTTTCTAGCAACAACTGTATTGAGGTTTTTCTATGAATTCATACTCTATAATGGAGTTATTTTCATATATTTACAACATTTGAAATCAAATTATGATTTCAGCAATGTCTTCCACACTAACGAGCAACAAATTAAAGTTGTCTCATTATGTCACGGCGTTACCCTTAATATTGTATTTTTTTAATATTATGTAAGATGCACAAATTGGAGTGGAATATTTTTTATAATGCAAATCACACCCACCCTGGCCTACAACTTCCATGCACTAAAGTTATGATATCTCTCATTGTTAATTAATTAAACCAATTAGAAATATGTCACGCGGCGTTACTTTTTTGGTAACGCCGTAACAGTAACGCCGTGACAGGCACTTATTTACTGTATAGGGACTGACAATTATAGTCACTGTGGTTGCTGGTACTGAAGTAACAGCTCATCCACTGTATGATAATGATTTGTTTGACAACTTTTTTTTACACTGTGATAGTACAAACAAGAAATACACAACTGTACCCTTTGTTTTGTTAGGTAACCCCCTTGTTATGCTCAGAAGCTATAGTGGTCTACGAGATTGGGTAGTGACTAGCACCTGTTTATAGCATTCAGTCAATCCATGGTATACTCCCCGTATGCCATTGAGCATACGACCCATAATTTTATAAAGATTTGGATAGCAAAAAATCTACAACAAGCATAGGCTTAGCAGCAGGAGAAACAATCACACAGACAATGCAGTAGACATTACCATTATATTACAATCCAAAATGGTTAAGCAGTCTAATGCAGAGAACGCTATCACTTTACACTTCCATTTCGGGAGGCAAGATAATGGCAGACTGAGAGCATGACTATTTTCCTCATTCTGTTCCAAGATTGTTATACTAAAACAATGTAAAGGCAGTCCTTTATCGTCTGCAAAGTGCCCTGCAGTACACTTGGAGCTCTGTACAGTACGTATACTACCAAATATTTTGTAGAGATTGGAGAAGGCAAATAGAGGGTCAATTTGTCAAAGATGAGGACACAAACCAAAGTTCATTTAAAAATGTAATTGATAAGACCCAACATGTTTGGCCAATACTGTTCTATACTGGAGATTTCAGACTCACTGCAAGCCTTAGTAAAACAATTTATATGATTGCACCAATGCTACAAACTGGTATACATTTACTTAAATTTTTAAAAGTAACACTAAATGTACAATATTAAACTTGAGACTCAAATCACTCAATACCCTTTATGAAGGGAATATTTGCTGTTCCAGTGAGATGGAACTGCATTTATACTGATATTACTATATGGAGCTTTCACAGTTAATGTCATTTCTAACACAGTAGGCCGAGCTATAGCACTCTTCTTGATTTCATTTTGACCGGACTTGTGTGTAGATTATATAGCTCTTCATTTTTTACCTGATGAAGTGGAAATTTCCACTTTCTTTCACAAATTCATAGCAAATATTTCTAAAACATCTAAATTACTGATTTCTAAATGCATTAGAAATATTCTGACTATCAATATCACCATTTCCTATCAGTTTACTAACTTATTTTTTTTTAACATGTATTTCCCATATAGTCAGGCTTTGGTCACGGCGTTACCGTCACAGCATTACCCCATTTTTTTTTATATATCTTATCATATCTACCATAATAGTAATTTTTTATTTTATATTTCACCAACCTATTATAGATAACAGTCTATAAAGTGTATTTAATATGAAGGAACTGCAAAAAGTCCTTAAACTTCACAGGGTTTTAACAGTTTGTGAGTGGCCCGAAAATGCATGTCCTTTTCAGTGTCACGGCATTACCACAGTCATTAATATTCATATTTTCATATTTAGTGCACTTTTTGAAGAAAAGACATTGTCTAAATTAACTTTGTGATAGTAGGAGTAGAACTGAAATAAAAGTTTGTTCCCAACATTAAAGCTCTTTCAGTTATTTGCACTAATTGGAATGTGAATTTTGCTTCCAAAGCGTCACAGCGTTACCGTGGAATTGCCCTCATGTGTGCACAGAATATAACCATGCTGGCCAGAAGTCTATAGTATAGTTCCTACTGGTGATCCACTGTTGAAGCTAAAGGGCCATGTTAAGGCCCTTTCTGGTTCTAGCTGACATATTAACATGAAAGTTAGCTGCTTAGTTATTTCCTGGCTACTGCAATAAATAAACCCTGAACAAAATGCCCATCGATATCAGCACTTTGAGGACAGTCTTTGTGAGATGGCAATTATATACCTTCTATCATCAGCTTTACAATGCACAATTTGTGTGTTTTTTGATGGGATTAGATTTTTGTAATGATTTAAATACAGAGTTAATAATGTATGTTCTTGTTTTAAGAGAAGTGGTTTTTTATGCAGTGTAATGTATCAATTCTACCATAACTCTTAATTATAATTATGCCAGCACTTAAAGTAACATTGGAATTGTGTGGTAAAGTTCGAAACCTAGTAAGTGTCTGAGCTGCAGGTATGGTCAATATCATATACTCCCTACAATACACTGCAGCTTTTAATTGGCTGCTCAAGCAATTCATATCACAAGCTGGTTCAAGGTCTTCCTTTATTTCCACTTTGTGAAGTATAGTGTCCCTTTGAGATTTGTGGTTTTGTGCATTAATTTGTCTATATCTGTGGATGAAACGAACTGACCATGTAATGAAGAAGTACTCAGCAGTGGGTTCAAATTATGAAAAGTTTATATGATATTCTTGACATTCAATGGAAATTATGCACAGCTGATATTGTGTTGTAAAGCTGGAAGCACGGGTGGAAAAAGTTGGGAAGATGGGAGGCTCCTTCCCGGGAAATTTGGCCATCTGGAGGGTAATTTAGGCAATTGGAGGGAAATTTCCCATTTCTGTACTTGAAAACATAGGGGGAATTGTGGGAAATTTAACTCCCTTCCAGGGAAATAAACATTTTTTCTAGCCCTGGCTGGAAGAGATTATTATTACAGTTTTGATTTGTACAAATGGTTTATCGTTTTTTAATGAATGGTCATGACTGAATTTCTGCTATTACTTTTTAAAATAGGGCATTAAAATGATTGTAGAAATAATTGATAAAGGGCTGATAATTCCTGAATTGAGTTACCATGATGAAAATTTCCTTCTTACTTTTTGTTACATCCTCCTTCTCTGCCTGAGTACCTCTTGCAACTTCAGGGAGGTAATGAAGCTCGCTACAACCACACTTGATATAGTCACATTTCACACTTGATAAATTGATTGATAGTAATAGAGACATAAAAATTTACAAAAAGTTACATAATATTTTGGCCTAGCTAACAGGCCAGTCAAGCATATCTTATTGCTTTTCACACAGTTTGAACACAATGAAAGTATAGCTGATTTGAGGGCACAGATTATGTAATAAACTCAGATACCAGTTACACCCCACACCTCCTTTGATCAACTGGGGTGTCTATGTTACTCTCTCAAAAAGTAATGTGACATCATGATGGGAAGTTGAAAACAATTGCAAAGCACAGGTGTAATGAAGCAGACACATAACTGGAGTAAGAGTACCATTTTTTTTTTTTTTTTTTTTTTTTTTTGTGGGGGGAGGGGGGTGACACATCTGAGGAATATGAGGGAATTTATTTTTGCTTTTACTTTTTAAGCAGTGTAGACACAAAACATAGCAAAATTCCCCACATGTGGACAGGATTTCAAAACAAACATGTTTGAGAGAATGGAAATTTTTGGATATAACCTCAAAGCTCAGGAAAGTTGAATTAAATAGGTAAAAATGTAGAACAAACCAATAGAAGGATGGAATCATTTTGAAAACATGTGGGCAAAGTTTTTCTAAAAGTGTAACAAAATTGTTTTGTGGCTCCTAAATCAAAAGTGGCCTTTCTATAGCCTATATGCAATTTTTGAAGTAGAACTCATTTTTATACAGATATGTCATAGATTTTCTGACCAGCTCTTCAGCAAAGGGTCAAGGAAATTGGGACAAGGTAGTTTTTAGTGAAGTCCAATCCATGTTAGCAACGTAGTGTTTGTAACATTTAAGTGTTGTATTCGGGTTTGTAAGGTCAGACTGCAGCTTTCAAGATTGACAGTTCTCCTTGTGGCACCTCTCACCAGAATTCCCAGAGACAAGACTGGAGTTTACAAAGGATTAGTTCAGGCAGTGTGTTTTGTTTTCTTTAAATTTTCTTCCTTGTTTTTATTTCTATAGGGATGGTAGCTCTTTCATAAGCAGCCAGCAAATCTGTTCAGCTTTCAGATAACCTTGCATGCATGCGCAATTTCCAACAATGCCGTTGTCCTACTCTCATAGGTTAAAAAATTTCTAGTCATTTCAGTTAGATGACAGAGGTGTATTGCTGCCATGTGAAGATACCTATTGCCTAGTCTGGTATGGATGGAGATATAGCCTCTTATATTTTCCCTTTTGTCAATAAAATTTGCAATAAATAAATTTACAAATATTGAATGAAATGGGTAATTAAATCACAGATGTTAAGTTCTCAAAAAGCCAAAATTTGCAGTAACTCATGGATTACAATACTATGTACATTAAATGTCAAACCTTTCACTTTGTTCTTGCAGGAGGAGAGCTCACACTGTAGCTGAGGGGGAGATGATGAGTAGGAAGAAGGAGTATAAGGTAAGCTTCTTTCATTATTTTCTTTCGAAGAATAGGAGTCATCAACTTTATTGTCAGTTTCATCAATATGCAAAACGTAGGTCAAGAGATTTCAACGTGAGGGAGATTTTACAGAGGCAGGACATTTCACCAATCTCTAGTGGGACATGGGCAATTTACTTCCTATGTCATAGCATCATAGCTTGTTGAAGAAGAGTCTCCTGACACCCAATCTCAGTGCAATGTCATGTTCTACTGGGCCAGGAAGTCAAATCATTTTACAGGCTTGATCCAGCTCTCACCTGAAACAATTCTAATTCTCCTCACTTATTAAATCCCCTTCCACAACTGCCTAAAATTCATCCTCACCCAGACACAATCTCAGTATTATTGCTTGAGAGTGAGACCCCATCATGTAATCAAAACATTACAGTGGATGCTTTGTAACACGAGCTTCCGTAATCTGCTTTTTTTGAGCTAGCTGTGAATCAAAGAGCTGTGCCAATTGATAATTTCTGTGGCCTACTACAAAAATTGTCATTTGAAATGAGGGGACTATCCCTTAAATCTTCAAATAAACATATAGAAATACCCTGAAGATATAATGAGCCCAATATGTGAGTTTTTGTTGAATGGGGGAAGGAGTTAGCTTAACGTGAGATCTCCCTTTGGAAATATCTTCCCACCCTGCACTTGAATGCTCAATTTAATAATTCTGGGATGTGATGCGTTCAGAGATGCTAGTTTATGATGGCAGCAAATAGTTAGAGGCAGGATATGTCAGAGGGGCTTGAGCACTGTATATTTGTATTTTCTTCATCATATGTGGACACTTATCCCTTTGAATCCTACTTGAAGTTTGTGATATTTTTTCTGTTTTATCTTTTGACAAGTCTTTATAAAAATACCACATTGTGTCTTTATGTATTACCAAATCTCAAGACTTGTATCAAAGATGTCATTCCCTGGTTATCCATTACCCCTGCCCTTTCCAGTCTTCATTAGCTTAATGCACATGAAGGTATTCAGTGCAAAGTCCTCCTTACACACTGTGCAAACTCTATGGTTTTGCTCCTTAATTACCATCTGCAGGAACTCTTTTCCAACCATAAGCCTTTGCATGACCTTCCATCCAGCTCTCAATCTTTTTTTAATGTACAATCATCCATTATCCATGCACTCCTTCTTTTGTTACTAACTCTTCTTCCATTAAAACAATTTAAAACTAAATTGAAATATCATTTGTTTCATATAAATATTGACTCCCTTGCTGTTGGGCAGTTTTTAGCTCTTTGAGGCTTTTTGTATAAGGCACTTAATCAAATTTGTGTTAGCCTACTCTAAGATTATTATTGTTTTTATTATTCCTGACCTGGGACAGTTGTGCACATATTCATGCCCTGGGACAGCTGAGCACACGTCCACTATGGTCAAATATGCCTTAATGGTGTGGTTGGGAACTATACTTGATACTTGCCTGGCCAAGCTATTAGGCTTATGGTCCACTTTTTATGTTTAAAGGCATGTTCTGGAGACAAAATTTGTTAACTTCAAAATAAACAGAAAAATTTTCTCTTTCAAAAGGTGAAAACTGCATTTCAATAGCTTATAGTATTTGGAAGATACAAATTTTTAAAATATTGCAAATTTTTCTTGGGATTTGATGCATTATGGGAAATCTGTGATGTCATTGTGGCACATTAATTTGATGCTGCATTCAATTTATTTATAATTATGATGCTGCTGCAGACACTATCAAGGAACATTGTTGGTTGCGCTCTACATATGTTGAAGGGTAATGGATAGATCTACAGGAAAAGATATTCAAACATTCCAACAGTATCAAATTTCAAGGACAAACAGGATGTTCAATTATAAAGAAAAACAAAAGGAATTTGAAGCAATGTGCCCACATTACATAACTTTCTGTGGCTTTGTTGAAGAGCAGAGGTATTTTTTAACAGTAATAACCAAGTTTTAAAGTGAGATATCTTGAGTTAGGAAAATGGTATTGTGATAGGGTTTGAAGGACATGGTGTGGAATATTTTTGTTTTTCTTACAAGGCAAAGGCAAAAAGCCACCAGAACATGCCTTTAATATTTCAGTGTTGATTTGGCTGAGGTAATTCTTATCTCCAGTAGATTTAGGACATCCAAAGAGTGCTGTGACACTTAACAGCTAATCTGGAGGGGGCCATCAGATCCAGATCAGATCCCCCACCTCAAGAGTAAAGGTTTTGCTGTCACACTCGATCTCCCCACCCCCCTCCCCCATGAATCAAGCTCAGAACAAGCAATCAACAAACAGTGTCAGTGATGCAAATGAATGGGGGAGAATAGTGGGGTTGTTGTTACAAGCATAAATGTGTGGTACCATGCATACTGCACATGCATACTAATCCCACTAGGGAATCAAAGCACAGACCCGATAAAATCCTACAGCAGTAAAAATACAGCTTACCGCAGGCATACTGTGTTTCTCATTATTGAATAAGGTATGAGTTTATCTGAAAATGAAAAATACATTTGCTTTAATTTGAAAATTCGCAAAAGCATCAGGACTCATCTTTAATGGTGAATAAAATTTATACCCTGCTTCATGTTCTCCATGGCTGTTTTGTCAGGGTGCACTGTTGAGACAAAATCTGTGGTGCATTCATCAGTGCCCAGTCTTACTGTTGTGGCTCCCACCAAAGCATTGGCTGACAGTACAAAAGAAGGATAAGTTATTGCTTTCACTTTTTTGGTAACTTCTTCTTAATTGTCTGATTCAAATTGAGCAAGCTCACTATTTTACATCTTGTCCACCTTACATGTGTGAAAATTCTGGGAAGTGGACCTGGCCCTCCCCCATGATGGCTATTGGTGCCATCAGCCAGAATAAAGGACAAGTGCATGGACAAAATTTGGACCTTTGGAGAGCACTGCTCAGGAATTTCCCCAGAAACTCAGTATAGGCTGGGAGAGGAATTGATTGCTACTAAACTCATATGTTTAACTAGATGGCTCCCTTCGCCAAAGTTTCGATGACTCCAGGGGGATAAAGCTTGCTTCAAGGCCCCTATAAGGTGCAATCTGAATGGTTTTAAAGGCTTTTTAAATGTATGTTCAAACATTGATGTAAAGATGTCCTCTTCTTAAATGAGACTTCAAGATACTGACATTTTTCTTACTTCTTTTGATATGAAAAGGGGGGGGGGAGAGGATTTCAACTTCCTTCTTATGGAAAGAGAGGACAATTCCACCCTTGATGGAAACACTGCTGCTTATGGTACAGTAGCTTCATTGTTTTGATGAGTCCATGCTGAATCCATGCTGAATTTCCATGATGCAAAACTTAACAAATTTTTACTGTATTAGATGGAAAACACTGTCTCAGATTACAAACAAACCTGGACATTATGCTTCTGACCTCAAATCATAATATACTTTTGAAAAAGGACATGCATTTCTCCTGCATGTGTTGCTCTGTTTACAATTATTGTAAAAGTAAGTTGCCCACTACAATTTCTGAAGCTGTTAGGCATTTTAATGCTTACAACTATTCCATCACTATACTCGTAACAGAAACTGAATTGTGCATACTTTGTTGAAAACATGTGAGAAATAAATTTGAAACTGAAATTTGTGAAAGAAGAGAGAGTCTCTAAACAACTTACCAGTATATACAGTTTGCAATAACTCTGTTAATGTACTTTAAAATACAGTCACTGCTATTTTTTAATTGACGTGTATCTCCCTTACTTAAATTATGTTATAAAAAGGTCCAGTACCCTTCCAATTGTTTTTCAGCTACAACTTTGCTGTTTCAGTTGATTCAGAAAATGAAAATTTTCTATTTAGAGAAGAAAGCATCATTCAACTGGTTTGATTTCATACCGCTTTAAGGACTTTCTCTTGAGAGGGTGTAGTGGGCCTCCTTCGTGAAGATGATGTAAAACATTTTGAAAATGTACTAATATGCAAAATTCGATTGTCCTGTGGTTTCATCTCCCATTTTTGGTGAAGTGCCAAATTCATTTGAAGTGGTTTACATCGTCTACATGCAGATGACGGAATCTCAGAGACATATGTTAAGATATCAATTGAAAAGATTGTGAGATGTTCATCAGGCTGTTGAGTGGCAGGCTCCCCTGTGATATATGCACTAATGCAGTCGAAAGACTGTCCTGTTACCATGGTAACTGGGGAGAACCATTAATTTGTGGACAGGCACCATCAAATCTACTTTTTCAAGTAACATTTATGAGGTAATCTAAGAACATGACGCTCCATGCTGAGAATCAAACCGTTTGAGTTGGCAACTTCTCCTCTCTCACGTTACATTTAGCAAGACGCTAGAGATTGCAGGAGCGTAAATCTCTGCTCAGTTCCATCAACAAGGGATTGATACTGATCATCCACTTGCTGTACAGTTTTAGTGCCACATTTTTCTCACATTTTAATTAAGACCATTTGTGTAGAGATTCAAGTGGTTCCAGATTGAGTTTTGTGATCTTAGTATTTAGATTGCCAAGAATATTACAAAAAACTTTCAGTTTATACTATTTGCAAAGAACCTGGCAGCAATATGTCAAATAAGAAGGTAAGTTGCAAATTAAGACATTACCTTGATTAATTGTTTCTCAGTGCTTACAAATTTCATTCATTCACTGTGAATGAACTTTGTGAACTCATTTCGATTCACAGTGACAGAATGGAGATACATGAGTTAAAAAAGTAGTTGTGAAATTATTTGATGGAAATAAATTTTTGACAAGAAGTGCAGAGGTATGGAATGTAAATTATGTGAGCTTCCATTAATTGTTAAATTAACACCAAGCAATGCTTTGTATAAAAGAATGACAGCTGGATTGAGCCGTCTATTACTCTGTTAGATTGTCACAGACATCTGTCTCATGCATTCTCAGTCTATTGCCTTCGAGTACACAATGTGAATAGCTCTTGAAGTTGTTTATTAGGCCCACTATACCAGTCTCCATCTTGTATTGAAAATTTCAGCCACATGCAGGCCCATTGCCAGACAAGTGGTTACTCTAGAGAGTGGGGACTAACTTAAGAGGGACAAAAACTCCATGGCTTGAATTGTTTTTGGGTAGACATAATAATGGAGAAAGGGAGAAAAAGGGGGTCCCAGGACAAACATTCTATATCCCATCCACCAGTCTATGCTTGAAAATTCATTTTATTTGATAAAGTGGTGTTTTTTTTTTTGTTTTTTTTTTTCTGGATGGTCTTTCAAAGGTACATTATGTGTGAGCATACCACACATTGCTAGAAAACTGCATGAAGCGTGCGGCTCCATTACTTGCCATTTGGTCTAGCTACCCCGGGAAAATAAAATGATATTCAGGGTGTCACATGATCAACAAAGACACCAAATCTGACCTTGCTGTCTCCAAAAACACAAAATCAAGATGCCAAATGATGTGATTTTGTGTTTTCAGAGATAGCGAAGACACATTTGGTGCCTTCATTGATCATGTGACACCTGAATATATTTTCATATTCGGGGGTAGACCAAATGGCAAGTAACCAAGACGCACGTGTAATGTGATTTTACAGCCAACGCTAGTTGACCATTACATTGCGGGTCTATCAGAGAGCTTCCGTAGTAGCAGTATTTGAAATGAATGGATATGAAGGGTTTGTTGTTTGATTTTAGTGACACACAGATGTTGGTGACGTTTCATCTCTCAATAACAGCTGTTTATAAATAAAGTTATGACTTGAAAATCAGGAAAAGGCCTTTTCGTCACTAATTTTGGCTAAAATGTATTCAATCCTGTAGTAGAATGAAATGTAAAAGGTGTAAAAGTAATAATTATTACTAATAGCAAACAGTCTTTGCAGGTAAGGTTTTAATGACCCATTTGTTTGAACACCATATTCTGCCAGTTTTAGTTTTTAGAAATTAGGTATTGAAACATTGCATCTATCACTAGTAAATTAGTTTGTATCCAAAGTTTGGACACCATTAAGTGTGAATATCATACCTGATGATTGTGTGAAGATGTCCAAAAAAATTAAAGCTGCAGGAAGAAAAATAACTTCACACAGCTGTGTTAGTGGAAGGATATCTTTAGTGTCCTTTTGGATTTTGATACATTGAAAATATAGGGGTTTATTATCTGGCAGGGACACCATATTGCCCTTGTGCATGCTTTGCATCAGCAATGGAATGTAAAAACTATTATTCAGTGCCCACAACAGCAAAAATTTTTACCTGTGGCAGCAGGTAGATTAAGGATAAAAGTTCATTGAAGAATAAAAACCCCATCAAACAAACTACCAGTCTGGATAATACAGTTCAGTAGCTCCACAAACTTCCTATATACATGGACAGAGCATACTGCACTGTACATTGTCCCTACCAAATGTGTGAGAAAAAGCTCACCATGAACATGGCCGTCTGCTATGGTTTCGTGTGAAAGCTTGGACTTGCTCAAGTATATCACCACGTTTTGCAAGAAAGTTGAAATATTTTTCAAATATGGCAAGGTAAGGTCAAAATCACTTCACCTTTTGCAGGAATATAATATTGTTTCCCATTCAAGTTTAACTTTTAAAATATTACAGATTCGTCATCAAATCAGATGATTCAGTGCAGTCCAGATTTATCATTTTTTTTATGAGATAGTTTTACTAAATTCAATTGATTTGGCATCCAGTTTTATCAAAGAGGGGATAGGGATCATGTGTATCTTCTGTGTGCTTGTCAAGATTTTCATCATTGGGTTTATATTCAGCAGAGTATAGAGTGTGCATTAGCTTTTATGCAGTGAGTTTAATTTTTCAAATATTTCCAACCTCTTTCACATGGTGATTGGTAAGTTAAAGGCCTGATTCCCTCACCCCAAACAGTTCTAATTCTCCTAAACTATTTACTGAAGCCCCTCCTACAACAGTTCAAAATTCATCTTCACCAGACACAGTCTCAGGCTACAGTATATATTGCTTCAGAGTGAGTATACAAGAGCCAATGTGTAATCAAAATTCTCTCAGTACAGTACAGTACCGGCTTTGTAATATATAGCTATGGTACTTTGCATTGTTTGAACTGGCTGTCAATCATAGAGCTGAGCCAATTTAACAATTCTGTAAACCACTACAAAAATTGTAGTTTTGGATGAGAGGACTGGCCCTTTAAGAGGTGAGTACAAACAGTCATGCAAATCTGGAGTTTCACAAATATGTTTTTCTGACAAAACATAAATGATATGTTTATGGAAGCATGACCTTGTTTGATTTTACATTGGCAAAAATTCACAGGAATGGTATGTTTATTGTACCTACTATAAGTGTCCTAAAATGAATAATGGGAAGCTTCATCTTCCTGAACCCTTAGAGCCAAAATCAATTAAAGGATGATGAAATGGTGACACCATCAACCCCTCAGGAAATATTGGCACTGTTACATATATTTTCATTCACACAATTATGGAAGGCCAAGTCTTCTCATCCTAATTAGCTCCACTCCTCCTAACATACTTACTTAAGGGATTAAGCCCTTCCAACAACTGTTAAAAAATCAGTCATCCTCCAAACGCTATCTGTGCGACACAATCTCAATTTATCAAAGAGGTGTGCCAATTTAGAGTGTGTGGACCACTACAAAAATTGGGGATAATGTCTATAATCCTCTGTCTCAAGAGTCCCCTGTGTCAATAGTTCCCCTTCTTATTGGTTCCCTATGTCTTTGGTTCCCCGTCTCATTGTTTCCCAAACCCTAAACCTAACCCTAAACCCTAACGTAAACCTAACCCTGGGGACTAATGAGAAGGGACCAATGAGACAGGGGACTAATAAGATGAATTACACTAAATGGGGGACCAATGAGATGGAGGGACTACACAGGGGACCCTCAAAAATTGTAGTTTGGGTTGAGAAGTGACTCTCGTTAAATTAACACACTTGGTGCATGTATCAAGGGTAGTCCAGCTATCACTATATCCACCGTTTCTTTCATTTTTTCATTATATTTAGGAGACAATGCTGGTGACACATTCTTCAATATGATTTTAATATAAGCAAATCCATAAGTCCCAAAATTTGGTGGTCTTTTTTTTTCTTTATTTGCAATTTTATTGGCTGGCCCAGAGTGCATTGATGAGCAGGAGTAGACATCCATGTTTGATGCACTTACATCAGGCTTCCTCTCAATGGAATACCTGGTGTAGAAATGTCTCTTGTACTTAGCATAATCAATAAAGTAGGGAAGGCAATTGCCAGTCATCCACAACTGGAAAAAGGGCTTTTGCTGACCAGACTTAAACATGTTTTTTAAGGTGTAAACCTCATCAGCTTCTAACTCAACGTTATTTTTTATAGGGTGGCATGAGTAGAGTTAACAATGGTGTTGCCCAAATGCAAACAAATTATATGAACACTATTGTCCTCTTTCACAACCCTTTCCCCTCCTGAATTTGGAAAATTACTATTGCTAATAAGGTTTTATTGAAAAAAGTTGAAAGTGAGATGCTTAATTTTTTGCTTTGTACTTAATGGTGAACATGAATGCCATATTTTGAAAATCTTGATAGAATGTGTGAGAGCTGGTTACAATTGACTTTGTATTTTTTCCCCAAGCTTCTAGGAGCTTTCTCCAGGCAGTGCAATCTACAAGAGAGCATATTACTATTAAAATGCCTCCAGGGTCACTCAGTCCCTCTTCCCAGGTCAGTGTTTCCCCCTTGCCCACACCTTCCATTTAAAAAAGTGCACCTCTTATGATCACATGTGAAATGGCAAAGCCACACTGTGGACAGTTAGAAAACAGTGTAATGAATATACAAAGTATGGGGAATAGACGTTCTATTTGTTATTATTTTACGGTACCTGGGTATAAAACTATGTTCATGTAATTTCTCAAAGTAGAGTGATCTGCACTGGCAGTTTGGCACATTAATTCATCATCATTGAAAGACAATTTTAAACAACATCCATAGTAGAGTAGACATTTGTTTATAAACATGCCTCACTGATATGGATTACCCTGTGCTTGATTTGTTTTCAAAAGAAGGTTATATCTGTAAAATTAGAACATGGACCTCATTCTATGGATGTTATCAGATGTTTCCTGCTGGTATAGGCAGGAGGACCAATTTTTTCAAGTCAGAGACATATTTGAATGAGACTGATGTAGATAATAAATTTTCTGCTCTACACAGTGTGTCAGTGTTCCATGTATATTGCTAAATGGTCAGATTTATTAAAGGCATATTCTGAAGACAAAATTTATTAACTTCAAAATAAGCAGAAAATTTTTCTCTTTCAGAAGGTGAAAACAGCATTTCGATAGCTTATAGCGTTCAGAAGATAGAAATTTTTTAAGTAGTGCAAATTTTTCTTGGAATTTTATACCTCGAGAAGAAAATGGTATTGTGACAGGGTTTGAAGGGTATGGTGAGGAATATTTTTGTTTTTCTTACAAAACAGAGTGGAAAATCCACCAGAACATGCCTTTAATTCTTATAATCAAATATTGGTGTCTTCTTGCTGGGTACCATCCATTATTCAAACAATCAGTTCTTTACCTCAAGGTCATTCAAATACTGTAAATTGTGAGGGTGCCTTGATAAAATGGTGTCATCAACAGGGTTTGTAGAGGCCTTGGAAATCCTGGAAAGTTAGGGAAAACTGAAATTAAAATTTCCAGGCCTGGAGAGTTATGTAAAACCAGCAACTTTTTCAAAAGGTCCTGGAAAGGTCGGGGAATTTAGGAAGTGGAGGTCAGTGAATTCTGTGGACATGTCCTCTCATGAAGTGGGAGATGGATGCAGGCTGAGATAGTAGCATGGGGGAGCATGGGAGATCGGACTGGGAGAAGGGTTGGTCATCTTCTAAATTGTTTGGACTATTTCATTTCCAGTTTTCCCAATGTTTCAATGCATTATTTTGTGGAAAAATATAATAAAAAATAAATGGTAGGTGGTGGTTCTTTAAGGTCCTGGAAATATCATTTGGGGTCCTTAAAAATTCATAGAAAAACCATGTAATTCTAAATGTGTATGGACCCTAGACATATTAAAATGGGCCTGACCAGCTTGACTTAAACCAATCGGTTGGAAACTGGGTTGTAAAACCCCATTTAACCTTACCTAACTTATTTCATATCATGAAATATGGTTGATGTTATTTTTATTTCTTAAAAAGTCACTCAAATAAATCCATTCAAATCAAATAATTCCATTTAAATTCATTTGCGATTAAAATCTTGAACACACAAAGGCACTGCATGCTGACATATTGAACGGCAACCGTTCAGTTATAAGTTTATTAAAGGAACACACAGTAAGGCACTACTGACTTAGGGAGGTGGCAACCATTCAGCTATTGGAACACAGAAAGGCACTGCATGCTGACATATTGAAGTGGCAACCGTTCAGTTATAGGATTATAGGAACACACAGTAAGACACTGCTGACTTAGGGAGGTGGCAACCATTCAGCTATTGGAACACAGAAAGGCACTGCATGCTGACATATTGAAGTGGCAACTGTTCAGTTATAGGATTATAGGAACACACAGTGAGGCACTGCTGACTTAGGGAGGTGGCAACCGTTCAGTTATAGGATTATAGGAACACACAGTAAGACACTGCATGCTGACATATTGAAGTGGCAACTGTTCAGTTATAGGATTATAGGAACACACAGTGAGGCACTGCTGACTTAGGGAGGTGGCAACCGTTCAGTTATAGGATTATAGGAACACACAGTAAGACACTGCTGACTTAGGGAGGTGGCAACCATTCAGCTATTGGAACACAGAAAGGCACTGCATGCTGACATATTGAAGTGGCAACCATTCAGTTATAAGATTATTATAGGAACACACAGTAAGGCACTGCTGACTTAGGGAGGTGGCAACCATTCAGCTATTGGAACACAGAAAGGCACTGCATGCTGACATATTGAAGTGGCAACTGTTCAGTTATAGGATTATAAGAAAACACAGTGAGGCACTGCTGACTTAGGGAGGTGGCAACCATTCAGCTATTGGAACACAGAAAGGCACTGCATGCTGACATATTGAAGTGGCAACCATTCAGTTATAGGATTATAGGAACACACAGTAAGGCACTGCTGACTTAGGGAGGTGGCAACCATTCAGCTATTGGAACACAGAAAGGCACTGCATGCTGACATATTGAAGTGGCAACTGTTCAGTTATAGGAACACACAGTAAGGCACTGCTGACTTAGAGAGATGGCAACCATTCAGCTACTGGAACACAGAAAGGCACTGCATGTTGACATATTGAAGTGGCAACTGTTCAGTTATAGGATTATAAGAACACACAGTGAGGCACTGCTGACTTAGGGAGGTGGCAACCATTCAGCTATAAGAGCTAGTTTTAACAAACAAAGGCAGCACATGCTGACATATCGAGGTGGCAACCATTCAGAATATAGGAACATACATTAAAGGCAGTCGTTCGTCACCCCAAACTACAGTTTCAGTATACGTATATCAAAACTCTCAATTGGTACAGCTCTTTGATTGGCATTACATTCAAACGATACATCATAGCGAAATTACACAGCATGGGCACTGAGGGTGTCTTGATACACATTATGGACTTGTATGGCCACTGGGACAGGCCATGAAGCAATAAACTAGGATTGTGTCTGGATAAAGATGAGTTTCACATAAATGTGGGAGGGGCTAGAAGTAAGTAGGTTGGGAGAATTGGAACTGTTTGGGATGATGAAAATATGCCTTTAAGGTACTGCTGACATGGAGGTGGGTTTAAACTTTCATATCATTATCATGCAGTAATCCTTGGGTTGTGCATCATAGTTATAAACAATAAACAAGGGGCACCCTTCCTGTTCATCCCTTCATGCTTCTGACTTACCAAAGAATTGCTGCAGGTAATTAAGTGGGCTTACATCATTTAAGAAGGTGGTAAGTATTGAGCCTTGTCATCCCCTAGCTCATAAGGGAGCTTGGGGGAATTTGCACACGCTTTGCAAACCTGTGAGAACCATGCATGAATGCATGCATCATAAATTCCATCCCTTGCTCTTGCAGACCAATTATGGATATAATTCAAAGCCAAATTTTTTGTTGTAATACAATACTTACCATGTATCTACCAGCCTTAATTGTCAAAAACTAATCAATATTCTATAGCTCTTTTCTGACCTTGAGCCAAGCTATTTAATTTAAATAGAGTAATGAAAGTTGTAATGCAGTTTCCATTCTTGAGAAAAATTATGAGATTGCAGGAGACAATGGTAAAAGCATTAAATTGGGTAGTAAAACGATTTGAAATCAATCATAATGAAGGAGATGTGACCCAGATATGACACTCTACCATTTTTTTGAAAGACTTGATGGTATTAAACCATTGTAGAAACTTACTTTTATTAGAATGACCAACAGTTTATTACACATTTCTGATAGAAGTTAGTAAGGTCAGTTATTAAAGTAGCTTGGCTTCTGGTCCAGTTAAATTTTGTAATGAGCATTTTATGGTGGAGTAACTGAAATTAATCTTGACCTTTTTCTTTTCCCTTTTTTCTTAAAAAAAAAAAGTGCGGTATCTACCACTTGTAAAGATACTGTGCAGTGCCTCGTGAAAAATGTGGCCAATTGCTTTTTAAGCGATCTCATAGATAGTCATGCATATGTTAATATTGATCACACAGATCCATGTAGGGCTGTCATTGTTCTCAAATATCATGCCAACAATTTCGGTTTGCAGTGGTCGTGCAGAGTAGCAACTCTCTATACTATTTTGTAAAAATTTGTGAATTTTCTGTTGAAAATATCCAAACCATAATACACCAATGATTGTAAATATCGCAGTTTTACAAAAGAGCTCCCTAAGATTCATAATCCTGTGTGAGTGTTCTGTGTAGTACCCATGGACATGAACAGTTGGAGGATATTGTGGCCTTTGAGTCTGTCCCAAAATACCTAATACAATTTTAGGCTGATGTTTGGTTCATTATTTTGCAGTTTAGGTTATTCTGTGAAGAAAGTGTGAAGTCATCCTTGAAAATGTTGAAAGCTGTCACCCATTTAAAAATAGCTCAGAAAAAACTGTTCAACATGTAGCCTCCAATTTTGCCCAGGAACATTCGTGTGATTACCTTCAGTCAGTCCCTCACTTGTGAGGTTATGAAATGATCTGTTTTGAAATATTTCTGGTAACAGAAATATTGACCCTCTTTTGAGAAAAGAGACATACAGCAAAGAATATAGCTAAGGAATATGGTATAAGCTGCCTGCTATAGGGTATCTCATTTTGCTGTTTAGTTTTGCCAAACTGTATAATTATAGGCATAATAAGACCGTACGCACAATGCAGAAGGTAAAGGGCATCATCTATGTATTGATCGTTTGTAAGACATACCTCACCAACTCCTCAACCATGAAATTTGTGGGATAAGGGCATTATCTGTGTATTTATGAAGCCCCACTTTTTCAATTTGCAGCTCCAATATATTTTAAGAAGGGGAAAGTTTGTCTTACAGGCTTTACAGTAATTGATCCTGTAAAATATAATATAGAGATAATGGCTATATCTACAGATGGCAAAGCCAGTTCTAATGCAGTTTTATGATTAATACTTTCCAGAAACCAGTAGCACTGTTTTAAAATTTTTAGGGATATAATTTCATTTTTAGTTGTCAAACTGATATCAAAATGACAGAGACTTTGATTAGCAGCTTGCTGCATACCTCATTTTCATCAACAACAGTCTCATATACCCTCATTTCTTGTCCATAGAGGATTGACACATGCACAGTTTTTGTAGATAACTTAGCAACAGGAAAACACAAACATGCCAAATTGTCTGTTGATATCTATAAGGTACCAGCATAAGCATTGATTCAGAATACAAATTATAAATTTTGTTTAATTTAGTGTTTAGAAATAAAAAAGATATTATATCTCTTGCACATATGCAATTGCCTCACAATATATGCTGATCAGTTTTCAATTTCTGACTCGATGAGTATTGAATTGTTTGTGTAGAAGGACATTCTATGCTTTAATTTACTTGAGACATGTTCAGAGGGAGGGAAGATAAAAAAAACATGCTGCCAAGACTTGTTTGAGCTTGTATTAAGTCAGATTTTCAGTTTCTTACGGGCTAAAGTCCCCAAAGGTGTAACACAAGTGTGAAGCAAAAGTTGGTACATGTTGAAGGTTTTGTAATGTACAGTAAATATAAGTACAAAAAAAATTGGCTCCAGTTTTAACATATTCATTATAGCTACAACATTTGCCAAATCTGAAGGGGATAATCTTGAAAACAGTATTTTTAGAAATGGTCTTTCATTGCAGGTAATATTCATTACTTGCCAAGTGAACCAACCTTTTGTTGGTAGTGTGTAACCTTCAAAATCCCCTTTCAAATAAGTCTCCACTTACTTTCCGTTTTTTTGACACGCAATTTAAACCATCAAGCCCCTTGAATTGCTAGGCCTCACAAATGAGCTATCCCATTTATTTTCTCAGCTACAGACATCATTTACAGACTTTCAATAAAAAGGTCTGGATATGAACCACTCCTTTTAATCTGATGGTTGGGTACAAGTTGACTTTACTTACCCTGGAAAGTTAAATTACTTCTTGTAGAAGTCCATTGAGTGTGAAAAAATTCTTGTAAAATTTAATAGTGTATGGTGCTCTCAAGTATATCTTGAGTAAGGCCTTGCTCCTTTTCTTTTTTTTGTGCTCCTTTTCTTTCTTTTTTTTCCTTTTCCTTTTTTTTTTTTTTGAAATTGAATATGTGCCATGTTACTTTCTGGTTTGGCCAGATTTTGTTTTTTTTCCCCAGTCTATAGTGTTGAGATATTTCAATGTAAATGAGGCATCCAATTAAATGACAGCACTTTTGACAGTCCTTATTGTTTTTTAAAGGGAACAATTTGATGAGCATCTATGTGGGATCCAAGAAAGAGACCTTGAAGGAAAAGGAAGTCAATTTTGTGTTTATGAAGTGCAGGGATTCAAACCTTCCAGCTTTGTGTGGAAATCCAAAATGTTGAGTTGTCTCTGAATGAGTTCCCTGTCTTGCCATTTTCATACAGGAAAAGATAAGGACTTCAACTTGTTCAACAAAACAGTTTGTAGTCTGATTTGATTAGCCATGGAGGAAATACTGCCTTGCACGTTCACAAATATTTGTGTAAATGATTTTCTTCAAGGACAAAAATGCTTCCTGCTCCATGAAACTTACATTGAACATGGGTGCCTGCATTTGTCGCCAAAATAGTTCTTAAAAGTGCCTAATTTGATATTTTTGTCAGATCAGGTTATACTGAATACTGTCCTGTTCCCAACTGTGCATTTGAACAAGGGTGTTAACATCATATTCTACTTTTTACATTATGTAGACATGTTTCTTTCCTTCAGTATTGATTTCCTTTGGGGTAAAATGTTAGCTACATTACTTACAAGTGTCAGGCTGTGTACACTGAATCTTGAAAAGTATGAAGTTGTCAAGTCTAAAAAAAAACCACAATTCAATTGAAAGGTTTTTCCACACAAATTCAGCGTCTGCTAAATTCTTAAAAATTATGTCTGTATTTTGACAGGACTACATTTATGTGCAGCCATTTTATTTACTTAACTAATCAAATTTAAAGAATTAAGCTGCATTAAAAGTCTTGAACAAACACAATTTTAAGCACTGAGTGTGAATTATTTGCTACCTGTCAATTCAATTTAATTTGCATCCAGAAAAATGGGAAGGTCTGTGTGTAATTGAATCAGTTGGCATGAACAAGAAGTAAGATGTTTCCAAACAAAGCTCATAGTTTATGGTCACACAGTTTGATCTGCGGTTTTCTTTTACAAGGTTTGAGTGAAGACTGTTTCGTTTCTCACGTTTACAGTTGAACCTGGTATGCCAATTCTTATTGTTTGAACATACTCTTAGATAAACACAGCATACAAGCGAGTCTTGGGTGTGACCAAAAGTTAGAGTACACAATTCAGGGAGAGTTTCAAGAACAGTGGAATACTGGGCAACTGAAGTGAAGTAAGAAGGTAAAGTAAGAAGGAGATAGCTATAGGTAGCAAAGAAGTGGAAAAGCGGTGTGCACAGTTACCTTCAAAGAGTGGACATTTTCAAGAAAGAATTTCACTCATGCCTATAAACTGACAGGGTACTGAAGGAACTTTAAAGATGTGAGATGGCTTTAAAAGAGGGCAAAAAATTTTCAGTGAGTGGTGCTTCCTCCTCCCCCCCCCCCCATCCTCCCCCTGCTACACACAAGAGTTGAATTGGCAACTGCAAAATTCAATACTGGAGAAAGCAATAAAATCCAGATCCATAGTTCTTTAATTGCAAGAGTTGACACATTGATATAATTTCATGGTATTAATATAATTACAAATCTTTTACATTATTGCTCAATTAATTTCATATTTATTGATATAATACGTGCAGGATCTAATAGGATTATATTAATATTTAATATTAATATGTTGTGAGTTGACAACTTTACCATTTATGACAGTGTAGGCAATTTTATAACAATTCAATTGAACTGCTTAGACTCATTTTAAAAATAATAGCAATGATTCAGACACACACCACTGTGAGTTGTTTTAGTGCTTCATTGCCAGCTTAGCAACTTAACTTCATTCAAGTTGTATGCTTTGTTTCTCCTATTTTTACTCATTGCTTCTCTTCAGAGCCCCCTGCATAGTGGGAAAAATGCTGAAAAATCTACACAAACACCATATAATGGCATATATACATGGTCTTGAATTCTTATGCATGTCATGTTGGCATGCTGATAAACCTGATATACGTCACTGTTCACCAATCTCGCTTTCTGCCCTTGTTCATGGCTTGTGCATGATTCAAAGAATTTAGGTGATACTGTAAGTAATGTAAATTGTGATGTGACAGGGTGATGGGTTCATCTGACTACAGATTTATAATATCATCCAAGTTAGATGAATACATGGAAGTATAAAGCTGAAATACAAATGCATGGCAAATCCTAGGAGCCAAGAAGGGACTGAAGCATTGGGTCTCAAATTGTTTTACATATGGCCCTCAGCCACTTTGACATGTCACTGCAATGCCCACCACCCCCTCCCCCTCCTGTCATATTTTTCATCAGAAATTCTGAAGATGTAAATCAGGATACTACTTCTCATGCATGTCTGAACCTACCTCGTGTTTGGTCTAACCGTAAGAGCATCGGTCTCTCAGGTGGAAGGCCCGGGTTCTATTCCCAGGTGGATTCATACCAAAGACTCTAAAAATGGAACCTACTGCCGCCGTGTGTGATGCTCCGCATAAAGCAGTGGAGTAGGAAAACAAACCTGTAAGCCACAACTTGAAAAAAGGCATTGGCCAGCTAGACTTGAACCAATAGGTTGAAAACTGGGCCCTAAAACTCTAACTAACTAACTAACTGAACCTGCTGAATGGTTGAGTGGTTTAGCATCTGACTCACAGCCACATGGTCTGGAGGTTGACTTTTAGCGAAGTCATACCAAAGACTTTAGGAATGGAACCTATACTGCCTTTGTGCTCAGTGCTCAGCATAAATTGGAGCAGAGAAAACAAGCCAGTGAGCCACAACTTGAAAAAATTGGCCAGCCATTCTTGTTTGGAAACTTAGCCATGAAAGTTATCTATAAATTAACTGTACAAGGTGTTACTTGAACTTGTGAAATGTGATATGAGTTTTTTTTTGTGGAAGGCCAACCTTATGTAGTTGAATTAGCTTACTAGAGAACCTCCAAGACAGAATCACCCCATACAGTTGTCACTGAAGACACTCTGACCTGTAAACATTTTACACAGTTCTTTGACAGATGCTTCTCTTTTTGGAAAATATGGAATTGCCATAGGTGGATTGAGTTTTGTTGCTTTGGTTTGTTCAAGTTTTAGACCTAGAATTCCACATTCTGAAACCAGTTCACATACAAACATACCAAACGCTAAAAGGTAAAATTGTGCAAATTTCTTTCTTGTAGTTTTTCCTCATTTCTGGTTTTGTGTTATCACTGTTTGTCCGAGTTAGTAGGGCTCCCTGCCAACCACCACACCCTTAGGCTTCCATAGAATATGGCCGTCATCATAGTTTTAATAATTTACATTACTGCAACAAATACTGCAGTGTACAATATCACTACATTGTTTTGTAGTCAAGTTTTAGAAAGATTAAAGTATAAAAACTTTTCATATTAATGTGACTCTTTATTTGATCGTTCCAATAAAATGAGCTTCAAATGCATTTTCATGCATTGTATCAACTGGCTGTCAGGTACGTGTCATTATGAACATGCAATAGATTTTTTGTCATTTACGGTATAAGTATTCTCCATGAACACTACAACATTAGTCACATTTTTTTCAACCAGCAACAATATTCAATTCCAATAATCAAATGGATCTAAATGGCCTTCAAGTGTTATTTTCAGAGATAGGAAGATGATTTCAAGATTTCTGGATCATACACATTACACTGTCAACTCTCTTGCATAGCTAACGATATAACATGCAGGCCTACATTACATAGCAAGTTAATTATATGAAGTTATTAGTCTTTTCTATCTTCAAACCTCATCCCTTAATGTGTACAGAACAGAAACTTTCAGAAAGCATCGTTCAACTTGTCTCTAGTACTGTAACTCCAATTCCCAGCTTTTCAGTTAAAGGGCCAAACCTCTCACCCCAAACTACAGTTTCAGTAGGGGGGTACCGAAATTCTCAATTGGCTCAGCTCTTTGATTGACAGCTAATTCAAACAATGCAGACTACCAAAGCTTATATTAAACAGCATGAATGGTACTGAAAGTATGTGTTTTGATAGTATAAATTGAGTTTTTCTATACTCACCTTGAAGCAATAAACTGAGATTGTATCTGCATAAGGATGAATTTCAGACAATTGTGGGAGGAGCTTAAGTAAGAAGGTTAGGAGAATGGGTACTGTTTAGGTTTAGAGAACTAAACTGGGTTTTAATAAAGTCTGACGTCTGTCTTCCTGGCAAATAAATCACATTGGTCAATAATATTGGCTATGTTATCACAAATGTGAAAGAAGTCATATTTGTTATGTAGTCTATGGGTTATTTATTTACAACTGAATATTTAGATGTGAAACATCCCTTAATTGGGATTCCAGTTTAAATGGGACAAATTAACCTTAGATTGTTCTTGGATGAAAAACCTCTATGTTTCACTGACTTTTACTTGGCAGAGGACCATTTAGTTCTCAGTCTCATGGTTGCACATTTTCTCTTGCTGGAACAAGTCCTCTACTTGCCCATTTCAGTAATTATTGAACACACTTATAGTGCAGGTAGCAGTCTTAGCACAGTGTCTGTTATACTCCCTGTACCTCTTTCTTCATTTACAAAAGTACCTCTGTGGTCTTATGAACTGTGTCATTTAGGACAGGCTCATCTTTCCAAATGTCATGTCTGTCACAAGTTAACCACATCCCATGTATCAACATCTTAGTTAAAGGCCTAATCCCCTCATCCCAAACAGTTCCAATAAACCTACTGAAGCCCCTCCCACAACTGCCACATCCCATGTATCCACATCTTAGTTAAAGGCCTTATCCCCTCACCCCTAACAGTCCTGATAAACATACTTATTTAAGCCCTTCACACAACTGTCACATCCCATGTACCCACATCTTAGTTAAAGGCCTAATCCCCTCACCCCTAACAGTTCTGATAAACCTACTTACTTAAGCCCCTCCCACAATTGCCACATCCCATGTATCCACATCTTAGTTAAAGGCCTAATCCCCTCACCCCACACAGTTCCAATAAACCTACTGAAGCCCCTCCCACAACTGCCACATCCCATGTATCAACATCTTAGTTAAAGGCCTAATCCCCTCACCCCACACAGTTCCAATAAACCTACTGAAGCCCCTCCCACAACTGCCACATCCCATGTATCAACATCTTAGTAAAAGGCCTAATCCCCTCACCCCACACAGTTCCAATAAACCTACTGAAGCCCCTCCCACGACTGCCAAATCCCATGTATCCACATCTTAGTTAAAGGCCTTATCCCCTCACCTCTAATACTGCCCCTTTCTGACAAAAAGAAGTAACCCACATTTTCAATATTTTGAGTTATTAATTACCAACATGCCTTACCTTTAAGCCAACAGAAATGCTTCTACATGACACAAGGACACAGTAAGTAACTGAACAATTTATAACTTAAACATTGGAAAATAATTTTTTCCTGAAATTCATTGCAAAAGCAGACTAATGTGGTGCTACTTCCTTTTGTAAGAAAACAATATCCATGTGAACACATACACTTTTCTGACAGATAGAAGTATGATCTTTAATGTTTAATTTAATTCTGTCATATTTTTTAACAGAAAATGTTTCGTTGTGTTGTTTTATATAGGAGATATTGTAAAAGTTAATTACCAAGATTTTCAATGTGGATTACTTCTTTTTGTAAGAAAAAAATCAGTTAAAATATTCCTTACAATTTCTGACAGAGAGAAGTACAAGCCACTGCTTCTTTTTGTCAGAAACAGTTCAGTCAAAATAATTCTTGTATTTTCTGATAGAAAGAAGAAAAAGCCTTTGCTTCTCTTTGTCAGAACAGTGTAGTGAAAATAATAGTTGTACTTTCTGACAGAAAGAAGTACAAGCGGTCACTTCTTTTTGTCTGAAAAGAATTAAGTTTTCCATGTGGGTTACTTTTTTTCTTGGCTGATTATCTCAGGAAGTAGACAACATGTTAGAATATTTAATATCTGATAATTTAAGTTTCATTAAGAGAAAAAAGAATATGAAACAAAACCAATTTTGAAAAAAATGTGGATTACTTCTTTTTGTCAGAAAGGGGCAGAACAGTCCTGATAAATCGACTTATTTAAGCCCCTCCCACAACTGCCACATCCCATTTATCCACATCTTAGTCAAAGGCGTAATCCCCTAACCCCTAACAGTTCTGATAAACCTACGTACTTAAGCCCCTCCCACAATTGCCACATCCAATGTATCCTCATCTTAGTTAAAGGCGTAATCCCCTCACCCCTAACAGTTCCAATAAACCTACTTTTAATACTTAAAGACACAATTCTCTCACCCCAAACAGAACCAATTCTCCTAACCTTCTTACTTAAGCCCCTCCCACAATTATCTGAAATTCATGCTCATCCAGTTACAATCTCCATTTATTGCTTCAAGGTGAATAACGAAAACTCAATTTATATAATCAAAACACTCTCAGTACTCTTGGCTGTCAATCAAAGAGCTGAGCCAATTGAGAATTTCATTACCCCCATACCAGAATGGTAGTTTGGGGTGAAAGGTCTGGCCCTTTAAGCCCCTCCCACAACTGTCTAAAACTCATGCTCATCCAAATACAATTCCAGTTTAATGCTTCAGGGTGGAGTGAACAAGGGCCAATGTGTATTCAAAATGCTCTTAGTACAGTTCATGCTGTGAAATATGAGCTTTGGTACTCTACTTTTTTCAACTTGCAGCGCTGTGAAATCAAAGTGCTGTGCAAATTGAGAATTTCTCACCATATATCAATTTTAAAAAAAAATCCATGCATCAATAAAAAAGCACCACCCAGGGGCTGAGCACAAATTCTATTCTTGTATTGTACAGTATGGTTTCTTTTCTTTCAAAATATATATTTATGGTACATTAAATGCTTCAACCTGCTACAAGTCAGCTTCATACTCTG
Source organism: Holothuria scabra (assembly GCA_037179385.1). Taxonomy (NCBI): domain Eukaryota; kingdom Metazoa; phylum Echinodermata; class Holothuroidea; order Aspidochirotida; family Holothuriidae; genus Holothuria; species Holothuria scabra. The sequence continues at coordinate 50,350,620 of CM074185.1, forward strand.
TTGGCATTATTATTAATGAAGATTGTCCTTTCCTAGTTAGTAACATAATTCTACTGCAGTCATTTTACAATGCATTCAAAGTTTCTGGCATGCTTTGGCCAGATCCATATTTTCTGTTCCAGTGCAGCCCTATAATATTTGCACCTGAGGCAGCTATAGGTCCAGTTTTCCCAATCTATACTTCCTTCCAGCCCCTCTCACAAGTGCATGCAACTCTTCTTCATCCAGACAGAATCCCAATTTATGGCTTCAGAGCATACCCTGTTACCAGCTAGTATACAAAGTCATAATGTGTAATCTGCAGAGCACTGTACTTTTTGAATTTGATGTCAGTCAAAAAACTGTGCCAGTTGAGAATTTTTGTAGGCTACTGGTAAAATTGCACTTCGGGATGTCAAATGTCTCAGCTTTCAGTCATAACATTTCATGTACTGGATAAGATTTATCTCCGAACTAGCTGTTCAGTTATTATAATAAACATATCATTTTGCCTGTAATATCATTTGAATTTATCTTTTACACATTGTGTCACTATTCAAACAGATATTGTATGAATTGTGCCACAACTGGAAAAAAGGCAGTGACAGCAGGCCTACCCAAACAAATTGGTCAGAAACCGAATTGTTAAAGTTTTGGTCGCATGTGCTTCCAATTCTACTTCAAAAGGTTGCAATATGTGCACTTTTGTCAATTCAACATCTTGCTTGGTTGTGTTCATTCAATGACACAAAAACTGTTTGTCCTGTATTACCTTGTATCACTCTCATAATACACACATGTAATTTTTGTCAAGAGATATAAAAGCCTGTGTCAAGCCTACAGGGATTTTAAATATTCATTTCTTTGCCACCATCAAACTAAAATCCTGATTGGATCATGGAGCCATATTCCCATGATTGGATGTTTAAACCAGGTCTCACAGCTCAATGACTATTAAATTCCTATCTAGGGTATAGTATAGATATCTGTTTTTGTTAAAGCTACCTACTTAACCAAAAACAAGCAAAGGTACACTGGCTGTGACTATATATGTTGATGGCCTAGAACTGCTCAAGCGTAGTACTACAGACAGCTCGGTCTACACATAGAAATTGTTTGTAATGCTCTGTATCTTTTCACGTGGATGCACTCCAGCAAAACTAGAAGCTTTCGGTATGACAGGGAAGAAATCAACTAGGAAGCTTACACAGACCAGTACTTCATGTGTGATACTGCAGCAGCATGATCAGCAAGCAGTAATTTATGAGTTCTGCTGACTGGGCTAGCTCTATTAGATCTAGCTTTGCCTTGTTGGAGCTGATATATCAGCAGAATATATAAGCTCACTCTGTACTTATCTGCTGTATGTTGTACACAATTATGAAGATCATTATCCTTGGCAGATCACAATGTGAAATCAGAATTGGATGTGACATTTGAAGATTTTGATAGATGAAATACTGACATCTGTGTAACATTATACTCAAATCCCCTCAAGCACTTGCAATTTGGAGATTAATGGAGAATTTGAGAATCATTTTGCTCTGTGAATAGTCATGCTTCATCAATGGACTTTTGGGGGTTATTTTGTACTTATATCCTTCGTTTCCAATGTTGCCATATAGTAAGACCTTTCAATAGTTCGGATATTTCTTGCGCTGCAGTTTTGGCATTCAGCGGTCTCTGTGTACCTTTACAGCTTGCTACATATGATACAGAATTGAATATTTGGCCAGCTTATACTTCTGAAGACCAGTCTTAGCTCAATTGGTGCAGGAGTTTTGTATATTCCTTGAAAGAAACTCAAGTGCTGTCAAATGTCTCGACGAAAGAAGGTAAACACAACTTTAAACTTTTTCTCTGTCCACAACCAGCTGCATTTACATTATGAATTCTACACGTTATCAAACACTTATTTTCAGGAGCAGAAATATCAGAAATATTGAATTGCATTTTTATTTGGTGTAGTATGCAAGATTAAGTGAGGAGTGATATTCTGTACCATTTAAGAATTGTCCATATGCTGCACTGAAGTGATAATAATGTGACAAATTTATTGTCAACTAGCTACCAAAAAAAAAAAAAAAACTAAGAAGTAGGATTTATTTTGGAAGTGTCTATTTGCAAATGCTGACAATTTTTTGGCAAACCATTCTGCATAATTTGTCTAGTTTAAAATACAGTAAAGTACTGATTTGCTTGACAGAAACCCAAAGAAATTGGTGTACCAAGTTGCCAAAAACTACTAGACCAGGCCCATCGCCAGACAAGGCCCCGAAGGGGGGCCAAAATCTTTTTTAGGCTGAAGGGGGGGGGCTAAATGTGCACAAATATATTACGTCAATAGCAATCTTTGAAACCTCGCCAAATCATAATATTCCTTTGTAATTGTTGCCATAATTTTGGGGGCAATACAATTTGTCAGAGCTGGGCACTCTGTCTTTTTGGGAAGGTCAGTCAGAATGCTGGGCCATGCCACACATCTGCAAACACTGCATGAAGTTGTACCTATAAGAAAGTTCTGTATGCATTACAATTTGTAGCTCAAGCAGTTAAGGTTGCTGTGATACTCTGCATATGATTTAATGAATTATTAGTTACTCTCAAGCAGAAGTTTTTGTAATTTGTTGTGTGGTTCTCTGAATTAAGATACTACCAAGATTTAAAATTGGGGTTTGTCAAAGGGTTGAGCATGTATCATGTATCAGTGACCGCCTATTGTTGTCTGCAGTTTTCTATTGTTGTAAAATCAGCCAGCTTGGCCGTTATGCTATCGGCCAAGTCATGACATCCACTTTTAAGGGACACAAATCTCTAATGCCAAGGACTACCGTTGTCTGAATGGTGGTAACCAATTTTGGACCACTACCAGGACCCCTACCTAATGGGAACAAAATGGCTTCTGTAAGATAAAATAGCCTAGTGCTGCATCATGATATTGGCAGAAAATGCCCATACTTGATAATTAATGATCACATAACTAATTCAGTTGCAGGTATTAGGGCTGTTCTGTTTATTTTATTGTTTTTTCCGCTTTTTTTTTTGTTACAATATAGGCTAATAATGATCACGAATATGGTGCATTCTCAGACTCCCTTTAAATTTGACAAAATAGTTGCAAACAGGTGTATTGACTTTATATGTCTGCCTATGATTTCCTTCTCACAAGTTAGAGTGATAAATTATCGAATGCGTCTGCATGGTCCTTTCCCCCTTCAATAGAATTGTAGCAATATGTGAAAATACTAGCAATGAGTGTATTATTTGCCCTTTCGATGGCTATGTATCAATGTTCACTTGGGTAATTATATGACTTACCATGTACAGTACCATTTCTTTGAATACCAAAAATGTATAATTTTAGTACTCATGATATATCATAAGGGCAGCATCGTGGAATATGCTTTTTTCAGTAAACATAGTTTTATTTCAGCAGTACAATGGATGGAGGAGGTTGTCGGAATTATTGAGGGTGGTGCATAGGCATGGTATATACTGTACATCCTTGTATTATGAGCAAATTCCAAGAATGAGTGACATTGTCATTCAGTATACAATTGGTTAAAGGCAATTTATTAAGAATTGACAGCAGGAAAATAAAAGGATTTTGAAGAATTTATGCTGTGGAAATAATAACTATGATAAAATGAGAAATTTCTCAGAAAGGCTAGGGTTAATTAACAGAGTGCCAAAGCTTTTACTATGTTTCAAGTCAGATTACATGGAACAGAGCTTTAAATGGTTAACCACTTTAAATGTTTCAGCTCTCAGCAATTAACTATAACAGACCAACCAATCTCCATCAGCCTGTAGCTTCGCACGCAGTTCTGTTAATGATAGACCCACTGTACAGATTCTTCTCAGTAATATATCCCCTTGTGCCATCAAGTACTGTATATAGCAGAAGGTGTCTCCACTAAAGAACTGAAAACCTTACTGAACACAAAAGAAGAATGGTCCACTTGATAAGACATATTGTCAGAACCTACCAACCGTACCCCCCTTTGCCCTTCTAAGAAGCATGCTGATTTTTATTACTAATAGGATTAGAATTGATAACATTAGGATTATCTATGGTAAGGCCTGCAGAGGAAGCTGCTCCTACCAACTTGTATTTAAGCTACATTAACTTAGGAAACAATCACAGTTTTCAATAGCCAAATTAAGCCCCAGTCTCATAGATATAAACTAAAGAGTACCTCATGTTGAATCATTGGCCTGTTGTTAATTTTTTTGTAAGTGTTATTCATAATATGTGCCAGTAACTTCTTCCCTTGTACTCTTCCAATGACACAAACATTATTTTCTTACAGTACATTCCCAAAAGTTTGGAAAACAGTAGATGTAATGAACTTGATAATTTTTATGACTGGCTTAAAGCTAATAACAAGTTATACTTCAATATATCCTCCATATTGATAAGAGAAGCTGGTATTTGGGTAATATAGCCCAATCAGAAATTCAGTGTTTGCATTTATCTAGATGGTAAACTTGTTAATCAAACTGATAAAACTAAATTCCTTGGTGTTTGGATAGACACCACTCTATCATGACATGATCGACCATGGTTTCTGCCAGAGGCCCCTCCTTTATAGAAGAAGGTTGGTATAAAATCCCCCTCTTTCATTTCTATAAAAATTAGAAAATTGTCAATATTTTGTGGTTTCTTTCTTCAATATTGGACACTTCTGCACCAACCATTCAACTTACATTGGCCTTTAAGACCCTACAAATTGCGCCTTACAGGGAGCCTTAATGCAAGCTTTTGTCCCCCTAAGCCCAATAATAACTTGAGCCTCAATTGACAGCGTCAATTTAGACTTGATGTTTAGCAGTTTTAAATCCTAGCCCTCTTTTTTGTGTTTCTGGAGGAATCCTTGTTGGCATACATGTATTAATGCCATGTCTGTATCTGTATCACAAAGAGTGGGGATACTCTGCTCAGACTTTTCTTTCCTAAAAATGCCTTGCATTGGTTATATTTAAGTAAATAATACTTTCTTATCTGACATACTGCTTCATTTTCTGGTCAGAAACTGCAAAATCAAATTAAATTGTTATTTAGTACAGAAACAAAGCCATTCATCAGATATCTGGGTCAAAACTGTGTGATCACACCACGTCATTTATTTTCCTCTCATAAGTTACTGAAATAGTCTAATATTGTCAATCTGACTGTTCAGTAGGCCTAACGTGTTGTAATGGTATGCTTATTTGGTGAATCACACATAAAGCTCTGAAGAATCCTATGTATTAGAAAAGGACAGTCCGGAGTCAAATTTAAGATTGTAACCATTGGATGTGACACATTTTCTGCAAAGAATTTGAAAGTATTAAGCAGACATGATGTCAAAGATTTACATTGTTGGTCAATTTTTTGTTTTGCAATTTGACCCTGAGATATTGATGTGATTGGTGCATTCTTAGCAATGAATATCGAAAAACTTTGTATGCTTTAGGGCTACATATCAAACACTCTAAGGTCATATAAAAAGTACTGTAATGAAAAACAAAACATTTACCAGTAATATGAATCCATGACACGTACCATATGTGCTTGTTTCGATCTAGTTCATGCACTTTTTATGGAAAATGCATCAGTTTTAATAGCTAGTATATGAAAAATCAAACATGGTAAATGAATGGAAATTTCACCTGAATGCTTAGAGTATTTTTCCCTTGAACATGTCTACAAAAATTTCATTCTGGACTATTCTTTTAAAGTCCCCAGTTTTGCAGTATACTCAAGCTCCATCTTTTACTGCTGCACACACTTATGGAACAAAATACTTGAAAGTTACAAAAATAGCTGATCACAAAAGGAAGTAGCAAACTAACTATATCTGTAGTAACCTGCAGCAATGTCAGTATTTTTGTAAAATATTCATTTCTTCTTTTCAGCCTTGTCCCTTTAATAAAACCACAGGTGACGTTAATGATTTGTAGTTGTTAAATGTTTAATGACATTCAAGTCTCAGTAGTATACAGTTTATTTCTCAGATGTCATTGCACCTGATGCAAATGTACATTTGACTTGAACATGCCCAAGGGGTGTGTTTATTTTAGTATATGAATGAATGGTGGGGTTAAGTTACCTCCCCAAACGAAAATAAGGTTATGATAAAACAGGGTGGGACAATGAAAGGAAAGTACGAAAACATGTACACTGAATGCATTGTTGAACGTAAAAGTGTGAAATTACACACTAAGAAATGTGTATATACTGTAATATTAGCCTGTCTGTATACATTTAAATTCTGGGGCACAGTTGATGTGTTGAAATGTGACAAAATTAGATGGACTCTTCATGTATGTGTAGACCCATAGGTGGCATTTGGAAGTCGGGTGGGGATGGGGGATTGTCCGGTTGAGACCCTACCCCTTGATCCAAGTTGAAAAATGGATGGCTTCCACACCTTACACATTATAGGCTAGCTATTACAGTCACAAATATTGCACCATTTTGCATCTGGAGACCTAAAGAAGGAAATTTTCACCCCAATCCCATTTGCTACTCCATCTCCTCTCACATGACAATACCATATGCCATTGTGCCTTTTTTCTGTGTACTGTAAATCTTAACTATGCATCACATGTTAGCTCTCATACATAACGGACTCAAGTCTGCAGGTGGTTTGAGAGAATGTGAAGATATAAATTGAAGTACTTTGTGACAGTTTATAAAGAGCTTGAGCTCTCAGAATGCAGAATTCACTAATTATACTGCAAGACAACTAGTTATAAACAGAAGATACTTAACAGCCTGAGACAGGGACCATTCCCTGTTCTGACATCTATTCGCTCTTACGGCCCTATATTCTGAAAAGCTTACATTGGGGTCATTGTAAGGATGATTACTTAGGTAACGGTAAGGTTAGGATGCATGAATAAGGGTTATGTTTGTCAGAATGTAGAGACACCCATACATGGCAGTAAAAGCAAGAGCAGGAGTACAAACATATTACTGTGCCAATTGTACATACCTTCATCTTTTACTGCTAATTTAAGATGTCATGAAGTGAGTGGCCTGTCCAAAAAAAAAATAGGCAATGTACCAACTGTAAGCACCTATTAATTGTCATTGTTTTTGTTCCTAGGGTTCAATTATATCCAGGCTGGGAACATGGAACTTTGGAAATATGGGCATTAATTCTGAACAGTAATAAACCTTGAGAATAATGGACTTTTACATCATCATCAAACCAATGCATATATTACAAAAAAGGGGAACATGCAAATTTGAGGTAGCATTGAACCCTGGGAATATTAGGTAGACCTCATTAGATGATAGCAACCACTGTCGAGTGTAAAGAGACCATAAGGTCTGCTCTTAATTTCTGCCCTATAGTCTCCCCCCCCCCCATCTCAGTACCCCGTTCCTTCTGTCACATCAGTCCCCTGTTTTGAACATTAGTCCTCCAACTTTAACACCCCTTGGATAGAGGGTACAGGACAGGAGATATGAATAGTATCTTCCATAGAAGCATAGTTAGTCGTTGGAGCAAATTTAACATATTTAATAAAAGTAAATAAAGTACAGGTCCAACTCAGATGGCAAAGGTTTAGACATTTCATATATGTATCAAATCTTTTGAAGTACCATAACCCATTTCTCCCGTCACCAATCCCTTCCCTATATGATACTGTAATCATGTACTTCATAAGACGTGCCATCAACTACAGATGGCCTCCTGGCTCCTAGCCTACTTTTTTCCATAAATGACTAAAGTCTGACTACATTTCAGATGATAACAGTGGTACATACCTCCCTTTGAAATGTTAAGTACACATTGAGTAAATGAAGGGAAACTTGTGTAAATAGAACAGGTAAATTTTTATGACACTGCTTTTACTTAAACAAGTTAAATGTTTTCCCTGCCCCTCCCTATGTTAAATCTCCCTGCCATTCCCAATGACAGAAAATACTACCTGCTTGAAGTTGTATACAAGATGCAATCCTCAATTCTATCCTACCCTGCAAGCCTCAAAACATATGAAAAATAACTTTCTAAATGTGGAAAAAATACCCCAAATTAAGATAAAAAAGATTAAGATAAAGAATAAGGTAAAGTTAAGATTAAAATAAAGACATTCCTAGTGGTTCAAACCTTAATTTAGATCCAACCCTTGGCTTGGATGGAATGGTTTTTTATTTTATTTAATTTTTTGTTTGTTTTTTTTTCAAAGGTAATTAGTGACCAGTGACCAGTGACCACATTTTGTTAATTTCTGCACAGTAGTTTATGGATTGTACTTGAATAGTTAAGATTGAGGTCGACTGCAAACACAAATTGGAACTGGTATTTATAAAGACAAAACTAAGGAAGAAAGTAATATATAGTGAGAGTTAATCGCATTTTCTGCAGAAATTGATCATCTTATGCGCAGTCTGTGTCACCTATCATGCAGTTGCAAATGTGTCGACCAGACAAAGGTAAACAGTAGGGTAGTTGATATTGTTGATATTGGTTTAATGATTTTAATGATTTTATTTTAATGATTTTTCTCCTTTTATTGCCCTTAATAGTGCTTTCTAGGTTAAGTGTAGATGACATGTTTATAAAATGTTAATGCAATGTCAACCCATAGATATTGTTCTATTAGATCATGCAAATTGGTACAAATATATCAAAGGAAGGCTTCAATTGTGTTTATGTTTGCATCGACTTGCTTCCATTCACCTAGCTGTGTTCGTTTTTGATATCATAGCACAAAGAAGCAGTGGACCGTTTTTAGTTGAGAGAGTAGGCAGCTGTGTAAACATATTGAAGGGAAGTGTATATAGGCTAATATGAGTATATTGCCAAAACTTCATGTGCACACTGTAGATGATTATATCTTTATATTGGAGTTATTAGACTTCCTTAGAAATTATATACACATGAGACATATGACACTGTACCAGTAGGGGAGCAGAGGGATTGTTTAATAGGGAGGGGTTTTAATCAGGAATATAATTCCTGTCTTTAGCTGAAAATTTGCAGAATTTCTGATGTCACTTTGTTGCAATAACTTACTGTATATGAAAACTGACCAGTTTGTAACAGTTAGTGTTTATGAATTGTTGTTCACTAGTGGCCAATGGTAAATAAGCCTTACCACATACCATTCCATAGAGATAAGAGGAGAATATCTCTTTTTAAAATGGTGTGAAATATCATCATCCCAATTAGTTACTGAGTAACTAAAATCAGTAGATATTTATATACAGGGACCACACCAGGGTTTTTTTGATGGGGGGTGCAAAGCTTTTTTCCTTGTTTTCTTTTTCTTTTCACATTTTCTTGTAAGCGCAGGCACGTGATGCCGCCCCTGTTTGTATACAGTCTTAAAGATGTTTGTGAGATTTTGAAATGTTTATGTTTGCTGTACCATATTATTATTGACATGAACCATATTGTTTTTGGTGAAGATCAGAGGTGCTTAAGTCACCAGAGGTCAAAGAGGGTCCACTTTGGTCACCAGCAGTCAAAAAGCAGAATTTTCCTAAGATTGCCCGATTGAATAGGGCCACCAGAGATCAAGAAGCAAAGTTTGCCTCAAGAATTGCAAACATTGGCAAGGAATCCCTAAGCCTTGGGGCTTTTTAGTTTAACATGAACTCAACACAGAAAGGCCTACTCCGACTGCTCTGATTGGACAATTGCAGATCATGTAACATACCATCCAGTACATTGCATTGCATTGCACAGGGGAGATTGGTCACAAAGCAGCTAGCATGCATTAGCTTTTTAAAGGTCAAGAGCAGTCACCCAAAACTTATTTGAAGGAACAGCTAAATCTCACAATTTTCTTATTTCTGTTCAAAGTGTATTTTTTGTATTGTAGGAATTCAGTATAGCGCATCAAGAGTAAACCAAGAGTTAATCCTAGTAGTTTCACATTTAAGGATAAAAAGTATTGTCACATGACTCTAAAGAGCCAATCATAAAAGAGGACAATCCAGTACACTACTTCAATTAAAGTTGTGGTTAATGCATTTCTTATTTAAAAGATATTCATAGCTAGTAGATCTTCAACAACACCAGTCTCTTCCAGGGATCATCTCATCATTTCATCACAGGTTCCCCCTGCTTTAGTTGCATGCATGCACATATTGATTTTATGAAGAAGTTCAGGGCAGGTGGTATTTGTTTCTGCACAGCAGGTTTCCTATGATTTTTGTAATTTTGTCTATCACAACCATTGACAACAACTATGCATTTATCTCAAGAACTGAATAAATATTTCTTTATCAGTTTTCTATGTCAGGTGATTGTGTGAGGATCCCAGTATGTGTGATCCTGGCAAAATGAGTTGTGTACAGCACTCAACATTATAGTACCCATATGAGGTTCAATTTGAAACAGGAATGTTCGAATGATATTGTCAACTATGACAAATTTTTCAGGGCACAGATGAGGTTCAGCAAGTTTGGTATTAAGGCCTTTGAACTTTAGGCTATAGCACTTTAGGGTGCTATTCCCGAAAAATAAAGCATTTCACCGACTTGGTAACGTCAGATAGTGAACCCCCTACCCCCCACTTCGCTTAATTATGCTTCTCTTTTCCTCGGAAAATGAGACGTAGGTATGCACTGAGAATTCCGAATGGAATCTCTGACGTATACCGAAAGGAAATACTCGTACATCCTTTCGTCCCACAAAAGCGGGACCTAAAACACTTGAAAATAGTTGGTAAGATTTGCAAACTAGAACGAATGTATATGTGATATCTGCACAACCAGTTGGCCTAAAGCCATTGTCCAATCAGCTATCAGAATTCAGGGATTTTTCTTTCAAGTCCGGAGAGGCGTATATAAGTTGTGAATAAACCGTGCTCTGGCACAGAACCAGAAAAGATCTCATCCCGGATAAAACAGCTCTATCAACGATCTCCACAGACTCTGAAGAAGAGAAAAAAACTTGTGGAATAAGTCCCCCGACAAAATGAGATATTTCTTCTAAAAGAAGATAAAATAGCTCTAAAAGTCTTGGACAATCTCGGGCAAATAAAAAGCCCCTACGATCTCTAATAGGGAATGACAGACCATGGCAAAAAAGCCTCAAAAACTTTGTCTCTGTCATCCCAACTTTTGGCAAAATAAAAAGCTCAAAACACATTAATTGATCGTTTAAAGCTATACAAAAAGCAGCAGTAACTTCACATACATTTTAAGGGAATATCCGGCTACAGGTAGCCTTTCAAAGCCCTAGCTCTTCGAAACGAAGCAAAAGCACCCCATAAATACGTTTTAACCTTTCCGACAAACCTCTGTCAAAAGTTGCATTGGGAAAAAGGTTGAAAAGTTCATAAAAACGCCACAGAAGCCTGAACGTAGCAATCTACTCATCTGTCAATGAAAGACCTGATACGCGAATTGAGACTGCTACACTTGTCAAAACAAAGACTAAAAAGCAAGGGCTTTTCTCTATATTCCTTTTAGGAGCGGCACCTGAACTTTCGAGTAAAGTGGTTAATAATGAATAAAATTCATTTTTCTCTGTAGTAAACAAAGCCGGGATCTCTGAAATTGAGGTAACCTACCGAGATACCGTGTGCTCACTGAAACTTATCATTATACCTCGATCAATACTCCGAGTCTGCATACCAACATGCCATATTCAAAGGCTTCATAAAAAGGGATTTGCGTAAATACGCTTAACTATATGCAGCACCGAAATCTATTTCCTGGAAAAAGGGAACCCCTTTACAGAGAAACTTTTCACCAGAAAATATACCGGTCTGAAGAGATCGCCTCTGCAGCCACTAACGGCATTGCCTTTTAACAATTGGCGTACCTCTTCATTTTGGATAAAATTAAAACTCTACCACCACTCGGTTTTCAAAACAACCTTCATCCAAATATGGCACCTAAAAGCGAGCTTAAATAAGCACTGAGTTCTAACCGCATGGTGACCAGCAACTACACCGTCTGTCTCCCGTTTATCCGACAGTCAATGAAATGGCGCCAAATCTGAAAGATTTGCTATCTTTATAAAGGGTCCCCCAGACCCGGAGTCGGGAGGAACAGAGGAAAGGTACAACGATATTTTGTTAGATGCGCTCTTAGCTGCATTACTAACTCTCATGACAAATCCCGCCATTGTGAAAAGGCCACTACTAATGACGTTCTGCCGTAAAGAGCCAAGAACAGAAACCGGTCTAGTTGGTTTATAAAAAACCGCTAAAATGTCAATTTGAGAACGACTCATATTCCTCCAAAAGAGTGGAATTTAAAGCTTTTGCTTAATCATGCATATATTGACATGATGGGTGCTATTCCCGAAAAATAAAGCATTTCACCGACTTGGTAACGTCAGATAGTGAACCGCCTACCCCCCACTTCAAATTAAACTTTATCAAATCAAACACGTACAATACATTATATAGCTATATCAAGATGAATGAATTGTGACAGGGTTTGTTTTGAAAATTGTCAGGGTCATCTGTATGTACCCCTCTTGTTCTACTGTACCATCAGAGCTTGAATTAGTCATAATGTTATCAGCATTTGACCTGCAGTGACATGCAAAACTCAAATATAAATTACCTAATTGCCATGCCAGTCTGATACCAAAGTTAATTAAACCTACAGCTGCATTGCTGACCTTTATCAAACTAATTTAATAGCCGATCAGTTTAGTATTTTTTACCAGCATTAATATGGGCAGTTACATCATATAAGATTACATATTACATAGTATAATGGGACCTCTTCTGCCAATGTATGTGATGCTCCTCATAAGCAATGAAGTAGGAGTAAAAAGGTCCAGTGCCCCACCCCTGGAAAAAGGGCCTTAAACGGAAAGAGTAAAATTGAGCCATAAAACCGAATGCAACCTAACCTATAATCTACATGATATATAATCAGACAGATTACAGTATGATATTGAAGCTTTGAGATATCTTACAATATGAATTTACTGCCTGGACATTCTATAAAGCTTTTAATTTTGATGACTTCAAGAACAATGCAGGTCAAAAGAATTTGCATGCTTGAATGCGATGCTCATGAATAACCAACCCCAATTAGCCAATGAACACAAGCATCAAACCCAATGGGGCAAATGACTTACTAACAAAGACATCAATGAGACTATAGAAAGCGCATAGAGCGCACAAAAAATTTTTCATAATTTGCAAAAGATTGGTGAAAATGTTACTTAATCATGTTGTTTAAGGTACAAGCAATGATACGTACTGAAACAATACATGCATTATTACAGAGATGCTGTAATTGTGGGGCACCAATTGTATAAAAACAAAATTTTATTGTTATTTGGTCTGTAACTTTGAGGATGCATGGGTCATCTCCCTCCCCCCCCCATAATCAAATGTTAGGGGGAAATATTCCCTAACTCCCCTCCTCCTGGATCTACATGCTACTCTATTTATAGGATGTTGGTTTTACCTCCTGAATTAGAAAATATTCTTGCATACTTTGAAGTCAATGAAGTTTTTCTCTGAAATACTGCTTTTAGTGATGATTTATGTAGCAAGACCTTTGGCTAAGATACAGTAAATGCTTCAGTTTTTGTATTCACAAAAAGCCTTGTTCAAAGCATTATAAGGAGAAGGAAATGTATTAGCTACTGTAAGATGAGTGGCCAAATTATTATTTCACCAAAAATGTATTGAAAGCTAATTCTGTCTATTAATTCAGAGTTGATTTTATTCAAACACATCACGCAATTTTTTTCTTACCCATGTATGGGCATATGTATGTGCCTTTAATACATTCAGTTGCTGTATGCATACTATTGTAAAGACTGCTGCAGGATTGCATATTGTCTGATTTCCACTGGTCTTTAATTTCCTATTAGACCAATTATATCTCTGGTTGACAAAGGGCATGCACCTTTGCAGGAACATACACATGGTCATGTTAGGTGGGCATTTGTAAAACATGGACAGAGCCAAACAGAGCCAAGCAGGACCAAACAACGCCAAGCAAGGCCAAACAGAGCCAAACAGGACCAAACAAAGCCAAGCAGGGCCAAACAGAGCCAAACAAGGCCATTAACAAAGCCATTTTCTTGTCATTGCACATACTGTAGAATTCGACATCACTCTGTTTTGACAACTTGTTACATCATTATTTTTTTTGCAAATCTAAGTGAGTCCATATCACTGTGTTTCAGGGACACATGAAATTTTCTCCTCATGTGAAGCAGTATGGATTTGAATTAACATGTATTCATATGTCCCCTTCCCCAGGGATTTTTTAATAATTCTGTTAAAGAATTGTATATTCCATCAGCACCTGTTATCTGCCAGAACTTTGCCTATGCTTTCCCAAGGCAATTGAAATACATCATAATTCAATCATCTATTGAAGGTGTACTTGCACAAACTACAAAGATTAAGACAGTAAATTATCTCCTAGGTGATGCTTTTACCAACCATGCCTGCCATTTTGAATTTTTTAACACATCTTGTAGTATGGGTAGAGTCACCCATGTTAATTGATTCACACCTACAGTAGAAAGGGATGTGGAATATTCCAGAACATGTCTGTATTCCAATAGAAGCCAACACAATACATGCTTAAGGAAAACTCTGGAAAGCTGATACCATCTTTCAGTTCAGTTTTTAACTGATTATTGTATCACATTTTCTTGTCTAATTTTTCTCTTGGAATACTCATAAGAGAGACAGTTTTAAAACTGCTTCAGAATGCTGTAGTTTACAACACACCCGGCAAATTAGACATTTGGGCGGGGACCTTGGACTTCTGTCAATTACCAAATGCATCTGGAAGTCACCCAAAATAGGAAAGATAAGGAAGTTTATTCTGCTAGCTGAATTAATCAATCTTCCTGTTTGCTAATCTGAAAAAGAAGAGGAATACAGGAAACTTTTTAAGACTACAATCATAGTTTGTAAACTTCAAAAGACTTGTTCCTCTCATGCCAATTTGCCTCATTAAATAAAAATTATGTAATCAGATTTCTGTTCTCATTACATGAAATTGCCCTTAACAAAACTGCTCATCACTAAACAGTCTAAAACCCGACTTTTGGGCATCCAAGTCGGGTTTTACTTGATGTTTACACCTACAGTTATAGCCAATCCAACCCTAAAATCAATAAAAATATGATGAAACCCTTTAAGCATTGAAGTGGCTATAAACTGAGGATGTTAACATCAAGTAAAAACCTGACTTAATTATCACCCAAAAGTCAGGTTTTAAACCATTTAGTGGTAGGCAGTTTTAGTAAGGGCTATTTCACGTAATGCTGACTGAAAAATTATATTGCTGTCCCAAAAACTTGCCAGAATGACTGACACTTCCTCCCCCCCCCCCCTTCCTCACCCACGGCCTATGTACCAATGTGCAAAATGCTTTCTTTCATGTTTGCATACTATTTTACATGGGACTGACCGTTCAACTGAAACCAACGATTTTCATACAAATGTAGATAATACCAATATTGTATGAAGATATTTTTAGAAGATATTTTATACGCAGTCATTTGGTACCCCTTTATTACAATTTTACTGGGCATCCATAATAATTCTCAATTGGCACAGCTCTTTCATTGACATCAATTCCAAAAATGCAGGGTGCTCATATAGCATATAGCATGCATGGAGAGTTTTCTGATTGCATGTGAGGATCTAGCTTGCATCTCACCTGAGGGTAAGCCCTGAAGCACTGATTGGGTAATGTAAGGAACCCTACATCAGTCATGTGATTACTGTTAAAAAGACTTAATCAGTGCATTTATGAGAATGACGAAGGGTATGCGTGAGATTGACTCTCAGTTTTCCTCTAGCAAGCATGCCAGTTGTTATTGACGTTACTGTCATGCTCGTGTCTTCCACAGCTGAAGATGCACTTTGCAACCTCTGGCAATGTACTTACTTAAGGCAGCCAGACATTCATTGGGCTGGGATGAAAAATTATCCTCTAATGGTGTATCCTCAGGTCAATTGCCCTTTTAAATGATGAGCCATTTTCATTAAGTTATACTAGTAATATCTGATTGGAAAGATGGCATATAATATATGCCCAAAGGGGAGTCAAATTTACCCTCAAAATGACATCTAAAAATGTAACTGACTATATTTCTGTTACTGTTGCGGCATTGTAGTGGTGCATACAGCAGTTGGGTGTATATGCACATAATCTGAATTTGGAACACATTTTTGCAGCACTTTAATTGTCTATAAGGGGGAATATAAGGTGATAAAATGCCATTGCACTGTTAAATTACAATTTTCATGGTTGTTTTCCAATTAAAAAACTCATCAGAAAGTCAGACTTGGTTGAAAATCACTCTAAATTGATAAATACTTCTATGGGGAAATTAACTAAATAGTGATTATTCCCCCTTGGTTTGATTCCTAGCTACTGTAGTTAACACGTCATTTATCCTTACAAAATTTGTTTTCAACTTATTTTTTGTAAATTCTTATGAAAAATAAATTTGAAATGGGTTAAATTGAAAGTGGACACTTTCAGTTTTGCATTGTATGTGTTTCCTCATAACTCTTCTTGTTTGGACCATGTAGTTATTCTTTTATTGTGTTGGCCTCATCAATTTAGCTCCATAGATCATTTTCACCACGTGTTTGGTCTAACAGTATTAGCATCCGCCTCTCATGCAAAAGGCCGGTGTTCACTTCCCATGTCGAGTCATACCAAAGACTTTAAAATGGAACCTACTGCTGTCATGCGTGATGCTCTGCATAAGCAGTGGAGAAGGGAAAACAAGCCAGTGAGCCACAACTGGAAAAAAGGCCATGGCCGGCTCAACTTTAACCATGCATGCAGTAGGTTGGAAACTGGGCTGTAAAACTCTAACTAACTAACTAACTCCATAGGTCATTTGTACTAGTTGTTTTCTTGCAAAATTTGCATTGATGTGTTAGGAAATATTCCTACAGTATCAATGGCACAGCTGCCAGCTATTTCGAATGAGCAACTGTTCCACTATTTTGTGCCAAAATTTGCTGTATTCCAATTTTCACTAAAACTGAAATCATTATCCATGTACAGTGTTTCATTTTTTTTCTTGAAATGTTGGATTCCTTTCTCTTTTTTTTGACTGTTGAAAATGGTGGTTACATTATGTAAATAGGTGCTTATTAAAGGGTAAAATCAGTCGAGTTCCTCAATGTTAAGGTGGGTTTATTTGAAATCAGATGGGTTGGTATAGGCATTGAAGATTAGTGATTTTGTAAAATTTCACTTGCTACTGATGCACAGGGCTCAAAAATTCTAGACTTTAATGAGGGGCCCCGAAGGCAGGTCCATGGACCCCATTCTCTGGATTTTCACCTGTGGGTGCAGAGTGTACCTCTTTTCCATTCTAACAGGTTGGTAGCTCTGCAAGGGGGAAGGAGTTGACTCTAGTAGTTAGGAGACTTTCATCTATACAGGATGCCAGAAACTGATAATTGGGGATTGATAATTGAGGACTTAAGTTCTACATAGATGAGGAGAACCTGTCTGTAAAAGCTCCATTTGACAAATTTTAACTACTTAAAAAATATGTAATGACAGCCATCAGCAATTGAGGCATTTGTGTTCAATTTTGTGGAACATGAATATAATCACAATGCTTCTATTATGCTGTTCGCTAGACATTTCTCCAAGGTTCCTGCTATTTTCGTGCTTTGATGGGTACCAAATTTGAAAATTGCTATTAGGGGGGTTTTCAGCATGTGCTAACTACTCTTCCTCTCAGGCTCTCATACGAAACATTTGTAAAAATGTCAGTTTGTAAATTAAAAGTAGATTCATTCATCACATCAGTTAAGGTACTATACTTATGAAAATGTTTTAATGAATACTTGCTACCATCAAGTCTTCTATCAGGCTGACTTCATGCATGCTTGCATTTCTGTTACAGTAGCTAGGTGAATTCTATTTACCAAACAAAATTTTTTGGAAGTTTCAGGTTTGGTCATTTTAAATGTATGAAATTCCATGAAAGTGGAGTGTCTCCTTTAGTTTGTTGAAAAGAAAATACTCATCAATATTGGCCGAGGGACTATTGGAGTTTACCTCACATCTAACATTCAATAAAGATATATAGCAAAGTATATCCAAACTGGTTCATTACTCCCACCTTCCTAGGACATTCCTGAGCTGAGATATAAAATGTTGAAGTTAATCCTCTCAATTTAAAATTGTAAATTGCACAATATAAATTTGTGATATCATTGTGGAACTACTCAAATAACAGTCTTTGTATTTCTTAATATTTGGAAAGCTATCTCCACCTTGTACATATGTGATAGCTATAGCCCTCTACTCTCATGGGTGATGTAATAATGAAGCCATCTTCACATGTACAACATGCATATGCAAGCAAACAGGAAGCGTTCAGGGTCATAAAATCATTTTTACTCTCAAAGGAGACAGCAGGTACTGCATGTGAGGTACAACCAGAAAGTCACAACAAATTATCGCTCAAGGGACTGTGTTGTTTTAAGTGAATAATTTCAAGATTTAATATCTAGTAAGCAGTGAAATGATCAGCTACATGACAATTAATGGAGCTGAATGAGTAAAATTTATTTGACAACCTGCGATATATATTTCTTATAATTCTAGATTTGAGGTACACTAAATAATATCGTAAACTGAAGCAACCTGCCATGTACTGTGTGCCTATACTTTAGGTGTTAAGATATTCCCACCTTCTATTTGCACATGTAGCTATGGCACGCCAAAAGGCTCACCAAATATGATGATGTTCTAAAAATACACGTTCATGTATACTAAAAATACACGTTCATGTACTAAAATTACACGTTCATGTACCAAAAATATACGATGATGAACTAACTTCATACGATCATGATGTAAATTTACACCATCATGTACTAAAATGTTTACATGTAAAATCACACGTTGTACATCCAAAAACACACGTTATACATGTCAAAACGTAAGATCATCATGTTATTAATGTCTCTTCCGCACGCCATACAGAGTGAGCCTTTCGGCGTACCAGAAGTCCGCCAAAAGGCTAACCGAATGTGATGTAGTAAAAGTACACGTTATATGTACTAACTGCTTACGATCATGTACTGATTTCATACGTTCATGTACTGTTTGCTTACGTTCATGTACTGATTTCATACGATCATGTACTGATTTCTTACGATCATGTACTGACATTTAGTACATGATCGTATGAAATCAGTACATGTACGTAAGCAAACAGTACATGAACGTATGAAATCAGTACATGATCGTAAGCAGTTAGTACATGAACGAGTACTTTTACTACATCACATTCGGTTAGCCTTTTGGCGGACTTCTGGTACGCCGAAAGGCTCACTCTGTATGGCGTGCGGAAGAGACATTAATAACATGATGATCTTACGTTTTTACATGTATAACGTATGTTTTTAGATGTACAACGTGTGATTTTACATGTACATCGTAACATTTTAGTATATGATGGTGTAAATTTACATGCATGATCGTATGAAGTTAGTACATCATCGTATATTTTTGGTACATGAACGTGTAATTTTAGTACTTGAACGTGTATTTTTAGAAATCATCATATTTGGTGAGCCTTTTGGCGTGCCATATGTAGCTGCCCAAATACCTGCATGTGTATCTGCCATTCAGCCTTTTAGCAGAGGTTTGATTTTTTTTAAACAACAGCGAATGTGTATGCCCCTTATTCCCGGTCACTTGTGTATAACCTTGACGATTTATTTCCATGGAATCACAGGTAAAGATAGAAAAAAAGATGGATTGTCACTTGAACCAGGAGAATTGTAAGATGTTTACAGAAAATGCCCAGCATCTGCCAAATTCAAATGCTTTATGCTTAGATGCTTTACTTTATGGATAAAAATATAAGCCAGGGACACCAATATTGACTTGTGTAAAATTTCTGGGAAAAACAGATTGATTTCCTTCTTGCAACTCAACCTGCACAGCCTCACAGTGAACCGGAGTTTCTTTGAATTTGCCTTGTATGTATACCTACTTGATGACTGTTGAGTCATAGCTATTGAAAATGAAGATGCCATCCCTGGTGATTTGCTACGTCAAACAGGGCTCTCTAGTGTTTTAATTATCTGATCTGAAGTATCACACAAACCACTGTGGTAGGATATTGTAAATATATTTCTTGCATAGGAATGTTTGCTTAGGCCAGATGGCAATTGCAGTATGTTTATGAACTGTGCAAATTGTAAAAATTTGAAAAAAATTATGAAAACACTCTTGGGTTGTGTGGTCACTTGTAGTAAACAATCTTAACTATTTAAGAATTGCCAAGAGAGATCTTTTGTACTGTGTTGCACTGTTTTGTTGATTTGCCAGTGTATTATACTATATGCATATACTAGCAGAAAACCTTTTGTGACACATCTGCAGAATTACCATTGTCAGCAGTAGTCCAAAGTTGATTAAGGTAGATTGAAGTTGTGTTTACATTACATGGACATGGCCTAGTATTAAAGGAATTTATCATGAATAATTAATTGCTCATTCTCCTGTTCCTCATCCTATAACTCCACACTAATTAAACTGGTTAATAGCCACAACTGGAAAAAAGACCATTTATGTTCAGCCAGAATCAAATTAACTGGACATAGAAACTGAGCCATTTAACCTCATTAAACTAACCCTTTCTCTCACATGAGAAAGAAATAACAGATTTAATGACATATGACTGTGTAGCATCATTTGAAAATGTTGACTTTGGACTTACAACAACTAAATTATTCCTAGCCTGTATATTCATTCAGTATACATTACAGAATCTACTTTGCTTGTCTTTCCTCCAAAAGAGATTCTGTTTCTGTCAGGTTACTATATTCTTAATAATCTATACCCATATGCAGCTACACAGTTTGAATACGAGTCGAAGCCTCTCCTTGCAAAATTACCCTTTGTAGTTGAAAACCAGATAAATTAACCCTGGATCACCACACAAGGCTTGATATAATTCAACAATGTGGCTATGGATGAAATTATTCTTTTTCAACTTTCACTCTTTTGTTGCAGAGCGACTTTTTCACGCCACCAATGGTCAAGAATTGCAATTTTAGTGAATTATAGTTGTGATTGCTCTCAATGGCTAAGAGAACCAAAAAACATGACACAAGCTACATTCCTTCAAAAGATTCGTAGTGAAACACTGGATTTGTTTTACAGCCAACATGTGTGTATTGAGAGTGTCTATTCAGGCTATTTAAAAGAAGGGTTTAAGGTAATTACAGGATTTATTATGTCAGAGAGGTACTTATTCTATGCATTTTGGTAAAATTTGCATTGAAATCCGATGTGTAGTTCTCAAGATATGAGCACATGAAGTTTTCACATTTTTAACAAAAAGTGAACTTGAAGCACATATGACATCATATCCCCAAGTTAGTTCACAGTCTTTTGTTTTTCTTCAAACTTTTGAGTTGATTTTCTCCTCAAAAATTGCACATTTTTAAAATATGATTGCCCAAGTAGCATGAGAACTTTACAAACTTTGCATCCCCCACAGGAAGGTCCTTTTCCAGTTAACTGCAAGGTCAACACAACAGTCTGATAAAACAATGGGAAACAAAGCATTCCTTGTCAATGTGAAGAAGTGATATTAGCTCTGCTGCCCTCAAACTCACTTCGGAACACAAATCTACTGTCTTTATTTACTGATATCTCGAGAACTACATTTCAAATTGGAACTTTCACCACACGGTGTAGTTTTGGTTCCTCTTTCATATATGAAAATTAAATTTTTGCTTAAACCTCCCCTTTAAGCAAAACCCTCATGGTATCATGCATGATAATCACTGTAGAGTTAAATACCTTTCAACACACCAACATGAGCAGCTGATCTATTTTTAAAAATTACATTGGACACATGCAGCTAGTTGACAAAAAGTTAATACTCTTAACCCTTTACCCTTGTTTGGGTCCTTTTGGACCCATGCGGAGAGCTCGGCTGTCACCCATCTTAACTGTTTCACACAGAGCTCGAAACTGCAAGTAGCTACCTGAAAATTTGGCCACAACAACGAGAGAGACAATAGTTTAAGGTCACGGGGTCAGTGGCCTACGGAAGCCGATGCGGGGCAGGCTACGTCCCCTTTTCCGCCCACTCCCGAGGCGCGCAAATATGCCCCCATCAGAGCACAACAGTAAAGGGTTAATCTAAAATATCTGCACCACTCGGCTGAAGGGTTACGTGCACACACGCAGAGACAGTGGCATCAGCTTTGCAGTAAACACACTCCACAGGCTTATTTTAACCCTTTACCATTGTTTGGGTCCTTTTGGACCCATGCGGAGAGCTCGGCTGTCACCCATCTTTACTGTTTCATGAGGAGCTCGAAACTGCAAGTAGCTACCTGAAAATTCGGCCACAACAACGAGAGAGACAACAGTTTAAGGTCACGGGGTCAGTGGCCTACGGAAGCTGATGCGGGGCGGGCTACGTCCGCTTTACCGCCCACTCGAGGCGAGCAAATATGCCCCGATCGGAGCACAACGGTAAAGGGTTAACTGCTAACCTGCAGCTAATATATTTGACCTATTGAAATTGAGTGTGATGGCTGCTGTTGTTGAGGAGAACTGAAGGCATTATGAATCTTTTAAATGTGTTTATGTAATGAAGCTACCTGTCAGGTAAAGGCAGGGTTCATGTGGCGTTGAAAAGCCATGACATTTTATTTTCATTTGCAAGGCCTGGAAAAGTAATGAAATTTTGCAAAAATGATCAAAGTCGTTGAAAAGTCATGAAATTGAGCCCAGATCACTCTTTTAATATTTTAGAAGTAAATAAATTTACTCATTTATTTGTAATGATTGCCAGACCTTTAGTCATGAAATAGTCATGGAAAATTAATGATTTTTTTTCTGAAGGTTCGTGAACCCTGTACAAGAGCTGGCAACATTTGTACATAAAAGTAATCTACATGGTCACTCCTTACCTGCAATGTAACCCTACCTACCTGCAGTAATTCTTTGGCAAATAATCAACATGCTAGGATGGGATTTGTATTCCATGTAGTGTGTAAGGCATTCATACGAAGTGTTGAAAGTTTTACAAAAAGACGACAGATATTGACACAGAACTATAGATAATTTGATAGAAAGTAGAAGGCTGTAACAGTATGCTTCTTGTTTTAAAAAAAAGTTGGTCACAGAGGGAAATTTAGAAATATTCTGTTTTTGTGCGTGGCTCTCGGGGATCAGGTGACATGCTTTTCATCATCAATTGTGAAATTCACTTGTAGTACATGCTTGTCATACTTTGATTTTTATGTGCAATATATTTGAGTCTTTAAATACTTGGAAGAGAAAAAATGAAAATTAGGAGATGAAGTTATTTCAAAACAAGTTAACTCGACTAGATTTAAAAAAAAGTATGGCAGAAATACCTGTGAGGCCCAGTGTGTCTTTTTGCCTCCTGCTTGCCATCATATTTACCTATGTATATCATTATTGCCTGCAATAACAGTCAGGCAAAAAGTTATTCTACCATGGATCAGCCAAAATATAGGACTCATTTAATTAAGTAGTTATAGTAGGTCCCCTCTTTTGATGGAGTAGGTGGGTTACCTTAGTTGCGGCATGCATATAGTAGGCTAGTGTACAGTAAATAAAGCAATCCCAATTCCCTTACAAAAAAAGGTGTGGCAATTGGTTCCAAATTAGCAGGTTTTCACAGTTTTTTTCCA
This sequence comes from Holothuria scabra, assembly GCA_037179385.1. NCBI lineage: Eukaryota > Metazoa > Echinodermata > Holothuroidea > Aspidochirotida > Holothuriidae > Holothuria > Holothuria scabra. The sequence continues at coordinate 50,374,242 of CM074185.1, forward strand.
GGGGTTATCACAGGTTTTTGCATGAAAACCTGTGATTTCCCTTGACATTGACGCAGGTTGATCATTTGCCACAGGTTCGACACAGGTTTGCCACGGGTTTGACACAGGTTTTATGTGCAAAACGTGTGGTGATAAAAACTAGGGATAACAAAGAATTCTTCCACAAAACCTGTGGCTTGATATTAAAGGCAAGGAAATGTGTGCAAAACCTGTGTCAAACCTGTGAGTAGAAGGTTCCAAAAACGCAGGTTTGTCACCCAAGAACACACGTGATTTCCTTTGTTTTTCCACGCGTGATCACACATGGTGCAGTCACAGGTTGACACACCTTTTTTTGTAAGGATTTAAATCAGGGAATTGGAGGGATTTTTGATCCACCTTGGAATATATATTCAACATATAACCATAAATACTGGGTGTAGATGCCCATTGTAATGCAAATGAAAGAGAGGATACTATGAGTGGGAGGAAAAAGTTAGGAAGCACTGGGAGGCTCATTCTGTTGAAATCTTTGTATTTGGGTGCAAAGTTTGGCAATTGGAAGGAAATTTTCCCCTTTTTTACACAAAAATATGGACAATTTGCTTTTGGATCTTGAAACCCTTGTTCTTCCTCTTTCAAAATAAAACATTTTTTTCTAGGCATGACTATAAATCTGATAAATTTTCCGGTAAGGTAAGGGTCAATCAGTTCAGTTTTAATCAAACTTATTTTTCATATAACTAACAAAAGTAACTAATGGAAAACAAAGATATGCAAGTAGAAACATATGAATGACACTAGAAAATAGAAAAGACCTGTTATCAAGCTAGTGACCATACTTTGGAAACAAACTAACAAAACGAACAAAAAACTATATAATCAATTACATAAACAGACTGCATATCTGCTCACTGTAGCCTTATTGGTTTGGATGCATGGGGTAGGAAAAAGAATGAGCTTGCTGAAATACCTGTGGTCAAACAGTCATGTACTACCAATGCTCGTATGTGATCAATTATTTTTATAGAGTATATAGTTCAGTTTGTGTTTTATGATCCTGATTTAATGAACATAGTCTTGATCATTTTCAATCCTTTGACTTAATTGTTCATCTTGTTTTTATAAGGAACTAACTTTAATACCATGCATGTAAATAGCACTTAATGGTGTTCCTGTCAGCTTCTTTATGTATATATGCTATGTCATATCTATCTTTAGACCTTCAGGGATCTCTCCAGTTTTGTAGACATATCTCAGGAAATTGTTTAATTTGATTGTCATGTTGCAATCAAAGCAATTTGTACACCAGTAAGTCTCACAAAGTATAGCTTGCATGAATGCTGCCATCTCAACAATTTGCTGTCACAGATATGTTCCATGATGGCACTTTCCTTCATACTTTTTGGAACACCCTCTCACTGTCTTACGAGCCTACATCTTATTGCTTCAGGGAGGAAATGATTTTGATGTAGTTAGGTTTCACATAACTGATATGTATGTTATGTTTTAAATTACACAATATGTTACATAACATTTGGGGTTAGTTAACAGGCCAGTCAAGTAGGCTATGTGTTAACCCTTTGCCAGCTGATGCTATATTGTGTGTGTATGCTTGTCACTGAAGCAATTCTCATATATAGATCGTTGTTGAGCATAGTAGCACAAACGCTAAGCCTAATGTTAGTGCAAGTAGTCTGCAGACTTTGAAACTGGTGTGATTATCTGTATTTTGATCTTCAACTTCTTGCAAATCTTCCAGGAATATATCTGATAAATAACGCACTTCCTTTCTTTTATATGTCTCTTCCATCTCCTGAGTCTCCATGAAATTTTTCTGATCTTTGAACTTCTGCACTCTTTTTCGCTGGCACTGCCATTTTGTTTTATAAGCAAACATACCCTATACAGTCAACTGTTGTGTAATAGTGCCACCATTGGCAAGCTTATTTTGTTAGCTTTCATATGGTAGGTAGATTGAGGGTTTTCGCGATATTTTCGTGATGGGCTGAGCCTTTCAAAAGTGAGTTGCAAAACCACACATTTACATGGTTTGTGGATTATGGAAATATCTAGAACACGTAAATGAATGTTCTTAACTGGCAAAGGGTTAATGCTTTTCAGGCTGTGTGAACATGTGATGAAAGCACTGATCACATGAGGACACAGACCAGGAAGCAAACTGAGATACCTCACACTGCCTTTGATCTATTAGGGAACTGCCCATCTTCAGAAGAAAAGTTATGACATGTAGTGAGTGTGCTAGTAAATGCTGTTGCAATGACCTTTACTGAAATGCAGCACCTTCTGGAAACTCAAGACCCTGTTGGCTGTATTGACACTTTTTTTTTCTCTTTTTTTTTTCCTTTTTTTTTCTTTTTTATTTTACATAATTTATTTGTGGTGTTTATTCTGAAAGCTTGTGCAGTGGTGCATGTCTATTGGAATCTCTCAAACACTACACTCAGTTGACAGTTATCAGCAAGTGGCTCTTGCAGCTTAAAGGAAGTTGATGGTTAAAATGTACCTCAAATAAAAAAAAAGAATCATTATTAAACAGCATGAAAAATGAATTGTAACAGTCCAATTCTCATCTTCGTAGGACATTCTTGAGCAGAGGTGTAAAAGTTTATCCACTTTAATTTAAATGGTACATATTGCACAATAATTTGTGATATTGTTGTACTACTGTACTCAAATTACAATCTTTGTATTTTTTTTTCTTGAAAGTTACTGCATGTTGTACCAAGTTTACTCTTATGGGGTTATGATAATGTGAGTTGTACAACAAGGAAGTCACAAATTATTGTTCAATGGACTTATTGTTTTAAGGGAGAGTCATTTATCTTAAACTGGCCAGTATGGGCAGTTGGGCACAGGAATTATGAATAAAGTTTTAACATTTTATGTCTAGGCTCAAGGATGTCCTATGAAGATGGTAGCTGGAATGTCCTATGAAGATGGTATACGTAGTTGGACTGTCAGAATTCATTTTTTGTGCTGTTTAATATAATTTTTTTAATTTATTGACTTGAGTTGCACTTTAATAGGACCTAATTGGGCATTTGTTTCCTATTTAATAAATTAAAGTAGAGATGATTATTGTTTGGATAGGTAGAGACAGCTGCAGTGGTACTGCATTTTATAAATGGGCCCAATAGAAACATTTTGTTGTTAGAAATAATACCTGAAGGTATTGAAAAGCCCTTTATACCATTTGGTTTTTAAAGTTATGGGCTTATGGAAATCTCTGGATACATCAAGGCATTTGTGCAGGTAATGGGGCGTTAAGCCACATTCCATGGCTTTGGAAATTCCAAGGGTGAAGAAATGTGTGTAACATGCCCATATTAAAGCTGCAATAGCTGCCTGGCTCAGGATGGTAAACTGCACTCAAGCTTTATTCCCTCCCTGCGGACTCCCTTCAGTCCCGTCACACAATGAACACTCTTACCACTGAATCAAAGTTCCACCACAAAATACTTTTCTGGATTGTAGTAGGATTATTAAAAGGATTTTAAAGTGGAATAGTCCACTCTCTGTCTTGTAGGAATGGTTAAGGGGGTCTCAAGTGTAGTGAGTCTTCTTTAGGGATATAATCTCAGCCATGGTTGTTTCTCTCCACTTGATCATAACTGGTGCAGTATGTGAGCGTTATTCTGGCAACACACTGACATGGATCAAAGCCATACCATTTTACATAAAGCATGCTTTTTATTTTAAGCCCCATTAGATATTAAATTTGCTCTACTCCTCTTGTTTCTTATGCAGGATGTTATGCAGAAACTTGTGGGCAGGCAAAGTGTGCATGGATCCACTGAAGAGAGAAGGAAAAACAAGCAACGTCAAGCCTTATATCAAATTCGGCAAGACATCTCGGAAGCGAGGTTTGAAACAAATGAAGCCATAACACAAATTCACAAAGGTGTAAATAAGTTGGAGCCATCCAGTTCAAATACAGGTAGCTTTGACAGCGGAGAAAAAGATTACGGCTCCAGCGATACACTGAGAGCTATGCAAGATCTTCTCCAAAAGAAGCAGGAACCATCTCCATCAACAAAGGGTGAGACTAGTGGAGCTACATCCCAGGTAGAGAACCACACATCACCTGCATCAACGTAGTCATTTCAGGCAAGAAGATGAACACACCAATCTGTACGCCTTAATATAGGTCTTTGACCTGAATTCAACTCCTTTAACAAAATGCATTTTCTGTTTTTGAAGGGAGTAAAATACTGACCGTATCGGTCCGCCTTTAAGTTAAGTTGACCCTCTTGTTTTATATTGGACGTATCAGAGAAGTCATACCACTGCATAATAAAGATTTTTTTCACAAAGGTTTCTCAGTGTTTGTAGTGTTAACTGAAAAGTTGGGTTTTTCAAGGTTTCATACATTATAGGCGTGAATGTGATAAAATTTGTAAAGATTCAATGCTCTCCTTGAACTGTGGGTTTATACTAAATATTGCTGGTATTTGCTGTAATTTGTCCCTGCCTAGGAACTACAAATTCTCTCTCATAAATGTATTAACCATGTATAAAACTTTGCTAAGTGACGTCCATCGAAGGGGTTGTCATCAGTTCCCCAGAATGGCTTTGTATTCATTCACTTTTATATTTGATCTATTTTGCAACAAAGAAGCTTTCCTCATGTTCATTTTTATAAGATAGTGATGAAGTATAGTAATTGTCTATATTATTGTGATTTTAGTCAAAACAATGACTCGTGAAGAACACATAGTGGCAAGTGTTTCGGGAAATACAAAACATGTTTGCATCATTACTCCTGGCCAATTCAATGCCATCATTACTGTTCTGGCCAATGGGTGCCATTATTATTTTTCTGAATAATTCATGCCATCCTTACTATTGTGGCTAATGTGTGCTATCATCACTCTTTTGGCTAATGTTTGCCATCACTACTTTCCTGAGTAATGCATGCCATCATTACTGTTCTGGCCAATGGGTGCCATTATTATTTTTCTGAATAATTCATGCCATCCTTACTATTGTGGCTAATGTGTGCTATCATCACTCTTTTGGCTAATGTTTGCCGTCACTACTTTCCTGAGTAATGCATGCCATCTGGCTCATGTGTGCCATCATTACGCTTCTGGCTACTTGTGCAATTATTTGTATTCTAGTAATGCATGCCATCATTTCTTTTTGAGTAACACATGCCATCGTTACTATTCTGACCAATGGGTACTATCATTACTCTCCTGGTTAATGTATTCCATTAATACCTTGTGACTTACGTGTGTCATTATTACTTCTGTATTCTGGCTAATGTGGGCCATCTTTACAATTTTGACTAATGCATGCAACAATTACTCTTCTGACATCAGTTTGTCATCATTACTCATCTAGATAATGTGTGCCATCATTTCTATTCTGACTAATGCATGTCGTCATTACTTTCATTTATCCAAGGAGTCATTATGACTTGTTCCTCTCATACTTTCTTGGGTACCATATCAAAAATGCAACTATTCTGCCAGACTAACCTTGGACTCCAATGTAGATTGCAATCTTTTAACTTATTCACATCATGGTATGCCATTGTGGTATACCTGTTCTTGCTTCTGTAATTGGGCTAGCTGTACAGTACAAATGCCATCAATGTGAAAGAAATAATAGAGGAAAATTAAATGCAAACTCTGAATGAATGCATACATTAACTGTTGACCCTGCAGTAGTACTCACTTCTATACCATGCTGGTTCCATTTATATTACTGGAAGGGATTAATGCAGTCTGCATGGAAAGAAGTGATCATTTTTTGTTTATTCTTCATAATTCCTGCCAATTGTCTTTTTATTTTAAATGCAGTGAGTAGATTATATTATTTAACTTCAGTGGCATCGCTCTTTCACACAGGAAAGGACATGCTTTGCTTAGAACTTCTTTTTGTTTTTGTGACAAACACCTGTAAATGATCCGTGCAAAGAGGGCACCAAGTCCTCAACCTTCTGAAGATTGGAGAGATATGCTTACCAGTCTCAGGGTTTGTTTGCATGCATAATTTTAGGCATACTCCTGTGTGTAAATGCTCACTTCCTCCTGTTCTACTATGTTGTTTGTATGAACGATCCCATATATATGTTTTATTTTTTCCTCCAGAGTATTTTTCTCCTCTTTCAAGTTGAAACTGTTCCTTGTGATGTTATCTATAAGATCTTCATGCTCATCTCCAATATATATTACTAACATTAACCCTTTACCGTTGTGCTCCAATTGGGGCACATTTGCGGGCCTTGGGAGTGGGGGGAAAAGCGGACGTAGCACGCCCTGCATCAGCTTCGGTAGGCCATCGACCCTGTGACCTTAAACTATTTTCTCTATCGTTGTTGTGGCGGAATTTTCAGGTAGCTACTTGCAGTTTTGAGCTCCGCGTGAAACAGTAAAGATGGGTGACAGCTGCCCTCTTCGTTATGGGTCCAAAAGGACCCAAACAACGGTAAAGGGTTAAGCAGGTTCCTCCTTTTATTCTGAAATTTTCAGTCAATATCAAGAGCAGTCTGTAGAAGACACTAAGGACAGTAAAGACATAACTGTGACAAGACACAATTTGAAATAAGGCAGACAGCATTCTAGCATATCAAAGACCGATCCCCAATAAGTTGTACAGTCTATAGTCTGAAGCAGTAGTTAGGTGGCCATCTGCAATTCCCAGGCATGTTTGCATTGGAAGGGTCCACTGAAGATTCACAAGAAAACAGAATATCAGTGTTGGTTAAACCAATACCAGTGTTGTCTATTTCACTCACAGTTGAAACTCACAGAAATGCTGTTGAGAGAAATACTTACAAAGATAAGCACCTGAATGGACTATGGTGTTTAGAGCATTTTGAAATTTGCTGCTATGGTTGACTCTTATCTCTCACACCAAATAGACTTCACAATGGACCCTACCTTAAAGCAATATTGTGACCCACTACTGAAAAAATGGCTGTGGAAACCAGAATGTTAGAAGCCGAGGCATGAAACTGCATTAAACTAAACAAACCTGCCACCCATCTTTGAACATTCTTATTGACTGCTTTAATTTTTTCCACTTTCATATAAATATCTCTATATTAAGAAGTGGTTCTTTTCAAAATCCAGGCAGTCATGGTGCCATTTCACAACATTCCCAATTAAATGTGTTTTAAGAGATAGTTCAAAGTCAGAGCAAATTTCCAACAACAGGAAAGTGCAGTTACCATTAGCATGGTTGAAAAATTAGCAAAACATGCTGTTTCAAATTTTCAGAAACTTAAAAAGCAATGCCTTGATAATTTTAATAAACTTCAATGCAGTACCTTTCATTCATACTCAAAGAAGCAATTAGGAAATTTCAAAATTGCAAAGAATCTCATGGTAAATCGGCTGCTATTGACCTTGTCGGAATGAACACTGCAGTGAATGACAAAGCAGTCATTTGTTTTCCTGCCAAGCTCTATTGATAAGTTCATGCATACCTCATGCCATCATTGCTTTATATCAAAATAATCTTTCAGGCTATTTTATCTTGTGTGAGACCTTGCTTCAGTCAAAAGCATTCTCTAAATGACAGGTGATTCACGGCAATAAAAATGTGTTAACAGTCAAAAATGTGGTGTTTGTGTCTTAATCATAATCACAATAAAAAAATGGCTACTATTCAGTATCATATAAGAAGCTGGTGAAAATGCTTATTTGATGTGATGCAATATTCAATTGTAAGATGCACCTTTTGACCTAGTAAGTTAGTTAGACAGGATAAACAACACACCAACACGAATGTGTTATATAGTGTTATACTGTTCAAATACTGTTCAAGTCCTCCTGTTTAGTCACCTCTGACAACAGGCAGGACATACCATGGGTATGTCTTACAACCCCCAGTCCACGGGGGAAATTTTGACTCACACAGGAGTGGAGTGAGTAAACTGTACATCATGTTAGGTACAGTTGTAACTCAGGGGTGTGTCAAACTTGTGTTGTGTGAAATTTGTCAGCTACTAATCAGAGCATGTGTGTCATATTCTACAACCAAGGTGCATCAATGTCCATGAAATCGTAGGTCAATTGCATAGGCATACAGGGGTAATTTTCTGTGAGGGGGCAAGAGCAATTTTTTGCCATAATAATGTCACCGTTAATCATGATTTCCCCATGTTTTGCCTGAAAAGACCAACTGCTTTTGCCTCAATTGGGAGATTGAGTGCCCCCCCTGCACCCACGTCTTGTATGCCTATGGACAATTGCTCATCGGTGAGGTGCATCAGTGCATACAAATGTTTAACCGTTCTAACAAACATTGATTGCACTCGACCAAAGGGTGCGCAACAATTGATAAGTGCATAAGCTGCATGTGACTCAGCCGAGTAGTAAGACTTGCCAACTGCTACAGTGGCAGGAGTGCATGTCCCAACATTGAAATCCTGTAGTATATAACATTTGATATCTAGTAAAATGTTGATGTTTACTCTGCTGCTTTTAAAATCTTTTTCCTTCTTGTCACACCTTCTTGCTTTTTTCATCATATAACTATCTAGAGTGTATACATACTTATAAATATATATATATATTTTCCATTGGATCATATGCTTCCATATCAGGTGGTGTTTTCTGTATATTTCAAACTCTTTCATACAAAATAAACATTCTTTGTACTAATATCCGGAACAAATTTTGTTTTCATTTTTTGGTTTTCTGCAACTGGTGAATCCGTTCACACCCCTCATTTCCTCTTGATGCAGTTGTGCTATTTGATTTGTTCTTTGGACAGTTTTCTCTTCAAAGTTCTGAATTGGAATTTAAAGTAATGTATCTGCCAAGGAGAAGGAGATGCCAAAACAGGGGGACTGGGGGTTCTAGCTCTAGCTCCCCCACTTTTTCTGCCATAGTTGCTTTGTGCCGCCTTACATTGCTATAATAGCAGTATTTAGGGTGGAGTTGGCTGGGTGGTTTGAGCATACTGCCTTGCATGCTGAAGGTCTCCGGATCAAATCATGGTGGAACCACTTGGAAATTTTCCAAGGTCTTAAAATAGCTTGTTCAGCAAAGATGTTCACAGTGATGCTGAGGGGGTTTAAAAATTGGTGAATTACAAAATTGGGTATTTGGTTGTCCATTTCAGGAAGTTGACTGTTTCAGGAAGTTGTTCGTCTCCGGAAGTTGCCTGTTTGCTCAGTTCAGCTGCTGAGCAGTGGTCCAGCACAAGTAACCTCCACCCCCACCCAACCTTTTAGGAAAGTGGCTAAAGACTGGGGATACACTCACACGTCGGATGGGGACGTTAAATGGCAGTCCCGGGAGCAGGATTGGGAGTGATTAGTACATGCCTGCCTCATTACCTCTGAGCACTAGTTGAAAAGAGAAGGCGAAGTTCGCTGGGGCTCATTCACGCTCACTCTAGCACAGGGTCCTCGATACGCCAAATGGCTTCCTGACCCTCAAAACAGTAAATTAAAAATTAAATTAAAAACTAAATTAGTGTTAAACATATTGGGTCGCTTTGGTTATTAGCCCCCCACTTCAAAATTCCCGCCATGGCCCCTTTCACAAAAAAAATAGTGTTTTGCTGGCCAATTGCAGTGCCTGCTCATCAGCCTGGGGCCGGAGATCTATAGGGGGATGTTGCCCTCCCCTTTGATAAACTTTTGAATAAGTACCCTCACACGCAATCTAGTGCATCATTTAGCAATATTTGGTGTCAATTTTCTTACCAAGGCAATTTTTCAAAATTCAGCTGGCGGACTGTCCAACCAATCTCTTAGCTACAGGCTTTCCATCTACTATGTTGTAAGCTCCCCAAATGTACCATGAGTTACCGGTAATACAGTCCGACTTTTTTACTGAGTGATGTGAAAATGTTTATAACAAGTATAAGGGCTGGAGGACTCACACCAGGATCGCGTCCGAACTCAAGTCCAAGTTTTGTGGACTTGGACTCAGGACTCCGTGGATTTGGCTCAGCTTGAACTGGGACCTCTGCGGACTCAGACTTAAGGCCAAGTCCAGTCCGAAAGGGTACCTTCTTTAATAAAGTTTTTCTAAACTTTTGCTTTATGTCATAGAAGGTTACTTGCTTTAAATATTTTGGTTCACATCAGGCAACAAATCGTTGTCATCATCTGGAGAACTATATTTTGTAATTCAATGAATAACTAGATTTCATTCCAGCTTTGTCACTTACAAAGTAATTTTCTTGTAACCTAATTTTCCCCCTCAGAACTGAAGCTGAGCGCACGATGAGCACTGTGGTCTGCATTCTAAGTTAGCTGTATCTTTTCTGTACTTTTGGAGTATTAAAGCTATACTGACCCCCCGCCTTCCAAGGCCATAATTTGCAGTGAACTGTTTTTTGGTTGTTTCCACACTGCCTTTGAATGTGCACCCTCACATAACCATAACTAATTATTTATCCATTGATGTAGCCAATGACTATCAGTCTTATGCATGTTTCAAATATGAAGTCATACATGTGCAGCAAATATTCCCTGCTTACTATTGGCCTATAGAATTGATGAAGAGGTAGATTTACTTGGGACCTGCAATCTAATTTGTTCACCAACATTCTTTTGTTTCATATCTAAATATCACTTGGAATGTAGCCAAGCCAATAGCCAAGTTGGGGTAGCCCACGTAGCTTCTCTGTGCCAGGCCGCCCCTTAAGGTGCCTCCCCTCAGGTAGTTTTGTCGCATCAATATGGTTGGCCAAAAAAGTTCGTCCGTCACGCGGGCTGAGGTGGGGAAAAGGAAGCACTCCTCTCCGAAAATTTATTTGCTCACACCAAAAGTTGTACCTTGTAACTGCCTTACTGAAATTTTACACATCTCATAACCCCTTAAAAGTACTTTCGCTCACTATCCATCCTGACTGCCAAGAACCATGAAAAGAAGCTTTTCTTCGTCAACTGTAAATTTTCCTAGAAGTAACAGCTTTTGATTTACCTTGAACATGCAATTTGTAAGTCCTACAATATCACAAAAGATGTCAGGAAAAAAGAAAATTGCCAGATTCAGCTGTTGTTTCAAATCAGTTCAGGGCGACCGCTTTTGCCCTTTAATGTTAATGTAGAATGTGGAACTTCGTGGAGCCTCAAAGAAAAGTGCATCTTTTTTTAACCAGAGAAAGCAGTGGCCGAGCTACCGACCTACGGGGGGCGGGGTTTGGGGACTCCACCCCCCACTGGATTGCCCAACCCCCCAGCAGCCCCCTCCCCCAACTGGCGAACTTGGCCAAAATTATATTTTTGCTGGACGATGATAATATTCAATCCGGGCTACCCAGACTTAGATACACTTGCGATAGATCCACTATGAATGTCGGAATTAATTCAGGTAGACTGTGACAAACTTCATATATTCGGAATCTCTGGACTTTTTTACTCGTCTGGTTTCTGGATGGGTAATTTTCTAGCAGATTTGGAGTGGCTGAAATTGGTTATCTTCGTCTGGGTAACAGTCGTGCAAAAGCGTACTCCTAGCAAAGCTACTACCATCATGCTGGACTGTTTTTATCTCCTATAGAGATTTTTTTCAATTCCTTGAAATGTGCTAATTTCTTCCAAAATCCTACTTGGTGTGGTGGGTAGAGTATTTGAGTCAAATGTGGTATGTAGGAATTTGCACTTGCACGTCCAGTGCTGCCAGTCATTGGCCAGTGCAACAACAAATCTCTTGAGTGGAGTGGACATACCCAGTGACGTACAAAACAGGGGCAAGGGGCAGACTGTCCTCAATTTTCCGCAAAATCTTTATTCGGGCAGGAATTTTGGGAAAATTTGGGCAGGAATTTGGAAAAAATCGGACAGCCCTTTAATTTTGAAAAAAATGGCATGATTTTCAGAAAATTTCTAAACGTGGCCGAAGTCCAAAAAAGATATATGCCCGAAAAGGAAAAAACGTCATATAGTCGTAGTGAAATTTTCATGAAAAATCAACAAGATTCCATAAAATTCGCTACATCTTCGGGCAGCGCAAAAGCTGTAATTCGTGAGTTTTTCTTCACAGATTATCACAACACAATACCCGGAATGGTCGAATAGCCACATTCTTTTCAGCATTTGCCCGAAAATAGAGAAGTATCATAGAAAGAGTAACATAGTTGCGAAAAACCAAGCAGTTAAAAAAAAAAACAATCGTGAGACATTTAGGAAGCCTGTGGCTTAAAAGAAACAATCATTCTTGAGCGTGTTACTCAATCTTGTGTTACACAGTGCCCGAAATGGCAGATTATTTTAATAGGTTCAAATCTCTACCGAAAACAGAAGACGCTTTATTTAAAGTAAAATTTTCATGCAAAATAACAAAGATTTGCCACACATTTGGGTAGCATGTGAAAAGGGTTTTCACTATGCCCACTTAATTACTGTAGTTTTGCCAAAAAGAATTGCCCAGAATGGTCAAATATTTGGGTGAAGGTTTGGTCAAATATTTGGGTGAAGGTTTGGTCAAATATTTGGGCGAGGGTTTAAAAAATGCTAGGATGTTTTCAATTGCCTAATTAATTCAATGGACAGACAGGATGGTGTTCTGGTGCCCAAAAGCTTGCCATCTATTCTGTCCTAGAGCTAAGTACGGGCAATGGTTATGGAAATCCGATATTTTTCGTATTCTGTAATGATGCAGTGTGAGAATGTCTTCCCATACACCATAAGTCTGCTTGAAAATTCATTTAAACACACCTTGTAATGTGTCATTTTTTTTTCAAAAGTAAAAAGTAAAAAAAAAATGTATAGTCGGTAGTTCGGGCAGTTACACAATTTCATCAATATATATTGAATTTAGCCAAGAGTCGCAATAGAGTAAAAATCATTAGCATGTTTTCAATTCCGTTTTATATTTTCCCCCCGAAATAAAGCAAGACCATTTCATCCATTATTAGTAGTACATTTTGTCTGGTAATATTCTGATCAAAATAGAGACTGCTTAGATCCCCCTATTTAAGCCTGATAAATCTCATTTTCGACTGTCTGAGGGGTCCGATTTTTCAAAATTTTCTGTTATCTCCGCGCCAACCAGTGGTAGCGCTCCGCGCATAATCTTCCTAGCAGAATTTTAGTTTCACATTAACATTTTTTTTGCAAACGGAACCTCAAAATAGATGCCCGTATAAGCCTATAGGAAATCCTTTTTTTTTAACTGTCTGAGCTGTCCGATTTTTCAAAATTTTGTGTACGCTTCACGCCAACTAATGGCGGCGCTCCCCTGAGTCTCTATGATTGAGCTGAATTTTACTTTGAAATGAACGTTCGTTGGCATGCAATTAAAAACTTAAAATAGCGACGACTTAGATCCCCTTTATAAGCCTGGGAAATGTCATTTTCGACTGCCTGAGAGGTACGAATTTTCACATTTTCTGGACGTTCCGCGCCAATAGTGGTGGCGCTCCGCTTAGATTGACTTCCAGGCATTTTTCAGGCAAAAATCTTCTGCCCCAAAACTGAAATGCCCCCTACACCTATGGAAATACCTTAAGGCCTGTATACACGAGCAACATTTGTAAAACATTTCCTAAACACTTCACCAGCAACAAACCCAAAACATGCTTGTTTTCAGTTTGTTGCAGAGTGTAGACAGAGTTAAAACTATTCGAAAACATTTTGAAAATTTTGTTGAGAATGTTTTGAAAAGAATTGATAGGATATTTCTTTCGCAACATTTCCAAAACATTTTCAAAACATGCTGTATACCCTCTCTACACTGTGCAACAAACCGAAAACAAGCATGTTTTGGATTTGTTGCAGGTGGGTGTTTTGGAAATGTGTTTGGGAATGTTTTGCAAAAGTTGCTCGTGTATACAGGCCTTTACTCAAGCGTGCACTGGAACAGCTGATTGCAACATACAGCAGGATTCCGGATTTGCCATCATGGGGTTCATAGTCCAGTGGAGCGATGAACTGAGCTAATCAGTCTCTTAAAAGTTTGTTTGAATCTGAGAAAAATCACAAATTTTTTCTACCGGAAGTAATGAAAATTAAACCTGGCAAATGCAATTTTCAGCTATGTGGAAGGTGTTAAATCCAAAATTTTCTTTGTGCGCTCCGTGTTGACTGATGGTGGCGCTACGCTTAGATTGTAAACTCAAGCCTCCTTCAAAAGTATCCCCCATAGTCCCCATCCCCTCCCCACCCCTCGAAAAAAATCCTAGCTACGCTACTGAGAGAAAGAGATGTCAAATTAGAGACTTGACCTGTTCACACGGTTAGCAACCGATTTCGGTTTTACTTCTATCAAATTTTCTCCAAGTTCCAGATCTGCTACATGTTAAGTAATTAATGGTAGACCTTTAAACTTACACCCCCCCCCCCCCCAACGCACAAAAGCGTTAGCCTGCATGCAATCTGTGGTTAGATGTTTCATGGAATTGCAAATTTCAAGTATTTATGAAGACGGGATTACGTTATGACACCGATTATATATAGATGAGGTTCATTGACGTAGATTAGACTCATCAATAATGAGTAGTTGATGTGTTTTCACACAGTGGTTTAAAGAGTGACGGTGGAACCAGTAGCGAGATGACGTCATGTTGTAAACAGCGTTAATTATAACCTTTCTCACAATAATTTCACGCACTATTTGTCAAAACGCTTGAAGAATTGTGCACATCTTTTGAACAAATCTGTAAATGCAACGATTCACAGATAAAGCACACGATATACCGTTGAAGGAAATATTTTTAAAGGAATAAAAAGTTTCCTAAAATGAAAATCTGGTTTTGTCAGTTTCTCACAGTGGCTTTAATTCACCAAACTAGGTTAGTTTGAGAAGTGTGTTTTCGAAATGAGTGTTTTCTAAATGAGTAATGCCGTACTTTGTTCCACGGGCCCGATAATACAAAATAGGTCATGATTGATTACAGACATACCCTTAACTTGCTCTGAACTTTTGACCAAAAGTTCAAGCACGTTTGCACGTTTGCCCGTTTTTTGCCCTAAAGTATTCAATATTTTGTCCAATGACGGTTTGTTTACCCCCCCCCCCCTCTCTCTCTCTCTCTTTATTCGTAGGTAAATGATGTTCCTTGTTCATGCACTGTAGACCCAACCCTCCTAGCTCAAGATTTCAGCGACACATTGCTGTCAAAGAGTATTCATAAATACTATGCGTGTGTCATCTTCACAAGATAATAGTGTACTGTAGTAAAGAACTATTTTATTTCTCGGCAATTGTTCTCCGTCCCGGACCATGTGCATTTCGGTGTCAGGATAGACGATGTGGGATTTTCACAATGGCGTATCAGAGAAATCCTAAGCCCAAGCGTAGGATTTCTATGTGGCCCAGGGGCGCAAATCTCGGGGGACTAGGGGGCCTTCGCCCCCTCAAGTGAAAAAGTCGGGGGCCAAATCGTAATTTGCCCCCCCCCCCCCCAAAAAAAAAATGAGTAGACCTAAAAATTTGGTCACCTTTTTTAGTTTTTTTTTTCGTTCGAAACAGTTTCTCTGAAGCTTTGGAAGTGTTAGAACACAAGAGCTTCCCGGGGCTTCTCCCCCTGGACCCCCACAGGGGCTTTGCCCCTGGATCCCACCAGGAGTCCTTTGGGGCTTTGCGCTTCGCGCTCACGGTGCCCGCCACGCGTGCACAGTTTAATACTCATGGGAAAATCATAAGCATTTTCGCCCTCTCCCCACTCTCAAACAGAGATTTGTGCCCCTGATGTGGCCTATGCATTTTTCGTCACAGAATAATCAGTAGAAAGCGCTTATCACTACAATACATTGTTTACAACTGATTCGTCTATGTGTGTTTCATTTTGTTTGGTTCTTAAACTCAGGATGACCCTCACCAGAATGCGTATTACAAACATTAGGTTCCATACATTAGGTTTACAAGTGTGGCGGTTGCCGGAGATTCGAGGAGCCTGCAGGACATGGTGAAATCTAGGGTGTTTTCTTGGATGTCATATTTGCTCCCATACATTCAAAGTGGTAGTCATGGTTTAAGACGTTTGCACCTTTTCTCATTAGATTTCAAAATCGAGGGCGGGCTCTTAAACTTGACAATTTTGCATGCAGATTTGCTTCAAGTGGTAACAGAGCTGTGAATTTCTCAAGGTGATAGGGGTCGTACTAAAAGGGAGTAGCAAATACTGAAATAACTGGTATCAGGATCCTGACCAAGGCCATAAACATGTTTGTTTCAAGAGTTTTGTCACAGCTTTATGTTTAAGATCAATGCCGTACGCAGGGGAAGGTCATTAAATCATGTTTTTCTCATTGCCCCCCTAACCGCCCCCACCACCTCCCCAAAAAAGAATGAATAGAAATAAATACGCATGTCCTGTACTTTCATAATTGGTCGTGTCGGAGCCGGCCTCTAATAGTTGTCAGGCAACTGTGTGTAGTCGTGTAATATATCAGTGTGCGTAAACATAATCTCTAAGTGCTTATTATCTTATAAACACCATCTCTTATTTTAGCATTGAGTACTGATTCGAGAAATTAGTTCCTCTTTCGTTCAAGAAGTGAGTTAAGCAAATTCCGCAAAAAACAAGACCTGCTCCGGGCTCCTCTCTGTCTTCCAAGGAAGATTTTCCCTTGCGAGCGTGGAGACCTGCAGTATAACCATCAAAAGTGAACAATACTATATTTGTGGGTCTGAGTTAGGCCTGCCCTGGTCGTTAAAAATTGACAATGCGTTCTCTGTTGCAGTTCCTTCATTCAAAGGTAAAACTTAAAAATTTAATTTTGTACGAACCGATGAATAATCACGTACAATACAAAATGAAACTGTACGATTTGACTTATTGCTGAAATTAAAATTTTGACTTGGCTTATCAAGTCGACACGACTTCGATTCTGTTTCGTGGTGGTAATAGATTTTCTCAATAAGGAAAATCTTGCAAAATGCGTTGAAATTCTGCATCCGCGGCGATCTTTGGGAGTGAAAACTTTCGGATGCGAGAAATCAACACATCCTTGACCGATGGCCACCCATGCGTTTACCTCAAACGAGCCGCTTGCAATTGAATGGCTGAAACATGAGGCCGTTGACGTCATCGTCAAGTTGAGATCGCTATAAATACGAAGCGAACGAGTGACTTTGGCCTCAATAAATTTGAGATGCAGTGATGCGGTCGACTGCACGACCGCCCGTTAGTAGACGGAGAAGCCTGTAGTTGGTTTTGCATAATTTAAAATGAGATATTTGTGGCGGAAGATAACTTATAAATTGCTTATGGTTCCATTTATTTTTGTCATGGCATAACCACGGGTAGTTTGGAACCTTTTCTTATTATCGTGATCCTGTCATCATGTTCCTTTTCTGGAACAAGCAATCTAACGTAAATAAAATGTTACGATGATTTATAAAAGTATGGGCAAAGCGAATGATTATAACGTGCCAGACATCAAATCATAAGGGGGCACACAACATGTTGGCCCCATCATCGCTACATTTCTTTCGTCACCTTTCGTTATTAAATGTTTCCAGTTCTGTTCTGACTGTTTGAGCGGAATGTCGAGCAGTGACGACGCCACGGTGGTTCATTACCCGGACGCAGTAAAGAGATATAAAACTTTCGCAGATTCTGTCAAGGGCACTAAGACATAAGTTCGACAGAAGATCGTAATTAACATTTCTAGTGATGTTTTGATGCTTTTGATAATTTTTTCCATATATTTGTATGCCTCAGAAACAAAACTTCCCAGCAAAGTCATTCTTACCCCAGTGACATCCCAGGTCTGAATATTGTCTTAAAAAACAAAGATGAAACGAGCATTAGCACAAGATATATAAACGGTCGTGGTTTATGCAAGCGATGCAAGAGGGCACAGCGGAGACTGCGGAGTGCATCCAGCTTTAGTCCTTTCCTGGGTCGAAGACCTGTACATGAAGATCATACATCTAGATCATGGCGTACACAGGTCTTGAGGGTTGCTCCATCTTGTTCATGCATACAAAACAGTATTTTGGTTTGAAAGACGCAAAGAAATTAAATTTTGCTTTTAAATAACCACATACCGCCTATAAACATCACCAGCCGAGTATGATATGCCGTAGTAATTTGATGGTGGGTGCGTTATAGTGACTTGTGTCAGCATAACGCACGGTTTCCTGACCGCAATGGTTTAATAGAAGTTTCGGATTATTTTGAGGTATGAATGATCATGATTAATATAAGTGCCACATCCCAACTATGATCTAACCGAAAATGGCATACTACATGAATGAGAAGAAAATAGACCAGTAATAATACAGTAGCCTATGATGTAGCCTACAAGGCATTGCATTGTACGTTTCACTTCATCGTTTATAAAATTCTGGCCGATAATCATGTCGACGAAACAGCAGTCGTTACTTTGTCTTTACGATCGTCTTGAAGCGGCTAAGAAAGGTCAACCGACGCCCACTACACTTACGTTGCATGCTATTATGAACACGCTATGTGAAAAGCGTGAATATGTGTAGCGCATACAGATTACCCTCTAAGATTCATCCTTGCAGAACGTACACTCTAAAATCAAAAGGGTGAACTTAGTCGCTCTCTGCTTAGAGGGAAAAGTGTATGTTCACTTCATTAGAGAGTTAATTCACTCAAAGAAGAGAGAAATTCACTCCAGAAAAATTGAAAAATCACTCTCCCTCGAGAATCTGCAATGATCGATCTTTTTTAAGAGTGGTCACTCGGTTAAGTAGAGTATTAAGTAGAGTGAAACTTCGCCTTTTTTAGAGAGAATTTCACGTTTTTGAGTGAATTAACACTCTAGGGAGTGAATCATCACTTTTCTCTCTGTTAGAGAGTGAGTGGCTCTTTTTATTATAGAGTGTAGTGACGTTCGGATCAGGCCGCTCCAGGGACCCATTCTTCCCAACGAAGTTATTGCCATTGACCAGTATCTTTCTTTTATAATCAGGTGCCAGCATTGAAATTGTGGAAGTTAACTTACATTTTAGAATTAGGGGAGTGGCCAATTCCAAAGAATGTGAATGGTCCACTACTAGCATAATCCACCCATACCGTTGTGAAAAATGCGTGACCATGCCCACATTTGCTTCTTCCCGATACGGTAGTGTCCGTGCCAGTTATAGACATTTGTAATCGAAATGTGGGGGTGGCCAAGAAAAAATTGATAAGATTTAAATGCTATGATTTTAGGTCCCAGTTCTCTCACCCCAAACAGTACCAATTCTCCTAACCTTCTTACTTAAGCTCCTCCCACACTTGTCTGAAATTCATACTCATCCAGACACAATCTCAATTTATTATTTCAAGGTGAGTAAAGAAAAACTCAATTTATATTTCAAAACACTCTCAGTACCGTTCATGCTGTGTAATATAAGTCTTGGTACTCTTCATTGTTTGAATTAGCTGTCAATCAAAGAGCTGAGCCAATTGAGAATTTTGGTACCCCCGTACCAAAATTGTAGTTTGGGGTGAGAGGTTTGGCCCTTTAAATCCTTTTAAAGTTACGAAGGCATGCAATAGTTGAAGTGATATGGTCTAAATACCACACATCACTTGAAGTAGACTTGGTCAAGACCCTAATACTAGTTCAATACAACATTTGCTACTCTTTTTTTAGTACGCCCTCTATTACCTTCAGTTATTCTCAACTCTGTATTAGTTCTTACTGAAGCAAATCTCCCTGCAAAATAATCAAGTTTAAAACCCCGCCCTCTACTTTGAACTTTGGTGAGAAAAAATGTAATAACGTCTTGACCAAGACTACACTTGAAGGAGATTTCCACCCAAGTGTCTTCAAGATAATTGAAGCCCCTGTGAGCTGGGTGTTTTAGAATATGCCCACGGTATTTCCAGCAGGCGACTAAAGGGAAACCACACGTGAACGTGAACAGTAGGCTACTTGAAAATAAATTTGAACTTTGAACTGACTTTGACCATAGTTATTATACCTTTCCCTTGTTGGGAAACTCCTTCCGCACAATGTGTATGCACAGACGTAAAAGCTGTATGTACGTTCGTAATTTTTGTAAGGTGCGTCCGTAACTGTCCGTAAAAGGATGTTGAGCTCTTCAAAAAAGTACATCACATGACTTTGAAGATGAACACGATCGATCGGTAACGATATTGCGACATTGAGTGATGTACCGTTTCTGCTGGGAAGTGAAATTAAAGTTGACCCACGAGCTAAAAAGGAATTGCAAGGGGCCTCCTAACCAGTGCGTTTATAAGATTTTTTGAATTAATGAAGAAATCCTACATTCCCTGGTTTCATTTTCTCTTTTTAAGTGTGAAATACTGGTTCCGAGGCCTGGCGTTTGGAGACCTTAGCTGAGGACATTCAGTAGGCCCTACTGGCTTATCATACCGCAGTCAGTGGGCGGTAAGGGTGAAGTAGTAGGCCTACTTCATTACGATAGGGGGGTTTCCTAAAATTTCCTACGACCATAGTTACTGATAAATATTATATAATACACTCGCCTCATGAAACGTTACACTCGTTTGTTGAAATGGTTTAATCCGACTAGTCTAACGTTATATAGTGCGATTTCTACGTGCTTCGCAATTTCGCGGAATTGCTGTGCTTACCAAGATACTGTTGGTAGCCCAGGCTTCGATTGTTCCGCTATTTTAGTTTTGTTACCGTTATTCTTGCTTTACCGCCGTTCTAATTTAAGACAGAATTCTTAATCAAACCTTTCGCAATAATACGCCCTAATTGAAGTCTTACATTTTAATTATTGTTCGCAAGAGACTCTCGAAGAAATCAGTTTACCCTGTCTGCATAATTAGAGTACGTATGGAGAGTCCAACAACAAAGCTCTCGTGTACTATAAACGTCACGTGACTGAAGAAAATCGAAATCTCAATATAAGCAGACAGTTCGCGGATTTTCCCAACCAGGGAAAGGTATAATAAGTATGCTTTGACTGACACTATGTACTACATCCGTGTTGACGTGTCGTTAAATCTCATCTCTCTAACTTCAAGATCATTGAAAATACGTACGAGATGCAACGAAAGCAGCTCTTACAGAAAATCTCACGTGACTTTGGCCTACAAATGCTACGTTTATAAACTTCATTAAAACCGATTCGGATTTAATGGTACATTTTATAAAATGTATTATGATGTTGCCTCTTACAAAATGGATCGGGAAGTGTAGTTTAGGTATTCTAACCATTTATCACCTGGTGTAGTAGGAATGCCAGGCATCTTAATGGTTTTGTATCTTGTAGTGAAGTTTCCTTTTTGCATCCAAAATGCCACTGTAACCAACGGATATGCTAGCTCCAAAGCGGTCCGAGGGTGCTTTCGGATGTAATAAGTAGTTTCAAGCAGACGATAGCCATTAAGTAAGGGACAGGAAACATGTCAACGTTACCGCATCGTTTGTTCGTCCAATTTAACATGAATTGAGCTCACAAAAAGTAAATAAACATAAAAGCAAGCCTGTTATTTCATAGCTAATGGGCTAATGGGCTAAATGCTAGCTGGGTGCGACTAACTTAATAAAAAATTGTTAGTGTTGATAGTTAAGATTATTTCGGAATTTCATGAATGAAACAGTTTAATTATTTTCGCTATCTGTTTGTTTGCTTGTTTTCTTGATTTATTTCCATCTAAGAATAAAAAGAATAACAATTAATTACAAAACAATTTCATATATTAAAAATAAAGGGAGGAAAAAGAAACATAACATCGAGCTATACTACTAAGTGAAATTCAGCCTGAAATGGAAAAGGACAGAGAAGAAGTTTGAAGACCTCAATGTTTAATCAAAGAAATCTCAGTACAGTACATGCTGTTTAATATGAGAAAAATGTTCTTAGGTTTGTCTGAAGAGGAGAGTGTGAGTCTATAGGAGAGTTATAAAATGTTGTAAGGGTTGGTTTACAGTCCACGCGTTTGTTCTCTGCATTTGTTTCCATCTTGACTGCTGGACTATTGTGACTTTTTCGTGCCGTAGAAAAAACTTCTTAGCTGATTTTAAAAGTCTAATCCTTTCACCCCAAACAATCCCAGTTTCCTAGTTGAGCCCCCTCCCCCCGCAACTGTCGAAAATCCATCCTCATCCAAACACCGATCTCAGATTATTGGTTCAGACCTGAGTACAAGACCCCACTGTGTAATCAAAACAATCTCAGTATATGCTGTGTAATATGATCTTCGGTACTCTGCATTTTTTGAACTTGCTGCCAATCAAAGAGCTGCGCCAATTGAAAATTTCTGTGCACTACTACCAAAATTGAAGTATGGGATAAGACGATTGGCCCTTCAAAAATGAATTAAAGGAAATCTGACAAAATGCAGGAAAGGTTTGAGAGTCGCGTCTGGAATTATAAAACGATGATGTACCGTGCATGAATAACGGACAATGAACAATCGTGGTGTAGAATCAAGGGATGCATGAGACCGGGGGCAGGCCGGATGTATTCAGCGATTGCATTGACCCCGAAGTGCATTATTATGTGCTAAATGCACGCATCAAGAAATGCAATCGTATATGATCACATTAAAATTGCACAAACCCGCGTAAAATAAAGTTGCCTAAGATGAACGTGTTATTCGTTACCTACTCAACTGCTCATCCTGAGCACAAGCATTAATGGCAGAAGGTTCCATTTGTTAAAGTTTCCTGTATGAAACGGCTAGGACGTACTCGAACTTCCGACCTCAACACTGCAAGTCGAATGATCTGACCACTTAACCATGCAGTCGGTCAGAATCTGACATTAGCGGCTCGCCATAGGAGCACGGGGGCACCCCCCCCCCCCCAAACATTTCCAAAGCATGGTCTTCAATTTTCCAAAAATAACGTTTTTCGATGTGATATGAATAAAAGGTAGCCTTTTCTCAATCTGGGCAAGGTATCCCAGCCTTGCCTTTCATGCCAATATCATATATTATTTATAAAGTATAAACTAATGCGTAATTGTCAAGGATATATTTCGTAATTGCATCAAAATTTTAGCCCAGTACCGGCAGCCCAGAAGCGCTGATAGCGCTACCAGCACCAACAGCAGTACTGAATCAATACTGTTATTGGTGCTGGTAGCACTACCAATGCTTCTGTGTGGCAAGTTCAGATTTACAGGCTCATTCGACCACTGGTCATATGAGTTAATGTGATTCGACAAGTTATGATTTCAATTTATTTCCAACGGTGTGCAGCTCCTTAAAACAGAAAAAGTCCAGAACAAATTTATGTTTGATATTTTGAAGAGGAACATATTCTAGGCATAGCTTACTGGGCCGAAATTTTTACTCATTTCCCATTTGGTTCTCGAGGTATTAGAATTGAAGTTGATGTATTTTCTACAAAGAGTGAACTTGCAATAAGTAGACGTGATGTCATGTATTCACATTAATGGAAATGTTTAGTTGTTTTTCTCTAAAATTTAACACCATATTTAGACAATTTAACTGTGATATGTTGTAACCATAAGTGCATCCCGAGGAATGGAAGTTTAAAACAGTAATTTGCCTTAAGGGCAAGATAGCATCCCTAATCAATTCAAGATCAAACAGCAGGATCAAAAATAAATAAAAACAAAACAAAACATTGACCATCAATATGAATACATGAAATAGCACCTGCTTGGTTCAAGTTTACCCTTTGTAGAAAATGTGTCAACTTCAGTTGCTAACATCTCGAGAACCGAACATGAGAAATCATGAAAACTTCACCAGAGTGCTTAGAATATGTTCGTCTTTAACAAATTAAACAAATATTTGCTTCTGTTCTTTTCTTTGTAATGGAGATTTTACTTTGCGACAAAGAAAATGATTAAATGTCACATCGTCCTGTAAAGGAGACAGTACATTTTATGTGGTAATTTTCTGATAATTTTGCAGTTTGATTTTCTTTTTATTAAAATGAAGATTTTATTGCAAAGGAAAGCTCAAAATAAAGACTGCTTGAATTCTACTTACAAGCCTGGCTAATGCAATTTCCGGCTATCTGAGAGGTTGCGATTTTTCAAAGTTTTCTGTACGCTCCGCGCCAACCGATGGTGGTGCTCCGCTTAGATAGTCTTTCGGGCAGTCAGTCACTACTTCTCATGCCCCCCAAAGAAAATATTTTTTCACGACATCCCCTGATACTATTTGAGGCGTCTTGGTCTCAAGTTGAGCTTGCCCCCCCCCCCCCCCAAACAAATTTCCTTATATCCGCCCTTGGAATCTGACATAACCACGTATTAAGGAGGTAGGTTTCAAATTGTTAGAAACGCTCATTTTACGTTTTTGTGACCAGATAGCGCTAGAGCAACTCCTTGGTCAGACACAAACATCTGCAACATGTGATCAATTGTTTGACGTAATACACTTCGATCAAAATGTTAACTTGATGGGTAACGTTGTTTGAAAACGCTGGGTCAAACCGAAACACCAGTCTGAAGCTATCCCGCGGAGCGGGCTATTTTCTCGGCTCCTCGGATTCCAGAAGTGATTATGACTGAATGAGGTATATATCGTACAGCCTGTTGCGTAGTCAAGTGTGAAGCAGACACAGTATTCAGCCTCACATTGGAAATCTGAATGTGACGCTAAATTTGGGGCTCGAAAACCTACAGAGCCGTGTTAGGCCTTTTGAGGCCTACTTAGCACTGCGCCCTCTGTTATGCTTATATTTTGAGAAATCCAAAAGGTTTGGAGTGTTCAAAAGATAAGAAAGTTGAGGGCGCCAATGCTAAGTAGGCTTCAGAGCCCGATGTGTGGTGGACGCAAACTAACCAAAGTCTTGAAGCAAGACTACCATAGCACAGGATTTAGCATCACATTCGAGATCTGAGTGTGAGGCTGGAGTACCGTGACAGCACACCAATATCCACAAAATTATGTAATAAATAGATTTTTCCATCAAAACTCAGATTTTTGTAACATCTCATTATACTAGAGGTTTGTTAGATGGAGTTTTACGGCCCAGTTTCCAACCTATTGGTTAAAGTCGAGCCGGCCGCGGTCCTTTTTCCAGTTGTGGCTCACTGGCTTTTTCCCGTACTCTATTGCTTATGCGGAGCATCACGCACAACGGCAGTAGGTTCCTTTTATAGAGTCTCTGGTATGACTGGACCTGGGAATAGACACCGGGCCTTCCGCGTGAGTGGCGGATGGTCTTACCGTTAGACCAAACACGCGGTCACTTACTAGAGGGAACTGGGGAGTGCAACATTTGAACAAACATAACAACAAACATGAACCGCTGTCAAAGCCTGGGGTGGCTGTAGCAAAGTGTTAGTCAGATCGGGGAGTTCAACTCCCCGGTCTGATCAAGGAATATCGCACTCACTGGAACGGAATTAGCTCCCTGCATGGTTCGTTACACTGCGTTCCCCTTTCATTGCGCACAAGCACACACAGAAAAGACCAAAGCTCTTTCCATAAATACTATAAATAGGTTTTTGTTGTTACTGGAGCGTAGGCAGATGTAATTAATGAACTGGCATTAAATCCATATTTAGTTGAAGGCTATTTTTCCTACATATTACTTCGACTGTGCTCGAATTTATTTAACAAGTGATTTGTCTCCGTTGGTATTTCATTACGCTTCAGGAATGATCTGTAATGCGTTCTTTCATGAAAGTGCAAGCTCTGACCCGAGGCAATACCGTATTATGTACGGTTCAGGTCATCATACTACATGAGCACATTTATGTGTAGAACGTCATAGCTTGCCTTCAAGCTACACAATTAGTCTATTACTGCAATGGTAGAACTATTCGTAAGAGTGCTTTCACATTTGATCTCTAGCAGGGGATCAGGTCCGGATTTGATCCACCCCTCGAGATAAACTTTGAAGTGCGAAACTGTCGCACTCAGAATCAGATACGGAAATTTTGATCCACCCAAGGGGATCAAAAACTGTGTGCGAAAGTTTGGAAGATCACTTGAGGGTGATCCGAGATTAAGATGACCTATGACCTTACATTCTTTTTCTTCCCTCAAAATATAAAGACAAAGCTCAGAACGGAGCACACTACCATTAGCGGAACTGCCCTCCCGAGAAAAGTAGTTTCAAAGGACAACCGTCAATTTCAGGTTCTCTTGGGGTGTAAACTGCTCACGTTAGAACAATCAGTTTCTGCTTATTTGTCGTCGATATGAAAGAGCAGATGTTAATGTGTGCGTGATGCCAAATTGGGAGGGACGATGCGCGTTGTTTAACAAGAAATTTCTTAACTGGCTAAGGATGGCCTATCCCCTAACCTAATCCCTAACCCTAACAAAGGATACAATCGATACAATACAATGGCAACAGCCAATCAAGAGAAACCTTGTTAAACGTGCGCATCTACCCAATTGGGATGGATTGAAGGTAGTTTAGACCATTTCAGTACTGGGTGTGTAAAAGAGGTACCTTCCTTCACTTTGCGGATTAATGTGGGTTGGTGCACATCCCATAAACTAGCTCAAAATCTAAATGGTCAAGCTACGGTGAATTTGTGATGCAATGATTGGCCAAAACATTGGTTTTCATGTGAGGGGTAGAGCTTTAGTGGGATGTTAACTTTGACGAGGCATGTTGGAGCATTTAAGGGAGCACACCACCATTAGCAGAACGGCCTTGCCGGGAAAAGTAGTTCCAAAGTACACCATCAATTTTAGGTCCTCTTAAAATGTGAATTGCTCAAGTTAAGCTAATCAGATGTGATTTTTTTTTTTGTTTTGGATATGAAAGAGGACGTGTTAATGTGTGAGTGTTGCCAAATTGGGAAGAATTGAATGTGATTTAGACTGTTTAAAAATTTGTTGTGAAAAAGACGTTATTTCCGTCACCTTTCAGATTAAAAGGGTAGGTTGTACAGACCCAAAACTTCATCCCCTTGCATCTCAAAATCTAAACGGTCATGCTATGGTGAATTTGTGATGCCATGATTAGCCAACTCACTGGCTCTCATGTGAGGGGTAGCTTTAGTGGGGTGTGAACTTTGACTGGACTGCGGGGGCATTTAATGGAGGCAAAATAGTGTGTAAGTCAATGGAGAAATTAATGGTGGTGTACTCCTTTAATGAAAGCAAAATAGTGTGTAAGTGAGTAGAGCAGCTAATGGCGGTGTGCTCCCAGAACGGTACTGCAATAGGCCAGTTTCATTGTTTGGGTGGTTGTGCACATGCGCACATCGTCCAAATCGTCAGGATAGACATAACAATCCCGCATCTACAACACGTATTCCAAAATTTGAGTTTACATGGAAATTTGCTGAAATCATTCTTCCTTCATCCATCCATAATATACTAAGGAGGGATCTAAAGTGTGGTTTTGTGCAGTAGATAGTGTCTAAATTGTCTTTTTGGTGTAAAAATTTGCAATTGAATCTGCCGAAAAGTATAGCACTGATACCCCTATTTTCGTTCGACTTCGTAAGACACTGAGATAGTGTTGTATGCTCTGACGAAAACAAGGGAACGCTGTACGCTACGTGGTGAGCTTGGTTTCCATATCCCGTGCTGTGCCCCACCATTCCATGCGGCAACGAATTACCGAACACGCTTATAGACTATGCTTTTAGAAGGCTCTTAAGGATACTTCCTTTCTGTTGATCCTTTTGACCGGGGCTTTGATTCATCGCGGGCATCAAGTCTGAGGGATAAAACTTTCATCTCGTGATGTTTTTTCTTGAGAAAGCAACATAGACATCCCAGTAGATCAAAGGCGACGTGGGGTGTAACTGGTATCTGCATTTGGTTACATGATCTGTGCCCTCCAATGATCTATGCTTTCATTGTGTCCACATTGTGTGACTTGAAAGCAATTAATACATACTTGACTGGTCTGTTAGCTAACCCCAAAAGTTACGTAAATTTTTGTGTATTTTTATATATCTGTTGCTGTCAATAAATCAATCAGATGTGAAATCTGACAAATGTGCGAGTAGTGATACACATTTCTACCCTAAAAGAGGTAACCAGGCAGAGAAACAGGGTGTATTGGAAACAAAATGTAAGCAGGGAGGGAAGAATGAGATCCGGATTTGATAGCCCCTCGTAATTAGCTTTCAAAAATGAAAGCACAAAAAGTTAACTTACCGTCTGTTGACAGCTTAATCGAGATTTTGATTCACCGCGAAAACTAAAAGTGTGAACGCAAAATCGTTGATCTTGAGGAGAGGCTCTGATCCGGATCTGCATGATCGCTACCTCGAGATCAATTCTCAAGTGTGAAAGTACCCTTAAAGGGGTGATGTAAGATAAAAATGAGCCATTGGCTACAAACAAAAACGTAAAACTTCATCTAACCAGCCCCTGTTAGCGCATTATTCAGCCCTACTGCACAGTTCTAGAGTTTTGTAACCTTCTTCATTCATACCCAACAATATTTTATTTTCAAAAAGATGAAAAGGGCATGAAATCTTGTTTGTAAATAACCGCAAAAATATAGCACAAGCCATTGTAAAATGAGTTAACTGTTGGATAATGTACGGTCATGGCATGCCCGTGATGTACCAAAATAACGTTGAATTGAATTACTTCTATTCTATACTGCTGATTACTTTTATCCTGTTTGGTTTCTTTCATTCGTATGGGGTAATAGTTTAGCACGGACGGCCTCAAAGTTAAGCTGCACATTTGCAGTGGAATTTCATTTTGCATTAAGTGGTCTGAGGTGGTCTTTTGATAGTTTAAACAACTTGAAGTATGCCCCGAATTACCAAAGATTGAAAAACCCTGTCGCCAAAGACTGACGGAATCTTCCCGCACAGATGAGTTGTTGCAATTATAACACTACATACTGTCTGCCCTACCCCCCCCCCAACACACACACACACACACAAACACACACACACACACATTTGACGTGGATCGGCACTTTAAATCAAAAGAGCGAAATTTACAGCAACAAGTGTATGCCCAATGTCTACTCCTTATAAAAAAGTATTTGACCCAAGTAGAGTGAGAATTCACTTAAAATCACGGAATGAAATGTAGCTCTTTTTTGAGTTAATGTTCAATCTACTCCTAGTATAATTCACAATTCTCGGTGAATTTCTCTTCCTTTGTTTTCAAAGAGTACTAAATTAATGTAAGCTATCAACGGATGTTCTTTGTTTCAGAAAAATAAGTGTCATTCCCCTGCAGTTACATTTTCTCGTTGAATTAGTTGTTACAGGGAGAGCAGCTTATAGGGAGGACTGTGATTTATATGAACGAACAATACAGGGACTCGGAGGAGCAAATTCTGAGTTTTGGGATGACCATTTAAGAGACCCATCAGCAATATGGATCGCGGTATATAACTTGCTCGACTAGACGGTCCGATGAACTGGTATACCTCTTTGATACGGGCCTACGCAAATCTGAAATTTCAGCTGTTCGTTAACAATTAAGGATACAATAAACAGTTCGTTTTAATTTTGAAGCTACAGAGTTAGTATTGAAAGGTGTTTCATCCATTATTTGCTAATTATTCCGACACATATTCTTTAATTCCAGAAAAGTATTGGAGTGGAATGAGAAACCCCAGAATTCGCCAGATGGGGCCGGGGTCAGGTAAGTTTTTGGCATAATGGAAAACATATGCGGCGGGATTGACTGCCATCAGGACTATCTACGGTGTGCGCCATCATTGTTGGCGGGGAGCATAAAAGAACATTTTTGGCCTTACAAGCCCTTCAAATGGTCGGCACGGTACCTTCCGAACGGAAGAAAATATGAAAATTGGGGCGATTGTATTTGTTTTTTACATACAATTACTTAATAAGAAAAAGTCACGTTTCAAGACTAGCGCTTGCAGTTTTCACTTAGCTTAAAAAGAAAAATTTCACGAAAGTCTAACATGTATTTATGTCTAAGGTGATCAAATCTATAATCAAAATTCTGTTACTAGTTTTATTTCTGCGTATCTTGCCATCAGAAGATATAAAAAGGCATTGGCGTTCGGGAGCAGTTCAGTTTGGTGAGGGGACAGAAGATGAAGAGGCAATCAAGCCCAAAAGACCCTCTACGCGCAGCGCCATTAATAGTTGCCTCGATGGGTAAAGAAAGTTTAGAAAAATAACGACCATTCAGACAGCCAGAAATAACCGCATTCCTCGACCTTGACCCTAATCCGTCGTTATTTTAACTTTCTTTTTGAATGTTTGAAATGAAATGTTCAAATCCATGAAACAAAATGAAAAAGTCTAAATGAACAGAAATTTGCCTAATTAACTGTAGGGGTAACCATATTTGGTTTGAATAAGGTACGAAATTGACGGATTGTAATGGGGAGGGATACCATTCATTCGCAAATATGACACTTCACATAGGTATATTTTAAGTTTGAGCCTAATTATTGTTTAAAAAAGTCAAAAGTGTCCAACAGTTTCCGGACCCGGGGTTCTCCAACCCTAAATTTGCCCTTGTGTGAACCATTGAACATGCATAACATCAAAGAGCTAACGAGAATGTTGCTTGGAGTGGCACTGTTCGTGTTCCCATCCACTTGTAGTCTCAAAAAAATTCAAAAAGGGGGATTGTCTCCTCCAGGCCCGCTCAGTGATGTCATTTTTTAACTCTCCAAAATACGCAAGTTTATCAAATTTCAAATTTACTCAAAAGGTAGCAACTGTGCATGGCGCCAGATTCCATG
This sequence comes from Holothuria scabra, assembly GCA_037179385.1. Taxonomy (NCBI): domain Eukaryota; kingdom Metazoa; phylum Echinodermata; class Holothuroidea; order Aspidochirotida; family Holothuriidae; genus Holothuria; species Holothuria scabra. The sequence continues at coordinate 50,404,675 of CM074185.1, forward strand.
AAAGGACACCTTTGTCTAAAGCTTTCAAAGGGGATGGACCCATCTCTTTGACCCGTTTGTCGGCCGACATGGACGTACAAGACGGGGGCAGGAACGGAAGTCAGGTGTGGTGAGCAATGGTTTGTAATTTATCATGCAAAAGATGTTCGGAGTGAAATCATTCATTGTCGAGCGTTCGGGCAGTCAGTGATATAGACAATTTCATCAGTTCAGCGAATCTTGAATTTAGTCAAGAGTCACCATAGAAAAACATGGACATATTTTCAAATCCGTTGGATAGTCCCTCCCCCCGGAGAAGATGTAAGACCATTTCATTTAATGGTAGTGGTGCATTTTATGTGGTTTTTCTGATCACTTAGAAAGGAGTTTTTTATTATTGCAAAGGATATCTAAACATAAAGACTGTTTAGATTCTCTTCACAAGCATGATAACACAATTTTTGTCCATCTTAGGGCCAGCAATTTTTCAAAATTTTCTGTACACTCCGCGCCAACCAATAGTGGCACTCCGCTTATGATAGTCTTTCTGGCAAAATTATTTTTTGTGATCACTTTGCGCAATGCAAACTCTTTTGAAGTGAGCATAACAAACGACAACACAGGGGCGTAGCCAGGATTTTCTTGTGGGGGGGGGGGCAAAGTCGACTCATCGTCCCCAATCTTGACCGACAAGACTATCTAAGCGGAGCGCCACCATCAGTTGGCGCGGAGCGTACAAGAAAATTTTTGGTTTTAGAAACCCCTCAGATGGCAGGAAACGGCACTTCCCGAGTGTTTTATGCTGCATGTTCCCAACCTGGAAATGGATCTCATTTCTGAAATTTCTCAATTAATGCAAAAAAAAAAAAAAAACAATCTATAAAAAATGTCAATACATGTTTCTAAGCGGAGCTCTACCATCGATTGGTGCGGAGCGAACCAGGAAATTTTTAGTTTTACAAACCCCTCAGATGGCCGGAAACGGCTCTTCCCGAGTGTTCAGAGCAAGAATATGTTCAGCCCAACTTTGAAATCCTCCCCGCTTCTTAATTGGAGCACTTCACAAATATTGAGGGGCTGCACATACCTTTAGCCCCCACTTTTTCATTTTTCATCGCCGCCACTGGGGTGTGGCATTTTCTTGAAAGAGCGAAGCGCCCAAGTGAGGAGCCCAGCATCCGAACGGGGAGAGGGTGTGGTTCTCCCACTCCTACTTCAAGGAGATGTTGCAATTTTACATCAAAATTGAGCGATCTGGTGAACACCTTAGCTGGAATTTTTGGACATTTTCAATCTTGTATCAATGTTTTCCTTATTCCCTCGAGAGTTAGTGTGTGCCTGTAAGAGGGTTACTGTACGAGTCAATGGGGCCCTAGGAAATTGTGTTGCACTGGAACAAAACAGCTACTCATAAGACTTACATTGGCTAAACCAGCGGAATTGACATTTTACCTTGAAAAACGCCAAAACTCCATTTAAATAGAAAAAAATAATAAAAAAATAGGTCTGGGCGGGAGTAAGTGCGAACCCCCTGGCTACTGGCCTGTCTTCCTGGGTGTCCTCCTCCCCTTTTGGAATTTTTTGCTGTCTCGAAGAGCTTAGATGCAACATGGTGCTATATTTTGTTCTTTTTATACCAGATTCTAGTGTTCTCCACAGGGGGGGGTTTAGAGGGGCGACACGCCCTCCTAGTGAAATTGGCCGCCCCTCCAAAATAGTTGCCGCTCTCCAAAAAATGCAGCTTTCATCTTTAGTTCATTGCTTCATTACACATATACAAGTCATAACTGGAAAATGTGTCTTCCCTCCAGGCTTGGCGCCAGGATTTGCCCGACGAAGGGCCACTCTCCGAACGGGGGAGGGGTAGGGTGGGTAGCGACCCCAAGCCCCGACAGCCAGGATGCCGTCGATGAGTTGGTGAGGGAGATTTGAAGAAAACCTGTGCACTATACCTGCCATTGGGAGTCATATACGACATAAAATTTGTATATGCTAGAGGAAGATATTTCCGCACTGATTTAACCGTGGAAAAGCGGGCGAAATTTTTGGGGGTTAGCCTACACTAAAAAGAATCTGTACTTATTTAAAGCTTATATAGATCAATTGTCACGGCCTTTTGGCCCTATCGGGCACAACTTATATTGTACTTCCCTCTTCGAGTCCGTACCGCACGACTGACACAAGAGATCACACCTCCCTGGTTTAGCGAAATGAGATGAAATTCCCGACATGTTCATTAATACATTTATTCTACATATTAATTTACTTGAAAAGATGGGAAGGGTTTGTAATTTATTAGCTCTAGGTAACGGAACTGAGGAAGAGTGTGAAAAGCATTTGAAAGCCAAAATAATTAAACCGACCATGGGAAGGCGACAGATTATTCCCGACAGGGGGCGGGCCATGTCAGCAACCACAAGTTCCGACGGCCCCTATGTCGAGGGGGTGGTGAGAAGGGGATATGAAGGAGCCTAACTATCCCATGTTATTTAACCCCTTGGCACATCTTGCACAATATCACTTAATATTTTAAAAGCCGAGTTGTGCACTGATAGTGTTCTGTTGAGTCTGAATCGTGAAATTGCAAAGCGCGCGAACCGCGCGAAAATTTTTGGTAGACTTACAAAAATAACATAGCCTATGTAATCATTAAAAACAAAAAGAAAATACATTGCGTCGAAAACACCTGGAATACCCGATAAAATAACCAAACTATGCTCAGTCTGTCCGTGAGTCGCTCACCAACTGACCTATCGCATGACACACACAAGAGAACAGCAACTAGGCTTTGTGATATGGGATGAAATGTAAGACCTCTAAATAACCTGTGTACTCTGCCTCCCCGTTTCTTGGTAAGGTTGACAGGACTTACACTCTCTAGATATGTGGAATGGAAGTATTAAAAAAAACTGGAGTGAATCTACAGCGCGCGTAGCTATCGAAAATTTGGGGTTCTTTTTAAGGGAAATTGTCCCTTAAGAGCAAAAAACAGGTAAACCAACGGGGACACTAGCCGCCGTCGGGGACTGCATACTTTATCGTAACGACTTAGAGCTTCCCTCCCCCCCCCCCCTCGAAAAACTGTAAAAAATGCCCCGATTCCCTCCCTCCTCTTGCCGTTTATCTTTTTTTTATTTATTTATTTTTTTTTTTGCTCTCCTTCATTTTTTCAACATGGCCCATCGCGTCCCCAACATTTCTGTGGGGGGGCACTCTGCCCCCCCCGCCCCCCCCCCCCCGCTGGCTACGCTAGTGCGACAACAAGACATAGCGACTGCTTAGATTCTACAGATAGGTCTACAAAATGCTACTTCCGTCCATCTCAGGGCTGATCTTTCGAAATTTTCTGTACTCTCCGCGCCAACTGATGGTGGCGTTCCTCTTAGATAGTCTTTATGGCAGAATTGCGTTTTTTTTTTGGGGGGGGGGAGGCAAAAAAATCCCAAACTAAAATACTTCTGATAGCCTATGCCGATCACTGATGCTCTTTTTTATATTGCGTCCTAGTACGCAAATTTGGAACCAAATATTACTTCAAAACAGGGTTGTTCGGTTTTAACCGGTGCGGTTTAAACCACCCGGTTAAAACCGGTTTTAACCTGGTTTAAACCGGTCAGTTTTGACCACATAAAAGTGGTCAAAACTGGTCAAAACTCAAAATTTCTTATTTTTCAACTAAAATAGATCAGAACTTGTCCAGTTAATGTCACAAACCTTAACTAAAGCCAAGGACAAATAAAACAACACAGTAGGGTAGGGTAAACTAGGGTATTTCCGACCGGCTAAGCCTTTTCTGCAAATTGTAAATATCTTGAAGAAACAACAGTTGCAAAGGCTTTATCAACAAGTAATTTGAACTTATGGCAGTTAAAAATCACCCACCTTTTGACCTGAACCATTTAAAACAAAAAATCTGAACTCAAAAGCCAAATGCAGATGAACTTGGTTAAAAATCGTGTTTTGTTATAATGGTCCATAAGCCACATTGCTTATATCCACATATCTTTAGAACCCACACTTTGGATTATTAAGTGGCAAGACTTTATAAACTAAATAAAAATAAGTTGGAGGGATGTTGTCACAAACAGAACTTGCTCCCAAATTGTCTGTGCTTTCTTTTAGTGGGGAGGTTGAAAACCACGCGACACTTCAATGTCTAAGGCTATTTTCGACCACCTAGTTTTAAAACTTCATAAAGTCATTGAAATTACAGAAATTTGATCAAATTTTATTTCAAGAGGCATAATTTATGGACATTTACCAAATGTAAAAGAGCTATCTTCATTGGTAACTTTTATCACAACATTTGGATGATTACCTCTTATGACCCTCATGAAGTTAATTTTACCATAAATTTGCATGGTTTTCAATAGGGAGGTTGGAAATACCCTAAGGTACTGTAGGTTGAAAATAGCCAATTTTCGACCTCTTTTGTTAACATTTCATATCCCAATAGGAGGAAACTAATCAAATCAAAGACACAAATAAATTGTAAGTACAGTTATTGGAGGTGCTGACCAAATGTATGTTGGTTCAATTACCTTGCTTGATTTAATTTTAAAAACCAAAACCCCTTAAGTGGTCGAAAAACCCCTAATTTACCCTATAGTGTAAGCTTTCTTTGAACTACTGTAAGATACACATTTATTTCACATGATCCACAACAAACATTCAATTTACCTTCGACTACCACTATCAAATAAAACGTTCAGAATACAGAGTTGAAAACATTTTGAAAACAATTACAATTACTTGAACTTTAAATTAAATATGAAAGACCTAGGCCTACATAGTTAATAGATAAGTTTGGTAATATAGACTAGTACACATATATCAAACCCAGCACAATAGGGCATAGTGTAAGCTTTCTTTTTACTTTGCAGTACACATAATCTACTTACCACATTGCACCATATGCCATTATTGAGAGTATACAATTTTGGGGGTCAAATTAGTAAAATATAATGAGAAACACATCAATCAGCAAGCAAGCAAAACCTAAGTTTTACTACTGACACATCCAAAGCCATTCCTATATCACAGTTGGTTAGATGTATGAATTTATGCTTACTCTTTGTAACAAAAGAAAGGTTTTGACCAGTTTTGACCGGTTTAAACCTACTTTTGCCCGGTTTAAACCAGGTTAAAACCGTTTTGTGGTCAAAACCGGTTTTGACCACTTTTGGAACAACCCTGCTTCAAAACGGTTGCGTGGGTGATGTTAAAATGCATGTAAAGACACAAAATTTTCAGTTTTATCCCTATTAAGAGTCGAAGTCTGTCAGAGTCGAAAATCTTGCACCATTTTGCATCTAGGCTCCCTCAAAAGGCCAAAAATTCTCAAACGGGAGGGGTACCCCTCCCTTTAGACCCACAGGCCGGCGATTACTCAAAATACTGCATCCCCCCCCCCCCCATCCCCACCTTCAGAGAAAACCTGTGATACGCCACTGGTCTCTGCAATAACTGCAGTGATATCCCTGAAACACTATTTATGCCCATGCTATTGGACTGAAGACCCTGCTCCAGCCTTCCCTGAATTTTCGAAGTTTGCCAAGGCAATACCAATACTTGGACCTATGAATTAATTCAATAAAGTAAGCAAAGTTCAAGATCATTTTGGAAATTAATCATGCTAATTCTTTTACAAGGGCTGAATCCAGGGGCGTAGGCCGCATACCGTACTTTTGCAAGAACAATGTTGTTTTGTAATGGCGTTTCACTTCCGAGACTCTTTTCATCACCTGATACCACGTGTTTCAAAGTTGTAACACGTCCCTGCTGTTAGTGGCTGCAGCGCACATAAGATATTTGGTTTAGTTATCGACACTGCGTAAATGTAAATTTGAAAGCAGTCAACTCTCACCCCAAAACAACAATTAATTTGCTGCAGTCACAGAAATTCACAATTGGCACAGCTCTTTGATTGCAGAAAGTTCAAAAATGCGGAGTGTTCATGTACTCATGTTACACGCGATTATTTTGACCATGGTAGTACTTCCATGCTTTACTGAGCTGTATGTGCTGAGAGTGTTTTGATTAAACGTCGGGGTCTTTTATACTCAACCTGAAGCAAAACTGAGAGTGTCTGGATGGGAGCAGGGCTGAGCTGGATGTCACACGGGTCCATAGAGTACACAAAGAACGACAAGTAATCATAGGTTTCCTTGCAACAGCCACTATTTCTTCAAAGCCAGTTTCCTCTCCCCAGAAGAAAGAGGTGAACGCATAATACAACCTGAATAATATAAATGCAACTGCCTTCTCCCGTACAACCGCATGCAGTCTTAAAAAACCTATCATCGGTCCATCTCACCAAACCCTTTTAAACTTCCACTCTCATATGTAAACAACTGACTGTCCCTGCCTGAGGCCTGTGGTAACACTATCATTCTTCCTAGAATTCTGCTTTGGAAAAACGCTTAACCGGCTGCAATCCGGTCATACTTCCGAATATTCTTTCTCTCCAGACAGACGTGCCCGCCTCAGAATCTATACGCTCGATCCTTCCTTTCCTTTCTATCCCTTTTACATATCTCACCTCCAAACACCCCTTTTCTCACTCTCCTCCTCCTGCCTCTCCCTGATTCCAGCTTTCCTCGCTCTCCCCCCTTTCTATCTTTCCTTATATCCCACATACCCGCAGTTCTCCTGTTTCCTTGACAACAATAACAAATTTCCCGCTTCAATTACGTAATTTAAATAACACAAGACCCTAAAATACGAGGCTCTCTTATATGGTACGGAAGCCTATACAGGTCCGTGACAACTTCTCCCCCTTTTAGAAATGTACACATCTTCGATTGTACCATTATCTTAACATTTTTATAAACCACAAAACCCTAAAATATATGTATAACACAAGTTTTTACAAACACACACATAAATATGGCTCATTGTCAGCACTTTCTTAAATTCTACTTAAATAGTCCGCACCGATATTATCAGATCCCTTGATTGCCACAATACGAAACCTATAGGGCTGCAGTGCCAAGGCCCAGCGCATAACTCTGTTGTTGACAACTTTCGTGCTATTCATATACGCGAGTGGTTGATGGTCGGTCTCTAACATGAAGAGTCTGCCATACAGATAGGGCTCAAACTTCTGAATACCCCACACGATTGCCAGACACTCTCGTTCAATTGTAGAATACGCCTTTTCTCTTAGCAATAACTTACGACTTGCATATGCGACTGGGAACTTCCCATCCTCGTATTCTTGAAGTAGGACTGCCCCTAGACCTACGTCTGACGCGTCTGTTTGCAGAATGAAAGGTAAATCTAAATTTGGTAGACGAAGAATTGGTGCATTACACAATTTTGCCTTCAGTGAAACAAATGCAAGCTCTTCACTTTTGCCCCAGGTAATCTTGTTCGGTTCCTTTGCCTTAGTTTTGTCGGTCAGTGGGACAGCAATTGCCGCGAAGTTTGGTATGAACTTCCTATAGTAGTTCGCTAGCCCAAGAAAAGATCGAAGCTGCTTCTTTGTCTCAGGTGTTGGTGCCTGTTGCACTGCTTTTACCTTTTCGGGATTTGGCGCAAGCTGCCCTAATCCTACTACATGACCCAAAAATTCTAACCTTTCAACAAAATGTCACACGGGTCCATAGAGTACACAAAGAACGACAAGTAATCATAGGTTTCCTTGCAACAGCCACTATTTCTTCAAAGCCAGTTTCCTCTCCCCAGAAGAAAGAGGTGAACGCATAATACAACCTGAATAATATAAATGCAACTGCCTTCTCCCGTACAACCGCATGCAGTCTTAAAAAACCTATCATCGGTCCATCTCACCAAACCCTTTTAAACTTCCACTCTCATATGTAAACAACTGACTGTCCCTGCCTGAGGCCTGTGGTAACACTATCATTCTTCCTAGAATTCTGCTTTGGAAAAACGCTTAACCGGCTGCAATCCGGTCATACTTCCGAATATTCTTTCTCTCCAGACAGACGTGCCCGCCTCAGAATCTATACGCTCGATCCTTCCTTTCCTTTCTATCCCTTTTACATATCTCACCTCCAAACACCCCTTTTCTCACTCTCCTCCTCCTGCCTCTCCCTGATTCCAGCTTTCCTCGCTCTCCCCCCTTTCTATCTTTCCTTATATCCCACATACCCCGCAGTTCTCCTGTTTCCTTGACAACAATAACAAATTTCCCGCTTCAATTACGTAATTTAAATAACACAAGACCCTAAAATACGAGGCTCTCTTATATGGTACGGAAGCCTATACAGGTCCGTGACAACTTCTCCCCCTTTTAGAAATGTACACATCTTCGATTGTACCATTATCTTAACATTTTTATAAACCACAAAACCCTAAAATATATGTATAACACAAGTTTTTACAAACACACACATAAATATGGCTCATTGTCAGCACTTTCTTAAATTCTACTTAAATAGTCCGCACCGATATTATCAGATCCCTTGATTGCCACAATACGAAACCTATAGGGCTGCAGTGCCAAGGCCCAGCGCATAACTCTGTTGTTGACAACTTTCGTGCTATTCATATACGCGAGTGGTTGATGGTCGGTCTCTAACATGAAGAGTCTGCCATACAGATAGGGCTCAAACTTCTGAATACCCCACACGATTGCCAGACACTCTCGTTCAATTGTAGAATACGCCTTTTCTCTTAGCAATAACTTACGACTTGCATATGCGACTGGGAACTTCCCATCCTCGTATTCTTGAAGTAGGACTGCCCCTAGACCTACGTCTGACGCGTCTGTTTGCAGAATGAAAGGTAAATCTAAATTTGGTAGACGAAGAATTGGTGCATTACACAATTTTGCCTTCAGTGAAACAAATGCAAGCTCTTCACTTTTGCCCCAGGTAATCTTGTTCGGTTCCTTTGCCTTAGTTTTGTCGGTCAGTGGGACAGCAATTGCCGCGAAGTTTGGTATGAACTTCCTATAGTAGTTCGCTAGCCCAAGAAAAGATCGAAGCTGCTTCTTTGTCTCAGGTGTTGGTGCCTGTTGCACTGCTTTTACCTTTTCGGGATTTGGCGCAAGCTGCCCTAATCCTACTACATGACCCAAAAATTCTAACCTTTCAACAAAATGTCACACGGGTCCATAGAGTACACAAAGAACGACAAGTAATCATAGGTTTCCTTGCAACAGCCACTATTTCTTCAAAGCCAGTTTCCTCTCCCCAGAAGAAAGAGGTGAACGCATAATACAACCTGAATAATATAAATGCAACTGCCTTCTCCCGTACAACCGCATGCAGTCTTAAAAAACCTATCATCGGTCCATCTCACCAAACCCTTTTAAACTTCCACTCTCATATGTAAACAACTGACTGTCCCTGCCTGAGGCCTGTGGTAACACTATCATTCTTCCTAGAATTCTGCTTTGGAAAAACGCTTAACCGGCTGCAATCCGGTCATACTTCCGAATATTCTTTCTCTCCAGACAGACGTGCCCGCCTCAGAATCTATACGCTCGATCCTTCCTTTCCTTTCTATCCCTTTTACATATCTCACCTCCAAACACCCCTTTTCTCACTCTCCTCCTCCTGCCTCTCCCTGATTCCAGCTTTCCTCGCTCTCCCCCCTTTCTATCTTTCCTTATATCCCACATACCCCGCAGTTCTCCTGTTTCCTTGACAACAATAACAAATTTCCCGCTTCAATTACGTAATTTAAATAACACAAGACCCTAAAATACGAGGCTCTCTTATATGGTACGGAAGCCTATACAGGTCCGTGACACTGGAAGCTCCCTGAAGGGAGGATGCCGGAGGATGGGTTTTAGGCAGTTATGGGGGAACTTCAGTAAGTAGGTTAGGAGAATTTGGACTGATTGTGGAGAGCGGATTATGTCTTTATCTTTCATTAACCATGAAACGACTACCAGTGAGATATCTAGAATAAGTTCCATGTTTCAACATCATAAAAGAAGCAATCAGTGCCAAACCTATCTCCAAACTCAGCCCGGAACGACTGACCATTGAGCTTATTACGGACTAGCTACCATTGTTAAGACATGATCTGGTTACCCTAATTATCACATCGTTGTTAAGACATGATCTGATTACCCGACTTTTCATGGACTACCGGCCAATTGTTCAGTGACAAAACAACTTCAACATTGGAGTAAACTATACACTGAGCCATTGAAGAGTTACAAGCCTCTTTCGATTCGGACGTGATCATTGAGGCCACCCAAACTAATTCAGTGGACTTTCTCATACAACGTAGACAATGTGGTCCAGATACCTGTCCTTGCTAAGACCTTGCAACTGAAACGTCGTCCAAGTGGTTTTGCTATTTTTTTTCTTTCTAATTAGGCTTTTGTCTTACCGTCTAAGCAAGGAGGTTCATGGATCTATTGCGCACTGAAAAGTAGTGGCGGCGCCAGAATGTCAAAATTGGGGGAACTAAGGGCAACGGACACCGTTGGATGCAAAATTTTCGGGCGCAGCACGAAACCGAGTCCAAGGCGGCCGTACCTGACAGGGTGGGAGTCCATGAAAAGAAACCCCGAAACCTCGAAGTTTGAGCATAGGCCTACCTCTGGATAAAAAATTAAGTCTCATGAGTGGCATATTATTTCCTTTTTCGGTTAACAGACCTACCTTGAGAGGCAAATGGGGGCAAGTTCAAAATCTGGTGGGGCAAACGTCCCCTCTTGCCCCCACCGGAGTCCCGCCACTGCGAAGTAGCTTCATTTTTCAGGGAGCTTTCAAAAATTCGGCGAAAGAGATATTTTTGCAATAAGATAGAGACCACTTTACTACGAATGACGGAATTTGGGGGGCTGGTTACCCCAATTTCCTTTTAACATGCTCTGTTGAGGCCAAATAAATTGCACAAGTTTGATACTTTTTCTTAAGTCCTCCTGGCAAAGGGCCGTTCGGCGAAACCAAACTTTGAACTGATTCCCGAAAAATCTGTTACGTCCACTGAAGGACGATACGTGACCAACCTCACTCCGCCCTTCAGACCATTTACCTTATTGATCTGTCATGCATTGCTCTATTCTATACTGGATGAAAAGAATAGATACTACACATGATATTAGCCAAAAGGCCGAGAAGCGAAGCCTAGGCCTAAGCTTTCGACAAAACTTTAAAATCTGTGGATAGATGTACTCAGCCTCAGATCAAGTTTGATTACCATAAATCCTCAAGAGAAACCAAATAGTCTCAGGATTTTAATCAAGTTACAGTGAAAATGGTTATACCTCTCACCCCAAACTACAAGTTATATAGAAGTCCACAGAAATTCTTAGTGCCACAGCTATTTGATTGACAGCAAGTTAAAAAAAAGTGCAGAGAGCCGAAACTCATATTACAAAGCATGCACTAGTGAGAGTGTTTTGTTTACCAATGCGCGTCATGTATAGTCACTCTAGAGCAATAAACTGAGATTGCATCTGTATGAGGATAAATTTTGGACAGTTGTGGGAGGGCCTTGGAGATAAGAAACGACTGGTGCAAGGCTAGCAGGGTCGATATACTTTAAAATGCCCAGGCGTAGCGGAAATGTGTCTACTTTACAACTTAGGTAGAGTTAGCGTTTGTTTGTTTGTTCTGTTGTTTTGGTAAATCCTGATAGTTCTGTGAAAAAGGAGAACTGATTAACACATCGGAAGATTTCCAATATGATCTCAGTTTGAAGAAAATATCATGAAGTTAAGGCTTTTCCTGCACCTGCTATATTAACTTCAAATCTCATTGGCGCGCCCACAATACGCCTGCTGAAAAGTTGTATCCGCTTAACACATTCTTGCTAGACTTTTTTTTTCTTTTCATCTGCTTATAACACCCTCTGTATTCAGTCATTTTATAGCCAGTAAGTTAATTAAAATGTTCGTTATAATTTTTTTTGTTTTTTAATTACTTTACCAAAAGGTCCAAATGTGTTGATATCAAAACATCTGAGTACCAGAGCATATCTGATGACATGTGAAACACCTGTACACCTCAAGGTTCGGTTTTGGCAATGGCATTTTTATTCACTTTTCAAACATCACACGCTACATCAAATTTTGAAATTTCAAACTTTCCATTCAAGTTTGCAAATGTTAATATTTTACTAGAAGAATATCAAAAAGTAATGACTTGACATACGTGGAGCCAATAAATGATTTTTCAAACTATTGTGGGCACAAATTTTTTAACCAAATGTTAAAAACATATAGGCGTAAGAGCAGTGGTACTGGGGAGGCTACAGCCCTTTCAGAGTAGAGAAAACGCATATTTCAGGGCACTGACACTTTTCAGGGAAAGGTGCAGTGGAAGGCGCATCAGTGTATTTTTCAGGTCAACAACATTCCCTCCCCCCCCCCCCCCTCCGTAAATGTCTTCCCGTACGCCTATTTGTTTAAAAAGACAAAACAAATGGTGATGGATGATCAGATGTTAAATTTTGGCTCAAATGATTTAACGGTTGTTATTAATTGCAGAAAAGTTGAAGCAGCGTAGTTCGAAGCATTTCCGAGTTGATGTAATGATAGACAACTGGCTCTCCTAGTCCTAATGTGAGTATGTGCATGAGTCATTTGTTTTAATAAAAACCACTAGAATGTTTTTAATGATAACATTTTGAATGTTAAGTGAAATGTCGTTTTCCAATATTTTAGCTAATATCTTAAGCTTCTGAATTGCCTTCGCAAGAAAGTTATTACCCTCCCCCCTCCCCCTACAAAAAAATCCACATTCGTTTGATATCAGCATTAATATATAAATTCTTCTTCTGGTGTTTCTGAAGTATTGGGCATCAGTGCCCTCTTGATATTAGGGATCAGTGCCCTTCAATTCCTGTTTGGAATCGGTGCAGTGCACCTGGATTACTGAGTACCTGCCTACACACTGGAGTTTTAAGCAGTTTGAAAATTAAACATCTTCGTAGACAATTTTGTCCCCTGTTTGTTAACATTGTGTTTGACTTAAGATGAAATACCAAATTTGCAAACGTTGTGCTGTCAAGGGAAGCAACGCATTCATTTTCAATGTTTCACTGTTGCCATGAAGCTCACTTTTGAACACAAATCTATTAACTTCATTTACTGATATCTCGAGAAATATATGTCCGATTTGAATGGAAACTTCACCACACTATGTAGATTTGGTTCTTCTTTCACATTTGAAAATAAATTTTTTGATTAAATTTTCCTTTAATATTGCAAAGCGTAGGCTTTGAAGAAGAGAAGTGTATGTGCTTATCATCCAAATGCTGGCGGGTAGAATACTCAGGCCCTACATTTGCCATTGACTCATTATATTTGGAAACTAATTATATGACACCGTAAATTGATTGGTTGTAAACCCCTTGTATTGTCATATTCTGATGCTCCCAACACCCCCACCCCAACCCCCAACATGCACGAAACAGCAGATAAAAAACTATGTTAGCAAATTAGTAGTAGCCTATATCTAGAGAAACTTGACAGATTTAAATGCAACTTTACGAAACATCTTAGTGTAGTGCACAATCCTCTTTGATGATTTGCTCTTGAGAATAGACCTATTTCCAAATAGCAATTGCAAAGGATTGTGGGATAGAGTTTTGGTGTGCGTCATTTTTGTCAATGGCATTTTACTGTGGTGAAAATTTTACGTATACCCAAAACGTATCCCACAATGCATTGTAATTGCTATTTGGAAATAGGTCTATGAGGTGACAATGTTTTTTTCTCTCTTCAATTTTGAACTTTACGAATGAAGTAACTGCTAGCTTTCCGTTGAGTATGCGATAGTTTACTAAAGAAAGACAACGAAGATATTTGGAAGAGAAATTAGAAAACAATTTTAAGGTTTAGTTCTTCTTTAAAAAAAATAGTTTTCAGCGACTACCTCTGCCCTTTAGCTACAATGACCAGGTTTTAGCCCTCTTTTACATTTCCAGGCAGGGTTAAAACTAGTAACAGCTTAATTTTCCCCAAGTGACGTCGGGTAAAGTTTCGGGTTGAACGATGTTCAAGTTTCAAAGCTTTGTAGCGCCCCACAAAATTATGAACCATGTTCTAAAGTGCGACTGACATCAAAACAGAAATCTGATATGTTTTGCGAGAGAGATGAATTTTTTATCCTAGTACAAGTAAGGGTGAAGTTTGGACTTACCCCATGATAAAAAAAATACACTCCAGTCGCAAACCGCTTTCGGTGTGAATGCACCTCATTATAAAAAAAAACAGTTGATGAAAAGTAAGGCAACCGTGTTGTTGTTGACCTTACTGCACTTTTTCAGAGCCAACATCCCACCGACACGCTCTATTTCTACGATTTTCTGTGATTAAAAACTCGGAAACCTTAAATTCACTCAACCATGGCTACTTGTGCTATTGCCGACCTCCCACTGAGCAACCTTACGAGATGTTGCGATTCTTTGCGATCTCATTTCACCTCCGAATGGTAGCATCGACCCGCAAATGGTCGTAAGAGATCGCAAAAAGTTTGAAACATATGTTTAAAATATTGCGGTCCACATTCATCAAATTGGCTGACTCTAAGTCAGATTTGGGCCAACAAGAGAAAAGGAAAAACCCTCATTTTACGGGTTTTTTAGTGGTTGTATATATAAACAGTATTTTTGCAGCAGTGTTTGATTGCCATTTTGTTAATACAGAGGGTTTCTGATGGTTTCCCTTCTGAATGAGTTTCCTCTCAAACCTAAAAGCATTAGGGATATGGTTGATACATCGCTTATGTGGCTTGCTTGGTCAATTAATGCACATCAAATATCCATGGGAAAGTGCAAAACTGCTTCACTCACATGCTCACATTTTTGGCAGTATCCCAGAGAGCTTTTGGGGTGTTGCCTCTGGACATCACAAGTCCTATAGTGGACCATAAATCGGGCCCTCGAAATTTATCCTATTAAAGGTAGCGACCGGGTCCTGGGGTTAAGAATAAATTTCTTCCAATGTGTTTCATCACCTCTTCTTTCTTGAACAATAAAGCAACTGAAGATTGTTTTGCTATTAGAATGGATACAAGGGTAGAAGGGGGGATGTCCTATAATATCACTGAAGCTACTCTTTGCACGTCGAGAGAATAACCTCGTTGTTCTTGTCCTGCGACATATTATAGACGGATGAACTACAGTAATTTTTGGATGTTTATATACAGATGTATTTATTTAGTTAGTTTTTGAGGTTTCCAAGCCAGGGTGCATAACGAAAACTTTAAATACATCCAACGTCTAAATTTCAAAAATATATATTGCAAGGCTAGACAAATAAATTCCAGTAGTCCAACTGCCATTTTCATAGAACTGCCTGAGTTGAAAGACAGAAAGGTGAAGTTTATTCACATAATTTAAAATGGTAGATTGTACAATAATTTTTTAATTTCATTGTTGTTCTAAAGTAAGGGATTATGAATTTCCTTCACTTTTTGGAAGCTATTGCCCCTTGTATCAAATTGTGACCGTAGTCTTTGGGTGACTTGACTCAAGGAGCTGTCCTAACACTCTCTGCTTCACTATTCAGACCCACTCTGCAGTAGAGGCGCCAGAATGTCAAAATGGGGGGGGGGGGACTAAAGGCAAAGGATAATGCTGAGGCAAACATTTTTGAGCGCAGAGCGAAACCGGGCCAAAATCGCATTGTGGGCGGGGTCTGGGGGGCGAAGCCCCTCGGAACCTCTGAGGTTTTAGCATACCTCTGGTTGAAAAAATAAGCCCCTGGGGAAGTTCATTGTTTCCTTTTCCGTTACCCAGCTCCTACTGACCTAACCTGGGGGAGGGGAAAGTCTGGGCAAGGAAAAAATCGGGGTACAATCTCCCCCTCTTGCCCCTTCCAGTAGCCCCGTGCCTGCATGTGTCTCTGCATAACATGCTATACAGGCAATCAGGAAGCTTTCAAGGTAATATTAACATTTTCTATTTCAAAGAGAAAAAGGGGTTTTACAAGAAGAACATCGCAAATTTTTGTTGCTATGGACTATTTCGATTGAAAAAAAAAAACTTTAAGGGATTCCAGCACTGGAGTCTACTGCCATTTTACTTGGCGCTTAGCATAAGCAGAGAAGGGAAAACAACCAATGAACTGCAATTATAGGCCCAAGTTATGCAAACTGGCTAGAAACAGAGCCGTAAAACCTCATTAACTAACGAGGGAGCTGTTATTTGGTCCATTGATCTAACTAACCAAACAATGCTAATGAAACATACTATTGCGGTGAGAGATGGATGAATAGATTTTAGCTTGGAAACCCACATATATCAGTATACAGGCAGTAGTGTGTTTAAAGGGGACGGGGGAACAGTTCCCCCACCTCAGGCATCAGCCCGGGGATTTAAAGGTTCGAGGAAGAGGAAAAGTGTGAAGAGACACTGTGAGGATTTAAACCTTAACCAAACACCAGCCTCCGTGGGGGAAGGAAAATGGTTGTCAAAGCAAAAAGGTCCTCGAAAATTCTGATAGCTTAAGTATCATGCCGGCGTGAGTCGGTCACCAAGAACTGAATTGCAGAAAAGCAAAAAAAAGAAGGGTCATCAAAATCCGTGTCAGTCGGGGGAATCAAAGTTTGTGACCCACCTTCGAAATCATGCACACGCCATTGTATATGGGCCTATTTTAAAATTTCGAGGCTTTTATGTGCACTTTAAAGCAATGTGATTTGTCTTGTTTTGTGGAACCCCTCTCCGTCCGGCAAAAGACTGATTAAACGATATTCAATTATGCAAGTTGAACCACTAGAACGGTTAATAAGGGAAAGTGCAATTCACCCGACTTTTGACCGTTCAGTAGAAGCGCCCTCACTTTTCTGTCACGACTTCACCTATGAAACACAAAGTGATACGTTGATGGTTAAGGAGGTGCGATTAAGAGCTGCCACTTTTCAGCTGTTCGGCTAGAGCCCCTTACTCATCAAAAGGTTCCACTGTCAGTAATTTCAGATGAGTTGAATTGTTCTTTGGCGTCACAACTCTTAGGGTTTACTATTCACTGGTGTCTGATAAGGACTCCTTTTTCAATAATTTGTGGTTTGTTCCTCTTCCACCAAGTGAATGAGGCTGCCAAGTTAAAAAATCCGCATGGACTATTTTTCAAGACAGGACGGTATTCTATGAATAATATTTGGTACCATTTTCCTTATTATTTCTCCTTAGGCCCAATTTTTGCCGCTAAGAAGTGTCATTCATCACTCTAAAGGTTTATTGGAACCTCCACAGTATACTCATGACCGTGCGGGACGGGAAAACTCGGGTGCATGCCCCCATTGACCGAAATCTTGCCGAAAGAATCCCGTACAGCAACGGGTATACTAATTGAAAGTTTAATTCCCATCCATTTTCAGTGCTAATCAATTATAAAATAAAATCTAAAATAAATAACAGTGATGCTTAACTTCATCTTATCTCCTGCATTATGATGTCATTTAAATTGACTTCTAATTTTCCGAAGGGTTTTTGACCCATGTATGGTCTCTTGTCGACCCTCTTCATGACCCTGTTAGGCAGTAAACATTTGTGTTATATTTGTGTGCTTCTTAATCGTTGTCGCACGACTAGCTGGTGGCGCTACTCTCTTATTATCAATATTAGGGTTTCCTATATAGGAACCCTAATCAATACCGGATCACAGATGCATTGAAAAATAAAAACTACTTGTAGATAAGCTGTTTGTGCGTTCAGCTATATATGGTGTACATTGCCTTTATATTAATTGCCTGTCACACTAGAGTAATTGATGATAGTCTTATATGTAAAGCTTCTTTAAAAAGTATGCACACTTTAAATAATGCGATATTACGAAATTTCCCCTGATGCAGAACTGGCAAGGTCTCGTTTCACCAGAGATGTATATCGTAAAAGATCCATCAACTATGAAGGTCATAACGATGTTAGAGATCAAGAATAATTGCATCTCATCGTAGCCTTGTCACCTTTTTACTGCAGTCAATTCATTACTTATTTAAACTGATCAAGAAAAACGTTCCCGTGAGCTTCCAGTACCCTTGACATCCATCCATTGAACGAGGGAATTCCGAGAAAACCTGAAAACTCGATCTACATTTTCAAACCAGTGGTGACGTCATTTCGAACCAGATTTACTTCTATTACATTCTATTGAGTAACGCATTAATAAAAGAAAATATACATATGAAACAATTCGTCGTCTGTCGTTTTATTTTTTACTTTGTCCTGTCCAATATCAATAAATACATTCACTTGTAAGAGCTGGAGAATTTCTTCAAGTTTTACGTATGTACATTCATATAAAAATTCTGTTAAAACTGCTACAGTACAAAGGAAAGGGTTCCGTGAATTCCGTAAGTTATGTAGCTATAATATAATGTACACGCATCGCCATGAGTCTACTGGTCAATTACAACGTTCATTGTTGTCGGCTTGTCACCATAAGCAGTTTCCAATTTTTAGTCTAAATCAAAAGTCTCCTCGGTTCTCTGGCGATGAATCACCAGGCGGAAACCAAACTATTATCCAGTTACTTATCTTGCGTATGTTGTTCCCATGGGGTCCTATATTGATTTGCGACCCCGGTTAATAAGTGGTCATATTGATCAGTCCCCGTGACCCAAATTTGACAATTCCGGGGTCCAACTGATACGTGAAGAACTATCGGTAAACTGCATAATATACTTCTTTCATGTGTGCTGTCCACGTGGCCCCCTTATTTGTGTCGGGTCTACACTTCTTCGACTCAACTTATCCTTTGATGTGATCTCTTACATCTCTACATCAAATCCGCATAATCTATCTCTCCACCTGTAATGTACAGACGGATACCAACAGGCAAGTGATGGTCTGATTTAGTCTGGGAAAGCTGGGGTCCATTAGCATAATCTTTTCTTTTTTTTTCATTTTTGTTTAATTTTTTTTATATTTTTTATTTATTTATTTTCTTTTGCTTCACTGTATCATGGATAATTGTACTCTATACAAAATTCCACAGATCCCCTCAGTTTCACGAAATATGAGGGTTTCGAATTGAGTTTATGGGCAATACAATTAAGACGATTTTACTACCCTTTTATAACCGCCTTCACTAGCTGCCAGGATTCTTCTATAGTGAGGTGTAAGGTATCGTACTTCATCTTTCATCAGACAATAAAGATTTCCGGGTTTCTGAGTATGTGAAAGGGCCATTTTGGCACGTGGGTGTTAGCAAAACCTTGCCAAGCGAACTTCTCATTCCAAGTCTGTAGCTAGACAAACTTTTGAATGGGAGCGAAAGCTTTGTGGGGGGTGCCAACAAATTTTAAGGGGGAAAATGTGTAAAAATGTATCACCCAATGGCTACTGCCAACTAACCAGGAGAGGAAAAGTTTCAGGGGAACCCCCCCGTATTGAGTCCGGACTTGCTTCATACATCGTAAGTTCGATCAAAAGACGAAGTATAATTATAGATCAAAGGGCCAGCATCTCCGATATCTATTTGTTTTATTATAATTACTGTGTCAACTCATTCTTAACGTTATCCTATCAATTCAAAGTTGAGGTACTCTCTTAAATCAAAAGATTTAAAATTAGTCTAATAGAGTTAAGATAAAGCTAAAAGAATGGAATTAGTGACCATTGGTCACTAATTCCACTCTTTTAGATTTTAAGTCCAATATTTTAAATCTTACGATTTTACGTGTACCTAAAGTCAAAAAATTCAAAAATATATACTAAACACCATGAAAAATGAATTCTAACAGTCCAACTCCCATCTTCATAGGGACATTCCTAAGCTGAGATATTTAACGTTGAAGTTTATTCACTCAAATTAAAATGGTACATTGCGCAATAATTTGTGAAGTCATTCTTGTACTACTCAAATTACAATCTTTGTATTTCTTTGTTTTTCCGAACCTTACTGCACCTTGTACCGAGGTGTGATACCTCTCTTACTCTTATGAGGTGATGTAATTAATTAGACCCTCCTTGTGTAACATGCTATGCAAGCAAACAGGAAGTGTTCAAGGTCATAAAAACATTTTTAATTTTAAAGGAAAACAAAGCATGTAATGTGAGTTGTACAACAAGAAAGTCACAAATTATTGTGCAATAGACCAATTTGTTTTAAGTGAATAAACTTCAACATTTTATATCTCAGCTCAAGAATGTCCTATGAAGATGGGAGTTGGACTGTTAGAATTCATTTTCTATTGTCTTAAATATATATTTTTTTTATTTTTTTGACTTGAGGTACACTTTAAGAGAGTACCTATCTAACCGTAATAGGCAATTGTCATTGTGTTTTCTGGGACAATCCGATCACCTCCAAAATTAATTTCAAAATAACACCGTACCCGAAAATGTTTGCACACCCCCACCCCATTGATTTGTTGTGTCTGGATGGTATGAGAATAAATACATTTGTTGGGAGCCTGAATTTAGCTGTGGTAATCACTAGGTCAGGCCCGTGTCCAGGCTGGAGCATTGGAGCTTTGCCCTCATTAACCGCCCCCCCCCCCCAAAAAAAAAATAAAAAAGAAAAATCGATAGATAAAGGCCTCACTAGGTTCACTATCGAGTTTCCTACCTCGCGCACCGTCTTCAGGTGTTTGTGCTTCCCCTCCCCATGACAGTTTCTTGCTAAGGATTGCAACATTTTCCAGTTTCAGAAGTTTTTATTTCGTATTCTGCAACCGCTGTTGAAATTTCCTTCAATTTTTTCATGTCATGCCAAAAAAACCTTCTTTTCAAATTGACTTCGACAAAAATTTCATGTTCGGGTAATGGGAGGTACAAGGTATAGTTTCTCACAAGGTTGAAGATAAGAAGATGGATAGATATTTTGTAACTGTGTCTATGTGTATAAAATATTTCTCTGGAAGTTATCCTCCTCCTCTTCCCTTCCCCATATCCTGTTTCCACCTGGCGTCGAAGACTTAGCGGGGTCATCTTCTCATCTCTTAAGGTGAACACCTCATCCACTTCCTGAGATTTCTGCTCATCAGATGTCAGATGAATTAGACAAAGGCCGACTGTCATGTCATTGTTATAAACGCAGAAGTACCTTTCGTCTTATGGAGGGCGTGCTTCCCATAAATACTGTCTCGGCTTTTGATAGTACACTCTGGTATATGGGCAATGTTTGGTCATTCTTACGTCTTTGAAGAAGAATCACAGAGCGATCCTGTCCAACCTGGAAGAAATATAATTCAAATTACTGGAAATAAATTTGACATACATAAGGTTACACGGAAAGTGGGATGTTAACTTAAATCAGATTAGGACTTAACACAAGAACAAATTTAATTTTTCAGCCCAACTTCCATCTGGTAGGATTACTTCCATATCATTATCATGCCCATAGGTAGAAAATATAGGAGGATTATACCTGAAAAAAATTATTAGTGAAATGTTGCATTTAAGCAAGATTCTTTGCTTTAATTATACAGTACTCTTCAACACTTATGCAAAAAAGAAAAACTTAAGGAAAATATGTGCGATATTTAGCGGATGAATTTAGTTCTAAGGATTGCTTACACTTTTACCGCTCTTTCAATTTTGCAGCTGGAATGAATGATACATCCCACATTTTTTCGAGAAACTACATACCTTCAGAACACAAACATCTAAATCCGTTGAACTCTTTTAAGCACGTTCCGCCATTGAGACAGGGTTGGTCACTGCAATAATCTAACAATTCGTCACAATGATCGCCAGTAAATCCGGTTCCACACTCACAAGAATATCCGTCCATCAAATTTAGGCACCTCCCACAGTTTAAACAAGGTTCTGATAGGCAGTAGTTTAATTCAGTCTCACAATTCGAGCCTGTCCATCCAGGCTGACAGAAACATTCGTATTGTGTTCCTCCGTCACTGATGCAAGTGCCAGAGTTGAGGCATGGTTCTGAAACACACGGATGTTTGTTGGTGCTACAACCTGGTCCAGCATAACCAGGACTACATATGCACACATACCCACTGACTTGGTCAACACAAGTGCCGCCATTTTGACACGGTGAATTTGAACAATCATCAATGTTCAGCTCACAGTATTTTCCGGTGAACCCTGGCCCGCATAAGCATTTGTAGGTCCCAATGTGATCAATACAATCACCATAGAAGCAAGGATGTGACGCACAGTCGTCAATGTTTTCGGCACACCTTTCCCCGGTGAAGCCATCCGCGCACATACATTGGAAGCCACTTTCATGAGTGAGACAAGTCGCACCATTTTGGCAAGGGATGGTAGAGCAAGCATCTATCCATAGGTGACAGAATTCACCTGTTTTTCCGGGTGGACACAGACACTTATAACCATTAAATTTATCGAGGCATGTGCTTCCATTTGCGCAGAGATTTTTTTGACATTCATCTGTTTCGATGCTGCATAGCACACCAGTGTAACCTTCCTCACACAGACATTCAAAGTTTGAAACTAAGTCAACGCACGTACCTCCATGTTGACACGGATCTGACATGCATTCGTCGATTTCAGCTTGGCAATGGAGACCAACATAACCATCCAAGCATTGGCAGGAGTACTTCGCGACATAATCAACACATGTAGCGCCATTAAGACAAGGAGAAGACGCACACTCATTGACGTTAATATTGCAAAACAACCCTTCAAAACCTTTCGCGCAATTGCACTGGAAGGAGTTAAACAAGTCAGTACACGTCGCCCCGTTTTGACAAGGTGAGCTTGAACATTCATTCTCTTCTAACTCACAATTATTCCCAGTGATTCCTTCGGGGCATTCGCACTCGTATCCGACTAATAGATTTACGCAAGTGGAATTGCCAACGCAAGGATTCGACGCGCACTCATCTGTTTCGTTGGCACACGTTTTCCCGCTGAAACCAGGCGGGCACTCGCAATAAAATCCGTTGACTAAGTCGTGACACACTGACTCCGGATGTACGCACGGTCCACTGCTGCACTCATCTATATCTACCCCACATTGTCTACCCTCGAATCCATGAGGACATACACAGAAATATTCGTCAACCCCATCGACACACTTCCCACCATTCAAACATGGCTCACTCCCACATTCATTTATCTGCAATTCACACATTGATCCTTCGTAGCCCGCTTGACATGCGCACAAAACAGAAGACTCGTTCACAGAAGCACAAATTCCGTCATGAAGGCAAGGATTAGAGGAACAAGGATCTACGTAAACTTCACAGAAACGGCCAGTTCTCGATTTAGGGCAAATACACAAAAATCCATCGAAGAGATCCTGACAGGTACCACCGAAAAGGCAAGGGTCACTTGAACACTCATCAGCTTCTAATTCACAGAGTTGTCCTGTAAATCCTACGGAAAGATAAAGAGAAACTTTAACACCGTATGTGAAAGTTTTTCTGTCAGATACCAGGAAATTAAATGCGTGACGCAAATTTCGGCGAAGGTTCGTACAACAACAGCTGAACGATTTTTCGGGAAACTATTTGCTCCGGTCACCAAAATTTTACACAAAAAAAATTATGTCGGTAAGTTTCTCTTGTGAAGAACCATTTTCTTTATTATTAACACGGAACGATGTAACGAAAAAGATACACCGATGAACCATAGTTGCAACTTCCCTCCTCAAATCAGACAAATCCCTCGTTCTAATCTAACTTCTCAGAATAATTCACTTTCACTCTTACTCCAACTGCAATCGACTTGGAGTTCAAATTATAAACAAAAAGTGTGAACCCCTATCAAACGACAATATGAATGGGTGATGTAAGTGTCTTACCTGAATAGCACATGCACGTAAACCCTCCCAGTCGATCTATGCAGATGCCGTTGATTCCACATGGGCTGCTGGCGCATTCGTTTACATTTTGTTCGCAATATCTTCCGTGGAAGCCACTTTTACACGAACACGAAAAGTTACCTACAAGATCAATGCATTCACCGCCGTTCCTACAGGGTTTGACAGAGCATTCATCTTTTTCATTTTCACAATTTGCTCCAAAGTATCCGTGAAGACAGTGGCAATTATAGCCTTGAACACTGTTAATGCAAGTCCCGCCATTTTCACAAGTAATATTAAGACAATAATTGACAATCGCCTGACATTGCATGCCCTCATACCCTGTTGGACATATACAAGTAAACTGTCCTGCACCATCCAAGCAACTTCCATTGTTCCTGCAAGGAGCACTAGAACATTCGTCCACATTTATTTCACAGTTTTTACCATAGAATCCAGGTAAACACTGGCATTCATATGTACCATTTCTGTCCAAGCATGGAGCATTATTTTGGCATGGTTGCGAAAGGCATTCGTTTTCTTCAATTTCACAAGTTTTGCCGTGAAATCCGTTATGGCAAACACATTCAAAGCCTCCGTTACGATCGACACAAATGCCATTGTTTTGACATGGTGTTGACCAGCATTCGTTGATATCATGTTCACAAATGATGCCATGAAAGCCCGGTTGACATTCACAATAGAAAGTTCCAAATCCATCGACACACTTTCCATTATTTAAGCAAGGTTGCCGATCGCATTCGTTAATGTGTTCCTCACATTCAGGCCCTGTAAAACCAGGCAGACAGTTGCAGCTATACTTGCCAATTTTATCAATACACAGTCCTCCATTTTGACAAGGTGATGACCGACATTCATCTATGTTTTGTTGACAAATATTTCCTGCAAAACCAGGAAGACAATGACAATAAAACGTTCCGCCGGTATTTTCACAGTGTCCTCCATTTTTACATGGAGCAGATTTACAAAAGTTTTGGTCCACCTCACAGAGTGGACCAGTAAAATCACGAGGGCATATGCAGTGGTGTCCTCCGTGGTGGCTTAGACATGTCGCATTGTTCAAACATGGGTTTTCTTGGCAGTTATCTTGAAGTTCGCCACAATTGATGCCCGAAAAACCAGGATGACAGTGACATCGATAGCCTTCGGACTCCCTGTCTTCATGGCAAACACCATAAACACATGGAGAACTCAAACATGCGTCCAGTTTTCGATGACAACGCTTTCCTCCAAACCCGTCAGGACAGATGCACTCAAACTCACCAATCAAATCAATGCACGTGGCGCCATTCTTACACTTCTCGACACCACCCTTTCCTTCGCATTCGTTAATATTTACATCGCAAAATTCACCATCAAATCCTCTTCTGCAGTTACAAGTGAAGTTTCCATGTCCCACATCAATACATCGAGCATTGTTATGGCAAGGGTTTGGATTACAGGGGTTGACATCCAACTCTTCACAGTTAATCCCCTTGAATCCTGGTCGGCATTCACATCGATATCCGTTACTCAGGTCTTGGCACTCACCATTTAGGCAAGGTGTACTTGCACATTCGTTGACTTCAAACTCACATGACTTTCCATAGTAGCCCGCCTGACATATGCAAGCATGATCGTCGATGAGGTCTACACATGATCCTCCATGGAGACATTTGGGAATCGAACCATGAGACCGATGGCAATCGTCCACATTGATTTGACACCGAGTTCCTCGAAATCCGATAGAACATATACAAGTGAAGCCATTGGATCCATCTATGCAAATAGCCCCATTAAGGCAAGGATTACTATCACAAAATGCAACAGCGGGCATTTTCATCACAGCTCTTACACAGGTTGCTCCTATGATGTAATTTGGAGGGCATTTGCAGGTAAATGAGCCAGCACCGGTCCGGATGCAGGTCGCTCCATCAACACAAGGATTGGGATCGGAGCATGGGTCTGGAGGAACTGGTATTACTTCACAACGAGGACCGCTGATTCCATATGGGCAGATGCACGTGTAGCCGTATTGGTAGCTCTGGTAATATAAACACATATTTATGTTTAAGGACAGTCAAAATGCTTGAAATGGCGATTTTCAAATATGAAATTTTGCACTGGCTCATTTATTCCTCATAGGCTCATACACTTCCCAATTCAGTGAGAAAAATGTCACATCCTCAAGAGACATTTATTAAATAGTGTAGACTGCTATACCAAAGTGTTTTGTGTTGACTTTGTTTTCCCTTAAACCTGTAGAAAGTTGTTGGCTGGTTATAATAAACTTAATCAACTTCAAGTACAATTCTTACTTATCCATACCCCCAACGATTCATCATTCAGTGAAGTACCCAAATTAGGCCTATCTGGTCTAGCTTGGTCATTGGTAGAAGATTATTTGCCTGTATGTAATGTAGTCCCGCATGAAAGACTATTTAAGTCCAGAAATTTCGCTCGTGACGTACAGAGAGTGAGACTGAAGAAAAGACCCTTTTTCATACGCTGCCCGACTATGTTGCTAATTTTTGTGATCTTTTTCACTTTTCATGAAAATTTTATTTTGACTCACATGGGTTCTTTCTTTCATGCCAAATATTTAAAAGAATTTGATTACTCGGCTTCCTTGGGCAAAAATGGTGGGCAAGGCTATGGGGCATTGGAATAAATATTTTATGTAATAATGCCGAATGTGTCACGAATTTTTGTGACCGTTTCAGGTTTTCACGAGAATTTACTGTGACTTTTATGCCATTTTATTTCTCGGGCAAATTCTTCAATAATTCGGGCAATGATTAGAGTTTTCTGTGTAGTTAAGAACATAACAAACTGTTTTAAAACTCAAATTCAAAACCCTTGCCCGAATTAAGATCTTGGGTAAATTAGGGCCGAAGTCGCCCCCCCCCCCCTTCCCCCGTGCTCCTTGGAACCGCCCCTCGTACGTCTATGAACAAGTAAAGTTTTGGGGTGATTTTGTCTTCCTGGATTGTATAGTTCATGGAATGACCTGCATTCATAATCGTACCTGGCAAGTTCCTCCGTTAAGACATGGACCACTTGTGCACTGTCCGATGTGACCATTGGTTCGTTTGTTCTGTAAAACCAAATTCGAATTAGGATTTCAATTACAGTATGGTCCAAACCAACATTGAAAAAATACATGACGGTAATCAAGAATATGAAATACATACACAGACGAACACTAAGAAAATTATAAATGCCAACAGTGAAAACTGTTAACAATAATACATGTAATAGAAAGTAAAATAAAATACCGTATGCTTGATAGTTTTTTCGAAAGTTAGGCTAGATGTGAAACTCTTGTTTTCACCGTACGCTTGTGGCTAGAGATAAAACAACTTTTGAAGCAATAATGTCATGGTAATAAGATAGGGTAAAAAAAATGCTAACACTAAGAAATCCTGCAAAACTTTTTCATAACTGATGAGTTTACTAAAAATGGGTTAATTTTGACAAGGTTCCTCTACCGATTGCTAAAATATCATGACATCGTTTAAATTACCCATTGCATCGGGATATCTTCTACAGCCGGTAAACTCTAAAAACGTATTAAGGATTTTTGGCCCCAAGTTGGGAACACGTCACAACGTTTAATACAAATTTGTTAACATTGTGTGCTTAATTCTTAAAATGTGTTTAGAGCATAAACTAGTTCCCAAAGAGGTGCAAAATTTTTAAGAAAAGTGTTTAATTCCTGAACACTGTTTTGCCAGTATAGTGGTTTTCAACTTTTTGGATTCCCTGTGCCCCTAATTTGTTACGCTATCTCCTCGTTTCCTCAAATCATAACGAAAACGAGGCTCAAGTACTACTGTATAATTATGAATACTTTGTCATAGCTAATGTTTGCGTTTATATTATTTTCATTTAAAATTGAACCGTTCTTCCATGATAAGTAAGTCCCAATTTCCCTTCACCACCTTACTTACTCTACAGACTAACACCTTTAATTTGTAAAATTCCCTAAGATGTTAACTAGTTGGATGACGTTGTACGGCTCAGATTCTAACAAACTGGTTTAAGTCGAGCCGGTGATGGCCTTTTTTTAATTGTGGCTCACTGGCTTGTTCTCCCTGCATTGCTTATGCTGGGCACCAATCACAATGTAACTAGGTTCCATTTTGAATTCTTTGGTATGACCCGGCCAGGAGTCGAACTCCAGACCTCCCAGCTGCAGGAAATGCTCTAATCTTTTGACCATACAGACGGTCTCTTCCTAACTATCCCCAAGGGGAAGCAAGTATTCCTGATTGGGAACCGGAGATGAAGCAGCAACCAAGGTTATCCAATTTTTTTTCTTAATATGCAATATGAATGTTCTGAAACTTTATCAAATATAATTTGGTGTGAAATATTAGAGAAGATTTGAAAATACGTAGACGCATTTGATCTTTCATGTACCAAACCGGCCGCTGGGTCTGGACCCTTCCCTGAGACTCAACTTTAACCAACGTTCTGCGTAAAGAATACGAACAACTTGTCAATTTTTCTGGTAATAATTTTTTTTCAGGAACAAAAACTGGTTCCCTCTCCCTCACATAACAGCAAATCTTTCGTATGCCTGCGACCGTTTCAGTGCAAATTTTCCTTTTGCTTGCTTTGTGCATTTGCGCATGTAAATAAAGATCAAATATAGACTTACGTTTCTCCTAGAAGTCCTGTCCCTTGGCCTTCCCCTGGCTGGGGTACAATTGTCACCTCCTTCGTCACATTGTCTTCTTCTGGTTCCTTTCTTGGACAATGGTGCTGTAAGTGTGATTTCGTTTTGGTCTAATGACCTAGTTTTCCCTGTAATTAAAGGAGAAGTTCAAGCAAAAATATACTTTTCAAATGTGAAAGGGAAACTCAATCTACATAGTGTGGTGAAAGTTTCATTCAAATTGGAGATGCATTTATCGATATACCAGTAAATGAAGTCAGTAGATATGTGTCAAAAAATAAATTTGAGGGCAGCAGAACTTGTATCACTTCCTCGCATTGACAAGGAATGCTTTGTTTCCCTTTGTTTCAGACTGCCGTGTTGACCTTGAAGTTAATAGGAATAGGACCTCCCTGTGGGCAGGTGGGGGATGCAAAGTTTGTAAGATTCTCATGCCACTCATGCAATCACATTTTAATTATATGGGATTGTTGAGGAGAAAATCGAGTCTAACGTTTAAAGAAAAACAAAAGACTGTGCACTAATGTGGGGATGTGATGTCATATATGTTTTCTTCAAGTTCACTTGTTATTGAAAATGTGAAAACTTTACACGCTCATATCTTGACCATACATCGGATTTCAATGCAAATTTCACCAACATACTAAGAATAAGTACACCTCTAACATACCAAATCCTGTTATGACCTTAAACCCTTCTTTTAAACATTCCATGGTACGTTAGAATGGAATTTCTGTCAGTGCATAGCCCTTGTCAGAACCGGCCTAGCCAGACAAGATACTGGAGTGCCGAAATATCGTATGGTGCAGGACATACTAGGATGCATGAAGGTGAAGTTTTGAATACAGTGGCGTACGCATGATTTCTCTTAAGGGTGGGGGCATGCAGTTTGTTGAGTGATCGCCGGTATGGGGGAGAGGCCTAAGAGGAGGGGTCCCTCCCAATTTGAAAATTTTGGGCGTTTTCAAGAAGACTAGATGTGAAATGGTGCAAGATTATCGACTTTGACAGGAACCGTTTAAAATGTGTATTTACATGCAATCTTATGCGATTTACACTACCTTTAGAAGAAAGACTTGTCATTAAGTTTACATAACTCTAGGAGTCAAAATAAAAGAGCATCGATCGGTATATGCAAACGACATCATTTTGGGTTGCGTTTTTTTTTTTTCGTGGCCACAAAACGTTATTCTGCCATAAATATTACCTAAGCATTAGTTGGCGTAGAGGAAATTTCGAATAATCAGACCCCTTTAGATGACCGGGAGGAGCATTCTCCAGGCTTTTACGAAGAATCATACGAGTCGCTATCTTCTTTTGTCGTTTGCATAAAATGTTCACTTCAAAATATGTTCGCAACTGCAAAGTGATCAGAAAGTTATTAAGAGCTACTTTGACCCCACAAATGTAATTTTGCCAGGACTATCCCAGCTGACCACCACTATTGGTTTGCTCGGAGCGCAGACAAAATTTTGGAAATGATCGCGGTCCCTCAGGTGGCCGAAAATTGCGTTTTCAAGAGAACCTAAACATGCAGTCTTTATGTTTAGCTTTTGTTTGCAGTAAGACTAAAACCAGGAACATGCTAAGTGATCAAAAAAATACCACTTAAATGTACTACCACTATTATATTAAATGATCTTTACTTTATTCTTTTGGGGGAAACTATACAACGGAATTGAAAATATGCTAATACTTGTCTGATTGGACTCTTGGCCAAATTAAAAATCCGTTGAACTGATGAAATTGTCTATGACTGTTCTAACTCCCGTTTGTTTATGATTTTACCCTTAACATCTTTTGTGTGATAAATGGTAAACTATTTCTTACCGCACCTGAATACCCTCAGCTCCCCTGTCCCCGTCTCCTACGTCTATGCCGGCCGGGAAAGGGGTCTAAGGGATGGGCCCCTCCCTTTTGAAAATTCTTTTTGGGAAGTAAAATTTGCCTATTTTTAGGAATTAAAAAAATGGCATCACTGAGGGGCCTTGCAGAGACAATCCTTCCCCTTTGAAAATTTTTGAGAAATTGGGTGTCCTTACATGCAATCTGGTGCCACATATGCTATCTTTTGAAGTAAAATTTGTGTTACTAAAGTATGCGTGGCTACGTATTTCTAGGATCCTAAAAACCAACCAAACAAACAAAAATTGGCATCCCTGCGGAGGGGCCCATGGCCCAATGCCCCCCACCTTCGTAAGCAACTGTTTGAATATTAAGGGGAGAATTTGTTTCTGGGCCCCTCCCTTCTCTGCAATTGATCTTCTACCCCACACCCTTTGGCCACGGAATCTGTACTTGTGGTCTTGTAACCATTAGACAAAACTGACTGGAGAAGTCCATCTTAATGTATCCCAAAACAGGTCAAATGTAAGATTAAATGAACTGGTTTATATTATCACCAACTGTCGGGCAAAAGATTTAGTACCAAAACATGATGGTATTTTAATCTTCGGGGCTGCAAAATTCCGGCCAGAAATCAGACTGAATTTTGCACAAGTTTCTATTTTTGCTTGACATGAAACTGACCCAAAATGAGAGTTTCAGGAATGGAACTGACTAAAAGTTCAACGACCTCTACTGTCACTTGGATCCGGCCCTATTCCAATCGTTCAATAACTATATATGAATGTTAAATATTTTAAATGGAGACGACATCGTTGGCAAAGTCATAAATGGTGCAGTTTCATACATCAATGGCCACACAGATATGGATAGATAGGTATGGTTTTTCTCACTATAAAATTGACTCCTAAGCATAAACTTTTATTGGAACAAAATCTCAAAGTATATAAAAAAAACCATTTAGCGATAAAGTACATAGCCAACTTTCCAGTCTCAAAATTGGTCCCGAACTTAAGACCATGGAATCGATTTTTTTTCTCGAAACCGGAGTAGAGGGAATGTGCTCGAAATAATACCTAACGGTAGGTCCTGCGAAAACTAAATCATTCGTGTGCTTTTGCCTGTAAAATACACAAGGAATAATGGACATAATTGAACAGAGGGAACGTGCGCACCCAAGAACTACCCTTACCCACCCCCCTTCCCCCCGTCGCTCCCCCGTTAGACTAGAACTGCGTTTTGCATGTTCTGTGAACATGCTATATGTGATCAGCAAACGGCGCGTCACTCATTATAAAGGAATAATCGCAGAGCGCCCTCACCTAGTCGCTCTTCCTAATGTGCGTGCGAATTTTGACTATTAGTCACCTCCTACAAGGTGACCGTTTCAGAGTTTTTATCAACCGTGTACTACTACTTCAGGACTATGAAAAGAGCTTTGTTCTTCCAATGTGGGCTAGACTGACCGTTTTCAGGACACGCTGCGACCTTTTTTCATGTTTCTTTTTGTGATTTCAATAAGGATTGTCAAGATCAGGATGACAATACAGATTTTGCGAATGCCTGCTGTTTCCAAACCAACCGACAAAAGAAAATGTAGATACACAATTATCTTAAACGTACTTTACTTGTATATCGATATTACTTACTATCTAGGAACGTTTCTTGTAAGGTGATATCTTTACTTCTTTGTCTTTCCTGAAATGAAAAATATCAATAGATTTATTTTTATAGTACCATTTCATTTTATTTATTGCTGCTTCCTGCAAAATAAACATTACCTTCTGAGAGACCATCGCAAAGCAACACAAGTTAAGAACAAAAAAACGAAATATTGATATTACTTCGAGACCTATGCCTCATAACTATGACATGTCTTATCTTCACAACCTTCACAATGTCTGCCAAAACAGACACCTAGCCACGGGG
Source organism: Holothuria scabra (assembly GCA_037179385.1). NCBI lineage: Eukaryota > Metazoa > Echinodermata > Holothuroidea > Aspidochirotida > Holothuriidae > Holothuria > Holothuria scabra. The sequence continues at coordinate 50,436,735 of CM074185.1, forward strand.
GGGGGGGGGGGAGAAGAGGGGAAGGTGCTCCCTCCTTGAGCATATTTTGGTATTTTTAATCAATGTTCTCTCTTAACGATATTATTAGTGTGTAAATGCAACTTATATGGCATGGAAAGTGACATTTCCAGCGATCTGGAAGGCATTTTCGATCGGAATTTTCTTATGCGCTTCTCTCCAAGCCATGGAACTTAGATATGGTCTGTATACAGTTTTCACTGCCCCTCTCCCTTCTCCCCCCCCCCCCCCGCCCTCTCTCTCTCTCTCTCTCTCTTTGAAAATTACTAGTAATGTTCCCTAGCAAACATTGCATGGCATTTTCTTTCTCATTTGAAGTTAACTATTTAGTTAGATGAGGGTTTCCGTTCTTTTAACCACTTGGTTCGAGTCGAGCCAGCCACGTAGGGCCCTTTTCCCAGTTGTGACTTACTTGCTTGTTTTTCCCTCGAATGATTGTGTATGATGGGCACTAAGCACCATAGTGGCAGTAGGCTTCATTTTGGAAGTTTCGGTATAGCCCAGTCAGGGCTCTATTTCATGAAGATTACTTACGAATCTTCGTAACTAAAAGTTCGTAACTGACTTACGAAGAAGTCGTTCGTATCAAGTCGAACTCCAGATCTCCAAGTTACATTTGTATATGACTGGAAATAAGTAAAAAAAAACTGAGTTTGGCTCTTTTTTTAACCTTGCTCATACTTTAAGCACAGAACTGTTTCGGCAGCAGAGTTGCTTAGATCCTTTCCTTGATTTCACCTGTCAACTTGCACGTAATAGGATACCGTATAGGCTATGACTAGCTAAGCAATATATTGGAATGTTCATCATTCATTTTCCCTTTTTCGTAAACTTCATGTTTTCAAAGGAAAATTGTTAAAATGCATTGATATACAAGGCCTCTGCATCGTCAATATAAAAGTTCACTGTTCGCACACAATCATGGGGTTGAAACAAAGATGAAAGCATTTGTAGAAAATAAAAATATACATACATGTCATTTATATTTCTATGTTGGCGATTTACAGCTGACCTCACGACCAAACAGGACATAATACCACTGTAACAGAACTCACGTATAACTTACCGCCTTTCTTCTTTCTAACACATAGTTCATAATCTTTAAATAAGTGCAGTTTACGTCATAACATTTGACGTCAGTACATTCTTATGACAACATAGGCCAAGATTTCCCAAACCTGGGGTCGCGACCCAGTTGCCTCTCGAAGCGATTCCCGTGGGGTCGCGGAATGGTTTCAAAACATAAAAAGCTATAACGCTCAATATAAACAGTACACCGACGGTCAGTTAACGATAAACTTGCGATTTGAGCTTTTGTACACTGTAAAAAATGTCTGTACATTTACAGAAAATAAAAAAAAAATACAGAAAAACAAAAGAATACATAAGAAGTGCTGTCAACTCATTGACAGCACTTTTTATGTATTCTTTTTGTATTTCTTTATTTTTCTTCTGTAATTGTACAAAAATTCTGTAATGTTACAGACATTTTTTACATTGTAAGTTAAGGGGCCTACGCTGTACTACCCCGCGGAGCAAATTGTTCAATCCCCGAAGAAGTTAAACGATATCATCCTCACAATCTACCGACCTCTGACTCTAGGGACGTCATGAATGCATTGTACCTTTCAAACTTGTTGAAAAAAACGTTTACTTCAGAGTGACTCTAACCGATTATTAGCTAAGGCAAGATCGACTAAGCCTAGGAAGCACAGGAGTGAAAGTGTGTTCATGCAAGGACTGGGCCGAATTGGAATCTTTATAAATCATCATGCAAGATGTTTAAGTTTTAATCACTGGCGAAGCCAGTATTTTGATTGGGAATGACCAAATGGAGTGCCTAATTATAGGCCTGGGGAGGAGTCTTAGGAGAGAGTCCCTCTATCGTATGAGAATTATTTTCATACTTCAGTACACTTTGGTGCAACCTGGTGCACCATGCAAGTTAGCATCCTTTGAAGTCAATTTTCTGTTGGGGGCCATTCCCCTGCTTGGACCAATGTTTTGCATTTTTTCGGAATCACCAGCTTTTCACTGTTAACTAAATTTTTGATAACCCAACTTTTTATGTCCATAAACCGGCAGGTTTTTTGAGTTCCTCACTTAACCATATTTTTCGACAACTTCGCACATCGTTTAACTTTGGTTTGTCGGTTCAGTAAAGCAATTAATGACCAACAGAGTGGCAAACGTGATAAATCTATATAGTTCGATGAACCAGTTTACCGATAAATCACGCTTTTTGAATTACTGGGCATTTGGCTCGCCATACACGTTATTGTTGTAGTTTTGCCGGACTGGGAAATCTAAGTGTAAGGAGGTCCCTCTCGTTTGGGTAGTTTTTGCCTTTTTCAAACATCCTGGAGGCAAAATGGTTCGAAATTCTACACTTTGACAGGATTAAACTTGAAAGTTTTGTTTTTTTGTTGTTAAATGTATATATTTTTCATCCTTAATTTCAAGACTGTCCTATTCGGATTTTTCCCCTTTTTTGGTTAGGGCGTTCTCCCTCGTTTGGCTTGTAACAAGGAACATACAGAATATAGTAGTCTGCGCGAAAATCCATTGTAACTTCTTTACGTCACAATTCCCCTTTAACTTAATGCCCAGGGGCAAAATCATTGTACCAACCAATTCCCCCAGGCTTAAAAGTCCGTCGGGTCCACTGTTTGTTACGTGGGCTCAGTCTTGTATGTATGTACATTATGACTACGGAAGATTCATAGGGCAATCGCAAAAAAGGAAAAATGAAATGTATTTAGTCTCCACAATGGATTTTTATCCCCTCGAAAAAGAAGAAAAAACATTCCTAGTATTTTTTTCTTTTTTGATTAAAAACAAAAATCTGTTTTCCCTAAAGCAAAATATTTTCTCCTTCCAACAACGTTTTGGTCCAAAAAGACAAAAAATCATCCCCAAACAGAAATACTTTCTAAATAAAAGCTGAACTGACATTTGAAACAATGTCCCCGGTGATTGTTCAGACCTCGGATGAATGTTAAAAATATTCAAATTTTCAAACAGTTAAGAAGTTTAGTTCTCTGTCACTTTGGAAATAATCGGATGAAATCTTGAAAGTAGAGACCCCGGGCATTTTCGTTGGCAATTCACGTAATTATATACATATGGTAGTCTTACACCTTTACTCCGGAAACAAAATCGATGGCGCTGTTTAAACTTGAAAATTTTACAGGGAGATTTGCTTCCGTAATACTTATTTCCGAAGGTACACTGTAAAAAAAGAAATGATAAAAACAGCACTTTTTCTAAAGTCCTCCCGACCCTCTGGCAAAGGGCCGTTCGGCGAAACCAAACTTGATACTGCTTCCCGAAGAAGCTATTACGTCCACTGAAGGACAACACTTAACGACCAACCTCGCGGCCTTCAGACCATTTTCATCATTGGTCTGTCATGTATGGCTCCATTCTTGACTGGATGAAAAGAACAGATACTACACATGATCTCAGCCAAAAGGCCGAGAGATAAAAACAGCACTTAAAGAGCAGTTTTTCTGCACTTTCCAAGAGCCCTAATAGGGACTGCACCATTGGTGCAAACGACAGCACTCTTTAAGTGCTAAAATTCTTTAACACTTGTCAGGTGCAGGACTTGGGCACTTGCAAGAGCTACTTTTAACTGCACCATAAGTGCTACCAGACAGCACCAAAGGCGGTGCTAAAGAAGTTTTCTTAGCACTTATAAGAGCCCTAATAGGGACTGCACCGTTGGTGCTACCATAGTACTTCTTTTGGGTGCATTAGAGACAGCACCTCGGAAGTGCAGCAGTAAATAACACTTGCAAGATCTGACCAGAAATCTTAAAGTGATGTTTTTAAATGTTTAAAAGTAATAACATGTAAAATAACCTAGAAGTCTTTATTTGCGAAACTCCCAATTTGGCATACACTGTAATATTTGTTTACAGCGTTAAAAGCATGAAATAAACCAATTCAAATAATTATGAATACGTGTTAGCACTGTGTTATGTTAGTTGACAAATGCCTGAAAAAGTGAAAACCAAAGATACAGAAATTCTGCTAGAAATTTAGTGTTTTTGAACATTTTTTCATCTAAATTAGCTCCGCCCACTTTCCTGTTATGACAGCACTATGAAAGTGCTGTATAATTAGCACTATAAGGTGCTGAAACAGCTCTTTTGGTGCTAATCAAATTCAGCACCCAGAAAGTGCTGTATAATCAGCACCATAACAGTGCTGAAACAGCGCTTTTGGTGCTAATTAAATTTAGCACCCAGAAAGTGCTATCAAAATAGCACTTCAGTTTTTAGAGTGTAGTTAATTAACCCTTTGCTGTTGCAGCCTTTATGATTGATATTGCGTTTACTCAAAAGAGAGTACCAAATGCGGAACTGGTTTAGTTTATATTACGGGACTTGACAAGGCTATACATGTAGGGACATGATGGAACTTGGATTGAGCGCAAAATGCAAACGTGCCATTACAGTTGATTATCTTCCCGCGTAGGGTGGTGACGTTCGCGTTTGGAGCCCCACATATCACGAAGGCTGAGGATGCAGGACCGAAGCCTATATACAAATCGTCGTTTATTTAACAATGGGGAAGTCTCGGTGAAGACCCCCCCCTCCGCAGACTATAGCCCAAAAGTGGCTGAGGCGAAAGGGATAAGATGCCTAACAGTGAAGCCTTTACCCATGAGATTTAACCCCACTTATTATTTCAAGTCAAGAAAATCAAGCACAAGCAATCGATAATCTTGGGAACATCGGTGCAAATTGCATCCTTGGGAAGAAAGTGCACCACAGCAGAGATTGCATTTACAAGATTAGTGATTTGATATTCAAAATACAATTTTGAGATAAAAAATGCAATTCTTCAGATCAAATGGGGAATGAGAAAACTGTAACTACGAGAAAATACCCTTCACGTAGGTACATTTACCATTTTTAACGAAAAGGGTTCAATATTGCGATATTTCATGGATACCTAGGGAGAAAATAGTCACTGTTATTATTCGTGACTGACTTTGCTTTTTTTTTTACTTTATTTGTTGGTACAAACAATTTGCATGTTCAAGTCGGACTTTTAGTTTTCAAAACAGAAACTTAAAAAATTTGTTTTAAGAAAAACCATTCATTATCTTTAGAAAACTTCTATTCCTTTTTTTTTTGGGGGGGGGGGGGATTAATCAGTGTTGGTCGTTTTAAATTTGCGTTGTTTCTTTTCTTTCTTCTGATGTAGGAAGAATTTTTTCGATTCTCAACCGGTAAGAATTGTATTTTGAGGTGGGGGTTCCTCTGACGTCAAGCCCATTATCTTGTTTCCTTTTTACAAGGACATCTTTAGTCTTCGGTAAATTCCAACAAAACCGAATGCAATCGGCCACAATGTCGATACCATATTCCTGTTAATGCACTTTTGACCGTTTGTAAAGTGCAAAGAGATTAATATTTCTCCGGAGTTGTTGCTGTATCGGTTGCAAAACTGTATGTTAAGTGTTGGAACGGTAACAACCGAACTCTACAGCTACGCAGGCAACATTTTGTGGTCACGCCGACAAAGGTGACTGTTTAAACAACATTTAAAGATGTAGTCGGCTGTTTTCTAGGTTTATACTTCATTGGTTAACATGTCGGCGACATGTGACCGGGTCATTGACATTGATTGTGGTATTTCCACTTGACAATGCCTTTGTGCCTGAAAAGATCATCACTAACCACGTGGGCAAATTTGTAAAATAACATACGCTATATGCAGATATTTTCGATTTAATTAGAATAATTAGTGTAAATGTTATCAAACCTTAACATGCATGCACTAGATTGGAAATTGCGGAAACTAACTTCACGCCCAATTAAAGCCGTTGCTATTAAATTGTAATAAACAGGCTGACACAGTTTAAACCTTGGCGACCTGGCGGGAAGTAAGTTGTAAAACCCAAAGTCTAGACGAGCATTGGCTGCCGCTGTGGGGTGAGTTGGCGAAAGCAGATATCTTGGGATCATCGACTCACCTTGTAGTAAGAGAGCACGCCTTGCCATTGTGATGTTACACAATTAAACTAATTCCAGGGGTCACTTCACTTTTTATAAGCAAATTCACCACAAGAGGAAAATTGCTTATGTAGCTGTTAGTTCAAATTCCTTGAAGGTCGTGTGACATGAAAATGTCAAAGAGTATTTAATGTGAAAACATTAAAAACCAAGAAAATAGCCACAGTTTTCATCCAAAACCGTCAAAAGTTAACCATTTCAGAGAGCAGTTTCCGATTTGCTAGAAATCCTTAATAAATATGAGCTCAATTTGCAAATCTTGCGATGTCATGAGAGGGACATGCCGTATGTGACTAGTGTTATACTTTGTCTTCACAATATTCATTTCAAGGACAGTTCATTTCAAGGACATGTGTAACATTAGTTTATCTGAGAATTTTATTTTGAAAGTTTAAATTGTATCCTTGAAAACCATGAGTATCGATTACAAACAATTTGATGAGCAATTGCGAGATATTCAATATAAGGTTAATAAAAGAAATTTATGTTAGCAATGTGTAACACTTTACATTATTATTTTTGTATTGGCAACAACTTGCTTCAGAAACATTCGAACTTGAAGAGATTATCTGGAGAACCGTAAAAGAAATTAAAATAATTCTAACGGATTTTTCCTAAGAACCGGTCACTCCATAACTTCCAAGTCTTCAGGTGCAGTCAAGTCATTTTGTTGACATGTCACACTACCATTAACTCTTGCATTATAAACATTTTGGAACGCATTAGAGCCAACCGCCTAAAACGTTTGTCAGCATTGTCCATCCCATTCCTCCCCCGAACATTTTATGTACAGTACTAGCCAGTGACGTTTAAGATCAGTGCTTCTCAACCTTCCACACCATTCATTCTTAGTACTATAAAACATCAAATTACTAAAAACCAAAAACTAGAACGTTCTAGTTAGGTTTTGTTTCAAACTTACATTTAAAGAACACAGGCCACAGATTTACACATAAGCGCGATTTCAAGACCCAACTCAATTCATGCAAATTTCCCCTATGCACAAAGTTCCCCCCTTCGTACATAATTCACCCAATTCCTCAATTTTCCAAACTTTTCGCATTTCGCATTTCGAATTGACCTCTGGGGCTGCACTTGGACCCCGTTGAGAAGCATTGTTTTAGATGGAGGAGTTCGCCAGGATTGAACAAGCTTTAAGCCATACACGAGAATGAACCCTTTTGGGTGGCGCTAATGAAACAAAGCAAAGTCGACTGGGGAACTGACCACCAACAGCCCGAGAACCATTTAGTCCAGCGCGAGGTCGATTTTCGTGACACGCCCTGTCAAAGTGGGGAGAGGGGGGTAAGTCGAAGAAGCCGGAGAAAATTCCATGTGACTTACCTGAGATGGGATTTAATCGAAAGACTTTAAGATCAAAAGCAGATTGACGCACAGCAGCTTGAACAAGCCACTCTGCTACTCAAGGAGTGAAACTGACGGCGCTGGATTTATGAAATCATCCAATGTACAAACAAGAGGGCACACTGTGAAACCTTGGAGAATTGTATTGGTTTGTTGGAGTTTTACAACTTTAAATTAGTAGACTAAGTCACTCTCTAACAGAGTGAAGAGTGTGAATTCACTCCAGTTGAGTCTTTATTCACCCAAGGATAGGGAAATTCACTCCAAAAGGAGTGAAAATTCACTGCACTTTTTAAAAGAAGAGGTCTCTCCTTTTCAATGTGATCCATGTCGACACTCTAACAAGAGGGGAACGTCGGTCTTTTGGAGTGACTTTCACTCTTCCTGAAGTGAATGTCTTTTTGTTTGGTTTAAATTAATTCTCTAATGGAGTGAATTTCCGCCATTTAAGAGTAATTTTGTAACTATCGCCCCTCTAACAAGTGAAAATTCACTCTTTTTATAAAATCTTTGGTGTGTATCGAGATGGGAATCGACCTTCTTAGCGCAGATAAATATTCTGCTTGCCATATTCTTCAAATGCACGAGTGCGGGAATCGCTTAATGTTACACCTCAGCTTGAACACTACATGACAAAATTAAGAAACAGTTTTAAAGATCAAAACAAATTTCTTGATTGACAAAAATAACGATTTCATCCACAAAACAAGATATTAATTCGATAAAAAATCTCTTTGTACTGATGTCAGGAAGATTCTTTATTCAGACACAACATCAGAAAGTTTAAACTATATTACCAGTCTCAATGCTAAGTTCAACGTTGTGGAGGGGGATGTCTTGGTTTTTGACACCAAGAATGACCTTTGTCTGGGAGAAAGCAAAATTCCTGATTGCTGAATGATCCTTGATTTGCATCAAAGTCAAAGTGGTGCGCAATAGCTGACATTATTTCACATGTTCAGAGAGCGTTTTTAAAGGCAGTCATTCGTCACCCTAAACTACGGTTTCAGTATGCATACATCAAAACTCTCAATTGGTGGAGCTCTTTGATTGGCATCATTTTCAAACAATGCATCATAGCTAAATTACACAGCATGGGCACTGAGAGCATCTTGATTACACATTATGGACTTGTATGCCCAGTGGGACAAGCCATAAAGCAATAAACTAGGATTGCGTCTGGACTAAGATGAGTTTTAGGTAAATGTGGGAGGGGCTAGAAGTAAGTAGGTTGGGAGAATTGGAACTGTTTGGGATGATGAAAATATGCCTTTAATTACAAATTATGAACTGTCCCTACCCTCAGAAAAATTTTGTGAGCAATCTAATAGGGTTTGCATTTGCACAAGGAAGAGCTCAAGGCAGTTTGGGCCAGGAATAGGTTAGTGAAAATTAGAACTGTCTGGAATGAGAAATGGTCACCTTCTCGTATTTCCTTAACATCGAACAAATATTTTCCATATACCTTAAGCAAGAGTCCAAATTTTAAACTCAGTTTATCTTGGCACAACTTGTGAAAGGCAGTCCTATCCTCTCGAATCAAATATTCACCTATCCCCTGGTTTGTAATTCGTCAGTCAACTTTTAAAGCTCGAAAACGATCACCTCCAGAGATCTCCTTAATGGCCCCCGACAGTGACCAACCACACTTTAATGATCTCACTTAAAAGTCCATTAAGGTACTCTTTCGAGCAAAATTATACAACTTTTAATCCTATGGAGACTGAGTCTATTCTTCCCACCTAACAGGTTTTTAATCATATGTAGCAGAGATTTATGTTTAAATTTTCTGAACAATTCTGAGTCTGTATCATTCTTTTAAAAAAAAATGAAAAGAAATATGCCTATCAAATTAAATGAAGGAATACCTTTTCAGCAACGCCTCCCATGAGATGCTCTGATAAGGTGGGATACCAACATATTTGAAGTTATTGTTTCCATCAAATAGCCGTCATTTTACAAAAGGAATGAGTGCTACGGGGTGGCAACGTCCGTAGGTTCATAGAGGAAGCTTCGGGCATACTTGATAACTCGATTTGATGTAAACGTCGAAAAAGTGAAATAAAAGATCAGTTGGGACCTCCTAGTACTAGGTGAAAGTCCGGGCGTTCATGTTAGGTCATTGACGGGAACGGCTTGTCACCTGTTACAGTATAGTTGTATTAGTCTTATCGCTAAAACCCTGACCTATATTCCACCGGCAACCCATTTCCAACATATTCCATACATACTTTACACCTAATGATGTGATAGAGTAACTGCCCGCCTCTGCATGCCATTTGGGCAAATTCGAACCTAGCCTACTTGGTTGGCTTTGCAGAAGGCTTTGGCACGTTGCAATCAGTACTTGAGGCCATAAGGAACAATGGGAAAATGACTTTCTACACTGTGTAAAATGCCTGTATATTACAAATTTTTTGCACAGTTTAAAATAAAGAAATACAAAAAGGAACAGCACTTTCTTTCTACGTATTTCGTTTTTCTTTATTTCATTTCCTGTAAATATACAGGCATTTTTACAGTGTGCACTGAATGAATCATATGAACACACATCATTCTCCGGACAGGGAAAGGGGCAACTGACCCCATAGGGTAAGCAACACTATTAAACCTTGCTGTAGATGTACAAAACAAAAAATAAACTATACATAAATCTTTCAGAATTTCTCTACTTCTGTTCTGAAATTTTAAAACTGTCTGAAGACATTTTTAACTCGTGAACCATGCCCTGAATTTAGTTCCCGAAATCAAGGGCCCTCCAATTTCTGTGGTTTCTAACACATTAAATTTGAAACTTTGGGGATTTTAAAAAAGAAAATGTTATGGGTCGGCCTAAGGCACTTTCAGAAACACAAAAATCTAAAACATTGAACTTTCGTCAAAGACAATTGCAACGAATTGTATTTCACAAGGGAAAGTGAATAAAAGATAAAGATGGAATTTATTGAAGGATCTGTCCTTTCTAACAGAAATATCATACAGGTCACCATGGTGACTGTACGTTTTCGGCAATAATCATAGTACCCATTCCTATAAAGAATCTCTGACAAACCAAATCCGCGGATGGGGTACACTTCCTCTCTCCGAAGCGTGCCCCAAGCATGCCAAATTACCACATATTTTATGGGCATACACCCTACTGCTTCTTCTAACTCCCGACCTTGCCCAGGGTCCCACGTCACGGTTTAGATTATGTTGCCGAAATTAGGAAATCTGAAATACCCTAATTAAGACCTCTTTGAAGCAGTCCGATACCAACAATTTAACTAGCCCAAACGATTTTCTGGTACCATCATAATCAAGGGCGACGATTCTGGGATGACAGGAGAGACACATCTCCACTCTTCCAACGAGTTAATACCCACATGTTGGGGATAAATCGCAGCCCTTGATCATAATTATGTACCTCATATATCCTTGTGGAAGGCCAAAGCTTCATTCACAAAAATATCTTGACTCAAAATAAATTAGACTCCCTCATAAACACGGTGAAGGAAAAAACTTTCCTTCACAAGCACATACTTGACTCCAAATAAATTAAACTGCGTAGACAGGCAGAGGTTATGTGGCTATGTGTGTTATGTGGTTATGTAGCTCCTTACCAGTTACCTACCTCTAAATCTGTAGAATACTTTGAAATCGCACGTCGTCCTTCAGCACAACTCCAAATAACCGTAATACTGTAAAGTATCCAGACAAACAAGCAGAAGTGTTCCATTGCTAGAGGATCGGTGACAAATGTGGAGCTGAAATGTGATAAGAATATGTCGAACAGAAATATTTCCTCACTTTTGTTATTTATCATTTTCTTCATTCTTATTTTTCGATTATTCATTGGTTGGAAATAAAAATTATGGCAACTGAGTGACAACTTTTTAATATCTACGTGTGGCATAACACTCAGATGAGGCATAACGTATACCATGTGTCTTACTCTATGGAGTCCAGCACTCTCGCCCCCTTGAATCCCCCCCCCCTTGTGGTGGTGCCAGGGGATAGGAGGGGGCCAGGGGGCCCGCCTTCCCGAAGGGTTACCAGTCCTGGTGTCATTCCTTCCGTCCATCAACTTATAATATCCTATTATATAACATTTATATGATAGTCATGGATTTAAAGAGATCTCCTCCCCTTCTCCCTCTGTTTTGTCATTTCATCGGCTTCCATCAGGATATGACTGAACAAGGAATATGCCGTACAGCATGCTACGCAGGTATCCTCTACCGCTGTTCGGTAAATTTAGCTCACTGGAAAGGGGTTGTACCAGCCCTGAGCTCTTTGAGCTGGCAGTTCTCCTTCCCCAACCGACCATGCAGTGATCATCTCAATACATATTCTATCTAGTTGTAACAGTAATTGTGTTATTGCATCAGTCTCTGAAAGAAAATTTTACGACTCTGTTTGTCCACTTGAAACAATTTCATTGCTGTAGGCCAAAAAGATTACAGAAATGATTTTGACCTTGTTGGTGGTCATGGTATCGTTGTAATCTTTCCGGTGCTTCACTTATATTACATATGACAACCTCAGATCGTTTAAATATTAAACCGTTAAGTAAAGATATCCGGAAAGATGAACAAAATTTAATGATGCTTATTTCCGGTTCAGCGCAAGTTTGAATTATCCTCATGTATGTCTTTATATAATGAAAGCGATTATAATGAAAAAATTATGATATTAATTAACGCTGATTTGTGAACGTGTAAATCACGGATCATGTATTGGTAACAGAAGAAAAATGTAAACTTAGCGACAAGGATAATGAACAATCAGCGGAGCGAAAAATATTTTCGAGAAGCCTCGTATAAAAAAAAGTGGAAAGGCAAATTATCGAAAGTCAAAAACGTTTTAGCGGGTATGGTTCATATTGATTGCAATTCTGTGTGCAATACTGCGCATTGGGGAAGTTGCAAAGTAGAAAAGCTTTGGAATTGGAGCACATTGCCATGCTAAGCTCGACGATAGCCATACTTACAACAGATCTTATTCCTTCTAAGCATAGGCCTACCTTAAGTCTTGAATTTAAAAATATATATTTTAGAGGCTGTAAAACGCTTCCAATCATATTCCTGTAACTCCTATTCCGATATTCCTATAAATATTGTTGTAACTAATTCTTCCATTGCTGAGATTTTTATGTTGAAATCTATTCACTAAAATCGAAATAGCCCATTGCCTAACAATTTTTGAAAGTTTCATATCACATATCTTCACTTCCTTTTAAAATTAAAACTATTTTACGACGTTGACAACTTCCCATTTGTAGCATAGCATGGTGTTCGGAGGGGGCTGTTGGAAAATGGAAAGATTGTAATTTGTGTAGTACAAAAAAGATGTCACAAATTATTGCGCAATAAACCATTTAGAATTGTGTGGAGCTTGAGCGGATAAACGGTTTATAACTTAGCTCAGAAATATCCATCGAAAATTGAAATTGGACAAATTGAAGTCATTTGGTCGGTAATATATATATTTGTATGTACAAGTTAATTATTAAATCACATCGAGATAACCAGTCATTTTGAAAGGTGAGTCAAATCTCGCTTGACTTCCTCTACGTCATCAGCATAGCGCGTAGTAAGGGATTTACGTGGTTTCCGCCCTCCAGTAACAAGGCAGATATTGCTTCTAGCAAAGTCAACTGGCAGACTTGGTGCTCCAAGTTTGAATATTCAACATATCCCCCACACACCCGATTCGTACGATAGGAAATGCATTCTTTCTAGCTAAGTAGCGTCAAATAAGATACATTCCTAAAAGGTGCTAAGCTTGAACGGCACATGTCACAGGTGAGAAATGCATTATTTCTAGCTTATAAAGAGCGACGAAATCTGGCGCTCGTACGCATAGTACACGCGCGACGGATATTTCTATCCTATAGAGTACTTTCACATTGTGTCACAATTGGCAAGCCACGCCCATTACTGGGCAAAATCAACAGTGTTTCAAGGAAACAGTCACAGGGTCGCCAGCTGCTTCTCAGCTAGCTACACTAAATGCTTATTACACCACTTTTTGGCCTTCAAAAGGGGCGGGGCCTGTGAAGTATGTGAAAGCACTCTATGCGGTGATCATAATTTTAAATTTGGACCTTACTTTTTCTAGTCCTCCCGACCCTCTGGCAAAGGACCGTTCGGAGAAACCAAACTTGAAACTGCTTCCCAAAGACCGTCCATACTGGGCTGGCAATCCTTAAAAAAAAATATTTTCGAGCCTGCAGAATTACGCTGACGGTTAAAGTACCTGTGCGTCCCAAATACGAATGATGGAAATATAAACCAGGATGCAAACTATTCATTGAAGTTTCGATGATATTATATGTAGTAACAATTTCAAAATAATGTAATAATATCCATTACTTTCTCAATCAACTGTTGTTGTATATTGGTTACATGTTGGAAAAAATTGTTACTTGATTTAGGAAAATCTTGCAGAATTTGCATTTTGACCTCTGGTGACCTTACCACAATTTTGCGTTTGGGGAATTTTTGCTTTTAGCCGCTGGTGACCCCAAGTGACAATAGTGGAAATTCTTGAGAAATTTTGTTTCTTGATCTATGAGACAAGCGGATGATTGGGAATGCTTCGGAAATTTTGCTCTTGAACTCCTGGTGACCTCAGATAACCTTTAACCTCCACTGTTTCTTAAGCATAAAAACTAAATCCAAAGTATCAGATCTAGGCAAGCCCCCCCCCCCCCCCTAAGGATACCATCTTAACAAGGTTTTACATCTAGACCCTAGGTGACCCTTTCTCTCAAATACGAAAAGGGCCTTCTTCTAACCTCAACACGTCTGCATACATACTATGAAATCTATCCAAATTACTTCCCCTGAGATATCATGTTAACAAGGTTTCCAGAACCTGACGCCTGGTGACCTTAGATAACCTTTGTCCTTCAACAAAAACGACAAGGACCTTGCAACCGCAACAAAGGTGTAGACAACGTACCGTATCAAAACTCTAATTCTCAGCTAATATAAAAAGGACCAGGACTGGCTTGACCTTGCAGCAAATAGTTTTCCCGCCGATGGATCTGCTTATTGCGCACCTAACCGAAGCACTTCAGTGCGTAAGCGAAGTAACTAACGCACCTTACATTTTTTCCTTGAAAGAAAAAACTTTATTTACATTTTGTTACAAAACAAAGGTCGAAGTATAATATAATATGCATTAACATTTTAAGCATTTTTGTCCAGGAAACATATAACTGTCAACATTTCACATTTTGGCATCATCTAAATTGAAAAAAAAAACTTATATTGATGGGATTATATATTCTCAATATTTCTTTCACAAGGACCACTGGTATATCTACAAATGTACAAAGGCTATCAGTTATGGTCCAACAGTTTCTAACCAAAGTCTTGCGTTTAAAGAGCACTGCTGCTTCAATTGAAGCTAACTACCAACACCCCCACCTCGCGTTCAAGAGAAGTGAAGCCGATATGAAAAATAAGGGTATGATCGTTATTCCAAATGGGTTGTACTCCGAAGGGTCATTAACGGAATTCTACAATCGGATCAATACAGTATTCCGAAAGGTCATCACTGCAAAGATAATATTCCCGAATAAAGAGTTGGAGCAATTGTTCGGGAGAGTTGCTATAACAAGGTTCGTTATTCCGAATGTACAGAAGCTACCTTTGAACATATCTCGTTTTCAAATTGTAACTCTTATTCTCCTTTCGGAATAATGGTCATTGTCCGGTAACGACCTTTCTTCTCTTTCAGAAAAACGAATTCTGGATAATGAACCTTCGGAATAACCAACGAAAATCGATCTTAACGTCAGTGACGGTTCTTCCAAAAAATGCCCTTTATACCTGTGATTATATTCATAAACTGGGTAGCGGGGTAGGAACCATAAACGGTGCACATAATGAATGAATGAATTCTGGAAAACTATTTCCTTGTCAATGTAATCTTTCTGGCTAGGTCTCCTCTACGATTAGGAGGGAAAACTGGAATGAAATGTTTGGTATCCAAAGTCCCTTACAAACATGCAGCCTATACTGCTGCTCATCGCTATGAAGACTGCAGCCACAGGGCGCTACGCAGGCAGGTACATGCCGCCCAGCTCACTAGTTGTTTCCAAGGTACACCATGCAGGTAAGCATCTAATCTAAGCAGTACAGGGAGCTGCCATTGGCAATGGCAGCTTCCTGGTCGAACTGAGAACTATAAAGATAATCTGAGCTGACTTCTATCTTGATCACACCGTGATTTTCCCAGTAAATTTTGTCATTATATTATCTTTCCCCCAAAGTGACTTTTATCTATGTAAGCATAAAGGGCAAAAGCATTTTCCCAGATTAATGTCAAAACAAGCTAAATTTCACAAATCCTTTATTACTCTTCAAAGAAACTTTCACGACATTTAAGAACATAAATATCCCGCATTCACGGTAATTCAAGCAGTGACACCTTGAAATGTTTAACAATTAAACAAGAAAAATATTTTTTTCACATGAACCTCAAGAGCCATTTATAAATGATAGGATAGTTTGCTATGCTATTACAAACAAGCGTGACTGGTTTTCCTCTTTAAGGAGAAATAGAACAATTAGAATAAATTAAATTCCCCGAAAGTGTTTCGTGTTTAATGATTCCAGACAACCGCCAACAAAATTGAAGAACTTACTCAATAGGTGATTTTCCAGACCACTTACGACGCCATCTTCTCTTTATATTAGAATTATATGTTTGTCAATAAATGTATAATATACTGAGTTAACGTCACTTTCAAATGTGAAATTTATTTTAGTACGAACAGATGTTGACAGCAATACCAGTGTTGTGAAGCTTTGACAGTTTACGGCATTGCGACACAACCTTGAAAGGACCATATCCTACTTACAGTAGACTTGAGGTCATAAACAGCAAATAAGTTGTATAGGTCCCGCCTTCTACCCATGACCTAAGTTGTTTTAATTACCAGTAGCTGATTTGAGATCAAATAGTGCATTCCCCGGGAGTAATCATGTGTGCTAGTATGGCACAATACTGTAAAGCAAAAAGCCACTCTTGGGACCCGCATGGTTTGGGACGATTTCGTTTTCAACATAAATCACAGGTGAAGATTTTTGCAACCCGGATCAAAGGAGGGTAAATATAGGGTCTCCGGTCCACAGATCGACTGTAGAATTGTTGCCAAACTCAATAGGATAAAAGGGTCAACAGACACCTGTAGGTGTAGGCTTCAGAACAATGTATGCCAGTTATGTAGACAATTATTTGAACTCGTCTGGTAGAGTGCAAGTAGTAGGCCTATGTTGGCTGCATCACGCACCGCTGTCCACTGCATGACGTTTTCTGCTATATTTCAAAAAACTTTTTTTCACGACTTGGAAATCGAGAATACTGGAGATGGAGACTAACTGAAGCTGTACACGGCCTGAAATGTGGTCGACAACGTGGTTAAGATGTTGGTCCAAACCCAAAATTTATTCTGAAATAATACAGAGAACTTATTTCAAGTATTTTGGGAAACTTGCTTTCTTTCAGATCTCTCGTTTCTCAGAATACTAAAAGGAGTCATCCGTGGCCCCAAAACAACACTGTTACCAGTAGTCTACCAAAATTCTCAATTGGCGCAGCACTTTGATTGACACCAAATTCAAATATGCAGAATAGCACATACAAGGCATGTACTTGTACACACCTGGAACATTTCCTGTAGCAATAAACTAGGATTACGTCAGTGATGAGGGTAAATTTAAGACAGCTGTGGGGGGCTCGAAACAACTAGATTTGGATAATTGGAACTTTCTGGGTAGTGTTGGGATTAATTGCCTGTAACATCTGATGTCGTCACAGTTTCATGAGTAAACAGGTGTGGTGTCATGGCTTCCCACTGACGATTGAAGTTTTGTTTTACTCTATTTTACATCCTATTGTTATGACCTAAGATTGCTAAGGGTGTTAGATCTTGCCAGTCACAAGTCATTTGCTACAGCCATAGGAGGCATGTACAGTATAAATAGTACGGTAGGTTATGAATATATCAGAGTGCTGTATTGTTGTATGCGATTGAGAACACATTTTTAAACAGAACAAAATATTGCTAACAATGTTAAGCCATTTTTCAGCACATGAAATTACACATGCTCTAAAAAATAGTCCAAAGCCAAATTTTTATTTTTGACATGTTGAAGAGAAAAAATATTCTAATCATTCTTGTGAAAGTTTTATTCATTTCCCATGTTCGGTTCTCGAGATATTAGCCTTTGAATGTGGCAAATTTTCTACATAAAATGAACTTGGAGCAAACAGGCGTGATGCATGGCTTCACATTGTCTGCCAATGGTTTGTATTTATTCATAATTTACCACCAATTTCATGCGACAAATATTTTATATATAAATGCCATTGAACTTTCTGTACCTAATCAATTCATGGTCAAACTAACAGGAAGAAAGGAAAAAGAAAAGAAAAAAATTCCAACGATGTAAATCCATGCATGTGAATCCATAACATCACACCTGCTTGCTTCAAGTTCACTTCTCATAGAAAATGTGTCAACTTCAATTGCTTAGGCTATATCTTGAGAACCGAACGTGGAAAATGAATGAAACTTTTACCAGGATGCTTAGAATATATTCCTCTTTAAACATATCAAACATAAATTTGGTCCTGGACTATTCTTTTAAGTCAGTGGCGTAGCCACGGGGGAGGGGGTGGAGGTTAAACCCCTCCCTCCATGACTAGATCTTAGGGCAATTCTGTAAGATGTCTTAGAGATGTCAAAAACTCTCTTTGAGGAGACAATTCAAATTAAGACATCTAGGTTAAAAAGTAGCGGTTTTCTTGAAAGTCAAAATATTTCTCGGGAAGTCGCATCCAGTTTCCCAGTTTGGAATGATGTTCCAAATTTGTGTTCATACCGTAGTCACACCAGGGTGCGACTCCCTGCTCATAGTACTCATTCTTGGGGGCTTTCTGGAGTCAAGGTCAACTTGTGCAAAAGCCCCACCCCCAAAATATTAAGCTAAGATATTAAGAACAATTTTCATAAGTTGTGCCTTTCTACCCTATCCATTGTCTTGTCTGCTACGTACCAGTGGTGTTGATCTGGTTTGAGGATTATGGGAGAAAATTATTCTTACCATCGATCGCACCCAGAAACGTGTCCGGGACCAGAATAGTCTATAAGAAACCCATCCAAACGAACGCTATTGCACACGTTTACACACAAAAACACACACTCACACGTACATACACTGTTAAAAATTTCTGTAAATTTACAGACTTTTTTTAACTTAAACTTTTTGTATTTTACTTTTAATGGAGATTTTCTGTATCTTTACAGACACTTTGTATTGCTACAATAAAAAAAGGTTGTTTAACATGTATTTTCTGTTTATTTGAAAAACCATTTCTGTCTGCTTTTTTAACCAAATTTTACTGCTTTGTAAAACTTTTTCTGTAAATTTACAGAAATGTTAACAGTATTTTGTATTTTTCTGATTTCACATAAATATACTGTCATTTAACAAACATTCATTTTGTTTTTAAGCTGAAAAAGAAACAAAAATAAGCCCAAACAAACAAACAAATAAGAAATAGCCAGAAAATTTTCAATATATAACATGCATCGTTCTGCGAAGTTTCAGTTAAAAAAGAAAACATTTTTGGCAAATTTATGTCCCTATTTGAAAATTAACTTACATTTATTATACTGGAATTGGTATACTGATGTCAACTCATCGCCACAGGCGCTCATGCACTTGATCGAATTAAAAACGTTTCACAAATTTACTTGAAAGAGTCTGTAAATTTACCACTTTATGACGTATATCTCATTTTGCATAAATGGGTGGAGCTTATTTTGTAGGCATTTTCCTAACAAAAGGATTGCTGTTGCTTTGAATAATATCTTTTTTGGCCTTTTTTAATCAGGAAGTGATAAACTTATTGTTTACCTTGTCTGGAAATGTTTACAACCAATGTATTTGCATTCTTTGTCATATTTATTTTAAAAACAATTATTATATTGTACAAAAAATGTGACTTTCCAATTACAAAGTTCCTAGAGATAGCAGTCTACTTGACAACAATATGACAACAAAGCATCCTCATTGAGTTTTGATTGAAAACAACTTCGTAACGACACATTACGTTGATAAGCAAATACCTGATCTACGTAATGGTGAAGTGTATGTTACGTAATAACATATGAAAGGAAAAAAAGCGATATTATAATTAATATTAAAACGCCGAGAATGAAAACAGTAGGCTGTAAATTCACATAAAATTAAGGTAAAAAAAAAAAAAAACAATTCTGTAATTCGATTTTACAGTAGACATTTGTAAACTAATTTACATGCAAAAACTGTAAAGAAAAAACAAACACTTAATGTTTTTTCATGATTACAGTCTGGCTGTAAAAAAAACATTATTTGGTTGGAAAAAAATTTGCCATAAAAATTATGTAAATTTTACAGAGAAATTTTTAACAGTGTAGTACACTCAAATTACCCCGTATAGCCCAAAAGCTATCTGTGTACCACAATGTGATATTTTGTTTATTCTGATTTCTTTTAATCTGCCTGATTTTTTGTGAGAGGGGCTTTGCAATATTTTCATTGGGGTGGCAATTGCCTAACAGCCCTCCCACTCGGATCGACTGCCCTGCTGGCTGCGAGACAGCGGAACTTTTTTACATATTGCATTGTGATGGACCAAGGAGTTGCAATGTTGCAACTCCCTGGATGGGCACTCATATTAATCACTCAGACAGGTCTCGCGGTTGACTACGTCAAGAGTTGAATTTAGGTTGGCACCCAACATATTTGTCATTTTTACCTTCAAAGAGGAAAGTTGTTGGTAGACAATTTGACCGTGCTAAGAACCGAACCCACAAAAGACTGGTGATTTGTGACTAATTTCGACAACTCGATTCATGAAACTTGAACAGAAATTATTCCAATTGGATAATGAGCGATTAATCGTCCGTGAAAACTACACTTCCAATTAAGTCATTAAAAAAACAAATGGAAACCTAGTAATGACGCCGGGGTACTGGCTGTGAAATTCCTAAACAGACCATTAAGGCAAGCGATAAATCGAATCTCACAAGGGAAATAAGAAAAGAAATTCTTAGACCGTAACTTTGTTTGAGTGTCAAGATTTGAGCAGGAACCCCCTGATCCAAGGAACCATTTTGATGCTATTGCCACTGACTCTATATCACCACCATGGTCCGGGAGCAGATGTGTATACTTGATTTAAAAGGCTAATCCTTTCACTCCAAAATATAATTTTTAAAGTAGTCTACAGAAATTCCCTATTGCCATGGCTCAGCTCTTTGATTGACAGCAAGTTTAAAAAATGCAGCGTACCAAAGCTGATATTACACAACATGCACTGTATACTGAGAGTGTTTTAATGACACACTGGGGCCTTGTATACTCACCCTGAGGCTTAAGTATAGTAGGTTAAGGAAATTGAAACTGTTTTGGGTGAAATGATCAGACCTTTTAAAGGTAAAGAGCAGTCCCCCCAAACTTATTTTCAAGAAAAAGCTAAATAACACAATTTTCATCTTATTTCACTTGAAAGTATATTTCATTACATTTTATGACTTCACTTTTGCATATTAAAGGCAAATCAAGCAGTTATTTCCGGTTAATTTCACAGTCAGTGGCGGCACCAGGATTTGAAAAGTGGGGGGAGGCAAATGGAGGGCAAAGGAAATGTTAGGGGGGTAAAAAATTTTCGCGCGAAGCGCGAGACTTACCGGGTGGGGTCCAGGGGCCCGCCTTAGGCCCCTGGTGGGGGTTCAGGGGGCGAAGCCCCCGGAAGCTGTGAGGTTTTAGCAAATCTCTTGGTAAAAAATTAAGTCTCACGATAGGTGTATTTGGTCCATAATGCATCATCCAAAGCAAAGATTCCAAATGATTTTAATGCAAGCGAGAGGGAGCAGTCCAAGGTCAAACAAACAATGCAACCTCTTACACACTCCAATGCCCATGAGAGCTTGCTCTTCAGTGAAAAGTTTCAGTGACAGGAAGTTAAAGTATGTGACTTGCATAGTTTTACTACAGAGAGTTCTCAGGCTGGTTTTACTTTGAAAAGTTTGGGAATGATTCAAACAGGGAGGAAAATTATATGTGAATAATTTTGCCTTGAAAATTACTGAAAGGACACTATACTTCAGGAGCTGAGTGGGGGAAACTGGGGGCAAGGGTCTGACTGGGGGGCATTTGCCCCCCCCCCCATGCTCCCCCTATAACTATATAACTATCAACAACTATAACTATCAACAGCCAATCGTGATATTGGACAGTTTACTACACTACTTCAGTTTGGGATGACTGCTCTTGCCCTTTAAGAGATTGACTTGCAGTGAGTCTAAAGTGTTCTCCCTTAAATTTGTGACATGTAAAAATCTATTTGGCATCCTTTTTTATTTTACTCAATTGTTTTATGTCCACACCGTCCACACGCGGGTAACTGCACTTGTCTGTTCGTATCATTAGTAGGAAGAGCTAAATTAACGAATTGATATTGGAATTTTTGACAAGGAAAAGGGACCGGTGTCGCACCCAAACAATACCGGTATCCGTCCACTAAAAATTCTTTAAGATCCAAAATACTACTAAATTTTAAAAAAAAATGTGACTAATACCCGCTTTCGTTAAAACGCCTCTCCGCCATACCTTGACCCTACACGGGCATGGTGCATTTCCAAACCATGCCATGGCGGTAGCCTGCTCCCTTCTCGGACTGCAGCCAAAAGTCATGCTTCATAAGAAATAGCAACGACTGAAGTGACTCGAAAAGCGCTTACCACACCAAAACACGCATGTCACAGTTAGTTTGTTAGATGAGATTTAACTACACACCAACACGAATGTGTTGTATTGTATCAGTCAACTCGATTAAAAAGTTCAAGTTATTTCCAAGTATGGTTCAAGTTCAAATTTGGTTTCCCTTTCGTCGCCTCTTCCGACAGACGGAAAATACCGTGGGAATATTTTACAATCCCAGCTCAAAGAGGGCTTAAGAGTTCTATAAAGTTTAAAAATGGCGATATCTAGAAAATCAATATCTGACAGTTCAGTTTGTGACCGCGTCTAATAATGGGTGTATGTTCCTCTTTGTTGGTGTAATGTTTACTTATTGAAGCACGTCATCTCAAAAATGAGAAACATGCTCAAATGTCAATTTACTGCCGTAAATTGGAAAAAGGGGGAAGGAGACCCACCCATAAAATTTCCCCCAATAAAGTTTAAGTTGCCATTGAGTGAATGCATATTTAACCATCCCCGAAAAACTCTCTACCATTTAAACCGTTTTCCCCCTTCAGTACTTTGTCTGCGGTTGAGAGGATGTGTTTTTCACACTGTTATATTCTGTCAAAGGGCAAGAGGTCAAAACGGGCCCGGTGGTATGATCTGGTTCCATCTTCTTTCCGGTCTTAGGATAATATCGATCTCACAACCACTTGTGGTGGCACAATGAGAATGATTTCTAACCAGGTTCAAATATCAATATGTCTGCATTAATATCGTTTTTACCTGCATGAACACTTAGTGTTCTTATTTATCTGTCAAGGTGACGAGCTTACATTAGCCTACTTTTCCATAGGTCTAAGCTTTTATCCGTTAATGGACGTAAGAGGAAAACCAATAGACCAAAAAAGTGGCCAACTTGAGGGATTAATATTTCTTATTGGTTGCTCGTGAAAAGACAGTGCTATCTCTTTTGTGTGAGTCTAACAGTACCGCTTGAGGTAAATTCACACCAAAGCCAAAATCTGCGGCGGTTTGCGAGCGGGACGCAAAATTTTCAATCTCAGCATTGATAAGGGAGCTTCCCTGCCAGCAAAATATCCAAATATCGTCCGAAGTAGTGCTACGGTAAAAAAAATGCATATCAACCATAAACATCGACTTTGGCGTCAAAGCTTCTCTTAAGCGAAATCACAGAGCATGACTTGTCACAATTGAAATGTATATATAGTTCTTCGATTCTTAAATCGTTAACTTTCTTAGATAAAATTCCCTGTTGGTAGTGAATCACGAAAGATATTCTGTAAACCACTGTGCTAATTGTAAAAACTAAAATTCACCTTAACGGTGACGTCAAATCAGCATACGTGATATAAATTGACAACCAGCGTGTCACCATTGACAACAAAACAACGCTTAATTGATGGCATTGAACTTGACCGTTAACGTTTCATTGATTTAAAGTCTCAATCACGTAGCCCAAAGGATTTCCTTTGAGATCTGGATTAAAGATTTTACTGAGAATATAGCGTAATTAGGTACTTCTCATTTTTAACTTTTTCTCTCAGGTTTTTTCTTTAGTAATTGATGCTCCTCCCCAAATAATATATACCGGTACAACAGAAGCCGTCAGTATAAGTTTTCAAGCCAATTTTTCAATTTCCTCCCAAGAATAATAGACGGGAGTTACTGTAGCTTATAACCGTCATTATTAGTAAGTACATACAGACGTAACAACGAAAAAGACAAAAAAAAGTTCCGATGAACGTTAATTTACATCGGTTTGTTACAACAGCAGTGAAATTAACTTAGCATGGTACGATTTATTGAAGCTTGTAAGCATGCACAACATTGAAATGAACATGCCGGTACGTTTTGCGCAGCGAAAGACCACTCAGTGATTCAAAATCATGCTTACAGTTATATTTCAAGTTGAGATTAAGTCAGTGAGGCTTATTTGACCCGTTCTTTCATAATCCGGCGTCAGAAGTAAAACAAAAAACGGTTAAAAACGGTGGAAAAGATGTCGTTTGGAATTTAGCGATGTTGCCTAACTCCAAGTAGTTGATTCGTTCATTGGCAGTGATTAAGTCATTCCCAACCTGGGAAAGAAATATCGCCACCGGTACCATGTACTGAGTTGTGTGTAATGCACTGCAGTATTTGCCGTTCACAATGGCTCTCAAAGTCTTTGGGATGTCATCTTCATTTTTCAAGGGACAATTTTAAACTTTTAAGACGCCGCAGTGTACCGTGTACCTTTAAATGACATAGACTTGATTAAAGATCACAGCATCCGAACTTCCTCCAGTAAATATTTTTGTAACAGATGGCTAAGGCTTATTTCTTTGAATAAATACAATACCTGCTCTGATATTTAAAATATAGCTTTGTCTGCCAATCGGTTGCGAATGTCAAGGCAATTACCTCACCGCTAGAAACATTTGATATGTGGGTTGTTTCTGACCTTCTTGACAAGGTCGATACAACTGACAATTCTGGTGGGCAGATTTCAACGTTTTTCGGTCGATAAACAGAGTTTTTCGCGATAAACTCGGTTTTTCGATCGAAAAACCGTGTTTATCGGCGAAAAACTCAGTTTTTCGAATTATTGAACATTTAGCTTGCCATATACAACAGGCACAAAAGTGAGTACTTCTCCGTCTGGCTCATTGTATTACTTGTTTGTAGGCCCTATTTCTCTCTGCAGACTTTCCATCTTGTATTATACACCTTTATAGTCAGAAGCTTAACCAAAATGAGGGAATCAAGGGTTAAGATCACCCCCCCCCCCCCCGCATCCCGCTTCCTCCAAAATGAATTTCGAAGGCTATAAAACATAAGACAAAAACTTCAAAACTACACCTTGAAAGAATATAGATTTTCAGCTGTTTACTATATAAGAGAGACTGAGAAGTGTCATTTCCTGCAATGTGAGAAGCAGTTTACCCAAAGTTTTCTCTTTTCGCTACAATCTGACGATTGGCGGACAAATGTACAACGCCACTTCAAATTTTCGAAAGTTTTTCGAAGAAGAATGTGACGAAGCTTCCGATGATTATCTAATTATTGTTGCATTTCATCCAATGTACAATGGAAGCAATTTATCTGACCATTTTCCAATTTGGTCATTTTTATTGTTGAAGTGAAAATTTTATTGTAAACGAAAGCTCAAAATAACGACTTGATTCTACTTGCAAGCCTGGAAAATAGGAAATTTTCTGTACACTCCACGCCAACTGATGGCGCTCCGCGTAGATAGCTTCATTTCTTCTTGCACCACCGGTTGGACACTTTCCCGCTTACCCCACGGGCCCACCCCCTCCCCCTTTCCAATCCCCCCCCCCTTTCCAATGAAAAAAGTCTAGTTACGTCACTGTGTATAGTCCTATTTTAGGTAAAAAATACCTTAATTCATTACGATTAAAGAAAGTTGATCAATTCAACTACAGATAAAGACCAATGATCCCTGCCGGCCTATCTACCAATATGTCATACTTCTTTATGGAATTTCGAGTGCCAGAACCGACGTCATAGCCAAAATGGTGAGACGTCCGCAAGTAGAGCAGGAGCAGTGGCCGCGCTACGGGGGCATGCAGGGGGCACTTTCCCCAGGATTTGTCCTTGCCCCGCTTCCCCCCAGTTAGGTCAGTCAGGAATTGGCTTACGAATAAAATAAATATACTATACCTCTCCAGAGTCTTAATTTTTCCATTTTTCATTCACCATATGGTAAAACCCTTAGAACTTCCGGGGCTTCGTCCCGTGGACCTCTGACCCCAAATCCAGTAACGGGCGCTTTGGGTTCGATTTCGCGCTGCGCTCGACAATTTTTGCCACGAACATTATACTCTGCCCTTAACTTTTTCCCTCCCCCACCTTTGGCATTTTGGCGGTGCCACTGGCAGAAGATATAAGTTCGAGTTCCAGTGGAATTGTTTAGTATGGGTACCGTATGGTGGTATAGACAAATATGCACAGAAAATACTAATATCCCGTTCTAACCCCCCCCCCCCCTCCTTGGCAGAAAAATTTTGTCCCCAGAATAGTTTCCTGTGATGCTACGGGATAATCGACAGCGCCATGTCCAACAGAAAACAAATTCCAGTAACAGATTCGCATTTTCTCGCAAAAATGCAAACGGAGACGCCCACAAAATCACAGTGAAATACGCATATCTCAATAACAGACTGCAGTGCATTTCTGTCTGGCGGAGCTATTAAAGACGGAAATCTCCTCAGTAGCCTAAATGAGATCAATATTGGACCAATAACGCTTGGATTTTCCGTTTCTTTAAATTCTCTTACTTTTGAACTATGAATGATTGAATCATATCGTGAATATAGCAAGAATTAGTATTTCATAATTTGCTGAGCAGATTTTTCAATTTCTACCAGGGATAGTTCCCACCTGCTGTTTATATCTGTACCCAGTGAGGGTTAAACTAAGTTCACATGCGCCGTTTATTAACAAATTACGGTAAGGGCATGCATGTGTGTAACATTCCTCGTTCACGTATTGTTTGAATGCAAAGTAAAATAAATATTTATTACACGATGGGGAACGAAACGTCGAAGTGTGAATAATGTGATAGAGCAATTGACCAAATGCTATATGCTTTAATAACATAATTTATTTATTTATTTAATAACATAATTTATTACATGGTCTGGTTCAAAGACTTCCGGTTTCTTGGCTTAATAACATAGCCAGCCTAGTATGCAACTGCACAAGGTTGTGCAATTACACCAAAGCAAATATATACTGTACATTAGCGAACAAACACTTTTGACAAGGCAGTGAAGTTTTCAGAGAGTGACAGTATCAGTGAACTTGAATGAACAAGCAGGCCCACTGTAAATACAAATTAGTCAAACAGTGCCTGAATCGACCAATTACGTTAGTCAACAATATTGACTAATATTTGACTAAGATTTTACGCAGTTGAATTAGTCTCTTTTATATTAATCCGCCTTGACTAAGTTTTTGACTGACATTTTTAGTTCGTCACTTCAAAATTAGTTGGACATCATCAAAAATGAGTCAAATATATTAAATTCAGACACAACTTGACTAATATGTGTTTACAGTGCTGGGGCTTGTAAAAAGGGCTTATTTTTCTTAATTCCACGGAAAGCGATGAATTAGCTGTTCTGATGATGTAGACGGTTTTGTTCCTTCCTTCGCCCATCATACGTTACAAGGACGTATTCTGGGCAAAGTCTCTAGGGTCAGTCCAAACACTCAAACCAGGGAGTTGCAACTCCCTGCTCAGACACTGCAGGCTGCCGACAAAGAGCGCCACCACCACTTAGCAGGTGGTGCATTTATGATTTGGAAATCTCAGGGAACAGTTACCCCCTGTTCCTCCCGCAGGCTACGGCTTCGGTACGATTTTTAAAATGTGTCCTCGGAGGAGAATGCTTTTGGTTTTCGACTCTGATGAATTTAACTCAAGACATTGTCAATGGCTCACAATGCATCATTGTATCGCAATCCAAATTACTTTTGAATAGTTACATGAACCCATTCCCTTTTGATTTCGATTTAAGGAAAGCTTCAACAACTATTCGACTATTGTCAAATAAATGTTATTCCGTAATTTAATGGTATTTTCTATATAAACTCCTATTTTTGTCCGCTTAGTAAGTATTGCACCGTACAACGAGGTATTCACGATCTTGTCATGCGATCTATTTTTGTCATTACGCATGCAGATACGTCCAATGCAAACCCGTCTGTTTGAAATCAAAAGAACGAGGTCCGTTATTCTAACTAGTCAAAACACACTGTAAAACACTTGGGCCATTTGGGAACTAACCCAACATATTGGGTCACATTTTAACCCAAATCTTGTCAAGTGAATCCTCACTGTACCAAACATGTCAGTACTCTGTGGTTTCCGTGAACTGTGCTCTCTTCAGGCAGTTTGCTACATTATTTGACAAATGGTATATGTTTGATCTGTTTGATCTGATATGTAACAACTCTAGGGGGACGATTCTTTTCTCTCTTTTTTGACCCCGAAGTTTTTCGATGTCACGTCGGTATTTTTTCTCCATAGCGGACCGTACAAATTTTTGAGACCATAATCGATGTCTATGTTAATTTTACACAATTCTGTGTGTTTCATTTAAAAAATATGAACGAATTTAAATCTGCACCCATTCATCCAGGACAAAAGTCAACGACATAGCATTGATAAATTCAAATTTAAAACTTTCTCAAATGTATGCAATATTCCTGGTTTAGAAACAGAATTTATGCCATCATCTTCTTTTTGTCCAAACTAATAACATGCGACGTGCAACCAAACGTCGATCACAGAAATCACCCTGGGAGACCCACAACACTACTTGACCCGGCAGTCCATTGGGAGAACGGCTGCCGAAGAAGCGCACATACGCGGCTTTTATGCGCATGCCAAGCCAGGTATTTCGAAAGATGAGACGTTGACTGCTCAACATGATCGACTGTCGGAAGTATCGAGTCCTGAGGCCAAGAAATCGATAGTCCAGCAGACTATGAAGCTTAAAGTACAAGAGTAGTCGCCCCAAACTTACTTTATAGCAACAGCTAAATATCACAATTTGCTTCTTCTTTCTCTTCAAAGTATCTTTTATAATATTTTAATATTGCACATTCAAGTTAAACTAAGCAGTATACTCTTATTAAATTTCACATTTTAGGACAAAAATATTGTCATATGACTCTTAAGAGCCAATCATGAAACAGGACAGTCTACTACACTACTCCAACTTCGTGGGACTGCTCTTTACCTTTAAAATAGTAGTCCAGTGAGAGCCAAATTTATTTTTGAAATGTTAAAGAGGAACATACTCTAAGTATCCTGGTGAACATTTTATTTACTTCACATGTTCGGTTCTCGAAATATTATCAAATGCATGTGCAATGGCGAAGTTTCTATTCTAAATGGAATGAACTTGAAGCAAGCAGGCAACATGTCATGGATTCACATTGTTGAACAATGCTTTGTTTTTCTTTATAATATACCACCAATTTTAACTCTGATATATTGATGCCATAAGCGCGTCCTGAATCATGGCATATTTAAAAAATGTATAGGCCTTAGGGGCAAGACAACATCCTTAATCAATTCAAGGTCAAATTAATAGGATGAAAAACATAGAAAGACAAAACATTGGTAAAAAATCCGACAATGTGAACCCATGACATCACCCCTGCTTGCTTCAAGTTCAATGGGCCAACCTCAATTGCTAATATCTGGAGAACCGAACATGGAAAATTAATGAAACTTTCACCGGAATGCTTAGAATATGCCCCTCTTTAACACATCAAACATAAAGTTGACTCTGGACGAGTACACCTGACCAGATCTGCCGCTTGTGTAGAAACTTCGTCGATAATTCAAGTCAGGTATTCTTTCAAGTTGCGAAACCACTTACATTTCTGTAGATGTAACGATATCACTTATTTTGCCTTATTTCTGAGAGTATCAATGACGAATCTGTCTTTTTTTCCCCTTTTCTTCCTAACCTTTTCTCATTTTCACCTTGTGACATCACTGACACTATGCATTACGCATATGTGTTGGTGTGCGCTTAAAGGCCCATTTCTCTCAACCCAAACAGTTTCAATTCTCCTAACCTAACCCTGCTACAATTGTCTGAAATTCATACTCATCTAGATACAATCTCAGTTTATTGCTTCAGGATGAGTATAGAAAAGCTCAATGTCTATAATGACAATACTCTCAGTACGGTTCATGCTGTGTAGTATAAGCTCTGGAACTCTGCATTGTTTGAATTAGCTGTCAGTCAAACAGCTGAGCCAATTGAGAATTTCGGTAAACCCCTAGTTGTATTTTGGGGTGAGAGGATCGGTCCTTTTAAATCCCATCCAACTAAATAATCCTTTATACTGATACACGTCTTTTCTATGAAAGCTTGCAGTGTCCACGACAACCAAACTCCTAAGCCACCCTCATCCATGGCCGTGTGGGTCAGGTGACTGGGGCTCCTCAAAAAAGGATCCTGGTCAATCGCCTAACAGACATTTAGGCTTATCCGGGCGAAAATTTATCAGTTTAATTCCTGAGGGAGTTGAGCAAAATCGATTGCCCTGCCTGAAGGAGCCATCGTGACTCCCGTGCGATCATGCCCTTCCCTCCACCTGTCTATCGTTTTATACATTTTCACCTGCAGATCATATTTATTTGCCTGGAAAACTTAAACAAATGTAACGCTGTTGCTATGTAACCTGGAAATGATAAAAGGCCTGATCCTCTGAACCCGAAACAGTCCCAGTTCTTCCAATTTACTTTCTTAACGGCCCAATTTTCTCTTCCCAAACAGTTCTTATTCTCCTAACCTGAAACCCCTCCAACAATTGTCTTAATTCATCCTCTTTCACACGCAATCTCAATTTATTGCTTTAAGGGTGACTTTAAAAGAGCAATGTGCATAAATCAAACGCTCTCAGTGCAGTTCATACCATGCAATATAAGCTTTGGTACTC
Organism: Holothuria scabra; assembly: GCA_037179385.1. Classification (NCBI taxonomy): domain Eukaryota; kingdom Metazoa; phylum Echinodermata; class Holothuroidea; order Aspidochirotida; family Holothuriidae; genus Holothuria; species Holothuria scabra. Next base: position 50,467,384 of record CM074185.1, read on the forward strand.
TGCATTGTTTGAACTAGCTGCCAATCAAAGAACTTAGTCAACATAGAGAGAGATTTTCTATGGACTACTACAATAATTGTAGTTTAGGTGAGAGGAGAGGCCCTTTAGGCTTTAAGCTCCTTCCACAACTATCTAAAATCATACACAATCTCAGTTCATTGCTTCAGAGTGCGTATACAACTACAAGACCCCAATGTTTAATCAAAACACTCTCACTGTGTATACGATAATCTGCACATTTTGAACTAGATGTCAATCAAAGAGTTGTGCCAATTTTCGTGGACTAACTCAAAAATTGTAGTTTGGGGTGAGATAATTAGCGCTTTACCTTGTTAGAGAGACTTGTCTGTAGCAACTCCGAGTCTTTTCAGGTTATTATGATAAAAGGTAGCGAGGGACCCTCAAGCTACTGATTTAAAATTGTGCATTAACCAGGGCAGACATAGGGGAGGCTAAGTGTAACCGCGCACCACGACTACTGGAACGAACCTCAGAAGATTGTGAAAATATCCAAAGTGAACTGGGCTCTCGGCCCTTCCAGCGTTTTCCAGGGGGTGAAACTGCATAGGAACAAGATTACCTATAAGCCTATCTTTTGCTTGAAGGACCAAGCTTTCAAATAAGTACAAGCACTGCAGCAAATTACAGCAATATATTATCATGTGGCAAATTTAAGGTTTGCGACCCCAATTCTTCCATCTTCTGTCCCCTTCCCATGTGCTTCGTGCTATTAAACCTGTAGCACGGTAAAATTTGATTTGCCGAAGACAAATCCCAGCGATCAAAACTGAAGGCAGCTTTGATTGTCACCCATGAGCATTAGATGAAAATTTATCGACATAAATAGGTTTTTACTACTCTGGGTGGAGAGGGTAGTTACCTCGGCCCGCTCTTCCGCATTTTAGTCATTTTAGTGTCAGTGATATACGGGAACCTTTAATCAATTGTTGAACAGAAGTTAAAGCTTGAATATAAACATAAATAATGTAAGAAGAAAATACTCCCGCAGCTACAACAGTACCAATGCGTCTTCCAGTATTTGAGTTTATCGTAGAAAATTCGAATTTGTCAGTTCTCCTTTTAGCTCATTCCAAACATAGAGAAGGTTCAAAGGTTCTTAAAGGGCCAAACCTCTCACCCCAAATTACAATTTGGGTACGGGGGTATCGAAATTCTCAATTGGCTCATCTCTTTGGTTGAGAGCTAATTCAAACAATGCAGAGTACCAAAGCTTTTATTACACAGCATGAACAGTACTGAGAGGGTTTTGATTTTATACATTGAGTTTTTCTTCACTGACCTTGAACCAATAAACTGAGATTGTAACCGAATGAGCATGAATTTCAGACAATTGTGGGAGGGCCTTAAGAAAGAAGGTTAGGAGAATTGGTACTGTTTGGTGTGAGAGAAGTGGGCCTTTAAATGTTGCTAATGCTCGTGGACTGCACAACTAGACAGCTAGGTCTTTATAAACTATACCTCTCAGTGATGTAAGACTTTGCCTTTTAATCTGCGAAGGCGAGACCCTATTTTCGCGCATTTACGGTAGGTTGGTCCCCTATATTTAGGTAAATGTGACAGTACATTAAATATTTGCCTGCACACAGAAATTGTTTAAATAAAATAACAAGTCAAGAACCTTTAAATTGAAAAATAAAGGCATACCATGTAGAAATTCGTATCTTTTCGTAAGCATGTAGGCCTTTAGGCATAAAGCGTTTCTTCAATATTAATACACAATATTTCTGAACCTTTTGGATATGTTATGGCCTAGTAAGACCGAAAGGATTGAGAGCTCCTATAGTCCAGTATACTGGAATAATAAGCTTTAAATGGAATGACACTGTATTGACCTTATAACGTTGCAGATAAAGCACTATAAAAGACAGTAATGGGGTCCACGAATCGGTCATGAGACATTTCACAGAAAATATCGAAGCTTTGAGCTACGAAGTATCAAAGCGTTAGAAAAAATGTTATATGAATTAAAGGACTGTACATCGAGATGGACTTTTGTCCAGTCGTTAATTTCAACATGCGTTAACAAGAAATTACTGCAGCAAATGGACTTAACGATAGGCCAATTAAATGTTCCAAACTTTCAGTAAAATTCATCACGGGAGTATGTTTATAATTTTTACGTCGTCTTCATTTCTTAAACGTTATGATATAGAATAGTTTATTCCGTGTGAAGAAAAAAATGACTGCGGCCTTCTGAGATTGACTGACCACCATTCTAATCTAAGTTGATACAACAGTCAGGCAGTGTCTGTTGAAGACACGCTCTTGATCTCCGTTGACCAGTTGACCTTTCTAGGCAGGACTGCACCAACAGCAGCCAAGTTACCTTTGAAGTTAGGTGCATGTACTCCAACACTGTCCGAATAAAGGAGTTTCTGATGGATTGAAAAAATACCAAATGGCCTAACCAATTCAGCCTTGACAAAATTGGAGCAGTATGATAGCCACGTAGGCCTATTCGAAAAAACAGTTGACATCAGGCATCAGTTACGTGACGAAACAATTGCTATTTGACCGAAAAGACGTTTTAGTATTACCCATGGCGGTAAGGGACGGGACTGCACCCCCCCCCCCCCCCATGGCCAAAACGTTGCTGAATCGGGCAGATTCGGTGACCCAGTCGGATATGCCTTGGTTTGGGCTCTGGAGTCGGGCAAAAAATAATCCTCTCCCCCCACCCCTTCCATGAAGAGAATTTGAAAAAAAGTCCCGTATGGCCATGTTATTACCCGGAGGGATTATCTTTTAAATGTTCAATGTCCCTTTCTAAGCTATACTGTATAGTATAAGTGGAGCAACCGCAATATGGCAATACCGTCATGCCTGTTTTCTCTCATGTAAGGTCCTATATATACGTGCCAAACTTTAACTAGATAGGCACTACAAGCTTTAAAACAGGGGTCGGCAACTAACGGCCCGCATACCAAGTCCGACCCGCTAGTGTCAAGAAAGCAGAAAGCAGTCAAAATCGCATCCAAAAAGCACAATGAGCATTGTGCAGAACTGACTAACTCCTAGCCACGTAAGTCTGTAATACTTATTTCAACTATCAAATTCTCGTAAACGCTTCGTCTCCAGGAATTTCTTGCTCGAAATATGCAGAATCAATCTTCACACTAAACTCCTGAAGCAGTTGTAGCAGGTATTCCATTCGTACAAAGAATTGTGATAATTTTCAGCCACTTCATACCACATCCGTACCCACATTGTCTCAACCCCGCAAAACCATTCTCGTAGTTTACTGTGGCCTGCATCGCTTATTGCTTATAGACTTCGTTAACAATGCTATTTCAACTACCCCGTTTAGCCCTCCGCTAATTCGTCAAATAGTAAGTTGCAGGCGCGTATCCAGGATTGTGTCATGGGGAGGGTTTTGGAGTCACGGGGGGGGGGGTGAGGCCCGGAATGAGGGAAAAGTCTAAGGACAGAGAGAAAAAACCGCTATTTAAGGTGTTTTTTGAACTGGGGGTTGGGTCAAAGGGGGAAGGGAGTTTCTAACCCCCAAACCACCCCGTAACTACGCCACTGGTAAGTTGGCTCTGAAACCTTCAGAGTGAAAAAACCTCTCTCTTAGCCGAATGATAATAGCGTCCGATCTAAATTTTGAGTGAAAATTTCCAATCACAAAAAGTCATTCTCATTCGTTTGAAGTGCGTATTCACTCTTAATTTTAGATCCCTATATTTCACTACTTTCAATTTAGAAAGCACACCTTATTTATAAACGATTGTAAAGCTAACGGTTATTTCTCTCCCTCTCTATTTTCTTTTCTTGTTTTCTCAGGAAAGGAATTTTGAGAATTGCAGAATAGAGGTCTGTTTCTAAAAGAATAGGAAAAACAATCTCACAGCGACAAGACTCATTTTGCTGTCGCCGGGAAGGTGGGTATCTGACTGTCAAGGTTAACTCAATTTTATGAGCTAACTGATATGACGTGACGTTCAGGGGCAAGTTTGAAGCACCGTTACCTATGAAGTATTAAAATGTCACGGTCGTTTTCTTCCCGCCATATTTGTTCATGCATTGCACGTCAAAATGTTTGAACATCTGATAACATACGTACCGTATCCCTTCTATGGAAAGCATACGCTTTTTGTGGCTGTTAAAGCTTCCAAATGGAACCTTAGATTATACTTTGTACTCATCATACAAAATTATCAGAACAATCAAGGAATTGTCCGAAACACCTGAGGGGTCCTCGGTCAATTCAATAAACTTTCCAGGCAATGAATTGGAAAAATGTTAACTCAGCGCATGCGCAATAAACTAACAGGTTGTCCATACCGAAATTCTCTCAATCGGGAGCGCAGTCAGGATTGTGTCATGGTGGGGGGGGGGGGGGCACGAAATGAGGAAAAAGTTTAAAGATAGAGAGAAAAACTGCTATGTTAGGTTCTGTGCATTGCAAGGTTGGATAGTGGGGGGTTCTGACCCCCCCCCCCCCGTGGCTACGCCACTATTCTTAATATAAATAAAAGAGTAAAAAACTACCAAAATGATTATCTGCATACAGTGGCCACTCTATGTCCCGCGTAACATTCGACGCCCTTTGGTAAGACTATTTAGAATAAGGTAAAACTGCAGAGTGTAATTTCAGTCGATTTCCACTTGATAAAAGAGTGGTCACTGTAAGCAATCGCTTAAGAAGGAATTTCCTCTCTTACATTTACAGCTTAGCAGCAATGGAGTGCACGAAGTTGTAATATAACAGTCCCTTGTTTTGGAGTCAGTCAGCCATCAACCAAGACAGTTCTAATTTACTCAACCTTCTTGTGTTCTCAAAATCAAAAAGAGGAAGGGATCGAAAACTTGGTCTAGGTGAAGTCACTCTAAATGAGCCTATTTGACCTTTTCTATTGAAATTTTTCACTTCATTTACAGTAGTTTATTTTAGTCCTTACATTCATTCTAAAAGAGTGATTTTTCATTCTAAACGGTTTAATAAACTGCCCTATTTAATTCGTAAATAATAATCTACGTAAGTACATCATAGTACAAAGAGATCTATGACGAAGAGAGAATAGATTACAGGCCGGAATACCTGAAAATTATCCGACAGGGAGCTCGTGGTACGTGAAACGTGTCAAAGTTCAAGTAACACAGAAATATCTTTTTCAGTTATCCCTGACCAAACCCAGAGAAAGGGTACGAAATATTTATGCTAATATGACCTATGAGAAGATTTCTATTCTTGATGGTTTTCTCAAGCGCTCATTTGGCTATAGGAGAGTGGAGACACGGATTCGGGTCAATGAACTTTAAAAAGAGTCGACCTAGACTTTGGTAATCACCATCGTGAGCTATTACTTGGGTCTTTATGAGGTTACTGCTCAATAAAATGAAGCCGACGACACTACAACTCGCTTACAACTATAGTATAGTAATAAACTTGATTAGTAAATTAGAGAATTGAAGGTTCACTCTTTTAAAAAGCTCTAAACTCATAACAGTCCATTAAAGCCTTGCTTTTTTGGCACACATCCATATATCCTTAGCTGTATTTAAAGCAAGTTGAATCATTAATTGGCAGTGTAGCGTCAATCTTGACTCCGATGTGCCGGTAGCATGGCAACTTCCGTAAAAGAATTGGTGTGTAAAAATTAAAATTTGATGGATGTATATGCAAAATGCGGGGGAATGTGTTCCCCTATAGACCACCAGAATTGACGACAATGCCAACTGGTAGAAAATGAAAGTTTCTCACAATAATAACTATGAAAATCATCACCGATTTTCAATATTTTAAGCTGTGCAAATTTTAAGGTCACAGTCTGTTCACAGTACAAATTCAACGGAGTATGGATACCACCCTGACCAAAGCGCGATGAAGTTTACTGCAGGTGTGTATTCAGAATTGGTTAAAAGTTACCCCTTATTGTTAGTAGGGGCCCACTGAGACAGTAACATCTTTCCTTCCGGAAAAAATATCCATTTCTAATTTCAAGATAATTCAAGTTTGGTTGGAATTTACCACAATCCCCCTTATCCCAGCTGATTGGGATAATGGATTGTCACTTCCCCATTGTGTACAGCTGCAGGTAAAAAGGGGAGCTCCGTAATCTTTACCGAATGAATGGTGAAGTAGCTAGAGTATCCGACTTCCAGCCGGAGGGGGGGGGGGGTCGTATGTTCGATCCCCGGCCAAGTCATACCAAAGACCTGAAAAATGGAACCTATTGACATTGTGTTTGAAGGTCAGGTAAGCAATGGAGAAGGGAATCAAGCCAGTGAGCCACAGTCGTAGTTCGGTAATTGGTTGCCGCATGGAATTGTGGGGCACAGCATGGGATATACAACCCAAGCTCATCCCGTAGCGTACAGCCGTCCCTTGTTTTCGTCAGGAGGTGCATACAACACTATCTAAGGGTCTAGCCAAGTCGAACGAAAAAAAGGGGTCTTAATGCTACTTTACGGCAGAATAGAACAGAATAGACACAATCCACTGCACAAAATCACACTTGACATCCCTCTTTATGTTATAGATAAATTAAGACGAAATGATTTCACCAAATTTCCATTGAAAACTCAGATTTTGGAATACATGTTGCAGGCACGGGATTGGGTTGTTTATTCCGATGATTTGGAGGAAATGCGCATTTGCATAGCCACCAAAACGAATTACCGAACTCGCTTATTCTGTCGGTCCAAAGAACGTCACATCCGGTGCGAAAAGGCAATCACGTGACGTGTTGGAGTGAAACAGTTGTCGTCGCGCATTACAGCAGCAGTGCTGACATATATAGGTTTATTGGGTAACTTTACCTTGTAAGCAACGTGCTGTCTTTTTTAACTTGTGGATAACACCGATTTTTATTAAAATATCTAGTTTTCATGATCAGAGAGTCTTACGAGAACTTGCGGGAATTTACTGTTTCCTTTACGAGATGGCCTGTAAACGCAATGGCCAGTCTCGCACGGTAGGCGAGACTGGCCATTGGGTTTCTCGCCGTTCGTAAGCGAGTGTTTTGTGCACAGGCAACCAATATTTTCGCATTCGCCTGACATTATTGACATTCTGAGATTTCTATTCAACCTTGGTCTCAAGAAACTTTGCCAGTAAGGTCCTCAGTCGTGTATTCCAAGGCTCTGGCAGTAGCCAGTGGCGGAGCAGCCATATGGTCAGGGGGCGGACCAAAATCGTCTGTCGGCGCCCTTTTTAGGTGTTTAACATACTTTACTCTTGCACCATTATTGACAAAAGACATAATTTAATAGCGTTGTTTTAAGGCTCAGATAACAAAATGCTCAAACAGCCACCAGTAACTGTACGATCTGCACTTTATTCTGATGAAAAGGGTCTTCTGTAATATAGGGATAGGTTTTGCCGAAATGTACCTTCATGCTTTATACGCACTAATAAATGTTGTCGCGTGATTACGGATTATGAGCTTACAAAATACACCGACTGACTTTAAAATCACCCTTCCGGACAATAAAAGATGTTGCAAAGGGCGCAAAAATAATTGTAGCGCAAAGAGCCCTGTCATTGTCGGGAATAATTGTCAACAGAGAGTTTATAAAGATACCAAAATAGCTTCCACAACATTTTTCAAAATCATTTGAAGAGAACATCCAGGTTAAAATAAAATAAAAACTGTTATCATAGTGGTAATGGTTTAAGAGATTTAATGAGCAGTTTCCATTTTGCTTTTCTTCAAGTGACCATTCTCATGATAAATGGCTATTTCTGACCCTGCACGATAATCCCATGAAAACGCTTATTTCTGTACTTTCGTCCTCTCAAAAGCCAAAAAATTGCATCTAATTAGCCTAGGTTTAGGCTACTTTTATTTATTATGAATTCGGTATCTAGAGAGCCAAGCAGACCTTTTGTCTTGGCTATTTCTTTCAATGTACTTAATTAATGGCTATTTTAGAGTGGTCGCATGATGCAAACTACCTCAATTATTTTGATTTCCATATGCCAAAAATGTACACCGAACGGTGATTTATTTCCATAACTTTTCCCACCGTAAGATTGCAGCTTGCTATTTAGCTCCAGCAAGTTAAATCTTTACCTTCACAAAGTAGTCCATTATTACATTAAAATCTTAAATCGAGACCTGACAATAATACAAAATATAAAGAACGCCTTCATACTAGAATGTGAAAGAGAGGGGTAGAAACATGGGCGTCCACAGGTAGGATCAAGGGGGGCTTGCCCTCTCCTGGAAATTAAAAAACCTGAAAAAACGAAGAAAACATAAAGAAAAAGACGAGGAAAAATTAACATCAACATTTCTTAACAGTCCACTCAGTGTTTTCCCTTTTTATAAATGCGGAAAATAGGCTTTAGAAATGCCATTTCTAGCGATCTGAGAGGCATTTTTGGCCAAAATTTTCGGGAGTTCCGCGTCAACTCATGGTGGCGCGGAACTTTTTCCCCTAAAAAGAATTTAGTCCCCACCCCCGAATTTTTTTTTCTGCGGAGGCCCATGGATAGAAAATTTAAACATGTTTTAATAAAAAACTTGCTAAGGGAAAATGACAAAGAAGTCTTCTACCAGGTGCGGAAAATCAAATGGAAAGTCTGAAAAGCCGTGGTTTCAATCGTGCTGCAGGCTCAGGGTATTTTCTCCTTCGAAACGCCCCTGCAGACCATTTTCGCCCCTCTGACCGAAATCCCTAGCTCTGCCACTGGCAGTAGCATATGTGTACTGCACCCACTGCCAGACTGTCGTTGTTTTCACTCCAGCTGAAGTTTTCATGACCCAGGTCACCCAAAAGCCCGGATGTTGGACCGACAGAATTGGTTACAAGCTGGAACCGAAAACCCTCCAACTAACCGACTCCATAAAATTAAATTGTCAGAAACGATTTTCAGGGACAACATTGCCTTAAAGAGTCACTATTGTTTTTAACTACCTCTGGTGATCAAGTTGGTCACGTGATTATATCCCATTTGGACATTAGAATGGCGGACTTTGATGAAAAGTTGTTCGGCCATGACAGCGTATGGTTCTGGTCAACTGTTAGCGGGTAGAGAAATGTGACTTGGTACCTTGAGTGAAAAGTTAAATGTAATCACCCCAATTTGGATTAGTATACTCTTATAAAAGTAGGTCAAAAAACTTCACCAACACTGGTCACGTATGTCAAATACCTTAAATTGGGTAAAATTTTCCCCAATATGCGTTGTTAATTTGGTTACCCCAAAGGCTGGTTACCCAATTAAGTGGTAAAATACCTCTTGGATAACCCATTAACCAACAATTATTTGGTAAACTTTGGTAAAATTTCAGGAATTTGACATACATGACCAGTGTTGGTAAGTTTTACTAATCAACTTTTTTCAGAGTGTAGGCTCTCCTTTTTCACACATGGCGCGAAAAATCACGTGAAACTATTTTTCTTATTGACTTGGGAGATTTAGGAGGATTCATTTCTTAGTTTACCCAGAAAGCGAAATCGGAAAGAATTTGTGGGATTTAGCTGTTGTTTCAAAAATAGATCAAGTTTGGGACGACTGCTTATGACCATCTAGTCTTTAAAGATTGTACCCAACCTATGTTTGCGTCAAGTCTCTTCTGTTCCTCTTCATCCGCTTTTGTTTTTATTGTGATTTCATTAACACCTGTTGGTTGGTACTGTACATTAAATGCCGAGGATTCCTTCATTGACTTGGTACTGCAAACAGGATTGTTCAATTAATCTTTTACATCCGATTGTGTTATTTCTTATTACATGAGCATTCATTTATCTGAATAAAGAGTCAGGTCTCCCGGAACCGATTATAATCTTGTTATCTTTCCTAACGAGTTTTATCAAACCCCTTGAATACAACGTGATTTTTATCAAGCGAATTATAATCCCATGAACATTACTTCCCGCTCAGCAGGCTTATTCGAAAACATTTTATATATTGTGGTGACATTTCGCATCCCCTTGAAGTATGCACAAGACCAACAGTAAGCGGTATGTAAAGAAGATGTAAATTGAAACATTGAATCATTTTACACATCTGGCTACTGTCCCTTATAATTCTGTCCCTTCAAGGCTTAAATTTGTTAACATGATACTAGCATAGGCACGTTTGGGCTCCAACCCCGGGGGACACGCCTCCCAGCACCACTCATATTGGAAATGAGCCAATTTATTTATTTTTTCAACACAGTCAATTTTGACGGGAGAATGGCCCTTCTCCCTTTACCCCCTCCCCCACTCACACACATTCCGAGTAAACATTCACTCAACTGGGTCACGGAGAAAAGACAGCCCGCTGAGTAGGGCAGTATTCAACAGTGAGAGTGTGATTAATCTCTTCCTGCACATTTTCCTTTGTTATTATACAATCGCAGCAATTCTCCAGGGTAGTACCTCTATTGTATAGTAAAATACTGGCGGAGAAATCTCCAGTATCCATATCAAACACATAACAATAATGGATCTTCTCAAGGGTGCATATAACGTCTGGACAATGCCACTAAATGGTAGAAAAATTCCACTCCACGGGTATATCTAAGAGACGAGATTTCAACAAGGAAGTGACTTAACGACTTTCTTTTCAGTTCTTTAGATTTTATAAACCCGCTCACTAATCTCCATTCATTCAATTCCGGATGTATGTAAGCCATGACACCTTTACGGAATTAACAAACCTCAAGCACGAAAAGGGAGACTTAACGAAATCACCTCTTAAAATGATAACCAGTCGCGAGTTCAAGGTAAGCGTGCAAATAAAGTTGAGTTAAGAAACGAAGATTCAGATAAAGTATTAGCGTAGGTGTAAACAAACATTACATGCGAACTGAAACTTGTGGAGAAGTTGAAAACAGTTCTTACTTTCAGCGCACGTGAACAAAGGTGTTCCTGTTGGCGTTCGAATGACCTAACAAAGGCTATGAATGGTCAGTAAAGGATATCGTGAACACCGACCACCCGCTCAGTAGCGTCAATCTCTATTTACTTGAATGCGAACAAATCCGTCGAAAATTTACTGTGTAAAAATCTAAAATTAATCGGTGTATTTCCAAGTGTGGTGGGGAGTGTCCCCGACCTGCCCCCCCCCCCAAGAACTAACGCCCATGTGGTCAATGTAGTTCTAATTTGCTGTTCGTCAATCATGCTGAGTTATGGATCCTTTTTTGTTTGATAAACAATGTCAATAGCTGGTTAATTTACCTTAATTTTGGTACTAAGGGAAAATCATAAATTGGAGCATGTGGGACGTAAAATTTGAAATTTTCTAAAATGCACAACAACTCACATGTTTTGGGATGAAAAATAAAACATTATATGAGGATATAACCTTCCTAATTTTTCTCAATCTCGGGTTTCAAGTCAATGGTCCAATCAGTTAATAGATAACACTCACGTATACTGCCCACAATTTGAAGACAAGAACTACCATCAGGCTTTGTTATCAAATCTTCTTCATTAGGCTTAATTATTTACGTGACCTTTGAATCCCTCTAATATCAAAGCTTCCATTCACGTCAGTTTTACTCACATTTTGAAAACTTTCATTTTTTAATTTGCTAAAGGAAATAAAAATTGAAAAAAAAAATAGTGGTCCACTAATTATCGTGTTCCGTCTAGAAGAAATCAATCCTTTTTATTCCAAGATATTGCAAGCACATCGTGTAACTTGCATGTTTGAAATGTAGATCCACGCAGTTGTGAGTTATAACAACTCAAGTTGGCAGATCCAACTTCCAAGCAATTTCTGCGACTGTTAATCATCAGGTACACATGTTTCCAAGCCTCTTATTGTGGTTAATGGTCTCGCTCACTCCAGACCTAACAGTAACATATGTTACTGTAACCACAACAGTTGATTCCTGCTTGCAGGAGGCAACTAGTTTACTCAATAATGGCCAATTATAATTTCATTTACGTTGATATAAAAATTCATCGTGCAACCAACTATCGACGGCTCTTGTTACAGTTTCACTACGATAGCAACTGCGTGTCATGCTGCTGTAACCGAGTTTCACGCGTGATTATTAAAATCCCTTTGCAGGTTGCAAAACTTAATTAGCGTAATTCACGAAGCAATAAAATTCATTCCAATCCATGAAATAAGCCTACTCCAGGCTTGTACTAGACATCCAATTCATTGTCGGAGAGGCTCATATACCTGTTGACCCGAATAGGATAGGTCGCGAAAATGAAGTCAAAATTCAATTTTACGATAAGTTATTTTTACGTAAGCGGTAAGTATATAAGTTTCTTAAAGATGTCATGAACTTACCTTGCCAGAATACTCTTCGATGAGGCTTTCAGTTGAGGTAGAATACTCCTTTAGATAATTCTTTGAAGTTGACTACTACAGTATATCTGGTTAAAATCTTTAATCTTTCCGTCTCGAGGTTATTGACTTATAACAGTTCGAAGCACAACCTTTCCCCTCTTTGTAAACAAGATTGAACATAACAAACAATCATTCCAGAGTAACTCGGTAGTTAGTTGTTCGTTGGAGAGCCTCCTTGGCAACTTTCACAACCGATACTTCAAGCTTCCCGATATAGAATTGAAGAAACCAAAAATAAAGTTTTCATGTACGTCTTTTACCTTTATCGTATATGCAGTGTGGCTTAGAATGAATCTGACCGTAGGTCCGGGCAGTTATTGATAATCTCCTTAAATCGGCTAACTTCCTTACCTTTCGTTTGATCTACATACCAATCAATTATCAACCAACGACTGTTGGTTCGCAACTATGTTTGTTTGTAACTTGCGCCACTGTTTTACTGGAAGTATGCCCTCGTTTTTTCACCAGGTCGACCTTACGAGAAGATGACAGTGTTGATGGCGGAACCGAGTAACGATAATAATCTTCGCTTTAGGTCGGGAGTTGAAACTCGCTGCTTCAGGGAAGCTAAAACATCGGTATCTTCCGTTATTGAATACAATATTTAAGTCTTATGTAACAGGATAGCCAGAAACAAAATCGTCAATTATTGTTCCTGGTTTATGAAAACTGGTAAATAAAAAAAAAAAAAAATAACGAAGTACACAAGTACTTCTTCCAGGGTCACGGGTGGTGTTCCCGAAACACTGGTAGAAGAACCTTTCTTGATTCGACTATGTAGCTCCATTATTCGACTCCCTTTTTCTCACAACTTTTCTAAACAGTAATAGGTTTTAGTAGGAAAGAGTTCAAAAGAGTGCTAAATTCTTTCTGAAGATTTGTACGGGACATATAATTTCGTTATTTGACCGGAGCTCAGAACTTCACAGTTTACGATCACATCCGTGCCTAGCCTGCAAAACTTGTGGAAAGGCCGACCTACTAATCAATGGAATATATCAAGTTCATTATTTCACAAGTTAAGGGCAGTCAACTCTCAGCCCAGATTACAATTTTTGTAGCAGTATACAGAAATTGCCAATTAGCACAGCTCTTCGATTGACAGCCAGTTCAAAAAATGAATGTCTTGTATACTCACCCTGAAGCAATAAACTGAGGTTGTATCCGGATTAGGATGGTGTTTTAAACAGCTGTGGGAGGGGCTCAGTAAGTACCGTAGGTTAGGAGAATTAAAACTATTTAGGGTGAGTGGATTAGGCCTTTAAAAGACTTTAACGTGCGGTTACCTGGAATAGTTTCACATATCAATCACGTTTTTATAAAGTAATTTAAAAACCTCTTCCATGTGATTATCTGTTGTCTCATAAAATGCAACAAAAACCGTGCCAGATTCTGGATGACGTCACAGAATACCCTGTTTAGATGCGACATCAATAATGGGAACGTTTTCGACGCACTATCGCTGATGTGACATTATCGATAGTGTATCGAATCGGCTAGCAATCGGAAGGTGCGTTCGATTTAGCGGGTCGAGCCGGCTCAACTGGCTCAACCAGTTCTTGACTGGACGGTATCTGACGTAAAATACGTCACACGGCTCAACAAGACCACGTCGAAGGGCTGGTCGCTTTGTTCAGCTCAAGTTGTGACGTTTTGAGGACGTTAAGATCACTTTTCCGAAAGATCGACCGCTGGCTGAGCCAGTTGAGCTGGCTCGAGCCGCTAAATCGAACGCACCTGGAGTCAAGACAAAGGTATTCTGTGACGTCATCCAAAATACGACGTGCCTTTTATTCCATTTTTGTTAAACTACAGGTCACCTTTGGGTAAAATTAAAGGCAGGTTCGGCAGTATGTAGGCCTATTTGCCAACCGGCAGTCATTCGTCACCAAGACTTCAATTTTACTGATAGCCTACAGAAATTCTCAATTGGCACAGGTCTTTGACTGACGTCAAATTAATAAAAAAAAAAATGCAGAGTAGCTCATATATTACATCACCCGATGAAGTGAAAGTGTTTTGATTACACATGCGGGCATTGGATGCCAATCAAGGTAATCCTGAAATCAGGATTTCCCTGCTTAAAACGAATTGTCAAATCTCGAATCATGTCCATCTAGGCTTATTGTATTTGGAAAAGGACAAAAGCACAAGGGAGGACGATGTGTCCCCTCCTATGCTTAACCTCCACATCAGGTCCGGAATTTGCTACTCTTCTTTTGACGTGTACGTCTCTATTACGAGTACAGCCAATAGGCTCTAAGTGCATGCGGGGAGTAATGTACGTCCACCGAGAGGGCAAATAACCCCAACCAAAAAAGGTTACTCTAGGCACGGACCTGCATGCATGGCTATTCTTCGCACGATTTTATCATCTTTCAAACCGTCCAGTGTTAATTAGTAACCTTGGATCAGCGAGGCCCATGCAAACGGCAGTACTAAGGGGGTGACAGCCCCTGTTTCACCGTTACAAAAACGTCTTCCCGACTACAGCTAGCTTACTCGGGGTAAACTCAAAGAGTTAACAAATATACCAGGTTTATTGATGGCGCCCAATCTTTGAAACAGACGCCCTTGTGTTGTGCTACCCCGTGAAAATGTCCGAATATTGGCTACACACCTGTTTTTAGGCAATGCTTACAGATTCAGGCAATGGTTTCTTATACTACTGTACGAAGTGGCTACGTGATTCATTCGAAGAAGAACATTTTAAAAGGTTATTCAATGCCAAAGGTCATAAAAGCACGGACAAACAAAATTAAATTTTTGAAGGCCTTGTAGGAAATTCTAATTACTCAATGGAACCGGAATAATTATGTTAATATTAAAACCTTTGTTGACACGTGTTGACCAAAATGGTTGTGGAAAAGTGTTAGTAATTAAACTTGGAATAATTACAACTGTTTGTTTTAAATCATATTTCTTTCATTAATTTTGCTTTTAATTAGGTTCTGACCCATAATTACCGTGCATTTTCATTGCCGATGTATGTTGTTAATATTATTTATTATTAATTGTATAGTGGACATGCCCTTTGAAAGTTTTCTTAAATTCAAAATTTGGATTCTGAGAATCGGTAATTATGTTTTGAATTGTTCTGTTTTTTCCTCTTCTTTTCTTTCTTTTTTGTTTATTTTGTTTATAAATAAGTAAGTTCAGAGTTGAAGGGTTACAAGCAAGCATGCTGTGAGGGAAAATGTTAGGAGACTCAGGATATAAATAAGACAATTGCGCATACAGTTAATGTTTCAGTTTTCGCTCAATTATTCAGAACTCATTGAAAACTGAATAATTGTGTTTCATTCCTTCAATAAGGTTTATAGTTCTATTTATGAGACGGGTGGGAGGTGGTGGTACTAGCCTAATGATTCTCAAGGACATTATTTTACTTCTAAAATAAAACCCTCGTGACATACTTATGTTACTCCTGTACTTTAAATGAAGGTTATAAAACAAATGATAACGTTAACAAGATATGGCTTGTCTAGCCCCTCCCTCTATGTAACAAGATTTGCATATTTATTTCATGTTTATGCATGATTAAGTGCAAATTAGCTGCAAACTTATTCTGTAAAATGGTCAAGTTCTGACAGATTTCGAAAGGAATGGTGGTATTTTCTGTGTTTTCAATGCATTTTACAACAAATACATTTTCTTGTCACTAGACCTTTAAGGCTCCCAAAAGGGACATTAGCAGATGACTGACAAAGGGACATATGCCGCACCGACCGCTTGTCATATGCTTTCCCATTAAAGACAAATAAACTTCTAAGTTTTGCCATTCGTCTTTGTCATGTTTAAGTTGTTAAATCCTGATAATCCGTAAAACTACTTGATTGCGCTTTATATGATGCAGAGGTCCCGCCGGTTGCTTCTTTACCCTTGTGTGGCCAGCCTTAGATTGCGCATTACTGACTGTGTTGTCTGGAAAATTAAGCTTACTGGCGACCCAGTCATTCCAAAAAAGCACAAATAAATTTAGGGAGCGTAATCAGACTGAATAACCATTTATCGTTTAGTACCACAGAAAAACCGTTGAAAGATGAACTAGCGGAGGACACCTGAACAGATTTTTGTCCCGCTTTCTCTTCATCTGACCACACTAATGTATCTCCTTTTATAAGTAGAAATAATTTTTCTTTTTGAAGGTTTTCACATCTGTATCAAATTGAAGCAAATAATCCTCCTTTAGGCTCAGTTTGAAGAGTGATCGTCGCATAACATTTAAGAAGGATAAGTGATGACGTGTAGGAAATAGACCATCTAATGAAACACTTACACACACGGGTATGCCGCATTCAAACACTGAACTACGACGATCGTAACGTACGTTTGAAAAAGGTGGCCTTGCAAAACGATATTTCTTCTTACAGAATGAGACATTTAATTTTGCGGACAAAAAAGAATCGCATACCATATAAAACTGATTTCTAGTTAAAATTATTTTTTCGATGTCTTGGGAATCATTAACCCTTCAATTTGCCCCGCGTAGCGTAGTTGATTGAGCTCTTCCCCCTCGAGGGCCTTGTAGTGAATGGTTGTTCACAAAATGAGGGTAGACCATCGGCTTATGGGGTGGAGTGTCGGGGAGGCGGTATTCTTTACCCATCGGTCTTGTTAGTTGTATGAAACACAGTTACAAGATAAATCATTCCCAATAATCTGTTTTCATAGGAGGGAGGGTTGAGGGGACACTAAGATCTCTCAACTATGAGCATTTATAGCCCTTGTTACAATCTTCTTTATTCTTTGTACGGTTGGATACATCATGCCAGCCGTCCTGGAGAAATGATCTATACCTTGTGGAAGGACCCGTTGTCCCCTCATTCATAAAAATGTTTTAAAAAATAAATTTGGGAGCATATAATGATGCTATTTTCATTTTCCTGTATTCTGCACCAAACATTGCCATTTTCGTAAAGCATTTTTTGTAAACTACTTCTTTGTGTTTGTTACGAGA
The DNA here is from genome assembly GCA_037179385.1 of Holothuria scabra. Taxonomy (NCBI): domain Eukaryota; kingdom Metazoa; phylum Echinodermata; class Holothuroidea; order Aspidochirotida; family Holothuriidae; genus Holothuria; species Holothuria scabra. The sequence goes on from CM074185.1 coordinate 50,484,618, forward strand.
ATATTGTACATTAAATTTTTTAGACTAACTTTGGGTGGGGGAATATTTCACAATCCTGAAGAAGAGTTCTTTAAGATGCCGTTTAGAGAATAAAAATCCTAACTTTCATAACTTGGGCGTAATCTTCCCCCCCCCCCCCTCCGTAGCGCCACCACCTTACATCACCCAGTCTTGGAACTTTCTTGAGAAGCCGGTAGCTTATGCATGGTTGAAACTCACAAACGTCTTTAGATATTGTCGCCAAGCTTTAAGAACTTAATTCCATACTTTGGTTCATTCCCCTTTATTACTCGGGACATTCATGGGGTCGGGGTTTTCACTAGACGAAGGTTCACGAGATCGAAGGTCCGCGAGAATCTCAGTTAAAATGAGAAGTCCGAAAAAATATGAATACGAGTCAGCGGGTTTTTAATGCCGGTCTCGCGAATCTTTTCTCATTTTCCGACGGTATCGCGGACCCTATTTTTTCGGTCTCTTGAACCCTTTTTGATTTTGAGTCCAGCGAACCTTCGGTCTCACTGGCTGTAACGGCTACTCATCCATAATGCGTATGAGAGTATACTACACCGCAAACCTACCAGCGAAGCAGAGTGTGTTTTTTCGCGTTTAGTTCAGCCCAGCGAAAAAGATGTCGGAACCGTGTGTTTCAACTCCCTGGATGATTCAAATGCAGGCGCCCATTCAAGGGGGGGGGCTTTTACGGCCTCAGCCCCCTCCTATTTTGCCACATCAACAATATAAAACATAGACTGCCAGAGACAACTCTCTGCAATAAGTAGTTCAGATCATTCCCCCTCACTCTCTCGGTTTTGCGTGTGCCCAGTCCCCAAATTTCGGTGGTTTCTTCACAGCTCCGACCAACCTTCGTCGGAATATTTGAGCGCAACCTCCATTCTTTTGCAAACATAATGGTGCTTTTGTTATCCAGAACAATAAAGAAGTTGCCATAACGTACACTACTACTATATTTTGGCCTATGCCCCACCTAGTCCCGGAGGACTTTATGAGCAGGGTGGGTCCTGGGGGGATAATAAGAAGAGAAGTTGCCGAAAACAGTGGCCTTTGCTTGATGAAATTCCAGAAATTAGTTTTTGATTAGAAATTTGGACGGGGGCAATTTAACGTACCAGTTCCAGAAAACGAGGGGGAGGGGAGACAATCAGGTAAATAAGCCCTGAGTGATCTGGATTGGAGGCAGGCGTGAGCGCTAGAAGTGCTGAAGGCGTTAAAGGGCCGAGTGGGCCATGTATGAAAGTGTGTTGCTTGTATATGGTGTTTGTACTAAGCAGGATGGAAGGTAAAGTACAAGCTGAAGTAGAGTGAAGTGGGTGTGATAAGACTACGAAGTCCAAAATCCGAAATTCGAAACCAACGGGGCTTTTGAGGGCCACTATGAGGAGGTGTGAGAGAATGCAGGTGTGCATGAGGGGCGTGGGCAGCCCGGGCCTAGGCTTGGGAGCTTTTCGCGGCCCAGACTGCCAGTTGGAAGTGCTTATGCTTGTGTGTAAACAGCCAGGACCTAGGCCCTAGGGCTTTTCGCGGCCCTGACTGAATGTGCTAATTGTAATGTGTGGGAGGTGCTGCGTATGTGAAAGTGGTGGAAAATAAAAAAAAAAAAACCATGGTCAGGGCGGGTCCGAGTCGTCAGGCTGAATGAGAGTTAAATTAGTGCCGAATAAAAGGCTGCCGGGGACCAAATCGATCAGTTTGGGTAAAGAGAGAGAAAAATAGGTGAAGGGTAAGGAGGTTTAGGCGGGGGGCGGGGTAACCTATTGAAGAGTCAGAGGCGTTTTTGAGTTTGGATTTGTTCATAATACTTTTGGGGTGAAAGTACCTAGAGGCGAGGGCGTGAAAGCGATCACTGATCATGGGGGTCCTAGTTAAGTCATGCATGTAAGCCGCATCAGTAGTACGGGGGAGGTGGAGGGCTGCGGTGAGGGCGGAGTTTTGAAGAGACTGGAGTTTGGTTAGAGACGTTTTTGAGAGGGTGAGAGTGGCTGGACAGCCGTAGTCGAAGAGAGGTCTGATAAATTGCTTGTAAATATTGACATTGGTGCCTGGGTGGGAGCCTTTCCCACGGACCGCCACTCTGCGGAGGAGGGAAATGCCAAAACCAGCACGAAGGGTGATGCGCCAACGATTGCAGTAGTCTTGTAGGGTGTTATGGTATTGCTGTAGTCTGTACAGAGCTAGGTAGTGCCGTTTGCTAGAAGTCCAGATGGCCAAGTCATCAGCAAATAGTGAGAGCTTAATGGGTCTGTGGGGAGGGGGGTGTCGTTGGTGTATATAATAAAGAGGAGAGGGCTGAGTACTGAGCCCTGGGGAACACCAGCCTTGGGGAGTAGGAGTCGGACCTGTAGCCATTTATGTCCGTGAAGGTACTTCTGTCGGTCAAGAAGTTGGAGAGTAACCTGGTAATGGGGTCTGGGGGGTCTAGGGTGGTAAGTTTATACCTGAGTCCGTCGTGCCACACCGCATCGAGTGCTTTTTCAACATCGAGGAAAGTGGCAGGTGTGATTTGGTTGTTGTTAAAGGCCTCGTAGACCGTCTGCGTGTAGTAGGTAAGCTGGTCGAAGGTGGAGCGCTTCGTACGGAAACCGGATTAATAGGGGGGAAAGTAATTCCTAGTGTCCAGGAGGGAATAATTCGGTTTTTGATAAGCCTTTCAAGGGTTTTGCCCAGGGTGCTAAGTAGGGAGAAAGGACGGTAGTTTTTGGGATTGTAGTGATCTTTGCTTGGTTTGGGGATCATGGTGAGTCTAGCAATTTTCCAGGCTCGAGGGAAGTAGTCGAGGAAGAGGCAGGAGGTATAGAGGCGGGCTAGGTGGGTAAGCAGGGGATGGGGGGCAAGTCTAAGGGCTCTGAAGGGGATACCGGCAGTGCCAGGGGTGGTGTTTATAGTAGTTTTGAGGGCCTGGAGGACGTCATTACCGTTGAAGGGAGAGGTTAGGGGGTCAGCAGGGGGGTCAGGGGCCATGTAGGGGAGGGGGTTAGGAGGTGGCGGTGGGCACGGGCAAAGTTGGTAATGTGTCTAAAGTGCTGGTTGTTAAAGTTTGGGTCATGATGGTTCCGTTGAATCTGATCCATGGTTTGGTTGAAAATATTGGCTTTTTCCTGATCAGTACGGACAGCAGCCTGGAGAGTGCTGAGGGTGGGGTAAGAGGGTTTGCTGGAGCAGCCGGTAAGGCGTTTGAAAATTTTCCAGGTTGTAGCAGGGGGTGTTGTTGTTAATTTGACTACAGGCTTTGTTCCACCGTTCAGCATGAAAATCAGCGAGTTGCCTTTTAATGCGGTTTGTGAGGTTGTTGATTAGGTGTTTAGTCCCTTCGTTTCTGGTTCTTTGATAAATTTTCCTGAGTCTGTTTTTGTGTCGGATTAATTGAAGCAAGGGCGGGGGAATCAGGTAGTCCTTGGGTGCCTTCGGGGTTTTGCAAGTAGGGGCATGACGTACACCATCAATACAACTCTGGATTCAGTGATAAGGGCATAAACGTGGCCAATATTGAACTACTCTCAATGTATCACTTTAAGAGAAATACTATAGGTGGTTGCCAGTGCACACACTTATCATTCAAGTAATATGGGCTACGAAACATTGCGCTTCGAACCAGTCGATTGAATGGGTCATTTAAGAGTGGTCCTTGGACAGTTGGAGCTAGTGTAAGAAGTAAATAACCCTCGACTCGGTCATTTCTCTGATTAAATTTGTGCAAAAATCCGGGAAAAGATGGTAAAGGAGTTGGTGCAGGTCACGCAAGAGCGACCTCCAATGAAATAGTATTATGTATGGTCAAAGATGATTGAATCCCTGGCTCAGCATAAAATGTAAATTGAGCAGTTGACTAGCAGCTAACTTCACTCCATTCAAGAACTTACTCGTTCAATAACTTCATAGACGAAAGTATCGAGATTAGTGTTTAGATTAACGTGAGGTTTTACGGCACTGTTTCTAATCAAGTGGTCAGTTAGGTCGCCGCCGGCCACGGCATAAATTGCAGTTGAGAGACAGGAAGTATTTGTTCATGCCAATGAGAATTGGGGAGCTTTTGCACTACAAGCCGTTTCCACTTGTCAAACTTCCAACCTCGGAACACAACGCCCTCAGCAAAGTGGAGGCGCATATTAACAGGGACGTAAGGGCTAGCTAGAGTTTGCGCCTCTGGAACGTTTCTTGTGCTCTTCCTACTCCATCTGACAAAAACCGCCTCCCTGTTTCTTGTAGACCAAGTTTGCCTCTTTCAAAAGGTGTCACTTTCTTCTTCTTTTTTTGAACCATCGGTTAATAAGAATCTTGTAACATCACAATACCCGTCACGGGGAGGGATCGACCTCTCCCTATATATCCTTCATCGGGGAGTTGTAGAAGACCCTTTTTCAGTGGCCTGTCCGGAAATCATTGTTTCATTGTATCTGCAAAATGGGAAGTACACGGAACTGGTATTAGCAAAAGCCCGGTAGTTATCCTATAGGGACTGAATAAAGTTGGGCAGAATTTATATCGCTGTAGGCAATTAGGGTATCTTGAACCATCGAAACACAACTGGGTATATACTTCCATCCCTGAAACCGAGACACTAGATAAGTGACTCGAGTCAAAAGTTTTCAAACTTTTAATTGACTCGAGTCGAGTCATTGACTCGAGTCACTGTACTAATTCAATGGGGAAATTACTCCTGGATTCTGTCGAGTCACTATCATTTTGAGAGGAAGTGACTCGAGTCGTGACTTGTTAAAACACTGCTTTGTCCTGGCAAGCAACTAAAATTGTCCGACCGGCCCAGCCTGGCTTTTTCCCTCAGTATTGTAACGCATGGCTTTTTAAATCAATACTATTTATGTTTGTAACCAATAGAACAAAGATATCGAGGATCCTGAAATTCCACGCAAAAATGTTTTCTAAACGAAAAAAGATAAACTTTTTCAGAAACCCCCAAAACAACCAAAAAAGTAGTTCTGATTTTCTGTTCCAAAATAACAAACAAACAAACAAAAGAGAACAATAAAACACGTGTAGCAACGTAAATACAGCGCTTCACTCCATTAGACGTATCTCGAAATGTTGGATTCCTGGCTAGTAAGAGATGGTTCAAACACACGTGAGAGACTCAAGAGCAGTATTATTAACTTCACGATGGACTACATTTTAAGGGGCGCAATTCTCATTGCAGAACCAGCGCTATTTGATAGGAGATGGTTCAGGCGATGGCGCAGAATGTTAGTAACACTAAATTTACGGGGTTCAAGTTTTTAAAAAGTTATTGCTAAGGCCAATGCTAACCCTTTACCCTGACCTCACTTAACCCCACAGGTCAGCGCTCGTGCCCTTCTGTGCCAAGGTGGCCGTGCTGCACACAGAACCAATCTCATGAGCAATTCACTCGAACTTGCGACGGAGAAGTCTCAGGCCTACTAGTTCAGCAGTTAAACTCCCCATAGCAGGACCAGGGATATGCAGGATATGCATGGTGTCTCCAGTGCATTTTTAACGGGGGTCCCATGGTTGGACAGTTTAAGGGAATAAAATGTTGGCGGCAAAAATGACATTCGAACTAGCTGGAATCAAGTGTACGAGGGTCAGATACAAAGACGTCTGGGGGGGGGGGTGCTTGGCGAAACCTACGCCTGGTATATTGAACCGTTTTCATCTTTTAACTTACTGATTTTTTTTTTTTTTTTTTAAATGAATCAGAATAGATCATTTACGGTATGTTCGAGGCACGTTCAATGGGCAATAAACAGAACTCTAAAATCATAAGAGTTGGGGTGAAAACTTTGCCCATGGAAGCTATGTATCGAAGACAAAATACCACACCAGTTGGCAAAATGGTGTGGAAGAAAATGTGAAGCGGGAGAAAAGTCTGAAACACCGAAATGAAATGAAAAATAGCGTAGTGATCACTGCTTTGAGCTGAGCGAAATGTCACCGGAGGTTCTCCGCGGAATCAGTTAACAATTCCGTCATTGAACAAAATATTTAAAAAAAATACCTCCACATATTTATCCCACGATAAAATCTAAATCCTTTCACATTTCATTCAAGCTCCTCATATTTTTCATTTTTGCCATTTATAGACATATTCGTTCTTTCAGAGTAATGGAGGATGCAAGGGCGGATCAAGAGGGGGCGAGGGGCGATCGCTCCAATAATGTCGACCAAGAGAAAAAATATGTAAAAACTGAAGAAATGTAAATAAAAGAATCAAATCTGAACCGCTAACTTTGAAGGATATTTGCGGTATACAGGGTAGGCCTATAGGGAAATGTGTATGGTATACACTCTGACCTCAGATTTATGAAAAATGTATCATCTCTGTCGTGTCAACCGTAACTTAATTCATTCAAATTTTTAAATTCTCTGTCAAGGTTATGCAGGTCATACCTTCAGTTTGACTGACAAAAGGCCCTTGGCCGTAAGAAGGGGGCGATTGTATGTGAAGTTATGCCCCCTTACGAAATACTGTACATCCTTGTATAAACACAGTCGATCACTCAAGGCAATGATAATGATCGTAAAAGGCGGTTAACGTTTAATGTTAAGCTAAATTTGTTTTGTTTTTTTATCCACGTAGATTTTTAAAGGGAAAAACATGTGTCAAGCTATCCTCACTAGAAACATGTCTTCATTTAAATTTCTTTTACACTCTAAAATCAAAAGAGTGAACTTCATCACTCTTTGATAGAGTGAAAAGTGTAAATTCACTCCATTAAAGTGATAATTCACTCCAAGAAGAATGAAACTCACTCCAAACAGAGTGAAATGCACTAGAGGAAGAGAGTACATTTCACTCTTTTTGGAGTGAGTTCCACTCCTCTTGGAGTGAATTATCACTCTAGTGGAGTAAATTTACTCTTTTCACTCTATCAAAGAGTGACTAAGTTCACTCTTTTGATTTTAGAGTGTACCCGACTCTAGACCTTTACACCAGCACCGAGCGGTCGTTGCAATCTGTTGGTGCATTGCATACCAGTAACGTTTATGACGTGATGATATATATGTCTAAATTGTTCCCCCTGTGGGTTGGGGGTTGTAGAATATTCCCACGGCATTCCCCGCCTGTCGTAAGACGCGACTACATGGTAGAATTTGAACGGTAAACAGTATGACACTATATTACACATTCGTGTTGGTGTTTCGTTGAATTTTATCTAACTTACTATATGTCTAAATTGAGTACCCAAATTTTCAAATTACTAAATATCTACTTTTACTCTTCCTACAAACAACGGTTCGGCTTTAAAGAAAAGACTGAATTGTAAACTGTGAAGAACTTAGTGTGTTCTACCATTTGAACGCCTCTAAAAGTTCCTTAATTATGTTTCAAATTTTGTTAAATTACTGCATCGAACCTGCCACATACACATTAGTCACTTGTCCCCTTTCACTTCTGTTTGCAAAGGACTCAGTTGTTCAGTTCCCCTTGGAGAGCTTTTGAAGCACCGTCGTTATCATAGTTAAGCGTTTTCTTTCACTTACGGCGACTTTCCACGCCTGGAAAGGAATTCCTCTCAGAAATTTTCATGCGCTTCACGCTCATTTTCGCACTTTAAGCATATGAAGCAGGCCAGAGACATCATACTCTGTGGGTGGTTCCCTATGCTTACAAATATATTAATAATTTCCCTTGGTGTCTCCTGCGCTCTAGTCAAAACAAGATATCAAAATTCCTATAGCTATATCTTCCATGCCTGACCAGAGCCTGCAGAAGATACAGTGCCTTCATGAATGTCTTGGTGTGAAACTTCTTTTCAAGGTTTATTGATAAAGTAAGGTCCAAAAGTATGCCAACCAGGCTTACAAGAGAGGTTAAATCTACAGATTTAACGGGAGTGTATTTGTTTTCTTTCTTTCATTTGAAAAATTTCACATCATTTTAGTATGTTGTATGTACTCGTGTCTTGCATTTATCAGTACCTCCACACATGCACGTAATGATGATGGCACAGCTGGGTCCTGCAGGGAGGTGCAATCAACTAAAAGGCCATCGTTTGAGTGTTTTGGGCAGGCTGTAGCCAAATCCGCCCATCTTTCGAAGCTAGCAGACAAGTTCGTAATGAAGCGCAACTATGAGATGTCAAGTGATTGTAACGTGCATGTGGCTATAAAACGAATCCGGATAGCAAGCGATGGTCTGATTTCAGTCGGCCCATAACTGGGGTCTATCACCTTTTAATCTTTCAATATCATCGCTTACCTGTATCATGGATGGTTGTACACTAAATTTGTTTCTTTATTCTTGCAATTTTACCGAATATGAGGGTTTGAAATTCACGTAGACAATAAATGAAGACTGTTTAAGGCTGATGGGCTCCACGTTCTGGTTTAAGCAAAGAGCGGAATATCGACAGAGGAGTGCTGTAAACGTATGGTTGGTCAAAAATGCAAATACCTACTTTAATAATTTGTCATCTTATTCTTCACTATTTACGTAAAGGTATGAGGCGGAGAAGTGGAAGGAGCATATGCCTTCCAGTTCGAGCAAACTCAGGCCATGGAGCTGGAGGAGCTCCTGAAGAACTGTTGACTCGAGTCAACGACTTTCGACTCCAGTCGACTCGAGTCCCGTTTATTTTTGACTTGTGACTTGACTCGACTTGGAGAAAATTGACTTGTCAACAACTCTGGGTTGTTGACTCGAGTCAACGACTTTCGACTCCATTCGACTCGAGTCTCGTTTATTTTTGACTTGTGACTTGACTCGACTTTAAGAAAAATGACTTGTCAACAACTCTGGGTTGTTGACTCGAGTCAACGACTTTCGACTCCAGTCGACTCGAGTCCCGTTTATTTTTGAATTGTGACTTGACTCCACTTGAAGAAAAATGACTTGTCAACAACTCTGGGTTGTTGACTCGAGTCAACGACTTGCGACTCGAGTCTCGTTTTTTTTTTTTGGGGGGGGGGGGGTGCTTGTGACTTGACTTGAAGAAAAATGACTTGTCAACAACCCTGAGCTCCTGCTCTTCCAACTCCCTGCTCCGGCAACGAGACAGCTAAAAATATATATATTATGAACTTTCTGAGGGTCTTACCACTTTCCTTAGAGAGGGTAGAGTACCACTGAACTCGAGCATTATCGTACAAAATTCTATACTTTGGACATAATTGATCCCTGCCTGCGTCTCAGTCAGAAATATTGAACACAGCTCGACAGTGATTACTATCAACATTTATTCTGTACTAATGAAGACGTACCGTAAGTGCCACCATTTCACACACAAAAAAAACTTCAGTTGTGATCAATGTTGACGCAACAATTTTTTTTAAAAATTTAATTCTTGTTAAATTCTGGTAGACCTTAATTTAGAAGAGGCGCCTGAATTGTTAACTTTTCATAAATATTTGCGCTATACCTCTTCAAAGTTTGATGGCTTTTTGTCTGTGCAAAGAGAGTTGGGTAACAACGGTGTTACGCAAGTCAGCATTAGCAAACCTTTATTATATTTATTTACTATTTATTTATTATTTACTTGCTATTTACTCGTCAAAAACTTCAGTTTGGTCAAGGTGGGTGATACATTTCTATACATGAAGAAAACTGTTTTAATATACGTGATAAATTCCTCAGGGAATAAGGAGACACCCGTGACATGCTTAAGAGCCCTCTTTTTGGCATGCCATGTTTTTACTTCACTGGAAAATCTTAACGCGATCGAATTCTTTAAAAGAAATTGTCCGAAATATCCGGTCTGGCCTGGAAAAGCCGAAAAGCATTTGTTTTTGTTTTTTGTGGCTTTTGTCTTTCGTGTGTTTTCTTTTTCCCCATACTCACATCATGCCCCTGAATAAAACTTTGCCAGAAATATTAAAATATTCCAGCGAAAGTTTTGGAACTTTTTTCTAAGTGCTGTGTTAAACAGAAACAAGGAAGGGTGTATCAAGTACCCCAAATTTTGCCAAAAATTCAAAAGTCATCCTGTGACGTGCCCTCCTTAAAGGCCCAGTTCTCTCACCCCAAACAGTACCAATTCTCCTTACCTTCTTACTTAAGCCCCTCCCACAATTGTCTGAAATTCATCCTTATTCAGTCACAATCTCAGTTCATTGGTTCAGGGTGAAAATAGAAAAGCCTTATGTGTATAACCAAAACACTCTCAGTACAGTTCATGCTGTGTGATAAGAGCTTTGGTGATCTGCATTCTTTGAAGGAACCGTCAATCAAAAAGCTGGGCCAATGGAAAGTTTCTGTACCCCCTACAAGAAGTTGGGTTTGGGTGATAGGATTGGCCCTTTAATACCCCTAGTCCCCTACATTCTTACACCAGGGAAATTCAGCGTGAAGAACGGAGACAATTACTCTACTAGTCGACTTTGTCTAAGGCTTTTTCACGCCAAATATGTATACCCCAAGAACTTAATTATGCAAATTTCTCATCATTTTGCTCTCTCTAGTTTTCTGCATTGATTTAAACATTTCATAGCAAAAGGGCAGCTCAAAATGCCATTTCCGGCTGTCTGACAGTCTGAGGGCTGAAATGTTTCAAATTGTTACCAGTTTACTGCGTGCTCTGCGTCAACCGATCATGGTGTGCGCTCCACTAAATCTCTTGGGTCAGATTATAAAAAAAAAGAGACTGTTTAGATTCTGCTTGCAAACCTCGTGAATGTCATTTCCGGTTGTCTGCAGAGCGGTTGCGAATGTTCAAAATTTATGTACTTTCGACTCCGAGGTAGTCTTCCTGGCAGAATTGCATTAAAGGGCAGGAGCAGTCATCCCAAATTGAAGAAGTGTAGTAGACTGTCCAGTTTCATGATTGGCTGTTGGGAGTCATGTGACAATGTTTTTTCCTTTCAAATGTGAAATTCACCAGGTATAACGGATTGGGTTACCTTGAATATGCAATAGTAAAGTCATAAAATGTAATGAAAGATACTTTGAAGAGAAATAAGATGAAAATTGTGTTATTTAGCTTTTTCTTAAAGATAAGTTTGGGGGACTGCTCTTTACCTTTAAGTTCAGGCAGAGAACCTTTTCCTCAAACGCAACTGACCGCGTATGACTAAGGTTATACTGTATCGTTAAACTGTACTGTATCTCTTCAAAGTTTGAAGTTTTTCTGATGTTGTACGCATTGTCTATTCAAAATAAACATGACTGTGGCGCAAAAGTGCTGGTATTTGATAAAATCTCAAGTACTGAACAATATCACCCAAACATGTTTTAAAAATAAACAACTCTCACATGTGTATGAAATGGAAGAATGACAATACATCCATTCAGTTACTGGGGTAAAATGCACTGATAGGCCAATTGCATGCATGGCAAATTTATTTTCGCCCTCCTTCTTTTACAATGTTCGAAATATAAGAAGCGAAAATCTACTCCAAGAAAAAAGTTTCACTCTTGATGGAGTGCCCGCATGGACCACTCTTCAAAAAGAGTTTTCACTGCAGACACTCGTTAAAGAGAAAATTTTTTACTCTTCTCGAAGTGAATTCCACTCTTCTGTTCGTGAATTTCACTAAGTTTTGGAGAGAATTAATACTCTTATGGAATGAATTCACACTTCTCACTTTATTAGAGAGTGAAGTCAACGTGAATCTGAAGGTTATTTTTTTTTTACTTTTACAATAGATAGTGTGGGATAATGTGATGAAGCCCCGCGACTCCAGCATGTGAGATAATGGGCCAATCGTATAACGAAGGCTTAGGTAGGGGATCCTGCGTAGTATCCAGAAACAAAAAAGGAGAGAGTTTCCAGTTGATTTTAAATGATTGTATTTGATGTTTTGGTTCCCCAAAAAGATGATCAAGTTTTAATTAATTCGGCCGGCCTGATATTAATCAATATCTACAGCTCACTCAAGTGCTCCTCGTCTGAAGTCTTATGCACGAGTGTCCAGCTTGCGGGCTCGGTCTTGAGAACCTCGTGCTAGATCCGAACACCTACAGTCCCCTGATTGGTCAAAAGTTATGACGCACCAATGTCAATAAGTGTAATGATATAGATGACCAATGAGGAGGCTGCAAAGGGTGGAATTGGCCACGCCTTGAAAATATAGGCAGCATGCACGTGGAACTACAGTGATGAAATATGTCACGTCCACCGGTAACGAGTGACGGGAAACAGGAAGGGCCCTGGGAATCTAGAACAAAAGGAAGGGAGAGTTGCTCGTAAACAACAAGATGGCGTCTGCTAAAGGTCATGGAGAGTGCACTATACTACATGACAATAGGCCTACCAGCACATTGTATACTTACAGTTGTTACACTTTTAAAAGCACGTGTTAATATGTGATCTAATCTCACACGGTCACACCACACAGTAGATCTCCCCCACTTACTTGAATTTTAATCCTCTTCTAATTTAAAGGCCTCTTCCTCTCACCCAAACAGTTCCAATTCTCCTAACCTACTATCTTAAGCCCCTCCCACAACTGTCTAAAACTCATTCTCATCCAGACACGATATCAGTTTATTGCTTCACAGTGAGTATACAATACCCCAATGTGTAATCAAAACGATTTGTATATAGTACATGTTGTGTAATGTGAGCTTTAGTACCCTGCATTTTTAACTTGCTGTCATTCAAAGAGATGGGCTAATTGAGAATTTCTGTGGACTACTACCAAAATTGTGATGTGGGGTGAGAGGATTAGCCCTTTACCAGGGAGTTGTTTGAGCCCGAGCAAGCTTGCGTGAGAGGGAGTATAAAAGTGGGGAAACACTAGCAATATTTCAAAAATAAACATAAAATGTCAAGTCTAGCAAAAAAATTATCATTTTTTTACAATGGCATCTAGCCAGAGAATTACTTTGGACCTTTTAAAGGCCCAGTTCTCTCACCCCAAACCTGTACCAATTCTCCTAACCTTCTTATTGAAGCCCCTCCCACAATTGTATGAAATTCATTCTTATCCAGATACAATCACATTTGCTTCAAGGTGGGTATAGAAAAACTCAATTTATATAACCAAAACACTCTCGGTACCGTTCATGCTGTGTAATATAAGCTTTGGTATTCTGCATTGTTTGAGTTAGCTGCCAGTCAAAGAGCTGAGCCAATTGAGAATTTTGGTACCCGGGCACCAAAAATGTAGTTTGGGGTGAGAGGTTTGGCCCGTTAATAACAACAAGCTAACAAAGGATTCCCTTCAGAAATAAATTTGTAAACCTGGAGCATGTCTCCCTCAGCTCCAAAGTGGTTACTCCAAGCCGCTTAAGTTTTTGGATATGAGGGTGCAGGGAAGACCCGGCAGGGTGCTTCAGGGTGAGTAAACAGGACCCCAATGTGAAATCAAAACACTCTCAGCACAGTACAGGGTGTGTAATATGAGCCTTTGTACCTTGCATTGTTTAAACTATAGCTGTCAAACAGTTAAAGAGCTTAGCCAATCGAGAATTTCTCTGGACTCACTACAAAAATATTTGTGTGGGGTAAGAGAATTTACCCTTTACTAGTCGTGACGTTTCTTCTTGAGAAAGCAACACAGACGTCCCAGTAGAACAAAGGCGTTGTGGGTGTAAATGGTATCCGAATTTGTTATATGATCCGTCCCTCAAATGCTATGCTTTCATTGTGAACACTGTGCGAGACTCGAGTCCTGCACTTTTTCAGTGTGGAAATATCAACATGTCTGGCCAAGTCCTTCAAATTCTGAAATCACGAGTCCGAGTTCGAACTCGACTACAGTCCTGCTAACTTTCACTTTATTTTTGTGCAAATTTAGCAAATGTTGTCATATGTATTGAAAATTTAAATGCCTTTTTTAATTATTACATTAATTAATTACAAGTAGGTCACCACATCTATACCAAGTAAGTCATTTATTGTTTGCACATTGACAGCAGGCGCGGATCCAGACATTTCAAAAAAAAAAGGGGGGGGGGGGCTGAACTTAGAGAAAGCGGGTAATAGGGACGTACGGTGATACTCTGTCTGAATATCTCAGTGGCGTAGGAAGCAATATGAAAGTGTAGGGTGGGGGGGGGGGCAATTTTGGACTAAGCACCTCTCCCTACCCCATTGACCAAAAGGTACATTTTTGATGCTAAATTTTTCGTTTTTTTTTCTACGAGCAAGGATTTTTTCTGATTTGTTCTTAAGTTTGAACACTTTCCTACTGTGCACGTAGAAAATTTTGGTCCTTTTACACATTTGTAAATATATGGAGCTTGTATTGCAAGAAATACGGTAGTTTAGATTCAGGGTTTCTTGTAAGGATATTTGAATATTTGGAGGTCCATCGAAGAATCTGCGTTTCCTGTTAGCATATATCTGAGATAGCATGTCGACTGAAGACAGTGTTCAGGTGTTGTTGTTACATAATGTCATCTAAGTGTGCGGATTGAGGCTTCTCGGCGACATTCAAAAAACTCCCGAAACTTTGTTATCGTTTTTAGACAAAATATTTAAAAATTTAAAGCCTTTATTGGAGAAAATTTTAGGGAAACGACGCCGTAGCTCGGAAAAGTTTTACCACTGACTGTTTTATGAGCGACCACTACTGCATATAAAGGGTTGCAGATTAGAGCCCGCGAAGCGCGCAGAAAAAATTGCCTTTTAAAACTAAAAATTACAAATATGAAGTTTCATTAGGAAGAATTCGGACTTTTATGAAAGAAAATTTGGGAAAACCGCACTGTATTTGACTGGTGTCTCAAATGGCGAATTTTTCACTTTTTCACGACGACTAAATCGTTGTTGCTACATAATGATATCTAAGGCTTACGAACTGACACTCTCCGATGACATTTCAAATTTCCCAAACTTTGTTGTCCTTTTTTAGACAAAATATTTCAAAATCAAGAGCTTTCTTGAAGAAAATTTGAATTTCTATGAAATGCAGTTTACAAAAATAGCAATATAGCTGCCGGCTTCTCTTGATGATGTGGTATCACATATAGGCCTATGGTAGTATCCGATTTTGTCATTTACACACTGTAAAAAAATGTCTGTAATGTTACAGAATTTTTGTACAATTACAAAAGAAAAAATAAAGAAATACAAAAAGAATACATAACAAGTGCTGTCAATGAGTTGAAAGTGCTCATAAAAAGTGTTGTCAATGAGTTGAAAGTATTCATGAAAAGTGCTGCCATTAATTTGAAGTACTCATGAAAAGTGCTGTCAATGAGTTGACAGTACTTTTTATGTATTCTTTTGTTTTTTTTTTTCTTTATTTTATTTTCTGTAAATGTACAGACATTTTTTTAAGTGCAGAGCCCCGAAAAGTAGATACCAAACGGAATTATGAGCGAGGAATAATTCTTTCCATATTGCATTTTGAGGCGCGCAAAGCGCGCCGGAATTTTTTTTTTTTCGGGGGGGGGGGATTTGGGGAATGAAAAAGGGCTATTCTGACCCGGGGCGTGGGGGACGGAAGAATGCTCCCGCTGCCTCATTTTTTTACTGGGAGGATATTTGCCCCAGCCTTCCGCTCTCTACGCCTATTGAATATCTAATTCTGCCCGAAAGACCAAGCGGAGCGCCACTATCTGTTGGAGCGGAGCTTACAGAGAATTTTGAAACCACGATCACTCAGACAGCCCCCGCAAACTGCATTTCCCACCGACTTGTAAGTAGAACCTAAGCAATCATTATTTTGAGCTTTCGGAATTGCAATACAATTTAAACTTCAATAAAAAATGAGTAAGTTATAAAATGATCAGAAAATTACCAGATAAAATGAACCACTACCATTGTATGAAATGGTAATTTAAAGAAATAAATCTTTGGAAAGCTGGTAAGGGCATTCTACAAACAATTTGACTACCTTGCGACATAAGATTATGATGAGTATAAATTCGAGCATCTTTATTGACCGGCGAAAATTCCTTCTGAACTTCAAGGGAGGATGGCAATCCATCACATACCGGCTGCCTAGCCTTTACAAATTTCATCGAACTTTACAAGGATCCAATGTGTTTGAGCAGCCTGGTTAACTGAAACAGAATCCAAATCAACGTGTAGCCCAATTCTCCGTTGTCAGCATCAAACACTATACAAGGGCTTCAATTCTTAATTGTCGCATTATAATTAAATGAAAATTGTAAGATGCGTTTTGTGTTTCTCCGATATGATTGTTTTTGACAGTTTGATCGCTGTCCCTCTATACCGTAGGCGGTGTGCATGTGGTTCTTGGCACTGGTCAATCTAACGGGGGAAGGATGTGGGCAAGGGATGACGGTAAGACGCCATCTAATATAGGCCTACATCCAGTGGCGGAGCTAGGGGTTTCGGTCAGAGGGGGCGAAAATGGTCTGCAGGGGCGCTTCGAAGGAGTAAATACCCTGAGCCTCCGCACGATCGAAGCCACGGCTTTTCAGATTTCATTATTTTGATTTTCACCTGGTAGAAGACTACTTTGACATTTCTCTTGAGCAAGTTTTTCTATTAAAACATGTTAAAATTTTTATCCATGGGCCTCCGCAGAAGAAAATTCGGGGGAGGGGAACTAAATTCTTGTAGGGGGAAAGCTCCGCGCCACCATAGGTTGGCGCAGAGCGCAAGAAAATTTTGGCCAAAAATGCCGCTCAGATCGATGGAAATGACATTTCTAAAGCCTATTTACCGCATATAAATAGGGAAAACACTGAGTGAACTGTTAAGAAATATTGATGTTAATTTTTCTTCCTCTTTTTCTTTATGTTTTCTTCGTTTTTCAGGGTTTTTTTTTTATTTATTTTCCAGGGAGAGGGAAAGTTCCCACCTTGCCCCTACCTCCGGACGCGCATGTTTCTATCCTTCTCTTCGACATTCTAGTATGAAGGCAGTCATTATATTTTGTTTGTTATTGTCAGGTCTCGATTTAAGATTTTAATGTAAAAATGGGCTACTTTTTGAAGGTAAAGATTAAACCTGCTAGAGCTAAATAGCAAGCAATCTTACAGAATGAAAAAGTTATGGAAATTAATCACCGGTGTACATTTTTGGCACCTGTAAAACAACATAAGTACACGAAGAAACATTAAATGAGGTAATTTACATCATGCGACCACTCTGAAATAGCCATTAATTAAGTACATTAAAAGAAATAGCCAAGACAAGATGTCTGCTTGGCTTTCTAGATACCGAATTCATAATAAATAAAAGTAGTCTTAACTTAGGCTTTTTTTGATGCAATTTTCTGGCATTTTAGACCACGGAAGTACAGAAATAAGCATCTTCGTAGAATTTTCGTGCAGTGTCAGAAACAGCCATTTATTATGATAATGGTCACTCGAAGAAGAGCAAAATGAAAACTACTCATTAAAACTCTTAAATTACTACCACTATGATAACACTTTTATTTTATTTTAACCTGAATGTTCTCTTCAAATGATTTTGAAAAACGTCTTTTTATTGTCTATGTTGACAATTATCCCCGACAACAAGAGGGCTATTTGCGCTACAATTATTGCTGCGCCCTTTGCAACATCTTTTACTGGCCGGGAGGGTTAATGTCAGTCTGTGTATTTTGTAAGCTTATTATCACGCTTGGTGTGGAAGCAGTGAACTTAGCACAGCGACAACATTCATTAGTGCGTATAAAGTATACATTTGCGGCAAAACCTATCCCTATATTACAGAAGATGACCTTTTTCATCAGAATGAAGTGCAGTTAGTACATTTATTGGTGGCTGTTTGAGCATTTTGTTATCGGGGCCTTAAAACAACGCTATTAAATTTTGTCGTTTGCTAAAAATGGTGCAAGAGTAAAGTATGTAGAACCCAAAAGGGCGCCGACAGACGATTTTGGTCCGTCAGGGGGGGGGGGGGGCGACCTCCCCCCTTGACCATATGGCAGCTCCGCCACTGCCTACATCTATATCTGCTCCACTGGAGCCACCCAGATGACCACAGCAACATGATTTGGTCCAAAAGTTTGCTTAGCCCTGCTTTATACCATAATGAACCACTGTTGGAAACTGAAACAAGACTAACATGCCACTACGGTTTATTGCACACATGGGCTGGTGTGAGACGTAGTTCAGTCGGTAAGGCTCCTGCTCTCACGCGGAAGGCCCGGGTTCGCTTCCCAGGTCGTCTCATACCAAAGACTCTAAAAAAGGAACCTACTGCCGTTCTGCGTGATGCTCCGCATAAGCAATGGAGTAGGGAAAACAATTTGTTTAGGGGTGGCGTCAGCGGGGGGGGGGGGCGGGACCATGCCCCCTCCCCGTCGGGGAACACTGCCCCCCCCCCCGGCGGGGAAGGTCGGTGGTTTCGTCGGGGAGGCCTAAAAAATATAAAAAAAATATAAAAAATTCGCAAGGACTGAAATTACTGGATGGGTGACCTTGAACATATTTTTTTCTTTTATAATACTAATACATATCGGATTCGATTTTCAATTACTTCTCATAGCTCATAGTTTATAGCTCTGTTAAAACTCATTACATGTAACTTGTCCGATCTTAAATCCGTGCGCGCCTATAACCCACCTATAACCAAGACTTATGTTATGGACCTGGAAAGTACACGTGCAGACGTAACCGAGAGCGGCACCAGCGGGGAACCAGGGTCATGCGGCGTAGGGGTGTCGTTGAGAAGATCCAGTTTCGTCGGGAAGCCTAATTCATCTATAGGCCCATGATAAAAGATGTAAGCCCGATAAACGTTAGTCCCAGGACGATGTTCTTGATTTTGTTTTACTAGTTTTCCTTACAAAAAGGAGAAGTTCAGGTGCATGCAGTGCCCAATGGTTTGTCATCTGTCCTGCCCCGTCAGCCGAATTCGAGCAACGGTAATGACAATCGGCTAGGCCGTTTTCAGTTACATATAATGATGAACAGAAGTGTGAGAATGTCTCCTGATAAGTCCGACTGAAAATTCATTTGAAGCCACCTTGTTGTTACGTGACATATTTTCAAAGACGACGAAGTAAAATCATTTATTGTCGGGAGTTCGGATAGTCACATAGAAAAGGACATAAATTTAATGGACCTCGCAATTGAATACAACGAAGAGTCTCAATTGAGTAAAAAAATTAGTATGATTTTAACTCGGTGGCATAGTTTTCCCCCGAGAAAAAGACAAGACCATTTCATTTAATTTTAGCGGTAGCTTTTATCTGGTTATTTTCTGATCACATAGCAAGTTCGGTTTTTTGTTTCTATTGAAGTGAAACTTTCCTAAATAACGACTGCTTCAGGGTTAGGTTTTTTTTTTTAATTTTCTCTACGCTCCGCGCCAAGTTATGGTGGCGCGCCGCTTTGATAGTAGTTTGGTCGAACAGATTACTCAACAGAACAATGCATGCTTGAAAATTATTCTTCGTTTGAGGAAAATATGAATTAAAAATTGTAAAGCGAAAAAAGGTGAAAATAAAGACTGCTTTGTTTTTGGGAAATGCCATTTCCGGCTGTCTGGGTTTTAAATTTTTCAGAAATTTCTGTTCACTTTAAATTAGTTTTTCGGGCAGGATTACATTTTTCAGACAAAATAGACTTTTCTACCTCCTTCCAACTGAAACACTCCCGTACGAATATGTAAATATACAAAATATTAAAGATAAAATATATGGAAAGCTAAACTTTTTCCGCGTGGAAAATTCCGAGGGCCTTAGTCTCAGTGATGTTATTCAGAAACTCCAACAAAACTACAAATCACTCCACTTGAATTTTCTCAAAAGAGGGTCAGATTCTTCCATAAACCCCCCAAATCTGTCATAAAATTACAGTTCCACCAATATTACCTCCAGATTCGCTAATGTTTGTTAAAAATGATTTTTGTTTTATTTTCGATGGATACTCCGTACAATAAAACACCCAAGCATCACTCCGTCAATTGCCCTTGTCAGGCATATCACTGAATAGAAAGTCCAAAATTTTCATTGTAACCTTACCCCCCAAAACAATTTTTTTTTCATAAAATTCTAAAATTTCTCCATTATGATAAGCTGTTAATTTTCAAATCTTCGTTCAAAAAGGGAAAAATTTTTCGGCCACATTCCAAGTTTCGTCTGAAAGCCTTAGATCCTAGGCCTAGTACGATGAAATGCGTAACCTAAAAAAATCCAGCTGTCCCTTATGTAACGTTTTTTTTATTTTGCCCATATGAACCACAGATTCTTCAAAAAACACCCCAACTTTTTAATGGTCCTTACAAAAGCAAAATTTTGTTTAAAAACTTTTTCTTCTAAACAAACTCCAGATTTTTAAATATTTGATATAGAATATCAGATAGAGTATAGGATATCAGATTCTACCAAGTCACATCCCACTGGGTATAACTCATCGCCTTTGTGTGGGACTCGAAGTGCTGGTCCCCCTGTCGGGCAAATCCTGGCGCCATCTCTGAATTTGTTGTTGAGCCACAACTGGAAAAAAAGGCCGTGGCCGGCTCGACTTGAACCAATAGGTTGGAAACTGGGCCGTTAAACTCTAACTCTAATATAACGCTATTCATTCAAATCTTGTTGTTGTGGCTACGGAGTTGCAGCTCCCTGTTGAGACAAAGGCAAGGCGGCAGGAAAGTAAATACCTATTTACCAGAGCTTAAAGACACTGTATCGTGGAGCGAAACGGGGGCGGCAGCATCTTTTTAGAATTGTTCTTTTCTCCTTCGCGCATCAAAAACTGTTACAGCGCCATCACCCTTCTTAGCCGTGCAAAATGTTCGTGAAATCGACGGAGGGAAGTTGAAGCATGGAAGTAGTAGACGGTACTCATTCGGGTGATGTGGATTTCTGCAAGACATTTGCAAATACCACATACAACGAACAATCGTCGGCAATAACAAGAGAAGTCGGCGAGGGCAACTTTTCCCAAAATTAACATGAGATTGACGGCACGACATCCAGGGAACGCTTTATCAGCTTTAATTAACCAGTAATTTGTGATGTTTAAAGCTTCGAGAAGGTAAGGAAAGGAGATAAGAACAAATACGATGGTTACTAGTAGGCATTGACAGTAATTCTGCGAAAAATCCTTTGCTTGGCGATGTGTAGTATTACTTACATGTATATGCCATACAAAATTGAACAAGGGAGACATTTTCCCAAGATTATGGGCACAAATTCCCAAGGTCCGATACAATACAGAAAGAAACAAATTCAACTTCCATCACGTTGCATGTGGATCCTTGTTATTTTATTGAGTGTATAATTAATGCTACAGTAGTTTCTACCGGGATACACCTTCAAATTAAGGCTGATATATCTTAAACAGCTGTGAAAGGGACAAAACTTTAGTCATTGCCAGTATGAAATTACTTCAAGCACAACACTCTTTGTCCTACAATTGAGTTACATAGTGTTATAGTAAAATATATCCCACAATTAGAAAGACTTGTGTGAATTGACAGATTTCAGACTACACTCTGATCACATATGATGGCCTAGCTACAGTAGCTCGACAATTGGCTTTTCACCCCCTAAATTAGGACAAAATCAAAAAAGACTAGTTGTGTGGTGCACAAAAGTTTAGGAAGGGTTTGCTTGATGAAAGCATTATATACAGTATGATTAGAAATAAATTGGACTGACCATGTTCAAAGGATAAGAATGCTATCCAACCAGCTCAGTACTGTTGTAATAATGCCAACAATTTCCACTGAATGCTTAATTGACATGTGACAGCAAATTGCATCTAGGGATAGTCTTGCCATGATGGTTGTCTGAAACAGTCCTTCCACACCCAACCTCAGGAGAACTTAGTTTACTAGACCAAAGATTTTAAGACTTTTCAGGGTGCTTGCTATAATCCATTACCTAACCTCATTTTAAAACATCAGGGTATTAAATAGCCCTCAAACAGGTCTATGTCATCAGTTAAATGGCCTAATGAAATTCTCTACATGTAACAGAATACACATGCAGCCCTGTTAACTAGGGAATGGGGGTGGCAATTAGAACTTCTCTCCACTGATACCCGAAGTGTAACTGAATATAAGTCTATCAATCATTTAAAGCCCCCCCCTTACGCTCCAAATTAGGAAAAAAAGGTTCTAGCTACCCCACATGACAAAGTTTTTTGTCAAACCATGTTTGCCACTGCTAGGCTTCTTTAAAGGGTGAATCTCTTCATTCCAGATGGTTCCAGCCAGTTCTGGTAAAATGGCTAACATCTTTAGTTCCTCAAAAAGCACACAAACTTTTGTTGCTAAGAGACTAACCCTGTCAAGTAGCTGTCATGTTTAATAAAACAGAACAATTGCAGTGCATGCAACTGCCTGTTGTAATGAAAGCGTTAGCTCCCTACTGCTTCTTCTGAATTGGTCAATGGAAGAGCAGTCACTTTTTACCAAGGTTACTCTCTCATAACTAATCCACATGAGTATCCATATTTTTTGAAACAGATTCCCTTCACAAGCTAGCGTACATCTCTCATGTTTCATATGCAAACTATTTTGCATTTTAATTAACATCATATGAAATAAACTTCATATTAATCCAGGCCTGTGTCAGTCATGTAACAGCTCCGTAGCCTCTGCCTGTCACAAGAATCTTCAGTATGGCTATATGTACATAGCATGAAGTAAATTAAAATATCATACCAGAGTAATCTAACCTTCGAGAGTACAACATTTTCAACAGTTTACTCAAACTAAAAGGTTGTTACTACATGTGACATATTACTTATTTATATTATGCTCTTCTTTGTATCCTTGAAGGCACTAGCACTACAGGAACTGCATCAACTTTGTGGAAAAAAAATCACCTACAATACCTACTCTATATGGCAGAACTCATGCATGGGAACCTACCATTATCTTCTTGTTTATAGGCTGGAAGGAAAATTGATGTCTTCTCTTTAAAGAAGAAAGTGCAGGCCAGGTCTGTATGGTGGCTTTGAGAACTACATCTCCACTGCAAGCTGATTGCCTAGAGAATTCAACTATTCAAACTTGCTTGGTATGACTGTCAATATTTACTTAATGCAATATTCCAAGACTGGGGAAGACGGCCGGTGTCATCATGTTAGGATACAGTGACAGGAGTGCAAGTATAGGAGTGGAAAGGCCACCCAGAAGTACATTGAGATGGGAATTTCATGTCATGATATCAGTGACAAAAAATGAACTTGTAGACCCAAACTATGATGCAAGATATATCATGAAAGTTGCATGAAAGCCTACAAGCCTACATTTTAAAAACTTCATGGTAGTAGTTTTCATATCACTTGAAATATAAACTTTTCTTTAGAAAAAAACAAGTTTTTGTATCATTTTTGAAGTGAATTCATAACAACATGCAAAATAGAAGAGTTATGTTTTGTTTGGGAATTAATCATAGTGTCTACTATTGTAAAAAAATAAGTGCTTTCCACTGTCGTGCTTGTTGATCAAGAAATGTATTATGGCATGTTGATGGGAAATTTTAAGTGTAAAACAATAAAGTGAAACAGCTGGTACAAGATTCCAGTAAGAATATGGTACTCTACCTGATTTTCATCTTTTCTTTTATGTAATATTTCTGTCAATTGACTTTTTAGGAGTTCCAGTAATTATTATAATTTGTCTAAATCATTTAATATTACTATGAGATATGAGTGAATTACATATTTCCTATACCTTTACATATGTCTTGAAGACTAGTTGGGTCAGGCTATTCACTTACAGAGGTAGATCAGAAAGATGATGGGGTATTTACAGGATGTAGAGGAATCTATTTCCAGTGGTTTACAGCAGTTATGGTAGTGTTGTAAATTGCATTCACTGGAGCAAGGACCTGTAGCACAGATGTATAGCCTACCTACCATTTCTTTTGAATGAGAATAACAGTGGCTGTTTTGATGATTTTGAGTTTGCAATTAATGAGCTGTTCATTCTCATATAGAATCTAGCATGCACCTAGCGTATTTTATTAGCATTCTGGACTAAAATGGGGAGGGGGGAGAGGAGGAGGGGGAGAAAGGAGGAGGTGATACTTACCATACACACTGTCCTGCGGGTTGAAAGGCTGACAAGAACTAGTCCACCTCCTTTTTGAAATTTACAAATCCATCCATAGAAAATGTATGGTCAAACTTTCAATAGATCACATTCCACTTTTTTCTGAAGGGCAGCAAGTTTTTACATAGTTTTCAGACTTCAAGGATCACAATGAAGCCCTATTTTAAAAGCCGTGTTGTACACACGCTAGTACCTTCTCCGATTTGAACAAGAACACCAGCCTACAGTAGTGCACCTTTGCAGTAGAAGTTCAGCAAAGCTGAATTGAGTTTCAAAAGTCTACAATTACATACAACTTCATTCTTATTGGGGACTTCTACGTAGCAGTAGGGTGGACCTGGGTGGACAATGCACAGGGGTCCATGGAGAATTCAAACACCTCAGAGCTTGTGTGTGCAAGGTTTCATTCCTATCCCATACCCCCACCCCCACCCCCACCCATGAATATTGGAGCTAGAGGCTTTTAGAAAAATGAATTTGGGTACCCCCTTGCTGTCTAGCTTCCCCATGCATCTAGAAGGCTTTTTTATGCCATTGATTGAGTACACAACTACCAGTACCCCAAAAACATTGATCAATAAGAGTGGAGTAATTGTTTCAATTCATATCAAAATTTAACCAATTGGTACTGATCTTCATGTATATAAAGTGCTATATATTCCTAACTATCTTTGTGGATATGCTCAGTACATTCCCTTCAAGTGTAGCAGTGCTGTTTGTACAGTAAGCAAGTGCACATACTGTATGCATGCAATTTGCACAAATATATTTTCTCCTGCTTATGACAACAACTTAATTCTGCATCATCCCTCCATAACTAAGAGCAAACAATGATGGATGCTAGGACATATATGAGACCCATCGAAGCAGTGCCACAGTCTCTAATTTAAGAGGCACCATGCATGCACCAGCATGCACCATTTACCAGGCTGGTTTCTAAATGGCACTCAGGTGGGGGCACATAAAGTACTGCACAATATCACATATAAACAAGCTTGTTGATCAGGTGTAGGATTAAATGAAATTAGTGGAAGAGAGCTGATAAAAGAGTTCTCATGGATTGCTAAATGCTTGAAGTAAATGTAATCAAAAGTTTTATTCAAGTCATATTTGGTCCTTGGGATGTTGGCATAAGGTACATGAATGTGGCAACACAGACCCAAAGCACGTCATGAAGTACTGAACCTGAAGGAAATACTGTTCAAGGAGTGATATCAATGTTTCAGCACAGATGGGCAATGCTTACAGTATCAAGTCCTGATTTTACAATTGCTCTTATTCAAAATGAAACACAGGGATTTGGTTTAACCCATTCATAGAAAATTTCAAGATTGGAAAATTTCTGTGTCCCACTAACCATGGCGAGGGCTCCAAACATGATGATAGCTAGGAAATGTGTATTTTTAGCACAAATAAAATTTACACTGGAAATTAAATGTTCGTCTATAAAAAAAAATATTCTTCCAAATTTTCAACAATTCTTGGCAAGGAGCTTCCCATTTTGCTGGTTTTTCCACTGGCACCCTTGCTCATGGCATATTTAAATCTAAGAAAAGAAATATTTCGATCATTTGCACAAGAAGTTTAAGAAAACACATTTGATCAGTGCAAGTGTAGGATATGTAACACAAGCTTGCTCCAAGTTCACAAAAATTGAATTAAAAATCTGAAAACTTTAATTGCATATATTTTGAGCATCTGAAGAATTGATTTAATAATTTTATCACAAAATTCTACTTCATCGTATTAAACATAAATTTATTTGAAACATTTTTTTACAGGATATCTTTTAAATGTGAATTAGGGTCTACTTCTGGAGGTAGAATATTCAAGCTAGGCCAAGTCCTCTCACTATTTCATACATTCTCCCAACCTTTTTAATTCTACCCACCCACAGCTGTTTAAAACTTTTCATTGCGCAGACACAATCCTGGTCTACTGTTTGAAGGGTATATCATCAAAGTGAGCACACAAAACCCTGTTGAATCAGACTGCACTCTCTGTCGGAATATGAGCCACTCTGCATTCTTGAATTTGATATCACAGATCAGGATGATGCATGGCTATTTCTTACACAGTACAGTTACTACAAATAAATAATCTATAATTATCAATCTGAATATCCTGAACATGCAGTTTCAAACTTCCACTTCCTTTGGCATACCAATGTCTCTATTAAACAAATGACTTAAACACCTTTAGAAGGGTTCCTGCCATCATTGAAAACCTAAAAAGTCATGAAATTTGAAAAAATATTTTCCAGGGCCTGGTAAAGTTTTCCAATTCAAAAAGCTGTGTTAACCAAGTCATGAAAAATTCATGGAAATTTTCACAAATTTTCATAATTTGATGTAACAGCTCCCCCCCCCCCAAAAAAAAAAAAAAAAAAAAAAAATGTAGGAACCCTGCTTCAACTTATGATTCATATGAAGCTTACAAAAGACACATGCTCCACTGAGTGCACCAAAAATTGTTCCTATATTCTTGTTGTCTTTATTGTGCATGATATGATAGTCCCATTATTTCTTTCATGCTTTTTAGTAGCTGGAATAAAATTCAGACCTAAAGTTTCAGGTATAGCTGATGTTATAACATATAAATGAAAGGCTTCAATACAGTTAAAAGCTGGTTGGCAATACTGTTCAGGTATCACACCATCTTCCTATTCACAAAACTTCATACACAAAACACATTTGGCCAATAAAAATTGCTTTTGTGATGTAAACCATTAAATGGCAAGCAAGGCAAGCAATCTTTCCAGTATTGATGTGGTTTTCTGGGTTCTGCCAGGTTACTCAAAATCATGCATAAATCCATCCTGGTTGGGAAGTATCAACCAGGTGCCTTTTACACCCCAATTGTAGCTGAGATTTTGAATCTTCAGTCCAGTTGAACGTGACACTGTACATGACTAGCATATGCAGAGGTGAACTTGACAACTTTGGGTGGATCCTTGGGCTGGTCCTCCTGTGCCAAAAAAAAAAAAAACAGAATAATATATGAAATGCCCACAGAAATATTTTTGCTCTGTCTGAGTTTTGTTTCCTTGCTTACTTGAAATTTTTCTGGATTGCTTAGTAATCTGCATTGGTACTTCTTCAAATTAAATGTAATAAGCGGGCTCAGCTGGAACTAGAAATGTATGAAAAACACTTATAATTTTTTTTCTTTATTCTCCTTGTCACAAAGTCCAAAAAGATGAAATTGTTCTCATATTTCTCACTTTCTTGAAGAGAGAGCAACTCATAAAAGATTTCTTTCAAACTTGTGGTGCCAAAACTTGATTAACTGGACAAGGCCAAGAGCTTCAGAGGTGAGGTTGGTATTACTGTCAGTGGGTCTTGGAACTGGGGATAGGCAATACTACCATTCCGGAAATATTGTGAGCAGAATCCAGATCAAAATGGAAATTCAAAAGATATAACAAAAACTTGATGTTTTTCCATCAGGTACAAGGATTCTCTTTTCAAAGAAACTGAAACAAATGCATAGTGAATTTACCTAGATAGTCTACTTTCATGTTTAGACTTGACTGCTTCCTCCCACATTATATTGTCTGCCTCTGCCTCATCAGTGTCATTTTCATTGTGGCAATCCAGGAAATCTTCAACTGAACTGTTGACAAAATAGATTGTACTGCACTTAGACCTGTACTTCAAGTCACCTCTTGTCCAAGCAGGCAATAATAATGGAGCAATTAGCAAAGTTTGAAAACTACATTTTTTCCTTTATATCATATTTTGAAGATGAATGAAGAAAAAAACTAACAAACTGACAAATGGCAAAAGATTTGCAACTTGGGTAAAGGTATTTTTTATCCATGGATGTGTTCATGCCAAATGCAAATGGTGAATGTTCCTACCATGCAGTTTCATGATACTGTTTCAATCTAGGAAATCTCAGATCCTCTTTTCTGCCCTTTGATATCAAAGCATGATTAATGAAAAGCTTAAAGGGCAAGAGCAGTCTCCCCAACATGAAGTAGTGTAGTAGACTCTCCTGTTTCATGATTGGCTCTTCACGGTCATGTGCCATATTTGGGGAGTCACTGCTTGGTTTTCCTTGAATATGTAATATTGAATTCCTAAAAAATTATTAAAGATACTTTTAAGAAATTAAGAAAAGTGAAAAGAAAATTATCAGCTTTAGCCTTTGCTTCGAAATACAGTAAGTTTGGGATGACTGTTTTTGCCTTTCAATGTGGAAAAATGACAACAGCAGTCATGTACCTTGGAGTAGTATGGTTAAAATGGGAAGACCCAGTGATTGCAGATCTGCCAGGACTGAGCCTATACAGCACATTAAAAAATTACAAAACAAATTCTGTTTAACAAAGGATTTTTTTCTTTCCTGGTCAGCTTTTTGATGTTAATATCCGACATTTCAAGAGCATGTTGGAAAGCAGGTATATATGTTTTGCAAGCATGTGACTGCATTTGAAAGTGGTCAATCAGTTATCACTAGAAAAAAAACTTGCATTTTCAGAATTAACACCCAAAGAAACAGATTGGGTAGTATATATTGTTGGAATAATAGATAAAATAAGTAATAATAAAAGAACATAGGACTTCTGACTTCTTAAATCCATTTTGAAATGATGAGAGTAGCCTAGCTAGGTTAAAAAATAAAAGGAAATACAACTACTGTGAGTAGAAGAGAGATGCATATCTGACAGTCAAGCTACGGTACTGTACTCCAGAAGAAATGCTTACTGTCATGAAAATAGTCAAAGCTTTAGAAATTTATGAACAATTACAGTAAATATAGCACCCCCTCCCACACTGTGACAATGACATCACACTTCCATTGCAGAAAGACATGGGAAGACTGTCATCCAATACCCCCATCCCTTTTTGTTTAGGTAGAGGGCAAAACAACTCATGCTTAAATCTTGAATGACCCTTTGTGTTTTGGCAATTTTTTTTGCCATAAGTGTTCATTAAACCAGGAGTGCCAGAGAGGTGCTAAGGGGAGTGAGGTGGGACAGGGATTCATCTCCCAGTTATGATGGATGGTCCCCGCTGTATATGGGAAACATTTTAGGAAACATTTTCCATTCTTTTCAAGGGAGCATAGATGGGTATGCTATTTATTGTCCAGAAAGTGACAAGTAACATTCCAATTGTGTACTTCTTCTAATTCTTGAAGGAAATGCAATTGTCCTTTAAAAATCACAAAACTTGAAATTTAATATTCAAACCCAAATCAACATTGAATTTAAAATCCAAATTTTCAATTTTTCTTTCATAACATTTTATTCAAAATAATTCCCAGACAAATCTCTGGGTTTTGGCCACAGATTTGGGTTGCTTGTGCCTACAGTATTATGAAGGATTTCATCATTCCCTTGGAAAGAGACTGCATGGCACCATGCCGCATGTTGTGACTTATTACAGCACGTACTACAATGCTATAATCATGGGTGAAAAGAGTTGTGAAGCTGAGAAGCTCCTTCCCAGAAAATTTGGACATCTGGAGGAAAATTTCCCTTTTCATGAAAATGCAGGGAGAATTGTGGAAACTTTTACTCTCCTCCTGGGAAATAATGCAACTCCCTTCCTGGAAAATAAATATTTTTTCCAGCCCTGGCTGTAATACATGTTGTAGTTAGATGGAGTTTTACGGCCCAGTTCCCAACCTATTGGTTCAAGTCGAACCAGCCACTGCCTTTTTTCCAGTTGTGGCTCACTGGCTTGTTTTCCCTACCCCACTGCTTATACAGAGCAGCGATCATGCAAAATGGCAGTAGGTTCCTTTTAGAGTCTTTGGTATGACTCGACCTGGGAAGTGAGCCTTCTGCGTGAGAGGTGGATGCTCTACCGTAGTACCGTTAGACCAAACACACCGTCTGTGTAATACATGTTGTATAAGGGAATCGTGCGTATAGGACATGTATGATGTTTGTCTGAACTCAATGAAAGTGCAGCTAGTCTTGGGCAATAACTATTGGTTTTAAGTTGAACAGCCATTTGCAATCCTCCTGTGTTTGGCTTCCATAATTACCTGTAGTTGCTGATGAGGGACAAACTGGCTCTAATATACTGTCATAGTGGCCCTTGACAGGAGTAGATGTCAATGCTGCAATTCAATGGAATATCATATTTACAGCTGGTGATGCAAGTTTGCAGCACAGGATGAACTGTATGGATGATTTTCAATTATTATAACTACACTTCTAACTACTGTAAACTTGATAATAGGGCAAGGCTTGTTTTTAAGGAGGTATCTCACAATTTTCTTCTCATTCCATAATATTGGATATTCAGGCAAACCAAGCAATTAAGTAAATTGCACATTTCAGGAAAGAATATTGTCACTTGAATCTATAGCCAATCATGAAACAGGGCAGTCTAACTACTGTACACTTCTGTACTGTATACTGGGGTGAATGCTCTTGTCTACAAGGAAGGGAGCACATCATATCAATAGAGCAACTAGCCCAATTTGTAAAGGTAAACTAATCAAGCACATTACAATTATAATTCTGAAAATGTTGGCAATGTCAAAACATTACCATAGTGGGTATATTGTGCAATTGGGAGAAAATAATATTCACTCAGGCTTTGTGGACAATTAATTGATACTGCAACTCGATCTGCATCATTATCAAACAAGATATTGGATAAAGGCCTAACAATGCTCATAAACTGTGCAATATTTTAGTAAATATAGATATAAAGTTTCTAGATAGCAAAGATGAGATTTAACTATACCCAACATGAACATGTCATGTACAGTATGAGTATTGTGTCAGTCAACTCAATAAAAAGTTCAAAGTTTAAATTTACTTTCAAGTACAGTTCAAGTACAAGTTAGTTTTCCCTTTAGTCACCTCTTACAGTAGGCAGGATCAAACAGGCTTCGCCCCTGGAAGCTCTCAGGTTTTAGCATACTGTATCTCTGAATGAAAAATGTAGTCTCTGGAGAGGTATGTTATTTAAATTCTTTTCAGTAAACCCAAACCCAACTCCTTTCTGACCAGCTAACATTTGGGCAGGGGGAGGGGGATTGAGGAGGGCCAAGGACAAAATCTATGGAGGGCAAATGCCCCCTCTTGCCCCAACATAGAGCCACCATTCATGGTGCTAATTAAAGTCGTGAAAACGTTACAACCAATTCTGAACAGCACAAGGTAGACTGTTCTGTGCTATAGTGTTGTGAACCATGGAAGTACTACCTGGAAGTTAGCTGGGAAAACATGCTTTTGGAAATTGAAAGACTTGTTTTAATACATCCTGCAGTTATTTTCACTCACCTATGGGTGTAACAGCTAGCAACTGAGGTGAGGTTGGTCATTCACTTGGCTCTGTCTGTGTGGCCCACTGCATGTACAGTACTTTGAAGAACACCTGAAAAGTAAATCAAGACTACTTGCAATGAAACAGTATTTTATCTTAGGGAAGAGTGCATATATGTGTAAGTACACAATACTGGCTTACAAAAGTTGGACATTTGTGTCTAAAGCAAAAGATAAGAATGATTAATGATTTAATCGCTGCAATTTGTTGATAAATGTACTGGGAAATGTCATCGCAATGTAAAGAATCATGTTTGTTGGATGACAAAATTTTGTATGTCACAAAACTGGTTGTAATGTTTCGTTAGTTACATTAAGACTCCAAAGTAGAATTAGGTATCAAAAGTAAAGATAAAAAACTGAAATTGGTTTAATTTAACTATACGTTTGTTAATATTACAAGTTGCAGTGATATATTAATATATCTTGACTAAAGATCCTCACCTTTTGCATCCCTGACCATGTACAGTATATGCACCAAATCTAACGTCAGTTACATAAGACACCATTTTGTCCCACTTTTGGTGTCTTCGTAACCAACGTTAGATTTGCATTTAAACTTTCCTGGTCAGCCACCCATAGTAAAATGTTAGGGAAGAGTAGTTTAAAAGCATAGTAAATTTCTGTTCCAACATATTTATGAGCAATTCACATTAAATTACATTACTGACTAGATTTTTGATGCATAAATATGATTTGATGCAAGTTTTGGTGTCTTCGTAACTAACGTTAACATTTTGTAGCCATCCAATACAGAATACAAAAGAAAAGACAAACATGTTTAATGTAGAAGTATAGACCAGCATATCCCCAAATCACAGCATCAAAAATGAATCATGAAATTATGAGTTACAGTCACATTTAAGCCCAACAAAAGTAAGGAATGTTATGTTTTTATGCCAGTATTGTGTGCTTGCACATATAAGACTTCAATGATTTCAAATCACATGTCCCTCAATGATTAAGGGGTGGTGTCAAAATTGGTTGTTATAAGAGTCATAATAATGATGATTGATGATGATGTGAACAATAGGCCCCATTAAAACAGAAAGGGACAAGGGGGGGGGGGGGGATTGCAATCTATTCTGTCTAAAGGAATTTTAAATCAACCTATACCGATTACCAGTGGCATCAGCAGTGGTTCTTGTATACCCCCCTTATGTAAAAAGTATATTGGGCAAAATGTGTAAGAACTTCACAAACACCTCTTGAAAGCAGCACTTTTTAGTAGTAAAAACAACAGCTGGGAAGTACCATTTTATGCAATCTGTGTTCTCTGTATGCAATGTGCTGGTCAATAGTGGCACTCGATATACAGTAGGAGCATTTTCTTTGGCCCACCACTTCAGCACTTTCCCTCTCCCAATGAAAAAGTTTAGTAATGCCACTGTCAATAACCGAGGACATAAATTTTGCTCGGGCACTAATTTTTGTTGCATTTGGCATTTCATGTACACTCAACGTACAGATTCCCAGCCCGGTCTCACTGAAGACTTTAAAAATGGAGCTACTGCCATTGTGCTTGCAAAAGCAATGGAGAAGGGAAAACAAGCCTGTGAACCAAAACAGAAAAAAAGGTCAAGACTAGCTTGACTTGAACTACTTGGTTGGAAACTTAACCCAGAAATAGCATTTATATGCCATTCCTGCCTAGATCTTGGGGAAAATAACTTTTAATACTGTACGTACAGGTACAGCAGCTATACTATGCTTAGCCTACCTTACAGTACCCCTCATAGCCCAGGCCTCCATTTTTAAAACATTTAGTGTTGTCTTGGGGCAACCATTTCACTCATTTTGGTTCAGAAGGAAATTTGGTTGTCCAAAATATTTTTCACTTAATTACAAAACAGAAGGCTATAATTATGTTCATCAAGGGCGGATCCAAGGGGGGCAACTAGGGTCAACTGCCCCCCTATGACCAGTCTAGCGCCCCTCAATACAAGAAAAATGCGCCCCCTGAGTCCTTAAAATAAAGTAAAAACTGCCCGAAAAGTAAAAAAACAAAGGTCCCCAGAATTTCGAACTGTACAGCTATATATAACTGCGGCAATGGGAGTTGGTCTGAGAAATGAAGTAGGTCAAATTCAAGTGTATGCGGCCCCTGTATGATGTTGGCACCCCCTCTTTCAAACTGCCCCTCCTTCAGCTAGGGGCTGGATCTGCCCTTGATGTTCATGAGAGGAACTCCCCTTAGCTCATTTGAAAACTTTGAGTTACCCAAGCAGAAAAAGATAAATCCTGAGAGCTATCTCTGCATTTGTGTTCAGTGTCATAAAAGAATACAATCACAATGCCTCTGTTGTGCTGGTCACTGGACATTTCCTTAGTAGCTTTATAGATCAATGCACACACAATACTGCATTGAAATTTTCTTAATCCATCTTTCCTGCCATGTGCCTGCTATGACGGGTACCAAATTTGAAAAGTAGCTAAGGGGCTTTTTCCTAGCATGTTCATGTATTATATTGGTCTTGAAGAATGAAAAGATGTGATGTTTGAGAGACAGGAACACTCCAAGTCTGAAATATGGTTATGAAACTATTATGGAAAAAGGTGAAAGAATTTATCAATCAGCAGTATACTTTTTCAGTCCGAGAGGAAAATGGTTGTCCATGGGACAACCAACCTGGTTGTCCGTATGCAATTTTTGTTGTCCCAGATATTCTGACAGCCATGAAAATTGATTCCTGTAGCCCAACTGGTTACTGGTAGTAGGCCAACAGTACTTTGGCTTGAACTGATTTAGAATGGAGATTTCTTATTTCCCTTGTGAGGAGGGGGTTGTGGGGTGGTGGTGATTGAGGGGAAGGAGATCAGCATCAGTTTTCAATTGCATACAGGTACAACCAATTGTTGAATATTTGGTAATTATTTTTGCCAAATTGTATACATGAGCATATAAGCAGAATTCAAATTTTTATTGGAGGTGACCCCCAATGCCCCGGTGTATGGTTTGTTGACGTTGTGTAAATTCCCCTCTTTCTCAAGATCCTTGATCTGCGACTGAGCCCAAAATCTGCAGATCCAGGTTTTCTTAGGCCACTGATGAAGGCCTACTGTAGTTAACTTTCTATACTATAGCATTGTTCCACACATGGGGGGAAATTTATGATGTACGTACTTGAAAGCCTAGGCCTATATATGGGGCCTTACCTTACATTAGGAAGGCAGTTGCCTTACAACTCTTTTTTACCATACCTGGCAAACCACTACTGGCATTTGGATGGGGACCCTCATCACCCTTATTGAATGCTTTCAATAAGCATTCATTATGCCTTCTGAATGTATCATTTAGCATTCGAAGGACTGTCAGTGAGTTGGAATGCTTATTTTCTTCCTCAAATGAAGTCTTCCTTGCATTCAAAATAAGCCTTCATAATTTCCTTTGAAGTCTACCAAACCTTCAGTTACTGTTTGAATGCATTCATTAGTTTTTTAATGTGTTGGAATGCATTCACACATGAATGATACATGAATGCTTATCAAAGCCTTCATTTCCTTTTTTTGCAATTCATATAACTAATATCAATGCAGCTGGATATGTCACTCAAGCATAAGCAAAGTTACAGAAATCAATTACTGGATATATAATGGCGCCTTGATCCTGCTCACCTGATTGCACCAGATAATCTTCATTTATATTATACAGTAAATCCAATATGCTCAGGCTTAGTACAGAACTGTTGTTCTCATCAAGTCTCTTTGGCAAATTACTGATCCAGCAAAGCTGAGCACTTACTCATTGTCAAGTGGACTGTAGGCTAATGAAACACCTAGGATTATCTAAGTGATAGCATATTGTAGGTCTATGCTTGATGAGAAAGTTTTGAGAAGACAATATTGGGGAAAGTGCAAACTCCGCGCCAGGCCCTCTGAGAGATCATAAGTGTAAACTATTTGGGGCATGTATATGAGCAAACTGAGGACATAGTCTAGTCACATTTTTCAAGAGTAGTGCGTCTTATTCTGGGGTTAAGATTTTGATGAAGTGGTAAATGTAGTGCTGATCACTTCTGCTGTAACCTGTGCTAGCTCGTCAAAAGCTTTACTAGCGTCCTAACGTTAGGCCTATGCATACTCTGTACTGTACATAAGCTAAACACGCGTGTGGGATGGGTATGTGGATCACTAACGAGACGGGAATCCTGTTTACTTTTTACTATCAGTAACTGAACAAACACATTTCACTTACCTTTGAGCATGATCTGTGAGATAATGTTTCGCAAAATCGCCGTTATAAACATGAGACTTGTTATTCCCCAACCAATCAACCTGCTTTTTCTGCGGCGATCTTGGCTAACGTTAGGTAGGGCCTATTCCGCGTGAGAATGAGAAAGGGAACTCCGTCTTTCGTTTGCTACTGTATTTTTCTCGTTTGATTTCTCCTTCTCGTGACAACGTGTGCAAACGCTGTCCTTCGATTTTTTCTTTCTGAAGTTCTGAACAGGAAGACATTTTGCTGTCGTAAGACTAAGACTAGCCCCTTCGCTTCGACCAATCTCTCAAGTTCAATGCAGGTTTCCTAGGCCAGTTCGTCTTTTAGAAATTCCCAAGATCACGTCTCGAATAACAACGTATAGCCTCTCAACGTTGAACTGCAGTAATGATAGCCTATAAGAGCATCGCAGTCAAACTGATGATTAAAACACAAAACAATTAAGCCGGAAATTTAATACAAATTAGCCACCTTGGCATTCTTATTAGAACTTATTCACATATTTCATAACTAATTAATAAGTGACTTAAAAAAGTAGAAAAAAGAAACAATCACACAATATTTCTTTTTTCAAAGTGGGACGGAAAAGAATGATCGAGACGGTTCAAAATTCCCAAGATATTGGGAAAATGCCCAAGGGTCTCTGTTGTCACTGAGCAAGGTACTCACTTGTATCAGGAAAACAATCCCTGCTACATACAAATTAACACAGATACTACGCCTGTTAACGCTCACACAAACAAGCATATGTAGCAGTACGCTATCCCACGCAATCGTATGAACTGTTATCATACGGTGTCTATGGGCTACATCCGGGATTTTGGGTGGGATAACAATTTTTTTGAAGGCTGTCCAAATGTCGCCCCCGTTTCGCTCCACGATACTGTGTCTTTAATATCATACGAGGTTCGTTTCTTTGGATTTGTGTTGTGAGGGAAAGGATGGGC
The DNA here is from genome assembly GCA_037179385.1 of Holothuria scabra. Lineage (NCBI taxonomy): Eukaryota > Metazoa > Echinodermata > Holothuroidea > Aspidochirotida > Holothuriidae > Holothuria > Holothuria scabra. The sequence continues at coordinate 50,520,897 of CM074185.1, forward strand.
CTGAAATAGCCCCTGGAATATTTAAAATAATGGTTATCTTAGTGTATTTATTATTGCTGATGTGACGAAAAGGGGGGGGCTGAAGCCGTGAAAGTCCCCCCCCCCCCCCCATTGGATCCGCGCCTGGACAGGAAGTAGAGATATCCTTCCATAGGATCGAGATACCGCAGTTTGCCAAGCTCGTTGCCAGTTGAGTGTTTCGTTCATGGACGACACTTTTACTAAGTTTTCATGCTATCTTCGGCCTGGTTTTCGCGCGCCAGATACGGTTCGGTTGATAGCACAGTGTGCATGTGACAGGCAAGCTCAGACAGTCAGACTCCGACCCGTATTGTAGGCTGGGTGCATAGCAGACGTCAATTTTTGGTAAGTTAAAGATCGATAATTTTGACCACTTCATCGCTGAATCCATTTGATTGCAACCTAAACTACAGTGGAACTCAGTACGCTATTGTTGTTTCCCTTATTCGTCAAACTTCCTACATTTAGAGTCTGTGCCCTGCAAATTGCTGTCTCACTCTCAGTCTACGGCTAGGCCTAGTTTAGCTGAGCATAACGTTAGACCTAGCCTATAGCCCAGTTAGGTCTAGGCAGGCCTAGGCCTAGGCCACAGGTCGTCCTAGCGTTATATAGTATATATAGTATATATATAAAAAGGAAAAGGTAGGACACACCGCATAACACCAACACAGTGCTTCGCACAAAACTGTTCATGATTTCTCACCTCATACTACATTTACCCCTTCAGATCTCTCAAGAACCTTCCCATCATCTTCTTCTAAAGAAACACAACAAACTTTCAGTTGTCTTGAACAAAAAACCTCACATCAAATGCAAAAATCTTCTCCTCCGATTCAATTTTAACAACGGACTAGATCACTCTTCTCCAGTTCATGACGTCACATTACGTAATGGGAATTGCCCTGTACGAAGCTGGTTCTCCCATTGGATAGTTCGAACTGCTTTCAAATCTGCTTTCAAAAACGACCAGACTGTAATTTTTTTCTGCACGGGGAAAATGTGCGGATCAGAAAACCCAGCATACCAAAATGTGTGCCCTGCCGCAAGTACATACAACACGTACAGGTATGTACTGTACCGTAGAATTCCCCTAGCTGTGCTATGAAAGAAAACTTGCATGCGGCATACGTGCGAACTTCACGTACAGCATTAGCGTGTTCGATTTGCTTCCCTTGACTTACTCGAGCCTCGAGCTAGGGCTACGATGGTCATGCGCAGTTGGGTGAAATAAACGAACGTTTTACGGTAATTATTGGAGAAGTTGGTTCACAATAGCCAATGACAGAGCCCGTAGCTGGATGGCAGAGCGAACTCTGGTACGTACGTATTACATGCGGTTCGCTTGTACGATGAACGTAGACTCGAAACAATGCCCATTTAGAAAATTCTCGAGAAATAACACTTGAGTGACTTCGCTAATTCCGACACCAACCACTTTTCACAAGTCAGAAGTTTCATGTTTACCCCACTGTATTTACATGCTCAGAAATTGTTCACGAATGCATGTTGTTCGTTTAGCTGCCATGTTCTCCCAAAGCACGATGGGATATTTACCTAAGTAACCGACTCGAAGGGTCGCTCACTTGGGCCTGGCGCAAGTAAGCGCGAACACTGACGTCATTAGCTAATAGAACGTAGTCGTGCCAGACACGAGTTAACTCGGGCGAGTAATCGAGCACGCTACATGCATACAACAGGCGTTCTCAGCATTTACATGCACGGGCTCAACGATGGGAGAACCGGCTTCGTACAGGGCAATTCCCATTACGTAATGTGACGTCATGAATTGGAGAAGAGTGATCTAGTCCGTTGTTAAAATTGAATTGGAGGAGAAGGTTTTTGCATTTGATGTGAGGTTTTTTGTTTCAGACAACTTAAAGTTTGTTGTGTTTCTTTAGAAGAAGATGATGGGAAGGTTCTCGAGAGATCTGAAGGGGTAAATGTAGTATGAGGTGAGAAATCATGAACAGTTTTGTGGGAAGCACTGTGTTGGTGTTATGCGGTGTGTCCTACCTTTTCCTTTTTATATATATACTATATATATACTATATAACGCTAGGACGACCTGTGGCCTAGGCTAGGCTAGGAGCCTACGAGAAAAACACCTCTGCTATAGGCCAAGGAAGCCAAAGCACAATTTGCATTTTTTCTATTTTGAGTAAAAACAAATGTGCAGATTTTTATTGAACCCTTTTCTTACATGGCATGTTCCACCAGAGGCTGTTCTATCAGCTAAACTGACGCTCGCACACCGCAAGCAATTTTTTCCCCATTACCTCACTGTGTGAAATGATTATTGGAGCCAGGATTAGCTAGGGCTGCCTCAAAAATAGCAGGGGAGTATTCCCCCCTTGGTTTAAAATTTTGAATCTTGGGGGGGGGGGCAGGGAGACTCAAGCAAAGTCAAATCTTGGAAAAAATGACACAAGCATTCCTGTGCATAAACCAAAAGTGTTCTAACCCATGCATACCCCCAAGCCCCCTCCCCTCCCCATCTCTTCCTACTGCACATACAACTACAAGTTAGCCAGTTTGACATTTTCACCATTTACTAGTAATCATCACAAGTTCACAACCAGACCTTTTCAATCAGCACTGATTCTGAAGGGAACCTCATATTTTCTGCATAGACTATTTTTAGCAGGGCTAAGCTTGAAGATGCATTGGGCCGACACAAGGCAGCAAGTGACCTCAGGGTTTTCCCTGGGTTTAGAATTGAACGTCGTGCATCTGATGCATCCATAAGTGGATCGCCGGCTTGGGGGAGGGGTATAAGGGGAGGGGGTGTCCCCTCCCCTTTTGGAAATTTTGTTACTTATGCAAGTCGCTAGACGCAAAATGGTGACACTTTTAAGGCAAATTAGTCAACACAATTTCTGTAAGTCTACGCAAAAATATTAGCACTGAAACTCACATTCGTACAAATTTTGATCTACTGATAGCGGGTCACGTTGGCTTAATATCACTTAATTTCTGCTTCAAAAGATTTGGTTCATGGGCATGGCTTTTATTTAGCGCTGGCACCGGATGATTTTTACCCCTGGTTGGCCGTTATTTCGCGACCGTTGCTCACCAAAATTGACATAAATGGGCCGGCTTACAATATTACAAGTTCAGGCTAGAAAATAGGAAAATGGGAAAATTTCCGTTCATTTCACGAACGGGATATCATTTTTGTAGGCGTAATATTTTCACTTCAAAAGTGGGGATACAAATCAATTGTTTATACAGTAGATTCGTTCGCAGTCGATGTCACATGTCCTTTAATAATTTAGTTCTTAGGCCAACATCATGCTCATTCTATTTTTCATCCCCCAATCATGTCGAAACATTTGCATTCTTTTGCTGGGTTGTAGTTGCGTTATTGTTCTGTAGCTACTCCCCTGCTTCAACGAAGCCCGTGTAGAGCAATCATTCATAATCTTAGCAGTTCTGGGAAGCAAAACAATTGCACCCGATCAGCGTATCTTATGGTTCCTTTCGGGTATAAATATCCCCGTATATTTGCAAGCAGTTCTTGTCCAAAAGTTACGTCTCGTTTTAAAAGAACCTGCAACTGAGATGCATGTAAGTCAGATCCCCGAAAAATCTACGTACGCAGAGATTTGTGATGCCGTTTCATGGTGAATTTGGCACGGGGCTCGCCCTGCTTCGCTAGCCGGCTATACAAGCATAGGAAGTGCGATCGTCGTAACACAAACTCAATGGGAAAACTTGTCTCGAGACTGAGTATTTTCACACACTAAATCACATAGGCGAAGGCGCGAGTTGTGATTGGCTGGCAAGAATCAACGCAATTGAACCAATCACGATGCAGGGACCAATTTAAATTTTGAAATGGATTGTATGCATATGATGTCATCAAGGAAAACATGACGCCTTATTTGGCGGAAAAAACGGACACGCACGAGAGTCTACTGCCTGTGTGGGCCATGAATTTTGCTGCATAAGACCACGTGCATCACTGTTTTTGTTTTGCAATGACGTCGCATGACAACATTGCATAAGTCCTACTGTAAATACCATTACGGAGGGAATGCTAGAAATGACCTAATTTATGCAAGATAATAATCAACGAACTTGCACAAGACAAGACTTGTACAAAACGTTCACAGACATGTATGCTAAGCTTGGGGATTCGAAAAAAGACGAAACACTGCAGCTCTATAGTCTGTACAATGTGCTTTGTGCACTGACAGTTTGTACAGCAACTTACGCGGCGCTTTCTGCGAGAAAGCAAGGAAAACACATTGAATGCAATTCTAAATCTAATTCCATATACTGTAGGCCTAATACTACAGGGTTATAGCGGAAAATATCAAACGACCACTTCCATGGCAGGGATAAAATTTTACGTTTGTGATTATCAATGCATCCCGTTTTGGCGGGAAGTTAAAGGATGAATTTTACGAAACTAAGGGCAAGTTTCAAGTATATTTTAGCCCCTTTTTCAGTTTGCAAATAATCGGTGGTAATGATCGAGTGAATGCCAGAATTTATAAAAGCAATGGAGCACGTGGCTGCAAGCAATCACAGATTGTGTGCGTACCGATCTTTTTATGAAAACATGTTGGGAAAACAAGGGTTCTATGACATCATACACATAAGGTCCATTGCACTTATTTTAAGTTACCTCTACGTAAGAAACATCGTGATTGGTTCATTATTGCTTTTAATCAGCCAATCATACTCGCGACATCGTCAATGCAGTTTTACTGTGTAGGAATAACGTGTAGAAACCAACCGTCTTCGCATAGAATTCTAATACTCCCATTGCATTTGTGCTACCATCAAATTTCCGAAACTTTTTGTTGTAGTCACTAGTCGTGCAAAACAGTTCAGAGATAGAGTATTTACTGGGGGTTAAGACTGCTGTGTACGTTCGCAAAAGTTCATTTTCCGATTTTCTGAATTGTGGCGTAAGTTTGAAGAACGAAGTAACAGGAAATATGTGGGGATTTCATCGTAAAGATACAGTGACATGGTTTGTTCATTTGATTGATAATGTCCCAAATCTGAGACATAAGCCCCGCCTCTAACCTGCAAAAACGGGCGTTTGTGTTTTGGTCGTGCAAGTCGTGTTGTGCCACGTAGCTACTGCGCTCAGGAGTGAGCACAACAGTTTCCTGATACGAGACTACGAGGGCAAGTGCAGGCTATTTAATAATACTATGTTGTTACTGCTATACATACAGAGCTCCGACTCGCATGCAGTGGTATGTGCATGGAAGTTAAAAAAGTTAGTTGCAGTTTTACAAATGAGTCACTGATTTTGTCATTTATTGTATTAACAACAAAAAGCAATCGTTGACAGAAAGAAGAAAAATTTTGGAGGCTAGCTGGCAGCAATTTTGAACATCGCGGCCGTTTTTTGAACGTCGCAGCCTCCTTGATTTTGAAGCTTGAACGTCGCGGGGCGCGACGTTCAAAAGGCCCAGGGTAAACCCTGGACCTTACTCAAATAAGCGCAGGCTATATACTGTGGTCCCAAGCCTGGAGTTTGCATCAACTATCGCCAAATAATCCATTATAAGCTACAGCTAAAATTTTACACAATCTTCAAGTTATTCAGCCCTTTTTTAGGTTGATTATAAGGTTTTGCCAGTTTAACATGCAACTAAAATTCTGCCATTGTAGTTTAAAAAGTCCAAGGTCTCCGATCATCTAAGTCCTTTCAAATTACACACTAAATGTGAAAGGCTGCAGTCTTAGAAAAATTCGTGAAAATTACAGGATGCCAAAATTGTGTTGTTGGTATTTATTTCTCAAAACATGTGAGGCATGTGTAAAATACTTTAAATTTGCCCATACCAACATTTTCAAAACTTTAACTACGCTACTTTTGATGTACCATACTTTTTTCTTTAGAGCTGCTGGCACCAGCTCACACACCATCCTAACGTATTGTCTATATGAATACTTGGAAAGCCTAGCCTGTTACGTTAAAAGTCACCTTCAAGTTGAAAGCAGCAAACTGTACACAGAGTTTACGTTTTTTTCTAAAAGTCCCCACGACTCTCTGGCGAAGAGCAAAGGGGCGAAAACCAAGCGATTACTCCCGGAGGAGTTCTGCTCCCTTAAGGAGCTTAGCGTCCCAAATGGACAAGTACGCCCTCCAAAGGGCAAACACTGAGTGGTCCTGCTCTAGACTGGCTGAATAGAACAGAAGCCACAACCTGGATGCAGTTTAACGTACACAGAGTTTACGTTGTACCACCAGTGTCAAGCTCTCTCAGCACAACAATAAACTAACTACACAGTGCATGCAAGAAGCGTTCACATATTTTGGGATTTACGTACGGAACGTACATCCATTAATAAGTGCATTACTGCAAGGACTTAGTGTGCATTTCAGGGCTGGAATTAAGGTTGGAGGAGGGCACGGCCATTTGGCCTTGGTCATTCATTAATTTTGGAGGGCACCACGGCCATCAGGTAGGGCACCAAGGCCAAATATTTTTGAATGGCAGGGCACCAAGGCCATTTTTGGAGGGGAGGTTTTTATCGGAGTGTTGCACAGCAGGGTTTTCCCTGGATTTAGAATTGAACGTCGCGCATCTAATGTGTCCATGAGTGGATCGCCGGCCTTGGGGAGGGGGTGTCCCCCTGGAAATTTTGGGACGTATGCAAGTCCCTAGACGCAAAATGGTGACACTTTTGAGGCAAATTAGTCACCACAACTCCTGTAAGTTGACGCCAAAATATTGGCACCAAAACTCACATTCGTATTAATTTTGATGTACTGATAGCGTTAACATTGGCTTTATATCACCGTAACTTCTGCTTCAAAAGTTTTGGTTCATTGGTTTTGCTTCATCAGTATCACTTTTGTAGGCGTAATATTTTCACTTCAGAAGTGGAGATACAAGTCACCGTTAATACAGTACTGTAGATTTGTTTTCAGTCGATGTCACATGCTCTTTAATAATTTAGTTCTTAGGGCAACATCATGCTCATTCTGTTTTTCATCTCCCAATCATGTCGGAACATTTGCATTTTTTTACTGCACTGGGTAGTAGTGGCGTCATGTAATGTAGTTACTCTCCTGCTTTAACGAACCCGATGTAAAACAATCATTCAGTTCATAATAATCTTAGCAGTTCTGGGCAGCCAACAATTGCACCTGTTTAACGTATCTTATGGTTCCTTTCGGATGTAAATATCCCCGTATATTTTAAGCAGTTCTTGTCCAAAACTTACATCTTGTTTAAAAAGAATCTGCAACTGAAATGCACGTAAGTCAGATCCCCCAAAAATCCACGTACGCAGAGATTTGTGATACCGTTTCATGGTGAATGTGGCACGGGGCTCGCCCCGCTGCGATAGCCCGCTATATAAGCATGGGAAGTGCGATCGTCGTAACACAAACTCAACTGGGAAGCTTGTCTCTAGACCGAGTATTTTCACACACTAAATCACATAGGCGAAGGCACGAGTTGTGATTGGCTGGCTAGAATCAATGCAATTGAACCAATCACAATGCAGGGACCAATTTAAATTTTGAAATGGATTCTATACATATGATGTCACCATGCAAAACATGATGCCTTGTTTGGACATGCAGGAAAGTCTTCTGCACGTGTGGGCCAAGAATTTTGCTGCATGAGACCACGTGCATCACTATTTTTGTTTGCAATGACGTCGCCTGACAACATTGCTTAAGTCCTACTGTAAATAACATTACGGAAGAAATGCTAGAAATACTTAATTTATGCAAGAAAGTAACCACGAAACTTCACAAGATTCTAGGAGCTACGTGTACAAAACATGCACAGATATGTATGCTAAGCTTGGGGATTTGAAAAAGGTGAAACACTGCAGCTCGATAGTCTGTTGTCTGTACAATGTATTTTGTGCAGAACAGTTTGTACAACAACTTACGCGGCGCTTGCTGTGAGAAAGCAAGGAAAACACATTGCAAGCAATTCTAAATCTAATTCCATGTAATACTACAGGGTTATAGCGGAAAATATCAAACGATCACTTCTATGGCAGGGGTAAAATTTTATGTTTGTGGTTATCAGTGCACCCCGTTTTGGCAGGAAGTTAAAGGATTGAGTTAACGAGAGTTTTAAGAAACTAAGGGCAAGTTTCCAGCAGTCTGATTCGATCGCGCAAGTTACATATCGAGTTCATTTATTATCCTTTTTGTTATGGTATTTAGGATATTTTATTGGAATCCTGATGAAATTTTTTCATTCAGATGGGAAGGCACGATGGCCACATACTTGCGGGCACCACGGCCATCCCCTTGGGCACGACGGCCATGGCCGTCGTTTAATTCCAGCCCTGGCATTCGTTGAGCTTGACTATTCTGAATATTCTTTGTGCAAGATTCCTGCAATCCCGCTGCTAATGCAAACCCAGTAGGAGGAACACTACTTGGAGAAGTGCATGTGCAGAGTGATGATCGTTGTAACTGATGTTGAAGTACGAAAGGAGACACGCTCAATTTTGTTTTGGTGAAACGTCTGCTTGTCTAACTGACAGTATGCAAGAAATAACGATGCAAGGTACAATTGGGACAGCTATAGTAGGATTACTTTGTGCTGCAACTTGACTTGTAACATGTATTTGACCATGAAGTTTGTAGGCTAGGTCTGAAGTCTACATGCACGAAGTGCATGTAAGCCTTCACACTTACACGAACGAAATTCTACATGCACCAGTGCACGCGTGCACCTGGGTAAATCGAACCCTGAGCCGAAAGTGTGGCCAAAACAGCGAAACAGTCATTAATTGAGGTATTTCTAACAAACTGTGACGTGATACCGTGATGGTAAGTGTATGCCCGTGACGGTACAGTATTTGTAGGAGCACAGTTTTCAAACGATGTAATTTTGGTAAATACGGTTGTGATGTCACCCTACACAAGTTGGCAAATTTTTTAATCTTTCCAATCAGAGATGGAGAAGACATTTACTTAAAAGGAAAAATAAAATAAAAAAAAAACATCTGATCATAAACCAATCCGAAATCGCTGTAGTGTGACCTGCGCATTAGTGAGTGTTAACCCGTGACCGCAAATGTTTTAATACAGTCCTCACCTAGGCTATACTACATTGAAAATAGAATAGCAGAACGTTTCTCCAATTGCGATTTACAATATGTGACGTGACGGTAAGCCATGACAAATTGTATGCATCACGGCCGTGACGCCGTCACAGATTTTAGATTACCCCCATTTTTTAATTTTGGCAGTAATATGTATATCTTGGGTTTAAGTTAATAAATGTAAAGGGACAGTGGCATGATTAATCATTGATTTCAACACTTTCAAGATGATCATGCATGATACTAAGTAGACTTGGCCAAGTCTCTCGTGAGTGTTCTTTGGTGAGCTTACAACTTTCTCTTCAAAATCCCCCTACTGCAGCATAGTACAGAATATCTTATTTTCCTTGTGTCTAATACGCCCTCTGTTGGTCTATTAATTGTATCGTTTCTCAACGAGAGACTTGGGACAATTGGTTTCTATGACGTCATACTAATGAGGCTATTTATTATTCATCTTAAAACTGTATCACCACTACCAACCAATCAGCATTCTCAAACACAAACTTGAGAATCGCCTAATTGAAGGTTTGTATAGAAATGCGAGTGAATAATAATAAAGTCCCTGATCATACCCATAATAATTAAATATGTAAACATATCTTAAATAATCCTTTTTAAAATATGTAAGCGTACAAGGAGAAATTAAATTGATATGTCTCATGGTAAATCGAAAATACAATCGTTTTTGATTCCTTGCCGAAGGCAGGCAAGGAATCTATGCGATGGTGATGTCGTGTGTGTGTGTGTGTGTGTGTATGTGACGCTTTGGCTTGTAAACACAATATCTCAAGAAGGGTAAGTGTGACTAACCTCGTATTTGGTGTGTAGGTTGTTCATATTGAGTAGATGATCCCTATTGTTTTTGGTGGAGATCAAAGGTCATTTGGGGTCACGAGAGGTCAAAAGGTCAAAACTTTGTAAACACGATATCTCGAGAACGGTACATGTGACGATGCTCATATTTGGTGTGTAGATTGGTCATATTGAGTAGATGATCCCTATCGATTTTCGTGGAGGTCAAAGGTCATTTGGGGTCACCAGGGGTCAATAGGTAAATTCCTTAGAAATTGCTTGTAAACACGGTATCTCAAGAAGGGTAAGTGTGACTAATCTCATATTTGGTGTGTGCATTGACCATATTGAGTAGATGATCCCTATCGATTTTCGTGGAGATCAAAGGTCATTTGGGGTCACGAGAGGTCAAAAGATCAAAACTTCGTAAACACGATATCTCAAGAACGGTACATGTGACTATGCTCATATTTTGTGTGTGGGTTGGTCATATTGAGTAGATGATTCCTACCGTTTTTGGTGGAGATCAAAGGTCATTTGGGGTCATGAGAGGTCAAAAGGTCAAAACTTCGTAAACATGATAACTCGAGAACGGTACATGTGACGATGCTCATATTTGATGTGTGGGTTGGTCATATTGAGTAGATTATCCCTATTGATTTTCGTGGAGGTCAAAGGTCATTTGGGGTCACCAGAGGTCAATAGGTAAATTCCTTAGAAATTGCTTGTAAACACGATATCTCAAGAAGGGTAATTGTGACTAATCTCATATTTGGTGTGTGCATTGGCCATATTGAGTAGATGATCCCTATCGATTTTCGTGGAGGTCAAAGGTCATTTGGGGTCACGAGAGGTCAAAAGGTCAAAACTTCGTAAACACGATATCTCAGGAATGGTACATGTGACTATGCTCATATGTGGCGAGTGTGTTGGCCATATTGAGTAGATGTTCCCTATTGTTTTTGGTGGAGGTCAAAGGTCATTTGGGGTCATGAGAGGTCAAAAGGTCAAAACTTCGTAAACACTGTATCTCAAGAACGGTACATGGGACTGCGCTCACATTTAGTGTGTGGATTGGTCAAATTTAGTAGATGATCCCTATTGATTTTCCCAAAGGTCAAAGTTCATTTGAAGTCAGCATGTTCAAAGCCTGACAAGCTTTCCTGCACAGTCTTTCAAGAAAGGTCACTTGTAGGGTCCTGTAACTTGTTATGTAGATGGCACATAGTGAATACATGGTCCCAGAAGTTTTTGGTGGAGGTCAAATGTCATTTGGGTTCATTACGGGCCAGGGGGATCTCAATGTAGGAAGATGGGATGCCTTGCATGTGTACTTTGTGGGCACATTATGGAGCACTGTTAATTGAAAAACATTGCAAAGCAATGTCAATGTGAAAAAAGGCCTTACATTTCAGCAGCAAGGAATCACTAAGCCTTTTGGCTTTCTGGTTTATAACCTTGAAAAGTAGTATCATCTTTCATTGAGGCGTACCAGAAAACATAATGTTTTTGAGCCAGTACCACAGTGGAATACTTCTAAAATGAGAATGTCACATGATGTAAAATATAAGTGCTACATTGATCTATCCTGCGGGCACGAAATCAGAGTTTAAAGCGACGTAACAAATTGAATTAGTACTTGAAGCAATTATGCGAATTGATTACAGACACTAAGCATTGAACTGTTATTTTCAGATTGTAGGCTACAAAAAATGAACAGTATTACAACGAACGAAACCGTCTGAATCCCTTCAGCTCCACAAGTACTCAACTGAGATTACGAGATTACAGACACATAAGTCAAATGGGTTGGAGAAGAATGCTGTTATTTCCTGGATGAAGGCTAATTTTGCTGTCAAACCTAAGGGGATGTCTTTAGTCTCATCTCTTTACTTCCCTGTCAATGGTCCCCCATCCTTGATACTACTGTAGCAGCAGTCAGGTGCATAGCCAGGATTGGGTCATGGGGAGGGGGGTTGGTGTCATGGGGCCCGAAATGAGGGAAGAATAGGGAGAAAAAACTGTTATTTTAGGTGTTTTTTCCATTGCAAGGTTCCAAGCAGAATACAGATCCCAAAGCATTCATTCCCATCTAGTCTGGAGGTAGGCATGTGAGTCCATGGGGAAAAAACCCAAAAGTTTGCAAGCATATATATCAGTATGAAAAATTATATCTGGAGAGGTATATTATTATTTTTTTCTGTGTACTCAATTCTTATCTGACCTACTGTAAGTTCAGGAGGGACGCAGGCCAAAATCTTGGGAAGGGGGACAAATAATGCATGCCAGTCTTGGCTCCTCTGCAGCTGCACCAATGGGCGTTAATTCTTTTCATGTGGGCCAATTTCACCTGTGATTAATAAGTGGCCTTTATATGATAGCCCACTTCCCTGATATGAGAGAGCTCTTGGGCAAACAACTGATATGTGGGGAGAATATGGGTCAGTTTCCCAATTAATATCCCTACATGTGAGCTACCCACATGGTGGCCTTGTTAATCTAATAAAGTTTTATTACCTGTGATATGCATTGGTTCCCCATGTCATTGTTCCCCTCATATTTTTAGGTGCATGCCCAATAACTGTCTCTAACCCAAACCCCTATAATCCCAATGAGTTGATTGGTTGGGGAGCAGTGAGACATGGGACTTGAGACAGAGGACCAAAACGAGATGGAATATATGAAAGTGGGACTTATGAGACATGGGAACAATATACCCTATGTGATAAGGTAGAAATAGCCAGCCACCTTGTAGAGTATTGACCACAGTGATTCTTTCATACAGCCAGCAGCACTAACTAGGTATATAACACTTAATTCACTATAAACATGTGTTTAATGTGAATCTGATAATTTTTACTCCTTTTACTGATTGCCGCCAGTCTCAAACAACAAGCAGCATAATACAAGACATGCATAGCCTACTGAAACAGTGATCCAAGCTCAGAGAGAGAGAGAGAGAGTAACATGCCTATATTGCAAATCTGTCAGATTATGCATCATGTAGGAGGTAGGCCTTTACCTTCCCAGGACCATGAAGGACAATAATATCTTGTCTCAGAGAAGCAATTCATAATTTTAAATCCCACCCGAACCTTACTTCCCTTACTGTACTTTAAACACTCTGTCTGCATGGCCTGTCTGGTTGCAGTTTTATCGAGCCCTAGGTCACACCCCTCCCCCTTAAAAATGTTCTCTAGCTTCCCCCTAGAACTAAGTAATTGCACAGTAGCGGTTAAGAAGAAAATGTGATCAGATTCATACTGCACTCAATTCCCTGTTGCTATAGCCCTCAGTCCCGAAAACTAAGTTGTCCCTGGAGCCATGTGCATAAGCCTGCCACTTGTAAGGCTTTGGCGGAGTTTACACTGTCTCAAGAGGTTATGGAATGTAGCACTAGACTGTAGTAATGCAAGATCTACAGGTACTTATACCTGCAATGATTTGTAACCAGGCTGTATGTGCTATGCCTTACAGTAGTTGTAAGCCTTTAATTTACTTACCTGTGATGACGGGATTGTTGCTATCCGAAGTGATCACCCAGACGCATGTCAGAATGATGCTCAGTTACAGATGGTAACGTATGAAGTGTCTCTCCACTTGTCACTTTTGTGCAACACTTGCCAGATTCTTTTCCATCACCCTACCCACAAACACACAAAAAATCCAAGTACACAAAAATATTGCAGAGGCTAGTAGTAGTAAGGACATGCTGTATATACATACTGTACATTTATAAAAAGGTGCTGAGAAAATACCCCATAATTTGCAGTTACTGTAGCTCCCCCTATACTTTCTCCCCCAACCCTCCACAAAAATGTTCCTTAAACCAGTGAGTTGCTATCATCATACCACATTTGTATGTAAACAGTGTAGGTCTCAACAAGCTCAATAAAACTGGAAACATTTCTCAATTTCTCAATCTCAATTTCAGGGAGATGTAGACTACTGTAAGACTTCTACGGTTGTTGAAATCATCATGCATTATATCACACCACCTCTATTAATAAAGAATTTTTACTCATTGTTCCCATAAAAGCAGCTTGCTTCATTAAGCAAAATAAAAAATCAACAAAATTCCTGCTACATGCTATTAACTAAATCATACTGATTGTTGAAAGCATCTCTTCTGTGAACAGCTACAGTAGTCATTGTTTTTCTACTACAGCAGTTCAAAAATATTTTCCCAGTTAATCAATTAAACCCTTTTTTTTTGGAAGTTTAATTGGTAGGTCCTTGTTTAAAATTATAACTCCATATGCACCACTTACTGCTTTATTGAAGGACAAGTGCATTTACCAATCACCACAGTTCAATGATAATTTCAGACTGTTCTCTAATTAACACCACAATTGCACCAACTGGTTGTACTGGTGTACAGATGATTGTCAAGTGCAGCCTATCTCTCATTTCAAAAATTGCAATGAAATATTTTCCAGGCCAAAGACTTTATTTACATAGTTCATGTAACCCACTCATTCCATGTAAAATTGGAGTCAAGATAGGTTTTCAACACATACACTACACATTCCATGCCCAACATATACTCCATATACGTGTACTGCATAGCCTGGTTGCCAGCTGACTCTGCCAGAGATGGTGGCTTTGCAGTATGTATAGTCCCACTTCCTCCAATTGCTCAAGTTCTGTGTAAAAGAAAAAGGAAGGAGAATTAAGTACACTTTAAAATGTTCATACCATTCAGTGCATTCACTCTTGAAGCAAATATTCCACCAAGGAGACTTGACGGAAACACTGCACAATGAAACATGCAGTGCTACAGCACTAGCGCGTTAGCATGTGGTCTGATGACGCTTTTGTTACCGGACCAGTAATAATTTTTTTTACTCAGATTAGTACAAGAAAACAACACACATTTAGCCTGGGCTACCTCAAATTTATGGTATCAAAATCTTATATAGTCTTCAAGTTGTACCATATTCTTTGTGTAGATATTCACATTCATAAAAAAAACCAGTGCAATTCTGTAGCTGTTCCTGAAGTTACAAAATAGGCAGTAGGCCTATATATGAATGCTCATTTATTGTAAAGTATGCTAGGGCTCAAAATTAGCAGTTGTACATTTCATGAAACTTGTCAAGTGATCTTTCAGTGCCTGGGTAATTAATTTCCTGGTTTTCTGCAGGATTGACAATCCCTTGTACTGTAGCACACTGTTACACCTAGCTTGTATAAAGCAATTATTTTGTTGGGAAGCAAAACTAGTCCCTTCAGCAGGGTTCCTTTAAAATGTATGCATGCAACTCTCTGACTGACTAAGTAAAAGCCTGATCAAAGTTGTAAGCAATTTTGAAGAATTGTTATAATGAAACCTCTGGGTAGAATTTGGGCCACCTGAATTATGCAATGCCAAGTACAAAATGCCTTTTACCTTATTCATGGGTCTGGGACAATTGATTTTGACCTATGCAGCAAACAATACCCCAAGTCCTGTATGTTGTGGTGTCTATAGTGCTGTCAACTAAAAGGGCCAGGCTGCAATAATCTTGCAATGTCATGCACTTATCGATTGCAACACTGACACTTCCTAGACCTGGGGATGGTCGGGTATTGCCAGGGAATTTTATTTTTGAAATTGTTAAATCCCCAGGCAGAGCCTGGCCATGTCCATGCTAGGTTGGGTAAACATTGATCGAGGGTAAATCCCCTGCCAAGTTCCCACTGTCAGCTAGGCACTATGCATACCACTAGGAAAAGACCCGCCGGATTATCCCGGCCTTCTGATCCAGATGGAGTGAAATCCTAGCACCCTCAAGTCTCGGCCGGGTGGGGACAGAATGACTATGAAATCCATCCCCGGTCAAATCCCATCCCTGGGTCTAGGCCGGGGTGGAGGTTGCAATTGGTAAGTAGCCAAAGTGCATTGGTTTACCACAATTATACCAGCATGCCGGATATGTCTTCTTCTTTGCAGACTCCCAGTAGTTCCACTTGCCCTCCTCTATGCTGAACAGTGGCTCATCATAAGCTATAAAGTTGTGAAGTTCCTCTGCTACACTCATGAGCTAGACATATGTCCAACACGGTCAAACTTCATTGTTATTGCAGAGCACTAACGTTACACACATCAACAGCCTACTTGATAGAATATTCTCTAACTCACACATTGTCTCTGCAGTGTTTACGAAATAACGTTGTTGTTAGATCTCATAGTGCATACTTAAACTGTAAGAGTTATTGCCTTCTCTGTGCTTTGTGTAACTCAACCACTAAATAAAGGTGGTCAATCAATAAATTTACTTCTTAAATCCTGCCGGTAATCAAACCCTGAAGCCTTCTTGGTGTCCCATGCATTAATAATGACACTTTTTCAATCCCTGCAAATGTCTTTAGGAATAATTTCAGATGTTATTGCAAAGACAATAGTTGCTTCATCGGTACGGTAAGGGCTCTACATTTGTCAACTGCTAGCACTGCTGGCTGACAGATATGAATGACAAGGTCATGCGACCTAATGTATGTTTATTCATATCACTATTTACAGGCTGCCAACTTTGATTGGACTAGATATTAAGAAGCTACTACATATTATTCATCCTTAATGAAGGATGAATAAAATACAGGAATAACATAAAAATTATGACGTCATAGAAACCAGTTGGCCCAAGTCTCTTGTTGAGAAGCGATACCTTTATACACCGATAGAGGGTGTATTAGAAAAACAGGCAAGTACAGTATGCAGTACTGTGCTGGAGTACTGGATTTGCGTAGAGGTGTTGTCAGCTCCCCCAGGAACACTCACGAGAGACTTGGCCTAGTCTAGATACTAAGCTGACAGGAAATAAACTAATCTAACCAGTTGTTTCAATATTTGGGTAAACCAGGGCTTCGGATGAGCGAATTCTGAACAGGTGTAAGTGCAAATTTTTAGACAGCATTCAAATATGAAGTAAAAGAAGAGGAATAAATTCTTGATGCCACGTGAAGTTAAAAATAACATCTTTTATGAGAAACAGTGAGAAAAAAATACACTTTGAACACAAAATACGTCACTGAGAACAGGCTTCTGGTGAAATTGCAGTTAATTTGATATAGCGAACCCACAATTAATGATCTACCATTGACCTGACGACGATCTACCATTGACCTACACAGTACACAGGGACTGTCCCATGTATTTTGTCCAGGATTGTAGGTACTGTACAGTATATGTACATGTGGGAATATATATACCCAGCGTACTGCTACTTACGTATGTAATTGTAAATGTAATTACTTGGTTCTTAGCATACGTATATACGGGCATAAACGTATAATAGGGTAAAGGCACCAGTATTCAACCCCCTAAGATATAATTCCACATTTTTCAGTGAACTAAGGCTCCATCCCACATAAACTATTCCAAAGGTGAAAGCAACTTCTCTGCTTAATTGTCATCTACTTCTGTGTAACTGATTTGCAGATAAATACCTTTTAGAGATATTTGTATGCAAGAATTTGGGGAATTTCTTTGAAAATAGCTATTCTTATGAGGTCATGTAAGGCAAGATGGTTAAAATCAAAGGAACGTAATTTTCTGTCATCCAGACTGGTTTAAAAAATAATGGAAGGTCAAGGCTTATATTTCTTCATTGTAGCAATTTATAAACAAATTTTAGGACCATAGTGAGGTTATGTGAAATTTGAAGGAAATTGAAGAGGGTTGAATACTGGTGCCGCAATCTTTATCTGCTACCCAGTATTCAACCCCCTGGTTCATTTATGGAACCAAAGATGATGTGAATGAAATCCAGTAGGATTTTCTGGTCATTTCTCAAAGAATTCACTAATGTTTAGTCAATTTGCATAGTCCTGTAAAATATTCAGGGTCTTAAAGAAAATATTGTAAAATTAGTACTTTTCCACTGAAATGCGTGTTATTTGCCCCTATTGACCTACAGGCAGACATACCAGTAACAGCAAAGTGAAATTTCCCTCTAAACTGCATGAAAAAGTTTTTCAAGAACCAAAATCAAATACTGAACAAAAGTCAATGAAGGTAATCGATATTTCTGTCCTGTTAACATTTTATCTGAATTGTACTTCACTAAATAATTTTTTGGGGTATAATGATCAGGGGGTTGAGTACTGGTCCCCAAAATTAAATACCAGTGACAGGAGGTTGAATACTGGGTTGGCAAATCCAAATTTTTAAGGTGAGCTATTTCTGAAGGAAAGGACTAAATCCAATATTTTTTGATGGTAACATGTTAGCCATCATAATATCTCACAAAAACATTTTGAGCCATATGATTCTACTTTACCTGGGAGGAAAAATTTCAAGAAGTTCCTTAAAGGGTTGAATACTGTTCATATGTACAGTATATGTCTTTATATAGTATGTAGTACTGTTAGACAGTACTTATATTATCTGAAAACCCTCCACCGGGAATGGGGCTCGTAGCGAAGTCAGCAAGCGTATTGGTTTATATGCTACACTATGTATACCTGTATGCCAGGGGTTCAAAAACCAAGTTTAACCTTTACTTTTCCTTCTTCCACAGCATTAACCATGCACTTCTTTCCACAGCAAACACATCATACCACTCTACTCAAGTGGAGAAAGAAAAAGAAACGCATTTCACTACGGGGGGGGGGGAAAAATTAAATGGAACATGTTTTAATTTTTATTGCAGAGTGCATATAGCCAAAGCATATAGGCAACTTAATATTACTAGGAGTTGAAATCTTGTTTGGCCAACAACATGATTCTGTGATAGTGATGAAATCACCTGGTAAATTGGTGGTGTCAAGTCACCATTGCACAACAAAGAAATTATGAGATGTGCTCTTTTC
Source organism: Holothuria scabra (assembly GCA_037179385.1). Taxonomy (NCBI): domain Eukaryota; kingdom Metazoa; phylum Echinodermata; class Holothuroidea; order Aspidochirotida; family Holothuriidae; genus Holothuria; species Holothuria scabra. The sequence goes on from CM074185.1 coordinate 50,539,563, forward strand.
TTATGGACTGCTGCACATCATTTAAAACGAAGCCATGAGACTTCACATGGCCCCCAATAGGCTAGAAACCTATAGATTACTAGCAACTTATGAAATTTTGCAGTAAGAGTGCAGTCTTGTAACTTTTACAGTCAACTTTCACCCCAAACTACAATTTTTGAAGTTTACTACAGTGCTCATTTCTGAAATGCAGCACCTTCTGGAAACTCAAAATCCCTACTTGTGGCTGTCTTGATGGGTTTTTGACTAATAAAGTTTATTTGGAATGACAATTCTGAAAGGTTATGCAGTGGTATGTTATAATCTTTCAAACAATACACTCAATTGATAGTAGCAATTGGCTCTGAAAACTTGTTGATAAGGATGTTGTGATCAATGGGGACTCATTTGAAGCTTGTTTGCTCAATAGATTAAGTATAGATGAAATTTTCATCCACTTGACTGACACTGTACTTTTGTGTTGGTGTGTCTTTAAATCTCATCTACTGTAAGTAACTTACTAGCTAGGAAGATTACGCTGTATTCTTCTTCCTTGGAATTTTTCTCAGGATTATATCTTAAGTTGATTTCATATTTGTGTTCCATTTACTAAAATTCCAGCAGTATTACTCTTATTGTACAGTATTTAATGTACGTACTTGTTTTGCTGTTGACTTGCAATATATAGTACATGCAATTACAATGTGAAGTTCTTTTTTCTGTTGGGTGTGTATAATTTGTTTCAAGCCATGGACCTTTCAGTTAATTGACAAAAGTAGCAGCTGTTCTTTTCCCCATCTCCAGGCAACAAATCAAGACATAAAGATGAGTGAATCTCAGGCAAAGAAGCAAAACACTAGCGGTCAGAAAGGTGTGGTTGTATTGGCATATAGTGGTGGTCTGGATACATCATGCATATTGCTCTGGCTGATTGAGCAAGGTTATGAAGTCGTGGCTTACACAGTAAGTTGAATTTTACCAGCAGTCCTCCGTAGAATTTGGAGGAACAAAGATGGAACCTTCTTTGTCTTAGTCACAAATGTGTTGCTAACCTAAGAAAATGTCTGGAAATTGATAGTTACACCCAAGGTTGTTCGTACAAAGATCTGAATGTAAAACACATGCTTTCCAGATAGCAGAAAACGGCACTTTGTGTACCATTTTTTTTATTTTTTTTTTTTTGTTCAAGAGTAGAAATTCTCTGTTTACAGGTTACTTCTTGTGCAAGTTGAGAATTACTGTAAGAGATTGTGTGGTTTAGTCATATGTGATTTAATTATGGTGAAAAAGCTATTTTTGGGGGGTCAGAGAGATTACACTCGAGAACTTAAATATGGGTCAGCAAATACCATTGTTGGTGGTTACCATGTGTTGCCAACACTCAAAGCTAATTGGGCTGCACAATGTTCTCGCCAGGTCCAATATTCCCAAGGTTCAGTGTTCCCAATGTTGGATAGTTCCTAGGGATTAATTGCTGTTTGTATTATTTCAATGGTTGTTAATGATTATGAGGTTTGTTTTTCTCAAGGTTCAGTGTTCATGTGGTTCAATATTCCTGACATTCAATGTTCCCAAAGTTCAGTGTTCCCAGCTTCTGTATTTTATATGGTTGATGACGGTTACAAGGATTTTTATTCCCATTGTTTAATGTTCTCAGCAAGGTGTTCAATGTTCATGGCTTGGGAACATAGAACTTTTCGAACATTGAACCCCAAGAACATTGACATACTGTGGCCTCCAAAGCTTCAGCCCTGGTTTATAGCAGTGGTTACCACCTCTTTAACGGTATCTACCAGTCATACAACACTGTAACTGGAGCATACTTTTATTCCTTATCATTTGGAAGAACAATTTTCCAAGATATGTTTGTGTTTTCTTCAGATTTCTTGAAAGCTTTCTGTACTTCAGTTCAAAGCAAGCACTTTGTGTACATATCTACAGTTTATAATGCCGTGCATACACAGTATACAGTACAGATGTACAGGTACTGTGTTCACTATATTTAATGAGTCTAACTTTTTGCCATTCATGGATGTTCATATCACAGGAACATATGCTAGCCACTCTGTTTATTCCATTACATGGAATTTATCGCAGACATTCACCTTGCCCTCTGGTTACCAAGCTAAGATTAAAACAATGTATGCTTGCCAAGCAGCCAGCTGAGGGAGTGCATGTACTGTGCATTTAGTTATTACCCCTGCTTGAGCACTGAGTGCTATTTTCAATGGCAGTTGTATTGATTTAATTGCTGCATAAAAAGTTGGTAGAATCCCAACTTGGTGTTCAGGAAGTTGAGGTGTTTGGCTGATAGTGTGGTAAAAGTAATTAAATACTATTGCACTTTTGCCTACTGAGTACAGCAATATGATGAAATGGGAAAACTAGTAGATTGAATGAAATGGAATCCCTTAGGAAAATTTACCATGGTAATACCATGGTAAAGTACCATGGTAAATTACCATGGTATTATTGGCAGGTACCATGGTAATTTTACCATGGTAAATTACCATGGTAATACCATGGTAATCCGTGGTAATTTCATGGTAATTTTACCATGGTAAATTACAATGGTAATACCATGGTAAAATACCATGATAATTTCATGGTAATTTTACCATGGTAAATTACAATGGTAAAATACCATGGCAAAATTCATGGTACTTTCATAATGCTACCAAAGTAATACCACGACATTACTCAGGCACAATTATCATGACGTCACCGTGGAAAATAACTATGGTATTTTACTTCCATTGTAACAAAAGTGCAAAAATAAATCAACTTAAAACCAATTTGTTGCACTGATGTTTCAAAATTGTTATCCAGTTTATATCTCTGCGTTACAAGTTTGGCATGCTCATTCTTTTCTTGGCTTTGCTGACAGAAGATCCTCATCCTGTAGCTGAAGAGGTTGGTCGACCATTCAGTTCATCTTTGGAAAATGATGTGGAACATGTCAACAATAGTTTAGCCAAAGATATTTCTCAAAACACATCTTCTCAAATTTGTAACACTTTATTCAACATGTCTAAAGTTTAAACAAAAGAACAACACATGCAATGATGAAATAAACAAAAGGGTAATAACTCAAAATTAAACAACAGTCATATAACACATATTATTCCTCAACAATTTCAATTCTTTTTGTTTCTTCATTTTTTTCTTCTTGAGTAGTCTTTCCATAGTTGACATTTGAACTTTTCTGTTACTTTCTGAGGATCCTTCTGTGAGTTTACTGGAGAAAAATAAAAAAAGTATACCTGTAAGTTCTCTGGCGTATGCCACCAACTACACCTATGTCTACAGACCTGTGCCTTTTCTACTGCCCTGAAAACTGCAAATACAATCATAGAAAAAGTTAGACTTTAAAGTCAAACAAACCAGGTTCACGATCCCTGGACCTAGGGACTAATTGTTCAGTTCAGTTCAATTCAATTTATATCTTCCATCTCATTATTACAAAAATCTGTACAATCAAATTGATACAATTTAATAACACATATACAGAACGATATTAAAGAATGTTGTCAGTACTAATAGTAATAATTGTTGAAAACTTTATAGGGCCGAGACATTGAAAGGAGGGTCCTTTGGAAATTTTAGTGAGTGACACTTTCCAAATTTGCATTGATTTTTAATTAATTTCGTTTGCGAAAAATTGGATAAGTGAAGAAAGAGAAACAACCCTCCTATCCCTTTTTACTAAAAACAAAACTGTTAAAAACTGCCTGCTGAATTACAGTAACGAAAACAAAGAAATACATGTGAATCCCGGAGTGGCTGCAGATGCAGCAGAGATTCTTATGTATTTGTTTGTTTTTTCTGTATTTTACTGTAATTTTACCTGGCATTTTAACAGACTAGGTGTAGTACACATGCACTGGAGGTAGAGCCTTCACAGGTAGACAGGTTTCAGGTACGGGTTGCTGTAAAAATCTTGAGGAAGCCTGACAGCTTTCTCAACCGACTGTACAGGAATCCTTAAAATGTTGAAATATAAATTTCTATACTGCTTTGGTTGCATGCTTTCAATCTCCATAGAGTGTGCAAACTTAGTACTTTTACAACTAACTCTGATAAGTAATACTAACAGGAACAGCTATTCGAATCAATATAGTATCACAATTTAAAGAGAGTTTTGAAGGGATTTGATTAAATACACTTCAGTTGTAGAAAACTTTAACTCATAATGTTTGTCTAAGCAAATTTCCCTGGGCCATGCTAAAGGATCGATGTTAACTAGCCTAGGCTGGTCTCCGATCAGCTCTCAGCTGTCTACATGTATTCTCATGTAAACTACTGTGATGAATTGCAGAAAAGGTGGCTTCAGGGAGGCCACTCCGCATGCATATCCACATGCATTCCAACTTTGTGAGGGGAATTAAGCCTATAGGCCTGAATCGGCATTTACTGCACGCGGGTCTTTAGCCCAGAGACAGGGCCGTGGACATACGGGCATATCAATTAGCCAGAACCTAGGGGTTATAAAGTTGAGGAAGAACCCAACAACTCACCAGCCGCAGTCTACTCACTATACTTGAAAGGTTAATAAAAGTTGTTGAGACTAAAGTATCTATACTATGGGCTTAAATCAACTTACCCGAAAATTTAGATTTTGTGTACTCGCTACACATACGTGTGGCTCGGTCATTACGTTGCCTTCCTTGTGCTGAAATGTGTTACTTTTCCATGCACAATTGCTTCCTTCTCATTGTTCCAATTTTTTGTAGTGAACAAGCCATCGAAGTTGACAAGAAACCTAAAATAGTATAATTACACACTGACCAATGCTAACGGTGTGAGTGCAGTGCAGTGACACAGCTACGTCGGAAAGAAACACCTTTTGGAACTTTCTGACTGCGTTATGACACATGAGCAATACTAAACGCGTTAAGCATGGATTTAGCGTGCCAACTAGTAGATAGGCTACAGGGAGACTGAAACGCAAATTGTTTGTATTAGGCCTAATATAACTAACGCGCCGAAATGCGTGATGTGAGAATGGAATATGATGTTTTTCTTATTCTCTGAGTGAACATGTTCGATGCACGCACTTTACTGGAATATTTGCTCAGTGTTCAAAAGTTCATGGCGCAGACTTAGTTTTCCTTCTTCGCGCATCATAATTTTCAGCCAATAGAGAGGTCAGCGCGTTTCAGCTTGGCATACTGGATGGAACTGATCATGCACAGGACTTGTGCTACCATACGCGCGTACTACAATTACGCCTTAGAAACAATTGTTGTATAGTATGGACGCCTGGTTGAAAAAATAGCAAGACGCGCAACGCAGTGGCGTCAGTGCATAACCTCTGCAAATTAAATAGTGTCAGGCGCACAACTTTAGCACTGCTGTGCAACGTATAGAGGCTTTGCAATTACGTCACGGAACCGCCATGCTGGAGGACATTCATGCCAAATACACGTGGCTTTGTGTCGAACACACTGCACAGTGTGCACTGTGATATGCACGGTGTATACAAATTCAACGAGCAAGCGCGTCCCGTATGGTTTACTACGTAGTTACATGTACTCCAACATGGCCGCCGGAGAGCATTATGACGTCATGTGAGAAGCTACTATAGCAGCTATACCGTTTGTACCCAAGGACAAAGAACATTTCCCGACGTGCCTCCATAGTATTTTTATGGTAAAACCAAGAGTACCATGGTAATACCATGAATACCATGGGGCTTTCATGTTAATAACATGAGTTTCTAGTATTACCATCGTATCATTATGGTATTACCATGAGTACCACGGTAATACCATGGTTATACCATGAGTACCATGGTAATACCATGGGTACCTTGGGATTATCATGGAAATGTACCATGAGTGCATGGTATTTCAATGGTATTTTTATGGTAATACCATGAATACCATGGTAATACCATAAGTACCATGGTAATACCATGAGAAAGGTGGGATTATCATGGTAATATACCATGAGTGCACGGTATTTTAATGGTATTTTTATGGTAATACCATGTGTACCATGGTAATACCATGGTAATACCATGGTAAATTTTCCTAAGGGATGGAATTTTATTTGACCCAAACAAGGGAACCAATTGCATACAGGCAGCTCAAAGCAAATATTTAAATCTAAAACAACAACAGACAAATGTAGAAACAGTAGTAAACACAGGGTGTGATTTGAATGAAGGACAATAAGACAGATTGACTTACAAACTAATATCAAATATAACAAAATGATTCAAAAATGGGATGGGGGTCCTCATTTGCCACTGAAATTTTTATTTTTATTTAACATTTAATTGCACATGAAAGGAAGAAAGAAGAGTGATGATTTATTAATGACAGTATTAGGAGTAAAAAAACACAAGTTAGGAATAATGCGATTATTATTTACACAATTTACGAGATGCAGGCTGAACATTGTCCTTCATGATGTCCCTGCGTTAAACAAACAACAGATTTATTTTGATGTACTGTAGCGATGTGGCCGTATATAGTTCAATGCAGAGACCAAATTTTATCATAATTGTTAAGTTGGTTGACTTCCTGAATGTTTTTATGGGTTTTGTAATTTTTTCTATTTTTTTTTTCTTGGTTTTAAATCTTAACCCAAATTTTTTTCTTATATTTGTTTGTGTGTGTTCGTGTGTGTTAATAAAACGAATTAGTTAGTCTCATGAAGGCCTAACAATTTTGAAATCATATTATTTTATTGTAACTTCTATGCATACATGATGATAGGTTTTGTTTCTTATCTAACTCCTCAGGCAGATGTTGGACAGGATGATGATTTTGAGGCTATCAAGAAAAAGGCTCTCCAATGTGGAGCTAAGAAGGTAAGCAAAGCTGTTTATTTGTATTGTAAATCTTTAGTTTCAACCCGTTAAAGTCTTTCTTTTAAGTTGTCATCTCAAAGGGAAAAGCCAAAGAGGCAAAAGAAGACTAACAGTTAAACTGGTAGCATGAGGGTCTTGTGGGTGCCAAACTGAAGAAAACACATTGCTCAGTGCTTATCTCTTTGCAGATATATTGAATGCTGACCAAAAGAATTAAATATTTAGCTCAAAGTTAAAAAAGATTTCATCTAACAGCATGTTAAGTGAATATTACAAATTAATGAATTGGTTAGACAGCTACTGTATGTTTACAGCGTACAATGCTACTACCCCTTGATAGTATTAAAGTGTAGGGCTTTCAATTTGCGATTAGTGAACTAAACATTTAGTCACATCTTTTAGCGATTACTCCTTGATTTATCGCATTTGTGTATGCATAACCAACCCGTGCAGTAACATGTAGATATCGGTAACAGACCTTCACTGTACATATATGTGTGTGTGTCCGTAGTATAGTAATTCGCAATCGCTTGCCATTACTGAGTTAGCGTTAATACAGTGCACACGTCCACCTAGAAGCAGACTCCATTTTAAATTTTTTAGTAACAAAACATTTCATGAGAAGCAATTTTTAGAGAATTGCTTCCATTGGAGGTTGATATAGATCGTTACACCACACACCAGTAGCAAGATGAAGTTCCAGTATTTCAAAGCAACAATCGTTCACAAAGTATAGGCTAGGCCACAATATAGTATCCACGGGGCAAGTAGCCGACAAGCCCCCAAGACAGCTGCAGGACCGACTACGATATATTTAATTTTGATACTTGCCCAATCTACCCATTTGTTTCATTTCTAATTTCTCCCCAAAAATAGCGTGGCTTGAAGCCACAACAAAAACTAGGCCTAGGGCCTAGCCACCTAAGTTTACAGTACAAAATGTAACGCTGGAGCTAACAATAGTAGGCTACGATCAAATCTAGACATCATAGTTTTCACCGGCCATTTTATGTTTCAGTTACCGCCGGTACTGTGTAAATAGCCGTACATACGTTCGCAGCACATAAACTAAACCCTCTAGCTGCTAGCTACATGCACAGTGTAATATACATACATGACTTCAGCTGGCTGATCGGCTCGCTCGGCGTGTATCGTTAAAAGCGCTCAGAGAATGGGTGTACTTCAATTGGCAATAACATGACACCCTTCCTTAATAATTACGTTAGAAGCGGGGGATCCCCAAACTTTTAAAGAAGCCGCTTCATTCATAAACTTAAGCAGCCAATCAGTGAGTACGATTCTTCGTAACAAAAGTTTGTTCGATGTACAGCACGAAGCAGCAGCGTATAAACGATTTTCAGCGGGCTGCTACCATGTGCAACTGCTGCTATGTACGCTGTTGGTCTTCATAAACAGCGATCGAAACTTTTTTGAAACTTTTTTCAGTTCATGATTTACAAACACTCCTATGTGATACAAGGACAGGAATAACATGGTTAGAAAGCTGATCTTGTAATTTTTTTGAAATTTGTCTATTTCAAGTTGAAATTTTGGGAGAAGTACCCCAGTGGCGAATTGACAAGTGGCTGTTGAAATTGAACTATTACAGCGAAGTGCACAATGGTGCACAGGGCACTTAAAAGACACTGTGGTACATGCATATATTTAGTGCTTTCAAATTTCATCGTACATTATGTTCATTACAAATGTATTGGTGGTGTTGAAGTAAAGCCTGTCACAACAGGTTCCGTGTTTGGGGTTCACAGATTACAATTCCCCCATAACACTGCACACAATCACATGTAAACTAGCAGGGTTGGGTGGATGAAAGGTGCATGTCATAGCTCTGTGCAATTTTTGAGCTTGTTGTTCATACAGTAGACATCGTATGCTTTGTCAAGGCAGCTAAACTTGTGAAGAAGGACGATACATTGTTTACTTGAGTCCCCCAGGGCATGAGATGCAATTAATCGCATATACATTTTATGAAGCGATTACTTGGCTGGCGATTAATCAGCGATTAATAGCTAATCACAGACAGCCCTATTAAAGTGACTTGGTGGTATCATCATATTAATAGACAAGATGTTAGCATATATCTAAACTGAGGAAAGCAGTATTTGACCTTTCTTGTCCTCATTTTTTAACTCAAAGATTTCTGTATTTTCCAATTTATGTTTCTCAGTTTACAACCTTGGTTACAAACACAAATTCTCAATGCTGGATAGATCCCCAGTCAATTGAAACTAATACCAGCAGTGCTGATAATCCTCAAAAATTTTTATTACATCTTCAAGTGATCCATGAAGTGGACTCAAAAAAATGTCAGTGTTTCTGCCCATTGCTTCATGGGAGGTTTGAATTTCATTTCTACTACATAAAGCTTAAAATATGCCTCCTGTCAGAGCAACACTTGTAAAGATACATGCACATTTGAAGTACTGGTCTGGTAAAGTATATGTACCAGGTTTACTTTAAAAGTATACCTGCAATACTGTCATCTTTCATCTCTTGATGTGGAATATTTCATGCCCTCAGATGTTTATGGAAGGAAATGCTCAAGGAGAAACAAGAGATGCATTAATAAAAGCTTTCACAGGCTACTGTTCTTAAATAATGGGAAATCTGAATGGAAACTTCCCGTAGTGATAGTGTATGTAACATGCTTGCAATGCATACTGGGTATTCAGTGGTTCATGTATGCAGAATGTAACATGTACTGTAGCAGTATATTACAGGTATACATGAGGTATAAAGCTGTTTTAATTAGACATGTTTTGGTATAACATGGTTTGTCAACACCATACTGTAAACTATGTTGTTTTTGTATACAGGGTTGGGTTACACTTACAACAGCCAGATTATACAAAAAGTGTGTATTAAATGTACAGTACAGTATAAACAAATCCAGAGAGCAGCTAGTGAATAGTGACTGTAGCCCGCCATTAGTGGGGTCCATTAGCCTTATTAGTCTTAAGCGGCTTCATTCATTGTCTACATGAATTTCAAACTCTAATATGCAGTGAACTTTGAGGGAATCAGGAGGCATTTCAGTGTACAACCATCCATAATACAGGTACTGTAAGTTAGGAAATGAGAAGATTACAGGCAATAGACCCCAGTTATGGACGATTTAAATCAGACCATCACTTGACTGTTGGATTTGTTTATTCCTGTATCCAGTAAGCTCTTAAAGAAGGTTCTAAAACAAGCTCATTAAGTTAATATCAAAAACCAAATGAAAGTGTTTAAGGGTCCTGCCACATGTAAATGTTTATAATTAGCACGATTAGTCAAGTTCCATATCCAATAGTTGCAGAGAAAGTTTAAATTTAGAATTTCCTGAGTCCTGACTTATAACAGTTTTTTGCGAAATTTGAAAAAGTGTCTGGTCATGAATTTTTGAAAATGGAATTGGACCATAAAGTACTCACCCACATTATTTGTATGCAGGGTATTTAGATTGTCTAAGTTTGACCATTTGTCTTTGGTATGTGAAGCAAACAGCTTTGGAAAAATTTGTTGAATTTGAGGAAGTTACTCAATGAGCCTCTTTAATTCGTATTTGTAGCATGGTCATGTTTTCTTCAATCAATCAGTGAGTCAATCAATCAATCAACCAATTAATCAATCTGTCAATCAAACAATTTGAAGTGAACTGAAAACATTCCTCTACATTCACCACTTGCACACTTGAGTAGCTTTCTTCTAATATTATTTTTATAATAAGCTGGAAAGTTAATGGCATCTACTGAATCTTAACTTAGTTGTTTACCTGTTGCTCTGTGTAATTTGTTAAGTTTAAATCAGATTATCTCCTTTGAAATTGTATGCAGCTTTGAAGTGCTTATAAAATTGAAGGCAGAGTTAAAATATTTGTTTGATTCAAATAGAGCTATGTAATTTCCTACAAAATTAATGATGCACTGTTCAGTGCAGTATCCAATACCTGCCTATATTCGTAGACAGGTTACTGTGTTTGCTCCACAGATCTTAAGCCAGCACTTGAAAAGACTAGGGCAGTATTCATAGCTGCGCAAAGATGCCGGCAAGTAATCAAAGTTTTCTGATGCATAATATCTCTCATATCCTTTTCCATCTCAAGAGGTAAGTAATTTTAAGAGAGGGCTTGTTTTTATGAGTTCTCCTTCTCAGCGTGGTCATGATCACTTTTTAATATCAGCGCTAATTTGGACGGCAAGCCATGGCAAGTATTAAATTTCAGCATTTTGGCAGGAAATATGAAAGAGAGCCCCTTTCCTTGATTGCCCTTTCTTGTCTCAGCCATTGATGAAATTGATTTGTGGTCTGTTATCGATGACAGCTAGGCTTTTTGCGTCGCTGGAGGGAAAATTGCTGTTTGGGGTTTTAAAGTGGAGTTTTGTTTTACCTGAAGGAATTTAAGAACAAGACATTTTGGTGAGATGTGTCCTTAATGTACAAGCCTGACTGTGCTTACTTTATCAGAGCTCCATAGATCTAGAAATTTTATTGAGTGTGTTTGATCCTAAACAGTTTAAAGGGACAGCATAAAAGTGGTTACTTCAAGAAGATGCTCAATGTATGCTGATATTGACAGAGTTGCCCTTTAATTTCAATGCTTGCAGATTTAATAATTTTTGCTGAAGTCAGAATGAAAAAAAAAAAACTTCCCAAAATGATTTTGAAATTTGTCAAAGCATGTTCATTTATGGAACACAAAATGATGGGAATTTGAACACTAGGGCACCACTACAGTAGTAGGTACACCAATTTGTAACATCCATAGAGGTCTTTTGAAGGTGAAGAATCTATAGTAACAAATGATTGGGTTTCTAATTGTCATTGACAGGTTGTATACAGTACTTAGTATACATGATTAATTTCTGTTTATGGCCCTTTTTGTGCTTGAATTTTTAATATTTGAAACAAATTGCTTTTCACAATTTTACACTTTAAACAATAGGCCTATAATCTACTGTACATGATCTTTTATGGATTGCATGAGGAGTTTTTGCTTGATTTTATTTTTTTAATGTTTTTAATTATGGAAAACATTTGTTTACATCAAAATTATCAGTTTTGGACTGGGATGGGTTGCTGAAGTGCATTCTACTGTACAGTACTCTGCATTTTATTGCATGGTGATGCAAAGTGAGTCATTTTGAAAGTTGTTGCACCATTCAGAACCTATGTACAGTATGCACACTTTTAATTACCATGAAATATGTTATATGTTGAATGACTCACTCAAGTGACCCTGGACATGGTTAGTCAAGTGTTGGTCAGTGACACTGATAATGTAAGCCACATGCACACAGTTACTGCTAATATTGGTAGTGTCCACAGTGGCTAAAGAATGTGTCAAGTTAAGCTATTGTACTTACCCTCAGGGTAAAACATGTAACTTACAGTAATTTAAGTGTCATTCCAGCAACGCCTTGAGTAAGTTTACTGCGGTATATATGGCATGATATTTAAAATACAAATCACCAAAAATTTCAGTTATAGGGTGGTGAGTATATCTTAAAGCCCCAATTCTTACACCAAACAGTACCAATTCTCCTAACCTTCTCACTTAAGCCCCTCCTGCAAAATATCTGAAATTCGTCCTTATCCAGACACAATTTCAGTTTATTGCTTCAGGGTGAGTATAGAAAAGCTCTACATTTGTGTCAGTCAAAACACTCTCAGTACAGTTTAGGCTGTGTATTATAAGCTTTGGTACTCTGCATTGTTTGAATTAGCTGTCAATCAAAGAGCTGAGCCAATTGAGAATTTCTGTTAATCCCTACAAGAATTGTAGTATGGGGTGAGATGATTGGCTCTTTAAGTACACCAGCTCGTCCCTTTGAATGAACTGCATGGCGCAAAAATTTTGTACATCACACTTTTAATAGCGAAAAGGTCATGGATAGCAATCAATTAATCTTTTTTTTTTTTTATTGTATTTTATTTTATTGTTCACTGACCATTGTAACTGCTTCAGAGATGAATAAAGGGATCTTTTTGCAACAGAATCCAGTTGCTGTCATTACTGCTAGATCAGTGTAAGGTCAAAGTAGAAATTTGCAAATAAGAAATAAGTATTGTAGCTATTTATTTCTCATTTCCTTTTTTACAAGAAATTATCACCACTTTTTTATTATTAATATTGTACCATCTTAAGCCAAATTATCACAATGATAATAATTTTTAATATATTCTTTCCATTATTATTATTTCTTCAATTCCAATGTATTCTTTCACAATATTGTGAGAGTAGTTATTCAAAATAAGCTTGAAAAGGGCACAGACAAAATGAACAATTGTGTCATAGGTCTGCATTACATCATGCTGTACATTTGCCATCAGTAAAGACCAGTATGTGCAGTCAGTTGTTTTGAGTCCTGAATATTTCGTAACTATGAGATGCTTTTAACTATTTAAATAAATTCTTTGCTTTCAGTATGTTGTGAAAGACTTGAAGAAGGACTTTGTTGTTGAGAACATTTGGCCATCAATTCAAGCAAATGGGCGGTATGAGGACAGATACCTCCTGGGGACATCGTTAGCCAGACCTTGCATTACCAAAGGTATGATGGAGGTGGTGAGAGAGGAATCTGCACAGTTTATTTCCCATGGTGCAACTGGCAAGGTGAGTGATTGCTGATAAATATCACAAATTGCCACAGTGACGAATGTGATTATTTGGTATTTTTGGCATAGTGTCAAATGTAATTTTTGCCAAAATTTGTCTAAATATTAAAAACTGATATGACTTTTTAATTTATATAATGTTATTTTCTACAATTCAACACATGGAAATGATTAAGTAAGAAATTATCTTTGTCGTAAGATAACATTCCTCACTATTTTAAAATATAAAATCCAAAATTATAAGAATCGGGCTTTGGCGATTTGACAGAGGACAAGAAAGTGGACAAAATGTAACAATACTTGACACAAGTTTACTATTTAAAGTAACCAGTAAAGTAAAGAGGAGTGGAAAGTGGACGAAATGTAACAATACTTGACACAAGTTTACTATTTAAAGTAACCAGTAAAGTAAACAGGAGTGGAAAGTGGACGAAATGTAACAATACTTGACACAAGTTTACTATTTAAAGTAACCAGTAAAGTAAAGAGGAGTGGAAAGGGGACGAAATGTAACAATACTTGACACAAGTTTACTACTTAAAGTAATAAGTGTTGATTCAGGAAGAGGACAATTTTGCAGGTTCAGGTTGTATAGCTTAGGAAACCCTTGAGTGAATATTTTATTGTATTCCTTGAACCCTTTACCGTTGTGCTCCGATCGGGGCATATTTGCGCGCCTCGGGAGTGGGCGGAAAAGCGGACGTAGCCCGCCCCGCATCGGCTTCCATAGGCCATTGACCCCGTGACCTTAAACTATTGTCTCTCTCGTTGTTGTGGCCGAATTTTCAGGTAGCTACTCGCAGTTTCGAGCTCCGCGTGAAACAGTAAAGATGGGTGACAGCCGAGCTCTCCGCATGGGTCCAAAAGGACCCAAACAATGGTAAAGGGTTAAAGTAAGCCTGTGGAGTGTGTTTACTGCAAAGCTGATGCCACGGTCTCTGCGTGTGTGCACGTAACCCTTTAGTTGAGTGGTGCAGGTATTTTAGATTAACCCTTTACCATTGTGCTAAGATCGGAGCATATTTGTGCGCCTCGGGAGTGGGCGGAAAAGCGGACGTAGCCCATCCCGCATCGGCTTCCGTAGGCCATTGACCCCATGACCTTAAACTATTGTCTCTCTCGTTGTGGCCGAATTCGGGTAGCTACTCGCAGTTTCGAGCTCTGTGTGAAACAGTGAACATGGGTGACAGCCGAGCTCTCCGCATTGGTCCAAAAGGACCCAAACAATGGTAAAGGGTTAATGAAACCGTTAAATCTCCCACTCTAAACTAGCATACATTTTTTTTGTCAAGAATGTAGGGTGGGTCTGTAAATAAGCAGAAAATATGAAAGTTGTCGCTTTGAATTAATCAAGGAAAAGTTTTACCCATTTATTGCAAATTTACGTGTAGCATCAAAACAACTTCATATAGTCAACAAACTGGTGCTAATATTCTATTTATTTCATCATGAAGCCCTTGCCCCTACCATTTAAGAATGTACAAGTAGCCAAGATTTCATCCTAGTGAGGCAGATGAAATGATGACTGATAACATAAATGGCAGGGGGTGTTTTACCCCTCTCCTTTGGGTAGGCTAGATACAAAATGATGCTACATTTTATGCTACAATAGATCTGAATTGAATATTTGGAGGGTTTATAACTTTTTTTTCTTTTTCCTATGTTTTCTTTTTATTCTTTACAGATCTCCTCATTTTGTGGGATAACCACTCTTTCCTCCCCTCCACCCCTCCCCCTCCACTATGCTAGTGCCACCACATAAATATAGTTTTGTGCTTGCTTGAGTCTGCCACCTACTGTAGTAGAGTCCTCATGGGCTACTGCATAACATGGTTTTGTATCTACCATAACATATGAGCAAGGAGATGCCACTAGATTGCACAACCCCTTAGCATGAGTTAGATGTATATTATTCTAAATAGATTGATACTTTATGTTTCTAAAAGTGCATCTGCATGTAGTTAACTCCTTGGAGTAATTAAATACATTAGTTGTTATGCAGGTACTACTAATATTACCAAACCATGTTTATTTATGACATGTATAGTATTATACTATTATATAATAGTTAAATAACAATGAATAAGTTTTAATGATTTCAAATACTGAATTTCACTGGGTATATAGATATACAATATAATTCTGCAATTATCAGTGATATATCAGAAAAAGATTGAAGGCCATCAGCAGTATCAAACTGATTTTCAGTTTACATAATATTCGGAGTACTGGAGTTGAAGCAATGATATGATGTGCAGTTGCACAGTGTTAACATTTCTTTTGTTAACCCTATATTAGTTACATCTTTATTACTCATCAGATGGTTTATGGTTTGCTAATTGATACTGAAGATTTTCAAGGACACAGTTTATAGTTCCAAATTAATAGCCTCTGGACAAACTGTTGTTAACAACTGTCCTTGAAATGAAGATTGTAAAAACAAAAGATAACATAAGCCATATATGGCATGTCCCTCTCCTGACATCACAAAATTTAAATACACATTGAGCTCATACTGTATTTATTGATGATTAAGGGCAAATCAGAAATTACCCTGTTAAATGTTCAACTTTTGACAGATTTGATGGAAGTTACAGCTATTTTGTTGGTTTTTGATGCTTTTTGCATCAAATACCCAATTCTGTCATTTTCATGTCACACAACCTTCAAAGAAATGAGTTTCTCAGCACTAAAGGCAGTCAAATCTCACCTCAAACTACCAAGTTTTGTATAAGTTTACAGAACTTGTCATTAGGTACAACTCTTTAATTGACAGCAATATATGCAGAGTCACTGTAGCTCATATTGCACAGCATGTAAACATGCTGAGGGTGTTTTGATTACACATTGGATTCTTGTACACACCCTTTAGCAACTGACTGAGATTTTGTCTGGATGAGGATGAATTTAAGACAGTTGTGGTAGGGGCTTAATAGGACAATTGGAACTGTTTGGGGTGAAAGGATTGGGCCTTTAAAGGGCAAGAGCACTTCACTTGGAACTTATTTTAAAGCAACAGGTAACTCCCAGTAGTTTCTTCCAACTTCATATTAACTACAACTACTGAAGTTCATAACATTTCAGGATTTATATCCAAGTTAAAGCAATGAGTTACTCTTCATTAAAGTGTACCTCAAATAAAACAAATTGAAAAATATTAGACAGTATGGAAAAAAAAACCCAGCATGGAAAAAGAATTCTAACTGCTGGATTCCCATCGTCATAGGGCATTCTTAAGCTGAACCCCCCTCCCCTTCCCCGTAGTGAGTTTTAGACAGAATTTTCAAAGTAAGTGGTTTAGGACAATTGGAACTGTCTGGGGTGAGGACATTTGGCCTGAAATGATTGTCACATGATCCTTAAGGGTCATTCATGAAATAGGATAGACTATTACTGTACAGTATGTGAAGTTTAGATGACTGCTCTTGCCCATAAATAAATAATTCATACTTTGCACCCCTAACAAGATGGAGTAACAATTGTCAAAGTTTGAGTGGTCACATTATCAACAACACAGTACACACAACACATACAGTATACATGTGTATAGTTCATTCATTCTGTCTGAGGATTATGTGATATGGTGTGGCTCTTTGGAAAATGACTGCTGAAAAAGTTACACCTAAGGGAAACCCAGTTCACATGGACTGGCAAACTGATGACACATGGCTTCAAGAAATTTAACCTGCGCACTGCATGAACAGCTGATGGCACATGTGTAGCTGACAAAATTCATGTTTAACAGACCCAACCAGCAAATAGTGAGCCTCCTTTGTAGATCACCATGTGGCTTACACACTATTGGTCTAGTTACTTCTATTAGGCAGGTGCCAGGTGGCCAGAGAGCAAAGAGTATCCCCAGCAGGTCATCGGATACTTATAAACAATTAAAGGCATATTCTGGAGTTAAATTTCATCAACTTCAAAATAAGAAGAAAAATTTTCTCTTTCAAAAGGTGAAAACCAGATTTCAATAGCTTATAGCTTTCAGAAGATACAAATTTTTGAAGTATTGCAAATTTTTCTTGGATTTGATGCATCATGGGAAATCTTTAATGTATTTGTGGCACATTAATTTGACAATTGCATTCAATTTATTTATAATTATGATGCTGCTGCGGGCAATATTAAGCAATATTGTTGGTTGGGCTCTATGTATGGTGACGGGTATTGCTAGATCTACAGGGAAAGGTATTCAAATATTCCAACAGTATCAAATTTCAAGGACAAACAGGATGTTCAATTGTAAATAAAAACAAAAGGAATTTGAAGCAATGTACCCACATTACATAACTTTCTGTGGCTTTGTTGCATAGCAGAAGTATTTTTTTAACAAAAATAACCAATCTTTAAAGTAAGATATCTTGAGTTAGGAAAATGGTATTGTGATAGGGTTTGAAGGACATGGTGTGGAATATTTTTGTTTTTCTCACAAGACAGAGGCAAAAAGCCACCAGAACCTGCCTTTAAAGTGCCCAATAATACATACAGTATGACCATTTAGCATATTGTTTTCTCTGCAGAAATTATGTACAGTAGTTGGCTACCAGATAATAAGCCCCCTTGGCTGGCTTATGGTTTTCTTGTATTGCACTTACTGCAGTGCACTATATTAACTACTAGAAGGATCATCTCAGCAGTTAACATACAGTGGCAGCTTTTCACTCCATGGGGTAACAGACAGTAAATTTTGTGGTCAAACATACTGTACAAATATGAAAATTTAAAGAGATCTGCATGGCACGTGTCTGTATGAGAGCTTCTTCTGTGTATCAGAAGCTACTGTACTGTTCGTAGTATTGATCAATAGCATGATTTCATAACAGCATGATGGAAAATTATGATTTGGCAGATTACAATTTGTTGATTGGGATTTAAAGGAACATATTGTAGTGAAAGTAGGGATTTAGAGATCACTACACTTTAATTTACAGTACTTACAGGAACAGGCTAGGTTGGATGGAGTTTTATGGCCCAGTCTCTAACCAATTGGTTTAAGTCGAGCCGACCAGGACATTTTCTTCCATTTGTGGCTTACTGGCTTGTATTCCCTAAGCCATTGCTTATGCTGAGCACCAAGCACGATCACAGTAGGTTCCATTGTTAAAGGTCAAGAGCAATCCCCCTAAACTTACGTTCGAGCAACAGCTAAATTACAGTATTACGATTTTAATCTCAATTATCTTCAAAGTATCTGTCATCATGTTTTATAACTTCAGTACTGCATATTCAAAGTAAAACAAGCAGTAGCTTACAATAAATTTCACATTTGAAGAGAAAAATTGGTGTCACATGACTCTCAACAGCCAGTCATGAAACAGGACAGTCCGAAGACAGTCTACTACTTTACATTGCTTCAAGTTCCAATGACTGCTCTTGTCCTATAAAGTCTTCGGTATGACCAGGGCAAAACTCAAACTCCCGATGTCCTGACTCACAGGAAGAGGACGGTAACATATTGCAGTGGGGTGTGGGAGACACAGTCAATGAAATGACTGAACTAGGGTGAAATGGGGGAGAGAACATACTGTGTGAGAACGTTCATCTCAAAATTACTGTAATGACAACTTGATAATATAAATTACTAATAAAACTGCTGGGATGGTTGAAATTCAGTGTAGTTCATATGCTGTGAGCTTAACAGTCACTTGTTTCAATGGAAATTTTTATATAGTACAGTTCTTTGAAACCAACAAAAAATAAAAATATTTGTATTGTACATACATTGTTAATGTATTCAAGTTGTGAATGGTACTTCTTTGACAAGTCATGATCTGAGTATTAACATGTTTTTTTTAAATAATTATTTTTCCCTTGATGAAACCCAAAGAAATGCTCCAGTTGGTAATATGCTAAGGACTGTATAAGTAGAATACAAACAAAAGAAATAAGCTTACAGTACTAAAGTAAATTAACTTAATGAAAAAGTGGATCTAAACATGCAATATATGGCATTTTCTTAAATTAGAAGAATGATGAAAACAAACAAAATATATAAATGATGTTTCCATGCAAAATGATTTTTCTTTTTATTAGCTGATAGCAGCATGCTGGTGTGAGCTATTGTGATCATGCAGGGTCACTCTATCTATCTGTCTGTCTGTCTGTTTCGAATGCTTTTATTCCCACATGCTTTCATGGATTTGTTTGAAATGTGGACATAATGTTTTGTGGGTAGTGGACTATCAGAAATTTTGGTCCCAAGGTCCCATGTTCGCCTTATGGCCCATTCTATGAAATTATACAAAAACTCTCTTCTAATACAGATAATCTCATACACAGTTGATGGTTTGTCATAATGGTACTTGGGTAGTGTTCCTTTTGGGGTGTTCATAATTTTTGGATCTAAGGCCCAGGATGGCCTCTCTTGTGAAATATTACAAAATGCTTAACCCTGCCTTTGAATTACAGTATTTTTAAAAGAGTTGACAGTCTGCAATAAATGCTTGGTTATCAATCTCTGAATGGTATGCTGGAATTTTACCTCGAACAAGTTTTCTTGTACAACTTTGATGCTTGTTTATATTGCCACTCAGTTGCTGTTACCTTCATTATGCACAGGAAGTTTGGGTCCAAGGCCCAAAATGTTGTCCTGAGGTCCATTCTGTAAAATATTAGAGAAATATTACAAAACATTTAAGCCTCCCTTTGAATTACAGGTATTGTTAAAAGAGTTGACAGTCTGTTATAAGGATGCTTGTTTAGTGATCTCTGAATGGTGTGCTGAATTTTTATGTTCAAGGCCCCATTTGGGCCCTTTGGCCCTTTTTATGAAATTCTGCAAAATTTTCCACCTCCTACAAGTTGTACAACTTTGTTGCTTGTTTTTCATTGACATTCAGTTGTTGTTACCTTCATTTTGCACATGAAGTTTGGGTCCAAAGCCCAAAATGTAGCCCAGGGGTCCATTTTGTTAAATAAAAAGTCAAAAGCTCAAAATTCTAGATCTTTCATTATAAGTTTCTGCTGGACTGCTTCAAACTAGTGTCTGCCTATGGAAGTAATGTGTGGATAAAAGGAAGTCATGAATATTGATAATATTTCTACTATGGAATGCTAGTCATTTTCTGATGTTAATAATTAGTTCAGTCCATTATCAATGATTATTAAGGTGTACTGTAGTTCTCTGATAAGTACTCTGTTCCCTATTGTAGTTTTAGTTATTGTAACTCTGAGGGCAATGGACTAGATTTACTGTACACTTAAGATAACCTGGAACATTTTTGGTACATTCTTTAGGTTGCCCTCAGGGTGAAAGAGTATCATTGTGGTGATATTGAGGTCACTTATGTCTAGAGACTCTTTGGAGATATGAGCTTCTGCACCACTGGTGCTCTATTTTTTTTTTTTTGAAACCATTCTCACTGATCTATTGTAAGTTGTGCATTAGGGAACCTTAAATTTCCTTAGGTGACAATTTATGAACACTTCTGTACAAAATTTCACCTGTTACTGTACTTTATTAGGTAACCCTGTGAACCCCTGCCCCTCACCTTCTCCTTCTACATGCACACAATATCTCATTGAAAACTTAAACTGTACGGTCTTGTTTATCTTTCAAACAGGGTAATGACCAAATCCGTATGGAGGTGGCAGCTTATGCACTAAAACCAGATATTGAGGTAAGTTTAAATGGGAAGTTTAAGCAAAAAAAAAAAAAAAAAAATCAATTTTCACATGTGAAAGAACTAAATGTATTCAGTGAAAATTTCAGGTGAAATTTCCATTCAAATCGGACATGTATTTCTTGAGATATCAACAAATGAAATTAATAGATTTGTGTTCCAAAGTGATATTGAGGGCAGCAGAGATTATATCACTTCCTCACATTGAAAAGATATGCTTTGTTTCCCTTTGTTCTCTTTCTGTCATGTTGACCTTGACATTAAAAGGAAAAGGGCTCCCCATGAGGATTGCAGAGTTTGAAAAGTTCACATGCCACGTAGGCAATCACATTTTGATAATATGGGACTGTTGATGAGAAAATAGGCTGTAAAGGTTAAAGAAAAAGAAAAAAAAAGCTGTCCATTTTTATCTGGATATGATGTCATATATGCTTGCTTCAAGTTCACTTCTTGTTAAAATTGTGACAATTTTCTTGCCCATATCTTGAGAACCACACACTGGATTTCAACGCAAATTTCGCCAAAATGCTAAGAATAAGTCCCACTCTAACATGTTAAAACTTGATATGACCTTAAACCCTTCTTTTAACGATAGAGCATGATGTGGTAGGTAAACAGTAGGCCTACTTGTACAAGTGTATGTGGTACATAGTGGTAGCGTATGTTGCTGTACATTATTCACTCATTTTGAAGCACAGTTTTTTGCCGGGGGGGGATCTCCTTTTAGATACTGTTATCATGTAAACAGTTTAATTAACAATTTAATGTTCATTAAGAACATTTTTGATAGCTTGCTATTTGGGAGGGGGTGGGGGCTAAATCAAAATACTGCACATTATTTAACTACAGTGCCTAGTCCTTAAGGACTTTGCTATTTTTGTATGTTTCTGTTATAACCACATTGTCTAGTGTGATAAATCTTCCCAAGTTTTCCTCTAATTTAAATGACTCACCAATCAGAGAATTGCACTAGTTATATAATACTTGAGAGTTCATGCTGAGTAGATATTTAAACTCTCTGATCAATCATTGAACTATGCAGTAACCTTCACCATCTATCTGTTACACTGTATTCTAATGCTTTGTATTGAAATGAGCAAAGTTATTATTTCAAACTAAGGCAAGACTACTTCATGAGTATCTTAGGTCAATAGCAGCCTCTTATAACTTATCCTTCAGGTGGTCATGGCCATGAGAGACTGTTTCTTCCTAGGGAGGGTGGTGATTTTGCCAGACTTAATTCAGACTTCTCTCCCAGACACTTAGATATCCAATTTTCCACCAAACTGAGACTTTCTGACCAACATTTCTGTTTCTATATATTCTAGTAAAAAATGTTAAGTTTGATGGCGAAATGTAGTACTGTATAACACCACATTGAATGGGGCACACAGAAATTAGTTTTTAGCTCATTAATAATGGCCTTTGATGCTGTGTAAATTTAGCTTACTTCTTACTGTAGATGTGGGTATGCAGTTGGTTTACTGTACCAGCTGTTATGAATTCAGTGTTTGTAGAAGTGGTTATTTGCAATGAAGGTACAATGTAAGGTACTGTACAGTGTAACAGCTATTGAAATCATATTGACTCATGTATAGTTTCATATCCTTTAAAGGCAGTCATTCGTCACCCCAAACTACAGTTTCAGTATGCATATATCAAAACTCTCAATTGGTACAGCTCTTTGATTGGCATCACATTCAAACAATGCATCATAGCTTTATTACACAGCATGGGTACTGAGAGTGTCTTGATTACACATTGTGGACTTGTATGGCCACTGGGACAAGCCATGAAGCAATAAACTAGGATTGTGTCTGGATAAAGATGAGTTTTAGATAAATGTGGGAGGGGCTAGAAGTAAGTAGGTTGGGAGAATTGGAACTGTTTGGGATGATGAAAATATGCCTTTAAGGACATTTATTCAGGTGCCTCAGTCTTATTTTGAAATAGCAACTAAATCTTTCAAATATACTCTAATTTCTCAAACTGAAAAAGTAGAATGATATTTAAGAACTTGATATTGCTGGACACATCCAAATTAGTTAATCCTAGTACATATATCTCAGTTCTGTAAAAACATTTTTGTCATGAGATGCTGTACTCCCAAGAGCCCTATTCATAAAAAAAGGATACAGTCTTGTTAGCTACAATAATCCAAATTGGGAAACTGCATTCTACCTTTAGTGATGGACACTAAAAGAATTCTTTTTGCAGCCTGAATATGAAGGTAATAAGTATTCCTCATGGTGCCTGTTCTTGTCCTTTAAAGGGGCTCATCTTTTTCCCAGACAGTTCAATTTTTTCAACAAAATCCCCCCCACGAACCATTTCTCGAAAATGACAAAAGATAAGAGTCATCATCTGAACCACTTGAGTTTCAGTTGCTCCAGGTCATTTGTACAATCCTCTGTGTGATTGTGATGCAGTTTTATCCAACTGGTGCAAGGTACAAAATAGTTTTAGTGACTTGATTAACAAAAAAACACTCAACATTTCTTAAATGATTCATTACTATGAGAAAGTACTGCAACTTTTGTTAATCAAAATTAGACTTGATTAGCAACTGGCAATTCTTGGGTAGCATATTGCTGAACTGAGCTACGGTATTTTGTCCCTTGCAGTGAAATTTAGCCTACTCATGCTGCTACTGTGCACATTACTGCATTGCAGCACTTTCTGGAAACTAAAAATCCTTGTGAATTTTTTCAACTAAGTTTATATGGTACTGTATGTTTATCCTGATAGGTTGTGAAGTGGTGCATATATTATCTCTCAAACAATAGACACAATTGATAGTTTAGCAGCTCTGGCAACTTGTGGAAGTTGTGATCAATGGGGTCTAATTTGGAACTTGTTAGTTCAGTAGATAAACTAGAGATAACAACTCTGGGTATAGGTGGAGAGGTGCTGCATTTGGCTAATGGGTTCAGATGCAAAATGATTGGACTCTACATCACACATCTGTAGGAGCAGTTTACAAATCACAGTGAAGCTATTGCAGTTAACAGTCACCTGTTTGTGAATACTCAAAATACACATAAATATTCCTAATTTTATTTTGGTTGCTGTTCTAGTTTTGGTTGGTGCTGAAGATCATGGTTGGGAAAAAACAGCAGTTTGGAAAACTTTTGTAGGATAACTTGACTTGTTCTGTATGAGACATCATGTATCTCACATGTAAGCATTGTGATATTCTCAATTGCAGGACACCCCCCCCTCCCATTCTGTTATAGAGCCTCTTTAAATGTATTTGCCTAGTATTGGTTAGAAGACCTTTGGATGTGCACATTTTTGTGAACATTTAAATAAAACAGTATTAACTTGTATCAGTTTGGAAGATCAGCTGTGTGTGACTAAATATTTATTATTAAACATGACAGTTAGTGACAAATGTCAACATAGTGCCTATCATAGCAGTTGTAAAATGTTTGATATGAGGAAGAAACTCCTGCATCATTAAACTAATCTGAGTTTAGGTCTACTCTACACAGGTTGAAAAGTTCAAAGCTGTCAACTCTGATTCTCATTTCAAGTTTTACATATTTCTTGTTGCAAGCCTAGGCTTAGCTTGTAGAAAGTGATATTAAATGGGTTTTGCCCTGCTCCGTTAAGAAATGAAGGACATTTTAAAGACCCTGTTCTCTCACCCCAAACAGTACCAATTCTCTTTACCTTCTTACTGAAGCCCCTCCCACAGTTGTCTGAAATTCATCCTCATCCAGAAACAATCTTAGTTTCTTGCTTCAAGGTGAGTATAGAAAAACTCAATTTATATAATCAAAACACTCTCACTACCGCTAATGCTGTGTAATATAAGCTTTGGTACTCTGCATTGTTTGAGTTAGCTGTCAATCAATGAGCTGAGCCAATTGAAAATTTTGATACCCCTGTACCAAAAGTGTGGTTTGGGGTGAGAGGTTTGGCCCTTTAATTACATTTCTGCCATATAATTGTTTAATTTAGACAAGCTGAGATGCAGAAATTTTGCTGGTAGGTGCATACCGGATTGGAAACTGTTTTTAAAACCAAGTTGCTGTATAGATTTAACTTGTGCTTGTATTCACTGATTTGTGGAGAATATTCTGCTGCAGTTTAATACTGCAGTTCAATATCGTGTGCTTGTACTCATGAGATTAGGTTGTATGTGAACTCATACTCACAGCTAAAGACAGTGCTCTATATATATTAGGGTTGGGCGATATACCAGTACTGACGTCAATACCGGTACTAGAGTTACAGGTAATGAAAATACCGAAGATATTTGATGTGTTACAAATAACAGTTCTTGAAAAAATACCAGTATTTGAAAAAATTACCGGTACTCATTATATTCGCAGACAAAAATAACTGTTAGGATGTGTGGATGATTAAAATACTTACACAAACATTTAGAGCAGAGGTTCCTGCATAGTAATTAGCCCAGTCAAACACCCTAGATGCATTAATGTGCAGGATAACATGGCCCGGGGCCATGCATGGTTTAGGTTCCTTCACATCCGACTTCCCTACTTGAAAGTTGATAACCGGTACTGCCTCAATGCCAGTTCTGTGTGTTTTACAATACCAGTACCAATATTTTCACAGTACCACCCAACCCTACTATATACTTA
The DNA here is from genome assembly GCA_037179385.1 of Holothuria scabra. Taxonomy (NCBI): domain Eukaryota; kingdom Metazoa; phylum Echinodermata; class Holothuroidea; order Aspidochirotida; family Holothuriidae; genus Holothuria; species Holothuria scabra. The sequence goes on from CM074185.1 coordinate 50,565,218, forward strand.
TGACATTGTACTCACATTTACTGCAAGTACGTTTCCTTCAACACTCTTAACACTTTTATAAGACATACTCATGCTGATATTGTACTCAAACTTATTGTCTTTTTATTTGTACTTGTGGCCCAGTATGCAAAGCTGCAGGTCAGTGTTCTTGGATCTCATAACATTTCACTCTTACTACATGTCTATTCACTTGCACTTGATCCAGTAAACTCACTTTCCAAGTCTATGGACCTGTGCTGATGACATTTCATTTACACTTCAAGTTTGTGTAGGTAATTTTGCTGATGACATTGTATTGGATCTTACTACACTTGTAAATTTTGTGAATTTGAACTCCATCTTCAAGTCTGTTTATTTGTACTGATGACATTGCAAATTTCATACTGCTTCTTTGTGTGTATGCACTTGTGACTAGTAACTCTCTCTTCAAATCTGTGTACTTGTAGTAATGAGACTGCTCGTTTGAAGTAGGTGTACGGTACTGTGACATTTGACTAACACTACAGTTCTCTGTTCTAATTGTTGGTATGAGAGTAGTTTGTACTTCCAAGTTTGTATGCTGATACATGTGATGCTAATCAAATTACTAGTCTGTGTACCATTACATTACATCTGAGTACTCATTACCACGATGAAATCTAGCCGCATACTCGCCATATAGCAACAGTGTAAATAATGCTCTCATATCCCACTGACCAGTAACCAATCTGCTTATTGACTATACTGAGATAACAGAACAAAGATCTCTTACGTAGTCATAGGCTATATCTTCATACAGTAGAGTCTTCTGGCACCCTATCTGCAATTACCCGGAAAAAGGCCTTGAAATCCGGGTTTTTAGAGTATCAGGCAAGTTAGCCTAATGATTGTACTCAGGTGTTGAATTTTTGTGCCTGTACAAGGGTACTTGTAACAGTACTCAGACTAAAAGCCTACTCCTTGATCATAAAAGTATTACTCCTACACATTGCCAGAGATGACACAACTTGGTGAAGAAGAGAAGAGAGAATTCCCGCACAGTGCCTTTAGAAGTGTGTACAATCCCTACAGTATATTACTTTACAGGGAACCATATGCCAATGCAAGTGCTAATTTTACCACAATTATCCAGTTTGAAAATTCAATGGAGTTTTATTTTCACCTTCTGTGCCTGGACTTACATATCTTTTTTTCTACCGGACTACTGTATCTTAATAACTCTTAAAAGACCATGCACATATTTATCCAATCTTTGTAACTCAAGGAAATGTATAATTTTCCAGAATGTTTGAAAAATTATACTTCTTTATCAGTGAGTCTTATTATTGTGATCTTATGTTTGTGGTGCTATAAATTTAACTTTATACTGGCCAAACTGTATCTAAACTATAGATCAATATCGTTTTTTTTTAATATTTTTGTGGTTGGATTTTCATAAACATGATATACTTGCTGAGAAATAGGTAATTAGCAATGTGAATCACAATAGTCACTAGTCACATTGGGTGTTTGTGTTGTTACTAATTCTTCTTTTATAATGATTGTCTTTCATTACTTTTATATTTTATGTTATTATTTTTCTCCTAGATTATTGCACCTTGGAAAATGCCAGAGTTTTACAATCGCTTCCATGGAAGATCTGACCTTTTTGAATATGCAAAAATGAACAACATCTCACTTCCTGTCACTCCTTCAGCCCCTTGGAGCATGGATGGAAATCTTATGCACATCAGCTATGAGGGAGGGATTCTTGAGGACCCTAAGGTACGGAAAGACAGATAACATCAACCTTCCTTACGCCCTATTTACAAATGTGATCCCTTCTTATCTGCAGTAAGCCCTTGAGAAGTTTCTTTATAGCACTGTGGGTCCAGGTGGTCTGAGGTAGAGGGTGCCCTCAATATTCCTCTCAACTCTTCATACCCACCACCAGTGGTTCCATATTCCAACTCATGCTGCAAATGTGTGCCATGAACTATATTTGTAATGTGGTATGGGGGTTTGGAGGGGGGGAGGTTCAATACCTGTTTGAGATCAGAGTTTCAGGGCATGGGAAGGGATCTATTAAGATCTTTTTAGGAATCCATTTTTAATAATTGGACTTTTTGCCCTGCCCCCCCCCCCATGGGTTTTTGGTTACCTTGTTTTACTTTGATGCTGCAGACTGTAACAGAACAGTAACCTATCAGATGGGACCTCAGATTAACTCATGGTGTTGCTGCAAACCATAATTTACCATTGCTGAAAATATGTATGGTTTCGCTGTGAAATCATTGCACTGCTGCGCAAAAAAGGCAAAGTCGGCTAGTTAACTGGTCCACAGGAAGGTGCTTCAGTCCGGCGTGCAACCGACTTCGTCGGCTGGGCAACTGATTTTTAGTACACTGCTGTGCTCTGGAATAGGTACTTAAATACCCATGGTGTGTAGTGGTGATGTGTACACTGTATCTAGGCTTGAATAGGAGATACTTTTTTCATATCTGCACCCTCCTAAGCTATAATGATTGCAAATATGGCAGCCGCCTATGAAAAGTTTATAGAATTTGTGAAACCCCATGAATATATACGTACTGTGTATAGGTAATGTCTGGCTCAGTGTATCAGGATGCAGCCCTTTTCGTAGGCAAAAGTTAAGTTGGTTTGCATTTTTACTAGTTGCATCTAAGAAAAAGTTGTCACTGAGTCATCTGTTTTTTTCCACCTCTTAACAGACCGTTGCACCAAACAGTATGTTCCAGATGACAGTAGATCCATTGAAGAGCCCAGATGAGCCTGATAAGATTGAAATTGAATTCAAACATGGTGAGTACCTCATGACCTTATACTAAAGAGGAACCCTGACCTCAGCATGTGTGTTATAAACATGTTAACACAACTCAATTTTAAATTAAACATAATGTTCCATATGCCATGGAATAAAACTGATGCATAGCTACAGCTTTCATTGAAGCTCTCAGGAAATGTAGGGAATGCAAAAGCAGGGTTCAAAAGTGGCATGTGGTTGACATTCCAAATAAACCTTATTATTGTTAATGTCAGCGGTGCAACATATCAGAGTAGGGATGGACAAGTCTGCTCATACAACAATATTCTCTCAATTTTCACCAGTTAATTATTATCAGAGGCTGTGAGGGGAATGGTAAAATATCCTTCACAATACTAAAAATAAACAAAGGGGGCAAGGAAATGTTATGTTACCTTTGAAGGCCATCATAGGTCACCAGGGTCAAACAGAAGAATTTACGTCTCCCTTCGTCTTACCTCTTGTACACCTATGCAACCTTCACTTACCAGTATTAATGTCCTGGCAAGTCTTGATCCCACAGAAGAAAAGGCCATGGAAAGTGGCCTGTAGTGCCTTGTGATCATACAAACTTAAGGAGGCATGTTTATAAATCAAATACCTCCAAACCCTCCCTGAGATATGTTTGGTTTAATTTGGTTAAAGGGCCATGCAAACCTCTCACCCCAAACTACAATTTTTGTACGGGGGTACCGAAATTCTCATTTGGCTCAGCTCTTTGACTGACAGCTAATTCAAACAATGCAGAGTACCAAAGCTTGTATTACACAGCATGAATGGTACTGAGAGTGTTTTGATTATATAAATTGAGTTTTTCTTTACTCAACTTGAAGCAATAAACTGAGATTGTATCTGGATGAGCATGAATTTCAGACAATTGCGGGAGGGGCTTAAGTAAGTAGGTTAGAAGAATTGGTACTGTTTGGGGTGAGAGAATTGGGCCTTTAAATGGTGTGAGGGTCAGCTGACTTTAAAAAAGTAAATTCTTTCAAAGAGCATCAAGGTAAGTTACAAAAATGTGAAGGCAATATGTATCTTGGCCTTTCCAGTGTTGCATGGACTGTGTTATTTATGTGACCAGTTTTACCATAATGTTTATTTTGCAAATTCATTAAATCGTTCATGATATCTGTTTCATTATGATTAAAACAGGAGTTCCAGTGAAAGTAAAAAATCTCAATGATGGAACTGAAAAAACTGATGCTCTGGAGTTGTACCTTTATCTCAATGAACTTGGGTAAGTTTAAGTGGACCCCTTCTTCCTTGTTTGGCCCCCTGTAGGCTTACGATTGTAGAGTGTGGTCAACATATTCCAAACCTGTCATAAAGAGAGACTTTAAGGAACAGATTTGAATCATATTTGAAGCCATATTTGAATTTCTTTTTCTTATCTGCTTGTATAACACATTTGCATTGGTATATCATCCCATCGCACCAACCAAACCAACCAATTGTTGCCTGTTGTGGTGATTTATTTGATTGCAGTGCCATTAGGGGGAAGATGCTTTATTCAAGTAAATCTGAAGGGGCTTCTCATATGATGTTTTGGAGTACACGAAACTTAGTAGTAAACCACACTCAACGGGCTTGCTCAATAAATGTGTGTGCACCATACATACTACATTGCATACTGTGCAGTGCCTTCAGCACAAAGTCACATGTATTTGGCATGCCTGTCCTCCAGCACAAATATTCCTTATAGATATATTCTGGTGGCTTTTAACCAGGATATTGTATGTACGAAAAAAATATTCCAGAACAAACCCTGTAGCAATACCTTCTACCTAACTCAAGATATTTTTTTTTAAAGAGTGCTTATTTTTGATACAAAGGTACATTCACTTCTCAATAGGGTTTGGGATGTTATGTAAAGTTGGCACATTGTTTCAGATTCCTTTTGTTTTTCTTTATAATAGAATTTCCCGTTTGTCCTTTTAATTGATACTGTTGGAATGTTTGGATGTCTTTTCCTGCAAATCCAGCACAACTTTACAACATATGTATTATAGGGTATAGCAAATGATGTTGCTAAATATTCTCAGCAGCACGGCAATATCATGGAAAAGTTTAATGCAACGTCAAATTGATGTGCCGCAATGAAATCACAGATTTCCCACAATGCACATTATCTAAAGAAAACATTGCAGTACTTTGAATATTAGTAACTTTCTAACAGCATATGCTATTGAGGTACAGTTTTCAGTTTGCTATTGAGTTTACAGTTTTGAAATAGAAAATTTCCCTGCACAATTTGAAGTCAGTGAATTTTGCCTCTGGAATATGCCTTCATGTCTGATTAGAACTACCAATACTTACCTCAGGTACAAAAGTAGCACCCTACTCTACACTCCTGGCACTTGACCAGCACTACAAGAAATGGCCCTTACTAAAATCACCTTCCCCTAAACTCTCTGAAATCAAACTCTGTGCAGTGCAGAAGGTCTGAATTTACATTAATGAATGTAAATTCAGACCTTCTGCACTCTGTATCAACAGTTTATAGCATTCCCAACACTTAAATTTTGGTTAGAAACAAAAAATTGGATTAAGCCTAATAAATGGGATTAAGTCCAACAGAGTGACTATGTACACAAGGGTGAGCATTAGATAAATCCCAGAATCTGATTTGAGACTGTTGGTGGTAAGTGATAAAGGGTCATTTCACAAAATGAGGTATCTTTGGTGTTGTGTTTTACGATTGTGAGTGTGCCTTTTGTTATGCTTTGCATATACCTAGGCCTGCATTGTGGATAGCATGCACAGGAAAGGTATATCAGGGAAAAATTTAAACATTCACATTTTGCATAGCAGTTATGAAGATTTTTGAGGTCTTTCACACATTGTTTGTGAATATGCAAGGGCTATGCACACAAATAAATGCTACACAATTTTTCATTTGTGTAGCAACTTGGGCCTGTTTGTGTAGCAAATTGCGATGCAATACTGGATAAATTATCCCCTGTGTATACCTATTTCTTCATTGTGTGTGGCATAGTGAAGCATACACACAACAGGTATAAAATCAAACCATTTTTGATTCCTTGCCGAAGGCAGGCAAGGAATCTATGCGATGGTGATGTCGTGTGTGTGTGAGCTTGTAAACGATACCTTGCCGGGTACCGGCCACTCACGAGAGCTGAAGCCTCACACGTCTTTCTTCCCTCACGCGGAGCTCGTAACTGGCGTAGCTACCCGAAAATTCGGACACTGCAATGAGCTCTGTCACGTGATATGCAAGAGCCCGCCTTCGCTTGCAGCATTCACGTGCTGCGTGACATAAACGGCTAAAGGGGAATTCCGACCATTTCCTTACGGGAAACAGTTCTGTGTACCCCGTAAGGCATTGAATACGGGTATGCCCGTATGCATGTGTGTGCGTGTGTATGTGTATGTGTGACGCCCGCTTGTAAACACGATATCTCAAGAAGGGTAACTCTGAGAGATCTCAAACTTGGCATGTAGATTGCCCACATTGAGTAGAAGGTCACTATTATTTTTGGTGGAGGTCAAAGGTCATTTGGGGTCACCAGTGGTCAAATGGTTAATACCTTGGAAATTGCTTGTAAACACGATATCTCCAGAAGGAAAAATGTGAGTGATCTCATACTTACCATGCAGATTGCTCATACTGAGTAGATGATCCCTATTGTTTTTGGTGTAGGTCAAAGGTCATTTGGGGTCACCAGAGATAAGAAGGTCAAAACCTTGTAAACACTATCTCAAGAAGGGTAAGTGTGAGGGCTCTTATACATTGCATGTGGATTGTCCATGTTAAGTAGATGATCCCTATTGTTTTTGGTGGAGTTCAAAGGTCATCTGGGGTCACCAGAGGTCAAAACATCAAAACTTTCTAAACAGTATATCTCAAGAAGGGTAACTGTGAGGGATCTCATACTTAGCATGTGGATTGTCCATATTGAGTAGATGATCCCTATTGTTTTTAATGGAGGTCAAAGATCATTTAGGCTCATCAGAGGTTAAACCTTGCACATACTACATCTCAAAAAGGGTAACTGTTAGGGTTAATATTCATTAGTGCATAGGGTGAAGAGTTTTGAATGGCATGGGTAATGTAAGATGCATCTGGCAAGCTTTTGGAATCCACTTCATTATGTAAATGATCAAGTTGGGTAATTTCAAAAATATGTACTGAAACAATCTCACTGTATTAAGAATGTCTAAAGTGCATTTGGTACAGTATTTATGTTGATTTTGGTTTGAAGTTTTGCCCTATAACATTTAGTGCCAGTATTAATACGCATAAGAGTAAGTGGGCAGAACAAAATCTGAAAAAGTTAAAAAGGAAAAAAACTGTTCATCAGACTGACATGTTAGTTAATTTATCTTTGTCATAGGTATGCTGATTTTGCCATAAGTATCTTGGCCTATAGATTTTCATGAAATATGTGAGTTAAACAAAGGCTGCATGAGGGTTATTTGGGGACATAGTCTGAACATATTGGAGAAAGCTTCCATGCCCACAAAGCAGAGGAATTGTTCAGTGGTGAACTTCATAAGTGTAAACTTTGAACAGATCAAGTGCTCTGTATGATGCCCAAAATTTCTTTTAGAACATACAAGCATTGTTTCTTCCATAACCCTAAAGAAAATATGAAGATAACATTAAATTTAGTATCAAAGATTGTTAAAAGTTACAGACAAACCTGGTGCCACTGTCCTCATAAGGACATGGAAGTGGAAACTAGATAATTAAATACACCACGGGTAATTAGTTTTATAAAAAGAAATAAATAACTGATCATTTGGATCAAATACCCCTGAGCATGCTTGAACTGAGATTGCCTAATTGAATGAATCAAATTGTAACTGACCCACCAGAGTCTGTGAAAATAGCTGGTCACTGTTATCTTTAACACCTAATTCATCACATTTGACTGCCACAGTGTCCTGAGGGGTTTTCTCATTGAATCATACAGCTCAATGGCTTTAACCATTTCCTACCTGTCTGGAGATAGTGTCTGACACTTATTTAGCCCTCTCAGTAAGGCTTGTTTTTCAAAAAGTACTGTAGTTCAGGTAATCAAAATTAGCATAATGGTATCTACTGTGTATCAAGCAAAGGACACTTGACTTGTACTCAGTTATGTGGTGTTCCTACAAGCAGACAATTTAAGGCAAATTACAAATCTTGTTAATTTCTGGATTATTGGGGTTCTCATTTTTTGTTAATTTTCAAGGATATCATAGTCATTGGGAAGGGCATTAAACAAATACAAAAGGACCACCACTAATAGCCATAGTTTACCAGCATCATAACTGCGTGGGAGATTTCTCTTGTTTATGGAGGTCAAAGGCTGGGGTCACAAAAGGGCAAAACCTTGAAGACATGACATTTTATGTGGTTATTGAACTGTGGAGGGATCTCATACTCAGTTTGTGAATTGCTCATATTTAGCATGTTGATGGTCTCTTTAGGTAGTTGCTCCCCATTGTTTTAAGTGAGTGTGAAAGGTCATTTTGGGTCACATGATCTCAAAAGGCTTTGACCTTACTAGTAGGCCTATACCTCAGTATTTGTGAGGGATCTCATGCTTGTCATGTGGGCATCCATGTTTATTATTACAATATATCATATGGCAAGGAATCACTAAGCCTTTTGGCTTTCTAGTTACCAACAGATAATATGTCTGATAACATAACCCCAAACATTACTTCTTGAAACTGTTGCTAACGGTTGGCGCTTTGCTTTTGCTTTCATTATATCATTGGGTACTACAAATTATCCAAATTAATTAGCTTCAAACTGGGTTCAAAGTAAATTTTAACTTCAAACAAGGTGCAGCAGTTAAATTGCAGTAGTGTGGTTTATTACCCTTGTGTCAATTGTTGTGCAGTAATTAATGATTAAATCAGTACTGGAGAATATTCAGACTTGAAATATTGGGGGCAATGCGTACTGTTTAACAAGATATTTCCTAACTGGCTAACAACATTGCCAATCTCTAACCTAATCCCTAACCCTAACAAAGAATGCAATCGATACAATACAAAGACAACAGCTAATCAAGAAACACCTTGTTAAAGAGTGCGCATTTACCCAAATATTGCATATTGGTTAAAACCATTTATGGTTATCATATCTTTCCAACACTTGTCAGGGATGATTTTTAAGCAATTGAAACTGGTTGTCCAAAGGACAACCAGCTGCAAGAATTTGGTTGTCCTCCCAAAAATTTAGTCGTCCTCCACAAAAGACATGTGAAAACAAGAAAGTTGTGCAATGTGCATTTTGTGGTTTCAAGACAATTTTTTTTATTTTTATTGCACTGGCTGCTATTTGCATTGCATTATATCTAGAGTGCACTTTATTGAAAATACACATGAAAGGGGAAAACCATAACAGACAGAAACACGAAGACAAAAACCTACTGTATACACAGTGAGAACACCCGCATACAATACACTTAAATGGGCCTAGTCAATGCAGAGCCCCTGCAACTTTCTGTTCAATACACCATTTTCAAGAATCTGGACTGAGTGATAGTAATACCCGAAGTAACAGTTGGGGAATCTCCGAGACGGTAGAAGTCTGACCTCCCTGATCATTGCTGCTCCCCCGGCCCCCACCCCACATTTTATTCATCACTTACTCAAGGACGGACAAAAGACATTTTTTCTTCTAATATCTTCCCAGCGTTGGGTAGACACAATAATAATGTGATCTTTAGACACCTTATTCGTACATTAGGACATGCAGTTGAACCGTCAAAATATGGTGCATTAATACTAAACTTGAACGGTAGAAACTCATTCCTTTTGAATCAAAATCTGACAATCGAAAGCATGAAGTGTCTATTGAACAAAATGCCTTTTTAAAAGCTTGTTTGTTTCAGCTTTAATAGTGTCTGACCGATTATGCTATAATCGGTAATACAGTACCCTTTTACCGATTATTTTATTAAACTATCGGCCCAATGCCGATTATTAGAAAGAGGGAAGTCACCGTGACATGTTTGTCTCTAAAGCCCCTTGCATCTTGTATATCGTATTACCGTAACCAGTTCAGGGTGGAAAATATTGGGAATCGTTACGAACGGAATATCTTTTTTGTATAGGCGTAATATTTTCACTTCAAAAGTAGAGATACAAATCAACCGGTAATACAGTTGAATTGTTTGCGACCGATGTCACATGCCCTTTGATAATTTAGCTCTAAGGTCAACATCGTGCTTTGTTTAGTTTTTATCCCCCAATCATGTCGGAACATTTGCTGTTGCGTTAATAGCTACTCTCCCGCTTTAATGAACCCCGTGTAGAGCAATTATGATAATCTAGCAATTCTGGGCAGCAAAACAAATGCACCCGATTAACGTATCTTATGGTTCCTTCCGGATATAAATATCCCCGTATATTGTTAGCAGTTTTTGTCCAAACTTTACGTCTAGCTTAAAAAGAATGTGCAAATGAAATGCACGTAAGCCCGATCCCCGAAAAATCCATGTGTGCAGAGATTTAAGATGCCGTTTCTAGGTGAATTTAGCACGGGGCTCGCCCGGATTCGCTAGCCGGCTATATAAGCATGACAAGTGCGATCGTCGTAACACAAACTCAACGGGAAAACTTGTCTCCAGACCGAGTATTTTCACACACTAAATCACATAGGCGAAGGCGCGAGTTGTGATTGGCTGGCTACAACCAACGCAATTGAACCAATCACGATGCAAGGGCCAATTTAAATTTTGCAATGGATCCTATGCATATGATGTCAAGAAGCAAATCATGATACCTTGTTTGGCGGTAAAAAGGGACACGCACGTAAGTCTAGTGTATGCGTGGGCCAAGAAGTTTGCTGCACGAGACCACGTGCATCACTGTTTTCGTTTGTAATGACGTCGTATGACAACATTGCACAAGTCCTTCTGTGAATAACATTACAGAAGGAATGCTGGGGATGGCTTAATTTATGCAAGATAATAACCATCGAACTTCACAAGATTCTACATGCCAAGTGTACAAAACGTGCACAGATATGTATACAAGGCTTGGGGATTTGAAAAAACGGCAAAACACTGCAGCTAGATGGTCTGTTCTATGTGTTTTGTGCAGAACCGTTTGTACAGCAACTTACGCGGCGCTTTCTACCAGACAGCAAGGAATACACCTTGAATGCAATTCTAATTTAAGGTAATACTACCGGGTTATAGCGGAAAATATCAAACGGCAGGGGTAAAATTTATACGTTTGTCATTATCAGTGCATCCCGTTTTGGCGGGAAGTTAAAGGATTGAGTTTTTCCAGGAATGTTAACTCAACTAAGAGCAACTTTCAAGTTGCAAATAATCGTTGGTAATGATCGGTTGAATGGCGATATTTTACCGCTGCCAATTATTTACCGATATTACGGAATAATTGGCCCGATGCTGATTACATAACAACAAAGACAGGCGAACAGTCCTTTCCAAGAACTTTTCGCGCCAGCACGTTGAACAGAAACCCGGAGAATGTGTATGAGCACGTTCTGTAAAGTTCAGCTGAAACAATGATCGTACACGAGGCTGCTTGTTTGTCGTTGTGCGTACCGTGGTATCCACGGTTGTTTTGTTCTGGTGGGCTTTTCGTGAAGGTACAGATGTGTTTTGATATGCGAGTTCATGAAATGTTAAGATGTTTTGGTTGCATGGGTGTGTTTGTTGTACGCTTTGTGTCTCAATATACATTACCAAAGGTAAAAATTAGTCGTCCAAAGGACAACCTTCGGTGGTTACTTTGGTCGTCCTGCAGAAATTTTGGTCGTCTCGGACGACCGGACGACCGCTAAAATTCATCCCTGCTTGTATATATGCAATTCCAGTTATTGATTTATTATTACGTTGCACTTTGTCATAGACAACTCAGAGTAAAATTGTAGTGGGGATGCTTAGTTGGCAGTTTCTAACTTTAAACCTGTTTTAATAGTGAGGGACAGTTATGAAGTATTGAACAAACCAGAAATCAGATGGCCGCTGTTAATTGTTGGTTTAGTCTTGAAATGCTTCACAGGCAGAATAAGTTTCATAAAAACTGTCCAAATACTGTGGTCCAGTCATAAATGAAATGGGCATGAAGCTCTACTTATTTTAAAGAATAAAATGCAAACTCTTGCTTTTTTGCAAAGTATCCAATAGGCCTACTTGATTTTTTCAAACATCCTGTGATACATGCCAGCATATTTGCACTGTGCCTTGCAATGCACAGGTGTGCACAACACATGTGTGGTAATTTCCATACAGCTGTTGCAGTGCTGGTTGTAGCAGGCTTTCCAGGCAGAAAAAAAACAGGAATACTCTGGGATTTTAAAATCATGGTCAGGAAATCCTGGAATTGTGGGTGTTTGGTCTGGAAAAATTGGCAGATGGTGATAGTATAAATTTGAAACCTTACACTTTCAGTAGTTGGGATCATGTGTACCATTGCACTTTCAGTAGTTGGGATCATGTGTACCATTGCATCCATGCTGGCTTTATTTTTCAGTACTAAATATTTCCATTTTAGTCTTCAAAAAGGTTGGGAAAAGTCTTAAATGTCATTTTTTCAAAGGTGTGAGAATCTTGAAGTATGTGTCAGTGTCCTAGCATGAGTGTGGGATCCTGGGTTCAAGTATGGGTACCAGGTCATCAGTGCAGTACTACATCATAAGTACACATACAGGGACTTGTCTGAAGCAAAACTACTGGAATCGGTACAAGATCATGAGTAGGGGTTTGGGTATGCGTACACAATCTAATACTGTTATGGCATAGTTAGTTAGAGTTTTACAGCCCAGTTTCCAACCTATTGGTTCAAGTCGAGCTGGCTACAGCCTTTTTTCCAGTTGTGGCTCACTGGCTTGTTTTTCCTACTCCATTGCTTATGCGGAGCATCATGCACAATGGAAGTAGGTTCCATTTTTAGAGTCTTTGGTATGACTCGATCTGGGATTGGAATCCAGGCCATCTGTGTGAGAGGCGGATGCTCTACCATTAGACCAAATACTCAGTTATGGGTATGAGTGCAGGTACGGGTACTACAACACTGGTATGTGTTGACAATGATTGCCTACCGTATTGGATTACACTCTGTAGTAGAAAGCTGTTCTAATTAAAATCAATCACCATTGAACTTAAGCTTCCACTGGGAAATTTGGTGTAAATTTGGTGAAAATTATGTTTAGAAATTAATCACTTATGCCACCTGCACTTTACAGCCAATCATACCTATTGAAAAAGAGTCCTCAAATCCACTGGGTGGTGTTGTTATTTGACATATAATATTACCAATAGTTCTGCCAGTAGTATTTACCCTCAAGTGCACACATTGAAATAAATGAGCAAAGACATATTTACACTGTACTCTAGTGATGACCAAATGTCTAAGCTGGTGACATGCATAATCTATGTTATGCTTTGTACTGTACCAAATAAGTTTCTGTTTACCCTTTGAAGGTAGCTGGTGGTATCTTATTTGTGCAGTACATCATACAGCAGGGCTAAAATAAAAAAATTCAGCTGGATGTTTATCTTTTACTGATTTTGTCCAAAACCAGGGGACTCGAGAGACACATTCTCCATTAGAGACTAGGAAAGATTCTTAATAGACAAATCCAGACAACAAATGATGGTCTGATTTAGTCAGCCATAACTGGGGTCTATCATCTTTTGATCTCTCAATTTCCTTGCTTACCTGTATCATGAATGGTTCTACAATGGATGGCCTCTCGATTCCCTCAATTTCACTGTATATGAGGGTTTGAAATAATATTTTGATAATAAATGAAGACAATTTAAGGCTGGTGGACCCCACTAATGGCTGCCTACAGTCACCAGTAATTATAATAAATCATTACAGCTAGGTTTGTGATCTGCCAGAAAGAACAACAGATAAGCCATGTCCTCCTAACGTTGTAGAAAGTGAAAATTTGGAAGTATTAAATCGTCTGTACTGCTTACATATTTTAGCACGATATGTGGAGTAAATCTTTCTTATTGTCTACTTTTTTTGTTTTGGTTTGTTTTTCCAGAGGTAAACATGGCATTGGCAGAATTGATATTGTTGAGAATCGATACATTGGTATGAAGTCCAGAGGAGTTTATGAATGTCCAGCGGCAACTATTTTGATAGAAGCCCATCTAGATATTGAAAATGTTACAATGGACAAGGTACTATTTGTGTAAATATTGTCTTGGGTGTTTCTTGCATCTTAGTCCTTGTACAGTAGTATTGACCTATTTCCAAATAGCAATTACAAAGGATTGTGGGATAGAGTTTTGGTGTTTGTCATTTTTGTCAATGGCATTTTACTGTGTTGAGAATTGACATACACCCAAAACTCTACCCCACAATTCATTGTAACTAAATTGTAATAAATAGGTCTACGATAAGGTCCATGTAAAATATATCTTAGAGTAAAATAATATCTTACAGCATACATGAAAAACATTTTCAACCCTTTAAGGAGTAACTGGTTTAACATTACAGCCTTGAGAATATGAAAATTACATTAAAATTTGAAAAGAACAGTCTATTTGATGTTTGAATTCAGTATGTTGGAATATTCTTTTAGTATCAATCAAGCAGTTTGTGTTTGCATAGGCTTTATTTTGAAGGGGGCTTTTCATTTATTGCCATGCAAGAAAGACAAATATAATGCACACCATTTTATGTAACCCTTTCACTATACTCTTTGTCTAACTCGAGATGCTTCACTTTTCTGAAACTTTGGAACAGATTTTCTGGTGTGATATGGATATAATTGAAATCCATGAGTTTCCTTTGCAGCATAATTTCATCTCAAGACTGTGTGTCTGTTTTCTATTTTCTGTATTGTTTTGTTTTACAATTCAGTGAGTGTACGTTGTTTTGTTTGTCAATGTTAAGAGTCAAGGTCAGCTTACAGCTAGATTTCAAAATGATACCAGAGTGGAGAAGCCGTAGAAAAATCATGAAATTTAGCCCAAATCAGTCTTTTAATTTGTTACAAGTACATGAATTTACTCATTTTTTTTGTCACGCTCATGGCACTGTTTAAGTTTTATCAAATCTTGGATATAAGTTGGTCAAGTTTTCACTAGGTGCAGGAACTGTGATATTTGGTTTTGAAACTGCTCTTCTTTTTTCTTTAGAAAACCATGCATTTTAAAATTTGGTTGTCCATTTTTGTGCAAATCGTTAGTAGGAAATACTGAAGTGGGGTTAGTTTTGTATATTTTTAATGTAAAGGTGGTCTTTTCATTAATGCTGATTAATTGATAACTTTTGTCTACACGTCATTCCCTTTCCAGGCAATGAGGCGTATTAAACAAGAATTATCTTTGAGGTTTTCTGAACAAGTTTACGAAGGTAATTAATTCTTTTTTCTTAGTTTTTGTCCATCTCTGGTAAAATTTTGATATAATGTTTTGTTTTTTTTTCTTTCAAAATAAAACTCCTTAAAAATCTGTTAAACTCAGAATTCACATGTTAACTAAACCCTGAAGTTTTACCATCCAGTTCAGAAGAGAATGAGAGATTGTTCCATTAAATGTTGGAGGTGTATCTTTACCATTGCTATTTGTGTTAGTGTTGAAGACATTCTATTAATGCAATCATCCATACTTCCATTGATGACGTGAGTCGTTACCTGTGTTAGAGCTTTCAGGGGGTATAGACGAATCCAATCAGCATTCGTGTTTAGTGACTGTAGGCAGCCATTTTTGGGGTTCATCAGCCATAAATCATCTTCATTTATTGTCGACATGAATTTATAACCCTCATATTCAGGGAATATTGAGGGAATCAAGATACAATTAAGTGTAAAACTGTCCATGGTACAGGTGAGCTTGGAGATTGAAAGACTAAAGTTAATGTACCCCAGTTATGCTGGACTAAGTACAGATGTGCCGTTGACTGTCCGGATTGGGCTATACGATGCTAATTAAAATGACTGTTTCATCATTTCCGTTAGTATAAGAGATGGCGTACAACTGCAGCAGCTTCTTTAGGTAATTGAACATCAAAAACAGCAGCTACTATGTTCAACACTTCCGTGATATGTACAGCATCGTAGATTTTTTACTGTATACCTTCATAGCAGGTGTCAAGTCCTCCTTGATGTACATACTGTAATATGTTAAAGGCACAGTCAATATTAGGTTTAAGGCCTAATTCTCTCATCCCAAATTGCAATTTTTGCAGTAGTTTACAGAAATTCTAAATTGACACAGCTTTTGATTGACAGCAAGTTAAAAGAATGTAGAATACTGTTGCTCATATTACACAGCATGTACTGCACTGAGAGTGTTTTGATTACACATTGGGGATTTCATATTGTGGCTTTATGGAGAACTACACAGTCACCTAGGGGATAAGTTGTTTGCTGCTGCAGATAGAGCAGGTAGAACAGTTTCCACTTAAACTGAAATTCAGGTTATTTTCGTTGTCCTCATAATTACAGTAATGAACAAGAGTTAGGGATTCAGTGGACATTTGGTTTAATTCTGTTATACCCTTCTGGATACTTGGCCATTAGAAAATGAAATTTTAGCTGAAAAGATGGCATGCATTGAGGAATAACCATCCACTTCGAGTAAATTCTAGGACTGCTCCACAAAATACTTCCATCAGTTTTGGAAACTGTTGTTAGGGAGTGATGGCAGTGAGACAGAGAGAACTGTTTATTACTATTAATGTTAATCGCAATATAACAAGTTTACATACAGTGGTTGAGTACAGTGTAATATAATTTTAACAGTATAAATTTTACTCGAATCTCAATGGTAAAATAGCTTTGTCCCTTGTACTGAAGGGGTGCACCCAATGTTCCCAAGGTTCAGTGTTGTTCACTGTTTTTTATTCCAAGGGTTTGGTCTTCCCAGTAACAAGCAGGACCTATGTTAGGTTTTATTTTTCAAGCTTATAGTTCTGATGAATAGGTTTAACTCAGTAATGAGTAAGGATTAGATATCATGGGAACATTGACATAGTCTTGCTATGATGATGAATTCAGGTCTAATGCAAAGAATGAAGGGGTCTGTCAGATTTTCCTGGGGTTCGTTGCTCCCATTTTGTTTCTTATTTACAGGATTTTGATCTTCCCAGAAATTTTCCCCTTTATAAACTTTTGTTTACATGGCTGGCAGTAGTGTGTGCAAAAATTGTGGTTACCTCTCTATCTTAAAAGATTTTGTTGTTGTAACATCTCTGTATTCCCAATGTGTGTATGAATGACTGTGTTAGGATGGAAGCTTGTTCTAACAGCCTAGCCTTTTCCTCGACGCTAATCTTTGTCAGACTTTTCAGAATATAGAGATATCTGGAAAAGGGGATGTTGGAATAAAGATCTGAATTGTAAGACGTGGGCCAAGTTAAGGGGGCCAAAAGTAGAGATCTATGGGCTGATGTGGGTAGAGGTTGCCATTGAAGAAAATGCATTGATAAAATGCCACACGTAACAACGTTTGATGGGAACTGCAATCACCTCAATGTGAAGTATCAAAGTACACTGTCTTGTTTCATGATTTGGTCTTGAAGATCATGTGACAGTACGTTTTCTCTTCAAAAGAGAACTTTGCTAGGGGTAACTGCTTGGTTTACCTTGAATATGCAGCATTGAAAGAGTTAAATATTACGATAGATTTCTTTGAAGAGAAAGCAGTACGTGCTAAGCCCGATGTGGAATTCCCTAGCAAATACCGCCGACCGACGGTCTTTTGAAGTAAATAATACTGAGTCAGATACCACAGTACTAGATTATAGCGCTTTGATCCCACCCTCCTGGTCACACCAGCTCATCCCCATTTACAAAACTTGTGAAGTGTGAATAAACTTTTAAACTGTCTAGTGTCCACGGAGAAAGTTCTCTTAACAGAAGTTGTTCTCAACAAGACAGTGGACTGTTCTGTGACAAACTGGGGCAGCAAAGCTGCTTACTCATTGCCAGGTGAACTGTGGGCTAATTAAATAGGATCATCTAACTGATAGTGCCTGCTTGATAAGATGGTTTAGTGAAGACAAGCGGAAGGTACAAGCTCAGTGCCCTTTGGAGAGAACACGTAATGGAAGAAAATTGTGAGATTTAGCTGTTGTTTCAAAATAAGTTTGGGATGACTGTTCTTGCTCTTAAAGTAAGAAAAGAGCTTTAACACTGTTATTCTTGTTCCATCTAAATCTCAATTTTTTCCTCTTCATTATTAAGGGTATTGGTACAGTCCAGAGAACGAATTTGTCCGTCACTGCATCCACAAAAGCCAGGAACATGTGGAAGGCTTTGTGAATGTGTTACTCTTTAAGGGACATGTACATGTAATAGGCAGGCACTCACCAAAGAGTCTATACAATGAAGAACTAGTCAGGTGAGATCAGTTTTGCTTTCTGTAGTGTTGGAGTATTAAGATACCGACCAGCATGTAAGAGAGACATGCTTTTATGGATTACATTTAATTTGTTGTCATTAAAGTATAAAATTATAGCAGGGTCATTTATCTAACTGGTAATTATATCCAAGTCACTTATGTATTTCCTGTGCCCAACTGGCCATACTGCCCAAATAGATAAATGGCTCTCTCCTTTCATAGACATTTGGGTTTAAGAGAAATTTTACAGGTAAAAGTGGCAAACAATCTTTCAGCACCTTGCCCTTTGACCCACAGCTGTTAGAGGAAAAAGGGATGTGATTGTTTAGTGAAATGACTAAAGATTTTATGAAAAAAAATTGTGATTGTTTAGTGTTTCATCACAATTAGCCACATTATTCTCATTATTCTTGTTGAAATACTCGGAAAATCAGTAACAACCACACAGTATATTACATACCAATGTTGTCTCAGTTGGCATGGAAAACATTTTAACCGGTTGTACTGTGACACAGTAGCAGAAGAACTTACTACATGTTTGTTAAACTACTATGCAGATCCTGATGTATTTCTTTTGGTATACATGGAAACTCTGTATGGGGAACAATTTTATACAATGCTCACCTGTTTTCACCAGCTTAAATGAAGATTCATTTTTTTATTAGCCCTTTACCATTGTTTGGGTCCTTTCGGACCCATGCGGAGAGCTCGGCTGTCACCCATCTTAACTGTTTCACGCGGTGCTCAAAACTGCGAGTAGCTACCCGAAAATTCGGCCACAACAACGAGAGAGAGACAATAGTTTAAGGTCACGGGGTCAATGGCCTACGGAAGCTAATGCGGGGCGTGCTACGTCCGCTTTTCCGCCCACTCCCGAGGCGCGCAAACATGCCCTGATCGGAGCACAACGGTAAAGGGTTAATCTAAAATATCTGCACCACTCAGCTAAAGGGTTACGTGCACCCAAGCAGAGACAGTGGCATCAGCTTTGCAGTAAACACACACCACAGGCTTATTTTAACCCTTTACCCTTGTTTGGGTCCGTTTGAACCCATGCGGAGAGCTCGGCTGTCACCCATCTTTACTGTTTCATGCGGAGCTCGAAACTGCGAGTAGCTACCCGAAAATTTGGCCTCAACAACGAGAGAGACAGTAGTTTAAGGTCACGGGGTCAATGGCCTACGGAAGCTGATGAGGGGCGTGCTACGTCCGCTTTTCCGCCCACTCCTGAGGCGCGCAAACATGCCCTGATCGGAGCACAACGGTAAAGGGTTAATCTAAAATATCTGCACCACTCGGCTAAAGGGTTACGTGCACCCAAGCAGAGACAGTGGCATCAGCTTTGCAGTAAACACACACCACAGGCTTATTTTAACCCTTTATCCTTGTTTGGGTCCTTTTGAACCCATGCGGAGAGCTCGGCTGTCACCCATCTTTACTGTTTCATGCGGAGCTCGAAACTACGAGTAGCTACCCGAAAATTCGGCCACAACAACGAGAGAGAGACAATAGTTTAAGGTCACGGGGTCAATGGCCTACGGAAGCTCATGCGGGGCGTGCTACGTCCGCTTTTCCGCCCACTCCCGAGGCGCGCAAACATGCCCTGATCGGAGCACAACGGTAAAGGGTTAATCTAAAATATCTGCACCACTCGGCTAAAGGGTTACGTGCACCCAAGCAGAGACAGTGGCATCAGCTTTGCAGTAAACACACACCACAGGCTTATTTTAACCCTTTACCCTTGTTTGGGTCCGTTTGAACCCATGCGGAGAGCTCGGCTGTCACCCATCTTTACTGTTTCATGCGGAGCTCGAAACTGCGAGTAGCTACCCGAAAATTTGGCCACAACAATGAGAGAGACAGTAGTTTAAGGTCACGGGGTCAATGGCCTACGGAAGCTGATGAGGGGCGTGCTACGTCCGCTTTTCCGCCCACTCCCGAGGCGCGCAAACTTGCCCTGATCGGAGCACAACGGTAAAGGGTTAATCTAAAATATCTGCACCACTCGGCTAAAGGGTTACGTGCACCCAAGCAGAGACAGTGGCATCAGCTTTGCAGTAAACACACACCACAGGCTTATTTTAACCCTTTATCCTTGTTTGGGTCCTTTTGAACCCATGCGGAGAGCTCGGCTGTCACCCATCTTTACTGTTTCATGCGGAGCTCGAAACTACGAGTAGCTACCCGAAAATTCGGCCACAACAACGAGAGAGACAGTAGTTTAAGGTCACGGGGTCAATGGCCTACGGAAGCTGATGAGGGGCGTGCTATGTCCGCTTTTCCGCCCACTAATGAGGCGCGCGAATATGCCCCGATCAGAGCACAATGGTAAAGGGTTAAGGGCTGTGTTTTATAAGGATTCACCATCAATCATATAACCCCTTTGGATAAGGAGGACTACATTTTAGGCTGAGATGTAGGTTTCTTGGTTTTTAAAAATGTAACTTTCAACAAAATGCCTTATCTTCCAAATTTCAAACACAGATGCACCCACTATTTCAGTGAAGCCTAAAATTGATGTTCAAACTTTGTTACTTATATGTTCTTTGACCTATTATAGGACCTCAAATAGGGTTTTCTTGTTCACAGGAGCCTTGACTTACAAGCTCATTATGTCACTGAAGTGACTGACGAATCATTGTAAATTGCCATGGAACAGGGTCCATGTTACATACTCATCAAGATATTTGTCTGTTAAATGTATGATATAGGCGTAAATCTCACTTTAATTTCATTTCATTCATTTCATTTCATTTATTTATTTTTGGTTTATCACAACACAAGATTAAAAACAAGTATCACAAAGTAAATAAGTAACAAAGAGTGTGAAAGGAAGTGCACTTAGAAACCCTTTAGGGCTTGTTGGGAAGTGACACTCCCTTAAAAAAATAAAGAAAACATGAAGATAGATGATAAGACTATGAAAAACAAAAGAAAATTCCTAATTTGAAGTCAATGTAAATAAATTGCTCTTTTTAATTGTTTTGTTCCTAGCATGGATGTGAAAGGTGATTACGAACCGCTGGATGCCAAGGGTTTCATTAAGGTCAATGCAGTAAGGTTAGTACATGCTGGTACAATCTTGGACAAAATTTATTGGGACACACCACTCTTTCTTCCAATGTTGACCATCATTATGCTGTTCACGGACAGCACCACTCTTTAGATGCAAAACTGGGAGGGGGAGCAGGGATTTTATCTTAGCCTACTAAATGAGATTTATGAATATTATGACAAAATGCCCCAACAGTTTTGTCCATGATTGTCTGAGAATTTTGAAAAGTTAAATACACTCCCACAGTAGAAAGTGTCACTTTGCTTACGGTTAAGTAAATGGCATGGAAATGATATGGTTGCTGTTAAATGGAAGTGTCTGCAGAGCCGGGTTAAGCTTTGGGGGGGGGGGGAACAGGCCAAAATTATTTGGGAACCTATCCTAAGTTAGGCCCGATAAGGGAGTGCCACTACAGGTGTGTGCTGGAAAATTGTGGCAGAAATACTTCCCAGATTGCTGAAAATGTCATTTTATAGGCTTTGTATGTTGGGACGATGCGTTCTGATAGGCCTGGCCATATATTTATGCAGGGTTGTTGGCCAATGACAGAAGGACAGAACAGCTTCTTGTCTCATGTCTCAAGTCCATTTTGAACACAAATATGTGGAGAGGGGCCTGAAGGATAGAGCCCTTGGCCCTGGTGATTGCGGCTGTAAATCTGGACCTGCTTACTTTCATTCTCTTATTACATACCTTCTGATTAGCAAAGAGATATTACTCATTGTCATACTTGTTTTGCTTACTTTAAATTTAGAGAATGCCATTGTATAAGGAGACATTGTTGTATTTTGACTTCATGCCATCTTGACAAGGCCAGCAGTGTAGGCTCAATTAACCAAATGGTCTACCATTTGTTTTGAAAGCAAAACATTAAGGAAATGCTTTGGCTAAGATTAGGCATTTCAGTTGTGTCACTACTACAACTTGAAAAATGCAGACAGAGATGTTGAGATGGCTTCTAAATTTGCCCCAAACCAACTGAACCTAACAGTCTTCTATTGTTACAATAGAAAATTTGGCTTATAAGTTTTAACTTTAAACATTTTATGGTAGATTGTGGTACTCTTTCAGTAAATTTCTCGCCTTCTTACCATCAGTCTCAAATAGGAGAAAGATTCTTCTATCCTGGTAGAGAATTACTCCATCTGTCGCAAGGGTTGATTTGTATGTCTAAATATGCCTTTTTCCACCTTGCAATGTCAGAAGAACTGTATCATCTCCTTAATTTGTTAAAAATAGAACTTTAGATTCTACTTCCATTAGGTTTGTATCCTAAAACATTTAATTAGCTTTCAAAAAGACTCACGAAGAGTGCATGAAAAATTATCCCTTTTTCAATTGAATTCGATGTGGAAAATGTCTTGAAACTCAAACAATTGTGGACAAAACTCATTGGGATTCCCAGTTGGAAGGGGGGGGGGACACCCTATTCCTCCTTCCAATGTTGACCCGTTATGCTTTTCATGGCACAGCGTCACACTTTAAAACACAATGTTGGGAGGGTGAGCGGGAGTTTCATGTTAGCCCACTAACTGAGATTTACGGATATTATGACGAAGTGTCCAAACAGTTTTGTCCGTGATTGTAGCTGTTTGTAGGTGGCTCATTACATGGTGTTGTCTATTTTAATTGACTCAGTTTATGGTGCTATTCTGTAAAAGGTAACTCAGTAAATTGCATGCTGATCAGTAATTAAGGTCACAGAATTACAGGATGTTTACTATCAGAAAAACCCTTATTCTCTGTCCTTTTTTTTTTTTTCTTGGGGGGGGGGGGCAGTAGTAGGAGGCAAGTTGTCATATGATGAATCTGCTATTCTTGCATGTGAAAGAGATGTCACTCTTATACACATTATAAACATATGCACTACACTACATTAAATAAAATTCAGCCAAGACATGAAAGGCCTTTCACCTCCACCAAAGATCATAATAGTTGTTGGCCACAAGCCAGAGCTTTCACAAGGTATGAGTGGAGCCACCAATTTTCAAAAAGGAAATGACTTGAGGAACCATACTGTGATGTTCCTTGTAGATATAGAAAAGGGACTCAATCTATAATTGACTTGAGTTACTTGTGGTTGTGGTACAGAATGAAAACTGTGGAAAACTGTCAAAACAACCTTTGATTGCCCGTTGATGTGGTCTTCTACAAGTATGGAATTACATCTGAAACGATAATGGTTCGTCTGTCAGTGCAGTGTTTTTACATTTCACAAAAGAAATTTCAAATGTATGGTATTAACATATGTATTGCCTAGGTTCTGGTGACCATGCAGCAAAATGGACCAACTATATATGAGAATAGCACCATAGATCTGAATGGTACATTGTTATGAGCCTATAGATGGATACTGCTTTAACCGCCTATGGTACGTCATGTTTCAGAAATGATCTACTAGAGTGGAAGCAATGTTTAAATGTCGGACCCTTGTTTTCTCTTGTTTTTGCAGGCTGAAGGAATACAGTCGACTGAGAGGAGTTAACCCTGGCGGTAAATCATCTGCAACATGAGGAAATTTGTGGACTGCTTCCACTTTAAAAATAAATATCATCTCAAAACTTGCAATAATGCAAAATTGAAAAAAAAAATGAAAGTTGCTAATTTTTCTCATTTGTGTCAGTTTCTTTGAAAGGTAGTGCTAGAAAAACCCGCAAGCTGTAAGTTTGTGATCCAAAGTCATCTGTTAAAGAATGTGTTACAGGGCCTTTGTTGAAGTTGCTAAATTATTTTGGGTGTGTTTTTATAAGGTGCTTCAGCTTCTTGCGACTGTTTTTCCTGCGTAAGGTGTTTGTATTTCCATTCAACATTCCCTTTGCTTGCTGAGGGTTGAGTGCCACAATAGTGGCAAAATTTAGTGGACAGTTTGGTGGTAATGTGTGGTATAAAATTGTTATCTCTGAAATATTTTTTTATCTGACAATAAAAGGCAATGTGAAATGGAAGGGTAAGTAAGCAGCCACTGCCCTTGTTGAATCTCAGGCTTTGGATGAGTGAAAGAGACACTCACCTGCTGTCTTCATCTTGTGTGTAAAAGAAAAAGGGTAGAGGTGTCACACCTGCTTGCAGAACTGTCTTTTAATATCCCCATCTAAGAGAGAAAAGAGGTGTCCCATGGCTGAAGCCACTTTACAGAATTGAGAGGGGTGTAGGACTCCATTGCTAGAAAGAGTCCATCAAAATCAAAATTCTGATTTTGAAAAATCAATCTAAAGCCCTACGGTACCACTGTAAACAAGGATGCTGCACAGTAATGGTGTAGGTGATTGAACCTGTGAATATCCAGGGACAAGTTCTTGGAATTCTAAGCAATTTACAAAGCCCTGCATCCACACTGGTAAAAATGGACCTACCTTAGATTGTGCATGATGCTCTGTACAAGCAATGGAGTGAGACAAATCCTCCAGTGACTCACAACTTGAAAAAGGCTGCAAGCACTGCCAGGTTAACCCTTTCATTGCCCGGCTTCAAGTGGGGCATATTTGTGCGCCGCGGGGTCAGCGGAAAAGCGGACGTAGCACGTCCCGGATCGTCTCCCGTTGGCTATTGACCCCGTGACCTTAAAGTAATGTCTCTCTCGTTGTTGTGGTCAAACTTCGGGTAGCTACTCGCCGTTTTGAGCTCCACGAGAAACAGTAAAGATGTATGGGGGCCGCGCTCTCCCTCTGTAGCAGAAGTGCAATGCTGGGCAGTAGAGAATTAAACCAGAAGGTTATATGGGTGGGGCCTTGAACCCTAAGACAGCTTGTTTGGTCTGGAGTATCCACCTCTCACGCTGAAGGCCTGGGTTTGATTTCCAGATCGAGTCATACCAAAGACTTTAAAAATGGAACCTACTGCAGTTGTGCGTGGTGCTCCGCATAAGCTAGGGAGTAGGGAAAACAAGCCAGTGAGCCACAACTGGAAAAAAGGCTGTGGCCGGCTCGAATTGAACCAATAGGTTGTAAACTGGGCCGTAAAACTCCATTCAACCAACTAACTAACTAAACCCCAAACTAACACAGGTTGAGGTTTGAGTATATTCAGCCGCTGATCAAGGGTCCTACACCAGGTTGAAGATTTGGTACTTCAGCTGTGATTTGCCTTCTCTTTGTGTCTCTGGTTCCCTAGCAAGGGTGCTCAAACCTCATTCATCAGCTCATTGGCACAAAAGAAAGTGAGGTGATTGGCCAAGAGGGGTGCAACATCTGTGAGGGTACCCACAGGAAGGTTCTTCTTAGGCTAGATAGAGAGGCTGAGTTATGAAGACTGGGACTTGGAGACTGAATGTTTTAAGTTTGGTTCAAATGATAAAATTTTTATTTATGCCAGCATGATGCCAGCCTTCTATTATCAGCCACAGACAATCCTATCCAACAACTTCATTAACAATTCACAGGAGAATACACTTCTGACCTTTCAAATTAAATATTGTACACCTAGGGGCAATCTGATGGTCTTTTGTGTGTCATGCATTGAAACTTTTTCATCTAAGTTGACATTATCTCAAAGGGGCATGTTTTTTGTGATTGTCTGCCAACTTGATTGTGGTCGGCATCATAAATCTGACATTTTGTGGTTTAATATTGAGGGGAAATATTTCCAGGCAACTCAGTACAATTATGGAGAATTTTTGGCTAAAAGTGGCAATAGATTCTGGCGTCATGACATTTCATTTTCTATTTGTATCAGCACTGTTTTCATGGCTATCAACAGCCCTACTAATTTAGGGGTAAAAATGGAGTAAGGTCAACATTCAAGTCAGGATTTACAATTTTTGACAAAGTAAAAGATGAAAATGGCTATGAAATAATTCTTGTAAAAATGCTAATTTCTGCTTTTGCTAAAGGCATGAGTGTTAATAGCAGCAAACAAAATATTCATTTGTACAAGAAGGTGGTCGTCTGTTGGTCGGCTTTTAATGCACCTTTTACATGTAACAGCAGTGTAATCAATGAATATGCTCTTCATATAAGTCAATTTGGTATGCTGCACCCATGTCCTAAAATATACTCGTATTCATTATCGTTGGCACATTCCTTTGTCAGAGAATTAAATAATTCTTCTCTTTACTTATTTATACTTGCTTCAAGTTGAAGGCTAAAACCATCCGTTAAATATAAAGTTTGAATAGTAGGATTCTTAGAGTCCAATAGATACAGAAGTGTTCATTCAAGCATGGCAGCTTAATGCAAGGGTCAGCATATTATAGCAGTACAGTTGGAAGAATCTGTGTGATTGTCTTTGTATGTCTTTCCCATGAAATAAAATGTGTTCAATATTCTACTGTAGGTGGTACTAAACTGAAATAATTCTTGTTTTAATTATAAATTAATTTGCTGTGTTTATAAAACAGTATCATCTTCTTAGTTTCAAAAGCTGTGTCATGTGTGTCATGCTTCATTCAAATTTAAGATCAGTTTTGTTAAGTATTTAGATGAATCTGAACAATTATATTTAGTCTGCCATTACTGGGGGTCATCAGACTTTTGACAATTCTTTTGTTTACATGGATCATAGACGGTGCTTTAGTATAGTGATAGAGCGTCTGGCTATCGCTCGGGATGTCCAGGGTTGGGTACCAAGATTGAGTCATAGCAAAGACTTTGAAAAATGGAACCTACTGCAGTGTGTTTGATGCTCCGTGTAAGCAATAGACTGGAGTAGGGACAACAATCCAGTGCCGCAGAGCTGGAAAAAAAGGCTTTTGGGGAAAACAGCCAAGTGTAACACACCTTAAAAGAATACTTTTTAATGAAATTTAATTTTGGTATATTAAAGAGAAACATATTCTAAGCATTCTGGTGAAAGATTCATTCATTTCCCATTTTTGGTTCTCAAGATAGTAGCAATTGAAGTTGACACATTTTCTATACAAAATATACTTGTAGCAATTAAATGTGATGTAATGGATTTGCATTGCAGGTCAATGCTTTGCTTCTCTTTATTTTTCATTTACCTTGGATTGACGAGGGATTTCCTAGTTCTAGAGCTATATCACATTTTTAAAATTCCAGTGCTCAGGATCCACTTAGGGTATCAGTAAATCAGACTTTAGTTGCATAAAAGTGGTGGAAGATTATAACAAAAAACAACACATTGGCTACCAATGCTACTCCTTGACATCATGCATGCTTGCTTGAAGTTTATTCTAGGTAGGAAATTTGAAATACTCAATTGCTTACATCGTGAGAACCAAATATCGAAAATTAATCAAAATTTCACCAGAATGCTGAGAAAATGTTCCTCTTTAACATATCAAAAATAAATTTGGTTTTGGACTATTCTTTTAAAAGGTCATGGGCACTGCCATATGGAACTAGAAGGCTTCAAGTTGAGGTGTGAAATGCAACATTATCAAATGAAATTATAGATGGTCTAACTCTCAATGGACTGAGTAAAAGGGTTCAGAATTGCATGTAGATTAGGAAAACAAAATCTGATGGCCCTCACTAATGGCCAATTTTTTCATGTTGGTGGAATAGTCATTACAGGGTTTTAGTTTTACATTTACAAAATGGTTTGAAGAAGTGGTAGTAAATGTTATTGTTTGAGATTAAAATACATTTCTAAAATGAATTTGTGTAATTCAATTAAATCAGTGACAGTGAAACATTATATTACACAAGTAAATAGTGTCACTATAATCTATTTTATAATTCTTGTGAGATGTTGTAGTTTGTCTTTGGCAGTAACATGGTTGTACAAACAATGCTTTCTTAGAAAGCAATTTTGAAATTTGAGGGTTTTAAAGGTCAGCAGAGTCACATGGCTTATCATTACGTGCTGAGAACTCAGAAGAGACTTAGTAAGGCTTTCTTTAAGATGAATTTTACCTTCAAAGTTCTTCTCGAAATTTTTACTCGAAAGTTTGGAATCTTTCCTAAGGCCAGTTTCTTTATGTGGAAAGGGATCAATTCTTTTGCCATTAAAAAGAAGTGAAAGGGGGGAGTCAGCAGATTGGAGATTTCTCAGATTGGTGGGCATTCAACTTTTTAATGTTCACATTGTCAACATGCACTTCATAGATCCACATGATTTTTGGAGACAGAAGTCCTGGACTTTAAGAGGGGGTCATGACTTGGAGTGGGGGTCACAAAGGGCTTAGCAAATGTGTTCAACAACATTGTTTTTACCCCTTGTGCAGTTGTAGGTAAGGACTTAGTTGTAGCTTAGTCAAAGGAGACTATGGAATCCTCTTGCTTACACCTTGAAATGTAAGTTGGTTTGCATTTTAGCAGACTCTAAAATTGAACAGGAATCAAAAGCAGTATGACTCCTAGTCATTCCTTTGTGACTCCTGGCTCACAAATATCTCAATAAACCAGGATTTAGAAATTTTACTCCCCATTATTTTTCAAGGGATAACTGCATCAAGCCAGTGTTAGTATATGTGTTATGACAAGCCAGTATTCAACTTACAAATGGTAACATATTTGTAATTTGCATATTAAAGCAGTTTTAAGAATATTACAGTACTTTTTGTCAATCAGAAAAGAATCCATGGCATTAGTAAATACAAGGTTTTACTTAACTTGGTATTTGGTTTTTACCCCTGGACCTTCAGCAAAAAAAAAAAAACATGAAGAGGCTTCTGGTCTCATCATAAACAAGCATGAGACATGTTTTGACTGAGAGTGACTTCAGTTTTCAGTTGTTGCTCAAAAAATCCCCAAAAGCCATCACAGAGTGAAGAGTGGGCACTCTAGAAGCCAATTAAGGACGCACAACCAAAACACAGAGTGCTGCTGGTTTTGCTAAATTGATATATTGAGACAAAACCAAAACCACAAAGCGACTAGTGCAAGCAAAAAAAAACCAACAAGGTCCCCCCCTGCAAAGAGTTGACTAAGTGAGGGCCCATGTGTTTGTAGATGGGTCTCTGATCCAACTAGAGGGGGATCCAGTTAGAGGTTACCAGCACAGAATGATGAAACTGGCAGTTTATTTTAACTATGGCCTAACGGTTGTAATTAACCTTTTAAGGTAGTATGATATGTCAGCAAAAAGCCATGACTTTACTTGGCAATTTAGGAGGACATTTTCTTAAGGAAATATTTGTTAAAATTATGCCAATATCTCTTACGGTTCTCAAGATACACCACTTTCAAATTTGTGTGTTTCAGATGGAACTTTTTGCTTATGCAAAAATTAATGATGTGGAGAGGGACACAGTATTTACATGTTGATTTCTTTTGTTAATGTTGTATTAATTACCACTTAATTACTCATTAGATGGTTTATGGTTTGGTAATTGATATTGAAGATTTTCAAGGACACAGTTTGAACAAGAAAACCCTCAGGACATACTAATAGTACATCTATCCTTGAAATGAAGATTGTAACATTGGCCATATATGGCATGTTCCTCCCTTCCAACATCACAAGATTGGCATGTTGAGCTCATGTTTGTTCAGAATTAAGTGCAAATCACAAATTACCCTGTAAAATGGTCAATTTTGATGGCAATTGTAGCAACTTTCTTAGTAATTACTGTCTTTTCCATCAGATACCCAACTTTGGCATTTTAATGTTACCAGACCTCAATAATCATGTGTATATTTTGTTTGTAGCAGCTTGTGTTTAAAAAATAATTGATTCGACCAAGTAGTTGCTTAATTCAACAACAAACTTCCTTCAATGTCACAAGATTTGCATATTGAACATTTTTGTTCTGGATTAAGTGCAAATCAGAAATTACCCTATAAATTAGTCAGTTTTAGATTTATTTTGATGGCAGTTGCAGTTTTTTCAGTATTTTATGCTTTTTCCATCAACTACCCAGCTTTGTCATTCCCATGTCACCAGACCTCAGCTCTTCTAATCATGTGTTAATATGATGTTTGCAGCAGCCCGTGTTTAGGAAATAATTGATCAAGTAGTTGCTTACTGTAACAGCAATAACAACATAATTCCTGTTTGTATTAATTAGCTAAGGAATAAACGAAATTTGCTTGCCATTGATATCCTACTCAACTATACAAATCCTGCCATGGACAATTTAAATACTTTATCTTTTCTGTGAGAGTGTTTCATTTGTTTTTAACAATGTTATATTATAACCATGAATATTCAGTGCATAAATAAAGGAGGAAGGTCACGTGAAACAAGGTACATCACATGATTCAGTTATTTAGGGTATTGTTCCAGTAACTGTTTCTATTGACAATGGATGCCAAATTTCTTCAGCGTACTGGCATGGTGACACGAGATGCGTGAGGGGGCAGACAACCCCTTATCCACGTCTGTGACTGCAATCTAAAGCACACTTTTTAGCTTGCAAAAGTAAGCTTTTGCAGTCGTAACCCCCTTTTGCGGATTTTCTCTTCACATCCTGTGGTATTATCATTACGACAGTATGTATATAGGGCCATAGTTTTGCTTATTTGCAATAATTTGCTCATACCATGCTACCCCAGAAACAACTATTTACAATACATGAAAAGTAGACCAGTTCAATATGTGACAAAAAGGAAAATATAATAGCCGATAAAGCTACCAGAACCAACATAAAATGGGCTCACCAGTCAGCAGCCTGATCACAAAACGGACTATCTTTTATCATAACCAGAAAAAGATTCAGTTGTGTTTCAGGGTTTCTACTCCAGTGTCGCGAATTATTTTTACGTGTGGAGATTGACAAAAAATTCAACAGTTGAGAGAATTCCTTCACTTTTTTGAGTGGAAGGGAGACTACGGTTAAAGCCCCCCCACCCACACACACACACACCTTCTACCGATTGCGATCAATTTTCTGTATCAATAATTCCACGTGTTTACTTTACAAATCCCGTATAACGGATTCGACCATTTCGTATTTATGAACCATTATCAGATAAATATAATCACACGACGTTTAGATAAGAGAGACTTCAGCTTCAGCCTGGAATTAGAGGTAAACCTCCATCGGTCCTTTGCAAATAGTGTTTGACGGATGAGCTGTCGTTCGAGAGGACATATTGTAATGTTTTTGTAAACTAATGGATTTATTTTACCATTTTAATTACAAATGGTTCCCAACTATTAGAACTTTTGCATAAATCCTTCGCGAACTATCACAATTTTCGTTGTGATTCTACCTATAGAGTATACCCGGTAATTTAAATTCACATTGACCGTATTCCGTTGAAGTAATTACCAACAATCTCAACATCATGTTTTGAAAACTGGATTTTTCGTAGTAACTCAAAGTATTGAAACATTTAGCACCATTTTTCATGAGGGCCCCCTTCTCTTAGACACCCAGTGGCGTAGCTACATGGGGCAAGGGGCTCTGAAAAAGAAAATTTGCCATTTATGAAAGCAGTCTACCTTGTTGTTTTGACAACTCATGAAATTCCGAATTCTCTCCAAGACAAAAAGCTCCATATTCGTTATTATTTGTTTCAATAAAGCAAAATTTTCAGCGCGTTACGAGCCTCACAAAATACAATTCCTGAGCATAAGTGCTCGCCCATTACTTCAGTCAAGTTAACTTTTCTGAGCTCTGGAAGTGAGAAAATCGGGAATTTGCGTGACACCACATCATCAAGTGACATCGGTAACTAAAGTGCTATTTTCATAATTTTTCCTTCATAAAATTTCAAATTTTCTCCAATATAAGCACTTGACTCAAAAATTTCCGTCGGAGGCCTCATTTTGCAGGCGTTGGATAACATTAGCCTATCTAGCAACACTAATCTTTGGTTGCCGTTTAATCTCAGATTTGCCAATGGGAAATGCAAATTCTTCAGTAATACCCCAACTTTTCTAATTTTCTTACAGGAAACCCAGAATCCAAACTTTTCTGCAGTACAAGCTCCATATTTTCAAACATTTGAAAAGGGGCAAAAATTTCGCGCGCCGCAAATTACGTCCCTAGTACAGTGGTGTCCACATTTAAAAAAAAATCTTAAAATTTGGATGCTTGCCCACCCCCTTACCGCCACTGTAGATACGTTGCCAGGACAGGAGAAAAAAATTAAGCCAGATGCCCCTCTCCACCCCCACCCCCCACCGCTTCCACCCCCACCCCACCCCACCCCCGCTAGCCTTAGATTATTTTTGACCAGATTTTTAGCGACGACACTTCTCAGCCTTTTGGCTAAGAAGATGTGTAGTATCTGTTCTTTTCATCCAGTCTAGAATGGAGCCATACATGACAGACAAACGATGTAAAGGTCTGATGGCCATGAAGTTGGTCACGTATTGTCCTTCAGTGGATGTATAGCTTCTTCGGGAAGCAGTTTAAAGTTTGGTTTCGGCGGACGGCTCTTTGCAAGAATGTCGGACTTTAGAAAAAGTCGCTAGGCTAGGCAATGTATGCATGCGTACATTCTAGTCGAGGGATTGGCTGAAATATTGTCGTTATAGCCTTGTGTTTGTTGGAAGTTTTTCTGCGTACCTTTAGAACTTGTAGCTGTATACATTTTTTCCAACACAGACTCGCAGCTTTAAGATTGCCATTTCGCTTTTCCAGACCTGTAGGCTATAGCCAGTCGTTGATCTATCATAACGACACATGTACATGAACTGAAATTATAGCCAATTAGCTAAGTATGATACGTATGACCACTTTGGCCATACATGTAAGACTAATTGACTAATATCTGTTGTAGCCTACCCGACCCTAATCATAACACTCCTTCCCGAAGTGTGGGACAGTGCTGGCGTACGTAAAGCCTGATAAAGGGACGTGCTGGGTCTAGGCGTTCAACTTCCAGGACATACTCCTTTGGCCTCATTGACGATCTGGGTTTCGACCAGCAGTGTGCTAGGCAAAATTTGAATCTTTTCAGTATCAGTGGCGACACCCGCTGGTGACATTTACCCTCATAGTCGGACCCCCTTGACCCAGACGCATATGAACGAAACACTGAAGATCTAATATTAGGCCTACTTTTTCTAAGACTTTTTTCTGACACGTTTTCAACGTGACTTTGAGATATATAGCCCTCAACCTACGAATAACGACATCGTAAGGGCCGAGTGTGGTGCGGATGAAAAGTACCGGTAATTTATCCGTTGCAGATGTTTCTTTTCAATTTTTTGTCACAACACATCAGAAGGGCAAAGTTCCTCGACGCAAGGGCCTCAGATCAGAAACACGCACAAGGGAGGCGCTTTGCTGTAAGGATGTCAAGAGAAGAACTTTTGTAACGCATTTTGAACTTTCCCTCCAGCAAAAAAAAAAATAGATGAATTAATTTTTCATCCACGCACTTTTGTTGTCCAACAAGAACCTAGAGGTGGTTCCCAATCAGAAACTGCTGCCATTTATTTACCGTCTATGTAATGGACTCGACTGTAGTCTTTAATTCCCAAGTTGTGAGAGGAAGATCAATGATGTCAGCTTCAGGTTCACGAGTTGGCGGTTGCTGGTGCCACGAAATTTTGAAAGCGCGACCAATGAATCTTTTGGCAAAAAGAGCCTGAATGTAAAAAATTGTGATCCACCACCTCTACCGACACCTTAAAATTGACAGCATATGACATAAATGCGTGCATTTGTTCTCCTTAAAACTATTTTGTGTATAACGAATTGGGCAGAGGTTTAATCTATTACCAAAATGAGATGGCGACTCTTTTAACCATGACTGACTGATAAAAAATTGTACTAGATAAAGTACAAGAAACTGTCGATTTGAGGTAATTTGGGGAAAATTATGTACCGACAACTGCCGTCAATCTTTCCGTGAGACATAACTTTTAATTTGCGAAGTAACTTGAAAGTTTGAGCTCTTCTTATAACGAAAATCGTCATAGTCACAGAACCTTAAAAACTGCTAGGAAGGGACCAACGTACGTATCAGCTATCTCGTCATTGAGGATTAGAGCTTGCACCTGACGAAAACTTTAATAAGGTTTTACAAAGCACTTTACTCTTGGGAATTTATGTGCACGTTTACACGGATGAATTATTGGGGCGCCTTATGAACATCAAATCATTCTCGTGAAAAATCCCACAATCACGTGCTTTTTATTTTATTTTATACTTATTATGGAATTGTTTCTGATTTTTGTAGCTAGAAGCGCTCGTATCATGAGGTGTTGGTTCCTAACTTGCGGCACTTTATCACTACTTAACAATGTCATTTTGCATGAAAGAAGGATATTATGCAAAAATAACTTCAATATACCTTCAATTTATTTTCTTTAGCACCTCATTATCTCAGCCACACGGACTAACAGTGTGCCCCCATAAATTTTTCCATAGAGCTCAAAAAGTACGAGCGAGCTCAAAAAGTACGGTGGCATCGTCTTCCGACATTCTCATTCAAGTGATCGACAGAAGGACGAAAGAAAAACATGAGCGAATACTTGGTCAAGTTTAAATTCTTTTATGGGATCATACCACAATTAATTCCTCCATTGACTTACACACTAAATCCAAAAAGTAAACGGGCCTCTAAAAGCTTGTCGAAGTTTTCGCCAGGGTCAAGCTACCCCTCATATGAAAGCTGACAAGTTGGCCATTCATGGCACTTTCAATTTACCATATCATGACCGTGAAGATTTTTTGCTGTTTCACCTCAAAGTTCAAACCACCTTTTCCGAGTCTTGTTTTTCACTATGGACTCGGTATGCCTCCGCCAGCTTCTAAGGCCCATAATTTCCACAAAATTGCTTCAATTAAGCCCATTTTTCACCAGTGGTACTTCATTTAATATGCTTTCAAAAGAAACTTACAGAAAACCCCAGCTCATTCCATAACACATCAAAAAAGTGTTCCTTTTAGGGACTCTATCTGAGGGCGAACAAACGGACGCATTAATACACCTGCTAATTGGGATATGCTCCCTTACGATGCAAGGGCAATAGCACCTTTTGCTGGAGCCTACTTAGGCCTCCCCCTAAGAGGATTAATTCATAGTTGCAAAAGAAAAGAGTGTTTCCCAGTCGATAACTTGTGAATATTCATTTCAGACTCGCTGGCTTTCCTTTCGAAACAAGAGTTGCTCTGGAAAGGGAAACGCGGAATTCGGTCCCAAAAACAGAAGCCTTGGAAACTTACGTTCCCAAGCTTCTGTTTTATTGGGAATTCGCGAATCGAATTCGAATTAATTGAAGTCTAGAATCGCTTTCTTTTCAAGATGGGGAGCCATTGATAAAAATATTACGAAATTGCGACAGAAAGCAAAAAAGATTAGGGGCGGGGCTTGGACGAGTTGATTATGTAGGCTATAGACGAATCCGGACAGTTAGTGATCGTCTGATTTCAGTCGGCCATAACTGGGGTCTATCATCTTTTAATCGTTCAATTTACATGCTTACCTGTTTCATGGATAATTTTACACTGAAGTGTATCTTGATTCTCTAAATTGCAAGGTATATGAGGGTTTTAAGTTCATGTAGACAAAAAATGAAGACGACTTAAGGCTAATGAACCCCACTAATGGCTGCCCGCAATCACTAAGAACGAGCGCTGATCGGATTCGTCTATATACAGTGCGGTAGCGTCCAGTGAACAGATTTGAAAATTTACAGTGGTA
Source organism: Holothuria scabra (assembly GCA_037179385.1). Lineage (NCBI taxonomy): Eukaryota > Metazoa > Echinodermata > Holothuroidea > Aspidochirotida > Holothuriidae > Holothuria > Holothuria scabra. Next base: position 50,600,810 of record CM074185.1, read on the forward strand.
GTAGAGCGTCTTACCAACTGATCTATACCACAAGGTTCCTTATTATTGGACTTTACTTATTGTAGTACTCTTGATTCAATATCAATGATATGTGAAACGAACTACCGGAGGGATGAAATGGGATTCGGTTGGGATAGAGACAGAATACCGATCCAGGACGACGGAGGGGGTCTAGGGGCCTCTTGCTCTTGGCTATAATACCAACAAATTTGAAACGCTAATTTTAAACATGTGCGTCACGAGTGCGGTTATCCTTGCAAGTTAGATGTGTCTCTTCATCTTACCAAATGAATTACAGTGTGCACGCAACCCCAAAGCACCTAAAAGTCATAATGACGTTTGAATAGTTTATTGTGTAAAAATAATGTCAAAGCTGCACAAGTGTATAGCGCCACCACTTCTTCGCTGGTAATGTTCACTTAAAGTGTACCTCAAGTCAAAAAATTCAAAAATTTATATTAAAAAGCACGGCAAATGAATGCTAACAACTAACTCCCATCTTCATAGGACATTCTTTAGCCGAGTTATAAATTTTGAAAAAATGATGCAATTGAGCAACAATTTGTGATGTCATTGTTGAACTATTCAAATTACAACCTTGTATTTCTTTGTTTTCAGAGAGTTACTGCAAATTGCACTAAGGTGTGATAGCACACTAATTATTATGGGATGATGTAATTAATTAAGCCCTCCTTGTGCAACACGCTATGTAAGTGTAGAAAAAAAAACATTTAAGGAAACGAATCAAATAGTCACGGGAGGGGCTAGAAATAAGTTAGTTGGGAAAACTGGAATTATATGGAATGAGAGCGGTGAACGTTCTTCCATTTCCGTAACATGATCTGATGAAGCAAAGTTTTTCATTTTTGGGCTAAATCCCAAAATTTCGACGCGTATCCTACCTGTTTCTGGTCGGCATTGTTATGCAAAACTATCATCTCCGTCTGGCTTCAGGTTGCTGCATATTTTACGGCATCAAGCCTTGGGTTGGCCGAGTGTCTCCGTTCATGACCTCTTGCTGAGTCTACCAGCTGGTTTTTACTACATGGCAAAATCATTTCTTGCAAAATGTCGGTCCTCTTCACCCGTGCAGTTCTCAAAATCGAAATTGAACCACACATAGGCCCTGTACATTTTTAGCACTAACTATGAACCATAATTTTTTCCACAAAAAGGTAGTTTTAGGCTCAGAGTTTATATAATTTCGTCAACTTGTATAGCGGTATCCTACGGAACTTGGCTAACATGCGCTAACGAACTTCGCGCATGGTGATACCATTGGAATCGGCACTGTTTAGGCTACCCGTTACAGGTTTGAGATATAATCCCCTGTAATTCCAGCAAGCCGGTCATCATGTGTGGTGTCTCTACTAACTGCAAACATAACCCTTCTTCAATGGTCCCGTATATGAGAGTATTGGGGTCGGCGAGAATTTGTTTGCGAAGATCATTGTACCCCAATTTCTGAAACAGTTCGCCACCATTGTGTAGATATTCAATCAGTGGCCTACGAGGCGAGAGAGAAAGAGGGGGGGGGGGCAGTGCCCATAGTTTGCCATCTATCCTGCCCTTAGAGTCAGTTAGTTGGTTAGATGGCGCTTAACGAGACACCACACGAATGTGTTATATAGTGTCACCAAGTTGGACAAAGTAGCAATGTTGGGGTAAAACTACTTAAAAAGGGCAAAAAGAAAAAAGATAGAACAGGGGTCAATTTCTAGAAGAAAAAATAGCATAGGTGCAGGGAGCCATGTCAGAAATGTTTGTAAAGTTTACTTTCCTTAATAAGAAAGCCAACAATACGAGAAGAATCTGTTTGTTCAAACAAGGTTTTCATGTCGGGCACGGTGTAGTATTTCTGGCGGATATGGGAGTATTCATAGCAGTCAATAAGCATGTGGCTGACGGTAATAGCACATCCACAGGGTTTACAGTATGGTCTTTCTTCCCCGTGTAGTAAATAGGCATGGGTAGGTAGGTGTGACCAATGCGGGCCCTAGTCAGGACCAAATCATCCATCCCTTTACTTGGGATTCCGTTTCCCGCAGTTCCTACCGCACCTTTCACTTATAGTACAGTTTGTTTTCGGGGAAGGAATCCTCAGTTCTTGCCACTTTGATTTTATAAAGCCGTTGATGTTAGGGCGGTAGTCAGTGTGAGGCAAGCAAGTGTTGGTGACATCCTTCTGTAGGGCTTCTTCAGCAAGTGTATCGACTCTTTCATTCCCTTGTATACCCACGTGACTAGGGACCCACGCAAGAACAACTGATTTTTGAAGTTGCACCAAATAAGAGTACTAAGCTTCAAGCAGAGCTGTTATAGTGTTACTGAGGGGTATTTACACTCATTGACCTTTAGTGCTAAGAGGCTTGATAACGAGTCTAAACAACGAACTGGTTACTGTTTGAGGCTTCAGTCAGATCGAATGCCCTTAGAGTCAAGATTTGGGCAATGATTATGAAGATCGGGTAATTTGTTTTTCAATACTGTAATTATACAGTAGGAGAACGTCTTCCCGTAAGTCTGCCTGAAAATTCATTTAAACCGACCTTTTAACGTATTTTTTCAAAATGTGTTACCTATTGATATCAACACATTTATAATCGAAAGTTCGGGCAGTCACATAATTTCATCAATTCAATACATACCGAATCTAGCCAAGAGTCGCAATAATGTAAAACACATGAGCATGTTTTTATTCCGCGTTATAGTTTTCGCTCGAGAATATTCAAGAAAATTCCATCCAATGGTAGTGGTAAATTTTTCTGGTAATTTTCTGATTAAACAGTGACTGCTTGGATCCTCCTTCTAAGTCTGGGAAATGTCATTTCCGGCTGTCTGAGGGTCCGATTTTTCAAAATGTTTGTACGCTCCGTACCAACTAATGGTGGCGCTCCGCCTAGATAGTCTTTCTGGCAGAATTACATTTTCGTGCAAAAAGGCTTCTGTCCCTTAAACTGAAATGCTCTCGTAAGCCTATGGTACACATCCTAAAACATAGTTTTGTGAACTAGTTTGAAAATTTACAGTATACCGATTACCGAAACGAGGCGAAAAGATTGGAATGGAAATGCGAGAATGCAGATAATTTAGCCAAAACTAAAACCAATAAGACGAAATGAAGAGCGCAAACGCGACTTGGAAACAAAAATCTACATACGGGGAAACGTATTGTCAATCTTGAGAAGGTTTCAAGTCACGTACAGTTTAATTTCAGTCGGAGTAAGCGTGCTTCTTACTGAATGATCTTTTACCACGCAGTACCAAATTAGTTGAATTTGCAACTTAAAAATTCAAAACTTCTTGATGAAATCTGTAAGTCTTGAGTACCCAGATCTGCCCACCGCCTAAAATAAAAAATGTTTACTCTTCGTCCGGATATCAAGTCCCCCATAATGTTAAAATTCGTCCGTCGTCGAATGTGCTCTGTGAGTAATAGTGCTCTAACCAGGGGTGGCACCAGGATTTGCCCGACAGGGGGGCTAAGCTCCCCGACGGGGGGCCAGCAGTTCAAGGCCCCGACAAAGGCGATGGGTTATTCCCAGTGGGACGTAACTTGACATAATTTGTGGCGCGCGCAGCGCGCCCAAATTTTTTGGCCTTCTTTTAAACAAACACTTAAAAATTTGAAGTTTATTTTTTGAAAGAAATTTGGCTTTTGTAATGACAAGTAAAATTTGGGGGTATTTATTGAAGAATCTATCCTTGATATGAACAAATTCAAAAACGTTTTACACGCGACAGCTGAAATTCTGTTGGGGTTATGCATTTAATCGTTCTTGTCCTACGTACTAAGGTCTCAAGACGAGACTAAAAGTTTGCCCGAAAAGTTTTTATCCTTTTTTAAACCAAGATTTGAAAATTAAGAGCTTATTTTATTGCAAAAATTTTGAAATTCAGTATAAGAAAATTTGGTTTTATGTAAGGTTATAATACAAAATTTGGGTTCCTTATTTAGTGATATGCCTTTCAAGAGCAAAATTAGGTAGAATGTCGGCGTGATTAAAAGAGTTGTCTGGTCATTTGTTGTACTGAGTATCCATCAGAGTTGGAAAATTTTGCCACTTTTAACAGGAAACTTATATTATGACAGATTTTGGTATTTTTATGGAAGAATTTGACCTTCTTATAAGAAAAATCAAGTAGGGGGTAATCTGTAGTTTTGTACAGCTTTGTTGGGGTTACTGAATATCATCAGGTAGATTAATGCCCTCGGACCATATTGGAAAATGTTTCAGCGGAAAAAGTTTGGCTTCCCATATATTTGAAGTTTGACATAGGCCGACGGGAGTGTTTCAGTTTGGGAGGGGACAAAATTGTTTTGTTTTTCTTTTGTCCGAAAAATATACTATTGTCCGAAAAACTACAAGTGGAGCGCACAGATATTTTTGAAAAATTAAGAGCCTCCAGAAAGCAGGAAAAGGCATTTCCGCGGCCGGGCTGGTAAACTAGAAACAAAGTACCGATATAGTCATTATTTTGAGCTTTTTGTTTTGTAAATAAAGTTTTCACTTTGCAATACTGCCCCAAAACAAAGAATAATATGCAAGGATGCATTGCTAGTTACTTATCGAATAGAAAGCAATGTACTTTTGTTAACGATTCCTATTCACACTATGCAGATATTACCACTGGAGTACCCCAAGGTTCCGTTTTAGGACCTCTACTTTTTCTCATTTATGTTAATGATATTCACCATGCTGCCCCCAATATATCAACTCGTCTTTTTGCCGATGATACAAACGTTTTTCTAGCCAGTAAAGACTGTTCACATTTGATTGAAATGGTTACCGATACACTAAGTCAATTAAAAATATGGTTTGAGTCAAATAAACTTACCCTCCATGTCGATAAAACCTCCTTTACAATCTTTCATTCGAGAAAAAACTGTAATCATGCTTGCATTGATAGCTTTTGCTTCAATGGTACCAGGATTAGGAAATAGAATTTTACAAAGTATTTAGGTTTAGTTATTGACGAAAATTTAACATGGAAACAGCATGTGAATGACTTACGCAATTCCCTCTTTAAATATATTGGTATTTTTTTTATCATATTAGTGATATTCTTTCAGTTGATACTGCAGTCCAGATTTACTACTCTTTTATTTATTCTAGACTTACTTATGCTATTGAAGTCTATGGTACAGCCTGTGCTACTGTCCTTAAACCTCTCCAGACATTTCAAAATAGAATACTTAAGCTTCTCTTAAAGAAACCGAGACGGTTCATTACAAATCAGTTGTATTTTGATTATAACATATTAAAAATCAAGGATATCCACAGGTCTCGCATGGGTGTAATCGTTTTTAAATATTGTAATGATATGCTACCGAAGGTATTATCTAATGTAATAAAGCCACCTAATGTAGCCCAGTTCCCAATGCAGACCCGCCACAATTGTCTCTTTTCAGTAACCAATCACAAAACTTTACACGGCAAATTAGTTCTCCAAAATTATTGTTATAATGTTTGGCACAAACTTTCCCCTAGTGTTAGATCATGCCCTTCACTCCATTCTTTTCAAAGGAATTTGAAATCTTTCCTTATAAGTAGTTACCATTAGCAAATATTTAGTTATAAGTCTCAAATCTCTTCACTTTGTTTTTTCTCTTTTCTTTTTGTCATCATTTTGTCTATGTCTGTATGGTCACTAGCCTTGATAAACTGTATTGTTTTTCTAGTGTCCATCATATGTACTTTGTCTTTAGTATTTGTTAAATTATACCTCTGTTGATGATTGTTGTACATATGAGAAATAAATTGAATTGAATTGAAAAAAATTGCTCTGTTCAGTACTTTTTTCGACCAAAACACTATCTAAGCGGAGCGCTACCCATCAGTTGGCGCGGAATGTAAAGAAAATTGTTAAAAAATCTAACACCACAGACAGCCGAAAATGGCATTTCCCAGACTTGAACAGTCGTTATTTTGAGCTTTCCTTTGAAACAAAAATTTCACTTAGAAAAAACAACTTGGTAAGTGATCAGAAAACTACCAGATAAAAGGCAAGATACTGCTACAATTACATGTAATGGACTTGTCTCTTTTCGGAGGGAAACTATGCAAAAACTGTTTTTTTTTTTTTTTTTTACACCACCATTAATCTTTGTAATATTCAATGGCAATATCCACTAAAAAGATGAAATTTTCTTCGTGACTGCCCGAACTCCAGACAAAATGATCTTACTTCCAACGTTTTTGAAAAAATGTCACGTTACAAGGTGGCTTCAAATGAATTTTCAGTCAGGCTTAAGGGGAGACATATTCCAGCCACTGTTTATCATTATGTGTAGCCCAAAACAGCCTGGCCGATTTTCGTCACCGTTTCTAGAATTCGGCTGTCGGGACGAGCCAGATGGCAGACCATTGGGCAATGCATGTCGAACGGACCTTTGCCAGAGGGTCGGGAGGACTTTAGAAAAAGACCATTGGTTAATGCCTGCACATGTAAAACCACTTGTCCGTTTTTGTAAGGAAATTTTGGAATTGTCAGTTTCCTTGAAGAATATGGTCTTCTAGTAAACAAAATTAAGAAGATCGTCGGGGTGACTGAAGTTATCAGGCCCACATTTTTTATCGTGGGCCTGTATATGAAAGATCCCCGATGAAATTGGATTTTCTCTCAACAACAGGGGGAGGGAAGTCTTCCCCAACGGGGGCATGACCTTGCGCGCAAGGATTGAAGATGGAAGGAGGGATAGCAGAGCTAGTAAGAAGTTTTAAGTCGCGCCGACTTCATTCCGGAAAGAACCAACATATTGGTTCTTCCCGATTCGAGTCGGTGCGACTTAAAACTGGTCTAGCGACGATCGACGAACGGCGTGCAAAGTCGTGTAAGCGTACGGCTAGCTTAAAGGGTCAAACTTCTCACCCCAAACTACAATTTTGGTACGGGGGTACCAAAATGCTCAATTGGCTCAGCTCTTTGATTGACAGCTTATTCAAACAATGCAGATTACAAAAGCTTATATTACACCGCATGAACGGTACTGAGATTGTTTTGATTATATAAATTGGGTTTTTCTATACTCACATTGAGGCAATAAACTGAGATTGTATCTGGATGAGGACGAATTTCAGACAATGGTGGCAGGGGCTTAAGTAAGAAGGTTAGGAGAATTGGTACTGTTTGGGGCGAGAGAACTGAACCTTTAAGGTTCCTTCCCCGGCCGCCATTGACGTACGAGCCGGGGACAGAGGAGCAAAGGGTGTTCACGTGCGATGAGCAATGGTTTGCCATACATTTTAGGGGTAAAATCATTAACACTCGGAAGTTGGCAAAGTCACAGACGATTTCATCAGTTCAGCGGATCTGAAATTTAGTCAAGAGTCACAAGAAGCATTAGCAGATTTTCAATTCCGTCTTATAGTTTGCCCGAAAAAGAATCGAGTTCATTTAAAACAATAGTGATGGTACATTTAATGTGGTAATTTTCTGAAAACTTAGCATGTTGCTGATATTTTTGTTACTGCAAACAAAGACTGTTTAGATTCCCTTTACAAGCAGAAAACACAATTTTTGGTCATCAGAGGGGTCACTTTTTTTTAAAATTTTCTTAAAGGTCGATCCGCGCCAACCAACGGTGGCGCTCCGCTTAGAGAGTTTTTATAGCAGAATAACGTATTGCATGGCCCAGAAAAAGCCGCTATGCCGATCGATGATCTTTTATTTTGACTCCTAAAATTATGCAAATTTTACTTTGAAAGGTATAGCTTACGGTAAATGGCATTAGATTGCATGTAAAGATAAAACACCTTCAGCTTTATCGTCATGAGTCGCCACAATTCAACTTTTAACACTGTTCCCGTTAGAGTCGAAAATCTTGCACCATTTTGCATCTAGGCCCCGTGAAAAGGCCATAAATTTTCAAAAGAGGGGGAGGGGGCCTCCCAGAGAACCCCTGCGTACGCCACTGGTCGCTTAATATTGCATGCAGCGACATCAAAGTTATAAATAAATTGGATGCAATGTCAAATTAATGTGCCGCGATGACATCGCACATTTCCCATAATGCACCAAATCTTAAGAAAACGTTGCATTACTAGTAAAAATGATCTTCAGAAACGCTATATGCTATTCAGATGCAGTTTTCACCTCCTGACTTTGAGAGAAAAAAATTTTCTGCATGTTTTGAAGTTAGGTCTAAATGAATTTTCAATTTTGTCTCCTGAATAGCCTATGCTTTTAATGGCAAATTGGCTCTGACAGTATACCATATGTGCACAGGACAGTCAGGTTATATATAAAATTTTGAAGGAACTTGCTGAGGGGCCTTAATATAGCTAGGAAATTAAAAAACTCACAAAATTTATAATTTATGGGCCTACCCATCAATAAGTTGCAATAAATAAATATGTAAATTGTGTATACGCATAGGCCTACAGCAGGCTCAATTTTTAATGACAAGAATACATTGGCATTTAACGTAACATAACATAGCAAGTTGAAGGGCAAAGGACGGCCAAGGCCCCATAAGATGAAGTCCAAGCCTTAATCAAAAGTCAATTCCACCAGACCTAGACAACAGCCCAAAACAATCAGATTCTACCGCAGTCATGGAAGAACTTGTCAATGTTAATCTTAAAGGCAGTCATTCGTCACCCTAAACTACAGTTTCAGTATGCATATATCAAAACCCTCAGTTGGTACAGCTCTTTGATTGGCATCACATTCAAACAATGCATCATAGCTAAATTACTGTCGTGTAGCAATATCAAAATCCAATTACGTCAAAGGTATTCCCCGATAATCACATGTTCATTTGTAACCAATCACGTAGTGACCCAATGTCACAAATGGAAAAGTTTAATGTTTTGATATATGATTTTCAGTGAAGGGTTTCCATAAGTGAAATGCAGGGTTTTTTAGTAAAATCGTGTGAAGAAAGCTATACATGTGCGGATTTGCAGATTGACGATAGACGAGCGTGCAAGCTAAACAAATAAACATCCAATATCAAGTTCATCAAATTTCGTTGTCAATCATCATTTTTTTTGCTGAACGTCCGAGTATAAAATAACTACACCCCAAACCCCGTACGAACACGACATTACACAGCATGGGCACTGAGAGTGTCTTGATTACACATTATGGACTTGTATGGCCACTGGGACAAGCCATGAAGCAATAAACTAGGATTGTGTCTAGATAAAGATGAGTTTTAGATTAATGTGGGAGGGGCTAGAAGTAAGTAGGTTGGGAGAATTGGAACTGTTTGCGATGATCAAAATATGCCTTTAAAGCAGTGAACTGACGAAGAGTTAACTACCCAATCTGGCAGACAGTTCCACTCGTTGACAACTCTATGGGAGAAACAAAACTTCTTAATGCCAAGCCTTGCAAAAGGCTTTTCCAGCTTTTTGCAATGCCCACGAACCAGAGGATTACTTTGAACCCTTAAATAACTACAAGTCAAAAGGGGATTTTATCCAACTTATCTGGTAATGTTCTGATCATTTTGAAATTTGCTTGTTTGTTGTATCAGTTTGCGGAAGAAATCTCAAAAAACAACTACCAGGATTGTATGTAGGCTATACATGCCCGGGTAAAACCTTTCCGGGCGGCTGCATGCAGGCGGCAGCAACTTCACTGAATTTTTTGTACGCTCCGCGCCAGCATGGCACGACTGCATCCGGATAGGGGGCCAGCATTTCAAGGCCGCGACAAAGGTGTTGTCTTAGTCCCGGTGGGACGTGACTCGGCAGAATTTGAGGCGCGCGCAGCGCGCCGAAATTTTGGACTCTCTTTTTAACAAATACTTAAAAATCTGGAGTTTATTTTGAAGAAAAAAATTAGAATTTTTGAATCAATTTTGACTTTTGGAAGGACCATAAAAAGTTGGGGTGTTTATTGAAGAATCTATCCTTCACATGGGCAAAATCAAAAACATTTTGTACGCGACAGCTGAAATTCTGTTGAGGTTTTGCATGTAACCGTTCTAAGTTTACTGTACGTACTAAGGTCTCAAGACGAGACTAGAACTTTGCCCGAAAAGTTTTTCCCTTTTTAACGAAGATTTGAAGATTAGGAGCTTATTATATTGCAGAAATTTTGGGATTTAATATAAAAAAAATTGTTTTTTGCAAGGTTAAAATGAAAAATTTGGGTTCTTTATTAAGTGATATGCCTTTTCAAGAGCAAAATTAGGTAGAATGTCGGGGTGATTTAAAAGTTGGTTTTAAGTGCTATACTGAGTATCCTTCGATATAGGAAAATTTTGTCACTTTGAACAATCTGAAGCTTATATTGGGGAAAATTGTAATTTTATGACAAACCTTCTTATGAGAAAAATCAAGTAGGGGGTGATCTGTAGTTTTGTTGGGGTTACTGAATATTATCAGGCAGATTAAGGCCCTCGGACCATATTCGAAAATTTTCCCGCGGATTTGGGAGCGGGCAGAATTTGTCCCGAAAAATGTAATCCTGTCCGAAAGAGCACACAGATTTTTTTGAAAAATTGAGAACCACCAGACAGCAGGAAAAGGCATTTCCCGGGCTGGTACGGTAATTAGAAACAAAGTAGTCATTAATTTGAGCTTTCTTTCACAATTAAAATTTCACTTTATAATACTGTCCCAAAACGAAGAATAATATGCCAGCATGCATTGTTTCGGTAAGTAATCTGTTCGGCCAAAATATCTAAGCGGAGCGCAACCACCAGTTGGCGCGGAACGTACAGAAAATTGTTAAAAAATCTAGTCCCTCAGAGTCTAGACTGTCAAACAGCCGGAAATGGCATTTCCCAGACTTGTGACTAGAAATGAAGCCATCGTTATTTGGAGCTTTCCTTTGAAATGAACGTTTAAATTCAACAGAAAAAGGTCCAACTTGCTATAAGTCGATGAGAAAATTCCCAGATAAAAGGTACTGCTACAATTAGATGTAATGGTCTTGTCTTTTTTTTTTTTGGGGGGGGGGGGGGGACTGTGCAACGGAATTGAAATCATACTAATGTGTTTGACTCTACTTGGAATCTTCGTTGTATTCAATTGCAATATCCAAGTTGACATTTTCTACGTGACTGCCCTAACCCCAGACTATAAATGAGTTTACTTCCGACGTATTTGAAAATAGGCTATGTCACGTTACAAGGTGGTGTTTAAAATGAATTTTCAGTCAGACTTATGGGGAGACATCCTTACGCTACTGTTTATCATTATATGTAGCTCAAAACATCCTGGCCGATTCTCATTACCGTTGCTAGAATTCAGCTGTCGGGGCAGGCCAGATGGCAGATCATTGGGCACTGCATGAACCTGAACAGCCCCTCGTCTATTTTTTGTCAGGAAAATTCGAAATTGTGAGTTTCCTTGAGGAATATGGTCTTCTAGTGAGCAAAACCAAGAAGACCATCCGGATTAATGAAGTTTATAAGACCCGCATCTTTTATCAGTTTAAGGTGGGCATTCAGATAAAGGTTCCCCGACGAAACTGGGTTTTCTCAACAAGAGGGGGGAAGGGCAGCCTTCCCCGACGGGGCGTGACCTTGAAGATTGAATATAGGATGAGGGATAACAGAGCTTGTAAGAAGTGATTAAAACATATTCAGAAAGGCATTAAAATACCGTTACAAAAGAATTAAATAGTTCAAAAAGAAAAAAAAAAAGTTCATGATTCTCCTTCCAGTAACTTCAGTCCTTTACCTTCCTTTTAGGCCTCCCCGGAAGGAAATTGTCGTCAGTTCCACGACGGGGAGGAGATAGGACAAGGTACATGAAATGAGGTTTAACCGAGCAAAGAAGAAGTGATTGAAAATCGATTCTAATGTGTATTAAAATAGCATTTCAAGACAAAAAAAGTTTACCCATCCAGTAATTTCAGTCCGGGCTTTTTTCCTTTTTCTTATTATTATTATTTTTTTTATATTTTTTAGGCCTCCCCGACGAAATGGCCGACCTTCTCCGACGGGGGCCCATGCCCCCCCGCTGGCGCCACTCCTGATATCCTCCAAGACTGCTTCCATGAACAGAAAAAAGTGTCCGGGCACTCTCCTTAAACCGGAGTGAAATTTGTAGCTAAGGTGACCCACTTAACCCAAGTTATAATATAAAGCGATAGTCACCGGCCGCTTGGATTAAATGACTCAAGTTTAAGTTTCAGTACAGTGCATGACTGCTTGACTGACGGTTTTATATTTGTCTAGGCCTAAGCCTGATTATAAGTTGCAAAATATTTGAGGGTTTTACGAAAAAGAATGGTCAAAGTGTGGTTAAGAAATCGACTCCAAACGCATGCTGGTCATCGGACATTGAACAGCCTAGCCCTTGCCTCTCCCACTGCAAAAAAAAAAAAAATTCTCGGTCGGGTCCCTAAACATCGTATGCAGATGGTAGAGAAATTTCGTAGTGTCATGATTTCCATACAGTCACTGAACGTTACCGTATAATCCGCTCCTTAAATAGTCACTCCTTCCTTCTACCTCCTATAGTAGGAACGCAATGCTGGGTCTGTGCAAGGGCTAGATTGGCCACCCTACTCTCTATAGCTTTCTTGTGAAGTATCGAGAAATAGATGCGAACCTTGTCAGTTTTAATCAACACTCACCATACTTTCATGCACTCAGGCCCACTTCACATAGCGATGAGGCCTGCCTTCCGTAACTAGGCCTATATAATAGTGGATTCAGTGGAAAGAAAAGTTTGTTTGACCTTTATCCCTCTCAATTCAACAGACGTACGGTGAGTCATACGAGGTGCCATTATCCACTAGCTTATCATTATTTCATTCATTGTTTATCTTTTCAAATTCGAACCGCGAAGGTGTAAACAGCGACGTTGGAACAGTGTGGTGTCGTGATTCGCGAAACTGACAACCGTTAATTTTCGAGAAACGTCCGAGGGATACTACACTAAACTACAGCCTTTCCAAAAGCGTCGAGTAATTTTTTCCCTCGTCTGACTGGAAAAAGTCGTAACTGAAGCTGTTCCGTGAGCTGGTACAACATTAAAACAGCTCGTTATTTATCAGATTATCACGATTCACAGCGTTAGGCTAGGCCTGGGCTACAGTTACTGAGTTAGGCTAGCTAGGCTAGGCCTAACGTTAGAGCTTGGAAGTTGGAATATTAAACTGGTCGAATACACTAGTTCGATCCATTGGTGGATCGCCGGCTTGGGGGAGGGCAGTGGCGTCACCAGACATTTCAATCTGGGGGGGGGGGGCACTGAGGGGGCACAATGATTTTATGGGGGGTATTGCTAGACTCCACTCATTGCGCCGGAGGCGCCACCAAGCGCGAAGGGCGGGGCTCCACGGGTGGGGTCCAGGGGCCCGCCCTAGGGCCCTTGGTGGGGTCCAGGGGCGAAGCCCCAGGGGGGGTCCAGGGGGCCAAGCCCCCGGAAGCTCCTGGGTTTTAGCGTGTTTGTGAGGTATTAAAGACGTTATTTAGGCTAAGGGTAATTTATTGACCTAGGCCTAACACTGGTCTAAAAATTACCTCCAGGGTAACTTCAAGTAAGCCTCTCGGTAAAAACCACTGATTCAACTACCAAGAGCTTATCCCGCTGACATTTTGAAAATGGGGTAGATGATCTAAGCTATAGAGAAAATAGTTGATTGTCACTTCAATGTGAATTTTGGTGGGGGTCCAGGGGGGCGAAGCCCCCGGAAGCTCCTGGGTTTTAACGTGTTTTTGAGGTATTAAAGATGTTATTTAAGTTTAATTTTATTGACTTAACACTGCTCTAATAGTTACCTCCAGGGTAACTTTCAAGTAAGACTTTCGGTAAAAAAACCACTGATTCAACTACCAAGAGCAGATCTGGCTGACACTTTAAAAAAAGGGGTAGATGATCTATAGAAAGAAACTTGATAGGCAATGTTAATCTTAGTGGGGGGTCCAGGGGGCGAAGCCCCTGGGTCTTTAGCGTGTTTGTAAGGTTTTAAAGTTGCTTTTTAAAAGGGATGTTTTTACACTGGCCTAAAAAATTACTTACACGGCAATTTCGAGTAAGATTTTATTTTTGGTAACAACACAAAAGTTAGTGAAACTACTCTCAAGAGCGTATCTGGCTGACAATTTGAGGAAGGTGAGCTGCACCGTGACTAAAAAGAGAAGAAAGTCAGTTGATGGGCAATTAGATGTGATCCCCTGAAGGAAAAATGTAGGCTTAATCCTGCTTGAAGGGTTACTTGAGCTGTGCACCACTTCCACTTGACGTAGTCAGAAGTGTGAAGAAAATTTTGAAAAAATGTAACCCCTCAGACAGCCGGAAATGGCATTTCCAAGGTTTTATGCTATATTTTCATTTGGAAAACATGAAAATTTACTGCCTTCTCTTTTCAACAGAGGAATCGAATCCTAAAAATTTCATAGTGACAACTCTGACTACAGATGTCTCATTTTTTTGGAAAATCTCAAATCTCAGTTGGGGGGGCACACGATTTTTTAGGGGGGGGAACGTGCCCCCCCTGGCCCCCCTTTGGCGATGCCACTGGGGGAGGGGTATAAGGGGAGGGGGATAAGGGGAGGGAGTGTCCCCCTCCCTTTTTCGAAAATTTTTGAATTTTAGAAGTGTCTACACGCAAAATGGTGGCACTTTTGTGGCAAATCAGTCAACACAATGTCGCTAGGTTTCCGCCAAAAAAGTTCAGTACAGTACTGAATTTTTTCTGGTAACTTAGGCCTAGAGAAATATTGTTTTGAGAGATTTGCCAATATAATATTATGCAGATACTCACAAATGCCCAATGACTAAAACCTCTCCTAGTCACAATATTTAACTGTTATTTTTGAGGTAAATTTTGCTGCCGTACCGACACAGTTTGCAATCGTCAACTTTGTATGTCACTGGCGGTCGTACCGTACGTGCTGCCGGTGATTCCCAATATTTCTGTATATCTCACATGGCATTCTAGCCATAAAAACATTAGCCCAGAACGTCAACAACTGTCAAGACAGTACAGAACATTCGCGCAACTCTGGGACAAGTTCTGCCTGTGACCCGCAAAGTGGGCAATTATTTTCCCTATTGAATGCAGCGTTGCAAGACGTTAATGCACTATTTTCGCAGTGACAGGAATATATTTCACACCTGCTGCGAAAATTAGCCGATAACAATGTTGGGACAGCAAACAGTTTCGTACGTACCTAGGCCTATGCATTGTATAGCACCGTGAGCAGTTGAATGTCCTGTGAGATACGGTTTACTGAATTTGCTGTTTTTGGTAAGCGGAATTATTTGCTAATTTGTGTGGTTGTCTAACTTAGAATACTTCGGGGATTTGAAATGCGGGTTTTTCGGAGGGCTTGGCGGCTCAGCAGGTTTGGGTGTCCAAATGCAGGTCCAACCCGCGAAATGTGGGTCACTTGGGAGGTATGGGCCTAGGCAACTTTAAAAAAGTGTCACTTATTGACTTCAAGTGCCTTATTCGGTGCAAGACCTCTTGAAATGGCACCTTTCATTTTTGATTTTTTCCCTTGTTTTATGGGTGCCTGACAGAAAAAGCACCTTTTCTATGGAGTAAACACTAAATTGAAGTGCCTCATTTAGTGCAAGACCTCTTGAAATTAAGTGTTTCTCTTAATTCTAGAGAATATTTTTTACAGTGTGGTAGGAACACAAATTTGGACAGTGGGTGTGCAATTTTTGAGTCTGTAATTGTACCACATATAGGCTAGGCAATTGGTGCGATACTTTCACTTGGATGTTCATCTTCTGCATGCATGCAGAAAACAAACCTGTAAACTGGGCTGTCTTTGATTTCTGTAAAGTTGTAACAGACGTGTGGGCAAAGGTCTAACTTCACACTGTAAAAAAAAAGAGATCTTGCACTTAATGAGACACTTCAATTTAGTGTTTTCTTTACAGAAAAAAGTGTTATTTCTGTCTGTTACTCTTAAAACAAGGTTAAAACTCTTTAATAAATTTATTAACATCATACTGTAGAGCATGTGGCTGGTCCCACCATAGAGTTCTCACACTGCAATTAAGAGTTGTATCAATTGCCTGTACTCCTTTGAAATGCTCTTTCCAATGACAGGGTGTACATTTTTTTTTTTTGAAGTACATACTTCAGGAATGAAAAGAGTTAAAAAAATGTCCCTCCATCTCTGAAGAATTTAATGTGGACAGAGGGGAGGCTCTGGTTGTGTGTGTGTATTTGGCATACCTCTAGTCTCCATTGCCACCTTGAATGGGGATAAGAATGGGGTAGGGTGTTCACAGTTGAGGATTAAGTTTGAAGTTTGAGAGTACTAGTTCCAAACAACCTTGCCTAGGGTTACCAAATGTCTGGTTTTACTCAAACAAGTCCTCCTTTTACTGGTTCACTCTGTCATATCTGGACAAATTGGTAAATTTGCCCACAAGGTCTTGATTTCAGATTTAAGTATGATACCTCAGTTTTCTTTGTGGACCAAAGATTCTGAAAGCTTTACTAGTGGTATTATATACTAGTGGTCTGACAAAGTGATATGCAGATGCCATAAACAAATATTGCACCATTTTTTCCAGCTATAGACACCCTTCAACCCGCCCCATTCAAAAGAGAGGGGGCACCATTCATAGGAGAGGGGTTGAGGGGCATCCACTCCCTCTCCTGGACCCCTCACTCAGGACAGCAATCCATGTCCTCCTTGCCAGGAAATAAATATGGTAACCTTAGATCAATTGCATTCTGGATTGACTAAGACTAATGTAAATGTAATGTGATAATGTAAAATACTATAGCTTGAAGTCTCCTTAAGTCATTGCATTTGTTTCTCTTGATTTTGTAAAATATCTTTTAGATTAAAATGGAAGGCAGACACCGCAACCAAACTTCAAAAGTACCATTTGGTGGTATTGGGTCAGTAAGTCTTCACAGAAAGCGATGCTCTTATGATGACAACTTTTTGGAATATGAGAGTTACAGACCATCAAAGAGAAGAATGAGTCTGCAGTCATCTATAGGATCCTCACAGAGTTTTACTTGCTTACCCACTAAAATTAGAGGTTAGTTGAAATTATGTACTGTATTGCATAGTGCACTATTGTGTAGTCAGCATCCTAAGTTCACAGTAAGAGCATCTGCCTCTCATGCGGAAGGCCTGGGTTCAATTCCCAGGTCGAGTCATGCCAAAGACTCAAAAATGGAACATACTGCCATTGTGTGTGATGCTCCTCATATGCAATGGAGTAGGGAAAACAAGCCAGTGAGCCGCAACTGGAAAAAAGGCCATGGTGGGCTCAACTTGAACCAATACAGTAGGTTGGAAACTGAGCAGTAAGACTCTATATAACTATCTTACTGACCTACTGTAAGTTTACAGTGGTGGTATGGGAATATAAGTACTGTAGCAGTGTTCTACACTAGCAAAAGTTACAATCAACCCCAGGAAGATGTTGAGGAGGATGATTCAATACCAAATGTTTCAAATATTGCACTCCTATACAGTAAGTCATATTTTGCAATAGTGGCAGATCAAATGAAAACAAAAGAAATAAAAAATAATTACTAAAACCAACCAAAATAAAAACCAAAGAAGCAGCTTAGGGGAAAGTGTTTTAAAAGAGAAAAAAACAAATAGGCCTATGTTTGAAGAGTGTAAATTTGGGAGATTACCATTGATTGTGGTTACTTTATAATTCATTTACACTAGATCCAGATGTGATCACCTGATCACACTGCTCAAAATCTAATTTGTATTGGACATGCTGATTAGACCTGGATCTTCAGTATTTGCCTGGTTGTTATCATGGTAAGAGGCAGGTGTGTAGCCAAGATTGTGTCATGGGGAGGGGGGGGGGGTTTGGTGTCATGAGGGGGGTATTGGGACCCGTCATGAGGGAAAAGTCAAAGGATAGAGATAAAAAAAGCTATTTTAGGTTTTTTTTGCGTCGCAAGGTTGGGTCATGGGGTTCTGACCCCCCCCTACCCCCTCCATGGCTATGCCATTGGTACAGGTAAGAAGGCAGGATCAGTCTCCACACAGGTGATTACATGCTACTGTATTGGGTCAATGGTGACTGGATTACATGGTACTGTAAATCAGTGTGATTCATTTGGAGGCCACTTCCTCTGAAGCACCCATTCATGCACGTAAGGCCATCGGAGCATGAGACAAGTGTAAATGCTTCAGAATGAAGCCATACATTTAATTTGATCTAGTGATAAAGGTGGGCTATCAGAGACAGTGTAAATGCACCCAAGGTCCTTTCTTATTAAAAGGGCCTCTGTGAACTGAATAGCCCTTTCATTTAGACAGAAAGTCTTGGCTGGGAGGTGATAAGTAACTAGAGTTCTTTAGTCCTAGGGGAAAGGCAAGCAGCAATACATTGAATTTAGGAAGTACTGGTCAGTACACTATCTGAGCCACTAGTCAGGTAACACTGAGGCAAAACTGTCATTATATGTTTCACTGTGCAGTATCATGTGTACAGTAATACTGTGCATCTGCTTAAACTTTTGTCAACACTTCACACCTGCCCTCATACAGTAAACTGTCTTTACCAATGCAGTGAGCTTACTTTATGAAGAGGCAGATTGGCAAAATTTGCATTGGTGTAGAAACTTTTAGCCTTCGCATTGTAATTCAACTGGGCAGTGTTGCATCTCAGAAATTTGAGTCCTCGACCTAAATTTCCTGAAGTGGTGGCGGTTTAAGAAAAGTCGGTCCAACATCACCAGGAAAGTCAGGGAGTTTTGGGTGATCAGTGGTAGTGAGTTTATTTTTCCGCTAGTAGTGGTTGGCTGTTGCTGGTGCTGCCTGCAGCTAACCACTTCTGACCACCTTAGCTACAGTCCATCCTTGAAACTGAGGATAAATTCTGATTGCAGCAATGTTTGAGACCATAGGACAAGTACTTAATAAGACATCACTACATGTTGTAACAATGCCATAATATGATTCAAATATAACTTCCAAATCTTTCTTTTACAGTAATCTCTCTGGGTTAGTTAGCTAGTTAAATGGAGTTTTAAGGCCAAGTTTTCCAACCTACTGGTTCAAGTTGAGCTGTCCACGGCCTTTTTCCAGTTGTGGCTCACTGGCTTGTTTTCCCTACCCCATTGCTTATGCGGAGCATCATGCACAATGGCCAGACACAAAGTTGTAATCTCTCTGAGATAATCTGGTTTCACATTTTAATTAATTGTAATGCTGATTCCCATTTCTTTCAGTCTTTATTTGGAAAATATGGAAAAAAACGATGCGTCACATATCTTGCTTCATATTTCTCAAAAGTTGTTTGCTTTGTATTAATGCTTTTTTGGTATGCTGTAACTTTGAAACTTCTTGGCAGTTTTGCCTGTGGGTTGTGAAAGTGAAATTATCATTTCTGTTCATTAATATTTTCTGGCACAGATGTTTTTGTCCTAGAAAGGCAATATGACTGCCAATAAAAATTTTATGATTAATTCTTGTTTCCTTAAGTCGTACAGAGGGTAATACCCTATCCTCCTTTCTCCGTCCCCTCCCCCATTGAAAATACGATTTTACTTTCTGCATATTAATTGTAAAGGAAGCTTTGCTTTGTACCATGCTGCGCATTACTTTTGATGTTGCTTCTCTAAGACAGAGGAGACAATGTTTCCACTCAACTATAATAAAATTTAAGTACTTAAACTGTCAAAACAATCAATCTCTTTTCTTGAGAAGTCTGGCCTTGAGGAAGTAGTTTATTAGTTGCTGCCTTTGTAAGGCTAACATTTGCTCTTGAAAGATTTGTATGCAGTTCAAGTTGAGTTTAACGTACTATACTGTACAGAGTGTGTTCACACTGGTAATGTACAACTGTGATTATTTGGATTTTTATTTTCTTATTTTGTTATAACAGGACAGCTTAATGTAGCTCTGTACAAAAATAAATCCTTTGTCTTGGTGAATGGTAAGTAGTATTTTTCTTGTATTACGCTGTTCAAAGATTCTGCTCAAGTGTGTAATACTGTATAGTGACATAGGTATTGAAGGATCTGCATTTATTCACATGGCTTAAGAAACTCTCTGCTGCCTTGTTGCCCTGTCAGGCAACCTATCTTCTGAAATACTGTAAGTTATGTTTTGGTTGCCCAATACTGTATAGCTTGTATGTTGCCTCAATAGAGAGTTATTTAAGATCACAGAAAAAAGCCTTGTGCAATTTTTCTGTTGCTCTCTTCCAAGGCAATTACTGAGAATTCCATGTGAAAAAAGGGAATACTAGCAGAAAGATAAAAGTAGTGAGTTAGTGTTCTAATTTTCAATGGGTGACTTCAATAGACCAATTTCCAAACCGCAATTACAATGAATCGTGGGATATAGTTTTGGGTGTTGCATCAATTTTAACCGCAGTAAAATGCCATTGACAAAAATGACAAACACCAAAACTCTATCCCACAGTCCTTTGTAATTGCTATTTGGAAATAGGTCTATAGGGTGATGATTCAGCTTTGATTAATTTCGGGTAGTTACAAGATGGGAGCTTGGTAAGTCATATAAGATTCTCCATGATTCTGTTGGATACACTGGGCCACATTACTGTTTTGGGTGTGGCAGAGATAAATTTTGGGGTCCACACCATAGTTTTCCTACATGTCACTGGCAGGTTACAGTATGAAGGAAGGACTTCAAAGTCTCCTTCATCAGCCCGACCAACTCAAAATGAAGATCATAGACTGTTTTAGACATAAATTTTCCAGGGTGAGGGACTGAGAATTGTGGAAAGAGTATCTAAGCACAGAGCCACAATCATTTAGCATCTAAGATCAGGATATTATGCCAACCAAATGCTTAGACAGGTGTCATAAGTCTAAGATAGACACCAGACAAATCTCAGTTTGCTCTTACTAATACTTACAAAAGAAAGTTATTGCTTACTTGCCGAATCTAAAGGAGTCAGTACCACAATAAATTTTGAATCCAAATTTATTCCCCAACGTTCACAATCTCATGCAAGCGATTTGATGTATCTTGGAATTTCTTAACAACAAGAGTTCATTTGCAACATACCAAAGAAGATTACACTTTATACAATTGTCAAACATTCAGTTCAAGCCCATGGCTTGGTCCAAATGCAATACTCTATTTCTGGCAAGTTTCCCTGGTAGGTCAAGACTGTTTTACAAATGGAGTTGAAATATACCACCACCCTTTTCAAAGAAACACATGTTTGAACAAAATAGCCTGAGTTAGCTTACACCCAGTTTCACAGGTATCATTATTTCCAGTTTCCCATACAGGTGGCATACTTGGCTTTGGCACATGGTTCACAACATTAAATAATTTTGGCCCACACAAATACTTTTGTAGTATAGGTAATATTTCTGATTTCCTGCACACTTAAAGAAGTAACATAAACACTTATGGGTCTGAACCCTCTAGGGAACTTGTTGATGTCACCATGAAGCCTTCCACTTAGAAAGATGTCAAATCTTAGGTTACTATTCTTGAAAGGGAAATGTTGGGTTTGATTAACAAGGAAATTTCATCCTTTTATAACCAAGAATGTATTGGCAAAGAGTTATAAGTAATTACAAAGTAGGCAGTATTGTAGCCTTCTTTCCAAGATATAAGCTTCTCTTAGAGAGAAATTCAGTTGTTTGTTGTTCAAGAATAATTTGTTCACCCAAACTTTCAACATTTCAAAAGATGCAACTTCCATAGCTCTTCTTGTGCACAATACATATTTTGAGGAGATGAAGCTATTTCTGGGGTTTCTTATTGAGACCGAATGATTTGAAAATGACTCGAGCTATTTACTTTCAATGCTATGTTGGAACATTTTAAACACAGTATTTCCCTTTAAGTATACAATAGTTGCTACCACCGGGGTCAGCAAGTTTTATGCTTTATAAGATGGTTTGCAATGACCTCCTGGTGTGAGCATTTCATGAAATGAGCTAATCTCTGCTGAATGCCCTCAAGCTCATCTTGTAAATTTGACTGATGTGGATCCCATATGCAACAAGCATACTCCAAAATGGGCCGAAAGAGACCCTTTTGTGCAGATAGCCTCACATCACAAGAGCAGAAAGATAGGTTTCTATAAAGTATTCTTAAAGTCTTATTGCCCTAGTTGCAGATGGACTGAATGTCCAATATCCCAGTTTAGATAGTTCGAAAGTGAGGTTCTTTATTGAGTCAATCTTAACTAACTTTACATTGTTCAATCGAGACACAATGGAAACTTATAAATCAAATTAGTTCTCAGGTAGTACACACTCCAATTTTGCTGCTGCAGTTCCTATCCCCCAACCAGACTTCACATTTTTGGTTTCGATGAAAAGAGAAACCTATGCATTCATGATGGCGTGTGTGTGTATGTATGTGTGTATGTGCGTGTGTATGTGTGTGTGTGTGTTTGTGACACTTTGCTTGTTTACACGATATCTTGAGAAGGGAAGATCTGACAGTTCTCAAACTTGGTACACAGATACCCCATACTGAGAGGAAGAACCCTATTTATTTTGGTTGAGGTCAAAGGTCATCTGGGGTCACAGGGGGTCAAAAACCAAAATCCTTGTTTACACAATATCTCAAGACAGGAAACTTGGATTAATTTCAAACTTGATATGTTGATGCGTTATGATGTAAGGAAGAACCCTATTGATTTTGGTGGAGGTCAAAGGTCATTTGGGGTCACGTGGGGTCAAACCCCGAAATCCTTGTTTACACGATATCTCATGGTAGAAAACTTGGATTAATTTCAAACTTGATATGTTGATGCGTTAGGATGTAAGGAAGAACCCTGTTGATTTTGGTGGAGGTCAAAGGTCATTTGGGATCACATGGGGTCAAACCCCGAAATCCTTGTTTACACGATATCTCATGGTAGAAAACTTGGATTAATTTCAAACTTGATATGTTGATGCGTTATGATGTAAGGAAGAACCCTATTGATTTTGGTGGAGGTCAAAGGTCATTTGGAGTCACATGGGGTCAAACCCTGAAGTCCTTGTTTACATGATATCTCATGGTAGAAAACTTGAATCAATTTCATACCTGATATGTTGATGCGTTATGATGTAAGATAGAACCCGATGTATTTTTGTGGAGGTCAAAGGTCATTTGGGGTCACATGGGGTCAAAACCTGAAATCCTTGTTTACATGATACATTATGGTAGGAAACTTGGATTCATTTCAATCTTGATAGGCAGATGCGTTATGATCTAAGAAAGAACCCGATTTATTTTCGTGGAGGTCAAAGGTCATTTGGGGTCACACCCAGAAATCCTGGTTTACACTATATCTCAAGGTAGGAAACTTTGATTCATTTCAAACTTGACATGTTGATGCGTTATGATGTAAGAAATAACCCAATAAATTTTGGTGGAGGTCAAAGGTCATTTGGGGTCACATGGGGTCAAACTCCGAACTTCTTGTTTACACTATATCTCAAGGAAGGAAGCTTGGATTGATTTCAAACTTGATATGTTGATGCGTTATGATGGGAGGAAGAACCCTATTGATTTTGGTAGAGGTCAAAGGTCATTTGGGGTCATAGGGGTCAAACTCTGAAAACCTTGTTTAGGATAGCTCAAGGTATGAAAGGTGGATGGATTTCAAAATTAGTATGTAAATGAATTATGGTGAGCAGATGGTCTGTATAAGGTTATTTTTTGTGGAGGTGAAGGGACATCTGGGGTCATGATCGGTCAAACTTTGAAAAACTTGTCAAAATGGGATGTCTCAAGGTAGGAAACTTGGATGGATTTCCCAATTAGTATGTGGATGTGTTATGGTGAGTTGAAAGTACTGTACCTGTTGTTTTTGGTGGAGGTCAATGGTCATCTGGTATCACCTGGCATCAAACTCTGAAAACCTTGTTTGCAGGATATCTTAAGGCACAGTATGAAAGAAAAACCAGTCACTTACAGGTGGAGACAAAGGCTATTTTGGGTCACCAGTTGTTACAAGAAATGTAGCATTTTATTGAAAAGAGCATGTATGTATCATCGAAACCTCAATGCATTTTTGCATTCTGGTTAGAAATGACACCCAAATTTGTCAGCCCTATAATTGGTCACAGTCTCTGCATTTGGCACCCAGGAATATTAAAGAAAATGCAGCCAGCCCGAGCCAGGCTCTCTCAGCAGATATTAAACAGTAAATGCAGGGAATCTGTGGCTTTGTGCATCCAACAGTTGGATTGCAGTCCCCCGGTAATAGCTCCTCAGCCATACATTGGCATGCAGAACCAGACCAGGGTGCTGACTGTGTGTGCTAAAAGGAATAGCAGTTCACTATGCAAATATGTTGCAAGACTTACAGGTAACTGCTCTTTGGAGGAGTACGGCTGCCCTTAGGCACCATAATCATCTTCAATTTGGAGGATTAGCCAGGAACATGAAAGGACTTTATGTGGTAGTCATAGTGTGCATATGGAAAATATTGTTTACTCCTGAAAAATGGATCCTTTGTATGTAGTATTTCATGAAAAGTGGGACCAGTACCCTCCTCTATATCTGCCTATGGTGTTTTTCTTTAGTGAAAATTCATTCAAGCTAAGGTTTTAACAGAGACATAGGGTCAGTGCAAATTGTTCTTAACTAGAAAGTAGTCAACTATTGTCCAGAAAACTTCCCAGTTTTATTACGTCAGAATTTTGTTCCAAAAACTGCCAAGAAGCCTGTAAAGCACATACATGTTCAGAATGCCATACATTATCTTACCTCAAGGTGCATTTGCCATAAACCTGTACTGTGTCCATTGTATGCAACATTGAACAAAAAAAAATGTCTTTTGTACAGAATTTTCTTTCAAAACTGCTGGCTACAATCTGCATTTTTGTTCACAGTTGTTCAAGGCATCTTCGAATCTGAGAAGCATGCTCTGAGTACCTATGTCCAAGTAAGTTTTAGTTTCAGTTCACATTTTATTGAGGAATGATCATGTCTTTATTGCTTTCTCAAGATTTCAAAATGTCCATGGGATGAGGGTTTAAAGGTCTGTATGTGCACTTTGTGCAACACTGCAATAGTAGTAACAGACTGAATGTAGAACACACAAGCAGGGCAGGGTTTGTGCATGTCCTGGAAATCTTAGAAAGTCGAGGGAAAAATGAAATTGAAATTTCCAAGCCTGGAAAGTAAATTATTGAGCAAATTTTTCAAAAGGTTCTGGAAAACTCTGGAAACTTCAGGAATTGGACTTTTGATGTTTCAGTTTTCCAGATGCTCAGATATATTGCTTTCTTGAAAAAAAAAAAAAAAGATGGGAATATGGGATCTGACTGTTTTTAAAAGTTCTGGAATGTCAGTTGAGGTCCTTGAAAGTCATTGAAAAGTCATGGAAATTTCCTGTTTTGAATGGGCACTAACCCTGAAAAATAGTGAGAGGCATTTTGCCAACATATATATAGACCTATATATATATATGCTGTCCTGCTAGTTGTATGAAGTATCAGGTGCTTGCTCTAGGGATTATTATTATTTCATTTGACAATTTTGCAAGGGTTTCACTTTCAGAGAGATGTTTTATGGAAGTAGTAGGCTATTATTTCTCTCACCAGGATAAGTTACAGATGTCCATAGCAGTACTACACTTGAACAATTCTCTTTTGTTATCAATTATTTACCAAGTTTAAGAATCAATAGCTCTCCTCAGAGAAAATTTGTCGGTGTTTTGTCTTTTTATATCTTTAGGTTGCCATAGAGTTGAATGGTGAGAAGTTGAACACACAGTATACTAAGCTTGTGGAGAGAACAAACGGACCTTACTACAAGGAAATATTTTGGTTGTAAGTATTGCATTCTTTCGAGTATAAGGATAATTGGTAAAATAGCTTCGTTTAGATACATTGTGTTCTGGGTACAAAGTAATTGGAAACAGGAAAACAATTCGACAAGAATATGTTAAAATTCAATTGAAGCAGGAGTAGTTCTTTATTGGAAATGGTAGTTTTTATTGCACTTATATAGGTTTCCCTTGCAATAAGGAAAAAGAGAAAAGTCTATAAAAAGTCTAGTATTTAGTCCTCGAATTCTGTGTATTTGGTATGAAATAATTGCTGCATATATGGACATGACATGTGAAACCTTACATTTTCAGTGGTTGAAATTGTGTTTAGTGTGCATTCATATTCATGCTGGGTAAACATAACTGCTTGCATGGCTACCCAAACAAAAAAAAGCGAGTACCTAGCTGATCCCAATACACAGTGGATACTTGGGTAGCGTACCCAGTATTGTGGTTACTAAATTATAGCAGCATTTCACTAGTCTTATGTTCATAAGATATGTACTGTATGTGAGTTACAGATCTATATTGTTGAGGTAGCGATAATATTCATAAATTTAAGAACACTCAGGGACTGCGGAGACAGGGGGCTAGGGGGGCTTTAGCCCCTGCACTTTATTTGCCGTGGGTATTTTGGACCGCCTTAAACTGCATTTATTTTATTGGACATATGGCTGCTTCTGGGGATGCCACAATAACCATTTTCCATTTATCGATGTCGCCAGCATTTCCGCGACGATATCGCAATATCGCGCATTAGTCTAAACATTTTCCATCAGCGTCAAGGAAGCAAAACAGCTGTTTATTGCATGCAGCCACTACTGATTTCATACCAAAAGTGAGGGGAGATTGATTATGCGTGCATGTAGCAATATTGATTGTGCAGAACTCTTCACAAGTCTAGAACGTATGTGAGCTGTTACAGTATTCATTGTATGCATTTTGACACAGCTTCCGATTTTATATCATGTTTTCTTGTGGTGGGTCAAGTGCAGATTTCATTTCTTGTGACATCATAAATTACGATCATTTTAGGTTACTGACTTAAGACAAAAAAATAGGGATTTCACAGTGGTTTAGTCATTTATTTGATTTATTGCGATATCACATCTTGACAAAACATTGGTCGATACAGTCGGGGCAAAACTGTATCGAAGATATCCCGATATCGTGGCAGCCCTAGCTGCTTCGATGGTTAGCCCCCGCACTTCAAAATTGGCTCCGCGACCTCTGACACTAAAATTGTCACAAGGTATTAACGTCTTGTTTGGTTCAAATCGAAAATGACAATAAAAAAAAAAAATTGACAGAAAATAGCCAAATAAGAAAACTAGTACTTCCCAAGGGTTACAGTATTTTTATCTCTCTATATTAAATTTTGGGGTGTTTTCCAAATTAAAAAACCAAGCTTTCTTTAGCTTGAAGCTATTTATATACTTTGAAACTCTTATTCAAAAGTATGGACCAAGAAGCTTTTTTCAATGAATGGTATCCTCTTGAGTGTCCGAGGATTCTTTTCTTTTCAGTACACATGAGGTGCCATCCGTATTGAATAGAAGACATAACATTGTGTAGTAAATCATTAGTTTCATAAAAATCATCAAATAGGTACCATGTATGCAGTGCTCAATTTAAAGTGATTCGTTGTATTTCACAAAAAAGATATATGTAGGATTTTTTGTCAATCAGGGTTGAAGTTGTTCATTATTTGATGAACATGACAACAAGAGAACTAAAATTTAGAGAAAAGACTACAAAATACTGAAAAGTTTGCAAGCTCTTTTGAAAGATGCTTTGTAATTATAAGCTGCTTAAGCCATGCCTATCTGACTTAAAATGAAAATTCAATATGTTACACGAGCAATTTTCCCAAGTGGAATAAGTTTAGGCCCTATACGGTTTTTGTGGTAAGGCGCATGACGGAATTTAAAATAGTACCTATAGTAGCTCATATATAGCCTACGTATGGATAGCAAATTCATGGTAAGTGGGTCTTCCTGCTTTCAGATGCAAAATGCATGGCTATGTTGGTTGAATACCAACTGAGTTGGCCTGCACATGGCGTTTTGTTTACTAAGTAGAGTGGTGCAGCATCAGAAGGGGTGTGATAGAAAAATTGAAGTACTCAGGTCTGAAATAACAGTGACATTTACAATACCTTGACCCAGGCTTAGGGTCCCCTCATTTAGCCCCCTCCCCATATTTGTGTTTCCAAAGATGGAAACAAGAAAAGAATTTTTTCAGTTTGTCTGTCATTGGTCGACAACTTTTTGTAAATATATTGGCATAATAAGAAGGAAAACTTTCAACATACAAAGCATATAAAGTGACATTTCCAACAATGTGGGAAGCATTTCTTTCACAATATTCTAGGACACAAGGTTTTGATGGTACAGTACCTGCTTAAATATTGGGTGTAATGAGGAAAGTGCCCCAAGTAATCCTGGTCCAGTACCCACAAGCTAAAGCCGGGCCTGAAAATACTTTCATCTAATGGCCATCATATTGTTAACCAAAGTGACATTTTCTACTGTGTGGCGCACATCTATTTAACTTCGCCAAATTCTCATACGATCTTGGACAGAAGTATTGGGACACTTTTTCATAATATTCATACATCTTAGTAAGTAGGCTAGTGTACAGTAAAACCCCTGTTACCCTTTCCCAAGTTGTGTCCAAAAGAGTGGCTCTGTGAACAGCATAACAGTGGTCAACATTGGAAGGTGGAGCCAGGTACCGCAACAAGTTTTGTTCAAGATTGCAGTGTGAATCAGACAGTAGTAGCTTGCTTGCATGTAAGATTAGAAGTGATATTCCTACTGTCGCAAACACCAATGTGAGAAGCAACACTACATTAGGATGAGTCACTCACTAGCCGAAGAAAATTTCATCTTCTGAAAACAAATTTCAAACAAAGTGCAATGTAATTTTTATGTGCTCTCTTTATTCTCAATATCTGCTAATGTTTAAAATTGAGAAATACTTTTAATCCTGTTTATTGTGGGCACTAAGAAAAACAGATTGAGATGTTTGTATGCAATATTTTTTCAAGATAAAGTAGTATCAGGTGGTAGATTTGAACTTGTTAATTACAATGATGGTTGAGTATGGAAGTAGCCTGTGGGCACAGTAGTAACATTAAAAAAAAAATTAATGCCATAAACTTTTTATATTTTTTAGTTGTAGGTATTACCATGTAATTCTGGTAAAAGTCTTGAATTTGTGTTTTTTCAAAGTGTGGGAACCTTGCTTATAAAGCTTTTAAAGTTGAACACAGCTCAAGCTATTTCTGTAATTGATGGGGAAAAGCAAGTGATGGCTGCATGTATTTTCCATCACGAATGTCCATGAATATTTTGAAGTATAGACCAGTCGTCACAATACAGTACCTGTAGAACGGGTCCATGAAAGTGCAAGATTTTACAAGCCTTGAGTTTAATAATTTCCAGGTGAACTGCAGATCACAATCATTAGGAAATCAAGGAAGGTGGTAGATGTGCTGTTTTATAAAACTTCAATGGATTTATATTAGCTAACATTCTATATCTGGACAAAATATCACAGCCCTAGCAGTGATTCAAGGTGAGTGATTTTGTTGCAATTGCACTTTCACTCTTCAAAATTTAAAGCCTGATTTTACCAAAAATGACATCATTTACCCCTCTCAAGAACATCAGTTACTTAAGAAACCAATTATGATCGATCTAAGTATGTAGATAGCTGCCATGTCAAGCCTTCTAACAGTAAATAGAACTTATTCATGAACAGAAAAACATCTAACCAACTTTTTTTTGTTGAGGTAGGATGGATAACTTTGTGTCTTGTGCATGGAAGTCCACCTCATGGAAACATTGTGGGTAGTAACCAGAATCTGTGAGGTGTTCATATCACAAGGAGAATGCCAGGAGAATCCCATCACTCTTAAATCCAGACCCCAACAGATGCTTACCCACAGCGTTTTATATATTTGTTAGACCATATGGGATTATACTGTATTATAACAACTTTCTGCTTTTTATGAAAACAGCAGTTGTTGCAACAACATTCTTTGTTTTTAGACTTTCATGTACTTATTTCCCATATACCTTTGCCCCTGACTGATGTGCCATGAGTAGTAGTGGTCTTAAGGGGCACATCCTCTCATAACTTATACCATTTCTCACAATTGTTTCTTCTACTGTAGCTCAATCAATGAATTGCACTATGGAAGTCGAGTAGTGATAACTGTTTTTGAGAAGGTTCAGAAAAGGTCAGTACTGTCCACTTTACATTGAACACATACTGAAAAATCTTATTTGCACAACCACAAACTGTAGAATCTTATCATTTGATCAAGTACTTTTCAATATAAATAGAAAATGTTACTGAGATTTCAGACCTTGATTTCATTATTTCTGTTTTCCTAAAGGAAATGTGGTTGTCTGAAACATTTTGTGTTGGTCTTAGAACAATTAAGAAGCAATGGATTGTGCAAGTTCTTATTTGTGCTGTTTTGTTGTTGGAATTGAGTGGAGTGAGTGTTCATGACATATATTACTCATATTGCAGAATTAGAATGTAATGTTTGAAAGATGAAAAACTAGTGTATTAATTAACACCAAAAATAAAAAATATGGTAATGGTGAATGCTGAAAGAATTGATCAGAAAGCAGTCTTCAATAGATGGAACAAGCTTCTATCTAATCCTTACTGAGAAAGAAATGACCAGTCTGTCAGATAACCAACTTTAAACTTATGATTTAAAATAAAAGTTTTCTTGAACAATTGGACATCTGTTGACAGTTGAGCCCTGGATGTGATGCCAAGTCCATACTGAGACCAGACAAATCAATTCACATAATTGTCATCAGTTAATTCATTCGGATAATTCTCACTTTGACAAATTCCCAAGCATTTTACCCCACAGATGTTTCATTCCTTACCGTAACAGGTTGCACAAGCTTAGGTAGCGAGTGTGTTGGTGATAATTGCAAAGGGTGAGGTTGTATTGTCTGTTGTCTCTACAGATGGCATTTCCTATGGGCAAGTTTCAAGAAACTAACCCTGATTACAATTACATGCTTGCGAGACTCCATTTGCTAAACACCATGAAAAACTGGGTGGATAGTCATGCAATTATGGCCAACATAGTTTTTTCTACTTTAAGAAATAGCATCTCTCCCTGAAGGTGGGGGTTGTTTAATATGCCCACACTAGGGTATTACCTGCCTGTCGTAAGAGGCAACTACAGTATACTGTAGGGAGGACTTATTGTATTGTACTTGAACAATTCATTATCTGCCAATCTACCTGCCTATCTAGCTGGCACTGTCTAGGATTAGGGTTATCAAGCTGACACATTTGTGTTGCTATGCTGTCAAACCCTCGTCTAGCAGACAAATTGAAATAACTTGTAGGCATGGCAACCATGCAGTGATCCATATTAGTCTTTGGAATCAGACCAAAAGTTACAACTTATCTCAAATTTAATTTTATAGGCTGTATAATTGTCTAGGTATTCTCACAAATACTGTACAAACAACATTGGCACTTTTGATATAATTACTCCATTTTCCATGTAATTAGATTGCTGGTTAGTGCAGTATAAAATTAGCTGTACCATTTTTGCAGGCTGTAAAATATTCTGATATTATTATTATCAAGGGTGTGTTTCACCAATTTTTACATGCCAAGAAAAGTGCGTATGATTTACTGTACACTGCAGTCTATTAAAGTCAATATTACTGTATTTTAGCATAGTTTTAAATTTTTGTCACGGATTCTTCATTTAAACTGAAAATTGATTTCATGCATGCAAGGAAAGTGCTTGACTTAAAAGTGTTGTCTTCAAAACCCCATGAAGCATTTTAATAATACCCTAAACATAATTAGTTTGTACCTTAATACATAATATTTATTGAAATATTGTCACACTAGCCAGTGGTTAAAATATCTTTAAAGGTCAAGAGCAGTCCCCCAAACCAATTTTGAAGCAACAGCTAAATGTCACAATTTTCTTCTTTTTTCTCTTCAAAGTATCTTTCATTAAATTTATAACTTCAATATTGCATATTCAAGGTGAACCAAGCAGTTATTTCTAGTTAGTTTTAGATTCGAAGGGAAAAATTGTGGTCACATGACTCTCAACAGCCAATGAAGAAACAGTACTGTCTACTACAGTGCTTTAAAATGGGGTGACTGCTCTTGCCCAGCAGAATGTGACAGCAGAAAGAGAACAGCTTTTATTAGACTATTGGACTTAAAGTACTTTAAATAAGAAGATGTCACTGATCTCCATCTAGCTGTTTAATTATTTCTTTTGTTTTAAGTTTCAGTATGGTACACAATGATTATTTGCATCACTTAGGGTAACAGTATCATTGTAAACATTGTTCTCTGTGTATTTGATTATCTTTGAGGATAAAATGCATCAGGATATTAAAGTATATGCATAATCTTTTAATGCAGATATGATTTGAACAACCACGGCTCAGCAATTAGGACCCTATCCTATTGCACTAAGAAAGGACTTTGTTTACATCAAATATCATCAACAACAATTCCAAAACTTTGTCTCCATAAAATTCACAAAGTACTGAGATCCTGCAGCATCACTGCTCTAGTAAAATTTGATTTGTGGAATACCTGTACTGCATTTACCACATGTGTTTGTGACGTATCTTATTACAATTAGTTCTAAACATGCACAGATTTTTGTTGGAAATGTTATCAAAATGAAAGTGTTCAATACATTGTATAAAAGAAAAGTGCAGAAACCCTGATCAAAGAAACAGCCATCTGAAAATTTGTAACTATGACATCTCAGGAAATGAAAGTGGCAGTCAGGGGCTGGGCATGATTCAGTGCAGGGTCATTTACACATTACATCAACAATATCAACTCTATCCATGGTTGCATGGTTGACTTTTGACCTGTATCCACAATTTTCTTTATATTCATTGTTGTAAGTGCTATGAACTTCCTTGACAATGCAACAAATAATTCATGATTCTCTTAACAATGAGAACAAAACTCATGGAGTGATTCTCTCATGCTTTGTCATTTAAAACGTGAAGGTAATGAAACTGCTTGTCTCGATTTATATGCTTTAAGTAAGCACTTTATTATTGTGTAGTGCAGTATGGGCATTTATCCATGGGAGTGTGTTACTTATTAGCATCTAACCAGAGTGTCAGGTAGGGCAACTTAAGACCTCTTTTGAGCAATTCTTTGCTCTAATAAGCAAAGCCAGCAAAACCCAAAAGGAGCTTAAAATTGTTGAATTAAATGTTGAAACCAAAAAAGTGAATTGTGTTTGCAAATGGTTGAATCTCCCTGTTGTACTTGAATGTCAGTAGTGTTACTAGTGTAGCTACATTAAATGAATAAGCCCTTACTCAAATCAACTACGTATTACTAACAGTCTAAAACCCGACTCTGGGTGCAAGTTGGATTTCTGCTTGATGATCGCTCTTACAGTTTATAGCCATTCCAACCCTTAAAACAATAAAAGTATGATAAATCCAATAAACCTTGGGGTGGTTATAAACTGTGGGTGCTAGCATCAACTAAAACCTGACTTTGATACTGCCCAAAGGTAGGGTTATAGACTGTTTACTTGTAGGCAATTTAAGTAAGGGCTATTTTACATTAATGTAAAATAGATGTGTACAGTATTGGGAGATGAAGCTTAATGAGATGGGATATGCTGGAAAGGGATGGAAGGGGGACATATTGGTCAAGAGCTTTCGTCCATACTTTCTAATAAAAGTGAAAAATGGTAATTTATTGATTTTGTGCCTCTGTAAACACTTGACTGAATGTAGGGAATACTGCATAAGTTGCTATTCTCCTAACTTTCAGATGATTGTAATTGTTTCTTTAGGATATTGCTAAGATGTCAGTATTCCTGACTGCAGATACCTGAACATAGAAAAGGTACTCGAAGATGATGTTGTATTGGATTGGTTACCTTGTTTACTGTGTGCACTCTTGAATTGTGTTGTCTTCCGGCACTTGGATTTTGCACATTCCTCGTTCACTATTGTTGCTGTATTGTTAATATTCATATTGTTGCTGTATTGTTAATATTCATATTGTTGCTGTATTGTTAATATTCATATTGTTGCTGTATTGTTAATATTCATAAACTTGTTGATGTGTTTTAACAGGTGTCTGCTGCAGTTTCATAAAGTTTTTTTCGTCTTCCTGCTTAATCTGCTAAGAACCTTTCATCTATCCAAATTATATTGCAATTTTAAAAATGACACTATGCAAAACAAAAAAAGTATTGTTTCTAGTTTTCCTAATAAAAAAAAAACAAATCCACATGTATCCTTCTCTCTCCTAGTTGTGATGTTTCATATTGTAAAGTTGAAGGAAATGTCCTACATAAGGGTACTAGTTAGTAGATACTGTAGAGCAGTTAGTAGATGGAGGGAGTAATTCTTCTGAAAAGACACTTTCTTTGCATGATTCTATCAGGAAATAAACAAATTCTTAAATTGTTTTCATATCTTTCTTTGAAAACCAATTCTTATTCTTATTGAGTCCTGTCATTTCACATCTATTTCAAAGATTTGAAACTTTTTTGTTTCTGCACTCTGCTTGCTCAGATTCTTTTGGATGAAAAAGTTTAACACTTCAGATTTCCTTCCTATTTTCTGTTCACCCTTATCCAATATTTCAGTTTGGAAAACTTTCTTTCACAGTTCCATTAATATTGGATGTATGTCCTTTGGAGTGAAACACATACTAACTAATGATAAGGTGAGTATTTGCAATCTGTCGGTTCTTGAAGAATTTTCATATGTGAAAGGGGAACTAAATCAACACAGTGTGGTGAAACTTCCATTCAAATCAAAGAGGTCTGTATTTCTCAAGATATCAGTAAATGATGTCGCTAGATCTGTGTTAGAAAGTGAGCTTGACTGTAGCAGAGGTTTTATCACTTCCTCACATTGACAAAAAATGCTTATTGCTTTTTTTCCCTTGCATTTTTTTTTTTTTTTGCAGACTGTTGTGTTGATCTTGAAGTTAATATAGGGACAGGATGTACAGCACCAGGGGGGGAATTCACAGTTTGTGAACTTTGCATGCCATTTATGCAATCACATTCTGATA
This sequence comes from Holothuria scabra, assembly GCA_037179385.1. Classification (NCBI taxonomy): domain Eukaryota; kingdom Metazoa; phylum Echinodermata; class Holothuroidea; order Aspidochirotida; family Holothuriidae; genus Holothuria; species Holothuria scabra. The sequence continues at coordinate 50,635,552 of CM074185.1, forward strand.
TTATGGAATTTTTGAAGAGAAAATTTGGGCTGAAGTTTAAAAAAAAAAAAAAAAAAGACTGTTCATTCATTTTAGTGTAATGTCACATGTGCTTGCTTTAAGTTCACTTCCCGTCGAAAATGTGAGTTTTACTTGCTCATATCTTGAGCACCACACATCAGATTCCAATTCAAATTTTACCAAAATACTTAGAATAAGTACTCCTTGAACATATCAAAACATGTGACCTTAAATCCTTCTCTTAACTTGCTTTTACACTACAATTTGGATGCAAATTTTGTGTTCTCTTTAATGTTTTCTCCATCTGGTTGAAAAACAACCTAAAATTTGCCAACATGTGTAAATATGTGATGTGTACAGTATCTCAGGAATGCTATCAAAATTCATTTTACAGTACTGGAGCTGTGGCTTTATTCTTGTAAAATTACCTGTGGAAAGAATATGTCTTGAAATACTATGTGCAATAATTTGTGACTTTCTGTTTGTACAACTGAACTTGATTGAAAATTTGCATATTTTGTTGCACAGAAAGGGCTTAGTTAATTACATCACCCCATTAGAGTAAGAGTGCTATCCCATCTTGGTACAACAACATGCAGTAACTTTCCTAAAAACAAAGAAATACAAAGATTGTTATTTGAGTAGTACAAAAATGACATCACAAATTATTGCACAATGTACTATTTTAATTTGAGTGAATAACCTGCAACATTTCATATCTCAGCTCAAGAATGTTCTGTGAAGATGAGAGTTGGAATTCATTTTTCATGCTGTTAATTATATGTTTTTGAACTTTTTGACTTAAGTTACACTTGAAAACCATTTTGAAACCAGTTCTTTAGTTTCTAACTACCTTTTGTACCTGTTCAAAACTTTGAAAACCTGTTCAACAGGTTGCAACTGGAATTTTCTCCCAAGGAAGCTTTCATAAATGCCATTATTAATCCCAAAATTTTGAAACAGTGAAAATAAAAGTCTGAGAACTGTTAAAATTTAAGAGATCAAAGGTAAAAAGTTCCATTTCCTATAGTGAAGGTCAATTACTGGATTTGAAAAGTTATAGTAGTTGCTTCATTTTAATTGTAGAATGCTTGGGTGAACAAATTATTCTTGGGGAAAATGTTGATTTGAGGTTTCTGTTAAGTCTTGAAAAGAAAACTACTGTGCTACCTTTTTTTGCACTATCTATCATTCTGTGGTACCCTGTACATATATTGGTTTTCAAATTTGAATTTTACTGCCAAATAAACATTTTATATATTTTGTACAACATAAATTATTTCCCTCTATTGATGCTGTACAACTTCCATTTTAATAAATGCCTAAAAGGTTAAAAGACATGCCAAGAAGTGTGGTATTATTGTTTTAAATGGGGTCAACCTTGACCCTTAATTTTGCTACAGAGGTGGGTCCATCCTGCATTCTGAGCCATATATTATGTATACACAGTATATATGTACGGGCTCAGTGAAATACTAAGTTTTTGTATATGTGGTGCCATAGTTGCATGCTTTCTGTGCCCCAATAGGATACATATGTGTAAAGTATCTCTTCTTCAAGCCTCTTCCATGGCCAAAACACCATTACACACCACAGGTTAATGATGAGCTAGCACTATTTCAGAACGCTACTGAGTGCAATGGTTTCCTGGCAAAACCATAAGTATATAAAAATGGTAAATTATGGTTTCTCAGTGAACGAACATGGCAAAGGGGTTAGAAATTATTCCAGCTTTGGCATCAGCTAATATTTATCTTCTTCAGGAGGGGGTGGGAAGGAAATTTGAAGATACAAATGTAGTCTTTGGAACACTGCAACATCACACTAGCTGAGTCAACCAGATGAAAGGTACTAGGCTATTAATCCTTAGACAGCTACAGTATTTGAATCTGCAGGTTCATGCTACTTATAGGCCTAAGAAGGATGCAAAAGTGCCGATTGCTATATGTACATGAAACTCAGACCATGCTATTTCTCAATGGCTCAGACTTTTTGATGACAAATAGTTAAACCAAAATAGTACTGGGCATTATGGTTCATCAATATACTTTATCCAGCATTGAATGTTGACATTTTTATAGTCAGGAATCCACAAGGATTCCAGTCTTCAACTTGTATTTGATGATAGGCAAAAGTGTTCACCATGTAAAAATTGGGAATGTATAAGTCTTGGAAATCTTTGTATTTGAGAGAAGAAAATCACCCTTTGGGCAAAAAACTTCTCCAGCCTCTTTAGTTCATAGGACAACCCAGATCTCAGTTACTGGGACACTTGGTGTGGACCCAAGAAAAGAGCTGATGGTAGCTTCAGCATCCCCAGGCAAGCCACAAAACCCTGCTTACTGTAGGGACCTTTGACTATGGTGTCATTCTTTTAAATTTTGGGAGATGTGCATTTTTTCCCCATCAGAAACAATTTGTCAACAAATGTGTGTCCAAGGTTTCTGTAAAATAACTTTGTGTATAATACATGCTCAAGTTACTCAGGATGTTTAGAGAGAACATGATTATCAAATTAAATGCTCATTCTCTGTGTGGATTTAAATCCAGGAGATAGATTGAAGAAATCCCTCAACGAAGCTGCTAGACGGCATTTAAGATCTTAAAATAAAATTTAATTGCGTGGAATGATTGATTATTGTACATACGTGTTGTAATTTGAAATGAGACTGAGTAATATTCTAACATTTTTGGAAGGTACATGAATGTGTGTGATAGATAGAAGCTTGGGGGATAGATTTCCTGTGTTACTACAAAATAGCAGCTCCAGAAAATTTGAAATGATGAAAGAAATCACCTTAAAATGGATTAATGGCATCTTTATGTAAATAATTGTTTGAGAATGTTTGAAAATGTTTCACATTTTGTTTATAGTGGGAAGTTTTCAATTTGGACAAGTTGAGTTGTACCAGCATTCTAAGCCAATATTTAGTTAATTGTTTGTAGTCTTTAAAACAGACAGGTATTCTGTGACTCACTGATAGTGACTCATTTGTTGGCTAATATCGGTCTGACTATTAGTTTCCTGTAGCTTTCAGTGTCTTTTGAAGCTAATAGCAAAGTGTTATGTTTGGAGGCACGGTTGTAGCGCATTAGGTAAATAGCTCATAGGTAAGGCTATAACATCTGGGACTCATTTTCTTGTGTAGGTGTGTAATGGATGGTTCCATCTTCTGGATGCTGCGACAGGCAAGAGGAAACATCACCCTGTACAAAAGATGACCCTGAAGATGCACAGAGAAGTAATAAAGAAAGATGAACCTAACACTGACCTCTCACAGATAAGAGTTCATAGCGTGAGTTTACTTTGTTTCACTACTTGGTCAGTAAATATGTACTGTTTGTCGTAAGGGAGGTAATTTAAAAATTTGAATCCCTGGAATGTCCTGTTTATTCTGTTTGCTATTGCATAATAGTGACCTATTTTAAGTATACTCTAAGTGAATAAGGTCACTTAATGACCCAGGAAGTGTGATTTGTCATTTGCAAAATGGTCAAAGTAGGTTTGACATGGATCTCTCTCCTAGAAACAGCTGACAAAGGTGTTGAAAGATTGGAAAGTGTATACAAAGGAGAAATTAACCCTTTTGACATTTATCCAATAGGCATTCTACCCCTACAACCTCAATAAAATCTGTAATGATGACTGGTTGATACCTTTTTAGACTGAAAATTATAACCATTCATTTCAAAGTAAGTGCTTGGCTATCAAACTGGGTTCAAGGCAGAAGTAAATTATCCTAGACTGTTCAATTCCCAGTCAAAATGAAGCACATGGTTAGTGACCTGGGACTAATTTTCTCAATGGCAAAACTCTTCATGAAAGGTGAAAAGGGGAAGGGCCAAATGACATTTAGTTGTCAGAAATATTCTAGGTCACTGCAGGGGGAATTAAAGATCAGGGATTGTTTTGTAGATATGGTCTAAAAGTTTATAAATTGATAACTTTAAAATAAGGGGAGTGATAAAACTATCTATGAAGAATTCCTAGGGCTGTTGAAAATTATTTGTAAATAGGTTTTTATGGGGAGTAGTAGATGTGCAAGAAAAGCATGAAAAAAATTTCATGCTAACTGCAAGGGTGAAATGGACCTAGTTTCAAACTTGACCAGGTCTACTGTTTTTTACACTAGCTGTGACTTTTTCCTGTTTGAAACTTAGTAGGTGCACAAATGGTCATGGCTTTAATTTAAAATAAACATGTGAACAGTGGCAGCACCAGAATGTCAAAATGGTTTTGGGGGCCGGGGGGGGGGGGGCGCAACTGAGGGCAAAGGAAAAGGTTCAAGGGCAAAAAGTTTCATGTGCAGCTCAAAACAAACCTCAAAGTGCTCACTCATTTGGGTGGCCGTCCGAGGGTGAAGCTACCGACAGCTGTGAGGTTTTGGCATAGGCCTCTCCCTTGATGAAAAATTAAATCTCGGAAGAGGTATTAATTTTATATTTTTTGCAGTTAACGAATCTGTTAACTGACCAAACTGGGGGAGGGCTAGTGGGAATGCAAGGACAAAATTTAAGGGGAAAAATGCTCCTCTTGCATCCCATAGTGCCACCACTGCATGTGAACATGGTGGAATCCTGTAGAACTTAAGTATTTTAAATCGGATTTAATGACACTTTAACAGGAATGTGTTACATAGTGTCAGCCACATAAAAAAGTGTAATCCTGTAATGATTTGTGTAGGTGTGGAAGTCATTAGAAAGACAGTTGCTTCAGAACTCTGTAAACCACATCCTCTGCAAAATCAGGGAAAGATTTGAACTTAGGTGGAGCCTTGATTAGTATCAATTACCAAATCCAGCTGGAGATCATCCAGTCATAAGCAAAGATATGGAAATCAATTATTCTGCTAATTGAGGCACACTATCTTCCTCCTCAATAACGAGAGAAAGCAAGGGACTCTTGTTTGGTGTGTGGTTTGGGGGTTAGATTAATCACGATTTGTAAACTCCAGCTGTAAACAAAGGGCTTAAGTCATGAAAGTTTTAAAGTTGATCCTGTGAATATTACATTTTCACACAACAAATGTTATTAAGTGAGGGTAAAACTTGTTCATATACAGTAGACTTAACCTGGAGATAACTAACCCTTTGAAAGAATAATAGTGCGTTTCTAATGTTAGCACTTTATCACCAAAGCTATGAAAACTATGGTTTAGATTATTTGTTTTGCCAGTACTTCTGAAGGAAGAGTTTACCATATAGCATGTGTTTGTACTGTAGAAAACTTTTCATGAAGTGGTACCGTTACAAAACAAGGTGCGTCAACCTGTGTTTGCACCATGTGTGATCACGTGTGGGAAATCACGGGTGTTCTTGGGTGGAAAACCTGCGTTTTTGTAACCTTCTGCTCACAGGTTTGACGCAAGTTTGGCACACCTTTCCTTGCCTTCAATGTCAAGCCCAGGTTTTGGTGAAGAATTCTTTGTTTACCCTAGTTTTCACCACCACACATTTTACACATAAAACCTGTGTCAAACCTTTGTCAAACCTGTGGCAAACCTGTGGCAAACCTGTGGCAAACCTGTGTCAAACCTATGTCGAACCTGTGGCAAATGATCAACCTGTGTCAATGTCAAGAGAAAACACAGGTTTTCATGCAAAAACCTGTGGTAACCCCTGGAAAAAACATGTGAAAACCTGCCAATTTAGAACTGATTGCCTCACCTTTTTTTTTGTAAGGGTAGTCTAATGATCTTAACATGTAATGTCAACATAGACTTCATGCCTACCATTCTGTTTTATGCTGAATTGTTGTTTTCTAAGCTAAAATCTAAAAAAATCAGATTGTGCTGGTTTTTATGAGTTTAAATATGAACATACTAATACTAAGAGTGATCAAATAAGTCAAAAAGCAACAGTGTGGGAGAAATAACATCAACCTTTGCATACCCTAACACTGGTTTCCACACCGATTTCCACATGTATTGTAAACATTCACAGAGAAACCCAGGACTCCATCCATTGAGATGAGTGCTGCAGTGCTTAGGGTGTGTACACACAGACATTGAATTGTCTGCTTCATGTACAACGAAAATGCTTTCTCAAAATGTCAGTTTTAAGCATTTCAAGTGAGATAAGCTGTAAACTTGATGGCAACATAATGCCTATATTTTCATACAGTATAAGAATTCTCATTTCAAGAGACTCTGCTGTCATCGGAATCCTCATATTTCTCAAATGTGATTTTCTGACAACACATAACAAAGAGCCTATGAGTGGTAAATTACATGTGCTTAAGACTGTTGTACATAACCAATTTAACATGTTTATTTGTAATATTTCTCAGATACTGTATGGCACTATCCTGTCCTTTCTGTATTGAGTTGCAGTACTTGTGTGGCTGTCTTGTTTTGATTCAATTTTTCCCTTTAATTACTGTAGGTTGTTCTCAGCAAAGATCATCGAGGGAAGTATGGGTTTGGACTCCAGAACACTGTCCCTGCATCTGTCGGGAGAGTTCGTCCAGGTGAGCTGATGATAAAATGACTTCATATGGATCTAGATTTGGCATTGTGGAGGAAAGACTCTATTTATGGGATAAACACCTACAAATATTAGTTTTCTCATGAATTAGCTGTCCATTATGTTTCAGCTAAATTGGAAGTGCCATGCCAATAGGGCTGCAATGGTTATCGTTTAACCGTTTAACCAACCAGTCGACGGGTTACATGGTCGCCATTTCTCTAAACTTTTAACCATTTGTGTATCCTCATAATTCATATTGTTCAGTGCCGCAATTTCCACCCTATTCACTTAAGCTGTTTGAACCATAAACCACAAAGTTCTGGGCTTAAAATAGCACAGCAATTGTTAATCTTGTCACCCAAAATGAAAAAAAGATATGATGAACTGATCGTCAAAAGCTTCTGACCCTACCCTGCATTCGTATGTAGCTTTGTCTTGCTTAACGATCAGCTTGCAGGAGCTGTGATTCTTCTTGCCAAAATCCCATTGTGTTAATAGGCCCATTGTACTTATCTTCTGAACAGCCTTTCAACAATCAACTTGCCTTCAAAAGCCACAAGACAAGCAGGAAGCTGTAACCAAAGTGCATAATGCTGCTGTTACCAAGCTCTGTACTTCTATTGCAATAAAACTTCTGTGAGACCATGATTAGGACACAAAAATACATTTGAATAAATCTCCCCACTGTAGATGACCAAAATATTTTTGCTGCACCTCCATAAATTTCATTATTTTTCATTGTTTGTAGCAGTATTGGGAAAAAATTTAACCCCCAAAATACGATCATAACTGTCAGATGATTCCTGCCATTTTGTTTTTCTACCTTATATCATATAAACTGGAACATTTCATGTTGATTTTTATGAATAAGCATAGGCAGAGTGACCGGATTAGCTATGTACAGATTGGGTTGTAGTTGCGATAATGTAATGTACTGTAGGAGCCCACCCTAACGATGCATGTAAAAATACGCAACTATCGAATTTAAGCGGTTCTGGGCAGCAAAAAAATGGACTCAATTAAGGCATCTTATGGATCCTTTCTGATATAAATATCCCTGTATTTTTGGCACTAAAGTTGTCCAAACCCTACGTCTTGTTTAAAAGTAATCAGCAAATGAAATATACTTTTAAAGCCAGATCCTGGTAAAACCACGAACTCATAGATTTGTGATGAGATTTGTGGTGCTGCTCCTCAGTGAATTTAGCACGGGGCTTGGCCGGCTGCACAGGCCAGCTATGTAAACCTGGAATCTTAACACACTAAATCCCTTAGGGGATTACGTGAGTTGTGATTGGCTGGCTCAGAATCAACGCAATTGAACCAATCACAATGCAGGGGCAATTCAAATTTTGCAATAGATCTTATGCATTTGATGTCACCAAGCAAAACATGATCCCTTGTTTAATGTTACAGGAGACCACGTGCATCATTGTTTTTGTTCGTAGTGACATCATATGAAAACATTCCATAAGTCCTACTGTAAATAACTTTACAGTAGGAATGCTGGCAATTCCTTAATTTATGCAGGATAATAGGGCTTTGTTGTGCTGTTTGCAGCCGGTGGACCATTTACAGTGCAATTGTAAAGATCGCTACTGTGACAAACATGTGAGTGCTGTACATGTGTTGGACACTGCAGCGAGCAAGCTGCTTCAAAACAGCAGTGTTGGAGTGTTTCATGAATTGTCGGTCTTTGTAACTGACAATATTACATAAGATAAGGCCGGAAAATACAGCAGTTGGTGGAATATTAAGAAGTGCACATGGTCTGAATAAAGCTTCAGTAAATGCGGGATGGGCTTCGACTGTGAAAAGATGATATAAACTCAGCACAAAATACCAACATTTTTGCCACATGCTAACATTGGCAAACATAACTTACGATGCCATTTTTAGACTTGTACTTTCCTATACAAAAGCGATGGTGCTCTTTGGAAATGCTGCTTTTTTTGATGTGCTTAACATTACGTTATTTTCGATTAAACAGTTAACTGCCGGATGATGAAATCTTTTAAACGGATTGTGAATTAACTGAGAATGCACAGCCCTACATGCCAATTAGGAAATGGGTGGTTTTTTGTACCCTTGTACACCCCCTTCCACCCCAAGGGTGGCAGGGGGTGTCAAAAAAAAACTTTATAATCACTCAAGATACAGGCACATTACTATGTGAAGAGTTATCAGTTCAAATAGCCTTACTTTCATGATTACTATGTAACCTGAAAAAGAATTAGTTTGTCATCACACATTTTGAGGATTTTCCCCACCATGTTTGCCTCCTCCCCCATGTTTGCCTCCCTCCCCCATAGGTATAAAGCATTCATAAATTTAAAAATCTAAATCTGAAACAAAATGTAATGTGTACAAAAGTTGTAAATTACTTTTGTGGTAATATGAAAGAAAACAAGACTGAAAATAAAAAAGAAAAAGGCAGGCATTTTAAAAACATCAAAATTTTTGGTGTGGAAAAGAAAACTTGCCACAGTAGTCATTGCATCTGAGAAAGACGACGACATGTGAAACGTAAGAATAATCTATATCCTGCTATATTGCAGACAGAGACTTCAATCAGACTGCTTCCAAGAGTTTTAACTGTTTATAGGTCTCTTTATGTGCACAGTGTGATATGATATTATGAAATGTGACACAATGCAATGAAAATGTCTCCTACACCTTTTTTGCTGCAGGTGTTCTGTTCTTCACCCAGTGAACTTTCTAAGGTGTATGATCTCAAAACATAACAAACCTTTCCTGAGATTATCACACCAAATGTTGATAATTGATGAAGGTTGATTTCTTTTTCAATTCTGTATTCTTTGCATCATAAAAGAATGAAATAAATAATGTTGTATCTGCTGTCTTAAGCAGCATTGTATCAGGTGTCATCATGCCTGGTTATAAAGGGTATTGAAAGTACATATAAAACCATTGACCTGCATTTTAGTTTTTGGATTTTCACATTAATGTTCGAATGGCTGCTCAAAACTTGTCAAGAAAAAAAGACTTAAAGGTGAACATCTTTAAAGGGGAAAATGATTTTAAGTTATAAGTATTTGTTGCGTTTTTGAAACATTGTGACAGTTATAAAGCAAACAGTATGATACCCAAGTCATAGAACTTTGTTATATGATCAATTCATAATCTCTCAGCTGTTTTGGCTCTACTCTGAGTTCAACAATCTTTAAATTTATTGATGCAGTGACAAGTTAAGATTTCACTTCTGCTTTGAAGGAAAATATTGCATTTGTTTTACCAAAATAATTCATATTATTAAAATCAATGTATTCATTAATACAGAATGATAGATAGATTATTCAAATTAAGGTAGCATGGTAGCCTTCTTTTAAGAAAAAGATTTCTAGCAGATAAAAAATTTGGTGATTTGTTTTTCAAGAACAATTTGCTCCTTCAATTGTTTGAAAATTTCAAATGGTGCAACTTCAGTAATTCATCTAATGCATTATGTTTGGATGTGATGAATCTGTTGCTGGTGTTTCATTGTTGAAACTGGTTTGATGAGCACGGACTTATAAACATGGACACAGCATGTAACGTATACGTCCTATCCTTAGATCATTGCCACCGGCTGGGACAAAAAAAGGCGCACCAAGATGGCCGCCCTGAAGCTATAAATCATCTGATTTTACGACGACTCTGTAATATTTTAAGCAAAAGTTAAACTTGAAAGGTAAACAATATCATATTCCTGCAATGTGTGAAGTGATTTTGACCTTGCCTTGCCATATTTAAAAAATATTTCAACTTTCTTGCAAAAAAATGGAAATCTACTTGAGCACGTCCAAACTTTCACACAAAACCATAGCAGACAGCCATCTTGGCAAGCTTTTTCTCACATGTACGGTAGCGAAAATGTACTATGCAGTATGCTCTGTCCATGTATGGGAAGTCCGTGTTGATGAGTGACAGAGCTGTTTTTTTGGTACGCTGCGAATTTTACATTATTTCTGCTTAAGTAAATACTTGCACTACAGTTTATCATTTTATTATCTTTTTTTTCATTGCCCTTTCATAATGTTCAATGCTTTGTGCTTGTAGGTGGACCTGCCTATTCTGTGGGAGTGAGAGAAGGCGATACATTCTTAGAACTTGATGGATTCAATGTTGCTGGTGCTACATCACAACTTATTTCAAGTATCTTGAGGTAAGAGCATAGATTACTCTTGTTTGTAAAGTTTAAACCAAATCTTTTTAGGTTGGCAGCCATCCATGCCCCCGGTCCATGATTCTAGCAGCCAAATTAAAATAGTAGAGCCAAAAATAGTTGTCAGGTAGGTATTTTTGGGACTCTACATTACTTGGCACCAATTAAGGATTGTGCCACACATGCATGATTTAGCTGGTTATTGCCTGCTCTTAGAGCTACTTCTTCCCTGGCATATCAATGTTCCCTAGAATGAATCTTGGTGGAAGATGGTTTTCATGGTTGTGAAGGTATATTTTGTAACTTCTGAAAGAAAAATCAATTTGTGAAAACTTTATTAGATCAGTTCATAAAATAATATCATATCTCATCTTTAGCTGCTTCAAATTTCTCTATTGCCTATCCAGACAACAAGCTTCATTCCATTTTATTCGATTCCCTTGGTGTGCATGTAAAGACAAAATATGGAATTTCTTGAAGAGAAATTGTGCAGATACATCATAAAAGTGCAAATATATATATATTTTTTTTTTTGCATGAGTTGGCCATAAAATAAAGTATGTCAACAGGTGGAAGTAGTAATAGTGCAATACATGAAACAAAAAAAAAATATGAACACACCAAAAAATATCCGTTGTTGTTTGCCTGTGGCATTGGATGTCAGCATTATCATTTTACCTACTGTATTTGTTAAACATATGGCTCCTACTCTTCACAGAAACACTGTAATTTTGAGTTTAAAAAGTATCACAGACAGTCACCTAAAGGGAAATATTGCCTTCGAAAATATTTCTTAAAGTGATGCAAATGTAATCCTTTTGTGGTGTTTTCCCTTTCCAAACATGAATCACAAATAACTTGCCGCAAATTTCACAAAGTATGGACTGAAAAATGCAACTCACTTCTGCAATGAAGAGATATTGTTAAAATTGCATCAGTATGGGTCAGAGAGAAAACAGCTTTTAATATTTTTATACCATTCCATTTTACCAATAACCTCTGGTAATGCATTTTCTTCCCATGATTTTATGTATAACATGCAGTGTATGCTTTGAAATGTAATTATGTAATTTTATCACTCTTATGTGAGCAAAATGCAGCAAGCTTTAAGCATGCTTGTGGATCATGACCTGCAACTGGTGGGAAAATCTGTCAGACTCTCAGAAACAAACACTTGACTTTTTATATTGCAACTTAAACCAAACTCCCTTACCTCTCAAGATATTTTTTGCCCACCCACTGTGGGCTGGAGGTTGTAGAGTATGCCCACGGTATTTCCTGCCTGTCATAAGAGGTGACTAAAGGGAAACCAGACTTGAACTTGAACCATACTGGAAAGTAAATTTGAACTTCAAACTTTTTATTGAGTTGACTGATACTATATAAAACATTCGTGTTTGTGTGTTGTCAAATCTCCTCTGACTTAGTAACTCAAGATATTTTTGAGTATAGAATCCCCTCGCCCCCACCCTATGTCTGAGACTTGGTGCCAGTTCTAACACTAGTATGAATGTTACCTCATGTGTTGGAAATCTCAGTGGAGAAGAGTATCATAAGCTACAAAATTGATAATGTCTTTCTGCCAATGCCTTTTTTTTTTAAAGTAAATTTATTCAGCTTTAGTATTTCATTTTCAATCTAGTTCCCATCTTCATCCATAAATCATAGTTGTAAAAGTATGAAAATCTTATGCATGACTGACAGGGATGCCTTCAGAACCTTAAAAAGGGGGGGGAGGGGGATTTGCTACCCAACCTCGAGTCCAAAGTGATGTTTCCCTTGACCAAAGTGACAAGCTGCTTGCTTAGGGGATCAAAAGCTGACTTCAACGCCCTCTAAGGTGCAGTCTGGAGGGTTTTGAAAACTGTTCATTTATGTAAGATTGAAAGTTCCTGCAAAGGTGTCCTCTTCCTAAATCAGCACTTATTTCAGAATTTGCTGTTAGTTGTTATGTAGGCCTAATGGGTAAGAAAGAGAATCATAAGAGCTGCTGTTCCTTGAAGCACATCATTGGAGTATTCAACCCAGTGGTTGCATACTTTTCATGGGAACTGCCATTTTCTCCTACAAACTTCAGTAGGCATGACTGATTTCTTGTAAGGCAAATATTTTTTCATGACACTTCTTTAAATTGTGTCAAGTTAGTGCTCATAATTAAAAGCAATAATTTTTATGAACCTGAAGGTTTCATTTTATTAATTTGTTTCATCACTCAAGTATATACAATGACATAATTTAATACATATACAGAGGGTAGTATGAGAGTGAAAGGAAGTGCAACTACTGTGAAAGTCAAAGGATTGTCGAGGGTGCAATCCCTTAAATAAGCATATATATATAGGTTGTAGTACAATGTTCATGCTATCCTGGTGTTGAGAATGGAGGTTAGTTGAAGTGGCTAAATCTCTTTCCTCCCAACTAATGAAAAGAGTTAATTAAAATAAGTTGAAAAAGTTTTCCAAAAAAAAGAATCAGGACTGGAAAAAAATGAACGTCAGCAAGGTCAAAGCCTTAATATTTTTAACAATGGCCTTAGCGACCTGCATAGTGTCATACTTTCAAGGTCACCTCAGCCTTTGTGTCCTTTCCACCAAAGTTGAACCAGATAACACAAAATCTTCTATTTGACCAGAGCTGGTGCCCCATAAAATGCCTAGCTGTGCCATAAAATTTATTATGAAAAAGGGTGTGACCTTTTGATGTCTTTGTCTTTTTGTGCCACTAAAAAATTACATGTGAGATGTGTTTAGTATTTCACCTGTTTATTTTGTACACATGCCATTAGAGGCACAATGAAAAGAATGAAATCAATTAGACAAACAGTAATCAATTAATGAATGATATAGAGGGCATACCTTCCTACATAAATTACATATCAGGCACTCATATATAACATGTATAATGTAGAGAAATGCAAGCAAATGTGAATTAATATCAAATCAAAATGTCAAGATTCTTTGAATGAAACAAAGCTCAAACAAACTTTCATACCTGTATACACATACCCTCTAAAACCTTCAAAAATTTAACACTTTCTAGAAAATACTTTACTTTTATTCCAGGTTTCTAGCAAAATTGGTACAGGTTATTTAGTGACACAGAGATACAACTGTGCCTAGCTAGGTTGACTGAAGGCAACTACTGTAGGATAACAGCAGGGATTGGGGTTAACCTGTTACGGATAATTTCGGGATTGCAAATAGCCCTAGAAGGATGAATGTATAGTTCCAGTTTAGGCTTTCGACTTCATTGAAAGGACTTATTTAACCATCAATTATCAAGCAGTATAACTGATGTATTGCCACAAGAAATAGAATGAATATTTAATGACACACAATGCAATATGAAATCAATATCATACAAAGTGGAATATTTCTGCCAGAGGTGAGAGCTTCAGTATTATACAGTAGATATGTAGCTACATATTATTTGTTTATACTCAGAAATCAAAAAAGATCAGAGATAAACAGAATTTGCTGTAGGACAGGGGCAAATACAGTGACAGTCAGAAGGGACCAGCATTCATGTCACCTCTGTAGCAGGTGGTATGGCATATTCCTTGTCCAGTCATATCCCATTGCTCGCCAAAGTGAACATTGAACAAATTCTTTTGAATATTCATAGAAATGTGTGGCCTCTAGACTGGTTGAATGTCAGTGAATATTCTCAATAAATCAACATCTGGTCCAATTTGAATCATGCAGTGGCCCATGCCACCCATAGAGTTGGTGTGTCATTGTTATACCTACACCCTGGTAGTACCCTCTGCAAAGGTGGTTGCACAACAGAAAAAATGATACACATAGCATATCTCAGGTTTCTCTCTAGACTTTCAGTTAATGACTACAGTAGTACACAAACTCACTCAAAAATGATAGCATGATTCATGAGAGAGTACATGAATAAGTCATGTTATGGTAACAAAGTTTGCATCTAAAATTGGATTCAGTCCTCTTTGCTTTGGTGGACCATGGGTTTGGAAGCTAAGGATCTGAGAAAAAAGAGTCTGTTCTGTGGGGTAGAATCCATGTGACTTAAAAACCATTCCTGCTATGCCTTACTCCTTGTAACCTGGCCAAGTAAATTCTAATGCCTGCTGAGAAACTTATCTTTGACTATAACAGTCTTTTTTCATACCCTTTTGAAAGATCAAGTCAATGTCAATTTTTTTTTTTACTTTCCTCTTTGTATGTGGTTTTTTGAAATTTTGAAACTTCAGTGACCGTGAACGATAACAAATTTTTAATCAATATTTTATTGTCTTGCAGAAAGTCTTCAGGATATGTGACTTGTTTACTACAGCGTACTGTGGAGTCCCATCATAAACCACCCCTCAAGCCATCCAATCAGCTCACCCCTAAACACAAACTAACAAGTAACTCCTTGAGTCTGTTTTATAGAACATCTAAAGGAGGTAAAAAGTTTGTGTCTTCCC
Source organism: Holothuria scabra (assembly GCA_037179385.1). Taxonomy (NCBI): domain Eukaryota; kingdom Metazoa; phylum Echinodermata; class Holothuroidea; order Aspidochirotida; family Holothuriidae; genus Holothuria; species Holothuria scabra. The sequence goes on from CM074185.1 coordinate 50,650,620, forward strand.
CAGGACTGTCATCCCCTATGCAGAGGATGTCATTGTCTGGTAGAAGAAAGGTGGACCGGTTTAAGACCCAGAGAGGGTCCCCATACAGCCCTTTGCTTCATCGCAGACTCCAACGAGAACTAGCAGAAAGGGTGGCTTTGAGGCAGATGAGGTTAAAACAGACAGGTTGTGATGGTTCTTCTCCAAAAGAAGAACCCGACCTTACTGAGAGCGTCAAACACTCTCAAGAAAAAGAATTTAGTAATGACAATGTTGTACCTGAAAGTTCAGAAAATCAGTCTTGTGATGCATTCTTGTGTGAAAAAGACAGGCTAAAAGAGGAATCAAAAGAAAATAGGCCACTGGAAATAGAAAGAGAAATAGAATCAGAAGAGACAACATCATCTGAAGATGATGGGAATACAGAAAATGATTTTGATGTTGAAAAACCTGAAGGTGGACAGGAAATGAAAGAGAAATCAGCTGTGTATCCTTCTGTGCACACCCTAATTGAAGAAGTGACATGTGTAGATGAACTAGAGAACTCGAAAATGGCGGATACAACTGAAAATTCATGTCCAACACAGAAAAGTACTAGTATTCAGTCAAGGGAAGAGGATGCTAGGGTTTCATTTGCATCTGGTGTAAAGGTTAGTATTCATTGAATTTTACATGTAATTGTTGCTCCCATTTTAAGTTTGTTATGGTATTTTGTTTTTTGAATTTGATCCTTACTCAACTTGATCTATGTAAATGTATACAAAGGTGCCAACAGTGCACTCAACCGCTGAAGAAGTTTCTGTACATTTTGTCAAATTGAAGAGTACTTTGTACAATGGAAGCAGATGGGTAAACTTTGAAAAGAAAGTAATTTTGTAAAAACTGTAGTGAACTCAAGTAAAACAATCATACACAATTAGATAAGTTAAATGATTATTAAGTGGTACCCATTTTACAAACACTTCATTGACAGTTTTGCCATTTTATCATACATGCTCACTCCAATGTATTGAATAAGCATTAAGGAAACTCTTTGGAATGGTAAATCAAAAGCAAAGCAAAAGAGAATGATGCAGCTGGTTCTTGGTGATAAATGACCCCCAACATAGGCCTTTATTATGAACAAAGCTTCATCTTGTCACTGTGGGAACCACTAGTTAATTGACGGCATATCTGGATTGTGTCATTAGCTCACCAAACTTAGGGCCTCATGGTCATGGAAATTCTGAAAAAGTCATTAAAAATTATTCAGTCATAGAAAATTCATGCAAATTAATTGCCCAAAAGTTGCAGGAACCCTGCTCACTAGTAACTCCCTGGGTGAGTTGTTACTTAATACAAATACATGGAGAGTACTTGAAGATGAAATTCTTTCATTGGAAGGTAATGTATGCTTAAAATGATGTAGAACTCTAGAGGTTTTTACCCTTCATTTTGTGACAAATTTATATAAAAATGTATCTTAGTTCCTTGTGAAAGTTACAATATATTACAGTACTGCAGCACCTCTTTGAAATGGAACATGTATGCAATAGCCTGTGGTGTAGTGTTACTCTCATTTGTTGAACATCATTATATTTGGCTATTGAGAATTTAAAAATTGATAGTGATTCTGATTGTATCTCGACACTTTTTTTACTCTGCTTCATAAAGGAATATCTTTTGAAAGTACTGTATGTAAAAAAGTTGAACAGTAATACAAAGCAGACAGAATTTTGCTGTTAAAGGTCAAGAGCAACTGTCCCAAACTTATTATTTTTTTTTGATCCATCTCATTTATTTCGAATTTTATATTCATTATTTAGAACTTGAGCATTACAATGTTTACAGGACGAAACTTGAAACAACAATCAGTTACTTCAAATTATAATAACTATATAGTAAGGTGTACACGGCCTACTCGTCTTCGAACAATAGTTGGCAGGAGGAAAATATTTTTTTGAGTTCCTCATAGAATATGTAGCGTTTTGATTTACCCGGGACACCTCTGTAAATCCTTTTTTCTGCATCTATTGCAAACTTAAACTTGTATATGAAATTGTCGATGGGAGGGAGAGAACAGTTTTGCTTCGATTGATAGATAAAATATTTGACATGAAAAATTAAAAAATTTAATGGGTGTTTGTGCAGTAACTTGAAACCGAAATAAATATCTTCCTTGGAAAAGAAAAACTGTTTATTCAATAAGCATTTCTCAACTTCTAGTAAAAAGGAAGAGATTACATGACATTTCCAGAATAAGTGTTCAAGTGTCTCGTCATGGAGGTTACAAAAGAAACCTAATGGATTATCCTGAATATTCATCAAAAAAAGCAGATGATTTGTCCCCAAAATTCTGTGGAGAAATCTGTATTGGAAATATTGTAGCTTAATCTCCCAGACAGAGTGCCATGGACTTAAGAAAATGTTTTCCCAATCATCATCACTGAGTTTAAAATTATCAGACCACTTTGAAATCGCTTTTGGAGGAGTTGACACCGTCTTGACTAAATTCAAATAAACAAACTTTGACAGTTTCTTATTATTCTGTATACTGTCTAAGAGGCATTCTCCTTTACTTACCAAACTTATTTTGAAGCAGCAGCAATCAATATCAAAATTTTCTTCTTATTTCTTAAAGTATCTTTCATTAAATGATATGGCTTTAATATGGGTATTCAAGGTAAACCAAGCAGTTGCTTCCAGTAAATTCTACTTGTGAAGAGAAAAAATGCTGTCATATTCATCATGACTCTTAACAGCCAATCACAAAACAGGACAGTCTACTTTTACTTTAAGTTGAGGTGACTGCTCTTGCTCTCTTTTAAGAATCAAGTAATTGGTGTCAATCGATTTAAGGTACTGGATAAAAAGTAAAGAAAACGTTAGTTCTGACACTTATTTGTTTATCAAAGTATGAACAATTAGGCTTCAATGGTAATGCCAAAGGGTGAAGCTTTTATTCTTGTGAGTCTTTAATTCCACTCACAAAATATTGTTTAACGAATATTATTAAGTAGAGCATTCACTTTTAGCATTTCTTTTCCAATTTAGAGGAAAAAATAATCGGTCTTGAAGAAAGTTTGAAGTGTTATTGTGTGAGTGAACTATGAATGTGTATATACAGAGTCTGTCAGACTCTGAGGACTAAGAAATTTCACACATTGCGCTTCTTTAAGTATGCTATTACTTTATCTCACCCCTGGGAGGATGGTGTTGATTTTCTTGGCAGATAGTTTGGTTGGATGGTAAACAAGACGTTTACTTTTAAGGGCAGCTTTTGTCTTGTTTTCTTATAAACTGTAAATTTTTGCATTAGGCATCCATGCTATAAACTTCATGGATTGCCTTATGTTCCATAAAAATCTGCTAAAAATCATGCTTATGTTTGTACTTTATGTATATGGTCTGATATGCATTTAAGTTGCTAAATGGTACTTACTCCATTTATGTTTAGATTTTGATGGAATTTTCGTTTCTTTTACATTTCCTCATTTCAGCCTTTTGTGTTATCATCAGCTGACAGAGATTACGTTCATGTGGATAGACTGTTGGTCCAAAGAAAAGGAAAGAAACATCAAAAGGTAGGCAACAAAGAATTAAAAGGTAAAAAATAGAGATGATAAAAGGTAGAGAACAAAATTCCAAAAGGAATGGCACAAAGCATCAAAAGAAAAGGGATAAAATATTAAAAAGTAGGCAACAGACTATCAAAATATAGGGACTAAATTATTGAAAGGCAGGGAACAATATCTCAAAAAGACACTTTTCTGAATAGAATTTCAAAAGACCTCTAAGCAGTGAGTTTTGCTGTGCATTGTATTTGCTTGCAGTAAACTTTCTTTGACAAAATTGATATGTGCCAAAAATCTATCCCACAATTCTTTGTAAATTTTGCTATTTTGCAAATGAAGGAAAATAGTTCAAGATAGAGGAATAACATTAAAAAGGTGGCAATAAAGTTTTACTAGGAAACAACTTAACAAAAGGCCGGAAGCATAATGTTAAAGCGTAATTAAGAAACTGTCTTAAGGTAGCAAATATCCCAAGAAGGTAGGGAACAAAACTTCAAAAGGTGAGGAGCAAAATATCAAATTAACTTGAAGAAGAAATCATCAAGGAGGTAGTGAATGAAATATTAACAGGCAGGGAACAAAGTTACAGCTCAGTAACTTCTAGACAGTCTTGCAACCTTCTTCTGGACTGAAAACAAAACTATTTCATTAATGTTTGCCAGAAGGTGTTTTCTTTACCCAGTGCAATACTGGTAAGACATCTGGAAGTTTGGGTATGACCCCTAAAATAAAATATGCAGATATGAATTAGTAAACTTGCTTGAAAAATTTTGCCCCCCCCCCCCCAACCCTTATGATGGCCATGTCGACTGCAGGGTTGTTGTACAGTAAACATTTCAAAGTACTGTCATATACTGTATAGTTACTGCACTACATTTACACCATACTGTGGTGCTGCTGAAATTATAGCGTACCCCATAGATGTTACTTTTGTTATAATTGAATTTTCCTAATTAGATTTTCTCATGTCCCTTATCAGACAGAAAGTGTTCTCAGCAGTTGAGTTGTTTCACTTTTTTTCTTTGCAGTAGTACTTTAAATTACAGGAAGTATATACAAATTCTACCTGTCAGTGTTCTAAAGCCCAGTCTACATGATCATATATTTGACCATGAGACCATTGTTACACAAATGTTTGAACCTTTGTTGAGGACGTGAGACATGCAGCTAAACATTTCAGCACCTTCATACCTGGTGGATGTTGTTCAAATTTGTTGGGAAAATGCTCCACACAATTTCTCCATTAGCAACCTCATACAAATGTGATGTTTTTAACCAAATGTATGATTGTGGAGACAGAGCTCAAGCAAGTAATATGCAAACATAGGAGATATGGACTTTGTAAACAGCAATCTCTTCCAAAGAAAATATCTGAGAGATCCCTCATTATTTATGGAAAAATTAAAAACATTGTCTGGAATACAAAGAATATGATTGAGTCAGGATCACCAGGGAATGATGTGACTGAGAAATTTGAAAATCTTTTGCAATCAAGGAAATAAATATCTAAAATATTTTTCATTTCAGCTTGTTGTACTTCTTCTAAGTGACATTGTTGTTTTTGGAAAACTGTTTTCCAATGGACATTTCAAAGTTTTGTATGAGCCTCTGGAACTAAATGACATCAGCTGGTTGGACTCTAGCAGCAAAAGATGTAAGTACCAGCTGTTAAGTACACACATATGATTACAAGTGAGTACTTTGTGTAATGTCTTGTTTGAGTACCAAAGGCAACCACTGGCCGGTTTCTAACTGTAAAAGATGCGAGTACCAATTTTGTTGTAACATACATTATTACAAGTGAGTACTTTGTGTGAAAAAGGCTGTGGCTGGCTCAGCTTGAACCAAAAGTTGGAAACTGGGCCGTAAAACTAAGCTTTCACGGTATTCCAAAAAAACATAACCGGTATAATCGGACGTCTAATAATCGTACTTCGATTATAACCAGTTTTTTCCCCGCACATATTGCATTAAGTTCCTATGTTGACATATGTGCTGTAGCAAGCAAGTGACGTACATCTTTGTATCCGTAAGCCAGCGGAACTGGATGCCTCAGTTGCGGTACTTGACTGCTAATTATACTACAATTTATCAAAAGCAAAGAACCCTTTTTAATTATGCTCTCGGGCTCAGCTATATAAACTTCACACAATGTTCATGAAATATGTGCCCGCAATGTATGGAAATCAGGAATGGAAACTGATTTTTTTGTTTATAATTCCCGCCCTGGCCCTCCCGCTGGCTAGCTCTCCTTCAGTGCTTAACCCGCCAACAATCCGACTGCGCTATGGTCCGTGTTTTTCCCCTACGTGCGCGGGTCTGCTCTACTACAAACTGAGCCCTAAAATTTTTTGCTTGGCTAATAAAACAAAAGCATTGAACTTTTACGGTAGAACCTGCTGTACACCAAAGTGCTATATCCCTTCATTATTTGTTTGTAGTCCTAAAATTATGCTTGCTTTCATTCAACGATCATTCTAAAACTTTTCAATGAGAGTTGCATAGACCATCGGGATTTACACGGGTCGCCCGATTTCAACATCAGGGATCGACGAAACTACGCATATCCGTAGGGACGGTAGTATAAGCCATACTAAAATAACGCAAGTGGTACACTCCAGTTAGCCACGAATGTAATGCAAATAAGTACATACATTTATGTACAGCTTGCTTCCACGTGGCTTTTGGCCACGTGGCAACTTCCTGTATAATGTACTACCGTAAGCCACACATTCACCCTCGATCATTCATTTCGCGAAGCTATCGCGAGCGATTATGAGAGATGTCGTGTACATACAACCGTTTATAAATGAGGATTGCTACCGAACAGAGAATATAATTGCACTTGTGTTCTGATTGGTTAATTTCGTGTGAGTTGATGTGACGTCTTTACACTGAGCGTTCTTCTAGGCGATCGATGTAGGGATTCCCAAATCTTTGTCCTTTTTATAAATATTAGAATTTTGTTAATGAAACAGCCCGATGCGCTTCCTTAATAAATAATTGGTGGGGACTTTAAGGTAGAATATATATGTTATAATCAATCAAATTACTGTGATATGACCGATGGTATTTGAGTTACAACGAATCAGATAAAGCATTACGTATGGATAATTTCGAGACGGCTTGTTGACAGAAACTTCGGCTGTACCAGCGAACCAAGATGACTTTGAGCCCCGAAAAATACTGTAAAATAACCAATAAATGCAGGCAGTAGATTTTGGAGGACCCTGTCTGCACAGTACAGATCGCTTGACCGAAAACTTGGAAGCTGCGCATTACAGCTCATATTGTATAAATTGTATTAGTATTTGCACGGGTACAAATATAGGAACTAGGTACCTAATCGCCATACCCGGTGTTATGGTGACTAAAACATGACAACATTTTGTTAGGCGTGTTCCATAGTACATCCATGATATTTTCCGAGATCACATTCACAAGTTCAATAATACTTCACATGTCACAAGGTTGTATCGTCTCTTTTGTTTCAAATAAAAAATGACAATCTTAACAGAAAAGAGTCACTAGAGCCAAGTAAGAAAAATTCTACTCTCCAATGCCTATATCACTAAACGGCTATTAACGTTCTTACGCAGCTAGTCTCGTGTTGACATCCGGGCATGCTGACATAGCTTTCATTCGTAAAATTCGTAGTATGCACGAATGCCACCCTGGGTCTACCAAACGTGTATGTAATGGCCTGTCTAAAAAATCATGAATATTTTCGGTGTCATTACAGTGATATCTTAGTACTTTACACATAGCAGCAAAGTGTTGATTTGGGTACAAGTGACACGCTTAATCATTGTGTAATTTTCGAGTTGTGTTTTTTTTTTTTTGTCATTTTACTCGAGGTTGCATACCGTATGAAATGAAAAACCGCACACATGCTAGGCTCAGTTCACGTGCCGAACGTTACGGGCACTGTCTTTGCAAGCTGGGCGGGGTGATATCTGCAAGTTTCTGCGTAAAACGTTACTATTAATCACTGTCAGACAGCTTGCGTGCAAGAAGTGATGTACATATTGCTGCGAACACACATGTGAGCAGTATTGTAGCACACTACGTGGCGACAGCAAATTCGGGCCACACGCCGATGAAAATTTCAACTTCAGAAAATGAAGTGCAAACAACTCTCCAACTTAAACATAATTTCTAAGGACTCTCTTCATTCTCAGACTAGGAGAACGCTTAACAAATTGGCCAAAAATGTTAGTTCATTATCGGGGGAATCATGTAAATGAAGTGATTCTTTTTGCATGCGATATTTTCAAAGATTTGTGTAGTAGATTTGGGACAGGTAATATGATGGCGCGCGATCACACCGGTTACCCTGCAAAACACATCGTAAATGATCTACTCTCATGGAAACACAAAGGATCCCGCCGCCTATGAGTTGTACTGTCAACTACGACGAGATAGTGCTGTAACTTACATTTTTACGATTATTTTACAATTATTCACGATTATTTTCGATTACTACAATATTACCGATTTTTTCGATTTTTCGATTATTCTTCAAGGCAATAATCGAACCGAACCGTAACCGGTTATTACCGGTATCGGTAATATAACCGGTTTACCGTGAAAGCTTACGTAAAACCCCATCTAACTAACTAACTATGTCTTGTGTGAGTACCAACGACATCCACTGGCATCTTATGGACCAACTGTAAAAGATGTAAGTACATAATTTTGTAAGTAAAATACTATGAAAACATGTGAGTACCAAACACATCCACAGGTTGGACTTTAATTGTAAAAGAGATGAGGAATACCATACTTGAAAGTGTAAGTACAATGTCATTAGTTCAAGAACTTAGGGTGATATTTCTGACTTGAGCATGTGTTTGTAGTTTCATGATTTGGGTAGCAGTAAAATCACCTGCTAAGTTTTAACTGTAAAGGGGATGAGTACCAGTTGTGTTTGCACTGAGTGATGTGTGCAAGTATTTGGTGTGGTAGGTCTGGTTTGAGTACCAGTTAAATGGGTTGTACCCTTAAATGAAGCACTGCACTTGAAGTGTGAATACAGATTAATGAGCATCAGTACTTTGCATACAATTTTATGGTGTGTAGTGAAGTGGTAGGAAAATAGGATGAAAATGTTGGGGGTAACCAAGGTAACAGGTAGGGTGGGTGAGGCATGGGAACCAGTAGCATCATCAGTGTGGGGGAGGGGGGAGGAGTAGGATAAGAGAAGTGACTTCTAGACCTTTCATATGAGTGCAGCACTATTGTGCGTGCCAATACAAATACATATGTCCTGTATGGAAAGGATTCCAAATTTTGCAGCTTTGGGGTGCTTCATTTCAAAATTTAAAGTAAAAATCTTTTCCCATAGGTATGAGTACAGTGAAAGTAGCAAATGTGTATGTGGGTACATACCACAAGTCTGCCTCTAATTTGAAGTGCCAGGGATTGATAGTAATGATATACATTAGTAGATTTCATCTGAAAATACTTACCTTGTCTCTAACCACCAACTGTCCTTGGTTGAGTGATGATGAAGATATTAAATTTGATTAAATGTCAAATATTTTGAAAATTTCACTATGGTAATTCAATTTATTTTACCTAGTCACATTCCATTCTGGAAGTTGCTTGAGTGACCAACAAAGCTGAATCTTGACAAACTTTGAAATACCATATATCATGCTTCTGGTATGTTAGGACAGCAATATGTTCAGAAAGGTTAAGGTTAAGTATGAAAGCATTGGATGGTAGTTGTTGAAGAGGAAGGTAACTAAAGGGGAACACATGCAATAGCAGGGCTCAAAATGCTGTGAGCTCGAAAAGGGACACATCTAAAATGAACAATTTGGCTTAATGTATGCTACATCATAGGGCATGTGTGAGGTACATCATAGCCATTAGTAAATTCCCTACAACTATGGCTGTTGGTGCTGTGTGGTATTTTTCGGGCCCTACGGTACGATACCAATTGTAACTCGTTGCCTGTGGATATGTGTTGTGAACATTTTGGATTAGGTTTTAACAATGAAGACAATTACAATAACATTCAATGAAATATGCCCAAAGTAAAAAAATAATTTTGATCCATAATTACCCTGTCATTACCATCTCTGTTGTGTAGGAGATGTACTGAGTCCAAAGATGTAGGAATACAGGAAATATCCTTACTTCAGGAAATTAGAAGTCTCAAACTGAATTTTCAGGAAATGCATTTTGCTATTTTCAGAGTTTTGCCATGGTCACTGTGGTTGGAATTGCCAAGGGGAGGTGGGGGGGTTGTGGGTTATTCATAATCTTTTTACATTAGTATAGTTTAACAGCACTGAATAGACATGCCTGAAAAACAGTGAAAGATAGCACAATTTGCACTTAGGCCTCCTGATGAAAGGTTTTCTCAAAGCGATATCCTCCCGTCAGACCCCATCCCAACTAGCAGGCTGACAATCCAGTATAACACTAAGTTTTATATGTAGCTCTGCTTTGCTTACATGTCTGAGAGTCTCTAACTGTGACTATTTACCATTAAAATATGAGTAAAACTCAACAGGTGTGAAATAAAATTCATCAGCCAACCCTTGGCATAAGTCCCTTTTAAGTTGCAGAAACTCATAATGCATTCAAGAGGTACCTTTAGTATCTTTAAGGAACAGAGTTTTATGGCATCTGTAATATTTTATCAGTTCTGCAAAATCATGAATTATTCATAAAAATGACAGCCACTTTAAAACGAAGTCACATAATAATTTTTTCATAGGAAAGGTTTTTTTCAACAAGAAAAGGGAGAAAATTTCTGCTTCCTAGCTCATGTATAATATGCCAGCATAATAATTCCAATTTTCATGCACGATAGCATTCTTACACTTTGAAATAATTATGGGACATTAAGCTTTTGCTAAATTTTACTGCTGAGCAGGGTTCTAGCTAGTGGATTCAGTGTGTTGGTTATATAACTCTCTCAGGCTAGTCTGCAAAAAATCAATGCAGGTAGTTGAAGTCCGTCACAACCCTCTTAGTTCAAACACTGCTGAGGAGCATTGGCCTTTCAGAGAATTTTACTCCCAATATTTGTGAGATGGTCTGAGACTAATTCATCAAATGACCTAATAAAAAAATTTGGGTTAGTTTTCATCACAAAAAGTTACCTTCATGATTTCTCAGATGTTTCATGTGGACTTTTTCATTAAAATTTGTATCAGACGGTAGTCTGGCGATTTCCTCTTCATGGTGGTTGGCAAGCGTTTGTGCTGGTTACAGCCAGCCATCAGTGGCTAACATGGCTAGAACCCAGCCTCTGAGTACTTAAATGATTTAATGATTGAAATATTTTCAGTCTATGTTGTAAAGATGTAAGTTAAATATTCTATGTTCCTTTAAAGCTTCTTTGAAAGGAGTGCCCTGGGTGTTGAAAGAAGTATCCTAAGTAGTCTCATAAACCCTTGGCCCGAGGCAGGCAACTCTTGAGCACTTTTCTAGCTGGCTGAGAGGCTCATGTAAAGTCTTGCCTGGGATGCTTGTTTGACATCATTGATGAGTATTATTGCATTAAAATTTTTTTTATCGTACTGGAAAAGTGACCTCTTTCATATGATTCAACAGAGTAGTGTACCAATTTTACATGCAAGTTTTATCCCTCCTCAAAGTTTTATTTGGTCTGTTTCAACCTGAAACCTGTCAAAATTTTTCCTCATATTCAGCCTGCAAATTTGGTATTATTCTTCTGCACCACCGACATCCGTTGACCTCAGGCTGCAACAGTGTTGTGTTTGTTGCACCCTCCCAGAAGTGCAAGAGAATTTGGCTTCGTAATCTCCAGCAGCAGTTGATGATCGTCAAGTACCAAGGACTCAGGGAGGTAAGACCTATTTTACTATTGTTTTGTTAAAACACTTTTCTAGAAGGGATGAAAAGGAATCAGAGAAATGGTTAGGTTATAAAGGCATAAAATATAAATAGCATAGAGTACACCAAAAAGTGTTCACTGACTAAAGTCAAGCTGGAGAAAAAGCATACTACCTCAAGGGTACAAAATGAATGCCTCTTTGGGAATGCAGGATATCTGTTGCTGCATTGAGGGTATGAATTAAGAAAGGAAAGTTTTCTAGAGGGTGGACTAGATTATCCAGCCTTAGCTTCTATGAGTCTCAATTTGACATTAGGAGAGTGAAGGTTAAAACAGTATTCCCATGAACATGGTAAATCTGGAAAAGTTATGAAGATTTAAAAAATCATTTTTAGACCTGGAGAAGTCATGAAATTCTGGAAAATTGTGTGAAGTGCTGAAAATGTTAACTAAGTGATATTTTCTCATTCGTTACTTATAATATCAAAATGTATCTTCACCTGTTTTTAAAATTTTATTTTTCTCTCACCTCATATTTTATAAAATTTTAAGTAACACATTTGGTCCTGAAAAAGTCATGACAAATCCCCAGAAGCTGTTACAGGGGCCAAACTGTTTGTTCGGAGTACGGGAGGGGGGCTCATTACAAGCTGGACTGTTCATTCTCATGGCTGTAGCTATGGTGGGCCATGGTTAACAGCTTGCAGTATAATTCTCCAGCACTTCTTCCACCCATTGCTCATTTGCAAAATACTCTTTAAATACAAATACTGAGTCGGGTTTTATTTTAACTTGATAATTGTTCATTATATCACAAAGTTTCACTACTGTGATGATGAAATACACTTTCTGAATACCCCACCCAAAGGATAGTGGTAATAGTCTGCTCACAGTTTAAGAAATAACCAGCATTTTTTTGCCCTCAGCACAAACCAGGCCATTCCAGGTACCCAAGTACTGCCAGGGCTGTTGGTTTTGTATTTTTCAGTCAGAATAAGTACGGATACATCTTATTAGGGGTGCATTTTGTGTTTAATCATTCTAAACTCTTGTTGGTTCAAATAAGTTGAATTCAGTGAATATACAAACTCTGAAAAATAAACTTTTCTGACCATAAGTACAACTTTTTCCATAAATTGATTTAAATCAGACTAGAAAGTGATTTCTCTTTCAAAAAATGATTTAAAAATCATTTGATTATGATATTTGATTAAAGTCATGATTTCAGTCAGTGATTTTGGTCAGTGTGATTAAAATCAAACAAAAATGTCAAGTGTTTCTTCCTTATCCTTATTCCTTTTTCTCTGTGAGACTCCCCTCACGTTTCATAGTTTTTTTTTATTTTTTCTAAATTTTTGTTTTTTGTTCCATCCTTTCCAGTTTTTCCCTTCTCCTCGTTTACCTGAAATTTGTGATTTAAAATTTTAACCATGTATTAAGAGTCCTGTGAAGGCAATAGTTGCCCATATTGCTGAAAATAAATGTGTCCTGCAAAAGCTATTCAGTGTTACTTTGGTTCAAGGTTTACAAAATTCTGCTTTTCTCTCTTTTTTTCCCTTTTTTTTGAGAAGTTTTGTCCAACTTCTCCTGCTTCAATGTGGAAGTCCTTCATTTTGAACTCTAACCTGGTTTGAGCCACAACTAGAAAACATTTGGGACCATAGCGGTGGCTGGTCCAACTTAACCCTTTACGGTTGTGCTCCGATCGGGGCATATTTGCGCGCCTCGGGATTGGGCGGAAAAGCGGACGTAGCCCGCCCCGCATTGGCTTCCATAGGCCATTGACCCCGTGACCTTAAACTATTGTCTCTCTCGCTCTTGTGGCCGAATTTTCGGGTAGCTTCTCGCAGTTTCGAGCTCCGCGTGAAACAGTAAAGATGTGTGACAGCCGAGCTCTCCGCATGGGTCCAAAAGGACCCAAACAACGATAAAGGGTTAAACCAATTGGGGTGAAAGTGAGTGGTAAAACCTGATCTAACATGCTTTGGTTTTGCCTTTATTTCTTTGTCTAAGCTCTTGTAGTGAAGAGGTCCAGACAACATTTTTTTCTTAGGAAGAAAATTAAATTTCAGTCATTTTTATGCTACTTTGATTCACTGACAGGCCAAATTCTCTCCAATTGCCTAGCTCTCTGTCCAAATTCCATCAAATTCCTGGGAGGAGCTTCCGATTTTTCTACTTCTTCTTTTCTGTCATGGCCACGTTCCGTGTACTTATTGTAGGGTATGTTGTTGTATTGAAAGATTAACCTTGCTCAAAAAGGTCACACACACTAAGTGTCAAATGTAAAATTTATTAATCTGGTATCGTTTTCAAATTTGGTGGTAAAAACATTAAATTTATATCAGTTTATTTGTTTTGACTTTGCAGTAAACTGAGATTCACAGTTGATGAATCCAATTTCCAAATTTGTCGCTAGTGTAGCATATATGAGATTACAAGGATGTTGTTCAGAAAATATAACCAAGAGCATAGTTATACTAATAGCGAGCAAGGAGTGACTTGCATCTTGTTATGTAAAAAAATAACTGCATTTAGCTGGCAGTTGCTGGTGAATGACCAGTGTCTACTAGCAGCAGTAAAATATGAAATATGATTTGTTTTTGGTCCTGTATCAGTGTGTTCTTATTTTTTGTGATGTGTTTAAACTCCTTTTTTTACCTAATTTGGTGTCCTGAAGTGGAAACTGCTCATTTTAATCGTGTTGCTACAAGCTATTTCCAAATGTTTGCACATCATAGTATGAACCCAATATCACTATACATTTATAACACCACTGTCAGAGGGATGTAACCAGTCTCGGCTGTCCAGAGGGTCAAGCCTGAAGAGGTTTCCCTATTTTGTACCAGTTTCCCCTTCTTAAGGGGGCGCTATATAAGAACTGTTAAATTATTATTATTATTCTTTCATCTCCTTCCAACCCTTCTTCCGTCCCAATTTTTGCCACCTTCCCATTTTCAGTTGTCCGGGGGGGGGGGGCTGCCCCCTGGCCACCCCATAAGTATCTGCTTTGATTCAGAAAATTGAGAGCTGCTTTTTCAAATAAGCAACAGAGATATCACTGATCAAGAAACTGCTGCATAACAAGGATCATGTGACCCCGAGTTAAGTTGTTAGGGTCAAAATCATGTGCAATGGATATTGAGGCAGGAGGTAGGCTGCATCAGACATCAATTTACTAGGTGAGAGGATAATTAAAGATCCCATAATTGCACCTAGTGCAGTACCCCAATATAAACTGAGCAAACACTCAACAAATCTTATCCCCCCTCCCGCCCGGTGGACTGGGGGTTGCAGAATATATTCCTGTCTGTCGTAAGAGGTGACTAAAGTGAAGAACTTGCACAGTATTTGGAAGCAAACTTGAACTGTACTTACCACTTTTTAGCGTAACCTTTTTATCTAGTTATCTATACAACACAGTTGTGTTGGTGTGTCATTAAATCTTATCTTTAGAACCAAATCTACAAAAAGTATTCAAAAAGCCAAATCCAAGTAGGGATTATTAGGATAACCAACGTGACCTAAAAAAATGCATGCAGATTTGCTTAGTTTAAAAGGGGGAGGGGGGATGTTGAAGCTTTAATAACACAAGTCCAATAAAAGGAATTTCCTAACCCACAAATTGTTTTACTTTCCAAGTAAAACTGAAATACTTCTCAAGGAAAGGTCAACAAAGTTTGGTACAAGAAGACTAAAAGTCATATGATGAGTACTTAATAGTTGACTGCATGCTCTGTTCATGTAACTCAATTTGATGTTCTGAGAAAGTGCAGGAATGGTTTCCGCATTAGGTAGTGAAAAACCCCATCTCAGATGGAAATGAGCCAAGTTAATTAATTCCATTTAATAGTAGTCCCTAATTAGCCTTCAAGTGAAGAGAGGGATTTCCCAAGGCCATTCTATAAGAAAAATGTCACTTAATTAGGAAATTGAAATCTTAGTAATTACTTCATTTTGTTCATCCTGAAGGGACAAGATACTCTAGAACATGGATAAAGACAGACTGGAAATAAATTAAGGCAGTGAAGGCCATGCATGGTCTTTGTCTTTTGGCAATGGCCCTTTTTCTGGACATGTATAGTTTATGAAGTGTCGTTTTGCCTTTGCTCCTTCCCTTAGAAAAGACATCAGATTACACAAAATATACTCTTTGGCCTTGGTGCTTCATGATGCATAAATAGTGCCATAAAGGCTGGTATGATTGTGGCCAGTTCCCCTCATTGTTTCCTATATCCAGTCTTAGAGAAATGTCACATCATCATCAACAGAGCAACAGGGTTGTCACAACACTGGGCGGTGAAAACCTCTGCCTGGTACTGTCTATCAATTTCAGCATCACTGCCATGCACAAATTTCTTTACCCTAACTGAATAAAATTCTTAAATTTCTTTAGAATTGAGTGATAGTTTCTTTTTTTTTTGAAGCACTCTCTTATCTGCAATAATTGTCAAAGGGGAGGGAGACACCCCCTACCCCTTAGACTTCTCCCCCAGGATGGTGGTCATAATTTTCCTGGATATCAAAATGGTCTGGTGACAACCCTGATCATCAAATATCATTGGGAGTTAAAATTTCATCTCTGCGAATGTATACAGTTTCAACAGTGTGTACAACATGACTTTGACCATTTCACTTTATCATTAAATACTGCAGTTCATTGTCCTTCTTGACAAATTGTTAAGATGTTGCCAACATGAGCTTCCTTCTGTATTATGAGATCATTAAAGGCTTAAATCTTCAAGCAAATGATTTCATTTGTCAAATATTTATCTTTCGACACTGTAAGTTTGGTAAGGTTTGATGGAGTTTTACGGCTTAGTTTCCAACCCAATGGTTCAAGTCTAACCGGCCACAGCATTTTTCCAGTTGTGGCTCATTGGCTTATTTTCCCTACCCCATTGCTTATGCTGAGCACCAAGCTTAATGGCAGAAAGTTCTGTTTTTAAAGGCTCCCATATGACACAGCCAGGACTCAAACTTCCGACCAGACTAATTAATCGCTTGTGTTTATTCAAATCATTATGGTGTAACTTATGTATGTAGGTAGTATGGGGAGAAACTAGTATAGTTTTTTAATCGTTTTAAGTTACAACTACTGTTTAGTAGCCTTCAGTTGCTACGTCAAATAAGTTGCAGTCAAAATACTGCACTGTATCATCAGTCTTGCAAACGCTCAGATTCATCTTTACATTTTACCTATCATTTTCCACTCAGAGTGAAATTGTGATGACTTGCTTGAAAGTGATACTTTGCTTTCGACAAAAGAAACACATTAAATTATTCTGACCAAACTTTTCACAGAATGTTTAAACAGCCCATTTGAACAATGAGGACGAATAGACCATTCTCAAATGCAAAAATTCTGCCAAATTTTGCTCAATTCCCATAAAAATTAGGACGAAAAATAGAACTGAAGATGTAGTAATGGTAACCGTAACAACTGTTTATGGAAGGGAACGGTCCCTTGCAGAAATTTTTACTGTACTGATTGGTATTAATTTAAGATGGTTGCTTTCTCTACAGGAAATTGAGCAAAATTCCAAGGATCAAAGTATCCTCTACAATAAAATCTGGAACTGACCACTACATACAACTGAACAAGACTGACTGATATGTCAAAGTATTGGACAAAAGCTACGGTACAATAGCACAAACGTCTTCAAAGACAAAAAGAACCTTGTATTATACAAACAAACACCTTTTGGTGCACTAAACAACACAAAAAACTGTGGCTTCCATAAACATAAAAATTGATAAGGAGAGGCATAGGCGGGATTACATCCTTTCTCTAATTATCTTTCAGTTTCATTACTGAAATGTCTTAAACATTAAATTTTTCGCGTGCTAATAGGCAAAGGCTGAATTCACATCGCATGAAAACCCCCTAGCTTTCTGAAAAGAAGATCTGTGGCACCAAGGAGGGAGCCCCTGAAGAACCTCAGTTTTAAGTAATCCATTCTCCCTCCCTGCACCCTCTGCATTATCGATTCCGGCTGACTTTAATCATACGGAGTAAGGATGTAATTGAAGAAAGTCAAATTGTGGGACTCTAAGGTGGGTCCCTGGCTCCACAACAGTAGGGGGAGCACTTTGCACTCTCTTGGCACCTTCAGCGTCGTTTGGTAGTCGGCCAGACTTTGCCTCCCCCAGTTTCAGAGATCAAATCCCCGCCCCTGATGATAGGTAGCAAGCACTATTCCATTTCATCCTATCCCTCAGCATCCCATCCAATAAGAGTGCACTTTTGTATCAATATTCAATACAACAAAACAGCACAAACACAGAACAAGCACTGTACCAGAGGTTGTTATGCTAATACCACCATAGTAATCGCTTTGTTATGCAAATGTTTATTCTTGATTACAACTGGACCTTCATTGGCTGTTATGCCAAAATGTAATGAAGGAAAGTCAAAGAGAAAAAAGGTATTTTTCAAAACTATTCTCACAATCCACAGGACTGTCCATCCTTATTAGTAAACATCCACATAATACAATCTGAGCTTGGGTACTCTCAAGGTTATAGTAACACAAAAGGCTCAGTGTCAGTATATGGGCGATTTAAATTTTTCACACAGGAAACGGTTTGGTTCATGAAATGTCAATTAAGGACTGTTGTTTTAATGTTGAAAGTAGTGTTTTAATACTGAGCAGGTTGAAAATTTCTTGTAATCTTTTGACATAAGTGTTAGGAAGAGCATACTTGAAAACTCTCTGTTGGGGAAGAGCAAGTTTAAATACCCAAAACAATACTGTTTTCACATCAACTGATATATGATTAAACTTTCATTTTTACTTAGTAACTAAATGCTAGGTGTAGGCCTACTCTGTTGGCTTTCAACCAACATATTCTCACATTTTTTCCATCCAAATATGGGAAGACCTCTACCCATGAATTGGCTATCTATAGGCTATATGAGGTAGGTAGTATTTCAAATTCCATTACATGCCTTACTACAAAAACCATATAGGGCCTACAATAACTGCAATTCCGAATATAGTTCATGTGACATGTTGAATATTCATTTGTACTCAGATGGGCATGGTTTAAGCAGCTTATAATTAGAAAGCATTAATCAAAAGAGGTTGCAAAGTTTTCAGTAATTTGTGACCTTTTCTCTACATTTGAACACTTTTATTGCAATGTTTAATCAAATTATGAGAGATTTCAACCATGAGTAACAAAAAGCCCTATTTTTTTTCCTTTTATAAAATACAAAGAATCACTTTAACTTGTCAATGGTGAAAATTGGGGTTTCTGAACTGAAATTCATCCTAAACTAATTTCAGAACACTACTCTAGTGAGTAGCTTCCTGTAATATGAGTCTAATGAGGAATGCTTGACTTACATTCTCAGACTTGTCAGGAGTGTTGCTTTTAACCCTCCTACATTTTCCACTATGCAACATTACACACATACACCTGCCGGCTGATGGTAGCAGAAATTTTTATCAATTATTGAATTTCTTTTGTTTTTCAGCGTCTTATCATCCATCTTCGTGTTTCCTTTACTTTTGTTTTTTATTTTTATTTTTTTTTTTAGGGAGTGTCACTTCCCGACAAGCCCTAAAGGGTTTCTAAGTGCACTTCCTTTCACACTCTCTGTTACTTATTTACTTTGTGATACTTGTTTTTATCTTGTGTTGTGATAAACCAAAATAAATAAATGAATGAAATGAGCTTACTTCAATGAACATTGCTAACATGTTCAGCAACAAAAACGGAAATATATCAACTGCATTTGGAGGGGTGGGGGGGGGGGGTACCGAAAAGATAGTATGACTGTGTTGTTGCACACATTGTTTCTTACATCCAGTCGTAGAGGTAACCGCTATCATCACACTACCATCGGGATTGTGAAGTGTATCTCTGGGAAGTATTACAGCTACATCAGTATATCATGTACAATATTGCTCCAATCATATCACGTCAAAAACGTTTGAAGCACAGCAGTTAAAATAAAGTTTGATGACATTTGTGAGAAGAAGAAGAGATAGCTTTTACAAAACAAGTTGAAGTTGTAAGCCTTATTCCCAATTTTGAAATGAATTCAAGATTTCTGTCATAACACTCTTCGTATTTCTTATACTGTGCAGATGTCAGTTTGTGCATGTATTCAGCAGAAACGTAGCTGGTTCATTTTAAAATGGGTTCAGTTTAAAGATGACGTATATAATCTAGTTTGACATTTACGCTGACATTATTGAGACATTAAACTTGCTTCAACTCTTTCTCTTGTAGTTTTTTCATGTGTTAAAGTTCCTTAGTCACTCTAAGGCTGATTGTATCTCAGATAATCCTATGCTATAGGTAATGTCATTTGTGCGTTTAAGTTCAAGGCTGTTTGCTGCAAGTGCTTCAGACCCTGAAAAATGTGATCACAAGGTGTCCTTTTGTCCATTCTGTTACAAACAAAAGCACATGTCAGTGAAATTCAAAACGTTGTGAGCATGTCACTTAAAAATTCTTTATGCCACGTTAAACATCCCCCAATCTGGATGTGACCATGTTAAGGTAAATGTTGTGAACGCAAATGAGCAGTTGCTGCAACTTTGCTTTGGTGCACAATGTTACAGATTCCCTCTTTGTTACCATTCATTGCTTGTGCAACCCTGATAGGCTTTGTTGATAATCATCCCTGAATAAAATGGAATTGCCCTGGTGCAGGGTTCCAAGCCTTCCCAGGAAAACCTGGAAAAGTCATGAAATTAAAATTAGATGCTTTAAATCCTGGAAAAGTCATGGAATTTGAAGCAAATTGCTTCGAATCCTGGAAAAATCATGCAATTTGATTAGCCAAAGACAAATGCTAAAGAATTGATTGGCTATGGTGGATTTAATAGCCACACAGGAGTAGCACTCCCTGCCTCCAGATATGTTTCTCCTTTCACATCCTAATGTTGCCTAAGCTAACATTATTGTGTAGAAGGAAAAGTACTGAGTGCACCCCAAATAAAGATTCAAAAACTAACACTAAAATGATTGTCCTGCAAATTGTTTTGTATATTTTTTATTATAAAAAGGAGGGTTTGAAGTCACAACAGGATTTAGTATGTTATGGAGGTACTTGTTCTAAACATTTTGGTGAAGATATAAGCAAAAAGTGAACTTCAAGCAAGCACACATGACATCACAGCCCCACATTAGTGCATAGCCTTTTGTTTTCCTTTAAACTTTAGAGTTGTTTTTCTCCTCAACAATCCCTTATTATTAAAATGTGATTGCATAAGTGGCATGAGAGTTTTGCAAAATTTGCATCCCCCACAGGGGGGTCCTATTCCTATTTACCTCAAGGTCAACACTACAGTCTGGTAAAACAAAAAGAAACAAAGCATTCCTTGTCATTGTGAGGAAGTGATACAAGCTCTGCTGCCCCCAAACTCACTTTGAAACACAAATCTACTGACTTGATTTATTGATATTTTGAGAAATACATGTCAGATTTCAATGGAACTTTCATCACACTGTGTAGATTTAGTTCCTCTTTCACAAATGAAAGTTCAACTTTTGGTGAAACTTCCACTTTTAATTTTAAGTTGGAAGCAAGTATTCAATCTGCTGACTCTGAAGGCTGGGGTTCACTCTGAAAGTCCCAGACTGGATGGAACTTCATATGCATGGAGTTCCTTTCAGTCTGTGACTTTGTCTTTGGTTATCACTGTTTTTAACATGTATAAATTTCCTGTAACAGCCTAGTCTTCATCTGGCACATTCCCAGCAGAATGTTCCCATTTGCAGATGTATCAACTGGTATTTATGTGAACAATAAAACACTGCATTTCCAGTTGACTTAACATGAATAAACCACCAAAGTTCACACAAACATAAGTGAAGGTTCACAAAAAGCGGCAGACATCCCCAGTGATGTCATTCACTGAAGGATGGGAATTTCTGCCTTGTGGGATTTGTGATAACTTCTCAGCCTAAAGTGAGAAATAGATGGCTGTGAGGGGTTGAAAAGGTGGCTATTTTATGCCTTTGTGATATTGTTACATGGTCACATTAAACTTAGTGTAAACACTCCTGTAAACTGGTGAAAAAAGTACAGCTTTCAGTTAATCTAGTTCAGTATTGTAATTACTCTTCTTTTGTCTGGACTGGTTAATAAGCAAATGTTTTCATCCTGGAGTTTTTAAATTTTATCATGGAAATATCATGGAAATTTCTTTTCTTGGAATGCTGGGAACCCTGTGGTGTTACATGGCCAATGTCTGCTTTCAAAGAGTACTAACTTTATACACGTAATGTTATAAGTAATTAAATTATGACATGGGTATTGGTCATTTTGACAAATAAACTGCAAGACTTTTTAACTAAGAAAAGCTACATTAATGTGAGCATTTTGTGAACTTAATTAAGTGAGCATTTTGTGAACTGATAAATAAGGATCAATTTTCCAATTTCCAAGCACTGCTCTCTAAATATTTCGCTTATGCTTATTAATAGGATTCTTCAATTTAAGTAGGCAAGTACACACTGAACTTTACAGAAGACATGTGTTAACCTGGCCTGGATTCATGTTTCCCATAAAACTTGCCAGGGAGCTTAATTGCAATTTTAATCAAATTTCTTGCACTTTTGAAGCAATCAGGCTTGAAAACTGCAACACAACTTATAGAGCAGTAAGAATACTTAAGTTTCATATAATTTATAGTATAGATTTTATAAATTACACATCTGTAGTAAGGATTAATGGTAATGTAAGATCTGAAGTAATTTCAACCATATCTCATATTAATTTAATTCTAACACATTCTAAAGAATAGTTAAGGACTACACTTAAGTTTAATATAATACAGTGAAACATGTTCTAAGCATTTTGCTGAGCTTTTTATTCATTTTTTAAGTTTAATTCTCAAGATATTAGTGATGAAAGTTGACACAAATTTCTGTGAAACTGAACTTGAACCAAGCAAAGGTGATATCGTGGATTCACATTCACTGTCAATGCTTGGTGTTTCTCTTATTTTTCATTCTATTGTTTTAACCTTTCATTAATTAGGGATGTTATCTTGCCTCCTGCTTTAAACATATAAAGTCTACAGAATTCCATTGAGCACTCAGGATGTCCATTTTAATTGCTAATATCTCAGGATGTCAGTTTTAATTTCTAATATTTCAAGAACCAAGCATGCAGTTGAGAAATGAATGAAAATTTCACAAGAATACTTCCTCTTTAACATATCAAACTTAAATTTGACCCTGGACTGTTCCTTTAAAAGAGCTGTCCATGAATAAGAATACCTTGGTGTAGTAATTCAGTATTTGGTGACTTCATTTTCATATTAAGGTGCTTTACTTTAAACACTCTTCCAACAGTCTTTAAACGGTTAAATGACATACACAATGGAACTTTTGAAAAGAAATTTTATTCAAATAGGTGCACAGTTGCATTTGAAAGAGTGTTTTTGTGTGTTAAGAGCTAACATGTCTCATTTGAAGTGTCCAAATCAGATTGTGTAATTTGATTGAAATTTTGATATCTATTGGCTGCAAGGTATTCAGTTTAACTTAATTGCCACGGAAAATATGTTCAAAGTCTCAAAGAATTGAAAGTAGGCTGGACTGCTGATAGGTACTGTAATGTAATGATGTTTGGAAAAGCCTGATAAGTTCAATATAGATTTTACCCACAGAGCCTAAAGAGTATAGACTTGAACACTGTCAACACTTTTAGTACAAAAAATGTTCTCCTGTGTTGATATGGACCTCTGCCTTGACTTTCTTTCGTCTGTGTCTTTTTTTTTTGACTGTGTAAAATATTTAGTTGCGCTGCATTCTCTGTGAAGATTTATTTAGTGGAAGTACATTTGATTGCTGAAGAAATCAAACGGAATCAGATTTATTTCTTGAACTTATCTAAATGGTGTGATTTAATGTAGTAGGTCTAATGTTTCAGGTCAGGGGAAGCACAAAAAAGGGGGGGGGATTACAATGGAATGATTCATTAGCTTAAAGAACCACAATCCATGCCAAGTTTGTAACTGTTAGATGGAGTGTGACTCACTGGCTTGTTTTCCCTACTCCATTACTTATGCTGAGTATTAAACACAATGGCAGTAGCTTCCGTTTTGAAAGTCTTCTGTATGACCCGGTCAGGACTCTAACTTCCGACTGAAAGCCAGTTGCTCTAACCACTTGACCACACCATTGGTTAGTTGCCATGTTCATAAAGCTAACATGCAGTACCATACCCATACAGAGGTGATACTGTTAAAAGAGATTTACACTCATCTGGTGGTATTCCTCATTGTATTTGGTGAGCAAATATGTGTCAGATATAAACTATTTTGCTCCTGATAACATTATTTACTTGTCCTGCTATTGCTAAATATATAATTATTGATTTGTCATTTAAATATTAAACATTTTGTTTAAAAATTAAAAATTCCTGCATTAAAATTATTTTCCAGGATGTTGCCATAGAAACTTGATAACAAAATACCAATCTTTCAACCTAGTCATACAGATAAGTATAGCTTTCCTGTTCATACTCAATGTAAGAGCAGAGGAACATGTCTTTACAGGGTCCATTCCAGCCATGGGGTCTTGAGTTTACTCCTGGCCTGGACATACTGAAGACTTTAAAAAGGGAACATACTGCCATCATGCATGGTGTTCAGCATAAGCAATGGAGAAGGGAAACAAGCCATTGGTGAACCACAACCAGAAGAAAGGACTATGACTGGCCCAACTTAAAACTGATTATTTAGAAACTGGGCCGCAAAACCCCATCTGGTAACAGCTGTAGTAGAAATGCTGCAAAACACATCGGAAAGAAACAAACTCAAATCAGTTAAGATTTTGTTAGTATGTGCAATTGTAGGATACTGTAGTAACAACTGAGTGGTAGTTGATCTGTGTAAATATCCTGCTTCCTTTGTACTTGCTTGTATTAACCAAATAAAAGGAAAACAAATTATCTGTGTCACTTACCTCCCTTGCAATTTCTGAGCCAGAAATATGGCTTTTCTTATATTCCTTTGCAAATTTGAGTCAAAAAACAAGAAGAAAATCTTACTGCTGACAATGAGTCAAGGGTGAGTTGAGGTAGGAAAGAGGTGTAGCGCCACCAGCACCAGGTAAGAATCTCTTAAGTTACCATTGATCATTCTGTGGTTGCCAGTGATCATTTTGTGGTTGCAAGTGATCATTCTGTTGTTGCCAGTGATCATTCTGTGGTAGATGGATGGATTATTAAACTGGTAATAGGTGGAATGTGTAGAGGGTATTAAATTTTTATACAAAAAAAGAAAGGCCTTGGGTAATTATTTGCCTTTGTAGGAAGCTATGTGCACATGGAATATTTGTCACTCAGTCACATCTCCTTAACAGACCAATCCTCTTACCCCAAACTACAATTCTTGTAGGGGTTTACTGAAATTCTCAATTGGCTCAGCTCTTTGATTGACAGCTAATTCAAACAATGCAGAGTACCAAAGTTTATATTACACAACATGAACTGTACTGAGTGTTTTGATAATACACATTGTGCTTTTTTATACTCACCCTGAAGCAATAAATTGAGATTGTTTCTGGATGAGGGTGAATTTCAGACAATTGTGGGAGGAGCTTAAGTAAGAAGGTTAAGAGAATTGGTATGGTTTGGGGTGAGTGAATTGGGCCTTTAACAAGAGGTGGCATCGACAACAATACACATCAGAAACATCAACAGAAAAATCATGCAGAATCTAAAGGTGTGGTAACAAGAAATTACACATTCGCTGTACGAAGTATCAAAAAAGCATGGGATAGCAATTTGCATCCAAATCTATCAAATATTGACCATATTTTTATTTCACTGTGGTCTGTGAATAAACATGAGCTAACTTTGCAAATTTGTTATGTATAAAGATGGACTAATCAAATATGACTAATGCCTTAAGCCTTTAATTTACAACCCAAGGACACATTATTGAAACATTGGTATCTCTTGTAAACATTGGAAATGTTTCTGTTTTGGAAGTTATTTTTTTTTTTTTGAAAAAAATTGAAACAGTTCACACCACTCATAAACTCATAAAAAGTATCAGACTGTTTATGGTGTTTTTCATAGGGTTAACAAAGGAAATGGTTACACTGTGCAGCACTCCAAATCAGTTTGCATTGGCAATAAGTTTCTTCACAAGTATAAAATTTGGAGAAATACATCTTGAAAATGGTAAAATGTTTAGTGGAGGTGTGAGAAATGATAAAAGTTGGGTAGTCTCACCTCAGGTTGTGTACTGTGTAGCTCCATCAATACCGCTCAAACAATATGGCGTCACAACAGAACCTTGGTTCCAAACTCCTCGCAAACAAACCTTGGCTGATAGAGAAGAGACACTATGGGTGTGCTCAACACTACAGTCCCAGTGAAGTAATAAGTGTTTAGCTGCCAGCTGCTGCGTGACCCACAAGACTGTCAATGTTGGTAGAGCAAATAGGGTGCTTTTTACATGCTTCGAAACAGGCACAAGTAGTCAATGAAAGTAACTCCGAGATTTCAAGTGGTAGACTTCTAGTAAAAATGGGCAAAGCTGGCTAAATAAAATATCCACAAAGGTAGCTGGTTATAGTGAAGCTGGTGGCTTACCTCATCGTCCCATCATTGTTGTTAGCTTGAGTAGTAGTACTAGAAGTTGATGTTGAGTGCACAGGAGCTATAGTGCTTCTGGGGAGAGCATGCTGTCGGGTGTGTTGGACTCTCCATGAAACTCGATGCAGCTGATGTGGTTGGTCAGTGGTCCTGACGTCATAAGACTGCACTCGGTAGCTAATGTACATGTATATATATAAATAAGTACGTTGTGCACTCAGAATGTGTGTCAGAAGTGCTGCAAATGTATTGGAACAGCTCCAATAGATCTTTTGTAGGGGACCTAGGGTGGCCATTCATCCAGCTTTCCATGCAGTCTAGCTGTGGCGCATATTGTCCTCTGATTTTTCTGAATTAAGCATTCCTCTTATCTATTTTCAGAAATGATTTCATTTCCAGACACAGCATCCAAGTTGCTTGCTTATAATTAAGAACATTAAGAAGGGCCATATTTTGGTTTTCTATTCCAGCTTGAGTGGGTTCCTGCAGCCAACTCATGTTGGCACTCTCCTTATATAGTAACTTAGGTTGTCCTTCTTTGCTGTCATTAATAAATGGCCACTTTATCGGGGATAGGGGTATTATTTATTAAACTACCAATTAAATCCTTATTATAATAAAAAATCACTCCAGACAAAAGAATGTCTTCTCAAGACCAAACACAAATGTAATTGCCGTCTTTTGATGTGAAGATGTTCATAGACAATGTATAGTATTCTTCAGGTGATAGGAGCCTTTGTCCAAAATTGTGCAAATTTTGCACTAGAGGGCAGTTGAAAAGATGTTTTGCTTACAGATTAAACCCCTTTTGACCAGATTTTCAATGCACAGGCCTCGATTTTCAGGAAAATTTATGGTTGTCCTTAGGGCAACCATTTCACTAGTTTTGGTTGTCCTCAATGAAATTTGGTTGTCCGAAACACTGCACACAATTACAAAACAGTAATTGTGTTCATGTGTTATTGGTCTTGAAGAAAAAGCAACAGTAGGATGTTAGAGAGACAGAAACACTTCAAGTCTGAAACAGGGTAGACGAAAAAAGTTGAAAGAGTTTATCAGTCAGTTTATATTTCTTCTATCTGAGAAAAAAATGGTTGTCCATCGGACAACCAACCTTAAACTTTTGGTTGTCCGCATGAAATTTTAGTTGTCCCGGACAATCGGACAACCATGAAAATCGAGCCCTGATGCAGTATGAAAGTTGTAATTGAATATATATTAGATCCCTTTAATGATTTGGATTGTAATATTTTTCATATTTAATGGCTAAAATGTTCAAATTTCACTCTAAGTTACAGCACTGCAAAGAAAGATAAAGTTTTCAAGTGCTGTGTTTTGACTCTTTCAGGATTTCACCATAATTAAAGATGGAATTTTACCTTCTGCCAAGGACTCTCAAAGCTTAAAGGGGCAACCAGACATTTGACAGCAAATATTTACAGTTTTTAGCTTTTTTGTTTTTCCCTTTTGAACTGATTATTTGCCAGAAGCAACAGATATTAAAGAGGTTTTTCAGGGGAGTTGTGACATTTATTTTGTGTTAATTACTGTTTAATGGGAATTTTGTAATACATTTGAAGTAACAAAATTCCACAGAAATGCAAGACTAGATAGCCCCATTCATACTTTGACCAATCACAATATCAGACAATGATGACAGATCATTTCTGTTAGTTTTAACTCGATGTGTGATTGGGGTGCAGAATAAAAGGCTTTGAAAACTTGTTAAAACAAGATCAGATCTGATTTCCCCTTTAATGTGGAGCCAACTGGCTGCATACATGTTAATACAGAATCTAATAAACTTTGCATTCTTTACAAGGTTGTAGATGCTCTTGTAAGTGTGCTCAAGAAAACTAATTATTCTTTGAATATGAAGTTTTCTCAGAATAATGTCCAAGGTCTGGCATGGCTTATATACAAAACATCTCACATAACGTTATCACTTTATGGATCAATATGGAGCTACGATGCTAAGAAAGTCAAGTCAGCCTCACAGTGTGAAATTTCTCCTCTGAAGCATGTCCAGGTCTACAGTAGCAATTTTACAACTTTTCCTGAATGTTTCTCTTTTTGCAATTATTTAGGAGCTTTGAGGCCAAACAAACTGCAAATGTAATTGTTTGAAAGGAAATCTATGCAAAGTGCCTATCATATTTACAAAGTCTTAGATGTAAAGTTTAAGCATTAGAAGTTGTTAAATCACAGTAAAATACTTCATATGTTGTAGCTTTGCCTGTGACTTATGGTCAGGACTTGAACGACAGTTGTTTTCATTCAGTGTTACTAAAAGCGGCTTATTAAGTTGGTTCATTAAATCCAACAAATTTTTCCAAATCTGTTATGAAAGTTTTCTTCACATACCAATGACAAATGGTCAGTATTAGGAAATTCCCCCATCCTACATATGAATAACTGTTTTAATGAGGGAGAACCATACTTAATGGTTCAATTTGGTTTTTTGAATTTACTGACAGTGACACAACAATTGTAATCTTGTATTTCATACTATTTATTTTGGTATAGTGATTAGTGGTCAAAGTTTTTAAAACATTTTCTAAGGTGGATTTTGGAAGAATTCCCAATCAAAGTTTTCCTGGAGTTACAAAAGACTGAGAAGCATCTTTTTTTTTTTTTTTGGGGGGGGGAGGAATGTATTTACGAAGTGATGACTCTGCATACAGCTAAAGTGGGCAAATTTTGCAAAGACTTTTAGATGAAATCCCCTCAGTTAAATTTAAGAAATATTCACCATGTTAGAAGGTTTGAAAAATAAAACTACCACTTATTTGAATTGCTGCTTCATTTGGACATTTCCTTTTGCTCTAGTTAGAAGGAAATTGATGACACAATAATTAGCACTCTACCTCTACCATGATTGTCAACCTTTATTTCCCTTCCAGCTATACACATTAGGTCACCTGAGAAAATTACTGTGCTTTGTACAAAGAGTTTCTCATGAAAAATGAAAGCAACTAGTCTTTTCACTTTATAACAATCACGGGACCCCTGACATGATACTTCCATGTTGATATAATCTGGCACATTTTACTATTTACAGTAGAAAAAAACTGTATAAAATTGAGCAACTCAACTTAATTGTTTCAACAGTTCCCAAAATTTTGTATTCAAAGCCACCACTGGAACTGGGCCAGTGTGGACAAAAGTTGTGACATATTTGATGTGATAAGGCTTCCTATTATAATGGATTATCTGGTTTTGATTCTCAATCTGGTTGAAGTACATATGGGAATGTTTACCTCCAAATCGCGCACAACAGGATAAATTTTCGCGGAATCGGTCTGTGAGCTCACGCCAAAAGGGTATTACGTAATCTAATTGAAAGATTTTTTAGCTTTTTTCCAATTTGATGTCAAAATGATGAAGGTTTTCTTCATCCAATCAAATTGAATTTTCAAAATGTTTTAGGGAAAGATATGTAAATTTTTATATCACTTGAAATTATTTGACCAATGGCACTAGGCAAGAATCATGGCAAGTTTTGTTTGCTACTATCGACTGGAAACACCCCAAAATCTGTGTTTCCAATAGGAAAATCATAAAACCACTTCTTTTTTAACAGGAAATTGAGGAGACTTTTTCTCAAGACATGGAAATTAGACTTAGAACAGTTCAAAGGGAGCTGGTTAAATAAATCAAAAGTGAGTGAAATGTGTTAATTTATTACGTGTTTGGGGAGGAGGGGCTCAGTTTGTTGGAAAATGTACCATATTTTCATAGTGATTCACACAATTAAGAATGTGCACTGAACACATACTGTATGCACTGAACATTCCCATATGGTACCAGGTTCTATGTCCAAGATCAGTTTAGGGCATTTTCATTTACAGCAACCTTCCAAAATAACCCGAACTCCACTTGTTGGGGGTTTGTATGTTATAACACAAATTTGTTGTACAGTGTCAAATAGATAACCAGGTGAAATTTAAATACCGTTGTAAATACAATTCAAGTTCAGTAATTGCTAACACAGTGCAAGTCCTTCCCTTTAGTCGCCTCTTACATTTGGCAGGAAATACAGTCGGTATATTCTTCAACACCCAGCCCACAGGGGGAAGATCTGATATCAGCGATGATTTGCAAAAGAGGCACTCTTGCACATGCTCTTTAAGTAAGACTAAACAATCCGTCAAGTTGTCCAATGTTTGTTCGATAGAACCAATAGTAGGGTACACCCAACATAAAACATAGAGATTGATGAGAAAAGACTCTTGGTAGACTTTTATGTGTAATTTGCTGCATACCTCGAAGAGACACTTGTCTGGGGCGTACTTACTGTAAGTGTGATTGTGACTACAGTTTCTTTAATTTGTACAAGTGACAAAAAAGTGTGTAATTACTGTGCATATTTTGTTCCCAGTAATACAAAATGTGTGATACATTATAACATGTAAATGATTTTGTGTGTAGTCATTCTACAGAACCCATTTCAATTCTTCAAATGAAGTTTGGCAGTAATAGTACAGTAGGTACTTGTCTAAATTTAAAATTTAAACTGTAGTCTGCTACCCCCATCAGTTGCTGACAAGTTGATTATAGTGGGATGCAGTTTATAGGGGAAGGCAGGAGCTGGAGTGGGGGCAATGCGCACTGTTTAGCAAGGAATTTCCTGGCTAACAAATGCCTGATCTCTAACCCTAACAAAGAATACAATCCATACAATACAATGGCAGCAACCAATCAAGAAACACCTCATTAAACATTGCCCATCTATCCCTGCAGTGCTGTGGCAATTATCCAGTTAGCCTTTATTGATATTAAGCACTCTGAACTTAGCTATGTTTTTCCATATTTGGTAAAAATCCCCAACTACTATTGATCCACTATGGTCATGTGACCATGCCTGTCACATGACAATCTTGTGGGAAAGAACAATGTACTCATCTAGGATGCCTCCATTTTACTGGCAGTTATACTGTTTTAACCCTTTACCGTTGTGCTCCGATCGGGGCACATTTACGCGCCTCGGGAGTGGGCGGAAAAGCAGACGAAGCCCGCCCCGCATCGGCTTCCGTAGGCCATTGACCCAGTGACCTTAAACTATTGTCTCTCTCGCTGTTGTGGCGGAATTTTCGGGTAGCTAATCGCAGTTTCCAGCTCCGCGTGAAACAGTAAAGATGTGTGACAGCCGAGCTCTCTGCATGGGTCCAAAAGGACCCAAACAACGGTCAAGGGTTAAAATGGTAATTTGCAAATGGGATTTTACCCCACCCCCTTCCTTTTTTTGTTTATCCAAATCAAAATTATAAATGTTCCATATGAATGAGCAAGGACAAACAGTGATGGACCTGCTTTTTGGCTTTTGATTAGAACTGCATGGATATGCACACTCGTGGTAAATGCTACTTCTCGATCAGGCTGTGGCCAGCTTGCACATCACATGCATTAACCCTCCCATCATGGTTTATTCTAATGTACTGCATGGTTGATTGTTATTTTCTCTTTAATTACCCATCGAAATAAACATTTCAATTATAAAAATGTAGGATACCAAGCTATGCAGTTATGATGCATAGGGGGCTTAAATGGGTTTAAAACTGTCCAAAAATGCTAGTCATGTTCAGGACTTTGAGTGGCAGAGTGGTCTATTCCAGCTGCTGTGTGCCAATGTGTTTCACACATGGGGTCAAATCCTGATTGGTGTATGTGGGTTTTCCTCCGGGTTTTTCTCTGGCTTTTCTTCCACTTGACATCTAGAGGTTTTTCATAAAAATGAGTTGTCCATCCGAGGAAGTCAGTTGTGCGTCGGACTGAAGCACCTTCAGGTGGACCTTGCAGCTAACCAGCCGTCTTTTCCTTTTTTTGCCATGTTTCATGTTCAGGATCAAGTTTTGCTCTTTACTTGCGTACTGTCTCAGAGTGCTATTCTTGAGCAGATGTATAAAAAGTTTTAATTTCCATGTATGCTCCAGGCTTACACTGATGATTGCACTTCATGCACTTAGATTATCTTGCTGGCACTCTGCCCCTCCCAGATATTTTTTTCCTCCCAGTACCTATGTATGTTTTATATGTCCATGGTGGTAGCTGTTGTTTATGAAATGTGAAATCTGAGACTGTTTCACTTAATTTAATAGGATTAAGTAACTATTATTGTAAAGGTTAATTTTGTGTCCTATTTTATTCACAAAGCAATCGTGACCAAAGTTTTCTCATTACAAGCACTCCTCTATCTTAGTAACACTTCAGCAAAAGTTACATTGTCTACCTATCAAGTATGACCTATATCCGTAGAATTATACAATTAATTCAGTGTTACCTGTACCTGTGCTTGTAGTTTTTGTGAAGATTTTTCAGGAAGCTCTAATTAATTAGGTAGCTTTTTTTCACACAGATGTGGTAGGATTGAATGAATAATCAGCATGGATTACAGTAACAGGATACTAAACACGTGACTAATTGTCAACTCTCTAAAAAATGTGCCACATTAAAATCAATCAACATGCAATTAATGTGAAGAAAATCTGGTAGATTTTTGTCATTGGTACATAAATTTTGAAACTGTTATGTACACCTCATTAGCGTTAAGGGAATTGGAAATGAAAAAAAAAAAATCACAGTACAGTACATAGTCTTTTTTAGTATTTATCAACACTTCAGTGTATGAAATGTGGTGTTACTTTTCAGTCTTTGTGCCTTGCAATGTTACAGTAGCTATACTGAAGATCTTAATGTGTGATATGGTACATGTATGCTAAAATTTGCAGTTGCAGAGACTCACGTAAAGGAATATTTTCATCATCCCAAACAGTGTCAATTCTCCCAACCTACTTCCTTCAAGCCCCTCCCACATTTACCTAAAACTCATCTGTATCCTGACACAATCCTAGTTTATTGCTTCATGGCTTGTCCCAGTGGCCATACAAGTCCATAATGTGTAATCAAGACACTCTCAGTGCCCATGCTGTGTAATCAAGACACTCTCAGTGCCCATGCTGTGTAATTTAGCTATGATGCATTGTTTGAATGTGGTGCCAATCAAAGAGCTGTACCAATTGAGAGTTTTGATATATGTATACTGAAACTGTAGTTAAGGGTGACGAATGACTGCGTTTAAAGATCTATGGAGGAAGGTGTTTTGGAGTTACTGTAACTAGTTAGATGATGTTTTGCAACACAGTTTTGTACCGGGTGTGGGTGTGGCAGAAGCAAATCCATTGTGCTAATTTCAATGGGAGTATCTTTGAAAAAGGGTTAATTTTTTCACCACAACTTGTTTCCTCCATTTTTGTCTGAGGCTGGTGAAAAACTTTGGGGCTTTGTAAGTCTGTAAATATGCTCTGTCTTGTAAACATTACCATGTATTACATTTCTTTTGTTTGTTTCTTAATATTACAATTGTTATCCTTGAGAACACATTATTTATCTTCAATTTACAATCAGTTTCTTTGTTGAAATCTTACTTCAATAAGAAAAAGGCTGTAAGTTTTTTTGTCCTGTGAAATATTTGGACTGTCTTCTGCATAAATCTTTAAAGGTCATTCTGATACCTGAAAAGTGCTCTATGAAGTGTTTTTTACTGCATTCCATGATGATTAACAGTGCCTTTGATATTTTTTCATTTTTGAATACATCAGAACTAGATAGTTCTCTTTGTCCTTCCAACGTTTGTATGTTAAATTGATTGATGGTTGATTTATACAAAGGACTGATGAGGAAGTTGATCTTGAGAAGGAAAAAAAATGAAAGAAAAAGAAAAAAAAAACACCAGTAGTAATTATTAAACAAGCACATAAATAATTAAAACATGAAAAGTAAATTGACCATCCAAAATTGTGAGAAAGTGTCTGGTTTTCCTTGTGAAGAAATCCTTCAGGCTTCTGCCATTTTTCATTAAGAAAATGTTTCAGTTTCAGCATTCAGTGAAAATTAATAGGGTGTGATGGTGCAGCTGGAAGGCAGTTGGGTAAACTTTGTGGCAGTATCACATGATGATCCCTGATAACTTCAACTTCTGGTCTAACAATATATGAAAAGATCAGATACCTGCAGTAGGTATTAGAATTTCTAGCCTTGCCGCAGGTGTGTGTGTAATATGTACACCTTTTTTTACTTTGGTAGGAATTGACAAAAACAGTGTTCACTCTGTAGACTTCTCCTCTGGCTGGCAGATGTACTTTTTGACAGAGGAATACAAGCTGAGTGAGCAGATGAAATCTCATTTTATCCCTGCCAAGCAGTCAGATGGTCTCCTGATTAGATCAATACATTTTTATCTACAGTCCTCACACTCGTATAGCCTTTGTTTATCTTCACGTCTTTTTTATAGCTGATCAAGAAGTTGATACTGAATTAATTTATACCTGCCTATAAGAGTAAAGCGTCCATAGAAGAGATATTTAAGACAAGGGTCAGCATGAGAAGAGAAACATGAAAAAGCTAGTTGAAGAATGGAAGGAAATGGCTGCAGGTGCTGTCAGCTGTTAAACATTTGTATTGTGATAGGTGTTTCATGGTATGCTTAGCTGTTTACAGTATCTGGGCCTCCTACAAGACCAAGTAAATGTTTTCCCCCTTTCTGGGGCACCTTTCCCTAATTTACTACAGGTGACCTCCAGGCCAGTTAAAAGTGTCCTACTTTTTTAGTCGTAGCTGTCTTTGGAGATATTTTGGCTTAATGTTGATTGTTGAGTATGCAAATTTCATGGGAGTCCAGTATTGTTTGCTTCAGGCAGTGTGATCTCAACAATTCCTGCACTTTTCAAAAATCCCAGATCTGTTGTAAAATTGTGTAGAGAGATGTTCTCCATCTCTTGTGACAACT
The DNA here is from genome assembly GCA_037179385.1 of Holothuria scabra. Taxonomy (NCBI): domain Eukaryota; kingdom Metazoa; phylum Echinodermata; class Holothuroidea; order Aspidochirotida; family Holothuriidae; genus Holothuria; species Holothuria scabra. The sequence continues at coordinate 50,685,338 of CM074185.1, forward strand.
TGCTCAATAAATTTGACTTTTTTGTTGCCAATACCAAAATGACTCTCTTTGAATCAAATCCCCTCCAAATATTTTGAAATTGAAGGAGTCACTTTCCTTTTCAAATTCTGAAACCTAGTGAAGTACAGTAACAACACTGAACATGGTAATCCTGCAACATCTTCAAACCAACTTCCTTTGCTTGCTCCTGATAACTTAGGCAAATTTGGGCAGTCAAGTGATATCAGTAGTCTGATTTTGGTTAGACATCACTGGGGTTCATTACCTTTGGTCTTCCACTTTCCTTGCTTACCTGTATCATGGATGGTGGTACACTGAATTGTATTTATTTCCCTCAGTTTTACTGAATATGAGGGTTTGAAATTCATGTGGACAATAAATGAAGACAATTTAAGGCTAATGGACCTCACATCTTTACAAAAAAGGTGAACAAGTGATGCAAAGAAGAGGGCTTGAAATACTGGCACCAATGGCCAGGGCTATCGGGCCTTTCATGATGGCCGTTACCCCCTCAAAGTGCCCCATTGAAATAACACATACCAATTGCCATTTTTCTCATTTTGGCTATACCCCCTTTTTAAATCTTATAAGGGCCAAACCTCTAACCCCAAACTACAATTTTGGTACCCAGGTACCAAAATTCTCAATTGGCTCAGCTCTTTGATTGACAGCTAATTCAAACAATGCAGAGTGCCAAAGCGTATATTACACAGCATGAATGGTACTGAGAGTGTTTTGATTATATAAATTGAGTTTTTCTTTACTCAACTTGAAGCAATAAACTGAGATTGTGTCTGGATGAGGAGGAATTTCAGACAATTGTGGGAGGGGCTTCAGCGTGCTTAAACCTAAAGCTTTAGTAAAATGGGGGCTTCAGTAAGAAGGTTAGGAGAATTGGTACTGTTTGGGGTGAGAGAACTGGGCCTTTAAAAACAGTATTACAGACTTACATGTAGTAATACTAATTTCCCCCCTTCAAACCCATATGCACCCATCCATGGGAGACATCCGTGAGAGTCATGAGAGACAAAAGAAAAAACAAGTTAACAAAAGTAAATTAGTCTCTACCTATATAAATAGTAATTTTATTTCTATTTGACATGAGAGATGATTAGTACTGTGGTTTTATGCACACGTGCTCAAGGTAACAGATTTAGTACGAGAACACAGGTTTGTAACAAGGTGTTGGTGTTTAAATTTCTGTCCACCTCTGATGGCAGTATCTGCAGTTTTTAACACCATGTGTATGGTTATCAAATGATATCATGCTATTCATGGAGTTACATGACCAGTACCTTAGGCCCATGCACTTGGGACTCATTAGACAGGCCCCAGTACTACACTTACCCCTACTAACTACAGTGCAGTACCACCATATGAAAGTGCCATATACCCATTGGGATATGCACCTCCATAGGTAAACATGCTGGAGGGTGTGGGGAGATCAAGGCTAAGGCAATCAGCTATATCTAAGAGAAAGCAACCATTCATAGCTGCAGAGTGTCCATGCACATTATATTCCTCCCTCATAGAAAAATTTGCAGAAAAAATTTACATCTTTGTGCAATCTCTTGGACTTTTCCAGTTGCCTGTAGCATTATAAACTTTGTTGTTTTGGTTAATGTTGTTAGTTATAAGGGTTTGGTGGTGGCATTATGATACTAACCCCATTATGATACCAATCCCAGGTCTTATACATTGGTGTCAGTTAAAGCCCAACCAAGCCTGACTCACATGACTATGAACGTTTTTGTGCTGTTGTAAGGAATTATGGGTGCACGGTAGCTAGTTCTGCATTGTTGGTAAAGCATTTATGTTATAAGCTGTAGTGATATATTATTTATTATTAAATGTATGAAAATCAAAATTCCCTGCAAATATTTTACCTCATCTCCATGGTAGCATAACCTTATCAACTTCATTCCTAGCATGATAGAACTCACAGCATGTACGTGGGAAAACATGGTGTTGACCCACCTGGGGTTTGTCTTGTGGTAAACATAGCATAACACCCAGTGTTGTGAGTATGTGAGACCAAGCCTTTGGGCATTATTTTACTTAAGAAATTTTGATGATGGGTGCAGGGCTCGATTTTTGTGGTTGTCCAATTGTCTGGGACAACTAAAATTCTGTACGGACAACCAAAAGTTGCAAGTTGGTTGTCCAATGGACAACCATTTTTCTCTCACAGTGAGTTGTTCTCAACAGCATCCTTTTTTGTTGATTGAAGAAGTATACTGCTGGCTAATCAACTCTTTCAACTTTTTTCATCGTACAATTTTAGACTTTTTATATCCTTTATTAATTTTTTTATTCTTTAAGACAAATAATAGGTAAACCTAATTACTGTTTTGTACTTTAATTGTGGGCAAAATGTTTCAGACAACCAAATTTTCTGTTGGACAGTTAAAAAAAAAATGAATTGGTTGCCCAAAGGACAATCATAAATTTTTCTGAAAATTGAGACCTGTGGGTGCTTCTCTTATATTATACCTGTATTATGGTACAGTTTTATGTTATCTTTGAATGCTAATGAAAAATATTATCGTAAGTGAGAGTCTAACATGTACAGTAAGTTTCAGTAACACTATTAGCTAAATTACAGTTGCCTAGAGATACTTTACGCGTTTGTAACTTTGTCATCAAAGGTAGGTGACCTTCACTCCTACATCCCTAACAAATGAAAGCAAATCAAATGCATCATTAGAAGCTTAATACCCACTCAGTGGTGGCTAATGCAGTCACAAGAGCACTACTTAAAATTTTAAATGCTAGCTGTAAAGAGCAAGTCACAGAGCCCACAGACTCTTACATAAGATAAATTTCAGTCACGTCTTGCATTTAATGAAATGTTTGTTAAGGAAGGATTGTTGGTTTATAAGTTCAAATTTTCATTGATTTAGAGTGGGGTCTTATGTCAGATTAATATTTAAAAATGCTGTGATTTTTTTTATTTTAGCAGTAGTCTGTTGAGTATTTTGGACAATTTCATTGGACAGTCTTGAAGGATTTCCAACTTTTATATTATTACTAGATATTGTGAATATACTGAAATGGATGTCTGCAAAGTTTGAGTATCAAATAATTGCCTTAATTTGGGGTGCCCTTTACATGACTTAAAAATAAGAGGCATGAAAGTGTAGATTATAACCAAAGCCTTCACACCAATATGCTTATTGCTTTCACTGATGTAATATAGCTGCAGGCTGTACTAAGTAGTGCATTTATGTTTGCAAATGACTATAGATTCATGACCGTATAATTAAAGTAGAATTACAATGACAGAAACAAAAACCTCTCATTTTTACACAGATTGTAGTTCAATTGTTACTTAACAACATCCTTTTTGATTTTTGTAAATAACTCCTCACAAAGTCACAAACGAAGGGAATAAAAACGTGGGTTTTCTCCTACTCAACACAACCGAATTCACTCAATTTGAGAACACCGATATGACCTCGAATAGCACACGGGTCAGTGCGTGACGTCATTGTGAAGAGTCGAGCTCTCTGCCTGTTGGTGCAAAGAATTGTACACATCTGTGTTGAGTTACTACGATCACTGTGCAAGATTTCAGGTGACTTCGAATCAATGTCCAGGCTGTTGGCAACCCGCGGGTTGCGGGCGAATTATGAAAATCATGTTATTCATGTTCATATCAAAATCTGCAAATATAGGCTACCTCTTGGCAACGATAATACCACTTTCACCTTTTCGGTTCCAATACCGCTAGCTAGATAATGCAAGTCCCTGCAGGCTGGGGCAGTTCGCCAATACCTCAGTTTCACAACCAGTTAAGCTTCACGGGTTATGGGAGCTACTTTCTGTAGAATGTTCGCAAATGTCGACTTAGACTAATTAGGCCTAATTTATCAATTGAATGAGAAGAACACATTGAGAACAGTGCCCTGCCTGCTTGGTTCGTTCACACAATGGCTACCGGAAATCACACAAGTGGCCTGAGTTACAGTGAACGAAATCGTGACAGTCACGTCAACTTACCACATATCCGAGAAAGGTATTAAACCCATATAAACATCCAGAAAACAAAAAACCAAACGAAATAGAAAACCCTTTCAATCCATAACAAAGTGAATAAACTTCCATAGTCCCTGGAGAAGGCTACGAGAAAACAACTGTGATGATCCAATACACAAAAGCATACAAGTAGGCAATGCAAGCTACGCTGTTTTACTGCAGTGATGTCCCGCTTGTACGGTCCCGATATTTCGGTAACAGTGCTAATTATACTGCGTGCTAAGTTTCACTGAAGTCATAACCCTGAAAATGAAAATTAAAACGGGAAACAAAACAAGCTCACCAAGTGTTTGGATAGTCCCGTATATATAGGAGAACTCACCTTCAAGTCTGCCAACCATCGACATTCCGCGGTCAGAATGGCCTCCAACCAACCAGACCCCGAGGTCGAAGAAGAACCAGCTGAGGGATATGTTGAATTAGAATGTGTGGATTCTCCATTTAGTGATTCATCATCATCTTCAGAGGAAATTTGATGAATCAGAAAATGATGAATATGATGACATTGATCTTGAGGGAGGAGAGGATGGAGCGGAAGGTCATGTACCCAGAATGGGAGTTAACCCTTACATGTTTGAACCTGTCCTTGCTGAAGGAGCTCAACCCAGAGAAGAACAACCTGCCGCGAACCCTGCCAATCAGGGCCGTCTCCAAGTTCTAGACTGGTTCGTTTTCCTTTCTTATCTCTCTCTCTCTCTCCTTTTTTTAATTTTAAGTAAAATATATACTGTACGTAGGTACTTAGAAGAGTCTGTGTATGATGAATGAAGTTCAAAAAAGTTTCTTGTTCTCTGTGAAAGGCGCGCTTTGAAATTCGTATAGGCTACGAAAACGTTTAATAAGTGTTGTACGTAGTGGATGGAATGAAGAAGAGACACCCATTTAATCCCCTAAAAATCACTTTTAATCACTTCTCACTGGTCAAATTGTAAGAGAGCGGTATCGGCAATGTTCTACACGGTAGTCACCCCCTCCCCTCCCGGGCTAGGTTTTAGGGATGTAATTGTTTGAAACCGTATTGAGAGAGTATTTTCCGAGCATATGTGGCCTCACCACTATAAGAATACACAAAATTTCGAAGGGGGGGGGGTTGTGTTAAAACTTATGAGGGTGGCACCACTAACCACCCGACATGCACCTTCCCCTCACCAAACCCGCCCTTCCTCTTAACCTCCCTAATGTGTGATAACATTTTTCAGACATCTAAAGGAGTTTAATTTCTTCCTATCATCATTATCCTTTAGTGAAGGGGTCTGTTATGTCCATTTGTTTGCAGCTTTTCTTTTCCCATTTCATAGCTACATTTGACAGTAGAAATTTTAGCTCAAAACCTTTTCCCACTATGATATGGGTATTGGCACCGGTGAGGCTAAGGAAGAAGGCTCAAGGAGTTCGTGTAAAAGTAAATTTGGGCGGAGGGCGTGAGAAATGGTGAGTTGTGACTGTCCGAAAGACCATAGCGGAGCGCTTCCACCCCATCAGTTGGCAGGGAGCGTTGAGAAAATATTGGAAAATCGCGACCCCTTGCTGGAAATGGCATTTCCTAGGCTTGTTAGTAGAATCTAAACCTTCGATAGTCGCCTGATCAGCTTTTTTCAATAGAAGTTTCATTCTAGTAAAAACTGAGTAAATTGTAAAATGATGAGGAAATTACGAGATATACCACTGCCAAGTTGGGGAAATGGAAAGTAATAACTGGAAATGAGCCTGTATGCACGGTTGTACATAAATTAACACTAAGCTCAGCGAGGATCCGCACTTGTTCTGGTGCATCCCCCAACAACGCAATTTCTTGGCATTTTGCGTCAATTCGTAGTTCTAGTCCAACAGCGAAACCTTTTTGGTTTGATGTGATTCACGTTGCATGCTGTACTGTACATCCACAACTAACGCTAGCTTGCATATACTTTGCACGTGTGTATGTATACACTGCACTTCACCATGTAAACAAGCTTAGGTCACGATAAGAACGAGTCTTCACAGTGACGTCACGGGTCAACTTGGAACACGTGACCACTGCAGTTCTTTCCGTGAAATGTTCGATTTCTATCATGAAAAATGGGCTGTTTTATCCCCAAATTAATACCATTTCCTGTCATTAGTTTTACTTCATATTTGGCACACTTCAAAAGTAAGCCTTAAGGAATACTGGAGAGAAAACTTGGGCTGTTTTCTTTGATGGCAAATGCCATTGTAATTCTACTTTAAGATGCGAACTATATGCATGCCAGCAGAAATGTGCATATAAACCTGCTCCAAATGAAAGCATGTAGGCCCATAGACAAATTGACAATTAATAAAATAAATCAATTAAAGGGTTGAGTGATATATCCCCCATACACAGGCTATATCTTTTTATGTTCCTGAGATTGCCTCGTCTGTCTACCAGCCAATATAAAGTTATGTTGCTCAAAGCTTTCAGTGTGTTATGAGCTGTATAGGTACATTTACAGGCCTTGTGAAAATTGAATGAGGACAATGTCTTCTGACAAGCTGTATGAGGCTGAGGAATTACCCATAGGGGTGCACTGCAGGTGGGTCTGTAGATTCACATCTTGGAAAGGAAGTAATCAAATTAGTATGTAGTCAGTTGTATCTGATAATCACTTGGTGGTTGAGATTTAAAGAGAAGTTAAAGGTTTGTAGGCTGGAAGGTTATAATTTCTGTATTGAATTAGTTTTGCATGACTGAAGTTTTTTATCCTACAGTAGGCTGTATGTTATGTTACCATTTGAATCAAAATACCAATTGCTTAACATTATTTTTGAAGGTTTGAATGCATTGGAAACAAGGACCATATTTTGGCGCAATGTACACTATACTGTACTTGGGAACTTCCCCCTCCCCCCCCCCAAAAAAAAAACAAAAAATAATAATAATAATAATTTGAGTGGTACAAAAATGAATCATTGCTTAATCTACTAGTCAACTCTCACCATGAACTACAAATTGTACACATTTATAATTAATCTGGGCTGAGAAGTGAGGGCAGTAGACAGTGCTTGGTAGTGAACAGGTTAAGTGAATTCTACAAAGTCTCAAATAAATTTTTCATTAGCTGTATACCCTGTGAAGATGGTTGGAGACCATTAAAACACATCTGATTCTCAAACTGCATTTGAATCATACATGATATGTATCCAGATTTTTACAAAATGGATTAAAAGAATAGTCTAGAGTCAAATTTATTTTCGGTATGTTAAAGAGGAACATATTCTAAACATTCTGGTGAAAGTTGCATTCATTTCCCATGTTCGGTTATTGAGATATTAGTAACTGAAGTTGGCACATTTTCCAGAGGAAGTAAACTTGAAGCAAACAGGTGTGACGTCATGAATTCACATTCTTGGCCAGTGTTTTGTTTTTCCCTATTTTTCATCCTATTTGTTTGACCTTGAATTGGTCAGGCATGCTACTTTGCCCCTTGGGCATATAAATTTTTTAATATTCCATTGCTCAGGATGCCCCTATTGTATCAATATATTAAAGTTTATTTGCATTAAATTTGTTTCAAATTATGAAGAAAAACGAAACATTGGCTAAAAAAGTGAATCCATGACATCATTATGCTTGGTCCAAGTTCACTCTGTGTTGAAAATTTGCCATATTCAATCGCCAATATCTCGAGAGCCGAACATGGGAAATAAATAAAAACTTTACCAGAATGCTAAGATTATGTCCCTTTTTAACGTATCAAAAATAAATTTGGCTTTGGACTATTCTTTTAAATACAATACACTCATGCTGTGACTACAGGAATGAAGTTACCCCCACATGTTGAGTTTCATACTTGGGAATGTTAATTATAGCTGTAATCCACTCATGCAAAACAGCTTTTATCTCATCTAACCTACTTACTTATGCCACGCCCACAAAGGTCTAAAATTCATCCTCATCCAGACACAATGTCATGTTACTACCTCAGACCCCAGACTCTGCCTTTAAGAACTCTCAGTACAGTACATGTTATGTAACATGAGCTATGGTACTCTGCATTTTTTGAACTAGCTATCAGTTTAAGAGGTGTGCCAATTGAAAATTTCTGTGGAGTAGTTGTAGTTTTGAGGAAGAGGATTTGGCTCTTAATACTACTGCTGTTAGGGATTCCATCCGAAACACAAAAGGGGGGATTGGTTACTGTTACCCCAGGTCTAGATTGCTTCTGTCTGATGTTAAAGTTATAAGTTGGTTCAGGGGGACAAAAGCTTGCTCCAAGGTCCCTGTAAGGTGCAGTTTGAAGGGTTTTAGAGTGCATTTTAAATTTGTATTAGTTCAAACATTGCTGAAAGAGTATCCTCTCTTTAAAAAAGAAACCAAGATATTGACAATTTTGTTATTTTTTTAGAAATGAAGGGGGGGGGGGATTTTACCCATCTTTTGTAAACTTTAAAAGGGGAGTGGGACAAATCCCCTCTTTCCCCTTCTGCCAGAAATACTCAGCAATAAAACTCAGCAACCAGAATTTTCAGGATTAAACCACTGCTGGGCCAAAAGAATTGTGGTTTAATATCAGCCAAAGTAACCAATTGGCCTTTCAGAAGGAAAAAAACATGATTGAAATTGTTTATATACAATCACCCAATTTGAAGTTGTAATCATAGGCTTCTGTAATACCCATAGCTTTTTTTTTACATCAATCAATCACAGTAGCCACAAATACAGTACAAAACAGTTTTATATCCTTCCTCTAGCTGTGCACCCCTTTGGTCATCACCTCCCCCATCCCCCATTTTACCGTTGCAGACTTTAAATATGAATCCAATTGCTGCTATTTGCAATTTCCTTTCAAAATTAAATCAAAGTTGCACTTAGCGGCATCAATCCTCAGTCATTATTGCTGCTGATATTATGATTTGAATAGTTTACTGTAGAAGACCCACATCTAAACTTGCACAAATTACTGTAAACATTTGTAGAATTAATGTTTGGGTATGGTTTACATCATACTCAAATGTTTACATAAGAAACCTCTTTTACTCCCCCATTAAACCGCTTTGCAGTAAGTTTCTTTACTTAAGTGGAGACCAGCGTCTGCTGCAGTGATTGTCCTAAACCTATTTCACAATGTGAAATACATTTGTGTACAAACTTCAAGAGTAACTTATGATGGTATAAAATATTAAGTACAGTATTTATATGACTGGTGATTAATATTAAGCAGAGCAGATCTCAAGGTCATTAATCTCTTCCTTTAATTCAGGCATTTCTCATTTGCAGTTTTGTTGAGCAAGCCTTGCTTATATTTCAAATTAATATTCAAAAGTGTGATTTTGAGGATTTTCCCCTAGATGGTTTACTTTATAATATGTAATCCTAAAAGCCTAAATTGCAAAAAAATGTCAACTGTATTTAGAGATGAGGAAATTCCCTGATTTTTGGACATTGGAAGTCTCAGACAGAGTTTTTATGAAATCCATTTTGCTGTTTTCAGAAAGGTTTGCTATGGTTGTTGTGGTTGGAATGGCCAAGGCTTGGGGTAGCTTTTACTGTAGGTAATTTGAAATCTTTTTGAATGAATGTAATTGAGCAATTAAACATACTTGTAAAGTAGAGAAATAAATGGCACCATTTTGTACCTTGGTCTCCTCCTGGTATGCTGTTTTCTCAAAGGACCATGGCTTAAAAGTTGTTTTTTTTTCTCAGGAAGAAAGTCAAATTCCTACAGTAAAAATAGAAAAAGGAAATTTCCTTCCAAGTGCCAAAATTTTCCTCCAATTGCCCAAACTTACCAGGAAGTAGCTTCCCAGCTTCCAAACTTTCCCACCCATGCAAAGGACAATGCTCCCCTCAGACCCCTTACCCACCGGCAGGCTGAAAATGGTGATTGAGTCTCCCTGTAGGATGCAGTGCTCTACTTACGTAAATATGCCTGAATTTACTGTAGTCTGGTTTAATACAGCACCTCTTTAGTGCACTATAAATTTGTTGTTGTTTTTTGATTTCAGTTTTATTGTAGCAAAACATGTGGCCTCTGGAGGCTTGTAGCTTTTAGACAATTAGCTGATGGATTGTAGTATAGTGCAGGACTTAAGATTTACACCAAGAATGAGTATTGATGGTTCACTGTTGGTACGTGCTTTACTAATACAACTGGTCAAGTGTTAGATCAATCATTTTTCATTGACACTAGATGCTTTCAGATTTTCAGCAGTCTCTAGCTGTGTTTGCATGCGCAATAAATTGTCTCGAAACCCTTAACAACTGGTATTTAAAGGGAAGATGTTGTTGATCTTGTGGAGGATCTTGTTGGTCATGATCGATGACATATCCTAATGATTGTCAATCTGCATGTAAGGATTCCGCCAGACACTCAAAATGGACCGTGGGATTTATTACCCATAACCTCATGTTGAACTTGCTGCTGCCCTTGGTCAAAGGTACAGGTGAGCTGGGGGGGGGGGCTTTCTTAAAGACCTGTATAACTTTGTACAATCTGAAGGGTTTTAAAGATTCCACTTATGAAATGTGGGGTCATTTCTGCAAACATGTCCTCTTCTTAAATAAAAAACCAAGATACTTACTGAGATTTGTTTTATTTTTATGGAAATGAAAAGGGGGGATTTTATGATCCTTTTTAGAGGTAGGACAAATCCCCCCACCCCCTTTACCCCTTTTGACCGTAACACTGATCTGTATGCCTTGAAGCAATGAAAATGCTTTATGGCATGCAATAACCATGTCTTTGTGTACTTAGTCATTATTGAACAGTTCTCAATGATAAACACCAATGTTACTTTCTTCCTCTCAAAACATAAATACCTTAGAAGAGTTACAGAATTTGAATTTTTGAACATTTGGGTCAAGTTATTCTTGAGCAACAAGTAACTAAATTTCTGTCTGTGAAAAACTTATTTCTTGGAATAGAGGTTAACATATTAGTGACAATTATTGATTTTTTTCCTGAACACAAAGAAATATTTCCCTTTAACTAAAGATCTAAAGATCAACTAAAGATCAAGAAACAATGATCTACAGTAGATGCATCTTCTGTAAAGTGGCGTGCCTTTTTTTTTTTTAAATATGACAGAGGGAAAATTACTGCACTTTTACTTCTGGCAGTATTACTGTAGTTGATGATCAAAAAAATCAGTCCTTAAATTTTAAGTTTTTGCCTTGTTATGGCTTTGACCTGAAATTTCCTTCCAAGTAGGATTTTACTGAGGAAGTGGTCAAAGCTTTACTCAAACTATTCTTCCTAATGTTCTGGAATGGTACGGTGAAAAATGGTTAAGTTCAATCAATATGGTTATGTGCAGGTTGCAACAAGTAGAGATACACTTTACAAAAGATTGAATTGTTCAAGAATCTCATGAAAATTGCAAAAGATTATTCCGACAGATTTTTTGGATCACCCTCTGAACCAAACATGGTTCTGTTGACAAAGAATAATGGCCCCAAGGGACCTGTCAAAAAAAATTGAAGTTAGAAGTTTTGATGATGAATTTACTACCATATGTAAGTATATAGTGTACACAATTGTGACCGAAGGAGTGAAATTTGCTGCCGGTAGATTAGCCTTGTTTACAGCCACATTTAAGTGGTCTATATTTTAAATCCAAGTGATAGACCCCTGCACTGTTCTGTAACAAATTTACAACTTGCAGTAAGTGTTGTTTGTTTACAGTACAGTAGTATTCATGAAACACTTAAAATGTATCTCTTATTTAGCCATTCATTCTCATCATTTACACTGTCTCTAGAGCAATATCTTAACATTCTAGACTTCCGAGAGGCCTTGAATTTAACTGAAGCCACAGAGGCCATTAATGCTTTTGTACATTCCGTTTTTGTTCCAATGCCAGGGGAATATGTCTGAAAGGTGAGGCCAAAGTTGCTAGAGTTGCCTTTAGTGTGTAACCTCCAACTGACTGTACTAACAACAGTTATGCCATTTTTCAAATGGCCTAAGTGCCCTTATTCAGAATTAAAACTAGCCTTATAATGCTCTGACTGATGGTCTCACTCTTGATGCCCTCAAAAAACCAAACTGTACCAAGGGGAAATGGCCTTGCCATCAAAAGGAAAAGAATGAGTTTAACCCAAGTATTCTGGGCGTTACCAATTGAAAGTAAGTTTTCACCATGAAGTACAGTAACTCTCCATGGGCTGGTAAGGTACAAGGTTCTCGCCATCATGGAAAATATTGAAAAGTCATAAAAAATTTGGAAACTATTTCAACATTTGGAAAAGTCTTGAAATTTGTGAAGGGAAATTTTGTTTAGTTCTGAAGAAGGTCATGAATGGAAATTTTGACAAAGTGGCATTGTCCTATTCTTGCAGGTACAGTACATACTGTAATATCACATAATATCACAACAAATTTTCAGTTGTAACATCAAACAATTTTCTGTAAAAGTTGAAAATCCTTGGTGAGAGATCAAGGAGAGGGTCATGGATATTCTTTATTGGGTCCTGTGAAAATCATGGAAAAGTCATGTAACCTATTACTCTCCTACTTACCTCCTCTGAAAAAGTTTGAAGCCTGAAGGTGGAAAACACTAGGAAAATTCGTTAAGAATAAGTAGGCTTCGTAAATTTTTGAAACTTTTATATCCAAGAAAGAATGTAACCCAGTCATTTTGTGACATTGCATTGCATTGCCTATCATGTTTCTTAAATTATGGTTAAATTAGAAAACCCTTGTTAAAGTTAGTTAGATGAGACTTAAATACTCACCAGCACGAATACATGTGTTAATAGTGCCAGTCAACTCAATAAAAAGTTCAAAGTTCGAATTTGTTTTCAAGAATTGTTCAAGTTGATGATTGGTTTCCCTTTAGTCGCCTCTTACGACAGGAGGGAAATACTGTGGGGGTATTCTGAAACCCCAGTCCACAGGGGTAGAGAGCCCCTAAAGTCTTAAACTTAATTAGAGTGTATCTTAAGTCAAAAATTCAAAAATATATATTAAAGACCATGAAAAATAAATTCTAACACTCGAACTCCCATCTTCATAGGACATTCCTAAGCTGAGATATAAAATGTTGAAGTTTATTCACTCAAATTAAAATGATGCATTGCGCAATCATTTGTGATGTCATTCTTGTACTACTCAATTTACAGTCTTAGTTTTTCTTTGTTTTTCCAAATGTTATTGCACCTTGTACCAAGGTGTGATAACACTCTTACTCTTAACATGCTATGCAAGGAAACAGGAAGTGTTCAAGGTCATAAAAACATTTTTAATTTTAAAGGGAAACAAAGCATGTTATGTGAGTTGTACAACAAAAAAGTCACAAATTTTTGCACAATCGACCGATTTGTTCCAAGTGGATAAACTTCAACATTTTATATCTCAGCTCAGAAATGTCGTATGAAGATGGGAAAAGACTGTTAGAATTCACTTTTCATGCTCTTAAATATATATATTTTTGAAATTTTTGACTTTAGGTGCCCTTTATCTAATAGGGAAAAAGCAATCACCCCAGACTCACATTGTAATTGCCAAGTACAATAAAAATCTTAATTTCACAAATCTCATTTTTTTTCCACACTTTTCATGACAGTTCCTGAAATAGATATGTGTGTATTTAGGATAAATAATCCTTTTAAATTTCACAATTGGGTTAGAGAAATATATTTATAGGATTCTCAAGAGCCCCATTCATGAACTGTGATAGTGTGCTAGACACTAATTCAGATTTGGGTGACTGCATTTTCCTTTTAAAGCTGATCATTGAATTTGTTTGGGAAGTTCACCTATTTTACCATGGTTAACCAGCAAAATTTCTTTACATAATATTAAATGGTCAAACTTAATCCACACGTACCTACATACAATCAATCATACAAACAATTATTTCATCAGTGAGTAATAAACAATTCAATTTGGTTTCAAAAATTTGTGACCAGATTCTTTTTAAGTTTTCAAGTAATACACACAACAGTTACAAGTCAGTATAAAAAAAAACCCTTTCTGCAGGACTACTGGATGTGAAAATTGACTTAAAATGTTGATTATGAGCATTTTCATGTGGTAGGTCCCTTCAAGACCCTTGTAACAATCCGATATGAATTCATTATGTCCCAAGGAGAAACCCATCACAAAAACAATTCGAAAAAATGAGATTCCATCTCTTACTTTTGAAGAATATTCCTGTTGTGGCTTGAGCTAAACCATTCCATTGAAAATTGAAGATATTTAATATGTTAGATACACTGTAACTCTCTTTTGCCAAGATCCCCTACCAAACTCCCTTTTTTACATACCGGGGAATAGCGTAACAATTTTGCTCTTTCTGGGCTCTATTAAAAACCATCAAAAAACCTACATTTTATGTGAAAATCTGCTGCACAATTTTTCATTTGTATTGCAATTTAATTTTCCAATTTAAGTGGCAAAATGTGATGCAATACTGGATAAATTATTCTCTGCATATCCCCACTTATTCACAATTTGTATTCCCAGGACCTTTGCAAATGCTCTTTTTCACATTCTACCTGTGGATTTCAAATGACAGGTGTGAGTTCAAACATCATGCAGCATTCTGAACAACAAATTTACCAAGTAGCTTTAAGATTAAATTTAAGTACCCATGCATTTTTTTAATCGGTCATTTATGCATTTGGCTTCCTTTCTTGTTGCACAGCATGCAGTACACCAGATTCTTTGAAGTGCAGGGTAGTAAATCTATTTTTTAAGGAGATAAAAGAAAAAAGGAAAACAGGTGTGGATATTTTCAACTGTCATTCGTGACAGGTCGACATCTGTTACAACAATCAGGTACCTGTAATCCAGTAATGAAATATCTGGTCCAGGCTCTTCTCATGCAAGAATTCATAATTTACAAGCGGTAATAAGGCTCAATATTGTATCTGTATCCTGCACTGAATTTATCATCATTTTATCAATTCAACGTTAAATAAATTAAGGAAGACTGTTTTGGGGGAAAATGATATCAGTTTCATCAGAAATTTCAAGTGACCATGGATCACCTGTTATGTAGTTGTACTGTAGCATGTCACAAATCAATTCATCATTGTCGGATTTCCACATCATGGTTTTTGTGTCTTGCAGCACAATTTTCAAGTATTGTATTGCTCTGTGAGAGAGGTATTGATATATAAGATGGACTGTTTGACTTGTTTGACTTTGATTGTATTGAACAAGTTCCAATTTCATCATTTTAATCAGGATTCAGGAATGTGTTACAACTGATCACATGATCTGGTGAAGATAACGTTTCATGATTTGTGTTTATCACAAATAATAAGACCCAAGTGGGCTTAAGTCCAATTGCTATCACTCTTTGTTAAGTTTGAATGGCAGCATAGCCAAAAATGTATGACTATCCATTTTCAGTCTGATAATTTACATAACTTCAAAGAAAAAAAGGAAAAACTTTCAGCACTGGTTTTGACATTGTCAAATGCAGTGCAACCATGTAAAAACACTTTAAAAAATTACCACCACTTGTTGAAACAAACCAGGGAATAATACATCTGGTATCGCATCGCAATTTGCTATGTGGACAAATTGCTACACAAATACAAAATTGTTTAGCAGATTCTGTACACACAGCACTAGGGATTTTAATGATTCTTGGAAAAGAAGTCCAAAAAGCAGAAAATGGCTACACAAATTTTGAACACTAAATTATTCCCTGCAAACTGAAGTGTTTTTGACAGGAATGAATGGAGGTACCTTTTTAAATAAATGCTAAATTTAAAGATCAAGAGAAAAGAAAAAAGATGCTCAAGCTAAGATTTAGATAAGGGTCAAAGTTGAAATATGAAATTGCCCCTATTTGTTGGGGAAAAAATTATGCTAATAAAACCATGCTTATCAGCCTACAAAGTATGTGTCATGTCATCAACTTTTATCCAGTTTTCAACCTGGAAATTTGTACAAGGGTGTGATAACTAGTTTAGAAAATGCTGAAAGGTTTTTCTCAGGAAAAAAAAATCTATTTTCCATGAATAATTCAATTTATGTCAAAGGTGGTAAGTTTTCTCCAAATACTCTCATTTTCCCAAACATGAAGCCTCCTATCTTCCCAAGTTTTTCCACCTATAGGAAAACAATTCCAAATTTTTTCTGGTTTCGATGATAAGAGAAACCCATGCAATCATGATGGCGTGCGTGTGTATGTATGTGTGTATGTGTGCGTGCGTGCGTGTGGGTTTGTCTTTGTGTAAAACAGAGGACCTAAACAATAGACTTCCAGGTCCTCGGTAGTAAATTCAAAAGATTTCTCAAGTCCTCGGTTGTCTAACAATAGACAGTCTATTGTGAAGGTTAGGGTTAAGTAAGCAGACACAATGGAGATAACAATGAAGTCCTCGGTTGTGTGTAAAAACACGACTGTGTGTGTGTGTATGTGTGTGTGTTTGTGACACTTTGCTTGTTAACACGATATCTCAAGGTAGGAATGTCTGGCAGTTTTCAAACTTGGTACATAGATGCACCATATTGAGAGGAAGAACCCTATTGTTTTTGGTGGAGGTCAAAGGTCACCTAGGGTCACCAGGGGTCAAAGTCTGAAAACCTTGTTAACACAATATCACAAGATAGGAAGCTTGGATAGATTTCATATTTGGAATGTAGGTGCCTTATAGTCAGTAGATGGTCCCTATTATTTTGGGGGTAGGTCAAAGGTCATTGGGGGTCACCAGGGGTCAAAGTCTGAAAAGCTTGTTAACACGATATCTTGAGGTAGAAAGCTGGAATAGATTTCATATTTAGTATGTGGATGTGTTATGGCCAGGAGATGGTCCCTACTGTTTTTGGTGGAGGTCAAAGGTCATCTGGGGTCACCAGGGGTCAAAGTATGAAAACCTTGTTAACATGATATCTCAAGGTAGGAAATTTGGATAGGTTTCATATTTTGTATGTGTATGCATTATAGTCAGTAAATGGTCCCTATTGTTTTTTGGCGGAGGTCAAAGGTCATGTGGGGTCACAAGGGGTCAAAGTCTGAAAACCTTGTTAACACAATATCTCAAGAAAGGAAGCTTGGATGGATTTCATATTTGTTATGTGGATGCTTTATAGTCAGTAGATGGTCCCTTTTGTTTTTGGGGTAGGTCTAAGGTCATCTGGGGTCACCAGGGGTCAATGTCTGAAAATCTCATTAACACGATATCTCAAGGAAGAAAGCTTGAATAGATTTCATATGTAGTATGTGGATCGTTATTGTCAGGAGATGGTCCCTATTGTTTTTGGTGGAGGTCAAAGGTCATCTGGGGTCACCAGGGGTCAAAGTATGAAAACCTTGTCAACATGATATCTCAAGGTAAGAAATTGGAAAGATTTCATATGTGGTATGTGGATGTGTTATAGTCAGTAAATGATCCCTTTTGTTTTTGGTGGAGGTCAAAGGTCATCTGGGGTCACTAGGGGTCAAAGTCTGAAAACCTTGTTTATGTGATATCTCAAGTTAAGTAGCTTTGATAGATTTCATATTTGGTATGTGGATGCGTTATGGTCAGGAAATGGTACGTAATGTTTTTGGTGGAGGTCAAAGGTCATTTGGGGTCACTGCTGGTCCAAGTCTGAAAATCGTGCTTATGCTATATCTCAAGATAGGAAACTTGGATAGATTTCATACTTAGGTATGTATGTGGATGCATTGTGGTCAGAAGATGGTCCCCATAGTTTTTGGCAGAGATGAAAGGTCATCTGGGGTCCCCAGGGGCCAAAGCCTGGAAACCTTTTTAAATGTGATCTCTCAAGATAGCTGTTTGTCTATTTGTCTGTCTTTTGTTTGTCATTCTAGCTCTGTATGGCTTTTATGGAGGTCAAAAGGTCATCTGGAATGACAAAATTATTTTTTGAACATGCTAGTATAACATTTGAATGAGAAGATAATGGCGCATGATGGCACTCTTTGAAACAGAACATATATGTATCATCGAAACCTCAATGCATTTTTGCATTCTGGTATACTTTCCCACTACATCTCACTAAAATTTCTTCCAAATTTTTTGTCAAGAATCTTTCCCCATTGTTCTGCAATGAGTTAGATAAGATTTAATGACACACCAACACAAATGTGTTATATATATTGTAATAATAATGTTCAAGTACTGTAACAAGTCCTCCCATTTAGTAGCCTCTTAGTACATGCAGGGAAAACTGTGGGCATATTCTACAACTCCCATCCCACAGGGGATGCTGTCCCACAATGAGTGTGTCGGACTACTGTACCAGCACTAAGGTTGACTAGAAAACCATGGCTTCCAAACAATCAAGATACCTGACAATCCCTATAGGTCCCCTCTTTGGAGGAAAATAGTATATAGACCAATCCGATTAGTGCTTGTTTTTAGTGACTGTAGGCCACTATTAGTGGGGTCCATCAGCCTAAAATCATCTTTATTTAGTGTTTACATGAATTTCAAACCCTCATATTCAGTGAAATTGGAGAATTTAAGATACAAATTAGTGTACAACCATCCATGATAGAGGTAAGTAAGGAAATTGAAAGATTTAAAGGTGATGGACCCTAGCTATGGCAGACTGAAATCAGACCATCACTTGCTGTCCGGATTCATGTATACTGTAGCACTACCTTAATCACAAGTTGGATTCTATCCTGTAACTTTATAAGGCATGGTATCTTTTCTTTCACTAAATCTGATCAAGTTTAGTATCATTGTTGCAGTGTAGACCTTATGCATAGTATAGTACAGAGCAAAAAGTATTCCCTCTATGTGTGAAAAAGTTGGGATGCTTCTTAAATTTGCAGGAAATTTGACTGTATGGAGGGGAATTTAGGCATTTTCGGAAAATATTTCTTAAATGTTCATGAAAATATAGGGAACATCATCGGAAATTTACTCCAGTCCTGGGAAAAAATTTTAATCCCTTCCTGGGGAAATATATATGTTTTGCAGTTCTGTGCCTCCTTTGGAGGGAGTTGTGTATTATTGCAAGATACACCAACAAATTATGCTTATTTGTCAACCAATTAAACGGCATAAGTCTACTGCATTTATACAGGAGGCAAGTCTTCTGCATTAGGTGGTATACATGCACTGTCAACAAATGTCAGAAGCCTTGCACTGCCATTAAATGTCAGAAGCCTTGCACTGCCAGCAAATGTCAGAAGCCTTGCACTGCCAGCAAATGTCAGAAGCCTTGCACTGCCAGCAAATGTCAGAAGCCTTGCACTGCCAGCAAATGTCAGAAGCCTTGCACTGCCAGCAAATGTCAGAAGCCTTGCACTGCCAGCAAATGTCAGAAGCCTTGCACTGCCAGCAAATGTCAGAAGCCTTGCACTGCCAGCAAATGTCAGAAGCCTTGCACTGCCAGCAAATGTCAGAAGCCTTGCACTGCCAGCAAATGTCAGAAGCCTTGCACTGCCAGCAAATGTCAGAAGCCTTGCACTGCCAGCAAATGTCAGAAGCCTTGCACTGCCAGTAAATGTCAGAAGCCTTGCACTGCCAGCAAATGTCAGAAGCCTTGCACTGCGATTAAATGCCAGAAACCTTGCATTGTCAGCAAATGTCAGAAGCCTTGCATTGCCATTAAATGTCAGAAGCCTTGCATTGCCACTATAGAAAGGTGTGCATCAGTCTGGTATTCGATGTCAGGACCACTCAATTGTTTTTTGGATAGAAAACCACCCAAGTCTGACAATATTTCCTTCTCAGACAACCCAAGATCAAACTGACAATGGATTTAAAAACTTAAACCTCCCAAACATATAAGGCTTTAATGACAAACCACCTGAAACCAACTAGGAAAAAAATGGAGTAATAATTATAATATAGCATATAACTTGCTCAATTTTTTTATTACTGTTTCACTGGAAGATCACAACCTACTGTACCTCTTACCAAGATGTGGCAAATCTGGTATGAGTTAAACCTACAGGGTCGAGCTTAGGATCAAACAACAATCAACCAGAAAATAGTTTAGAAAGTAAAAAATTATAAATGTTGAAGTAAGATACATTCCAATTGGACATTTATTATGTCTTGGATCAAACCTAAGATTATATTACAATCAATACAGAGGGTTAGAAAATACAGATTTAACATTTGATCATATAGTGACTCTCAGACAAAGCAAAACTTTCAGGATCCAACCTGAGGTCCAGTTAGAGGTACAACCAATTAAAGGAAAGCTTAGAAAATGTGAAATGAACTTGCGATAAAAAGTGTAAGAATACAACTTGATGTCACATTACAATCAATAAGAGGCAAAATGCTTTCTGTGCTATATCAGATGTTTTTCTTCATACCAGAGAAGCACCCATCGCTTACCACTGTGTATGCCCTAGACCTCTACTACAAAAGATTAGAGCTGCTATGACAGTACACACATACTGCTTTGTGTCATGAAGCAAACTGAGCCAATCTCAAGTTTTCCAAAATGTTGTTCTCTTTGTATCTGGCTGCGGCACTGAGCCAGGTGGGTGCAGTGAGGTGTATGAACAAGACAAAAGAATTCGTACACATTCTTGAGAAAATCTCCTACTGTAGGAAGTGGATACTGGTTGTTATCTCAAAAACACTGGCTGTGGAGCACTCATATAAGTTTGTCGTACGTTATTCCTTGAACTACCTCATGCACACACTCTCTGCCATGTAACTTTTGGGTCTGGTGGAATTGTGCATAAGTTGGTGTTTTATTTTATTGGTTTTTCTCGATTTTGGCCAAAAGTGGTCAAAACGCCAAGGACCGAAGACATGTCGTTCCCATGATGGTTAGGCCAGCCGACTGTCAATCCAAGCTCAGCTAGACCGCCCAAAACCGACTTTGATTTTGGGCTGTCTCAGTTTAGTTCTTGTTCTGGGCGGTCTGTGCACACCTTTAATTGTCAGAAAATGGCAGAAGCCTCACATTGCCAGCAAATGCAGGCTGGGACTGCCTCAACATTTCTAAGGAAGACTCACATTAATGCATAATCAGGTCTACTGTACTTTCTCTGCAATAGTAAGTCATTTTAGCTCCTTCAATGCATGCATTTTTACTGAGACAGCCATGTGCCCTCTTTGTAGAGCCTTTTTTTGTTGCAAATTATGCTGTAAAGTGATAAAATTTTCATGACATTATTGCCTTATTGCCTTGCCTTGTGAACAACTACTGCATATTATCATGAGTCATGTACCATTGGGTAAAACTTCTATGGATTTTTCGTTGATTTCTAAATTATACACACCTATGTCAGATAATTTATAGAGAGTACAGCCTACAAAACCTCGATATTTGTTACTGAAATTTGAATGTCCTCAGGCCACAGCAATGCTTCAGTTCTCTTGAATTTGAAAACTGGAGGGCCCTCCAGGTTTTCTTCAAACAGCATTAAATTAAAGGAAAGCGGAACTCTATAACAAGCATCATCACCACAAGGATGGATGTATACTATATACCAAGACCATTAAAGGGCAAGAGCAGTCACCGAATCTGTTTTAATGCAACGTTGAATTTTACAACTTTCTACATATTACTCCTCCTAGTATCTTTACATATTTTAGGACTAGCGTATCTTTAAGGTAAACCAAACAGTTAATCCTTGTAAATTGCTCATGTGAGGAGAAAAGGTATTTTCACAAGACTGTCAATGGCCAATCATGAAAAAACTAGGACAGTCTACCCATGCTATATCAAGTTTGAATGACTGCAGCATTCCCCCTTTAATCATTATCATAGAAACCAAAGGGCTTTAGATATGTCTTTGAACACTGGCATGTAGCAGAAGACTTTCTGAGACAAGTACATGTGTGCTGGCAGAAATCTTTTTGCTTTTCTTTGCGAAATATTTTCACATTTTCTTTCTTCACAAATGTACAGTGCCAGGATACAGTAGTTGTCAATGTAGGGGTGCACCTGAAGTCTGTTTACACAATCAGAAATGCTTCAGTTGCTTGCAAAATTTTTAAACAAATTAAACAAAACCTAGCTAAGAACAAATAGTACATTGAATTTTCTCATGCTAGCTGCTTTCCTCCCAACCAATTGTTCCAACTATTTTGAACACAGGCTTTATCCAACTGTGAATTCCTCAACAATATATTCATATGACAAGACTTAAAAGAGTACCTCCAGTCAAAAAAATATAAAAATATATACTGAACAGTATGAACAATGAATTCTAACAGTCAAGCTCTGATCTTCATGGGACATTCAGGGAATAATTTATCCAGTGTTGCATCGCAATTTGGTACACAAACATTACAAGTTGCTACACAAATGAAAAATTGTGTAGCAATTTTTTGTGTGCATAATCCTTGCATTTTCACAAACAATGTATGAAAGACCTCAAAAATCTTCAAAACTGCTACGCAAAATTTGAATGCTAAATTATATTCCCTGACATTCTTGAGCAGAGATATAAAATGTCTAAGTTATACACTTAAGATAAATTAGACCATTGGGTAATAATTTGTGACTTTCCTTTTGTACAAGCTACATTATCAGCTTTGTTTCCTGTTAAAATTCAAAATGTTTTTATGACCTTAAAAACTTCCTGTTTGCTTACATAGCATGTTGCAAGGAGAGGGCTTAATTAATAACATCACCTCGAAAGAGTAAGAGCGCTATCACACCTTTTTACAATGTACAGTAACTTTCAGAAAAACAAAGAAATACATAGATTGTAATTTGAGTATTACAACAATGACATCACAAATGATTGCACAACTCACAATTGTAATTTGAGGGAATGAACATCAACATTTAATATCTCAGCCCATGAATGTTCCATGAAGATGGGAGTTGGACTGTTAGAATTAATTTTTCATGCTGTCAAATAAAAATATTTTGAAATTTGTTTACTTGAGGTACACTTTAACATGAAATTCATTGTTAACATCTGAAGTAATAGTGTCCAACCTGGGATGGCTTAAACATGCTGTACTACTTTTCTAGCTTTTGCAGTCACCAAATAATCCAGTGTCATTATAATGGGCTTGTCACAATTCCATCAACTTGGAAAATGGTTGCTCCCTTATGTGTGGACAAGAAGATAAGATAATTAAGATTGATGCAATTGTTGAATCAGATCTTCATCCAACTTTGTCCTTCTTTCCGAGATTTTAATTCCAAACTGCAAACCTTTTTGTCTCCTTTAACAACTAGCAGAATATAAACAAATGTAGAGATTGAGAGACTGGATTTGTAAGTCATGGCTTCGTAAGAACCCTTGAGATGAGGGTTGTATTTGTAGCCTGAACTTCCAACTTGGGAGTAAGAGGATACAGGGGCTCTTTGTAAGGATTTACAATGCCATTCATGACAAAGCATAAACTAATGGAAAAGTGGGTATAGACCTGTTATACCTGCTGTATGATAGCCTAGGGTCAGAGGCCACCTTTTGGTAGATAGTATGTCAACACAGGTGTATGATATTACAGACATGAAGTTAAGAATTTGAAATATATTAAAACCAAGCTTTGAATCTATGCTGGGACAAGAGGCATGTACCTTCACCTATTTATATCATATGTTCTACATTTTCTTAAATAGATGTTCCTAGAAAACCATAGTTTGGCCTCATGATATTTCTACTTTTCAATTTCTGTACATGCATGTTATGTAGGCCTAGATGTGGACCTGGATATTGTTTATAATTACAATATGCTGTACGTGGATACGTGCATGCCTAAACTAAAAAAGTTATTCAAAACATGACTACAGTATGATGTGTCCAAAAAACTTTGTTTTTAATTATGGAAATGGCCCTTTGAGATACACATGACCTCTTCCTCAAGTAGGTAAAAAGCTGTATCTGCACATTTCATGTTAGCCTGCTTCGTTTACTTAAATCTTTTTGTTTGGAGCCAAAATTCCCTTTAGTAGGAAGGATTCATGAAGTATACTTGTAAAGCCCTGCCTTAATTGCTATTTGGCTCAACTAGACAATGAAGTTATAAGGCTATTACGATTGTGGGACAGCATAAAGTTGGAGGGGCAACCAGTGCATTTTTCTAGCCAGTTGTTCTTTGGACAACTTTTTTTCACTCTTTCTTCAAGCCTTAGACCATAGCCTATCAGTATTATAGTGACTGCACTTTAAAGTGAAATACTGCATTTGGTTTGAAAGAAGAATTCATCTTTTTAAAACTAATATTTATTGACACAGGTTGATAGATTATAAAAAAAATAAGGCAGTATGTTAGCCCTTTTTTCAAGAAATAAGTTTCCTACAGATGGAAATTCAGTTGTTTGTTGCTCAAGAATAATTTGTTCACCAAACTTTCAACATTTCAAATGATACAACATCCATGGCTCTTCTTGCACAAATAGTATTTTGAAGAGATGTAGCCATGACTGGGGTTTACGATTAAGACTGAATTGTTGCATAGTGTCTGGGCCATTTCTTTGTACTCTTTGTTGGAACATTTTAAACACAATATTTCCCTATAAGTCTTTCTGTTGATCCATCACATGTACAGTAATGCTTTTGTCCAAACCAGAGGACTGCGTCTGTCTTAACAATCCCCTGTAAACTCTTGTGTGCTTTTCCAGGAGTATCATTTTATGAAAACTTCCATTGCAGCATTTCCACACCTTGACACCCTTTCTTTGGTGCAAAAAATACTAAAAGTTAAAATCTATTCAAGTATCAAACACTGTTACACCAGTAGCCTATGTCAGCGCTATCTGGGATTTAGGTAGCTCAGGGTGTACATGAAAAAACTAACAAAAGATTGAAAAGTAACCTAGATCAAGTTCGCAATGAAGTTTACTGCAAGCAGTTTTCATCAAAGATGACACCTCTTCAATCATGTTTTGACTTACTAGCTCATTTTGTAAAACAACCTGACTGCAACAGTCCTGGTACATTTTTAACTTCTTTTTAAAGGTTTCATGCCAATTTCAATCTCACCAACAAAAATATAGAATTTCTTACACTGAAGAGAAAAGTTCCCAAGTGAAGATTTCATCCAAAGGTTTTTTTAAGGATTGAGATTTAGTAGTGATTCAAATGTTTGTTAGATAAAAAGATAAGATTAGGTTACAGTAGATGGAGTTTTAAGACCAAGTTTCTAACCATGCAGCTGGTTCAAGTCAAGCCGACTGCAGCCTTTTTTTCCAGTTGTGTCTCACTGGCTTGTTTTCCTCACTCCATTGCTTATGCTGAGCACCAAGCACAATGGCAGTAGGTTCTGTTTTTAAGGCCTTCGGCATGACCTGGCTCGGACTCTAGCTCCCAACCTCCTGACTGCAAGTCTGATGCTCTAACCACTTGACCATGCAGTCGGTCTTAAAAAAATGTGACAAATCTATCAGAGTTAGAGCCAAAGTTGACAAATTATTTAAGAATTTTTTGAGTTCACCAGGTTTTATTTTACAAGCACTGAGCAAATGAAGAACCATGAATTTATCTGCTTCTCTTTTAAAGGGGAAATGCCTAGCAACTCCAATTTGAAGTAGTGCAGTAGAGTGTAATGTTTCATGATGGCCATTGAGAGTCATGTGACAATATTTTTCCTCATCAAATGTGAAATTTAGTGGAAGCGGCTGCTTGGTTTACCTTGAATCAATGCTGAAGTCTTTAAAAAACTGAAAAATTGCAGGAAAATGTGCAGAGGATAGAAGAAAATTATGAGATTTTACTGTTGCAATAAGTTTTGGGTGACTGTTATCTCTCTTTACAGTCTGTGAATACAAAAGCAGTTTTATGCAAACACTCTGTCTAATATTCCATATTACATAACCTATTCATCATCTGACATAAATTTTTAATAGTCAAAATTTGTTTGTGTCTTTAATTCAATTGTTATGTAAAAAAAATTCAGCATTTGCATCAAGAAGAGATTTCACTGTGTTTTTGGTTTTCTTCTAAATCTGCTAGCTGTTTACCCTGATACATAACCTGTTAGCCTCAAGTAGAGCCCGTAACAGTTCTGCTCATTAACATCCAGTTTTCTCCCATTTGGATTGAAAATTTGTTTTCATAGCTACATCGTCATTTCTGCTTCAATTCCTCTCTCTCTCCAAGTCAATTTTCTCACACCAAAGTTGATGCCTTTAACCGATTGAAGCCTAACCTTTTTAGCTAATCAAAGCATGTTTCTTAATTGTTCCCAGCACCATCTGCAGACTGGATTTGCCCCAAAAGGCTCTCGTGTGTAGTATTTGGCTGAACTCAGTTCAGAGGGATTTATTAGAAATTGCAATCACCACTGAAGCTCTCGTTTCGTGTGGGAGCCAATTTCAACGAATCTGTATAGCTAAAACCTTATGAATAAAGATGAAGGAAAACACTTGACATTTCCATGCTTCTGTAGGGATATCCCACGGCCTTCAAGGAGGGTACTGTCAAATTTGACGATTCATTTTAGAGCAAAATGTGTTTCCGACAAAGTAACTGCTCTGCACTTTGATTTTCTTGTCAACATTTCTTGGTATTCCTTAGATTGGAAGTTGATTTGACTGTTGACTTTTTGTTCTCTGTAAATTATAGTTCATGGATAGGAGGAGATTGATGCTGATGGACGCTAAGACGAATTGTTCACCTGAGCCCGATGATATTGATTGTAAGGTAAGTGGTAATTTTTAACCATAGTATGAATACCAACTTTGTGGGATGTGCCCTGTTTGGTGGTTAGTTAGATTTTGGTATTTTATTTAAAAGTGGTGGAGTTTATTTGAGATATGGATTTAATAACACTATGACAGGTATTTATGACATGTATCTTTGTATACACACTACATGGTTTAGATCTGGGTTACGTCATACGGTAGGTAGGTCAAAATTAAGTGATTATTTGGATGTTCTTTAATTAAAATTGAAGGAATACTAGCATTGTTATTGATAGTTTGGTTTTGGTGTGTGTGTATTTATTATTTATTGTTTACATTTTCTGCCAAAAAAGAAAGAAAAAGCAGTCCTGATCTTTAGACCGTATAAGAACTACTTGTACAGTGGATCCAGATAGCAAATTTTGGTTTAGATTGGTTGTACTTGTGTAAGGATATGATACTGGTTTATAAAAGTGGGACATTTGCATCTTAAGCAAAAAAGAAGAATGAATATTGATTTAATTGCTCTGTCTTGTTGATAAATGTGCTGGAAAGTGTCATTAAAACATAGAACAACATGTTTGTGGAAGGATATAATAATGTATGTGTCAATAACTGGTTAGAAGTTAATGTATAATTATTACATTAGACACCAAAGTAGGCTAAAGCCATCAAAGATAAACTTAGAAGACTGATATTAAATGTAACTAACTGTTAAGTTGTTCATATAACAAGTTGCAATGATACATTAAAGTCTCTAAAGTAAAGCTTGTCACATTCTGAATATATGACTATGTAAATGCCAAATGTTAGTTAGTTACATAGGTCGCCATTTTGTCCCATTTTTGGTGTCCTCGTAACAAAGGTTATACTTGCATTTACACTTTTCTGGTCAGCCAACCTTTGCAAAATGTAAGGGAATAGTTGTTTACAAACAAGTTAAATTTCATCTCCAACATATTTTTAAACAGTTCACATCAAATTATACTACTGCCTAGATTTTGGGTGCATAAATATGGTCAGTTACCTGTTTTGGTGACTAACGTTAAAATTTTACAGCCAAAAAAAAAGACAATGAGTTTTATGTAGAAGCTTATACCATAATACCATCAAGTCATAGAATAAAAAATAATAATGAAATTATGAGTCGCAGTCACATTTTAAGCCCAGTCAAAGTTTGGAATAATATGTTTTTACCCCAGTATTGTGCTCTTGTGCACTTATACTCATGAGAAGGTACATGTGACTAGGGTTGGGCGGTATACCGGTATTGATGTGAATACCGGTACTAGAGTACAGGTAATAAAAATACCAAAGATATTTGGTGTGTTTCTAATACTGGTTCTTGAAAAAATACTGGTACTGCTTGAAAAAATTACCCTGGAAAGGTGGGAAACAGGAGCATTGATTATGATTGTGCATGACTGTAAAGAAATGTGGTACTGTAAACAAAGTCAAAGCAGAGGTTTCTGCACGGTAATAATGCAATCATACAGTATGCCCAGCTGCATCAAAATACAGGATAACAGGGGTGCCATGCACAGTTTAGCTTCCTTCCCACCTGACTTTCCTACTCGAGACTTGAGAACCGGTACTGCCTCAATACTCCATGGTTCTGTGATCTTTACAGTACCAGTACCAATATTTTTATGGTACTGCCCAACCCTACATGTGATCCAATATTAGAGCCATGTATTTCAAATGTTATCTTGTATGCCACAGATGAAAGCTACAGATCAACAAGGAATAATGAATTTATGCTTTCTTTTGGTCCTGCTGGATTAAAGTGCCAGTTTAATTAGTATAAATTTGTCACATTTAATTAACTCTTGCATTTTATTCCTTTTCATTTTTGTTTTAACCATATTTTATGACAAGCAGTTGAAACTAGTGAATCAGTATTACTGTCCAAAGTTTTGAGCTGTTATTTTTGGCAAGTGACTTTAATAGGCTTAAAACTGTACTGTTTTCCCTCAATAGCTGCATGGCAAATAAATTCTTCATGGGACCACATTACAGGAGCAGTGCCTATTAGAGGTGATCTTTGTTTAAAGCTATTGAGAAATAGTGATGGTGCTCCCTGCCTCTTGGTATTAAAGCTGGCACCATTTTATTTCATGGACTTAAACCATGTCCTCCTGAAGTGTATATCAAGTCAAAAAATTTAAACAGAGCAGGAAAAATGACTTTGAACAATTCAACTTCCATTTTTGTAGGACATTCCTGAGCCTTGAAATTTATTTGCTTAAAAACAAATTGGTCAATTTTGCAATATAATTTGTGACTTTCTTGTTGTAAAATTCACATAACCTGTTTTTTATTCCCTTTTAAAATTAAAAATATACTTGTGACCTTGAACATTTTATGTTTGCCTGCATATAGCAGTTGTACAGTGGGGCAGTACATGACCCCATGAGAGTGATATCACACCTTGGTACAAGGCTCAATAACTTTCAAAAAAAAGAAAAGATTGAAATTTGAAAAGTACAACAATGACATCACAAATTATTGTGCAATATACCATTTTCAGTTGAGTAGAAAAATTTTAACATTTTGTATCTCAGCTCAAGAATGTCCTACGAAGATGGGAGTTGGACTTTTAGAATTCTTTTTTTTTCATGCTCTCCAATATACATGTCTGAATTTTTTTGACTTGAGGTACACTTTAAACACTAGAACCTAGAGAAAACCCCGAAATAGCTGTGCAGTTGTGCAGCTGTAAGCAGGGCTAAAGATTATTCACCACCCCATGGTAATTTAACTCACCAAGACAGAGAGAGGGTGGTTTGTACCAAGAAAGCAACTTTCCCTAGGACAAAGTGCAATGACCCTTGCAGAATTTAAGTGATGCTTGAACTTCATGTCTGATGCCTTCATAGCCAGCCCATACCTGGCCTAAAATACTGTAGATTTCCCAGCTTTTTGTTGGTTCAACTCCTCTTCATTTAATTGGAAGTTGAAGCAAAAATTTCATCTTCATATGTGGAAGAAGAACCAAATCTACACAGTGTGGTGAAACTTCCATTCAAATTGGACACATATTTCTCAAAGTGAAGTCACTAAATGTGTGTTCCCAAAGTGAAGTTGAGGGCAGCAGAGGTGTTTTTCTTACTCACATTGACAAGGAATTCTGTGTCTCCCTTTATGTTTGAGACTATTGTGTTGACCTTGAAGTTATTAGGAATAGGATCTCCTGGTGGGGAATGCAAAGTTTTTTAAGTTCCAATGTCAATGATGCATAAATGCATAATATGGGATTGTTGATGGAAAATTGGCTGTGCAGTTCAGTGAAAAACAAAAGACTTTCCATTAATGTAAGGATATGTTGTTATATGTGTTGACTTTACTTCAAGTTTCCTTTTTGTTGAAAATGTTACAACTTTACCTGCTCATAACTTCAGAACCACACATGGGATTTCAATGCAAGTTTCACTGAAATGCTAAGAATAAGTACTCCTATCAGCATATCAAAACTTGATGTGATGTAAAACCCTTCTTTTAATATATGGTATGGTACAGGAGTATACAATCATGGCAGCTTTGTTTAACCTATTTAACAAACAATGTAGTGATTGATGTTATACTCATGGTTTTATGATAATGTGTTGCAGGTAAAAACATTTTAGCAGTTGAAATAGTCCAGAAAATTTTACCTCTCAATCAAACCTAGGGACCTGTAAACATGCTGACAGCAGTCATTAATATTGCAAAGAAATTAAAAGATAAAGTCAGACTCAATAAAGTCGTAAAAGATTACGGCTAACAGATGGATGGGCTTTTAATTGCTTGTCAAATGTTTGAATGACAATCAATATTTCAATTAGTAAAGCTTCAGTGCAGCCCCACATGTAAGTGAATGAAGCATTCATGACTGGATTTGTTACAAATGAAGAGAACTGGTGTCAAATTCAGACAAGTCGCAATGTGCTTTGAAGGGTGCACACACAGTATTATTGGCTTTGCACTGTATTGGGAAACATTTCTAGTTTTGAGGTGCATTCTACAATAATTTTACTACATCTGCATTAAAGGAACAGTCTGCAACGGCCCCTGAAAAAGTTTTTTGCAAAGACATTGGACATCAAATGGAAATGAAGATTAATGTCTTTGTTTGGTGATGTAACAGTTTAAAAAAAGTGTTCATAGTTTGATGTTTGTTTCTGCTCACTGAATAGTATTACTGTTGTTTGTAGGAATTATTAAAAGTGGGCAATAATATGTATTTGAACAAAGACCTTTACAATGGGTTATTTAATTTACAGACTGGTGTAATTCATTCCTACAGTATCTGTACGAGTTGTGTAGGAATAAAGTTTATGCAAGTTTCCCGTAACTTTTTCTGCTATGTGAGGTCCCTGTGAAGGTGACTGTTGCGGAAGGGGGTTAGGAACAAACAAAAACTGAGAATTTAAGGACAATAGACAAAGCTCTTTTCAGGGCTGTAAATTCATTGTATGATTGTTTGCAACTTGAGTAAAGATATCAGGGTCATCCACCCTCCATCTCTCTACATTACCAACTCATCTGCTTAGAGATCCAAACTCTGGTTTTGGAATCATAAACTGGGTATCTGTTATCAAATCCAATTAAATTTGATTTCTGTGAACATGGCTAATTTATTCCCAATTGACATATGAACACTTCTTTGCGTAATTAAAGGCTTCCTGTTCATAATCTAAACAAAAGGTTAACTCTGCAATCACTGGATATTTGAATGACTTATCTGCTGTGATAATAGGTTGTGTAATCAACTGGAAAAAGTTCTTCACAGGCCAGGGTTTAAGTGCTATTCTGGAAGTGATAGTGATCTTTTACAACAAATAAATGAACAGATAAGGAGGATTTTATTACACCCGACCTCCCCTTTGTGAGGTCTGGTCAGAATGTCCTTATTTTTAAGCAAGTGAAATCATAATGAACTCTCCTTCTCCCCGTCCCAGCCCTCCATGTACAGTATTCTTATCCTCAATTTTATTTTCCATTGTATTTTATTGTCCATTATTTGCCTATGTTTTATCCATGTGGAAGTATGACAACCTTTTTCCTCATGATAACATCACTGAAATTTAGTACTTTGAGACTAATTAAAAGCCATTTATGTCCATGGGTGTTTTCATCATTAAACTACTGTACCTTGAAGAATGAAGAATAAATCACTATGGAAGACAATATACACCTTATCTTTTTCCTGAAAGAATGGCCTTCCCAATCAATGCAATCATATAATACCATCTGTGATTGGCTGAAATATTAGCGTTACTCTAGATATTCTGTACTGTGTACTTACCCCCTGTAGAAATTGAAGCGTCCTCAGTTTATAACCTTTTAATTGCTATAAAATATGATGTCTGTGAGTACTTTAACCCCTGAGAATCTTGTAAAAAAGCTTTACTGTATCAGTTCAATGTAGGTGGGAAAAATTTAATGAACTTATGATATTCTACAGTAACAATTTGAACTAGCAAAAATGAAAAACATAAAAGTATCTAGCTCCATAATCCAAAAAAAATTTCAGCCTCAAATGTATGGTTTAAATGTCCAAGGTAGCTACTACGTAATTCCTGCATGTAGTCAACACTACATATTTCTTCCACAAAGCAGGATCCAGTTCTGTAAAAGGTTCAAAATAATCCATGGTGGATAAGAAAATCAAAAATATTTGCAAGGCAGAAGACCCATCATACAACAATCTGCAGTACATTTGTGAGCTCTACGATGTATTTTTCTTCAGTATGTCTTGGTATAGTACTTATGCCATTGCCTAACATGTAGCATATGTGCACTGTGAACCTATCCTATACACCTGCATTTCTGCAACCTTAATGAGTATTTTTTTTATTTTTTTTTGTTTTTATTTTAATTCCCAAGACCCTGCCAATATTTTGTTTGTTCTGGAACATGCTTTATAAGGATGCAGCAACATATTACCCAGGACTTGAAAATTTTTTTAATGGCTTGTTGCCCTATCGGACAACCTATTTTTTAAATTAGTAGTTTTTGGTCACCCAAAATAGCTTTATTGTTGCCCAAATGAAGAAAATATCAAAAGATAAAGGGAATTAGGAAATCATGGTAATGTTTTGTTATTTAATAACTTTGTTGGCCCATGGCATAACAGTAACAATCACTGTAGCAAGCATTGAGAGGTACAGTACATTGAGAAAGTAGTGTTATTACAATAGTTAATAGAAAACTTCCAACACAGTGATGATCTGTCCGCACAGTCACTTGAGGTGCCCAGTCAGGCATGTTCTACTGTGCAATTCATTAATTTTTGTTGCCCAAGCCATAGACAAGATGCCCTTGTGCACTTGTACCCCATTTTTCGAGCCCTGATTACCCCATGACAGAGTTTCATAATCTACAACAGTAAAAACTAAAAAGAAGTGGCAAAATTTCCCCATATGTGTTAGTGTTGCATGATCCTGCAAAAGAAACATCATAACTCTACATTCCCAAATTTGATGAGTAATGCATATGGGGTTGATTCAATTAAACCTTGCTCTAATCGTAATTGAACTCAAATAAAACAACACACACTCACACAATAATGTATTTCTATTTACTGTACCAACTTCATTCTAGTGTCCATAATTTTCTAAAATAGTAGAGGTTCCAGGGACTTCAACCCATCTTTTCCCACTGGGGTGGTGCCCCTTGAACCCCACCAGGGGCCCTAAGGTGGACCCTGGTTGAAGTGGGGAGTGGGAATGTTTGGCGATCCCCTGGAGCCTACGCTGTCCTAACTCCGCAGGAAACCCTGAACTCATAGGTCAAAACTGTATGTTTTGTATGCTTTCTCATTCAGTTCATCAGCTAAGTCCATGGCTGAGGGTTTCTGCCAGTAGAGAAGAAATTTCCAGACATGCTTTTCTATTTGTGTTCACTCCGCTAAAGCAATTAGCACTCTGTAGAATGTCCACAATTTATCCTTGTGACTTGTTTTTATTACTTTTTATTTTTTTGAAGTAGACCAGTTTTCAGGTCAGCCTCTAAGAAATGTGTAAAAGTGGGCAGGAACATCTTAGGGTTGTGAGAAACCAAATTTTAAATTGACTTATGTGAAGAGAAGAGATTGAAATTCTAGAAATAAAAAAAAAATTTAAAAACTAGAAATTGAACTTCCTTGGAAGGTTTCCTTTGTCTGTATTGAAAAGTATAATATTAGTTACATCAGCCAGCTGCAATCTATAAAATTCATATTTCCTATTGTAAAGGCAACTTTTTAAAAAAAAAAAAACTTTCTGGGCTGTAAAACCCACTTACTCTCTCCCACTCACTGATCTGAGTATTTGGTGACACCATTTCCCCTTTCAGCCAATAAAGTAAGTGTAAAAATTATATATCCTAGCCTATGGCTGCATGTGAGAGTTTGTGATACAAGGAATCGCATGAATCATCATCGATCATGTTCAATGCTAATCTATTCCAGTAGTGCAGTATATTCACACCAGAGATTCCAAGTGCAGGTCGTAATGGATAAACTGTTTTCCTGATGATGCTATAAAATATTACCAGGTCTGCTAGGAGAAGACCAAACTCACACACAATGTAATATGTGAAGTCGTCTCTTATGTTCTCTTTAATGCTTATGTGTGGCATTTGGGGACTAGGGATTTGCCATCTTGAGCAGTCAAAACCGGCAGTGTTTATATATATAGAGTATATAACATGTTTTTATGTACTATTTTATGCCGTTATTTCAGTGTCATAAACTTTATAATTAAATTTAATGCCTTTCATCCAGTTGATCTAACCACAAGGGGGCATAGAGAGGCTATTTGGTGTTTAATAATTTTATGTAAATTTTTATATTATTTATCAGACTTAATAGTGAGTATAAGAGTATTCATAGTGAGAGAGTGCACAATTTCCTGCCATACTATGTATTCCTAATGACAGTCTCTCCCCACTCACAGATTTTGTAAGTAAAATGCATTGGGATTAATTTTAAAATTTTGTTCTTTTGAGTCCTGAAGTTAGTTACAGTGGCTGGGTAGATGAGGTTTTATTAATTCAGAGCTCGGTTTAAGTCAGGCCCCTTGTTTCTGTTTTAGATCACTGGCTTGTTTTCCCTACTCCATTGTTTAGGTTGAACCCCAAGCACAATGAATGACAGTATAGCTTTCATTTTTAAAGTTTCAGTTGACCTGGCTATATGAGTCAAACTGCAGACCTCGAAAGTGGATGCCCTTAAAGTCACTTGACCATAAGTTCTGAAAAAAGATCATCATACTGTACCAGTCTAGTGGTACTTACACAACAAGAGATGTATACTGTCATGCT
The DNA here is from genome assembly GCA_037179385.1 of Holothuria scabra. Taxonomy (NCBI): domain Eukaryota; kingdom Metazoa; phylum Echinodermata; class Holothuroidea; order Aspidochirotida; family Holothuriidae; genus Holothuria; species Holothuria scabra. The sequence continues at coordinate 50,720,083 of CM074185.1, forward strand.
TGAACTTTTTGACATTGTTGCCACACTACAAGCCTGATATTCTATAACTAACTTCTATATTGGCATGCAAGCATTGGATGAAAGCACATTTTTCCAGGGTTCTTTAGCTACTGAAATAACCAAATTCCTGAGGACTGATTCTTGCTCCAGTAAAGTAATTTATTTAGTATTTATTAATAGTTCTTTGTTTCTAGTGTGATTCCAATGATTATTCAATCCAGGCTCAATGCTACAGTAGGTTTAAACAGTCAAGGCTAAAACACTGTTTTTGTGCTAAAGTCCAGTCCGATTTATCGCACTCTTTTGTGGCTATTTCCGTAATTGCACTGTTCCAGTATTTTCAGGGTAGTATAAGTGCAGTATTAATTATTTCTCTGATTCCAATCAGGTATAAAGAAGATGATCAACCTTAAAGTGGTATATTGAGTTGGTTTTCGAAATTCACAGAATTTTTCCACATCTGTAAAGTTTTCTTTTACGTAAACGTACTGTACCCTACTATGCTGCATATTGCACTATGCTGAAATACAAATGGTCCAGTGTATTCTCTACAAATATATTTAACGAGTACCTAACAGTTCGATGCAGTTTTTGAAATTTGTGACAGACAAATTTTCAAATCATGTGAAAACTGTTATATGCCAGGATATGCAAACAAGATTAAAAACTGCACCTTTTGTTGTATTACTACTGGATGTGACACTTGACTATTTTAGTTTTAAATCAGCATCTTCATGTCATGTTGCCCTTGGACACGTCATTCAATTGTTCAGATATCAACTCAACATGTCCCTTTAAGCTATTTATAGTGCATTTATACATGATAGAAGAATTAAGCTTGGGGAATCACTGGGAAAAACAACAAAATCACCCTTTTGGAAGCATGACAACATGAAGACAAACATATGTCAGAAACAAGTTTTTTCTCTGCATCATGGTTTGTACTCCAAAATTGGTGTAAATTTGACCCAAGGGTTCCCCTAGCTATAGATACAGTATGTGGCTATTGCTGTAGGTGTGTAGGTATGACACTGCCAAAGTATTTTCATTCATAGGTGTGTATCAAACAAGAAATATGTAGTTAATACAAAGAAAAATTAAAGTTAAATATAGAAAGTAAAATATAGAAAAATAGAGTAAACATGTTAGAGGAAATGAAACAGAATCAAGTTGGTTTTTATTCAAAATTGATGTACGAAGTATAAGCATTAAAAAGTAGCAAAATTAAATGAAATAGAAGAACAAAAAATTAGATAAGTGAAATTAAGTAGGATTGAAAAGAAATGAATGAAATGAATTAAACATTGAACCTGTTCTAAATAACAAAATTTACAAAGGTAATTGGTAAGATAAGATTTTGTTATGCATTTGTTATGTTGATAGCTTGTCACTATGACAACAAATGACACATACTAACATTGCACCCCACAATCCTTTGTAATTGTTTTTGGAACAGGGTCTATAAAAGTGCAGGATTGCACTTTATGACATAGAGCAGTTTTGCACTGTAGTGCAGGATTTCACTATATCACATATCGTGCAGGGTTGCACTATATGAGATGTAGTGCAGTGTTGCACTTTATAGTGCAGGATTTCACAATATGACAATTAAATGCAGGGACCTCAGAGATGCAGAGGGGGAAGGGGCTACAAACTATAGACCTGAACTTCGCTGTTGGGGATTTGGGCATTAATCAGGGAATTGGGATTTTTACTTTTAAAAAAAAAATTGGATCATAAGTGGCTCACTCAGAATTTTCCCCACAGCTCCCCGGAATTTAATACCACTTCTATGTATATATGTAGCTGCATCACATACAGCTACACAATCCATCGTGGAATTACATTGTTAACATACAGTGGGAGAGTATTTAAACAAATTGCTTTATGCAGGAGTAAAAATGTGATTTATTAAAATGATGATTTGTCAAATTTTCAAGCAAAAGTGATTATTTTATATTTACAGGGCAAATCAACATTAACTCTGAATAGCAAGTATTTTTCAAGATGTATGTGTGCAGTATTTACTTCCTTAACATCTTGCAATTAGTGAAAAAGGTTTGCACTTTTTGACCATGTTGTTGTGTTCTGTATTCTCACATGAATGCTTTTTAATGTGCTGTAATGCACTGCTGCTCATATGCGACGAATAAAGTAGTTTGGGTGGAATGGAATGAGTGGTTGTCATGGCAAAATGGAGCTTCTTTTACATTCAAAGCATTGTTTTTCTTCCACATTATTTCTCCTTCACGCAAAATTAAATCAGGAAGCGACTGTTACATTTTTGAAATTTACTCCTCGGTTCCAGAATTTCCTTCCAGGCTCAAGCATCAATTGATTTGCAGTTGTGTACACTTGACCTGTATTTTCATGCTTGCAGCTTGTTCAACCGTCATGCTGGACGGTTGTCTCGTGAGCTGTGTGCGCATTAATCAATCAGGGTGATTTTAGCCTGTCCTTACTTTTATCCCTTCGGAGAAAAGGTCATAATGCCAGGACTTCAGATTTTTTATTTCATTTGGGCCTTGAGGTTAATCACCGCCGAGTAACTGCACTGCATAAAATCATTTCCTGTGTCCTCTCTAAAGTATTAAGCTTTACCACTGTTTTACTTAGTCAGAAATTTTGGAACACTTCCTGGCGGAATTTGAATAAACTCTCTAAAAATGTGACCATGCATCCCTAGTATTTTGCTTTTCATTTTACAACCTTTCACAGTCAACTTTGAAAGACTTCCCAGTTAAAATCTCCTATCATTCCCATTATAGAGTAACTGTCCACTTTCCTTAGAAACCAGCTGATTCACAGCCAATTTTCATTCTACCAAATGTGGTTAAATAAAAAAAAAAATACGAGAATATTTTGGACTAAATGCTTGTGCAATTTTGTAAACACATTGTATTTTGATGTAAGCAGTAAAAATAGTGCCCCGTTTTCATTGCTTTCCTTTCCTAATTTAATCAATCACAACTTGGTCAGTATGAATTTCTGACATTTACAATTCTGATACTTTAGTTGTTGGGAAGCCAGTAGTGTGTCCTTGTGAGATAAAGGTAAAGTGCTCAATTATCTATCTGTTCACTTGTATGTCCCTTCATCAATTGAGACATGAGGTATCCTGCCAGGCAAGATGCTGGATCACACCTTACTAGAACTCCCAGTACATTTTTTCTTTACCTGCCCTTTCCTGTAACTGAAATAACTGAATTAAGCATACTTTCATACTGTGACTGACTCTCTTGCATGTTCAAGGTAGTAGATCAAATGTATGCTTGGAGTGCACAATTTTAGGGCACTGGTGGTTGAGATAATTGCTTCCAAGTTTTCTGTTGCATGACATGATGATAGGATTGCTGACTGCAGTTTAAGTCACAGCCATTAGGACTGTAGGTAAAAATTATTGGTTAGTTAGATGATGGTTTTTTGGGTTCAGCTTCCAAACAATTGGTCTATGTGAGGCCAGCCAAGTCATTTTTTCAAGTTGTGGCTGAATGGCTTGTTTTGCCTTCTCCATTGGTTATGCTCAGCACCAAGCACAATGGCAGTATAGGTTTCATTTTAAAGTCTGCACAAATGGTATGACCCAGCCAGGAGTGCAACTCCCTATGACCTATTGGACTAGCAGAAGCTGTGCATTTTACTTGTAACTATAGTAGCTTACAACCTACTGTGTGATAGTTAGGTAAACATGCATTGTACAGTAGAAAACTTTACAGGAAACTGAATCAACATTTTGCTACAATGTGATGTAAACAAAATAGTACACAGAGGAAAAATTGAGGAGGAAGGGGCTTGGAAAGTCAATGATAAGAAAATGAAACCAGCTGACCAAATTATGAACAGAATCGCAATAAAAGTATGTATTCCTTTTGTTTCTTATTATACATTTAAAAGGGGATGCTCCATTTTGTTTCAAAACAAAGGCTCGAACACTAGGGGAATTGTCCTTTTTTATATATCTGCACTGTATTAACAGTGTGTACTTAAAACTGAACATTCTCAGACTCGCATTTGTTACTTGTTGACTACATTAAAATTTTACTGCAGTGTTTCTGTTGGAATCTAGCATTATAGACAGGTATACATTAATCAATCCACGGTACCAGTAATTCGTATGTCATAGTTTTTGACCCCTAAATCAAAGAACAGTCAGTGCTCATTAAGTGCGACAGATGTATAGTCACACCGGGTCTAGGCCCCATTTCAATAAATAATTTCATCCAATTTGGATGAATACAGAATTAGTTAGCATATATCTGTGAATGATTTGCCTTTGCTTGGACACTTATGTCACAAAACACTGCTAATTATAAGGCTGTGAACATTTGCTGTGTACTTGATTTTATACTGATGTCACAGTTGGTCATGTATGTCTTGTAATATAGTTATTACATGTCAGGAGAAAATGCAGTAACCCCAACTTGAATTACTACAGTAGACTTTAATACTGTTTCATGATTGGTTCTTGAGAATCATGTGACAATTATGATTCCTGCTCAGTTGAAAATAGGTTAACTGCTTGGTAACCTTGAATATGCATTATTTAAGTCCTAAAATGTCATGACAGATATTTTGAGGAGAAATGGGGGAAAAATTGTGTGGATGGGTTGTGTCTTAAAATAAGTTTAAGGTGAGGGCTTTTTCGCTTGATGAAAGGTAAATGCTGTGATTGTGGTGAACAAATTGTTCTCACTATTAAAAACCATCCTTGCATAGGACTATAGTCAATTAGAAATGTGGTATTGTACCAGCTGAGTAAAACTGAGGAAGGACATAGTACTAGTCAGGACTATGGGTTAGGACTGTGTGGATTATGTATGCCTTCAATTAGAAAGGGTTACCCCAGTCTGTGCTTTTTAGGTCATTGCCAGACAGTTATTGGTGACAATAATGATATACATAGGTAAAAAGAGGAGGTAGTTAGGTATTGCAGCTCATAGACTACTGAACCAGGGAGTTTTAAGGATTTGTCTGGAATAAAGTTCTTAGTGAAAGAAATTAATTGCATTGTGCTTAACTTTTAAATGATTTGTAACTCAAATTTACAAGTGAGTAACTTAATTTGTAACTTGGGAATTAACATTATTGCCTGTCGGCCTATATGTTTTTGGGACAATTATTAAGACATACTCATCATTCCAAACTGCACTTTTTCTTGAGGGTAAACAAAATTCTCAATTGAAAATGGTCTTTGATCCACATTAAATGCCAAAAATGGAGAGTAGCTCACATATAACAGCATGTGTAAAGAGTTCTGATAGAAAATTATGGTTCCTTATCCTGCTCACCAGGATATGGATCTTCAAGCAGTAAAATGAGGTTGTGTCTGCACAAGCTAGGCGAAGAGAATGAAAGTTATTGGAATGACAAGAAGATACTTTAGGGAATTGGGGGACCATGTTTGGTCTAACAGTAAGGGCACCCACCCCTCATCCAGAAGGGCTGGGTTCTATATTCCCAGGTCCAGTCATACCAAAGAAAATGGAATCTACTGCTGTTGTGTGTGATGCTCTGCCTAAGCAGTTGAGTAGGGAAAACAAGCCAGTGAGCCACAACTGGGAAAAAAGACTGTGGCCGGTTCGACTTGAACCAATAGGTTGGAAATTGGGCCATGAAACTCCATCTAACTCAAACATCTCATAATACTGTATGTTTAACTCTGCAGGGCTAACAATAAGTGTATACACACCATACTGAATTGCTGTAGAAAAACAGCACAATAGGTACAGTACTTGCCAAACACTCCTTTATACAGTTGTGCTTGCAAAAAATGTTTCACTCAGACAACCAATATTTTGTGCAGACAACTTAAAATGGTGAAACGGTTGCCCTAAAGATGACGTTAAAATTTGATTGAAATTCAGGTTTGATGTAGCAGAGTTAACCCTTCACTTTTTTTGTTGTGGAATCTTTACTGTTTTAGCTTGCATATTTTTAAAGGGCACCTTTTAGAAAAAATTGTGTGATAGAAAGACAGTTTTGGCTGTACAGTAGGTATGAAGATGCATCTTCTGATAAACAGTAAGACCTTGTGTTTGGTCTAAAAGTAAGAGCATACACATCTCACGCAGAAGGCCAGGTTCTATATCCAGGTGGAGCCATACCAAAGACTAAAAATGTAACCTATTGCCGTTGTGTATGATGCTTCACATAAGCAATGGAGCAGGGAAAACAAGCCAGTAAGCCACAACTGGAAAAAAAGCTGTGGCTGGCTCGACTTGAACCAATAGGTTGGAAACTGGTCCTTGAAACTACATCCAACCTAACCTAACCTTTATTAGCATTTCAGTATTAATAATTGTAGAAACATGTTTTGAAAAAATATTACATTGAGCCACTTCCTTTCAAAATCTGAACAAAGAAATGTCTCTTGCTTAATGAGGGATTTCTCCTTCAGGTAAGATGAATGTAATATTTGTTTTGTTTTTTTTTCACACTTTCCCTTATTCCCTCTGGGGCCTCTAGCTGTATACTCCAACTTTCAAGGTTTTAATAGTTCTTGAAATTTTTTAAGTTTTAGTGGAAATACTTGACAATAGTCATAACATATGAGACATTAATTTCATGTACCACTAGTGTTTGCCTTAAAGGTTCTTTAGATCTGTGAGATAGGTGTTTTGCGGTAGTCCTTGAAAAGTACCTTGAACTTTCTTGTAGGATTGTATTCATAAACACTGTGGGAGGTGAGTGTAAGAATTGGTACAGGTGAAGGGTATCCTGAGGAGATCCTTCATCTTGAATACATAAATCAGTGTCAATCAATTCAGAGACAACTAGTCTCTGAAAAAGGGGACGGAAGAACAGGAAAGAGAGATGGAAAGAGAGAGAAAAAGAAAAAAAATAGTCTTCATGGCCGCTGTCTTTACCCCATGTATATATCCCCAGAGAAAAATAATAACTTGTACTTCATATGATTCTCCTGTCATCCAATTTTGATGTGTTCTCTTTAAAACTCCTTGAAGTTACATGGTGAGGCAAAGCATATTATTTTGCTCCTTTACTCCCCTCACCTACCATACAATGGAACAATCCTTTGTACCTTGGAGCTGTTCAAAAAAAAATTTAGACAGGTAGCACTTACAGATTCAAAAACCAGGTATAAGGTTTGTTGATTCCATTGGGTAGCTCCTATGACATTTTTTTTTTTTTTTACTGTACTTTTACCCAATCCTGGGGCATTTTGTAACTGTATTGGATTTTCTTCCAATTTTGATAACCATTTTTTCTATTAATTGTGAGTGAAATCCCTTTCTTTCTTGCCAAAGTTATTCAAGGATTGTCATAGAGGGTACCTGATGCAAAGGGGTGTCGGCATTGCCCGTCTGACCTGTGTATTTAGTTAGATGAGGTTTTGCAGCTCAGTTTTCAACCAATTGGATTAACCTGAGGTGGTCACAGCCTTTTTTCAATTGTAGCTCCTTGGCTTGTCTCCACTTGTTGAGCACCAAGCACAAAGGCAAAGGTTCTGTTTTTAGTCTTCAGTATGACCCAGCCAGGGGTCGAACCCCAGATCTGTGCCTGTGTAAAAAGTTGATTGAATAATTGTTAAAGTCTGTAAATAAACTCTGAATAATCTTTCCACAGCTTAGATCTAGTCCCCTGATGTATTTGTATAATATAAGGGAGGACCATTGGCCTGGGCAAAAGCTTTAGGATGGCAGCCCAAACACTCAGCTCACATAGTTGTAGTGGAGTTTGTACAATTTGGAAATCTCAGGGGGTCAATTTTCTTTGTTATATTATATGCAGTAAGAATGAGCCCCTAGTTTTTCTTCAGGGCTTGGGACAATTGAGCTCATGCATATAACCCACCAGAAACTGCAAAATGTTCCCTCAGTATGCAACACATCCCCCAGAGCAAAAAAACCTCTGGAGTGTGTGAAACCATGTTTAATTTGGAAATTAGGTATAACATGATCTCAAAAATAAAAGAAAAAAATGCTTAAGAAGATGCAAATTGACTGTTAAGAAAGCTCATTGACCTGATAGATGTATATATGATATACTACCTGATACTTTATCTGGTCTAGTAATCTTCCACAGATCATGTGGAAGTTAAATGCTCTGCTATATGTGCCATTTTAGGTCATTCACATTATATAATTCAAACTTATTGGTAAACTATATCCTCAGTACAAATAACAATGAGTTACACAGCCACAATTTTACAGGAAGTGCCCCTGTCTGTATTTTCCAGTTTTCTTAAAGTCATATTGTCAATTGATCTAGATTTGGACAACAGATGCTTAAGACCTGTCATTGTAACATATCTCTCATTAGTTCACTGTATGGGTTTTTCTGTACAGTATTCTCTGTGGAGTCACAATATTTAGAGGAACTGTTTCATTAAATGAACATTAAATGAAATGGCCTGAACAGGAGGCATGAATGTAAAGTTTAACTAAATTTGCTTGACTCAGTGACAAAATGTCTAGAAACTTACATTTCAAGTGAGGATTTGTAGTTCCATGACGTTTTATCACATCCAAGAAAACTGGTTTTATCATTTGTGCCATACGCATAGGCACATAAGGTAGGGATGCAAGGGGGTACTCCCCCTCCCAGTTCAGGCAAAACAGTTTGTCCATTCTTTTGCCCTCCCCATAAAAAGTATCCCCATACTCCAATGGCAGTATGTGTTCTCCACCTGTTGTTGTTAGGATGCTGCATCCAGACAAAATCTGGAAAGGTGTACTTTTTAGGCTTTAGTGCCTGCCACCCAGACAAAAAGTTGACCTACTGAGACAAGAAACTATTAATCTGAACCTTTATTACAGTGCAAGCAGCCATAATTTCTCTAAAAACATTGACTAATTGATATAAATGAGAAAGGTGTAATCTCCATCAGATGAAGCAATTCTACAGTCATTAATCATTATTGATTTTTATAGCAAACATTTTCTCTCTTTAGACAACCTTCCAGGTATCTCTGGTATCTTTAACTTCTGGACAAAAGTTCGACTTAGTAGAGAACACTAACTTGGAAAGGGATTTTACCTTGTAGTGTTTTCCACTTTAGAGGTATTACAGAGTCAAAATGTCTTTGTCTTCCAGTTTCATTTTCTTTCTTTCTCTTGTTACTTTCGGTCACATGCAGTTTTGAGTTGATTTGACACGGCAAGATGTTTCATAAATCTTTCAATGTACAATCTTTTATATTAAATCATTGATCAGTAAAGAATTACGGTTTATAAATCCTTGCATTTATGTATTTTTTTTATGTGTAAAAAAATTGGCATATCAATAGGAATCTTTACTCTTGGCAACTCAAGGTTCTGTGCAGCTCCTTTTAGTCTTTTTTCTCCCTTTTTTTTGTGTGAAGCCGAGCCTAGTTCAAGGAATTCCATGGGCAATTCTTCATTATGTGCATTAAATAATTTTCTGTACTTCCTATATCTGACCATGTTTTGCAGTAATTTTTCAAGAAATGAAGGGTTTTTTTGACCAAATCTATTTTAATTGCCAAAATATATTGAAAGGATTACTAACAGGTGAGTTATATTCATTTTGGAGAACTGTAGGTGTAAATGACATTGAGGTACAACCTTGTCTAAGAAGTTAATTTTCTATAAAAGCAATCATCTACACTTCAAGAAATTGGAAGTCTCAAGTTTTCCTCACCAGTAATTGCTGTAGATGAATCTGAGCAGCACTTGTGTTTAGTGAATATAGGCAGCCATTAGTGGGGTCCATCAGCTTTAAAGTTTCATTTACTGTTGAAATGGTTTTCAAACCCTCATATTCAGTGAAATTGAGAAAATCAAGAGGTGTTTCATTGTACAACTGTTCATGGTACAGGTTAGCAAGGAAATTAGTAGAAGATTAAAGGTGATAGAGCCCAGTTAACAGTTCGGGAGATAACCACTTTCAGGAGAAAATGAGTATTACCCCGATTGGGGGAAATTTGCCTGTCTCAATGGTATGAATATTTATGAGCACTTAGTGTCTACCTCTTCACAGTCGTTGAATTTTTTAATAAATGGGGGTGTATTTTATTGTGAGGTAATAGTTTAGACAAATAAAACGAAATTACTATGGACCTTCAACTACGTATTTACAAACATATGTGTTGGCAGGACCCACTTGCACACCTTGAAGTGAATAATGGTGTACAAACTTGCGGCTGAGTGGAGTTTATAAATTAAGCTTAGGACAAAGAACGTAGCAAAATTGCTCGATTTCTCAAAATCGGTGTGGTGAACAACCAAACATGACGAAGCTTTATTATTCCCGTATCAACAGAGTTTTTAAAAATGCTTGAATTTCTCTTTCCTAAAATCGATAAAAATTGCAAGGCTGTTTTGAGCGTTATCTCCGTTGAATTTGCATGGTAGGATCGTAATGCATGGTGGGAGATATTTGAAAATGGCGCCAACCATGGCAAAATAATCCCCCGATGGGGTGAAAATTGATTTGCCCTGAAAGATATTACCTCCCGAAGTGGTTAAGGCCAACTAAAATCAGACCATCACTTGCTGTCCAGATTGGTATAAGGTCATATTATATCCAGAATAAATTTCAATAAAGAATCAAAAAGAGGTAATCTGCATCAGGTCTGAGGAAGGCTGCCAATGGTTTTATTCAAGGAATCAAAAATGTTTATGATTAAATACACTTTTTGATATTGCATTCTAAGATAAGTGTGACAAATAATAAAATTGTCTTTCACCTTCTATAGGCTGCCATACCAGGTTTATTTTACATGGAATATTCCATCTATTTTCAGAAATCCCTAAAAACATGACACTTCTTTGAAATTACAGTGAGTACTTTGAAACAGTGATTAACCAGGCTTGTGCCAATCACAATGTTTTCCTGTCTCCTGAAAGGAGAAGTTTAAGCAAAATGTTAACTTTCATATGTGAAAGAGGAACAGTGTGCAGGAAGTACTGGACCAATTTGCAATGGAACAATAGTTAAGATAAGGATAGATTACAGCAAGGTAAATGAAAGGAAGAGCATTCTTACGTACAATATACTTAATTCTTCCTAATATACAGTACCAAAGACTTTAGCGATCTGGGAGGAAATATTACATACATGTTCATTCCAAGAAAGCTTAGAATCAATATACATCCTTAGAAATTTAGCATTATTGACTCGTTGTAAGCAATTACCATCAACAGAAATTTGGAAGTTATGACCTTTGTTAAGAATGTCATTATTTCAAGCAATAAAGTTTGTTTTTGCTACATTTAAAGAAAGTTTATTCACAGTAAACCAGTCAAAGTTTAAGTTCATGGCACACATGCTTCTCCAGAAGCTGTGGATCAGAGTCACTGAAAAATATATACAAACAATACAAAGGAAGCATTCTTGCAAACATTCGCAATATTATTTACATAAATTATAAAAAAAGAGAGGTCCAAGGATAGACCCCTGTGGAACACCACATTTAACTTTTCTAAGATCAGAATTAAAACCATTGAGTGAACTAAGTTTAAAATTACCCCTGAAGAAATTAAGGAGTGTGTTTTTTTATAAAGACGAATTCATAAATGTGAGCTTGCATCTCCATTTTAGTGTGCAAAAAATGGCAGTCTTCAGAGAGATGTGGCAAATGTTATACCATGTGCTATCACACTTCCACGTCTGAAAACGAAGACCCGAAGAAACAGCCTTTGCCTAAAAAAATACTATACCATTTTAATTCATATTGCTATTTAGAAAAAGGTCTGTGCATGTTTCAAATAATGTACCCTTCTTAAACTGTAATATTTATTCTAGTACAAAATCATGCAGAACTTCCTGATAACTTCTGCATCAGGTACCATAAAGTATGGCATTTTAAACTAAAAGTAATTATACCTTTAAGATACAAAAACTTTTCCACATCAGTGCTAATTTAAGTATGACAGGAAAATGAAAGCAATGAACCACGTGACAAATTAGGCGTACCTATGAACAAAATGGACATGCAAAGTTGTGCGTGAATAGAATAATCCATCTTCCTGTTTTTTTGATGGGGAATGAGTATCAAAATTTCATTCTTAAATCATGTCCTGAGCATTTCTATCAAGCATTGAAGATGTGTTTTATATAATTGTTTCAATATTTCTCCAAATTTCAGTCTTTATAAGCTGTATTGGCAATGGAGTCAGCAACAACACACACTGGTTTATGCTGGCCCATACTAATGCTAAAATGAAGCCCTTCCATTGTTCACGATTTCCCACTATTGACTATTAATCCATTCTGAATTTTTTCAAATGACCTGCAAAATCTCAAAAAAATTACTCTCAAACAAAGTATTACTGTAGCTCAATAATAAAGTGAGAAAAGAAAGGATTAGGGCCATTTCCTCCCATGTGGGAACTACGTTTTTCCAAAGTTTGAAATATACCCTACATCATTTGATGGTGGTGCTTCACTTATAGATTGTCTACAAAGCATTTTGTGTCCCAAACTCAGATCTCTCTGGCCATAACCCTGAAAATGATGGGGTTGGGTGTGGTGGATTCACTGGGTTTCCCCACCCCTAAGACTTTAAAAAAGTACATTTGGTGCTCAGCGCAAGCAAAGAAGGAGGGAAAACAGAAAAACAAGTCAGTGAGTTACAAATGGAGAAAGGCCATGGTGAGTCCCATTTAAACTACAAGGCTAGAAACGGATAGCCATAATAAAAAAAACCTTATCTAAGTTTGTGCTCCCTCATACTGTACACATTTCCATGAAAAAATAGACTGTCTAAAATTCTAATTGTTTTGAATGATGCCTTCTAGACTTAATTCAGAGAGTATATGTTACTACAAGTAAATCCTGTACCATTTAAAGACTGGATTACACCCTGTGAGGAAATAAGGAGTTTTTTACTGCTTAAATAAGATTGGTCCAGAATTAGATATACTGTAGAGTACCTTGCAATTATAAACTGAATGTTTACATTACATGCCATAAAAAGAAAAAAGCTTTTTTATTACCTAAACCCAAATTACCAACTAAGACAATATCTTTCTATTCCAAAAGGATTACTGATGGTATGCATTAAGCATATAGCTGTGATAGTATGAAATGTCACACAAAATTTTTGATAAGCTATTAAATACTGAAAAATTTAGATTTTTTCTGTGCGGAATTAGATTACTTTTTTGGAAAATATGTATCCAGCTACCTGGTTTTGAAGTATTAATTATTTATTTTAGGTTTTGAAGGTATAGGCCTTAAGGTATCAAATTGTGCATTTAGCTAAAAATTAAAAATATTTGACCAAAAGACATTCAGCAAGCTTACATTTAATGGCTTAGTCCATCATTGACAGTGAATATTTTAGCCATGCATAAACAGGCTTGAAAAATTTTTTAGTGTCTTGTTGCCTTATCAGGCAACCCATTTTTTTAAATTAGTAGCTTTTGCTTGCCCAACATAGTTTTATTGTTACCTAAATAAGGAAAATAGCAAAAGATGAAGGAAACTAGGAAATCATGGTAATGCTTTGTTATTTAATAACTTTGTCGGCCCACGGCATTATAGTAACATGTAGCAAGCATTGAGAGGTACAGTACATTGCAGGGGCAGGGCTTGATTTTCATGGTTGTGTGATTGTCCAGGACAACTGAAATTCCATGTGGACAACCAAAAGTTAAAGGTTGGTTGCCCAATGGACAACCATTTTTCTCTCACAATGGATTATACAGCAGCTTGCTTTATCTGATTGAAAAGTATACTGCTGGTTGATCAGCACTTTCAACTTTTTCTATCATGCAATATTTCAGATTTCCAAGTGTCTTTGTCTCTCAAAAGTCATATCTTTTTATTTTTTGAGATGAACAATTCAAATGAACAGACCAACTATTTTGTAATTGTGCAAAAAATGTGTCGGACAACCAAACTTGTTTGTGGGCAACAAAAAATACTTGCATGGTTGCCCAGGACAACCATAAAATTTTCTGAAAATTGAAGCCTGCATTGGGTAGTATTAAAGTTAGTGTTATTACAGAAATTCCAACACAGTGATCATCTGTCTGCACAGGGACTTGAGGTGCCCAGCCAGGCATGTTCTGCTGAGCAAGTCGTTAATTTTTGTTGCGCAAGCTATTAGACAAGATGCCCCCGGTCACACTATTTTTTTAGCCGTGGATTGTAGACCTGAATTTGAAGCACATGTTGCAAATCTTTACTGCAGAATCCCAGGTCTCCAGGACACTATTTAAGCCTAACGTTTATATTACAGTCATCCTACCATGATATTTTTCTCCCCAAATTGCAATGGACCGTGAAATAACTTGGAACAACAAACATTACAGAGCTAGAATCAGCTCGAGATTGTTCCGTCATCTCTCATTCACGAGCTGCCCGGTGGTGTATGCACATAATTTTGCCAGAAATGTGATATTACTGAAGGGAAACTGACACAGTACAGTGAATATAGAAGTAAACAAATGTGAAATGTTTGAATTATAATGAATACAGGAACATTTTAGAAAAGTAAATCTGTTAAATTTCTTTTAAATGTCCCAGTTAATCATAATGTTCATCAAAGTCATTTTCAAAACTGATTCAAGATGCAAAGTGAAGTCGGGAAGAAGAATGAGAGGAAAGAGCAAATTTAATGAAAGATGTACTGGAAGAAGGCTCCTTGCTAGATGATGGCAGTAATTTGATCTGTCTCTCAGTGGTCTTTAGGCATGCAGATAGGATTAGTTTCGCAATTATATGTCAATTTCAGTTTTTCTCTTTGGTTAGGAAGCTTAAAAGAAGGGTTTAAGGTCACAACAGGATTTGATAAGTTAGAGGGGTGCTTTAAATATTATTCTGAGCATTTTGGTGAAATTTGCATTGCAATCTGATGTGTAGTTCTCGAGGTATAAGCATGTCAAGTTTCCACATTTTCAACAAAAAGTGAACTTGAAGCAAGCACATATTACATATCACATATCCCCACATTAGTGCGCAGTCTTTTGTTTTTCTCTAAACTTACAGTCGATTTTCTCCTCAACAATCTCATATTCAAAAATGTGATTGGATATTAATAGTGGCATGTGAATTTTACAAACTTTGCATCCAAACAGGAAGTTCCTAATCTTATTAACTTCAAGGTCATCAAAACAGTGTGATAAAACAAAGGGAAACAAAGCATTCCTTGTCAATGTGAAGAAGTGACATAAGCTCTGCTGCTCTCAAACTCACTTTGGAACAGAAATCTACTGACTTCATTTACTGATATCTTGAGAAATACATGTCTGATTTGAATTGAACTTTTTCCACTCTGTTAAGATTTGGTCCAGTTTCACATATAGAAGTTACAATTTTTCTTAAGTTTTCCCTTTAAGGATACAGGAATATTGTGATTGGCACAAGTCTGGTTATAGTCACTGTCTTATAGTACTCACTGTAGTTTCAAAGAAGTGTTATGTTTTTAGAGATTTTTAAAAATAGATGGAATAATTCCATGTAAAAAAACCTGGTATGGCAGCCTATACTAAGGTAAAAGACAATTTTGTTATTTGTTACACTTATCTTAGAATGCAATATCAAAAAGTGTATTTAATCATAAACATCTTTGATTCCTTTAATAAAACCATTGGCAGCCTTCCTCAGACCCAATGCAGATTACCCCTTTTTGATTCTTTATTGAAATTTATTCTGGATATAATATGACCTTCCTATATATATACAGTACCAATCTGGACAGTAAGTGATAGTCTGATTTTAGTTGGCCTTAACTGGAGTCCATCACCTTTAATCTTTAATTTCCTTACCTCTACCATGAATGGTTGTACGATGAAACACCTCTTGATTTCTCAATTTCACTGGATATGAGGGTTTGAAAACCAGGTTTGGGACAGATGAAGGACTTGGTTTTGCTCAAATGACAAGTTCCATGAGTTTCAGACATTTTCTTGTCATTTTTACTGAACATTGTGCTGGCCAGTAAGTAGTCTGGTAGTTTGCCCTTTACAAGCAACAATGCTAGTTAATACATAGCATATGGCTGGATCCCTGATAATAAGTATTGTATAGAATAATATTTAAGAGTATCAAATGCTAGTCTGCTGCTTATGCTTATGTTTTATAAGGGTTGTATTGACAATATAATGTTAGTCGCCTCATGATGAACTCCGCTGCATTTGATATTCAGCCAATTATAACAAAGGATCATGGTTTTCACACAGTTCTGTTTTGTTATTTTTTTGTGGCACAGAGAAGGATCCCTTGAGCCAATGTATGAATTTTGACAGAATTGAAAATGCTGCACTCCAATCACAGTAGCTCATATGAATTCTATCTGCTGTCAAAATCATCAACGGACTTATTATGATCATCTCATTTGAGTTGTCTCTCTCTTAATTCATTCTTACGCCCCTAGGTTATGTTCCTTGTCACTTAAAGGTTTAAGAGCCTGACCTCAGTGCTGATTACAAATAAGTAAATTACTTGATGGAGATTCATCTATAGTGCTAAAACAACAATTGCAAATGAAGGACACTGCAGGCTTCTTTAATTCATCTATTTAAGTTTACAGAGAGTGCCACATCTGATGAACGTAATAGTTGGTATTATACTCTAAAATCAAAAGACAAAATTCACTCTGAAAAGAGAGTCCAGAGTGGTCACTCTGAGTAAAATTCTCGGTCATCACAGGGTCAGTGGGTGGCAAATTGGTTAATTTCAGGTGCTGTGTTGTGGTGTTTTTCACATGTGCATGGGTTCAAATCCTACTTGATTTAGGCCTACATGGGTGAGTCAGTTGTGCACCAGAATGAAACACCTTTGAATGGTCCAGTTAACTGACCGACTTGATCTTTTTGTCAGTAATTCTATGTTGATTCTATTTCATTTGCCAGCTTGATCTGTTGCCAAGTAATAATATAATGAACTAAAAATAATATAATAATAGGGTGCTTCATGAATTTTGTAAAGTGAACGTCATTTTAAAGAGTGAAACTCCTACTATTCCTAGAACTAATTTAAAAACTTAAAGTGATTGTACCTTTCAGTCAGCTGGACCCAAGCTCTGTAACTGACTGTCCATTTCTGTAAGAATTAGTTTCCCTTTTCTTACACAGTTTAAGGTGTACACTATGTAAAGACTCAATTTTTAGTTCAAACCAGCTCAGAGAGCTGTTTGAGGTATTGTGATCTCACACCATATTGCTCTGTCATTCTATCACTATCATGCCTGTTCACAATTTCCTCTGACCCTCTTAGGGCAAACCATTGGATTTCAAAAGTTGCAGGAACCCATTTGTAGGTTCCACCATGGTAACCCATGGGAATCCACTTTTGAGTTCTGTAAAAAAAATGCATGGTTGGTAACTGACTGAGGGTGTCCAGTTTTGGGGTTCAGTGATTTTCATCACCACAGGACTACCATGAGGGGAACAATAGTTCCTGTGAAATCTGACAGCCTGATTGGAGCACATTTGTCAGAGGATTGTTAATTTACCTTGGACACATTGGTTATTTAACATAGGAGTACATGTTATGTTCAAAAAGTTGAGGGTAGATATCATGTAGTGGTCATGTTATCATTGATGGCTGTTTTGTGAATTCATATCTTCATAGAATACCTTTTCTGCCCACATACTGTCAATGCCCTTGAAATTGGGCCATTAGTATTCCTTATGTAATGGTTCTTGAGTGTTGTACATAGATTTTTTTATACAAGGTCATAGTGATGACGTTATACCGTGTCAAAAGGTGAGACTATCTTTGGAGTGGTATTGCTTTGCACCTGTGAGTCTGATATTTACCAAACATGGCAAATTCAGTGACTTTTGAAGAGGTTCTAGCTAGTTGTAAAAATATTGATCAGAGGTTGTACATATAGGTCTTTTAAGGTCATAGATGTTAATATTTTGAAGCGCCATTTTCTCCGAGATGCAGTGCAAAATTGTCTTCAGAATTATTCAGAAGGATGGGCAGATTAAAATCACTTGTCCAATTTGGGATGAATAATAATTTTGACACCTTTCTGACCAATTTTGCGCCACCCTTTTATTTTTACCAGTCTCACAAATTCAGATTACTACTGTACATGTTTTCCTTTAAACTGCACGCCCTTAAAAACTTTTTGTGTAAAAGGTGTTGATCCTGTGAGGTTGTTCAGGATAGTTTAAAGGGAGATAATTGAAGAGAATTTCCATTGTGTGTGCATGCAGGCAATTTGTTTATACTTCATGTTAAAGGGCCAAACCTCTCACCCCAAACTACAATTTTGGTAAGGGGATACCGAAGTTTTCAATTGGCTTAGCTCTTTGATTGACAGCTAATTCAAACAATGCAGAGTACCAAAACTTATTTTAAACAGCATGAACAGTACTAGGAGTGTTTTGATTATATAAATTAAGTTTTTCTTTACTCACCTTGAAGCAATAATTTGAGATTGTATCTGGATGAGCATGAATTTCAGACAATTGTGGGAGTGGCTTAAGTAAGAAGGTTAGGAGAATTGGTACTGTTTGGGGTGAGAGAACTGGGCCTTTAAGGGGACCAATACAGTACTTCAGAACTAGCACAGAGTCACACACATTACACTGCTTCTAACCTAGCTTAGCCTGTGATAGGGATAAAGAGGGTCAAATTTCAAATTTTTTTCAGGTGTTGATTAACAGTAGTACCAAAGGTAGGTGGTAACTCTAGTATGACTTCATTGTGGCCAAGTTTGTACACATGTACAGGTAACAAGATCAAAAGGTTATGTAATATTTAGGAAGTTATTAGGTGATATAGGGAAAGGGAAATATATAGAATCAAATAATTTGAGGTAGGTCTCAAAAATTGTACTCCCTGCTGTTTTCTTGCTAACTGGGTTACATGTTTGCTCGATGTTCAGGCCATATACTGCACTGCATACCTTCTTAGAATGAACAACAGTGTTACAGTGAGTAATTGAACAGGACCTTTGACAGCAATGGTGCTCTAATTGTTTCAACTAGTTGACTATTTGTTGGTTTTTATGGACAGCATTATTCAATAGTTTGTAGATTTTAACCCTCCGTTAGTTCATTTCTGATTATGTATCCTGTGAGATGTTTTCTGAAAAGGAAGTTTGTGCAAAGGATTGTGCTAGGTTTGACCCTCATCATTTTTTTTTTACAACACCTTGGAATTTTATTGCAGCCAAAAATACAACATACCAAAATCCTATCCCACAATCCTTAATAACAACTGCAGTTTGGAAAAGAGTAAAGCCCAGGTCACACTACAGCGATATCGGATCCGATTACTATGCGATTTTTGTGAGTTTAAGTCAAAATGTCCTCCATCCGTTGTCTGAAGGAACCAAAAATTTGCCATCCTGTGTAAATGTATGATCAATATGAAAGGACCACGGAAATGAAATGTAAACTGTATAATTTTGTGGCGTCACACTTACAAACAGCTTTTATCAGTCTACGCAAATCCGAAAAAAGCTGTCAGCGGATGTGAATAATTATTATTCCTTAGATTATCGTAGTCTTATGATACAAATTACATATTTCCCCAGGTTGGCAAATTTTTGTCTTTTTTTGACCAAAAGCAGAGGAGATTAAAGTAAAACTCACAAAAATCGGAGTGAAATCCGATCCGGTAACACTGTAATGTAACCTTGGCTTAAATGCAATCAATATGAGACAATTCATTAATGTAAGGATATGACATATGTGCTTGCTTCAAGTTTACTTTGTGTTAAATATATAGCTACTGATACAGAGAACCACATATTGGCTTTCTGTGGAAATTTCATCACATATTGCTATTAAATACCTTTAGTGGTATTACCCATATCAAAACTTAATTTGCCATTTAAACATCCAGCCTTCTTTCAAATTTAAATCTCTGATAAATCTTTCAAAGTCAATATCTAGGAAATAATTCAGGCACCTCAACTAGTAGTGCTAATTCCAAAATGTCTGAAACTGACTTCAACCCAATCAATTTTACATCACACGTGCGCTATGTCAGCATGAATAATATGTTCATAAAATAAGCGCAATATTATTCCGTATGATTTTTCTTCTTTGGTTTTTTTTTCCATCAGCATGTCGAAAGACTGAAATTGTAAAGCTGTGGTTAGCTCTTCGATCTGAATATGAAATGATATAAAACAAAATGCAGAGAATTCATCTAACTAGAACCTACACTCCCCAGGGGGAAGCTAGGTCCCTTCAAACTACTTGCCAATTTGAAATTAAATGAAAATTCAGCCTAGCATCAAATCGATCAAATTTTATTTCCAAACAAGTTCAGGGTGTGATATCTGTGCGTGGAGATAATGAAAGTGCTGGGACAGACAAGATTGAGAATGGTAAACGGATCGCTTGGAAAACTGTCTGGAGCGACACTATTTTTTTTAATTTCTTGAATTTGAGTTTGGGAAGGTTTCAAAATGCATATATATTTTTGTGAAATTCTGCGTAGGGATGTTTAGTTGAAACATGTAAAAGTTCTACTTGTACATGGCCGTCTTTGGACATGTATCTGTAGAACAGCTGTTTGACTCAACTAAGCAACCTCTTATTGTTCAATATTCATTTTGAAAGCTGGTATCTGAGATGTGCTGGGCCTTGATTTTCAGAAAAATTTATGGTTGGCCTTCAGGCAACCATTTCAACATTTAAGTTGTCCACAAGAAAATTTGGTTGTCTGAAAAGTTTTTTCACACAATTTCAAAACAGTTATTGTGTTTTGTGCTATTGCTCTCAAAGAATAAAAATGTAATCTTGAGAAACAAAAACACCTGAAGTCTGAAATATTGTTTGACTGAAAAAGGTATAAAGTTGATAGAGTTGAACAGTCAGCAGTATAAACTGTCTTCAGTCAGATATAAAAACAAGCTGCAAAGCAAGCTGCTTTTGTGATTCATTGTGAAAGAAAAACGGTTGTCCATCAGACAACAGACTTTTTAACATTTGATTGTCCGAATTCGTGATGGAAATTGATGTTGCATTGTTTCTTTGGTTAACCCTACATTAATTTCCATTAAACTTTAATGCAGATTGCTTGGTTTTCAATTTGAACATTTTTAAAGTACTATGGCAAACATGGCTGTGCAGGACTCTTTCTTGGGGAGGGGGAAGAGGCTTTTTGCCCAACTCAAAATACCCCCCTCCTATTCTCTGCCAAATTGAGGCACTGTAGTTTTGCCTGATTATCAAGATTTTGGCCAATCCAGCTCTCCTGTCATGTGATATGAATAGCTAAGTCAGTGTCGTAGCCACAGGGGTGGTTTGGGGGGTTAGAACCCCCATGACCTAATCTTGCGATGCAAGAAGACAACATGAAATAGCATTTTTTCTCTCTATCCTTAGACTTTACACTTTGCCCTGCCTGAGACAACCCCCCCACCCCACCCCGCCCCACCCCACCCCATGACATAATCCTGGCTACACTACTGAGCTAAGTAGAATAGTTCCAAAATAAAGACATCAGAGCATTACATCACCATATCCCCCATCCTTGGAATGGAAGCTTAAATTTAGAAATATTTAAGCAATTATTAAAACAGTTTCTGCCTCACCAATTTGCATAAATATAGCTTTCAAAAGGAGACATAAAATTTGAATTAAAAATCAGATATTTACTACTCCCTCCCACATGAAGTTTTGACCTTTAGGACCTACTGCATGTACAGAAGAAGTCCTAAATATACAGTTAAACTCTTACAGTAACAAGAAATATTTGTCTTTTTTGTATGTAACACCCACAACCTATGTAGCCCCTTCTTACCACCTATTTAAACTTTGTTATCCCCACTAACCCAAAGTAAGTCCCTGGCAAGCTCTCTTTGTTTTTCCCTCTTAACAACAATATAACAGGTTATTCTTTTGGACATGCAGGGTCATATATAAATTTTATCAGATGTTGTGCAGACTTCTCATGAATTAAATGGTGTCTCTTATGATAGTTATGAAACTAATAAGTATCGCAAATTCAACATGGGTGTTATCATGAAATAATTCACCTATATACACCAGGGCCTTATTTATCAAGGGTTTTTTCTCAGGTATGTTAAACTTCTTAATTGAGCAATATTGTTCTATATCTTTGTAACCTTTAGTGCACACTTCATTTGAAGTATTTTCAGGTGACTACAACTTCTATCTTTCAAATGTCAGATTGATCGTAACCTAGGCCCCTGTTGCTTTGAAAACATATAAAACATTTTAATGCAGATTATAAGTGTAACAAATGAGAGGAATGTTAAAATGAAGAAGTTTGTTTTCAAATTAGACTGTAAGATATGGACAATATAAATTTATATGTTAGATATATTGAAAGCATTTGAAATGTAGCAATATTTCAATTAAAATCCATCAAATATTGACTCTAAACTTTGCAAAATAATTGCTGTGTTAATACTTTCTTTTACGAATAGACATGAACTAAACATCCTAATTTTATGATGTGCTCTCATGTTGAAACATCAATATGCCTTTCCTTTGTTAAAGCAAAGGTCACACCACAGCAATATCCAACTAGATTACACAGTGTTTTTTTTTTTTTAGTTTTAATTAAAATGTCTCCGTTCATTGTTAAAAAGAACAAAAAATTTGCCACCCTGTGTAAGTGCCATATTTTAATGAGAGAACCAAGAAATGAATTGCAAATTAAGCATTTCTTGATGTTGCATTGACAAACAGCTGTTATTGGACTATATGTATCCGATAGAAGCTGTCTGTGGATGTGATGTCACAGAAGAATTGGCATAGTTTTCCTTTTCATAGTCCTGCGATAGAAATCACTTATTTCTACAGGGTGGAAAATTTTTATTTGATTCTGTCCAAAGATTGAGGACATTTTAAGAAAAACTCACAAAAACTGGAGCTTAATCCAATTCAATATCACTGTAGTGTGTGACGTGGGCTAAATTGTCATATTAACATCCACAGCATTATATTTACAATATAAACGTTGGCATGCCCTGCAGTTTCAACTTTTAAATTACCATAACTATAGACCACTTAAAAAGTATTCATATCAAACGCACATTGCTGGTAATTTATTATTGATAATTTACAAGTCAGAGCCTAACAGAAGAAAGGACTCCCTTGTACACTAGTCCACACAACAATTCTGCACAGCAAATGAGAAATCTCAGAGTTACATGAATTCAAATTTTGCAGAATTTTACGAAAGTATACCTTTTAATAATTTCTCATATTTCTCAAATGATATATATTGAACTCAAATAAACTTTTGATCTCTCTTTAATTACAGTGTTAAACAGTATAATTTAAATGTAGGAATTTCTTTGATAGTACACTTTCAACAATTAAATAAGCCATTTGTATCAAAATTTCTGAGATTGAAGAAGCTCTTGTAACTTCTACAGTATTAAACAGCTAGTGAAAAAAAAAATAGAATCATTTTCAGCATAGTGATCAGCAGGGCAGCCTATATTTATGATGTCATATCTGTAAATAGTTAATTAATTGATAATTCAGCAACATAACATCAATTTTTGGCAGCTTTACCATGAAGCACATTAATACTGTACATGCATGACATCAACTTTAAAAGAATAGTCCAAAGTCAGATTTATGTTTCATATGTCAAAGAGGGACATATCCCTTCTGGAAATATTCAAGTCAGGATATCTAGAGCCAGGAAAATTAAGTGCAAAATTGGAACATTTCCAGACCCTATTCCTGCTTCATTTCAGGGAAATTTCAGCTCAATTACTCATTAATCCTGCCTAGGATTTTTGCTAAAATCCTGATTCGATTCTGATCAAATCCTGACTTGCACATTGTTAGTACAAAATTGGAACATTTGCAGACCTATTCCTGTTTCACAGTCAGAAAATTCCAGCCTATAAATCCTGCTCTGGATTTGTGATAAAATCCTGGTTTGGTTCTGTTCTAATTCTGACTTAGACACTGTTGGAACAAAATTGGAACATTTCCAGACCTATTCCTGTTTCATAGTCAGAATATTCTGAGCATTACAGTGAAGTTTGATTCATTTCTCATGTTCAGTTCTTGAGATATTGCCATTGAAGTTGACACATTTTCTGTAAAAAGTGAACTTGCAACAAGTAGGTTTGATGTAATAGATTCACATTTTTGGCCAATGTTTTGTTTCTCTTTTTTTTTTCATCCCTATTATTTTGACCTTGAATTGATTAGGGAGGTTTAGTAGTAGGTTTGATGTCATAGATTCACATTTTTGGTCAATGTTTTGTTTCTCTTTTTTTTTGCATCCCTATTATTTTGACCTTGAATTGATTAGGGATGCTATCCTACCCCTAAGGCTACAAAGTTTTTAAAATACTATTTCTGACAAGCTATGGTTTCAATAAATGAAAGTTTATGTCATGTGAAACGTAGTCAAGAAAAGACAGAGTCAAACCATTCCAATTTCCAAATGATATATTTCGTTCTTCTCTCCAGTATTTAACGTGCAGGATCTAATACACACAGAGTCCGATGGCTACAAAGTCTAGGGCCTGACTGATTCTATAATCTACATGAGGTAGTCTCCTCAACAACTATAGACCAATGATACATTGCAACACAAACATGTGACCACATCGGCCAATCACCTCCCTCCCTTGACTTCCTGTTCCAGGAAGTTTTCAAAGCTAAACATAGTTGAATCATTTACATGAATTAATAAACATGAAGGACTGTTCCATTATGTTGCCAAGGGCTGAGCATGACACAACAGTTTAGTTGCATGAAATTGGTGGTAAATCATAAACAAAAACAAAACATTGACACAATGTTAGTCTACGACATCACGCCTGCTTGCTTCAAGTTCATTCTATGTAAAAAATTTGCCACAATCAATTGCTAATATATCTAGAACCAAGCATGGGAAATGAATAAAAACTATATCAAAAATAAATTTGACTTTAGACTGGTCTTTTAAAGGCATACATAAAAGATAGTACACAAAGTAGCTCTCGGCATTGGTTTGATGTATGTTAAACCCTTTACCGTTGTGCTCCAATTGGAGCATATTTGCGCCCCTCGGGGGTGGGCGGAAAAGTGGACGCAGTACGTCCAGCATCAGCTTCCGTAGGCTATTGACCCTGTGAGCTTAAACTATATTGTCTCTCAGTAAAGATGGGTGACAGCTGGGCTCTCCATCTGGGTCCAAAAGGACCCAAGCAATGGTAAAGGGTTAATTTTGCATCTATTTGACTGAGGGCACACTTAATATTCTGTGACATCAGTATATTTTTTACAAGCTCCAAGTAGTTTAAATTTCATATGCCTTATGACATCAACCAGGTACATGCTGGTAAGGGGTTGGTTACTTTAATGGTGCATGGATGAGGTATGATGGGAGGTGTAGAGAGAATGTGGGGGTTAAATAATGTTTGTGTGAAATAACAAAGAAGGAATTTGTGGTATCAAATTTTGGAATTTGCCAAAAATAGAGGATTGTACTGCCAAAAATGATCCTTAAATCCATTGCACTATTAATGCTTAGCGGAATGAAAATATATGTCAAGTTTTGTAAGCCTTTATGTACCTAACCACCTCAACCTCAACCCATGCAACCTCCTGTTAACACATATGTTGTGTGACCGTAGCCTGCGAAGCAGACTCTGTAGTAGCCGAAAGATGGCGCTCTCTCAAAATCATAATATAACCAAGATCTCTAAACAGTATAATATACAGAGCCTGCAAACCTTCGCCCAGTTTCCATTTACAGGAATCCGGCATTTTGAGGGAGGAATTAGTAAACATGAGATGGTCACGTGGTGCACAAAAGTATGAATAGTGTATTTTCGTACATACAACTGATACAACCAACGGCGAACAACCTAATTAGCTTTTGTCCATGGAAAATGTGTACCAGGCTGTATATTCGATGAACATATGCTACCTAATACGCGAGATATAATTCTGTATTTTAATTTTTGTTGTGATGTCATCATTGGTGGTCCTAAATGAGATTTGATGGAAAGTTGGCAGGCTATTGTATGCCATATGTATGCCATTTAACTTAGTTGAAAACTTAACTTAGTTGTCGACTGCTCAGCACTGAAGTCGTTGAAAGACTCGTTTAGTATTATTTATAGTGGCACAAGTAAGATTTTTCCAAGCTGATTTTTGAATGTACAGTAGTAGTTGAAATGCAAACACAATAGCCTGCTAACAGCAGGCTAGTATGACTGAGTTGGAAAACTTTTCATCCAAAACTACTCCTTGAGTCAAAAAACAAAACCCTTCATTAAGGTGTAGTTTGTCAATCAGATTCACATATGTTTTAATAGAAAGTACATGTCAGGGCACACACCCCCAGACAGGGTTGTTCCTTTATTTTATATTTTTGTTTTAAAGGCCCAATTTTCTCATCCCAAATAGAACCAATTCTCCCAACCTTCTTAATTAAGCCTCTCCCACAATTGTCTGAAATTCACCCTCACTCAGACACAGTCTCATTTTATTGCCTCAGGGTGAATATAGAAAGCTCAAGGTGTATTATCAAAACACTCTCAGAACAGTTCATGCTGTGAAATATAAGCTTTGGTACTCTGCATTGTTTGAATTAGCAGTCAATCAAAAAGCTGAGCCAATTGAGAGTTTCTGTTACCCTATACTAGAAGTGTAGTTTGGGGTGAGAGGATAGTCCCTTTAAATCAATGATTTAAAGCAGTGATTTAAATCCAATTGATTTAAATCAAATTTTTTATATTATCATGATTTTTGTCAATTAAAATCATGTTTTTAATAGTGATTTTAATCAATGCAATTTAATTAAATCAAACAACTCTGCCCCCCCCCCCCAGACTGGGGATATAGTTTTTAGAACTTTTCTTGATGGAATGAAAAAATATCAAGTTGCGTTATCCCCGAAAAACTACCCACATCCCCTTACCTCTTATTAAAGAAAGGGAAAAATACTCATCCCAAATTGTTTTCTGCCTGAGTCATGAAACAAGGCCAGCTGTTATCCACAAGGGTGTGTTGACAAGATTCACATGTTGTAAAGGGATGATAGTGTTGGGGCTTGCAAATTCCCAGGCTAGTGAGTTCAGAGGGTACCTAATGAATTCATGCATTGACCACTTTGGTTGTGAAAATTGTTTAGTGTGCTCTAGCTGTAGATGCTTTATTCATACTGGCAAGGAAGTTTCTTGAAATTAAATGCCTTGAAAAGAATGCACATATTCTGCTGCTCTACGGAATATTTAATGGATCTGTTTTAAGTTAACAGTTTTACTATCAATGGGCTTACATAAAGTATATAGATCATTTAGCCAATATATTGGTATTATTATATCGGTTGGCTTTACACTAATTTCCATTACAAATTCTACTCACAAACCTCCAAAATTTCTGAATCTAATTGCTTGAATTCCCAGATGTGTTAAAATACAGAGATAGCAAACAAAGAAAAGAAAAAATAAAAGACGAAGAAACCACTACAGTTGGGAAATTCAATCTGCCAACAAACGTGCTTGACAGAGAAAGTAAAAAATTGCAGTGTGTAAAAAAATCCATCAGGTAGCCCACAAAGCTTTTTTAAATCCTTCTCAATCATTGGCAGTATTCTGATTGTGGCAGAGATTGCAAGTAGCTTTAATATGTGCTTTCATCAAGTGGGATGGCTTTTGTAGTTGTTGAGAGAGTCTGTGGTTAAATGCTTGCACCTTAAATTAAGACAGCAGAACAGAGCTTCTTTGAATGTAGAAAAGACATGTCATATTGATTGCTGTTGGTGACCTACAGAGCAGTTTGCACTTGCAGTCCTAGCTTCACAGTGTTTCTATGATTTGAGAGGAGATACGTGTATTTTAGGCAGGTTAGCAGACTAGTCACTATGATGCTGCTAAAGCCTTACAATAAGAACACTGAAAGCACTCAGTGACATTATTAGGCTAGGACAAAGTAAAAGTTAAGGGACCAGATAAAATCTGATAAATCAGATATGAAGGGATTAATTGTCTTCGGTTAAAGGGAAAATATTTCATTTGCCTTACTGTACAGGAAAAAGTTGTCCCTTAAAAACTATTATTATGGACACAGAGAGACATTTAAAAGCATCGTGCATTGTGGTATCCATTTTTTTCCAAAAAAGAAGTTTCCCCTTTAATCATTAGATCCATAGAAATTCACTTACAGTACTGGATGAAGTTTCAAATGATGCAACTTCCCTTTGTATCTCTTCTTGTGAATTACAATTTTAGGAGGATTGCTGTTTTTTTTTTTTTAATGAATGAATGAATGATTCGATAGTAACATATTCTATTTCCTTTGTATACTCTGTTGGAATCATCTTGTGTTTCCCTTTGGCATACTGTAAATTTGGGCCAAATCTGGGCAGCATAGCATCACTATAGGACACACCAACTAGCAAATAAGATACAAGCAACCAAAAATTGCTCAGATATATTTAATGTACTGTACCTAGCTGTTCATGGCACTATTCATGATAAAATGTGAGATATACAAATTCCTGTATTATAGTCCAGTGATGTAAAGCTACCTGACGTACCCACAAATATTATGGTTTTCAACCAAAGTAATAAATTTGTGTTAAGAATTGTTAATTATAGCAAAGTCTATAAAAATTTTCATGCCTGTTGATAGGTTTCCTCCTTAAATAAGTCTGTTCTTATTGTTCCTTGCAAGGGTTTCAGCTGCACGAAAAAAAAATGCAGAATTGGATTGTAATTTTAGTTTCTTGGTCTCAAAAATTATGGCTCTTAAATTTGTAAAAGATGGCAGAAATCAGGAAAATTTCGTAATGGCCTGTTTTGCGAGATGTGTTTGATTGCTTTTACAATGCATCTTTTGTATCCCTCATGGTCTACCAGTTAAAATTGCTTAAAATAGTCATTTTATGTTTTCTTGCGTTTTTTTTTTTTTTTAATTTGGTTAAGGATTGTACAAAGTGACCACAATTTATTGCAAAAATAAAACGTTAGGTTATCACGGTATATACTGACCAGCTTGATCTGGATCTGTATATAAAATACTGTGCAACACTGCAGGTCAAGTCAAACACACAGGTGGTGGTATTCTTGTTAGGAGTTCATCCTCCTGCCTGAGTCACCTCAAGGGGTTACATCTCTATGTTCTGACGTCTCTATGTTCCAACAAAAGGTTGCCAAAGTATACTTTTTCAGTGCCAAAGTTAGTTTTAATTGGCGTCAAGGTACATTATTATCGGGGCCAAAGTTAATTTTTGTTGGCGCCGAAGTACCCCTTGTCAGTACCAAAGTACATTATTGTTGGAACGTAGATATGTCAGAACATAGGGATGTCTCCACTTCAAGGCACGGATCTTGAATAACTTGAGGTCCTGGAGGTCTGTATGTAATATCCTGGGGAAGAAGGTTACAGTCTTTGATGCACTGCAAGGAAAGAAACTGAATTTATAGCAGTCCTTTCTTTGGATTATTGTGGGATTGTTGTCTAACTATTTGAGTTGTGATGGCTATCAAGGGCCACCAAACCAGTTGTACTGTAAGAGGTTGCATGGCAGTTGACATGGCCAGGACGCCCTGTCTGGCTTTTTGTGGTGCAACAAAGTTATTTAAAGACCATCTATCTTTCCCCAAGTCCCGTAACATTCCAGAAACATGCAGTACTACGGTGGGTGGAGTAATCATTACATACTAACCTAGCAGCCCTACATTGAATATATCAGTGGCAGCATAACCTACCGCTTTCTGGTTTTGAAGAATTCTTACAACCAAATGAATCAACACCAATTTTTAAAAGCAGTATTTATCCACATCTGACCTTTATTTGGTCCAAAAAACTAGAACTATAACCTTAATCTAGGTGGAGTTTAGCTGCATTCCCAATTTTTTAATTCCTTTTATCTTACTTCTTAATTAATTTAGCTCTGAACAGTTTTTACTATTAAAACACTTACGAAGGGAGATGATTTCCCTGTCCATAATTTAATTCTAAGCTATATTTGATCAATGTAAAGATGGTTTTGCCTGTCATTGTTTAGAAGAGTATGAATCATGTGGGAGCATTTTCAATAATTCACTTTAGATAGACGGTCCCACAATGTGTTTTTAAGGAGGAAGCGTGATGATTGGTAGAAGGTAAGCACTGGAAAGATCAGAAGGAGATAAATCACAATTCTCATTAGAAAATGAGTACGGCTATAAACAGATGATTTCTGATAAGAGGACAACTGTCGGCATACATTTTATTTCAGTATGCTAAATATGAGGATAACTTGCTATATAGTTCTTATCATATCAATTTCAAGATGTTGGATGTGTAAACTAATTACAGCTCTTACACTCAACAGTCAGATAGGTCACGATATCCAGATAAAAAAAAAATGTGTTGTAATTATTTCAACATCTAACATGGTTGTCAAAATAATGCCATGCCTAAGTTGGAGTGTGACTGACATTAAGTCGTGCAGAACTGATGATGTTGGATTTTGTAATCTCCATGGGTGGAAAAAGTTGGGAAGCTGCATGGAAGGCTCCTTCCTGGAAGATTTAGGCATCTGGAAAGAATTTTGGCAATTGGGAGGAAATTTTCCTTCTCTGTATATGAAAATATAGGGAAAATTGTGAGAAATTTTACTTGCTTCCTGGGAAATAATTTTTCTCCCTTCCTGGGAAATAAACTTTTTTTCCAGCCCTGGTAGTGTCTTTTCTCATTGTTTTGTTTGTAAATTATCAAGTATAATTTTAAAGTGGAGCAGTGCATCGGAAAGCTATAACAAAGGCACAGTACAAAGTCAGAGCACCAAATGAAAATAACAACCAAAAAGAAGTTAAAAGAAAAATTTGAAATGAGATTCGAACATTTAAATAATGTACTGTCTAAAATAATAACAGTCAAAGTAGGTTAAACACATATTCTTAAAAGGTTTTAAGGTTATACATCACAGGTGCTTAAATATTTAGGCAAACTGCTGTATTCATTTTGTTTCGTTTGGGAACTTTATAGGAAAAAATTGCGCATTTCACTTTTTGTAGACCCAGGGGGCAAAATGATCATGCAGGTCGGGTTGGACAGTATACCGGTACTGACGTCAATACCATGTACTAGAGGTACAGGAACTGAAAATACCCAAGATATTTGGCGTGGTACCAATACCAGTTCTTGAGAAAATACCGGTACTTGAACTAAATTACTGGTACTCATGTTCACAAAGAAAAATAACTGTTAGGGTGTGTGGTTGAAACTTTTCAACAAACATATAGAGCAGAGGTTCCTGCATGGTTATTAACCCAATCAAACACCCAGATGTATTAATGTGCAGGCCAGATAACATGGGGGCCATGCGTGGCTTAGGTTCCTTCCCACCTGACACTCCTACCCGAGAGTTGAGAACCGGTACTGCCTCAATACCGTCTCTGTATGTCTTACAATACCGGTACCAATATTTTCACGGTTCCGCACAACCCTGCATGCAGCAGCAACTGACAGTGAAAGGATGGACAGATGGGCATAGTAGAATGACTAGCCGCTATACTTAATTCTGATAGGCAGCAAATCTGTATAACACGTAAAATAGATCTGTTAGAAGTAAGAATCTTAAATTGTATGTATAATATATTAAATTGTATAATATATTGAATGTGTTCTTAGAGGTTGCAAAATGGATTTTATTGATATAATTCGCTATTGTTTTGATTTCTTTGAGATCTTAAACGTAGAAATTTCATCACATAAATCAAAACAGTCCATTGTGCAATAAAAAGTTGTACAGAGGGGGCTGTTTAATCACATCACACAATAACAGTAAGATCTCTACTACATACTGGCACAATTAACCAAAAAACAAAAACAGAGAAATGCAAAATCTGCAACAGAGAAATACAAAGACATATGTGAGTAAGTACAACAATGACATCACAAATTATTCAACATTTGTACCATTTTAAATTGAGTGAATTAAACTGAACTTTTAATATCTCAGCTCAGGAACATGCTTTGAAGATAGGAATAATTAATTGTTTGAATTCATTTTGCATTATGTGTAATGCGTGTATTTGTAATTTTTTGACCTTAGGTTCACTTTAAGTCAAGTGGCCTTATTACTGTAGGATCACATCTCGAGGGTTCAATTCATTTAATTAAAAAATAATGTTGGTTTAACTGAAGATAGAAAGTTCATACTTTCCAATATACCTTCAACAGTGATTACAAAATAAACTTCTCAAATCTTTTGAAATTGTTTGCATGGACCTGAATTTAAAAATTCTTAATTAAACTGGAAGAAATTTTTTATGGTTTACAATAGTGTGATTTTAGGACTTAGTCTTGTGAGCTATAGATAAAGTTGTTTTTAACAAGTTTATGTAGGGGGACTTTGTCTCACTTTGGTTTGTGTAATCTGAGCTCATTTTTTTTATCTGCCTCTTTCCTCTGTTAAATCAAACTCTGTATATCTACCTCTCCTGTCAATCTATCTCTCTATCTTTGTGTTTGTACCAGGGTTTAGCCCAGAACAAAAAGTACAATCACACAACTTAAATCTTTCTATGAAAAGGTCAATCAAAATACCAAATTTAAGCCTGTACAGTATGCAGTCTTCATGTGGTAATGGACATGGGCATGTAAAACCATGCTCAAAGTTCTTGTTCATGTGTCTGCATCAATCATCACAATTCATACCACCATAGGCTGGGAATTAATTATTAGGTTACACAAACAAAGGATAGAAGTAAACTTCATGGGTATCGTTTTGGGAGAATTTACATCATGTTTATTCATGTTTTTAGCACAAAAACAGTAATTGTCTTGTAATATTTAATTAATGTATTTAAAATTTTTGATGCTGTTTACATCAAATATGTATCCAGGTCAGACATTAACATGAATACAGACATTCATAAGTGAACAAAGGTTGTGTTTTCATTGGGGTGCCTTAATTTTTTTTTCAACATTTAATGCTCGTTGAACGGAGTGACATGGTGAAAATGTAGGTTACAGGACCAAAATTCTCTCAATAATTTTGTCAAGATTGTATACAAAAATTGAAACCAGGTTTCCCTAGTAAACTTTGGCTTCAGAACTAGTTTTTACTTAACTTGAATAAAATCTTTTGAAACTTTGTCTGCTATGCAAAAATATTGATGTTAGTATTGCACACTTTTGACATATTTTTTGGTTAACCCTACATCAACGATCTCTTTCTGATTTGGTGAGTGATATCAAGATCAACTGGAAGTCAAAAACAATACCTTGTAAAATGGTCAATTTAATGATTTTTTTTTGAAACAATGGCTGTTTTCTAGGTTTTCAATGCTTTTTACCTAAACATGGGAGATATCCTGAGCAGGAGGGGGGGGGGAGATGGTGTGGGGACATCCCCCCAAGTGATTGAGAAAAGCACCCATTGACTTTAAAATTTCCACATAGTAACTTTTTACACTGAGTATAATGTCTTTCAATATTGAGAACAAAGTGGATTCTTTGTTCCTCAAATAGTTAATACATAGCTTCATGATCATTATCGTATGTCACCACCTTTAAAGGGCAAGAGCAGTCACCCTGAACTTACTTTGAAGCAACAGCTGAATCTTAAAGTTTCTTTCTTCTATTCTATCTAAAGTATCTTCCATAAAATTTTAGGATTGCAGTGTTGTTCATTGAAGACAAGCCAAGCTGTAACTCTCAGTAAAATTCACATTTGCCGAGAAAAAATATTGTCACATGATTTTCAAGAGCCAATCATAAAACAGGACAGTCTGTACTACACCCCTTCAAGTTGGGTTGGGGCATGCATGATCCTAACTAACATCCCCAAGATGAACAAATAAAAACTTTAAAATACTATGGTAGTTCTACCATGAAAATACATTAAAAAAGAAATAATAGAATCATCACTAGTTCCCTCCATTCAATACACATATCAACCATTAGAAGGCAAGATATATCTTGACTTCATTTTAATTTATTACTCAATATTACTACACACTGTGTGGGAATATATGAATACAAAACTAAAACTAACATACTGTATATCCGACTTGCTGGAGGGTATTACATGCTCACTGTGATGTTTTCTTCATTTGCTAACTCTTAAGTGACGGTGGCCCGTGACATCATTAGATTGCATGCTGTGTGAATGTTTCATGACTATTTTGTTTTGTAAGCATTTTATTTTCCTGAATGTTGTTCAATGGGATCACAGCGCTTCATATTGATCAGATACTGGAGAGATGTATTTTTTAGATCTGCTATTAATGTAATTGAAGGGTGCGTCCTCTATAATTATATACGGTAGTAATTTGAAATCTCTTCTGGTACTCTAGAAAAATGCAGGGTGTCCTGGCCTCCCTCTTTGGCTTACTTGGTCAATTGGATGTGAAATGGTGAAATGTGAAATGATTTTTCCTAGGACCAGCTTAGTACAGGCAATTTTTTTTTTTTTTTTGCTGACATGCCACACTACCTTTAATATCTCAGGAATGAAACAAGCTATGACAATGGGAGATTAAGGAATAACATTCATTCAGGGTATAATGGATTCTGCAAATTTGAAAGTTTTGCATAAGAATTGCCAAATTTTTTAAATTATCTTTGGAATCATTTTCTTAAAAAGAAATTTTACTCACTTTCTCACCCATGTCTTCTCCTGTGTCAGTACCTTCAAGTTCATCATCACTGCCCATGTCCTGGACATATTCTGAGTCGCAATTACACAGATTTCTGTATATTGTTTTGTCTTTGCATGGAGGCTGTCATATTTGCATTTGCTAGAACCCAAGAGATTGCACATTTGTAAAAAGTCTCCACTTCAATCCTATTGCATACTCAAAACATGGTTGTACACTGTAGGTGCATACCGGATTGATACAGGATTGAAGTTATGGTGCAATCAATGGTTTTGCTGAAAAAAAGGCTAGGTGGGGTTCAAAGGGAAAGTGCAGTCACCCAGACATAGAACAGTGTTGCAGACTATCAGGTGTCGTGAATGGCTCTTGTGAATCATGTGACAATATTTTTCTCACTCAGTTGTGCAAGTGACTATAGTTATTGCTGGATCTTTCCTGAACATTCAATATTTGTAATATCATGAAAGATACTTTAAAAGAGATTGGAGGAAATTTACAACATTTTACTGTACATTAGGCATAAGCTACCTCTATGCAGTCTGGTCACTGTTCGTTTACACAAGTCATCATGTTTCAGTACCAGCACAACCAGTCTACATGTGTCCAAAGAGGTAAGCCTATTGTCCTGGTCTGCTGAGGCAGCTCTGGTTGCAAACTGGGCTTGCACTGAATAAACAGTCTCTGCCTTTATGAATGAGGTTTTCAGTGGAACTCTTTGTTTACATAGTGCTGGACATGGCAGCTACTTTCTACAGAAAGCTGATAATAGAAAGTCGGGGACCTTGCTGTAACATCACTTTTTCAACAAAAAGTGGGTTGTCGGGTATAAATTGTATAGAGGCAACTTATGCCTAATGTGTGTTGAAATAATTTGGGGGGGAATGTTTTTGCTCTTTAAATGTATAAAGTATAGTATAAAGTTATTGGAAGTACAGTACTACGGTGTGCCATTAGCTGCTTTTAAGTCAACAAACAACTCTCTGTTCTCAGTTAGCAAGAAAGGGATGAGCATGTGATATCAGTATTACATATGGCACTCAATATGTTTTATCAAAATAATTAACCAAGCTTGTATATAGAGTCCTTGAAACAAGGAGTTTGGGGTTATGTTTTACATGAAATGCCAACTTGACCTAAAGTAAACCTCACAGCCCTTGATCCTGTCTGTATCCTTATAAATCCTTTTGAATTTTAGATTAGACTAATGCATTGCTTGTCTCTTGTCATCCACATATACCACAGTATTAGAGATGTGAATAAACGTAGTATTCCCAAGCCATAATTAACACCAAAATTGATACAATCTGGCACAAATACTTCATTGATGTATTTTTCAGGTCAAACATGCATACCCATGTTGGAAAAAAAACATAATGAACTCATGAAACTAGTTAAAACAAGATCAAAAACAGCTTGCTTCTGGTGCCAGGTGTTAGCTTCAAATACTACTTCCAAGGGTATATTCCTGTTAATGGTGAATACAGATTAACTAGAAGGCTCATGAAATATTCAAAAATTCATGCAAATCTCAAGTTTTACTTGTCATAACTGAGGGATACAGTCAATAAACATGTTGATAGGAATTCTTATTAATCTTAGTCTGTTATGAATGGTATGTTGTATTGTTTTGTAGTACTTACCATAACCATTGCAGCTTTTTGGAGTATCCCTTCTCGCCCTCTTGCCATTGGCTTTTTTCTTTTATTTTCTTTTTCTTTTTTTTATTTTTTTTTGTTTTACAACTTGTAGCCATCTTTGGAATTTTCAGTATATTTAATCTTTGATTATTTGAAAGAATCAGCTGAGCTCGAACATGCACTGATTTATTGGAGGCATCTGCTTGAGATAACTTGAGCATGTTACTTTCAGGCAATATTTATTTGCACTACTGAATATGAAACCCCCTGTAAAATAAGTATTCAATATTCAATATAAGTATTCTATATACATGCCATGTTTGGTTGATATTAGCAAGGAGTACGTCAGACATGTTTCTAGATTTTGCTGGACTATTTTGTAAAAAACCTGTTCTATTTTTGTTTTTCTTTTTTAATTTCAAATATCAGTGTTGGGTAATATTGATGCACCAATATCATTAAGTCTTCTTTCTTTTGCAGTTTAATTCATTGATTGAGATTTAAGCAAGAAGCTTATACTTTTTATTAAAATATGGTGAATCTTTCAACAAACACATGATCTTTTTACAGAGATTTTCATCACATGATATCAATGTGCAAATGTCTTATCAATAGTTTCGCTTAGTTCATATTAAAGTACAGCACAAAAAAATGAATAAATTTAAGAGGAGGAAGGTCATGTTTTCTATCGCAACTTATATTTCAGTTTTGCTAAGATTCCTGTTTCAAACCTCACATACTCTTGGAGGCCTCTTTTCTCTGTAGAGTCTTTCAAGCCTGTTGGCCTGAGAAGAAGCCAGAGAAAAAATTCTTGCCTGACTTTCCTCTCATCTCATAAAGATTGCCATTGCAATTCTTTCTTAAATCCATTCGTGCAGTCGTCATGGAATGGAATTAGGTCACATTACAACTAAAATTTGTTGTGTAACTTGAGTGCTATGATGAGAGTATTGAAAGCTTCGTCGATGGAATAATTTCATCTTGAACAACGACTGGTTGGAGAAAGGTGTGCTGCTTACATACAATACTCTTTAATTCGATGTGCTACTGTGGCTATGTGTCTTTATGCATAGCCAATCTTTTCTACCGTTCCCTGTGCTGCCGCTCTGTATGAAAGCAGCTTTTTATACTGATCAATGTAGCCACATGAGGTTGATTCAAAAAGGGGAAAATTAATCGGACAGAATGATGATTGCATACTTTTCTGCTTGCATTACGCGTCTTTAAGACTACAGTGATGGAATGTAAAAAATAGTTTATAATGTAACAGAAGGATTCACAAGAAAATGATTGTCTGTTATTCAAATTTGGATTTGAAGCGTTAAAGTGTTGTTATCATGGAATGTTTTATGTGTTCGAGATGTTGTAAGGTAAGTATACGGTCTGTGTATACATAGAGGAAAGGTGTGACCATGTTTATATTACCAGGGGAAAAGTTTTATTTTGATGTGTAAGTAAAGACATTTATATAAATATATGAATATATACTCCCTACTCAATGTGGTGTTAACTGTTAACACTTCATCCCTACAATGAAAACTCCTGTGTGTTTTGGAAAAGATGTTAAAAAAATTGGTTATTTTCAGATTAATGTTACTGTAATGCAAGCTTACCGAGCTGTGGAAATTTCTGTTAGTCTCTATACATTGGGGAATTAAGTGCCATTATTGAAAATATATCATGGTTGGTATGATAGTGCTTAATATTTGTGTTACACGAAAAGTTGTCATGAAAATAAAAGTAAATATTCATTTTGAAGGAATTCTGGCAGAGAAAAATAAAAATAAAACAAATCCCATTAAGAATATTTTAATGATTGCCCTGGTCTGCATACCACATACTTTCAAGATGCAGAAGATACACTTGACCTTTCCTCATCCAAAGTGCTTTAAACTACTGAAGATCTTCCAAAAGTTGTAATAGTACAATTGACAGAGAATCCTCTTCCTCTACAAAGCCCCAAGATTGTAAACAATAAATTCCCCTGTTGAGTTGTTAACCAAGACATTATTGGATGCTTGGGTCATAAATATGCGGTGATGTACCAATTAAATCCTCTGTTATGTGGAGTATTTATTCTTAAGTAATAAAGTAAATGGACTGTGATCTATATATGTTTCAGCAAAACTGGTATCTCAGACTTAGTTCAAAGGTTGAAATGCTGATATTCTTTTTGTATAATAGTCTTATGTGGGTGTATGATTTTGTCTTGTTGTAGTGTACACTTTACAAGAAGGAGTTATCTGCTCTTTTTACAGAATTTAATTTTTTTCTTCCCTTTATCCTGTCATTAAGTGTACCATATTTACCAAAACCATTTTCTCCTCATGTGTGAAATTTACTAGAAGTTGCTGCTTAATTGGTTTACCTGGAATGTGCAATACTGAAGTGCTAACACAAGATGAAGGATACTTGACACTTTGGGAGATAACCACTTTCGAGAGAAATCAATTTCCACCTGATCGGGGGGATTATTTTGGGGCGATGCTCACTTTTAAACAAGACATTTCCTTACTGGCCAACATTAGCCTAATCCCTAACCTAATCTCTTACCCTAACAAAGAATACAATCGATACAATACAATGGCAACAACCAATCAAGAAACACCTTGTTAAACAGTGCGCATCTACCCATTATTCTGCCATGGGTGCACGGCGCCATTTTTAAAATACTGTATCTCCCATGTTACATTGAGATTCTACCACGCAAATCCAACAGAGATAACGTTCAAAACAGCCTTACAATTTTTATTGATATTATTAGAAAGAGAAATTTTGGGCATATGTAAAATCTTTGTTGATAGGGGGATACAAAAGCTTTGTCATCTTTGGTTGTCCAGTCATGCCAATTTTGAGATATAAAGCATTTTGACATGTTCTTTGTCCTAAGCTAAATATAAAGACTCACCACAGCTGTAAGTTTTGTGCACTGTTTTCCAAATGAAGGTTTACAAGTGGATTATGCATGTGTGCCAGCATTTGTGTTTGTAATTGCATTGTGAAGGTCCCTTGTATTTTCATCCTTTGTGTCTTAACTATGATTGCACATTTAAATACATTTGCATTTATTCAAATCAACAAGTGCAAAGAGGTAGACACAAAGTGCTTTTAAATATTCTTACCATTCAGACAGTCAAAAAAGTTCCCCTGATAGGGTAAACCCATTTTCCCCCAAAAGCAGTTATTTCCCGAACTGTTTGAAGAGAAATAAGAAGTAGATTGTGAGATTTAGCTGTTACTTCAAAATAAGTTTGGGGGTGGTGCTCTTGACTTTTAAAGCTCTGTCATAGGTGAGTTTGAACTTAAAGAGGCTCATTGAGTTGATATCGATAACTTAATGAGAGTCTCAAAGGGTCACTACCACATAACAATGCTTAAAGTTAGCATAGTAAGTCAATTTTCAAGTCCAAAAGTCATAGAAAACCTTAAATTTTGAATTTCCTAATGTCCTGACTTGTAACGGTTTTGTATAGAATTTGAAAAAATTGTCTGGTCACGAATTTTTGGAAACGAACTTGAATCGTTGATTACTCTCTCATAACACAGTTATTTCTATGTAGGGTATGGGGGTAGTCTAAGTTCGACCATTTGTATTAGTATGTGAAGAAAACTTAACAGGTTTGGAAAAATTTGTTGAATTTCATGAACCAACTCAATGAGCCGCTTTAAAATGAAGGGTTTTAATCCATGTGTAGTTTCCTTTTCAAGCTTTTCGTGCCCTTCGTCCTGTTTGTTGTACTTCTCATTCTTTGCACAGTGCTGCACATGAACAGAGCTTAAAGGCTTACTATATGCACTGATGTTAATTGTTGCCATTGAAGTGTCCATTGAACACAATTGTTACTAACATACTGTCATGCAAGCAAATTGGTAACGCATTTACTGTGCATGATCAGTACCATTCAGTATGCCAAATTGAAATGCGCTCTATCACCCTGTAGAAGTTTTCCAGATTTCAGGGATTGCGCCAGTGAGGGTTAAATAGCAAGTTGAAGAGAGTGCAGAAGATACCACTGAGCTGGGCACTATACACAAGTTTTATAAGCACTGGAAGATATTGTCTGCACCCGGAGCCTTTGTACGCACAAGCTTGCTAAATTGTTGTCCGACCTCCTCTTCATTACAAGTGAAGTGACCAGCACATAAGATGGTACCCCTGAGATCATCTACAGTCTGAGCCATTATTGTCTCTCTTAAATCGTGACAGTCAAAATGGTTATAAAAATGACTCAGGTCATTAACATAGTCCAGTGAAAAATTTGATCGTAAGTTTTTGACTTCCATTTTGTAGAGAGCTTAAGAGAATGTACAGATCTGTAGAGAATATGACGGTTGATGGCATGGCCATTCTACAACAATGTACACTCTTAAAAAGTTGGTTAAAAAAATTCACCAACACTGGTCACGTATGTCAAATACCGGAAATTGGGCAAAGTTTCCCCAATATGTGTTGTTTATTTGGTTACCCCACAAGCTGGTTACCCAATTAAGTGGTAAAAAACCTCTGGGATAACCCGTTAATCAACAATTATTGGGTAAAATTTAACCAATTTCAGGTATTTGACATACGTGACCAGTGTTGGTGAATTTTTTTAACCAACTTTTTAAGAGTGTAGTAGAGTCATGAAATACAGTTCATAACCCTAGCTTACAAATAACATTAATTTATGACTGTAGCCATAAATGATAATGAATGAAAATAACAGATTTCATGCATGAGTTACAGCCATTTGTAAATACCTTTTTGTGGGAACATTCTTTTACAGCAGTTGAAATCCTTGTCTGATTTTAAATTCTCTCGAAGGGAATTTGTCTCAGAATGATACTTCTGTTTAACTTTCCGAACAATATAACTTGTTACACTTTGCACTAGTAGTACTTGTCAAACCTACAGATATCTGTGTGGACAGAAAATTTCACTGCAGGTCTTACCTGTGTTTACAGTAAATAGGACAACAGCACTTGCATATCCAAGGATTTCATTCAAGGGGAGGAGGGCATACAGTTTACAGTATTGTGTGATCACTGGCACATAGGAGAGAAATTTTTGTAAAAATTAGGTAACTGTTCTTATTTTAAGTACTGTATTTTTACGAATGTAAGAAACTATTATCAGTGATGGTTTACATGGCCCAACCCTGGCTTCCCCCAACTAAGGTCTGGTCAAAAACTGTAAATTTAAATAGATTTTCCAAGCTTTCATTCTTTAGTTTTTATGAGGGTGAAACAGAATACTCACCTTGACATTATGCAATGGAAGTAAGCCATATTGCATCTAACAAATTGTAGGTTCATAGAGGTCAAGTTCGCATGACATCATTGTTCGGATGATCATAGTGTTGTAGGTGGATTGCAAGTTAAGGGGGAATATTGCATTTGTTTTACAGGAAAATAATTCATCATTTTAAAAGTAAAGTTTACTACTACAAAGTGATAGGTTTTTAAAAATTAAGCAGAATGGTAGCCTTCTGTTTAAGAAATTAGTTTCAAGAAATAAGAAGTTCATACCATGACATTGCTTGTTGAGAAAGTAACATAGGAACTTCAGTACTGTAGATCAAAGGTGGTCTGTTTTGTTTATATCTGAGTTTGTTACATGATATTTGCCCTCCTACAGTATGATGTATGGCTTTTATTGTGTTCACACTGTACGAAAAGCAATTAACACATGCTTGATTGGCTGGTCAGCTAACCCCAAATGTTACATAACTTCTTTTTGTGTGTATTTTGATATATCTCTTAATGTCAGTCCACATCAGATGTTAAACCTGACTGTAATAAGTCTGCATGTAGTGAGCTTCATTTCCTCCCTGAAGTGATAAGAGGTAATCAGGCAGAGAAGGAGGATGTAACAAAAAGTTAGAAGGAAATTTTCATCATGTCAGTTATTTGTTGCTCAATTCTTTACCCCAACTTTAAAAATTTTGAAAGATGCCATTTCCATACCTCATC
This sequence comes from Holothuria scabra, assembly GCA_037179385.1. Classification (NCBI taxonomy): domain Eukaryota; kingdom Metazoa; phylum Echinodermata; class Holothuroidea; order Aspidochirotida; family Holothuriidae; genus Holothuria; species Holothuria scabra. The sequence continues at coordinate 50,762,110 of CM074185.1, forward strand.
TTTTGCATTATTCTTTTAGAAAATGGAACTCTTTCTGAAGTTTATTATTGAGAGTGAATTGTTTGATAAAGACTAGCACTATTTTTTTTGTATGCTATATGTAGGTGCATTTTAAATGCAACTGTAGAGTACTTCAAAAATTTTTGTTTTGAGTTAGAGGTGACCTAAAGTGTACCTCAAGTCAAAAAATTCAAAATAAATAGCTTGAAAAATGAATTCAAACAGTCTGTTTTCCATCCGTCCTGTTGCATCGGACTTTTTTTAGAAGAGATATAAAATGTTGAAATTTATTCACTTAAAACAAATTAGTCTGTTGCACAATAATTTATGACTTTCTTGTTGCACAACTCTCATTTCCTGTTTTGTTGTCCTTTTAAAATTAAAAATGGTTGCATGACCTTGAACGTTTCCTGTCATCTTGTATTATAACATTTTGCACAGATAGGGTATAACTAATTGCATCACCCTATAAGGGTAAGAATTCTGTCACACCTTGCTACAAAGTGTTGCACACTTTCAGCAAAACAAAGATACAAGGATTGTAATTTGAGTATTAAAACAATGACATCACTAATTATTGCACAATGTGCCATTTTAATTTTTATGAAGAAACATCAACATTTTATATATCAGCCCAAGAATGTCCCTTGAAGATGGGAGTTGGACTGTTTTAATTCATTTCTCTTGCTGTTTAATGATTATATGTTAATTTTTTTGTCTTGACATACAATTTAAATACTGTTATTTTTCCCTTTTTCCCCTTTTATCCCTTCAAGAAGTTAACTTCTAGTGATGATTGACTGAGTGAATACCTTGAAGGAATGAATGACGGAATAAAAACCAAAAGCCTTACAGTGTAATCATTTGCCTAATATGATAGTTTCCAGTTTAACATTGCGTAAACACAATCTTGAAACCGTTTGACGTCAGTGTATGACCTCTAAGTATTTTATGTGCCATTAATACTGAATTGATTAAGGTAAAACAGGTAATGTCTTCATACGTTTGCACAGGAAGTGAACTCTATTATTGCAAGGTTTTTGAATGTGTTCCCAATTGAAGTTGTGAATGTTGCTTGTGTGTCAAGTGTACCCGTAACATGAAGGTTTGTGTGAGAAATATCCATTCAGTTTTCACTTTGAACTTTAGCATACAACTGTAGCATAGGAGGTTGTAAATCAGCTGCATGTTGTAAGTCAATTATCTTAAATTTTCCCAAAATGCAAAACTTTAAAAATAATTGTTACAGTGTGGAAAAATGACCCAATTATGAGCTAACATAAAATATTGAACTTCAAAGCACATAGACTAAACAATTCTGGATGGTGCAATTATGTGAGATGAAATGATTTTACTAGCTGTCTCTCATCTTTTGTCCCTAAAGCATATGCTTCATGCCAAAAGCAATCACTTTTTTACTAGCAATTGGCAAAATTTGACTATAAAATCCCTCTCTCTGTATGTATACAACATGCTTTGCAGTAAAGTTTGCAAGGTCATGTAACCTTTTCATTTCAAAGGGTAACAAACGCATGTATTAGTTATACAACACCAGTGTAAAAGATTATTGCAGAATCAACTGTTTCATCAGAAATGAATTAATTATAAGCTATATATCGTTAGTCTCAGGCAGGGAAGTAATTGCCTATGAAAATAGGAGTTGAATCAGGGAGTTGTTGGGGCCCCTTGTTTGGATAAACGAGATTCAATTTCCAAGCTGTACAGAGGAATGTGGACAGTCAAGTAAGTGATGGTCTGATTTTAGGCAGACATAACTGGGTTCAATAAAATTTAGTCTTTCAATTTCCTTGCTTACCTGTATTATGGATGGTTGTACACTGAATTGTACTCTCTATTTTACTTAATACGATGGTTTGAAAGTCATGTAGACAATAAATGAAGACAATTTAATGCCAGTGGAATCCACTCATGGCTGCCTTCTGTCACCAAATACAAACGCTGATCAGATTCGTCTTTACTTAAAAGAATCGTCCAGAGTCACATTTATTTTTCATATGTTAAAAAGAGGGACATATATTCCAAGCATTCTGGTGAAATTTTCATTCATTTCCCAAGTTCAGTACTCAAGATAGTAGCAACTGAATGTGGCAAATTTTCTGCAAAGATTGAACTTGAAGCAAGCAGGAGTAATGTCATGGATATTGGTGCATGGCCATACATTTTGTTTTTATTCATAATTTACCACCAATTTTATGCAACTAAACTTATATTAATACCATAGGTTGCATTCTGAGCAAGGGAAATTTTTACGAAATTTATATTCCCTAGAGGCAAAACGGCATCCTTAATCAATTCAAAGTGAAACTACTGTAGTATATAAAAATAAAGCATTGGCCAACAATGTGAATCGATGACATCACACCTGCTTGCTCCAAGTTCACTCTGTATAGAAATAAGTAAACTTCAGTTGCAAATATCTCCAGAACTGAACGTGGGAAATGAATTAATCTTTCATAAGAATGCTTTGAATATGTTCCTCTTTTACATGTCAGAATAAATTTAGCTCTGTACTATTTGTTTGACCAACAGTGGATCTGATTGTCCTACAGGAAAGTTGTTATCAGTAAATCAAAGTTGATTCTGATGCATTTCCAGTGCTTCTTTGATCACCTGGGCAAGGATGGGTGCTTCAGGGAAACTGACCTCCAGATGAACTATTTTAACTACTGCTTATCTCAGGTCACCATTCAACCTTGAGCATTTACAGCAGGCTTTGTCAAATAGCTTCGCACACAAGTGGCACGCGACGTGGCTTGAAGTGGCGCAAAAAATTACTGGGAGAATATTGAAAAATTTAACTTTTCATAACTTTTCATAACATCCCTCCCCTTATACCCCTTCCCCAGGACTGCGATCAGTGGAAGATAATATCAGTAACATTCAGCAGTGTGGGGGCGCTTCAGAAAATTTAATTAAGGAAGCCTGATTTACAGTATACTACAAATTTTAATTGACTGGGCAGGATCTGACTCTCCCCCTCAATACCAGGATCAAAATTGTGCCATTGTCCCAATCTAATCAGCATTTACACTACAAACATGATCTTGAGTAGTGACCCTGCAGCGCAGGTGATGAGATCAGGATCCGATGTAAATGCAGTGTCTGAGTCCAGGTAGAAAATTTGGTATAATTGATTGATACTCTTAAATTTCAGTTCTCAATGTGCTCCTTCCTCTCTGAATGTCCCACACATTTGAAATTCAAGGGAACTACTGACTACTGAGATGGAAAGTATACATTCAACAAAAATGGAAAACTGTCCACCTTCGCTTATAAAGCAGTCTCTGCGTATGAAAATAAAAAAAGAAATTCCTTTATATTTATAAATTGAATTAATTAAGCCCCATTTGGGATGTAGCATGGGCGGTAGCAAATTTTTTTTTTTTTCATGCCCCAACAACATTCTTGAGCATGTGGTGAATAATGCAGTGAAAATTGGTCCAAATAATCATTCTTTCATTTTGAATACTACTTGTAGCTTTAAGAGAGATGATGGAGTTTTATTGTCTTGAAATACTGTCTACTTCATAAAGTTGTACCTTTCTAGAGATGCAGACATTTGCTATTGTAACTTGCACTGTACCCCCAAATGTGCCTTGGAAATTTCTGTTTAGATTGTTGCATCTACAATTGCCACCAAATCAAATGAAAGAAAACCTGCTAAAACAAATTGGTTGGCCATCTCTCATAATTATGCTAGCTGTGTACTCCCCATTTCCCCAGTTCAACGTTGGTGAGGAAATTTGATCAGTCCCAGTATACAACATTGACCGGGAAAGGGTTTTTTTACAGTTCAGATGTGGGACTTAAAGGAGAAGGCAACCCTAGCTTTTTCTGCCTACAGACTACCATTTTATGGTATGCTCTTTCTAAAAGAAGCACAAAGAAGTTTTTGAAGTATTCATTTCAACCTTAAAAATTGATTTTTAAGAAGCTACTGGTCCGTGCCATCGTTTTTTGAAATTCACCAGTTCCCGGATGTACAATGACGAAAGTGAGCCACATATCATTTTTCAACAGAAAAGTTACCAACCCACATAAACTATCTATAATTGCACATATACTGCATAAATTATCTTCTATATTCCCCTTGGAGAAGGAGATAAAATTCCTAATGTTTGAATAAAACTATTTTCATCATACAATAATAAAGTAAAATGAAAAACAGGTTTTTAACAAGAGCATGAAAAAATAGTTTGCGCAATTGGCAACACCATTGCACCGCTGTCTGTCACCATACACACTTTGCCTATAACTCTTACAGTTCGGGTAACCGTGATGAAAGGAAATAACTGTATGTAGAGAACTGCAAACACATTCTCATGGAAGGGTGACCTTGACTAATATACAGTAATCTGTTGTGCAGTGTGTGAAAACAATGTGCACGGAATTTAACGTTAAAACTTACGAGCAGGATGTACTCGAACTCTTTGTCGTACACTCTCCCGCTAAACATGGAATATAGGTCGGGAACGTTTGTATAGAAAGATTGAATCAAACGGGATGTTTGGTAGCCTGAGTATTCAGAGAATAAAGAAAGAAAACAGGACAAGGTGGCAGCCAGCAGGATCTCTTATGAAGGTTCTAGCATGCCGCTAGTACGCTTAGCACTTGTACCAGTTTTGACACTAATCGGAACCAGTATGATCTTGTCTGTTTTCTACGCAAATAGCGAGTGAGCTAACAGTATCTTGGGGAATTTTTAACTGCCAATATTTGTTTAGTTGAGGCAAAGAAGAGAAGACTGAGTGAACATAACGACAAGGTAGGCAGTTTGCAATTCTTACCGTAGCGAAATAGCAAGTGTCAGCTTCATTAGGCCCAGTGAGGTTCTAACAATCTTTTGAGATTGCCAAAGCTGCCGGCAATGCTATCTAGTCCTCGTAGACATATTTTCATGGCTAGGGTGGGTATACACAGACTTTCTTGCCCCTGGGAAGGCTCAGACCCTTTTTTATACATCCCTTCAGTTTGTGGAATAGTGTACACGCCATGTGCAATGAATGGGAAATCGTATAACTTACGATGTGGCTCGTTTACGTCATAATAAAGCGCCCTCTTTTTTTTGAAAACCAGAAAATGGCTACGAACATCATGGGGATTCATTAGGGAAGAAAAATAATTGAAAAATTCATAAAAAATTGCAACTATGCTGATTCGATAAGCTTTTTTCAGAAAATGTGTTAGAATTGTGGTCTCTACTAGCTGATAGGTTTAAATCCATTGGTTGCCTTCTCCTTTAAGTTGCAGTTTACACTTTTAAACTATTGCAATTTAATACTACTTCATAGTTTGCAGGACGGTCATACCCAGTCTGTGCAGACATATTTCTTACTTAAGTTAATTCATTTAGTTGGTAAAATATAATCTGTAATTTTGAATCTTTACATTTAATGCAAACATATTTCTTACTTTAGTAAATTGTGTAGTTAGTAAAATATAATCTGTAATGGTAAATCTTTACATTTAAAATGCTTCAATTCACACACAGGATCATCTTCTATAATAGGAACAATTTGCACAAATGTATGTGGATTTCTGTAACACAGTGTTTACGACATCGCAGTCTTTTGTACATGCATGTTTTCGACTAGGCTGAATGTAAGCCTGTTGATATTCTGTGGTTTTTCATATCATTAATGCAGATACAGTATGTGGTACTGACTGGCCAGTCATTTAGTCAAGTGAAAGTAACAGTTATTCCTATGTTCTTGGCTCCATTAACATACATCATATCGCAGCAGCTAGTAGATCATCAAACCACTCAAATCTCATATATACATATAATACTCTTTTAACATTCACAGAAAGGAACCTAGTGCATATACTGCAGCCTATGAGAATTTATAAATTTATGATCAGTGTGGTTCATTGAGTGTTAATGGGTATATGCAATTCAGCTGTTATTTTTCAAAGTCATGGGGGATTGTTTAAGACAAATGTTGATGGTAATGCTTAAAGAGGCTCATTGAGTTGCCTCATGAAAGTTACCAAAGTTTAAAAAATTGTCAAATTAAGGCAATTCCTATATCCTACATGTGTAATAGAGAAAGTGCATGGTTCAATTTGTATTTTAAAAGTTCATGACCATGATACAGACACTTTTTCAAATTATGCACAAAACCATGTACAGGCAAGAATACATACAGTAATATATACGAGTATGTCATGAATATACATGAGGTGGTTCATATCCAAATCAGTGATGTGTGAAGGTTAATTCAGAACATACAGAAACCTAATTAGCCTTTTGCAATCAAAAAATTCTTAGTGAGCAGATATCATATCAGATTTTTAGCAGGGTTGACATCAAGATCCAGTTTATCGACAAAGGAGAAGTTGACCTTATGCATATGCGGTTAATAGGGTAATACCCCAGTGGTGGAATGTCTGTGGTCATGTAGCAACTGCCCCTCCTGACAGACTAAAACTGCCTGCGAGGAAACCTTACTTAAATCAGAATGAGATTGAGTTTAACTTTGTGCACAGTCTGCACACAATTAATTTGCAAAACACAAGTCAAAATTCCATTCTTTTACAGAAGTTTACAGTGAGTCTTGCAATACCAGCTATAAGTTACATACACCTTTATGTTTGTCAGTATTTATATGTCAAAAGCAGTTCCCCAACTTTTTAACTTATTTTAAAGCAGCAGCAAAATCTCACAGTTTCATCTAATCTTTAAAGTATCTTTCATATATAGGACATCATGCAACATTGCAAATTCAAGGTAAACCAGGTAGGATATTCAGAGTAAATTTCACATTTAGGAGAAATATATTGTCACATGTGGCAATACTGCAGCACTGTTGGCTCCCCCACACTCCATTAATTGTCACATATCCATTTCATTTCATTTCCATTCATTTTGTTCTTTCACCCATATATTCCTACAGCCCTATATTCTGACATCCATGTTTTGGCAACTTGATCATATGCGAATATAAGGATGTCGGAATATAGGGCAGTCATCGTCTACCCACAGCAGGTGAAGTGTACCCTCAATTGTTTCTTCGCATAAATCAAACAAAATGGGCATACTGTAGACGTGAGAGTGAAAACATTCATGCAGGCTTGTACAGTAACTTTTAGATAAGGATTTGATAAGATCAGTAGGTTCAATAGCCTAAGTAAGTGCTAGCCCCAGTTTACCAATTAGTTTAAATCAGGCCAACCTCGGCCCTTTTTCCACTTGTGACTAAACTAGATTGTTTCCTTACTCTGTTGCTTTACATATATATATATATATGCTGAGCACCAAACACAATGATTCAATTAGTCTAAAGTATGACCCAGCCAGGAGTCCAACAAACTCCAGACCTTTTAGTCCCGACCACAAGTTTGATGCTGTAACCTCTTGACCAAGAACATAGTCAACTTTATTTTAACCCCACAGAGGGTAATATTTAAAGGTGCAGATAAAGTAAGAATCATACTAAGGTTAAAAAGGATAAAAGTAGATGAGGAGAACAGTTTCAACTACAGTAAGCCTTTATCCTTATTTGGGCCTGTTGAGCAAATCCTAAAACAATAAAATCAAATGAAATGAACGATAAAAGTCTCAAGTGCTCCTGTGCCATGCATGAAAGCTTAGCACTAGTAAAAGTGATACTATTAAATTACGTAGGGAGATGCAAGAAGGTGGTAACCATTACTAGGTATTGTTAGGTAACAGCTTTATAATTAATTGCTACCCCACCTCGTTTTCAATATGGCTATACTCCATGCTCCTGACTACCCTTAATAAATTTGTTTCACATTCAGTGTTTTTCGTATGATGATAATACCCACCATTGTTTGAGAATTAAATTGCTTTGAACAGCTAGGCCATTATCTTCCTTTGGAGTCATTTAAACAAAGGAAAAGGCTAGCTAATATTCAGGTCGGGTCATCTTTCTCAACAGCAAGGGATGCTGAGCAAAGTAATTTTTTTTAAATTGCAATTATACAGTCTGAACTGTACCTCTACTTTTAGAGCTTGCAAGCTACAGTAAGCATGTAAAAATTCTTAACACTAGAGGCATGCACTTACAAAACACAATCATGAGCTATGAAAGGATTGCTGCCATATCCAGGCACCTACATTTATGTTATTTCTTCAACCTACATACAACACAGAATTTTACAATTTTCCTTTTGTTGCAAGTCTTTTCTGGGAGACAAGTGTGCATTATGCAGTGTATTATCAACTGTTTTTTTTTTTTTTAATCTAGGGGAGGGTGGGGGGAGGGGGAGAGCAGTGATTGCAATTCGTGTAATTGTCACTACTTTTTATATGCGATATATTTCTCCACATTGGCTATTAAGATGAACTGCAACTCTAAAGTTGCTGTGTAGTACTGTAATGTCCTCTATCTACATCACCATCTCCTTACCTCCTATTAACATTATGTAACCCTTCTTACCTGCAGTAATCTCTTGGCAAATTATCAGAGTGATGGTGCAAGGTAAAAGAATGAGGGCGCTCTTTGGGCTCTCCCTATGTCCATCCCATCACGCTGATAACATGTCAAAGGATTACCGCAGGTAAGTAGGTTACATAATATAAATAGGAGGTAACTATCAGAGCTAATTGTAGATTGCCAAACCAGGGGCCGAGGTTTGGGAGTTCATACACAGTAAACATTTTGATGTGATATCTATGTTGCTGTATCGTTTTCCTCTATGTAGGAATGTAGTTCTTTGATCTTGTCTTTATCTGCTGTTGTTGTATTTTTCCTGCTACTAGAAGTAAATTCCATTCTTTTCTTTGTTTTCTGTTTTGCTTTATATGTAGTTCTTTCTTTTCTTTTCTCTAAGTCCTCCTGTACTGTAGGGATACTTTAGTTCTTCATTGGATTTCCCTTTTTTCCCTCCATTTTATACAGCTAATGTCTAATTACAGAACTTTTGGTTATAATTGGTCATCAGACTAGTGCACAATCGGTTACAATAAATGTATAACGATTAAAGTGAATTACAGATTATAAAGCATTCTTGAATAACATTTCAATTTATCAGAATTTATGAGCTTTTATTTCTTAAAATAAATGAATCAAATTATCTGTTAAATCTGACATGGCATGAGTATACCATCCTAGGCTTCCTACATTTTGTGGTGTTAATATGCTCCTAGTCCATTATGTAATTACTTTCTTTGTACTTTTATTTACCCTACTCATTTGTTACAAGACCACCTATTTCTTTGTATCTCCATAGTTACTGTAGGTAATAAACATAAATTTACAATTTTGTAATGAATTGGAAGAAACTTGTGTCTTTTAATTTCCATACTTGGCTGATTAGCTTAATTAGCTTAAAAAGCCGTCCAAACAAGATATGAACTGTAGTCAGTGCAGTTCAGTGAACTGTAATGACCTACAGCTATAGCTAAACATTTTCAATGCATTGTGTGTATTTTTTCTATGATTTATGCCGCATCTATCACAAATTTCCCACACACTGGGATTTATTTCCTTCTTCAAAATTGCAATTAGATTTCTTGTAGATAAAGTTCAGGTGAGGCTCGATTTTGAGACAGGAGCTCAATTATTGCTTTACAGTTCTGTCGACGTTTTACTTGGTGCTCTGGTTAAATTACTTCAGGTAACAAGGACATGTTGACATGTTAGTATTAGATATAATATTGATCACTTGACAAAAGTGTAAAAAGATGCAGAATGGGAATGTATGGAATCAACAAATGGATGTTCCATGCCCAATTTACAGGTATGATTCATTTTTTGTTTCTGAACTATTTTATGTTTGTGGAATTAGGCCATCAGTTGAATGGTTTTTGGCAAAGGAAATCAAAACCTCTATCCTAACAAAATTTATCAAGAATTAAAGGACATTGCAAAGTTTATTTGCTGTATATTGAATATTAATCAGAAGGAAATTTGCATCTTTTTACTAAAGACAGGCATAAAATTGTATTCCTTTAAAGTGGAAGAAACTGCCATCAGTGTCTGAAATACCCAAATTTTTTATATTTTGAAACTGCTCCACTATCCTAAACTACAATGTTAAACTAAAATGTGAAACACATACATGCAACCATCTCCTTGACTATTTGACATGTTTTAGTGTATTTCAAAAAAGAAAAGGGTCATCTTTTATTTATGCTCCTAGTATCCAATCAATGTGCATTGGCAATAGTACAAAGAAATTGGCAATCTATGCTGTGGCAGAATATCCTACCAGAAAACACTGAGAACAAATCAAGGGCACCAAAGTTTTGAACAAGAAATTACAGCACACATCAAGTCAAACTCAAGGAGGAACTTAACTGAATGTCAGATCTCAAAGACTTGCTGTACAGTATAATGCACTGCAGTGAAAAAGTCTTTCAGTCAGATGCTGATTTTCTGCACACAGTCCTCCTTTAATGATTAGTCAGTTTAAACCTACCTGCCCAGATAATGACGTATGCGTTCTCTCTCTGTCATGTGTAAAAGCCGAAAGAGCCATCATTTTTATCATTGCTTCCTGCCAGCCAGCTATGATGGAAGTACCAAGACACAGCATATGTTTAAGAGCATCGTATCCTGCTGCTCACTTTGTAATTGCATTCCAGAGCAGATGTCATCATAATTGTTTGGCATATTGTTGGCGAAAATTGCTTGCGAGAGAATGGGACAGTAGTTGGAGCTGTGAAACGGTTATTTCTATACTGTGCTTTATTGAATTACTATGCTGGGGTAAGGAAAGTACATTATATTAAAGTATCTGTGCATTTTTTTTTTTTTTTTGATTGCCATACTTTTTCCAATCTTGTTTATATTAGTTTGCTTCATATTGTTTCTTTCTTTGGAAGTTGTGCCTTAATTGTTGCTGGATAATAAATAGCATTTAAACATAAGTGAGTCTATGAGATGCAACAGGTTTACTGTACTATACTTGGAAAAATTGCCTTTCTTGCTTGTAAAGATAAATTTCGTTTTGGTATCAAGAAGCTTATCCTTGGAAGTCACTTCTGTAGTAATAAACATAGAACTTTTTCAAATTAATTAAAGTTACAAAGGATTATGGGATAAATTTTTGGTGCACACTGAATCTACATGGCCCCTCTCTTTCTTCCATGGACAGGCAAGCACAAGGGGGACCTGATCCCCAGGTGACCTCTGGCAGAGTTCACCCGGAGCCACTGTGCTAAAAAAGCTTGCCAGGGACTTCATGCGGGTAAGTGGGGATTACAAATTGGAAACAGGAGGGATAAGTATTGGGGCTTGTAGATTCCCAAACCAGTGAGTTTTGGGAATTTTGTCAATACGCATGGTAGAAAAGAAAGCTATGTACTTATGTAAAGCTGCTCGGGAAAACGAGATTTATTCCGAAATTGTCTACACATATAGAGTAGCAGTGTAGACTTACATGCCTCAGTGTCATATCCAAAGGAAAACTCAAGGTTTGAACATGCAATTCTAATATTTTTCCTAGTAGTTTTTTCTTTGCTGTAATTTTGCAGTTATTACTACAGTTCACAGTTGAGGCTTTTTCTTGGAAGAAACTTGTACAAGTCATTTTGAAACATTACATCAATTGGAGATAACAGTTTTACCATGTAGATGGCCATTTCAGGTTCATCTGAACTTCAAAGTTAAAATTGGTCTCTATGACCATACCTTTCACAGCACATTGTTTCTATACCCTTTGGAATTAAATTGCAGCAGTTATATAGGGACTGTTTCATGATGCAATGGATAACTGGATGTATGCTTTTAAAATTGCTCTCCAGGAAAGTTTAGCAAGCACAGTTGGATTTAAAATCTTTATGGATTGGAGATTGTAGAAACATATGGTGTGTAGCTGAATATTCATGATGCCATTGATAAAGTCTGCCATATTTTTGAAATGGCATTTTCCAGGAAAGTTTTGCACAGTTGTGTTCAAAATTTTTATCAACTGGTATAAACATTATTTGGCCTGCAGGATGCAACTGATGTGGTTAGTTGGTTACACAATTGGCTGGAATTGTTCCCTGTGGTGAAATCTTTCAGAGCACAGTTGTGAATTGAAAGCTTCATAACTACAGCTTATAATTTCCATCATGGTATACATAGGTACTATTGCTCCTCAGAATTGCTTTCATGCCATTTTTGTGTCGGATAATTTGGAGATTGCAGCTACAATATGAAGCTATTTTAGGATTTACCTGAGAACTTCCATTGTATTGAACTTCAAAATGCTCTCTATGAGGAAACATTTTCACAGCACAGTTGTGTTGAAAATCTTTATGGATTAGAGATATGCAGCAACCAATTGTATGCAGCTGACTTTGTCATGATGCAAGTGATATCTATCATGGTATTCTTAAATTATGCCTTCCAGGAAAGTTTTGATAGTGCAGTTGTTTTCAAAATCTTTATCAACTGGTAATAAAAACATGCAGCCTGGGGGATGCAACTGATAAGTTGCATGGTATATATGACACATAGTTAATATTGCTTTCCATGATGAAATCTTTCAAAGTACAGTTGTGTTGAAAGTCTTTTTATGTCAAGTACAATTAATAACTTCCATGCTATAGTTAGAATTGCTCCTTAGAATAAATAGCTTTTATGCCATTGTTGTGTTGGAAAAACTGGAGATACAGCTTCAATATGTAGCTGGCCGTTTCAGGATTCATCTGATAACCTCCATTGTATTAAACTTATAATTGCTTTCTATGATGGAAGAAATCTTTCACAGCACGCCTGTGTTGAAAACTTTTAGTGGAGATTACAGCCAAAAAAACTGAATGTAGATGAATACGTCATGATGCAATAACTTCCATGCATGGAAGTGTAACTACCTCAGAGGTAGTACTTCCATGTTCCATGGCATTTTTAAATCATTCTCAAGGGTAGTTTTACTGCCACATTTGTGTTCAAAATCATTATCAATTGGAAATTACATGTAGTTTCAGGATGCAACTGATAACTTCTGTGGTATCTATTAGAATTTGCTTGCCATGGCAAAACCTTTCATGGAACAGTTGTGTTCTGTTGAAAGTCTTTATCAATTTAGGATTTTAGCTGCAACTGATAAATCTGTTATATTATAGTTGCAACTGATAACTCTGTTGTTTCTGTCTCATACCATTGTTGTGTTATAAATAATGGATATTACAGCTGCAATATGTACGCAGCAGACCATTTCAGTCTACACCTAATAATTTCAGTGGCATAGTTAGAGAATTGCTCTTCATAAAAGCTCTTATACTGTTGTGTTAGAAATATTAAAGTTCACATCTAAAATATATATGGTAGCTGACCATTTCAAGATACAGCAAAAAACTTCTATAAATTGGATCACTGCTCTCAACAATCCTTGACAAAAATGATGGGACAAAGCCATCAAAACAATTAGCAATGAACAATTACCATTCCCCACTCCCCCATTTAATATTGTGGCAGCTCAAGGTGTATGCCTGAAACTTCAACATTGATGTGGAGAGTGGCGTTTGTCCCATGCACTTTTGTATTTGTAGAAGTGTTACAGTTGTACCATTCTCTATAATTACTTCACATTACAAACTACACAAATTTAAGATTTGGTTAATTCCTCCTGTGTTCTCATGTTGTTTCCTGCATTGCTCTTAGAATTTTACTCCCTCTCAATTAGATCGTAACTTGCTTCCTTCTGTTCACCCCTTGACACTTAAACCTTTACCGTTGAGCTCCAGTCCAGGCATATTTGCACGCCTCTGGAGTGGGCGGAAAAGGGGACGTAGCACGCCCCGCATCAGCTTCCGTAGGCTATTGACCCTGTGACCTTAAACTATTGTGTCTCTCGTTGTTGTGGCCGAATTTTCGGGTAGCTACTCGCAGTTTCGAGCTCCTCCGTGAAACAGTAAAGATTGGTGACAGCCGCACTCTCCACATGGGTCCAAAAGGACCCAAACAACAGTAAAGGGTTAAGAGAAAATGCCCATCAGCCAGAATTTAGAAAAACTGCAACCACAATTCCTCTTAACTCTGTACAGCTTAATTTCCAGGCAGAAAAATAATTGATCTTGACTCCTGAAACTTGTGTTGGTCCAATTCAATCATGCATGGCACACTGAAAAGCTGTGCTAGGCCAGTAGGTGGCCTCCCATAGCAAATCACCATAGGTGGTCTAATCCTTGTACCCGAGTTGCCATTGGCAGATTGGGTAAGAGAGGGTATTTGGATGCCACCTGTCATGCACTGCTTGTCCTTATTTGACATATGATTATTGGAGGTAAATACAGATGTATAGTTAAGATGGAAATTAACGTAGTTGATCTTTACAAAGGTAGAAATAAAAGAAGGGACTTAATAAATATGGAAAGATGTGGTAAAGTGGAGAACAGTATTTCTCAATCAGGGTCTCCAGAAATTAATTTAGGAGATCATATGCGGCCAAAGGTGTCCTCGCATCCATAAAAAGTGAGTGCAAGACCATCAAAATTGGAAATGGTATGAAGAATAGAAAAAATGGTATTGGTTCATTAGAATTGTATAAACTTTACAGTAAAAGGGGGAAGGGAAATTAAAGGCCCATTTCTCTCATCCCAAACAGCACCAATTCTCCTTACCTTCTTACTTGAACCCCCTAGCTCCCACAATTGTCTGAAATTCAATCATCCTCATCCAGAAACAATCTCATTCAGTTTATTGCTTCAGGGTGAGTATAAAAATGCTCAATGTGTATAATCAAAACACTCCCAGTACAGTTCATGCTATGTATAGCTTTGGTACTCCTGCAAAATTGTTTGGATTAGCTGCCATCAAAGAGCTGAGCCAATTGGGAATTTTGGTAAACCCCTATAAGAATTGTAGTTTGAGGTGAGAGGATTGGTTCTTTAATATATGTTGAAATTTATTTGGGGGATCACGAGGGGAAATTGGGAAAGATATGTACAATCGAAAAAATGGTATTGGTATATATGGTATAACTGTCAGGGCTCCAGTTAATCCCTGTGCTATGCACTCATTGAACATGCATTGGTATGTAGCATCTTTTTGCAGTATAGGCTCCATCAGTAGCGTAGCAACTGTAGCTAAGACTTGCTGACTTAGAACAGGAAGTTGCTTTTTGCTAGACCAACTTGCCTGCAAAAGCAATGGAAACTGAGGGGCTATTTACCTATAAGTTGCAGTTAGGCCTTAGGCTTGCACCTGAAGACTCCCCTATTCCCAGATCTGCTAAAAATTTACAGGCATTTATTTCAGAGGAAGCACTTATTACTGGATTGGTAGACGTGTACACTTAGCATTAATTACTTGTCACTTTCCATTATAAAGCCACAACTCTTCAGAGGTTAAGTCTATATCATTTAACTGTTTAAGTGGCCAAAGGTGCAATTTCTGACAAGTATTCTCTCTGGGAACATAGGAGTTTGATTGTATTTTATCAGGAAATTTGGAGATCAAAATGGTAAAGAAAAGTGACTGACAAGAATAAAAACAAGCAATACAAATGGGGAATTCATTATCCACAACACCCTTCCTTACATCCCAATTTACACATGTAATCCCTACTTACCCGCAGTAAGTCCCTGACAAGCTTCCAGTAGCATGGTGACACTGGGTGACCTCCAATAGAGGACAGTCAGTATCAAGACCAAGGCTGGAAAGAATGTTCACAGTATTTCCCAGGAAGTGAGTAAAATTATGTCCTTCCATTTAACCAAAATTTCCCTCCAGATGCCTAAAATTCCCTAGCGGAGCTTCTCAGCTTTCCAGTGTTTTCCAGCCATGACCAGCAGCGTAACCATGGGGTAGTTTTGGTGGTTAGAAGCCCTCTATGACCCAATCTTGCAAAAAACACTTAAAATACCAGCTTTTCTCTCTATCCTTAGACTTTTTCCTCATGTCATACCCCAACCCCCCAACTTCTTGAGAATTAGTTGCAGGAAAAACAGTCTATGATGTGAATATCATGTAAGGACAAAAACTGCATTACTTTTACATTAATTTTCATATCTCAGCAAACAGTTGTGATAAATACCATCAACATGCAGGGCAGGGGACATGGGGCCATTATGTCCTCCCACTTTTTGCAAAAATTGTGGATTTAAATAAGATAGCAAAAATGTAAACAGTGCCCTTCTGCCAGTCACAACTTCTCCATTGGGGCAAAAAATATCCCTGACCCTCAAGAAGATCCCCATGTGTTATGATTACAGTACTAAATAACTAACTATGAAGACAGATCAAAAACGAGTAGCTCTACAATTTTATTTTGAAGGATTAAAGTTTCTCATTGAAAAATCCATTATTTTTTCTAAAATAATTTGTTCACTCAATTTTCAGTGTTCAAATGATGCAACTATTGTGTACAATGTTAATAAGTCTTTTATGGAAAGATAGCCTTTACTGGAATTTACTAGTAAGATTGAGTGGTTTTCAATGACAATGAAATTTTTTATATTCCTTCATAAACGTTATGATGTAACCACCATCTTTTCAAAATTGATTATTTCTGTTTAAATCCAACCAGACAAATCCAAATTATGACACAATATGAGGGAGACCATCGTAACGAAATATTATTGCAAAGTTTTAGTGACTGTGTTAAAGTTCAGCCGAACACTTTTTATGATCACAATGTTTGCATGCTAAGTGATAGACTCAAGATACCCTTGTGAACTAGTAATTCCATTATTGTCCAGGACTATTGCAACTAAGCATTTGGTGTATGTACAAGAATGGAGACTGTATCATAGAAGTATCCATGTACATAAAAGTAATATGCATGGCATTTGGGGGGTGGGGGAAGTTGCCTGTATTGATGTAAATCTTTCAAACAAAATGTTAAATCAAATATTCAAGTTATTTTCCACTGCCTTTGTGATGAAATACTTCAGTTGAACATTTCCCATTTTGCTATCTGCAGAGTCAATGCAGAATAAGGTAAAATGTACTGAGATAGTGTACCTGAAAGTATGAAAAATTACAATATTTTTAGAGATTAAAAAATGAATCTCATCTATCCAACCCTTGTAACTATTTTGCTGAGATATAAAATGCTAAAATTTATTCATTTAATCAAAAATATTTGATTATGCAGTAGATTCTGGTGCTAATGTTTATTGCTCATCTGCCTTTGTTTTGTTTTAAATTACAAGATTTATACCACCTTGAACAACTTACAGTTCTTAAAGCAAATTTTATGGAAAGGGCTTCAATACTAACAGTCAGTACAGTCAAGCCAATGGCATATATCAACAGTAAGACTAGTGATCATTTTGCAGCAGAATTATGTATAGTGCACTTTCAGAAAAGAAAGAAAAAAGAAAAACAAAGACTGTAACTTGAGTAATATAAGAATTTAGTATAACAATCACAAATTTATTCCTCAATCTATCAGAGAAACTTTAAGCACTTGATATCTCAGCTCAAAAATGTGAAGGCTGAGCCAGTGGAATTCTATTTTCAATTTTGTAAAATTTGTTTTCTTAAATTTTTGACAAGGATTTACTTTAATCATTGTTACCAGTCGAGAGCAATTTACAAGTCACATATCAAATAATGAGCGCTGTGGATTAGTGTCATAGGAGAAAGGCATTCAAAATTCCTAATAATTAAATGACTGTTTTAATTAAATGCAGTCAGTAAGTACATCTGTAGAAAATTGTCATGTTTTATATTGGAGTACATGCACCCACGCATCATTAATTGCATTCACTATAGAACCAATCAAACTGGTATTACTAAAATGCATGCAGAGATAAAGAGGCCACACTGTTACTGTATACTGTATGGTGAGAAACTGTATACATGTTATACATATTTAGAAGGTCAAGGCAGCCTTTGCTGTGTCAATGCTTGGTTATATTATTTAAACATTGCATTTACCTGATTGTCATGCTCTTTTTTCAGTTGAATTTTATTACCCACAAGCCTCTCTTGTCTTCCTTCGTTTATGTAAAGTGCAGTTTACAATTTGGGATTTCCAGTGAAGTATCAATTAGTTAATATTTTCTTTTATCATTCTTGAGACATAAAGTATCTACTAGTGTAGTGTTCCATTAGCTTAAAAGCAAAACAAGAAAGGCTGATTATATTCGGATCCTGTAGCGGGTAGGGTGCAATCCATAACGCACATCATTTAGATATTACGCCAACTCTTATACTTTGTTTAATTCTTTTAATGACAGAATGCTGTAAAAAGTGTCGTCTCTTTGCAGCGTTTTGAAATATAGATTACATTGTTAGTACATAATACCACTTCTGTGTAAGAGTGTTTACTTCATTGTTGAAAGGATGTTTGTTACAGATATTAACTAGTTCGTATACAGCTCTGTAATGTGTCTGCAATGGACATCTTATGTAGATGAGGGCTACTGTAAGGTGACTATAGTGCTTACACTTACTTTGAAGTGGGAATTGATTGAGAAACATCAATATGGAGTTGGCAGTGGAGAGAAGATAGTGTTTCACTTGTTAAATAAAAACTTGGGGCTTTAAATTTGTAAACATGTACAATGAATGAATGGAAACAGTGAAATTAAGCATTCTTTCCAGTCAGTGACGAAGCCAGATCAGTTCTCCATATTCAACATTTTCAATTGAGATCTGAAGAGAAGTTTGATGGAGGGAAGAAATCTAATGGTCCAAGAAATTTTCTGACTTTACAAATAGCAATTCTTAAGTGGTCTTAGCTGTGTCATCATACCTACAGTATGCACCTCTTGAAGCCCCAATTAGCAAATATTAAGGGAGAAGGGGACTGAATATATCTTAACCGCCACTTCTTGCCTTGAACTGCATCCCTCTTTTCTTCTTTTGTTCTTTATTTTTTGTTTTTTGTCATTTTCCTCCTGACTTTGAAAAAGATACACATAAAATCTATAGTTTGGTTGAATCATTCTGTAAATCTGTACATTCTTGCTGTGAAAATTATCACTTGTATCTTCCATCCTGGATGTTTCAAAATTTTGCCTGCTATTGTCTGACCTTTGAAGAAGTTAAGTATCTGCTTAAAACCCTGGATTAAGGAGCAACATGCATTGGGCCCCCACAGAAGGGAAATGTCTAGGTGTGCCCTTGCTGTAAATGTTAAATGTCCTATGCCCATGTGTATTAAATGGAAGATAAAAACCTGAAGACTGTAATACAAGAATTGTAAACTTAATTCCCCTTCTAGTGTTGAAAGTAAAAAAGAAACATTAGACTGTGTCACTGTTGGAATGAAGCTTCTACTGTACACATGAATGCGATTGTCACACATCAGTGATCGATATCGGATCTCACTGTGATCAGATTTTTATGAGTTGAAGGTATTTGAGTTTGAGTTAACAATGACTATATGCCAGGCTTCATGCTTCAGCTCTTACGGGGCAAGGCCATTTGGCCTTGGTTAAGCTTCAATTTTTCAGGGCATCAAGGCCATTATTCAGAGCATTGAAACCATTTTCATTTCTGAACCAACGTGCACCAAGACCATTTGAAAAAAATGCATTGAAATTAGCAAACGCAATAAATATATATGTTGTATATTTAAAACAATTAGCATGGCACAGATGCCCCATACACTGAAGGCAACATGCTTTGGCCTTGACTTTTAGTCATTTTATCAGCATACAGGGAATATACAAAGTCAATGACAGCCATATGGCCGCCATTAAAATTTTTAGACCTGCTATGAATAGTGTGTGATAACTGTCTGTGAATGTGTCATCATAAAATAATAAGGTTTGTTATGATTGTGATGGGCCTGTTATGCAAATCATATTTACACAGTCTGGCGAATTTTGAGGTTTTTTCAGACTGGAAATGCAGAAGATTTTAACTAAAACTCACAAACATTGAATCATTTTACTCTCCCATACCACTGTAATGTTATACCTCCACTCAATAGCATTTCACTACATTTGTTTTGATTTTCGAGTGTTAAAGTTTACATACAGCTACATTTTAAATCAATAAAGAACTTGAAGCAGTGCCATAGATCCAACATAACTGTTGTTACAAATTTATGCAAACCTTTGACCTTTTCCTCTAGTCTGGCTCCATAAAAATTCAGTTGTAATTTGAATGCATGAAAGCAATTTATGTTAATGGTGTCACTTTACATTAAAATTCTGTAAATTTTAAGATTAAATTGAAGAAAAATCCCATTTCTTTCAATTTAGTGGATTTAGTGACAAAGTTTGCGGCAAACTTACAAGGAGATATATGGGTTTTAAAATTTAAAACTATCTTTTAATTTAATTGACATTTAATTGTTCTTTTGTGTTGTATTCATGACATCACCACATACTAAGGCATGCGCACTTGTTTATGATTAGGAACATTTTCTTGATAGCAGCAGTTACAGAAGACCTCTGAAATATTTTTTGCAAACCTCAATCATGTGCAAGTGTCATTCAGATCCGTTTACTTTGTGTTGGTTAAGCCTTGAGTCCTCTCTTTGCAGTAGGCTTTCTTTCGTAAGCTGGGAATAACTGCTTGCAAGAGAGGGTTACATAGAAGGTAGTTATCAGGGCTTGCAGATTCCTAAACAATTGTTAATTTGTCACATTTCTGTACATGTGGACCAGCATTAAATGGCAAAAAAGTTTCAAATTATTTCAACTTCTTCCTCTAAATTCTGACATATATGATGTCATGAATTATTCAGGAACAAATTGTCATGGTGGGTGTAACTACACTGTTTACATAATCATATTTGAAGTTGATTACATTTATGGTTGTACAGGACATCAGAACTTGGGGGCTGCAGCCACCCCAATGGCCAAAACCTTGTTCAATCAAGTGCGTTTTGGTGCCTCAGTCGGCAGGACATTATGCCCTGGTTGAGGATCTGGAGTATGTCAGGCAAAAGATTACAGCAAAAACATAGCCCTCTAACAGTATTGCATGTATTAAAATGCATATAGTCCTGGAGACAAAACTGAAAAACAAATTTCCCCCTTTTGTTTGAAAAATGAGAGAAAAAAACTTTGCCAATAAGGCAAAAATTTGATGTTTAAGGGTGAATGGTAGAGGCGGAGATTTTGTACTTATATCGTATCATGAAAGCTGTTTCCCTCTCAGTGAAGAATGCGATTTGTGCAATGTAGCTGGTATATTCTTTACAACTAGAGTGAAATTCCTGTCATTAAAATTTGGATGTTTTTAAATACATAAGACCAAATTTCTCTACCTGGCAAAAGGTCAAAAATCCTTAAGAATGACTATAGCACTAATATCATTTCAAGAGTTGACATTTAGGAAGATATCCATGATCTTAAGACAAGCTCCTTTGACCTTTCTTAATGATATGGATGCTTCCTGTGCTTGCCTTTGTTTGAATGTTAAATAGCTGGGTCCAAGGCTTACACCAACACATCTACAATCTTGGACAAAACTGTTGGGACACTTTGCCATAATATTCTTAAATTTTAGTTCAAAGGCTTACATGCTTACCCTCCCCCGCTCCCCCTTTCAATGTTGCGCTGAAAGATTGACTGCATGCCGTGAATAGGCTAACTGTGGTCAACATTGCGAAGGGGAGGGGGGGTGTCCCAAGGAGTTTTGTCCAAGATTGTCTGAGATCCACGCGTATTATTTACGAGAACAAATTCAATAGATAATGCTTCATTTTTCGGGCAGACTTTTTCGGAAAAGTTTTTTTCGGAGGCTTATAGGTCTGAGGATTTTAGCATAAAGAGTTAATAGCATGAAGAGTTGTTTTAATGTGTTGTTTGATTCATTTGTATACATTTATTTAGAGTCGGGACGATAATAAAGAATAGACTGTTGCAGGTATTCTTGGGGAATTTGCATCTCGTAAGCCATGGGCAGAGGTACGGGCAGAACCCCTACCAATTCCTCCTCGTAATACAGATGCAAAACCAATTAAAAAACATGTTTAAACTTGGAGGAGGCAATTTTAGAGCCAATAATTTAACATTTGAAATATGGAAAGAGACTTTTGAATATTTTCCAGGCCCGGGTAATCGCCAGGATATGTTCTATTCCGATAGATACTATATATGTACATATACATATAACCAAAACAATTTCTTGGATAGAAAAGTCTGACTCCTATTGCAAACTGGTGTTAAGGAGACGAGATTTTAACTGAAAGAGCGCCACAATCTACCATGGAATGTAAGAGGCACATCTGAGATCCAAGCTTTTAAAATATAATGATGGTAGATCGTTAGTTAAGGCTGGTTTTTGGCATATTTTGAAGCAAATTACACCCCTGTGACTCCATTTTTCACGTTAAATGAAACTGGTTACCCCTGCCTTCTCCCTCTTTAAACCGAAGCAATTTCATTGCGTTTTGCTTCCAAATTTGCTTTCAAAATAAATGGTAGACCGTTGGGTTAAACTTATCTTTCACTGCTGGTCTCGTCAAGTTCGCATGTACGGCATATTTTTTCTTGAGAAAACACGGTAAATTACGTCCAAATGAAGTAATAATAGGCAGGATATATCAGTGCCTCTGCTCTTCAAAATGCACTTATCAGGTAACACTTCACTGTTTTGAACAAACTTAAAATACATAAAACACGAACATTTTTTCACTATTCTTTTTATTTTAAGACAGTGTAAACCGAACACAAGTCACTGTTGAGAACAGCTACATGAACGACTGGGTGCTTAAATTATTCCCTTTTGCAAATCAACCCATCAAGACAAAATGACGCTTTCTACTGTGTGACGCGAGTAGTTCTAACTTTCCGAAATTCTCAGACAATCTTGGACAAAACTGTTGGGACACTTTGCCATAATATTCTTAAATTTCAGTTCAAAGGCTTACATGCTTACCCTCCCCCGCTCCCCCTTTCAATGTTGCGCTGAAAGATTGACTGCATGCCGTGAATAGGCTAACTGTGGTCAACATTGTGAAGGGGAGCGGGGGTGTCCCAAGGAGTTTTGTCCAAGATTGTAGCTGGCAAATATTTTAATTGGTTTTAGTATTTGTTCTAGTAAAGGTGTGTCTTTGCATTTTACAGATTAAAAATGTTCCAAGAATACCCTTAATTTGGTCATTAACAGGATTTAGAGGGTTTCACTAATACCAGTATTGAAACAATGCAGCTTCACATCAGCTGTTCAACTAGATCTAGATCTGTCCTTCATGCAAATGCTTTTAGTACACGTTATTGGATGCTCAACAAACATTAGAAATGCTGTGGAGATGCATGCTAGTTTATGTGACTTTTGGGTATTTTGATTCGCTGTATGCAGATTCTGTGTTGAGACATATTAAGGGATTGAAGTTTTTTAATGTGTATTGCATTTTATAATCACTCTGAAATGTAATCATATGGTTATCTGAGTCCTGTAGCCAGCATATTATATAGATCAGGAACATAAATTTTGATGGGATTAATGTGCTCTTAAACTGCCTTCCAAATGTGGATGTACACTCTAAAGAGTGAAATTCTTTTTAAAACAAGTGTGGTGCAGAGCACATCTTAGAAAGAGTAAATTTTCACCAAGTGGAGTGAAAATTCACTCTAAAGTAATCGATATTTCACACACATGGAATGAAGCATGCATGATATCTGCTCTGTTTGAAGTGAGTTCACTCCACGCCAGGAGAAATTCCCTCCCACTTCATCCTTTTCAGAGAAAATTAAACAGGGTAATTAAATAGGGTATAATGAAAATTTAGTTTTGAGGATTTTTCAGCTCACAGTTTACTTCATTGAGATGCTTGTAAATCTGTGCTCCCTTTGCAGGTAACGGAATCTCCGCGGCATGAAGAAAAATGCTTCTCCCAGAAAAATATGTCTTGTGCCATGGAAAGCAACAACAACAGTAATGCAGAATCTAACCATTACTCCAGGTTACTTGGTGAGAATATGTCGTCATCAGAGTGTAACGGTCCTGAAAGCGGAGACAGAAGACTCATAGCCTTACCACAGTTAGAACTAGAAACAGCTGACAAATGGTCTCAAAGACAGCAAGATGATTATTTGATGTCGTCTTCTTCACCGGAAAATCAAAGTAACAATTCTCCTTCTCATGCCATTGATCCATCCTTTTCGGGTGATGAACTTCTCGACCTTCAAACCTCCTGTTCCCCAGAGGATGTAAACTTATCGCCAGTACACCACTCCTATTCACATTCACACAGCCGTTCCGTAGTGCAATCGACACAATCCACTCCCACAGTGTCTCATAGAGAGAGTTTTAAAAGGGCAAAGAGTGCACCTTCCATTTCTCCGAACTCGCCTATGTCACGATTGGTCGTGAAGCACCCTGAAAAGAAACTTGTCAGAAGGCAATCCTCTCCTCCAGGTGCTCTGAACAAAGAGAACAATTCACTCTCAATTGGAAGTAAATTTAGAAGGACAATTTTTAAACGAATAACGGGACATTATAGAGAGGATAGCTCAAACAGTGTACAAACAGTTTCTTCATACCGAAAGGAAAAAGATGTAAAGGACGGGAAAAAGGTAAGTGTCCACCACTTTGCTGGAGACAGAAATGACCAAGCTAAAATTTGTCACTTTCCAAAATTGGTATTAATTATTTAAAAGGGGGCAATCACAGTTTAAAAGCAAATATTACCTTTTGTACTTTTGTTCCACTGCTTAATTCGTAATTTTTCCTTTTTTGATAGATCATTTATCAGAATCAACAGACATTGGAGAGGTCTTCAAGTGAGGAGAAAAGTTAATGCTGTTATCATTATTCTTGTATGGGAACATTTTTTGCAACATTTTTTTTTTTTGGGGGGGGGGGGCTGTAAATTTTACTTTTTTCAGCAATGTTTTACTTCTTATCTGCAGAAGACATCTATGGGAGGGTTACTTACATGTCTGTGTTCTGATGAATCCCTGACACTTTCATCCTTACTTAACCCTCATTAATGACCTTTATGCAAATTGTCAGAGTTTCCAGAAATCAGACAAAAGAGAAGTGCAAAACTAAGAGTAGGTACTAGGGAGTGAACATTCTAGTGGATGAAAGTTGAATGGGTGAAGGAGAATGGGTATCCAGAGCAAACTGTTGGACCACCCTCAGCCATTTAGTTGTACTGTATGTTGCACCATTTCAGAAAACCTTGTTCCATCCACCACCTTCAAGGATGGTATCCATGCACCCTCCACCCTCGGATTACAACACCCCAATTTGGCCTTATTATCCCTAACTTTGTGGGGGTGGGGAAGAAGCCGTTTTCAGTGATGTTTGGTCAAAATTCTAATGCTTCCAGGGAACCACTTAGGACAATTTTGTTGATTATGTGGCCTCTCTGTGTATTTATCAGCCTTGATTTAAAATGTTGGAGTAAGGTGAATGATGTAGTGTAGTTGGTTGGAGATATTTTCTACATTGCCCCTCATCACCTCCTATACTTGACATGTGGTGTTCATAGAAATAGCTATTATTGGCAATTACCATTAATCACTTCATCTTGTTAGGAAATTTTCACTAGTGAGCCCAAACTTCAAAATTGGGCATGATAATGACACTGTTCTTTAATCAGAGTAAATATGCTTGTGCTTTTAAAATGTTGTAGTAATTTGCCTTGGGTGCAGCTTGCAATTTGATATTTCTTACCAGGCACATGTTTTGATTCTGGTTCAGTAGTAGTGAAGAAAACAAAAACACTCTATAGATATATGGAGCAAATTTAGCAACTGTCTTTGATTTTGTAAGGCCCTCTACACAATTGAATTGCTCGGTATGAGGACCTTTGTTTTGAAGAATGTAGCTGAGGAGTGGCCCCAGACATTTTAGTGCTCTTATATAAGGCATCCTCTTCACCAATGTGCCTCAGCTAGCCCTCCCATTCTCAGTATGTATGCAATTGCTTTATTTTTTTTCCTTTTTATAGGTCATATTTCATTCAAAATAGCTACAAATATGTACCAAACCTTACTGAAATTTTCTTCAACAAAAAAGAACAGTCTGCAGAAAAAGTTAAACAGTTACATTGTGAATCCATGATAACAAGTTTGCCTGAAATGTCCTACTTCATCTTCTGTGTAAAAAAAAAAAAAAAAAAAAAAAAATAAAATGTGATTAATTTGTAATGTGAGGTATTTCTACACTCAATGGAGCAACACAGATTAAACGGAACATGTATTCCCACTTGCAAATACAGGAATACTCGATGAATATTTAATGAACATCTCACTTGCATCGGTGCTTCCTGTCGTGAATGTTTGACCTCTGTCAAGTTCTTCAAAATCTTCCAGGTTTAATCAACCTTCGTGTGTGAATGCATATCTGTATCTAAATCTTTGAAGTGATATACCTGTCAGCTGGAGTTTGTATTCTTGAAAAAAAAGAAGCAGGTAGTCAATGTTTGATTATCTTTGAACGTAACATTTTGGAGAAAATTTATGATTGCAAAATTTTTGGAAGCAATTGTTTTGAGCACAGGTTTAAAAAGAGAAACTTTTACTGAAAAAGGTTGTCATTTTTATCAAACTGAATTGATTTCACCTCTGGGACAGATGTGAAAGAAATATGAGGACTGAAATTGAAACTCCACTGCTGATACAGGACTGGTAGAATGAATATAATCCATGCAGGATAGTAGATTGATATACCAGAAAATTGTACATTAATCATTTTCATGTCAACTCCAGAAACACAATAGTTACAGTATATACTTCCTTCTGTGTTGTAAATGGTTGGCACCTTCTTTCAAAGAGGTTTCATAGGAGTTATAGTGCTGAAGTTACAGGGGATCATCATTAAATTCAACTTAAATTTTCCCAGACCCATTTTGTTTTCTTCACATACCAGTGACAAATGGTTAAAATTAGACAAACCCTATTCCTGCATTAAAACTGTTTCATGAGTGAGTGTATAATTAACACAAGTTAAAAAGTTAAAATTTTGTGACCAAACACTTTTTCAAATTATGGAAAAAAACCATTACAAGTCGAGACACCTCAATTTTAATTTTGGGGATCTCAGTCGTGACAGATGATAAACTTACAATTTGCATTATAGGGCAAGCATGGCCCAAATTCTTGGGGTCCAGGGGCAAAGTCAAACCCTTTGAAGGATATGCCAAATGTAAAACTCATCCTTCCAGCTAATGCATTTTGTAGCACTTTCAGTGTAGCCATCTCCATGTGACTAACAAGAACATATATTTGATTTTTACATGTTGAATCAATACTTCTCAAACATTTCATTTTCAAATCCCACTTTAGTATTTTTTAAGTGGGGTTATCTAATTTCCACTCCTACTTTCAGAGGCATAATAATATCACTAGATACAAAGCTTCTATTCCACTTGGATCAATTACACAGTGGATGGAGCAGGACATTAGAGAATCGTTCCCATGAAGGGAGGACAAAATTACCTTCACCAGCTTCAAGGATTAAATCGCTAGATGTCACATTTTTGCGGTTAACTCACTTAAAGTGGCTTAAGGCTTAATGACGTAGTTTTCTCAGTAATACAAAATTATTCGCTGAAACTGAATTTCATGGATAAATTGACGTTAAAACAAATTTTTAACCAGAAAAATCGGTCTAGGTTTGGTGAAATTATAGCTAATTTTTACCATAAAAATTGCAACAAAACAATGGTCAGTTCCAGACTTACGTGCAGGGTAAATATTTGCTCTGACTCAATAAGCAATCGTTGTTATTAAATGACGTCCAAAAATTGGCCATTTCGTGCCCTGCTCAGCCAGTTGGTTCTGCACTTCTTCAAGGTGAGAGATTTTCTCATGCTCTATGCTCTAGTGGTATCAGAGGTCACGTAGCCAATTTTGAAGTGCAGGGGCTAATCATCGAAGCGGCCCAGTATGTCCAATAAAATAAAGGCCGTTTAAGATGGCCCAAAATGCAGTTTAAAGCAGCCAAAATGGCCACAGCAAAAAAGTGCGGGGGCTAAAGCCCCCTAGCCCCCCTCCCCCCCCCGTCTCTGCCGTCCCTGGGTATATATGTTGTGGCTAGGGTTTACTGTAGCTGGATTATGTAAATGCATATATATATGCTTGGATATTATGTCTGTCTTTCCTCAAGTCATGTAATTTCACAAGAAAGGAACTCAAGTGAATTTTGAGAGGGTGCCAATTCATTATGCACTGGGCTTTTTAATTTTTTTTGTTATTCTGAAGCGGTCGTATTTAATTTTGTCTATTGCCTCTATTAGAAGCTACTCTTTACAGCTTGCATTTGAGGTGAGAACCTCTTACAGTATATGAAAACAACTACTTCAAAATTTAACAGGCATGAACATGTATGTAAATAAATAAAGCAATTCTTACGACCTTTCAGTCTGGCAGGACTTCAGCCGTAGAGACATGCATCCCTTAGGCTTCCATGTCTCCTAGGTTAACATTGGTTGCTACTTTAGTGCAAGCTTTATAGTATCACACCGGAAAAGAGATGTGGCAAAAATAATATAGCCACCATCCAGAGATGTGCTATGTTTCCTAGAAGCAAACTCAAAACTTGTTTACAATTGACGATTGATCCTGTCACCCAAGCATATTCAGCTACAATGTATTAAGAGGAGCCATGAAGCTTTAGCCTCTAACATATACAGTACTAGATGTGCAATGTTTGTAAAGCTTTCCTTTTCACTCAAGCAGTCAAGATCGAGACAGGAAGTCTGACAAACCTGACGCAGAAATCTCAACCCATTTCTGACAGACATGCCTTTTTTTTTAGCGCAAACAAGCTCAAAGGGCTGTTTGAGCTACTGTGATCTGCCACTGTCACTCTGTCTGTCCCTATATCCATCTATCTGTCTATCTTGTCTGTTGCCTTAAATGCTTTCAGGGGCACATTTGTTTATGAATTGTAAGGAAACTTGGACACATGGGTCATTTAACATAGGTATACCTGTTGTGTTCAAAAAGTTGAGATCAAAGGTCATGTAGGGGTCATTACTGGCTGTTTTGTGGTTATTTTTTAAAGTGTGTCTCCTCCCGCATATAGTGCTAAATATCCTTGAAAGTTGGCCACAATGTTCCTTATGTAGTGGTTGTTGAATCTTGTTGGTGGATTTGTTTATCCAAGGTTGTTCAAGGTCATATGAGGTCACAAGGTGCAATTTTTTTTTTATGGGTTGCTAATGCTTGGCACCTGTGAGAATAGTTACCACACATGGCATAAAATTGACTTTGCAGGGCTTCTAGCTGATTGAATAATAATTGTAGCACCTTTTTGAACAATTTTCTTCCACCCCTCTATTTTTACTAGTCTCACAAATTCAGCTTACTACATGTTTCCCATTGAAATGCACCCCCTTAAAAACTGTCTGTGTCATATGACACTGCTTCTAAACTAGCCTTGCTTGTGGAAGGGATGAAGGTCACATTTCTTTGCTTGTGTTCAGGGAGAAAGCTTTTACTTACTAAATATTGTGTTCTCACAGCTAATAAGTGATGCATGTAGGGTGGGGTTGTACCAGATTGTCCCAGACTATGATAACCCTGACTGGATGACACATAGTGCAGTATCATGTGCTTGTGTCTGTGACTCAAAGTGGGATTACCATGGTCCCAAACTAAGCTAGCCTACATTTATGAATTTACAGCATGCATACCGTATTTACTCTATTAAACGCCCCGGGGGCGTGAAATTTTCATTAAAGGGGGCGTTTATTGGAGTCACATTTACGTGACTTTTCTCTATGCAAGTGCCCCACAACTTGTTTCTTATCTGAGCCCTTCTGATAAACTACTATGGCGTATTGGCCCATTTCGTTGTCAGCTTCACAATCAGTTGTGAGCTCCTCCCCAATAATCGGTAACCAAACTTTCCTATAAATATGGTAGCCACGAACAACACTGTGAACTTTGCAAGTGAGATCAACTTTCGCCGACATCTTGATATGTAACGTTACACACAGAAGTGACTTTTTTACGAGCCCGCGGCATGCATGCTGTGCACAGTATACAGCCATGCCTCACGTTACTATACTGACCGGCCGGCTATACGCACGTACATACGGTAATTGCATAATAGTTACCGTGAGTAGCACCATGCACGTATGTATTAGCAGTACATACGCGTTCACAGCATTTCACTGTTAAACAGTTTTCCTGTGGTGAATTTGGATTTTCATGTTAGGCTGTTCGGATAGGCTAGCGAATATTTTTATACCTATGGTATGTACAGTACCACTTTCGAACCGCAAACGAAGCAGCACAGGTTCGCGGTATGTGATAGCTTGATGGATATCAACAGAAATTAGTTGCAGAAACATGCCTTTTACTTCAGGATATGGGACTTTAGGAGATTTTGTGGCTTCAAGGAAGGACTATTTCATTTTACTTTTACCATATTGTCTTTGGAATTAACAATTTCACTTTATGCAATGTGACGAAAAAGTTGGGGGGGCGTTTATTAGAGAGGGGGCGTTTAATAGAGTAAATACGGTATGTGCTGATGATGTCTGTGATACACAGAGTGGGATTACCAGTCCTATTGCAGACTATACTAACAATAATAGCATGTACTGTACACTACAATTGTAAAAGCTATGTAACACTATACTTACCCTGACAGGATGATACTACAGTATCATGTGCATCTGTCTGTAATGGAGAGTGGGATTACCTGCAGATTGAGCTCTCAAACTATGCTTCAACTGACAGAATGATACTGTACTACAGTATCATGTGCATCTCTCTGTGGTGCAGAGTGGGATTTCCTGCAGATTGAGCTCCCAAACAATACTTTAACTGACAGGATGATACTGTACTACAGTATCATGTTCATCTAACTCTGATGCTGAGTAGGATTACCTGCAGAGTCCCCAGACTATATACTTATACTGACATGAGGAGTGAGGACATGCATGTTTGTGATGCAGAGTGGATAACCTGTAGAGTCCCAGATTAAACTCACATATATTGTGATATATTTCAGTACAAGGATAATGGGAAACTTTCACCTGACCAATGCTAAAGTTTTCTTTTTGTTTGGGAACCTAATGGAATAAAAAAACCATGCATAATCAAAATTTAAATTGCATCAGGCTTGATAGACTTGTGGAGCAAGATGTGATGTTGGTTCAATTGTTTCTGCAGAAACAAAATTCATTGATTTCAATATATTCTGAAAATGTCCTCTTTCGGGAGGTGAAAACTGCATCTCAATAGCATACAGTACATAGTTTTCTTGAGATTTAGTGCAATATGGAACATCTGGGCTGTCATATTGGCACTCTACATTTCCTTCAATTAAGGGTTCCTGTGGTCTGGGGGTTGCAGAAAATGCCCACGGCATTTTGCGCCTCTCATAAGAGGCGACTAGAGGGATACCAACCTTGAACTTGAACCATACTTGAAAACGAACGTTTCTTCAATTAATTAATAATTTTTATGCTACTGCGTCTAATATTATCAAGCAATATAATGTTTTCTGTACCCCACATTTGGTGTTGGGGAATGCTATATCTACAGGAAAAGGTATTCAGACATTGCAATGGTGTCAAATTTCAAGGACAAACAGGACATTTAATTATTAAGTCAAACAAAAGGAATCTGACAGGATGTATCTACATTACATAACTTTCTTTAACTTTGTTGAAAAGTGGAGGTACTTTTTAACACTAACCAATTTTTTTAAAGTGACATATCTTGAGCTAAAAGAAGCTAGGGTGTTGTGACAGGATTTAGAGGACATGGTCTAGAATGTTTTTGTATTTTTTGCAAGACCTTAATGGAAAGCCACTGGAATATGTGCCTTTAATATTACAGAACTTTTAATAACCAAAGATAAAGGAAAAAATATTGTCATCAGTGTTGCGTTTGGAAATGTATCTTTGAAAAACACATTTGCATTAATTCTAGGGGAACATATTAATTCCTCTGACATTTCATTTATGAGAGACATGATGGAAAATGCTAGTCCCACTTATACCCCAAAAAGAAGCGAAATATATAGCACCATTTTGCACCTAAGCCCTTAGAACCAGGAAATTCAAATGGGGAAGGATCGAGACACCCATTTCCTCTTATGCCTAGGTTGGCCCTCTGCTTTATTTCTGGAGATTTGGTGATCTTTTTGCAATTTTTTATTAAATTGTATGCTTTTTTGCAGGCATAAAATATTGACTGTGTCTATTCTACTTTATTTACAAGAAGAACAAATGCCATTTCTATAGCCCTTCAAGGGTCTCAATTTTTCAAAATTGCCAATAAATTGTGGCACTTCACTTCATATTTGGCAGGATGACATACTTTCTTTATGCATAAGGTTTTTCTCACTCCCTCTCCCCCACCCCCTTTGGAACTTGATCTGTGATCCTGTGACAATGCATGATATGGTTTGATATATATATACACTGTCCAAGCACCTTGAGGTTTATCAGTTTTGGCTAAAGAACAACTCCCCAAAAGATAATTTTTTGCAAAGATGATGCCAGCCTTTTCAATAGTTTCTTTCCAGACAAACAGAAATTGAGTTATAATTCAGAGAATTTCCTCCATGTTTTGTAGAATTTTGGGAAAGCACCATGCATGCAGTAGCTAAAATTTTATTAACTGTACTGACAAACAAAATGTTACCCTGGACAGCTAGTCCTTAGTAGAAGAAGGTGTCTTTGTCATGTACTGTGTGAAGATGACAACATTAACATTGCAGCATGCCTTACAGCCATGAGGCTCTCATATTAAGGACCTTTTAGGCCATTTTCTTGGAAATCCAGTTCGTTCATGACTTGTTTTTCAGCCAAGCTGTTTTGCAAGCAGTTGGTTTTTGCTGTAATGAGGGAAACTCAGAGGTCCTTGATCAGTTTATAAATCAATGATCCTATCATGCAACGGAAAACTTTTTTGTGTTTAGCAGTTCATAGCAATGGATGCATAATGTTTAAGATGTTAAAGGGTACTTGTAGTCATTCACCCTAATTTTGGATTAGTGTTGTAGTCTATAGGCCTTGACTTTTGATTGGTGGAGCCTGATCACACACCACTGCTAACCTCAAGTTAATGGGAGGAGTGATATTTTTGACACAACTAAATAAAAAGTGGGAACTCGGGAAAATGTATCAATATTTAACGAAACTGCACATCTACCACACTCTTCAATTTAGTTTCCCTGAAGTCATACCTGGAAAACTGATAACTCAAGCTTGAGTCTACCGAACCCACAAATGGCTCTTACAAATTGAAAACATGTCAAAGGGGCTCTATCATTCATCAGCCCAAATATCAATTTTGCCAGTAGTCTGCAGAAATTCTCAATTGGCACAGCTCTTTCTTTGACATATCCAATTTAAAATTGCAGAGTTGCTCATTTTGCTTAAAATAAACCAAGAGTGTTGTGATGACACATTGAAGGGCGTTGTCTATGTTCACCAGGGTATGCCCTGAAGCAGTAAAATGGTATTATGTTTGAATGAGAGTGATTCTTTTTATAGACAGTTGTGAGAGAGGCCAGAAGTTAGTCTAAGTTTGGGGGAATAGTTAACTGTTTGGCGTGATGAATAACTGTGTTTTAGTCTTATCACACTGGATATACGGAAGAAAAATAAGGAATTTGTGAGATTTAGCAGTTTTATTAAAATAAATTTGCCAACATTGGGGAATTATTTGATGTTATCTTTTAAATATTAAATTTTTATTATGTACCATATGATAGTAGAATTTGATGGAGTTGTTCATTCAGCTGGTTCAAACACCTTTATTCACAAGATCCTTTGTAAGAAATCGGAAAATGTAACCTTTAGACACTAGAACTTTAGTACTGGTAAATACTCTCGTAAAGAGTCAGACATACATGAAATGTAATGGCTATGGTTTAACTGTGTAATTGCTGGGCAGTCAAAAACTTACCTTCAATTCATATTTCAGTCTAGCTCTGTAGAGCTATTTAAGTTGAACACTTGGGTTCATGCATCCTTGTTGAACCTCTGTGATTCAATATCAACATCTCTGTTTGCAATTGGCCAGAAATGGAATTTGACTCTTTGAGTTATGTACGTTCTGTAAATACCGATCCTAGGGAACTTTTTAAGATTGTCCATGAAAACTTGCAACTAATTTTTTTTTTTGAATTGAAAGAACTGATACTGACTGGATTTGCTTAAATTTCGATCAGGGTGGAAATTTCTATCATGAAACATGTCCTCTTCAAGTCATCTAGCTTAGGCCTAATTTCAAGCCGGGAATTGTGCAACTTTATAGCGTGAAGTCCCTGTACAATGTCCTGCAATCTATCTCTTCAGCAAAATTTTTGCTGAAGACAAAGTCATTTGCCTCAGCATTACCTGGGCATTACCTGGGGAATGCTAAGGTTCTTTTTAGTGCTGTATATGTAATCCCTGCTTACCCACAATAAGTTCCTGGCAGCTAATTCTAACAGCACGGTGGCACTGGGTGACCTCAGATAGAGAGATCTCTCTTACTTTCCTGCCCAAAGAGTTCTACACAGTTAAAACCCTGAGTGGCCCTTTTTTCTGGATAAAAAGCATTTGGGTCTCCTGCATATGATCACTTTTTGCCCTCTACCTGAGGAAAATGTGGGTTTTTAAGTCTTCAACTCTCATGAATATTGCACTACTTATGAGGAGTAGTATCCTTTCCCTTTGGGAGGTTTTTTGAGTTCCCCTTTTGGGTCTAGTCATAGACCTATTTCCAAATAGCAATTACGAGGTATTGTGGGATAGAGTTTTGGTGTTTGTCATTTTTGTCAGTGACATTTTACTGTGGTAAATATTGATGCACACCCAAAACTATATCCCACAATTCATTGTAATTGCTATTTGGAAATAGATCTATGGGTACTGCTAGCCTAACAGTTTCTGCATTACTTTGCCCTTGTTATATAGCCTTGTTACCATGTTCTGGTCTGGCTTTGTTTTTAGTTTTGGTGTATTCTTATGTTCACTTCAGCTTTGCATGCTTTGTTAATTTTATCATTTGGATTAATTTGTTTTCCAAATTTCCTTTAACCTATTGACCTTTTCTCCTCGCACCTCCTATTATGCTTATTGAACCCTTTGCGTACCCATTTGTATTTAAATGCTGCCCTATACCTGAACTCTAAACAAAAGCAAAATTATAAAACCACAGCTTTATAACCCTTAATTAGAATTTTGGTCTAATGGATAATTTGTCTACTGGGATCTGCATTGACAAAGGTAAGAAAGTTAGAGACATCAACGAGTAATGCGGTCACTTCAGAATCAAATCGTAGTGTTTATTTTGATCATCTGCCTCAGATGTCATACTCCTTCCAGTACTGTTGCTTAATTTGCAGCCTGGCAAACATGGTCAAGTATGTATACCTCTGTAGGCTAATTTTGCACTCTGCTATACAAATTGTAGTGTTCACAGAAATGAGTATGATAGATCTATTCCCAAAGAATGCTTGAAGAGAGAGCATACTTGCTTTCACCTTACAGTTTGATTGCTATTAGGCGTATGGCTTACTGGCGCCACTTTGGAAACATTTATAATGACGATTTTAACCTCCGATCATAAATTTCCTAAGGATTCAGTTTGTAATATTTCTGCTTCTTGTATTACATCTATACTTGTTTGTGGAATATCTAAAAAGGCAGAAGACTTGAAGTTTTAGAAATACATTATTGTACTTTTATACTTATGATATATAATTATAATAATATAACAGTTCTTATATAGCGCCTTACACAAGAAGTCTCAAAGCGCTAAAACTATACAACATGCGGTCAATAAGACAAAGTAAACAAATGAGTTTTCAAGTTAGTTTTAAATTGTCCAACAGTGGAAGAGTTCTTGACAAAAGATGGAAGGTCATTCCACAGTTTCGCAGATACTGTTGAAAAAGCACGATCACCATAAGAATGGGTAACAGATGACGGCACATTTAAAAGAGATTGAGAGCTGGAACGTAGTTCACGTAAAGGCTTGTAATTAGATATAAGATCCTTTAGATATAATAGAGCAAAACCATGGATGCATTTGTATGTAAGAAGAAGGATTTTGTAGTTGATACGATGCTGCACAGGAAGCCAGTGAAGATTACGAAGAACAGGGGTGATGTGGTCACATGATTTTGTTAATGCAACAAGTCGAGCTGCTGAGTTTTGAATTCGCTGGAGTTTTGAAATTTGGTGTTTAGGTAAACCATAGAAAAGACTATTTCCATAATCCAGACGGCAGGTAACGAATGCATGAATAAGCTTTTCAGTAGTTTGGGCATCCAAATAATGTCGTAATTGACCAATTTTGTGCAAAGCAAAGGAGGCAGAGCGACACACATTATTAATATGCTGAGATAAGCTAAGATCATTCTGGAAAATAACACCCAGATTTTTTGCACTCTGGGCAGGCGTGATTAAAGAGTCTCCAATGGAAATACTGGTGAGTGGTATAGTATCACGGAAGCGAGAAACAAGGTGTAGTACTTCAGTTTTCTCAGGATTGAGTTTTAAACTGTTGGTGGTTGACCACGAAAGGATGTCCTTAACACACGTTTCCAGTTGCGGTAATACTGAATGGCAGTTTCTATTATCAACTATAGCATACACTTGAGTGTCATCTGCATAAATCATTTTGGACAGACCATATGATTCTATTATGTTTTCAATAGGAGATGTGTACAAAGTGAAAGCAAGAGGACCAATAACAGATCCTTGAGGGACTCCCTCTTCAGGTACATGAGCCTCAGATAAGTGACCATTGATATTAATATGTTGCAATCGGTTGGTAAAGTATGATGTAAACCAGCGGAGTGCAGTTTCACAAAATCCAAATCTATTAGAAAGGCGTTGTAAAAGGATAGTATGATCAATGGTATCAAAAGCAGCAGAATAGTCCAATAATACAAGAACAGATTCCTTTCCTTTATCAGCTGAAAGCAGCAAGTCATTGTAAACCCTTAGAAGGGCAGATTCTGTAGAATGGTGGCTTCTGTAAGCAGACTGATACTTGCTGTGAAGGTTATTATGCGAGAGGTAATCTTGGATCTGTAATACAGCAGCACGTTCAATTGACTTAGCAAGAAATTTGAGATTAGCTACTGGACGATAGTTTTTGAGATTCTCACAGTCAAGCTTTGCATTTTTAATAAGAGGAGTAATGTGCGCAACTTTTAGCGACTCTGGAAAAACACCAGTCTGTAGTGAACCATTAATAATCTTTGTTATGATAGGAGCCAGTTCTTTGATGCATCTCTTGAGAAGCCAAGTAGGTATAGGATCCATAGAACAAGAAGTTGTTGGAGAGTTCTGAATAATACTAGAGACTTTTTCCACACTAATCAGAGAAAATCCTCTAAAAGAACTAGTACAAGGCTCACAAGGAATATGTGGATCATTGTTAGCTGGCATATTATGAAGATCCTCCTTAATACATTTCACTTTATTGGCAAAGAAGTTACTAAAATTATTGGCAAGGGATGGCTGAGAACTAAAACCATGAGGAAGAACATGTTTAGAATCAGGAGCACTTAGACTGTTGACCTTTTGAAAAAGTTGACGAGAGTTACACTCTTCAAAGTAATGTTGATAATGGTTACGCTTAGAATCAAGAATCATGTTCTTATATAAGTATGCTTGGTCACGAAAGATCTGTTTGTGGACTTCAAGTTTACTTTTCAACCACAGGCGTTCAGCACGGCGAAGTTTCTGTTTTTCTTTCCTAAGATTGTCATTATACCAAGGTGCATGAGGACGGGCAGTAACTTTACGACAAGAGAGAGGAGCATGAATATTAATAAGCTCACTCAAGACAGCTTCATATTGTCGGACCAGTAAGTTCACCTCAGAGCAAGGAGCAGTGTATAATTTTGAATTAAGAATATCTTGGCGAAATTTATCAAGGTCAATGTCATTAAACCTTCTAAATTTGACTTCCAATTTAGTGGTAGGAGGTTTGCTTATTGATACAGAACAAGTTACAGCAGCATGGTCTGAAGGAAGAAAGTGTATAGTTGAAACACCAGAAACAAAATCATCAGATGCCCTTGTTAGAATTAGATCCAAAGTGTGACCCTTGAGATGAGTAGGGCAAGAGACATGTTGTACAAGATTAGCTGAGTCAATAAGATCCAAGAAAACTGAAGCTTCATGATCTGATGAATCATTAACATGGTAGTTGAAGTCACCTGTAATGAGTAAGTTAGCAGGAGCGGATGCAATGTCCTCAATAAATGATGCAAACTCATGAATAAATACTGAAGCAGTTGACTTTTTGTTGGCAGTTAGCTGAGGTCTATAAACCACTACTAAACGTAGAGGTTGCTGCATTTTGGCAGTTAAAAACAAATCCATATATTCAAATGACTCAAACTGCCTTGCATGCATATCACGAACTTTAAAACCTTTACGAAGACAAATACAAACACCTCCACCAGATCGATCTCTCCTGGGCACATGAAATAAATAATAATTAGGTAGTGTATTATTCAGGTCTGCAATAATAGGCTCATCTCGTTGATCACCTGTCAGCCAGGATTCTGTAATAGCCAAGATGTCGATTTTGTCAGACATTATAAAGTCACAAATTATAGGGATCTTAGCTTTTATGGAACGAGCATTCCACAGGGCAAATGAAATTTTATCAGAACTGACATTTTTTGTACATTCTTGTGTTGGTTGAGCACAAAGAGATAACTTTAAGTCCTTTCCACCTCTGGGTTTTGGCTTTTCCAAAAAGGAGGCGATGAAGTAGAATATGTAGACCTTAGAAATGATATAAAGTTCCTGGCTAATTGAACAAGACCCCTTCTATTAAGGTGGATGCCATCATATGAGAGGTGAGAAAAGGTTATTTTGTAATTGTCAATGAAAGTACATCGATACTCCTCACAGAATTGACGGATACGATTGTTTACATAGCACACATAGATATCAGCCTGGAGGCAGTTTCGGTTACCAGTGAGTCCAGAGTAGGCCACATGGATATCTTTATTCAGGGACATGAGGATGGTGTGAAGCTTCTGAAAAAGGTTCATTATTTGAGTTGTGTGGTGTGATGAAACATCATTAGTTCCACAATGAACAATTACAAAACTGGGTTTCTCATCACCAATGAGAAGTGGCACAAACTGGGCAAGCTTCTGAAGTGTCATACCAGGAATACAATGGTTGACAACTCTATACCTTCGTGAAAGCTTTCTTCCAACCAGATACTTTGGAATAGAGTCACCAAGGATAACAACAACAGGGCGTTCTGAGGGTGGCTTCTGTGTGGTGGCTTGATGAGAGGAACTACGATGAGTAGGTGAGGGAAATTCGTCTTCAACTGTAGAGGTCTGTTTAGGTGTATTAACAGATTTGATCATTGGTGTTCTCTGATTTTACCCTTACACAATCAGAGATTTGTCCAAATATTCTCTTACTCTCTCTCTCTCTCAGTGCTCAGATTTTTTTTGTCGAAAAGCACACATTATCACCTTTACTGCAGAATGACACCCTCATCATTAAATTTATTGCACGTCCAATTCACGAGCATAGTATTTATGTTAGACTTGCAAGTTTATGTAGCAGCTTTCAGTGTAATATTTAAGTTATATGAAGACTCAGATCTGCATACAACATATGAATAAATTTTTGATTCAGGCTATTTGGATTATGGAGACACCTCAGGGATTTGAAAAGGCATCGTGTTTCCCCTTTTCAATATTTCAACTGGAATTGTAGGAATGAAATTATGTACTATTTATGGATTAAAAGTGCAATATTTTACTATACATCTCTCGTGTGGAAGAATGATATTGTCTCTCTTTCATTTATCTTCGGTTTAAATACGTGGAGGGGAGTAAATGTCACCATTGTTTCTCCTTTGTTCAAGGTCATTTGTCATATTAAAAGTTTCAATGGCAATTTTGTATACTCTGAAAATATAGTCACCTACATGTAAAATAAGTTCATGAATTTGGGCAGTCTGCACTTTTTTCTGTGGATGTAGGCTTATAAATGTAACTGAAAGTCCCAGTTCTTTCACCCCAAACAGTACCAATTTTCCTAACCTTCTGAATTAAGCCCCTCCCACAATTGTCTGAAATTCATACTTATCCAGTCCAAATCTCAGTTCATTGCTTCAGGATGAGTATAGAAAAGCTCTATTTATATTTCAAAACACTGTCAGTACAGCTCATGTTGTGTAATATGAGCTTTGGAAAACTGCTTTGTTTGAATGAACAGTCAATCAAAAATCCGGGCCAATGGAGAGTTTCTGTAACCCCCTACAAGAAGTATAGTTTGGGGTGAGAGGATTTGCCCTTTAAGTCCTATTATTTTGGTCATACCATTTCTCAAAGTGATGTGCCAGTTGCAATTATGACCTTGGATACTTCAAATGAAGTACCCCTTAAAGTTTTTAATGCTGAAGGAAATTTTTGCATTAATATAATAAAATAATATAGTGTTTCCGCCAGAGGGGTGGAAAGGGGGGATTTGCCCTCCCCCCATTCTAGAAGAGGGGTAAAATCTCCTTCCCCGCTTGTCTCAAACCCCCCCCCCTCCCCACTTTTCATTTCCATAAAAAGTAGAACATTGTCAATGCCTTGGTTTCTTACTTACAAAGAGGATACTTTTGCAGCAATACTGGAACATACACAAGTATAGATGGCCTTTAAAACTCTTCTTCACAATTGCACCTTATGTGGGCCTTGAAGCAAACTTTGTTCCCCTGAACCCACTCGTAACTTAAGCCTAGGACTGCATCAATTTGGACTTAGGGTTTTGTTAATTTGTGTTTCTGACAGAGCCCCTGGCCTGCTAATTTCCTTTAGTATCAAGCAATGAAGTTACCTGTACAAAGAAATTACCCAGTTTCAAGCTTATGCTTAATTTGTTCAATTAATGCAACTAGTTATGTAAACATGAGATATTTTCAGAGTAGGAATGAAACTATTGCCAGAATTTGTGTGATGAGATTGAATGGTTTATCAAAGCACTGCATGATCAATGTTTTTGTACTTTTAATACCCCTGTGGTATGTCCCCTTCACTGCCCTCTCCCCATCGTACCTTGCTGTAATTGACCTTTATTATAACATCCTGTTTCTAGCAGGACATAAGAATTTTGACATTTCCAACCACTCGTCAAGAAATGCTATATGACCTAAGACTTTGCTGTATTAAATCCCCAAATGTATGCATTTAATACAAATAGCAAACAGGAGTCGGGAAAAGTCTTGTCAAATGCAGTACATACTTGTAGCACGTAGCTAGTAAAATAGTTTTAATTTTGAGGCCAACCTTTCAAATAAAATTCATGAGTTTGAGGCACAGTTAGGTTTGACTTAATTGTAAATTGTTCATTCCATGTAAAAGTAAGTCCTAAATATTCTGTATTTTTCAGTAGATATTCTCTTGTTCCCAGTACAATAAATCTACCCAATTTGCAAAATAACATTTATGAAATTTTCAAAATTGGTGAAGGCATTCGGCAGGAAGTACAGTTTAAGGCTCATTAATTTTCTCAAATGCTATTGAGAGAGCTTTCTAAACATTACCCAATCGCTTCTTGTTTACATGTTATCTGTTTAAATCTAAGGAAATTCAAATTCACATCACACATGGCTTTGAAAAAAGTGCATCAGGTAGTAGACGCAGGAACTACGCCATTCCATTATTTTGGAATTGGGTGTCCGAATGCCAATGAGGTTTGATTTTTAATAAGTTGTAACTGCTTACAGAGATAGTCGCAGGAACATTTCATAATCGTCTGCTACACACATTGTAAAACATAACAGTCATTGTATTATGCATCAGTCATAGGAATATGCTGCAGCCTCTGCAATGATTGAAATATTAAATAGGCAATGTTGATCAACAGGGTTGTCGCCAGATCATTTTTAGACCTGGATAATTTGTGGTCACTGTCCTGAGGGAGCGGTTCAAGGGGAGTCAGTGTCTCACCTCCCCTCTGAAAATTTTTTGCAGATCGGAGAGTGCTCATAAAAAAGAGGAAGTATCACTGGATTCCAAAAAAACTAAGAATTTTATTCAGTTAGTGTTAGAACTTTGCCCAGCGTGGTGATGCTGATATTGATGGCGAGTACCGGGTGGAGATTTTGAGGGCTGGGTAGCACCGCCCAGTGTGGTGACAATTACCCTCTTAGTCAATCACAACTAGTGGCCAATTAAAATTAGAAAACGTATGATATCAACACACCTGTATATGAGAAAGGATCTCTTCCCCCCGCCTTCCCCTTTCTTCATTTTGGGACATGTGGGACATTTTGGCTGAATTTGTAGAAAGTAGCTTAAAATTCTTAGAAATTACGACAGACTCCCTAAAAATTGGAAAGGGACGTATAAACAAAGTGGGAAAACTTCAATAAAATTTGCTGGACAATAAATTGATGTATAAAATAGGTACAAGCCCCCTGCCCATCAAAGTAGTCCCAGTCACCTGTGGGTATCAAAATAAACAAATGGGACGTAATTGTACAATAGTAATGATACAATGCATTATTAAGTAAAGCTTGTAGGTGAACACAAGTAAATAAAACCAAATCATTGATATGTACATTTTCTTACAATACCTAAAGATTAAGTAGATTTACTTCTTGAATATAGACCATTAGTAGTCAACTTTACTGGTATGTTGGGGGCAGGGGGAACATAGCAATTTCTGTCAAGAATTTACCATGTCAAATCTAAAGTCAATAGGTGCATTTCCAAAACATGGGGGATACTGCCGTCCCCTCCTCAGGATTTATACCCATGGCAAACTACGGTCATGACTATGAACTTAGCCTGCCCAGGCCATTTCCTTTACTGCAGGGGCAATATTGTGTAGCATAAGTTAACCACCCCCCGTGAACTGAGGGTTTTAGAATATGCCCACAGTATTTCCCTGCTGCAGTAAGAGGTGACTAAGGGAAACCAAACTTGCACTTGAACATAGCCTACTTGAAAATAAATTTAACTTTGAACCTTTTATCAAGTTGACTGCAACACTATGTAACACATGCTTGTTGGTGTGT
Organism: Holothuria scabra; assembly: GCA_037179385.1. Classification (NCBI taxonomy): domain Eukaryota; kingdom Metazoa; phylum Echinodermata; class Holothuroidea; order Aspidochirotida; family Holothuriidae; genus Holothuria; species Holothuria scabra. The sequence goes on from CM074185.1 coordinate 50,804,873, forward strand.
CTTTCCTTTTTCCCAGTACTTTACCAAACTACCTATTACTTTTTACATCTATAAATCATCTCTTTTAAACACTGTCAAAAAATCTTCTCTGACACAAATTCTCTTAAGTTTGTAAAATCCATTATGATTACAAATGTGATAGTTTGTAATGTACTGACAATACATACATATCTCCAAAGTCTCAAACTGTTTGAAAATTTATCTAAATACATACAATAACCCCCTAGTGTCTCCAGTCTATTAGTTAAGTTTTGATCAACTCTCAAATGATCAGCAGCAACTAATTGTGTTTCTGTAGTTCAAAATGGAGTTGTATTAGATTTAACTCAATGCAAGGTCGCTGTCCTGCAGTATGTATATGTCTAATAGAGAGACCTGCTGCAAGCCAAACGTGAGATTGGCAGCTTCCAAGTCCACAGTTCATACATTATGCTTCATTATGGGGTAAACGGACAGACCTGAAAGTGGGAAAATACCAGTTAATGGATGTATTGAAGAATAGACTTAGTTCGTTTTGATACCTCATCAACCCTGTTAGGTCATTTAGCTTTGTAAACATACCATAAATTCCTTTCCTAAGATCTTTCCATGCATTAAGAAGATGTCTTCATGTTTTTTTAATAAACTCCTCATCAAAAGAAGTAATGAGGTTACATTTTAAATCCAAATGAAATTTGTCCTTTTTTTTGGGGGGGGGGGGGGTGCACATTTACTGTAGATTACAAATTAATTAGTCAGGATGATATGGTTGTGTGATTGGTTAAATGGCAAACTCCTCAAGATCTAATATGGAGGAAAGATATTTGAACAGTATGTGTGTGAGTGGCTTGCAAAACAAAGTAGAATGTTTTGTTCCTCAGTTTTTTGCAACTAATAATTAAATTGAATTTGAGTTGTTTTTGTACACATAAACGTGCCAAGTACATTTTTTTTTTTTTTCAAATTGTCAAGATACTGAAATCGCAATCTGATGAGACGAGTATTCAAATTAGGTACTGAAATTACAGCTAAACAAGTGTAAGCATACAAAGTTAATTGTTTTTGCATTGTTATTTTCTCTTCTAACCAATTATATTTTTGGGATTACCAACTTTTCAGTTCACTCTAATGATAAAAGCATCATTGTTTGTTGACACTTGGCTATGAAACAACATTGGAACAGGTACCACATTATAGACTGAACATTACTTGAAAAATGCCAGAACTGAAAATGTTCTGAATAATCATAAAACATCTTAATTTTATATCTTGTAGTCAACTTCTCAACATTGTCTGATCAGCCTTTTTTTGAAGGGACTGAGAGAGATATGTTCAATAAATGGATGTAACTTGAGCCTGCAGCTTGTCGTAGGTGTACTGCAGCTCACTACATTATATGTGGGCGTGAAGGGTTGCTGTCTCTATTGACAAATTCTAGGGACAAATTAAAAAAAGAAACCATGGTGAATTGACGTTTTCCTTTGCTCAGGGATATCTATGTATGTATGTATTTAAATAGGTTGAAAGTAAATGGTTCCTAATAGACAGGTGGTGAAGGACATTACAAAATGAAATTTAAATGTATAAGAAACATTATTAACTTTGTCATGGAAATTGTAATTACTCAGAACTAAATGAACATTATACATGGCTATGTCTGCTGTAATAGGTAAGCTATAAACAGTTTGGAATTGTGATCTCATACAGTAGTATTAATTTCTGAGCTTAGATTTGGGGTTTTAATATAAGTAACGCTGAATAATTTGTTATACGGGATTTATTGAGACTGGATTAAATGAGAGAATTGACTGGGAAGTAAAGGTAAACTTCAAATGGAAGTTTGGTTTCAAGTACCGTGTAAATCATCTGTAGATGAAGTTCTCTCCTCTGGATGCCTGTGGGAGAAATACCATGGGCAAATTGTACAACCCCAGCCCTGGGTGGGTGGTCAACATTTAATAAATCTTGCCAATGCCAGACTGAAAAGATTGTAAAGTTGTCAATCTGTTATGCAATGCACCTCTCCAGTGTATTTATATATATATTTTTTGCAGAATTGACACGCATATATTTTGTAATTTGATATTTCTTGTCTCGATACAGGGACTATTTGTAAGGTGTGAACTTAAACTGCTGTCTCAGTTTTAATTAACAAAAACATAAATTTCACAAAGATAGGAAATCAGTTGACAAAGAATATGTATAAACATGTTAATAAACAAATTATGTAGCTATTTTTTCATCTTAAGTAGTGCTAGATTTATGCAAAATTTATACAGTATATACCCACTGGCAGCCAAACTGTAGAATCATCCTTGAAATCTCTCATTTTGCTTCTTTATTGTATATTCTTAAAATATTAATGCTTTTGTTTTGTTTGTAAAATACATCCCTTGAAGCATCTAAAAATTGAAACATACAGAGAATGAGAAACCTTAGCAAGTCTGGCTGCCCTCAGTTGCTCATCATTTCATATCATTCCTTCCTTACGTTGGATTTTATCATGTGGACAAGGACTGTTGGTTGAGCTCTTTGATGGGTTGATTCGTAATATTGTTCTGATGGATGCCTTATTCTTTCTTCCTGTCAGCAAACTTTCATTTATTTCTTAAACCGACCCTCTCAGCTCCTCCTGACCTGAGATTCCGTTTATTTATCAGTCTGACAGCACAGAGCCTTTACAGTTTACTTTATGCATGCTTGTAGAATATTTGCTATTCAAATCTGGCAGTCTTGTTCGGAAGCAAGATGTGCCGCACAGGATGACCTTGACAACGGAGGAAAGTATTCATCTACTGCAATCATTGCTGGACGGTGAGGGTCAATTAAACAGTTACTTAAAACTGCAGACATGACAGTATCCATAAGTCCCTAATTCCTATAGCCTTCGAGCTTGTGTATAGATCATAGGGCAAGACTAAAATGATGTGCTACATTTTAGGCTTGATGTACGTTATGACTTCATCACACCAGTGGTGGTTCTCTGGCCTGGAATGTGCATAGATGACAGTGGGAAATAAACAATGGTTAATAATTGCACCAACATACACATTGAATAGTTATATTGGGAAACTAATCCATGAACCAGAGTGGAGCTGGTGTCGAATAAACATGTATAGCAAAGACAAAATGTATACAATTGTCATGTGGGAGAAAACCAGGATAAATGATTCTCATGTCAACATTCTGTGAAAGACAAATAAAATTCAGTGAAATATATGTGGTTGGTAAACCATGCTGTTCCGTAAGTACAAATATCCTGCTAATTTGTGAATGCTTTGGTGCAATCTAATGCAGTATGGAAGTATTCCGAGGTAGAAGTTCCATTTATACAGTGTGGAGATCACACTATACCCAACACATGTACATCCAGGTCAACAATTTCCATTTCTGTACTGATTTTTCATCATCTTTGGGCCACAATACTTGGCATTATATTATGCTAAAAGATGGGAGTTGTAAACAATGTACATGGGTTCTGGAATTTAAAATAAAAAACACTTTGGGAAGGTCTGAGTGAGCTTCATGTTTCATCAAAATTTGCCAGTGTTGGAAAAATTGTGACATGAGATACTGAAGGGTTCCCAATCACTCTCCCACTTTAAGCAGAAAATTTCTTTAAAATATCGTGGTACCAGCCTTCCAATTCATCCAGGTATTTTTCCACTCATACTCCTTTTATATACCTTATGCCCCCAAAAACCTCCTGTAGCTGTAGCTATAATACTCTTTCCCAGTCTACATAAAATTGTAAATGTACTGCATTGAATGAAAATATTTAAGTATTTTTGCTTAATTTAACTTATTGCCTTGCTCCTGAAGCCTTTAAAACACCAGAAGCCAAGAACATCATGGACCTTCACCATTTGGAAGTTCCTTCCCCTTGGGTTTTGCCCCTGGGCCCACCAGGAACCCTGAATTAAGCCCTGGACTCCACATTAGTTTCAAGCTTGCCCATGCACTTCATGAGCAATACCCACTCCCCAAACCTTATTTCTGTATTTGGAATTGTATAATGTTACATGAGGTAACACTAACCATGGCAAATGCACCAAAGAGTGAGTCCTCAAGTGGAGCAATAATGCTGTATGTTGTTTCATTTAGTGTAAACAAATGAAGTTTTACATGAAATGAAAGAGCACTAGATCAGCTTCAATGTATGACATTTAAACTTTACCTGTTACATACTGAGTTTTTCAATAATGTAATATGTGTGTTCAAATATGTGACTAAAAAAGCATTTTTGTAGAATTGGTCATTGGAAAGTAAAAATAAAACTCAGAAGTGCTATACCATACCTAACTCAGTCACAAACTTAGACATTAAAGGCCCAATTTTCTCATCCCAAACAGTACCAATTCTCCTAACCTTCTTAATTAAGCCTTTCCCACAATTGTCTAAAATTCACCCTCCTCCAGACACAATTTCATTTTATTTCTTCAGGGTGAATATAGAAAGCTCAATGTGTATAATCAAAACACTATCAGAACAGTTTGTGCTGTGTAATACAAGTTTTGGTACTCTGCATTGTTTGAATTAGCAGTCAATCAAAAAGCTGAGCCAATTGAGAGTTTCTTTTACCCTATACTAGAAGTGTAGTTTGGGGTGAGAGGATTGTCCCTTTAAAACAAACAACAAATTCTTCTTTAATATAGTGAATAAATCGGGAAAATTGAAAGTATGAATCAAATATTTATTGTAAGTTGAATAAGATGTTTAACGTTTTCTTCAAGTGTAATATTACAGACTGCTGCGGGGCCACTTTGACAATTAGCAACAAATGATGGTTTGGGGTTCTGTTATGGAAGAATTGTGCTAGGTATGAAGGCATACATTACAGGTACCTATTACCTATGTTGAAAAAAGCCACTCATGTTGGATGTGTACACAAAGCCTTTGAGACCTTGAAAATTCTTAAATTTGCTTTTCAGCTGTATATTTCTGATTGTAAAAGGGAATAATTTGTGAGTTACATTTATGTTTGGTACATGTATACAGGTAGCTTAATAAAAAAATGGTCGACTTTTGTACTTTTCTCCAATGAGGATTAACAAAGTATGACATGAATTACACATATGTTATACTTGCACTACCTGTGTTTTGTAAGAGCTTCAGATCCTTTTACAGTCTTAAAAAATGATTTGAAATTCTGACAATGAATTTCTTTTAAGAGAATGTACTTGTTGGTACTTGAAAAGGCTAGAAAATTATATGATTTTCCCCTTTAGAGATGTGTTCATAGACCATCGATGAGGTGGCTGTAAATGACTTGAAGTGCTTTGAATGATTTGTGTTTTAGTACATGTACATGCATCCCCTCAGCCTGGACAAACTATTCCAAATTACAGTCCCAAACCTGTAACCATGGTGATAAGTGATATTTGAGGGGAGTGTCATAGTCCTTGTTTCTGCAACACTTACGTTGTAAATGAAGTATATCATTGCAGGTGTACGGACATTAACTGCTGATGAATTTTTGTCAAACATTTATATACAGGAGAGTCAAAGTGTTTCACTGGAATAAGACTGAAATTACTGTAGCAAAAATAGACCTACAAATGACTCTGCTAGAAGAAATTTAAAAAAAAAAAAACACAGTATGAAATACCATCCTTGTCTATTACATTTTTGCTATAAACAGTGTACAGTAGGTATTTCATTGCAGAAGGCTTTACTACTTACAATGAATTTCTTCAGGTTTACAGACGTCAAGTAAAAGTATCTACAGCAGTGTGTGATTTGCTGAAAATAGCAAAATATCACCACATATAAAGAGATTTAAAGTTGAGTGTGCTGGATTGTTTTAAAGAAATGGAGTGAAGAATAGCCTACCTTGATTCTTTGCTCATTCCTTGAACATATCATCACATTGCTTCTTAAGAATGCAGTGCAGATACCCCAGTAGATCAAAGGATCTGTGAGGTGTAACTGGTGTCTGAGATAGTTTTGATCTGTTCCTTATATTGTATATGTTTTCATTGTGTTTGCACTACATGAAAAGCAATTAACACATACAGTACTTTGGCCTGTTAGATAATCCCACATGTTACATGACTAAGTGCATTTGGGTTTATCTTGTAATGTCAATCAATGAATCAGATGTGAAATCTGACTCAACCAATTGTGTGTGTAGTGAACTTCATTTCCTACCTGAGGTGATTATAGGATGTACACGCAAAATGTTTCAAAAAGTAAGAAGGATAGTTTCATCAGGAAGATGCAAAATATGTTGCATGTTTAAAACAAAATATATACAATATATACTTTTAAAGGCCTGTTGACATGAATATGACAAATTTGGGTATCTGTTGTAAAAAGCATTAAAAACTAAGAACATATCTGCAATTTTGCATCAAAATTCATCAAATACTGACCATTTTATAGGGTAGTTTGTGATTTGCACTTTATTATGAATGTTAACATGATCCTAATCTTGTGATGTCTAGAAGGAGGCATATGCCATATGTGGCTAACATTATCCTTTGTTTTGGCAATTCTTCATGATGAAACGTTCCCTCTTACTTTTTGTTACCATCTTCCTCTCTGCATGATTACCTCTTATCACTTCAGGGAGGAAAAGAAGTCCCCTACATGCAGACTTGATTAAGTCAAGTGTCATATCTGATTTGTTGATTGACAGTATAAGATGTGTTTCAACACACATAAAGTTACGTAACATTTGGGGTTAGCCAACAGGTCAGTCAGCATGTGTTAATTGCTTTTCACACAGTGTGAAGACAATGAAAGCATAGCTCATTTGAGGTCACAGATCATGTTACAAACTCAGGTATTAGTTACACCCCACACTGCCTTTGATGTACTGGGGTGTCTAAGTTGCTTTTTCAAGAAGCGACGTCACAGCATGTTCCTTTCAAGGGCAATTGTAACATTAGTATGTCTGGTGGATATAAATTTAGAATATTAAATAGAACTGTCCTTGAAACAAATCAGTATCACTTACCAAACCATGAACTATTAGATGATTAATAAAGAATAATTAATATAGGGCTACCAAAAAATATGCAACATTCCACATCATTATGATGGCATTTAGCAACAAGTTGCAGGAGTCCCAGAACAAGCTTTAAAGTGGGGGGTTAAACAATGATGTGGCCCAATATGTTCAACAATAAAATAGTAATGTTAGGCAGCTCAAAATGTCTATGGCAGAAAAAGTGGGGGCTGAAGCCCCCAGCCCCCTGCTTTCACTGGCCCTGAGTTGAAGCAGAGACATTCAAACTTTGAAGAAGTGTATCTTAAGAACCGTAATATGTACTTGTGTAACTCTACAAATTTTTCCTTTGAATAACCCTACCCCTTAACTGCCACGTAAAGTGAGGGCTTTTTGCTAACATGTGACACTACCTTTAACCCTTTACCGTTGTGCTCCAATCGGGGCATATTTGCATGCCCCGCATCAGGTTCCATAGGCTATTGACCCTGTGACCTTAAACTATTGTCTCTCTCGTTGTTGTGGCCGAATTTTCAGGTAGATACTCGCAGTTTCGAGCTCCGCGTGAAACAGTAAAGATGGGTGACGGCCGAACTCTCCGCATGGGTCCAAAAGGCCCAAACAATGGTAAAGGGTTAAAGGTCACAGAGGGTATTTCCTAGATAAAAAGAAAATGCAATTTAACTTTCAAGGGGATTATTCCGGTGTGCAGCTTGTATCTTTTACAACTCTTGATAAAAATTTAAATGTTTTATTTTGTTATGACAGTTGATACTTTTGCTACCCGCTGTTACTTTTTTATCATTTATTTGAAATTTTCTTTTTTCCTTTTCTAGACAAAAAGAGGTTTTCATTCATTCAGTAGTAGCCCACAACTTTGTTCCAGACTGTCCGACGCAAACTCAAATTCTTTACAAGGCATTCACCAGGATGATCTTGCTGCAAGCGATGTTGAGACGAGATCACTTCAGGAACAACCCAGAAAAGCAAAAAGCATGTAAGGTCACTTTTGACATAGTCGTTACTTTGAGGTTGCCTTCAGGGATGGCACCAGGATTTGCCTTATGGGGGAAGAGGGGGTCAGAATTCAAAGCCCCAACAAAGGCAGAAAAGAGGCACAATATGTGGTGTCGACAGCTTGCCAATTTTTAAGCCTTCTCTTTACAAGTATTTGAAAATAAAGTGGAGTTTGCACTGGAAAAATGTCAGATCTTTTTTACAAAATTTGAGGATTTTGCAAGGAGATTCAAAAATCTAGGGTTTTTAGTAAAGAGTCTACCTTTCTTCTATGCAAATCTAAAAGATCATCAGGGATACTGAGGTTATTCAGTGTTACAAGTCTTTCTTCACACTGATAAAGCCTTTCCAACAAAATTGTTAATTTACCCAATGGGTAGGACTTAAAGAGTAACTTCTGCATGTACAGAAGTTTATTTCTTCACTTCAAATCAGTTTTATGAGAATCAATATCAGTTGTAACACATTTCACTCATCGCATTTGCAAGGTAAATTTGGGTCAATTATTGTACCATTTGCATCTAGGCACCTTCAAAATAAGAGACGCACACCCCTTTAACCTCTCTCCATGCAGGAAATATTCTTGAAGAATATTGCATTTGATATCTGTTTTCACTAAATGGCTGATTGTGTCCATGCTTGAACACCAGATTTCTCTGAGACTGCAAGTTCAGAGAAAAAAGTCAACATGCTGTGACGTCGCTTCTTGAAAATGCAACATAGACACCCCAGTAGATCAAAGGCGGTATGGGGTGTAACTGATATCTGAGTTTGTTAAATGATCTGTGCCCTCAAATGAGCTATGCTTTCATTGTTTTCACACTGAGTGAAAAGGAATTAACACATGCTTGACTGACCTGTTAGCTAACCCCAAATGTTACATAACTTTTGTGTTACCTTCAGTCAATTAATCAGATGTGAAACTTGACTATATCAAGTCTGCATAAAGTGAGCTTCATTTCCTCCCTGAAGCGATAAGAGGTTATCAGGCAGAGAAGGAGGATGTAACAAAAGGTAAGAGGGAACATTTCATCATGAAGGGACACTTAAGTCCATTTCAAATTAATCGGAAACAGGGTAGCCAGCAGAGAGGGGTGAGGGGGGATTTTCCCCCTTTCCAAAAGAATGTGGGTAAAATCCCCCTATTTTTATTTCCCCCCCCCCCAAAAAAAAATGTCAATATCATGATTTTTTACTTAAAAAAGAGGACACTTTTGCAGCAATGTTTGAACTTACATAAATAAATGGCTTTAAAAAACCCTTCCAATTGCACCTTAAAGGGGTCATGAAGGGAGCTTTTGTTCCCCAAAACCCACTTGTAACTTTTACTGAGTGCAGCACCAATTTTGGCTTGGGGTTTAGCAGCAATAAATCCTCTCTCCCCCCCCCCCCACCTTTTTGAGTTTCCTGGCAAAATCCTTGGGGAAAATTAACATATTTCAATGGTATGCTACTTTTAAGAAGTCAAAGTTGTATTATTTTAAGCGTAGATATGCAAAGTCTTTCAGTATTACCAAAAAGAATTACATCATTTAGAATGGACCACAGCCATTGTGTTATGGCAACCCTGATAAAACACTAAGACTTTTTGTAATCTGGTGTCAAAAGTGGGAGTCTATTTCGCTCCTCCCTACCTCCTATTGACCTATGTATATCGTTATTGCCTGCAATAACCGTCTGGCAAAAACCTAATAACACCGTGGTAACCCCTACCTAATGAGGGCGCGCTATACCCTAGCTACTTCCTTCTTCGTTTTTGCCTTCTTTGTGTTTACACGTGTGGGAAAATCTTCTGGTAAAATTCCACTATTTTTTACGTGCAATCTTCGTGATTCTGACCAATCCTTTTTGTCTACGCCATGGACTGCTCCTTGACGCCTTCTACCGAAACCATGAATATCCTTTTTCTTTCAGGCCTTGTTTTTTCGTGGTTTTTTACTTTTAGCTTAAGTATCGAGGATTTTCGCCTTGCGCGATCCTCTCGTCTATGTAACTTTGTACAGGGAGCGGTCTCGCGCCGCCATTTTGTTCTCGGTGCGGGCTCCGGGAATTGCGGTCCGTGGTGGACCTTCCCCCCTCTCCCTCCTCTCCTCCCGTCCGTGTAGGTTGTCGTACGGGTTTCGGGGGTTTTTCGTCGGCGGGCCGGCTTCCTATATATCTTTTTTTAGGTCCTTAGCCGGTTCCCGCCCTCTCGTCTCCCTGCATGCATGTTTGGGAATCGTTGTTTATCGATCTCTATCCTTTTGCTTGTTTACGTTACCTTACAGGTTTTACAGTTTGTATGCATGTGGTAGGATTTTTTTTATGTGTTCTTTTTCATGTTTAATATAAGGTTTTCTTGCTGCATCTAATGTGTTTTTGTTGTTGTGCAAGCATAGGCCTTGTCGTTTTGCATCGTCTTTTGACGTCATAGCTTAGGCCTCACTAAACTCACCTCATTCTCGTTGCGTGCTTTCATCTTATCAGTAATCCTTATCGATTAAAGCTGTCATTGTTGCATTGTGCTGGCCTCCCCGGCCGGCGAGTAAGTCTCTCTTTGTTCGTATGTTTTCCCCGGAAGGGGTTTTGTTTTCCTTATCTTTTTGCACAGCGTCTAATTCCTCCAAATGCAGGAAATGCAAGAAATTCCGGCCGTTCCTGGTCTGGGACTTCCACGATCTTTGTCCAGCCTGCAGACCATGCTCCCGGGTTTCCACCTGCCAGGTGTGCCGCAACTGGTCTTTCCGGGATTGGAATTCCTTGGAACAACGAGTTGAGGAAAACGAGTTGGCTAGACAAAGGAAAGCCGCTCGTAGGAGGGAAGCCAAGGCTTCCAAGGCAAAGGAAGGCAGTCATCCGACTCCAAGGAAGGATATTCCTCAATCCAAGGATAAGTCCGCAAAGGGGCCTGCTGCGGCAGCTTCCCCGAGGACTAGTGAGGTCGGTCCAAGCACTGCGTGGTCAGGCTTGCCGAGTCTCCAAAGGAAAACCAAGGAAACCGACATCCCGGCATCTCAGCCTCAGGCGAACCAAGCCAACCGGGAAAGCCAAGGAAAAACCGGGGTCCAAGGACAACCCCGAGGCACTGATGTTCCGGCATCCTCCCAGGAATGCTCGCCTACCGATCCGGGAAATTCCTCGGCTCTAGTCACCCAGGGCCTCGGCCCCGCCGTGCCTTCTTCCAGCAACCCTGGTGGTAGCCAGGCAACCCAGGGCGGCCAGGAGTTCCAGGCCTCTTCTGATTCACTTTCCGAGGACCACCCTTCCCAGGGTTCCCCCGCTACCGGTGCCATGGACCTGTCCGTTTCCTCGGGTTTGCACTCTGTTGTATCCAGGGATTTTCAGGGTTTTCCGTGTAGAGGCCGCCAGGGACACAGGTCTAAGTCAAAGAAGAAGAGGAGACGCCATTCTTCGTCCTCATCCTCTTCCTCAAGGGAACGCCGGCACCGCAGGAGAAGCCGTGATCCGGAGGCCTCCTTCCCAACCGAGGCCCTTTCCCAACTGGTGTCGCTGCTCACTCAGTCCGTGAACCGCATTTCAGCCGTTTCCCAACCAGCCCAGGCTCAGGCTCCTTCTCAACCTTCTCCGGTTCCACCTGCCAGCCAGGGAGCTCCAACGCCAGCCCCCACCCAGCTCCAGGGTGCGGACCAGGCCCAGCTACAAGCAACTACCCAAGATCCCCAGTCAGACTTTCTGCACTCCCCGGACGACCAGGGGCAGTTGACTCAGCACCTAGATGAAGTTCTGGATAGCTCCGAGGACGACGCCCCCCTGACTGGAACGTCCTTTTCCAGGGAAGCTTTCGAGAAGGCCGTAGAAGTCCTTAGGAGACAGTTAGGTTTCGACGATCCTTCGCCTCAAGAATCCTCTTCTGTCAGGAAGTCGAGACTTTCCTTGAACAAGTCGCCGGCACCGGAGAGACCTGCTATGCCTGTGGATGCGGAGTGCTTTGACCGCTTTGACGCTCAAGCTAATGCCAAGGTCTGGCGTGCTTTTCCCAAGAAGCAGACCTCAGAGTTCCATATCAGCGACGAGGACTGGAAATCCTTTTTTGCTTCCCCGTCGATCCCGGATTCCTGCCTCGACAAGCTGAAAACTGCTGGTGCAGTGGACCGTAATGGGTCGTTCCGCTCCTCTTCTACTAAGAAAGCCTTTTCGTCCCTCCAGGGCATCGACCTGGCAGCCCGGACAGGCATGAAGTTTACTTCTTCGCTCTTGCTTATTGCAGAAGTTCTCTCCAAGTCTTTCAGACAGTCAGGCACGGAAGAAGTCTCCAGGAAAGACACCGGCGCTTTGGTCAACATCCTGGGCCCAGTGGCCTGACTTGCTTACGACCAGTTTTCTAGGGTGGCGGTGAGAGCCACCAAGGAGAGAAGGGAACTTGTCCTAGACGATATTCAGTGGCCGTCTCCGGACATCAAGCACCAATTCATGGAACTACCCCTCTCAGGCCCGGACCTCTTCGGAGGGAAGTTCGATGAGCAGCTCCTCACCGAGATCAAGCGGCGAAAGGACATCAATAAGGCAGAATTTACCTTCTCCAAGCCTTCCACTTCAAGGTCCAGAAGATCCCCTGGCAAAGCTTCATCCCGTCAAGCCTCCAGATCTTCAAGCTTCCCTGACCGACGCCCCTTCTCGGCTGCTCGCCAGCAACGTGGGAAGCCTCGTTCCCAGCCCTCCGTAAGGAACTACTCTGGTCCGTCAACTTCGTCTCTACCTAGCCGTCGCCAGACGAGGGGAACCTTCCGTACTGGTTCCCGGGGATCAGGACGGTTCCAAGCTAAGCCCTAGGGATGCCCACCCTACCGCTCGTCCCTTGGCGGTAGGGGGGAGACTAATGAGATATGCTCACATGTGGGAGACTCCCTCACCGGACCCTTGGGTTCGGCGAGTAGTGAACGAAGGATACAAACTAGAATTTTCCAGCCCCCCTCCTCAAGGGGGATGCTTCCGAACAACACCTGTCCCGAAATCCCGAGATCAGCGACTTGCTCTAGAAAAGGAAATCTCGGATCTTCTGGAGAAGGAAGCAATTTATGCCGCCACAGACCCCGCACGGAGCCTTTACCGGTCCTGCTTTTTCCTGACGCCAAAGAAGCCGGACACATGGCGCCCTATCATCAATCTCAAACCTCTGAACAAAGCCTACATTCGTCCCAGAAGGTTCAGGATGGAGACTCTTGCCGTCATTCTCCCGTCACTCCTACAGGGATCTTGGGCAACATCCCTGGACCTCAAAGACGCTTACCTGCATGTCCCGATCCACCCAACCCACCACAAGTTCCTGGCATTTCGTTACAAGGGTGTCGACTACTGTTTTCGGGCCCTGCCTTTCGGCCTCTCAACCGCTCCTAGAGTTTTCACAAGGGTAACAAGGACCGTCCTGGCTTTCCTCCGAAGAAGGGGCATCCTAGTGTTTGCTTATCTAGACGACTGGCTCCTCGTCGCCCGATCGGCCCAAGAAGCTCAGGAGATCACGTCCTTCACCATGAACACCCTCGAGGGACTCGGCTGGGTGATCAACATAGAGAAATCCTCCTTGGTTCCAAGCCAGGTAGTCACCTACCTGGGAGCAGTGATAGACTTCCGATCCGGTCTAGCAACTCCGTCGCCAGAACGAGTACTCTCCCTTCTGGAGATGGCCAGTCATCTCAGCTCACTCGACAAAGCTCCAGCCAGACTCTGGCTTCGTCTGCTGGGCCTCATGGCCAGCATGGTCGACGTCATACCGTATTGCCGCCTCTTCATGAGACCAATCCAGATTCACCTGCTCAAACACTTCTCTCCATCGACCAGCTCTCTGGCCAAGAAGGTTCCGGTTTCGACGGACGTCCGGCAGCACCTCTCCTGGTGGACGCTTCAACGCAATATCACTTCAGGGAGACCATTCAGGGAGTCCAGGCCCAAGGCAATGATCCTGACGGACGCCTCCCTGTCGGGATGGGGAGCAGTTTGGGAATCACACACCCTGTCAGATCTCTGGAGTCCGGAAGAGTCTCAGTCTCACATCAACCTCCTGGAGCTGAAGGCTGTTCTACTGGCCCTTTCTCAGTGGGGCCCCTCTCTCAGGTCTCACCAGGTTACGGTTCTCTGCGACAACTCAACATCAGTCTGTTATATCAACCGCCAAGGAGGGACGAAGTCACCCACTCTCTGCCGGCTGACATGGGATCTCCTCCACCTTTGCCGCCGGTTCAACATCCTCCTCAGAGCCTCTCACCTAGCCGGAGAGAACAACGTGATGGCGGATGCCCTGTCCAGGGGAACCCTTCAGGAGTCGGAGTGGTCCCTGTCTCAAGCATGGGCCAACCACGTCTTCCAGATCTTCGACAGACCGATGGTAGACCTCTTTGCCTCCCAGGCCAACGCCAAACTTCAAACCTTTTGTTCAAGGTACTTTCACCCAGAAGCTTGGAGGACCGACGCTCTGGCGTTTCCGTGGGACAACCTTTACGGGTATGCCTTCCCCCCGTGGTGCCTGATACAACGAGTCCTCCTCAAACTCCGGGACTCCAACGCAGTAATCTTGCTAGTAGCCCCCTGCTGGCCCAACCAGCCGTGGTTTCCGCTTCTTCTGGAGATGTTGATAGACCAACCCTTCAGGTTCCCGCTCAGGAGCAGCCTCCTAACCCAGGCCGGAGGAAAAATCTGGCACCAGCGCCTCCAGCACCTCAAGCTGACAGCCTGGAAACTCTCATCGGACGTTTCACTAGTAAGGGCCTTTCACAGGAGGCTGCGGTCATCGCAGCGGGTTCCCGACGATCCTCAACCCTTTCCACTTACGACTCGAGACTTGTCAGGTTCAGGGAATGGATGTCGCACCGAGATTTCGATCCCCTGGAAGCTCCTGTAGAGGCAGTTGCAGATTTTCTCCTCACGCTGTTCAAGGAAGGGAAACAAGTGAGCACTATCAGGAACTACCGTTCAGCGATCGCTTCCGTGCATAAGGGGTTCCAGGACGGCTCAACTATTGGTTCCAACGAGGCCCTTTCTCACCTCTTAACGGGCATGTTCAACCAGAGGCCCCCTAGGAAACGCCTGGTTCCTTCATGGTCGATAAACGACGTCCTGTCGGTACTATCTAAGCCGCCTTATGAGCCTCTCCACAACACAACATTGGAACTACTGACTTACAAGACCCTCTTTCTCATCGCCGCAGCGTCGGCCAGAAGACGAAGCGAACTGCATGCCCTGACCACTCAAGAAGGGTTTATCCGCTTCAGCCAAGACGGTGTCTTCCTCCTACTGGATCCATCCTTCCTGACTAAGAATGAGACGGTTTCCTTCTCCCCAGCGGAGATCTACCTTCCAAACATCGCCTCGTCCTCCTCCGTGGCCGAGGATAGGAAAGTTTGCCCGGTCAGGGCCCTGAAATGGTATTTAGAGAGGACAAAGCCAATTAGGAAGTCGAAGAGCCTGTTTCTGATTCCCAGATCTCCTTACAACCCGGCTTCAAAAGACACCTTGTCAAGATGGTTAGTCAACCTGGTCCTGCCTCACTCCTCCTCGGAGGACAACGTGCATGCCCACCAACTTCGGGCCCACGCCTCATCGAGAGCTTGGTTTAGAGGGGTTCCATTGGTCGACATCCTCCGGGCAGCGGCTTGGAAAACACCGTCTACCTTCGTCGCCTGCTACCTGACCAACGTGGTCTCTCAAGAAGGGGGCTTCGCTAGAGCTGTCCTAGGGGTTCCAGACCGTCGTCGTCCGGACCTCCCGCCTGCCGCTCGGTGCTAATCTGGATACATAGGTCAATAGGAGGTAGGGAGGAGCGAAATAGACTCCCCAAAACTCCCTGGTTTGGGAGTCTATGAGCTCCGATACCTACCTCCTATTCACCTCCCGCCTCCCGACCCCTAGGACTCCGACGGGTCTCTCCTGCGGCCATCTCCAGCACCAATGACGTCGGTCCGAGACTTTGCCGGCCCCTGGTCGGCTGCCGAAGGTGAGACTGGGCCTTTCGGTCCTTTTTCTTTTTGTGTAGCTTAAGCTCTTTAAGGGGGTAATTCTTTTGTGTGTGTGTGTTAGTCTTTTTCCCGTGGGGCTAGGTCCCAGGGGTCGGCCAAAACGTAGAAGGAAGTAGGTAGGGTATAGCGCGCCCTCACTAGGTAGGGGTTACCACGGTGTTATTAGGTTTTTGCCAGACGGTTATTGCAGGCAATAACGATATACATAGGTCAATAGGAGGTAGGTATCGGAGCTCATAGACTCCCAAACCAGGGAGTTTTGGGGAATCTGAGACATGATACTCAATTATCAAGTCTTTGCTTTATATAAACTGAATTTTCATGTAGCATAACATTGACTGTCTGAATATTATGAAAATCCAGTAGGTCCCTTGAACTAGGTTTGATTTGTGAGGCTAAAATTTAAGCATGTCTCATGTTGTGCTAGCAGAACCTTTATGGAAGAGGTGTAGCACACTAGACTATGTTACCTCTAATGTTCACAGGGAACTGAAAGCAACATCCATGTTGAATTTCCCTGCCTATAAAAATTCTGTCCACACCTTTTTGCTTCAGTGAACAAAGGTCAACAGAAACCAGATAAGAAGTTGCCCTACTGCTTGCCTTTCACACCTCGTAAACAGTGGCACATCTGGTCTGTATTATTCCACCTTTGTTTTCATCTTCTGCTAGCTCTCTCTTATCAAGGTTGTCGTTTCTTGGAGCGTGCTTGAATGAGTTAAGCAGGAAGTCGGGTAAAATTTGGTTACCCCACCAAACCTTGCTTTTGGTGGGGACTCGGGTGAAATATCTAATAGGGTAAAAAGATCCTCATGTCGTCTTAAAACTTTTGTTTCAACCCATATCTGTGCCATAGGTCTAATACATTTCTCTGCTTTTCCCTACACGTTGGTGTCAGCGGTGGGATTATGAAAAGCCATGTCAAAACAAATTACTCCTCTAGGTAGCTCTGTCATATCACATTTGTTTTGCTGCCTCTTTGAATAAAGACAACCATGTCCAGATCACACTTAAAACAAAAGAATGAACTTAGTCACTCTCCCTCTCATGAAGTTAAAAGTGTGAGTTCACTCCATTAGAATGTTATTCCACTTCAAGAGTAGTGAAATTCACCTCAAGGGGAGTGAAAACTCACTCTGTAGTAAGTGCTTGGAGGAGATCACTCTTTCTTGTCTCTTTCTGGAGAGTGCATGGTTCTTGTAGGCACTGGACCACAAGTGAAACTTTCAAGCTTAAAATGAATTTCTCTTTGGGTGAATTCCCTCTCTCCTGGAGTAAACTTAACTACTTTCACTCATCTAACGAGTGAAATTTTAAGTGGACATGGATATAAAATGAAATGATATTGTTACATGTAGCACGAATAGAAGAATTGGACCTATGGAATAAGTTAGAAATTTGAGGCTTCATGATGAAATTTCACCAGTTGCAGGAAAAGTAATCTTATTTTCATATTCAGATTCAGAAAAATTGTGGCATTTGACTCAAGGTTTTATTTGCCTTTTGTGGTTAGTTACTATGCCGTCAAAGACAGCTTTACCTTGTATCAACAGCTTCATATAAACAAAATGTATATTTAAAGAAATAAATCATGAGTTTTACAGCCCAGTTTCCAACCAGATGGTTCAAGTCGAGTGGACCACAGCTTTTTTCCAGTTGTAGCTACTGGCTTGTTTTTCCCTACTCCATTGCTTATGGGGAGCATCACACACAACGGCAGTAGGTTCCATTTTTAGAGTCTCTGGTATGACTCAACCTGGGAATAGAACCCAGACCTTCCGCGTGAGAGGCAGATATTCTTACCCTAAAGCCAAACGTTTAACTTAATTTACTTCCTCATCCTACACGGGGAAATGGAGTCATCCCAGTCTATTTCGCTCTTACTTACCTCCTATTTACATGTGTAACCATTATTGCCTGCAATAACTGTCTGGCAAAAAACTAACTAGCACCGTGATAACCCCTACCTACTGAGGGCGCCTGCCACTTAAAAAGATAGCCATAATGGTTACACGTGTAAATAGGAGGTAAGTACATCACTCATGGACTCCCAAACTAGGGAGTTTTGGTGTATTTGAGTCATTCTTAATTACTGTACGTCTACCTTATTTTGTGAATGGTTTGGAATCATGTGACTATATTTTTCCTATTTAATTCAGTGAATTGTGGATTTTAGGAGGATACTTAAAGATGTAGGAGTTTAGAAAATTTCCTGACTTCAGGAAATTTTAAGTCCTTGGTAAAATTCTCAGGAAAACTATTTTGCTAGACAAAAACATTTGCAGTGGTCACCAATTGTGGGGAGATCTTTTAGGCTTTTTTGAACCCCTTTACGTAAGTGTTGCCCTCTGTGGGCTGGGGGTCTTAAAATATGCCTGGATGGTATTTCTCGCCTGTCATTAGAGGCGGCTAGAGTAGAGCCAAACTTGAACTTGAACACTGTATGTGTAACACATTGGTGTTGGTGTGTCGTTTACTGCATGAACATACTTGAAAACACATAAAGAAAGCACCAAATTTCAGTTGGGCCTCCCAATGTGAAAAGTTTTCTCAAAGAGGAAACCTTCCCCTTAACCCCACCCCATGTCTTCAATTCTGGATATGAAAGTTGCAGGAACCGGACTGAGACCTTATTCACTATCATCTTTGGGTTACCTGTTGTTTTACTTGTACATACATGTATGCAATATTTAAATCCATAGGTTGCAATATTTAAGTCAATAGGTTGGAAACTATAACAATATTGTGAATTTGAAACTGCATAAAATTGAGGGTGTTCAATAGATTTCAAGGTTGTAGCCTGGCCAAAAACCCTAGGGGAGGAGGAACGATTGAAACACACCCTATTGAAATTGCCACAGTCATGAAGTATGTGGAGTGTTTACGATTTGGAATTCTAGGAACAGGTTCTCTCCCCCCACCCCTCCCTACTGCAGACTTCTGCCCAGGATTTCTTGCTTCTTGGTGTTGTCTGCACAAACATTGCATCATAAAAATGAAAATGCCATCTAATATTGTTAAATTGGTATTGTGCTTATGAAATAAACATAAAAAGATGGTTTCTTTCCTTTTTAATCTTGAAAATGGGATGTAACCAAAATCAAGGTCATGTCAAGTGCAACTTTTCCAGTGCACCTATAAAGACACTGATCTGATATTAAAAGGGGAGAAAAACGCAATTGCATCACAGCTAATTTTGATCCCTGCTGTCATTGTATCTACCCCTCTCATCAGTGATTATTCACAGTAAAAACCTAACAGCAACAGGTTTAATAATGTTTTTTTTTGTGATCAAACGGTGTTTAGCATTTATTTCAAATGTATTTGTCATGTAGAAGCAAGCCAAAAAGTCTATGCATTTGTCATATAGAAGCAAGCCAAAAAGTCTATCTTTCACAGCTCAAAACTGCTTCACGGTTTCACAGTTTGTGCAGCAACTTGACCGGCTCATAACAAAACCGGATGCGATATTGGATGAATTATCCCTTGCAACAGGTCACTAAAATGTCTAAAGAGCAGGGAAAGTACATGCTGTATTCGCAATTTGGAATGTGAGAATAAATTTGCTCAGTTTGCCAAAGAGTGAGTGAGGCAATTTTTGTGTATGGAATGTAAATTTAGATTGACATTATGTACACTTTAGACCTGTTTGCTTTAGGTAAATTTCGAGATAAGACTCAAGTCTTGCTTTTTGTGTGTAGTTTGCTTTTTTCATCTTGTAAATGTTCCAATCAGACACTTTGTTTAGTAGGTGCATTCCATTAGTATGCTGTATTACTCAATAACTAGGTACATAACTCCAGGTGAGCAGTCAAGAGGGGAAATAGAGACATGTCCCCCCCACATTAATTTATGAAGATTTTTGTATGGTATTAACATGCATTTCCACTTCCATATGTGGTGAATATATGAAGGAAGTGCCATTTCCAGCAATTTCATTTTCTGCCAGAATTTTGTATACCCTTTGTGCCAACCATAGTTGCACTATGCTTTGTCTGTCCACAGATGAAATACATAGATTAGCACAGCTAAATGTTATGCATGAAAAATGATTTCAAACAGTTCAACTCCCATCTTCATAGGAGATTCCTGTGCTAAGATATAAGATGTTGAATATTATTCACTCAGTTTAAAAATGGTACACTGCAATAATTGGTGATGTAATTGCTTTACTACTCAAGTGGCAGTCTTTTAATGCTACTTCACCTTGTGCCAATATAAGATGGTGGCATACCACGAGACTACAGGTTCACAACATGGAAGGGTCCACGAGACTGAAAATTTAAATGAGAAGGGGTCTGCAAGAGCAAAAGTAAGAAAAGGTTTGGAAGGTGGAAAATGTGAATGAGTTTGAGAGACCAAAAGGGTCATTTTCAGTCCTGTAAACCTCTTCATGAAGAGATTTGCCAGACCGAAAATGACCAAAATGAGGAAAGGTCTAGGAAATGAAAACAGAGAATAGGCCCACAAGCCTGAAAGTGAATAAAAGGCAGCCGGGTTTCAATGTCTTTCTCACCAACCTTTTCACATTTTCGGTCTCATGGACCTCACTTTCTTTTCAGTCTTGCAAACCTTCAGTCATGTGAACCCCTTTTGATTTTACGGTCTGGTGAATCTTCGGTCTTGTGAACCCTATTACATTTTCAGTCTCGGGGACAGTTGGTCTTGTGGACCTTCAGTCTCGGGCTGTTGCCTATGTGATAGTTTTATTACAGTTCTTGGGTGATGTGGTTAAACAAACCCTCTCCTTACAACATGCTGTACAAGAAAACTGGAAGTGTTCAAGGTCATATAAACATTTTTAATTTCAAAGACAAACAAAGCAAGTAATGTGTTTTACAACAAGAAAGTAACAAATTATCATGCAATGGACTATTTTGATTTACATTAATTGATTTTAGCAGATACTGTCAATCATCAATAGAACAACCTGCAGTATGACAAAGTGGGTTGGATGAATAAATTCTTGTTTGCAACCTCCATAATTTTAAAATTCTAGACTTGTGGTACACTTTAATTAACACACAACGTGAAGTTAGATTTTGGGGTTTTTTTTGCAGAAGACTATGTGCAGTAAGTATATATACTTGTGATAGGCCTATAATCTTAATTAACCTGCAGTTTTAAAATCTTTTTCACCACTATAAATCAGAAATTAATACATATTAATTAACCCTCTTGAAAATTGAGGTCTTCTACATAAAGTGTTTGCCTTTTGCAATTTTCATCCACATGTTTCATTCAAAATAAGTCTAAGTGCACAGCTTTGATTATGTTCAAAATGTTATAATTCAACGTTTTGAATGGATGCAGTTTCATCTCTTGTATATATCCTGGGACGTAAAATATGGTTTGGGATGAAGATGAGGCAGACAGTCTGTACTGCTTTTATCATGAAACCAACTTGGTGATGATTGACTTATACAACAGACTGGGGAGACCTGGCTAGTGTCATTTGTTGTATGGAGAGAAGTACTGATCTCTCAGATATGACATTGTATTACCACTTAGAATGGACTAGTATTGATGTCACGCTAAGGAGATGCTAGCACAATCATGTTTTGACAAACGACGAAAAGCGAAAATTTTTGCTCATAAATCCTGGAGACTGCTATGTTTCACATGCCCAAACTATTCAAAGTTCAGCGATAATGGAGGAAGCTCTGGGCTTCTTTCGGCTTCAAGATACCTTTAATACCTCCCACATACAGTATTTCCTCCTGAATTAGACCATGAGTAACTGGAGTAATCTTGATAGCTTCACCGTCAACTGAGATATGGTTAAAATCTTCATACCAACCTCAATTCTGAGAATTGGTCACTGTAGTGGGTAACCATTTACCGGAAAGATCAGAATTTTCTCTCGCTTCATTGACTGAACCAAGTCTGTGGTGCAATGAGTCATTTATGTATTGTATCATGTGGCCAGTCTTAACAATTTATCCTAGGTTTATGTGTTCCACGAATCAGATAATTATTTATTTGTACGTCAATTAGAAAGGATCACATTCACTTCCTGTTCTCTAGTAGCCTTTCACTTGTAAGTTTGTTGCAAATGGTGTAAAGAATTTCAGCTAAGAATCAAGTTTCATTTTCCACAGGAAGAGGCAATATATATTTTAAATAAATTTGTTTAGTTTGCTTCCACATGGTTACATCATGGGGGTTATTCACAGACTTCCTATAAGTGGACAGAGCATACTGCATGGTATATTGTCGCTACTGTACGTGTGAGAAAGAGCACACCAAGATGGCTGTCTGCTATGGTTTTGTGTGAGAGTTTGAACTTGCTCAAGTCCTTTCCTAAGTTTTACAAGAAAGTTGAAATATTTTTGAAAGATGGCATTGGTAATGTCAAAATCTCTTCATGTATTGTAGGAATATGATCTTGTTTCCCATTTAAGTTAAAATTTTGTTTAAAATATTACAGATTCGTCGTCAAATCACACAAATTGCAGCTTCATGGCAGCCATCGTAGGTCGCCTTTTTTGTCCCAGTCAGTGGCGAAGACCTAGCGATAGGACGTATACGTTACATGCTCTGTCCATATATAAAAGAATGTGGGGTTATGTAATTCACCTGCCTCTCTGTCATATGACCAGGCAGTTGAGATGTTGTGTGAGTAAAGCCTTGGAGTGAGCTAGCAGGTCAATCTTTTATTTTGAGATAGTAATGACTTGTGTACATGGAGCATTGCACAACCCCATCCCCCTCAATTTTTTTTTCTTTTTCGCCTTCTAGCTCAATTTAATTTTCGAAAATTTATGTGTAAATTTTTTAACATATAAATTTACTTCAAACATTATTTGTTGCACCAGATTACATGGAAGGAAAATAAGTAACGATTGAACACTGCACATACTGCATGCCCCTTCGATTCCCAGGTCGAGTTACACCAAAGCCTCTAGAAATGGAACCTACTGTCTTTGTGCATGATGCTCCGCATAAGCAATGGAGTAGGGAAAACAAATCAGTGAGCCACAACTGGAAAAAAGGTTGTGGCCAGTTTGACTTGAACCAATAGTTTGGAAACTGGGCCGTAAAACTTAATTTTAACTAACTATTGAACCCACCCATGGGAGAATTCCTGGCTAAAGGACAGGTCAAGCTATGGAGCAATGTTAAAATCTCCATCTCTTGTTAGGAAAACCTCCAATTTGCTAACCAGGATAAAAATATGACCATATAGTGCACCCTAAGAGGGTGTTTTAGACTGTATTAAATGGATGATTCCCTACTCCTATGGAAACTTCTTGATTTAGATGTCTATGAAAAGCAGGCAGACCAGTATTAAAAATAGGAATGTCCTCCATCAGTGCACAGTGTGTAAAGGGACACTATATCACCTGGGGCCACTCTGTCGCAACCAGCAAGAAAAGCAATAGTGGCCATTTCTCACATTTTTACACTGCCATACAATTTGATAGAATGCAGTGAAACAAATCAGATGTTTTCTTTGTGACTCTTTCACCACATTGATTTGACACTGACACTGAGTAAAGGGGCTGTTAGTAACACACCAATGTAAATATGTTTGAGAAAAGTCTAGTTCAATTTAGTTTCAAATATAGGTTGAGTTCAAGTTTAGTTTCAAATATGGTGCATATAGGTTTAAGCCCTCCCCTTTAGTCACTTCTTACAACATATGGGGAATAGCATGGGCATATTCTCCAACCCATAGCCCATGGGGAGAACAGCATGACAAAAGCACTGGGCAAACACAGGTGGACCTTGTCAAGGGTGTCCCAGAGGAAGTTGTAACATCAAAATTTCCTCATTTAAAACAAAACAAAACCCCTTCCAATTGATAAAATTCAGTAGAAAAAACCCATTTTGAGTCATATGCATACTCACATGGCTTTGTGAGGGAAACCTTAAGGGTCAAACCTCTCACCCCAAACTACAATTTTGGTACAGGGGTACCCAAATTCTCAATTGGCTCAGCTCTTTGATTGACAGCTAATTCAAACAATGCAGAGTACCAAAGCTTATATCACATAGCATGAACGGTACTGAGAGTGTTTTGATTATACAAATTTAGTTTTTCTTTATTCACCTTGAAGCAATAAACTGAGATTGTATCTGGATGAGGATGAATTTCAGACAATTGTGGAAGGAGCTTAAGTAAGGAGGTTAGGAGAATTGGTACTATTTGGGGTAAGAGAACTGGGCCTTTAAATGCACCGAAAATACACAGAATGATGTCACTCATATGAATTAAGTGCTGAATTCCAGGTTCATACATTCCAGATCAGATTTCTAAATAAATGCAAATCCTGCTTTCCAATTTTTTAAACTGAAAAATAACATGGTACTGATTCACTTGACCTATGGCACACTAGTGACTCCCCTACCATCTACCCCCACACGTCGCGCCCCCAACCCATCTGCCCCTACCCTGTGGTGCCTTTTATCTCCTGTATAAAACAAAAGTAATTTTGCCTTCCACATACTCATTAGGTTCAATGTTCACAATTAATCCATGTCCTCAACATTCCATTGCTTGAACATAATTTTAATGACATATATGGCTGTTAATACAAACATTAGTGAGATCCTGCCTGTAGCATACAGCAAGATAATCTCCCGTAAGGTCTTTTAACAAAATCTACAATTATCAGATACAGAATGATTGATCATGCCATATGAGCTATGACAGTTTTATGTCTGATATGTGAGTTCTTGACGATTGTAAATCTACTTTCAATGTTATTAGGAAGCTTTTAGTCTTTCATTGTAACTTCTTGCATAATTTGCTTTAATATTTTGTCCAAGTGTTCTCAAGTAAGATGTTTTTGTCAATTGCAAGGTTCTCCAGGATTATGTAAACCTATGATGTTATTGTAAAAAAATAAGTGTCTTTTGAGATGAAAATATCAGTATAGAGCTTAACTAGAGTAGAGTTACAGGCTATCAGTAGGTATAGAGAAATATGATTAGCTCTTGTGTTTAGTGACTGTAGGCAGCCAAAAGTGGGGTAGATGAGCCTTAAATCGTCTTCATTTACTGTCTACCTGAATTTCAAACCCTCATATTCAGTGAAAGTGAGGGAACCAAGGTACAATTCAATGCACAGCCATGTATGGTACAGGTAAGTGCCAGTGAAAGATTAAAAGGTGATAGACCCCAGTTATGGCCAAACAATATCACATCATCAGTTGCTGCCCGGATTCTTCTATAGTTTTTTCCTTGTTTTTTCATTTTTTAAGGAAAAGGACAAACCGTTTTAGTTTTGTTTTTTTCGCAGAGCCAAAGAAATTAAGGCAAGGGTGCAATCATTACGAAGGCGTCATACAGAGGGCTCCCTTCAAGAGACAGAGGATAAAGTGACTCCAGAAAATAAGACAGTACCCGATGCTGAGGATATCAAGAAATGGGCTGAAGGATTTGAAAGCTTGCTCAAAGATAAGCGTAAGAAGGCACTTTTTTTTAGTTTAATTTTAAGCGTGATGATATGAGGTACATATGTTAGATACAGAAGGATGTCCAGTCATGTTTCATTGCCAAACTGATTTAACTTCGGCATTAAAGGCCATACTTGGATATGAATTTTTCATGTGAGAATAAAACCATATTAATTACACAAGTTAATGGATACTTGGAAAAGTTTTCGGTGTTTTTATATATGGGAATTTTAGATATATCTGTGTATGTGTGATCTTCACTGTGGGGGTAGTCCTTGGCATTGAAACAGGTAGCACTTGACATTTCTTACTTTATCAGCAGTATGGTATATTTTTTATGGACAAGCAATCCCCTTTCCACAGATCAAAAGATTCCCCCTCCCATACTAAGTGTACATAAAATGCAGAATTTTTTAGTTATTTCTTTCAAAAATGGGTTGCATTTTGGCATTTGTGTGTCACTAAGTCCCATTTCTAATGAAGTTTTCACATACATACCAAAATGAGACAACTATTCTATGTGGAATATTATAATACCTTTTTAGCCAACTTTGATGTTAAATCTATTCTTTTTTTTCTGTTTTTTATTTCTGATTGAAATGATATTTTGCAGCACATATGTTATCTGCTTGTTCACATTAAACATTATTGGGAGGGCACACAGTCTTCAATTTCTTTTGTTTTGTTTCATTTCATTGTTTCCCACAACATTTAATATCAATATTGAGGTTACAGCTTCAACCTAGCCAGAATTTTAAAATGTACAGTACTAGCCCTTCCTTGACCCTCAATTCCATATAGTCTTTACTGTAATTTGCTTTCTTTTTTTTTTTTTTTTTTTTTGTATTTGTCCTTACACTTTAAGGCCTGATCTTCTCAGTCCCCAAATAGTTATTATTCTCCTAACCTATGACCCTGTTTAAAATTCATCCTCATCCAGACACAAGCTCAGTTTATTGCTTCAAGGTGAGTATACAAGACCCCAATTTGTAGTCAAAATACTCTGACTGTGGTCTCATGTACCCGTTGTTGCCTCGCCCACAAATAACGAGGGGATAATGTGGGTTAACGTGGGGTCAGTGTTTTTAAATTTTGATCCACCTTCAATCACAGGGTTTATATGGTTTTAAGCACTGTTTGTTTAATCAAGCAAGGTCACAGGTGTTTATGGCACTGTTGACAGGTATTTTCTAACATTTTACAGTAATTTGTACGTGAAATATTTGACCTTGTTACTATGGTAGCACTACCCAATCAACGAAACTCAGGGTACATGAGAACACATACTGGAAAGCATGGGACGAACCTGCTGTTTTGCCTTATTGTAAACATGAAGTTACAATGAGTGTCATTAGGTACATGGGACCAAGCCTTCTCAGTACTGTACAGGCTGTGTAATATGAAGGGATGGTACTTTGCATTGTTTGAACCAGCTGTCAATTAAAGAACCAGTTGAGAGTTTCTGTTAACCCCTATAAAAATTGTAGTGTAGGGTGAGAGGATTGGCCCTTTAAACTACTTATAAATGATTGTGATAGAATTTTGTGGTTACATTGTATGATCTGACACTAACACTGGCAGTTTTCTCAAATACAAAATAAAGATAAGTCAGTTTAGTTATCCTATGTTGCCCATTGATACAACATCTCCAGCATGGGAGAAAGTAGGTCTAAAGTTTATTTTGTGTCTTCAGCTGAGGTTCCTCTGCAGAGTTAAAATAAATTTGGGGGAAGTGCCTCAGGCTTCAGTCGCAACATGGGACTTAACTAGTTTCTCTGAAAGTCTTGATGCGGTGACATGAATCTTTCTTTACGTACCTTTTAAACTTCCATCTTTTCTGAGTCCTGCTTCCCAGCCTCTTCAAGATGGTGGTTCTCGTAGTATCGTGGACAAACTCTGCCAATAAGTGTATCCATAGTTATTCAGTGTCACCTAGATTAGCTTGGGGATGGTGTGTCACCGTTATCATTTCTTTCTTGTTACCTGATCCCACTTGGAAGATATCGGGTTGGTGCTGGTGGGACGGAAATATTTAGATCGAGTGGTTTCTTTAAATAGCTTCAGTGGAGTGCGGTTGAGTAGGAGATGTCCCATTTGTTCTGTTTTAATACAAGATATTAGATGTTTCTTTGCAGGAACAGATGAAGATATTCGACATTTGGCTGTAGTATGTCAATGTTCCTCAATAGTTTAATTTAGTTCAGACTGATATCTTGCCCAAGGACTGGTTAGCAGTTCAAACAAATATTACAAAAGGGGTCTTCTTTAATAAACTCAGTGTCCAATTGGGTCTCAAGTGGCATACAGTAGGTGACTGATTAAATTTGCCCTACTTGTGATTTAGTTTGTGTTGTAGCAACAAATTTGACATGCACGGGCCTAACCTCCCAAGTGTTTTCAACATGACACGCACACAAACATAATAGCGTTTTTTATGTAAATACCGGTAGTGAATTAAGCTACATAGGTACCTATGTAGCTTAATTCACTACCGGTATTTACATAAAAAACAGGCTATGCACATACAGCGCACATGCATACCACATAGGCCTATGTAGGACAGGCAGTGATTTCAAACTGTATACCGAGCCCTATGCGTAATGCTCTGACTACATACTTTAATGTGTCTATAGCCTAGTTTGTGTTGGTATGTAAATAATAGGTCAATCTAAGCTACTAGCCACAGGTTGAACTTCCTAGAAACAAGGTAAGATATAGCAGTAGGCCTAGGCTAGTAGTGTTTGACTTAAGATTCCGGGTTGAAGGAAAGCCTTAGGGCCGCCAAGAACCTGTCATATTGAGATGGTTCCAAGCTGGCGTTAGAACCACGGGCGGATCTAGGATTCTTCGTTGGGGGGGGCGCTGACTGTCGATAATCTGCCCAAATGAATATCTAAGCGGAGCGCCACCATCGTTTGGCACGGAGCATACAGTAAGTTTTGAAAAATCGTGACCCCTCAGATAGCCAGAAATGGCATTTCCCAGGCTTCAAAGTAGAACCTAAGCAGTCGTTACTTTGAGCTTTTGTTTGCCAAAAAAATGTTCCCCTCAATTTAAAGTGAGAAAATTGCAAAAACTTGCTTTATGAACTAAACCAAAATTTCCTTGATCTTGATTTTAATCTAAGATCACTCTTTAAACACTTTTGATGAAATATCTTTCTGAAAATATGTCGTAATGTTATAGGTCCGGAAAGATAAGGGGGATCCTCACACAAGGTACAGAGAAGAGAATCTTTCCTATTTAATTATGAATAAAAATTCACTACAACCTATAATTCTATGAACATAAAAGAAAACTGAAAGAATTGATTTTTGGGGTCTCCAACAGCTTCAAAGACGATGGTGAAAATATCTGACCAAGAACATGATGCACTGCTGCAAGATTCATATTTGAGATCGCAGTAGCTTTTTAAGTCTTTTGCTTGATGAAATATACCACTTTATTGTCATGTGCATGAGAGATAAACTTTTTAAATGATCTGTACTGTTTTGAGTTTATTCAGAGGATTTCCAGAAATTTTATCACTATTCTACATTTCTCGAAATAGACCAATTTTCCTGAATTCCTCGTAATTACCTTGAAAGGAATGGAATTGCAAATGATAGCATAATTTACATTTACATACAGTTTGAATTTCCATTATGGATGGTGCGTAGCCTATGGACATTTTCACAGTTCTTTTGTTTTTCCATGAAGAGTTTATGGTAACATTAACAAGGATTTCCATTGTTTAAAAAAACTCCACATCTGATGAACCCAAGTAGCAGATGGATTGTAAGAAAAAATTTAGTGTTCTACATAAAGCATGGTCTGAAATGGGGTTGAGACCTTCTTTATCACTCTATTGACATTTTATCAGAAAACTTGAAACTGTGTGCTCTAAATTACTATTAGGTTGTAACAATTATAATTACATAGTTTGAAAATTATAAGATAATACAACATTATGTAGAAACAAGTAGCCTATTAAAATGATCTATTTAGTGAAAGTAAAATATAAGCTTTGGAAAATTTTAGGGGGGCACACGCCTGGTGTGCCCTGCCTAAATGTTGAAGTTAATTATGTCAATATAAAATGGTACATTGTGCAATAATTTGTAATGTCATTGGTGTTTAATTCAAATTTACAATCTATGTATTTCTTTGTTATTCTAACTGCTTCTGCACCTTGTGCCAATGTGTGATAGTAACCTTATGGGCATGTGATTACAGTAATCTTACAGCAATCCAGCCATCTCTGCACAACATGCTATGCTAGAAAACAGGAATTGTTCGAGAGGTCATATTACCATTTTTAGTTTCAAAGGAAAAACAAAGCAGGTGAATTGTGAATTGTACTGCAAGAAAGTCACAAATTGTTGCTCAACTATTGCACAACCATTATTTTATTTCAAGTGAACAAATTTCAACATTTAATATGTTAATATCTCAACAATGGAATTAGCTATGGAAGTGGGACTTAGGATGGATAAGTAACATTTTGCAACCTCTATATTTATTTTTAAAATTCAAGACTTGAAGTACACATTACCTTTGTCTATGTGACTTCCTTTCAGACTGAGTAAGCCAGTTTTGTTTTCTTTAGTTTCTTCAGTATTTAAATTGGCCTTGAACGTAAAGAGTCCCAAATTTATTTTAAAACAACTACACCTGCATGCCACAAAATTCCTCTCATTTAGCATTTCATTTATCATCTGTGATATATCCAACAATCAACATTTCATACAGAATTCTGGATAAATCCAGCATGTTAGTGGCCAAAAATATGGTCACATCATTAAACCAAACCATTCATTGATAAGGATATCAAAGTACATTAATTTTTGTACATGCATGTATATACAGTGGATCTTCACTTCATGGATGGTATCAGCTAGACCATGGCTATAGCAAGGACCCTGTGTCAGATGCAAATTAGTTTATCCTCAGTTTTGCAGACAGCAGTAAAACTTCATACTTATCAGTAAAGCTTTTATTCAAACCCGCAGTAGCCAAGTACCATATTTTTGAAAACTCTTTTTTCAGCAATTCTCTTGTATGATAAGTTTTCTTCCATAGTTGATTGATTTAACTACAGTGCAATACTAACAGGTTTATATATGGAAATTACTGGACCTAGCCTATCCTTGTGAACAAACTCACACTGAGAGGCAGTTGCTTATTTGGTTTTGGTTAAAATTTGGCATTAGGTTGCTTTTTATGCAGCACAATTGTGGGATTGGGATTTCGACATGATGAAAATGAGCATGAAGGATTTGGGGAATAATCAAACCTCACAAGCTTCTAGACTGAAACAAATGTATAATAGGATTTGAAGGACTACAACCTGTTCAGACTGAAACAAGATGGTCATAAATTAGAAGTGGTCTCTAAAGTAGGTTACAGTATTTTGCCAGGGAATAAATCATGTTACTCTGTGGTGCTGGAAATTCCTTTTCTACCAAAGCTATGTGTTTTGCAACTGAAAAAAAACACTTTTTTATTTTGTAGAAGCAGGGTGGCAGCTCTGCATGCCCATAGTGTCAAAGCTTGCGTCATTTTATCTCATGTGCTAGTACCGCCTCATAACCACTGAAATCCAGAAGAAACCATTCTTTGAATGTATATAGGTGCCCTTTAGTAAAGAGAGGCTAATTCTGCTAAACATGTATCCATTTCTTTTGTTTTTGTAATTAATGCTAAGGAGCAATTTCTCTTGTATGTAAATTGGTAATTTATAGCTGCAGTAGTATGCACATTTACTGTACTGTACTGTACTGTACTGTACTGTACTGTACTGTACTGTACTGTACTGTACTGTACTGTACTGTACTGTACTGTACTGTACTGTACTGTACTGTACTGTACTGTACTGTACTGTACTGTACTGTACTGTACAGTACTGTACTGTACTGTACTCTACTCTACTGTACAGTACTGTACTGTACTGTACTGTACTGTACTCTTCTCATTCAGAATGGAACCAACAACATAAATGTGTACCACGGATGAGGTCTGAAGGTGAGAGTGATGTAATTGCATTGAAGTCTGCATTAAAGTCTCCTGTCCCCACAATACTTTAATGCATTTTATACTTCAAATCTGAAGAGCTTCAGTGTTCAACCATCACTAAAATAGGACAGATGAGTTCAAGTTTAAAGGCCACTTAGTCTTACCACTAAGTATCTGTGAACTTGATAATCAAGGGAAAAGACAAAATTTGCTAAGTGATATCCCTGAAGGTATTTACATGCAGAGGAAAATAACATGTTTTGATTAAGTGGGTTCCTGGAGTGTTTCAGAAAGGTTTTTATGTAGTTACACATTTTAAGAGAAAATATTTACATAACATACAAATTTTGCTCTAAGCTAAGAAAGGTTTTTACAGGATTTTTTTTTCCCCTGTGAAATATGCAACATCTATGCCCAATGTTTTGTGATGAAGTTGTGCCATTATAAGGGAACACACAATATGAAATGCATATTTGTGTTCAATTTTTTAGCAGATATTCAAAACCATTCCATAATTTGCATTAATTAAATAGTTGTTGTAGCAAACTACCTCTCTCACCATAGTTCCAGAAATACCTAAGTGTGAGATATTACTCGCAAGCTGCGGCATAAATCAAAGCAGGCTTAAGAATAAGATGCATTGTGAGGCATTTAATATTGATATCTAGGAAGTCTGACCCAAGCTAGACCTTGATATATTTTATTCAAGTAAAAGGAGGCAATTAACATAGCATGATAGGGCAAAACTGTTGTATTGCTGGCTGATTTTTGCATTTTCAAAACTGTGCAGTCTTCTCCTTAAATGTGTCTGGTTATTTTTTTCATTTGCAGTTGGTCTGGAAGCCTTCAGAAAATTCTTACAAACAGAATTCAGCGACGAAAACATTGAGTTTTGGCTAGCGTGCGAGGAATATAAGAATCAAAAGCCATCTAAGATGGTAGCAAGAGCCCACAAAATTTATGAAGATTATGTGACAATACAGGCACCCAGAGAGGTAAGGTGGTTTCATTGTTGCAGTTAAGTTTTTAGGTAGTATCTCAAGAATGCAAAATTGTAATTTTATGTGAGTTTTGGGGATTTTATGTTTGCGACTGTTGCACTTTCTTAGGCAAACAGTTGAAGAAATAAATGGGCAAATTTATCCATTCACATGTAAAGAACAACAGCTGAACAGTCACAAAATATCCACAGTAACTTCCTACTGACTTACCACTGAAGCCACAGGCCCGTAGCCAGCCCATGTGCAGGGGTGGGTCTTTTTTCAAGATGTGGACCTTCTTCCAAATACAGAGGTGGCTGGCGCGTGCCGTAAGCATGCAGTTGCTAGGGGTCCGGGCATGCTTCCCCAGAAAAGTTTGAAATCTGCAGATCTCCTGCAATCTGGAGCATTTTAGAGGACTTTTGAACACAACAGAAGTCCTTTTTTCCTGAAAATTCCACACAGTACACCACTTATTGAGAAAAAATCATACATGTAATCTGGTATATGTCAAGATACAAAATATTTTATAGAGACCCTTCAAACACAGGGCTGGAAAAGTGGACCTCCCTCAAGTTGGGGTGGGTCGTTGGAATGCTCCGACCCCCCCCTACCCCTGGCTACGGGCCTGCGCCATGAAACAACCTATTAAAAGATGAAGCCATTCTAGAAACAAAGTTTTATATCCAACTGCGACTTTAGTGAGAAAGTCACACTAACACTTTTATATCATTTGGCATTCAACTTTCATCACAAAATCTCAGTACAAAATTTTGAAAATGTTCAAAACTGCCGGCCGTGCTTTTGTAATTCCGATTAATCTAGGTGACAATTTTACTACTGTTTTACTGACAGTAATGGTGAATTCCAAAATAGTCACAAACCAAACACTAGTGATGCTTCTCTATGAGAAATGGGAGCTTTTAAATTAAGTAGTAGTAATAATACCTTGGATTTTGTATAGTGCACATATCCACTCTGCTGAAAGATTAAGGGGCAGTACATAAACATGTTTTACTCATAGTTTTATTCCAGGTTATTGTAGAAAGTCAGACTTTTCATCTGCTGACTTGCTTTTTATATGGGCAGAACTTACTATCCTATGAGTATATTGTCACCACAGTACTATGTAGTTAGTTAGATGGAGTTTTAGGCCCGTTTCCAACCTATTGGTTCAAGTCAAGCTGGCCCCAGCCTTTTTTCCAGTTGTGGCTTACTGGCTTGTTTTCCCTACTGCATTGGTTATGCGGAGCATTGCACACAACGACGGTAGGTTCCATTTTTAGAGTCTTTGGTATGACTTGGCCAACCCTGGTAAGAATTCGAGGCCTTACACTACTTCATATACATTACTGCACAATGTTTCAGAATTACCTTTCCAAATAGACTTAGCAAAAAACTCACCCAGATAGTCACTCTGGATTTTAAGCTTCCAGAAGATGCCCACCCATCTTTGCCAACCTGAAAAATATCTTAAATTTCATTTATCATTTTAAGGCCTTGAAAGTGCTTGATTTTGATAAAAAAGTTTGAACAGGAAATGTCCACTATATATCCTTCTTGTTTGAAGGTAGAACATACTAGAAACCAAGAGAAAAGTCTTGCCATGTGCATGCTATCATGTACCTCAGTTCCAGCCAATGTTTGCACTGGTTGACCTTCAGTCTAGCAGGCTTTGCTCCAACATGTCCCCACAGGACCCATTAGCCAAAAGTAGCACCCCCCCTCCCCCCCCCCCCCCCCCGGAGTTGTTATCTCTACTTAATCTATTGAGCAAACAAGCTTCAAATTAGTCCCCATTGACCACAACTTCCTGATCAACAAATTGCCAGAGCCACTTGCTGCTAAGTATAAATTGAGTCTATTGTTTTAGAGTTTAGATATGCACCCCTGCACATGCTTTCAGAATAGACATTCCAAATAAACTTCTTCAAAAAACCTGCTGAGACAGCTACATGATAGATGTTGAGTTTCTAGCAGGTGCTGCATTCTAGTAATGGGCATTGTGGCAGAATGAATTGTTCTAAGCAGAGTGCAGCCATCACTTGTAAAATCTGGCTGTCCAGGTTAAGGATCTTCCTTAATCTTTGAAAAAATAACAACTCATGATTTTTTCCATGGACACATTTCCAGAAATGCAATCAACCAGCTGTCTGTTGGTCAGGATGTGACTGACATCATCAGAACATATCTCAACAAGTCACAACAATTTTTTTATTTTTATTTTTTAGTATTAAAAGCATGAAGAGTTGATGCTCACAAAACCTTAGTGTCTTGTAGAAAGCCACAATCGATTTGTGCCAGTCATTTGCAATTATCTGCAAATTGAAGATTGGATCTATTTGTGGAAACTTCAGATACATTGTGAGTCTGAGTTTCATGGACAGCATGCTGTTGAACCAGGGTTAGGATCTGCTTGGCAGCTTAATTAGAGCGGCTTGCTTTAAGTATATCAGCTTGAAACATTTTAATTTAGACTTAAATGAGGAAATGTCTTCATCAGGCATACTAAGTAGGCAGGGTATAGTTTCTTCCCTTCTACATCACACTGTCAGGTTACAGAGGGATTAGACAGGTTCTAATGGGTTTTATTAATGAACCTGTTCATTGCAGCATGTAATTTCTGTCATTCCAAGCTCTTCTTCTTAATTTAATGAAACTTTCCCCTTTACATTACCCATGAGTACTATGTTCTTTAACATATTCAACATAACACAAGAAGCACATGAAGGAAGCTGTTGCAAACAATGAGCATTTTTTGGAAACAGCCTTTCTGTAATGGAAATATTGGATTTCAGCATTCTGCATATTTCTGTTACTACCTTGGGAATCTGTCGTTTTTCATAAGACTGCATCGGGGAGCTGATAATCTTTCGGAGAGTAGCTGCAATGCATTTTAGCATCAACAATGTGTCTAACTTAAAAACCAGAAAACCTGTGGCTTCATTGCTCTGTCTGAGTATGCATACAGGATGAAGTTTTTTTTTTTTTTTTTTTCAAGCGTGCGGGGCTTGACATCCAGTAACACCAGTAATTTTTCTTCTTGTGGAGGAACAATTTAAAAAGTGGGTGGACTTAGATACACATTGATCCACTTGGAATAAAAAAAAAAATGGAAGGTGAAAGTCAGCAATTGTTAGAGCTGTCACTGGTAGACCCTATATTACAAGCATGTAAAAGTGACAGGATAAGTTGAAGCGAGGTACAAAATGGGGATCTATGCCCCCTTCCTCTTTCATCTTGCTGTGTTTGGTTCATTTACTTTTGAGCACAGTCAAAGGCAGTCAGATCCTCTGTATCTCTCTATCAGTTTGTTACATAAATGTTTTGAGTATTGTTATAATGTATACCAATGTGTTTATATTTCCATACTTTTTCATTCACTGCTTTCTGCAACAATGTTTTTTTCTGTTTCCCTTTCAGTACAATACATGACCAGTCATAGTACTACAACTAGCATGCTGTAGATCTGGCTTGTATTTTAAACTTTGAAATTAGGGAAAATTATATCCCTATTGATTATAATTCCTGTTGTAACAGAGGTTGATTCAGGAATGTGCAAAAGGTGGCCTTGGCAGCTATAAGGGGGACAGTTAGAAGCTACAAGTAACAAATGTTCAAGGGATTGATGGGAAAGATCTTTCTGTGTATTTGGGGTGGACTATGGGTTTGTTATAGTTAGATGACATTGAAAGACACATGCACTAACATGAATGTGTTTTGTAGTGTCACCTAGATGAAAAGGTGAAATTTAATTGTGGTTTCAAAAATAGTTCAAGTTCAAGATTGGTTTGAGATTCAGTTCATATACAATGCAAGTCGCATTCTCTTCAGTCACCTCTTAAAACAGGCAAGAGATACTGTGGGCATATTCTACAAACCCCAACCCATAGGGGAAGGGTACTGTAGGAAAATATTAAATTGTTATATCCTAGCATTTAGCAGAATGTCCATAAGCTTTGGAACCTGTTGAAAAGGTCTTTTTAAATAGAAAGGGATGTGGAAATGGGAAGGTTTGTATGTCAAAGCAGTCAGGAAAAATGCCCCTCATTGCTAACAGTTTTTAAAACCTAGCTAGCAGAAGACGTGGGTGAAAGACTCAAGTCATGTTTGTCACAATTTTCACCATCTTTCAAGAAGGGAATTTGTTCAGACAAAATGGAGATTGATATGGAATATAAATCCCACAATAATGCCTCTATAATAATTTGTTTTCTCTTTAATTCAACCTACCATAAAAGTCACATTGTAATAAGATTACCCCACAGCAATCCTTATTAATATCCAGAACAGAGCAAGTAGAAAGAATTAGTGAGCTTTTAAAATCTTCTTGTTGTAGTACAGTACATGCACCTTCCCCCACCCCCTAAAAGATTTCAAAATAAACATTGCCAAAATGCATTTCATTATCCCCATCAGAATATATCTTAGCTCCTTCTTTCTAAAGTTATTCTATCTTATCTTCTCCGGCTACAGGCCTTCAGAGAGAAGGAACAGTAAACATGATATATTGAATCTAAATGAGTGGGAGTATTTTTTTTTTAATCCAGAGGCTAGCATAAATTGTCACTTGACATTTTCAATCAAGTCAGCATTGAAGTGGGACTGCATAATTTGAAGGTACATCAATGCAACTTCTGCATATAGGGTCTATGTGCTTGTTTTATAATGTATTTGCAGAGTGAACGCCCTCCATTAAGTTTGTGTGTCTGTCATATAAGTTAGTTGTATGAGATTTAACAATTAAAACACCAACATAATTATATGCTATATACTATAGTGTGAACTGGATGGACAGGTAAAGTTAAAATAGGTTTTCAAATACGGTTCGAGTTCAAGTTCAGTCTCAAATGGAATTCAAATTCTGTGGAAGTCCTTCCCTTTAGTTGCCTCTTACAACAAGGAGGAAATTCCTGGGGCATATTCTACAACCCCAGCCTGCAGGGGAAACTGTCATATAAGTTTGCCAACATCACTGATGTCAGTGTGACTCTTAACCAGGGTGAAACTTCATTTATGTTCATAGGTGTACGAGGGGGGGTGCAGGGGGAGCACTCGCCCTCCAGATTTGGGCAAAAACAATTGGTCCATTCGGGCAAAACATAATAAAGGGTGCCATTATTTCGGTAAAATTTGCTCTTGCCCTCCCCACAAAATTATTCCTGTACGCATATGTTTACGTCCCCTTTTAAGCCTAATCATTGTAAGTGCAGTCTCATTGGATTGAAATCTAACCTTTGCTTCAGGTCATATATAATTTTCCTTGCTATCGTTTCTGCTGCTCTATAAATTTCCTTTATTTCAAATACAGTTTGGAAATTCACGTTCTCTTATTTCCCCTTACTCTCACTTTGAAATGCAGCACAGATATCAACAGTATTAGTTCCTTAAAGGACATAGACCTGTGTATCCAGGAAGATTCCATAGAGGGGGCACAAGGTTTGATGAAGTGCTTTTGAAGGAAAAGGAACAAACTGACAGAAAGGGCGAGAGTACCCCTCACCCCTTTTAACAAAATTTTTTTGCTTGTGGAAATGGACTGATATGCAAGATGGTGCAATATTTTGCACATTTTGAAGCATTTTCAAACACACCTCCCAGCCAGTAAAGGGTAACCCCCCCTCCCCCTCCTTACCTTGCTATATTGAAATAATAGCTATATGTCTCAAGTATTCCAAAGTTGTAAATTCTGTCAAAAACGAGCCCTTTTATGTATTCATCGTACTGTTTCTTCACATTTACTAGACATGCACAGTCCCTTCGATCACACTGTTCCTGGAAGGAAATTTTGTTTTCCTTTGTTTGATGTATCAAATTTGATCATAGTGCTATTGTTCTCCCCTGTCAGATTTAAAGAAACTTGAAGGCAATCATTCGTCACCCTAAACTACAGTTTCAGTATAAATATATCAAAACTCTCAATTGGTTCAGCTCTTTGATTGGCATCACATTCAAACAATGCATCATAGCTAAATTACACAGCATGGGCACTGGGAGTGTCTTGATTACACATTATGGACTTGTATGGCCACTGGGACAAGCCACGAAGCAATAAACAAGGATTGTGTCTGGATATAGATTAGTTTTAGATGAATGTGGGAGGGGCTAGAAGTAAGTAGGTTGGGAGAATTGGAACTGTTTGGGATGATGAAAATATGCCTTTAAGTTAGCCAGCCCCAAATATCCTGTGTGAGGCGAATCAGTCAAGATTGCACAATTTCCATTTAGCTCAAACCAACAATCAACAAAGTATAGAGTTAGTTCAAAGGCAAGGGTATGGATACTATTTTGCTTCACCAACTATGCAAAATCAAGCTGATTGGACACTGTTCCCCCCCCCCCCTCAAAAAAAGTCCCAATTGTTTTAATCGCCTTCTTTTTTGCTCTAGAGTGCTGGCAATGTTCAATTTACTTTCTTTACTGTATATATCATTCTTTAAAGCCTTAACAATAACACTGGCTTTTCTACTGTGTTAACATTAAATGTACAACATTACAATAACCTTATTGTTATATCTTTGAACTGTTTGATCATTCTATTACCTCAACTGCTCACTTTCACCCACTTAAAATTCTCTCTTTATGTGATTGTTTTATTGGTCTATATACTCCGGAAGCAAAAACATGTACTGTGTTACAGGAGAAGGCACCACTCCGCTTTACAGAATGGATTCACCCAAACTGGTATGTCATTGAATTGTGGAAATAAACAAGAGTGTACATGCCTGTGGCTTTGAACCGAATCTCAGCATTGAAGGTTTCAGTATGCTTCATCTGCCACGACATGATGAAGCATTCCTTCTTACTTTATGTAACATCCTTCTCCTCTGCCTGATTGCCTCTTATTGCTTCAGGGAGGGAATGAAGCTCACTACACGCACACTTGATACAGGGACATTTCACATCTGGTTGATTGACATTAACAGATACATTAAAATACACAGAAAGTTATGTAAAATTTGGGGTTAGCTAACTAGCCAGTCAAGCATGTGTTAGCTTCTTTTCATGCAATGTGAACACATTGAAAGCATAGCTCATGTGAGTACACAGATCATGTTACAATACACCCCACACCACGTTTGATCTACGGAGGTGTCTATGTTGCATTCTCAAGAAGCAACGTGACAGCATGAAAAGAATTAGTTCTAACATCATCAGTTTCATTTATATTTTGGTATGTAAGTCTATATAACCATGTTGTAAATAAGGTATAACAACTGTTCCAAAGATTTAAGAAATTATTTGCTTATGGTGGTGATATCCAAAAATATTACTCAAAAAGTTGTCACCAATTTTGTTCTATCAGTTCGTTTGGTGATTTGTGCTACAAAAAGTTTGAAAAAAGGAAAATTATTAGAAACTAATATTTCCCTGTAGGTATTTCTTAAATCTCTCCAAAATGAGTTTCCACTGCCTCACAGTTGGCCTCATCGACTCAAACCTGTTGGTCAGAAACTGAGCTGTTGTCATCAAAAAACCTAAATCAACAGGTGATATTTAGCAGTGCTACATCAAGGCATTCAATTCTTTCATCTCATTCTAATACTGGTTTCTAAAACTAGCATGTACAGTAATCAGAATTCTATGTGATGCTTAACTTCACTGCTATATGGTATGGACTAACAGGCATTGGGAAGTTTATTTAGTCATTTTTAGTTCTTTGGGTGACTGAGGTACACCTAAAACAACTCTACTGATATTTAATAAAAACTGCAGGGCATACCAATGTTTTTGAAACAGCAGACCATACCAACTTTTTTTTTTTTACTGTTGCCATAAAGAGATTTCTCCTTACATTTGTAAATATGGCCAGACCGTTTTTGTTTCATCAAGGAAGACCTTGACAATGTAAGCAAATGCCAATTTTGTGTTTTTTCTGAATTTGCTTGTTTTTAGTTATTATTTTTGTCTCTGTGATAGATAGATCTAAGAACCCATCCACTCAGATTGCATTGTAGCTTCAAACATTGTGGTAAACCAATGAATTAACATTTTTCTGTGGTGATTCCAACCTGGAGCTTGGGGATGAAATAAATATGTTGCCTGGCCTCGCCAGCTCTAGAGCTCTGCAATTCAATCATATAGGCTGACAAGTTGCTGTGGATGAGATTTGATAAAATTTGTTGAGATTCGAGCAATGTGTGCTATTATACCAGCTGGGGATAGTTACACATAAATTACTTCAATAAATTCTCATAAGGAGACAAAATTGCTGGGGTTGTAGAGCTAATGCCGCAGAACCAGAAATGACATTAAGGATGATTTCTTTGAATTCTAATGGATAAAAATGTAGACTTGAAATGAAACAGGTGGTTGCATGCTTTGTGTTTACTTAAAGCCACTGTCAAATGATTTTGTGACCGTGCAGAATTTGAAACTTCCTAACAAAATTTGCAGCTATATTTATATATGTGCTTCTGTGGGATACTAGTAGCAGTAATGGAATCTTCTATTTTTCTTTTTCTTTTTTTTTTTTCAGGTCAACTTGGACTCAAGAACAAGACTACAAGTTGTTTCCAACTTGAGTCATCCAAACAAACACTCCTTTGAGCAGGCTCAAAAGAGAATAGAAGCCTTGATGGAAAAAGATTCATATCCAAGGTTTTTAAGGTCAGAAATATTCCTTAAAATTCAGAAGGCTGCAAAAAAGAACAAGTGAGTATTATTCTTCTCATGTTCTCGCTGTTTACCCTATATGTGAGATAAAATGATGGTTGCTAAGTATTGTTATTATGATATCATTTGTTGGAGGATCGTGGGGAGGAGATCATTTGTTTATTTGTTCTCATTAATTTAAATATATGGCCACTCACTCTGGCCGTGTTCCCACTTGATCCCCCCATGTTGATCGCCCCATGCTCAATCAACTGGAAAATTTTGTGACCAACCACATGAGTGTTCCCATTTGATCGCCTGTGCGAGATCTGATCCCCTCCTCCGGTTCAAGTAACAGGAAGTTGTTTCATTCAAATTATGTGTGCAGGTTAGGTTTGTTTACACAAGTTTGTGTGGCGTGAGGTGTTCACTGCGGAAGTACGTCAATCTCGGGTCACCTTGATCCCCTGTTTTTGTTCCCACTTGTTTTCTTGATCGCCTGCGCACGGTCTGATCCTCCCCAAAGGGGCGATCAAGCTCTTGGGATCTGATCCGGGGAATGAGAGCGTTCCCACTTGCGAATTGATCCCCTGCGCAGGGTCTGAACCAGATCTGATTGCCTGGTCGTTCTCAAGTGGGAACACACTCTCTTTCCCTGGTTCAAATCCCAGTTGAACCCAGTTCAACTGGGTTCAACTGGTACCAGTTGGATTCCAGTTAGAAACTAGTTGATTTAGCATGAAAGTTTGGCAAATTCAATTGGGCTGAAGTACTTATGCCAGTTGAAAGCTGTAAAACCCCATTCAACCCAGTTTGTTTAATATGGAATTTGGGCAAAACCAACTGGAACCAATTGAACGAAGTTGACTTGGTCAACTGGGTCTAACTAGAATTGGAAGCGGAGTTACAGTTATCCCCATTTTAAGAGGATTTGTTTAAAAAAAAGACTCTAAATTGTCAAGTACTGATTGTGGGAGCAATGAATAGGTCCTTTGCTGTTTTGAGGTGAAGTCCTGTTGTATTCTCTTGCTTTACGTGTCCACCCATTTCTGTATGAAAAAATACTAAACAGATGTTTTTACATTAATAGCAACTAGCCATGATGTTTTAAAACAGGATTAGTAGTAGAGAGACAATGCTATATTAAGAAATCATGTAATATTGGCTATTTTTAATGTGACAGACTGTTCTTACCCCCAGTTTCAAGAAGAGTCATGCACTTGTTCATTGTAAGAGAGATCTTCTTACCTCCATGCCAGGTTGGTCAATGTTTGTTTGTGCCTAGACACACCCCTATGTCATGCAATTGACTCAGCAATGCTTTGATGCAACAATTGAAAAACTTGAAACTCCACTGTGTCACAGCCCTGACTACTACGTCTTAGCTCTGACAAGCTTGACACACATTTGACTCAAGGTCAGTGGAAGCATCTTCACATAACAGAGGTAGTTATATTAAAAGGTGTTTAGGTAGACTACAATGCATATATGTGAATTATACCTTCAGCAATCTTAAGTCTTACAACTTCACAACAGATGGCTTCTGTGATTAACTTTTTAAGGTTGGATTTTATTTCTAAAGTCGATGGTCATATCTGAGGGGATATAATATTTGTAGATTCTTAAATGAAAAAACATATGTCATACAGCCAGGTGTCAAATACATATATCTTTACCATCCCTTGAAATGTAATCACCTCTCTCTAAGATGTGATTTAAGATTTATGTCAATGTTTGATGTATATTGTGTGTATATAAGTCTCTTTAACCCACTTGGAGGTGTCACAGAGAATGAAATAAACAAACAAACAAACAAACCTGTATTAATTAAGAAGAGCAGTGTATGTACCTGGATTAAACAGATAATTTTTTTGTTGGATACAATTGTAATGATTTATTCCTTGTGTGAGGGATATTTTAATCCATCTGTTATAGTGAAGTGGCCATGTGGAACATTTCAGACCCTGGGATTTCTAGTAGATTTTCTGGAAATATTTAAAGCAGCTACGGAACCATTTTGACTTGTCAATGCAGTGTGAATATTTACTGTAGTATCCACAAGTAAAGCTGAGCTTAAATGGCTGATCATTGCTTCTGAGAAAGCAGAGAGTGTTCATAATTGCAAACTTGGAGCATTTATTGCCCAACGTGACTTAATTATAAATCTGAGCATTTTTTTAACCAGTTTTTGTTAGAGAACTAGAAAAAACTGCATGTTCATTACTTTTAGACTCACTGGTGTTTGATCAAGGATGTTGTTTTATTTTATTAATCAATATCTCTTGATCATTTGGCATGCAGTACACCCCCCCCCCCACCTCCCCTTCGAATGTCTGGGCTACTATAAGCAAAAAAATTCCTGCCACTGGTCAAACAATAAAAGCTAAAGAGATATTCATCCCATTTTTACAGCCATTGGTGTCAGATCTTTCCCCGAAAGTGGGTGGGGCATATGGCCACTTTGATCAAAAGCTTTCTGTGTAAAAATCTCAAGTCAAAGGGTGAGTGGGTGACTTTTCAAAAAGTGGGGGAAAGATGTCCCAACCCCCTTCCCCCAAACTAATCCCCATGTTTTCAGCCTTAGTCTGAGGTAGGCTAATGTTATACACTCGATCTGTTTGGTAAATCTTTCAAGTTTTTTTTTTCAGCTACTAATATAGACTGGCTTCTTTGAACAGTAATTTACCAGAAAAGAAAAAAAAACAGTAAAAAGATAACAACAGTAATTATATATAGTAAAATTG
The DNA here is from genome assembly GCA_037179385.1 of Holothuria scabra. NCBI lineage: Eukaryota > Metazoa > Echinodermata > Holothuroidea > Aspidochirotida > Holothuriidae > Holothuria > Holothuria scabra. The sequence continues at coordinate 50,848,484 of CM074185.1, forward strand.
TTAGATTGTTTTATAGTGTTGCAATGCATATATCAAACCATCTGGTTTTAAAAGTAGATTCTCTAACATTTGGCACAAGCAGAAAAAATTTTGATAAGGGGTGAAGGGATCTTCAACTGAAAATTATTACGCTGATCCTGAATGCAAATTGAAGCTGAATTGTAAAAGCAAAAGAGAATCTTGCATTGTGATTTGTACTTAGTACCGAAAATCAATGCAAATGTAGCAAAATTGGTGTAATTTTTTCTGTTGATTTATGTAACGTTTAGTTACAGATGTCCTTGTGAGGCAATCTACTGAGAAGTCCTAAATGCTTACAATGAGATAGCTCTGAAGAGAACAATGTATCAAGTTTCCTCGATCAATGTGGTTTGATGCTCAGTGAGGAGGCAGACATTTCTCTGGAATCAATAAGTTAAGATTTTACTGTTAAGAGAACATTCTAGCTCCCCTGTTATGTCCAGATAGTTGCTCTTTGAAGCAATAGCTCTTAGAAGAAGTGGTGCTTGAATCATGTATGTGCAGACAATGAGTTTCAATTCCTTATTAAATATGCACACAATGCCATTCCTAAAATGAATCCTTGCTTTAAGAGTATTCCAGATTTTATCCAATTTTTTTTTTTTTTTTTTTGTTACTAAACGTGATATTACATTTCAAGAAGCCATGAATATTTCTCAAGCCTTTGCAATTTTACCATTATCTCTTCTTAGAATATGAATATGTAGTCATGGCAACAGTGGTAAAGAATTACCAACGATAGTAACATTCCTTTTGTCTGTCCAAGTGTTCATAATCTTGAGAGAAAGTTGTAAGGAAGTGTTACATATATTTTCTTACATATTTTTGTTTGGGGAATTAGTCATTTTTAATTTATTGTTTTGATTGAGTAGGAAGCAAGCCTCACACTAAATGATGATTTTTATCCTCTTAAAAAACTGTGCTGAAAAGACATTTTATTTTATTTCCTGTACCAATTGATGTATACTTAGAAAGTCAGAATTATCTGCCACTAATTAAACCTCAAACATTCAAACCAAGAAAAGACTAAGCATCTGGGAAAATTGTCTATATCAAAATGAGAGTTGCTCTGCAATGTCTGTGAGATTTTCCAAAAATTTTCACAGAGAAATGTTTAATACTCAGCTGAAATTTCATGTGTTAAGGAAAAATATACAGTTTGACAACAGTTTTCAATTAATTCAGTCCCAGATGGATACGTGGCCTCTAGTAGATGATATTAATTCAGTCTTTGATGTATAAAGTTTTTCTGTCTGCAGATTGCTTCAACAGAAGCTGCTGAGAGCAAAGTATCTTATTTGTTGACTATTTTGTGTGATTGTCTTTAAATATGTTGAAGAGTAAGAATTCATCACAGCTTGTTTCAGTTGCTTTAAGGAGAGTGTGAACTTTCTGAAGTTTAATTATAAAAAGTGCATCTGTAGGAAATATTAAGCACAAGCTAGCATAGGATACATACTGGCTGATAGCTATACATATGTATGAATATTATGTCCATTCATGTAACAAGTCAGTTTGTCTCTTAACCAGACCCTGCCCTCCCTCCCTAATATAGTATGTTAACTTTCCAGCCATAAAAGAAAACTTTTTCATGGTGAAATGCGTGCTAGTCGCAAAATTCCAGGTCATTAAACTGATAGTGTTTTTGATTACTCATTGGGGTCTTTAATACTCAACATAAAACAATAAACTGAAATTAGGTCTGGATGAGGATGAATCTTAGACAGTTGTGGGAGGAGCTTAAGTAAGTAGGTTGTAAGAATTGCAACTGTTTGTGGTGAAAAGATTTAGCCTTTAAGTTGAAAAAAGGTTTTTTATTATGGAAATTGCCAAGTGATTGTCTTTTCCTTCTCCAACCTGAATTAATGCCCTTAGAGAGTGTCAGAAATATCTCCATAACATATTTAATTGTAAAACCTGAAATACTGTGTCTTCAATGCACTTACATTTCCTACTTTGACCTAGTTGCACTTTTCTTTTTCAACAGATAATCCACTGAATTCATCTTATAAAGCTAGTGTGTTCACTTTTTTTTGCCATAACTTCCATGGATAAGTTACAACTGGCTCTGGACTGAGAATGCACCTCTTTTAAGAACGAAAAGAAGGGTTCATGCCATAGACAATTCCTGTACTACATCTCCAGAAAATGGCGATGCAACGTGAATTTCTTACTGCAGGGAGATCTGCTGACTTACATATACTTACTTATCTTTCTGTTATCTGTAATTTACATGCTCATCTGAGCAAGGTGCTTGCTTATTGAATTAAAACCATGATTATATCAGTACAGAGTAAGCAGATTTCACTCGCCAAAATTAATTCACTGGCAAAAAAAAAGAAAAAAGATACGGTAGGAAGAAGGATTATTAAGTCTCTTGGTAACTACTCAGCCAAAACGTGAAATACATTGGTGTTAGTGTCACATTGCAACATTTGATTTGTTTAAACCTAGTGTAAAAGAGAAGTGGTCGTTTAGAATAACATTCTCTTTCCAAGAGATCTTAAGTTTTATTGTGTTCTGCTTTCATGCTCCTGTTCCATGCATTTATTTATTTCCTGTTATTAATTTGCAACTTGATTCTTCAGGCCAAAATATTATTTAAATAGTTTTGTGAGATACATGATGCTTTTTACTAATTTTTTTTTTTTTCGTCTAAAACAAACTCCTTACACCACTTATGCAGTACATTTTAAATTTCCTTTTTTTTTTTAAACTTAACTGAATTTTTTTGGGCTTCACAGAGAGGTAACTAATTGTTTTAAATGTCTGCTTTTATCTTCCATGCTCTCAACACTTAATTGGTTCAAATGTTAAATGTTCTCTAAAATGAAATTTATGTTTTACCAGTGTGTTTTCATACAAGAAACATCTGGTCTAAAATCAGGAAACTTTGAAAGATAGGAAGGCTGCCATCAAGGACTGTTTTACAAAGCTGTGCAAAAAGGATACAATGCAACTAATATGTTGTTCAGAAAGTGGACTCTTTACTTATTTTTGAGAAAATGGGTGTAGAAGCAATTTTAAATGAAACCTACTGTATTCATTTTTCACTTATTAAAACATTCTTCACTCATAATTTACAATTTCGAAAGTGGTTTTCAAACACAGTAGCTGTTACATTCAATTATTTGTATATTTTCAATATTTTATGATTTGATGAAAATTTATGATAACTTCATCATCCCATTTGTTGTTTTGATGCCAATTGTCAAACCTTTTGATGAATTTTAAAAATTTCTCACTATTTTCAAAAAAATCTCTCTTGCTTACTATTTTCAACTCATGTGAAACACAATTTGAACTTGCTTTATCTTGCCATAAATGAAATATAAAGTTGCATACATACATTTTAATATCACAGGGAGCAAATGATTGAAGTGAAAATTTTAGGAGCCTCTCATTTACATATATTAGAGCACTGACAGATGGTGTAAATAATCAAGCAAACGTTAACAAACTGTCCACTTGACAAATCAAAAAACTTGTAAATGTCATGAAATTCGAAACTGGGCAAGTTGTGAAAAATAGCAAAATGTCATTGCATGGAACATGTTGTCAACTAATTGACCTGTTCTCCTGAGGCCAATTAGTCACAAAGTGAAAGCATCTAGTGTGTGCAATTTTTTTTTTTAAATAATGCCAGCAAAGATTTTTAGGTGAGGCTAATAGCACGATTTTGATGTCAGGACAAGGGCGGTATTGCTGTTATGCTCACTCACAGTTTATGCACTAAAGGCATCGTTAATGGTGTATGCAAGCAATACAGGATAATAGCCTAAGTCAATCCTCCACCCAGACAAAATACCATCTGTGAAAAGCCTTGATAAAATTGTTCAGCATCTCTAGCCTATCTGAAAATGCAGAAATAGGATTCTTTATGCTGAAACTGACAACTGTTTATAATGAAGAGCCTGATACAGCTGTTGTGTGGTACAGTAATAGCTCTTTTTTCAGTGCGTTCGGGGGAGGGGGGAGGAGGGGGAATATGACAAGACTGATTGTGACCTTTATAAAAAAAAACAATTCCAGGCTATTTGTAAGTTGAAATAGTTCACTGTGGTTGTAGTCTTAAACTGACAATCAACCATGGTATGAACTTTGTCCTGCAAATGATGATATGTTAAGACACTGATGTTTTTGGTGTTCCCCAAATCTTTGCATCACATATATTAGCTGTAAGAGGAGGCATGTTGGACAAGGCTGGTTTTCCAACAAAAATACAAAGAGGTTAATGGCCTGTGTGATCTGTTATATTTTTAAGTCATATTTGAAAGCAATCCAACTTTGTTTTAAAGAGTGCTCCCTCTCAGAAATTGTATGAAAAGTGTCATTTAAGTTCAAACTCACAATCAAAATTGAAATATCTTGCTTATCACATGTGCATTTTTTAGTAGTTTATTTATTTGTTGTCCCAGCTTTCAGTTTATTATCAGATTCAGGTCTGTTATTTCTTGCCCCCAAGTCGTAAACTTACAATTGTTTTACATTGGTAGCACTATTCTGTGCATGCTCTTATGTATTTGCCATGGCAGTTACTATGAAAAGAATATCTTTATAGCTTTGCTGGGTATTTTTCAGCATGCCCACTGTCTTTGATTAGTCTAGCGAATGAACTCACGTAAGGATTAAGTACGGTTGCATCTTTTTAAGGCTGTTGGGTGTATATATACGTTTCGTCAAAGTCTTGGTGTACCTGTGTTTTTGTATTAAGGATACTGTATAATACTTTTGCTGAGGACCAATTAATTAGAGTAATGTATATATTATCCATACCTCATTATGGTTGTGAAGTGGATGATAGTCACAAAAAAAATGTCACATAAAAAGTCGCTCTTGTGAAGTTGCTATGCATTTCAATGTATTAAAAATTGTATAGTGTATTGCAACATAAAGTAGGTCATGGTGACACTTTTGTAAGAGTGATGACTCCGTGAAATTTCACCAACATCAACCATGCAACATGAAATGCTTTTAAATGTTCACCGAAGGAATGGTGGGTGAGTGTAGAGCTGCAATGCTTGAAATTTGCTATTAACATCTCAAAAGATGAAAAGAAATATGAACTTTTCATCAGGTAAAGTTTTTTGTTTTTTAAACTTAGGGGTGAGAATATGTTTTGGAAACTGTCATGTCTTCATTTGCAGCCCTAAGCTCTCTACGGGAGGTGTCCACTTCCGTAAAGCTGAAATATGAAAGTTGGATACGTATACATATATATATATATATCTGTGTATGTATGATAGTACATATAGTCTATTTACTTGGGTATACTATCTAAAAAAGGTTCAATTTTAACATATGTTGCAACAATATTGATAGCAGAAGGAGAATAATTGGAAGCAGGACCAAACGTGTCATTTTAAAAGATACGCCAAACATTTAAACATTATAAAAAGTTAAGTGGTGTGTAAGTGGCTTCTTATACTGATTGACAGTTGTATTTCATTTGATTGACTGTAAAAAAAAAATGTTGGAACATCCACGATTTTTATATTCCAATGAATAAGTTAAACATTATTGATTCATCACTATGGAGACAGTCATAGAGTTTGTAAATGGTAATGGGCAAGTGAGGTCACCCTAATTTGGAGCTGACTCAAGCGGGTATGCTAAATCAGGAAATTGATATTCACTGACACTTGAAACAGTTTGTTATGATTTTTTTTTGTCTGTGAAAGCCATGATTTGTGTGAGACCAAATGAAAGATATTTGAGGAAGTTGTTTTGATCAAGGTTAACTAAGCTCCATTTCCCCCTAAAAATTATGCAAGTATTAAGTCTCCAGTGTAACACTCTTGGTCCCTTTCTTCGAGAAAAAATTCCCCCCTTCCTCATGACTTAAAGTCAATTGCCTCCTTTTAGTAGGTAATCTTTCTACAGGATTGAGATTGTTTTGCAGGGAATGTTCATAGCATATAGTATGGGTTGCTTCCTGCCCCAGATTTCTCCCTCCCCTTCGTTTATTGGTTGATTGCTATAGAGCTTCTTCCACATGACTCGCATTACACAACAAAGGCATCGTAATCTACTTATTTTAGCTTTATAAATCATCTGTGACAGCAAATTGTGACATATGGGCTTGAAAGTTTATTCAAGTACCATATTAATGTACATTTACTGAGTAATTTTGTTTCTCTGTTGACCTTGATTTTTTTTTTCTTTTTTCCTTTTACCTTCTCTACAACTTTAAATATAATATTTATTACAAATCCAAAGAAGCAAGGGTTTCTGGTGATCATGACAGGTTATTAAATTTAAAGGTCTGCAGTTTTCACTGCTGTATAATGTAAAGCATTACTAATGGGATATATTGCACAGTAATTTGTACTTTGTTGCCATGGTGATTGAATCGTATTGCCAGAGGCTTAATCCAATCACAACACTCCATTTATCCAAATACTGTTGTAATCAAAGCTTTCTACAAATTATTTGATATCAAACTTTTCACAATAAATTCTCTTTAAAAGCACCACAAATCTCATGAGCAGAGAATCACGCAAACAGAGAAATCTGAAATGTGTGCATGAGTTCTCTAGAGACCAAACCTAAATAAAGGTATTGCCTAAACTGAAATAGTTTGTATGAAGCAGATTTAGCATCTGCGGCTGAACATGTCTTTGAGAATTACATTATTTGTGGAAAAAATTAACATGATTGGTATGGGTACAGAAGTCTGGCATTTTGCAACACTGAAAGTTTAAATTTTAAGAAGAAAAATTATGTTAAACTTGTAATTCAAAAAGCATTAAGGTTAGCCTACTTTTACATGTGGCAACAAAGATTGTGGACAGTGACCATTAAACTACTCTTGAATGAGTGCAAATGAATAGTCAATAAATTTGGGGGTTTTAAAGGGCGAATCCGCTCACCCCAAACTACAGTTTCTATAGGGAGATACCAAAATTCACTATTGGCTCAGCTCTTTGATTGGCAGTTAATTCAAACAATGCAGACTTCCAAAGCTTATATTACACAGCACAAACTATACTCAGACTGTTGCGATTATTCCCCTTGAGCTTTTCTATACTCACTGTGAAGCAATGATCTGAGATTAAGTCTGAATGAAGATGAATTTCAGACAATTGTGGGAGGGGCTTAAGTAAGAAGGTTTGCTACTGTGTGGGGTGACGGAATTGGACCTCTAAAATCAATTTTTTTGGTGTATTACAGAAATGTTAATTAATTTTTCCACCCAAATTGACTTCCAAGCAGGCGTCAACATTTTAAATTGTTTCAGTATAGGTATTTTAAAATTATGTAGAAGTGGTGATTGGTATCAGTACTTATGGTGTCAAGTGAAAAGATGCTTTACCCTAACTGTGGAGTGATCATTGCACAGCTATAGTGTACTGAGACACCAACAGTACCATGATTTAGTAGAGGATAGGAAAGTTTAGCATTTTACTAGTCTTCTTAAATAAGGCAGAAATCCCTGTAGTAACCAGTTCTAGTGTTTCATTTATCCATTTAATAAATAATCTTGTTCAATTAGCACTCCCCAAACTCGAGCTGCAAGTATGGCTTTCCAGAATCAACTAGCAAAGTTACCATCAAAACATTAGATCTTTGAGTAGGGGTGGATCACTACTGGATCAAAGGTTCTCTAGATCAAAGACTGTTTGCCAGATCAAATGATCAGTGGGGAAAGATAGTGATGCCTGAGAAAGACCACTGGTCCACAGTTTCACTAGATCAATGGTTTATCAGATTAAAGGCTCATTAGATAGAAGGTTCACTAGATCATAGACCACTAGTCTGAAGGTTTACTAGATCATAGGGTCATTAGATGGAAGGTTTACTTGATCAACCATTCATGGGATTGATGATTCAGGATGATTCAGGAAATTTACAACAGACCTAGTGAACCTTTTGTTTAGTGAATCTTTGATCTATTAAACCTTTTCAGCAAGTGAATATTCAATCTACTGTAGCAACCCTTTTATGTAGTAAACCTTTCCAGCTAGTGAACCTTCAATCTAGTGACACTATGATCTAGTAAACCTTCCATCTTGTGAACCTTCAATCTTCTGAACCTTTCCTGCTAGTTAACGTTTCCTGCTAATGAACCTTCAAGCTAGTGAACCTTCCATCTAGAGACCCTTTGATCTAGTAAACCTTTCCAGCAAGTGAATATTCAATCTACCGTAGCAACCCTTTTATGTAGTAAACCTTCTATGTAGTGAACCTTCAGTCTAGTGATCCTTTGATCTAGTAAACCTTCCATCTAGTGAACCTTCAATCTTCTGAACCTTTCCTGCAAGTGAACCATCCATCTAATGAATCTTTGATCTAGTAAGCCTTTCTAGCTAGTGAACCTTCAATCTAGTGACCCTTTGATCTAGTAAACCTTCCATCTTGTGAACCTTCAATCTTCTGAACCTTTCCTGCTAGTTAACATTTCCTACTAATGAACCTTCAAGCTAGTGAACCTTCCATCTAGAGACCCTTTGATCTAGTAAGCCTTTCTAGCTAGTGAACCTTCAATCTAGTGACCCTTTGATCTAGTAAACCTTCCATCTTGTGAACCTTCAATCTTTTGAACCTTTCCTGCTAGTTAACGTTTCCTGCTAATGAACCTTCAAGCTAGCGAACCTTCCATCTAGAGACCCTTTGATCTAGTAAACCTTTCCAGCAAGTGAACCTTCAATCTAGTGACCCTTTGTTCTAGCCTAAACCTTCCATCTTGTGAACCTTAATCTTCTGAACCTTTCCTGCTAGTTAACGTTTCCTTCTAATGAACCTTCAAGCTAGAGAACCTTCCATCTAGAGACCCTTTGATCTAGTAAACCTTTCCAGTTAGTGAACCATCAATCTAGTGAACCTTCTCCACTGTCAAAATCCTCAATCTTCTGAACCTTAGACTTAGTGAACTTTCAATGTAACAAACCTTCTGTATTTTCAAAATCTTTGATCTTTCCAATGATCACTAATCTTGAAATGTCTCTCATATTCACTCTTTTTCTGCAGAAGGGTAGCATTATTTTGACTGAACCAGAAAACAAGTGCTTTTGCTTTGTAAAATATGGTTTTATAAAATTAACTGCAAGCCCAGCTAAGGGGGGTATGCTTCGAAAAGGTAAAACAACACCATGCTGAAAAGTTCATATAAAAGTTATATTTCGTAAGAGAAATATTTTGATATGTTCACAGAACAAATCTTTTCATCTTGCAAGTCAAGATTCAATTATGTTAGGTCATAAAAGGGTCAGTTGAAAATTTTAATTTATTACACCTCCATTAAAATGCAAAACATCCAACCCTCTTCCCTCCCTTGACCCCCTCCCCCATACACACTAACCCAAGTCTGTCAGTCACAAATGCAACTGATGATGGCTCTCATTCTCAGGCAATTTCATTTCAAATATTTTCAGTACAAAATTGTCAACCTTAAAGGCAGTCATTCGTCACCCCAAACTACAGTTTCAGTATGCGTACATCAAAAGTCTCAATTGGTACAGCTCTTTGATTGGCATCAAATTCAAACAATGCATCATAGCTAAATTACACAGCATGGGCACTGAGAGTGTCTTGATTACACATTATGGACTTGTATGCCCACTGAGACAAGCCATGAATCAATAAACTAGGATTGTGTCTGGATAAAGATGAGTTTTAGATAAATGTGGGAGGAGCTAGAAGTAAGTAGGTTGGGAGAATTGGAACTGTTTGGGATGATGAAAATATGCCTTTAAAAAGCCAGGTCTATTTCAGTCCCCACCAGTATTAATCTGATAATAATCCAAGTAGTCACCAGACAGCTTATAACATGTCTAAATGTGACCAAGGCAAAAATGAAGTAGGAAGATATAGGATACACAGCACCCTCTGCTTGTAGAGTTACCACTCTGTTATTAGTTTGTCAGACGGATAGTATAGGTATAAATGGTATACATAGGAGGTAGGTAACATCCGTCACAGACTTCCAAACCAGGGAGTTTTGGGGAAATTGTTGGCAGATTGAAAACCACAGTACCAGTATCTATGATTAGTTTTGAGTGTTACATGTGCACAGGAAGCTCTTGTCTTCAACTTTCTTTCAAGAATCAATTAAGTAAGCAGGCAAAAAAGAGATGTGTCAGAATATGCTCCATGGAGTATGGTTTTCTTGGTGATCACCTAGCACTGAGTATCAGACTGTATTACGTCAATTTGTAGCTTTGAGATTGCACTGTTATGATCAAGGGTGGCTATTCGTCCTCAATAGTCCTCAATATTGGAGTGGGGGGGGGGGGGGGAGATTATGATTACAACATTGTCAAAAACAAAAAAGCTGTGTGAAAAGTCAATGAGCAGTTTATGAAAGAGTGGGGGAGACATTCCCTGCCCTTCCCCCAGAATTTACACCCATCATTATAAAGCATTAAGGCTGAATTTATATAGGGTCTGGTATGTGTATTGCTGATTAGAACATGGGAAAGGGACTTGAGAATGCTTTGCATCCAACATGCTAGAAAAGAAAAGATTGAGAGATGGAAATGTTGCAATATTTTCAGGAGATTGACAAAACCTTGATGGGTATATGATAATATGTAAGGTAATTATTTTCTTCATCAACATTTGTGTTCAGGCATTTTTTTTTTTCTGTGTGATGGAGTATAATTTGGTCTTTCAATGCATGCATGAAAAGATAAACCACTGAACTATATAAGAAATTGATTAGTTATTGTACATACATATCATAAAAAATATGCAATAGGAAATATAGATGTATAACTGATGCCATGCTTTAAGTGTTTTTCTTTATTCGTTAAGTTTTAATTACCTGAACCTTGGACTGGATGAAAAAAGAAATTGCACTCTACGTAATGATGGCAGAATGATTTAAAGAGCAAGTATGGCCACTTGATGACGGAACTACGAACTGCGTGTCTGGTCTAATGGTAAGAGCATCCGCCTCTCACGCAGAAGGCCCGGGTTCCCTTCCTAGGTCGAGTCATACCATAGACTCTAGAAACGGAACCTACTGCCGTTGTGCATGATGCTCCGCATAAGCAATGGAGTAGGGAAAACAAGCCAGTGAGCCAAAACTGGAAAAAAGGCTGTGGCCGGCTTGACTTGTACCAATAGGTTGGAAACTGGGCCGTAAAACTCCATCTAATAAACTAACTTGATGGATCTACGAGTTATACATATACAAGGGGAGGGGTGCAGTTAGTCAGTTAGATGGAGTTTAACAGCCCAGTTTTCAACCTATTGGCCTTTTTCCACTTGCGGCTCATTGGCTCGTTTTCTCTTTTCTATTGCTTATGCTGAGCAACAAGCACAATCCCAGGAGGTTTCCCTTTTGAAGTCTTCCGTAAGACTCGGCCAGGACTCAAACTCTTGACCTCAAAACTGCAACTATTCCACTGGAGTGTAACCCCATAATAAGCTCTCCTGCAACATTTGTTCCTATCGATACTCAGAAACAGATACACTGCTTGTGTTCAGTTCACACACATAAAATCACATTTGGTACTTTAATGAATAGTAGCTTGTGTACCTGAAACGGAAGTGACTTTTACTGTTACAAATCAGTATGGTCCCGAATTTGACTTTCTTAAAATAATTGAGAGAGTATAAGTACTCCTTATCAAACAAATAACTGATTTTATTACATATTTGTTTGTAGTCCTAAAATTGTTATCCCCTCATCAAATTCATGAAACTACATTGCCCCTGGTTACCTACTTGTTTACATATGTAGTCCTACTCACCTGAAGTACCTGGCAAGCTTAGGCCTAGTAATAAAGATACAAGTAGGGTAGCCACAGGGGTAGTTTTGGGGATTAGAACCCCCATGACCCAACCTTACAATGCAAAAACATCTAAAATATTGATCTTCCCTCTCTGTTCTTAGACTTTTCCCTCATATTGTGGCCCAACCCCATCCCCCCCCCCCCCATGACACTAAACTCCTCCCCGTGAAACAATCCTGGCTATGCCCCTGAAATATACTATCTTATGAACCACAAAATTGGTAGAAGTTGAATACTTTGTTTACTTTCACAAAACACACAAAAAAAAAACAAAAAGACAGTACTTTGAGAAAATTCATGTAATACGTGTCTTGACTATTGAAATTTGCAGCAACATTTTTTTTTGTTCAGGCCATTGCTGATCACATATGTTTGTAGTACATGGGAAATAGAAGATATTGTGCTCATTTTAACAAAAATATTAGGTCAACCTGTTAATGGTTTATCACTACACTGTAAACATATGCACACTTAAAGCAATCATTCATTCATCTGCGATCACAGAAGGAAATAATTGTAATAAAAGAAAGAACCAGACTAAATTTTACCTTCATATCATCTGACAATTAGCATGTAAAATCAAGTAAATTTTTTCCAGGTCCCCAACAAGGTAACTTTTATTTCATAGAGCCAATTCCCCCACACAAAATAGACTAAGAGATCTTATCATCCATTTGGCCAATGCTTAAATTGCTTCCACGCTCACATTTGTAGCTGAAAATGCACAATTTACTAAGTGCAAACTAGCCATCGATACCTTCAACTGCACTGACCGGAACCAATCCAGTCTCTATTTTCAATAAACAGTTTTACTGTACATGTTCCCTTCCCCATTCTAATATGTGAATTGGATGTCAAAGTCCAAATAAATTTTGAAACGCCTGATCCTCTCACCCCACACAGTTCCAATTCTCCTATCCTACTTGCCTAAGCCCCTTAATATTCATCCTCATCTAAACAAGATATCAGTTTATTGTTTAAGGGTGAGTATACAAGACCCTGGTGTGAAATCAAAACACTCTAGAGTATGGGACATGTGTTATTTGAGCTCTTCAGTTTTTGATCTAGCTGTCAGTCAAAGAGCTGTGCCAATAAAGATTTTTTGTAGACTCATAAAAGAATTGTAGTTCAGGGTAAGAGGGTTGGCCCTTTAAGGAAAAGAATATAAATGTGGATAAGCAAAATTTGTTTTGTCTACAAGTATCCAACTAATAACAATTTGAAAATACCAAGGAAGCAGTGGCGAAGCTACCATGTGGTCAAGAGGGGTGACCACCACTCCTGACAAACTAAATTGCCTGCCAACGCTTTTTAAGGTTTCTGTCATCCTGCTTTTGAATGCTTTAACATGCCCTTGCAGGCAATCCCCTTCCCCCACCTGCCAAAAACTCCAGCTCCACCACTGCTAAGAAGTAAATTTTTAGCAGCTCACTCACCAGGGGGACTGCTGATGTGAACCAGGAGCAAACAGTCCCATGCGTTCCATAATTCTGTAATTCTATCAGATTTTAAACATATGCAATGAATATAGTGAATACACCAAACAAATAACAAACCAGAGACTAATCACACCTTTACCAACATTTCCTACCCACCGCACTCCAGAAAACTTGCAACCTTGAACATATATTGGTAGAAAAATCATCCAGCACCTTTCACTCATGGCATAACACTTCAGAATCTTATTATAAATTGCTTTAAAGAGTGAGAGCTTGGGTGATTTAAAATCAAAGAAACAACCATTTATATTTGAAAAGCATACATGATATTTGATAAAAGCATGCACAGGCAAATAATGTACAATACTTAGGTAATGAACAAACAATTCCATTAATGCCTAAAGCTGTATTGTTTCTCTATTCTCAGCCTCTTCAAGAACTGAAGACAGTGTTCCTGTATGAGCCAAACACATTCGTAACCTGTTCACGTACCAAAATCTCACACCACCTTGCTGGTGATGCAGCGAGAACACACAGTAAGCAAGATCACGGAATATCTTCTCTTAGGAAGAAAACTAAGGAAACGTCAGCATTTCAATGACAAAACTTAAGCAGAACTTAATGGAATATATCACTAAAACATCAATTTTTAGGGCTTATTATAAAAAATTCAAAGAAGAAAGTGGTGAAAAGACCAAAATTATGACACAGTACAGTTGGACATTAAGCCAACATGCATAGGGTGACTTGTGCCCATGGTAGCTATACCTGCTAAGGTTTGGCACCGCAGAAGGGGTACCCCCATGGTCTTGGCATGTAGAGATTATTGATTTAGGGTTCATTTAAAGTCATTTCATTCAAGGACACTACACATTAGACATAAGGTTGCCTCTATACAATTTATACCCGACACCCCACTTTTTGTTTAAAAAGTGATGTTACAGCAAGGTCAACCCGACTTCCTATTATCAGCTTTCTGTCAATAGTAGCTGCCATGTTCAGGTCTATGTAAACAAAGAGCCTCACTGTAAACCTCATTCATAAAGGCAGAGGCTGTTTATTCAATGCAAGCCAAGTTTGCAACCAGAGCTGCCTCAGCAGACCAGGACAATAGGCTTATCTCTTTGGACACATGTAGGCTGGTTGTGCTGGCACTGAAGCGTGATGAATTGTGTAAACAAAGAGGGGCCAGACTGCATAGAGGTAGCTTATGCCTAATGACCATGAGTTGCTCACTGAGAAATTTGTAAATGCAACTCACCCAAGTCTGCAGTCCTAGGACAGTTACCAACATACAACAAGAAGATCTTTAACATTAACACAACATTACTCACTATCTTACTTAACTCCCACATCTTTATCTGATCCTCAGACACATGTTATCTTCAGCTCACATTACAAAATAGGATCAAGCAAACTGAAAACACATAACCTTCAGGCATGAATAAGGTAGTCTGGTATCTTTTACCAAAGATCTACAGTAATGTGCTCCAACGGCTTCAACTCCACCCTACCTCAAACCTACATTTACTGGAAAACACTGGATCAAAACCATTGTATAAACTCTACAACAGACTACTTTTTCCAAAGGAAGAAAATATTCAAACTTAAAGTAGCCAATGAACTAACAGCACACTACCACCTTCACTCTTAATTGGTTTAAGTTTCCTTTGTCTATTTTAAATCACGTCTTGCTCCTAGTGACATCACTCAGCTTCAATTGATTGATAAAAACTTTGTAGAGGAATAATATTCTCCATAGCAACAAACATTTTCTGCTTATCAAGTAGTATTAAATATTTCACAAGAAACTGCAGCTAAATGGTCCAAACAGATAAGAGTAAAACTGGTTCACTATACGACCCATCATGCACCTTTTCTGACAATTGTACCTAAAATAAAACATTGAACACAATGTCTTTTGATACATGATGTACATTTTATATTTCCCTCTGACTGCTTTTCCAGACCTACTTTTAAATTAGGTTAATAAATCCAGAAGATTACATTTGAAACTGACAAACAGCAGACATTCAAAATAGTCTGGAATTGCTATGCTCTTTTGTAAATCTCATGTCATTTGACTGAGAATAAAACCTATCTATCACCAATTCCTCATATCAAGTTTGATAGATCTAAACAATATTAACTGACAGTCATGAACACAGTTTTACATACCAATGGTTACAGAAAGTAAATCACTGCCCTTCATTGTTGAAGAATATTTTACAAGCATACTATGTGTTACATTGATGCTTGTGCAGCACATGGTAAAGTGTTTAGTGGCAAAGATGCAGGGACGTGGTGTACCTTGCTGTATAATTGTTGCACCCCTGGTCTGGAGACCATGCATGGAAAAGGAGCTAAGCAAAAGCATCTCCCCCTTGGGGAAATCAAACGTAAGTTATCAGTAAAGCCATGCCAACATGAGAAACTTCAAATCAAGTGATCCAACACTTTTCATAACAGCAGTTAAGTCAATAAAACAAGCCTGTTAAGAAAAAATCATGGATGCCAAGAAGACACTACAAATTGTACATCTTTGCCACAGTTAACTTAAATCAGAAGATACTTTCAAACTGATCAAAAAGCCATCCACCCACAGTTAAAGAAAAAGTTGACTCAGCTAACCAATTTCATTTTAGCTTCACAAATGGTGTGAATCAATATTTGTATGCTCTTTTTACAGGCATGGTTTGTGATCATAGATTTTGACAACTCTTAAAAAACAGGGTGCGATAAATAGACAATATAGAAACATTTATTGCTGATCAATATGGTCATGCTATTTCAGCCTTTGACATTAATATAATACTCTTTCACACATTGTTGAACAAGTGTAGCAATATGAACAATTTGGCTCGTGAAGAGTGAGATTCTACATCTAAAATTAAAACACCTTTTTTTGTCAGATTCCCAAGGGTATACTTAAATGCTCATGTCTATTGCAGATATCATGCTTTTTAAGAATGGAAGCAGTGCCTTTTTTAATTAAACTGTACAATGCTTGCCTACTATGGAGAGTTGGTTGAAGTATTTTAATTTTGTATTTCACCAGTTTGAAACCAAATTTGTTGTTTTGTGGTTTTGTCACAATAATTTAAATGGATTCTTAGTCTTGTCTTTTCCGAGTACCTTTCATAAAGATGAAGAATTTCTTTCTACACAACTCTTCCATAATTTGAACCTGAATAAACAGCTTTCCTTTTAATACTGAACATACCTACCCATGCCACTAGTCCTAGATCTTCTAGGGCCCATTACTGACATAATTTTACTCTAATTCAACCAAAAATAGAGTGGAAATTTACTCCTCCTCCTAAAACACTGGGAGCAAATTTTCAATTTTAAGAGAAAAAATTTGTACGTTTGAAGATTTTTTTTTGCTTGGTAAATTACTGATTAAGGATAAATTATTGTAACCTTGCTATCTCCTACCTACACAATATTTCCTTTAAGGCATTTTTGCTAAAGACTCATTCGTGGTAACAAACAAATGGGGTCATGGCTGCTTGACAACAGAGTTGATGATAAGTGCTTACATTTTAATCACAATGAAATGTCTCTTTGTCTACATTTTACAAGGATTCACGAGATCACTGCATGTGCAAAACCTAACATGCACCAAAATGTTCCTGCACATGCTCAATAGCAACCAGTGACGTAACCTTTCATGATTCTATCCCTGAACTCTGCTCTCAGTCCTACATTCTCCAGCTAACACAGGTATTGGCATCTTAACCAGGACTCAAAGACACTATTGCATTGACACCCAACCCAATTACAGTGCTGCCACCTTCTCCATTTCTTGCACATTGTAATTGACATACTCTGCGGCCATTTCATCATTTGAAGCCCTTTATCAAACTGAATCAGATTCACTCTTTATGACATTAATGTTCCTCTACAGAGCTTCTTCAGTTTGCTGTAAGGTTTCTGTCATGTAGATATTTCTTGTAAATTCTGATGGACCTGCTAAGCAAATGTCTGATTTTTTCAGGAGTTCCCGGAAAGTTGAACAATCTCTCCAGCTCTGCACATCCATTTTCTTTCCAAAGGAGTTCGCAATATTTCTCAGCTGAAAGGTAAACATTCAGATCTAAACTGGTGAAAGAAGGCAATGCAACCAGTCCTTTTCACATCAACAGGACTTTAAAGGGAAATATTGCTTCTAAAATTCTCCAAAATAGCATTAAAAGTAAATAGCTTTAGTCATTTTCAAATCATTTGGTCTTTCCAATAAATCCCAGCAATAGCTTCATTCCCTCAAAATATCATGCACAAGAAGAGTTATGGAAGTTGCATCTTTTGAAATGCTGAAAGTTTAGGTGAACAAATTATTCTTGAGCAACAAACAACTGAATTTCTATCTGAGGGAAACTTATTTCTTGAAAAGACAGTTACCATACTGCCTTATTTGTAATTATTTATCACTCTTTGCTTATAAATATTGGTTTTAAAAGGATGAAACTTCCTTGTGAAACAAACCCAATATTTCCCTTTTAAAGGGGGAGGGGTGAATTCTTTATGTGCTACCTACATATCTTTTGTCTGCCACTTATGATAGCAACAGAAGATTTTTTATGAATTGTGAGAAAAATTACTGACTTACATGATACTGTACACAGATTAGCTATTGCCCATGCAGCCCAAAGTTGCACTTGGTATGTATGGTGCACAGCGAGGAGTCTTAGGATTGGTTGAAATGACCTGATGCAGGAAAATAGAAATGAAAATATTATGACATCATTCCGTATAAAGATTAACAACTGTCCATACATACAAACCAAACAAGTAGCAATAGGTGCACATGAATGAGTATTCAGAATCTACTTAGTGGTTAAACTATTGGCAACCCCAAAAAAAACCAAAAAGGCTTAGTGATTCCTTGTCACTCTCATTCCTTTTCAAGGTGGTGAACTACAGTTCCAACTTCAATGTCTGACAGTTATGATTGAAGGAAACATTGATAAACATTATGAAGTACGACACAAAACCATTTAAAGGGGCATTGTGAGTTGATATTTGCATTCGCATCATGTCAGGATCAGATCACTTGTGCTGGGTCAGAGTCTCTGCCCAAGATCAAATTTGTAGTGTGAATGCACATGTAGGAGATATTGTAGAGTAAATGCAAATCAAATCCCAATCTGACTCGCCAATTTTTATTCTGGGAAGAGAGGAGGAGCAGACAATTTGCAGGCGATTAAAATTTGTAGTGTAAATGCGTCAGGATCATTGGTAACCCAAAATCAATGGCAATTCAATGTGATTCATTTGAAGGTCACTTCAGCCAAATCACCCATTCGTGCACACACAGTAGGACAATCAGAGTATCAGATGAGCAACGTGCACCAGGATTAAGCTTATAATTCCATCTACTTGTGATGTCAGATCTGGATATTGTTAATTACTCCTGTCCCTTATGATTAAAGATGTTAGAGGATACTCCTCTATGACAAAGCTAAATATCAGCATCAAAAGTCAGCTTAACTTCCACAAGTTACCAAAAATATTTTTAATTTTGTATTTTTCTGCATCCTGGCTTGAAACTGTTTTGTGCATTATTTGTAACAGTGTCTTGTCACGAACTTTTGGTAACTGAATGGAACCATTTAGTACCAACTCAAAAAAACAATTATTTGTAGGTGAGAAAATATAGACCTGCCTGGAATTTGACCATTTGTATTCATTATGTGAAGAACACTTTACAAGTCTGGTTTGGAACCAAGGAAATGTGCCACTCTAATGTGACCTGCATGTCACCCTCGTTAACACTGGTATTGATTGAGTGAACAAAAGGTTCAGTCCCACTAATTTAGATATTTTGTACTTTTTGAACAACCCACTCACCAGTTTGCTAAATGCCACCTCTGGTTGTGTATTTCACTTCATAAAGTTGCATTAATTTGTTTGGTTGCATAGTAAAGTCAAACTCTTTTAACAATTTTGCTCGAAGATTGTTTTAAGCTTTACTTCATGACACTTCTAGATGTAAAATCCATCACACCTGCTTGGGGGATTAATTTACTTTCACATTTGGGTGCTGGGGTGGTATCTTTTTGCATTTGCATACAATATAGGCCAACACACCTTAGGGCTCTGTGCTCCCACTGTAGTGTAGAAAGCAAGTTTGTCACCAGTAGCAACTAAAACGTCTCAAATCAAAATCCTGGCCATTGGACTTGTTTCAAAGAATTAACAAAGTTTTGAGAGAGCACACCTTACCTGTAATTGATGTTTCTGTGTGAATCCAAATCCCATGAATCAATGGCAGTCTCTAGTTCCCTCAACATCTCATTTCTAGAGATATTTCTTGGTGTCCAGGCCAACGGTCCATCTGATGCAATGTGTGACAATGTTCCAGCTGCATTATAGCTGACCTCAATACCGTCACTCTTGCATTGGAGGAGCTTACTGTTCCGATAAATTTAAAAAAAAAGACAATATTTCAAAATGTGTCCGTTTTTCTTGTTTCTTAAAAACATTCATGACTCCAAAACTCAAGTGAAATCTGATTTTAATGGACAGGAGCTTCAGTCTTCCAATGCCTTGCATTGTATTGGTTGTTGAAGATCATGATTCCTTTAGCTAACAAGAAAGATGAAATTTTCCAAACCATTTGATGCTGGCAAGCCTTTCAAGATTTTGCAACATTTTTTTACTTTTAGCAGTTTGCATGTAATTTATTATAACATAGTTCCATCTCTCAGTGCAACTATCCATTTCTAAAGGTTATTACAACAAGGATCATTTTGAGTACATTTTTATATCATGCTAAAAAAGACACAGAAAAGAATAACAAAATATTAAAAACACAGACACCAGACAAATTAATATGCACATTATTTCTTTTAAAAATGCAGCTTCTGTTTAAATCAAGACAGCACGCCCCTATTAGAATATATATAAATGCGTTCACCCACACAAGGAGTCCCAAAAGGACAGCCCTTTTTCAATATCTTGCAAGTGAGATGGGATATTTGGAACAATGACACAAAAGTAAACTATACGAAGTACCACTTGCACAAAATGCGCCCAATTTAAGCAATTTGGATGAAATTATAGGCTTTTAAGCTGACAGACAAATACCAAGATTTTAAAAGGCTTCAGTTTAGTTGATTCAACTTTTAAGCTGTTGTAAAATCTCTTTCCTCGTGGTATGGTAAATTGTAAGTGCCATGAATGTTCAACTTGTCAGCCTTCATATGGATGGTAGTTTGTACCTGGCAATAATATTGACAAGCTTTTAAAGTCCAATTTATTTTTTAAATTGTATGTTCAGTCAAAGAAGGAATTAATTGGGACATGCTACCTTTACCAAGGTCACAATACAGTGATTTTGGATAGGAAAACAGTCTGAGTCACACTACACGGATTTCGGACAGGATGACAGTCCAATTTTTGTGAGATTTAATTGAAATTGTGTCCATCCCTGATCAGATTGAGCCAACTGAAATTTGCTAATCTGTGTAAATATATAATCTGAGTCAAAGGGCTACAAAATGAAAAATTAACCAAATACTTTATGACATCAAATCAACAGAGTCTTTATGAGGCATGTGCACAAAAAACAGATTGGTTTTCAAATGCATATCACTCTGTCGAGTGTTATTAGTAACACTATAATATCAAAACAATTTATCATGAGGCTCATGGGGATTAGATATCAATAAAGTGCTTCCATTATTAGAAAAAAAAGTCTAAATAAAGAAATATTGGTCCCATTGGGATAAAATCAAATCCAATTTCAGATTAAACATCCCTGTAGTGGGACTCAGTGTTCAAATGAACGGCACTATAAACACAACCACACTTTTTTGTGTTTTGTTGTAGGTTAATTCTATCTTTCTTTGTGGGTTCAACATCTTCTCTAAAATGCATTTCAGAAAACACAAACTTGAAAATAAATTGAATGCATTGTTAAAGTTGTGTGCCATGATGACATGAAAACGAACATATTCCAAATTTTACGTGCTATCGAGATATGCTTTTCACGTGCTGAATGAGAAAATCTGAAGTCACTGCCCGTATTTTGAAGTCAACAGACTTTTTCTCCAAAAAATTCCTCAAAATATTTGCTCTCTTTTAATTAATTGACCGAAAATCTGACCTCTATTCCTGTCTTGTCTGACATAAATAAACTTACACAAAGCCTCCACCACCTACTGCCCTCCAAAAGACAAAAGTTTGCACCCACGGGATAATTGGCAATGACAATAAACTATAAATTCCATTAAAATTTTTCTCGAAAATGTTTTCATACACCATATCTTACATGAAAACTTCCACATGTTCCAAGAGGTACTGCCTCAGAGATGGGACTTCTGCCACATTGCCAATCAAACCCATCATATTTCGGAGCAAATCTGGCTTGTCTGGAAACTCCTTGGGTGGGAAATAAAAAAAATTACATATTTACAAATGATTTCATTTAAAGTGAAAGTAAGTATATAACAACAGAAACTGAGAAATAGAAAATCAAAGAAATACTTTTTAAGCATCAGACATGTGACCACTTACTACAAGAGCACTTTGAATAAATGTGATCTCAACTATTCTTGTCCATTCATTCACTAGGCAAGATAGGATATCATGTTGTAAACTGATTAAAAAACAAGAGCCCAGTGGGCACTGTGGTTCCTTGCTGGATATTATAAGAACTGTACAGCCAGTCTCCAAAATAGAGCTAAGCAAAAGCTCATACTCAATGTTTGTAACATCTTCACAAGGGGTATTTTGGTACTAATATTACATGAAATCAATGATTAAATTTTTGTGGCCCTACTAACATTCAACTTGAACAAAGCTTGGTGATCCTTCAAAAACATTTCCTCATTTCTGTATGTATTTATGCTTGTAACCAAACTTGATATTATCACCAATAAACACAATGTGGTCAGAGAGAGAAAAACACTACTTGTACTTCTCTCATAAGTTATTTTTACCTGCTCTCAAATAAAACTTGCTATTACTTTAAAACAATCTACCATTTGTCCTGTTTGCTATCTCTACACAGAAAACAGGGTTTATCCAGCAGTTAAGCAGAAAGCAAGTGATTAATGGGGTGTGATAATAGAATGAGGATTAGGTTACCCCACATAGCACAGCAGTATTAAAGAGATATACTGTATAATTCATGCATTGCTTTCACTGGCAGAGAGACCAGTTAAATGCAGTGTGACCTGTGTTCATTGAAATCTACAGATTTCAGTTATTGCCCTCTTAAAACTTTGAATGATCGAAAATCTGTGTACAACAAGAAGGAATCATTACTAAACGAACATAAAGGCCAAATTTCTAAGGTGTTTGGGTGTGTAAGCATGCAAAACCAGGTGAAGGTAAAAACTCTGTTGAACCTATCTTTATCTAGCTTACAAGATTTTCTAAATAACATTTCCAGTAGTTGACCTCCAGTGACCTTTGACCTCAACCAAACACAGATTGATTTGAAATCTGCCCTTTCTACCTTAAAATACTGTGTTAAAACGTTTTTCAGTGTTTGACCCCTGGTGACCCCAGATGACCCCTTGACCCTCACCAAGATGTCAGATTTCATTCTTACACCATAACACATCCACACACCAAGTATGACATCTATCCAAGTTTCCTACCTTGCAATACTGTGTTGAGAAGGTTTTTAGTTTTTGACCTCTGGTGACCCCAAATGACCTTTGACCTCCACCTAAAACACACCTTCAAACTATGGCACTTCTATATGACAAGTTTCAATTTAATCTAACTTTCCCTTGTTGAGTTACAGCATACCCAAGCTAGCGTCACAGACACACACACACACATACACACACCAACCTGACTACATAGGTTCCTTTTGCTAATGCAAGGAACCAAAAATCAAAACATTTTTTTTTTTACTTAAGAACCTTTCAAAACAAGCATGGTATCATTAGAATTACATATTTTCCTTTTCATAGGTCTACTAAACTTTTATTTGAAAATTCAATCTCTACTTTAATTCTTTAGCTGTTTCTGTATGGTATGTATGTTACAAAGAATGGTAACTACTCCTGTTAGTGTGTCGTTCATTTAAAAGGGATTCTAGCACATAGAGACATTTAACAAATAAAAAAAGGTTAACTTTTCCTGACCTATCAGAAAAGCATTTCAACAAGGGATGTTTGTTTTAAAGATTTACTACTCACCCTCATGCTCTCAAGAAAGTAATGCAAGCCTCTACCCTCCACAAAACGCTCACAGTTAAATGATGTTTCATCTGTGTTAATACAAGAAAATATGACAGCTTGGTAATGGTTTCAGAATACTAACATATTGCCCCCCCCCCACCTTATGACCCCTCAGAACTGTTCACTATACTTCCATTGAATTTCAAACAAAAATAGAAAAAAAAAAATTGGCTATGTAACAGAATTTATGTGTTACCTGATGGTGTGAATAAGGAGATGAATGAAATCAAGTTGCAGGGAATTTTTTTTCTCATTTCAAAGCAATATCAAAGTTTAAAACCTACTGCCCATGCACAATTATCTGCAACAAACCAATCTCCTACCCCCTTTATAACATTTTATGGTCAAGTAGAGAACTCAAACAGCTGCTACACTCCTACAAAATTCATTATTGCCACAACCACCTTTCCAGGATTTCTGAATCTTTCTTCAACAAACTGAAACATCTATTTCACAAACTTTCCTTATCTTCCAATATTTTCTGACATATACCCAGGGATGAGGAAGAATGACAAACTACATCAAGCATTTCTACAAAAAATCACCTTTCTTAAACAGGTATTTAAATAGTACTTTGAATAAAGTTTACTTTTAAGAAGAAACAAAAGATGGTTCTGGATTAAACTGGAAATATTTGAAGAATATAAATCTACAAACCAATTTCAAAACATATTCGCTCACTATATTATTCTTATTTCACATTCAAAACTTAGATTGTTCTTGAATCAATGGATGCACCCTGATGAAAATATCTTATTGAAAATTAAAGAATTCATAAGATTTTAAGTCCTTCAAGAACATTTGACAAATATGGAACTTATCCTATATTTCAATATTTCTTGAACATATCATCAAAGTCAGATGTAAAAACACCTGTTCACCAGAACTCTTTGTATCAGAAATTTGGTGATTTGTTGGTTTTGAATTGCACATGAAGCAAAACTAGCAATCCAACACAGAAATTTTATGTTTTGCACATGCCATAGTCCTATCATGATTCATTTTTTTAAATTTGCACATTATTTCCAATTTTTAAAATCAATTTGCATTTTAAAAAGAACAGTACCTCACACTTTAAAAAAGTGCTGTGTTGCAAGTTGAATCCATTTAAACAGTAACTGCAATTTACATAGGACCTTAAAGACTTTGTCAAGTGTTTACATTTTTGGAGGGTTTATGGAATATTGCATCACATGAAGTCATCTTAAGACTTCACATTTGATGGAAAATGATGTAGAAATTACTAAAGTTTCTATATATTTCAATGGTTTCAATTTTTCATGGAGACTGTTTTAAACTTCTCAATTGTTGGTGTTTTCCATGTTTTATCTTCTAATTTTTGTTAAATTGTTACAAATTTTGTGGTTATATATGACAACTCTTTGTTTCCAAACAAACCTGTTACATTCCAAAGGGCACTCCAAGCTGTTTCCATGACCTCATCATATCTGTGTTTGTCTAGTCCGGTCTTGATTAAATGAAGCATACACTGGAAGGAGAAGGAATGACCAAGGTGAATACACAAACTAAACAAGAATGTCCAGTAAGTATGACCCTTTTAAACATAGCAAAAGTGAGTGCAGGGACAGAATATTGCTTTTAAATGGGCATTCTAAGCAAAACCTTTATTTTCATATGTGAAAGAGGAACTACATCTACACAATTTGGTGAAATTCCATTCAAATCAGACATGTATATGTACAGCAGCAACTGAAGACACTGCATTTGTGTTCACAAGCAAACTTGAAGGAAACACATATGAAGTTGTATCCTAACATTAAAGAACAGCCTTTTGTTTTTCTCTGAACTTTACAACCAATTTTCTTCTCAAGAATCCCATGTTATCAGAACCCAATTGCAGGACTGGTACAAGAATTTCACACCCTTTGCATTCCTCACAGAGGGTTTTTTCTCCCCTTGAATTCAAGGTTAACATGACAGATTGAAAAAAACAAAAAAAGTATTCCTTGTCAGTGTAAGGAAGTGACGTAGCCTCTGCTGTCATTTAGCTCACTTGGAAACACAAACCTAGTAACTTCATTTGCTGATATTTCCAGAAATACATGTCCAAATTAAAAGAGAGTTCCACCAAATTGTGACGAATTATTTCCTATTTCAAACGAAAGACAAATTCTTCCTTAGAAATCCTCTTCAATCAAATATTCAAGGGCCCTACATTTTAGAAATACTGAAGTGCAGGATTCTTTCAAAATTTTTGAAGACTAAAACGAAAACATTAAGTAAAAACTTCATACACTGCAACCTTAAGTATTTTTACAGGTGTACCCACCTTCAGGGTTTCCATCAGAAAGGGGCAAAGGAAGATTGTCCCCCCCCCCCTTTCCAGGAGGTGGGTAATTAATCTCTGATTTTCATTTCCATACAAAATAAGAAAATTGTCAACTTTTTGCGGCAATGTTTAAACTTAAATAAATAAATGGCACTGAAACCCTTCAAATTGCACCTTACAATGGCCTTAATGCAAGTTTTTTTTTTCCCTGAACCAACTCGTAATTTTAGCCTAGGACAACATCACTCTGAACAAGGGGTTAAGCAAAGATAAATCACCCCCCCCTTTTTCTTATATTTCTGGTGGAACCACTGAGTGCCTACTAAAAGTAATTGCAACTGCAGAAAGTGTAAGGTTTACAATTCCAAGACCATAAGGCAATTTTTCAGACCAAACAACCACAATTATCAGGATTTTGCAACCATGGTAAAATTCCAGCTTTTTCACATTTTTGCTTCTCCATAGCATCCTGAATATTTTAACAACAAACAGAAATTAAAATGAGATTTTGAGCTATTTTTCTTTGACATACACTTTTCTAACCTTACACTGGTGTTATCAAGTGTTTGTGTTATCACTGCTTAACATATATGAAAAACTTTTACATGGAGACCAAGTGCTGTGTGAGTGAATCAGTTCAACACCTAAATTATGACCCCCCCCCCCCAACTCCCAAACACATACCTTAAAAGGAAACTTTAAAAAAAAATGCAAAATACCTAAAATTCACACCACACAGCCACAAAAGATAAAAAACAGCTAATAATTGTGAAAAAATTAAATATATCGACACATGTGTGTCAAGGGCATATATGTGATGTAATCTTGACCCACAAGATGTATATTTTGTAATATTTTGGAAATATTATTTGCTCAGAGCAGTAGGAATGCATTGTGGGAAAGGAATTCCACAGGTCACTGATTAACTAACAATGTGGTCTAGCAATAAAAATTTTCAAAAACACGAAATCAAAAACATGAAATCAAGAACATGAGACTGTTATGCCTTACCTCAATAATGCCAAGTCTTCCGACCAACAATTTCTTGTCGCCTTCGACATGACACACTATAGAATTGCACATATACACATAGATCCTGGGTAAAAGTCCATCGGCATCCTTTGTCCTCACAACACTAATCAGTATCTTTACAATCCTCTCAAACTGAAAATAAAAATCTACAGGTATATCAAAGTTCAAAAGTGTGAGTCCACAGTTTCTGAGTAATGTGATACTCTTGGGGTTACTGCTCTTCTCTATTGCCTGTAGGAGTGCCAAAATTATTATCCTATAAAAAGAAAGAAGGATATAAATAATTGATAGAAATGTGTAACGTTTACCACAAGTGTCCTACTTGTTATTTGAGTGTGTGGTCTAGTCAGTAGAGCATCAGACTCTCACCAAAAAGGTCCAGAGTTTGATTCCCAGACAGGGCCATTCCAAAACTTTAACCAGAACACAAAACTGCATTGAGGTTTCAATGATGCATAAATGTTCCATTAGAAATAATCCCATCTTGTTATCTTGAAATGTTACATTTAAAGAGGTTTTTCAGACTACAACCTTCTGTTGACCCCAGATGACATTTGGTTCCACCAAAACTGATATGTACCATCTTCTGACCATAACACATCCATATATCCAAATGTATAACTTATCCAAGTTTCCTATCTTGAGATATCACTTAAACCAGATTTTTAGACTGACCCATGGTAACCCCAGACGACCTTTGGCCTCTGGAAAAAAACAACAGGAACCATCTCTGACTAAAATACATCCACATACCAAATATGATATCTATCCAAGTTTCCTATCTTGAGATATCCTGTTAACGAGATTTTCAGACTTTGACCCCTTGTGACCCCAGATGATCTTTGATCTCTGCCAAAAACAATAGGGACCATCTCCTGACCATAACACATCCACATACCAAACATGAAATCTATCAAGGTTTCCTAACTTGAGATATCGTGTTTATAAGAATTTTAGACTTTGACCCCCCTTGACCCAAGATGACCTCGGAACTCTGTCAAAAACGAAAGGTACCATCTTCTGACCATAGCCAATTTACAAACGAAATATGAAATCCATCCAACTTTCTTATCCTGAGATATCACCTTAACAAGGTTGTCAGACTTTGACCCCTGGTGACCCCAGATGACCTCTGACCTCCACCAAAAACACTAGGAATCTTCTTCTCAATATGGCACATCTATGTATCAAGAAAACTATCAGACATTCCTATCTTGAGATATCTTGTTAACAAGCAAAGTGTGGCAAACACACACACGCCATCATGAATGCACAGGTTTCTCTTTCGTCAAAACCAAAAATGGAATCCACTGCCATTGTGCGTGATGCTCCACATACGCAGTGGGGCTGACTGGCATAACAATCTAGTGCCACTCAACTGGAAAAAGTTATAAGGTGAGGATTAAAGGAGTAAAACTGTATCTTACTTTACCTATCCTGCACATAATTCTATAGTCGAATCCAATTGGCCATTGTTTTTAGTGACTGTAGGCCACCATTAGTGGGATCCATCAGCCTAAAATTGTCTTACTTTATTGTTTACATGAATTTCAAACCCTCATATTTGGTGAAATTGGAGAATTCAAGATAAAAATTAGTGCACAACCCTCTATGATTGAGGTAAGCAAGGAAATCGAAAAATTTAAAGGTGAAGGACCCCAGTTATGGCTGACTGAAATCAGACCATCACTTGCTGTCCGGATTCGTATGTAAGTAAGACAAATGATCAAAGGACAGAGCCATCAACATGATTTACACTTCCTTTTACTGTTAATCACTTTTTTTTGCTTCTCTCTTATTATTACCCATTCACATCTTGTAACAATAGTTTTGTTACAAGATAATGACACAAGTTAATGGTAACTCTTTGGCTAACTGTGACAAGGAATAAATTTGTTCTTGGATATTATTATAGACTTTTTAGAGAATAATTAAACATTTGTAAAGAGGCTCATGGAGTTGGTTCACATGATATAGAGAAGTCCTTTAAAGATTCCCACCCTTGAATAATCTAAAATAGTACCCCGGTAATCCTCTTCTCTCTCACATCAGGAACAGGAAGATTGTTTGCTTCAGCTACCAGAAAAATTGGTTTCCTTATCTCTCCTTATATTTGTGTCACTTCCAGCTGCATTTGGTAACCGATACTTATCCAGGGTCCAGGTCTAAATGCCTGATTTGCTGGGTATGTGGTTAACAGAGTTCTAAAGCAACTGTCTCCCTAGTATAATGAAGAAAATGCACCCATTTTTTCCAAACCTGTCAAGTTTCCCTTACATAGTAATTGACAAATGGTCAAACTTAGACAACCCCCAATTTCTACAAACAGATAATTGTTTCATGAGCAAGAAATCAAAAACTCCATTTTAAAAATTTTCTGATCAGGTTTTTTTTTTTTCAATTATGCACACAACTGCTACAAGCAGGTACAAAAAGTTAACAATTTTAATTTATTGCATAACTATTGGAAGAAGTGAAACTTAAGCTATTATGTTGATTACAGGAATTGTCATGTGGGATTTCCATTTGACATTATTGTTGAAACATACATATCAACTCCATATGCTAGATTCTTCCCTTAATCTTGGCTTTTTCAAGTGAAGCAAACTTTATAGAAATTTCTGACATGACTCCCAACTTGCTATCTTTTCAGTGGAAATTGATCTCCCCCCCCCCTTTTTTATGCTTTTTTCCTTTTTTAGGTGGTAACATTGTAACTTTGTCTATCTTGTGTATCAAGAATGATAGAATACCATTTCTTTTTCTAGGCATGATGAAAAAATAAAAATCACATTAGGGTCTAGCTCCAAACTTACTGTTTTGTCCGATTAGTGAAGTGAATTCTGTAGTTTGTCCTTGACAGGTGGAACAATGATGCACTGTAACAGTCAAAACAGAAGAATGTCCAGTCTTTTTAGTTAATATTCACTGATAAATCTCTGTTACACCAATAGTTTTCTTTTAGATCAAACTGCCTCATTAGTCCCCTACTCCTACATCACATTAAACTAATCAAAGAGACACCTTTTTCAATTTCTGTAAAATCCTACTACAAATCACTGTAGATATCAAATATCCTTTAACTCCAGCCTCCCGTCTTTATGAAAATTCCGCTAAGGGTACTTACTAAATGGATCATACCTATCTAGTGCTGACTTTGATGGGCACACTAGCACTGAGTGACAAATATGGGCAGACTGTCACCCAAAACACAATGCCTTAAAGTGTAACTCTGTAAGTATCCTCTTATTGCCAATACCTACATCTCTTTTAATTAACATTTCCACTTTTCTGCTGCTCTTTGACATCCACACACCCCTCCCCCTCCCCTCCCCCCCCCCTCCCCTTGCTAATTACAAGGGAGTCCAACACCTCCAGCAAGACGAAGTTTCATGACTTTTCCATGACTTTCAAGGACCTGGACAAATATAAATTTCCACAATCTCTGAAGGCAGCCAGACTCCACATTCATCTCCATTTGACAAAGTAAGGTGACTGAACATTGAGAACATTGGAACAAGAAATCCATTTTCTAAAATTACCTTATGTTTCCAGGACCTATTTACAAAATTGTTAACTCTCCCTAGCTTTCCAGTCCTGGAAATTGAAATTTCAGATTTTCCGTGACTTTTCATGATTTCAAGGTCCTGTACAAACCCTGCATTATTTTAATGTACAGGGATGATCCTGAGACATCTCAAAAAAGAGAAAACAAACCAACTTCTAAAAAAAACAGAAAATCAAGACACAGGTGCCATGGCTGTGGGGCCCACCTAAGCGGGGCACATTCAATAGCTCCAATTTATAAAGACATTCATGACAGAACCTTTCAGGTCTTTGGCACAAAAAAAGAGGAATGTATGAAAAAAGCAGACAAGTAAAAACAAAAAAGGAAGTCCTCTAAAAAAGGAAGTATCTCATGACTGAATAGACCAAAACAACCCTGGAGGGTATCAATTCTGCATTCTTCCCTCACATTTACTTCTTCATAAAGCCCACCAACACCTTGTAAAGAGCCATTTCATTCCAGGTTAATCCTCATTTATACAATTTCTTGTTGTAAATAATGTAATACACCATTACCACTGTTTACTTACCTTCCTGGAATTTGAATCTGTCCATCTCCAGGATAAAAATTCATTATAGAAGTAATTGCCTGGAAAATAGCAAAAACAGATACGATTATTAGTGTAGGTTATTTTTCTACCATGTTTTGTGTTTGTTACTTTTTGTACTTTTTAGCCAGAGACCAACAGAAAAACAGACCCTTCAGACAAAAAAAACTAAATGGTTAAAAAGTGTC
This sequence comes from Holothuria scabra, assembly GCA_037179385.1. Taxonomy (NCBI): domain Eukaryota; kingdom Metazoa; phylum Echinodermata; class Holothuroidea; order Aspidochirotida; family Holothuriidae; genus Holothuria; species Holothuria scabra. The sequence goes on from CM074185.1 coordinate 50,879,515, forward strand.
ACAACATCATGCACAGTGAAAGTAAGTTTAGTTTAATTAACCAGACAATCACAAAAAATAAAAAATGTCCCAAAATTTGTCACATTATTTTCATTTTCCCTCTAGTATGGAAAGTGTGATTAATGATACAAACATGACCTCACAACAGAAAAAGAACTTACCCAAGGCAGGCCAAGGGGACCAATCCCCAGAAAATTTTCTTTGTTAGTGAAAACCACAAACACACAACAACTACTTCGTAGGCCTAAGCCTATGTATTTCTACTAGCTCTAAACAACAGCTGTTTCTTTCTATTGGCACAAATATTGGCACAAATTCTTTATGTCCAACTATCATAACAGCAGCTATTCTGAAAAACCTCAACAATTTCCCTTTTCATGTCACATTAGATTTCTTATGCTATGTGCAGGTTCGACTTGAACCAATAGGTTGGAAACTGGGCTGTAAAGCTCATCTATCTTATGCTAGTTTTAGGCCAGAAGGATATTTCAACAATACAAATAATGCACACAATTACATGCAGGAATAAAGTTCATACCAGTGAATTTTCTTTAAGGTCTTGCAAGAAAGATAAAAATATCTCAGACTTTGTCCTCCAAACCCTGTTACAATGACATTTTCCTTATCTCATTTTAAGGATTGGTTATTTTGTCAAGAAATATGTTTTCATTTCAACAAAGCCACAATGTTGGTACACTGTGTCAGATTTACAGTTAAATGTTCCATTAGTCCTTGAAATTTCGTATTGAAGGAATTTTTATATGCCTTTTCTCATAGATCTAGCATTACCCTACACAATATGCAAGGTATTACAAACAATGTTTAATATTCCCTGCAGATGTGTCAAAACCATAAATGAATTGAATGCAATCTTGTTATTAATGTGTTACAATGACATCACAAATTTCCCATAATGCACTTAATCTGAAGAAAAAATTGTATAACTTTGAAAATTTGTATCTTTCAAAAAGTACATGCTTTTGGGATGCAGTTTTAACTTTCTGAAGGAGTTAGTTAGTTAGATGGTAGTTTTACAGCCCATTTTCCAACCAACTGGTTCAAGTTGAGTTGGCCACAGCCTTTTGGCCTTTAGCTTCTGAAGGAAAAGAGCTTTTGCACATTTTGAAGTGAATGAATTTGTCTCCAGAAAATACCTTCAAAGCAGCTCATTGAGTTGATATCAATAACTCAATGAGAGTGGCAAAGGGTTTCTACCACTTGACAATGATTACAGTTAGCATAAAGAGTCCAGTTTCATATCCAATAGTTACTGAAAAAGTTGAAAATTTGAATTTTGTGGTGGCCTGACTTGTAACGGTTTTGTGCATAATTTGAAAAAGTGTCTGGTCACACATTTTTGAAAATCGAATTGAGCTGTTGAATACTCACTCATAAAACAATTATTTGTAAGTAGGATATGGAGGTTGTCTCAGCTGGACCATTTGTCATTACTTTAAGAAGAAAATTTAACAGGTTTGGAAAAAATTTTTGAATTCATGATTCAACTCAATGAGGCACTTTAGATGGGCAGTCAAGAGTTTATCAGAGAGTGGACACAAGAAATAAAGAAACATTGAAAAGGTCTTTCATGTTTAAAAAAAGGATAACTCATTCCAAGATTTTCATACATAATGTCAAAACAAATTCACACTCAACAGTGCATGGTCAACCCCAGTATACTTCATGCTTTCTGGAAACATGTATGTAATTAAATTTCTGTATATGGTTTTCTACACCAAATAAGATGAAGGTCTCAAATTTTCAATAACTTGAAGAAAGAAAACATGACACCACAATGGCTACATAACCAATATTGTTTTGCTCTTCTAAAAACTGTACAACCAATGTTCTTATTTGCAATCACATGCTTAAATATATGAGCTCATACAAAGCATGGAAGTTTTACCAACTTAATAGTCCTTCAATGATGACTACCTCACTAAAGGTCAAGAAATTCATTCAAAAACAATAAAATATTCCTCCCAACTTTAAGGTGACCACATCTCCCCTGCTTGTCTCAAGTCCACTTTTATTTTACAAGTGCACTTCTTCTTCTTCTTCAAAAAAAAAAAGTGACACATCCAAAGGACATTCTTTCACCACGCATGCGTCGAGAGGTTACATATGCCCAGTAATATAGGTAATAGGGTCCTTATGGACAGAGGCAACCCTCATTACATTCAGGGGGAGACGATTCCAATCCTTAATGGTTCGAGGCAGGGAGCTAAATTTATAACAGTTAGTACTAGTATGTGGGAGACAGACATGAAGGTCATGCATTAAACGGGTACTACGAGTAGGCCGCTGGAGACAATCAACAGGTAATCGAGCCTAGCCAAACACACCTTTGGAAAAAAGGATCAATCTACTTTTCCTCCGCCTATCAGTTAAGGGCAGAAGGTCCAGTTCCTTAAGGAGCCTGGTCATTGATCCTGGCTCCCTAGAATAGTCAGAGGCAATGAATCTAGCAGACCGTTTTTGTATACTCTCAAGCTTGTCGCGCAGGTAAATCTGGTGGGGGTCCCAAACACTACTGGCATACTCCAGCACAGGCCGAAGGATTCCTTTATAAGCCATTAACTTGACATCACCAGGGCAGGAAGATAGGTTTCTATACAAAATACCAAGAATCTTATTTCCCTTGTTACAGATATTTTGGATATGCTTTTCCCAGTTCAGATCTTAAGTGATGGTAATTCCGAGATACTTAATACTATCTACCCTCGGGAGCTCAATCCTATTTAGAACATACCTAAAAAGTATGGGACTTTTTTTCCGCGCAAAAGTAATAACGCTACACTTAGTGGGCTGAAATCTCATTCCCCACGTGGAAGCCCACAGCCCCAACTGCATGATATCATTCTGAAGTTTATGACAATCCTCATCGGACTCAATAATACGGTAACAGACACAATCATCTGCAAAAAGACGAACCCTGGAAGAAAAACCAACGACGATATCACTGATATGAACCAAGAAGAGAATCAGTCCTAGGACAGACCCCTGGGGAACTCCAGACAGAACTTGCATCGGGGGAGACCGGGTTCCATTGACAACAACAGATTGTTTACAATCAACAAGAAAGTCATCAACCCAACAAAGAATCTGATTTGAAACACCAAGTGTATACAGCTTGGTCTTCAGCAGTTCATGAGGAACAGTATCGAAGGCCTTATCCAAATCCAAGATAAACACATCGATTTGTTTATGGGCATCAAGTTGTCTGATAGCACCTCAAGATCCACACATTTGCACAAAAATGAAAAGTTTACAGGCATTTATGGATTCAGCCCCCTAATTCACATTTCAAAAACTCATTTTTGCTTTTAAAACCCTCTTTTTGGAATCAACACTTACCTCTACACAAGCAACCACCTGTTTGCAATCAACAGCTCTGATTGTATCAAAAAATGCATTCATTGCAGCTAGGGCAAATGACTTTCTTTCTTTATACATTTCAAGTGCTGTCAATATATTAGCTTCACATGAAAGGCTAGCAACCTGTCAATAAAACAAAGGAGGGAGGTTTAAAGGACTAGAATCTACAGGTTAACCTTAACAAAGGTCAGCCCTTATCAATTGGTCAAATAGTAGTCTTGAGCTAAATTAAAGGCAGCAGACTCCCACCCCAAGCTAAAAATTTTGTGGTATTGTCCACAATTTCTCAGTTGGCGCAGTTTTTCAAACAGTAAGTTCAATCTAGAAGCTAGAAAATTTGGGATAAAACTGTTTGAAATAGAGCAGTTTGGTGACATTACTATCCTTTATATTTGGTTTACATTTAATCATATAATGTTATTCCACTTATATGATGTCAAATGTACTAAACCTGTTTTCCTATGAACTTAAGATGAACCCATGTCCTTAAGGTGAACTCAAACTGCAAAATGACCACCAGTGAGATTCATCCTCTAGGTTGAAAACCGGGATCTAGTATCCAATTAAACAATGGACTTTATCTGACTTTAAACATACAACCAGTTGGTATATTTGCCATTTATACAATATCATATTTTGGTACCAACGTCAACAATTTTACTTCTTTTTTTTAATTTTGTTCTCCTCATCTTTTTTACATTTTTATTTTCATCTTCTCTGAATACCATTTGGTATCTTTTCCTTCTATAGATGATCATTCTCACAATTCAGTCAAAAAGTAAGTAGAACAACAAATAACATGCTTTAAACCAACTACTGGTAGATCATTCAACACAATGTATGGGAACAAGCACCCAAAAGACCTTGTGCATTAAGGACACACTGACCTCATCCTTGGGGCTAAACAATGGAACATACGGCCGCATGCATAAGAATTTGCTCTGCTGTTGTAGCCGACTAAGTTCGTATTAGACTGGTTGACAAATCAGCTGTCTGCATCTGTCTGCCTTGGTTTGTTTTGCCCTCAAAGGAAGGTGTACTTTCCGCTCTTTGACATCACGTGCACAAGTTTTATATTTAAGATCATTTGATTTCAAAATTGCAGAACTAGCATTACCCTACAACATATGAAGGGTATATCAAATGATGTAACTAAATTTCCCAAGAAAGAGCATCAATTTTATAAAGAAATTGAATGCAATGTCTAATTAATGTGCTGGGATGACACAACAGTTTTCCCACAATGCACTTTATCTGAAGAAAAATTGCAGTTCTTTGAAAAATTAGTATCTTCTGAACACCACATTTTCACCTACAGTAGTGGAAGTGAAAATATTTCCTCACATTTTGAAGTCTATGAATTTTGCCTATGAAATATGAATTTTAACAAATGTTTCCCAAGGAACAACCTTTAAAAGTTTGATCTTACTTGCACAGTGGCTGCATGCAAAAGTAACAATTACAATCTATGATGTCTGTATTTCTTCTATTGACCCTACTTAAATACTCATGCCGCACAGCATAAAGTGTTTACAAGGGTGACGTTTGTGAAAGGGGGAAAAAAAGATGTTTTTTACCTTACATATTACAAACTAAGCTACAATTAAGGCTTCGAAGTTTTATACTTTATACAACTAAGTTAAAATGTGAGGTGAAATATTTTATAAATTATGACAGAAATAGTTATTAGTTTCCACATATTCAAACCTTTCTAGAGAGATTTGACATATTTATGTCTCATTCCAGGGCAAATATTATTCACCTTTTTAGCAGGTACAAACTCATCCACGAAGTCATCAATGAGAAGCAAACCCAAGAAGTCAAACTGTCGGCACAATTTTGCCCAGTAGCTCTTCTTGTGGACTGGTTCTTCCACATCACCTTGGTCCATGTCTGTTTCCATTTTTGCTCCATCAGTTTCCCTGGAAAATTGACAAAATTTTATTTAGAGCGTACCTTGAGTCAAAAAATTCTAAAATATATATTAAGCAGCATGACAAATGAATTCTAATAGTTCAACTCCCATCTTCATAGGACAATCTTGACTTATATACATACTACATATAATATTTATAATGTACCCAATCAGAGACCTAAGTGCAATACAAGCACAGAAAAAAGGGATAGCAAAACCATATAAAGCGAACAAAAGGTTTTAAACGTTCCTTAAATGCTTCCAGTGAGGATACTTCTCTGGTTGATCTTAGAAGAGAATTCCAGTGATGTGCACCTGCCACTGCTAAAGGCAGAATCACCACTACTTCTATTTGTTTTTGGAACATGAAGCTTAGTACAATCAGAAAAGGACCTAAGAGACCGGTAATGAGTGTTATAAGTACTATGCAGTACAACATTAGAGATAAATTAAGATGGCGATGAGCCAAGGACACATTGACAATTGACATACAAGTATAAGTAACTTAAACTTCATGCACTGATTGACAGGTAGCCAGTGTAATCTAGCCAGGTAATGGTTAATATGGTAACTTCGTCCATCTCTGCGTATCTTTGTATTTCTTTGTTTTTCTGAAAGTTACTGTACCTAGTACCAAGGTGTGATAGTGCTAGTGTTCTTAACCTTATGGGGAGGGGGGAAGGAAAGTAATTAAGCACTCTCTGTGCAACATGCTACTGTATGCAAGCATTCAAGAAGTGTACATGCTCAAAAAAATATTTTTAATGCTTAAATGGAAACAAAGCAGGCTATGTGAGTTGTACTACTAGAAAGTCGCAAATTATTGTGCAATGGACTAATTTGTTTAAGGGAATAAATTTCAACATTTTATATGATGGCTCAAAAATTTCCTTTACTACTGAGTCTGAAATACCAAATCATCTTTGGAACAGTGCAAACCACAGGAATTAGACAAAGATTATTTTTACCCCAAGGAATTAACAAGTATGAACAGGAAATGTTCCAATTACCTGCCATTGTTGGAGTGATAAAGTCAACAGGCATCCACAGGTAACACCATTCAAACAGTGACAAAGATTGGCCTTGTACAGACAGATCTTTCCATAAATTATGTGACTCAATTGCAAATCATTTGAATGCTCAATTTCAGATATGCAGACTTACACAATGAGTTTGTTTTAAGGTAAAATTTCATCTCATAAACTTATTATAACCAAGCCTTATCAAGACCAGTGTCAATACATATACACATAATACCAACATCACATGACACACTGGTGGCAGCAGGGGGATTAACCAGATACCAATTCATGCAAGAAGCATTGCCCTCAGCAAATCTCTTCCCCACAATTGACAATGAAGTAATTCAGTTATTATACATAGATGGTCATCCACAAAAAATGGCCATTTGCCCATTTGCATCATCTGGAGTTCCATTTTGACTTGTCGCTAGCAAAGACAATTATTAACTGAAAAATTTTGCCACATTCTAATTTATGGGGAATTTTTCTGATAAAAACACAAACAACTTAATACTACCATAAAGCTAGTTTGCCCATGTTATAAGAAGCACTTAAATCTTACATGGTAGGAGGCTTGTCTTCATCACGGTCGCTATCTATCTGATTGCCAGATAGATCAAGGTAAACTAAGTGCGGTAAACTCTGTACCAGCGTTGACAGCATCAGTGGAGTCAGGTGAAATGCATAGTCAACTTCCGCCACGGAAATATCCAAGTGTCTGGAAAAATGATGTTTAGAAACAGATTTCAACTCCAGGTACACCATGGGTTAGATGCATACTTGTCCCTGAAAATGACTCATTCTGAACCTACTTGAAGGAATTGGGCTCATTTGTCATGTACTTCTCCTTTACTAAGTTTCTGTCCACATCAGTTTCATGGTAAGGGGAGAGGGAAATCTCCTAAAGAAGAAATGAAACTTAACCATCAACAATAACCTCCTCCCCCAATCTTCCATTTGGAAGTGAAAAATACAAATGATGCCTGTTAAGCAATGGACGGCAAGATATTTTTGTGGTTTAAAGCAGCAATCAGTGTTTGCTTTTACAATTTTTTTATGACATTAACTTGGCACCCCATTCATACAATGACTTTAAACCAACAAAAACTGATCTATGATCATGGTCTAACCTCATAATTGTTTAAAGTGAAGTGAAGGCTGTTTAGTCTTGTATCTGTGTGGAGTTTTTACCCGACAAATGTTCTGACATTTTTTTCAACAGTAGCTAATAAAAATATAAACCTTTCTTCTAACCTGAAAGACATTTTCAATGTTTCTATATTGTGGTAAACAATCAGATTAGAAGCAAAAATGGGGTAATAGAACAAACGGTTAATATTTTCTGTCAAACTCTGACTGCCCCTTTCGGATTTATCATGTACAGTATCAACAACATTTCAAATCCTTCATGTTGCACCTTGTGGCCAGGAAACTTTGGAATAAATTGAAACCCTGGACCCTTATAGTCCTACAATATCTGTCTGGTTGCTGAATTTTGAAGCAATGAAGTTTGACAGCAAATGTAAACCTTTCGTTCTAGCACTTCAATTTTCCTTTTTAACGGATTACTTACCAGAATCCACAGACATTGAAGAGACAACAGTGAGGAGAAACATTAAATCCTGTGTTTAATTACTATTGAATGGGAGTTTTGCAATCTCGTTCAGGTAGCAAAATTCGACACAGATGCAAGACTAGGTAGCCTCATCCATTCCGAGACCAATCACAACCATAAGAACATGATGACAAATCAGTTTTTGTTAGTTTTAATTCAATGTATGGTTGTGTTGCTGAATTAAAATAAAAGTGAAAAAAAAACTGGAAAACCTGTAAAACCAATATCTGATTTCCCCTTTAAGTGAATTGTAATAAAGAAGTTGGTTTCATCTCTTGCAACAAACCCAGCGTTGACTTTTAGCACTTAAATAAATCTTACTTTCAAAATCTAGTTTCTTTGCCTGGGGTCAAATTTCTATGACTCAGGAAGGTCAGAAGCTTTCACAACTTTCTGAATGTCATATTAAAGACTCTGAATCTACTGCCATTGTGCATGATGCACAGTGAAGTTTGGTAAACAAACCAGTGACAGGAAGAGGAAAAAGGTCTACATATGTCACTTGTTTCAATCAGATGGTTAGATAATAAGCTGTAAAAACACTACCAAACCAAACCAAACCTTTCTGAATGATCTAGAGTGTAAAAGAAGCTTGAGACTTAAGCACTCTCTGTTGCACCACATTCCTGTGCAATGTACCATACAATGGACAGAACATTTCACTATGGCTAGTGATTGTCACTGATAAATCAATCACTAGATTTCATAGTGCAGAAAAACTGCAGATCACTAGAATTCAATAGAAGGTTTTACTCCAAGTCACCTTCCAAAATGGTCTTTTTCTAAAGTCCTCCCAACCCTCTGGCAAAGGGCCATTCCGCAAAACCAAACTTTAATTAAACTGCTTCCCAAAGAAGCTACTGTATATGTCCACTGAAGGACAACATTTGACCAACCTCATAGCCTTCAGACCATTATTTACAAAAGTCACCCTACAAAATGGTCTTATTCCTGAGTAAATCTTGTAAGTTCAGTCACAACAGTTCATACATTTTGTAAGCAAGCTGGCTCTTTAAAAGACTTCAAGCCAAGCATTGGTTCCTATTCGGTAAAAAAATTTCTAACTTATGTCATGTACTAACTTCAATATAAACCACCAACTACCGTACCTTTCACTTTATTGATCTCAAGAAAGCTACACATAAAATTCTCCAATAGGTTGTGAATTATACTGTAAGCAGGTCAACTAGGGGTGGATATTGTGCATTTAATTTTAAATTTCCCCACCTTTTGTGTCAATCTGATGGCAATAACCAACCACAGTTTAAGAGATCTATGTGACATTTATTTTAGAAAATGTAAATTCCAAAATTAATGTCAATCAAACATGAGAACTGTGCCACTTGAGGATTTCCGTAGACTATCATGGCTGGAAAAAACCAGCAATTTGGGAAGCTCATTGCAGTGAAATTTGGGTATTTGGAGGGAAATTTGACTACTTTTGTCTATGTAAACATGTGAAGCCTTTGGAAAATTTTGGTTTGCTTGCTGGGAAATGTACAATTTTACCAGCCCTGGTAGACTTTCGGTAAAATAGCGGTTTGGGATGACAAATGACTGTCTTTAAACATACAAAGAAGAAATACATCTTTAATGTTGGGAATTGTTTCTCCTCCAGATGTTACTGCCCAGTAATATAATTTTCCACACAGCTTCAAGGAAATACTGAATGAACATTTCAATGAAAGCAAAATTTTGCTTACTAATCACAACAATTGTTGCATGCACTACTAAAATAATCATGTCGCATGTTCAAACCTGAAAACTGTTTGTAGTTTTACTTTTTACTTTACAGTGGTCTTAAATTTCCCCTCATCCAGAGACAATCTCAGCTTAGTGCTTCAGAGTGTGTATACAGTACAAGTCCCCAACATGTAATCAAAACACTCTCTGCACAGTATATGTATTATGTAATATGAGTTACAGCACCGTTTATGAAATTGCTGTCAATCAAAGATCTATGCAAATGGAGAATTTCTGTGAACCACTACAAAACTTGTAGTTTGGGGAGAGAGTTAACTGCCTTTGGTTCATTACTCCAAAATTTTTGAGCAGTTTTGTTAATTATTCTGGAGGTGTACACTTCGTGTAAGCCAACCTCCAACTGAAGTGAATAAACACCAACTAATCCAATCAACTTCAGACTGTTTACTTCATTCATCTCTCTCCAGTGGTCTATTCAATCTCTGTTTGAGGTACAGTAGTCTTACATGAAGTATATCCCATTCTCATACCAATAACAGAAGCCTTGAATCTTGAGGTATGCAAGTGCAATTGCACACCAACACTCACCTAAAATCACCGTGAAGAGTGCAAATTTTTGCATACCTGGATGAAGATGGGAGCTAATAGGAATCTATTTTACTTTAATTAAAGAGCACACCTTAATTTCCTGAGGTTTGGGATTTGTAGCACACCTGAGAAATCTAAAACTCAATGCCTGATAACAGCCCATCAACTAATAGGGGGTTTACAAGGCACCTTTTGGAACAGCAAACTCTGAAATACATGATGGCAAAAAGGAGATGACATTTTTTATGGTGCACTATAGGAACACACCTCCTTTCACTTATTTTTTTTTCCCTTTAATCAACATTAACTGCTATCAAATGTCACCCTCCAGGTTTAGTTTCAAATAACATGTTTCAAAATCATATCTATGCCAAATGTCAGGGTTGAATACATTGTTTCTACTAACATCTACATGAAAAGAAAACACTACCTTAATGACTTCACCCTGCAGATATCCTGCAAACTTGTCTCCAAGATCATGCAGTCATGCAGAACAAGAGTTGTAAGCCGGTGTTGATGGGGTATGAGGAAGCTCATATCTCCATTTTTCACCACACCCGAAACATTCAATGATAACAGTTTTGGAAGGTGTCGAGTCAAGAAATGCAAATGGACGCTGCTCAGTTCGGTATAGCTTATATCTAATCTCACCAACTCGGGTAAAAAGAAATTCATGATATACTTATAATTCTGCAAAACCTTTGGACATCTACTCAGGTTTAAAGCTTGCAAGGAGCGCAGTTTGATTAGGTCTGGCAGACATCTGTCAGACAACTCAGTACAGCCTTGAATATCTAACTCCAAGAGTCTCTGTTTGGTTAATGCCATTACAGCTATATCAGTTATGACAGTATTTCTCACTTTGACTCTTTTGAGGTTCGTCCTCATCGGATCAGAGAGTATGCAAATAACATTATCCTGTAACAGATCTTTTTCAGCAAGGTAAGAGATCAAGTGATCACACACTATCCACGGTAATTTCATGTCACCATGAAGCCTCTTTGGAATCCCTTTTTCATCTTGTTCGCATATCAGATGCCAATTGGATGCTAATACTTCAAACGCAAAGTCCCACAGCCTGTATGGCCGATAAAGGGCCATCTTGTTCAAGTCCTCCGTCTTCATAGTCCCACCATTGTTTGACAAGTCAACTCAAAATTTACACTGAAATATAAAGCAAAGGTCAAAAATTACTATTTATTCAGGACATATTTGGAGTGCTTCAACACTATAAAAACTTAACCTCTCAGCTACACATGATTTTGTTTCTAAACCATAATTTAACAATACTACTTATGTATGGTTTGGCCATGAAACCATAGCACTCACCTTCATCCTGAAGGAGCTTATTATAAACCTATTGTGTGTAATCGTGTTTTGTACATGAAATAGGCTTGAAGAGGAGATACGTTACGCATGTTGGAGTGTAGAAAGGCAAATATGGTGGCATCCAGGCACAGACTTATTATTTAGCAGGACCTGTACATATGTATACATAATATAACACATATCTCAGTATGGTGGGATGGACCCCCTTTCGTAGCAAAAAGGTTAATAGAATTTGCCCCTCCTTACCCCCTTTTCACCCTCTTTGCCCCAATGCTGACCCCCTTCCAAAAAAACAAAAAAAGAGTAGGGAAAACTAATCTATCCTTCCACCCACCTCCCAACAACAATATTTGAAGGCATTTTCAAAACCACATTATATAGCCTATATTGCTATGTGCCATGGAAGAGCATAAGTCAAAGACTGTACCTTTCTATAGGCCTATATAGTGAAATGTAATAGAAATCTCTGATCAAAGGTAAGTGACTTTCATTCGAATGGGTGGGAAAATGTGGAAAGCTAGAAGGCTCCTTCCCAGGGAGTTTGGACATTTGGAGGGCAATTACTGTATTTCATTTTGAAGGGAAATTTGCCTTTTCTAAAATATGCAGAGGATTGTGGGACATCCTACTCCTGTCCTGTCCTGAGAAACAAACATTTTTTCCAGCCCTGTTCATTCAGGTTCCTTAAAAAGAAAAATCTACAAAGCCATTACTTGGGTACATTACAAGTGCAATATCTAAACTATCCTAAACTTCACATGTGGCTCATCTGAACAAAGTTGTTTTTCTTCTTTCTTTTTTCTTTTCTTTCCTTAAAATTGTTTGCACAAGACCTCATAAAAAGGCCAGAAAATGAGTAATACAGTAGTGATACCTAACTTCTGCTACTATCAACTGATATTACATTTGCTGGTGGGACAGACTACTTTTGTTCAGCATTCCAGCCTTTGAAGGACTTTTTGTCTCATGCTGCTAAAATTAAATAGGACATTTTAGCCAATGTTACCCGAGAAAAAGTCATTTTCTAAGGTGAAGCTTGTCTATTTAATTGCAGCATTGTTGCTCTATTGAACAAATAGTCTTTACAGGGGCAAATGTCTTCAACTTTATTGATCTCAAAACACCTGAACAGGAAGTTCTCTGATAGATTCTGGATTATTAGTTGCCAGCTTGAGATGGCTAAAACTTGCTATTTGCTTCTAGCGTCATGAGCCTTTTTACCTCTTCAGAAGAAACACAAAACTTGGTCTGCTTTTAATTGAAATTCAGTTTTCAATCTCGAGGCACTGAAATTTATGTCAGATATGTTCATGCAGGACATCTCCCCTTTCTTAGATACAACTTTGTGAATTAGATTACCTCTCCATGATAAAGCTTTGAAAACTATGACTGTTGGATTAATTCTCATACACCACACATACAATCGCAAGGGCTGATTGCAGGAGATCCAAAGTAGCCTAATGTAGGTAGCATATCCTTGCACTCTATCACATCATTATGGAGCTAATATGATTACATAAATGCAGAATAAGGTGAAGCAAACAGAAAAGAACAAAATTTTGCATCGCAAATTTTTGTGCATTGCTACTGGCTGAGAAACTCGTCTACCAAACGAACTCTAAAAATTTTCAAAAGATATGATTTTTGATAAAGACGAAATGGAGTTGATGATGTTCAAACACACTACAAAGTTACGAAGGACTCCAGGCCAACTCTTTTTCTTTAGCTGTTCCCAAAAATTGGAAAAGATTGCTTGGTAGTTAAAACTTTTAGCCCATATGGGTAGTTTGGACTTGAAAGTTAAACCATTTGTCTAACCAATGACAATTTGTCGTTAAGTCTACCTGGGCTAGATGAGTCCTCACAACTGTGTGCTACTTTACAAAGTAGAACCTTCTCTACTCCCCGGTCCATGCAATTGGTAACACCATATTTGCATTTAGAGTGACTGATGTCACTGCACAGCCTAAATGCATGTCAATTATTAGTTTCTTCAAATTATGGAGGGGATCAAGTATGTTTTAAATTTTAATGTGTCAATACTCTCATCCCTTATTTCAGTTCCACTTCCACCCAAAACTTACAACTGCAGATTTACAGAAAAATTTGATGACCTTTGACAATTTGGGGAAACATTTTAAAGAACTTTTGGACAATAATGAAGAACTAACCCTGAACTATAATTGACAGAACTAGGCTAACCTTCCAATTTTGGAAATTAGTCAATGGATTTCCCAATAGTAATTGCCCATTCAAAGAATTTTATTTTTAAAATATGGGAGAGTTGTTGAACATTTTCCACAGTGCCACAGTAGGATTTAAAGTATTTGTTGGGAAAGGACTCATCTACAGTGTATAACAAAGTGGGTGTATGGCATAAATTCAGGCAGCTGTTTAAGGACTAAGGCTCTAGATGTGGTCTTCTGCACAAACTTGTATCAAGAGCAGGTTGAATAAGAGAGCAGTATTGAAATTGTCAAAGTTGAAGAAAAAAAATTGACATTTTCTTAAGTGGTTTGCTGTAAGACATAAGAATGTCAAAAAATGCAACAATCCATGTTTAGTCTAGTCCTTAAACAGGACTCTATGCTATGTCAACTTTGTTTTACTCTGCACTAGAGTCCACGGCCACACGCATGAGAGATCCCTACATTATGGCTTATATTTGTAAAGTTTCTACATTTTGAAGTTTACTTTCCTGAGATAAATTTCAGAATTTCATTGAATTTTGCCCCACTTTCATGTTAACATGTTAAAAACCATTTTGAACCTCATTGAGGTGATGACTTCTCTTCAATTGTACACATTTTTGTCCAAAGTCTTAAGTGATAAATTTATGCAAAAAGAACATTTTGTTTCACATTTGCATTGCTAGTCTGCACATGTATTTTTTTTACACTCACACACACTCAGTCAAGTGACTGCATCGGTAGGCCAATGCAGGCAGAATGCGTGATTAAGTCCTGTGATTGATTTAGTGTTACTGTCACTGCCAGTTTAAATCTCCAAATTCTACCGTCCAGCTTGCTTTCATCTAAAGAAAGACCAATCAATAAAGTTGAATGTTATGACAAAGTCCATTCATGGCAATTATGATAATTATAGGTGCATTTTTGAAGCTGTGAGGGCCCAGGGAGTTGCCCCCTGTGATTGTAGCGCCCATTGGCATGATCTTATGAGGCATTTGGCAGAGGATGGTTTACAGGGTAGCCTAGGCCTAGGTCCTACTGTTCAAGCATATTTTCACAGTCCTGTTCAAGCTTTGGTCTTGAGAGATGTATCCTACCCTCTTACTGTGTATTAGTTCCATGCCTGCATAGCTCCAAAGTTGCGAGAGGCGAGATGCGGGTCCATCTGATCTGTCCGTTGGTGGATCGCCGGCCTGGGGGTGGGGTATAAGGGAAGGGGGTGTCCCTTTGAATTTTAGAAGTGTCTACACGCAAAATGGTGGCACATTTTTGGCAAATCAGCCAACACAATGTCGCTAGTTTACCACCAAATAAGCTCAGTACAGAACTTTTTGCGGTAACCTAGAAAATTGTTGTTTTGAGAGATTTGCAAAAATAATATTATGCAGATACTCCCAAATGCCCAATGACTAAAACCTCTCCTAGTCACAATATTCAATCGTTATTTTTGAGATAAATTTTTGAGCGGTATCGACAGAGTTTGCAATTCAACATTGTATGTCACCAGCGGTCATACCAATATTTCCGTACATCTCGCATGGCATTCTAGCCATGAAAACATGTAAGCCAAGAACGTCAAGAACACTATTTTCGCAGTGACAGGAATATATTCCATACCTGCTGCAAAGGTCAGCCGATAACGATGTTGCGACAGCAAACATAGTTAGCTACATACCTAGGCCTATGCTTTGTATAGCACTGCTGGCAGTTGAATGTGCTGCGAGATACCATTTACTAAATTTTTAGTTATTGGTAAGCTGAATTATTTGCACTATTGAATGGTTCTCTAACTAAGAATACTTTGGAGATTTGAAATGTGGGTTTTTCAGAGGACTTGGCGGGTCAGTGAGTTTGGGTGTCCAAATGCGGGTCCAACCAGCGAAATGCGGGGTCACATGGGAGGTATGTGCTTAGTTGTTCTTGTAGTAGCAAGTTCGGCTCTAATTTAGAATCCGTGCCCGGAACTGCGTCATAGCTGTAGGGTTAGGGGTTACGTATGCATAGTAATAAGGTTAGGGTTACGTACGCATAGTATATGGGTTATGTACGCATAGGTATAGGGTTAGGGTGGGCCATATGCAGGTGTACGCATGCATAGGAACAGTATATGTAGGGGTATATAAAGCTTTACGTATACGTATCTCATACTGTACATATATGTACACTCTCAAGTACATACAGTTAGCTTTAGGTATACGTATATACGTATACCTATAGCTATATGTAATAGATAGTATTATTAGGCAGTACTTATATTATTTTTAACCCATCCACCGGCAACGGCGCTCGTAGCGCAGTAGGCAAGCACGCTGGTCTTCATGATAGAATCGCTATACCGCTAGGGTCGAGGGTTCGGGTCCCAGTACTAACAATGCTTTTCTTTCTTCCACAGCACTAACCATTCACTTCTTTCCACAGCACACACTCATAGCGCTGTTCCTCAAGTGAGGAAAAAAAGAAAAGGGTTTTTTACTTAAAAAAGAAAAAAAAAACTGAAGTTTCAGCACCCTCTTTTGGAAGTTGTGAAGTGAGTAAAATTTTGTCTACTTCCGGGCACGGATACTAAATTAGTACCGCAAGTTCAAATTCCGTTATAGGCAAAGAAACTAATACCCGTGTTTTGCGCGACGGCGAGCAAGCCTAACGTTTAGAGTAATCCACTCTTAACCCTAACTTTAGTGTTAGCCCTAGTTCCACGAAAAAAAAAACTTTGCTAGTTGTTTTACTTATTTCATTTCAGGGGTATCTTATTTCCTCTAAAATTAGTTATCATTTGAAAAAACACGGTATAAGTTTCAAGATTACACAATAATAACCTGGACTGAACATGAAATATGGGAAATCATGAAGAATCACCAGAACCAGAATGTCTGCGTAGTAAACCAACGTCAACGGTACAAACTGTATTTTAACTTAGCCTAGCCTAGCGCAGGGCCACGATAGCAAACTCAATGATTGACAGTAAGTTAATAATACAATACACGGAAGCTGGTCTGCGAGGCAGAGGTGAAACACAAACAACGTTATCATGTCAAGAAATTTCAAAGTGGATGACATACGATAAGGTCTTCGAATACAGGTGTAAGACATCGTCACTTGCTGAGAAATTTCGTCTTTGGGTTAGAGAAAACTAACCGAAACTTGGCCAGATTACAAAACTGCAACGCAAAGCACTGCAATGCGTCATATCATTGCACAGCTAGCTCTTTAATAGGCCAAGTAATAGCTATGCATACACTGTATTCTCATTGTATAATGCACATTTGTGTGACATACGTACACTTACTGCAATCGTCGCTGCAATGGGGATTTCCCACATTTACAACAGTTGCAATAGATGACTGCCTCCACAAAACACTGACTCCGTGAGAGAATGGAAGTACTTCCATGGACCTTGGTGAGAGCGAATTTAGGATTCCTTGTTAAGGGCGTCGATGCTCAGGGATCCACGAGAAATTTCTATCACATCCAAAGTGCCCAAGGGGTTGGGGGTGGGCAAGAGCTTGCATCAACTTGGCCCCAGCAATAATTAATGTAATCTGAAGGGCTACGGTATTTTATTTTTTATATGCAAATGTGTTCTCCTCTGGTTTAGGAAACCAAGACACTGATATTTTTTTTAATTATTTTTTTATTTTTATGGAAATGAAAAGGGGACTTAATCTTCTTCTTCGCGGGGGGGGGGGGGGTCCTGCTTACCCACCCTCCTTTGACGGGAACGCCACTGGATGCCCGCCCATGCAGTTAGAAAATAGTCGGGGGGGGGGGACTTTGTAAGTACAGAATTCATATATTTGAGCAGCCACCTAAAATATTGTTGCACATCAGGCATAAATGAAAAGAAGAATGTTATGCATCAAAACCCCCTGAAAAGCCTTCTTTAAATTGTAATGCACGTGTATAATTATCGTTCTTCCTCAGAATAAAAATTCTACTTCTAAGTTAATTGGATGTACTTCTGCTTCATTTGTGAGGCCGAAGTTTATATCCTCTTAACTTAAATCATAATTATGCATTGGAATTATACAACACATGAAAATTTCGTGCCAGAATGCATTGATAATATTACATGTCCGAAATAAATGTTCTAATGTTTCGGTTTCCGTTCTACAAAAAGCGCATACAGGAGATTCTCACTGTTTGATTTGCATAAAAATGAGTTTATAGCAATTAATCTGTGAATAAACCGAAACTGAAAATGCTGAAATGTTGAGTCCCGAACGGCCAAAAAGGGTAATCCAAATATAATATTCCAATATAAATGTCTGCCGCATTTCTCCTGCCAATTTAGAACAGGTTTGGGGCTTTGAACGTAATCCTTGATCAAGTAATTGTATATAATCTTATTTGTCCGAGATCTCTTGTGATAAAACTCACAAGTCGGGTGATGTCATTATTTGGCTTTTCTAGCTACCTGCCTAACATAACTTTTCCAAGTTCTACGTATTGCTTTGATAATTCCATAATACATAGTAAATGGAAAATTATTTGTTACATGGAACTTTGCAGTAAAAGATAAATAATTTAAAAGTTCACTATTTTCGACAAAAATGTCTTACATATATAGTGACCATTTTTACATATCTGAGTAACCACTGTTCTCATCAATTTTAACATAATAGTTGTTCAAATGGATTGATTTGCAGAGTCATCAACAGGATAACGAAAGTTAAAGTCGGCCCATGCGCTACAAATATTTTTTATGAAATAATTTTAATTTTAATGTCAGATTGGGCGAAGTTACAGTAAAATAAAAATTTACCACAATACCTTTGCAATTCCTTATCAAACAACAGCTTCAGAACAGCAACAGAAGGATATTCATCTGAACACAATTTAATCCATTTACACTTTAAAAATTTTGCAAAAGTTCCTATACTGATCATATTTAGTCCCCCGTCTCCATGCCGGTATGCCAAAACCGATCGTTTAATTTTGTCACGTTTATTTGACCAAATAAACGTAAAGAAAGGGGTCTGCGATTCCTTAAAGAAGTAAATGTGGGACTGGGGAGGACTGTAAGCAGATAAAACAATTGAGGAATGGCACATGTCTTAATAATTAGGATTTTCCAATGGGAGTAAGATCTCTGAAGGACCACACGTTTAAAAGGTATTTGATTCGTGATAATTTAGGTACATAATTTAGGTCGAAAAAATCGTCCTTAAGATGGGTGAAAGAAACGCCAAGGTAAGTAATAGGCCCATTGCTGACAGATATATGATGATTTTTAATGAAACCAGGGGGTTCGGGTGCAAGGAACCTGACAAATATAGGAAGGATTTGTCTAAGTTCTCGCATAGCATAAGCCACATGCTTATGAAAATGTCGTAAGTACGTCCAAAGCTTCGTTTATCGAGCATCCGGTACCATCAGTTATATCAACGGTATCACATCAGCATATCTTATGAATTTGATGGAAACATCGGAAAGAGTACTCCCAGAGATACGATTATTAAAGTTGATCAAAAAGGTTAATACCTCAACACAAGTTATAAATAAATATGGACACCCCCCCCCCCCCCCATGGCCCCCCGTCGGTGAAGGTCGGTGCTTTCGTCGGGGAGGTTTAAAAAATAAAATATAAAAAAATCCACAAGGACTGAAATTACTGGATGGGTGACCTTGAACATATTTTTCCTTTTATAACACTATTCTAATACATACAGGAATCGGTTTTCAATTACTTTTCATAGCTCATAGTTCATAGCTCTGTTAAAACTCGTTACATGTACCTTGTCCCATCTTAAATTCGTGCGCGCAAGGTCCCCCATAACCAATACTTGTAAGTTAGGGACCTGGAAATTTCACGTGAAGACGTAACTAAGGGTGGCACCAGCGGGGAACCAGGGACCATGTCCCCGTCGGGGAAGGCTGCCGTTCCCCTGTCGTT
The DNA here is from genome assembly GCA_037179385.1 of Holothuria scabra. NCBI lineage: Eukaryota > Metazoa > Echinodermata > Holothuroidea > Aspidochirotida > Holothuriidae > Holothuria > Holothuria scabra. Next base: position 50,899,148 of record CM074185.1, read on the forward strand.
GAGAAAATCCAGTTTCGTCGGGGAGCCTTCATCTATAGGCCCACGATTAAAGAGATGTAAGCCCGATAAACGTTAGTCCCAGGACGATCTTCTTGATTTTGCTTTACTAGTTTTCCTTACAAAACGGACGAGAAGTTGTTCAGGTGCATGCAGTGCCCAAATGGTTTGTCATCTGTCCTGCCCCGACAGTCGAATTCGAGCAACGGTAATGACAATCGGCCAGGCAGTTTTCAGTTATATATATTGATGAACAGAAATGTGAGAATGTCTCCTGATAAGTCTGGCTGAAAATTCATTTGAAGCCACCTTGCTTGTTACTTGACATATTTTCAAAGACGTCGGCGGGAAGTAAAATCATTTATTGTCGGGAGTTCGGATAGTCACATAGAAAATAACATAAATTTAGTGGACCTCGCAATTGAATACAACGGTGAGTCTCAAAAGAGTTGAAAATGGCATGTTTCTAATTCGTTTACATAGTTTTCCCCGAGAAAAATACACGGCCATTTCATTTAATTGTAGCGGTATCTTTTATCAGGTTATTTTCTGATCACATAGCAAGTTGGGTTTTTTCTATTGAAGTGAAACTTTTATAAATAACGACTGCTTCATTTCTAGTTACAACTGTGGAAAATGCCATTTCCGGCTGTCTGAGGGTAAGATTTTTTTAAATTTTCTCTACGCTCCGCGCCAAGACATGGTGGCGCTCCGCTTTGATAGTGTTTTGGTCGAACAGATTACTCAGCAGAACCATGCATGCTTGCAATTTATTCTTCATTTAAGGGAAATAAGAAGGGAAAATTTTAAAGCGGAAAAAGCTGAAAATAAAGACTTCTTTGTTTCTAGTTACGAGCCTGGGAAATGCCATTTCCGGCTGTCTGAGGTTTCCAATTTTTCAAAAATTCCAGTGCATTTCTAGTTGGTTTTTAGGGCAGGATTAAATTTTTCACACAAAATAGACTATTCTGCCTCCTATCAAATTGAAACACTCCCGTACGCATATGTCAATATACAAAATATAAAACTTGAAATATATTGGAAGCCAAACTTTTTCCGCGAGGAAAATTCCAAGGGCCTTAGTCTCCATGATGTAATTCAGAAACCCCCAAAAAACTCCAAATCACCCCCTACTTGATTTTTCTCATAAGAGGGTCAGATTCTTCCATAATCCCCCAAAATCTGTCATAAAATTACAGTTCCACCAATATAACCTTCAGATTCCCTAATATTTGTAAAAAATGATCAACTTTTTTTCATTTTCCATGGATACTCCGTACAATAAAACACCCAATTTAACGCTCTTAATCACTCCGACAATTGCTTTTGACAGGCATATCATTGAAAAAACGCCCAAAATTTCATTGTAACCTTACCAAAAAAGCAAAGTTTTTCATAAAATTCTAAAATTTCTCCAATATGATAAGCTGTTAAATTTCAAATCTTCGTTCAAAAACGGGAAAAATTTTTCGGGCACATTTCCAGTTTCGTCTGAGAGCCTTATTACCCCAAAAGAGTTCCAGCTGTCTCCTATGCAACGTTTTTGATTTTTATGAAGGACAGATTCTTCAATAAACACCCTAACTTTTTAATGGTCCTCGCAAAAGCCAAATTTTTTTTAAAAACTTTTTCTTCTAAACAAACTCCAGATTTTTAAATATTTGTTGAAAAAAGGCCAAAAATTTCTGCGTGCTACGCGCCTCAGATTCTACCAAGTCACGTCCCACTGGGACTTATTCATCGCGGTATTTGAGAGAGGCGTACCCTCCCTTGTTCGTCTGAAATGTAACCACGTCCAAACGTATGGTTAAAAGAGTCGACGACAATATGACCAATTACAGGCCAAAAGGTTTTGTAAAACTCATCTGGGTCCGGTGACTTTTATGATGACATAGTAAACAAGATTGGCGACATTCAGTTAAAGTAAGAGGACCTTCACAGCTCATCAGCAGTTTGAGAATAAATATATATAAACGAACGTTGTCATAACTAACATTGGGTTGAAATTTCTATTCTTAGTATATAATTCACTGTAGAAACGTCTGGCCTAAGTTAGAATATCTTGAAAACTATTCAGGGGTGGCGCGAGGATTGGCCCGACAGGGGCCAGCATTTCAAGGCGCCGACAAAGTTGATGAGTTAGCCCCCGTTGGACGAGATTTTTGGCTTTCTTTTTAACAAATACTTAAACATGTGGAGTTTCTTTTGAAAAAAATAATAAATTTTTGAAAGAAATTTGGTCTTTGTAAGGATCATTAAAAATTCGGGTTTTTATTGAAAAATCTGTCCTCCATATGGGCAAAATCAAAAAAGGTTTTATACGCGACAGCTGGAATTCTGTTGGGGTTATGCATTTAATCGTTCTAGGACTACGTACTAAGATTTCAAGACAAGACTAGAAGTTTGCAGGAAATTTTATTCCCTTTTTAGAACGAAGATTTGAAAATTAAGAGCTTACAAATTTGTAGAAATTTTGGAATCTAATATAATAAAGTTTGTTTTTTGTTAAGGTTGTAAGGAAAAATATGGGTTGTTTATTAAGTGATAAGCCTTTCAAGAGCAAAATTCGGCGGAATTTCAGGGTGATTAACAGAGTTGGCTTTGGTCATTTGTTGTACTGAGTATGGTATCCATCAAAATTGGAAAATTTGCCACCAATCTGAAGCTTATATTGGGGGAAAATTGTAATTTCTTGACAGACTTGGGTATTTTTATGGAAGAATCTGACCTTCTTATTAGAAAAATCAAGTTGGGGGATCTGTAGTTTTGTTTGGGTTACTGATTATTCTCAGGCAGATTAAGGCCCTCGGACCATATTGAAAAATTTTCCAGCGGAATAAGTGTGGCTTCCAATATATTTGAAGTTTTATATATTATATATTGAAATTGGCGTAAGGGAGCGTTTAATTTGCGAGGGCAGAATTTTTTTGTCCGAAAAATGTAATCCTGCCCGAAACACTTCCTAAGTGTAGCGCACAGATATTTTTGAAAAATTGAAAACCCCCAATAACAGGAAAAGGCATTTTTCGGGCAAGTAACTCGAAACAAAGTAGTCACTACTTTGAGCTTTCTTTCGCAATATAATTTATCCTTCATAATACTGTCCCAAAACGAAGAATAATTTGCAAGCATGAATTCTGTTAAGTAGTTTTTACGAGTAAAACACTATCTAAGCAGAAAATTGTTCAAACAATCTAACCCCTCATACAGCCAGAAATGGCATTTCCTAGACTTGTAACTAGAAATGAAGTTGTCGTTATTTTGAACTTTCCTTTGAAATGAAAGTTTCACTTCAATAGAAAAACCCCAACTTGCTAAGTGATCAGAAAATTACCAGATAAAAGGTACTGCTACAATTAGTTGTAATGCCCTCGTCTATGAAACGGAATTGAGAAACATACCAATGTTTTTACTCTACTAGGAATCTTTGTTATATTCAGGCGAAATCAAGAAGATCGTCTGAAGTTATCAGGCCGACATATTTTATCGTGGGACTGTAGATGAAGGCCCCGCGACGAAATTGGATTTTCGCAACAACAGGGGAGGTCGGTCTTACCCGACAGGGGCATGACCTTGCGAGCGAGGATTGAAGATGGGATGAGGGATAGCAGAGTTAGTAAGAAGTGATTAGCACCGATTCAAATATGCATTAAAATAGCGTGACAAAAGGAAGAATAGTTCATAAAGAAAAAACAACAGTTCATGATCATCAATCCAGTAACTTCAGTCCTTTACGTTTTTTCATTTTTAGGCCTCCCCGAAAAAAATATCGTTATTCCCCAACGGGGGATGAGATGGGACAAGATAAATGGAATGAGGTATAACAGAGCTAACAAGAAGTGATTGAAAATCGGTTTCAATCGATTTCAGTGTTCCCCGACGGGGAACCATGTCAGCCCCCTCCCCCGGAACATACGGTACATTACTTAGCACAAACCGGTCGACTGTCTTAGTAGAGCGCAACCATCAGTTGGCGAGGAGCGTGGGGAAAATATTGAGGCCGGGCAGAGAGACGGAGAATCATTTCCCGGACCAGAAATTAGAAATACTAAGTTGCCATTAGTTGGAACTTTTGACCGAAAGAATGTTCATTAGTTTTTCATTAACGAAGAACAAATTAAAACATGATCAAAAAATTCAATTTTAAGGTCTGATCGTTCCCCTCAGACAGTTGAACTTCTCCGAACCTACTTCAGGGTGAGTATACAAGGCCCACGGTAATCAGAACACTCTCAATAACCGTGACGATAATACGCGAATGTGTAATATCAGCTACAGAACTCTGCATTATTTTTATTTGCTGTCAATCAAAGATCTATGCCAATTGAGAATATCTGTAGACAACTACAAAAATTTTAGGTTGGGTGAGACTGAAATGCATTCAATATATCCAAGAAGACTTATTTTACATCATCTTTTACCACTCTTATTCGACCCCCCCCCCCCCGACAAATGTTGCGCAAGACTATGAAGTGAGGCTGATTGGAAATTAATTTTCCATGCATAAGCTGTTAGAATGCGTACCGAATTTTTGTCCTCCTTTTGAATTTTTACGAAAACCGCACACTCTGCCTTTTTTGTTTGTTGTTGGTGGAAAATTTTAAAAGAATTTGGATAAGCGAAGGGGTTTTCTGTATAACGTAAGATACGGAATTTGTTAAGACAGAAATGATTGCCTGATTGCCGACATTTTCCCATGCACTGCTCTTTATATAATGCAGGTCTTGGCGGCAGGTTGGGGAGCAGTTTTCCCCTGCATCCCTGTCTCGAACGCCTATGATTTAGACTTTCATCGGGGCGATGCGCCCTGTTTAACAAAAAAAATTCTTAAGTGGCTAACGATAGTCCTAATCCCTAACCTAATCCTTAACCTAATCCCTAACCCTAACAAAGAATACAATCGATACAATGCAATGGCAGCAACCAATTAAGAAATATTTTATTAAACAGTGCGCACCTACCCAGCATTGTCATTTGATCTGAAAATATGGAAGTGTGTAATTTGAAACTTTTGTTCCTTGTAATATTTTAAGATACAATGCAGCAACTTGAAGATGTACAAAACGAGAGATCAAATTGAACCATCTACGAAGTGAAAAGTATGCCTTGGAAAATTTAGGGCAGATGCGCACTGTTTAACAAAGTGTCTCTTGATTGGTTGTTGCCATTGTATTGTATCGATTGTATTCTTTTTCTTCTTCTTTTTTTTTTTTTTTTTTGGATTTTTTTTTATTTCATTTCTCTCGATTGCATTTTTTGTTAAGGCTGGGTTTGGGATAAGGCTATCGTTAGCCAGTTAGAGGAATTTTTTTTGTTAAACAGTGCGCATCGTCCCGATACTTAAGGCAATGCGTGCCGGGTGCACCTTCTCTAAATCTGCCCAGGGAGATCACTATTTGCGACTTCATTCTTGTTTATTGAGTTTTGTTAATGCATTACTTTCAACACGCCCAACAGCTCCCACTGAGCATAGGCGTACGGGGTAATTTTTTTGAAGGGGCAAGAGCAATTTTTGCCCAAATAATGACACCATTTAGCATGATTCTCTCATTTTTTGCCCGAATGGATCAGCTGTTTTGCCCAAATTGGGAGTGCGAGTGCCCCCCCCCCCCCCGGCACCCCCACTCATACGCCTATGCAACTGAGTGATTTTCCTTAGATATTTGTCATTCTTCTGGTAACGTTTATGAAGTATACGCAAATGAATATGAAAATTGTGACCCTCCCCTGCATTTATAACACATCCAACATTAATGACTTTGTTCGCCTTTAAAGGTTAAGGCTCTCGGGGGTACATGTTAGCAGATTCCAGCAGTAGTTTGCCATTCCCCTTGTTTCATTGCCCCTTGCTTTGTGAATGGAAAATATTACTTTTGAAGTTGACTTAACCTGCCTTTAAATATCCTTTTCCAGCGCCGACGATGTTTTTTTACGAATTTAACACCAAAGGGAAATTTTTGATCACAGTTTAAGCCCCTCTTGCTGAGGGGGTAATGTGTTTGACTTTAAAATTTGAAAGTGGTCGGTAAGGACTTGAGGTATCAAAGAGAAATTAAATTTAAGGTGTTTAATTAAGCACTTTCTGTCTGATATCCTGACGAGATGGCTGACAAGGTGAGTAGGTGACAATTCATTCGTTACAATTTCAACGTACCACGATCTGACGACAGTTACCAAGAAGATTTTAAATAGAAAAATTGAAACTTTTCTTTACCTTCAATTCACCAGGAAAAATCACTCTCTCAAAGATAACATGCGACCGGTGTAGAGAAAAATATGTCCCCTTTTGAAAATGCCGTCTTCTCCACAGTACTTCCACTTTTGAGAGTCATTACTTTCAAACAGTAAGTAAGAACGCTTTCTGACGTTTTACAATATTTACAGAGAGACCAGGGGCCCGTTCCACAAAGAGTTACGCACGATCTTAAGTATGATTTACTGTTGGCTTAAGTATGGTGACTCAAACTTAAGATTGTGCGTAACTCTTTGTGGAACGGCCCCCAGATGCACGAAGTTTCCTTAATCATTGCGGAATTCCAGATAAATGATAGAACTCACTTATTGAAGTACCATTATAATAGACCAGATCACGTGTGGACAGGTGGGGGGAGGGGGTGGAGTACGTTCCCTGAATGGAATCATGATCAAAGTCAACGTCTTATTTATCAGTCTATGCTGGTCGCACGGACTTCCTATACATGGACAGAGCATACTGTACGGTGCATTGTCTCTACCGTACGTGTGAGAAAAAGCGCATCAAGATGGCGGTCTGCTATGGTTTTGTGTGAAAGTTTGGACTTTCTCAAGTACATCCCCACATTTTGCAAGGAAGTTGAAATATTTCTTAAATATGGCAAAGTAAGGTCAAAATCACTTCATGCATTGCAGGAATATGATATTGTTTCCCATTCAGGGTAAATTTTTTGTTTAAAATATTACAGAGTCGTAGTCAAATCAGACAATTTATAGCTTCACGGCGGCCATCTTGGTGCGCTTTTTTGTCCCAGCCGGTGGCGACCATCTACGGACAGGACGTATACGTTACATGCTGTGTCCATGTATATAAGGCTGTGGCTGGTCGTTACAACTCAGCAGCATGACCCTTAATACTAGTCAGACTAATAACCAAGGAAAGGGGAGGAGTAACTCCCCTTCCAAAACTTTCTTCTTCCGGGAGTTTGAACGTTATCGTTGATTTGAAGGTCAAAAGGTCAAATCTTCTAACCCCAGGTAGTTCCGATTTTAAAATCATCCTCACCTAACAACATCATTTAAAAAGGCCTGCAGCTCTGTGCTAGATTAACTGGAGTATGTGGCCGATTCGCATCTTGGACCTAAATTCCTAAACACCATGAAGCAAACACAAGAATAGTTTCGTAATAACTCAATACAACAACAATTTTAGAACATTATGCAGGTTTTCATAATGTGGTCCATAGGGTCCGCATAACCAGGCCCAACAATTCAGGAATACTATTGGCGAATCATTGCTATCGCCTCACATTAGTTCGAGGAAAATTTTAACCCTATGGTATATTTCACAAATGGACCCTAAGGTCCATGTTGGACCTTGGCCCCGAAGTCCTGAAGACTCACGAATAACTACTGTTTAAACCATAGTATTGTAAAAGAGAGAACCTGCATAAAGTGATTTTTCAGAATTTCAAAGAAAGGGCCATAGGGCCCACCCGGGCCTTTGCACTGAAAACCATAAAAAGATCGAGAACAAAACACAATTATACACGGAATCAAAAACAGTTTAAATCTAACTAGAAAAAGGACTAACCATTGTGCAATATTTCACGAAATGAACCCTGGGGTAGATCTTTTCAGGACCATAGCCCAAGGTAAAGTAAAACCTCAAGGTGCCTCTGATCAACCTAATGATAAGCCATTACCCCAATGCAAATAAAAAAAAAAAGAATTTTTAGCAGGATCTTGCAAAAAATCATGAAATGCGCCTAAGGGGTCCATGGCTCATGGGACATTGGACTACAGATTTTTGAAAGGCTCCAAATGGCACACAGTCCCCAAATTATTGTGTGTCAAGTTTCTGAAAATAGATGAAGCAACCATGTAGCATCCATGGAGCATGCAGTGCCGTCGGAAGGTATTTTCGATTGGGGGGGGGGGGGCTGACTCGTAGGACGTAAATTTCAGTCTCCTCGGACAACTTTTCCGGTGAGCGTGGGACACGATTTCCATGTAAACCTTGCTGGCCGGACCCATTTTCCAAGAGGCATGATTTCCGTTTACACCGGCAGCAGTTTCTCTGCTCATAATTGCCCAAACAATGCCACAATTGACCAATTTTTGTTCCACTGATGGAATTATCTTCGTATACACTTTGGTGTTATAACTACAAAAGACCTCATCTCGTTTGGTAAAATACCAAACATATTTCCCAAATCGTCGGGTTAATCCATAGTTGCAATAGAACTACTTTTAAGTCAATAACTTTTAAATATTTATTCCACACTTCCCTTTTCCACCCAATTCGTACACTAGAAAATGTTTTCTTTGTTTAGTACCTTTAAATATCATACATTCCGGTTACTAAGTTTGTATGGTACATATCAGGACCCGGATCTAAAAATTCTTTCTAAGAGCTGTGAAATCTGACAATCTTACGCTTTTCCAGGAAACAGGAGTTCCTTCCGGAATTAGGCAGATAAATTGACTGCACCGGTGATGACCGATTTTCAAATCTTTGATACAAAACCATTACAATACATCCATTATTCTTCAGAACTACAAATTATCAGGTTACAAACAGAGGACGGAGATCAGGGCTGTCGCGACAGGGGTGTGTGGGGGTGTCCCCAGCCCCCCTTCAAAAAAATTTTCACAGCGACGATAGTTGAAAAACCTGAAATTCCAGTCTGAATGTTTTCATTTAATGTTTTTTCTAATCTAGGGCGTTTTTCCGACTAGGCCTATATAGATCTAGTTTATCAAGTGCCGTAGACGTTTTTCATCCAAATTGACATCAAAGAATCCCATTTTCACAAATCCTTCATAAATTGCCCAAATTTTCTCACGCCCCATCCGCTTCAACTTCATCGATGCGGTGATTACATCTCAATTACACATCAGTCCTATAAGGGTTGATTGTTCGGGTGCGTAACCCTCCCTCTCGAATTCCAGTTTTCCGTCAAAGGCATTTAAGCTATACATTTCTGTACAAATATGGTGAGATGGGGTCAGATCGAAGGGGCTTTTCGACCAAAAATCAAATTTTCACGAGGTTTTCTCACAAATGGTTATCAAATAAGCGAAATTTTCCCTGGCTCCGCGCACCCCGGATACTTTGAAGAGGTTTTAAGCTCAACTTCTATCCAATTGTTTCGCGTGCTTCCGACCTTACTCAATGTTGTCATATCCCTCCATAGGCCCCTATGTTGGTCGACTGACATACTTTAAGTCTGTTACGTAAGTCTGTCTGGGTGTTTAGATACACGGAATATGAGTTCTCAAGCACTAGCGTACCTGGGGAAGGCAATTTTAGTTCCTTAAAATGTGTTAAATATTTAACACAAATTTAAACTTAAAGGTAGCTTATATGGAATGAATTATATATGAAGACAAAAAAATTCAATAGAGAGGGCCAAAACTCCTCCCATTAAAGGCAGCCATTCGTCACCCCAAACTACAGTTTCAGTATGCATATATCAAAACTCTCAATTGGTACAGCTCTTTGATTGGCATCACATTCAAACAATGCATCATAGCTAAATTACACAGCATGGGCACTGAGAGTGTCTTGATTACACTTTATGGACTTATATGGCCACTGGGACAAGCCATGAAGCAATAAACTAGGATTGTGTCTGGATAAAGATGAGTTTTAGATAAATGTGGGAGGGGCTAGAAGTAAGGAGGTTGGGAGAATTGGAACATGTTTGAGATGATGAAAATATGCCTTTAAACTCTAGACATATGGGGCAGGGAGAAGACTGCCTTCCAAATTTTCGCAGAATCTAATTTTCGGGCAAAGGTTTAAAAACATATGGCAACCACTTACGTCTTGAATAATCTGGCATGCTTTTAATAACTTAACACTGTTAAGCGTATCTGACTTCTTTCCAGAATTTGCTCGAAAATAAAAAAGCATCGCAGGCAATGTGAAATTTTCATGGAAAAAACTTGGCCGCACATTCTGACAGTCTAAAAACATGAATTATACTTAACTCAGTTTCACTTTGTTCTTTGGACATGATTTTTGCTCTACATGATATCGTGCGGGCGGAAGCTACAAAACGTGGGTTAATTCTAACCTAGAAGGTGTTACAACTGCTTGGTTTAAGATAACATATGCAGACAGGAGAGTACCCAGGACTAGGAAGTGCCCAAAGTTTTGGCCAAAAAATTGACGACTTATCAGGTAATTTTCCGATGGTATTGCAATTTGTTCATTTCTTGTAGGAGTGAAAATTTGCAAGCAAAAGTTCAAAGTAACGACTGCTTAGAGTTGACACCTACCTGGAGTCTGGAAAATGCTGTTTCGGGAATTCTGAGAGGGTGCAATTTTCCATTTTTTGTACAATCTGCGCCAACTAACGTGGCGCTCCGCTTAGATTTTTAAGACAAATGATTGCATATTTTTGGCAGAGAATTCTCTGCCCACAACCTGCAGCGTAGCTCACTGTCGATGTTCTTGACTTTGTTGACGTGAAAATACAATAAGAAAATTATTAGCAATCATTCTCTAGACCACCTCACCTACACGTATCCTTTTATCGTCAAAGCCAATCGTTCATTGTAATCCCATTCCTTGAAAAAAGTAAAGGTAGATTTTTCTGTTTGTGAAAGGGTTATTATAAGAATAACAGCTATGAAATGAAAAGATGGCTAAGGGTCTCCTGATTATATTTTCGTTCATCAAACTAGTTTTCATCTTCATTTCAAGCTGCCATCAATATTTTTTAACATGCCATGTAACCTTTCAGCAAAGGGGGAAGGGGCTTAAAAAAGCCCAGAATATGCCATTTCCAACTATCAAAAATTTGTGATCATTTAAAATTTAATGTATGCTCTGCGCCAACTGATAGTGGCACTTTGCTTAGATAGTCGTCAGTCTCATCCTCTTAAGACTTACCCTCCATGATTCAGACCTGTTGTGTCTCATGCTAATTTATTCCACCCCAGCTAAAATGCCTGTGTAGGCCTTGCTTATACAAGCTTGGAAAATGCCATATTTGGCTACCTGATGGGTCTCAGATTTTCACAATTATCTGTAGGCTACACTCCGCACCAATGATGGTGGTGCTCCACTTACATAGTCTTCAGCCTCGTCTTGTAAAACTAATCCCACCAGGCTTTGTGCATTCATACTGTCCGAAACTGGCCTGGTGACTCCTCCATTCAGTTGGCCTGCTGAGCAGACTATGTGGTAGCCGAAAGATGGGGTTCTCTCAAAATCATAACACACCTTGGTATCTATACAGTATACCGAAGGTATGCAATGTAACTTAGATGGAAACGTTGACTGCTCAGCAGTGAAGCCGTTGAAAGACTCATATGGAATTATTTATAGTAGCGAAAACAGGATTTTTGAATGAAGTAGAATCTAATAAAATGCAAAAACAGTAGTCTGCTTACAGCAGGCTACCATTCAGCTGGAAGAATGTCATGCCAGTCAGAATTGTGGACTGTGACACTCCTAAACATGAGACCCTAGTGATGGCCCTGGTTGTGCTTCTCCATAACCACACACATATTCTAACGAACGGGACGATAAATTATGTGACTATATTTCCGTCGTTACAGATTATATTAGGTAGACCAACAAGACTACAAATGTGGGTAGTGCTTGAAAGCTTGGGCATTCAGTGATTTGAAAACTTGTAAAACAAAACACAAGTATCGGCCAGCAACATCATTAAACTGTTAGAGGTTAATCTAACAGGACATATGTACAGTCATACAGTTTAAATATCTGGACATAAATCTTATTTAGCAGGGGAACAGATTCTATTGCCTCCTTTAAACTGTTGTTTAGCAAGTTCATTAAACGTGAACTTGACAAAATTGATATTGATTTATATAAAGAAATGAGCACACAAAAAGTGAGTCTCCAGTTGCAGGTCATTTTGAATTTGGTATTAGCTTCCCAACTACATCTGAAAAGTTTCAGATATTTGTTGCCTTTTTAAGGCAAAATATTTCAAAATCAAGGGCCTACATTGGTGAAACTCTAGGAAAACAGCAGTGCAGTACAGAGGAAAAGTTAACCATACTGATTTATGAGCAACCTTACTGTATTAGAGATTGCAATTTGAAGGGTGCAAAGTGTGCGGAAAAGTTTGCTTTTTTAAACAAATAATTACAAATATGGAGCCTTTAGTTTATTCCTTGACTGTCACCAGAATATGGGACAATAAAAAGGTCTCTCAGTTGAAAAGAAATGTTCCTTATTGTTTTAGGTACTGTTCAATGAAAATTCTTTTCTACATCTTTTTTTTTTTGGTTTTTTTTGGGGGGGAGGGAGTGAGGTTGTTCTGTGTCTTCATACTTTCAAATCAGAAGGATTGCCACAAGATACTGATTTATTTTTTGATATTCCAGAAATTGGTTCCTTTCACCCAGGCCAAATTCACTGTAATAAGTCACCATGATTTCACACAAAAATTATGTGTGGTGTATATACACTTCAGAACGTTTTGTGTACAAATATTGCAGTTTAACATTTTCATCATTATTTAATTCCCCTGAAAATCTACTTTGTTAAATTCTGCAAATATACCATGAGGCATTTCACTTCTGTTTACCCTAAAACCAATCACTTTGAATGGTCCATAATGATTACTTGCATGTTGGTTCCATTAACGTGCATCAAATCTTTTTTTAAAATTGTCAAGAAACAAAAGACAAAAAAAAAGTTGTTTCTTTTTCTGACTTGTGTATTAATCTTCTCATTTTTCAATAGTGCAGAGTATAACAGAAACCAAAAGATATTCTGGTTCAAAAATAAAAACCACAATAGATATGGGATACTGTTGGCATAAGTCCTACTCTGGAGCATTCTCATTGATTATTCAACCCCTCACACAAATGGCACTTGTCATGCTGAACAGTATAAATTGTAATGCTTAGCATCCCAAGTGTTCAACCAACAAAAGATAGTCAACTATCCAAAAAAAAACTTTGTTTGAAAGTGATGTCTTGCATTTAACCAGAATGTCTTCACACCTCATTATACTACACTATTCACCCCTGCCCAATAAAGTTCTTGATTTGGGGGGAATCCAGCAAAATACTCCAGCTTAACGGTTGGATTTGGCGACACGTTCCAGCTCATCCTTCTTTTTGATGGCGTAGGAATTTGATGATCCCTTAAACAAGAACAAATAAAACAAAATACTAGTAAAATAAGCTGACATCCTACAATATTTATATATAGAAAGAGGATCATGGGATCAATTGATCACTACCACCTTTCCAACAATTTTTGACTTTTTAAGACAGCCACCACTATAATCTCATTTGCATAATTTGACGATTTTACAACATTTCAGACAAAATACAAACATGAACAAAAGAACAGAATCTGTCTTTCATTCTTTTTGTTGAATTTGCTCTAAACATGACCTCTTTGGAAATATTACAATTCTCTAACAAAACCTATCCATATAGAACCACTTCAGAAGTGTTCTCCACGAGCTGTTTTGTCAGGGTGCTGCACTTCAAAACAAAGTGTTTTAGCACTCAGACAAAAAATGTGCCGCCCAGAAAAATAAGGTTGAGCCACTTGGACAAAAGCTATCAATTTGAAACCTTTCAACAGACAAAATTCTAATAAGAACTGTTCCTAGTCATTAAACAAGGCTACAGTTACATTCATCATGGATTTTAGTAAACATTTCCCAAAGAGAAACAACCTCTCTAACATCCTCTCTCTGGACCACTTGGCACAACAGTGAGCAAACCAAAAAAGATTCAATTCACCCAAACTAAAATCGAACCAGTGGAGGTGGAGAACACTGCTTGAGATGTCCAAACATTTCCATGAAGACATAGCAGGCATCCACACTGGTAATCTGTCATACCAAAAGTGCTGAATACTCTCTATCCTATCACTACATGTGAATATCAAAGATGTACTTTTTCAATGTTGAAACCCTTCACATCATACTTCATCAAATTTTGCTATTAACAAATTCAATCAGCGCTTGGGTTAAGTGACTGTAAGCAGCCATTTTTGGGGTCCATCAGCTTTAAATTGTCTTCATTTATTCTCTATATGAATTCCAAACACTCATATTCAGTGAAATTGAAGGAATCAAGTTACAATTCAGTGTACAATCATCCATGATATAGGTAACCACGGAAATTGACAGATAAATAGTAATGGACCCCATTTATGTCCTATTAAAATCAGACCACCACTTGGCTGTCTGGATTTGCCTATAGAGTGCTTTCACTGACTTCCTAAGTCTAATCCCTTTTGATGGGCAAGAGCTTGTGTGCTCAGCTGAAAACCAAAGTGTGACTGTTGCACTAAAACACTGTTGATATTTGCCTGGCAGTGGAAGTGTCTTACCCATTATGTGAAATTACTACACAAATGGACCTGGCCCTATGTTTTGATCAATAAGATGTGCCACCATACCAGGTAGCATAATACTTTTCTTAGTTTAGGCTCTAGTGACTCCAAATGATTGCTAAATCAGACCTTGACTTTTGAGGCGTGCAAGTGCAATTGCACACCATCACTTGCATCAAAGCACTGTGAGGAGTGCCATTTTTTGCACACCTCCATAAAGAATAGGAGTTCATATAAATCTGTTTCAGTTTTATAAAACTTCACACATACCACATTCCTTAATTAAAGAGTGTGATTTGTAGTACACTTTGAAAATCTAAAACTCAAGGGCTGCTGATAATGAAAATGAATATTGGCAAAGTAAATTTAACCCTTTACTGTTGTTTGGGTCCTTTTGGACCCATATGGAGAGCGCGGCTGTCACCCGTCTTGACTGTTTCATGCAGAGCTTGAAACTGCGAGTAGCTACCCAAAAATTGGGCCACAACAACGAGAGAGACAATAGTTTAAGGTCACAGGGTCAATAGCCTACGGAAGCTGATGCAGGGTGTGCTATGTCTGCTTTTCCGCCCACTCCCGAGGCGCGCGAGTATGCCCAAATGGAGCACAACAGTAAAGAGTTAAGCAAAATGTACCTTTGCAGCATTGATAAGTTCATCTGCAAGACACTCGGCAATGCTCTTGATGTTTCTGAAGGAAGCCTCACGGGCACCTGTGCACAACAACCAAATGGCTTGGTTCACCCTACGCAATGGTGAGACATCAACGGCCTGTCGACGAACAGTTCCAGCACGACCAATTCTGGTGGAATCTTCCCTGGGTCCACTGTTGATGATGGCATTGACTAAGACTTGTAAAGGATTCTAAATGGAAGGGAAAAGCAGAAGTGGATAGTGTGGAATATTTTACAAAATCTACAAGACAGTTTGTATGAAAGTTCTGTGGAGGAAAGATACAAAACTGGTGACCACACATTTTCATGTCAACTTTTTTCACAAAACTTAAATCGGGAGGGAACACATTGCAAGATATTCAAGCAGAGGTGAACAGATAGCCTGGGATAAAAATCAAGCCTTTGAAGAAGGGTAGCCATTCATGCCTAATTCACTTGAAATTGGGGGGGGGGAAGAGTTAAATAAGCAGATATTAAGCCAAAACTTCTAACAAATTCTACATTTTACAGTCTTGATTCAATTGTTGACTGCAAAATAGCTCACTCACAGAGTCAGCACAATTAAAACCAGATCAATAAGTTTACTTTAATAACAAACTTGGAAACATTTGTAAAATACAGTAGTAATTGTGAAGTACTGCAAGTTTTCTTTTCACAGGTGTTAGAATTCTCACATTTCAAGAAGTCACCTTAAATGTCATTCTAATCAAAAAATTTCAAAACAGTCGGCAGCCAGATGGCTGTGAAGAACATGACCCTACTAGTCTACAGTATACAATTTTCAGACAAAGATCAACAAAACAACCTGCAAACAATAAACAATGTTAAGTACCCTCAAAAAAGTCACAAAACTTGAAGTATATTCTGCATTTCCGTGAAGGAAAGACTTCGAGTCGAACAGATGATGCTAAACTCAGTTTGAGTGACCTTCACTTTCTCAAGTTGGCAAAACTAACCATACCTTCTTTGCTTTTCACTTATTTAAGGTATTTATTTATTCATCATTGAAGAAAGTTCAACTTCTCTCAACCAAAACACTTTAAGCCCCTCCTACAACTGCATGTCTAAACTCATCCTCATCCTGGCATAATCCCAGTTTATTGCTTTCAGGCATGTAATGGTGATTAAAGATGGTCCTGATCTGCAATCACAACCCTTTCAGCAAAAGCTGTGTAATATGAACTACTCTGCATTTTTTTTAATTTGATGTCAATTAAAGAGCTTCACCACTTGACAACTTTCCTAAACCACTGCTAACACTGTAGTTTTGGGTGACTGTTTTTTAAGTACTTCTCTGAAGTTTTTACAATTTGTAGTGACGGTGTGAAGCAGCCTACAAATATTCCCCATTAGACATTCTGAATTACAGCTTATGGAGGACTGTGCTTTGTTACGCTACAGCAATGTGCTTTGTTACTCTAAAGCAATGCCTGACAAAACTTATGTAGTACTACACTGCAAACATGCAGCATGTATCATCCATGTCTGCTATGTTCATGGGTGGAAAAAGTTGTGATTTACGAAGCTCCTTGCAGAAAATTGTGATATTCAGAGGGAAGAATTTTGATGAGTATTTCAAGAGAAATTTGACTTGTTCTGTACTGATCATTATGCAGAATCTGAAGGGAATTCCACTACCAATGCTGACTATGATTATGATTGGAATAAAAATTTGAAAACTGGGAGACTCTGTAACAGTAATGGAATCTAAATGGAAATCATGGCCACTGAAGAAATAATTAGCACCTATTTTACAAAGACTCACTTTACAAAGAGTTAAACATAAAACGTTCTTTCCAGAGAAAATTGATTTTATTCAACCCTGGTGTCAGTGTACCTCACTGAGGTATCAAAGCAATGTGGATTAAAGAGAGGCCCATTTAGTTCCTAGAGTTTTTAACAACCATGGTTGGAAAAAGTTGGGAAGCAGGGAAGCTACTTCCCAGGAAATTTGGGCATATGGGAGGATATTTTGGCATTTAAAGAGAAAAATTATCCTTTTCTATACAAACCAGAATGCAAAAATGCATTGAGGTTTCGATGATACATACATGCTCTTTTCAATAAAATGCTACATTTCTTGTAACAACTGGTGACCCAAAATAGCCTTTGTCTCCACCTGTAAGTGACTGGTTTTTCTTTCATACTGTGCCTTAAGATATTCTGCAAACAAGGTTTTCAGAGTTTGATGCCAGGTGATACCAGATGACCATTGACCTCCACCAAAAACAACAGGTACAGTACTTTCAACTCACCATAACACATCCACATACTAATTGGGAAATCCATCCAAGTTTCCTACCTTGAGATATCCCATTTTGACAAGTTTTTCAAAGTTTGACCGATCATGACCCCAGATGTCCCTTCACCTCCACAAAAAATAACCTTATACAGACCATCTTCTCACCATAATTCATTTACATACTAATTTTGAAATCCATCCACTTTTCATACCTTGAGCTATCCTAAACAAGGTTTTCTGAGTTTGACCCCCATGACCCCAAATGACCTTTGACCTCTACCAAAATCAATAGGGTTCTTCCTCCCATCATAACGCATCAACATATCAAGTTTGAAACCAATCCAAGCTTCCTACCTTGAGATATAGTGTAAACAAGAAGTTCGGAGTTTGACCCCATGTGACCCCAAATGACCTTTGACCTCCACCAAAATTTATTGGGTTATTTCTTACATCATAACGCATCAACATATCAAGTTTGAAATGAATCAAAGTTTCCCACCTTGAGATATAGTGTAAACCAGGATTTCGGGGTGTGACCCCAAATGACCTTTTACCTCCACAAAAATAAATGGGGTTCTTTCTTACATCATAACGCATCAGCCTATCAAGATTGAAATGAATCCAAGTTTCCTACCATAATGTATCACGTAAACAAGGATTTCAGGTTTTGACCCCATGTGACCCCAAATAACCTTTGACCTCCACGAAAATACATCGGGTTCTATCTTACATCATAACGCATCAACATATCAAGTATGAAATTGATCCAAGTTTACTACCATGAGATATCATGTAAACAAGGATTTCAGGGTTTGACCCCATGTGACCCCAAATGACCTTTGACCTCCACCAAAATCAATAGGGTTCTTCCTTACATCATAACGCATCAACATATCAAGTTTGAAATTAATCCAAGTTTTCTACCATGAGATATCGTGTAAACAAGGATTTCGGGGTTTGACCCCACGTGACCCCAAATGACCTTTGACCTTCACCAAAATCAATAGGGTTCTTCCTTACATCATAACGCATCAACATATCAAGTATGAAATTAATCCAAGTTTCCTACCATGAGATATCGTGTAAACAAGGATTTCAGGGTTTGACCCCATGTGACCCCAAATGACCTTTGACCTCCACCAAAATCAATAGGGTTCTTCCTGACATCCTAACGCATCAACATATCAAGTTTGAAATTAATCCAAGTTTTCTACCATGAGATATCGTGTAAACAAGGATTTCGGGGTTTGACCCCATGTGACCCCAAATGACCTTTGACCTCCACCAAAATCAATAGGTTTCTTCCTTACATCATAACGCATCAGCATATCAAGTATGAAATTAATCCAAGTTTCCTACCATGAGATATTGTGTAAACAAGGATTTCAGGGTTTGACCCCAAATGACCTTTGACCTCCACCAAAATCAATAGGGTTCTTCCTGACATCCTAATGCATCAACATATCAAGTTTGAAATTAATCCAAGTTTTCTACCATGAGATATCGTGTAAACAAGGATTTCGGGGTTTGACCCCACGTGACCCCAAATGACCTTTGACCTCCACCAAAATCGTTAGGGTTCTTCCTTACATCATAACGCATCAATATATCAAGTTTGAAATTAATCCAAGTTTCCTGTCTTGAGATATTGTGTAAACAAGGATTTTGGTTTTTGACCCCCTGTGACCCCAGATGACCTTTGACCTCAACCAAAATAAATAGGGTTCTTCCTCTCAGTATGGGGTATCTGTGTACCAAGTTTGAGAACTGTCAGATCTTCCCTTCTCAAGATATCGTGTAAACAAGCAAAGTGTCACAAACACACACACATACACACACGCACATACACACGCACATACACACATACATACACACACACGCCATCATGAATGCATAGGTTTCTCTTTTCATCGAAACCAAAAACTGTACAAAGAATTGTGGGAAATTTTACGTCTTTCCTAGGAAACAATTTAGTCTCCCCTCCTGGGAAATAAACATCCTTTCCACCTCTGTTAACAACCTCTTTGTGAATTAAGTAAGTTTTGGTCAAGTATTTTTGTTTGCAGAGCAGTTGCAGTTTACCTCTCCTGTGAGCAGATGGATGATTTCAAAGGCATGCTGGACAATTCGCATTGTCATGAGCTTCTTTCCATTGTTTCTTCCGTGCATCATCATGGAATTGGCCAATCGTTCAACGACTGGACATTGAGCCTTGCGAAACCTTTTGATTTGGTAGCGCCCACTGCTGTGGGGTAGGTACTTGGCATATTTCTCCTTCACAGCGATATAATCCTATGAAGAAAATTAAAATACATGCATCACATTCAGAAACATGTATGATGTCATCAACATCCCTGAAAATAATTAAGTGAGCACAGATACTAATTAAAGAGTAAGTATGAAGAATATGTAAGCTGAACTATTGCACTTGGTAAACAACAAACCGTAACAAAGATGACATGACTGACATCTGTTTGAACATTCTTTGAGGTACAATTTTAAAACAACTTACTTGATGCAGAAAAAATAACTTAAAAAAAAATGCAATGAAGCCAAAAACAGTGCTCTGTTGATTATATACATCAGAGAAAAAAAGTTTTTTCTCTTTTTTTCTCTGCAACTTCTGATAACTGTCATTAAACTTGTACATTTTTGTTTTCCATCCAAAAATCTGGCAAATTCTTCTATAATGGCTTAATTTTCACAATCTTTGCAATGCCTAGATGTTCTACTTTCATTAGGGCTGCCACGATAATCATTTTTCATTTATAGACATTGCCAGCATTTCCACAACGATATCGCGATATTGCACATTTAAAACTGAAGTCTTAATATTTGCCATCAGCATACTAAATCATATACAGTGCCCGTATCAATGACATACACTCAGTATACATAAACCAAGCTGATAAAATTCATTTTGAAGCTCAAAATTTCATAAGAAATACAGGACCTTTACCTTTAAAAAAAGTGCCATTTTTCATTTCTGGTCACAACATAAATTGTGATCATTTTAGGTTATTGAATAATGACAATAAAGTAAGAGATTTCACAGTGGTGTAGTCATTTATTTGATTCAGTTGCCATATCACATCTTGACAAAACATGGGTCCATATCATCAGGGCAAAATTATATCGATGCTGTCGCAATATTGCGATTGTCGTGGAAGCCCTTACTTACACCAACCTGGACAGTGATGACACAAACCATTAAACAATACAATTTCTATGTATATTTACACAACACCTGCACTCTGCATACTCTTTACTTCATAGTTCACAGCTTGATAATCATTGAAGCACAAGTGCACACTGAAATTTCCTTCCATTTCAGGGTGGATTATCCAAACTGAGCCAAAAGATTCATAAGTAGGAAGACCCATTCCCCAAGTATAAAATCCCCGCTAAATACCAGCCCAACTGGCTAATCAGATATTCTCTTCGAATGGTGACACGAAGAAGGAAATAAAGAACACATAAAACAATTTGAGTAAAAAATCTGATACTCACAGTTAAACTGATATCACTGACTTGGACTTCATCACAGCTCCATTTACCAAACAGCTTCACCTCTGCATACTCAGCAGTGACAGCTGCAGGCAGTACAGCTTCCTGTGCAGGAGCAGCTGGTTCGTCCCAATTTTCTGTCATGATCGCAAAGATCTAAAAATGGAAAACAGAGCTGAACATCATACAAGCAGGAAATGCTCACTAAATTGTCCAAAATTTCACTGTACTAAAGACTCAATTTGCAGATTATCTACTTCAAGTCGGTAGTAAGGATGGATACAGAGAGAAGGTTCAGGGTTAGGTTGCGTTATTAAGGGTTACAGCCCTAGATTACGACATCCTTATCCTCTGACACCCCTGTGCTACGACACTCCTTTACCATGAAAAATTGATTTTGGTACATGCAAATTCCAACACCCCTTCGTTCCAACAGCCCTATGTCCTTAAGAATTCTATCATCCCACAACTCTATCATAGAAGAAAATACATGGATATCAGATCATAGTGTAGCATCAGAGTACGGGGCAGTCGTCAGCAGAAGGTGGTTATGAATTTGTGTGTGAAGATTTTCTGTCAAGTAAACCTTAGTAAACCTTCACTTTGATTGTTTGCAAAATGTGTAAATTCAGGGATCTGGAATGCTTGCAGAGAAACTTCAAAACTCTGGAGCAAATTATTATCAATGAATTGGAAATTGGCTTGTAATTGTTATATAGGAATATAAAACAAATATAACTTAAAATGGTGATCAAAATGACTTTGATGAAAATTTGTATTGAAAACACAACACCCTCTGTTGCTTGACATTATTAGTTTTAAATGTGTAAGGCCTGATTGATTGTATTTAATATGCTCTTTTTTGGAAGTGATTGAGCTGTAATTCTGTTGTGTAGAAACATACGGATGTTCTTCTACAGTCATCTTCTATTGAAGTCACATGCATTGATCTGCTCAACCTAAATTATTTGTTAAGCTTTTAAGTAGCTACAGATTACATTGCCGAGTGTCAGAAGCCCCAGAGATCTGCTACATGCAACAGACTGTTTTTTTTTCCTCCTTTTAAAAAACTCCTAGACCACTGGAAATGACATTTTCAGACTTGTTTGAATTGGTTTTTTTCCTGTTTTTAATATTTAAACATCCTATCACCCCTGTAAATAGTTTGTTAGTTAGAGTTTTACCCAGTTTCCAACCAATTGGTTCAAGTCAACCATCCATGGTCTTTTTTCCACTTATCTCTTACTGGCTTATTTTCTCTATTTCATAGCTATGCTGAGCACCAAGCACAATGACAGTACAGTATGTTCCATTTTTAAAGTCTTTAGGATGACCGGGCCAGGACTTGAACTCCCTGTCTGCAAAGCAGATTCTCTAACCACTTGACCATGCAGCTGGTCCCCCTGTAAAGAGATCACGTCACTTAAATATGTAGTTCTAGTAAAGTTAAGTGTGCCTCCCTGCCTTTTTGGCAACTTGCACTGCCTTTGAAAAGACTTAAAGATGAGAGATTACTCCACCAGAAGCATAACCCTGGCCCCACCCATGGATATTCTAACATTGTGTGTGCATGCAACATGTTCAGTCCATGCTAAGATGGTAAGGATTTATTCACATTCCCTGAGATACCCAATTGCAAGGTTTTTCATGTAAACCTCAAGGTTTGCTAATTTGGAGGTTGGTGGGTCTGGTTCAAGCCCCAGTGCAGGATGTAGTCAGAGATAGGCTATATAGCCATTTTGTTTTACCAAATTATTTGGAGAGCTTGTTGGAAATGTAAATCTAGTTTTCTTCCTTTTTTGTTTCCAAGCTTATTTGGTGAAAGTTTATTTAAGAAATGTGTACTAGTTTTATTTATTTTAAGGTGTAGACCTAGGTAAAATTTAGACATATTCCAGTGAGTATAAAATCAGATACAGCTTTAGGCTAATGGACTGTGTTGGCTTCATGCATGGGTGGAAAGCAAGTGGGAAGCTGGGAGGCTCCATCCCAAGACATTTTAACTACTGGAGGAAAATTCCTCATTTCTGTACACAAAAATATAGGGAGAATTGTATCAGAGATATATTGTGCATGTGTGGTACAACCTTATTTGGGAGAATAGTGTATTATGTGTATGGAGTGTTGTATACTAGGCAAAGGATGTAACTGACTGCTTATTTTCCAGGAAAATATGAAGGGCAGAGACTAGTGTAATCCAGCTACCGAAGGCCTAGGGATGGTTGTACCAGCAATTCCTTCACAAATACTGTGTTGTGTGCTCCCTGGCTAGTGTTGGTCAATATTCACTTTTTACCTCCACGATAACAAGATTTGGGGAAATTATGGGTTTGGTTTATTCAATGTTTCATGCAAAAAAATGGTAAAGGAAGATTAATTTTGGTGATCACTTCCCCTCTATCATAATGAACAGATCCTTTTCTTCTTTCTGATGATATAGGCCTAGGGTAAAGTACAGTATCCAAAAAATACATAGTATTCCTGAATTTAGGGGACGTTCAGCTTTACTGTGTTTCCATAGTATCTGCTAATCGTATTATTTTTATCAATGTGATACTGGTTACACAAAAAAATTGAGCAATATGAAGTATTTAGAGGAGATACAAGTAGGGTTGGGTGATACTATGAAAATATTGGTACCAGTATTGTCAAACGCACAGAACCGGTAATGAGGCAGTACTCTAGGGTAGGGAAGTCGGGTGGGAAGGAACCTAAGCCACACATGGCCCCCATGTTATCCTGCACATTAATGCATCTGGGCGTTTGATTGGATTAATTACCGTGCAGGAACCTCTGCTCTGACTTTATTTACAACATTGCTTTACAGTCATGCCCATTCGTAATTAATACGGCGATATCCCATCTCAACCTTTACAGTAACCAAAATATATCCATCCATCTCTACTTCGACCAATTAACTTCACCTTAACTTTTGAAAATGTTCACCTAGCTAAATCAACATGTCTATTCCCGCCCAGAAGCAAACACTGCATTGTTCCATGCATTGGCTTCTACCATGGAATTACTACCTCTGTGGCACAAATAACTTTGCAGGTTGTTTTCAGGATTCCTGGAAAACTTCCGGTGTCTTACACATATGCCAGATTGAATAGCAGATTATGTACATTGTAACATGCAGCTGTGTTATGTACGGTTGGATGCTTATTGTGCATGCATTTCAGGCATGCATAGTTTTGTCTGCCAAAGAAAGATTCAAATCTCTCAATTTACGATTTTCACTGCGCGTAGAGACAACTTCTTGTATTTAGATACAAAGAACAACTACATGTGAACGATACAGCAAACGATTGACTGTACAACAGCACTACAAATCTCCCCAAACTTGGAAAGTTGCTTTGGAAGTTGTGCATCTTGAATCTTGAATAATATTGAAAATAGGAACAACCCCTTACATGTAGGGAAGGATGGCTTTAATTTTGGGTTGTCTGTTTCCCCCGGCAATAAAGAACTTGCTGTCTGTGGCTGTGCGTGCACTGTTAAACAGTGCATACTGTATTTGGTATTGCATGGGCTGATATACCGAGATACTGCGTGGCAGAAAAAGGGATGATCTTATTTCAGTTTTTAACTGGGTATAAATGTTTGTGTAAATATTGTAATTATCATACATCTTAACAGTTATTTTTGTCGGCAAATATGAAGAGTACAGGTAATTTTTTCAAGTACCCATATTTTTTTCAAGAACCGGTACCAGTAACACACCAAATATCTGTAGTATTTTCAGTACTTGTACCTCTAGTACTGGTTTTGATGTCAGTACCAGTATACCACCCAACCCTAGAATGGAGATAATTGATTTCACAATCTTCTAATCAACTTAAAATAACAAAGTTGATGGAAATTGAAGGTGCTTGAATACTGGACACTTATTATGCTTGAGTAACTTGGTATTCAACCACCCCATGACCGCGTGTTTGGTTTAACGGTAAGAGCACAGCCCTTTCACATGGAAGGCAAGCATTCTATTCCCAGGTTCAGTCCTACCAAAGACACTAAAAATGGGAGCTACTGCCATTGTGTGTGATGCTCCACATAAGCCATGGAGTAGGGAAAGCAAGTCAGTGAGCCACAACCAGAAAAAACACCGTGGTGGCTCGATTTGAACCAATAGGTTGGTAACTGGGCTGTTAACCTCTAACTAATTAACTAACTCAACCACCCCATATTTAATGTTAGTGACGGGGCTGAAGAATATTTTTCTAATGGTGTTACTGAGAACCAAAGCAAATTAAACTAATATTTTCAAATTGGGAGAGACCTGTGAAGTAACAAAACTTTATAGAAAGAAGGAACACATGGGGTTTGCAGTATTAAGTGTAAAAAATCTGAACAAATATTTCAATAATCTAATATTTTTGAAAGTGAGGAAGAAAATGGATAAACACAATCTTAATTTGCTTGGAACTTATTATTATAGCCTACCTAAAATTATGGATATCACATGAAAAAGCACGATTTTAAAATTATACAGCATTTACTATTGTAGCCAAATTCTGGCACAGAAAGATGAATGCTGGGTCATGATACTTGGATGCTGGACCAACTCTGAAGTTTTTTCAAAACTCTAAAGTGACGCTCTTCTTCTTCTTCTTCTTCAATAAAGGTGACACATCCAAAGGACATTCTTTCACCACGCATGCGTCGAGAGGCTAAATATGCCCAGTAATATAGGTGATAGGGTCCTTATGGACAGAGGCAACCCTCATTACATTCAGGGGGAGATGATGCCAATCCTTAATGGTTCGAGGCAAGAAGCTAAATTTATAACAGTTAGTACTAGTATGTGGGAGACAGACATGAAGGTCATGCATTAAACGGGTTCTACGAGTAGGCCGCTGGAGACAATCAACAGGTAACTGAGCCAGGCCAAACATACCTTTGGAAAAAAGGATCAATCTACTTTTCCTCCGTCTTTCAGTTAAGGGCAGAAGGTTTAGTTCCTTAAGGAGCCTGGTCATTGAGCCTGGCTCCCTTGAATAGTCAGAGGCAATAAATCTAGCAGACCGTTTTTGTATACTCTCAAGCTTGTCGCGCAGGTAAACCTGGTGGGGGTCCCAAACACTACCGGCGTATTCCAGCACAGGCCGAAGGATTCCTTTATAAGCCATTAACTTGACATTACCAGGGCAGGAAGAAAGATTTCTATACAAAATACCAAGAATCTTATTTCCCTTGTTACAGGTGTTTTGAATATGCTTCTCCCAGTTCAGATCTTTAGTGATGGTAATTCCAAGATACTTAATACTACCTACTCTCGGGAGCTCAATCCTATTTAGAACATACCTAAAAAGTATGGGACTTTTTTCCGAGCAAAAGTAATAACGCTACACTTAGTGGGCTGAAATCTCATTCCCCACGTGGAAGCCCACAGCCCCAACTGCTTGATATCATTCTGAAGTTTATGACAATCCTCATCGGACTCAATAATACGGTAACAGACACAATCATCTGCAAAAAGGCGAACCTTGGAAGAAACACCATCGACGATATCATTGATATGCACCAAGAAGAGAATCGGTCCAAGGACAGACCCCTGGGGAACTCCAGACAGAACTTGCATCGGGGGGAGACCGGGTTCCATTGACAACAACAGATTGTTTACGATCAACAAGAAAGTCATCAACCCAACGAAGAATCTGATTTGAAACACCAAGTGTATACAGCTTGGTCTTCAGCAGTTCATGAGGAACAGTATCGAAGGCCTTCTCAAAATCCAAGATAAACACATCGATTTGTTTATGGGCATCAAGGGAGGAAGCCCAGTCCTCAATTATCGACACAAGTTGTGTTTCGCAACTATGAGACTTACGAAAGGCGTGCTGGGTGGGAGAGAGTAAGTTGTGTATTTCAAAATGGTTCATAAGGTTTGAGGCAATAATATGTTCTAATAATTTACAGCAGACACATGTAAGAGAAACAGGCCTGTAATTACAAGGTAGGGAACTGTCACCTTTTTTGAAAATAGGGCAAACATTTGCAGTCTTCCAATCCTCTGGAATGCATCCTTTTGTAAGGGATTGCTGAAAGAGATGGCTTAGAACAGGTGCAAAATCAGTGGCAATCTCTCTCAGGACCCAAGGATGGATGCCATCTGGTCCCATGGCCTTATTGATTTTAAGACCATGCAGAAGCTTTTCAACGCCAAAGGTGGATATAGTTATATCACTCATTCTCTTACACGTGGGTCTGATGAGGGGAACAGTATGAAACACTGTTTTAGTAAATACACTACAGAACTGGTTATTGAGAGCACGAACTTTGTCCAAGACAGTGACAGCTAGCTTATCATCGTTCTTAAGAGGGGGGAGATTATGCCTATCTTTCTTCTGACCATTAATATATCTCCAGAAGGGTTTGGCATCAGCTTTGATATCGCCGATCATTCCATTGATGTACTTTTTATGGGAGGTGTGAATCTCTCTTTTGATTTTAGTTCGCAGATGAGCCCATCTCCCATAAATACCAGTCTTCCGGGTTTTTTTAAAAAGGGCATGCAATCTGTTCCTACGCCTAACTAGCCTACGAATACTGTCGGTTATCCATGGGAGAGATTTTCTGGATTTGGCCAATCTAGTTGGAATATTATCCTTCGCAGTTCTTTCAAGAAAGGACTTAATGAGTTGCCAATTTTCTTCCACAGTACGATTATCTTGCCCCCCGTTAAAATAGGTAGATGAGAAACCCCGTGTGTCCTACCTCATAGCAACAAAATTCCCCTTAGAGTACTGTAAAATGAGCCTCTCTAAAAGAAAAGGCCAAATACTCAACTTTACTTTTACTGTGTGTAGTTTGCTGGGTTTTCTAATTGTCTTACTTACAAGAGATTAAATAGCATTTCAAGTCACTTGGTAATTTTGGCTGCATAAAACAAGTAGGCCTATGGGAACGAATACTGTGTACACCCTACTACACCTAGGGTAGGTTGTAGGAGCCAAAGGTTCAGGCCCAATGCACAATCCAGTCAACGATGGCCGAGTAGCCTAGGCTATGGAATTTTTGGGAGATAATTCATGTAAAGCAAGCCCTACCTCAAACTGAGGTGAATAGACCACTGAAGAGAGATGACTAGACTGAATAGCCAGGAGTAAATAGGATCAGCTGGTGTCTATTCGCTTCAATTTGAGGCAGGGCTTACATTAAGTGTATACCATTTTCGGTGTCACCAAAATACACTTGCACAGAACTTTGCAACAATGCTTCCAAGTGATCCCTAGAAATTGTAGCTAACTTTCAGGCCTAGGGCCAGTAATACTATAATTTAGGCTAGGCTACCTCCTTGTTTTAAACTTATTTTGGACAAAAATAGTGGGCAAATGCCTTAAAGGGCAGGAGCAGTCATCCCAAATTGAAGAAGTGTAGTAGACTGTCACTTTTCATGATTGGCTGTTGGGAGTCATGTGACAATGTTTTTTCTCTTCAAATGTGAAATTTAACAGAAATAACTGCTTGGTTTACCTTGAATGTGCAATAGTAAAGTCATAAAATGTAATTAAAGATACTTTGAAGAGAAATAGGATGAAGATAGAGTTACTTAGCTTTTTCTTGAAAATAAGTTTGGGGGGACTGCTCTTTACCTTTAAGCTGGATTAATTTAGACAAATTTGAGTGGCGTCAATTCAGTTCTTAAACACTGGTTCAGTGGTTTGTTGGGTGTTTCACAGTTTACATATGTCAAGTGCAGTTTCACTACAAATTTAGTACAATTTTGGTCTTTAGGAAAAACATTTTCTGCACATGATAATGGGATAACATCTTAAATGCAACCCAGCAAGATGTAGGACAAGATCCCACTCTACTTCAAGTTTAACAACGTAAACATGCAAATGGATTGGCTAGGCTTAAACAACTGTACAGCCGTCAGCGGAGGAGCCTAACGTGGTAAATAATTGAAGTAGCGTTCGGCTAAGAGCAAAGTTTGTGAAATGGGATTAGGAAGACAACCGGTAGTAAAGGTTATATTTTAACGATAAAAGAAATGTTTAATTGCAAAAAAACACTGCCTCATTATGTGGAAAACCCGTTTTGTCAAGAAACTGGGAGAACATGCAGTAAAAGCGGTGCTAAAATCGTCATTATAACTATTTTAGGGAAATACTTCATATTTATTATTCACCTGCAACACCACGAGAGTAAAAGAACGTGATATCAATAGCGCAGCCAGGTTGTACTGAGTCGAGTTAGGGTTACTAAGACGTGAAGAACTATTTTCCAGCAGAACGAATACACATGCTTCTTTACGGCAGGATTACTCTTGCATCATGCAGTGTTCGAGGAAGGGTAACCCTTCTGTCGAAGGTATGGGTAACTCTGCCTTGTTTATTAAGGCAGAGTTACCGAACCTCCAAACCCCAAAGCCAGGACGAGTTGGCCCGGTGTTTCTTGTACTACAAAAGAGGGTGAAAAGTGTCAACGATGAAAATTGTTGGCATTGTTAAAGGCATATTTTCATCATCCCAAACAGTTCCAATTCTCCCAACCTACTTACTTCTAGCCCCTCCCACATTTACCTAAAACTCATCTTTATCCAGACGCAATCCTAGTTTATTGCTTCATGGCTTGTCCCAGTGGCCATACAAGTCCATGTGTAATCTAGACACTATCGGTGCCCATGTAGCTGTGTAATTTAGCTATGATGCATTGTTTGAATGTGATGCCAATCAAAGAGCTGTACCAATTGAGAGTTTTGATATATGTATACTGAAACTGTAGTTTGGGGTGACGAATGCCTGCCTTTAAAAAAGTGAATCGATGTCAGCCTTGGTGTTTTGGTAAATCCTGAAGGGTCAAATTTATTTGACCAATTTAACTCATAGATATATGAGTTTAAACAGTGGCGTAGGAAGCAATATGACGGAAAGTGGGGGTTGTTCTTTTCCACGAGCAAGAACAATTAAAAAATATATATATATTTAAAAAAAACTGATTTTTTTTTTTTTCAAATTGTACCGTATTTGAAACGTAATTTGCGGCGTGCGGCGTGCGGAGCGCCGAAAATGGTCCTTTTTTACACAAGTTAAAAAAGAGTGATCATTGCAGGCACTCGTGGAGGAGTGAATTTTCCCTTTACCTGTAGTGAATTTAACTCTTTTTGGAGTGAATTTCACCCCTTTTGGAGTGAATTATCACTCTAATAGAGTGAATTTACACTTGTCACACTATCAAACAGTGACTAAGTTCACTCTTTTACTTTTAGAGTGTTGCTCATCCCCAACACCTCACCCAAAGGAAGTCTGGTTAAGCCACTGACTAGTATCAGGGAGGACGTGTTTCTCCTAACACCTCCCTGCTAGTATACTGGTACTCGGTGGCACCGCGCAAATGTGAAATGATATAAACAAAAAAAAAATAAAAAAAAAGTTGCTAAGCTTGGAGCTAGATCAACCGCAAAATCAAATAATATACCTCTCCTGGGACTTTATTTTTCACCCAGAGATATGCTTAAACCTTAGAGCTTCCGGGGGCTAGCTTCTCTCCCTGTGCCCCACACTGGGCCCTAAGGTAGGCCCCTGGGCCCCACCAGCAAGACCTTCCCGCACGGTTTCGAGTTGCGTGCGAAAATCTTTGCCCCTGCAGTATTTTTCTTTGCCCTCAGTTGCCCCCTCCCCCGCCAATTTGACATTCTGGCGCCGCCGCTGTCGATTTCTAAAGAAAATAAAAGAGGACATGCTAATGAGTGGACGATGAAAAATTTGAACTCTATTCAGTCTAGTTATTTCAACACAATTAAGGTTAAAATACAATGCTTTCATCTAAACCGGGAACCGCCGTCACCTTAATGGTTTTTGTTGTTGTTGTTGTTGTGGTTGTTGTGGTTGTTGTTGTTGTTGCTGTTGTTGTTGTTGTTGTTGTTGCTGCTGCTGTTGTTGTTGTTGTTGTTGTTGTTAAACTCGAAACGACTGTTTAATGGAAATAAGTCGCAACTGACTGGCTTCCCTCACATGGGACGGAATGCAAATGAACCCCAGAAGCATGCAGAAAACTAATTTCTGTAAGCTCCAAGTTAGGGAAAGGTAACAAGTTTCCGGAAATACCAAACGATATAGGCCGAAATTTGAATTAATCTTGATGTATAGCGCTAAGTTGTTATTCTTAAATAAGAGTCAAAACGCGTCAAAAGAAATGATTTTTCTATAACGGCTGACAATGTTGAAGTAGTGCCTAAAATTCGTTTAGTACCACTCTCGATGAAGCAGACAATAAACTCCTTTGCACTGATATTTTATGCAGTAAAAGTCCTATTGAAACTAGATGAGTCCGAAAAATGCACTAATGCCGGGTTTGATTAACTGGATTGTTTCAAGTTAGCTTCGAAGGAAGGGATTTCTGCAGGCTCCTTCCGAATAACTTTTCCAAGGCGATTAGTCCAAGATGCTGAAGTCTTGGGGTATAGCTTAATGTAGATTTCTAAACTCAGGTTTGAGTCATGGAGTAGCTCTTTTCTAAACTTGCTCTAAAATCAATCCTTGAATAATATATCTTGGTTCTATTTTGTCTAACAATGTTAAACTTGGTTTCTTCAAACATTTTTTGCTGTAAATTTTCATAAACATAGTCACGTCACTATGACGCTATTAAATGTAGCCTACATGATAAAGTCTGCACCCAAACCCTTCCACGTTTTTGGAAACGTTTTTGGGGTTGCACTTGCTAATAGTTTCATGAATATTTTTCAATTTTGGAATTAAACTGATCCCACATTTAAATTAGATAAAATTTGACGGGAAAGTATTGATAACAACAGGATCCTCTGATATTGTAGTGGCCGGGATCTCTGTTTTTATTGATAACTAATTGGCCTTACTGTGTTTTTAAGTGGAAAGCCACTCTTGTTTAATTTGCAAGCGAAAGCCAGTCTGGAATGAGTATTCAAAGATTGTTGACTTCAGAACGCATCCCTTATGCCTCTTGGGTAGGCGTAATTGACCAACATAACGACTATTGTTCTTGCTTCGTGGTTCGATAGGAAGTTGAAGAAAGCCGACAGTGGTTCCTTCTATTACAGTAGCAGACCACTAATTCAATATTCCTTCTCGGAAAAAATATTGACTGACAAATGTAGTGTGTTAAAAGATTTTGGATGATATTTTCAATATCACTTGAAAGATATGATCAATGTTTGAAATGGAGTTTCATAGACAGTAAGCTGAAGTACAGACTGTGTAAAATTCAAGGTTGTGGGAAACAAACGTATCTGTCCTTCAATGCTCTCTAGCTCAAAGTGTCTCAAGAGCCCGCATGATGCTTTAATCAGAGGCAGCAGGTTCATATTGAAAACTTACAGGACAGAGAAGTTGCTGATTCAGTGTGTAAGTAAATGGAGAACAGTAGCGTAAGTGGGGTGTCAAAAGTAGGGGCAGGGATAAAAATAGAGTAAATGTACCGGCAACAGACACCAATACACCGACACTTGTCAAAAATAGCATCAACTCACAACAAGTCACATCCGTATCCGTGTGGTCGTAACCCCGCCCCTTCATCCACCCAAACATACCAGTAGCCAGAAACTAGTGACATATGTGGCACCGCAAAGGAGCACCTAAATGTTATATCAGTCTGTCAGTAATGTAACTATCGCAAACTTGCTACCACAATGTAAAAACCAGTTTTCGTGAACCACTGATTACTTGACAGTTGTGGCAGACGACAGACAATGTACATATGCACTTGAAGAGCGCCAAAGTTCTTCACTAGCATGACTAATTAGAATTTAAACTCCATTCCCAATACTGAGACGTGAAAACAGGAAAAGTCTTCAAAGAAGAATTGAACAACGCTATATAAGCCTATAGCCTATAATGACGATGTTACTGAGATTTTTCGGCAATTATACCCCGAGATTTCAGGTAAAGGCACTTTAAGTGCCTCATTAGTGCGAGTCTAAAATTTCCAGTTTACAAATATTCCATTTCTGGAAGTTTCCAGAAGCCATGTTGTTGACATATAAGAAGTAGGTTTCCAGTCCTGTTCTGCCAAAGGGGCATTTCATAGTTCACACGGGCGGAGTGAAAAATACCAAAATGACACCAAAATTGATCAAATAGTAGTATAAATGGGCGGTATTTCTCCAGTTGTGGGTAACGTGATTGTTATCTCAACCCCATTGCTTATGTGAGGCATCACGCACAACTGCAATAGGTTCCATTTATTCTTTTTTAGGGTTCCTTGAAAGGTTTCATTTTATAAGTCTTTGTTAGGACCCGGCATGGGAACCGAACCGCTCACTTTCCGAGAGAGAAAGTCGGATGCTATCATCTGGGCCACACATTTGGTCAGCGCACCACGAAACGGGGACACTACACTCTAAAATCAAAAGAGTGAACTTATTCACTCTTTGATCGAGTGAAAAGTGTAAATTCACTCCATCAGAGTGATAATTCACTCCAAGAGGAGTGAAGTTCCCTCCAAAAAGAGTGAAGTTCCCTCCAAAAAGAGTGAAATTCACTAGAGGAAGAGGGAAAATTCACTCTTCCACGAGTGCCTGCAATGATCGCTCTTTTTTTAAGAGAGATCACTGTGGGCACTCCGTCAAGAGTGAAACTTCGCTCGTTTTAAGGGAATTTCACTCTTTGTGGAGTGAACTTCACTCTTTTTGGAGGGCACTTCACTCCTCTTGGAGTGAATTATCACTCTAATGGAGGGAATTTACACTTTTCACTAGATCAAAGAGTGACTAAGTTCACTCCTTTGATTTTAGAGTGTAGCTACTATAAGAGAGTTCGGTAATTCGTTCGGGTGGCTGTGCACATGCGCACGTCCCCCAAATCTTCGGGATAAACAATCCAATCCTGCTTGCACCTTCAAAAAGTTTTCCAAAATTGAAATTGCATGAACTTTTGGTGACGTTAGTCTTTTTTAATCCAATGATAACATAAAAAGAAATCATGAGTGTGGTTTTGTGCAGTGGACTTTGTCCAAATTGCCTTTTTGGTGTGGAAAGGAGCATTTTAGTAGTCTGCTGTAAAGTAGGGCTGAGTCCCTACTTTTGTTCGGGTTGGCTATTCAAATTTATGTTTAATTTTGTATGCACGCGCTGCACGAAAACAGTGTGGTTAGTTAGATGAGACTTAACGACACACCAACACGAATGTTCATAGTGTCAGTCAACTCGATAAAAAATCAAGTATAGTACTTTTTCTAAAGTCCTCCCGACCCTCTGGCAAAGGGCAGTTCGGCGAAACCAAAACTTTCAATGCTTCCCGAAGAAGCCCTTACGTGCAGTCAAGTATGGTTCAAGTACAAGTTTGGTTTCCCTTTATGTCGCCTCTTACGAAAGACGGGAAATGCAGTGGATTTATTCTACAACCCCCAGTCCAAAGGGGATGCACGAAAACAAGGGAACGCCGTACACCTTGTGCTGAGCTCGGTTGTGTATCCCACGCTGTGCCTCACAATTCCATGCGCCAACGAATAACCGAACTACCTTTAAGGCTGGCATTTGCTTGCGCCTACCCCTAAACCACAAGTTGTAATAGAAACCTTCCGCTAAACCACAAGCTGCAATAGAAAAATGTGTTTTGAAGTGGGTGACGTTTATGGCAAGCGAAATGTCCAATAATTAGAAAAACCAAGTTTATCGGTCGAAAAACCAAGTTTATCGATCAAAACCATGTGTTTCGCCGATAAACTTGGTTTTTCGACCCATAAACTTGGTGTTTCGACCGATAAACCTGGTTTTTCGACCGATAAACTTGGTTTTTCTAATTATTGAACAAACTGTATCGAAAAACCAAGTTTATCGATCGAAAAACCAAGATTCTCGATTGTTTCGAAAAACTTGGTTTTTCGATTACCATGGTGATTTGCCGGTACTACTTTCTGTGACCACGGCATGCTAGATGGCGGCTCCTTCAAAATGATTGATACGTATCATATTGCATAGCTTACGTCCGTAACTTCCAAAAAGAACATCATCAAGAAAAAATAATGGAATTCAGGTTGGCCAAAATCAGTGGCGTAATCAGACCTGACTGTCCGGGGGGGGGGGGGGGGCAATTGCATAGAGGTTTCCCGATTTTGTACTAGTTGAACTGTTGAGATGATGTACACTGTGTTAGTTTGTGGGTGTCTTAGAGCCTCAAGGGAAGTGTTGTGTTAAGTGGCGTCGGAAGCAAAAAATCGCGACCCCTCAGACAGTCGGAAATGGTATGTCTCGAGCTTTTAAGTAGTAGCTCAGTTTTCCGATTTTTCTTGCAGATATGAACACCACTGTAATAGGGATGCATTACGGCGCGCCAAGCGCGCCGAAATTTCTGCCGTTTTGAGACAATAATATGTTGATATGGAGCTTGCATAGCAATAAGCTTTCTGGGTTTCCTATGAGGAAGTTTAAAGAATTGGGAGGATTACTGACGAATACAGTCGTTCCAAGAACCATGTGATTGAAATATCCCTCAAGTAATATGCCTCAACGTGTCATGAAACCAGAGACATTCTTAAAAAAATTATCTGTATTGATGGTTAACTCCTTTTATTTTACAAAGACTTACAAAGTAGCAAAACCAACAAGGTACAGATTGAAAACACTGTAACAAGTCCATAGAGCGACTGCTATACTTCGCATTCGCTCGTAAAAACTAGAGACATTAACGCAATGTAGTTGGGAAATGAACGGTAAAAACTCATTGCCGTAGGTTTTAGTCCATACATAGTCATGTGGTTAGAGCACCTGACCTGCAGTCGGAAGGTCTGGAGTTCGGGGCCTGGCCGGGTCACACTGAAGACTTTAAAACTGGAACGTACTGCCATTGAGCCTGTTCAGCATTAGCAATGGAGTAGGAAAAACAAAACAGTGATCCGCAACTAGAAAAAAGGCCGTAAACGGACCGACTAATGCCAGTTGGTTACCAAATGGAAAGTAAAATTCCATCACTGAGTCCACATAGTCCAATTTCATTTGGAATCGAGCGCCACCGTTTCCGGAGAAGAGCGTCTTACCAAGTCTAACACATTGCCATATTGTCTACATAAATTTGGAGTTTATTAATTATATTACTTATAAAGCCGAATGACTTGCGATTTTAAGTGCAACTTGGTGGGGAGGGATGGGGCATGGAGCACATCCTTTCTTCCGCTTTTCATTATCGGAGCTTTATCTTGTATTGTCTTTTACACGCCCGTGACTTGACCCCAATGCGTGAATGTTCCACATTATAAACCCTGATGTACAGATCCACCACATACAGTGTCAGTAGAACAAAACAGGGTCCACTGGAGCAATTTGGGAGAATTTATGGGCCGAGAAGTTGGTCACCCTATAGGCATATCAAGGTTTCAGTGAGTAATAAGGCCTTTTTGGAGATAACGCTTCACCCATCATTCAAATTGCACTTTGCCCAAAAAATTAACCCTCTTCGTGAACTAAAAAGAAAATGAAACGCTTTCGCTCGCGCATTATTTCACTACAGCACTTCATTGTCACAATTGAATTACCGTTCATAGACCTTATGCATTGACGACACACTGACGTCATCCTTAGGAGCAAACGGTGGGACACGTACGCGGCCGCACGCATAAGAATTTGCCTTGCACGTGCATTGCAGACTATGTGCGTGTTCGATTGGTTGACAAATTAGCTGTCTGCGTTTGCCGCTGCTGGTTTGCTCTGCCCCCAAAGGAGGGTGTATTTTGCTCTGTTACAACTTATGCATAAAGTCTACTGGCCTGGTACTATTTCTCACCACACGCGAGAGAGATGGGGATTGGCGCAATATGTGCATCCAGTCTTTATCACACACGAAACTATAAAGTAGAGTCTTGGAGAGATGGCGTATATATCATATTTTATAAGCAACGCAACCAGAATCGAACAATGAAGAATAAGAAGGGGTTTTCGCCCCTTGGCTCTTCGCCAGAGAGTTGAGGGGACTTTTAGAAAAAAATAAAGGGTAAGAATAATAATAAGGTCGGGCACTAATTGAAAATAAAAGTACGTTGGGTGGGACGTGGGCTTTCTTATACAAAGAAGTATCGATGGGAGAGGTGCTGTGGGACTAATAGCTGCGTTGTCAACCTTTTGAAGTGTCGTCCCAAATTTGTATTTATGAATGTAGGAAGTCCCACCATTATTAAGCGTGAGCTCGGCAATCATGAATGCCGAACGTGAGCCTGGAGTGGGCTTCGTGAGTGGGTCCCCTTGACCCCCTCAAAATATGAGAATCATTTTGGATAAAATACTTGAAATGGTGCAGCTTGTGTCATGTATTATCACTGTACACGGCATACATTCAGGTATTTTTGATAAGTGTGATGTATCCAAATAACATAAAACTATATTTTTTGTATTTGGCATACAGGAGTACGTCTGTAGTTTTCAATGACTTCACAACCAGAAAGTTGCTACAAACAACCCTCAGCTCAAAATCATTTACCACTGCCATTTTCCTTGGATTTGTGAAATAATTTTTTCCTTGAAAACAATTACATCCATTCTTTTAAGAAAGGTTGACAATCCCTTAGTCTCGATACCGACCTAAAATTGTAACGTGACTTGTATGCATCAGAGATGGATTAGTATTTTCACTCTAACAAAACACTTGTTTCGAAGACTTCGTAGAACCCCACAACATTGACACCTACAGCACCCTTTTCACCTCCGAGACAGTACTTATACTTCACCCAGTAGGGCGCGCAATGGGTCCATGATCCCACCTTTGAAAGCCAGGGGAGAGCACTCTCCGCAGTCAGGGGAAATTCCTCAGAAGTAGTCTGATCGTGTCTGATCTAGTGGAGGGAGCACGCACGGTATTGGCCGCCATGCATGTGTAAATATGCCTCAAACTATTTAAAAAGTAGAGCCATTTTCAATTTGGATCTCACCCCTCCCAAAAAGCAAGATTTTTTTTTCAAACTGGAGGACCCTAGCTAGATTTCTCCTGTTTCACACCTTGCAAAACCTTCTCCTTTCATTTTAGTTTCAATTGTAAACACCCACACAAACAAGAATTCCTGACATTCCTATAATGCACCATTTACCTTCGTTTTGGACATTAGGAGACAACATTTTGCGTTTATCCAGTTTTAATGGCGGAAAATGCCTCCGTGGACCCATACCCATGTCAATCGGGGGGATTCACATTTTGGCTCCCACCTGACAATTCCTTTGCACTCCACTGACTTCATCCTTTACAGACAGAAAGACAGGCTCGCACCTATAGTGTCGACCCAACGCGCTACAACCAAATATATAGTCAAATAACCTCTAAAATTATTTAGCTACTCCGAAAAAACGTCCGCTCTATAAATTCAAAAGGGTTAAATAAGAGATATAGTAAATATTCATTTTAAAAGCGTTAGAATCACCTTTAAATACCCTGGAAGAGTGATTCCCTCTCTTAAAGTGAACCCCAAGTCAAAAAATGCAAAAATATAATTTTAGAGCATGAAAAATGAATTCTAACAGTTCAACTCCCATCTTCATGGGATATTCCTGAGCTGAGATATAAAATGTTGAAGTTTATTCACCTAAAACAGATTGGTCCATTGCGCAATATTTTGTGACTTTCTTGTTGTACAACTCACAAAACCTGCTTCGTTTCCCCTTAACATTAAAAATATTTTTATGACCTTGAACACTTCCTGCCTGCTTGCATAGCATGTTTCACAGAGAGGGCTTAATTAATTACATCACCCCATCAGAATAAGAGTAATATCACCCTTTGGTACAACGCGCAGTAACATTCAGAAAAACAAAGAAATACAAAGATTGTAATTTGAGTAGTACATCAATGACATCACAAATTATTGTGCAATGTATCATTTTAAGTTAGTGAATGCACCTCCTACATGTCCTATGAAGATGACAGTTGGACTGTTAGAATTCATTTTTCATACTCTTTCTTATATATTTTTGAATTTTTTACTTAAGGTACACTTTAAGGTTTTGAAGAGTTCATTTCTGTGTTTTTTCTCATTTCGTTATAGGCAAGAGGGGTTCATGGAAGTGATTTAAAGGGCCAAACCTCTCACCCCAAACTACAATTTTGGTACCCGGGTACCGAAATTCTCAATTGGATCAGCTCTTTGATTGACAGCTAATTCAAACAATGCAGAGCGTCAAAGCTTATATTACACAGCATGAACAGTACTGAGAGTGTTTTGAGTATATAAATTGAGTTTTTCTATACTCACCCTGAAGCAATAAACTGAGATTGTGTCTGGATGAGGATAAATTTCAGACAATTGTGGGAGGGCTTCAGTAAGAAGGTAAGGAGAATTGGTACTCTTTGGGGTGAGAGAACTGGGCCTTTAAGTGAATAGAATTTTTTTCGCCCGGCTATATTTCATTTGAGACCCTACGAGTCGAGCGCCATCAAAATCAAATTGTGACCATTTATTTGTCTGATCAATCCATTTAAGGATATCCGATGTAATGCTTTATTCATAATGTTCACAATTTTGTAAATACTCTACAACTTCCGGACTTCTCGCCTTCTCAAGTGCCAAATAAAAGCTGGTATGCAGTCAACATACCCTCTTGGTGTGGGGCAGCGTAGGGAGCTGTTACAGATGTAACAGCTTCCTGGGCAGGGACGCCTCCATTCACAACTCAAATTGAGACCATGAAATCAGGAAATTACCAGTTTTATACCATCTTCTTTAATCATGTAGCCAAGGGAGGGGGGCGGGCAAGATGGTCTTTCCCCCAAAAATTCCAATACAGCTTACTGAAGGATAAAAGATATTTCAAGAAAAACTTAACGTTGAAAAACTAATTCTGTCAACGTGTGGGAAAACTTTGCCCCATTTTGCCTCTTATAGACCCCTTACTTTAAAGGGGGCGTCCCTTCCCTTTTTCCACCCCAACAAGCCGGTGAATCTCCTGCATGCATACTCCCCTACCCGATTGGCTTCTCTGATCCTAAAGGTCTGAACTGAGACGAAGCTTTAATTCTTAACACTTAAATTGTCCTACAAGTAAAAAATAGCATGTTTGCAATAAACACTCTGTACCTCAAAAATTGTTCATTAGGCATTTGGCTACGTAAAAGCTTCCTTCCGCTCAGATTTCCAGTTTACATGAAGGTGTTTTTCAAACGAAAAAGAAATAAGTTTAGAACAAATCCGTGAAAGACTAATTCATAGGTTACTGTACTACTATATTCATAAAAGTTGTTTACAAATATCAATTAAAACTGATAGTTTAGAGCGGTAACCTTCAATGTAACCACTTCCCAATCCTTGAACAAGTCAAGTTACTAAATTAGTAATTCTTGATGTTTAATTGGATGTTGGCTAGCGGTTACTAACGGTGAATTGCAGTCATTTTAATTTGTATTCAGTAGTCTATTCTATTTCACAAATGGCTCTTGAGAATCGTCAGGTTGGTGATCGGCAAAAGCAATGGAAACAATACGAGCAACAAGCCAGTCAGCCACAACTGGAAAAAACCCAAGGGGGGCACTTGTCCCCATCCCCCCCCCCCCGGAAAATCAAACAAGTGAAAATATTAATTAAAAATTGAAATAAAAAAAATAAAAATAAATCATCAAAATATCTTCACTCACAGCGTCATTTTCTACTCGTGAAATATGCGGACATTTGACCAGGAATAGCAAAAGAGAAGATGGTATGCTGAATAGTGAAATCGTAATTTGGGGACCATCATTCGTGACATCTCTTGGAAATTTTTTATTGTAAAAACTATGCCAAAATTGTACTAGTTGTCAGGTATGTAGTGTGCATTTGGCATCCGACTATTGATGAATGCGTTGGTCTTGGTTTGGTCCATGCTGATCTCAAGCGGCTTCGCGCGGATGTAATTGAGATATACAAGGTGAATATGTGGGAGGGGGGGGGGTATGATTCATAATTGGGTAACGGATATAGGCCTATATAGGCTGTTTGACATCGTAAGTTTTATCGTGCATAGGCGTGAGAGGCCGTGACAGAGAGGCAGATTTCCCTTCAACAATTTTTTTCATTGAAAATTCTAATAATCTAAAAATTACAGACATGAAATTCCTGTTTCAGGGCTGGGTACATGCAGCTTATAACACTCGCCAAGTGTCGTTTCCGGCCATCTGGAGGGTTTGTAAGCCCCAAAATTTTCTAGTACGCTCCGCGCCAACCGATGGTGGCACTCCGCTAAGATAGTGTACACAATTCAATCATCCATGAATGACCTTGCCCCCTCCCCCCCTGTAAAAATTTCTGCGGACGCCCATGGCAATTATTTATGGATTATTTATTACATGATAATAAGAAAGTTACAAATTCATACTAGCACTTACAATTTCCACTGAGCTTAAGAATAAAAATGCCTTTGATTTCTAACCTATATTTATGTCTCAAGTAATCTCAGTTTTATTCGAAATTTGCCACTGCTTTTATTTTGTGTACGCCATTATCAGAGGCTATAAAAGATCATGATCTTGGACAATGTGTTATCCCTAACACATCCAGAAAAGGCATTGGCCTAAAGATTAAGATCGGGACGCCACAATTGGAACGTTAAAAAATCTGGTAATCGCATCCCCAACCCTCAGACAGCCGGAAATGGCATGCACCAGGCGTGTAAGCAGAAATTTACCTAATTAACTGCAGTGATAACCAAACGCAAAATAGACCTTGGGCATATGATGTCACACAGCGGAAAGTACGCGCTCCTTTTCGGGCAAAGCAAACCAACACAGGCAAATGCAGACAGCTGATTTGTAAACAACTAGAAAACGCGCATAGTCTGACCACGTATTCCATTGTTCTGCCCAAATGCTCACTGGCGTAGCTAGGATTTTTTCCAGGGGGAGGGGGCAAAAGGTATGAAATTTCCCCCAAATTTTTCCCGGTCGATGTGTACGTATTTCATATACTGGAAAAATGCAAATTTACAAGCATAACAACATTACCATGTCATTATGTAATATTACCTGCATTTTTTATCTTAAAGTATAACGTACAGCAATTGGAAATACCAGCTCTTAGATTATTTTGGTCAACAATATCTGGTTTATTTGTATGTACTAACGCAGTGGCGTACCCAGGATTTCTCTGAAGGGGGGAGGGGCATGCAGTATTGTCTAAGGGGAGGGGTGTCCGGAATTTTTTTGTCGTTTTCAAGGAGCCTAGATGCTCAATGGTGCAAGATTTTCGACTTTGACAGGAACAGTGTAAAAAGTTGAATCGTGGTGGTCCATGAGGATAAAACTAAAACTTTTGTGTTTTTTCATGCATTCTTATGCCATTTATGCTATCTTACGAAGTAAAACTTGTCATTAAATTTTCACACTTTTAGGAGTCAGAATAAAAGAGCATTGATCGGTAAAGGATTTGTGGTATTTCTTGACCACAAAATGTTATTTTGCCCTAAAGATTATCTAAGCGGAGCGCCACCATTGGTTGGCGCGGAGCGTAAAGAGAATTTCGAAAAATCAGACCCCTCAGATGGTCAAAAATAGCGTATTCATGCTTGTAAAGAGAATCTAAACATGTAGTCTTTATTTTTATCGATGCCACCAGTGGGAAACAGGGTCTACCTTTTAAAGTAAAAATTGGAATTTGACAGAATTTGCCTAGTTGTAGGAATTAAAATATTGCATTACTGAGAGACGTACTTGAAGAGGCAATCCTTCTCCTTTGAAAATTTTTGGGTGTCCTTATATGCAACCTGGTGTCACATATGCTATCTTTTGAAGTAAAATCTGTGTTACTTATTTTTAAGAACAAAGAAAAATGGCATCTGTGAGGGGGGCATGGCCCAATCGTCCCCCCTTCGTACGCCACTAAAAGAAGGCTTGATAGTGGCTCGATCACACAGGATATCCTGTTAGAACAGCAGTCTGTTAAGTGAAGAAGGCTACAAGGTACTCATGGACCCGTTTATTGTTACACCCCAAGTGAGCAGAAAGCTTTTTCCCGAACTAGCCTGTAAGCCTCCAAGGATGAGGCTAAGTAACAAAATCTAAGTATGCCAATGGATCCCGTTTATTCTAATTTCTAGACTAACTTTAAAGAGGCTAATTGAGTTGATATCGATAACATAATGACAGTCTAAAAGGGTCACTATCACAAAACAATGCCTACAGTAAGCACAGCAAATCAAGTTTCAAGTCCAATAGTCACAGAAAACGCTAAAATTTTAAATTTCCCTGTGTCCTGACTTGTAACGGTTTTATACATGATTTGAAAAAGTGTCTGGTCACGAATTTTTGAAAACTGACTTCAACCGTTAAGCACTTACTCGTAAAACAGTTATTTGTGTGTAGGGTATGCGGATCGTCTAGGATTGACCATTTGTCATTGGTATGTGAAGAAAACTCAAAAGGTTTGGAAAAATTTGTTGAATTTCATGAACCAACTCAATGAGCGGCTTTAAGTTAATCGTTGGCCATGGAATGTTTCAGCCCCATCCATCGTTATGTACACAGAGTAAAATCGGTTTAGCTACTACTAGCTTGTGGGACAACATAATAAACTCGGGGGTCTAAGTTAGTGACTTGTCATTTTTCACGTCCTTTTACTGAATTCCCAAAGTGTACAACGCAGAGACTGTGTACAAGGGGATAAGTTCGGGTTTCCCAGCCTTTCAGTGTTAGTTGTACTGTATCAGCCGTTGTTAAATTCCTGAATAACAGCTCCATGGGCACTGAAATGCACTAAAAACCGCGCGTATACAAGAGAACATTCAATCTGCTATGCGGCGAGGACATTTCTGTGGAACGCGAGTAGGGCCGGTTCATGCGACACTGACGAAATCTCAAATCTGGGTTAATTTGTTGCATGAAAATACGAATTATGTATGAGAAATGTCTCAGAATTTTTTATTCTTACAAAAATTTTGAGAAATTTTTGTTACAGTAAGAAAATTCATCAAATTTCCCCAATTTCATCAAATTTCCCCAAAATATTTTCCAGGGGGGCAACGTGCCCCCTGCCACCAGTGGCTACGCCACTGCAATCGTCAATGTACGTCAATGTATGTATGTATGTATGTATGTATGTATGTATGTATGTATGTATGTATG
Source organism: Holothuria scabra (assembly GCA_037179385.1). NCBI lineage: Eukaryota > Metazoa > Echinodermata > Holothuroidea > Aspidochirotida > Holothuriidae > Holothuria > Holothuria scabra. Next base: position 50,943,091 of record CM074185.1, read on the forward strand.
TCAATGGCACGTCAATGTACAAGGTCTATTGATGTGAAGAAGGGACTGAGGCGCAGATTATAATGAGAACAGTGTCATTTTTAACCAAATGTTACACATTAAATAGGTCTATTTGAGGTTGGATTGGGATTACCGTATTGTTTTATGAAGTAAAAGAAAAGTTCAATATTTTTCGGAAAGGGGCCGACCTTACTCAACGCGCTTGCTTGAAGAATGATGTGCACACACCGTGCATACCACAGTGTGCACGGTAGAGTGCGTTCAGCACAAAGCCACGTGTGTTTGGCATGATTGTCCTCTAGCTTGGCGGATCCGTTACGTAATTGGAAAGCCTATAAACACATGCAAACATGCACTTAAGCTTACAGTATACATGTTCTCTCGTCTCTGTTCTCGTATTCACACTCGAGTGGTACTCGCATTACACTGTGTACCCAGGCCGTACTGGTAACCCACGGTAAATTTGAAACAAGAGCTAGTGATGACAAAGAGCCTTATGTTAATCAAACGTGTTACAATTTTCCCTAAACTTTACCAATTATGTTATTTCCTTCACTGTAATGTAATAAATAAGTTGCAGAATTACAGGAAAGTAGAAAAAAAAAAAAACAAGGAAACGCGCAATGCTGTCAAAAGTGTTTTTAAAAATTTGACAGCACTTTTTTGTATCCACTTGGTATTCCTTTATTTTTTGTTTCGTAATTGTACAAAACATTCTTTACGTGTAAAATATAAAACACTCACACACACACACACACGCACACGCGCGCACACACACACAAACACACACATACATGGGCCTACATGCGCAACCATATCGCAATTTTTAGGACACTAGATAGTCGCCCACTCGTCCGTCTCCAAAATTGCTAGGCAAAATCAGGACTATTAGTATTACAGCAAAATATAAAGCATGCAAGGGTTATTTGTCATGAATTGAACGAATAAGTAACAAAACTATTGACACATGGTTCAAAGTTGACAATTTTACGAATGGATAGGGAATGTAGAGTTTTCAAACTGAATGTAATATGCAAACTTTCCACATTTCGCTCATAGCCACTTCCGCCAAAAAATTACTGTGAAACTTAAATCGTAAGTCAATGGGTGTATTTCCAAAATGTGGGTGACTTGTCTCCCCCGACTTCCCAGCCCCACCCCACTTCAGGATTAATGGTCATGATACAAATGATTCACTCAACCATGAAATTAGATTAGTATTAATTTAGAACGGTTCACCTACGTGCTGCTCAACTTTTTTTAACTCCAGAACCACTTTTGACTCTTGGAAATTTTTCAGGTTCACCTTACAAAAAAAGTTTAATCGTGACACAGAAAATAAATAAATGAATTGAGAGATCAGTGTAACTATTGCGTCACTTCAGCAGCAAAGAGCCCCGACTAGAATCAGTGCGAAATAGTACATAACTTTTTTTTTTTTTTTTTTTTTATTTATGTTCGATATTTCATTGGGGGCTTCCCACCTTGTTTTATGGTGGATATGCCGGCGACCACCTGGGAGAGCTTCGGGGTCCTTCGGTAGAGAAGCCGCTGACTTCACTGTTGCTATATGCTGGAGCGTGTTACACAGAATTGTCTTTTTCAATTACAAAAAAGCATATATAAACAATAGAATGTTTATTACTACGTTTAACATGCCGGTGCATCCGACCTCCAAACAACTTTTGTTGCATGCGACCCACCAAATCATTCACGTGACGAACTGATGTTCTTAATCATTGTTACCAGCTGCCAACTTTTTCAACAGTCCTTCCGACCCTCTGGCAAAGGGCCTTTTGGCGACACCAACACTTTCACTGCGTCCCGAACAAGCCAGTACGTCCACTGAAGGACAATGCGTGACCCACCTCACGGCCCTCAAACCATTCAAATCATTATTCCATCATGCATGGCTCCATGGCATTCTGGACTGGATGAAAAGAACAGATACTACACATGGTCTAAGCCAAAGGGCCGAGAAGCCAGCTGCCAACTTTCACTGTCAAATTCAATTAAATATGGCACATAAATTCTCTTTCGGCTTAGAGAGCATTCTTTTGGTAGCGGATAGAGCACCCAACAGAAGTTACAATGAAATTTCGACTTAAACGTGTAAGTCTGATAGTGTTTTGTAGCCCTTTCCTCTAATTGACAGAAAATCCGCAATTAGATATTTTGGGACGATGCATTGCAGCACGCACCACTCAAGGTTGTAAAAAATGTCATTGCATGGCTTCCATAGCAATGTTCCTAAATGGAAGTACTGTACTATCTTGAAGGTAGGCTTATTAGTAGTTTCATAGTTCATTCGCCCATATTTTGGAGAAATCCACATTTTTTAATCTATATTCTTGATTACTACATTTTGGTGTCTCCCGCCGATTTGACACAGACTACGGAAAACACATGGATACTCAAGTTCCATATAAGAATTGGTTGTGAGGTTTGACCCCTGATTGTGTAACCCATTGTTCCCGTAGGAAGTGGTCGAAGTAATTATTGATACATCTTGTAAAAGATGACAATGAGTTGAAACATCTATTTCCCAGATTGCGTGACAGAACAGGTGCCGGGAACCGGTGTGTTACAAGCTATATGGCAGTGTTACGACTGCACTCGCTACATCAACCGTAAAGTAAAACTTTATATGATCACGAGCGTCGAGGTGGGTGAGCTATTTCACTGATCTATCACTCACAATAAAGGTGCATGAATAATGTGAGTTGTGTTGTAAACACGATATATATAATACAGTCTACGCTTAACTGACTCATTCCTTCACCACAGTTGATCCGTACACCGATCTGGTTTAATAAACAATGGGTATTCTTTCCGATCCAGCTTTAATATTGAAAGCGGGTTTAATTCTTTTGTTTTTCGTTGTCATTTTGGGTGAATATCGTGTAAATAGTTCATATTCAGATGGATTGTTCCCTGCGACGTCATTTTCACATCCAAACCAAATTTACAAAGGCACAGTCGCCGAAAATGCGGGCGAACCGTTTAATTTTAAGAAGTGTTTAACGTCATCTTCAAAGATACATCATTACGTGAACCTGGAAAGGAGTCCCTTTGACAGAGTTGAAAGGAAGTCGAGAAGGAGAACAAAACGAAGCGAATTTTCCGGAAGACTCCAGGAGGATGGTGGAACTACCAACGCTGTGTACCTCGATGTCGATACAGACTTATTGTATTACCGTAATGTACTCGGGGGCGATGGATATTTGCCTTCGAACACATTTTCGTTTGAGATTTGGGTCAAACCCGAAGGCGGACAGGCTCCAGACGCCGTGATAGCAGGTAAGAGATACGTATATTAATGTAAAGGTTTCCGCAAAATCATAATAATCAAAAAAGTTGTAGGGAGGGCAAATTTGAGAGGAGGCTGAAACTGTTTGAGTGACCAAATCAGGGGAGGGTCGCTACTCTCACTGAGTGGAACTCAATGCAAAATGTTGAAACATTTTCAAGGGGTGTAACCAGGAATTTTCCACGGTGATGAAAGCTATTACAAACAATCTATACATGTAGCCCCATCATAGTTTGGAGCGAAGCGCCATGAAAATTTTCGCCAAGATGTTTTCCAGACACCTCCTATGCTTCGTGGGTTGCATTTAATCATTGGCTATTTTGAAATCCTATGTTAAGCAAATGTCGGATGTTATTGTTTCTTTAAAATTCGTTTGTTTGATTTTCCAAAGGGGGTGGGGAGGGAGTTCCCCTTTTCCCCTACCTAAGGACGCCCATGTGCCAATATAGTGTTATTTATAGAGGGTCAATTGTGTACCGGGTTACACTCTGCGTTTTACAGCAACAAAGAAAAGTTGTACCTTAAAAACATTTTGCTGAGGTTATTGAGCATACAGCTTTACACCCTTCCAGTTTATTGACAAACTGGGGTACATGTTACTAATATCATAATTTACAATAGTGGCACTTGCGAGGAGCTCTAAAATGAACGTCTGTGATAAATTTTGTGTCAACGAATCGTATAGGTTTACTGTTACACTCAATCAACCTTTTTAGGCACCTCGTTTTTAGAGCATTAAAACAAAGGGAAAGGGACCGGCGACCCCTTCTTTACACCACTCCTAATTCTTTTACTGGAGTGTTGTACACCATAAATTCACAGGCCGTTTAGCAGTTTAGTATGCCATTTAAGTTTTTCCTCTGACAGGTGCTCGCTTTTATTTTCATTCCGATCACTGGTACATTTTCTGCGTTTACCCTACGAAGTATCCCTTTATTCTTTTCCATAATCACCTAAAAATGTGCTCGTTCTTCAAATTTTGTTGAGAAGCAAAATTCCTTTTTTCCTCAAAATTCTAAAAATGAAATGCAGCATGTGTGCCTATGTCTACAGTCATCTAATATTTGTATCAAAGGTAACTCCGGGATTTTCCGACAGGGAGAAAGCTTCCCCTGCCCCGACCCATTAGGCCAGACGTGCCACCCAATGATCTATTTGTCCGCAAGTAGGACATGGGGAAATTATTTACGTCTTTTCTTTAAAGATTGAGACCATTTCAACCTTTATCCCAACCGTTTCCTGACAGAAAAATTCCCAAGTGACGTCACAGTTAGACATTAAAATGTTAAAGGGAGGGCAGGGAACCAGTTTGGATGAAATTTTGATACAATGAAATGCGTTCACAATTTGAAAGATTTATGTTGCCGGACAAGGCGTTGTTGAAAAGGATGGGCAAAATATTTTCAGGGGGTAACGCACTTTTAAGGGTGAGGCATGCTTAACTTGCATAGAAGGGGAAATGTAACCATTCTAACTTGAAGCAGTGTAGAAGAATGTTCTGTTTCATGATTTGCTCTTGAGACTTATGTGGCATTTTTTTCCATTCCAATGAGAAATTTATAAGAAGAAACTGCTTGGTGCTTGATTATGGAATACTGAAGTCGTCACTATTCTGAAAGATACTTTTAAGACACTTAAAAAAAGCGAATTAGCTGTCAATCAAAATAAGTTCATGAAAGCACTGTATTTGCCTTTGATGGTAATTTTGACTTTGATAGTGAGTGAAAATTTTGTGGGGTTGATGTGAGAAAAAGACAAAAACATCAAAATATGAAACGTATTTTTCCGATTTTTTAGACGTGTTTTGCCAACAAGAATGACTGCATTAGGCAGCAGCATCGATTATTAAACTGTCCAAAGGTCCCAGGAATAGGCCATTATTAATGATGGTTGTTGTATAAAGTAGTGCAATATGACATTTTTAATCTGGTGTAATAATCACAATTGTTCAAAATCCAAAAATATTTCTTGGGATTTTCCCTCTGTCACCTACGTGCAGTGTCAACCATTTCGAATCGATTAGGCGCTATAGGTCCAATGTAATTCCTCCCTGTTTGAATCATGTATGCCCTACTGTTTCGAGTTGATTACAGTTTCTGACTTCAAAAGTATCGGGAAGTATTGTTAGGACAATACTTTTCCCAAGTCCCTTCGATTCTCTGGCGAAGTGCTGAAAGGCGTTCTCCATTTTTTGTGTTGCATACTTAGCCTATAGACGTTTCGTACAACTGAAATGCCTATATGAGGAAGGCCCTAATCTCAGGTGCGATAACTGGCTCCGCTTTAGCAAGGAAAACAAACCTACTTAAATTTTAAGGGCATGCACCGGTACCGTACTTAAATATATCTTAATAAACTAAATAAACCTATGCCAGTGAACCTAGTAATCTTCCTATGTTATGGGGTAGGCACATTACAAGAGGCGACACAAACTTAATTTAACAGTGTCGAACATAATAATATGAAATAAATCCAGAGCGAACTTATTGAATGTCGAGGATCTGCGGTCATAAAACTGTCAAAACGTTTTGTTGAAAAGCTACTCTGTATTATGTTTCCCAGAAATTCGTGTTTAAATTCAAACCAAACCAAAATACACGGATGCACGCTGTGTTTTATTTTAGGATCATTTTGTGCACTTTAAGCTCACTGATTGGTTAAAAGTATGAAGTTAGGTTCCCTGTGTCCAGATTGATATAGGCTATAAATAGGTAAAACGTCAATCGTAGGCATTTACGCCACACTGACATCATCCTTGGGGGCAAAACACTGGAACACTCGGTCGCACGCAACAAAATTCGCCCTGCATGGGTAGCAGACACTCTGTGCGTATTCGACTGGTTGACAAATCAGCTGTCTCCATTTGTCGGTGTCGGTTTGCCCCCAAAGGATGGCGTACTTTTAGCTTTGCTCTGTAACATCATATGCATGAGGTCTATGCAGACTCTGCTTCTAAACGCCTGTAAACCTGTAACCTGCGAAGCAGGCTGTACGGCATATTCTTTTTCAGTCATATCCCTTTGGAAGCTGAGAAGCTGGGAAAACCACCGGCTGCTCCGCGGGGTAGTAAACATGCGCAGACTGTGGAGGTTGCAAGTGGGAGAAAATGCCTTTGCTCAGGGCAAATGTAGTATGACGGCGCCCTTGATTACCTCCTGATCTGTTGTAAATATCACTCTCCAGATAAGATAGAGAGGCAAATTTTATCTTCAGTGACATTGAACCTGATTGTTCCAATGTTAAAATATTCTTAAAATTGCATAAAACACAAATCTCAATTCCTATGGATTGCTAAAGACTACTTGTAACTTTGGCTTTAAAACCCTTTGTAAAGGCTTGACTACTTTTGTCTGAGATCATTTTATGAAAATCGGACCTCACATTATTTTTCGTTCAGAATTTTACATTTTTAACAATCCTGGCCGGGTCATTTCGAAGACTTTAAAAACGGAACCTACTGCCAATGTGCTTGGTGCTTAACATAAGTAATGGAGTAGGGAAAACAAACCAGTGAACCACAACTGGAAAAAGGCCATGGCCGGCCCAACTTGAACTAATTGGTCGGAAACTGGGCCGTAAAACTCCATCTAACCTAACCTATACATTGCTATCTTTTTAAGAGGAGATGGTGGTGGTTTGAATCGTCCATACAATATCTAAAAAAGGAAGGGAACTTCAGAACGCTGGACAACTGGGGTGAACTGTTGCTTAGACATATTTTCAAAAGTAACAAAATATGCCTACTTCATGAAAAAATCCTCAAGCTACTGAAAAATCGGGGAGTTTTCTCTAACAATTCCCTGCTGACGCAACAACCGTTAACGCTCTTTAGTCTTTAGGTAACCAAACAGAAAGTCAAAGAACAGACATAGGTCTGGGATCTTAAAGGTATTTCAAAAGAAGAAAATGTCTGCATGTGTCGTTGTAGGGAACAACTACCCCCCTCCCAACCCCGAGGTTTCCAAATCGTAAATACACCATGTTCTAAATGATGGTGACTCTCTAAGTATAAGCATTGTGCAAACTTCTCCTCTGAGTCCTACCGCCCTGGTCTGACGTCACGTTGACTTCAATCCCTGCACTAATAGTTCAGTGATTCAAGTATTGTTGGGTTCCACTGGGAAGATAAATCATAATTTCTAAAAATAAATAAATAAGAGCAATTATCCAAAGCATCTGACAGACTAAACACAGTGAGTATGCTTAAAAGTGATATTTTTCGTGTTGTGATTGTTATTACACTTGTCCCATGTATAACTTAAGACTTTAAATGTAGGCTACATTTGATCAATAATTAGCAATACCCTTCACAAACAGAACTGGCTGAGGGAACGGTCCTAACATGTGTGGAACGATAACCCCCCCCCCCCCACACACACACATACACACACACGCGCGCGCGCGGGCGCACATATAGGCCTACATACAAACATACAAATTTTGAAATGCCTTTCAATTGGTTACGTTTAATCATGTTCGCAGACACCGATTATCTGTGTCTTTCACAATTAATGACTGTATTTTGATTGAAATAAATTCAAATTAAGACATTCTGCTCGTTGGTCAAGCGAGACGTGCGCCTGTTCATATCATTGAAATCAAAATGTATTCTGCAATAAAAAGCAGACGTGTTTTGGCAAAGACGGCTTATTTAACAAGCAATTATTTAAAAGTGGAGATTTTTCCCCGAAAGGTACTGGCAGGAAGTGATATTGCATGGAGTGCTCACAGTAAACCTATTCAGTATTTGAAAAAATTTTAAATTGTAATGTGAGAGAACATAGGTCTTAGGTCTATACCTAGATACACAGTATACATAATCTACTTACGCATACGTAAATATGCATGTGACAAAAGAACTTTTTTTTCAAAACTTCTTCCCGACTCTCTGGCAAAGTGCCATTCGGCGAAACCAAACATTTGACATAAATGACCAGTGGGTCTTAACGGTATATGCACATCAGTACCTATCCGTATACACGTACTTCTCTCTATTCCTGTAGAAGGTAGTTCACATTGCCCCAACGTCAAACACAATTCATGCCATTGGCAGGGAAATGACTGATATTTCAGAAATAAAAATGTGAAAAATATGGTCCACAACAACATGAATAATCTCAAGAAATGTCTAAAGAGGGGTGAATCTGTCGACCTAAAATTTGTTATTTTAGATTTTATGTCAAGTTGTCGTTTTCATGCTGGAGCATGTTCATTCACACATTTCCATCAAAATCTTGGTACGACTCCAAAAGTTAATCCCGAAAGGCCAACAAACTATTTAAAAAGAGACCGTTAAACCAATGACATGTGATAGTATTGTGCCGGGGTTGGTAACTTTTCCCCATCGATGTAAAAGTGTGTATTTTACGGCATGTGACGAATAGAACACGAATGAACGATATATCATATCTAGCTGACAAAGATATTAAAATGGTTTGACCTGTCAGAAATGTTCACTTTACACTGTCATTCTTGTAAATCGTCAATTGGTGTTATTGATCTAGGGTTTCACCTATGAAAGTGCTCTTCACAAATTTTGAAGGGTGTCAGTTAGGCTACATTACAGCGGGTGGACTATGAAGATCCTATCTCGTTCGGAGGCAATTGTGTGTCTCATTGCAGATTGGGTATAAAGGATATGACAAGCCCAGCAGCGCGTATTATTTGTAACTCGCTTCCTCTTATTGCATTTTACTGATAGTAACATCACATCGTTAGTTACAACGTAAAACCATGGTAAAACCACACTTGAATTCTTTCTCCACCGGCTACAAGGAATTTTGCTCTCGAATTTGTCCAAGTTTTTAATTGGAAGAGTTTGAAATCAGTCCTCATATAGAAGCTCATAGGTGGAACTTCTGTATGCTGATGATTATTCAACATTCAGTGACATTTGGCCAAGATCTTATCGATCTTGTGAACAGGCAGTGGTCCCTCCTATGCCTTATTTTCCTTGATTATTTTATTTTTCTTTTAGACGCTTTGCCGGGATTGCGCAAGTGCGATACGGGGTAGGTCTAAGAGGAGGAGGGAGTGTCCCCTTCACGAGACAAAAAAGAAATTATGCATCCAGATGCAAAGTGGTGCAGCATTTTTATAACTCATACATAGTACAGTTTATTAAAGACTTTTGTTTGTTTTGCCATTGTTTTGTCTTAGTTCACATACCGTACAACACAATGGGTTGTTCATAAGACATTGGCAAGCCCATTTTGAGTCACGCTGCAATATCCATATGAATGCACTCGTCGGGGCGCTAGCCTGGGCAAAATTCTACAGGGCTGTTTTATATCATTTGGCAGTTGCGTATGAACGATTTCAAAATTTCAGGGGAAATTCCCCCAGTCCCCAGTCTCCCTGGTCCTGCTCGTCACCACCGAAGTCGGAGTGCTTGGATCAAAATCTCAAGACCATGCATGATATCCCACATCCTGTTCATAACTAGGTTCGTCACCGTGGTGATGTCTTTCGGAATGCAGTGTAATTAGGTTCTGCTTCAAGCAAATTTAAGCATTCTATGTTACCATCTATTATCTTGATAACAAGAAGTCATAAGAAACCTCATCATTTGAAAGACGTGTTCATTAGCTTATGCAGCCTGCGTAGCGGCTCTCTGCCAACGAGGTTGGCGATGAATTGAAAGAAAAATCGTCCACTGCGCATGTTTATCTCATACGAACATACTTCGATGGCGTGACTAATAACTAACCTGGCAATCCTTACCGAGCAACACCCCAACTTACGGACATTCCCGTTCACCCCTCTTATAACCCCTCTCAATACCCATCCATACAATCACCCCCCAGGCATTTTCCCCAACAAAATGTTGGGATTCTATATGATGGGAATTGCGGGGCACGATCGCGGGTTGGTGGAGGGATTTTTCTGTACTGCTCAGTATAAGTTAGATAAGATTTAACGACACACCAACACGAATGTGTTATATAGTGTCATAATGATCAAACACTGTTCAAGCAGGGAGCTGTCCACATAACAGCTCCCTGGTTCAAGTTCTCCCGTTTAGTCGCCTCATACCATAGGATGGGAATACCGTGGCCATATTCTACAACCCCTAGCTCACAGGGGGACAACCATTGAGGGACTGGCTCGGTTTTGTGGCGCCGACAACCCTCCAGTCATGGGACGAGTAATAACGGTCTTATGTGCACATTTTATAGGCAATAGTGGGGACAAACTTCTCGCCACACACGACCTCCTCAGCCCACCTGGATGCAGTTTTACGTCATACCCAGGACATTGTACTGCTATAAGACATCTACTCCACAATGTCAGTATATGCTCTTAGCAAGACCGTCTACATTGTAGCTTCCTGGATTTGGAGACTAAATTTGTTGAATGACCTCTTTTCACGTAAGAATACATTTCATACTGATGCTACAGGTGTTATTGGTATTTATATCAACTGTTTCAGAAAGTATGTTCTGTTATGACACGTCACCGTCACAGAAACGTCACACCTGGTGGGAAGAAATAAATGGTGCCGTCGCGACCGCAGGATTAGATCACGCATGGAGTCTCCATCAACTCCCTGGATCAAGGAACATCTCCCTGTCTAATAGCCTAAAGAGCACAGCGGTATAGTTTCAAATTCTTTGAATAACTGATCCGTGTGTATATTTAAAAGTCTTTTTTTTTCTAAAAGTCCCCTCTACTCTCTGGCGAAGAGCCAAGGGGCGAAAACCAAACATTTACTCCCGGAGGAGTTCTGCTCCCTCAAGGAGCTAAACGTCCCAAGTGGACAAGTACGCCCTCTAAAGGTCAAACATGAGTGGTCTTGCTCTAGACTGGCTGAATAGAACAGAAGCCACACCCTGAATGCAGTTTAACCGATAGGCTATCGACGAAACCTTAAAATATTCGGGATAACTGTGTATAAAATCTAAAGCTTTCACTTATTCTAAAATATGTAACTTTTGTTGCTTACGTTAGGTAGCCAGAATAATTTTTGCTTGTCAGAATAACGGACCATATGCCAGAACGGTCTGTCGCTAATTAGGTGGTCAAAATAGGCAGTTTCACAGACTAAAACATCGACGGTGACGGGGAATTTGATGATCTCTTCCCTTACCACGCCATATACATAGCATGCGGGCTTGATACTTGATAAACATATCAGTATTTAAAGACAAATGTGCCTTGTTTCTGTACTATGTGAGCCAGTTTCGATTTTCCTGCATCAATTGCCCGCACGCGATACAGTGTATGAAACATCTGAATTTGAACGTTTAATAAACTGTGATTTGGCAAATCGCCAGACTTTTTAGAACTTTTGCCTTTTTTTTTTTTTTTTTTGAAGGAAAAGTGTTCCCAAACGCCAGATTGACAAGGAGATTAAACACTCCAAAAGAGTGAAATTCCCTTATAACGAGCGAAGTTTCACTCTTGCTGGAGTGCCTACAATGATCGCTCTTAAAAAAAGAGCGATCATTGCAGGCATTCGTGGAAGAGTGAATTTTCCCTCTTCCTCTAGTGAATTTCACTCTTTTTGGAGGGAACTTCACTCTTTTCGGAGGGAACTTCACTCCTCTTGGAGTGAATTTACACTTTTCACTCGATCAAAGAGTGACTAAGTTCACTCTTTTGATTTTAGAGTGTATGCCTAAATGCAGGGGTTTGTTTAATATGAGTACATACTGTCATTATTAACAACAATTCATATTTTCAATATACTAATTAATCATTTACATGCAGTGGCGGTACCAGGTATTTCGAAGGGGGGGGGGGGAGTATCCTCCTTTTTCTTTTTTCCCCTTTTCCTTTTTCTTACATTTTCTTTCAAATATAGGAGCGGTTGCCCCCTGCCACCCCATCGACGTCGCTAGTGTTTACATAATAAAGCCTTTTAAAACAACCCCCTTCATAAAATGATTATAAATTACGTATTTAATTTCAATTGTGGGTACTTTGTTTTGTTGATTGTTTTCTATATTTTTCAATGATTGCTCTCTCTCAGTACAAAGGGTAATTTTCCGTTTGCTTTTTATCGAGGAGCTGAATAAAAAACTATTTACCTTGCTTGAAAATATTCACGATACATTGACTTTGCGAATGATTGTTTATCCAAAACTGAGATTTGTAAATGCACTGATAATATCACATAAATGCTGCATTAACAATATCGTTACAAATAGAACTATAGCTGGTCATGAAAATCTCCGCACTATTTGGTCTTTAGAAGAGGCTGTGGAATAAAAACTTGAAGCTCGGGAAATTGACCAGTACCAGTCTAAAATTATAACAGTCCCCTCCCCCTTCATCGTCCATCAGAAAGAACAATAGCCTTTTGTTGTCCACGCCGGCACAGACGTATATAGTGAAGGTCGGACAGTCTGAAGGCCTGCTGAACTATAGAGGGCGTATACATTAGAGTGGACAATGATTGAATGGCCTTCACATCTGAACGTACTCAAGAGAAAATCAGCTAATTAAATTACTCGAAAGTAGTCCCACCAAGTCTGACAAAGTCCGCTTGGTTATCATGCGTATTTAAATACCGGTATTCTTGAAAATGTTTCAAAAAAAAAAAAGAAGAAGAAAAAACACCCATTTGCGTCTCGGCCCTTATACTTATATTTTCCAAAAGGGAGGAGAGACTCCTTCACTTTAGACCTCTCCCAAGAAAAGGCGAAAATTCACACCTTGCGAACCTTTTATTTAAACTTCTCAGGTACTTTCCTTTTCGTCTGCCATGACCACCAAACAAGCGCCCACCCTGACATCCTATGCACCTCACTTACCTTAATCAGGGACCTGTTAGGGCTTTTACAGCTCCCTACCTTCTTGCTGATTATTAGTACGCACCATTTTGCGTTTAGTCACTTTCGATGGCGAAAACTGTCTGGTCTGACTGATGACAGGGCAACTTTACAGTTTCTCCCTCCCCTACCTCACAATACCCTCGCCCGTACTGGGTGTGTATATAGTGATGTGAAAGTCTGGATGCAGCCCTCATGATGTTCTCAAAGGACATCAAGTTTAAATTAAAAACTTTGAATATTACTACGAACGTCTACATAAACGTTATAGTTTCTCAAAATGTAAATTTTAGCCTGAGAAAATATTGAAATTTCACACATAAAATTAAAAACCACATTTTAGTAGTTCAGATTTTTACAGAGGTGTTAGTAGGGAAATTTCCAAAGGACCTCGGTAAATTACCGTAGTAAATTTATTCTTAGCATGATAGTAAAAAATAATAAAAAAAATCAGGCAGAAAATAGCCTTAGGCAATTAGAGTTCGGCAAAAAAAAAATGTTAAAATAATTTTGTTTTTAATCGGAAGAGGCTAGAAGTAAACTTATTTGTGAGACTTTCAACTGACAGGGTCATAGATTGGCTCTTTACATGCTAAAACGGACAGGGCCAGACCGGCGAAAGGATCACTTTACATGGCCAACAATCGAAAAACTGAACATCAATACCCTTACAAACCAAACACGACCACTTACACAACCTAGGACACCAGATTGAATCCCTCGACCAGCCAGGCCATTCCAGCTTCCGTATGGTTTTTTCGAGACCGTTGCCACCAACAGAAACCACACCCACCATCAACGACCAACAACACAAACTCAAATCAACACACCCGAAGGCAGCAAACACGCCCTAAGGCAACCACAAATACGCCCTAAGGCAACCACAGCGCAGGGGGGACATGGAGGAGGGGGATCTATTTTCCATTAAAATCACTGTTTACAGTTTACCCACAGTATGTACAACTATATATATATATATATATATATATATATATATATATATATATATATATATATATATATATATATATATATATATATATATATATATATATATATATATATATATATATATATATATATATATATATATATATATATATATATATATATATATATATATATATATATATATATAAATAATATATAAATCAATATAAATCAAATTGATTTGATTTGATTTGATTTATATATATATATATATATATATATATATATATATACAAGTAACGAAAACAAAACTTCCCAAAGAGATCGAACGAGCCCGGCGTGGGATTGGGAACGTCCACGAGGCTCAAACGTCATGGTTTAAACCTAAGCCTAACAGCCTAAGGCGCCTCGGTCATATGACATCTGCAACCTAGGACCTACAAGCATTCGTTAAAGGGCAAGAGCAGTCGTCCCAGACTTGATTTGAAGCAACTGCAAAATCTCACAATTTTCCTCTTATTTCTCTTTAAAGTATCTTTTATAATATTTTAGAACTTCAATATTGCATATCTAAGGTAAACCAAGTACGTTCTCCTCGTAAATTCCACATTTGAGGAGGAAAAAATATTGTCACATGACTCTCAAGAGCCAATCAAGAAACAAGACACTCTACTAGACTACTTCGAGCTGGGGGATTGCTCTTGCCCTTTAAGCTAAAACAGAGAAATGATTGGAGTTCAAACAAGAAAGTACTTTCCCCTCGGAATCTATTTACCAGAATATTTTGTTATCCACGACTGCGTGTTCTCAGAATTTATGGCCGATTAATGCTTTTGACCACAGTTTCAATAGTGCAGAATTGTATATGTTGAATGCTTGGTGGTTAATCGGTAGAAATACTTCCTTTTACAGATAAGCGTATCATCGTTTCCCTGCTGACCACCAATGGTTACGTCACAGGGTACGTAGAAAAGATTGCAACTGTTTCTCGAAATTTATTCATGAATATGAATGTTTATCTGTACAACGTACTAATGCTTGCAAGCATTAGTACGTTGTACAGATAAACAAGGTGTTTCTATGGAGTTGTTGTTATAAGGATATCCAAATAAACTTGAATCTATCTTCCTGGTGTTTTTTAAGCCTGCACAGCAGGCCGAAAGGTCTGTACTTACCTGTCAGCAGTTTTGGTTTTACATTCACTGAAAATTTAGAACTTACGTTTGGAGGGGTCACTAATTTTTCATTATTTTCACAAAAGGATCGTCAAAACTTATTTAATGCTTGGAGCTCCCTATTCAGTGGCAGCAGGGGAGGGGGCTTGGGGTCTCATCCAGAAAAATAGGAGATAAAGGTACGTTCATCCCCCAATGCTTGCAAAGTGCGATTTGCCAAGTGGGTTTCACGAAAAAGGTATATGCAGCTTAGAACACCCGGAAACTCCCTTTTTCGGTCACTTAGGAGGTTTTGTCAAGTCTAAAATTTTCTCATACGGTCCTGCCAACTGATGGTCCATATAGATAGTCTTGGTGGCACTCAGCCTCCCATTTTTTTTATTCCGCCGAGCCTGTCCTCCCTCATTACAAAGATACTACATTATAAAGTCTGCAAAAATATTTTGACCCTAAAATCACTTTCTTCGATTATATTTGACAAAATATGGACATCGGTTTCTGCTGCACCTTCCTACATAATGTCGTTCAGTGCTTATGTGAAAATGGTACAAAGATGGTTACCCGGCCGTTATCAGTTTGGTCACTTACGAAGGTATAATGTAGGCCTACATATTTCCGTAATTGATAATATGTTATGTTTTTCTTGAAAGTTTATCATTTTTGTCATATTATTTAAAATTAATCTCACCTCCAGGAAAAAAACTAATATTACGTAAGTCACTCACAGGATATTGAACCAGGAAATGTTAATAAAAGACTACACCCCTGATTGGACCATGGACATAGCCCATATCGACCTGCAGTTTTAAATAAACCTCTTACGTCATCTCATTGAAAGTCACTTTAAGCAACTGAATTCTTTTTTATTGATTAAATAAAAATAGCAATAACAATAACAAGTGGGGTTTCCCCAGTAACTACATGTGTTGTTCGCAGGTGTGCCCAGCATTAGATCATAACCAGGGTGAGCGGTACTTGCTAGGAGGTTCTTTGTGAAGGGCTGTTAACGTTTGATAACGCCTTAAAAGGTTAATGACTTATTGTTTCCGTTCGCCCTCTCTCTTTTTATCGTTTTATCGCAGTAAAACAGCTCTGGAATGTGTTGTAGGCCATCCTCAAAATACCAAGTTACAGATTTAAATTTTTGTATGCCAACAATACATGGGGGAAAGATAAATTTGTTAGACATTGCGATCCTCCTAAATTATTTAATGGAACGTGCTGTAGAACAGGATAATACACGACAGAGGATGCATTCCGAGTGCATCCAGCGATAGTCCAACATGAACCCCTGAAGTGCAAGTTCTACTGAACAGGAATGGAGTAGGGAAAAGAAGCCAGTGAACCAAAACAGGAAAAAAGGCCATGGCCATCTAGACTTGAATCAATAGGTTGGAAACTGGGCCGTAAAACTCCATCCAACTAATTAACTAACTAACTAACTAACTAACTAACTAACTAACTAACTAACTAACTAACTAACTAACTAACTAACTAACTAACTAACTAACTAACTAACTAACTAACAAATAACTAACTTACTAACTGACCAATGTAACTAACTAACTAACTAACTAACAGCATCTACAGTACCTGTGCACAGGAACGTCGTTGTTTTAACCTTGTTCATCCATACACAACAATATGATATTGTTGTGCCATTTTATGTAATATATTTCCAATACATGATCAAATAAGTCGTGTTTGTGTTGTGATTTATATCGGTTCCATAAGAATAATCAGGAACACTTTACAGGAAAGAAGGGAAGAACATTAAAGACAGGCAAATGCAATGTAAGACCGGCGTAAAAATAGTTAGAAATAAAACCGTAAAAAAGGGGAATTCAAACCCAAAAATGAGAGCAGTAAGGTGTGAGGGGTGCAGAAATTCTACCGATCATAATTATTTTTGAAAGAATAAAGTAGGTCTTCCGTTAACTACCTCTTTGATAATTAAACATTCCTCGTACAGAAGGGGATAGGAGGCCGACTAAAGAGAAAGCAGATGTATGAGAGAGTTGCACGGCTAATGCGTTTTATGGTTGATGTGGCAAAGGGAGGGCTGTGGCCGTAAAATCCCCCTTCCCCGTTGAATCCGCGCCTAAACTCCAACCGAATGTTTATTGTGATAACCTCTCACACCAAAGGATAAATAACTAATAAGAATCAATTGTAATATAATTTAACCATGGTTATATCTAATTTCTCACTGACTTGTTTTGACCGCTCCAAGGAGGTGAGGGGTGCAGAAATTCTGTCGATCATAATTATTTAAAAGACAAAGTAGGTTTTCCGTCAAACAGAGACAGCGGAGCCAATTAGTGAAGTGCGAGGGCTAAGCAGGGAATTGGACCAGTATGTTCAAAAACTCGGTGAAGTGTAACACGACACAAAATGCAGTTGAAGGCGGCCCCTTCAATATCATGTCTGACTATGATCCTAAAATTTGCTGATCTTTCAAAACAAGAGGTGTTTATATTAGTCCCTTCACAAAGTGAGTTGGTCTGTATTTCTTTGAACTGGTAAAATAAAATTCATAATTTTTCAAAATCTGACAGGTGTAGTTAATCTCAGTTCAAACGAGTTGTCACGTGATTCTTCAAAAGGCCAGCTAGGAGTGACCTGTTGCATGAGAAGCTTTCCAAATTGAAAGCCGGAGGGAATTTAAAAAGAAAAAAAAAAGGTTGCAGAGGCGTACAAGACTGCTTCTACTTGGGGACAGCTTTAGGACTACTTGTGCTCGGTTTCAGTATTTTGTCTTTTAAAAAGTAGCAATGGAGCCTGAGGGGGCACGGTGCAGCTTCTGCCAAGGTTTTCCCGAAAGAGTTTTGCAATGAGAAGTATATTAAAGGCAATCAACTCTCACCCAAACTATAATTTTCGTAAAAGTCTACAGATATTCTCAGTTGACTCATTTCTTTGATTGACAGCAAGTTAAAAAAATGGAGAATACTGTGGCTTATATTACACAGAATGCATTAAGAGTGTTTTGATTACACATTGGGATCTTGTATACTCACCCTGGAGCAATAAACTATTACTGTGTCTGCATGGGGTGCGTATATTACCGTACTTTATTAAGGCAATGGAAACTTAAATTTTGTACGAGGCTTCAAAGGGTTTCAGGACATTTTTAGTTTAATTTGTGAGAGCGACAACAAAAATGTACGAGACTGAATCAGTGATAGCATCAACCCGTTCCCCTTCCCACATAGATAATGGATGATTCTCAATTGTGTAGATTTATAGTTGTTAGTTACTATTCAATGAAAATTGTTAAAAACAGATCCCCAGTAGGGCTGTATAATATAGGGTGTTCATAAAGCTTTCATCGGATCGAAAATGGAGTACCCCATGTACCTTTACCTAACAGCAAATACATGAAATTTTAAACCCTGAACGTCATTACATAGTAGATTTTAATTCTGGTAAAAACCTGCTCCCAAAAGATTAAAACCTCAATGGATTCCCTTCATTTACCGCATAACACCTTGGAGACGACTTTCCCTTACCTTTCCTTAACTCAAAGAAAACACCCGATTTTTTTCCCTAAACTTAATGATAAGTATAATTAAAGTAAAATTAAAGTGCAATGCACTCTATGGAGATCCCCATGAAAGTTTAAAATGATAAATCTACTAGTGTCATAAATGTCGAACACATGTTCCTTCCCATAAAAAAAAAACAGACACTTCAACCTTTTACCCCTTTTTTGGAATAATTATACATGACAACACTTATCATTTTCTATAGCCTCGACACCTGTTGTAAAGAAATGCTTGGCGTGAACAGTCAAGTTTGAAATCCGCGCAGATCACACTGCTATATATACAGCGATGTCGGATCGGTTAGTAAGTTAGGTGTTAGTTAGATGGGGTTCTACTGCTCAGTTTCTAATCCGGCCATTGGACAGTTGCTTTAAGTCAGGACGGCCACAGTTTTTCTCCAGGTGTGGCTCGCTGGCATGTTTACCCCACTCCATTGCTTATACTGAGCACCAAGCGCAATGACAGTAGGTTCCATTTTTAAAGTCTTCGGTAAGATCCGGCTAGGAGTCGAACTCCCGACCTCCCGCCTGCAAAGTTGATGCTCTAACCACTTGAGCATACAGTCGGAGGGATATCGGATCTGATTATTTTCCGATTTTTGTAAGGTTTAGTATTAATGTATGATTTTTATCAGAGGGCTGCAAAAATGAAATTTAAATAAATTACTTCGTGACGTCACATAGAAAGGATGCTTTTATCGGCGCAAAAAACTGAACGGTTTTCGAAAGATACCCCTCTGCTGAGCAACATAAATTATACAAAGATATGGCAGAACAGTTTATTGAGAGGCAAATTAGGATCATCATGCTATCCATACACCGTCACAATCTTTAGAAAAAAATCTGGCTATAGAACAATTGGTAGGCGTAAGAAAAAATGAGATCGAGTTTCGGATTGAAAATCGCTAGTATGACCTGTGATAGCGTGACGATACGAAGAACCGTGAGTAGATGAACACGCTGTCTTTATGTTTTTCTGTCCATTTATTCGTCGGTTGCGTATATCTGGTTCTTACATGTTACACATTTTATTTTGATATGCTCAACCGTCAGTATATCTTACATCAGGTTTGTCCAACCTTTCGCAGCGGTGGGCCACATGTAATGGTTATGATGGACGAGGGGCCGCATACTCGTTTTTTTTTTTTTTTTTCAATTTTTCCGACGCCGAAGGCAACAAAATGCAATCATTGCGAGTAGGGAAAACTGATTCATTTTCGTTTTTGATTGAACAAATAAATAAATTTTAGCAAAAATTGATGTTGTTGGGCAATATATTCGGACAAAGTTTTTTTTTCATATTCCTCCTAAATCATTCTCAACCCGCCCCTGTGAACAACACTCCAATGTAGCTACATGTAGCAGACATTTGAAATGAATTATTTCATTCAAAAGTAAGCATGCCATAGCGGACGGCGAAGCCTAAAGTTGTCATCAATTAATCTGCTCATTGAATAATTTTGCAATATAGATTATTTCTGACGGGCCGGACTCAACCTTTTCGCGGGCCGGACAGTGGGGCCCGCGGGTCGTAGGTTGGACAACCCTGTCTTACATGCATTACAATATACTACACCTTACTATGTGGGAAAGGTTAAAGGTTATTCAGAGACCGTTTTACGTCATTGAAAGAAAAATCACAAATGGAATATTATTGCTTTGCTTGACGGTTGTCACAGTGGCGACAGTGAAGTCCAACTGAGTAACGAACCCGAAGGGCCGTCGACAAAATCATCGTTGGGCAGCAGACAAAGTTGAGCGCCTCACAGACTGACCGACTGACTGAAGCACTTTTGGGCGGGAGGACTACTCGACTAGTCGTTCCTGTCCTTATCCCCCACACTTATTACCTCCATCATTTAGGTCCCCGCGGCTAGCTTCTTTTGGACTTTCCTGCTTACTCGAAGCATGACCAAAGTCCTGAACCATGCAGCTTTATGTGAGAAAAATATTGCATGAAAATAACAAAAACATATGCTCGTACGCTGTCTAAACAGAGAGTATATTAAAGTCATTAAAGTACGGTAATGCCAGAGAGACGCTCTTGCCGTTTTTCTTGGAACCACAAAAAGGGTATTTTATGAAACTAAATACTCTCTTTGTGTAACGCTGTTACGTATGAGGGTTGTATGAACTGTTCCTCAATCACCAGAAGCTCTGTAGAGAATGAACTTATACTAAAACATGGATGCAGAAAGCACAATAGCAACTGTTTGTCCCTATTTTCAATAGTAAGCACTAAGGTTTGGTCAATTAGTAATAGAACTAAGGGAATTAAGTCCTTAGTAAAGGACTCTCCGAGGCGTGAGCATCGGCCCGGCGTAAATTACAGCGGTGCCGAGGTAGGTGCAAAGGTGAATTTATGGCAGCTACTCAACACACGTAGTTTTCTATGACGACATATATGCTTTTGAGTTCCTTTCTTTAACTGAGCGAAGACATTTAGGACCATAAATTATAAAGTGTCATGTACAAAGATTACAATGAGAGAAAACGGGTGGGGGCCTGGAAGAAATTACATCAATTCTAAACATCATATCTAGGCCTAATATTTTGACCCACCTCTTCTTATGTAGAATTCGGGACGCGTGCTTCGTTTGGCTTCAGTGTGACGTTTGGCAAGGTGCTTTACTCTGTCATGCTCCCATTAACCATTTACAGTAGTTTAAAGTCGGTATTAGCTTAGACTTATTCTCGTGAGAGTAGGCCCATCGTGGACTTGCACTTAAAGCGCCACGGATAGTGGATTTAGAGTACCAGTATGTATTTGGGAGTCTTCACCGATGGATACCGTCTTCCATAGCAGAAGGGTCTGGGAAGCAATGTGTTCTGTTTCTGATTCAATCTTTTTTCTTTCCACAGAACTTTCAGATAAATGCAGAGACGCAGAAGAATGGGGTTGGGCTGTCGGTATCAGTTCTCTCAATCCGAAAGATGGATCAGACGCACGGTACTTCTTTCGTATCAAAACCGACCGCTCCATCGAATCTACAGTAATACGAGCACAGCACACATACCGTGAAAATAGATGGGTTCACATCATAGTGACATATGATGGACATTACCAACGCATGTATATTAATGGGGCATTAGTCGCTAAGGGGAGGGGGCAAAATGGACCAATCTTTTCGCCAGTCTCGATGGCGTGCAAGCAGTTCACCATCGGTGGAAGTGCCATGAACAGTTCGGCTCAGTTTCGGGGGACTATTCATAAGGTCGCTCTTTCATCGATGGTAAACTCACATGAACAAGTTAAACTTAAATTTAAGAGGGAATCTGATTTTGCGTCGATGGAAAATACTACCATTTACGAGGAATTTGCAGACTTAGACGATTGGGACGTTTTCGGCAAGAATCGGCCATATCTTACGTCAATAACAATCCCATCGGACTTTGACGATTTGAAGATTGATGTACCTCCATGCGGGATGACGGTTTGTGACAACGTCGACCTTATCACGCGGTATAACGGTGTTCCTTTATTACGAAATCTTAAAGTTCTCAAGTACAGGTATATCGTAACTGCCGAAGATGATGGCACAAACCCGCTTGTTTCGCCAACAGAAGTAAATCGCCAACACCTTTTAGTTGAGGATGCTTTTCGTATACATAATATATCGTGGACGTTTCAATTACACATCGTCAGGAATTCTATTCTAAGGAGAAAGAAGGTCATGATATCGTGTACAGAAGATCAAGTAGGAGACGGACACTGTGATAATGAATGCAACTACAAGATCCTAGGGTATGTGTAAATTACCTACGGATGCACTTCTTGGATCTTAAAGGTCAAGAGCAGTCCCCCAAGTTTATTTTGAAGCAACAGCTAAATCTCACAGTTTTCTTCTTATTTCTCTTCAAAGTATCTTTCACCATATTTTAGGACTTCAATATTGCATATTAAAGGTAAACCAAATAGTATTACTTCTTAGTAAGTTATACTTTTGAAGAGTAAAAACGTTGTTACATGACTCTCAACAGCCAATCATGAAACAGGACAGACCGGTACTACACTACTTCAAGTTGTGAGGACTGCTCTTGCCCTTTAATTGATTTGCATTTTTATGCTATAAAGAAAAGGGGTCAATTATCAAGATTATTAAATCCCAATCCTCTCACCCCCAAACAGTTTCAATTCTCCTAACCTCATTACTTAAGCCCCTCCCACAAATTTCTTAAATTCTTCTTCATTCAATCAATTTCAGTAAGCAGTATCGCTTCAGCTAGACACAAGCCTGTATAATCAAAACACTCTCAGGACAGTACATTCTGTGTAATATGAGCTTCGGTACGCTGCATTTTTGGAACTAGCTGTCAATTAAAGAAATGGATCAATAATTGGGCATTTCTGTGGTCTACTACAAAAATTGGGGTGAAAGAATTAGCCCTTTAATTAACGCAAAAACAAGTGTGGGGCCCGTCGTCTTAATGCCCGGAACACGGACTTCCTCTATACATGTACAGAGCCTGCATGTAACGCGTACGTCCTATCTGTAGATCATCGCCACCGACTGGGTCATAAAAGGCGCACCATGATGGCTACCGTGAAGCTATAATTTGTATGTTTTGACGACGACTCTGTAATATTTAAAACAAAAGTTTATCTTGAATGGGAAAATGGTAAGCAATACCATATTCTTGCAATACGTTTAGTGCAGTTTTTGACCTTACCTTATTTCGAAAATATTTTGAATTTCTTGCCAAATCTGTTGATTTACTTGAGCAAGTCCAAACTTTCACACACTCACACACAAAACCATAGCCATCTTGCTACGCCTTTTCTCACACGTACGGCAGCGACAATGCACCGTGCAGTATGCTCTGTCCATGTATGGCAGGGTTGTCCAACCTACGGCCCGCGGGCCAAGGTCTGGCCCGCGAAAAGGTTGCGTCCGGCCCGTCAGAAATAATCTATATTGCAAAATTATTCAATAAGCAGATTAATTAATGACAACTTTATGCTTCGACGTCCTCAATGGCATGCTTACTTTTGAATGAAATACTTTATTTCAAATGTCTGCTACATGTAGCTACATTGGAGTGTTGTCCACAGGAGCGGGTTGAGAATGATTCAGGAGGAATATGAAAACAAACTTTGTCCCAATATTCTGCCCAACACCATCAATTTTTGCTAAAATTTATTTATTTGTTCAATCAAAAACGAAAATGAATCAGTGTTCCCTACGCGCAATGATTGCATTTTGTTGCCTTGGGCGTCGGAAAAAATTGAAAAAAAAAACGAATATAGAATGCGGCCCCTCGTCCATCATAACCATTACATGTGGCCCACCGCTGCGAAAGGTTGGACAACCCTGATGTATGGGAATTCCTTGGTCTGGAAGCTCGCTGAAGGTCTGTCAACGGGCGTGATGCTGACTGGTTAAAAGTCAACTAATTCACTAACTTACTAACTGACTATCTAACTAACAAACTAACTAATAACCCCATGATTAAACACCAGGGCCTTGCATATTCCTCTCAAGGATAAGCCTATAGCAAATGACCATAGGATTGTGTCTGGATAAAGATGTGTTATAGAAAACTTTGTTAAGGGCCAAGAGTGAAAAGGTCTGGGCAATTGGAACTATCTGGGGGTAATAAATAACTGCTTTCAAGTCGATAAGTTGTCTTTCTGTCAGTATCTATATCCACTGTTCACTAGATATCTTTTTGCTTTTGCAGGTTCGATGGAGGGGACTGCATAGATTTCGATGATCCAATTATGGACGATTGTTATCACCAACAGATTGGTGATTCCATTTGTCACGACGCTTGTAACTTCGCAAGGTATGAATATGACGGCGGGGACTGTTGTAACGTAGAACGAACAGATACTGCTCATTGTAGAGACCCATCGTCACGAGAAAGGTATGAACTTTGTATCAGAGGTATAATTCATTTTCAGAAAATACTGGGTAAGAAAAAAAAGAAAATGATAGATTTGAAAATATGTAGGGTCCCCGTCGCTTTAAAAATTGAACTTACCGCCGTGGTTCGTGGCTGGCAATGGATTAAGAATAAAATTCAGTATCCTACAAGGGGAAAAAGTCCGTGAACGCCACTAGATCAAACCGGCCAGAGGGTTATAAGTTTGAGAGTAAAAACCCTTTCTAACTTTACCTAACCCAGGATCATCGCCAATGACGTAGAGGATAGTGACATAAGAGAGGATGATACGGTTGGGAACACTAATAGTGTCGTTGATCTAGTACCACTGGCAGGACATCCAAGATTCTGGTGTTTGTGTACAAGAAGTCTGTTAAAATAGCCATTAAGAGGGAATCCATTCCAATTTTCTTAAATCCATTAATGTGAAGATAATCTCTTCCCTATTTGCCTATAGGCAACAATATTTTAAATGAAGGGTAATTATTATCGAGGAACATTCGATATGCTGCAATAGAACGGGCTTTAATTGTCTGATTGTGTTGAACAAGTGTCATAGTTCATCATGCGTTTAACAACAGGAATCGGTCTAACACTACGACGAAGTTCCCTCACCTGCTCACAGTAATAAGTGAACTTTGCTCTTCGGTTTCGTCAATGACAGGCCCCTGACACATTTGGGTAAAATGTGAAAAAAGGTTTTCGTCATCCAGTCATCCAAACTTCACACAGTAGTCTTGCAAAAATTTGCCCGAAATGGTCAAATATTCGGGCAAAGGTTAAAAAGGTTAAAAAATGCTGAGACGTTTCCAATTGCCAAATTAATTGAATTGATAGACAGGAGGGTGTTCAGGTGCTCCAAAGTTTGCCATCGATCCTGCTCTAAAGCCAAATACTGGTAATGGTTATGAAAATCGGGTAATTTGTTTTTCGATACTTCAATAATGCAGTGTGAGAATGCCTTGCGGTAAGTCTGCTTGTAAATTCATTTCAACACACCTTGTAACGTGACAATTCTGTCAATAAGTGTTACTAATAGAAGAAAAATCATCTACTTCATTTCATCCAATGGTAGTGGTACATTTTATCTGATTTTCTGCTGAGATCCCCCTATAAGCCTGGGAAATGTCATTTTCGACTGTCTCATGGGTCCGATATTTCAAAATTTTCCGTTCGCTCGGCGCCAACCAGTGGTGGAGCTCCGCGTAGATAGTCTTCCAAGTAGAATTTTAGTTTCAAGTGAACATTTTTTTGCAAACGTAACCTCGAAAAAGCGACTACTTAGACCTCCTATAAGCATAGAAAATGACATTTTGACTGTCTGAAGGGTCAGAGTTTTCAAAATTTCGTGTACGTTTCGCCCCAACTTATGGTAGTGCTCCACTTAGATCGCTCCATAGCAGAATTTAAGTTTCAAGTGAACATTTTTTGCAAAATTTTCTGTACCCTTTGCGCCAACCAGTGTTGGTGCTCCGTTAGTCTTTCTGGCTGAATTTATTTTGGAGTGAATGTTTAACTTGTTGAAACTTAAAACAGTGACTGCTTGGATCCCTTTCACAAGCCTGGGAAATGTCATTTTCGACTGTCTGAGAGGTACGAATCTTAAAATTTTCTGGACGCTCCGCGCCAACGAGTGGTGGCGCCCGGCTTTCACTGTCTTACAGGCAGAATTACATTTTTCGGGCAAAAATCTTCTGCCCCAGAACTGAAATGCTCCCCAACGCCTTTGGAAATACCTTACTCAGGCGTGCACTGGAACAGCTGCTTGCAACATTCAGCAGGATTCCGGATTTGCAATCCTATGATACATAATCAGTATCTCAAGTGTTTGAATGTAAGAAAAATCACAGATTTTTCTCACCAGAATTAAAGACAACCAAACCTGGTAAATGCCATTTCCAGCCATCTGGGAGGTTTTAAAATCCAAAATTTTCTTTGTACGCTCCGCGCCAACTGATGGTGGCGCTACGCTTAGATAGTATACTCCAGCCACCCCCTACAAAAGTATCCACCGCCCCCATAGCCACAACACAAAAATCCTAGCTATGCCACTGCCCTGGACCCCTACCAGGGTTTTGCCCCCTGAACCCCACCAGGGGCCCTTAAGCGGGCCCCTGGACCCCACGCCGATAAGGTTTTGTGCTTCGCGCAATACGGGACGCCTAAAGGCGTCACCATTTTGTCGGCTGCCGAAAACTTGTGGCCCCCCAATAAAAAACATCCTCCGCCGCCTATGTACTAAACCTTGGGATAAGTTTCCCTCTATTAAAATATCAATATGAAGGCTGAACCATTAGCTAAGCTATGAAGAAAAATTGGAAAAAGTTCAAATGAATCATGATTTTTCTAAGTAAAACTTTTTTTAGATTTTCCCCTTTTACAAAGTTACTACAGAGCTACCATGGAAATAAAACAATAACTCAAAACCCGATGAGCGAATCATTGGATGGTGCTAAGCACTGTATATATATACGAATGCCATTTATCACTTTATTTTACCAACAACCTAAACAATTTCCGTTAAATGTGATCAGGTGTAAAACTTCATTTAATTTCTTCCTTTCCTTCACAATTTGTTGTCTTTTTTGTGACATTGCTATCCGGTATACTGTATTGTAAGAGTCCTCTTCCTAAACGAGTGTTTATGTAGGACAGGCGGACGTACACTTCATTGGCTATATAGATGTTACGTAAGAAGCATTTACCCTGTATATACTGTAGTAAATAGAGGAGATGCTCGCAGCTGAGCATCCTACTGAATTGAGGGCGGCCTGTAAAATGGTCCTTATGAAATGGTCCTAGCCCATGGTGTTATCTGGGGGTCACTTGTGGATTTTTTCTACCTAGGCATCTGTGCTGCTCTTTTCGCTCTCAATGAGGGACTTGTTAATGTGTCTTAGTAATAATAGTGAATTGTAGATAATGAAATTTGCAAATAGCGGGGTTGCATATGTTGTACAAAGGGCCTGGGATTCGTTGTGGTATCAGGGGACATAACTCTTTCGGGATTTTTGGTGGTAATAATGATCATAGGAAATGGGATTTGCATCATTGCTCATACAGAACCAACATTTCACCTAGACACAACCGTTGATGATATTCCATGCAGTCATTTCTGCATACCAATTAGTCCATAACTAAATCGTTTTACTTGAAGCAAAAAGTATCGACTGTTAGTAAGGTACTGTCACTAACATGACAAGGAAACAAGATTGGAAACCAAATTTTTTCTCAAAAAGAGAAAAAACTAAAGGTTGATCGCTAATCTATTTTTCTTTCATACGGAAGATACGGTTTATGTCCAGAGTACATACCTTCCTTAGGCCTACTGTTGTCCATAAGATGTTGGTCACCAACCTCCACGACCCTCCGACGTCAACTATTTGTCTCTGTGGTAACAGCAAAATTGTGAAAATGTTAAATAACTAATTATATTAAAAAAGTGAGGGTAATTTCAGAAATAATTAGACAGTGATCTATGGTTAACAATTTAAATACTGAAAACACACCGAGAGAAAAATTCTTGCTTGTTCATGTGTTACTTTGTAAATAACAATATGACCTTGCTTCGAGCCATTTCAAGGTATCCTGTTCATACGGGTAACCAAAACATTGACGACAACGTTGAAATATTATTGTAGGTCTTATATATCTTGTTCTTCTGATCCTCAAAGCTGATTTCGTGATATATTTACTTTAAATTCTGCGTTTTTTTAAAGGGCCTACATATCACTGAACCAGTACAAGAAAACCGTTGGTCTGGATTCCATGACCCATCTTAACGTACACCTTGTTACGTTGGTCGAGGGTGGTATAATGGGTCTAGCAGCCTACCCATGGCATTCCGAAGCTCTCACGATGTACGGTGAGTGCTAGTTAGAGAAACATGCAATAGACAAACCCGGACAGCAAGTGATGGTCTGATTTCAGTCGGTCATAACTGGGGTCCATCACCTTTTAATCTTTCGATTCCCTTGCTTACCTCTATCATGGATTGCTGTACACTACATTGTATCTTAATTCCTTCAATTTCACTGAAAATGAAGGTTTGAAACTCATGTAGACGATATATGAAGGTAATTCAAGGCTGATGGACCCCACTAATGGCAGCGCACAGTCACTAAAACAAGCGCTAATCGGATTCGTCTACATAGGGTGTCACTAGAAAGCAATTGATCGATCCCTCAAATTAACAATTAAGGAGACTCTTGAATGTATCCAAGGCTTAGGACGTTAAAAATGCAATGGCATAGATGTATGTTACGGTTGAAAGAGGGCCCTGCCGCTGTGTATCAGTGTTACAAACAATCATGCTGCAATTAGCCACACAGGCACCCCGAAACTCTTTCCAGTATTTGAAAATTTGAAATCAGTGGCGTAAATGAGTAATGGGGGTGCTCCAAACTCTGTTAGAAGCCGAATGAAGGGAGTCGAGGGAAAGTCTGACCGAGTATGTCCGAGCAACAGTAGTGTACCTTATCGGCCGTCATGTATCTGCTCAGGAGGGCGTTGAATTTGGTCAGATGTCACCCCCAGGTGTTTAACTGTCCAATTTTCCGCCCTACCCAGGTCCCTCACGGCCATGGATGTACGTTTTGAATGTTCTAGGAGTAACCGATCAGACGCATATATCAAGGGATTATTACATTACATAAAGATATTTAAGTCTCCAAATACTATTTATTGTTAATATGTCAATTATTTGAGTTGTAGCTGTTATCCGACACACACCAAGTCCGTTCTCTGGTCTAGCGCCACCATTTTTGACGAGGGATACATTTTATAGGGACAAATTTTACAATCTGGGGCAAGATTTGTTTCTTCTTAAATGCTGAACTTCGTGAAGTTGTCACAAAATTCTTATCATTTTGCTTTTTCAGGCGGCACGGTAATTGATACAGACTCTTTGAAATTCAATAATACAATAATTCATGAACTTGGACATAATCTCGGTCTTTGGCACACGCATCACGGAATAACGGAGTTATCTTGTTCCGATAAATGCCGAGAAACATACCCATCTTTCAACCTCGGCGACCTCGTACAAGATACGAATCCTACACCGGAGAACGGCAGATGTCACGACCCTGTCTATGGAGAATACAGAGTGTGTGATTTTGATAGACCGCTTTTTAAGAACACACCATTCCGAAATTATATGGGGCTTGGAGGTAAGATTTACAAAGCTTCATGGGTGTATCATATCACTTTTAGAGGCAGTTAGCCTATTCATCACCACAGACAATTCCAATTGAACCAACAACACTCATCCTTATCCACACATCCTAGTTTACTGTTTCAGGGTATATACTGAGCAATTTGCAATCAGGGCCACCCTCAGCACATGCTGTTTAATATGTACTACTCTGCATTTTTGGAATTTGACGTTAAAGGGCAGGAGCAGTCATCCCAAATTGAAGAAGTGAAGTAGACTGTCCAGTTTCATGATAGGCTGTTGGGAGTCATGTGACAATGTTTTCCTCTTCAGATGTGAAATTTACCAGGAATAACTGCTTGGTTTACCTTGAATATGCAATAGTAAAGTCATAAAATGTAATGAAAGGTACGTTGAAGAGAATAAAGATGAAAATTGTGTTACTTAGCTTTTTCTTCAAAATAAGTTTGGGGGACTGCTCTTTACCTTTAATCAAAGAGCTGTGCAATTCAGTTTGTTACCTAGATGAGGTTTTAACTTAGGCTCAGTTTGTAACGAAATGGCTTAAGTATAGGACCGACCACAACCAGCTTTTGAGTAACACTGGCTTGTTTTTCCTACCCTATTGCCTATGCTGAGCACTACGGAACAATATACCAATAGGTTCCGAAGTTTTTGGGTGAAAAATAACTATCCCCAAAGCACATTGCCCATTTTTTTTAAAAAGAGATAAAGCCTGTAGTGCCCCAAATTTTTCTGACTATTTTAAAAATATGCCTTCAAAGTAATTTTTTTCTCAACTTCAGCTCAAAATTATTTGCTGGATACTTACCTATGTATGTAAGCTAATACCTGAGATGAATCTGCAGACGTTCGATGTTGTCGTGTAGAATATCTCCCTGCTGCGTCACTTCTCAGTGCCGATTTATTACAAATTTCTACGTATCAAATGATTATTAAACATGTCCATACCAGCACCTGTATACTACATTTTGCACTATGTGAAAGGATAGGAGCGGGGATCGTCAGTTTCAGCAGATTGGCAAACTTTTCTGTTGTGATCATATCAAAGATTGTTGGCATTCAGTTTCTTATTGCGGCTGTTTGAGTAACATATTTAAGGGCGCCATCTATTATGCTCGTTTTGTATATTGTTATTGTATATAAGAAACTTTGTAATATAGAGAAATACTGTAAATACTTTTAAAGTGCCAATCTCACCAAAGTGCCTGATCCAAGTAACACTGTACAATCCCGTATGCAGGATATCTTAATCGTGGGCAAAGCAACGGTCATGCACAACGATTACGGATCGGATTTCGATTAGATTTGGGAGAGTTTTAGTTACAATCTTGTTCATTTCTGGTTAGGAATAGCCAAAAAATTGCTCACCTGTATAAAAGTTTGAGTTTTACCGCAAGGACTATGAATATTAAATTTATGTTTATTATTTCGTGACGTCACATCGACAGTCAGATATAATGGCCGCTATCTGATAAAAATGTATGTCGGTTTTACGTCACGAAAAGGTCAGTTGGTATTTTGCTTCCAAAGACTTCAGATGCAATTCATATATTTACACTGTTTGACAAATATGTGCCTCTTTCTGGCCAGAGATGGAGAAAACTTTGACTAACGTCAACGCCAAGTGTAGTGACCTATACGAGAAAATGAAGCCACTTTTTCTGAATTATGGTGATGCTCTCCCCTTGCTTCCCCGTTTGTGCATGTTTCTCTTCCATAGATTAAATAGTTCTAGTATCAGAGTTGTTATGAAGCGTTGCAACTTTTTTTATGGTAATTAAGGGAAGCTGTTGTGACGGTAACTGCTCCATGGTAAGACCAAAGACCTTTTCACATAGAATGGGTACTCATCGCACAGATGTCGAGTTAAATGCATTTTTAACGCATCCTTCCGCAGTTGCGTCAAGATGCTTGCCTGTCTATGCTGGTCAGGGTTGCGACAATTTCGTTGTATCACTTTGAGGTGCAGTGCGTAGTTACCAATTGCAATGCATGATTGACGAAATAGGGGTGTACAGGTGTATAGGTCATAGAACGGTGGAATAATTCACTGCAAACCAGCTACACCGGATTTTTACCCATTTTAAAGGCAACTATTGTTGGCTTTTGAGTTTAATTACTGCACCGTTTTCCCTCTAGATGTCTTAAAATTGCAGGCTCCTCCCAGACAGAAACTCTTACACAGAACCCAACCTAACCTCACCTGAAAAAAATCTGTGGCTACATATTTAGCTGAAATTCCATTCGAATTGGGCCATATATAGTACTTCTTTGTACACTACAGTGACACTATTTAAGTAGAACTTGAACAAAATGCCACAATACTGTAGCCAATTTTCCTTTTCCTGTAATCAGAATGAAGGAAATCATGAGAGAAATAATATTGGTTGCATAGTTGAGTTTACGAACGCACATGGACTCTGCAAAGCATTCGGAAGGTAAGCTTCAACTTCACATATCAAACACGACGTGACGCAACGCGTCCTGTTGGGGCGGTTTCATTGCTTAAAGGGACTTGTTGAGTTGAAATCTACAACTTATTGTGTGTTAAAGGGTTACGGCCACATCAAAATGCTTACAGTTAGCACAATGAGTCAAATTTCACATTCAGTAGTTAAAAGATGGGCAGTCGGGAAAAGTTAAAATGTTGAATTTGTGGAGTCCTAAATTGTAACGGTTTTGTGTGCGATTGGAAAAAGTGTCTGGTCAAGAATTTTTGAACACCGAATTGAACCGTTAAGTACTCACCCATAAACAGTTATTTGTTTTCAGGATATGAGGATTGTCTAAGTTTGACCATTTGTCATTGGTATGTGAAGAAAGAAAACAGGTTTGAAAAAATTACTGGATTTCATGAACCAACTCAAGGAGCCCATATTCTGGGTAGACATGCCTCTGAGAGAAAATATGAAGGATAATTACGAACGATTCACCGACGGGTGAAAACGTATCTTTAATTCAACGTAAATGCACAGAAATGCAGACAAATGACAGATTCACCTTTCTCATGTTGGACATTGGTTTCTTGTAAAAGCGTACGTAGAAACAGGCACGTTTAACAAATAGACAACTCAAAACTGGCCAGACTAAACACAAACGCTAACCATCAACCATCCTCACACAAAACATGGAACAAAAACGTTTTTCACAAACCGAAAAGACGCACCTCCAACACCCAAACAACCCGCAAACTCACCCACAACTTCAACACGAACTACCGCCTGATATCAACCCCACACCGACCTCCACGACAACAAAATTAAGAACGTCCCACACCACGCTTGAAGGCCGGAGGCAACACCGCCCTGAAGGCAACAACACGCCCGAAGGCAACAACACTTAAAAAGCACTGGGCAAATATACAGGAACACCTTGCCCAAGGGTGCCCCGGAGGCAGTTGTGGCAAAGGGTAACCTCATTATTCCCACGTTTAAACAAACTCCACAACCGGACGCAGTTTAACAGGCATTCGGAGCAGGGGAATTGTCAGCTGACAACTCTCTGGTCTAAGCAATCGTAGAGCGTAAGTTCTACACCTTATTTTCCACATTTGTAACCTGTCTTAGTCATTTGAAGGAAGAGTTACTTACCTCTACCTTTATCATGTATGCATTAGAATGTTGATGTTTATCTTTTTCATCCCAATGTAGATGACTCGTGCGCGAGTGAATTCACCAATCAGCAGGCAGCTAGGATGCACTGTTACATCGACTTAACATACTCCTCCTGGAGAGATACCAGTTCACAAGAGTTAAAGCCGATTCTTCCCTTTCCTCCGACCATTGTTCGTAGAGGAGAGTTTGGAAGTCTCCAAGAGGTCACTCTCCGTTGGCTACCGCCATTCGGATCCCACAGTAGGGAAACATGTTCAAGATGTTTAGAAAATGGCGCATTGAAACTGTACGCATCGTCTGCGTACTATTTTGTTGAATCACGAAAAATTGATGATATGGCGGTGCACGCAACAGGTAAGAATATCATCCATAAGTGGCGATTGGAGGTGGGGACATGTCCCGCTCTACACTCTTAAAAAAATTGGGCAAATTTTGCCCAACTTTTTGACCAACACTGGGCATCTATTCAACAACCTAAACAGTTGGGCAAAACTTTAACCAACCAAATTGGGTAAAGTTTGAACCCAACTGTTGGGCAAGAGATTACCCAACTGTTTGGTAAATTAGCATTTTAAAACATACCCATTTGTTGGGCACTTCTTTTATTAAACTGTTGGGCAAATGCATTAACCAAATGTTGGTTTTATGTTAATCATCTTTTCCCTAAACATTGGTGCTTTCTTTAAATGTTAGGTTGTAGGTTATGGCAGGGAGCTGCCACTGCAGCTCCCTGGTTATGGCAACCCATCGGTCCCGGTTAAAAAACCCTGACTTAATAACCTATTTGGTTTGTCACTGAGTTTCGTATAGGTACATCCAAAACTATCATTTTTAAAAGGCACTGTATTTTTAAAAGGCACTGTAAAATGATGTGTGTTAATGATGTGATGAAGTATTGTAGTTTCATCAATGCATAAATGTGAACACAAGGGCTGCATGAGAATTAGCTGGTCCGTAGCTCTCATACACTGTTATCGTGGTTATGAGACAGGTTTCTTGTTATGCCGAAAGGTTTCAAATAATAATATATAAATGCTCATTCGGACGTGAAAGAGAATATCCCAGATCCTGACCTCTCATTGGATAGCAGTTTCGCGCCAAATACGAATCATGGAATCTCACACAAATGTGTTCTAGTTCGTAGTACTGTTTAAAGAATTTTATGGAAATAGAGATCGATTTCATGGTCTAAAGTAATGTACGAGTTTAGCTGTTTGGCCAATATAAAAGATGCCAAAGAGAATTTTCAGATTATGGTACCATGGTCTGATTATGAGAAGAATTGTGAAACAAATCGGGTCAAGTGCACTGTTGTTTGGTGACAACACTGCAACCAACAATATACCCAACAAATTGGCAAAAAGTTACCCAACAAGTGGGTAAAGGGAAAATATGCTCAACTGTAGGATAAAATCTTATCGTCATTTTGACCAGTCAGTTGGGTATAACAGTATACGCGTGCATGGAAGGGGAAATTTAACCATTATTTGAGCAAAGATTGACCAACACTTAAGCAATTACTTTGACTCAACAAAAACTTTGCCCAGCGTGTAAACATTGCACCAATTAGCCCCAAAGTTGGGCAAAGTTTAACCAACACATTTCATAAACTTCTTTAACCAACGGATATTTTACCCAACGTTTTAAGAGTGTATGCTCTTTTGAAATTCTACCTTTGAATTTTTTGACGGTGGCCAGGCTCCTCCCTTCCTTATTCGAGCAAATACAACTGAAACGACTACACTACAGATTTTGTCAGAGCGTCACGTCTGGTAACCTCTTGGTTTCGTCCTCCGTCGAGGGGATGTGGTCTGGGCCTTGATCTCAGTATCAGCTCTAGAACTGGCCTCGAAACCTTTCCCATATTCCATTATTTCTTTGCTTTATTTTGCCATCTGAATTTCCCGTCCAAATTCTTTTCTTTATTTGGCACATGTTACATCTACGTGTACAAAAATTGGAACATAAAAAGAATTCGAAACTGTTAGCTTGACGAAACAACACTAAGCTTTTAGCGAAAACTAAGAATAGCAATGTAATGCGATCAGTCTATTTGATAAAGTTAGTCACCTTACGTGAAGTTGTAACTTGAAAATCGATTGTATTCAGTTAACATGTATATACTCCTCATCAACATATAACTGCGAAACCTCTGAAAATGCATATTTAGTTTACATGTAAACTTATTAGAAAATCGAAGTAAAGCGATGCTGACTTTTTCAAAATGTAGGTTTTCCTGTCTTTCCGTATTTCGAACATATCTTTTATCTTCATTTTTTGTTTCAATCAAAGGTCCCCCTGATGCCGAAAGGTGCCGCAGAGACAAACGGGGATGGTATCCCCGGTCTACTCACAAGTATAATTGTCAACGTAATGGCTGCTTCCTCGAGATGTGGTTCGATTATGCCATGCCAGTCACAACAATATCAATTTGGGTGAATTATGCTCCGCGTGAGAGCATAACAGATGTCGATCTACTCCTGAGGAACGGTTCGGTGACGTCATTAGGTAGCATTTACGTGTCATGTGACGTGCCATACACGCGGACTGTAAACATACAGGCCCCAGTGTCAGGAGTCCGCCTATATATGACGCGCCCGTACATTTCGGTCGATTCCGTTCAACTCGTGTCTTATCCCGCTCAACAATTTTGTCATGGCTGCAACGCCAGCTATGTGCTGTCCAGGATACCTCACTTTGAAAGTGGAGAAATCTGGCAGGTCTTGGACGATCGTGAGTTTACCGACAGGTAGGACTTATTTACCGGACTGTTCCGTATTTTCCTACCGCAGTCAAAGGACGCACGGCTGTCCCTCTTTAAAATTATTTTCTATTCAATAGAAAGTCGGCACTGCTGTTGTAATTCACCATAAAGGAGCTCATTGAGTTAATATCGATAAGGAACTTAATAAGAGTGTTAAGGGGTAGCCCACGGAGCGGACGCAGTCTTTTCGTTCAGTTCATCGATAGGAAAAATCAACTGAGGGGCGGCAGCCTAAAGGGGGTGCAGCCACAGAGGTGCTACGCAGGCTAGTTAAAAGGTCGATACCACATCACAATGCCCATGCTACAATTAGCATAATGAGTCAAGGTTCGGGTCCAATAGTTATGGAAAGGGTGAAAATGTTCAATTTGGTAGCGTCCTGATTTGTAACAAGTTTTGCACAATATGACAAAGTGTGTGATCACGAATTTTGAAAACTGAATTGAACCGTTAATTATTCACTCGTAAAACAGTTGTTTGCAGGTAGGCTGTAGAGATTGTCTAGGTTTGACCATTTTTCATTGATATGGGAAGAAAAGTTAACAGGTTTAGCAAGATTTGTTGAATTTCCTTTACCAACTCAATGAGCCGCTTTAAAGAGGCGAATGCAGTCATCCCAACATAAATTATTACAGTAGACTATCCAATTTCATGAATGGCTCTTAAAATCATCTGACATACTTTTCCTCTTTAATTTTGAAATGTGCTAGGAGTGACTGATTGACATACCTAAGTTGAATTTGCAATATTTAACTCCTGAAATATTATGAAAACTATTATGAAAACTTTGCCCATTACTAGGGAGCTTTGATTTCACGATGCGGACCTCATCTACAACCAAATGACGTCAGTTTGTGTCTATTGCACTTCGAGCACAAGGTGATATAACGCTACACCAAGTTGCGAAATGACAGGAGGAACACAGGAGGTCATTACCTTGTTGCTTACATTCGCGTCGTGCAATCTAAAGCCCATGAGCAGTATGCTTGTTACTGGTATAATCTTAAATAGCAACGCAATGTATTCCTTTAAGGAACACAGACTGCGTGTTTGGTATAACGTTAAGAGCATCCACCTCTTACGCGGAGGGCCCGGGTTCGATTTCCAGGTCGAGTCATACCAAAGAATCTAAAAATTGAACCCACTGCCGCTGTGCCGCTCTGCGTGATGCTCCGCATACGCAGTGGAGTAGGAAAAACAAGCCAGTGAGCCACAACTAAAAAAAAGGCCATGGCCGGCTCGATTTGAACCAATAGGTTGGAAAGTGGGCCGTAAAACTCTACTTTACTTTCTAACTAACTTACCTTCAAAGAAGACGTCTCTTCTGATCAAAAAGAGTCTCTTGACCCTTCCTTTTGGACATTTGCTGAAATTGTTAACAAAAAGAAAATGGGTGACTGAGGACCTATATTTCAGTTTCTTCAAATAGACCACTACCGTCACTCCCTTCCATTTCATTCCTGTGGACTGAAGTCATAAGTTACACCACGGTATCTGTCTTGAGAGAAGATTAAATGGAGACATGCTCCGTATACTCTTAAACAGTTGGGTAATGCATTTCACCAATACTGGTCACCTACCGTACGTGGCAATACTGGTATTGGATAAAACTTGTCCAAAACTGGTGAATTTACGAGTGATATAACTGTTTCGGTACAAAATTTTTGGGTAACTCACCACTCGGATGACCAATTATTAACAAAATACCCAATTTCAGTATCGGCACATACGTGAAAAGCGGTTGGTGAACATTCATCCAACTGTTTTAAGAGTGAATATGAAATGGAAAGATATACCTACTTAATTAGCTGACTAGTGTGTCTTCAACCCAACACCTTACCTGTCCCATTTATCGGAATGGTACTTAACTGGATGTATTTACAGGGTCTGCAATAGCAAAAAAAACTTTCACGGCAATCAAGGTCAGCGTTGTGTTAGTAACTGTCTGGTTAGATTTGGGTCATTGTTTAAAAATTCATACTCCAATTAAACCTAGTTGGTAATATATGCTACATAATGTTTCCCGTTGTTACAATCACCAGCCAATCATGATTTCTGTCTTTTCACTTCTCGAAGAACAATTGAAGATGGCGTCACATACAGCTACAGTGTTAGAGCCTTGACTGATGTTGTGATTGGGTCAGGTTTCAAACTGGGACATCCAACTCCTCCCACGGAGTATTTCGTTGGTAAAGCATTTTGTGGAGACGGATCTCTTGATACGTGAGATATTAATTTATATCAGACATCTGCCACGTCGTGATATCTTTCTGACCCTTTACTAAAAACAAATTTCTACATGTTTTCCTACTCTCAGCCACATATCACTGCTTCTAGCTGTTACGCTCGTCCTGATGCGTAGTGTATACGATAAAGACATTTGTTTATAAAAACATTTAAATAATTTTTTACCCATTTCGATATTTAAGATAAAAAAAACAAGTGCAAGTGTAGCTATAATGATCGTGAACTAAACATGAGGTATATGTACCTCTGACTAAATAATGTATGACACAGATTCAACTAGTACCTTAAAGGTCCAGTTCTCTCACCCCAAACAGTACCAATTCTCCTAACCTTTTTACTTAAGCCCCTCCCACAATTGTCTGAAATCCATGCTTATCCAGTCACAATCTCAGTTTATTGCTTCAGGGTGAATATAGAAAAGCTCTATGTGTTTAACCAAAATCACTTTCAGTACAGTTCATGCTGTGTAATATAAACTTTGGTAATCTGCATCTTTTTAATTAACTGTCAATCAAAAAGCTGGACCAATGGAGAATTTCTGTACCCCCCTACAAGAAGTGTAGTTTGGGGAGAGAGGATTGGCCCTTTAAATCCATCTATATACATTGTAGATGAAGTAAATAAATAGTTATGATAGGCTGCCTAGAATAGACTTGTACAGTATTTAATTATTTCGAATATAAATATAATTTTCTTCAGAGGTGAGGATTGCGACGATGGTAACTTGGCGGGCGGTGACGGTTGTAACATGCAGTGCCATGTAGAAGACTTCTTTCATTGTGAAGGTACAGTGTTCATTTGAATCCATTTGCGCAAAGCGCGAGTCACGTTTTCTTAAGTCCTCCCGACTCTCTGGCAAAGAGTCGTTCGGCGAAACCAAACTATGAAATTGCTACTCAAGGAATCTCCGTCTACCGAAGGACAACAGTTGACCAACCTCACGGACCTCAGGCCATTTAGGATACATCATTGGTCTGTCATGTATGGCTCCATTCTAGACTGGATGAAAAGAACAGATATTACCCAACACACTGCCCGCGGAGAACCCGGGTTCGATTCCTAGGTCGAGTCATACCAAAGACTCTTAAAAATGGAACCTACTGCCGTTTTGCGTGATGTTCCGCATAATCAATGGACTAGGGAAAACAGGCCAGTGAGCCACAACTGGAAAAGGCCTTGGCCAGCTCGACTTGAACAAATAGATTGGAAACTGGGCCGTAAAACTTTATCTAAAAAACTAAGTATCCACACAACACTTGGATATTAGCCAAAAGTTCGAAAAGCTATTGTGTACACCTTTTTGTACACCTTCAAGCATGAAAGCTCAGGCGAGTTACTCTACTTTTTCTAAAGTTCTCCCGACCTTCTGGCAAAGGGCCGTTCGGTGAAACCAAAACTTTCACTACTTTCCGAAGAAGCTATTACGTCCTCTGAAGGACAATACGTGTCCAACCTCACGGCCCTCAGACCATTTACATTATTCTCAATTACTTCTTCTAAAGTTCTTCCGACCCTCTGGCAAAGGGCCGTTCGGCGAAACCAAAACTTTCACTGCTTCACTGCTTCCCATTATTCTAAAGTAATACCGGACCGGATACCTATCCAATATTTGTGAGTTTTACTTTAAAACGTCTGCATCTATGGTCGGGACGAACCCCAGAATTTGCTATCCTGTGTGAATATATGATTTGTATATCAGGACCAGGAAAAAAATTAATAGTAAATATTTTGTAATGTAACATCGATAGACAGTTTTTATCGGACTACACATAAACCGCTAAAAGCTGTCGTCAGATAAATTTAATTTGCACCCTAAATACATCATGTGTGCCTCTAAAAAGTAGGTCTTTTACATATAACTGAAGTCAAAAGGCCGAAAAACCGAGAAGCGACCGTTAGGTATAGACGATTAAACTGCATGCTTCCTTTGTTTTTCTCGTATAAGTTTGGACTAGCCCGGTTGGTTTAATTCATTATTCATATAGACTTGGAGAAAACATACGTGCGTTCAATGTGATTAAGGTCTAATTCAACAGAGAATTATCTGATTTTTTTGTTTCCCATCCATGTTTTCATTTTGTCTGGGATGACACAGATATATCGTTAAGTCACCTAAGTAAGAAATAAGACTAGCACTGGGGCCATCTTGGAAATCTTGGAAATAAAGTTTTCCCTTGTCCATGTATTATTGTCCATGTATTATAAGTCTACCGGTACACACCATTGTCGTTGAGGGAATTACCTTCATTTAAATGTAACACCCACAGCCTATGTTTTTCACTCATGTTATTGCCATCACATTTTTGTGCGCAGTTGTTTCAATGTTTTATTTTCTCAGGCGAACCCAGTGTCTGTCGCTATTTTCGCGGAGATGACGAGTGTGAATCCTTCGAAGTTAATCTCGATTCCTGGCAGGACTGTGGTTTCTTTACACCAGAGGGTTATGTCGATCAGTGGGCAACAAAAGCAGAGATTACGGAACATAATACAACAAGATGTGATCCTCTAAAATTAGTTGGGAAATCTCCTTCTAACAAAGTAAGTCTTCTTTCAAAATTCCCTGCAAATAAAGGTTGTAAGAATTGGGTGGCAGGGCCGGACCCAAGAGTAGGCCTGGAGTCCAACCATTCCATCTTGTTCACTGATTGTTCCCCCCCCCCCCTTAAATTTTTATGCTTCCGCCGCCACTGTGCCCAAGTGCCTAAATGAATAATTCATGGAGTTATTGTGATATGGGAGAATAAAGGTATGGTGTCTTCCATAATACCATAATAATATGACATTATATTTTATTCGATAATTTAGACTATTATTTGCCATTGCGGTGATACTAGCCTCTATGTAGAGCCGAGTATGACTCCTGAAACAGTTGAAAAAAATTTAACTACTGTGCAAACTTTACATGCAATATTCACCTTTTAATCTTTACCCAAATCTTGGAGACTTCACACATCCGTCGGTCAATTTGAAGGAGTGATAAAAGAACAGAACCCTTTCCCTTTTCCCTCGTGTCTAACTTTTGTGTTATGTTTGCCCACCCCCACCCCACCCCCACCCCAAGAAAAAAGTAGACGAAAAGTATCGTGTGGATAAAAATTTTAAAAACTTCGATTTCAAGAAGAAAACATCAACTTAACGAATTTTACACTCTGTTTTCAGTAATCGCTACTGTAAGTTTTAGAAATATTAGCGGAATATTCCAGAGTCAATTTCATAGGGTCTCTGTTAAAAGATAATAATTTGGTATCGCCCGCGTATCAAACCCCGCACCTATAGGTTGTTCAAAACTCAAGATATTCCTCTTAAAGATAGGTTATCTTTGTCAAAAGCAGACTAGCAGTTGCTACAAGGTTACAACATTTTATGTAAGATCGGCAGATTAAATACAAAATCTTTTATCGTTCTTTAAAATTGAAGTAACTAATTTGACCTCGAAACTTCACACCAGTGAAATATTCAATTGTGGTCGTCTGGGTTTGGGTTGAATAATTTAGCTGTTTGAAAATTAAAGCTGCAACCCAAAGGTTGCAGCTTTTAAAGTCTCTGCATATTTCATTTGCATGTGTTAACATTATAAAAATGCAAAGGTCGCGCAATTAATCTGCTGATGTGACATCACAGATTTCTCCACTAGTGGCGTATACGGGATTTATCCGAAGGGGGTGGGAGGGGCATGCAGTATGTTAAGGGGTCGCTGGAGTGGGGAAGGGCCCAATGGGAGGTGGTGTTCCCCTCCCCCTTTGAAAAGTTTTGAAAATTTGGGAGTCCTTTCTTGCAATTTGGTGCTATGAATGGTACCTTTGTAAGTAATATTTTTCACAGAATATAAACATTTTCTTTTTTTGTTTTGACTTTCAGTTCTGTCGAATATTTTATGATATAGCATCGTTTGAAAGTGAGCTACATGTTTCTCTTCACGATTCTTGGTCTCCATGTTCAAATGATTTCCTCTCATCCTGGTTACATAATGACTTGTTCGAGGTTCAGGTAACAAATTTAGTTTATTATTGGTTTCGATGAAAAGAGAAACCTATGCATTCATGATGGTGTGTGTATATGTGTGTGTGAGTGCACGTGTGTGTATGTGTGTGTTTGTGATATTTCGCTTGTTTACACGATATCTTGAGAAGGGATGATCTGACAGTTCTCAACCTTGGTACACAGATATACCATACTGAGAGGAAGAATCCTATTGATTTTGGTGGAGGTCAAATGCCATCTTGGGTCACAGGGGTTAAACACTTATATCATTGTTTACACGATATCTTATGGTAGGAAACTTGAATTCATTTCAAACTTGATACGTTGATGCAATATGATGTAAGAAAGAATCCTATTAAAATTTTTTGTAGAGGTCAAAGGTCATATGGGGTCACATTTGGTCAAACCCTGAAATCCTTATTTACACGATATCTCAAGGTAGGAAACATGGATTGATTTCAAACTTGATATGCAGATGCGTTGTGATGTAAGGAAGAACCCTATTAATTTTGAAAAAAGTCAACGGTCATTTGGGGTTACATGGGGTCCACCCCCGAATTCCTTGTTACACATTATCACATGGTAGGAAACTTGATGCGTAATGATGTAAGAAAGAACCCTATTAATTTTGGTGGAGGTCAATGGTCATTTGGGGTCACGAGGGTCAAACTCAGAAAACCTTGTTTGCACGATATCTCAAGGTAGGAAGCTTGGATTGTTTTCAAACTTGGTTTGTTGATGAATCATGATGGGAGGTAGAAAACTGGGATAGAGTTCAAAGTAAGTATGTGGATGTGTTATGGTAGGAAGATGGCATCTGAAGTTCTTGGTGAAGGTTGAAGGTCATTTGCGGTCACCAGCGGTCAAACTATGAAAACCTTGTTTAGGATTGCCCAAAGCACGAAACGTGGATGTATTTCATAATTAGTATAGGTATGTGGATGAGTTATGATGAGAAGCTGTATATGGTTTTTTGTGGAGGAGAAAGTACATCTGGGGTCACCAAAGGTCAAACTTTGAAAACCTTGTCAAGGTAGGAAACTTGGATGGATTTCATAAGTAGCATGTGGATGTGTTATGTTGAGTTGAAAGTACTGTACCTATTGTTTTTGGTGGAGGTCAATGGTCATCTGGTATCACCTGGCATCAAACTCTGAAAACCTTGTTTGCAGAATATCTTAAAGGGAAATATTATGTTTAAAACGCTCTAATAAAGAGTACGAAGGAAATGGCTCAGAGACTCTCCAGTAATTCAGTCTTAATCATAAACCCCAGCAATAGCTACGAACATCTCTTCACTAAAATACTATGCTCAAGAAGGGCCACGGACGTTGCATCATTTGAAATGTTGAAAGTTCGGGTAAACAAGTAGTATTATTGGGAAACAAACAGCTAATATCTATCTGCGGGAAACTTAATTCTTAAAAAGAAGGCTACCATACTGCCTTATTTTGAAAATCTATCACCCTGTGTCAATAAATGTTAGTTTTAAAAGGATGAATTGTTATTGCGAAACAAACGCAATATTTCCCTTTAAGGCACAGTAAAAAATTTGGCTTTTTTGAATATAGAAGTGTTTTGGTTAAAAGAAAAACCAGTTTCTTACTGGTGGAGTCAAAGGTCACTTTGGGTCACTAGGCGTTAAAAGTAATGTAGCATTTTATTGAAAAGAAGATGTATGTTTCATCGCAACCTCCATGCATTTTTCAGTTTTTTGTGTTCTAGTTGTTGAAGGTAATTTACCCAGTCAATTGCCTAATTT
Organism: Holothuria scabra; assembly: GCA_037179385.1. Classification (NCBI taxonomy): domain Eukaryota; kingdom Metazoa; phylum Echinodermata; class Holothuroidea; order Aspidochirotida; family Holothuriidae; genus Holothuria; species Holothuria scabra. The sequence goes on from CM074185.1 coordinate 50,987,262, forward strand.
TGACCAGCGTCTTAATCGATAAGTGATCATCACGAATCCATCATAGTTTAGTTTAGAAAATAGAAAATCGAGAAATAATTTGTAACTCATTCATCTATTCAAGTATTACATTTCCAATTTTTGAAATTATTTAGCAAATCTTTGACCCTTAATAGGTTATTACACACTCTAGTCGTGTTAATTTGACGGATATGTAGAAAATAAACCTCAAAGCTTGTATGTTTGTTTAACTTTATGTAGTAGACTTGGGCTACCTTGTGTGGGTCCTAGGTAAAAACAATAGTTATACCTTAGCAAGGTTGCGGGAAAAGTCATGAAAGGGAGACAAATGTTGGCGTCACTTTCACCCCTCCCCCATCCACTCGAAATAAACTCTACAGCCTTCCTAGTTCTACGGTACGTTCGTGTAGTTGTTCTTAATTGTTTTGGCTTTTGTGCAAGATAATGTGTCGACAATGTGGGATTCCCGCTCAAACGTTTCGCCAGATGCTATCTCTGGATTTAGTTTGGAATGCTCTTCCTTAAATGCAATTATGTTATTTTGTAGGGTCCCCTTTTGAAAGGGCCTCTTGCCACGTGCCCTGTCGGTCCATTGTACTTATATTCGCCACTAGCTTTATGTATGTGTATATGGCTTTATGTATGTGTGTATAGTCAATCCGTGTTTGGGACAGGCCTTAAAAATGTCTGCAGCCGGGAGGTCTGGAACTCGACTCCTGGCCGGGTCATACCAAAGACTTTAAGACTTTAAACGTGGAACATTTTGCCACGCATTGAGGTTGGTGGTCGGCATTAGAAATGGAGTCTGGAAACAAGCCAATGAGTTACAACTGGAAAGAGACCGAAGCCGGCCCGAGTTATGCTTAGAAACTGAACCGCAAAACCCCATCTAACTAACTAACTATCTTGACAATGTTTCCTATGCTGTCGTGTGCTGTATGGGATTTCGTCATCGTCATCATCGAAGTCGTCCGAGTCCTTGTTGTCGTCCTCAACCGTACAATGGCAGAACATCCGCTTCCCGCGAGGGAGACCCGGATTTAATACCAAGGTCAAGTCATACGAAAAACTAAAATGGATCCTATTGCCTTGATTACGCATGAACAATGGAGTGGAGAAAACGATCCAGTGTCCAAGAGCTGGAGAAAGGGTCGTGGGTCCGCTAGGTTAGATCATAAGGTTAGAAATTGCGACATTAAACCCCGACAAACCAAGGGGATAGAAGCGCATTGTTAACAAGGTGTTTCTTGATTGGCTGTCGCCATTGTATTACATCGATTATATTCTTTGTTAGGGTTTAGGGTTATCGTTAGCCAGTTAGGAAATTTCTTTTTAAGCAGTGCGCATCGCCCCAACCAAGGGTCCAAGGCGTGATAATTTTAAACGTACAGCCCAATGCATAAATAAGATCTGGTAGCCAAAAATGGCATGATAAATGGTAACCTCTAACCGAGTGAAAAATATTATTATTCTCCTAGGTTTCTTTCGATCGACCAGTCGTTGCAACTACTGTCATAGTTCATTTGGCAGCTGTGGTGGACTTCAAAGATAAACCGGTGATAATAAGAGTTCAACTTTTGGATCCACGTGGTCGAATTCACGCAGAACCAGCAAGTAGGGTTGTTTTGAGTTGCCATGACAACCCGATTCACATCAATATCTACCAAGATCTTTCATATTCATTCTATTACACCAAGTATGTCAAGTTACACTTTAATCAACCCTACGTGGCTGTCTCCGGTGTTCGCCTCCGTGAGTCAACCACCCTCAACCCTGTCGCTCTGGCTTCATGTGGAACAGGCTTCCTGTTCAACCCGATAACGCAGCAATGTGGGAACTACAGTCAGTTTATACCAACGTGCCAGCGCATCCCTTGGAACGTCATTCGCAACGCCAATACCACATGCGAAGGATTTCTGGAAGGAGACGTGTGTCACGTGGAGTGTCATGTGGGGTACAGACCGTCAGATGGTATGAAGGTAAAAAAAACATCTTACACTTCCACACGTTCCATCTAAAATTTTAACATAAAATTATGTTTGATGAGATTGCTGCATATACTTACTTATACACTGTTAAGACTATAAGCGAACTAGGAACCGAAGTAGGATTCATCACAAATTATTGAGCAGTGCACCATTTCAGTTTGGGTGAGTAAACTTCAACGCTTTACATCTCGATTCAAGAATGTCCTATAGATGGGAGTTGGACTGTTACATCATTTTTCATGCTGCTTAATACATATTTTTTATTTTTTTACTTGAGGTACACTTTTCTAGTACTTCAATTTTAAACCAACAGATAAATTATTCAGAGCAGATATCAGGCCCGTAGGCAGACAATGTACTGGGGGGCGAGTTTCATATAGGGGGGGGGGGTTGTTTGGAGCCTAATGTGTAAAATAATTAAGTCAATCACCTCAACCACAAACTCTCTGGATTAAGCTAGAAGGTTACAAGTTGAGGTTTCAAACTCAAACAAAATCAATTATAAAATTCAGGGAGACTTTCACATCCTTTCCCTTCCGTTCTTGTATCCTGGCTATGAGCCTAGTGTAAGTGAAAAAGATATTCATAAAGGCAAGCAGACTAAGAAAAAACAAGTCTTGATTTATAGGTATTAGAAAGCAAAATTTGTCGAATACTGAAGTCTACATGCTGGCACGGATCCAAGGGGGGCTTTTACGACCTCAGCCCTCCTTTTTCGGCCATATCAACAATAACGGGAGATTAACAGTGCTGCTGGCGCACACCTGATTTCTCTTGACTTCAGCCCCCATGTCTTGAATGTCTGGATCCGTGCCTGAGTCATGATGGTTTTGCTTTGTAGTTTTTTTTTTTGAGCTAAAAAAATAACCTCTAAATCGTTTTTTATTTCTTCCATAGCTGACTTGTAGGGAAAAGAAGTGGGAAAATATTGACGAGACAGTATGCAAACCAGTGATATGTGCCAGCCCTCACATTGAGAACGCTGTGGTTTCATGCCCTAGCGGCAAATCATACCGAAAACGTTGTTCATTCAAATGTATTCCACCAGCAAAACTGAAAGGTATGAAAAGTAATTTGATTGAGTTCCCGAACTTCCAATTATACTCGTAGATTTTCAGTGGCGGCACTTCGGCTGGGCTGGAGGGGGCATTTTCCTTCAGATTTTGGTCTTGCCGCTCCACTTTCCCTACAACTTAGGTCAGTTAGGAGTTGGTTTAACAAAAAAAAAATAAATAACCTCCTCAGAGACTTAATTTTTCATCCAGAGATATGCTTAAAGGGCCAAACCTGTCACCCCAAACTACAATTTTGGCACGGGGTACCGAAATTCTCAATTGGCTCAGCTCTTTGATTGACAGCTAATTCAAACAATGCAGGGTACCAAGGTTTATATTACATAGCATGAACGGTACTGAGAGCGTTTTGGTTATATAAATTGAGTTTTTCCATACTCACCTTGAAGCATGCAATAAACTGAGATTGTATCTAGATGAGGATGAATTTCAGACCATTGTCGGAGAGTCTTCAGTAAGAAGGTTAGGAAAATTGGTACTGTTTGGGGTGAGAGAACTTGGCCTTTAAATCGCCGAGCTTCCGGGGGCTTCGCTGTAAACGAACTTGTAACCTGCAGCTGCCTACGTTTGGAGTGGCAGATTGCTTCACGAGAACACAATATTTTTTAGGAGTACTCGCATGTTCTGTCGAAGAGATTTTTTTACCTGTACCGCAAAGTAGGGGCGGAATCCCCCCAAAAATTTTCAGGGACTATTGCCTTAAAAGACAGTATTTTGTCATCAAACACACTCCCAGTTGCCCCAACCTGCATACTTCTACTGTTCTAGTATCTCCCACAATTGTGGAAAATGCATCAAGGCATAACCTGCTGGCACAAGGTCCTAATGTGTAATAAGAACACTTTCATTTCACAATTATCGAACTGAGTGAGTTGAAAATTTCTGTAAAATTGTACTTTGGAGTGACGAATGACTACCTTTAATAGCTAAAACACATCTATCTGGACTTCATTTCGTCCCATTGAGTTATGTAGATGGAGTTTTACGGCCCAGTTTGTAACCACTTGGTGTAGCTCGAGCCAAGCCAGTAAAACACAATTGTGTTTTGTTTTATTGGCTTGTTTTCCCTACTCCATTGCTTACCCTGAGCACCAAGCACAACGACAGCAGGTTTGTTTAAGCCATATTTCTGGCTACGTCATTGAATCACATATTTTATAATATTGACCATACTTAAAAGTGGAAGGATAGTTGCCTTGTTACATGTTCTGTTGTAGATAATCTCATACTCGATTAAAATACAGTCCCTTCGTTTGTTTCAGGAGATCAAGACTCCAATGTAGTTTCCTGCCAAGAAGACGGGTTTTTCTCCCTTCCCGTCGCATCCTGTCAGCTGACCTGTGATGCGCCCTCAATCCCAAGCCATTCTATACTTCTTACCAAGCAATGTATTCACGTAGGCCAGGTCGTAGGAACCATGTGCAATTTTCGTTGTGACACTGGGTATTCAGTCTACAGTGAGGATCGAACAGGGTAATTATTTATATTTTCATGAGTAAAACATCACTTTTATCTTCAGAAGTTACAATATACAGAAATACACTCCCCGTGGGTGAGCTGTTTCCGTAGCATGTACGCAAAGAAAGTGACGTAAACTTTGCAGTAGGAATCTAAGATGAGCTACGGCATTTCTAATAATTCCAAAGGAATATACTCCTACATGTTTTTGATCGGAGTATTGTATGGTACTTTCAGTTAAGTCCCCGACCAGATACTTTTCCAGTAGGCCTACATATTTTCCACAACTCGTTTCCTTGTTGTATCCAGAATTCATCCTCCCTATAAGTAGCACAGTTCCTTCTTAATTCACCGGGCGCATTTTTTGTTTTCCAGAGTGGTGCCTACTATAGTCAGGTCCTGTAAGTTTCTCAACATCAATGGCGTACGCAGGATTTCTCTGAAGAAGGGCCATGCAGTATGCTTAGGAATCGTTGGCCTAGGAGAGGGGTCTAATAGGAGGGGATTGTTACAGACTTTGCATATTTTAAGGAACTAAAAAAGAAACACCCTGTCCCCTTATACCCCTCCCCCATGGCCATCACAGATACCCAACACCACCACCCTTTTTTAAGTGAAAATTTGAGGAAATTGGGTGTCCTTACATGCAATCTGATGCTATGTATGCTACATTTTGAACTAAAATTTGAAATGTTACAAAATGTGCGTATTTTCAGAACTAAAAAATTGGTATCAGTGAGGGAACTTGGGGAGACAATCCCTCCCCCTTTGAAAATTTTTCAGAAATGAGGTGTCCCTTCATGCAACCTGGTACTGAAAATGCTACCCTTTGAAGTAAAATTTGAGTTTAAAAAAATACCGCACGTATTTTAGGATCTGTCCCCTGCGTACGTCACTGCATTCCCCAGATCATTTTGCACTTTTATATATCTCCTTGTTAACCAAAGTCAAACTTTTGAAACTTAATTTTTATTTCAGATTGACGAACATATTCCATAAAAAGTGTTCTAATAACCTGTTGTGGGTTGGACCTTCTTGTAGACGGACAACATGTCCCTCCATTCCAACCGAAGTTTATGGGGAATATAATTGTACGGACAGCTTCTTCTTCGATAGTAGGTGTAGTAAAATATGTCCTACAGAGAATACGGTAAGTAAAAAGAACAAATGCTTTACATGAAATGACTGGGCTCCACACACTAGTTAGCATTATGGGTAATGACCAGACACACACAGTTGCTATTATGGCCAGGATGGTGGTGCGGAGTAATATCACATTAAGTAATCGGGCCTAGATGAAGTACCGACTTGTGAAGTTATCTCTGTGAGTATAGGAACCATTTCCTTTAAAAAGAAAGAAAGATTGCCTGCAGACCAGGGGTCATGTTGGAATAATTCCCAAACAGAACAAGTGGTCTAATACCGTATTTAGCTTGCAAGAAGTCAAGTTCCTCAGGCGCGGATCAAAGGGGGGGCTTTTACGGCTTCAGCCTTTCCTTTTTCACCACATCAACAATTAAACACTCGGGAAATTAGCAATTCATTCACAACCATGCTTTCTCTTGGGCCAGCCCACTCCCACCCCCACCCCCCCCCCCCCGCGCCTGTTCCGAAGTGTGGCTGAACATTATGTAGTGCATGTTGTAAACTAAGCAATGTAAGAATAATCACTGGAAAACTTTTCAATTGCCTAAGTTAATGGAGTTCACTGTGTTGCGCAGTCAAATAAATGATATTTACTGCTTAGCATTTTACTCAACTCTAAATACAATGAAAGAACTGGTCCCGCGAAGGGTCAAGTTATTTCGAAAGAAACAGTCTTTGGTTACATTTAATCAAAACGTGAAAGTTCTTTATGTTTATCTTTCAGGAGGAACGGGTTATAACGTGCTCGAAGTCAGGGATTTGGCAAGGTGATCTCAGGACCTGTCAAGGGGAAGAATTCTCGTGGACATGTCTACCTCCAATCAGTACTAATGGTGATATTAGCTATGACTGCAGAAACAGCTGGAAGTTAGGTATAAATTTGTTCAATAAGAAACTTGATAACCTGATAACACCTGACCCGCAGGAAATAAACTGCCCTTTGGACTAGCTTACACGTTTTTTACGGTATAAGCGAAGAAAATTGTAGGGAATGTTGTTTCTGACCGCAGTCCTGGGGGTGGGTCCAGGGAAAGGGACTATCCCTAACATTTTTGTGAGGCGAATTTGAATATTCGGAAAACCAATTTGGTGCCATAGGCATAATTTTTACTAAATTTAATATTACTTATTTATTAAATTAATGAACTAGACGACTTACGAAACTTTAAACTCTCTGATGAGTAATAAAACGATAAAAGTGCTGCGTTAAAAAAGATGTAATTAACACTCTGCAACAGTCCACGTCATTATTTCTACACAGCCAACAAGTTCAACTCCAGAAAATTTTAAATTTGAAAATGTGTATCTTTTTAAATACTAAAACAATAATCCCAAATTCTGACAGATCTTTCTTTTGTAAAATCTCACTCATTCTTTTACCTGTCAAATTAAGTCAGGGCTTTTACTGGCATGTCACCGTACATTTAACAAAATTTGGCTTTAAATAATTTAAATCACAGCAAACACCGTACCAGTTGGGTTTTTTACCCAAGCAAGTACGGAGTTCATCAAATTTCGGGAACGAGAGTTAAGAAGCGGGGTCCAGGGGCTGTAATCTTACAAACGTGGATTGACTGCCATCCTAGTCTGCGTAACGAATCCGAATGTGGGTACCTCCCATAAGTTGTTGCTTTGTCTTTAGGGTTTTTACCTATTTGGGGCCATGAGTTGAACAATAAAACTTCGTCCGCTCTACCCCTGTCTCTAAACTGCTAAACTGAGGAGTGAAAATTTACAGTACAACGAAAAAAGTGACTTCACTGAGCGTTTCCTGTTTGTAGTTACGTTTCGTCCTCCACCGAGTGACATTTTCACTCATTCAGATTGAATTCGGGAACCACTTTTCCGATCGAAATAGAATTTTATACGTGTTCCGCGCCATAACGACTGATCAATGCAGGCACTATAGTTGGAAGAGAAATTGAAATTATTAAGAGAGTTCGGTAGCAAATATTTCTGGCTTCTAAGTTTTGAAAAGCAGATTATTTGACTTATTGTGTCATATTTATTGTAGGATTTCATTGTGACGTAAGGTGTGAAAATCCGTCCCGTATACCAATGTTGCTACCTCCAGGAGAGTCTCGTCCAATTGAATGGTCCGATGCCAGAATAAGATGTGACGCAAGGAGTAGACGATGGTATCCAGAGGCAACGAATATTGTTTGTTAATGCAGCTGTGAAATTGTGAGATTTTTAAATTTGGACCTTAAAGTAACGAATTTGCATAAAAAATAACATATTTCCATATTGAAGTCACATGACGGCGTTCTGTGCAAACCTTTGGGTACCAAGAAGATTTTTTATAACTAGCCGTTACGACTTGTTTGTCTCAAGCTCATCAGCCTTCCCAACAATAGCCTCTGTAGTAGCTACTTGCCCCTCCCCAGAGCCTGCCGGTGATAAATAAGAACTCCTGAGGCTGGGCCCAAAAGTTGACAAAGTTTTAGTTCATGTGCAGTTAAGACCATAATTGGTCTGTTCCTTAGATAGACGTGCTCAGTGATTAGAATCTTTTCAGTCCTATATATAGAAGAATCCGGACAGCAAGTGATGGCCTGATTTCAGTCCGCCATAGCTGAGGTTTATCACCTTTTATTCTTTCAAATTCCTCGCTTTTCTGTATCATGGATGGTTTTACACTAAATTGTATCTTAATTCTATCAGTTTTACTTAATATGAATCTTGGAAGCCCATGTAGAAAATAAATAAAGGCGATTTAAGATTGATGGACCCCAGTAATGGTTGAATACAGTCACTTAACACAAGCTCTGATCGGATTCGTCTATACGCTAAACACAGCAATGGGATGAAAAAAATATCCACCGTCCCACGGGGTTTTCCACCAAAGGAAGCAATCTAGAAAAGATGAACACTTGAAACAATTATATAAATAGAGTGTCATGTGACCAATTGCAACCATTTATAGAGCGATGAAGATCATAAGACATAGCTCTTATGCCATCCATGTAATTGTCACAATAGGTGTCTTCGAATACAATACTAACTTGGGAGCGTAAAACATTGGGTCTTATAATGCCAAAATGTCCGTCACTGATAAAACTGGCCACTTGAACAGTTGCAACTCAACTTAATGTGCTTTTTAGACGGTCAATGCGTAGGTTCATTTCCATTTTCAGAGAACGAGCTGGTGGAAGCAACATACACGGTCTAGGCTCTGAAAAGAGTTTCTTACAGATGAAAACGAAAACAGAAAAAAAAACAATTATTGTTTCACTAAGAGTAGCCTTATTATATACTGTTCTACTTCCTTTAAAAAAAACGGAATATAGTGCTAAGAAGACAAAATGTATGTGTGTTTTCTCCATTCGATTTTCCAGAGTTTGAATTCTTGAAATAGAGTTTTGGATAGAATTAAAAATAAAGCGGTACTTGAATGGGATGATGGCGATTGGCGGCCCTTCAACAGCGAATGGTCATCAAGTTCAATGGACAGAAATTCAAATGATGATACAAAGAATGACGATTGTAATTTTTCGGGTGATGTAGAGAACCATGGCTGTGTCAGACAATTCTTGGAGGAGAAGAGTATTTAACAATCTTGATAAAATTTCTTTTTTGTGCAAACGTCAAATTTGATGACGACGTTCCAGCAAATGGTTTAAGGGAGGTGAATGAGTGGGTTGTTTGGACCCTTAATAGTCAATTCGCCACTAAATTTTTGTGGAACGTTCTTGTTTATCTTGGCATCGAAATTGTTGTCTCTCTAATGTTCTCTTTAAGTAACTTCTGATAGAGACGTTAAGTTAAGCTTGATATCATCAGTTAGTTGGTGTATCGTGATCCTACAGGATATTTGTAGTTGAAAATGTAGTAAAGTAAAGCAAAACTACAAGCTAATGTCTTAAAGACGATTGAAATGTAGTCCTATTATCCTTGTTATTGTCCCTCCTGAAAAAAATATGATCGAATTCACAATTAAACTACAATAACACTCGCAAGACAGAAAGATTTCTCAACTCAAATCGGCGTTACTGGAGAACCCAAATCCCGTGCCCATGACTTAAGAACATGGCCATTTTCCCTATCACTATTTTCTCCAAAAGGGCATCAACCAAACAATCACTTCTCAACTCCCGTACCCCCCCCCCCCCATTACAGACAGTTTGCACGAGGACACTTCTCTCCTACCACAACAATTACCCATCAAAGAAGGATGTAAGAACGAAAATATGTTGGCACGGACTTATATACATGGACCACGGACTTATATACATGGACTAAGCATGTAACGTGTACGTCCTATCCGTAGATGGTCTGACTGGGTCAAAAAGGCACACCAAGATGGCCACCGAGTAGCTATGAATCGTCTGATTTGACGAGACTCTGCAATATTTAAACAAAAGTTAAACTTGAATGGGAAACAATATTATATTCCTGCAATAGGTGAAGTGATTTTGACATTACCTTGCCATAGGCCTATTTCAAAAATATTTCAACTTTCTTGCAAAGCATGGTGACATTCTTGAGCAAGTCTAAGCTTTCACACAAAACCATATCAGACGGCCATCTTGGTGCGCTTTTTCTCACACTACGGTAGCGACAATGTACTATGCAGTATGCTCTGTCCATTATAGGAAGTCCGTGGTTGTTGGTACTTTAAGAAGTTGAGAGGGGAAGATGTGCTGGGGATATTGTACAGGAACTACTCTCACTAGCATCAGCCAAACAAAGGAGATAAAGTAACAGTGCACTTGATGAAGATTAGTTAAATGTTAAGTAATTGTGGACCCGGTGTGCATTTAAAACAGGATAACACACCACAGGATAGTCACTGCAAGTGATGCACAAGAGCACAGCCCGAGTGCATATAGCGAAAGCATTCATATTAAGTGTACCTCAAGTGTAGAATTTTAAAAATATGTATTTCAGGGGTTGCAAAGTGAATTGCATACAACTCACATAGTCATAGCTAGTTCCATTGTTGAAATATTGAATGTTAACATTTATGTACTCAAAGCAAATCAGCCCATTGCGCAGTAATTTATGATTGTCTTGTTGTACAACTCACATTACCTGCTTTGTTAGCCTCTTTGAAATTAAAAATGCTTTAATGACCTTGGACGCTTCCAGTGTGCTTGCATAGCATATTGTACAGAGAGGCCTTAATTTCATCACCCCATGGAAGAATGAGTGGTAGCACATACGGTACTGGTACAAAGAACCGTTATTTTCAAAAAAAAAAAAAAGAAGAAGAAGAAAGAGAAATACAAAGACTGTGATTTGAGTAGTAAAACAATGAAATCACAAGTTATTGCGCAATGCTCCATTTTAAATTGAGCGGATAGACTACACCATTTTATATATCAGCTCAGGAATGTCCTTTGAAGATGGGAGTTGGACTGTTTCAATTCAGTTTTCATGCTTTTTAATACATATCTTTGAAACTGAAGACTTGTAGTCTAAAATTTTTATCTCCGTGAGTTCATTATCTTGTTGTAATGCACCTGTCCCGAGTTGTCTAACCTTGTTCATACAAAATAATATTTTAATTTTAAAGACGGAAAGAGAAATATAATGTCGTTTGTAAATAACTAAATTAAAAAGAACAACCTTGAGTCAAATAGAATAGTCAAAGATGATCTTATGCGGAGACATTACAAAGTCACGTGACCATTGTGGACAAATATAACTAGCAGATTCATATCAAGTATGAAAGAACGGTTCGTTCATCATGTTTATAATATTTAAAACTTGATAAAACTAGGCGTAATCTACTTATGAACTGTAAAAACGAACCTTTCGGCCCAGCATTAGCCGGCGGGAGCAAACGAAGTCTTTTCGCTCAGCTCATCGCTACGACGAAAAACCGCGGCAGTCCAAGGGGCTGCAACCACAGAGGCGCTACGCAGGCTAACCCGGCACTGGCGAATCAAGTTTCCGTCATGTTCTTTAATTGTGACACAGTGGTTTGTCAAAGTTTTCCAAATCTTGCTTCAAAACAACCTATTACAGGCCCGTAGCCAGGGGGTCGGAGCGTTCGAATGACCCACCCCAACTTGAGGGAGGTCCATTTTCCAGGACTGTGTTTGAAGAGTCTACTATGACATATTTTTATCTTGACATATAGCAGAAAACATGTATGATTTTTTTCTCAAGAAGAGGTGTACTGTGTGGAATTCCTGGGGAAAGGGACTTCTGTTGTGTTCAAAAGTCCTCCAGACTGCAGGAGATTTGCAGATTTCAAGCTTTTCCGGGGGAGCATGCCCGGACCTAGCAACTGCATACTTACGGCACGCACCAGCCGCCTCCGTATTTGGAAAAAAGTCCACATCTTGGAAAAAAGACCCACCCCTGCACATGGGCTGGCTACGGGCCTGTAATAAGTGCGGTACGGTAGATGCGCCATATTCTATGCACCTGTGCACGGGAGTCTACGAAATGTATGGGTTCAATTGCGTGAGGGAGTGTGTGTCAATGCACCAGAATGTAGGATGCTCGTGTCACACATTGTTCGTTGCCCGTGGTTAGAGGATGCATCTTACAATTAATAAAGGCATAATTCGTTTAATAGTGATTCTACAAAAAAAAAAAAAAACTCGGAAGTGATGCAAATATAGGATTGTGAGACACTGAAATGTACGGCTACCATCGACTGCGAGGTTTCATATTGATATCAAAAAGAAAATAAATAAATGTTATCTACTTTATTTATATCCTTTCTAACCTTGCTAGTTTTAAACGAAAGATTTATGATTGATTCTATTCATTGAGCTAAATCCAAGCATTATTTTAAACACTGTATTTAAATCGCTTGTTCGGTTTGGAGATATTATCAAATGAAGTCTCGTTTTCAACACGTGATGGACTTGCAGCAAGCACTGTGACGTATAACATCATAACCCTATACAAATGAGCTATTTTCCTCCAAAGTTTAACAACCAATTCAGTCCTACATCAATACAATCTACATTTATCACAGACATGCCAATTTCATGAAGCTGAGCAAAGTTTTAATGCAAAGAGTAGATAGTTTCCGTTGCACCTGAATCCCCTACTTGGGAGGATGGGCGGTAATCCACGAGGCTTTGAATATATATATCCTCAAACTGCTTTGTAAAAGTAGTAACGACACGTTATATGCATGTCTCATTTTACAAAAAGAAGGTCACCCATTATTTTCACCATTAATTTCTGTTCATTTGTCAATTTTCCTACACCAAATCATCATAACACTGGATCTCATTCTGTGGCAACTCAAATGGTGCTCTCTTTTCCTCCTTTTACGATTTGTAAAAGAATACTAACTCTGGACAGTGATTTGATAATAACGCAGAATTAAGATCTGACAGTAGCTGCCTTCATTCCTTCCTCTCTCCCAGTTTCTGTTAATCCTCACTTTACCCTTGGTTCACCCCTCATTTCCATCCTTATATTTCTCTTCCTTAAACTCTGCATGAGCTTCATTCTTGTCCGTCTTTCTCCTCCTGTCCTTCTTTAGCCCCCCCCCCCTTTCCTACTTATCTCATCCTTTCCTCTTTCCCATGTTTGCTTGGCCCCAACCTCTGTAACCATTCTCCCGTCCCTCCGCTCCTTTACTTTCTAACGTGCCGATTTTGCTTCGATTTTTCCCAAAGCAGTTTTAAGCCCCTTACCCCTCGACTATGCTGCTTGTTTAAAACTCATTGAATGTCACAAATGTATGAACTTTCTTGCTCAATATCTCGAAAACAATAGATACGTAAACTACCCAGAATTCTTTTACTGTTATATGAATTACTAAATTAAATTTTGCTTCTATTGTTTCACATATCAAAAATATTTGCAGGGTTTCCGCCAAAGGGGGATAGGGGGTCACAAGTTTGCCACCTTTCCCGAAGAATGTTGGTAAATCGCCCCCTTTTCATTTTCATAAAAATAAAAAAATCAATGTTTTGGTTTGTTACTGTAAAAGAGGAATGTTGAACTTATGCATAAGTAAGGGACTTTTAAACCCTTCAAATTGCACCTTACAGGGGCCTTGAAGCAAGCTTTTGCCCCCTGAACCCACTTGTAACCTTAGCCCAGGACAGCATCAATTTAGACTTGCGGTTTTGCAGTTATAACCCCACCCCCTTTTGTGTTTCTGGCAAAACCCCTTATTTGTTTTGCTATTGATCCCGACGTCCCGACTTTGCTTCGATTTTTCCAGGCGGCAGTTTCCCTTCACCAGTTGGCTACCGCGCTTGATTGAAACCACGGACTTCCTACATACGTGGACAGAGCATGTAACATGTACGTCCTATGCGTAGATTGTCGCCACCGACTGGGCAGCTCGGACAAAAAAGGTGCACCGAGATGTCCGCCGTAAAGCTATAATTAACATGATTTGAAAAAGGATCTGTAATATATTCACCAAACTTTAAACTTAAATGGGAAGGGATTTCATATTCCTGCATTCCTGCAATAAGCGCAGTGATTTGGATCGTATCTTCCATTATATGAAAATATTTCAACTTCGCTGCAAAATCTGTCGATTTGAACTACTTGAGCTAGTCCAAACTTTCACCCCCAAACCGATAGCAGACAGCCATCTTGCTACGCCTATACTCACACGTACGGTAGCGACAATCAGTATGCTTTGTCCGTGATTGAAACTCATTTAAGTTCACAACTGTAGGAACTTTCGTACTTAGTATCTCGAAAACAACGAATATGCAAGAATTCTTAAATTAATTCCTAGATTAAGACCTGCTTTCACTGTTCCACAAATTCACAATATTTTTTGTAATTTATCATTCTTTTGAAATAAATTTCAGTGATACATGTTTCAATTAATTACACCATCAAATATTACCTATTACCCTTGTTTTGTGGTATCAGTTCATAAATGCATGAATAAATATAGACTTTACATTACGATGTTCACATATATAACCTATTGTACTTTGATAAATGTTTGAAATATATGAAATGCACTTTTTGTTATATATAAAGTACAAAGTGATACTAAGTAAAATAAATTATCATTTTAAAACATGTTAAGCTTTTGCAGTACGTTCAGTTTATTATTTTGGCCATTTAGTTGCATTTTCTTGAATACAACAATAACTGTCAGACTGTATACATAGCCCTTGTAATGTTACACTTACCGTTTGCATGACATTCAAGTGAGGTACATTCGACTTTAAAGAAAATGGTCGACTCCAGTTTTAAGATCTGTTCACATCTAAGCCGAAATTTGCTGCGGTCGTGAAGTGATTTTCTACGTCTATTTCGGAAATTTCCTATGTAAGAAATTTCTTTTATTTACCAAAGACTAACAAATTATAGGCTCGTTCGCAACCAGCAGCAGTTTTCTGCTTTCAACATTTAAAGAAGGAAATAATTATAATGTTAGACAAAATCATTAGATGGTTCTTCAGTATTATAACATGTCTCTCTTTGATTTCAGTTCCATGATTTATGAAACTCACATAATTTACAAAATAATGAAGTGGAATTTAGCCCACTGGTACTTCTTTTACCACTAATCTCTTAACGAATCAACTTTTTTGCAAGCGATACTGAATGATATCGATATGTTTTCAAGACAACAACATACAGACCTATATTTCGAATATTGGGCCACGGACCGGAGCAAATCAAGTAGTACAACTTTTTCCCTCTTTATTGTTCAGTGCGATTAATTTACTTGTGTAATCATCCAGATACAGATGTGTACATTGAATAACTCTTGCAACGAAGTAAGCAGACCTTTCCTTACCCCTCCATATTCAAATGATGCAAAAAAAATAATAAATCAATGTAGTACACAGTATCCCGCATCTTACACACCAAGCATTTTTTTCCATCCATTATAGTTGAAAAATATAAAAAGTAAGCAATTGTTTTTCTGGCTTTGGTCCATTCAACAGTGCGAATATATGTCGAAATACAGTTATTCTCAGGGAAACAATTCCTTACATCTCCTTTCATCATTCGACACAATCTTACAAAAAGACAGTGGCGTGTTTAAAGGGGCGGAGACACAGGCCCCCAGCCTCCAAAGTTAGTCGGGGGAAAATCACTCAGTCGGGGGATTTACGGGTTCTGGGAAGAGGAAAAGTCTGAAACAGTCTCCCTAGGGGCAGAAAACGGTTGTCAAAGCAAAAAAGGTCCCCGAAGCACAAGTATGCCGACGTGAGTCGGTCACCAAGAACTGAAGTTCAATAAATAAACAAATAAATAAAGAAGGTCATCAAAATTCATGCCAGTCGTGTCAACCACAGGTTGCCCCACCTTCGAAATTGGGATTGCACACGCCACTGCAAAAAGACATATATTTAATACAAGCCTAAGATTAAAAGATTAGTTATAGAAATTGGAAAGACCATCATATATATTGAAAGCCTCTTCCAGCGTCCAGTTCTATACAGGACAACGTATTTTTCTTTGTAAAAAATTTGTGTTGAGTATACTTTTCGATCCACATTGCAAATTTAAATTTGTAAAAAAATTATTTTGTGTTGAGCATACGTTTCAATTCTTAGTGCAAATTTAAATTTGTTTAAAAAAGTTGATATTAGGCAGCTCACCCTGAATTTTACATTACAAAGAGTTTTTTCATCTTTAAAATAAGATAATTTAATGGGTAAATAAAACCTTTCCCAAATCCAAATATTTTAGATCGTATTTGTGTAATTTTGTCGTTTTTCATAATTTGAAAATTAAATTTGCTAATTGTGTCAATTTTATTTCAAAATGAAACGACGCGAAAAATGAATATCATTATACCCCAAGGAAATGTGACGTAAGTCTAACTACAACGTAACAAATGCTGCAGGCTTGACATTAGAAAATGTAATGGCAAAAGGGAGCTGTTATTTGCCAAGAAACAGCTCCTGATGGAAACATCAACTTCAAACCTTGTATTGTTGCTGTAGATCGCTTTTGTTTTTTGTCAGTCCTAATTTTTGTTGGAAACGCAAAGTGCGCAAAAAGCTCTCTGCCAAACATGTGGTTTCGTCGAACGGCTGTTTGCTTGAGAGTCTGGATTTCGAGGGCTGTGTTGAAAGTGACATTAACCTATCACGATAGCCCTTGAGCCTGTGAGATACTGTTTATGCAAAATAAAGCTTGAGTGGCTGAAATTTTTCAACCTTTCACAATATCCCCCTCTCTTACTAGGAGATTGAGAAATGTGTCACCCCGTCAACGAATCCTGGCAACTCGTAACTGTCACAATCTTGTAAAAGCCTCCATGCAATGGCAAGACTACCATATCTTTCAATCATAACAAAAGGGAAGGAGTTAACGTGATTACGGGATAAAAACAGTTTAAGCTCCACCCATGAGTTAATCCTTACCCTAAAATATTTCTGTGGTATTGCTAGAATAGAACGTGTTATGAATGATTCACCGAAACCGCGGAATGTGTATTACAGCAGATACTTTTCAACAGGAGTATCGATTTTACGGAGGAATTCCTGCTAAACTATTCAGAAACAAGTGTCACTCAAGAAGTGGGGTTATCGATCGAATAAATGCAGATTAAAGTGCATATACGGTCATTTCAACTTTACAGGACTGAACATCGGGTAAAATTGTAAAATGTATTCTTACCTTTCTCACAACTCATTTCATGACATTTACAAACACAAGTTCAATATTTTTAGTAGTGTTAAGAAATTCTTAATTGACACAGCTGTTTGATTGACATCAAGTCCAAAAAATGCAGAACAACACAGCTTATACTGCACGCCATGTACTGTACTGAAAGTGTTTTAAACGCGCATTGGTGTCTTATATACTCATCCTAAAGCAACTTCATCTGATATTGTTTCTGGATAGGGATGAAGTTTAGACAGTTGTGAGGGGGGGGGAGGGGGGAGGGGGGTTAGGTACCGTACGTAGGATAGTTGGAACTGTTTCGGGTGAAATGATTAGACCTTTAAGAAAGCTTTTGTTCCCAACATGAAGGACGTTCTGCTATAGAAGGCTCGTAAGATTTAATTGTTCGCTATGCTGCTTCTTAAGGAAGCAGTTTAAAGTTTGGTTTCGCCGAACGGCTCTTTGCCAGAGGGTCGGGAGGAATTTAGAAACAATATCTACTGTGCTTCGTGTTCCTTTGGAACCGTTTGCTTTTTGAAACTATTTCAAAGCAGCTTGCATCATGTACTGGAAAAATACATTGTAATAAGCGTTTAATTTTAATTAAAACAATTTCTGTAATGCCAATGTTCACATAAAAACCAAAGGTTATGTTTCAAATTATTAATATCCAAAGAAGATTGTGACGACACGACAGTAGAGGTGTCTTTCTAATAAGATTTATATTTTAACACGTAGTGCAAAAACAAGTTATGACAATATACACTTATACAAAATATTAACAAAAGGGTTATTGAAGTTAGCCAGAGGGATTAAAGCAGATTTTTTTGTTTTGTTTGTTTTTTTTTTTGTTTATTGCATTTGATTCCACATTGCATTCTCAGAAACGGGATTCATTAAAGAAAACTTACAAATATGGCTAATATCATTCAAAACATAAATGCAACAATCCAATCTCCTCTTTTCTAGCATTGGTTTTACGTTCCCTGTACTTACGTTGTTGTGACCCATTGCGGAATCTACTGCCATTGCGCTTGGTGCTCAGCAAAAGCAATGGAGTAGGGAAAGCAAGCAGTGGGCCACAACTGGAAAAAGGCTGTGGCCGGCTCGACTTGAACCATTTGTTTGGACACTGGGCCGTAAAACTCCATCTAACTAACTAACTAACTAACCCAATGCGCAATGTTTAGTCTTGCTATGGTCATAATGGCAAAAATGTCACCTACTGAGTGCTGGATAGAAACGCATGAACTAGTTTGCGTCGTTTTTGGTAGAAAAAAAACCTTACAAACACCGACGACATCACCCTGTTCATAATCTGGGGACGGTATTGGTTTTCCCCGACAATTTTGGACTCCCCCTGTCTCTCAGGATCATGCTACCATGTGGTGGAGACGGAAGTGATATCAACCAGTTTGTAGCGCAGGGGTCACGTGATATTTCCATAACGTTTAGATTTTGAATCACGGTCCGATCATTGGCGAAGACCTGAGTCTTTCAGAGTGGGCCACAGTCTCCTGATTGGGACAGACAGAAGTACCAATGAAAGTCAAATATTTTGGGGTAAACATGTATGGTTCCATTACGAGGGAAATTGGGTAAGGTGAAGTCGAGTAAAGGATTACGCCAATTTCACAAATAACTTCTAGTCGTAATCACCTTCTATATACTCAACACATTGTCAATCAACGCAAGGCAGCATGTTTCCCGCATAGATTTATTCTAAGATACTCCTACAACATTTGATATTAAAACCTGTAGTGGGGTTATGTTCTTGTTTTCAGGCACTCGACGAAATTAGCCTACAAAAATGTTATTGTTTTATACTGTTAAAATAGAATAAAAGCAAAATGCACATTTGATTTCCTTCATACACTTTGTATAAGAACAGTGTCCCATATATTTACAAATTCATACAGATTGATGCACAACTTGATCGTTAAGAAAAAGTGTTCACTTTTGAGTTCATCGCAAAAAATTCATGTTATTTGCCAGCCGAGCCTAAATCATTCTTGCATTTCAGTCACAACTATGCCTACCTTATGCAAATTAGCCACTATCTGAATCCACACCTAAATATTAACATGATAAAATGGAACAACAGATCAGGTTTCTAAAAGCTTTGGATTAACAAAAGCAAATCCCTCGGCCAAGACTTACATTCCAGTGAAGACTTACTTCTGTACTTAGTCCATCTTCTTTCCGTTTTCAAAAGATTCAATAGGCACACGAACCGCTGTGTACAGCCCTACATGTGAACGTACTATTATCCTATCGGGACACTAGGACACCCCTCTTTAGTGTTGTGGTCAGCTAATCCAATGGACATGTCAATTATACCATGGCACTGACAGCCTGTCAGAATTGTGATTGACATATTGGAAGAACGAAAGTATGACAGACCCGACGCCACTCTGTGGAAAAACAGAATCATAATAAGAAGATGCATTAAGAAGTGACCGCAGCTGTTAAATATACGTCAGTCGGTGATGACCACTCACTAGTCACGGAAAGTCACACCTTACGAAAGAAAGTTTGTTGGATTATATTTGAAAAAGAATCATTAGAGGTTACTTTTTATCTTTGGATTCGGAGTAAAGGGATAATCATTCGGAATTTATCGGAACTGAACGAATCTCATGTTCTTTTTTCCTTCGGGAGATAGATTATTTTACAATTTTAGAAAAAAAGTATGAAGCATGAGATGGATAATGAAGACAGAAACGCCGGGGAAATCGTCGAAAATATTACCATTAAAACAGAAAAGGTAAGATCACTTCAA
Organism: Holothuria scabra; assembly: GCA_037179385.1. Lineage (NCBI taxonomy): Eukaryota > Metazoa > Echinodermata > Holothuroidea > Aspidochirotida > Holothuriidae > Holothuria > Holothuria scabra. The sequence continues at coordinate 51,007,238 of CM074185.1, forward strand.
GAGTATGTACAGCATCGTGCCTCAGACACAGTCCCTTATAAACCTTAATGCTAATATTAGATCTGATATGAGATACCCACTGTACGAAGACTAAATAGGCCCAACTTGTGATGTGGAAGTGTAAAATATTCGCAACTAGCTTTATGGTCAAATTTGGGAGTTGCTATGGTGATGTTTTTGCCTTTTCTTTTTTTTACAATGTAAGTCAATTTTTTTTATATTTTGTTGAAAGATAAATTTACATTGAGTTACCATTCAGTAATATTACCTGAAGGACGATTTGTAATGTTCTTACTGAAATATGTAAATTAAGTTGAGCATTTACATATCTTTTTGGATTTAGAGCTTTAACACAGAAACTATTTTGCCAACACAATTGAAGAGGGACATTTTAGACATGTGTGATGCTAAACATGAACGGAATATTTCAATTCCTTTTTCATTATTGTACAATAAAGTTGATGTGATTTATTTACCTCAAAAGGAAAGTTCAGAACATAAAATTATAATTTGAGCCAAGGGCTGCATTTATATGTTTCACGTTCATGAAAAATATTTTCACATTATCATGAATCACATAGTCTATGTCGGTCACATTAAGTACAGTTGGATATCATTTTCCTCATTGAGTTTAATAACCTAAAAGAGTAAAATTTAAAAAGTACAAAATTGTTAAATGAAGGATGCAATTTCATTTCATGTTACTAAACAACCTCTCGAATAATCGAAATAACTTGTCACTGAGACAGTTAATTCGTGCAAATAATTTTTCTAGCCCCGTACCATTGAGGTTGATTCGAAAAAAAAAAAACACTATTATAGTTTCAAACTTTCAATAGCCTATATAAGTAAAAACGAATCTAACGTTTCAGTGATTCAAATTTCCAGATTTCATCCCTCATGGCAAAAAAGTAAGTATGAGCAAAGTAACATTTAGAGAAAAATACAGTAAAAATATGGAAATATGAAAAGCGAATTATCACAAACAGTTGTGTGTGGACAAGTATAATGTAGGTATGAAACAGAGGCGTTCTTGTCCTTGCTGCCTTGTACCCACCAATACCAATAACAACATGCATCACGCTCAAAAACAAAGCGGTGTCCACCCAGAGTCAATTGGTATTTTTTTTTCTCTTTAAATGTGAAATTTGCTAGGACTCACCGCTTGATTTACCTTAAGTAATAAAAATTTTGAAATCCTTAAGTATATTGAAATCCTCAAGTGAAGAAAGAAAATTGGGAGGTTTAGCCGTTGCTCCAAAAAAGTGTGGAACGACAGATCTTACTGCTAAAAATAGATCAAAATCGTTGAAGATTTATGGAATAAAAATTAAAGAGATACATAAAGATTACAGAAAAGTCCTATCAATACGTTTCCAGAAGTTTTCCGTATACTTCATTTAATCTTCTCTTGTTTTTTTGTTTTTGTAAATCTACCGTCATTTTTGAACACACAAACAAATAGCATGGTGAAGGAACGATACAGAAATTGGCGGTCATCAGACTTATTCCAACGTTACTGTGGTCTTTGCACAACAATACGAAACAACAAAAACAGAAAGCAAACACCAGTACCAAAACATCTGATATTAAACAGAGTGCAAACTCCCCAAGATATTTTTGAATTTTAAAAAGGAGTGAAAGGGCTTAGAGTTTCTTTGAAGCTCAATTGTGGAGAACATTCTGCAACTTACTTGCTATGTAAATACTGTTAAGACATGCTAATTAGGGAATAAAGTCAATGGTGCCCATGTCTCTACATCAGATTCGAACAGGCTATGACGTCACGCATATGGGCTGAGAGACCCGAGGCGAAGCCGAGGGTCTCTGCCTATATGCGTGACGTCATAGCCTGTTCGAATATGATGTAGAGACATGGGCACCATGACTTTATTCCCATTCATAAATACTTTAATTTCGAGAAGTTTAGAAGGGAAAAAGCTTTCTTTTTTACAAATTTTCCATTGATCATCAAGTATTCTCCTTAACTGACTTAAGTTTCATGAAGTGCTCGTTCAGGTGTACGTAATTACCATGACTTTGACATTGAGTAGCGTAACGAAAAGCTGTATTGCTGCAATGCAGTAGCTAGCTACACGCTACCGTACCTTCGTCGCTTGTACGTACACGTACACAGTCATGAATCATACTAGCCACTCATACAGAAATAGGCCTAGGCCTACTTTTGTGCCGTCTATTTGACGAATAAGTTATATTTTGAAAGTCTTGAACGAGGTCATATTTGGAACGATTTATCTCTTGGATTTGGGACTATAATCGAGTTCCACTAAAATTATATACTAGCTTGAGGATCTGTGGTTTGGTTTATATTGCTCACTGTGACGTTTGAGTTTGAATTTGACACACTAACGTCCTCCTATACGTTGCTGAAAACAGACTGAACAACTAACGTTAGGCTAACAACGTTAGACCTAGCCTTTCAAATTAGCGTTACGTTGTTTTCGAAATGAGGCTAAGTCAGTAACCCAGCTTGACCTTTTTGTGTGGAATTTTATGGAACCAGACATATTTGCCTTTACTAACGGTGGCTGTCGCAATTCCTAAAGTTTTTATTGCAGAGAGAATCTATCACAATCTTGCTGACGTTTGTCGATGCAGTAGGCAGGCTACTCGGGCCGGCTAAGGCTCTTCTTAATATTATCACATCTGCATTTCCTTTGGTGATTCTGGTGCTAAATTTCCTTACATAGCTAATGGTGCACAGAATACTTGACCAAGCCTTATGTATGGAATATGTGAGATGAGCTGTAAGGTTAGTGAGTAACGTTATACTCGTTAACTCATTTCAAAACTATTTTTTTTCATCGCTCCAGATAGGCTAGAGGTTTCGAGTCTAACTGAGGTAGGCCTAGGCCTAGGAAGTCATGTAGTCCTACTTATATGCTTTTCTCATCAATAGTGTACATATCAATATTTACACGATCGGGGTCTAAGCCTAGGCCCTATGTGGACTTTGAAACACTAACAAGACCTTCACTTGATATGCTCTGAATTAAAGGTCTAAAATCTGATTAGGACATAATTTATTCGTTTCAATGTACACACAACATTGCGGTCAACCAAATATATTTACATTTTAAGTTGGACAGTTATGGGGTAAATTACATTCGTAGGCCCTATGCCTTAATTGCTTAAAACGTCAGGCACCATAGTTGGGCTAGTACAGTATGTGTGCTATGTATGTGACCTAAAACTATGTATATAGTCAAGCCTATGTACATCTACCGTGTCGGCAAAGCTGTGTTTATAGTCATGTTGATCAAAAAGTTTCTCTCCATACACCCTATGTCTCTACACTGGATTAGAACATGGGTAACTGACCAATCACAAGCCAGAATTCTCAAAAAGTATTTATGAATGTGATATACAATAAATGTGCACTTATATCACATATTTTCATCATTCTCCTTTAAGCGAATTAGCTGTATTCCCAAAATGAAAATGTTGTTTTACCAGTATTTCTTCCCTATGTGAGAAATTATATAAATTATCTAACTTTGTTTTCTTATTTGTCTTTCAATTAAGAAAATAATCTATTGCTAAAAGCTTGACAGTCTTCGGGTTTCGGAAACATTATCCAACGTTTTAGTTTAACAGTAATTTACAAAATTTTCAACTATTTGAAAATTATGGAAAAATATGATAGACCTGATATCTTTTTCGACACACTAAAGTATTAATTTATTATATTAAAAGGTAACGGTGCATATATGTATCAACTCTTTATTTTAAAGGCAAAAGCAATCTTCCCAAACAAAAAATATGTATCAAAGGGAAATATTGCGTTTAAAATGCTCCAACATAGCACTAAAAGTAAGTAGCTCTAGTCATTTTTACATCATTCAGTCTCAAAAGTAAACCCCAGCAAAAGCTTCATCTCCTCAAGTTATGCACAAGAAGGGTAATGGAATTGCATCTTTTGAAATGTTGAAAGTTTGGGTGAACAGATTATTCTGCTCAACAAACAGCTGAATTTCTATCTGAGGGAAACTTATATCTTGGAAAGAGAGCAACTATAGTGCCTTAGTTGTAATTATTTTTCACTCTTTGTCAATAAATATTGGTTTTTCAGGGGATGTAATTTCCTCGTAAAACAAACGCAATATTTCCCTTTAAAATAACAAGCAAGTCTCACAATTTTCTCCTTATTTCATCTACCACTACTTTCAAAATAGTTCATTACTTAAAATTTTTCTTCAAGGTAAACCAAACAGTTGCTTCAAGTATGTTTCACAACAGAGCATAACAATGTTGTCACAAGATTTTCAAGAGCCGTTCATTAAACTGGATATCCTACTAGACTAATTCAACGGTTGGGGTGACTGTATGTTCCCTTTAAAATGGTTGATGCGGCCCCTGCTTTATACGGAGTGTCTCTAGGTATATTTGTTTTATCAGGAATTAACTAATAGATTTGTCAACTCACAAACTTCCCATTTATTTGTATTCTTTACCTGACTGTTTTGTATGAAGAATGATTACTCTGTGCTAGATATGTTTGCTTTGCACTTAAACCGACAATTTCCTAAAGATAACAAATACTGAATGAAAAATGACAATATTACAGGCTCACACAGTCCGAGAGCTTTGATCGAGAATGACCTCATCTCCAGGTGTTTCAGTTTGACTCAGCCCTTTCTATAAGCTATTTAGCCGTTTTTTCGACTTATTACATGCAATACAGTCAATGCCACATTACCATACCCGGTTCTAAACTCGTTTTACGTTTTCATTTCCTGATCTAAGAGTAACCGCTACCAGAATAGTGCGTCTAGTAGAGTAGTTTCTATTTTAAGGGGGATCCGATCCAACAAGGTCTTAGTTTGACTTAAGATGATCAGAGAGGTGTTAGTAAAACAACGTCTTAGAAATTCATGCCAATGCTGATAATTAACATTATAAGTCAAGTTTTACATCCAACAATGACGCTTAAAGTAAAAATAAAAGTTCTTATTATTTTTACCTGTGCCCCGAATTGAATTGGTTGTGTGTATAATTTGAAAAAAAAAACATCACAAATTTTGAAAATCGATTCTTCGTTCGTCAATTAATGAGACAAATGCTAAATAAAACACGAATAAGGAAAAGTAGTAACGTTACATAAGAACAACCCACTGCGAATTTATATAACATTTTTAAGCTACCGATCAGAAAAGCTATGTTGTTCGATTTCAAAGAGATTTTAGTAAATTGTTCACATTAAAAGTAGACGGGTAAAGAAGAAACACAACCCTGCAGTTTAGTGATTTCACGGTAACGGTATGACGGTAGAAAACATAGACTTTAATCCGATTGGAAAAAATGTTGTCATCATTATTATGTACATTTGTGGAAATATTTTGAGCAATGTAAGAACAAACGGCAGTTTTATGTGGAATAAAACAACTAGTTTTTAAACGTGGGCTTACCGGCGCATATGGTTTGTGCATGCACCAGAAATTGCGGTTAATAAGAGCAGCGATCTCTATCATCTGATCATTTGCAGGGATTCAAATTTTACTCTTTTGTTAGCACTCTCATCAGTTTTTTTTTTTTTTTAACAACTTTGGCTAATTGATTGAGAAAGTGCTACCATTTTTCATGTAGACGTTTCTAAAATTAAAAAAAAAACGAAACGAAAAGAGGGAGGGGTCAACCTTTCCCTTTAAACCCCTCCTAAGTACGAAATTTCCCCCTACAAACAGGTCAAAGGTTGACCGAAACATGGGTCTTTGAACTTGGGGCCATGTGGGCATTGGGGAATGACCTCAGCTCAATTGACTTGTGGATTAGAACAAGGCCGTTTTGTCGGAGCAATTTTTCTTTTGACTGAAGTCTATCTTTTTCAAATGTAAGTTTTTAATATCAAAACTTAATTAATACAGCTTGCTAGATCTGGTAAGTAAAAAAAAAAAACTTAAAAAATTTACAACACATTCGGGTAGCTCATACGACACATTTTTTCAGCCTCTTTTCATAACCCAACACTTTTCCCGTGATGGTGGAATATTCAGTTGTGGCACAAGACGCCAAGCATTCTTAGGCAGTACGGTGGCCAGATAAAATGGTCAGACGAACTAATGTAAAGGCGTATAAAGTACCTAAAATTTTGATCGGAAAATGGGAGTGTTAGTGTAGAAATTTTCTTACTAACATTTTGCGACTTACTCAATTTTTTTTTTTTTTTGAAGCGAACATTTTTACTGCAAAGTAAAGCTAGAAATAACTAATGCTTATTCTGCTCAAGGTCTGAGAAATACCATTATCGGCTGTCTGAGGGGTCGCTCCCAAAATGATGATGGCTTTTTACTTTACTTTTAAGGGCTCCCGGAGAAGATGCATCTTTTAAGATGGGAAAGCCCAACCCCATCCTTCCTTTTCTTTGAAGAAACTGTCTTTCTGTCATTGGCAATAACTGGGAGATTGTGCATAAATTGTTGACAAAACTAAGCATCAGATTGCCTAAATATGGTTTTAAATATATTAGGATGACAGGGTAAATAGTTGAGAATGGTATATCATATTTTACAATTTTATATCTGAGTGTTATCCCGAAAATCTCTTAATGGTGATTCCCCCTTGGTTACTTGATGTCTTTATTTGGTAGGGGATATTTAATCTGAAATAAAACATTTCATACATATAATAATAATAATTTCACTCTAAAACAAAAGAGGGGACGAAGTCACTCTCTAATATAGTGAAAATGTGATATCAATCAAAGAATAGGAAAAAAATCACTCACAGAAGGGTGAAAGTTCATTCCAAGAAGTGTGAAAATCCTTTCAAAGAAAAGTAAAAATGCATTCTTTAACGAGCGAATGTAGGTATTACTCTTAAAACTTTTTGAGAGTGCCCCGTCTAGGTACTCCCTCAAGAGTCGAAATTTCGCTCATTTTGGAGCAAATTTCACTCTTCATGGAGTTATTTTCCCTCTATTGGAGTGAACGTTATCACTGTCACACTTCTGACAAGTGAGACTAAATGCCTTTTTTTATTTTTAGTGTTTTGTTGGAACCATCTGAGAGAGTTGAATGATATAAAAATAATGCGCAATTTCCCATTTGCTTCTTTCTTTTTTTTCAGAAAAACATTTGCTATGGTTGTGGGGTGGAGATAACTGACCGCTTTCTCCTAAAAGCTGGAGTTTCAGAAGTGTGGCATCTTCAATGTCTTCGTTGTTCTCACTGCTACACCAGACTTCAAGCGTTCGGTACGTGCTTTCTCAGAGGCAGGGACGTTTATTGCCGTAAATGTTACTCGAGGTAAGGCGAACTTCAAATTGCTTCTAGACATTCAGATATCACTTGCATCTCACATAGCTGAATATTTACTCCAAAGATTCTTTTTAAATAGTCTGAATACATAGTTTCAAACGTAAATTGTCCTATACGCACAGACGACTACTTTAAATGAGTAAATAGGAACGTGGGGCAGGGGGAGGGGTCAGAGTAGCAGCACTTTGTCTGAAATTCTAATAGACTTGTAATAGTTTCAGTCCAAATTTGGTATAAATACCCTACTGTAGTCTTCATCACCCGCCTTGTAAAAATAAAGCGAGTGAAATTTCACTCGTTGGAAGAGTGAAAGTTATTTAGTTCACTTCCAAGAGAGCGGCAATTCACTTCAAGAAGAGTAAAATTCACTTCAAAAGAGCATGATTCACTCTTGATGGAGTGCCTGTAGGATTACTCTTTAAAAAAGTCCATGAGACAGCTAACAATATTTGCAAATCAGGAGGTTGTAAGAAATTGAAGTTGCAATTTCTAATTATGGCTTGTATAGCTCATACATAAATCTGTTAATACGGTATTTCCACATTCCATATAAATTCGCAAACTTTTCATTCATTCGATTTCCCTTCTGCAACGTTTTGCTGTGTTTGAGCTTAGGTTTTGCAATTTGGTTGTGCAAACTCCTTTTAGAAACAAAAAAATTAGGTTAGAAAAAAATGACTCGGTGAAGTACTCCGCATAATTGTTATTTATGAACAACTTGATGTTTTCAGAGAAACCGGTACACTGTAGCCAGGGACGGAAATTCCGGAAGATCTACACCACCCTCAGCTTGAGTCCCTTGAAGTTTAGAAAATGTTCCACACTCTAAAAAAGTGTTTATGAATGAAACGCGTTTCTAAACACTTTGTAAACATGTTTAGATACTAAATATGCATGTCTTATTCCCAAACATTTCGTTTTAAGCGCGTTTTATTGCTGAATACTGAATGATTACATTCTAAACATGTTTAAAATTTAAACGTGTTTACAAAGTGAGGCAAAAAGTGTCTAATTCAATCTACATAGTTGAATTTAGTGAATATAACCCGCATCCAATTCAGTTCAGTCCTCCCTATTACCTCGTGGAGGCAAATTATATAGTGAGCATTATGACTAGGCGGCACTGTAGCCTCCGGTAAGCCTTAGACGGTACTATTTAGTTTGTATATACCAGAAGGCCCCTGTTATGCATTGTAATATGTTTTGTAACAACGGGATGTAAATATATTTGTTATGGATAAGGATTTTAAATTCACCTGTTCTAACATAACACATTGCAGGGCGTGTGTGTTCATCCAATCAGCACTTTCTGTAACAAGGGGCACGACCCCACTAGTAGCCTCAATTCATACAACGTAACCTGACATTGTAGTATGATATACAATATTGTATGTCTTTATTATTTCCTACTTTCAGTCAGTTCGATCGAACTTGTTCCGGTTGTTGCCGAGTGATCAGCCCAAGAGACTGGGTACGTCGTGCCAGAAACCATGTTTATCATCTGGCTTGTTTTGCATGTGACCATTGCAAGAGGCAGTTATCAACAGGAGAAGAGTTTGCTATGATTGGTCATTACATTCGGTGCAGATTGCATTTTTATGATACAAGGAAGAGAAGTGACCTCACCGGCTGTGAAAGTAAGTGTCTATCAAAACAAATTTCTCACCTTTAAATGCATATAATTTTGAAGAAAGGGGTGTAGACATTAGAATTTATGGAAACCGACCAAGAGTAATGTAACAGACCCCGTAGACGTCCCCCATTTTCTGGACCATTCCCTCATTGAAGTGTTCTGATCTCAGTGACAAAGAGGCTCCGAAAATGTACCGATTTCGATTTAATATTAACAGTCATAATAATGTGGTGAAACTTCATATCTGTAAAGGTGAGGTCGACCGAGTACATTGCACAAACTTTATGTGAAAGCTGAACAACCCTTCAGCTACCGTGCATCCCTTTCCTTAAAACCCCTCCCCACAGCGGGCGAAAATCCTACATTGATGTTCCTGATGAATATCCACCAAATACAAGCGACTGTACTGCAGAGAAGGGATAGTGGGCAAATTGCAATGGTATCTTCTGTGTCTTCAATTTTAACATACAGTTTGTAATGGTGAAACAACTTCAAAACGAGAAGGGAAGAGGTATATGCTTTAACCCATACTTCAACGTTTCTCCCCCTTTAATGTTCTTCTTGGAGAATTAGCATGCCATGTTGCATTAAAGGGCAACAACATTCGCCCCAAACTTATTTTGAAGCAACAGCTGAATCTCACAATTTACTTTAATTTCATTTCTCTTCATCATTTATTACTTTATTGCAATATTCTCAAGTTAAAGTAAGGAGTAACTCCTAATAAATTTCATATTTGAGGAGAAGAAATATTGTCACATGGCTCTCAAAAGCCAATCATGAAACAGGGCAGTGAAATATACTTACTTCAAGTTTTGGATGAGTGCAATGATTTTCACTTTAAAATAACTCTTCCAATGTTAATTAAAATGTAGATTAGGACACCATGTGCCACTGTCGTAAGATCCATCCTGATACGATATATTATTAGAGAGACCGCGTGTTTGGTCTACTGGTATGAGCATCTGCCTCTCACGCGGAATGCCTGGGTTTGATTCCCAGGTCGAGTCATACCAAAGACAGGTCGAGTCATACCAAAGACTCTAAAAATGGAACCTACTGCTATCGTGCGTGATGCTCCGCATAAGCATTGGAGTATTGGAAACTAGCCAGTGAGCCACAACTGGAAAAGGGGCGTTGCCGGCTCGACTTGAACCAATAGGTTGGAAACTAGGCCGTAAAACTCCATCTAACTAACTCATATATTATTAGAAGAGTTGAGGCCCCTAGTCTGGCAGGGCACCGAAGGGCGATTATTTGTATTTTCAAGGGGGCCAAATGTGTACAAATGTATTAAATCTGTAAATTAAGGGCAAACTTCAAAGTCTTTAGGAGGCGAAAAAAATCACGGGGGTTTTGCTACCTGGTCCCTCCCCTTGGCCACTGGTCTGGGAGAGTGCTGGTATAAGTGTGCAACAATAAAACCAAAATTAACATGAATATATTCTTTCCCTACAGGTGATTCAGACACCGGTTCCAATGAGACTTTTACAGATGACAGCTCTTCCCCGAAACCGAAAAGAATTCGTACGACCTTTACAGAGAAACAACTCGACATACTTCACGCACATTTTAAAGTTGATGTAAACCCCGATAGCAATACTTTACAGAGAATAGCCCATTCGACCGGTCTGAGTAAGCGTGTTACCCAAGTATGGTTCCAAAATTCGAGAGCTCGCCAAAAGAAGTGCGGTGTAAGCAGTAAACACTCGGCTTTACAACGATAAAAAGGAAACCTTATGCATAAGACAGCTTGGAGGTTTTAATGACGCAAGGACTGACAATGTGGTTGTGTAAACGTGCAATTTCTAAATTTATGGTAACCACGTTTCAAATTTTGCTGACTTGTTTTACATTTTCTTATTCTTGATGAGGATGCATTTAGGTTCAATCTACCAAATTTCTTGGAACTAAAAGGGATAGACGGTTGAAGTAATCGAAGTCACCAACGCATCATCGACTTAAAAACTGAAATTGACTTGACTTGTAGTTGAATTTGTTTCGAAGTTGCTTTGTTTGGAATTAAAATTTATTAACATCGGACTCTTTTCATTTTGAGTTATGTGTTTTTTGCTTGTATATTTGATTTCCTCGGTCTGGGGAAGTTTTGCCAGTGAATAAGATGTTCAAACGATTTCGGAGTTCAGTGTGAAATGGAAATGTGCAATATTTCTTTATGTTTTGTAGCATTACGCAAAATTTTCGTATTAGTTGTATTTGTATACTTCATATTTTTTCATTGTACTATCATGTTACAACACAATACGCAGCCTTCCCTTGTATAATATCAGTGAATTGTTATTTGAATTTCAAACAGCAGCTCCCCTATAATATTTTTACGGTATTACTACATATAGTACACGCATGTTCAGACTGCCTTAATTACCAATTTTGGAAATATCAAGGGCAGCCTCAGACATTAAGAAAATTTCATCAGATTTTTGATCGTCATAACGAATAAGGCAGTAACAGAGGGAGAATTTTGGAATATTCTGGTGGCCTTTCACATGGGTGTTGTCTCAATACCATCATGATTTTCCTAAATCAAGATGTCTGACTTTTTTGTTAAAAAATACTTCTGCTTTCAACAATGCATCTGGAAGTTATGTAATGTGGGCACATTGCCTCAAATTCCCTTTGTTTTTCTGTATAATTGAACGTCTTGTTTTGTCCTTGGAATTTGCAGTGTCAAATTTATGTGCCAGGGTTACATCGATCACAGACTATCCATGATGCACCAAATCTCAAGAAAATTGCATTAAATTAAAAATATGCTCTGGACGCCATATGCTATTGAGATGCAGTTTTCTCCTCCTGAAAGAGAGGATTTTTCAGCATATTTTGAAGTTAAGTAATTTTGTTTCCAGAATATGCCTTGAAGGGCAAATACAGTCCCCCAAAAATGAACTTCCTAGTATCTTTCATGACATTTCAAAGACTTACACGTTGTATATTTATAATAAACCATGCAGTAACTCCTGGTATATTTCACAATAATATTGATGAGGAAAAATGTTGTAATATGGTTTCCAAGAGCCAATCCTGAAATAGGATAGACTACTACACTTATTCAGTTGGGTGACGGTTTTTTCTCTTTAACTGAGTAAGGATACAAAGATCTGATTCTACATTAGGCCTAAGTGTAATTTACACTTATTAAAATGTATTCAAATGTGAAAATGAATTAAAAAAATTGAAAATTATTTAAAATATCCTTTAATTTCAAAAAGGGATATTAGTGGTGTCGGTTTTGAAAAGCTGAAAGAGGACCGTAAACTATCCCCCACATTTTGTTATCATACCCAGTGCTGTGAATCTTAGTTGCCCACTTTAAAGCGCCGGCATCTTATGAGATAGTTCGTTCTGCCTTTATCCCTTCATTTCAAATGTTTCTGGTACTTAACATGGAAAGAAGTCTTTTGTGTTGAGTTTTGAAATTTATGACGAAAGCAATTGCCATGTGAATAAAATGTAGAGACTCTGCAACCGGTTTAAGTGGTTAATTAGTCTTCAGTTGAATCCGATTGTTTTGAGTTGTCATTTAATGTAGACGTTATACATATTTGAACAACTTTCACTTCTTTAGTCTTTAATTTCAAGTTACTAGGAAATGTTCTAAATCCGCCGGGTGTCAGTCGATGTGGTTAGGCTGCCTACAGCGGCTTTCAAATAACGTTAGCGCGTTTTAATTTAGCATACCGGCATGCACTGGGTCCTCACTGCGCATTTGCGCAGGAGAATTGCAATCTTTGCATAGGAGACAAACATACATAGGAAGAGCAGATTTTTCATTAGTCCACCAATTTTTCAAATTTCCTTACATCCTTACAGGAACCCTTGAATCCAAACTTTTCAGCACTACAAGCCCAATATCAGTTGCTTAATTAGAGCAAAAATTTGGTTGCTCTTCGCGCGCCACATATTATGACCCCTAATGCCATGGTGTTCAAACTTTAAAAATAAAAATGGAAAATTTTGGCGCTTGCACCCTGGAAAAAAGTCTAGCTACGCCACCACTTGTACTTGGGTTACTAGTTGGGAGCTAAACTAAGTTGACAATTCAGTTAAACCAAGGAAGGGATGAACGTTGTGGGAAATCATTGTCTTACATGTCTTAAAACGAGTCAGAAGATAATCCCTTACTGAGAATCCATACCACACAGTAGTGTGTACAAGAGTTTGTAGAGGAAAATCAGGATGTCGAGTGAAACCAATCGGAGGCAGTCATAAACCGAACCTGACCGAGCAACAGCCAAACACCCGCTCAGACTGGCGGTAATGGAAGTTAAAATATGTTTTAAATGTAGCGCCCCTTTGCACCTCAAATACAGCGCCATTTTGCACCTCAAATATCACACCATTTTGAACCTCAGTCCTCTTTACCAAGCTAAAATCTTACAAAGAAAACGGGGTCACACCGCCTACCCTTAGATTACTCCCTTACAACAACGAACAATTATAACTTATCTTTGAAAGTGACTACCGTCATATTGTTATAGGAAGCCGCCGTATCTCAGCATTTTCCAAGGGGTCTAATGAAAAAACAACAAGCATTAACATAGGCGCGTTGAGGCTTCACCTTTTTCGTAAGTTAAACGCGTGCGACTCGTTTTCTTTAAGGGCTCGAAAAGGCTTCAACATGGGTAAAATAATTATTCGGTTAAAAAAATGATAAAAGCTTCCTTTATTGTACCTAGACGTGTATCTTGGCTCCAATTCTCTTAAGTTGTCGAAATAATGCAAAAATGGACTTTTGATTATGCACTCATCACTTGTGAGATTTGCCTTTTTGACCTCCTGCAGGCAAGGCCAGTCAGTGTTCGTTAGGGCGTGAAACAGCTGCGCATTGACGCACCCCTTCGCCATTACCTCAAAACTTCATAGCCTTTAACGCGCGTTTGTTTTATGTAGAATATTACACACCAAATGCCGCAAATACATAGGCTACCTGGTTGCTTTGATGCAACAATTGGAGATGAACTGTAACATACCGTTCCGTCACAACTCGACGAAAATGACACACATTGAACTCACCCAAGTCCGGTTAAAAGGTGCTTCTTAGGCCTACAATATTGATAACTACATAATATGTTTCATTGACTCCCATTTTGGGTAGGCTATAGGTTTCACGTTTAACAGTTGATGGGCATAGAGTGTATTGTAAAGAAAGTATGGGTCTTTATAACGAGAATAATACAGTTTGAACATGTCAAGTGGGTGTTTAGAAAAAACGTCCTCAGAGTCCCGGTCAACAGCTTTTCTGTGATAGCATAATAATACTTACCGTGTAGACAAGAACATTGTGTTTAAGCAAACACAATAGGGATGTGAAGCCACTAAGATTCAGACCAGTATTTCGTATTGTTCCCGAACAAGACCTCCGGATAAGAATACTAGTAAGGTGGGTTTAGGGCAATAATAACCACCCGCTGGGCCTTACGGGAGGGAGCTTAGTTAAATATAAGGAAAAGTTTGAGAGAATAAGGAAACATCTATTCACTCAACCAATTTACGAAACGCAAACGTCAATACTTGAATGCATCCGGTTACCTAACAAGTGTCGTAGTGCCGTTAAATGCGAGTTTAACAAGCTGACCTAGCTGTCAATACGTGACTACAGTGGGTGGTCAGTGGTCACTAAGTTAAAGAAAAAAGTAATTAACGAAACTACGCGAAATGCGAAATCACCAGATGGTAACTTCCTTTGATAGAAATTACGTTAAAAATGAATAAAGGAATTTGATTTTCTGAGGAAATAATTCACTTAATTGTAATATAATTTACAAAGAAAACAAGAACTGAAAAAGCCTCCCTGGAATAACGTGCAAATTTAATTTTTCTCTTTTCGGCTTTAAATCGCGTCCGGATCGATAGCAAAAGGCATATGTCATATCTGTGCTTCATTGATGAAAACCAATTCTTTCTTTTTGCTTGTTAGTGACTCGATTTTTTGCTAAGAAAAAATAATCATCCGACAACTGTCAAGGACACTGTTACGTACACCGTCGGAACGACGGCTATCCATCACAGACTACACTAGTACATGGGGTTATGAGTGTCTGTTTTCTTTTTTTTTGGGGGGGGGGGGGTCCAGGTTGTTTAACAGCCTGATTTCCCATCTATCAGTATAAAAAATTAAAACTTACAAGTAATCCACACAATCGCCTCTGGATCCCTTCTAAACATAACCGAACAGTCGAAGCTGTATGTCAGTTAAGCAGATGCCGTGCTATCAAGTGTTTTCTTGTAGTAATCACATCTCATACCTGGCATGTAGAAGTCAAACGCTGTGACCTAATGTGTGAAGGCAGTCTCTACAGTTTAATTTTGAAATAACAGCTGTATTTCACCATTTTCTTCCTATTTCTTGTCTAGTACAAGTTTCATAATTTGTAAGGACCTACGCTAATCATTATATAGGCCTATGAATCAAACATTTAAATTTCACATCTGAGAAGGAAATATTGTCACATGATTATCAAGAGCCATTCACGAAACAGGGTAGTCCACAAAACTAGTTTAAATTGGGGTGACTGCATTATCCATGGTTAAAAGTAAAACTGAGAATACCATAAATATATTGTCATAAAATTACAGGTACTTTTCCTCTTCATTATGGAGGCGGTATATAGGAAAACATTTTTCTGTTCAATTCCAAGTTGTCTATTCCAGATTTCTATCAGAATAAAACTGCGCCGATAATCGTAAACTCTACACAAAGAGTTAGAAGGGTACGTGCTCTCGTCGTCTTTCAGGGGCAACCTCAAAAAAATTAAAAAAAAAAAAAAGAAGAAGAAGAAGAAAAAAAAACTTGTCTCGTATACATCTTTTCGGTGGAGGAGAGGAGTTGAAAACGTGCTAATGCGTTGACCCCATTGAGACTCTTGGCAACATTCAAGATCTTCTGAAAAGATGGAATTGTCTATGTGACTGTCCAAACCCCCGACTGTAGTTATTTTACCTCTAACTTCTTTTGAAAAAAAATTCACATGTCAAGGTGGGTTTAGATGAGTTTTAAGGCAAACTTACGGGAAGACATTCTCACACTGTTTCATTATGTCACTGAAAACCATCCGCTACCTGACTGATTTTCATTACGGTTGCCTGAGTTCGAATGAAGAGGCAGGATAGATGACAAGCTATTGGGCACTTCCAGTGGCGTAGCTAGGATTTTTTTCCAGGGGGGGAGGGGCAAAGGTATGAAATTTCCCCTAAACTTTTCCCGGTCATTGTGTATGTATTTCATATAAAATATGCAAATTTACAAGTATAACAACATTACCATGTCATTTTGTAATATTACCTGCATTTTAATCTTAGAGTATAACATAGAGCAATCGGAAATAACAAAGTATATTATTTTGGTAAACAATATCTGTTTTTGTGCATGTGTAGTAACGCAGTGGCGTACGCAGGATTTCTCTGAAGGGGGGGGGGGGGGATATGCAGTATGGTCTAAAGGGAGGGGTGTCCGAAAATTTCTTGACGTTTTCAAGAAGCCTAGATGCAAAATGGTGCAAGATTTTCGACTTTGACAGGAACAGTGTTAACAGTTGAATCGTGGTGGTTCATGAGGATAAAACTGAAACTTTTGTGTCTTTACATGCATTCTTATGCCATTTATGCTACCTTACGAAGTAGAACTTGTCATTAAATTTGCACACTTTTAGGAGTCAAAATTAAAGAGCATTGATCGGTACAAGATTGTGGTTTTTTTTGGCCACAAAACGTTATTTTATCATAAAGATTATCTAAGCGGAGCGCCATCATTAGTTGGAGCGTAGAGAAAATTTCGAAAAATCAGACCCCTCAGATGGCCGGAAATAGCATTTTCCTGACTTTTTGGAAGAATCTAACGAGTCGCTTTCTTCTTTTGTCGTTTGCAATGAAACGCTCACTTCAAAATATGTTCGCAAACTGCAAAGTGATCAGAGAGTTAAGAGCTAATTTGACCCTAAAAATGTAATTTTGCCCAAAAGACTGAGCGAAGCGCCACCATTGGTTGGCGTGGAACGTAAAGAAAATTTCGAAAAATCAGACCCATCAGATGGCCAAAAATAGCGTATTCATGCTTGTAAAGAGAATCTTAACATGTAGTCTTTATTTTAATCGATTCCACCAGTGGGATACAAAGTCCACCTTTTTAAGTAAAAATTGGAATTTGACAGAACTTGCCAATTCGTAGGAATTAAAAAATTGGCATCACTAAGGGGCCTTGCAGAGGCAATCCTTCCCCTTTGAAAGTTTTCGAAAACTTGGGTGTCCTTATATGCAATCTGGTGCCACATATGCTATCTTTTGAAGTACAATCTGTGTTACTAAAGTTTGACTCCGTATTTTTACAAAGAAAAAATGCCATCGGTGAGGGGGGGGGGGGAAGCATGGCCCAATGGTCCCCCCTTCGTACACCACTGAAAGGAGGCCTAATAGTGGCTCGATCACACAGAATATCCTGTTAGAACAGCAGTCTGTTAAGTGTAGAAGGCTGCAAGGTGCTCATGGACCCGTTTATTGTTAACACCCCAAGTGAGCAGAAAACTATTTTCCCGAACTAGCCTGTAAGCCTCCAAGGATTAGGCTAAGTAACAAAATCTAAGTATGGATCCCGTTCATTCTAATTTCTAGACTAACGTTAAGTTTATCGTTGGCCATGCATTGTTTCAGCCCCATCCATCGTTATGTACACAGGGAAATATCGGTATAGTTTAAACCTCCCGCTACTAGCTTGTAGGACAATATGACCTCGGGAGTCTACGTTAGTGACTTGTCAGTTTTCACATCCTTTTACTGAATTCCCAAAGTGTACAACGCAGAGACTGTGTACAAGGGGAAAAGTTCGAGTTTACAGCCTTTCAGTGTTCGTTGTACTGTAGCAGCTGTTGTTAAATTCCTGAGTAACAGCTTCCTGCCCACTGAAATGCACTGATCATAACACCCGCGCGTATACACGAGAACATTCAATCTGCTACGCGGCGAGGACGTTCCTGTGGAACGCGAGTAGGGCCGGTTCATGCGAAACTGACAAAATGTGGGTTAATTTGTTGCATGAAAATACGAATTATGTATGAGAAATGTCTCACAATTTCTTATTCTAACAAAAATTTTGAGAAATTTCTGTTAGAATAAGAAAATTCATCAAATTCCCCCAATTTCATCAAATTTTCCAAATTAATTTTCGGGGGGGGGGGGGGAACTTGCCCCAGCCCCCCCAGTCGCTACGCCACTGGGCACTTCACCCGGACACCTTCCCTTTTATATCCATAGCCTTATATAGTTTGACAATTGACAACATCCCAGGAATTTTTTCAACCTTTCCCCCCAAATATTTTATTATTTCGAGACTTGAGGAAAGATTAAGTAAATCTAGGGCATGAAGTGGGGTCGAGGGAAAAAGTACCATAAGAGATTATGTACATGACGTCAGCGCTTTTCAATTTGGCATGTTGGATGGACCTGATCTTGCGCAGTACGTAAATTACCTATACTCGCACCTTAGTAACAATTGTTGTCCAATGGATGCCTGGATATAACCAGATCAGTGGCGTAGCTAGGATTTTTTCCAGGGGGGGCAAAGGTATGAAATTTCCCCTAAACTTTTCCCGGTCATTGTGTATGTATTTCATATAAAATATGCAAATTTACAAGTATAACAACATTACCATGTCATTTTGTTATATTACCTGCATTTTCATTTTAAAGTATAACATATAGAGCAATTGGAAATAACAAAGAATATTATTTTGGTAAACAATATCTGGTTTATTTGTATGTAGTAAGGCGCGGCGTAGGCAGGATTTCTCTGAAGGGGAGGGGTATGCAGTATAGTCTAAGGGGAGGGGTGTCCGGAAATTTTTTGACGTTTTCAAGGAGCCTAGATGCAAAATGGTGCAAGATTTTCGACTTTGACAGGAACAGTGTTAAAAGTCGAATCGTGGTGGTTCGTGAGGATAAAACTGAAACTTCTGTGTCTTTACATGCATTCTTATGCCATTCATGGTACCTTAGGAAGTGAAACTTTTCATTAAATTTGCACACTTGGAGTCAAAATAAAAGAGCATTGATCGGTACAGGATTGAGGTGTTTCTTGGCCACAAAACGTTATTTTATCATAAAGATTACCTAAGCGGAGCGCCACAATTGGTTGGCGCGGAACGTAGAGAAAACTTCGAAAAATCAGACCCTCAGATGGCCGGAAATAGCATTTTCCTGACTTATACGAAGAATCTAAGGAGTCGCTATCTTCTTTTGTCGTTTGCAATCAAATGCTCACTTCAAAATATGTTCGCAAACTGCAAAGTGATCAGAGAGTTAAGAGCTAATTTGACCCTTCAAATGTAATTTTGCCCAAAAGACTGAACGAAGCGCCACCGTTAGTTGGCGTGGAGCGTAAAGAAAATTTCGAAAAATCAGACCCCTCAGATGGCCAAAAATAGCTTATTCATGTTTTTAAAGAGAATCTAAACATGTTGTCTTTTTTATTGATGCCACCAGTGGGAAACAGAGTCTACCTTTTTAGGTTAAAATTGGAATTTGACAGAATTTGCCTAGGTCTATTTATAGGAATTAAAAAAAAAATGGCATCACTGAAGGACCTTGCAGAGACGATCCTTCCCCTTTGAAAATTCTTGAAAAATTGGGTCTCCCTATATGCAATCTGGTGCCACATACTATGCTATCTTTTGAATAAAATCTGTGTTACTAAAGTTAGACTACGTATTTTTAAGAACAAAGAAAAAATGGCATCTGTGAGGGGGCATGGCCCAATTAATGGTCTCCCCTTCGCACGCCACTAAGGAGGCCTAAGAGTGGCTCGATCACAGAGGATATCCTGTTAGAACAGCAGTCTGTTATGTGTAGAAGGCTACAAGGTACTCATTGACCTGTTTATTGTTACACCCCAAGTGAGCAGAAAGCTATTTTCCCGAACTAGACTGTAAGCCTCCAAGGATTAGGCTAAGTAACAAAATCTAAGTATGCCAATGGATCCCTTTCATTCTAATTTCTAGACTAACTTTAAGTTTATCGTTGGCCATGGATTGTTTCAGCCCCATCCATCTTACGAACACAGAGTAAAATCGGCATAGCTACTAATATATTTGTAGAACAACATAATAACCCCGGGGGTCTATGGTAGTGACTTGTCAGTTTTCACATCCTTTTACTGAATTCCCAAAGTGCACAACACAGAGACTGTGTACAAGGGGATAAGTTCGGGATTACAGCCTTTCAGTGTTTGTTGCACTGTATCAGCTGTTGTTAAATACCTGAATGTGTGCACTGAAATGCACTGATCATAACCCTAGTGTGTATACAAGAGAACATTCAATCTGCTACGCGGCGAGGGCATTTCTGTGGAACACGAGTAGGGCCGGTTCATGCGACACTGACGAAATCTGAGTTAATTTGTTGCATAAAAATACGAATTATGTATGAAAAATATCTCACAATTTCTTATTCTACCAAAGATTTTGAGAAATTTTTGTAAGAATAAGAAAATTCATCAAATTTCCCCAAAATTTTTTCCAGGGGGGGGCAATTTGCCCCCCATGCCCCCCAGTAGCTACGCCACTGAACCAGATTCTACTATTATTACACGGTGAACCCCAACACGACTTCATGTCTTAACCTCTGGTCCTCTCACTGTTCGAACCCTTAACTACTTAGCTCCTCCGCCCTGCTCTTAAGGCTTGCGGAACATATTACGAATCATCATCATAGTCATAGCCGCATGTTCCGTTCTTCCACTTGCAAAAGAAGGGGGATTTACACAAAGAGACAGGAATTTCTGGCCGCAAGTGCAAACGAATAACTGATTTGTTTCAGATGCGGTGGTGCGCTTGTCATAAAAATAAATGCCTAAACCTATTTTGTTTCCTCAATCAGCAAATTTGGAGACCACCTGACTCCGAGAGCAATCTTCGGCATTGGGTTCGGTAAAGAGATCCTCCAATCGCATTCTGAAAAAAAAAGTTATGAAAAGAAAAAAAGGACTTCAAACTATGCTACATGTTGCACCAGATTGCTCCCTAAGGACAGCGATCATGCCCTACACTTGGTCACCCCAAATAAAGGTTCTGCCTAGGCCAGTGATCTTCACCTCTTCCCCTTTCCCCACGAGGTGCCTATTTCTCCTATAGTCTATAAGAATATCCCTGCCTTTGGTTTAATAATGACCTTTACTTCAATCGACATGAATGTGATTCTGCTTTCCAAAGAATTAGCAATCTTTTTTATGAAAATTCTGGATTAAGGTTTAAGGAAAACTGTCAAACGAATGCCTGGGCAACCAATTGCAAGGCATGTTGTTTTGTCTTTCAAAAAAGAAATTTCTCAAAGATTTTTCTGAAATTTAGGAAAGTTTGCTACAGAGTTTGTTCAAGAAAGTAATTTGGCAGATTCGGATACTGTTCCCATTTGATGTTTGAAAGTTCATGGCAGGATTAATGAAATATCACCTGAGCTGAGCCAAGATCGAAAGGCTGTAAGGAATCTGTTTCTAAGTTGAACTCAACAGTTTGCCATTAAACAAGCATTTTGCAAACGCATCCATGAACTAACCAAAGTACTGTAGATGTCAGCCTCCTGCCCTGTCCATTAAATTTGATACATTCTTGGTGGCACAACACTAGCGTGGTGTGCTAGAGACCCTATCTTCTTACAGGCTTTACTATCCCCCACCCCTTCACGAATCCTTGGCTACAAGTCTGTGTGGTATGGTAATTGAACAGTACCAATGGGAACCCCTTTCTCCACAGCTCAATTCTGAACAAACTCACGTATCACAAACAACTTTTTGTTTGATCTACGTTTGATTTTTGCAAGGATTACAGCATGAAGGATCAAATTAATACTGAGTGCAGCTGCGTATGGAACAGGGTTAAAATTGTATTCTCATCTTTACATATCACTGTTAGATCAAATCCAAAAGGAAAAAAAAGTTGAGAACAATTTGTTAAGTAAATATATCCCTTGTATTCATTTGCATCTGTGTGTATGAACAACAGTTGCGTTCACACTTACTGTCTGGAAAAGAATGACTAGCAATATCCTTACATCTTAAAGGAAGCTGACCACAAAAGAACCTGTACATGATAACAAAAACAAAACCATGTCTGCAAAATGTAGTGAAAACTATCCAACAATTCAGCAAGTATTCTACCCTGACTATTCACAGTGAACAAACAGGCAAGTTCCTCAGATAAAATGATAATTTATTTTATTTTTTCCCTTCAAGATACCACCAGTGACAGTGGATATTAAATAAGAATTATTAGGAGCACTTATGGAAAACAACAGGAATGTTGCCATGGCCCTGCTAGATCAAAACATGGTTAGAAGTTGAGACATTAAATTTGAACAAACCAAACCAAGAACACCCTTGAACATTATCAAACTTCATTAATTATAATTTGATAATAATTCAGAGTGAGTGACTTTATCACTTCCAGAAGCCCTATCAATGTTCTTAAAAATATCGGCTTCGCTATGAAAAATGAGTTGGCGAGTTCACAACTTCCTTCATACTGTATCAATGTCTCATTTTTTTTCTTTGGTTTTTATCTCTTTGTACACTGCAAGGCTACAAGCATCAACATTGCATTGTTTGAGATTTAAAGCTGGCTCTTAATACATATTCTGAAAATTTTTTGAATATCTCTTACAGTTACTGAATGCTACTCCTTTAAATAATAAACAGTAGAATAGAAAATGGGGTCAAAAACTATAAACACAAACTTTATACAACTTAAGAATCCTCTTACCAAATGTAATAACTTGCAGACTGTCCAGGGCCCCCTTTTTACCTTGACAAAAATCTCACTCATAGCTTACATATATTTTCATAACTTATGTACAACACTCATTTGTTACAGGAGAATTGTAATACACTTTGTTAAGATAAAGCCAACAGATACACAAAACAAAAGCATTTGTTTCCTTACAAGCTTTCCATTCATTCAATTGTATACATTACTGCAAATGTCCAGAACTCAAACTTCAAGAAGTTTTACTTACAAGGTTTGGCCAACTGTCATTAATGCCACAAAGAGATGGACCCTGTGCAGCGAGCAACCTCAAACCTAGATGCAAAGAGAGGGCCTAACACACTAGTTTGTTTTACCTCCAAGAAGTTCTGTGATCCTAAAAATTCAAGGTGAAGTCCAAAATCTTTTACAGCCTTTGCAATATGTTACTTATTTCTTTCCACAGAAAAATGTTCAAATAGTGCAGGATTAAGTATTAACATCTAACTCCCAGAATACAGCCTTAACTGCCATTCATTTCAGTTCTCTTGTTCAATATTGAATTTTATTAAATTTCAACTCAAAAGAGAGATTGCTGTTTGTAGAGACATCACACCAGCAGGGGATTATTCAATTGCTTCAATTCAAAAATATTCAAAGAAGCCAAACAGAATTGTTGAAGTTGATTTTATCAAGTGTTTTTCAACAGCAATCCAAGATCTATGAAACTTTGAGGCAATATAAATATTTGTCACAGGAATTTCAGGGTAGATGCACTCTGTTTAACAAGGTGTTTCTTGATTGGCTGTTGCGATTGTATTATATCGACTGTATTATTTGTTAGGGTTAGGGATTAGGGCCATCATTAGCCAGTTAGAAAATTTCTTGTTAAACAGTGTGCATTGTGCCAAATTTCATATTATTCAAGAGTTTATAAGATTAAAATGCTTCTCTAATAGGTCACTATCCATTAATGATTTTGAAGAAGTGGAAAGTTTTGCACATGACACCTTAATTTAATGTAAGACACTAAAATCTACCTGCTTTATGTGTTCATTTCTTCTTGTAAAGGCTGTTCTGACATATACATGGGTAAGAAAAGATAATACACTTTCAAAATATCACATTCAATAACCAGCTTTGATATTTTGCCCATTCAATTTAGTCACGGCTTTGCCCATTTAGTCATACATCTTGGAATTTGGCATTTTTTTGTGCATATTTTGCCAAACAGGCAGACTCTGTCCTTTAAGGGTGCTAATACTGTGGAATGGTCTTGCCTTACTAATGAATAGGTGTATATATGTTAGCCTATATGTACAGGTGTATATATGTATGTCCAAAGAGCTATAGTCCCCAAGAACACTGAATAGTCAACATTTTTTCAATAAAAATAGGGTTTTACATGTCATATCCAGTAAGCCAAAAAGTTCACACATGTATTATACAAGACTGATTGCGTCACACAAATTGGAACCAAAAGCTCAGTAATCTTAAATAATGAACCGTGGCTATAAGGATGCCAAGAACACAAAAAATCCTTTATTGGACCAAGTTTCATAAGAATAGAAAGATATGGCAACAGAGATACAAATACACTTTTCAATGTTTTCAGTTAATTCCTGTTCACTATACTTTATATAAATAAACATTTCAGCTCCATCTTTCTCTTGCTTGGCTGAGAAGTTCACGGGAAATGATGACTCTCTGAATCTGAGCAGTTCCTTCATATATCTGGAAAGAAGAAAAAACAATTTTACATACAGCACCATTATTTATTTGGTACTTTTAATTTTCATGCGGACTTCAAGAGCTTCCTGACAAAATGTTCAAATACAGCTACCTCACAGCAGAATAACCTAGACCCACTTCATTATTTCTTAAATGCCATCTCATTCAACTCACTGTAAGCCACAGAGGAAAAACACATCTTAGTAATCTATGCTCAACATGAAAGGCCTGGCTTCGGTTTTACATGTCATATCCAGAAAGCCAAAAGGGTTCACCCATGTATTATACAAGACTGATTATGTCACACTTCAAGTCAAATTTGCCTCCTCTTTTTTGGAGTAATATCCAAAAAGTTAAGGAAGGCAGGGCCAGGGTGGTACACAAAAAGTCCCCCAAAATTTTACATTCCTCTCAGAGACATATTCCAATCTTCAGCCTCCTTTTCAAAACCTGGGAAAGCTGGTTCATGTCCATGCTCTGGGCAACAGCTTAAGAGCTTAATGAAGTAGAGCTGGTTTCATTAATCAGACAATCTAGTGATATGTTAACAAAGTGATGCAGTCCTCAAATATGTTGGCAACTTAAAGCACTAACTGAACTAGTTATGGGTTTTGGTCAAACCAAAGAATTGAAAATCAATTAACAATAACTTGTAAGTATGAATCCCTAGCTCAGAAGGCTTCTTCCACATTTCAAGCCCCAAGGCCATATAATAAATTCCCAGGGCCAAGAACTGTATTGCACAGAGAGTATGATGTAGAGGAAAATTAGTTAATGTACCTGATAAATTTTGGCGTCTCTCATAAGTTTTTCTACCGGGTAGTCGCTGTTGAATCCGTTTCCTCCAAACACCTGCACAGCATCTGTTGCACATTTGTTTGCTATGTCAGCAGCAAAGGCTTTGGCGATAGAAGCAAAGTAGGTGTTACGTTTACCCATGTCAATCTCCCAGGCTGAACGCTGTGTCAAGAGGCGTGCTGCCTCTACGTTGATTGCCATTTCAGCCAAGATGAACTGAACAGCCTGAAACTAAAACAAAATCAAGAGCGGGAGAATGAAAACTTGCTAAGCACATCATATTGTCCGACCGTAGATCAAATGTCCCAATATAAATAATAATTTAAAGATCCAAAATTTCACATTTTTGACTGTTGATCGTAACACAAAATTTCCAGTTGTAACCACATAGGTTTCAGTAGTAATGGTGGGTGTTTTATGAACAACAATAATGGTCATTTGTATAACATACTGCTAAAGTGGGCTTGTACTTTTTATGATTAATGCAGTTATAAGATGACTGAAATGTGGTCCCCATGAGCTGTGCAAAAAAAGGTTTGAATATTGATTATGTATTTGACCCAATACTTTCTTTGCAAGACTTGTGGATTGTGAGGGGGATTCACACAATCAAGCACCTTAGTGTAAACATTGCACAGAAGGATGGTGTGAAATAGTAAACAACTGCATTGAAACATTGCAGCCTACCAAGTATTTCTGATTTGCAGTGAGAATGGTTTGGGCGAGAGGGGGCACTTACCCTATCAGATTCAGTCATTTCCCCCTCCCCCCACCCCCCCCCCCACCAGGTAAGGTCAGTTAGGAGTCATGTTAGCCAAAAAGAAGATAAAAAAATGAATAATATATATAATATACCTCTCCTGAGACTTAATTTCTCATCCAGAGATAAGCTAAAACCTCAGAGCTTCCAAAAGGCTTTATCCCCTGGACCCACCCAAAGGAGCAGGTTTTTCCGGATCTGTTTCACAACGCATCCAAAACATTTTGCCCCTCCAGCATTCTTCTTTGTCCATAATTTGACCTCTCACTCCATTTTGACATTCTGGCACTGCCGCTGCTTATTCCAGTACTAATAAGCAGGTTTGAACTATTGCTATGATGAAATAATACAGCTAGGCACTGTATTTTGTTTAGGGAAATTAGAAGGCTTGCTATGATTCAATGAGAATCCCATGCTGTGAAAAAAGAATCGGCAACAGTGTAAGCTGTTCCCCATAAAACAAACTCAAGTTAATATGCCATATATGGAGTGATGTAAAATGAAAATTTAAATGTTCCTTTCAAAAGGAAAATATATGTAGGGCCTACCTCAGAGATTTTCTTTCCAAAGGCTGTTCTTTCAAGGGAATATTTGGTCGCTTCATCCATTGCACGTTTTGCAAGCCCAACAGCCCCTGCTGCCACCTGTAAGAAACAGAGATAACAAAATTTGAGAAATTTAAACAAAGTGGCAATTTACAGATGTCAAATAAATTTCAGTAAAGATGCATACATACAGAACGTTCCAATGGGATTGTCTAACAGTAATGCCGTGCCACCATTTGATAACGTCTTATTTGTAACCTCGTTTGGCTATACTGTAACAGCACAGATTTATTGTGAAAGCAATTTGATTTAGAAGGCAAATGAGTAATTAATCATCTTAGAATCGTCTTAGAAATTCCCTGACCATTTCCTAGGGGTGATAATTACTTTCACAAAAGCACCCAGAGGTTTACTTCCATCAAAGAAGTTAGGTAGTTAGATGGAGTTTTATGGCCCAGTTTTCAGTCTATTGGTTCAGGTCGAGCTGGCCATGGCCTTTTTTCCAGTTGTGGCTCACTGTATTGCTTTCTCTACTCCACTGCTTATGCCGAGCATCACACACAACGGCAGTAGGTTCCATCAAAGGAAACAACCAGCATTTGTCTGCAGCACTCATATTATCTAAACTTCATAATGAGCTTTACAAGTAAAAACGAGTGACATACAATGTGACAGAAGAGCCCAAAAATTACAGATCAATAAGCCACTATCCCGCTAGCCAGAGGCCTGTGATATTTGTGTCAGACCATTGAAATGCCACACAACTGGTCCCTCGAACCAGTAAAATTTTGGTAGTGAAACAGTTATTAGTCACTAAAATTGCCTAAAGATTAACTCTGTGGAAATAATTGTGCATTACTGTGTGTACTCTCAAACTGAATACATGGCTACTCTTTAAGTTATGTTAAATAATTTTCCGCATTTTCTCAAGTTTGACTATAAATCTATTACTGTTGGGACAAGGGGTATGTATGACAACAAAAATTATTGTAGAAAAATTTAATGTTTTTCCTGTAGAAAAGACCAAGTATTACTGGGGCATTTTCACAGAATGTAATACTCCCATGTTATAAGGGTCCACCTGGCCCTACACACTTAGACTAAGCAAGTAAAACACGTAGGAAATTGTAAAAGATAACTCTTTGACCAGCAGTTATCAATGACACATGGGCTGCTGCATGCTACTGTTTCAATGACACGTTTCTTACTCTCCACTGGCATATCTATCTAGCCTAGCCTAGTCTAGTAATGAAATGATTGTCACAACAACCAATTTTGTTCATTTTGGCATACTCTCAACAGTCGAAGCAGTAGGCCTATAAATCCACAGTGATTTCATATCGTCCCCATTCTGGCATACTGACGAATCGCAAAATCAAGAATTTCATGAATCTGTGGATCTTGTGTTTCACATAGTGACGAATGTTGCCTTATTTGGAGAATTTTTGCCATATTCACCGCTTTTATGTTTGGAATTGTAGAAAATAATATATTTTACAAAGTCGTTGCAATTTTTAAGGCTGAGGTGAACAGATTACGGCAAAAAATGCATTCGTAACTACGCCAAAATTGCCAAATATGCACATTCGTCACTATGCCAATTTGCGATTCGTCAATACGCCAGAAAGGGGACGATATATACATTACAGTAGTCATGGTTCAATCCCTTTTGCTGACTTGCAATTAATGTTTCAGAATCAAACAGGACTTCAAAACGGGCAGCCAATGTAACATAATTTTAATGTTACAACAAGGCTCATGAAGGGAAATTATTGAATCTTGTTTATCAACTTTTCATGCCTACCTTTGAAAGCATATTTGATGCAAATGAGAAGATTTGAGTGAGGGAAACAAGTCAGTGAGGTTTTTAAGGAAGATTCCAAAATCAGGTGAATTTTTTACAATTTTAGAGAGGTTTCCATTCCATGTTGCTTGCAATGGCTTTATGTTTGGAGAAACAGTTTTGTGAATTTAACGTATTTATAATGTAATTATAGTGATTCTGAAACCTACACAACCGCACATTTGTTCACAAATATCATCATACAAATGTTTGAACATTTGTTGAGAAGATAACCACGCAGTAGGGTTTGGGGGTACACAGGTACTGAAGTCAATACCAGTACTGGAGGTTCAGGAAATGACAATGCTGAAGATATTTGGCGTGTTACTAATACCAGTTCTTGAGAAAATACCGGTACTTAAAATAAATTACTGGTACTCATTATACTTGCTGACATGAATTACTGGTACTCATTATATCTGCTGACAAAAATTACTGTTAGGATGTGTGGAAGATTAAAATATCTACACAATCATATAGAGCAGAGGTTCCTGCATGGTTATTAACCCAATCAAACACCCAGATGCATTAGTTTGCAGGAGAACATGGGGGCCATGCGTGGCTTAGGTTCCTTCCCACCTGACACTCCTACCAGAGAGTTGAGAACCAGTACTGCCTCAATTCCGGTCTGTATGTCTTACAATACTGGTACCAATATTTTCATGGTACCGCCCAACCATGCCAGGCAGCTACATATTTAAAAACCTTTACACATATTAGGCATTGTTCAAATTTGTTGGAGAAGCAGTCCTACACAGTCTTACCTTGGTCACTAAGCACCTTCATACAAATGTAGATGTATGATTGTGCAGACAGGGCTTGAAAAAGAGATTTAATTTTGAGTTTACCGTAAGCTTTATTCTAAGGGGGATTTTGTTTTGGACTCCAGTTTAAGCAGGTAAAGACATTGATGGACTAAGATGTTAAAACAAGTTTATTAGCCTAAAAATGCTTGAAATTTTTTACTCACACAAGCTAGATACTGCGGCCATGACTTAAATTAGCTCAAAATACTGAATGGTAAGACACTGCTCCCTTAGTGTAACTAACATGATCAATATCAACAATCTTCCATTAAATTGTCTGCACTAAGAGCATTTAAGTCTCTCTAAACATCTAAAAACATCCCTAACCTTACACCAACTAGTCCCTAACTTGTTTAAACCAGGACAGGGAAAGATTCTGGTACTTGATGCATATTTCATTGCAATCTTTCTTAATTCTCAATTCACAGCCCTTTATCTTTTTAAGTAAATAAAAGAATTTATCGCTGGATTAGCTTACCCAGTCATTTCAATGTTTACAAAGTGACAAGAAAGAAGGGTATCAACTGGTTAGTCAAACAAAAAAGACCTACTTACTAACCTTC
Source organism: Holothuria scabra (assembly GCA_037179385.1). Taxonomy (NCBI): domain Eukaryota; kingdom Metazoa; phylum Echinodermata; class Holothuroidea; order Aspidochirotida; family Holothuriidae; genus Holothuria; species Holothuria scabra. Next base: position 51,036,936 of record CM074185.1, read on the forward strand.
CAAGTGTGCATATGACTATACTTACTGGTGGTCTTGTTTTGTCAAAGGCACCCATAGCAATCTTGAATCCAGCACCCTGCACAGCTAACACATTTTCTTTAGGAATTCTGACATCTGTGAAAGTGATTCCTCTGGTGTCAGATGCTCTTTGTCCCATATTCCATTCCTGATATAAAAATAAAATAATGCAGTGCACAATTGAGAATTTAATTTTCATTTTTGAAATATTCATAGTCTTCGTGAAACATGATATTGAAATGGTTTTTGTTTGATGGAGTTTATGGTACCAACTTTTTATCTTCTGATTAAATTAAGGAGTGTCCACACCATTTTTCTCACTTGTGGGTCACCACCCTTATTGATTAACCTATGCTCTCATTGCTTATGCAGAGCATTACAAACAACAGCAGAATGTTCCATGTTCAGTCTGGTATGACTTAGTCTGTGAAACAAACAAAGACCTCTAGGGTGAAAGACGAATGCTTCACCACTATACCAAACATCTGGTCTCATGCCAGTCCCGTGCTGTTGAAATGGAATTTGGTAGGAGTAACAAGGACCAATCTAATCTTGTTTTTTGTCACATGAAGTTATTAACAACAGCATATCTGTTAATAATTTGAAATCTGCAATTTTGGTTAGGTAAGGTTAGATGAAGTTTTACGCCCCAGTTTCCAACCACCTGGTTCAACTTGAGCCGGCCACAGCGTTTTTTCTAAGGCTGTCACGTTTAAACGTTTAAACGAATAAACGAACGATCGGTCATTTAAACAGCGCTTCCATAGCCCAAACGTTTAAACGATATGAACGACAAGTTCTAACACTATGACGTTAGTGTAACTAGTCAGTGTAGCACACTGCACAATAACTAACGTTAGGCCTAATGCCTAACTACATGCATAGGCCTGGGCCTACAAGTCGAATCTGCGACCTTGATTTTACTTTCAGTCTTCCTTAAAACTAATTCCTAAAGTCTACAATTACAACGCCGAACTTTCAGTAATAATATGCCCGTTAATGTAAGTATAATGTTTAAGTTGTGATATCGATCGCCTAACTTTGCGCGAGCTACAGTTTAGCTTGGCAAGGTATGTAATCTATTTAGTGAAGAAGCTTGGCGGCAGCAGTTAGCTGGATGTGGTATAGCTGCAAAGCCGCCGTATTCAGCTGTGCATTTCCTGTACTACATAATACATATCAGGTAAGCAGGTACCCAAATAGCCAGCAACGCATGCCCCACATGTTTTGTGATGGATAGAGGGCGGCATGCCAAAAATATTGTCTCAAAGCCAGTACTTGTAGACATCATCGTGTTTACGGTAGATTCTATGGGAAATCAAGGGTGGTTATATTTGGACTTCGCTTAAACGGTAAACGAACATTTATTTTGACCGTTTAAGCGTTTAGGAAAGTAAACGGAAACTGACAGCCCTAGTTTTTTCCAGTTGAGGCTCACTGGCTTCTTTTCCCTATTCCAATGTTATGCTGAGCACCAAGCACAATGGCAGCAGGTTACAATTACACAATGTTACCATGACAACTGCAATGTTTCAAACTGTTTTGATAAATTACCTTTCTGCCAGGTTCAACTCCGCTCCACTCCCTTTCCACTATAAAACCTGTGAATTCCTTGGACTTTGTAGGGCAGTTCAGTGGGTTTTCATCTGTTCTGGCTAGAACAAAGTACCAGTTGGCCTTGCCACCATTTGTGATCCACATTTTACTGCCATTGAGAATATATTCATCACCTTTCTTTACGGCTCTTGTGGCGATTCCTGAAACATCTGATCCTGCTATGGGTTCTGTTACACCATAGGCCTATGAAAAAACATAGACATGTATTACTTAGAACATTTCTACCACTTTAACCAAACTTTAGACTAAATGTGCAAGTTCATTTCCTATAGACTACAACACATATTTCATTCACAAAGGATAAGAGGGCAGTCTGATACAAAGAGTATAATAACCAATCAAATATTTGATGACTTTGAAAATCAGATTCATACCTTGCAATCTCAATATCTGGCCTATAATATCAGCAAACTGTTCTTGTGTTTTTACAAAACTGCTTCCCTGAACCAAATCTCTAAATGCTGACCAGCAATTTTTGCCTGCAAGATGAGAGCATGAACCCCTCCCCCTCTCTCTCATGTTTACATCATTCTGCAACAACTTTGTTACATAATTCTATAAAGACATCACACATATTATTATGTATTTGCTTCAGTGTTTATTTATGAAAAAGAGTTGTGGTTGGAAAAGATCTGTAAATTTATTATCACCCATAAAACCTGTAAATGTCTCACAAAAATAATGGTTATACTGTACAAGTAAACCTGGATAAAAAAAAAGTGCATGATAAAAAGAAATCTATTCAATTACTTGGATATCACCAAATAAAAGGAGTAAAATGTACAGTCTTACCAACCATTCAAAAATTTTAAAAACATTGACATGATAAAACCTAAGTTTCAAAAATTTTTGCCCCACACAGTGACACTTCACAAGCACGTAATGTGCAGGGTTGGCAAAAGTGTTTTCTTACCAGGAAATCAAATTTTCTACTTCGGTAATTTCAGGTTCATAAAAGATGTATTTCCTTTTCATATCTAAAACATCCCCCAGGGATGTAGCTTCGGTGGCTTGCTCTAGTCAGCACTCACAACTGCCCCAACACTACTACAGAAAAATATACACATAACCACAACTAGTGCACCTGTGTGACCTGCACTGTAGCCCAAACCGATGGACACTGGTAATAAAAATCAGTGATTTTACTGCAGATGTTACAGTGACTTTTCCTAAACTGCCATCACTTTGGAATATGTAACCACCCCTCACAATTTGCTAGCTATAACCCTGGTCCCTGGTAGCTGATCTCCAATCTCCTCCCCCCTTACAGAGAAGGTTTGCAGTTTTCTATCGTTTTCCATTCATGACCTGGTAGTTGTTATCCAACTCAAGAACCTGCACAATCACAGACAGTCCAACCCTTTGGGACAGTTGGAATCTTTGCAATCTTTGGCACAAAACTGGAGTAAACAGATACAAGTGGGCTTCATTTTCCTTCATTTCAATCATTTGTGTAACCTGAATACAGCTAGGTGTAATTTACTACTAAGTAACAACTGACAAAAGTGTCAAGGAGATTGTATTACCATGTAACTGCAGACTCATGTGTCAAGTCTCACTTTCTGATGCCACTTGTAGTTAGTGAGATAGGTTTTTATGCCTCAAATTACACTACAAGCTTCTGGTTTATACCTGTTGTAATAACTTCACTTGAAGCAAAAGGACTTTTATGTTTGCACGAACCAATATTTGGGTGTTATACATTGGCAAGAGAACACCTAAACAAATATGCACTTTTCTACCCAAGGTCAATGACTAGCAGATAGCCTGTAGCCATTTCACCAGGGCTTGGAGGGTACGAAGGTATTTTGTTTTGTTAAGAAAAATATCATGGCATAAGGTTTTCTGCTGAAAAGAGTACCACTGCTCTGAAACTGGCATATTGTGTGTTGAAAATCAAGCTTTGGACCCTTAAAGGTATGGAGCTATCACTCCCACCCAAACTTCCTTTCTCATTCATTCATAAATGCATGCTGATAAATAGACATGGTGCTACCAAGGCATCACAGTGAAACTGAGGTCTAGATTTTCATGGTTGTCCAACAGCCTGGGACAGCTAAATATCCATACGGACAACCAAAAATTAAAGGTTGGTCTCTGAAAAAACACCCTTTTTCTCTCAGAATTATGCTGGTAACTGATCAACTCTTTCAACTGTTTCCATCACACAATGTTTCATATTTGCAATTATTACTGTTTTGTAATTGTGAGAAAAATATTTCTGACAACCAAATGTCCGTGTGGACACCTAAGATTAATGAAATGGTTGCCCAAAGGACAACCATAAATTTTTCTGAATATCAAGGCCTGAAACCGCAGTTCTTTCTAAAGTTGTCTGTGTGCTGTGGACATATTCTTTGATGTTATGTAGCTGCACTACCCCTTTGAAATGTACTTTTGAATCTTGAACCTGGAAATGTTCTCTCTCTAAAGCCATATACTGTAATTATGCACATGCAGTCACTCTGTTACTCTTTGTACTAAAATATGCATCATAATCCCATCCAGATGTGAAAATAAACAAACTTATTTGTGACATCATTTGTACTTTTGGTTTAAGTTTAGGGTAGTTCTGTTTCTTCATAATCAGGAAGCCACTTGGGTCCATCCAGGGGACCATGTTCCAAAAGGACCATGGATAAAACACAAACATAGTTTACCTTCCTTTTCTAGCTACTGTTCTCAGACAGTGACAGCTTTCTCCCCCCCCCCTTTTTGGTGGGTGTATCCATGAGTGACCATACTTACCACACGTAAAATTGGATTACTTGTGCACTGAGCTACCCTAAGAAGTTTCAGCATGGCACCCTCACTTTGTCCCAATCGACTAGTAGATAGCCCCAAATTGATATGAAACAAAAGTAATGAAAAATATGTAGCATGACATCCCAGACTGAAAGGCCTGAAAAACAGCACCGATTTTGGCACTTGATAGATCTCTGTATAGAGCAAACTGCCCAAAAGGGTTATTGAGGGTAATTTACCAGTCGATCAGTGAGACATGAGGACAGTGCAAAAACTATTTTAGGTAGCACATAACACAAGTAATGCAGTGAAACCCTGTTTATCTGAACTGGCCATTCAGTTTCGCAAAACTGGTATCTACACAAGCTATGAAAAATTTCAGCTTGGATTTGACAACATTTTGTCTCTCTGTATTACTTTTTTGGTCCATACCGATTTTTATTGCAGTAAAACACAACTATTGTTAATGCTTATCTCTACTGCCTACTTGAACCATCAACCTAGAGGATAAATAAACCATACAGAATAACCCTACCCTTTCTTCGCTGTCCATGTAGCATCATAAAAGGTTCATTTAGTCAATAGCCTACCAAAGTGCACTAAGTATATATAGGCCTTTCATACAAAGCCCTGCTAGAGCTAGCACTGCCCTCTAGCTGTACTTTTCACATTTACCAATGCAGTGATTAGAATTAACAACTGCAACTAAACATAAGGTGTTATGGGCGAGATTTAAGTGAAATGAGAGCCCCATGAACACTTAACAAGTATGTAAATGAGAAAATTAACAAGCTTTAGAGCCTTGTTTGACTTCACAAATGCTAAGCCTTTCTGCTGAATTGCATCAAACTTTCTGAATTCAAAACATATAAATCCTGTCTTCTGTAATCTTTTTGACAATTTTTTGATATCATTCACACATTGTGGCAAGGGATCTGATTACCCCCATTCACACTTAACAAGCTTGTGAAAAGTTAAGAAGCTTCTAAAACCTTGTTCAGCTTTAATTCAATCTCCATTTAGGAAAATGCACAGCACACATTATTTTCTACTGCCAGGGTTTCATTTTGACAAGCCTAGACTTCAAGCAGTAAAAAGCAGGTTGCCCTACTCATCCTGTCATAGCTAATGCCCCCTAAATGTGAACGAGTTCATTCAGCATTCTACACCCAGGGTAGCAAATTAAGGATGAACATGACACCCCGTTTATCCAAACTTTTCCATTATACGAACAAGGTTTGGTCCCAATGCGTTTGTATAAATGGGGTTTTATTGTATGTCTTTTAAATCTATCACAGGGTTAAGTACATATCAGCGAAGTGAATCCGAGGGGTGTCATTTCAAAACTAAGCTTCAGTAAAACTGTGACTTACACACATCATTGGTTCTTCCATCATTCTTCCAAGATATTTCTTCTTCTGTTCAGCATTACCAGCTATTATGACGGGCATTTGCTAAACAAAAACAAAAACAAAATTTTTAAGACAAACGATCATAATCAACATAGGATTGGCTATTGTAAAAACAAATGATGATAATCATCATAGCATTGGCTACTGAGATTAGCCTATTAAATTTCAAGACAAATGATCATAATTAACATAGCTATTCAAGATACAGAGTTTCAGTTCTGTCAGAAATACTCAAAATCAAAAGTAATGATGGGAGGAGGAGAGTTTGTAGTGCAGGGACCAGTTAGCAAATTTTGGAAATCAATATTTGCAAAGAATTTGTTAATGAATAAATATTAAATATGCACAATAAAGGAATGCCAAAAATTTTGTCCAACTAGTTGTCCCAAGATATAAATAGGAGGCGGTCGTAGAAAGCGATCATCGTGTCGTGAAGACAAGAAAAAGTGATTGCTTATTCACATGTTGACTTAACCAACACATACCATCAGTTGCTGCATCTGCATTAAATTTGTGCATGTTTTGTCGCTCAATTTCACACGTACACAGAGTATTTACAGTCAGTTGGCCATGCAAATAATCGAATGATCATTGATATGGCATTGGTGTAAGGCAAGGGAAACTTTTGTGTGACCAGTTGAAGCTAACCAAACAAATCACAAAATTTTCCCAAAACAGTCAACTTAAATTTTGCATGTATTTTTTGAAGTCCCCATTGAGTTGTACCATAGTATGATCACTGTCTTCTCTTTCTGCCTACTGTCCATGCCTATGGCAGTATATTTCTTTGAGAGACAGCAAAATTTATGATCTTCAACTTAAAATAACATTTTGTTACTGTTTCTCAAGTTAAATGAAGAACCACTTTTCATCAAAATGATATCAAGATTGCACATTTGCTAGATTTATCTAGGATCGGATTGACAGGCTTCTATGCAAATATTGGCATAATCAGTTTTTTCAACTTCTTTGCTTCAACTGTGAACAGTAAGAGAATATTTGATATTCACAAAGAAGTTGTTGGTGGATTTTAAAATGATAGATGCTAAAGTACATTTTTCCAAGTGACTGTTTGCAGTTTATGACCAACAAAAGCTGTAAACTGAGAAATTATGGGAAAAACAGCGTTAAAGTTTCACTTAGTTGGATAATGTACAAGTTGACTGATTCTGCCCCTTCCCTCCCCCATGTGACTACTTAACGGGAAAATACAGTCATCTCAACTTCCAAGTAGTGTAGTACTCTGTCCTATTTCATGATTGGCGCTTGAGAGTCATGTGACTACATTTTTCTCATCAAACGTGAAAGTGAAATATACAAGGAATTACCACAAGGTGTTACCACAAGGTTTACCTTGAATACACAATACTGAAGTCCTACAAAATTAATTAAGGTATTTTAAAAGAAATAACAAGAAAACTGTGACTTTTAATTGTTAATTCAAAATAGTTTGGGGAGACTGTTCTACCCTTTAAACAGAGTTGCTGGTATAATATACCAGCAGCTTCTGTGTAGATCACCAATTTGCTAGCCTTTGTTTGGAAAGGAAATCTGCTATACTTTTACCATTTCTTATAAGGCATAGCTGTATTCATTATGCTATCATACAGTACTTTGAAGTTATTTTTTACCGGTTTTTTGGTTTTTAAGTTGATACTCATTGAGCTCATTCATCTTTGTGATAGAGTATATTTTCAGTTAGCCACGTTCTGATCTTTTGTAGTGTTCCAACATTCTAAAATGTTAGTTTTATGTATTTGCAATCATTTGTTACTTTCTTCTTTTATGTTGAAAGAAATAGTACTTTACTGTCAGGTAATGCATACTGCAGTTAAACTAGTACAGGAATACAACATCAAAATAAATACAATGAATCCTTTGCTAAGCACTAGTACGTCTTCAAAAATGTTGATCGTACCGTAGAAACACACTAACCCTTAAAATTTGAAAAGACCATATGGCAGCTTTCAAATGATATTATTAAGTCTTCCTGTTTTCAGTCAATAACAGTACGCAATGTCAGAACATGCAACCTTTGATCGTTTCAAAGAATGCAATCAAACTGTCAGCTGGATTGTTTTTCAAATATTCTGGACCAGTTTCAGAATGACTGTAAACATGAAAACCACAAACAAAGCGATCTATGATGAAATCTTCGGTAGAGGCTCTGACATTCCCCCTCAAAGTAAGAATGGCAAACTACAAAGGTCAAATAAAAACATATCTATTATGATGTTGGAATGCAGAATTTTACTGCACCTGTAGCTACGGTTTGATGGCACTTGACGTTACATTGGGTCTTTGCAGACAATGAGTGAAAGTATACTAGAGTAGGACGGGAAAAAGACTTGGGGTAAGCACACAGCTCCAGCTCTGCTCAAGAGTCATTAACACACCTTTAGAATAGTGACTGACATTGTAGCATTTGGATAGCCAACAATGATATAGATTTACAAAGCCTCTAAAAACTTCCACTATTTACTGTGCACCCATGCAGATTATCATTAATACAGTGACATATTTAAAAAACTTAAGCTATTGTGAAACTTGGTCAGAGAGCTATTTCTTCCAAGTTTTGTATGTTTATGGTGTTCTTCAATTCTGACTGTCAGAATATCTAAGGAAGATCTTGACAAGGACTGCAAATTTGAATGCAAGGAGATGTGCCCTAATTCTGCAATTCATTTTGCAGTCATTATAACTCATTTCCTGATCATTAATGTTAACTCACTAATCAAGATGACTTAAACTTAAGTGAACATTACTGGAATGAATCTCTCTAGTACCTTCACAGAGTTCTGTGGAATTCTCAGGCAGTATTTAGATTTTCATACCATAACATGTACACTACACGTCAAGTTATGATTAAGTAATATTTTTCAATACAAATTATTTCAAATGCTCAAAACTTTACAAGACAACCATCATCTGCTTGCCTTACTACCAAAATTATTTCTATGGAGTTTGTGAAGTTATGTTTTCAGTATCAACATATTTGTACACTACTTCATCTTAACCAAGCTACAAAGACAACATGTTGCCTTCCCTTGAAGTTTATTATCCACCATCTCAGAAAGTAAATAACTGATTGCAATCAACCTAATTCTTTTTCATTCAGTTGTTTTATTAAGGTCAAGTCTCAGGTTCTGAAATCCCTCTGCAACTTTGTCTGACTCAATAACCACAGTTCACCACAGAGCAAACATTTCAACAACAAGCAATGGCACTTATTACTATTTGCAATTTTTCGTACACAACACTACATAACTAAACAAATAAACCTGGGAATGCACTTTAATATTACTGATAAGACAAGGCCATCTAAAGGTCTTCATAGATAGTTATTTAACAAGACTGGAACATACCAGTCTAAAGCAACTAGGTGAGGGGAAGCTCTGGAACATAATGTGAGATAATTTATGTACTTAGAACTCGATCAGGTGATAAGGGATAATAAAAACAATTACATAATTCAAGCAAAACAGAACCTTGACTGATAGTGTAAACCTTGACTGATACTGTAGTTCACGTGTATGTACACACATGGTGTAAGGTTGGGTTAGGTTAGGTGGGATAACATTTTACGCCTAACATATTGGCCTTAAAGACAAATCCGATCAGCGCTTGTGTTAAGTGACAGAAGGCAGCCATTAGTGGGGTCTACCAGCCTTAAATAGTCTTCGTTTATTGCCATCATGAATTTCAAACCCTCATATTCAGTGAAATCTAAGGAATCGAGATACAATTCAGTGTACAACCATCCATGATAAAGGTAAGGAAGGAAACTGAAAGACTAAAGGTAATGGACCCCATTTATGTCCGACTGAAATCAGACCATCACATGCCGTCTGAATTCATCTAACAGTCTGATTTAATCAAGCTGAACCCAAGGCTTTTTTCAAGTTGTGGGGCACATTAGATTGTTATCCCTGCTGCATTGCTTATGAGGAACATCACACACAATGGAAGAAGGTTCCATTTTTAAACTCTTTGGTATGACATGGACTGGAAATTGATCCCAATTTTCACATGTGTTAACAAGCTCAATCAAAGATACTGAAACTGAAGTGTGGTGGCTTCTTTGAATTGTTGTGATATTCTGGTTGACATTGGGCATTAGGGTTTCCTGAGTTTCCTCACAGAAATTATCCACTTGGTCAATATACTAAATAAGACAAAATTCAACTGATGTCTTAGTTTTGAGGATCTGTGCACACATCACCCTTCTGAAAAAATAAATGTTGTATTTTTCCAGAAAAAATCAGTGTCTCAAATTGAATCAAAGTCAGATCACAGCAGCTTAGCAGAAACACTGTTAGTAATAGCCAATTGAATTATTTTCCCTGCCCACTACTCCCCCTACCGACACAAAATTTGAAGGTTCATAACCAAAATTAAGGATACCATACAGAGCCTTTGCACTAAAGGTTAAACTGACAGTATTGTGCATAGCACAATTCTTTTTAACTGAACAGCAACCCACACAAAAGAAACACTCAATATTTGTTTAAGTTATAGTATTTTATGTAATACATACTGCACACCAAGGAATGAAGTATCTGTCATGAATAACAAGCTACAGCTATATGATTGTGGGATTTTGGAACAGTTTTTAGTTCAGAGAGAGACCACTGCTTCTTTTGACATTTGGACAAAAAGATATAAATACCTGTACTGTGTATTGTATTTCAAATTGATGAAGGGAATCTATGAATCAGTTTGGTTGCAGGTGACTTCTACCAGAATATGAAACCTTGATACATTTGATTCTTCATTTATGTACGGAAGCTTTTTACTATGTCAGCCATGACATGGTACGTACGTCACAAAAAATTTCCATACTTACTCCAAGTGAGTTTGCTTCAATTGCTGTTTGTATACCAGTGCACCCATAGGCCAATTCTTCTGTAACAATGCAGGCATCCAAAATACCAAGACCAAGGCCACCTTTGGAACAACAAGGACATGATCAGATTATAAACAATTCAAGCACACTCATTGAACATCCATGCAGATGAACAAAACCATTGTTTATTTGTTTTGTTTAATTCACATGTTACTGTTTAAAAGATAATAGAAACTGGGTCAAAGAGTCATGAACTAGACTAAAGATACCCACTTTTTTTTTTTGCATTATTACCTGGACAATTACTCACATTCTGAGCATTGTTGACATACTGCAATACAAAGTAACCAAAACCAGAAGATGAAGAAAAAATTGGGAGACAAACTAAGGAGGCAAGCAATGTCACTATGATTGGAATAATTTTAAATTTTGCATTTGGTCAAAATGCGATGATAGTCTACACTGGAGAATTTCACATTTTATCAATCAACTAGAAAGGTTCTGTATCATTAACTTACCATACTCTTGGGGGATGTGAGTGTTCATGAGACCAAGATTCCAACATTCTGTTATAACATCCATAGGATACTGGAAAGAAAAAAAGAGGCAGATTAGTATCTATCTTTTCCCTCGGAGTTCATACACATGCCAAATATCAAAATTCATTGAGTTTCCCATGGATGATTTTTAAGGATGTTAACTGCTACATCCAGCACCTTTCAAAATGGTCACATCTCATATTTCCCCTTTCTTCCAAAAATTAATATACCTGAGGGGAGGTTAAAACAAAAAAAGACCCACACAGATTAACACTATCTTAGATTTTGAAATAACAAGTCCCTTTTTTAAATTCTCTGACCTTTCTAGGACCAAATGAAAATTACAGTAGCTCATTTTACCCGACTTTTCAGGACCTGAAAATAAAAATTTCAGTGGTTCCCTCGATTTTCCAGGATTTTCAGCATACAGTATGTGTAACCTCTGTAAAACTGAAATTCCACTGAGACTATAGCTACAGGGTTGCACATGACAAATATTCCACAATGGTTTAGTGTGGTCACTCATGATGCTTTTTAATGTGGTGATAGGCAGGGGAGGTTGAACCACATAAATTCACAGTTTTACATTACATACATGGGTATTTTGGCCCATAGAAAAAATCTTTAATGGAAATAATCTACAGTATGGTATCAGCCACATCCCCCCTCCCCCCACCTTTGGATGCAGTTGGAGAAAGTAAAATCTTCAACTTACAAAGCAAATCCTTTCCTTTCAGTGCTTTCTTCAGACTAGAGTAGCTACTGTTATTCAACCCTTCTAACGTTACCTGTTCAATTTTTATTCATCTTGAATAATATCATGGTGTATACTTAACACATACCCAGAAAACTCCAGTCCAGCTGGCCAGCGTGTAAAGCCATTCACCTAGAAGTTGGACTGCGTAAGGAATAAATCTCTATAGCTAGTTCATCCCCTTATATAATGCTGCCTATGAGGGTACGAATCAAACTGAAACTTAAGTCATAGTGTACAGTATCATTAATATGACCAGTTTGTGTAGCACAGTAGAATAAGCAATAGAGAAAGAAGATACTGTACCAAATGTCTTCCCCCCCCTCCCTCAATCCCACTCTCCCTTCTCATGATTTTCATCTCTTTTCCTCTCCTTCTTCCCTCCCTCCCCATCTCACTCCTCTGTGAAATTTGTAAGCAAAAAATAAAGCACTCAAAGAAACTTTAATCCACCATCCATTTGAAGTTTATAACGGCTTGGACGGATTGTGTACAATCAAATTGACATTATTCCAAATTCTAAAATGTCATGTGTGAACAAAGACCATACATTCACTACCACTCCAACTTGACCAGGAAAACAAACTTTTGGTGATGAGCCAAATAGCACTCCATGGATTAACAGTGACCCCGCATTATGCAAGTGTCCTCCTTACACAGCAAGGAAAGATCTTTGTAATGGGAGCTCCCTGGTAATAGATACTAAAATTATCAAAGGATTTAGGATAAATATAAGTAATAGGCAGACTGGAAACACATGGTGTGTACACAGTGGACACAGCCACTTACAAGAACAGACCTTAAAGCCTCCACTGGGATTTTGTTTCATGCCAACTTTTGCCTTAAGGCAAAAAATTATAAGAACGGCCAAAAATTATCACTTTTATTTGGTTTATCATACATGTTGTTACGAAGACAATGTGTTGCCCCCCTAATAGGACACCTGTACATCAAATTTTAGAAAAATCCAGTGGCAATAACAGAGGCTAAAACCTTTTGAAAAGTGAGAATGACATTTTGGCCCTCTAGAGTATAACATAAGCCAGGCCTCGATTTTCAGGAAAATTTATGGTTGTCCTTTGGGCAACCATTCCACTAGTTTCAGCTGTCCACAAGTAAAATTTGGTTGTCCGAAACAAAACACTAATTGTGTTCATGTACTTATAGTCTTGAAGAATAAAAAGATGTGATGTTTGAGAGACAGAAACACTTGAAGTCTGAAATACTGTATGGTACTGTACCATGCAAAATGTCAAAAGAGTTGGTCAGTCATCAGTATTCCTTTTCAGTCCTAGAAAGAAATGGTTGTCCATCGGACAACCAACCTTTGACTTTTGGTTGCCCATATGAAATTTTAGTTGTCCCGGACAATCGGACAACCACGAAAATCAAGCCCTGTAAGCTCTACCCACATTTTGTGGGTTGAGCTAAAAATGCATCCATGTAATCACTATCGGGACACATAAAGAGTGTGTCATCAAACATCATGCTTACTTGAGGCATAGATGTGTAAAAGTTATAGAACTGTGTTATTGTTACATTGCATTTGGCTCACATACAGTAAGGGTAAACATCAGCCTGGCATGCTTACGTTCATCCTATCATATTTGTACCAAAAACAGATTAAAACAGTCTTGCCAAGTTCTTCAGCATTAGGGCTTTCCAAAAGATATTTGCAGATTTTATGACAAAAATAAAGAAAAATACCGTCATAACACCCACAAGATTCCATCACAAACCCATTATTTAGTAAAAAATTCCATCTTCATTACAGCTGAAACTTTAATTAAATTATTGCAGTGCGCAATGGAAAGAAATTAGACTATTTTCAACCATAATCAAGAAAAATATGTAAATAAGGTTATATAACGTTGAGACGTGGTAGGCAAACTGCAACTTTTGGCAAAATTTAAACTGTGATTAATTACAAATGAAATAAAATGCTGAATACTCCTAAATACATACCTCCCCTGATTTGTCATATTCAGCGGCTCTTGGGATGACCTTTTCTTCTGTAAACTTTGCAGCCAACTCTTTATATTCTTGTTGTTCATTTGACAATGCTGTGGAGGAGACAAGAAAGAATCTTAAGTTCAATAAGAAAAGGAGGAATTCAAGTACAGTAAGTTCAACTCACATTCAGATATGAGATTGACTGCTTCGGTAAAGTGCTTTTTATGTGCTAAAAAACGGCATGTTATTCTTTCCGTTCATGTTATTCTTATTTTGGAATGTATCTTGCTTTTGATTTGCCCAAGTATTCTGTGTTACTTAAAGTGTGTAAGGTGTCTAATGGGGAAGTATCCCTTGCCATCTTGATACTATTCTGTTAAAATGGGGCAAATAAAGAAAAAACAGACAAGGCTAGACCTGCGAAAGGACTACTTCACATGGCTAGCAACCCCCAAAACTGAAAATCAACACCTCTACAAACAAAACAAACCCACCACCACCACCCAGAAAACCAGACCCAATTCCCCAACCGGCAAGGCCACTCTAGTCCATGACCGGCTTCTTTCAGTCTTTGTTACCACAAACATAAACCGCCACCACACCCACCATCAGCAACGATCAACAACAAAAGCCCAAACCAACACACACCAAAATGCAACAAACGCACCTGAAGGCAAACAACATTCCCAAAGGCAACAAGCATACCTGAAGGCAACCACAGCACAGGAAGACAAGGGGGGGCCCACTCATTTCATTAAGATCCCTATTTACAGTATATACACAACTATTCACACCTGAAGAAAACAAAAATTCTCAAGGAGATCTAACAAGCCCAGCAGGGGATCCGGAATGCCCACTCTCTTCAGGAACCTAAACTAAACTGTATTGGTAAACTTTATAAGTGCATTGTGCATAGAATGTTTCTAAACAGCAATTACAAAGGATTATTTATTGGTTTTTGCTATGTTAAGTGGCTTTAACAAAAATAGTGCTTACCAAGGCTTATTGTGGGCTCCAAACCTTCCATACTTGCTACTGGGAAATTGGTCAACGGATTTGGCCATTACTGAATATGTAATGTACAGTATGTACTTCCAACGGAGTATTTTTTGTCACCTTGTGTGTCTTGCACATTGTTTGTTAGGCATGCATAGCATGTGTGTTTCACATAGTAATTTTTATCATGTCATAACAACCCATTTGGTGACTGCATGTGGGTGGTATGGCAGACTCACTCATACATGCAACTATCATAAACACATAAGCCTTTGGGAGCAAAAAAAAACCTACCTGAAAGCACTACTAAATTGTATGACTGAGTCATTTAAAGGACCAAGGATGTACTGTAGTCAGTGAAATGCTTTCTCTGCCATTCCAAGCCATGCCCCTTTTCCCATTTGTTGGGTTAGAACTAAGTGTAGTTCAGCTAGCTGAGAAGCATCTGACTGCCGATGTAATGATTGTTGTTTTTTATCCAGCAGTGGGTGTGGAATGTGCATAAACAATTATGTCATGTGAAAGCAATACATAGTTAAGTTTATTAAAAAAAGTTTTACTGCTGAACATCTGTGGTTTAATATGGCCTTTATTTTCTACTTGTGGGGCACTGGAGTGCTCTTCCTACTGGCATTGCTTAAGCTGAGCACCACAAGCAATGGCAGTAGGTTCCATTTTCTTCTGTAAGTTTTAGCTACATGGCACCACCAAGGAATAAAATTTCACCTCCCACATGAGAAGAAGTGCTCTTCCAAACACATGGTCTTAGATATGTACAATGGACTGTACAGTACCTGAATAATGCATTATTTGCAAAGATTTGAAAGGATTACAGTAATCTTCTAAGAAAAACCACCAAAAGGTAAAATGAGTAAAAAACGTACTTTCAGTTTTGAGTACTTATTAAAACTGTTGATTCAATACACTAATCCTGGGATCAACTGTAACATTTTAAGTAGTTTACGAAGGCTTTCCTTGAACTTACACGCTTGAATCAGGGGTGTCTGACAAGCTGTAATAAGCATGATGAATTTGTACATGCATTCTTTGTTTCCCACCACCCACCTGACATGTAAATTAACTTGTTGGACTTCAGTATTAAGTAAGTTTCTTTGATGTGAGGCATAGGCATACAGTTCCAAAAATATTACTCATATTGAATCTTTGATCTTTCACGTCAAACCACTTGAGGATTTTGGAAGCTACTGTTTTATACTGTACACATATGCCATACAGGGAGCTGGGACTGCTGTACATTTGAGCATTGAACCTGCCGAAAATGAGGAGTGTCTTGGTATGTGACAGCAGCTGGTAGGGGTCATGACCTGGAACATTTGGATTGGATTATATTACATGTTAGATAAATCAGGAATGGAAAATTTTTTTCCTTTCTTGTTGAATCCTTACCAAAACTAAGACCCTCTGACACTTTTGGTTCTAATGACTGGGCTGATGGACTTGCAGCTGACGACTTCCACCGAGCTTGTGAAGCATTCAATGCCTACAGTCATTAAAACAGGAGAAATCAGAAAGGAATAGATCTACAGTAGTTCAAGAACAGGACAGACGCTGGCCTAGCTCAGTAGGCTACGTTTAGTAATTTAAGGAAAAAATTAGCAATAATCAACTTGACATTTTCTGAATGTTTTTAATGTTTAATTGTATTCCTAGAGTATTCCTAAAGCATGGTCTGGACTTGTTCTTGATAAGAACCCTGTACTACGCTAGTACTCCGTACACAGTCCTTGTCCATATATGCCTCCTAAAATCACGACGATGTGCGTGACGAACACGGCGCAACTCTTAAAGGCCCAATTCTCTCACCCCAAACAGAGTCCCTCCCACAATTGTCTGAAATTAATCCTCATCCAGACACAATCTCAGTTTAATTTCTTCAGGGTGAATATACAATACAAAAGCTCACTGTGCATAAAACACTTTCAGTACCGTTCATGCATTGCAATGTAAGCTTTGGTATTCTGCTTTGTTTGAATAAGCTGTCAATCAAAGAACTGAGCCAATTGAGAGGTTTGGTACCCCCCCATACAAGAACTGCAGTTTGGGGTGAGAGGAATGGCCCTTTAAACTCAGGACTTCAAAAATGCACTGCTAATTACCATACTTGCAATGAATGATCTAAAGTTGTCATAATATTCAACTTTCTTGAAAGGTCCTTCTTCAAATGGAGGAGGCAAGCAAAAAGGTGAAATTTGGAGGTTAAAACTGTCAGTAACACTGAGTCTATTACTCAGGACTAAGGCACTCAGTCTGCCTTCATCAGCTTGCCCATGCAGTCATGTGACCTAGTGTGAGTGTAAAAACACACATGTAGAGTAGCCATGTAAAAGTGATACAAAATGTCATATCTTTGTAAATTTTCAGGCAAAAAAATTAATAATTACAAATGAGGAATTCATCATCAACGAGACCTAGGCTTACTGATCTTTACATCTGTTAACATGAACAAAGTTCATGGAATTCTGTAATTTGTTCCAGGAAAGTTACCCTCAAAAGTGTGGAAATGCTGCAAAACCATAACATCCGGATTTCTTGTGCACTGAGGCAAGGACTAATGTGGAGTAAAACAACTGAAAGTGGACTTACTGTAGCATAGAGACCTGTTCAAGGACCTTGAACTAGGACTGCACATGGAATGTACTTTGAGTTATCGTATGTTGGGCCATACTTAAGAAGGAAAAAAGGAAATTTGGATACTCAGTAGTAATCCCTACAGTACATGCATTGAATCAGAAAGTGTGTTGAACTTGAAGGGTGACTGTGCAGCCCATGCGTCGAGTGAGCTTTTGCATTGACATTACCCATAACAGGCTTGAACAGATATATCTCTTATGTGTG
Organism: Holothuria scabra; assembly: GCA_037179385.1. Classification (NCBI taxonomy): domain Eukaryota; kingdom Metazoa; phylum Echinodermata; class Holothuroidea; order Aspidochirotida; family Holothuriidae; genus Holothuria; species Holothuria scabra. Next base: position 51,054,672 of record CM074185.1, read on the forward strand.
CATTCCACAGTCGCCTACACTGAGCATATTTCTGCTCTTCCAAGCTGAGAATAAAGAAGAGACATCTTTAACTCCCAACCCCCCTTCCCCCCCCCCCCACCCCCTGTAAAAGAAAAAAAAAGGTGCTCTTTGTTTTTCTCTAAAACTTTAAGTCAGTGCCTGTTTTAGTTTTTTGGTTGAGATTATTGAAAATGATATACATTTCTTGGCAATTACTCTAAAAATTAACACCAATATTTCACTCGAATAAAGCGAACTCAGTCTGGTCCCATGGACGCTGGTTTATGTCAGCGTCATACTCATAATGCAAGTACATCTGGCCAGTATCAGCAGTGGGTGACTCTTATTGAACCTTGCCCTAACGTTATTTAACGTTATACTAGTCAGCTAGTGTTATGTATATATGAGTATCACATAGGCTATACGTAAACACTGGTTCACATATCAGTCTAAAATTCCTTTTGGAATCATAGTATCTTTACATAGATCGGTACTGGTGTTGAACATACTCTCTTGTCCTAAACTTACCTGAAAAGCACGTCTGAAGAGATGGAATTTTTGAGACATTCTGTTAAGTTCTTCGAGTTACTCTCGTGGAAGAGCTGTTTGTACTGTCGTGCAATATCCGTCGTCGCGCGCGATGAACTGTACCGTATATACGTACACCGTGTATAGCGTGTGTCTTGTATACCCTTCAGTTACGTTTGTTTTTTATTCATCGAATGTATAAAGTCGCGTAGCGAGCAACTACAAGGCCGTACGTACGTTCTTTGTGTACATACGAGCTATGACGTGTATAATGGTACAGTATGACAGACAATTCATTTCGATTTCGGGGCGACACGAACATTATGCAACTGCGTAACACTATCAGCGTGGCGACTATGAAAATAAACAAAGCGCCGTTTTATTAAGTACCGACGTCACGCAATTAAGGTGGTCGACCCAACATTGTAATCAGCGCCGCAGGCATAAAGTCTGCTTCACGGTTGCGCAACACAAGATTACTGCTTCACAAAGTCACATTGACTATTTAATTCATTTTGACCAGCAAATATCTTCAGCTCAACTCCCTTATCATCAATTCGATCCCTGGTATAACGCTTTTGCTTTTTGGCCTGTAAAATAAAGTAATCGCTGGGATCGTAAATCGTAATAGTATGAACCCCACAAATCTAGCTTAGCCAGACCTTTAACTGACACAACCCCGAATACTACTGAGGCTCAGTGGCGCACCCACGGGGTGGGGGTAGTGGTGGTGGTGGTGGTGGTCAGAACACCCCCATGAATCAACCTTGCAATGCCAAAAAACACCTGAAATAGCGGTTTTCTCTCTATCCTTAGACTTCTCCCTCATTTCTTGCCTCAATTAAACCACCCCCATGCCACCATCCCTGATAGAATCCTGGCAATGCGCCTGCTGAGGCTAGGCCGACATAATGCCATGACAAAAACCATAAAAAGAAATCATGCGCCCACATTCTAAAGCGTTTGCAAGGTTTACGATTGCAACTTTTTAACTGAGGATGTTTCAGACATTGAGGGAAACTTTGTTTCGGGAGCGATTTCTCCCTGGTTCTGAAAATGAAGTAGGCCTACGTACACGGGGCATATTTTTCATATGTGATGCCCTGGCAGAGTAGCATCCGTCAACTGCCACTGCTTTCCCTACTTTTCTTTCATAAAAATTCCAAATTCTCCCCAGTGAAAGGCCGATTGTTTTCAATCATTTCTTTAGACAAAGCAAAATTCAAGTTTTCGGTACGTTTTGCGCGCCGCATATCGCAACTTTCAATACAGAAATGCTCACTCTTTAAATTCGAAGTTTCCATTCAGACTCTTTAATTAAAATGACCTCTAAATATGTCATATGACACCAGATTAGTGACACCGGTCAACGATAGTCACTGCTGTTTCCCTAAACTTTCTGTTGTGATAGAATATCAAATTTTCTCAACATCTTGTTTGAAATATTTGTCTGAGGACTGAGATAAGAAAGTTTCGGAAATATTAAAATGTCGTCGCATCAATGATCGCTAGGCCTAAGATAGCCTTTATTTTTAGATAGTGGCGTAGGAAGCAATATGGAAGTGGGCGGAGCAATTTTTGGACTGTGCACCTCTGAGTGCCCCAATGACCAAACGGTCAATTTTTAATCTTAATTTTTCGCATTTTTCTACTTGGAAGAACTTTTCTTAAGTAAAAATTAAAGGCCCACTTCTTTAACCTCAAATAATTCCAATTCTCCTAACCTCCTTTCTTAAGCCCTTCCCACAATTGTTTGAAATTCATCCTTATCCAAGATACAATCTCACTTTATTGCTTCAGGGTGAGCGTAGAAAAGCTCAATGTGTATAATCAAAACACTCTCAGTACAGTTCATGTTGTGTAATATATGTTTTGGTTCTCTGCATTGTTTGCATTAGCTGTCAATCAAAGAGCTGGGCCAATTATGAATTTTAGTAACCCCATACCAAAATTGTAGTTTGGGGTAAGAGGATTGGTCCTTTAAATGCCATAAGCCCATAACTCATTTTCAAATGAGACTGCACACTGAAAAAGGTGGAAACACACTGAGCAACAATTCCAGTATAGGCCTATCTAGTTCTCTGCAAACACTAAACATTGATGAAATTTTGACACGTCAATATCTACAGAATCATCCACACAGACTACACAACTGAAATGGTTGAGAGGTATCTGATGATAGGTCTATGAGTGCATTTGAGTACGGTGGGCTAATGATTCCCTGCAATGGCGTAGCCACGGGGATGGTTTTGGGGGTTAGAACACCCCCCCCCCATGACCCAACCTAAGAACACCTAAAAAACGTTTTTTTTTTCTCTCTACCCTTAGGCTTTTCCCTCATAACGTGCCCCAACCCCCCAACCCCATGGAAACCAAAACCCTCCCCATGACATAATCTTGTCTACGCGCCTGATTCCCTGCCTGAAATATGGAGTGTTGCTAAGGCATTGTTTTAAAGAAAAGCTCAAACTTTAAAGTTACTGCACAAGTAAAAACTTGCACGGAAAGATTGATTGCAGTTGTCGGTACATAAATTTCCCCCAACTCAGATTGACAATTTCTTGTATTTTATGTAGAACAGTTTTTAATCAGACATGCAGGGGGTTAAGAGAGTCGCCATCTCATTTGGTAATAGATTAAATCTCTTCCCAATTCGTTATGTATAATATAGGGTTTATTTTTGAAGGAGAACAAAAACATGCATTCACTTTATACGATATCAGTTTGGGTGTCAGAAGGGGCGACGGTATCATAATTTTATATTCCGGTCCCTTTTTCAAAAATATTTTTTGGTCACGGTTTGAAGTTATATGCGCAAGCAACCGCCAACTCGTGAGCCTAGGTGACATATATAGACTTACCTGTTACAAGGAATTAAAAACTTAAGTCAAGTCCATCATATAAAGGGTAAATCAATGGCAGCAATTACTGATGGGGCACCACCTCAAGGTACTTATTAGAAAAAAAGAGTACGTGGGTGAAAAGATCATCCACTATTTTTGCTGAAGGGAAAGCGCGAAATGCGTTACAAAAGTTCTACTCTCGACATCCTTACATCAGATTGTCTACCTTGCCGTGGCACTCCATGCTTCCGATCGCAGGCCCGTGCGTCGACGAGCTTTGACCTTCCGACCTGTCGCGACAAAATATAGAAAAAAGAACATCTGAAACGGATACATTACCGATACCTTTCATCCCCAGTCCTTACGATCTTTATTGACACAACTGACTAGCGGGTATAAAACTTTACCTGTTTAATGAAGGAACGGTGATCGTTGAAGCATTGGAAGAAAGTCATATGGGCGTTTAAGGTCAGGAAGCACATCACCACTGACTGTTCCTTCAACTTACACACTATTTCCTCTTCATCAAATGACCCTTGTTATAGATCACGCCCCACTAAAGCTACCCCTCACATGAGAGCCAATGAGTTAGGAAAACATGGCACTATGTATTCACCATAGCATGACGGTATAGACTTTGAACAGCAGCTGAAAAAATTATGGGCTGTGTACCCAACCCTGTTTATCCTATTTACACCCAGTACTGAATGGTCTAAATTACCTCCAATCTATCCTAATTTGGCACCACCCACAAATAAACATCTCCGCTTCCATATTCACGAAAAATAAGCAGCAAGTGATTATTTTAACATGAGCAGTTTACACTGACGGTGTACTTTGAAACTAATTTTTCGGGAAGGCCGTTACGCCAATGGTAGTGTACTCCCTGAAGACAATATAAAATGCAGTCCAGATATTCAAGGTTGCATGCAAAAAAGTGTTCTCTCTATCCCTCAGCCCAACCTCGTTTCATTTATCTGGTAATTCAATCCGCATATCACTGAGCTTTTATCAAGAGTACTACAACAAGTAAGTCCAAATAATATCATTAAACCTTGTGGTTTTAGATCAGTTGGTAAGACGCTCTGCTCCGAGAAGAAAAAGGCGGCTCTCAAATCCAAATAAAACTAGCCTTTATGTGGTTTGAAAGTCTACCGAAGACCTGGCAACGCGCTTATCCCGTTTGCGTCATTAAGGATATGACTGTTTCCAACCCATGCTCTTGCTTTTTATGTTTTATTTCATTTTAATGGTTCAAGTTTTAGGAATGACTCACACGCTTTCACACTTTTCCATGTCAACTTAGGCATCGTTTTGGTAAGCATATCTCACTGTAAATTTTCACATCAGTTCACTATACGCTACAGGGGTAGCGCCAGCGGGGGGTGGGGGCGGGGGCCACCCCCCGCTGGGGAACACTGGTCACCCCGTCGGGGAAGGTCCGCGGTTTCGTCGGGGAAGGTCCGCGGTTTCGTCGGGGAGGCCTAAAATAAAATAAAAATAAAAAAAAATGTTATCGTGGGCCTAATAACTTCAGTCACCCGAACCGATCTTCTTGATTTTGCTTACTAGAAGACCATATATTCTTCCAGGAAACTCACAATTCCGAATTTTCCTTACAAAAAGGACGAGTGATTGCCATGTGCATGCAGTGCCCAATGGTTTGCCATCTGGCCTGACCCGACGGCCGAATTCTATCTCGCAACGGTAATGAAAATCGGCCAGGCCGGTGTAAGCTGTACAGTACACATACGGTAATGATAAACAGTAGCGTGAGAATGTCTCCCCACAAGTCTAACTGAAAATTCATTTGAAGCCACTTGGAAAGTGACATGTTTTCAAATACATTGGAAGTAAAATCATTTATAGTCTGGAGTTCGGGCAGTCACGTAGAAGATTTCATCTACTCAGTGGATCTTGCAATTGAATACAATGAACATTCCTAGTAGAGTCAAAACAGTATGATTTCTATTCCGTTGCGTAGTTTTACCCCGAAAAGAGACAAGTAGCAGTATCTTTTGATTTATCTGGTAATTTTCTGATCACTTAGATTTTTTTTTTCTATTGAAGTGAAACTTTCTTTTCAAAGGAAAACCCAGAACAACTTCTGCTTCATCTCTTGTTACAAGTCTGCGAAACGCCGTTTCCGGCTGTCTGAGGGGATAGATTTTTTGAGCAATTTTCTGTCCGTTCCGCGCCAACTGATGGTGGCGCTCTGCTTAGATAGTGTTTTGGTCTAACAGATTACTTGAAAAAACAATTTCAAGCTTGCATACAATTCTTCGTTTTGGGGCAGTATTATAAAGTGAAAATTTTATTTCGAAAGAAAGCTCAAATAATGACTACTTTTTTTTCTAGTTACCAGCCCGGCAAATGCCTTTTCCTGTTGTTTGGGGGTTCTCAACTGTTCAAAAATATCTGTGCGCTCTCCTTAGATAGTATTTCGGGCAGTATTACATCTTTCGGACAAAAAAATCTGCCCCCTCCTAAACTGAAACGCTTCCGCACGCCTATTTCAGTATACAAAATATAAAACTTCAAATAAATGGGAAGCCAAACTTTCCGCGGTAAAATTTTACAATACCGTCCGAGGGCTTTAAACTGCTTCATGATATTCAGTAACCCCAACTAAACTACACACCACCCCTCTTTCATTTTTCTTATAAGAAGGTCAGATTCTTCCATAAAAAAAATCCCAAATTTGTCATAAAATTATGATTTTCCCCAATATAAGCTTCAGATTGTAAAAGTGGCAAAATTTTCCAATTTCGATGGATACTCAGTAGGTCTACAACAAATAACAAAAGCCAACTTAACCCCCAAATTCTACCTAATTTTGCTGTTGAAAGGCATATCACTTAATGAAAAACCCAAAGTTTACATTACAACCTCACCAAAAAACAATTTTTCTAATATTAAATTCCAAAATTCTGCAATATGATAACTCTTAATTTTCAAATCTTCGCTCAAAAGACGAAGTACGTAGGCCAAGAACGATTAAATGCATAACCCCAACAGAATCTAAGCTGTGGCGTACAAAACGTTTTTGATTTTGCCCATATGAAGGACAGATTCTTCAATTAAAACCCCAAATTTTAATGGTCCTTACAAAATAAAAATTTCATTTCATTTCTTCAAAATAAACTCCATATTTTCAAGTATTTGTTGAAAAAGAAAGCCAACAAGCGCACCTCAAATTCTGCCATCTCACGTCACACCGGGACTAACTCATCGCCTTTGTCGGGGACTTGAAATGCTTCCCCCTGTCGGGCCAATCTTGGCGCCTTACCCCTGATACGCTATTGTATATAGCCTACATGATCAACTTATTCAAGCCCCACCCCTAAGCTTTTTGTTTTCGGTTGAAATTTGGTAATAATTTTTTATTAATGATTTTCCATTTTGAAATGAAAGCAGTTCTAGACCCAATAAAAACAAAAGCCTCGGAAACGTCGGCTTCTGTTTTTACTGAGAACAAACTCGTTTGTCTTTCCAAACCAATTCCTGCTTCGAAAGGAAATCGATGTATGTTTTTTTTTTATGTAACTTGTTGCTTTATTGTTTTTGTAATTACTCTGCCTTGGTACAGATGTACGTCTCCCCATTGTGTTTTTTTCCAACAATTTTTTGTATGTTGTGCCGTCTGCGGGTTGACTATTTTTACAAGCTTCATCTCTTTTAATCCTCTTCAACCTGCTTCTTGTAACCCTGTTTGTCTAATTTTTGTGATTTTTTATGTGAAAAATTAACTGAAAGTGAACATCTGCCTATCAAGAGCAACTTCACGGAAATGTTTCGGGCGACTCAAGTTTTTTTGAATTACACATTTTATCGTTGGCGACTTAGGCTATCCGGAGAATTAAATTTCCCTAAATTAGTAAATGTTTTGCCAGTTTCTTTGAAATGTGGAGCTTAGTGCAATTCGGAAAAATATTACAAGACTGAAAAAGTTTAAAATAGTTAAACTTTTTTGTACGAAAAATTGGATAATTTGAAGAAGATTGGAACAGAATTTGACGAGTCTGCCCTTAAGCCTAGGAGCAATTCATGCAGATCGTCAAGATGACTGAGATTGTTAAGGCTACATATTTCATCGTACAGTTGTAAGGATTAAAGTTCTTCAAATCCAAACTGAAAACTTTTCTGCCCTTCATGCAAACATTTCAAATGTTGAGCCTATATTGGAGAACATTTTGAAAACCTTTGGTTGTTGTAAGGAAGTGAGAAACTTGAGGGGTTTTACGGAACCATTTGCCTTTCTTGTGAGCAAAATCGAGAAGGTATTCGGTGCTTCTGAAGCTAATCGAGGTTAAATGGTTTAAGCTAATCAACGAAATTGGATAATTCCCATGCAGACACGGACAGCCTTCCTCGACTTGGAAATGACCCTCACCCCCTCGCATGCGCCAACCCTAATTCCGGAGTGCATGAAGCAGAAAGGTTTTTACTTCCAAAAGTCCATTGGAAACAAAGGACCATTAGGTCACTAGATCGGCCGAATGCAACCCCTTTCTCATGTGCCAGGAGGTTTGCTCACAGAGCGCTTAAGGGCTGCACCACTGCGGCGGCGCGACTTTCTACTGGCCATCGTGTGTGTTAAAAAATATGGCCCCGTATCAAGATGGCTACACTAATATTGGTCGTTAAGAGGCACCATTTTGCGTCCATGCTAGCTTCGATGATAAAACTTTTGCAGTACCCCTAATACCGCTCATACACCTGTAGGGAGAATTCACTCCACCTATAATAACAATTCCTGCGTAAGCCACTGTTGCTAATCACAACTTAGTTATGCAACTTTTACACTTGTCTCGTACATATCGAAAAAAAATTCTTTCTTTTCTCTTCGACGAAAATCCTGTTCACGCCAGTACTCAGTGAAATGAACCGTATGACACTGACAAAAATCACTTCAGTGAAGTGCACAAGATATGACTCTCAATGAAAAAGACAAAAAGCTATAATAATAAGAACAAATGAAAAATAAAAAGCAAACGCAAAATGAGAATCAGCAATATCCTAATAGCCGAAAGGTGACAAACGCATTGTCAGGTCTTCGGTAGGCTTATTTTCCCGGAATCAAGAACCTTTACAATTCACAGGCTTTCAAAATATTTGGAGTTTATTCCTTCTAGTATTCTTGATAAAAAGGATATGGCACGCAAGCTGCAATGTTGGGAGGGGGGCGAGCAGGAGCGAACACTTCTTTTTGTCTGCAGTTTATTGGTAGTACTTACATTCTGTCAGAAATGATTTTGAAAATACCCAACATTGTGAGTCTCTTTTCATTGAAGTGAAACATGCCTACAGAAAAAAATACCATCGTTGGTGTTATTTACCGCCCTCCTGATGGAAACGTTGGTGATTTTAATGATGAACTACAGGTTATTCTAGATCGTATTAGCAGGGAGGGAAAATGAGGGTTTCTTGCTGGTGACTTTAATATCGACATACTCAGTCATGTTTCTAGTAGTTTTAAAGACAATTTTGAGAATTTACTGTCTTCTCACTGTTTTTATCCCACGATTACATATCCTACTAGAGTTACAGATTCAACGGCAACACTTATTGACAATGTATTTACAAATCATCATAATTTGAAATTGAAATCTTCCATTTTTGAGACAGATATATCTGATCATTATCCTATTTGTGTTTACTGTGGTGAAACCAGTGACCAGACAGGTGCAGATTATGATATATTTAAAAATGATACTAAAGCTCCCAATTTGTTAAAGTTTAAGAATGAAATTGCGTCCTATGATTGGGTTGAGGTTTATTCTGAACGTGACCCAAACTCTGCTTTCACTACTTTTCACTCTTGCTTGATGGAATCCTTCAATAGAAATTGCCCCGTCCGAAAAGTTACTAAAACGAAATACCTACGTAAGTCTCCCTGGATTACAAATGGTATTTTAAAGTCGATATCTACGAAGAATAAACTTTTTACAAGTATAGATCTAACCCCACAGCAGAAAATTCAACTGCCTATCGAAATTTCAGAAACACCCTAACAAAAATTATTAGGTATGCCAAATTAATATATTACGTGGATTACTTTGATAAGAACCTTAGGAATAGTAGAAGAATCTGGAGTGGTATTAGGCAAATATGAACTAAAAGTGTAGGGAACCCAAATCAAAGCTATTTTTCGATTGACGGTGGTGCTACAAGTAATGCTTCAGACATTGCTGAACATTTTAAAAGTTACTTCTCAACTATTGCAACTGACCTAGCGAGCAAAATAAAGTCAACAAATAAAACTTTCTCTGCTTATCTTACGAATCATATACCAAATACCTTTGCTTTTAATCCCTTAACGCATGAAGAAGTTCTCCTTGCAATTTGCAAACTGTCAAGTCACAAGTCTCCTGGTTATGATAATAATATTTCTAGTGAAACACTAAAACTTGTGTTCGGTGATATTGGAGCACCGCTTTCATACATAATCAACTTATGTTTTACCACAGGAATTTTTCCAGATGATCTTAAAATTGCCAAAATCATTCCCATTTATAAGTCTGGTGATGCTAGCTGTCTTTCCAATTATCATCCAGCTGTCCAGTGTCAGTTCTACCTGCACTATCAAAACTCTTTGAAAGACTATAGTATAATAGACTCTGTAATTTTTTTTGATAAGTATAATATTATTGTTAGTGGGCAGTATGGTTTTCGAAAAAAATCACTCAACTTATATGGCTTCACTTAAATTTGTGGATGATGTAGCAAATAACTTGGATAACTTAAAACAGTTGCTTTATTTATAGACCTATCTAAAGCATTCGATACAATAGATCGTGGCACATTACTTAATAAATTACATTATAATGGTATTCGTGGTATAGCCCTAAGTTTGTTGAAAAGTTGTCTCAAGGATCGTAAAAATTATGTTTCATTTAAGTTTAACAATTCTTCTCTAAAGGTGACTAATATAGGGGTACCTCAAGGATCTATTCTAGGCCCACTTTTATTTTTAATCTATATCAATGATTTATGTAAGGCATCATCTAAAACCCAGTTTATCCTCGTTGCTGATGACACGACTGTTTACACTCATCATAAGAATGTACACACTGCTCTTAAAATTGTGGCCAAAGAATTTCAAAATGTTTGCCATTGGCTCGCTGCCAATAAGCTATCATTAAGTGTTGGAAAGACTAAGCTTATAGTTTGTAGTAATATAAGAGGCCCTACTCAATGTTATACCCTATTATACGATGATGTTAATATACACAGTGTAAACAGTACAAATTTTCTTGGGGTTACAATAGACAATCAATTAACTTGGAGAGATCACATACGGGAAGTTAGCGAAAATGTATCTAAGATAATTGGAGTAATCAGTAAAGTAAGACACTATGTTCCCAATAAGACAGTAAAGATTATTTATAATGCTGTAATACACATTTGAATTATAGTTTACTTTTATGGGGATCTGCAGCCTCCTACTTGGATAATTTATTCGCACTCCAGAAACGTGCTATTCGTCTTATTTCAAATGCTGCATTCTACGACCATACACAGCCACTTTTTCATTATCATAGATTGTTAACTCTGCAGGACCTTTATAACTATCAGCTTGTTATTTTTTTTTGTACAAACACTTCCACAAGTCCCTGCCTACCGACCTCAGTCATTTCTTTCAAACAAATAGCCACTTTCATTGTTATTCTACCAGGATGAAAGATAGTTTATCCCAACCCCTCACCAGAACTCAACTTGCCCATTCCCAAATAAGAAGCTCAGGAGTTTCCCTATGGAACTCCTTGGGCAATAAGATTAGAAATGCTGCCAGTTTGTACTTTTAAAATTCAACTGAAATCTCTGTTTTTGGATAACACTGAAAAGTTTTTTTCTTCTTCTTTTCCTTTTTTGTATTATTATTGTTATCATTTTTTTTTTCTTTTTTCTAAGCCTAATCCTAAGTTTTGTGTAACTTCTCTTCATATTTGTGTACTTTTAGGGGTCAGACCAGAGTAGCAAAGTTTCCCAACTTACTTCTGGTCCCTCTAAGTTCTCATCCCTTCATGTACTATTAGTACTGACAACATTCTTTAATATCGTGCTGTATATGTGTTATTAAATTGTATCAATTTGATTGTACATATTTTTTTTGTAAATATGAGAAGGAAGAAATAAACTGAACTGAACTGAACATTGTCTTCAACACACCCAAATCGTTTTCCTCCAATTCTTTACTGCTTCCCAATCCTCCTGTAATATTTTTCATTTTTCTTTTATAAAGTTAAGCTGAGCTAGTGTGCTCTGTCAGATTATCATCATTAGCGGGTTAAGGCTGACTGTTGAGGAAACTAAAACCGTGAGTTATCCTTCTCAGATATTTATTCTTCGGGAGAGATTGAGTAAGGGGGATATAGATAAGGTAAAAATGTGTAATCCCGTCGTTACTGGGTAGGTCTAGAATTTAACCAATAGGTGGGCAAGCTCCCCAACGAAGGGCTGAGTTTTGTGGAATTTTATTCCCAGGGAAGGTTATCGTGCATGACACTATTTGGTCTAAATATTTTTCTGAGGGTTTACACATGACGTCATGATCAACTATTCCTATAATGGTGGCGTGAGATTTAAGATATAGGAAAGCTTAAGAATAATGACGTGTTCAGTTGCTTACTTGCACCGAAACACCGCGTTGTAAATTCCCTTTTCAACAGTGGCGTCACCAGACATTTCATTCTGGGGAGGGGGGGCACTGAGGGGGCACAACGATTTTATGGGGGGGCATTGCTAGACTCCACTCATGGCGTCGGAGGCGCCACCGAGCGCGAAGCGCGAGGCTCAACGGGTGGGGTCCAGGGGCAAAGCCCCGGTGGGGGTCCAGGGGGCGAAGCCCCCGGAAGCTCCTGGGTTTTAGCGTGTTTGTGAGGTATTAAAGACGTTATTTAAGGGTAATTTTATTGACTTAACACTGGTCTAAAAGTTACCTCCAGGGTAACTTTCAAGTAGCCTAAGACTTTCGGTAAAAAACCACTGATTCAACTACCAAGAGCAGATCCGGCTGACACTTTAAAAAAGGGGTAGATGATCTATAGAAAGAAAGTTGATGGGCAATTCAATGTTAGTCTTAGTGGGGGTCCAGGGGGCGAAGCCCCTGGAAGCTCCTGGGTCTTTAGCGTGTTTGTAAGGTTTTAAAGTTGTTTTTAAAAGGGTTGTTTTAACACTGGCCTAAAAAATTACAGGGCAATTTCGGGTAAGATTTTATTTTTGGTAACAACACAAACGTTAGTGAAACTACTCTCAAGAGCGTATCAGGCTGACAATTTGAGGAAGGTGAGCTGCACCGTGACTATAAAGAGAAAGAAAGGCAGTTGATGGTCAATTAGATGTGATCCTCTGAAGGAAAAATGTAGGCTTAATCCTGCTTGAAGGGTTACCTGAGCTGTGCGCCACCTCCAATTGACGTAGTCGGAAGTGTGAAGAAAATTTTGAAAAATGTAACCCCTCAGACAGCCGGAAATGACATTGCCAAGGTTTTTTGGGGGGATATTTTCATTTGGAAAACATGAAAATCTACTGCCTTTTCTTTTCAACAGAGGAATCGAATCCTAAAAAATTCATAGTCACACTCTGACTACAGAAGACATATTTTTTTTGGAAAATCTCAAATCTCAGTTGGGGGGGCACACGGGGGGGGCACACGATTTTTCAGGGGGGGGACGTGCCCCCCGCCCCCCCTTGGTGACGCCACTGCTTTTCAAATTGGTGACATTCTGTAAAGCAAGGGCTAAATATATGTAAAAAAGATTTTCAAACAGGGAGCTGTTAAAAACAGCTCTCTGATATGAACACATAACTGTTATCATTGTAAAATGAACCCAACAAAATCATGAAGGATTAAGAACGAGGCGCAACGCTCGAACAAACTACACTCAAGGAATAATGGAAAGTCGGGGAGTATTAACAATAGAGTACACTCTAAAACGTGTTTAGCAATTTAACACTTATTTTGCCCCCCTCCCCGTAAACATGTTTAGCATGATTAATACCTAAACACAATATTTTAAGCAATTTAACGAATTAAACGAATTGTTTAGGAATAAGAAGGTGTGTTTAGCATCTAAACATGTTTTCAAACTGGAGCAAGGGCAAAAACGTCTTTTAAAAACGCGTTTTTATTCCTAACAACCTCTTTTAGAATGTGGTGACGTCAGCACTATACTCCTAGTTCCCATAATTCTTCGCCGCAATTTCTCAGGTGCGATTAGAAATAATAAAAATAGCTCTCTTTGCCACCTCAAACCTCTCCTACCGTATACGGTACACTTCACAAATAAAGCCCAAAACTTCTTCACTGTGTTTAATTCGTAAGGGAACCGACCCCTTTAGATTCCGTGCAACGGTTACGAAAGACAACAGATAAAAATGCCTTGGTCAAGTTTTATAGAAAGTAAGCCTAATGCTTTTCTTTTACATAGCAACGCTTAATGAAACAAGGACAATGGTCACTTTCTGTTGAAAGCTGCTTACACTCTAAAATCAAGAGTGAACTGAATCACTCTTTGATAGAGTGAAAAGTGTAAATTCACTACATTAGAGTGAGAATTCACTCCAAGAGGAGTGAAATTCACTCCAAAAAAGAGTAAAATTCACTAGAGGAAGAGGGGAAATTCACTTTTCCACGAGTGCCTGCAATGATTACTCTTTATTTTCTTAAGAGCGATCACTGTGGGCACTCCATCAAGAGTGAAACTTCGCTCGTTTTAAGGGAATTTCACCCTTTATGGAGTGAATTTCAATCTTCTTGGAGTGAATTATTACTCTAATGGAGCGAATTCACACTTTTCACTCTATCAAAGAGTGACTAAGTTCACTCTTTTGATTTTAGGGAGTAGGCCTTACGCCCCTGAGATACTTTTTCCAAAGTCCTCCCGACCCTCTGGCAAAAGGCCGTTCAGGCGAAACCAAACCTTTGCGAGTTTCAATATATTTTAAGATTGAATGAAGGTTGAAATGAAGACTTACTGTTCGATCAAAATGTCTTAGCAAATGGTTGATTTATCGCTGGTAACATTCGGTTGAATTCGATAGGGGAACCTATTTACCAAGTGCCAATTATGAAATTATTTTTCTCCAACGTGAAAAGTGACGAAGCGATTTGAAGTAAAAAAAAACAGATTATGTCTCGTTAAGGACGAGTTTTAGACACTTGTTGGAAAATGAGGAGGAGAATTGGAGCTGTTCACGGTGAGAAAAATGACAACTTGACTTTAGTCGTGGCTACAGGGGGCAGGGGCGATTGCCACTCCCGGGCTCCGAAAAGCGAAAAAAAATCGGAAATTTGCCATTTGTGGCACTAGTGAACTACAGTGTGGTCTTTCATGAAATTTCGAATTCTCTCCAATAGAAGCCCCATTTTTGTAATTATTTGTTTGAAAAATGCAAACATTCCTTCATGCTTGGCGCGCCACAGTTTGTAGTTGCTAATGCAGTATTGTGTTAGCTCATAAATAAGTTTGGCTAACTATTCCGAACTCTGGAAATGACAAAATCACCAGATTATCAAGTGACATCGGGCACCGCAGTGCAGCAAATTACGTCCCAACTGAAATGTTGTTCACAATTAAAAAAATCGAACAAATTTGGGTACTTGCCCCCTGGAAAATGTCTAGCTACACCACTGGGTGCCAGCAAGGTGGCATGATCCGCCGTCGGGTTAGGCCCGGTTGGTCCCCTGTCAGGGAAGGCTGCCCTCGTCAGGGAAAGACGATGGTTTCGTAGAGGATCTAGAAACAAAATAAATAAAAAAAACCACAAGGACTGAAAGTACTAGATGGGTGATCTTGAACAATGACCGACTTGCTGTTATTACAAACGAAAGCTCCAAATAAAGACTGATTAGATTCCACTTACAAGTCCGGGCCTGAGGGGTCGTGATTTCTCAGGAATTCGTGTATGGTCCTCGCCAACTTATAATAGTGCTCCACTTAGATAGTCTTTCAGCAGAATTCCATTTTTCTTACAAAAAAATGAAAAACTTTCCGATCACTTTGCAGTTTGCTAATTTAGTTTGAAGAGACCATTTAAATGCAGACGGAAAACATAGAAATAGCGATTGCTCATAGATTCTGCTCATAAGCATAGGAAATGTTGTTCGGGCTATACGATGGGTTTCGTTTTCCAACATTTTCTACTCGCTATGCGACAAATGATTGTGGCTTTCTGTTTAGGGCAGAATAACATTTTCGGGCAACAAGTCTTCTGCTCCTCCCAAACTGCAATGCTCCCGTACCCCTGTGACTAATCTTTATATTTTTCAAATGGATTTAACTCTCTTGAACACTGATCAATCAATACAAAAGGCCACATAAAGTTAAAAGATAAAGTAAATGATAAACTGAACAAAAGCACCAACAAAGTCAGCAGAAGTCATTAAAATGCTGTCTACAAAGTAAGTCTTTAAATTTCGTTTAAAAGAGCAAAGAGAAGCGTCACATCTAATTAAAAACGGTAACTGATTCCATTCTTTTGGAGCATAGACTTCAAAAGACCGATCTCCATATTAGAAAATGATTTGGGCATTTTAGTAGGAACCTAGAAGACCTTTGAAATACATAACAGAATAAGTTTTAATCACTTCTTCGTAGCTCTGTTATTCCTCATTCTGTGTACCTTGTGCCATCTGCAAACCACGCTCCCAAGATCACGCATAACCAAGACTTGTGTTGCAGACTAGGGAGATGGAAGTTTCATGTACAGACGTAACTAAGGGCGGCACGAGTGGGGGGTCGGGCCATGTCATTCGTCGTGGAAGGCTACCTTCCCAAGAGAAGATCCATTAATCCTTTCGGGGAGCCTTCAACTATACACTTACGGTAAAAGATGCAATCCCTGTAAACTTCAGTCCCCCGAACGATCTTCTTGATTTTGCTCGCCAGAAAACCATATTCTTCGAGGAAATTCTCTCAACTCACAATTTTCCTTCAAAGTTTCAAAGACAGACGGGAGGTCGTCCAGGTGCAAGTAGTGTCCAACGGCTTGCATCTGTCTAGCCCAGACAGCCGAATTATAGCAACGGTTATGAAAATCGGCCAGGCCATTTCAGTTACAAATAAGAGTCCTGGTAGAGTAAAAAACATTTAGTTTTCAATTCCGTTACATACCGTAGTTCCCCGAAAAGAGACAAGACCATTTCATGTAATGGATGTGGTATTTTATCTGGTAATTTTCTGATCACTTAGCTTGGTTTTTTCTATAAAAGTCAGTGGCGAAGCTGCCATATGGTCAGGGGCGATCGCCCCCCCCCCCCGACCGACCAAAATTGTCTGTCGGCGCCCTTTTTAGGTTTTTAACATACCTCACACTTGCACCGATATTGGCAAAACACATAATTTACATGGACGTCCGCAGGTATGGGCAAGGGGGCACTTGCCCCCCTGGAAAATCAAAAATTTGAAAAAACGTATAAAAATCAAGGCAAAAACCCAAACAAAACGTGTTTTCCAAGTTTCTATGTGAAAAATAGGCTTTAGAAATGCCATTTCCGGCGATCTGGGAGGCATTTTGGGCTGAAATTTTCGCATGCTTTGTGTCAATTCATGGTGACTTGAAGGTTTTGCCCCAGGCTTCCTAGAAAATTTTGCCCCCGCTGACTTTTTTTCTGCGGACGTCCATGATAATTTAATAGCATTGTTTTAAGGCCCAAATAAGGAAATGATCAAACGAGTATCTGTACTATCTGTACTTTATTCCGATGAAAAGGAACACTTACTGTAATACAGGGAAAGGTTTTGCCGAACGTATATCTTCATGCTCTATACGCACTAATGAATGATATCGCTGTGCTACTGTAAGTTTATTGCTTCCCACACCAAGCAACAAATTTACATATTTGTTAATACGAAAGTCGAAATTTTCGGCGTGCCTAAAATTCTGCCGGCCAAGTGACATCCCACCGAGACTAATTCATCGCTTTTGTCGGCGCTTGGACATGATGCTCCCCCACTTCTGGGAGCTTGGTCCCCTGTCGGACAAATCCTGCCGTTCCATCCCTGAAATGGCAAACGTTTCTAGTCTTTGCATGAGAGCCTAGTACGTAGGCTTAGTACGGGAAGGTGCTTCACCAAAGGAATGTCAGTTGTTATCCATATAACGTTTTGTTTTATTTTAACATAACATAACATGACATGACATGACATGACATGACATGACATGACATGACATGACATGACATGACATGACATGACATGACATGACATGACATGACATGACATGACATGACATGACATGACATGACATGACATGACATGACATGACATGACATGACATGACATGACATGACATGACATGACATGACATGACATGACATGACATGACATGACATGACATGACATGACATGACATGACATGACATGACATGACATGACATGACATGACATGACATGACATGACATGACATGACATGACATGACATGACATGACATGACATGACATAACATAACAGGTTGAAGGGCAAAGGAGGGACAAGGCCCCATAAGATGGAGTCCAAGCCCTAATCACAAGTCAAACCACCGAACCTAGACAACACCCCGAAACAATCAGATTCCACCACAGTCATGGAAGAACTTGTCAATTTTAATCTTAATTCAGTGAACTGACAGGGAGTTAACTACCCAATCATGCAGACATTTCCACTCGTTTACAACTCTATGGGAGAAACTAAACTTCCTAATGTCAAGCCTTGCAAAAAGGCTTTTCCAGCTTTTAACAATGCCCACGAACCCGAGAATTACTTTGAACCCTTAAATAAGTCCAAAAGGGATTCCTTTCAAAAAGGAACTTGTAAACCTGGAGCATGTCCCCCTAATCCTTTTCAGCTCCAAAGCCTAAGATGCTTAAGCCTAGCATGATAAGGTAAATTTCTCACCCCAGGTATGAGGCGAGTAGCTCTCCTCTGAACTTGCTCTAAACATTTGTCCTTTTCATAGAAGGGGTTCCAAGCCTGAGCTGCATAGTCACTTAAGATGGGGTCTTACCAAATGCTTATACAAATTAAGTACAATTTTCTTACTAAAATCGACAAAAATTCCTCTTGATCAATCCAAGCACTCCATTAGCCTTTGCAGTAGTGGCTGCACACGCACTGCCTTGATGACTTCAATAATTACAACACCCAGATCTTTCTCGAAGGTGACATTACTTAAAATACTACCATTCATGTTATAATCATAGCTAAAAATTTTAGGACTAAAATGGAGGACTTTACACTTATCCGCATTAAAAGACATGTGCCAAGCCTGAGACCAAGAAAATAACGTATCCAGATCTTTCTGCAGTAGTGAGGCATCATCCAAAATGCTTATCTTCCCATAAAGCTTACTGATACTAGATGTAAGAGAACTATCAATATCATTGAAGGAAGTTAAGGAAGAAGTGGGCCAAGAACAGAACCCTGTGGTACTCCATTTTTTGGTACATATGAAGGACATATGAAGGACAAATTTTCAAGAAGCACCCAAAATTTTAATGGTCCTTACAAAATGCCAAATTTCATTTCCTCAAAAATAAAACCCAAAATTTCGGCGCGCTAAACCCCGTCAAATTCTGCCAATTCACGTCATACTCTGGCATCGAAGAGGGAAAGAACAATATTGATTGCAAACATAGATATGAGCCGAATGGGGGTATGGGCGGGGCTGGGGTTCCATGCAGCCTCAGCTTAACATGTGAAAATTCTGGCAATGATATGTTAGAACTTTTCGGGCACCTATACCGAAAGAATACAATGTAATTATGTAGCCGAAGCCAATGAATATTTTAAAAAATCTATAGGGCAACTAAAAGAAAGTTCTCAGTTTTAACCACCGACAAATTTTCTGCTATAAATGTAGAAGAGAAGTCTGACAGATTGGGTCCTCCACCTTACTCACACGCACGGGGAATTGAATGCCATTTTCGGCTCTCTGAGGTAGTGGTTTTTCAAAAGTTTCTGTACGCTCCGCTAATTGAAGGTAGCGCTCTGCTCAAAGTCTTTCAGGCACGTTTAAATTTTTCGGACAAAAGTCTTCAGCCCATCCCCGGCCCCCCGAAAAAAGACCCCAAATGCCCCCGTGTGTTTACGCCTATGAACCGTAAGTGCAATCCTGAAACAAATTTGCCTAAAACGTTGTGGGAATAAAAATGTAGCTTCTAGGCGTGCGAACTGAAGCTGCGTAATTGGCAATACCACCCCACATTCGTACGTGTTTGTAACAGTGGACAGGGTGATAAAAGGTGGGCGGAACGACGGTGGTAGATGGGTTCGCAGGTTTTGGTCCCATGAGCTTTGTATGTACGTACAAGCGCTGCTCACTAGACTGACAAACGTTAGGAAAGAGATCGTAGGCTACCGAATAGTAAAACTTGCAAGCAAAGGGAAAAACAGTGATTCATAGGTCTACTGTTGTCTCCAGAAACGAGTTGTTGAGTAATTATAGAAGATTAGAGTAACTGACGGTGTTCAAAAATACAATGGCTTCACCATATCAGAAAAGGTAAAGTATGAGAACCGTGTTGCTGCAGTGCAGAGAGTATAAGTGTTCGTTTAAATTATGCAAGGACAGGTTCCGCGAAACGATCCGCGGTGACACTTCGATTTTGAATATAGGCTAGTTCTAGATTGCAGTAGACCTACAGTACTAATTAGGTTAGCTTGTTAATATGTAAAAAGGCAGTTATTTAAGGAAGTGCTGATCCTTGAGCTAGGGTCGATGACAGCTATCCTGAAGGACTTAAAATGATCTCCCCATGCTAGTGGAGCATCGCAAGCAGAATAGACTCAATCTTTTCTCGCAAGGTTTTTAAGGAAAGGATAATATTCTAATGGATACACTTAGACACCCAATCTGGAAAACTCGGGGAATGCACAATCATCACTTTTGTCAACTTTATTCTCGGCCTAATTGTTATAAATACAGTTTTTTCCCAATACTCTGAAAGATTTGAATAATCTTCCTGCCACTCAGATAGATGGTATGGATAGTCACAAGGACCCTGTCCAATACATTAGTTACTAGATATATTAGAAATTAAGGCACCCCTGATGCATGTGCTCTGTAGTAATGCCCTTTGGATGTGTCACCATTATCTGAAAGAAGAAGAACAAATATAATCTTAGAATGATAGATTTCTGTAAGTGCACAGTTAACGGTCACCCCATCATATATATACGTACTTAATTCTAAATATTGGACACTCGACACATGAAACCTACACACAAAGGGCACACCTTGCCTTCTTTGACATTTTAAGCCTTACTGCAAACCTCAAAAGACTTTGTTAGTGGATGTCAGAAGTTGAAGTTGAGCCTCAAACATCATCTACGGTATCTATTCTGCTTCTGCTTCTGCAAACTGTGCGCCCTAATCGCAAGAGCACCTAATGGCAAGATCCTGGAGGTTGATTGTATCTAAGTTAGACTTAAAGGACTAAATGTCAGGAGCTGCCCAAAAATTGATGGAGGAAGTGGGTTCCATTCTCTGGTAGTTCTTGGATACACAGAGTATTGGTAGCAGATCTTGTTGAATTGGGGTGGAACAATAATATGGGTGCCTTGGTTACGTCTAGTAGTCCTGCTAACATTACCTAAAAGCTGGATATTTGCGGGAGTAATGTTATGGACTTCTTTGTAAATGGTGGTAAGGCGAAGTCTGGTGCGCTGTACTTCAAGCGGTTCCCATTTATGATCTGTTAGCATTTTGGTAACGCTCTCTCTGAGCTTGTAGTTGTTTGTGGCAAAGCAAACAGCACATCGTTGGACCTTTTCACGTGTTATTTTATCACTTTCGTAGTACGGATCCCAGATTGCCCCACAATACTCCAGCTTAGAACGAACCAGTGTTTTGTAGGCAGTTTCCTTTATATCACTATTACAGCTGTAAATATTTCATCGCAGGAGACCGAGCATTTTATTTGCCTTGCTAGCAGTTAGATTTATATGGTGGGTCCACCTTAAATCCTGGAATACACATGACACTAGAAACAAATAGCAAGTTTTAGCCATCTCTAGTTGACCACTCTTGATCTAGAATCTATCAGAGAACTTCCTGTTCAGTTGTCTTGAGATAAATAAAGTTAAAGGGGGTTGAACCCTTTTAAAGACTGTTTGGTCAATAGAGCAAGTTTGTAAAAGGGATTAACTGATGCAATTGTAGAGATAAGCTTTGTCCGGGAGGGGGGAAAAGCCTTTTCTCTGCTAATATTGACAAAAATGTCCTGTTCAATTCTAGCAGCATGAATTTGTAAAAATATCTACCTAGGCAAACTTTTTTGCAAGCAATTCCGTTAATGTTATGGACATACAATAATGACCTGTGCAGCTGTTTGTGCCTTCTCCCTGGCATTGATACTGCATGCAGTGATGTATAACAACCCAGAGAAGTACAAAAGTGTGGGGCAAAGAGTCACAGATTTTAGCCTTCCTCACGTACCTCATGTCACTTAGTCATCACAAATTTTAGACTATCCCAGCTTATGCATATGTTGCACATTTTTTTCTCAACAAGGGTTGAGGCAATATGGTGTGCTGTGGAGAGAAATGTTGGTATGATTTAAAAGAAAGAAAATTGAAGCATTGCAGCAGGATTTGAACCTGAGGTACTACAGTAGTCAAACAGTCACACAAGCACAAAGTTTCTCTGAAATTGTCATGAAACTGCACTCATGCAGACCAATACAGTTGCCAAAACATTGGTTCTAAAAACAGAATTTACAACACTCATTTCTAATTTTTCTGTACACCTTAAAATTAGTAAAACAAAGCTAAACTGTTAACTTTACCCCTTTTTAAAGCAAAAGGAAGAAAAGTACATGACATGAAAATCCTTTTAGTCTTGTAGAAGCATCAGTCCACAGTTTCTCACTTGCATCAAATCATGTCATATTGAATCTCTAGCTCTATCTGCACAGTGTGTGCCCATGTTTTTATGATACAACTTGTTGGACTAAAATGTGAAAGTCACTGATTTATCACTGAAACTACTTCCCCAAGCTATGTAGGACTACAAGGGAATGAATGCTTAAGGACATTTTCAATTTTTCATAGCATGTGTGTAACAATTTTAAGTAATCACTTGAAGGCGTAATATCAATGGTGTGCAGTAAAAAGTATGTTTTTTGTGGCACAAAAAATGACCACACCTGTACATCTTTGACTGGATCGTGCCCTGGGGCTGAACCTTTGGCCAACTTAAGGAGGAACTCTTCATTATGATGGGTTAAAGTGATTACCAAAAATATTCTTTCTTTACCATTTTTTTGCTTCAGACATTTTTGCTATGACTACACATGGAAAAAAAAAAACACAGGCCTATAAATTACAGAACTGCATCTGGTTTATTTTGTAGCATTTTTCATGAACTTTCTGTACTTGAAATAAAAGATTAAATTTTTGAAAGCCCAGACGGCAGTCTCCATTTAAATGGCATACTGTATCCCTCACCTGCGGTACAGTACAGTGTGATTTTCAACTGAGCTGATATTGGGTATGTTTATCAGCTCAACCCACGAAGTGTGGGAAGAGTTTAGGACTATGTGGTACTGTGGGGTAAAATGTCTGTCTCTCTCCTCAAAAGGTTTCAGTGTTTTCAAATTGCTTCAGATGTAGATCTAATTTGTACAAGAGGATAATTAAAGATGTTAATGATGTTATGATTTTGGAGAAGATTGGTTAGGGGATTAGTTCAGTGTGGATAATTTAAAAAAAGTACTTCAGCAGGTGTTCCTTTTAGATTTAGCTACCCTCCATTTCAGTTGTTTCCAGTGTGCTGCTGCTATGCTGGGTTTAAATATCTTGAGGGGGTGTGTTTGTTCGCTGAAGTGGACATGTTCATTTGTGCTGGAATCTTGAAGGCTGCTTAGGCAGAGTTTCCTAATAAGCATGGAAGTAATACTGTATCTGGGACTTAAAAACTTATCCTACAGCATGCAGTACCTATTTCATGGCTCTTTGCTGTGAGGACATTGCACACAGATGGGTCAGTGTTTATCCAGGAAGTTCCTATATTCAGCTCATCATCTGTTGTTTTGATGGTGTAATCAAAGCTGGAGTCTTAAAAAATGTTGCTGGTTTGGCTTTTCTCCCACAAAGCCTAGTGGCAATTCAGGAATTGGTTGGAATAATTTGTGTGTAAAGAGGAAATGCAGTCACCCCTCTTGGCCCCACTTGAATTAGTAAAGTGGAGTGCCCTATTTCATGATTGTTTTCTTCAATTGTGAAATCAAATTTATTAGGAGTATCTTCTTGGTTTGCATGTAAGTCTCAAAATATTATGACAGAGACTTTGGTGAGAAGTAAGAAGAAAATTTTGAGATTTTGCTTTTTCTTCAAGGTAAGTTTGGGGTGGCTGTTCTTGTCCTTTGCCAAGCAACACTATTCTACCTATATCTAAAGGCAAACAAGTGCTGTTTAACTGCTAGGTGCAAAGTGGTACATTACGATTAGCACAAAGGCATGTATAAAGTGTAGACCATGGTTGTCTATGTGTTCAAAATAAATTAAAAACTGAACAGGTCATTACATTTAAAAGGGTTGAACAACTGCAGCAATTGCTGCCCTAGTATATATTGCTCATGGCACAGATTTGAAGGGGCTTATTGAGTTGATATCGATATCGATAACTTAACGAAAGTGTTTAAGAGGACCACCACATGACAATGCTTATAATTAGCTTGTCAAGTTTCATATATCCAATTGTTACGGAAAAAGTTAAAATTTTGAATTTTGTGGTGTCTTGAGTTGTAACGGTTTTGTGCGTAATTCGAAAAAGTGTCTGGTCACGAATTTTTGAAAAAAGCATTTAACCATTAACTGCTCGTTCAAAAACAGTTATTTGTTTGTTGGATATGAGGATTATCTAAGTTTGACCATTTTTCATTGATATGTGAAGAAAACTTAAAAGCTTTGGCAAAAGTTGTTGAATTTGATGAACCAACTCAATGAACCACTTTAAGTTAACACAGGATTTCCCTACCAATTTGTTTATGTACAGCACTGTGCTATATGTATGGTCACTGAATCACATGCATGCATATGTGTATGTACACATGTGTAAGGGTTGCTACTGAGAAGACTGTACATTTAGTAAACAGGCTATGTGTGACTTGTACATGCTTTGTACAGTACCTTCACAGAAAGCAAGCCCTCATGGTACAGTATGAACGCATGATCACTGATTGATTTGCCCGGTTACAAATTGCACACATTGTGTGTGTAATGTTTGATGGAAGTAATATACAGTACAGTAGACTGTTGTAGACACTGTTGGCTCCTGTTGTTGATTGTATTAGTTTTTGATTTAAAATGAATAACACTTTAATTGTTCTCTGACAGAATTCAACTTTTCAAAGACTGCTTGAAAGAAGAAATCATTGACTTGAAGAAGTTGAAAAAGCTTTGCTTTAGTGGTGAGTCTATTTCTATCATAAGCATGGTCAGAAAGTTTAACATTATCTGAAAGGAGAGACTAGTGTGTGAAGTAGAAATAGATTGCTCCCTTTGTGAACTAACTGTGCATTTACAGAAGAGAAGAGGTTGAATACTTTCCAGTTGCTTCATAAAATTCATATATAATAATAGGGCCTGAAGGGCAGTTGTTTTACGACGCTAAGCAACCACTAATGTGGGAGAAGCCGTTGTCTTATGAATCACAACTTCACGTTGGGTGGCAATCAACTCAACAATTTGGATCAAATTTGGTATTTTTTGAAAGGCCAGTTCAGATTTGAAAACCGTAGATTGCTCTTGGATGAAAAACCCACCTTACTTTGACCCGGCCAGGAATTGAACTCCAGTCCAGACCTCCCGGTTGCTAAGCTTCATTGCTTCAAATGCCACTGCCTTTATCCACTTGGCCATAGCACCGGTCATAAACTTACAGTTACCTGGGTCATTTGAATATGTAAAGCAACTGAATGTAAAATCATTTACTTACATAATTCATCATATGTTACTGAACCAGGACTACAATTGTGGAATGGGTTAGGGGTCGTGATTGCTGTCCTAGAGACAGACTTGAGCAAAATGTCATAGAAAAAAATACATTTAAAAAGGGGAAGTATAATCTGTGCCACCTCCAAAATCTGGGTCTGTGTTTCATGCAGGCTTGGGGCGATTACATCTCAATGTAATTGATTACGATTGCGATTACTTTATATTTTACGATTGCGATTGTGATTACGATTACAGCTAAAATTGAAAATAATTGATTACATTGCAATGTAATCATGATTGCAATCGTGATTACATTTTCTTTTTCCATTAACAATGTAGTAGGCAAAACAATCCAGTGCCCACAACTGGAAAAAAGGCCATGGACATTGCTCTAGATAAGCTCGAACAGAACCAAGTCCCCCAAAGTAGAGATTATTGAACCCATTCACTTCTCACTCATTTTAAGCTGGAACATCCAAAAAAGAGGGACAATTAAATTTTGTCATTCCAACAGAAAAACCAAGAACTGAAAAAATTGTTTAGTAACTTTACTTCTTTGTTCAATTCAACTTCAATGTAATCAGAAATGGGACCACGATTGCGATTACTTTGCCAGTGTAATCGATTACAATTGCAATTACTTTGCGATTTTCACAAAAGTAATCGATTGCGATTACAACTACTTCAAAATGTGTAATCGATTGCAATCGATTACGATTACTGATTATGATTACCCCAAGCCTGGTTTCATGTCGTACAAATGTTTGAATACCTGTTGGCAATGTGAGATGTATCCAGCTAAAAATTTGACCACATTCTTACTTGCCAGATTAATGGGACTGAAAGAGATCTAGGTGTGCTGTTCAATTTCTTGCACTTTCCACAAATGAATTTAGAATTTTCAGCAGTTCCATCATGTAGTAGAAATACCATACCCAAAGATAATTGGATACAGTTCAGTGTTAATAACCGTTTGCTTTTAAATTTTCTTTCATTTTACAGGAATTCCTGATTCTTCTAATTTTAGATCTCTCTGCTGGAAGGTATGGTTCAAAGAAAGGCCAAAGTTTTATTCCCCTATACTAATTGTCTATTTGTCAAGGAAGGATTTGCCCCTCTGTCTCCCACCTCTCTTTCCAGAAGGAGGGTAAAATGCCCCCTCCCCCTATTCATTTCAATAAAAATAATAAAAATATCAGTATCTTGGTTTCTTACTTAGGAAGGAGTCACTCTTGCAGACAATGTTTGAACTTACATAAATGTTAAATAGCCTTTAAAATCCTTTAGATTGCAACTTGAACTGGCCTTGAAGCAAGCTTTTGACCCCCTGAACCCATTGTAAACTTTAGCCAAGGGCCCCATCAATTTAGACTTGGGGTTTTGCAGTAACATATACCCCCCTCCTTCTATGAGATTCTGGCAGAATCTCTGGAGAAAATTAGTTCCCAATGTTTCACCTTGTGAAACATTGGAGTATATTATCTGGAACTGTGGTAGATACATTTACATTAATATTCAGTAGCAGGGGTGCCATATTTTTAATTGAATGAGCAATTGTTTTTTTTTCAGATAAGAAAAAGTGGAACATAACTTTTTGTTACTACTTGCAGTATTTGTCACTAAGTGTTTAATTCACATTAATTAAAAGTATACTAGATGTAAGCAATGCAAAAAGAAATAAAAAAACACACACAACCAAACAAACAACAGGACGGTACATATTGATGACATTAAAAAAGCATTTGGCTCTTGTCAAAGTTTATTAACAGGCCCTTTCCCACATTTCAATAACAAAGGATTGTGAGCAGAATTTTGGTACATATCATTTCTGTCAAAGGTACTTTACTGTGACGACAAATGATGCACACGAAAACTGTTTCCCACAATCCATGTGATGGCTATTTGAAAAAGAGTGTATGCAAAAGCAGCAGTATTCTAGCAATTAATAAAACTTTTCAGTACTTAGTTTAGTTGGATGGAGTTTTATGGCCCAGTTTCCAACCAAATGGTTCAAGTCAAGCCGGCCACAGCTTTTTTGGTTCCTTGCGTTAGCAAAAGGAACCTATGTAGTCAGGTTGGCGTGTGTGTGTGGGTGTGTGTGTGTGTGTGTGTGTCTGTGACGCTAGCTTGGGTACGCTGTAACTCAACAAGGGAAAGTTGGATTGAATTGAAACTTGGTATATAGAAGTGCCATAGTTTGAAGGTGTGCCCTATCGTTTTTGGTGGACGTCAAAGGTCATTTGGGGTCACCGGAGGTCAAAAACTAAAAACCTTCTCAACATGATATTTCAAGGTAGGAAACTTGGATAGATGTCATACTTGGTGTGTGGGTGTGTAATTGTATAAGGATGAAATCTGATATGTTTGGTGAAGGTCAAGGGGTCATCTGGGGTCACCAGGGTTCAAACACAGAAAAA
This sequence comes from Holothuria scabra, assembly GCA_037179385.1. Lineage (NCBI taxonomy): Eukaryota > Metazoa > Echinodermata > Holothuroidea > Aspidochirotida > Holothuriidae > Holothuria > Holothuria scabra. Next base: position 51,082,382 of record CM074185.1, read on the forward strand.
TGTTTTAACACAGTATTTTAAGGTAAAAAGGACAGATTTCAAATCAATCTGTGTTTGGTTAAGGTCAAAGGTCATCAAGGTCACTGAAGGTCATCCACTGGAAATGTTATTTAGAAAATGTTGTAAGCTAGATAAAGATAGGTTCAATAGATTTTTTATCTTACCTGGTTTTGCATGCTTACACACCCAAACACCATAGAAATTTGGCCTTTACATTCGTTCAGTAATGATTACTTTGGATTGTACACAGATTTTGAATCATTCAAAGTTGTAGGAGGGCAATAACTGAAATCTGTAGATTTCAATGAGCACAGGTCACACTGCATTAAACTGGTCTCTCTGCCAGTGGAAGCAATACATGGATTATACAGTATGTCTCTTTAATACTGCTGTGCTCTGTGGGGTAACCTAATCCTCATTCTATTATCACACCCCATTAATCACTTGCTTTCTGCTTAACTGCTGAAGAAACCCTGTTTTCTGTGTAGAGATAGCAAACAGGACAAATGGTAGATTGTTTTAAAGTAATAGCAAGTTTTATTTAGAGCAGGTAAAAATAACTTATGAGAGAAGTACAAGGGGTTTTTTCTCTCTTTAACCACATTGTGTATTGTTTATTGGTGATAATATCAAGTTTGATTACAAGCATAAATACATATGGAAATGAGGAAATGTTTTTGAAGGACCACCAAGCATTATACAAGTTGAATGTAAGTAAGGCCACAAAAATTTAATCATTGATATCATGTAATATAAGTACTAAAATACCCCTTGTGAAGATGTTACAAACATTGAGTATGAACTTTTGCTTAGCTCTATTTCGGAGACTGGCTGTACAGTTCTTATAATATCCAGCAAGGAACCACAGTGCCCATTGGGCTCTTGTTTTCTGGTTGTGGCTCACTGGCTTGTTTTTGCTACTCCATTGTTGATACATCACATTGTAATTGTCTTTATATTACGTCCTCCTTTGTATTCTGTATTCATATAATCACAATAGCAAGAAAAAAGAAAAGAAAACAATAAACCAAGACTAATAAGTTGGGTGGGTCCATAAAGAAGAAATTTTCATTCAGTCAAATATTATGAAGTAAGGTAAGCAAGGTTTAGTGACTTTAAGGTAATACTGTACAAGATGTGACTTGCTTGCTTGTATTCCCTACTCCATTGTTTATAATGCTGGACATCAAGTTCAATGGCAGTAAGTTTCACCTTCTAAGTCCTGGGTATGACTGGGCCAAGAGTTGAACTAGACCTCATGGCTACAAGTCAGATGCTCCAACCACTCGACCATGCAGTCGGTCAGTACTTGTTGTGTCATGCTCTGCCCTTGGCAACATAATGGAATAGTCCTTCATGTTTATTAATTCATGCAAATGATTCACATTTGTTTAGCTTTGAGAACTTCCTGGAACAGGAAGTCAAGGGAGGGAGGTGATTGGCCGATCTGGTCACATGTTTGTGTTCCGACGTATTATTGGTCTATAATTGTTGAGGAGACTACGTCTTATAGATTGTAGAATCAGTCAGGCCCTAGACTTTGTAGCCAGCAGACTCTGTGTGTATTAAATCCTGCACATTAAATACTGGAGAGAAGAAGGAAATAAATCATTTGGAAATTGGAATGGTTTGACTCTGTCTTTTCTTGAGTACGTTCAGGCTACCGGAACAAGAAAGACACGACAGTACTTGTGGTTACAATAGAGTACATTCTTTATGTTTTAACACTTCTAAAATTGTGAAAACAACTGTGAATGTTCAGTGATAGCTCCTATCTGTATACTCACTGATTTAATGTTTCATTTATGTTTATACCAGATCTTACTGCACTACTTACCAACTGATAGAAAACAATGGGAGAGTGAACTGAAGAAACAAAGGTATTCTAAAAACAAATCATATGTCACTCGAGTGTTATTTCAAATTTACATTGTAATCTCCTCTTTAATAGCAAGTATTTGTAATATTCTCTCTAGATTTGATAAAATGCAGACACCTACAGTATCACTCCATACTACATTTTTGCTGGGGAGGGGGAGGAAGTGAAATTCACAATTAAAAGCTGCTTTGAATACACATAAAAATTAAAAAATGGATAGTTGTTCACTTTTTACACAACTTTTACATAGGATTGTTCTGACACATACTTAAGTCTTGTATTCTCAGTAGGACATGACTTCAACCAATCAAATATCTCTGTATCTATACAAAGGAATCACGTAAAGGAGTTAACATCATGCTACAATGCCCATTAGTGAAATGCATCACTTTTTGAAAACTCAAAATCCTGTCGTGCAGCTGTCTCGGTGGCTTTCTGGACTAAACTTATTTGGAAAGTTTATTCCGAACAGTTGTGCAGTGGTGCATGTCTAACCTCTCATACAATAGACTCAATTGGTAGTTTGTGGCAAGTGACTCTGGCAACTTGCCGATAAGGTAGTATTGCAATGGTCAGTGGGAACTAATGTGAAGCTTGGTTGTTCTAGAGAGTAAGTACAGATAAAAACTCTGGAGATAGGTGGCGAAAGATGCAGAGAAGCTGTATTTGGCTAATGGGTACTGTTGCTACATGACATAGCTGTCAAAGTAGAATAAATTCTTGGAACCTTCAACTTTGAGTATGAGCTGTTATACTTCTGGTTTATCCATATGATCTGTTCTGATACTTATCAATGCCATGCATGCAGTATCTTTTGTAATAGTACACTTGTTACTAATGTTAACAGTTCTACTGTTAGCCTAGTTTAGAATTAGGGCCTACGGGTAGGTCTACCATGAACAACAGTACCCTCTTTGATTGCAAAAAAAAAAAAAACAGTTTTCATACCTACAAAATCCACAAGATTGTTCATGGAACTTCTGGAGATGATGCAAGAAATTTTCATTTGGAAATAGAGGCATGTATCTTGTCATTAGTATTGCAATGAAACATGCAGTGCTAACTGTACTATACACTTACATTTATTGGGTTACATGCACCTGCCTTTAGTGGATGCACACATCCATCATTATCAATTCAAGGGGAAATGATTCAAAGCTGTTGCAGCCAGAAGCAAAATAATGAACTAGAAATTCAAAAAGCAAATTGTAAAATATCTTGCAAGTGTGAAATGAAATATCCCCAGAAATAAAGGAGTGTTTAATATTAGCAAATTACTTTGCAAAATTATGTTACATTAGAATATAAATTGCTTCAGGACTAATATTTTTGGTTTCGATGAAAAGAGAAACCTATGCATTCATGATGGCGTGTGTGTGTATGTATGTGTGTATGTGCGTGTGTATGTGTGTGTGTATGTATGTGTGTATGTTTGTGGCACTTTGCTTGTTTACACGATATCTTGAGAAGGGAAGATCTGACAGTTCTCAAACTTGGTACACAGATACCCCATACTGAGAGGAAGAACCCTATTGATTTTGGTGGAGGTCAAAGGTCATTTGGGGTCACGTGGGGTCAAACCCCGAAATCCTTGTTTACACGATATCTCATGGTAGAAAACTTGGATTAATTTCAAACTTGATGTGTTGATGCGTTATGATGTAAGGAAGAACCCTATTGATTTTGGTGGAGGTCAAAGGTCATTTGGGGTCACTTGGGGTCAAACTCCGAACTTCTTGTTCACACTATATCTCAAGGTAGGAAACTTGGATTGATTTCAAACTTGATATGTTGATGCGTTATGATGGGAGGAAAAACCCTGTTGATTTTGGTAGAGGTCAAAGGTCATTTGGGGTCACATGGGGTCAAACTCAGAAAAACTTGTTTAGGATAGCTCAAGGTATGAAAGGTGGATGGATTTCAAAATTAGTATGTAAATGAATTATGGTGAGAAGATGGTCTGTATAAGGTTTTTTTTTTGTGGAGGTGAAAGGACATCTGGGGTCATGATCAGTCAAACTTTGAAAAACTTGTCAAAATGTGATATCTCAAGGTAGGAAACTTGGATGGATTTCCTAATTAGTATGTGGATGTGTTATGGTGAGTTGAAAGTACTGTACCTGTTGTTTTTGGTGGAGGTCAATGGTCATCTGGTACCACCTGGCATCAAACTCTGAAAACCTTGTTTGCAGAATATCTTAAGGCACAGTATGAAATTTGGCTTTTTGAATAGAGAAATGTTTTGGTTAAAAGAAAAACCAGTTACTTACAGGTGGAGACAAAGGTTATTTTGGGTCACCAGTTGTTACAAGAAATGTAGCATTTTATTGAAAAGAGCATGTATGTATCATCGAAACCTCAATGCATTTTTGCATTCTGGTTAAAAATTATTCCTGCACAGAGGGTAGTCATCTCGTTTTGTAATGGTATTTCAGTGTCATAATTAGAGTGGTTTGCCAAGTTTGGTTGATTGAAAATGCTTCAGTACAACTTAATAAAGCTTTCAAAAACCTAAGTCAAATACTCGTGCCAGGACTTTGTGAAAATGTTGCATATAAAAGGATAATGCAGACACCCGAACTTGAAGTAGTGTAGTAGTCTATTCTATTTCAAGAATTTCTCTGAGTGATCATGTGACAATATTTTTCCTCCTTGATTTTGAAATTTACTTAATTTTTGGTTTATCTTGAGTCTGCAATATTAAGACATGAGATATCATGAACTGAAATTTGTGAGATTTAGCTGTTGTTTTGAAACAAGTCTGGGGAGACTGCTTTTGCCCTTTAAAATCCAGAAATAAATAATAGAACATTACATCTATATTTCAAGAAACTTACTGGCCTCATTGATCAATATGTGCCACCTGCCATCAAATAAACCAGTCAATATTCTTCAAGTCTTACTGGCTTGGTTTGAAACTTATTGGCCTCAACTTCTCTGTGCCACCAGCTAAACTGAATCCTGTGTTGAATAATCATGCTATCTTTAACTTTTTATGTTTTGATAATTTTTTGTTGCCCCATACATCTTTATCTTTGAAACATTTTGTGCAGAACCCTCTATCGTCAGTTTGTGGAAGAAATTATCATAAAACCAGGGAAAGAGATGCATGGAGTCTCTGAAGAATCATCTCATGCCTCTGATCATGTGAGTCAAAGAAATATTTTTAAAGCATAATCATTTGCTCCAATCTTAGTTCCAAGCAAATTTATGACAAGTTTAAAATCATCTTTTATTTTACTTCCATTGTACATTTTATCATGTTTCAGGTTTTAAGTGTTACATAAAACGTAGATGGACTAAGCATGTCAGTAATAAAAATTTCGTTACTTCATGAAAATGGACATCACTGGATTGAGATTTAAGGCCCTTAAGGGTAAGGAGGGGGCTGAAAGCTCAAATTCAAAATGGGTTAGCTATATTCTTCAATGAAACTATTAATTGAGGCCATGTAGGACAGTTGTTTAATGAAGCGAGAGAAAAATTACAAACACACGGTGATACCTTCCCCATAACACTCTTCATTTTGCTTAATGTAGCACAGGTGTTATGTGGATGTATGTGTAAATGCCATACTTCCATTGTTGTCGTAAGTTGAAAGGTCGCTATTACAATTTGAACCAACTTATTGCATTGTCATGCTGGTTGGCTGACCAACTGAGCCATAGAGATCAAATTTGCTTTGATTTTTAAGGCCATTTAATGTTGGAAAAACATAGATCTCTATTAGATAAAAAAATTCTGCCTAGTTTGACCAGGCCAGGAAACCAGCAGGGAACCTCCTAATTGTTTAACTTCCATTGTTTCATATGTCTCTGCCTTTACCTAGTTTGTGATCTTAAGGAATGCAGTCTTGTTTTTACTAGAAAAATTGTAACAAAACTATTGATTGATTTATCAAACAAGTATAACTTTTTAGGTAAATTAGATTCACTTTTCTTTGCTTTACTTTTAGCCACTAAATCCAAACCCTAACAGCCAGTGGTCAGCCTTCTTTAAGGATAATGATGTTCTTCTACAGATAGATAAGGACACAAGGTAAGCTGTCCCTTAGGACAAGGGAATATGACAGAAGATAAGTTTGAACATGGGAAAAATAATGAGTTTGGATGGGGTTAAGGTCCAATATTTCTGAATTTTAGGTAGAAATTTCCCACCTCTAGTCACAAAGAGTCAAAAATTTTCCAACATTGGAACTGTGTGATTGGTATCAGAGGTCTGTGAAAATGAAATAAAAGCTAACTATTTTTGGTTTCGATGAAAAGAGGAACCTATGCATTCATGATGGCGTGCGTGTGTATGTATGTGTGTATGTGCGTGTGTATGTGTGTGTGTGTTTGTGACACTTTGCTTGTTTACACCATATCTTGAGAAGGGATGATCTGACAGTTCTCAAACTTGGTACACAGATACCCCGTACTAAGAGGAAGAACCCTATTTATTTTGGTTGAGGTCAAAGGTCATCTGGGGTCACAGGGGGTCAAACACCGAAATCCTTTTTTACACTATATCTCAAGGTAGGAAGCTTGGATTGATTTCAAACTTGATATGTTGATGCATTATGATGTAAGGAAGAACCCTATTGATTTTGGTAGAGGTCAAAGGTCATTTGGGGTCAAAGGGGGTCAAACTCAGAAAACCTTGTTTAGGATAGCTCAAGGTACAAAACGTGGATGGATTTCATAATTAGTATGTGGATGAGTTATGGTGAGAAGATGGTCTGTATAAGGTTTTTTTTTGTGGAGGTGAAAGGACATCTGGGGTCATGATTGGTCAAACTTTAAAAAACTTGTGAAAATGGGACATCTCAAGGTAGGAAACTTGGATGGATTCTCTAATTAGTATGTGGATGTGTTATGGTGAGTTGAAAGTACTGTACCTGTTGTTTTTGGTGGAGGTCAATGGTCATCTGGTACCACCTGGCATCAAACTCTGAAAACCTTGTTTGCAGAATATCTTAAGGCACAGTATGGAATTTGGCTTTTTGAATATAGAAACTCAGAAAACCTTGTTTAGGATAGCTCAAGGTACAAAACGTGGATGGATTTCATAATTAGTATGTGGATGAGTTATGGTGAGAAGATGGTCTGTATAAGGTTTTTTTTTGTGGAGGTGAAAGGACATCTGGGGTCATGATTGGTCAAACTTTAAAAAACTTGTGAAAATGGGACATCTCAAGGTAGGAAACTTGGATGGATTCTCTAATTAGTATGTGGATGTGTTATGGTGAGTTGAAAGTACTGTACCTGTTGTTTTTGGTGGAGGTCAATGGTCATCTGGTACCACCTGGCATCAAACTCTGAAAACCTTGTTTGCAGAATATCTTAAGGCACAGTATGGAATTTGGCTTTTTGAATATAGAAATGTTTTGGTTAAAAAAAAAAAAACCAGTTACTTACAGGTGGAGTCAAAGGTCACTTTGGGTCACCAGTTGTTACAAGAAATGTAGCATTTTATTGAAAAGAGCATGTATGTATCATGGAAACCTCAATGCATTTTTGCATTCTGGTTTTATGTTACATCAACAAACAAAGTTTATTGGACACACAAACAGAAATTAAATTGGTTCTCAATCAAATATCACTCTGTCAAGGGTTACAAATTTTATTTTGACAGCAAAATATTTTATCAACAGGCAACTTAAAATGTGGTCATCATAGTAGTGTAATCAGCCTTAAGAGGAAGTCTGGAACAGATAGCTCAACTTAAAAAAATCTAGATTGGATTTAGGATTGAAAATTGCTGCACTGTGACCATTATTACATAACATCTTCATAGTTTACCATGTTTGTAGACAGGTTTTTTCCTATTATGGGATTAGATTTAAATTTTTTAAGTGTTTGATAGTTTGTAATTTTCTGAATTTGCTGTTCTCACAATGGACTCAGGACCTGAGAATTTTACTCACATCTTTTATTTATATTGTGTGACAGGGTAAAGCATGAGAGAAAGTACCCAAGCCAATTGATATGAAAGCCACTGGCTGAGATTTAGTTGCCTTTGTTTAGCAGACAAAACAGCTGAGGTCAATCATATTAATTAATTGCAGGGCTTAAGAGTATATCTGTTCAACGGTTCATAGCCTATACTTAATTAGGATCAGATCACAGGATCCTATCAGTAGGTTAAATTACATGTAATTATGTGAAGTTAAGCGGGTGCCATGCAACATCTATAGCTTCTGATCCAACAGTAGCTTCCTTTTGGGAGAAGTTCCAGGAATGTGAGTAACAACACAAAAAATGTTATTAGAATAATGTGAATAGCTTTTACTGTTTTCAATATAAAAGTCTCATTTCAAAGCTTGCTCATTTTAAAGATATTTCAGTTGGTAAGCAAAACTTGTACGTTGTGACGAGTTGCGTAGTTTCTGTATAGTTTTTTAAAAAGGTCAAATCAAGTTTTGAGATAATTTTTAAAATCAAATCAGCAGATGTGACATTTATTAAAATATCTGCAGACCCTTTAATGTTTTCTCTGTTATATCTGCAGGAGACTACAACCAGATTTAGGGTTTTTCCAAACAGCAACAGAATACCCCTGCCAAGAACTTTTACAAGCACAAGAAATGGAAACATTGAGGAGAAGGGTGGAACACACACTCCTGATCTCATCTGATGTTGAAAGAAATAGGACAGGCACTACAAATGTATGTTAAATAAAATAACAAAATTATTCCCATGAATATTTGCATTATTTTGTCCAATTTTAATATACATGGATGCATTGCGCCTTTAGTTCATTTAGAAATTCTTTGAAGATATGATAGAAAACCAAAGGTCACGGTGGAAAAAGATCATTGCACTTTGCTGTTTCTGCTTTTTCTTACTTAATCCTTGAACTTTCCACTACAGCAGAGGAGTTCATTAGTTAGATGAGGTTTTATGGTTCAGTTTTAAACAATATGTTGAAGTGTGGCAAACCATGTCATTTTTCCAGTTGCCATAAACTGGCTTGTTTTCCATACTCCATTGCTCATGCTCAGCACCCAAACACTATGGTAGAGTGTTCCATTTTTAAAGTCTTTGGTATGACCTGACTAGGAGTTGAACTACAGGCGTTACACTCCAGACCTCCTGGTTGTAATTCGGATGCTCTTATCCGCTTGACCATGTAGTCAGAGGAGGTAGTGAGTGGTAGAAGGGATCCTTGTACGTGACTACAATATTGCTGTGAAGGAATTTCATTGACAAAGGAATGTAGAAATATGTGTGTAGAAAACTTTCAAAGAAGATTTACTGTATATATTTCTTACAAACAAGTTGAATAGAACAGGTTTAGGATGTTAGCCTAGCACTGATGGTAATTGATTCCCTGACATAGGCAGGCAAGGAATCTATGCGATGGTGATGTCATGTGTGTGTGTGTGTGAGTGTGTGTGTGTGAGCTTGTAAACCATACCTTGCTGGGTACAGGCTGCTCACGACAGCTGAAGCCTCACACGTCTTTCCTCGCTCACGCGGAGCTTGTAACTGGTGTAGCTACCCGAAACTTCAGACACTGCCATGAGCTCTGTCACGTGATATGCAGGAGCCCGCCCTCGCATGCGGCATTCAAGTGTTGCGTGACATAAACTGCTAAAGGGAAATTCCGACCATTTCCTTGCGGGGATTGTACCCCATAAGGCATTGAATACGGGTATGTCCTGTATTTTTGTGTGTGGGTGTTTGTGACACTTGCTTGTAAACAGGATATCTTAAGGTAGGTATGTCAGACACTTTTCATATTTGGTATATAGATTTATCATGTTAAGGGGAAGAACGCCATTGTTTTTGGTAGAGGTCAAAGGTCATTTGAGGTCACCAGCGGTAAAATTGCGACAACTTCGAAAATGGCTTGTAAACACGATATCTCCATATAAAAGTGACAGATACTCTTCATATTTGGTATATAGATTTGTCATGTTGAGAGAAAGAAGCCTATTGTTTTTGGTAGAAGTCAAAGGTCATTTGAGGTCACCAGCGGTAAAATTGCAAAAATTCTGTGCCTAAAATGTTAAGAAAAATCTATCAAACACTGTCAATTTGAAAGCAGGTAAGGTATTTGATGGCAAGGAATCACTAATCCTTTTGGCTTTCTGGTTTTACATGGCCATTCAAGCACTGTGTGTTTGGTTGTTGGTGGAGCATCTGCTTTTCACACTGGTGGCCTGGCTTAGATTCTTAGGTGGAGACATATCAAAGACTTAAAAAATGAAACCTGCTGCCATTGTGTATGATGCTCAACAAAGCCTAAGCAATGTAGTAGGGAAAAGAATCAGGTATATTATAACTGGAAAAAACTGTGGACTGCTAGATTGAAGGGAAACATTGTGTTTGTTTTACAGAAATCATTCATATTTTTAAAACCAACATTTATGGGCGGAGAGTGGTAGATAATTAGAAATAAGGCAGTATGGTAACCTTTTCAAAGAAAAAAAAAGAGTACTTACAGATAGAAATTCAGTTACTGAACTATTGTTCAAGTATAATTTGTTAATCCAAACTTTCAAAAATTCAGATGATGCAAATTCCGCATTACTCATCTTACACATGTTTGACATGATGAGAGAATTAATTGGTCAGATTGAATGCTCTGACTTATAATGATCAAGGCTATTTATTCTGTGTGCCATTGTGGTGCAGGGATTCCCTATAAACCCAAAGGCCTAGAATGGTGTCTAACTTCAGGCATTCAATGTCTGTGTAGACCATGGGCATCCGCAGAAAAAAAGTCAGGGGGGGCAAAATTTCTAGGGAGGGGCAAAACCTCCAAGTCACCATGAATTGACACAAAGCATGCGAAAATTTCAGCCCAAAATGCCTCCCAGATAGGGGGAAATGGCATTTCTAAAGCCAATTTTTCGCATAGAAACTTGGAAAACACGTTCTGTTCGGGTTTTTGCTTTGATTTTCATACGTTTTTTCAAATTTTTGATTTTCCAGGGGGGGGCAAGTGCCCCCCTTGCCCATACCTGCGGACGCCCATGGTGTAGACCTACACAAGGTCTAATGTAAAATGTAAACTAATTATCTGCATGTTCTATTGACTGGTTGACAAGAAAGTCATCTGGCACTCTGTTGGAAAAATAATATTAATACTATTCTGGAGGATATAAAGTACTATGCAGAACAAGACCTCTTTGTGTCCAAATGGTAGGATATATTGTGCGGTGCATTTGAAGTAACCACCAGTATATATTAAATCAAGTAAGTTTCTGTTCACTTGAACATGAAATTTAAGTTTACCGGATTACAAAATGTATCAAGGTAACCCCTTTGCTTACCCTTGATTTTTAGAATCCAGTGTTTCCAGTGGCTTTCCATTTTGTGAGTTGACCTGCTCAGAGAATTTGACAACTACAAAAAATTGGTAATTTCGACCTGAACTGTAGGCCTACTAACTATTGCAAAAATGATAGCTATTCCCTCCCCTTTGATATCAAAGCTGACGTCATTTATTCCATGGACTAGTACCACCTCACAAGGACTTAAACCCAAGGCAAACCATGGTGTTATCACTTTTGTTTTGAATTGTGGTGTTTGTAATATTCCTGAGGAAATATGAATATTTTCTTTTCATGGAACATTTGGGTTTAAGTAAATTTCATCTGCTGCATTCTCCAGCTCCTCCCCTCTCCTCCTCATCTCACACTTCCTCAAAATATTGAAAATTACTTTCATGGACCTTGGAGTCTGTCTCAGTGTTTGCAGCAGGGAAAAGAAGTGAGATTCACTTTTGGAAAATTTGCGTGGAATTTTTGTATGGAGCTGTAGGATTTTTTTCCTCTTTTATTACTTCTGTTGTTCAGCTTTCTATTTTATGCTGCTAACAGTATCCACAAATTTCTCACAACATATTGTTTTCTCTATTACAAAATCCTTTCCACAAATTCCATGTAGTCCTGCAGCTAAGAATGAACAGTGCTCTGCTCATGGTACTAAAGCAGTGTTACAATCATGTAACTTTTTAACTTAACTTTTTCCATTTTACCATTACTTTTGTTTGTTACAGATTCCCTCAAAAGCAAGGACACAAATAACAGCAGAGTTTGGACACAGTCCTTGTAGGGATGGTGAAGAAGCTCATTGGGAGGTCTTAGAAAGAATTTTGTTTATTTATGCAAAGTTGAATCCTGGACAAGGTTATGTCCAGGGGATGAATGAAATCATCGGACCTCTCTACTATGTTTTTGCCTCAGACACGGAACCTGAATGGAAAAGTGAGGAAGTTAAAATTTTGTACAACATTAACATCAGCCTAATATTTTTCAAGAATACGGCCAACAAATTGGCCAGGTGATCCCTGAGAATATTCTTGACTTGTGAAATTTATTTAAGGGGTTATATTCTGTATTTGTCTTTAAATAACTTATTGAGAATCAAAAATTCTGAAAGCTTGCAAACATTTTGTTTGATCAGTTTGTCTACATGGCATCATAGATTACCCATAATGCAGTACTCTTAGAGTGAATGAATGTGATAGGTACCACTTTAAAACATTTTTGCATGCTATGGATTGTCAATATTCCATTAAATAAGAAATAACTGTTGATGTTTAAAACTTGCTGTGCACTTCACCACATTTGGGGGAAATAATTGTCTTCTCTCATCTCTTTCAGAGCATGCAGAAGAAGATACATTTTTCTGCTTTACAAACCTCATGGCAGACATCCGAGATATTTTCATAAAAACCTTGGATCATTCAGAGGTCGGAATTCATGCCAAGATGAGAGATTTAATGCTTTTATTGAAAAAGTCAGAAAAGCCAATATGGGAATTATTTCAACAGCAAGGATTAAAACCAGAGTTCTTTTGTTTTAGGTGGTTGACTGTCCTCTTAACTCAAGAATTTCCATTGCCAGGTGAATTTTGATTCCTTTAATGACTTTTCTTTGCCCAATATTTCTCCTTTCTTGTGGCAAAAGAATTGATAGCAACTGATTACAGAAGACATCCAAGCAATCTCCTTTCTTTCAAAGACTTTTGATTTCATTATTCTTATTTCAATTTCATCTGTTTGGCATATAATGAATAAATTATGAGGCATGCATGTTTTTAATTGGTGATTTGTAATTGAGATGACTGGTCATCACATTAGTTGTTAGCAGGTTCTCAGCTAGCTATGTGTCACTTCACTGCAGAACTCACCTGGCAGTGAGGCTTGGGGACAATGCTTGTAACATTAGTAAAAACACTATTGGCAGGAGATAACCTCACTTGTTTGAACTGGAAGAAACTGTGTGATGGCATCTAAGCTTTTTTGACACAGATAACATCAAGTCTTATTTTCATCAGGCTGTCTAGAGTGGCATAGGAAAACAAACTGAAGGGGCAATTGTTTGAATTTTGCTCATGGAGCTGGTAGCTAATACTTGGAAACAGAAACTTACATGCTTCAAATGAGATTCCTACTCATCTGTAATAGAAATAGCCAGTTTAGCATAGTAAAAGCTTTCAGAGTAGCAATGTCTTCAAATAGTATATGATGCCTTTCTCAAAATGTATTATGTACAAAAGAGTGACTTATTGGAAGTGATTATTTTATTAAAAATGGATGTATTTTTTAACAAAAGAGGCAAAATTGCTGAAACAGCATCAAAGGCAGTTGCTCAGTATTAATCATATTGAATTTTGCTGCATAAAAAACAATCATTAAATTGAATGCTATGACTATTTTCTTTTCACAGATGTCATAAGGGTTTGGGACACTTTACTATCTGATGATAATGGCACTGAGATGCTTATACACATTTGCTGTGCAATGCTATTGTAAGTATTATCTGACAGTTTGATGACTTTTGAATATTAGTCTATGTTACCATGTTGTTCTGATCAACTTACCTTTTTTGTCAGTTTGTGTACAACATACAAAACCAGTACTGTCTCATTTAATACTCTAAAGAACTTGAGACAATGTAGGATTAAGAGATGTCACTTAATATGTACATTCTTAATCTCTAGAAAATGTGTCTCTTTTTAAATCATTTTATGAAAGGTCTTTGAAATATTTTGCAAAAAATCTTATCCTTGTGTTGACTATTGTTTTAAATGAAGAATATCTAGTTATTTTTAAGTTATTTTTAAGTCATTTTCTTATCATTTTGCTTTAAAGGTTGCAGAGTAAAGAACTGAAGAAAGGAGATTTTGCTACAAATTTAAAACTTTTACAGGTATTTTATTTGCCATAATTAAACTAATGTATAAGTGCAAAGCTGATATGATGTGAATTTCTTTAATAGTAAGAAACTTATAGAAGCTTGGCTCTACATGTGAATTGGAAAGAGTGATAGCGGTTTTGTGTTTCGTGGCTGCAAGAGTTTTAATGTTATTGCCAACCATTTTAGGTTATTGTGAGGGAAAGGTTGAACAGCTTGTTTATAACAGTTTATGAAGACAGGATTTTACAACAAAATATGTTTTTTCCTTTGATTTTCTTTATTCAGTTTCGTTGAATAGAAATAATTCAAGTGATAAGTACTGTTGAAATGCATTGTGGGTGTCACATATGGTTGAGGGCAGTGGGAGGTTGAGGGCAGTGTGAGGTTAGTTTCAACATCTAAAAGTATGTTTCATTTTCAATATAAAAAGGGGTTTGCAGTATTTGACTGTTTTTAGAAGACTGCCTACACCATAATGAAATGCTTCTTAGTAGGCGAACACCAACTCCTGATATTGCTCTACAGTTGTCCATCTTACAGAGTGTTATTCAAAATTAAGAATGACCAGAGATGATAGCCTTATTTCTTATTTCAGTTAGAAGTACTTTGGATGATACCAAGGGGATGAGTCAAGTCTATACAAGCAATTTAGCAACTGTATTTTTTAAAATGATTAATTCTTTATCATAAACATACCCATATCTTCATAGTCATATCCTCAAGTTATGTCTGTTGATATCAATAATGAACATTTCCTCCTCTTAGATCATCAATTGACTGGCATTTATGAATCATTCTCAGTAAGATGAATTTAGTAATTCCTTCCCACATGGAATTGTGGGACACAGCATGAGATATACAAACCAAGTTCAGCTCATACATTAAAGCTGTCTCTTGTTTTCATCACTATGTGCATACAACATTATTTACGTGTCTACCCAGTGGAACCAAAATAGGAGTCTCAGTGCTATTTTACAGTAGATTAAAAATCAAATTTTTACACCAAAAGACAATTTAGGCACAATCCATGGCAGAAAACCACATTTGAGATCACTCCTTATGTTATGGATGGATTAAGAAAGAATGATTTCACCTAATTTTCATGTAAACTCAAATTTTGGAATAAGTCTTGTAGGTGCGCGATTTGTTTGTTTATCGACTATTTGGACGTAGTGCTCATGTGCATAGCCACCAAAACAAATTAATTGGCTTATTGATTGTCACTTGCATGCACAATTTTTTTTTCCATCTATATTATTTGGAAAATGTGAAAAAACAAAATGAATGGCAGGTCTTAAGTTTTAGATTCAGTCCTGCTTCAAATCACTCTCATCAGAAATTCAAGGAAACTGGTAGGTGTGCTGTTTTACATAAATTTTGAAAGATTTATATGAGCTCCCATTTTTCATGTACAGTGGGTGTGTGCTGCAACTCAACTCACACAACTTACTCTCCTCACATTGATCCAAGGTGAGTGATCGTATCTGATCACACTGGCACAACTCAAAATTCAAGACATGGAGTGAAATGAATGTCAAACACACCAGACCAATAATGTCATTATTGACGAAAAATTGCACAACCAACATTTTACCAGCTTTTTCAAATCGCTGTGAAGATTCATTGGTAAAGAATTGGAATTAGGGTGTGATTTGGTAATGTCAGTCACGTTATGCTCTTGAAGAAACGGATGTTCACCCTTTCTGTCAACAGTCTTCTTGACCTAAGTTTCATTTAGCCTGGGATGAATCATAAAACTGTGATTAATTACTCTTCTTCAACAAACTGGTTCTTTTTTTTCTTCAGCATTATCCACCGATCGATGTCCATGTATTGTTGAAGAGAGCAGTAGAACTGAGAGAATCTGCCTCATAGCAATAAGAGCGGAGACCAAGTAAAGTGGTGTGAAGTGAAGAATTTAAGGATCAACAACAGTTTCAGCTGTACTCCTATAATCTCTTGCTGTTTCCACTTACGAGCAGTATTTGTATAGAGGCGTATATTGCTCTCGTTTGAAGCAGATATATACTTTCTTGGGCATATGCTTTTTCAAAAAATGAAAGGAATTTGTCAGATTGTGAAAATTTTACACATTAATATGTACATGTCCATCCCATTGTTCTCAAATATCTATTTTTAAACATTTTACGTTCTGTAAATATGTGGGAATTGGATACATCGGTTCCATAAAATCCTTTATTCCTTTTCAAAATGTGATGTATTGAATTTTTAATCCCTCAGTAAAACATCACTGCCAATAATGTAGCAGCTTTTTTAAGTTTTGAGTTATTACGTTTTTCACTCAGGCTTTAAAGAAAACGACTCTGATAGTAAAACAGTATCTATAAATTTAAATGTCAGGTTTGTTATGAAATATGTAAATTTTAATTGTTATTGCTACTCATTATTGATGTAATTTTCTTTCTTTTTCCAAGTCTATGGAATATGTTAGTTAAACCATCCAAACACTTATTAACCAAAGAATAAGTTGAGTTAACGGGCATAATTTGTTTTTGAACAGTTGGAATTCTTGTTAAATATCAAACAGGGTCAAAACATAATCCTTTTTTAAATTTTTTTCACTCTGATGTTTACAGTCTGTCTACTTCCAACGGAAACTGCACAGGACAGGACGTTTTTTATAGAAAAGTAAAAATGCATTGTAGTTTTTTAATTTTATTTTTTTATGCAAGAATGGAAGTTTTAGGGAAGATATTCACTTTAGGAAATGACATGAAGGTAAACTCAAACAACGATGCAATTCACCTTGCCATGATTTCCTTGTTAGGCAATTACCCTACCAAAAAATTTGGAGCAGTTGTAGTCCCACTTTTCACTTGAAAATATGTAAGCGACATGTTTTAATTTTAATGTACCTCATTTATTTTGTCAATTGCAAACTGGCTGACCTACTTTGACTGACATTTCAAGGGCTATGATTCAATAGGATGCTACTTCTTAACAACTGTCGACTGTCACTGTTAGAGATACTTGGATCTTAAAAGAAAGATACATTCCAGGTTACTAACCTAAAGACCATATTGTTGAGGTTTGGGAAGCCCCTTGTCAGTAATTTCTTTTGTCTTCAACCTTCAACTTCTGTTATAGAAACTTTTGCAACCTGAATTTGATGTTTGTTGTAAGATCTTGTAGAAAAGATCTTCAAAATTTTAAAAGGGTATTGTTCAAATTATAGTTGAATCTGTCAAAGTTTATAGTAGTAAAAAAAAATTTTGCATTAATAGGAATGGTTCATAATGTCATGCAACAAAGGCGTCAATTTGATAACTTCTGTCTCGCCAATTAACTCAGCAATAGATTTATCTTCCCAAGATATAATGCGTAACAAGGAAAACCAGTGCTACATTTCTTTTAGTACCTTAGTTGCTTAATTTACTCCTACCATGCTGCCTTATTTCCAATTGTCATTTTGTATATGCAGATAATTTACTTAAAGAAATTCCCTTTTTTCAATTTTTTTTTCAAGCAACCTAGTCTCTGCACAAAACAATCTCTGTTTATATGATGTTTTTATGAAACAAATTGTTTCACTATTTAAGCATGCCTTCAGCCTTTTCCTGCCTTCCTACTGCATTTTGTATGGACTTAACATTGATTAATTCAATGTGATACTGCAGTGGTCTCCCTACTAAGGATAGTGGGTCATCTACATAGCTTTCTACTTTGGAGGGTTGTCATGCTACAGTCTCCACCCCTCCCCCACCATGAGTATTCCTAAAAAATACAGAACTTTTCTATTTTGCATCTAAGTCTTTCTTCATAAATACAATTGTTGAAAGATGGGTCCAGAAGAGTTCCCCTTTGTTAGGTGCCATGCCCAAGGTGGGACCAATGTGGGTGTGGCAGGGAAGAACCTTTCTCAAGTGGCAACCCTCCTAGGTGCATCACTGACTAAAAAGTATTGTAAAACTGTCAGTAAATGGTAAGATGGTCTTCTATTTGTGATTAATATCTCAGAAATAGAAGTAAGACAAAAGAAGGAAAGAAATAGGAATTGAAAATGCAAATGATCAAAGAAAGGGCCCAACCCTAGATTTTTATATTTTATAAGATGACACCCCTCGCATGGGTGACAGGGAAGAATCATCTTCAGGTGACAACATTTCAGGTACATAGCCTAGACAAATTTCTAGGGGGCAGGGAAAGGCAGTTCAAACACTGACCATAGAGTGTCACCATCATTTAGCATGGGGTGCATGAACCATTTGGAAATCTCAGGAAGACACTTGACCGCCTACACCCCCATCCCCACAGACTGTGGCCCTGATGTCCGAGATGTACAGCTTACTTAAATTATTTTATAGTTGAGATTAGCCAAAAAAAAATTTATTTGCTTTTAAATTTAGGATTGAGGAAATATTTTACTTCCAATAAAACTTTCTCAAAACATGGAACGTCATTAAATAGAAAAAAAAGATTTAAAATTCAGATTAGGCAGGAGAAATTCCAAGTCCTGAGGTAAAATTTTGATAATTTGGAGGTTAGGGTGCATGCTCCTGAATTTTCCCTGGACTTTTTACTTCTATTTCATGGTTCAGGAGACACTAGTAAAGAGAGTAAATTGTAATCTCTTTGAATTTTTTCTGTATTTAAGTCTTCCCTCTTTTTAGAAATACTGGCTGGCTACCACATTGGTTCTGTATATACCCTTGTAGTCTTACACCACAGGAGTTTGCAGAATATTATAAATAGAAGTACACGAGGTGAAATATTTCTTGGGCAAAGCGAGAATAATTGCATTTTCTGTTTTGGAGGGTAGTTGCATTTTCTGCCAAAAGTTAAAATTGTGTGATGGAACTAAGTTACATTGATGGCAGTGGCTCTTATTCTCATTACAGGTGATAATATGTAACTAATTTACAGAGTAAATATTACGTTTGGGGTTCGACAGATTATTTAATATCATTGTGAAGAGATTGAAGAAGATACAGAGGTTTGCCTAGGTCATTCTCAGGAGATTAATTGGATCAGTACAATGTTAGGAGTGTTTTCGTAGGTACTATGATGTGTGCTAATGTGTATAATTAGGGATCTGTAACAGCTGCCTGGTATAATAAACTGATTGAATGGTATAATGGATTTAACAGGCGATTTAAAAAAATGGATAGACAGGCAGTAACTTTAAGAGGAAAATTTTAATTAAAATTAACTTTCGAGGAAAAAAAGATAAAAAAGGAAAACAATCCACACATTCAATTTTGGTAAAAGATTGGAATTATTTTCAGCGTGCAGATCTTGAGGTATCGACAGATGTAACCTCAACTGAAGTGAACTTGAAGCAAGCAGTGGTAAATATGATTTCCAAACATTAATTAGCAGTGTTTTAATTATTTTTTTGATACTTTAGTTTCAATAGACGAGTTCGAAGTTTCTTCATGGAGCAGTGTTATGCAATAGGTCAAAGGTCAACGAGTAACCCTTTGCATGTGTTTAAGCTGATGTTTAGATGTAATCATTCGTAAAAGCAATTTGCTATGCGTAGCGGACGCAGTCCTTCAAAGATGTTTTTTACCATTTGACCTTATCATAAAGGGTCATGCACGCATGCGCAGATGTAAACTTTGAACTCGTCTATTGTCGTTGTCAGCTGTTTTAACATTGAGAAGTGTACATCATTGATATTCAGACCTTGGATTTTATTGGAAGTTGTGAAGGCTATTGGGTGAAATCAAGCCTTGGAAGAATGTAATCTATTATCATGTGTTCGAGGAGGGGGTTCTAGGGGCCAGTACCCTCACACTCTGACGTGGCTGTGCAATGAAAATGTCATTTTCATGGTAAATATGTTGTTTTACTCATAAATTCATGGCATGACATTTTGTCAATCCTTGATAATTTCCGGGGCAGTAGCCTTTTCCCCTTGTGAAATCACGGAGCTCTTACATGGATTATGCATCGTCTCAGTGCTATTAGAATCTTCCCATAACCTCTAAGTTTTCTGGTGGCAGCACAGAAATCATTCGTTGTCATGAAGTTTGCTTAAGTGGTCTAGGGAAGATATAAGAAGTATTTTTTTTAAAAAGACAAGATATTATACTGATCCCTGGATGCTAAGGAAAATGTCAAGTGAGAGTGCCCCAAAAGGTATATACAAGGCTCAAGTTAAGGGTCCAGCATGGCAAGGACATTTCCCCATCAGTTTTAAGGGCATGTCATGTGAACTGAGAGGGCGCCAAGGCCAAGCAAGTGAATTTGTACTTACCATAATGTAATCTCACATGCAGGTAGGGCACAGAGGCCGAATGGCCTTGATTGTCATTTAATTATATTGGGCAAAAAGGTCATTGCCCAAAATACGGAAGCCATTGCCTCCGTGGTCTTCGATTGAT
The DNA here is from genome assembly GCA_037179385.1 of Holothuria scabra. NCBI lineage: Eukaryota > Metazoa > Echinodermata > Holothuroidea > Aspidochirotida > Holothuriidae > Holothuria > Holothuria scabra. Next base: position 51,102,750 of record CM074185.1, read on the forward strand.
TCCAGCCCCGGAGATACCTTACAACCCATGCTATACACCTTTACGCCGTGAAGAATTTTATAACCTTCAAATTTTTCTCCTGTTTGAAGCAGTTGTTGTGCACCTCAGTTGTAATGTCAACAAGTCTGTATGTGTTTTAGAATCATTCATACAAGAACATACATTTGTGTTAACGTAATGTACTTAAAATGTCGGTTCATTGTATCTAAATTTAAGGGGTCTACACATTTCATGTCAGGAGGGATACACCTAAGGGAATTGCAGGGGAGGAACTTGGTTTTGATTGGGGAAAAATGTATAAGTCACGTGAGGGGTTGGGAGTTCTATCGAGTATGAAAGTTATGAGCAGTAAATGAGATTTATAGAAAGAGTTAGGGAGGGAACAGATCCTTAGAGAAAAAGTTCGCAAAAGAGTGAAATTTGAAAGAATAATCAGCTAGGCTTTAAAAGGCTTTTAGTGGAGATTTCCGCATGCAGACGATATAACTACATAACTGTGGTTTGGAAACTTGCTCAATGCTTGAAAGGATGGGACTGTTAACACCGTGGATGTGAGATTTCTTGTTAATTATAACTAGTCATTGGATAATAATGTTTACATATACAAGTAATGTTGTTAGCCCCCCTCCACCCTTAAACGTGTCCAGTTTTAATCTGATTTTAACAAATCTTAAATGTTTTGTTTTACTAATGATTGAAGTTGGCCAATTATTTAGATCAGAGACCTAAAAACGGCGGTCGTTTCGTGTTTTACTTACCATCTTAACCATACTTCCCCTAATTATCAGTACTCCATTATCTTTACTATTTGATAATGGCTTACATGGGGTAAACTTGTACTTTATACTTTTAATCTAATGCTACTTTTGTCTTGTCATGTGTTAAGTCTCCACATAATGATGGAAATAAACTCAGCAATAAAAAACGACTAAACTATTTCAGCAGCGTTAAAAAATCTTTGTTTACCTTACAGTGCATTGACCTAACGCAGAACTCACCACACAGTTATGTCCAGCGACGTTTGAAAAGTGCAAAACGCCCCATTCCGGGAAACCGGGCATGTCAGAATTGCAAAAAGCTGTCTGTTTGGATTTAGGGGTATAGATAAAGCTGTTTCATTCAATGGTTGGATTTACCCTAATTCTTCCGAGGGAAAAAATTACACCCCCCCCCCAAATCAGCAGAGAAAATTTTGAAACATCGTAGCCAGCTTGAAATGCAGCATTCATCTGTTTGAAAGCAGAATCTAAGTACTCATTATTCTGTTATCCTGCCCGAAAGACTATGTAAGTGGGCGTCACCACCACCTGGCTCTGAACTATGAACCAGTTTTGAAAGGTCGCGACCACTCAGATAGCCAGAACTGTCATTGTCCGAAAGACTATCTAAGCGGAGCGGCACTGTCGGTTGGCGCGGGACGTTTAGAAAATTTTGGGAATCGCAAGCCCTCATATAGCCGTAAATGGCATTCTACAGACTTGTAAGTAGAATTTAAGTAGTCACTGTTTTGAGTTTTCATTTTACAATGAAATTTTTAAATCAATAAAAAAGGTACACATTGACCAGAAATTAGCCTTTAAACTGCAGGGAGTAGCCATGTTTGGTGTAAAGAAGGGACAAACTCGAAGAATATGATTTAAGGGGAGGTGTCATTAGGAAAACGCAACACATCATAAAGGCCTATTTAGGTTGGTTGGGAGCCTTATAATCATTTTAAGAAATGAAAAACAAAAAAAAAAAACAGTTCAACTTTTCTTTGAAGGGGGAACCCGTCCACACGTGGAAAATAATTATGACGATGCGATTGTGTCTTTTTCTCCTGCAAAATTTGTCTTATTTTAGATAGATCCCGCTATATAGATAATATATCCTATTATCTATATAGCGAGATAATAGTGTTCAATGCATTGCAAAGCGTTTGCAATATTCTGGGGGCAAAACTATTTGCCACGTTCAGACAATGTCGATATTTGTCGGTAATTTGTTTGACAGTTTTTTTATGTCGAAGTTATACCCACACCGGAAGAGTTGCATACGCAAGTGACTCCCCCTTGGCAAACGCGAGACTACACGCAGGCGCAAGGGAACTGAAATATTGTGGGCGGGGGGGGGGGGGGGGTGAGAGCCAGGAAGACTGTCTAAGAGGAGAACCACCATCAGTGTGTGGAAGGGGGGGGGCCTCGGGGCGCTCAAGGAAATGTTTGGCTTTACGTACCCCCAGGTTTGCGGAAGCAACTCTTTCCGAGTGTTCTTTAACGCATGTACCAGTTCTTGAAGTCGCAATTTGCAAATATTGGAACCTTGAGGGTGGTGGGGGTTGAATATAACTTCAACCCACACTCTTTACATTGGAGTTGAGCCCCAAAGTCTTTCCGGTTGGGCCACCACTGTATTTTATCAAATATGTATGTTTTGAGTTTACGAGCTCGTGGAAGTAGCCTACTTTGAATTCCATGCTTGTCTGCGTGTACTGAAGTATAACTATATGAAAAATAATATCCTTTCAAAAGTTTTGGCGCTTCGCGTCTCGTTTAGTTTTGCGATAACAGTAGGTTCACGAAAGACCCAACGGCCATATATAGGCCTTGAAACTGTAGTGAACCGTTCAGGTTAAACACAGTCCGTTAAAGTGCACAACGATTGGAAATTAAATTTATAGTTTTCATCTTCATACATACAATATTAGTTTCTCTCGCAGTAAAAATACGATAAGGACCGGCTGAATTGTTTGAACTCTGAAGAGTTTGGCAAGTGAACCTGTTAAAGCTCTATGCTTTTTGTTCCATTTTGATCAATTACCACACTAAGCCTGCCACGTCATAGCAGTCTCTGTTCAAATTTATTTTCCTTTCCCAAAGTACAAAGCTCTTCGATCAGTTCCAGAGCCCGCAGAGAGCATTATCGTTATCGTTGTAGTTAGTGCTCCTTTCACTTGCTTACCACTTCTCTACATTACAAGAGAATGGGAATTCAAACCAGAAATTTCCGCACGCCTCGCGCGCAATTTCACACTTTGAAGTGGGACTGAGGCACCATACCCTTTGTTTCCCGCAAACTCCTGTCGTATAGCGTCGTCACTGACTACAAACATAACAATCTCATGCGTCGCTTCCTATACGATGATCCTTTAAACAGGTTAGCCTAGAAGTTGAGACGTACCAGAACTCCTTGCTATATCGGGCTGACTAACAATCTCTGCAGATATACCTTGCCTAGTGTCTTCGGACGAAATAGGGAGGGGGGCTTAAGGTAAATTTCTTTTTTAAGTTAGTTTCAAACGTTTACCACCCTGGCCAACATGAGGCTGATTTCGCAGAAGAGGATTACAGGATTTATTTTTAGTCCTGAACACTGAAGTTACCAGTCAAAAGTCATAACTTTCAGTTCAATTTAAGGTCGTTGGGATTTTTATAATACAAATGTGATTTGAAATTTTGCATATTCCTATAACATTCTTCCCTTCAGTTGGAATGTCAATAATCGCAGTACTTACTGGAAAGAACCTCTTGTTATCTTGCAAAGAGTCCTCCGGATAAATAAATGAGTAAAATTGAAGGGATAGCGGCTCATTTATTCTCGTCTCTTTATGCAAATTTTTAACTAATTCTCTGTGTTAAAATTATCTTATATTGCGAGAGTTTGTTTGCGGGCCCTGGACCTACCGGGGCTCCGCTCCCTGGATCCGGCCAAGAGCCCCCCTGGAACCCACGGGGTTAAGCTCGTGCGTCGCGACCGTGGTGCACCTTCAGTGTACATCGATCTCACCCTTTGCAACAAATGCTGGACCCGCTCTTGTCGCGGCGCTTTCAATAGACTGACATGAAGCGTACTGCACTGAGTGTATTTTAACCTAGAAGAGCAATGTGATTGTCAATTGGTGACCTCCAGTGGTTTTTAACTTCCGTCAATCGCTTTACGGGTGTGTCGAGGTTGTTGTGTCAGAGCAACGTCATAGGTACAATATAGGCACGTTATATGGTACATGAAACGTGCGTCAAAGTTTGAGGTATGTTGAGTCAATCGAGTGACGGAGTTGTACGTCAATGCATGAAGATGTTTGGACTCTCCTAGCGAACATTGCGCAATCTTAGGGGTCATTTCCCGACGTATTTTAAGATAGAGTTGATAAGACCATTATAATGAGTCCATTATTATATTTAAAATTGTTCCACGGTGCTACTTCTAGTCTTCCTAACAAGCTAGTCGGGCCAAGGGATTGGGCTTGAAGGAAGGTTCCTGTTGTTGAAGCTTCCATGATCCAAACTTGGAAAAAAGCAAGTAAATGGGGAGGGTTCATGTAGAGTTTTACATGATTTTCATGGTCTGATGGTTCAATGTCTTGTAACGGGATGTAAAGTCTGGATTTAAATTGAAAACATTCAGAAAATTTTGAAAAATCGGATCCCTCAGAAAGCCGAAATTGTCATTTCAGAGGCATAAAAAGGGGATCTAGGCAGTCGCTATTTTGAGTTTCCGTTTGCAAAAGTTCACCTAAAACTTAAGTTCTGCCTGGAAACTATCTAAGCAGAGCACCACTCTTGGTTGGCGCGGAGAGGACAGAAAATTTCTGAAAAATCGGACCCCTTAGACAATCGAAAATGTCATTTTCCAGGTTTATAAGGGGGATGTAAGCCGCCCATATTTTGAGTTTTCGCTTGCAAAGAATGCTCACTTGAAATTAAAATTATGCTAAAGAGACTATCTAAGCGGAGCGCCACCATTATTTAGCGCGGAGGTACAGAAAATTTTGAAAAATGGGACCCCTCTGTCAGCCGGAAATAAAATTTTCCAGGCTCTAAAGGAGGTTTTTAGCAGTCTATATTTTGGTCAGAAAATTACCACATGAAATGTACCACTATATCGTTGGATAAAATGTCTTCTGTATTTTTCGAGGAATACCTATAAAACGGAAAATAAATCATGCTATTTCTACTCTTGGCTTAAGTCAATATATATTTAATTGATGAAATTGTGTACTTTTTTGTAATACATTTTGAAAAAAAATGTCCCGTTACAAGGGGGGTTTAAATAAACTTTCAGGCAGACTAATGGGAAGGCATTCCTCACACTACATTATCATATATAGCATTGAAAAAATACCCAATTTTCATAACCATTGACCGAATATATCTCTAGGGGCAGGTCAGATGGCAAACTGTTGGGCACAGCACCTGAGTACACTCCTGTCTGTCTGTTGAGTTAATTTGGCAACTGAAAACGTCCCAGCTTTTTTCAACGTTCGACAGAATATTTTATCATTCCGAACAATGTTTTTGAGAGACTACAGTATGAAGTGCATGGGGATGAGGAAAACCTTTTTTCACAAGCTACCCGAATGTGTCACAAATCTTTGTTATCATTTTTATTTTCCATGAGTTTCCTTTGAACAAAGCATTTCCTGTTTTCGCGCAAAAATTTGAAAGAATTTAAATAATCGGCCATTTCGGGCATTATGTTACACCAGATTAAAAATAGGCTAAAGAACGATTGTTTCTTTTAAGCCACAGACTTCTCAAATGTGTCGCGATTTTTATCTCTTGATTTTTCGTAAATATGTTAACAATAACTATGATACGTCTCTGTCTCAGGCAGATGCTTGAATGTATTTGAATATTCGACCATTTCGGGCATTCTGTTGTGAGAGACTGAAGTAAAACTCGCGATTAATAGCTTTTTGCGCTGCTCGAATGTGTAGCGGATTTTTGGAATCTTGTTGATTTTTCATGAAAGTTTTACCCCGACTATGGCCATTTTTTTCCTTTTTGGGCATTTCTTTTAAAGATTTCGGGCAAGCTTAGAAATTTTTCTGAAGAACCATGCCATTTTTTAAACTTAAGAGGCTGTCCGATTTTTTAAAAAAAAAAATCCTGCCCGAATCTCCCCAAATTCCTGCCCGAATTTTATATTTCCGGGAAATGGGGGGGGGGGTATGCCCCTTCTCCCCGTCTCGTGTGCCACTTTTGAAAGCATAGATTTCTTCGGCCAAATAAAAAAAAACGCAAACGCAACTTGAATGTTCGCTTACATTTAAAGACTACCAACGGTTATAGGAGCCGAACTACAACCAGTGGCAACCGATCTTGGGCCCACACATGTTATATATATACGTCATTACAAAGCTTTTAAAAATACCCCAAGTATTCCTTGATTGAGGAAGGCGCCCTGTGAGGACAATAACCAACCACTGCTCCGTGACGTGGTCAGACAAAATATTGAAATATTGCACTGAATATTGTAGCCTGTTGTATTATTTTTTTATCTGCTACGGGCCGCCCCTTGCCTTAATTAGGGCCTTTAAAGGACGTGATCAATCTCTCACCAGCCTTTTTTAACCTTGTGTATATTATACACTGTACCAGAAACCATCACTAGTACCAGTTCAAGCTATTCAACAGTCAAATAACGGTGAGAAAATTTGCTGGGGTTCATTGACGTACTCACGGGGGGGGGGGTTAGGGGTTCGAACCCCATGACCCAACCTTGCAGTGCAAAAAACACCTAAAATAGCGGTTTTCCCTCTATCCTTAAACTTTTCCCTCATGTGGTGCCCTCAACCCCCCTCCCCCCATGACACCAACCCCTAAGCCTCCCCTATGACATAATCCTGGCTAGCGCGCCTGATGGGGTTCATTAGTGATTTATTTAGTTGTCATTTTAATTACCAATACTGCAGATGGCAGCAAACAACTTGAAACCATTAATAAGCGAACTAAGCTCATTTTTTGAATTGAATACAGGTATTCATGGTACAGGTACGTAGACGACGCAAATGAGAAAATGAACCCTACAAATGTCCGACTTATCTCTAAGTAGTAAAGGGAAACGTTAATCTTCTTTCTTATCAGCATTTGCTCTATAAGTTATTATCCAGAGTTCCATGCGACCTCGATGCAAGTACATGAAGGACACCTGCGAATAGTGGGAAGAATTTAATAGCTGAATTACTTTATATTATTATTTGGAGCTCTAAAAAATCCAACTTAGGCCGGAAAGAGTAAGAGGTATATACCCTTTAGCCTGCACACCTAAAGGAACTGAATACGTATAGAAAAACAACCGCAACCTGCCAAGGAATCCATGACTCGTGTCTGATCCGGAAATATTCAGCTTGGTGCTGTTGTCGAAACAGGCCATTAAAATTCACACACAGTCAACACACTTGGCCACGGCATTAACTTTACTATTATTGCACTTATCATGCAAAAGTTTTCTATTGTAGAGGCAATACGTTGTGCTCGGTGTGAGTCTTTACGCACAAAAAGTTTCTTGACAGATTTTACGGAAGAAGAAATTATGGCAAGAAATTGGCTGAGCTTCTCGAAAGAATGAAAGTTAAAATTAGGATCGTACCTACCCAAATATGTTCCGATTCAGACACATCATCTACCTTCAAATGTCCTCGAAATGAGGTAAAACGTTTTTTGGTGGGAAAACTTATGATAAAAACGAACGAGAGGTTTTGGTAGCTCCCACTTAATAGTGCACTTGACCCGCCTCCCCTTCCTAAAAAAAGATAAAAAGGGCATACAAAAATAAAGAATTAAGTAAAGATATGATAAAATAAACTAAAGAGTTGTCGAACCACAAACAACAGAACTTAGGTTCTTTTGTGAAGAACAATGTATTCAATATTCCAAGAGAACAACTACAATATTACATGAGCCTCTTAGTTTTTCATTTTTCGCAATAAGCATTTGATTAATTCATAACTATATCTTTCGAAATGAACGCACCAAATTTTCTTTCCCTCGGTCAAAAGCACCAAAACGAACTTGGCTCTATTTGGTACATATATTTAAAGCCAGTCGCACACTTACACGACTTTGCACATCGCAACTCAACTTGATCGTCGGATCTCCAACAGTCGTGTAATGTGCGTCAGTTTACGACTGCGATTGGCCAAGACCGGTTTTAAGTCGCGCCGACCTCAGTCGGGAAAAAACCAACATGTTGGTTCCTCCCGACTGGAGTCGGTGCCGTAAAACTGGTCTTAACATTGCCAATCACAGTCATAGCGACGATCGAGTTGAGTTGCGGCGTGCAAAGTCGTATAGTGTGCGGCTAGGTTTATTTTTCCACATAATTTATACTCTTCATATCTATTGCTGTGACTTGAAATTAATCCATACTTTTACCAAATATGTTATTGTAATGGGCTGTCTCCTTTTCAAATGTTCATCTGGTTATTTTAAAATTTCAACAACTAGACACATTGGACCTGTGCCTCCAATCTCCTTAAGCTAAGCCTGTGGAGTGTGTTCACTGCAAAGCTCGTGTGTGGACGTAAACCTTCAGCCGAGTTGTGCAGGTATTTTAACTTAACCCTTTACCGTTGTGCTCCGATAGGGGCATATTTGCCCGCCTCGGGAGTGGGCGGAAAAGCGGACGTAGCCCGCCCCGCATCGGCTTCTGTAGGCCATTGACCCCGTGACCTTAAACTATTGTCTCTCTCGCTGTTGTGGCCGAATTTTCGGGTAGCTACTCGCAGTTTCGAGCTCCGCGTAAAACAGTAAAGATGTGTGACAGCCGAGCTCTCCGCATGGGTCCAAAAGGACCCAAACAACGGAAAAGGGTTAAAAATAGTTATCCATCACTTAGTATTTAATTCACTCAACCTACGTACTTCTCGCCCCTGTTACAAATGTTTAAAACTCATCCTCATCCAGATACAATCTCAATTAGTTTATTGCTTCAGGGTGAGTATACTAGATTCCAATGTGTAATAAAAAAAATCTCAGTACAGCACATGCTGTGGTAATATGGCTTCGGTACTTTGCATTTTTTGAACTTGCTGTCAAAATTATTTTAGCTAATAATCGACGAGAACAATCGGGCTGTATTATCTCCGTGTTTTTTTTTTCTTCAGAATTTGAATAGTTATAAGAAAAAGGCATTTACAATTTTACGGTGGTCTACGACTTAAAGACGCAAACAAGGTAGTAAAAGTAACTCTGTACATATGCTCTTAACTTTACCAAGTATGTTTACGCAGAAGACGCAAGGGTAGGTTAGGGCATCAAGGGGTGGTGGAATGGCACCAACCTTTTGAGGGTTGCGGATAAATACCGCTATGTACTCCTATATGACTTTGCATGTGTATGACCGCTTTTTAAGTGGTGCTGGCACTAATGCAGGGTACGCTCGACTGGGTTTTAAGTTCTACCATGGAGCTTCCATATGCTAGACAGTAAGTAAGTTCCAACGATTCTGACGCATCACTCTCCTGCGTAGCTAAATTTAGAGCCTACAATCGCCCTCAAAACAAGTGAAACAAATCCCCACCAAAATAAAAATTGTAAATTGCATTTTATTCATCTCTCATGCTACCCGATCTCCAAATCCCCCAGCTCAGTGTCGGTTGGAATAACTGACCAGTCCTGTGTATAACAGCATTGAAAAAGGCTGACCAGACAGGGGAAAGGGGTTCGATTCTTTCCGTCGATAGTAGCTGGATGATTCTTTTCTGGCGCCAAAGAAAAGTATAGTTTTCTTGAAACATCAAGTAGGACTGCTCGACTTCCTGTCAACCAGCTTCACTAGGTCTTGTATAGCCTGCTTATGTCTGTTTTCTCAATCGTGATGTATATCAAACAAAATTTCTTTTTAAAATTGCTCAGTTCACTATTTTTGCTCTTCTTTCCAGGGAGAGATGATTTTTCAATTTCATATTCTGTATCTGTGCTTATCATTTCCGTTTTGGGCAACGGTCAGTCTTGATCATTTTACAAATGCAGACTGTCCGTAGGCCAACGTTTAAGGTGGTATAGCTTATGCATCGTTCCTGTTAAAAGCCGTGGACAATCCTTAACCTAAATGCATCTGCGGCATGGTATGACCTGGGAACTTATTTGGAGAGTAAAAGCTCCCTGGTATCTATTATTCGTGACTGCCTATCTGCTGACCAAACCGTGGAAGGCGAAAACCCTTCGTACCTGCTCAATTTTATACAGTGGTGAATGAATTCAACATACCCAACGTACTGTATAAAAGACTAGTGGTTTGACCAGAATATGACCTTCGCAGGCTTGTAGCCAAGATTTTGCAAGAGGTTGGAAGTAAGCAGAGTAAAATGAGGGTAGGCGCTCAAGGGAGGGTGTCCAAATCCTTTTTTGAGAAAATTGCTTGTTTGGTCTCGGTGCTGTTTAAGAAGACGTAAGTTAACGGCAGAAATTAACATAAAAATACGGTCTAGAAAGTTTTTTCCTATTTACAGACATTTCATCAGTAAAATCATGATCATGTTCGGTGATTCCGAATAACTCTGAAGAGGTCAAATCTTTGACCTACAGGTTTGAAAAACAATAAATAACGGCAAAATTTTGCTGTCAAAGTACAAAATGGAGCTGTTTCACTACTAAACAGATAGTCAGCTGGTAAAATCGCAGTTGATCATTTTTTGATATGCGCTTGCAATGTGAAATGACCTTCACGGCCCATAATCGTAAAAGCCACAATTTTTCGTAGATGTTTTTTGGAAATTAAGATCATGGGAGACTCCTATCCCAGGCATGAAACGTGGAATTATATAATAATCAAATTAAACGAAACTATACATTTCTGGCCTGTTTGTATCTTATTATGTTTCAAGGATTGAAAATTCTTTGTGTATAGGTTTTCCGAGAGAGAATAATCTCTTAAACTCCGAACATGTGCTTGGTAAGGACCACATGTGATAACTGAATTCCAAACTTACGGTCCAAAGCTGAATGCAAGTGCAGCAAAGGCGTCTTTTAATGACTATGTTAAGAATAATTTCGATGACGTAGGGTCTTAAATATACGGAAAACTGAAAAGCCATACCTCAATTAAACCAGTCCCAAAATATGCGGAACCCTTGCCCGAAAAAAAATCCGATTCTTAGTTGGACCAGTCTTCAATGAACTTTTACATTAGGAAACCTTTCTACAATCTTTTAATAAAATAACCCCTATGACAGCAACGTCTGCATAAAAAGGCGGTGATCAATGTTTTTGTGGTAAACGAATTATTCTTACCATAAAATTATAAAACGAAGTGACTAGTGTTTTCTATTGGCACTAAATTTTGCAAGAATAACGTCATTGAAAAGAGTTTATCTAAAGGAGTTTTTCACACATTAGCCTGGTTAAGTCTGTAGTGATTTTCACACAGGTAGAAGCATATGTTTAGGAATTTATTATTTTTTTTAATATAAACAACTCATTTTAAGTTGTATGAAATTTGATGTATCACAAGTTCACATATGGCTGTAAACCTTGACTCAATACCATTAATACCCTGTCCATTTGTGTAAATAGTTGTCGTTGTGTCAGTTTGTCGTTGTGTCGTTGTGTGTGTAATTAGTAATTGTAATAGTGTTTCGGCTTTGTTTATGACAGTTCCGATCTTTTGGGAACGTTGTTCCTCTCGTGTCCGTTTTTAAGCACGTAAAACCCCAACATTACCCTTGTGCAATACCCGTTGGTCAGTAAATGTTCTTCATGGTCGTGGTTCCCTTGGGAAGCAGAACTTCTTCAGGAGTATAAGTTTGGTTTCGCCAAACAGATCTTAATCAAACAATTGTGAGAACATTAAAAAAAAGTATGTTAAGTACCGTTTGCCGGTATTTACCGTAAAATTATACAACTGTTGTAACAGTACAGATGAAAAAATGTGTGATATTCAGGCCAACGGGAAAGGGGGTTTTGTGGCCTCAGTCCTCCCCTTTTCTCCACATCAATGATAAAATATACGGTAAATTAGCAGTGCAACTCCCTCACACCTCTCTTAGGTCAGCCCCTTTTGGAATGTCTGGATCCGCACCTGATATTTGTGCCTGAAGGGTAGTAAAACTTTAAGTTATCTCCCCCATTTAATTAGAGCTTGGGTCATGAGTGGTTCCAAGTCCGAACCTTTGGCTACGTCCCTGGATCTCCGGCTGGTTACAGGTCTTTGTGAGAGTCATAGTAGGCAGATATTTAATGTAGGTTTTATCTGAGTGGAAAAAGTAGACGATTGTAAACTGATATTAACGGACCCGAATGAGAAATGTGTGCCTTGGAGATTCCTCTAGCCTGCAAACCTCATCATACGGCGGCCGGTGCTCTGCTTGAATTCAGTTAGGCACCAGCTTCTATTTGTACAACCAGATTCCGGGATGTGGGCCGAATTAAGAGTCTCTGCCTCGCTAGTTAAGGTCCTGTTTATAAGCTAACTAAACATGCTGGCGAGTTTTTGCTTTTGTTTTTCAAATATTTCTTTGCCTTTCTCGTATATTCTTAAATCTGCAGAGAGTGCTTGTTGAACCTTTTCGTTTGACATCAGGGCCTGTTTCGCTTGTTCTTTGGCGTTACTGTCTGCAAATGTACCTTTACTTTCTACCAGCTCCTTGCACTCTTCGTAAAAGGGAAAATTGTAAGTATTTTGCAATAATTGTAACGTCATTACATACTCTTCTGTTAAACCGATGAGGGCAAACATTTTGTCCATATTGTCTAATACATACTGCACTAAATGTTCGTTAGCAGAGAATACTGAATGAGTGTTCATGCCAGATGAATCTACTTCACACTCGTATCGTGGGATGAACCAGTGTTCCTTATCAATGAAGGGTGTACACTTCATATGAGTAAAAAACCGTTCAAGGGACATGCTTGATATAGGGATTACCCAATCTTGTATGTCCGTCGTATGACAATCTAACTCATAGCCAGAATTTCCTTCTGATTCTCGGCAATCGAAGTAAGCCGAAACAAGCCTGTCGTAAGGATTCCGGAGAATAATTATATAAGCACATTTTCTGTCAGGAATATCTTCGCATATTCCGTATGCGTAGTCACCTGCGTACAGTCTGTACTCTTTGGATGTGATTTTGGCGTTTTTAAACAACGTCGCAACGTATTTCCTTCCTTCAGAATCAAGCAATTTTGCTATTTTGTTGCCAAAATACAGAGTTGTTTTGTTAAAGCATGATTTCATGGTGGTACCACCTGATCTTTCGACGTGAACAAAGACCGGTACAGATTGTTGGTAAACAGAAACTTCGCCATCATATAAGTAAAAATTTGGCAATGAATTGCCATCTTTTGGCTGAGGTACTGGCGTAGGTTCTGGTTCCGGAATGACTTGGGGGCGTTCTTCTTGTTGACCCTTGTTTGGGTCATCGAGGTCTTGTACTGAGTCAACTGAAGGTGGTCGAGCTGCGAAATTATGAATTTCTCGATTGTTTATGGCTGTGTCTCCCACCTGCAACGATTCATGTCTGTGGAAAAATATAGCAGTTTAATCATTTGATATGTGGTATCAGAGGATGAGGTACCGTAACTTGACAAGCAGTTATTTCAAGCTTATTTTAAAACAACTGCTTAATTTTAAAGAAGAAATGCAACCACCCTAACTTGAAGCAGCGTAGAACTAGACCGTCCTGTTTCATGATTGGCTCTTTAGAGTCATGTGACTCTATTTTTCTCTTCAAATGGGAAATTTACTAGAAGTAAAATTAACTGCTTTCAATGTTGAAGTGATACAGTCATAATAGGTACTTTGAAGTGTTTAGTCTAATGGTAAGAACATCCGCCTCTCACGCGGAAGGCCCGGTTTCTATTCCCAGGCTGAATCATACTAAAGACTCTAAAAATGGAACACACTGTCGTTGTGTGTGATGCTCCGCATAGGAGTAGGGAAAACGAACCATTGAGCTACAACTGGAAAAAAAGGCCGTGGCAGGCTCGACTTGAGCCAATAGGTTGAAAGTTCGGCCGTAAAACTCTATGTAACTGACTAACTTGAAGGGAAAAATATAAAAAATATGTAGAATTTTAGCTGTTGTTGGGACGACTGCTTTTTCTATTAAATATGTTGTCTTTTCCACTGATGAGTGTATATACTAGTACATTTCATGGAAATTTCAAACACAAATGCCCAGGCCTTGAAGAGCGATTGTTTTTACGGAGCTAAGCGACCAAGAATTTATGCATAGTACTCTGAAGACTATGAAGTACAATTACATGCCGGGTGGCTAGTCACCTGAATAGTTAAGATCAATTTTGTTTCCTTTGTGAAAGGCCAGTTCAGATGAAAACCGAAGGTTGAAAGATTGAATCTCAAAGATAAAACTAAGAAAATTACCGAACACTAATTCAGCAACTCAGTAACCCCAAAAATGTCACGCGATTTACTGAAAAATAAAAAACATTCATGTACTAAAATACTGTATTCGGATACAAGACCGTACTAGATATGGGGCTGTCTGAAACAATGAGGCGACAAAAGGAGAGGGGCAGGCACCCCGATATTTGAAAATCTCCCATTGAATTTGACTTTTCACATAGTACTTTCTTTTGGAAAATGAGGTACTGCAATGCCTCCCCCCCCCCCTTTTCAGCCCCACCATCCCAATACTGAGAACTAATTGTACACAAAGGAAACGTGATATATTCCCATCTAAAGATATCTTCTCTGATCTCTCTGCCAATCACGTCAGCATTAAGGAGACGAACAGCGTAGATATATTTGATGTTAAAATCAACTCATGTGCTGTACTGCATCACTTCTGTTTAACATTAATTCTTAAAATTCTACTTAGTTTTGCATGCTATCATAATAAAGGCAAATAAATCAGAGACTTGAAATACCTGTTTGAAAAATTCAGTTCCACCCGATTTGTACGATAGGAAATGCATTGTTTCTAGTTTATAAGTAGCTTCAAATATGATACATTCCTAAAAAGTACTAAGTCTGAATGCAACATGTCACGGTTAAGAAATGCATTCTTTCTAGCTTAAGAGCGACAAAATCTGAGACCGGTACGCATAAAGTGTTCGGTTCGGTGTCCGTCATGCATATTCATAAAGTAGATGTAGCCAAGTAGATTTCTCTGCATAGTAAAGCTTTGTGTAAACTTAAATCTTTTACATAATCAGACTAATATTCCGACAATGCGCTTTGCTTAAGCTTGTTTCAGGTTGTTTCAAGTTCACCTGAATTTGTTGAAAATGTGGTGCCTCTTCTAAAGTATTGATCTGAGGGAGTTACTCTGTAACATGCCAAAAGTGAATGTTAGTAAGAATACTTTATTTAACCTATCTCCCATGGCAATTTCGAGCTACTGTACCGTAACCTTTTTTCTTTTTCTTTTTTTAATTTTTCTTTTTTATTTCGCTAAGGCCCCTCCTAGTTGCGACGAAACTTTATGGGCACTAGGATCAAAAGAACGTGAAAAGATTGAAGACTAGTAGGCCTAGAAATTTGGAAAATTGGTTGGGGTCAATTTGGTGCACTAGGTTCGTGAGCCGGGGGGGGGGGGGTGTGGAGAAAAATGCTGGTGATTGAGGCAATTAAGGTTGTGAACGTGAGTGTTCGTGTGTGTGATGGAAGAGCAGATGTGTCGGTGTGTCAGTTGTAAAACGTTGCGAAGGAGACTTGAGTGAGTGAATGTAAGTGAAGAAGAATTGAGTTGAGTCCGGAACCAAAAGGGGCTTATCAGGGCCACCAAAAAGGTGAGAGGTGAGAATCCAGGCCAGGACGGAGAGTGGGTCACAACGGAGTGAAAAGGTCCCATAGTCAAGACGGAAAGCGGTCGAAAAGGCGGAGAGCAGAAGAAATTAATTAGGGTAGTGGGTGAGGAAAATAGGGGGCGGGGCTTGAGGTTGGGGAGTAGCATAAGCTTAAAATTACGCATTTCAATTTAGTCTACTTATTTAAGAAGCCCAAATTTCAAGATACTGTTTCTGGTACTACCAAGCTTCTTTCCATTTTCTGTGCAACTGATTGATTGAAATTTTATGCAAAGTCATAACCAAATTTTCGTTTTGCATACTTTCTTGCTTACCTCATTTTTAATTATGTAGGCTGGAACTGTTCTCAATCATGTGAGGTGTCCTTCAATAAATAATTCTTTGATTGTCAAAAAATATGTCAAATTTGTGTGTGTCAGTGTTGTAATCAAGTCACTAGATTAGTGACTGGAGTCACCAGTTTTCAAACTTTTAAGTTACTCGAGTCGAGTCATATTATTTCAATGGGGAAATTACTCCTGAATTCTATCGAGTCACTATCATTTGGGGAGGAACTGACTCGAGTCGTGACTTGTTACAACACTGGCGCGCGCGCGTGTGTGTGTGTGTGCGTGAGTGTGTGTGTGTGTGCAGAGTGTTTGTGGAAAATCATGATTAGCACAGATATAAAAACAAAAAAATTTCAAAAGTTCAAAAGTTCAAAAATTTCAGAGCTTAGTTTGAGAGCAAGACGCTGCTTAGAAAGAGTATACAGGTACATGTGTCATAATGTTCCACATCATCAGATTCGTAGATAGAGTGAAAATAAAATGTTAATTTATTTCACAAAGTTTTATGATCTGGTACTAGTAGTGAGAGCATTTAATTACAGGTTTTTACCGTATATTTAAAAACCTTCTTGCAAAAAAAAAAAAAATAATGTACACGACTCGTTTGACGTAATTGCATTACGATTTATTGTCCTGTCGATACAATGCCCCCCCCCCCAAAAAAATCATAATAAAGGTCATGAATGTGACGTCATCCGGTGGAATACCTCACTGCCATGGTCTGCATCATCAATGTAACTCAAGTTGCTCAATGTGGTCATATGATTGATAAAGTACATGAAATTATTTTCATGCCATCCGTATTCCATGAGAATAGAAGAAGTGATATAAATGGAAATGAATTGAGATGTAAAATAAAAACAAAAGCCTATTTCATTCACTTATTACGATATTTTGCGGTTCAATATGTCTCGACGACTTCACTATGTCATTAATAGGGAGCTTAGATTTAACGATGTGGACCTCATCTACACTCTTAAAAAGTTGGTTAAAAATTCACCAACACTGGTTACGTATGTCAAATACCTGAAATTGGGTAAAGTTTTTCCCAATATGTGTTGTTTATTTGGTTGCCCCACAGGCTTCTTACCCAATTAAGTGGTAAAAAACCTCTTGGATAACCCATTGATCAACAATTTTTGGGTAAACTTTAACCAATTTCAGGTATTTGACATACGTGACCAGTGTTGGGTAGTTTTTTGACCAACTTTTTTAGAGTGTACAACGAAATGACGTCATTTGTACCTATGCCATTTCGAAAGCAACGCGAAGTAACACTACACACAGTTGTTTAATGACAAGGAAAATGTAGGTTGTGACGTCATTACGTTGTAGCTGACGTCCGCGTCGTGAAATCTAAAGCTCACTTATATGACGTCAGTGTACAACCTCTATAGGAGCGATATGATACGACGCGAATTGATTCGACACGACCAAAAATGACATGGGGAATGTTCAGTTTGTATACTACTATTGACTTCAGTAGCAGGAGTAAAAATTTGTCTCATCCGCCAGAAATTTGTATGCTAAGAATTCCTATAACCTAATTTAACGTTCAAGTCTGCAGTAACTGGTCTTGCGAAGCAATCTAGCTTCTTGGTCGAAACATTATTAGCTGGCGACAACTGAATGGATCGAACAGCTTTATGTGGCATTGCCTTGCATCACATTTATGAGTCGGCCAAGCCTGAAAGCCGGGGAAACTTTGTAATATTAAAGTAATTCCAGTATTCAATTTCTGTACTGATTGCAAAACAGTTTTATTCTACTGCAGACCTCCTCCATGAATGGTTAAATTTCCGCCTCTGTATGCATGTTTACAGTGAACAGAAGTGTTATGGTAGAACATTACGAGCTCTATCGCTGTGAGAAATGGGTTACAGTTCTTTACGATTTCCTGAAAGAGATTATGTCAAATAATTAAAAAATGATTACGACAACAGTAGCTTCAAATCACGTAATAGGTTAATATCTTCCCCATACCATGTTTTCCATGTACAGGCTTCAAGTGTTGTGACACGCTTGTTCAAATGGTACATTGACCTAATAAAAGTAGTTTTGAGTGAAGACTTAAATGAAGTTGAAGGTTGGTGAACCTCTGGAAAGCGACGTACAGTATGACAAAAGAAGTCCCGTTTAACTCATCAGAAATATATGTACCGTTTATATTCCAGTCACATAGGTCTACTACTATATTAGATATTTATGGACTGGTTTTAATTGAAAGAGGTATAATTAACTTACAGTAAACAGGTGCGGATCCAGACATTCCAAAAGGCGGGGGGTCACTTAAGAGAAAGCAGGGAAGTGAGAGAGTTGAACTGCTAATTTTCCGTATGATTTATTGTTCATCTGGCGAGGGCTTAGGCCGTTAAAGCCCCTCCCTCTTGGATCCGCGCCTGGTAAATTTTCATTTATGGTCATTCAAATGGTGCATGAAATTGCCACGAAAAAACTATTTCTCACAATTTTCAACTTTTAAAAGGTTTACTTTTTGACCAGATCTACATCTCTGACGATTTTAATTTTGTTGAAATTTACATTCAATTTACATAAACAGTTTATCGGAGATATGACCAACTAAAGTTGTACATGAACCAAGTAGGTGACGCATCAAGCATTCACATTGATTCTAACATTGTTCGGGTTCTATATACTGGAAAAATTAGACACTTGTAGGGTATAAATTACTCGTTTACCTTCTTAATTAGCAAACAACTGTATCTAGCTAACTTGGCAATGAGACTGGGTAGGACTTTCAAAGGGGGTGAAATAGCTTTCGAAAAAATCAGGGAGATGATATACGGTACTACATCAAATAAAGCAAATTTGTAAGCTTTTCTTCTACGGCCAAAGTTTTTCAGGGCCCGTACCCACCCTTCTTGCTTATTCGGGCTAACATTGATAATATGCACAGCTTGGTCCCGGTGGGGTGGGGGTTGTTAAATATGTCTACTGTATTTCCCTATCGTAAGAGGTGACTATAATGGGAAGGGCTTGCACCGTATTTGAAATATATTTGAAACCGAACTTAAACATAATCGCATGTGAAACCTTATTTGGACTTTACTTTTTTACACGTTAGTGTTAGTGTGTCTTTCCGTCTCACCCAACTTCGTAACTTGATAGTAAACAAGAGATTTCTTTTGCACTCATGCCTGAGCTGTAAGAGTGAATGATTATTATTATCATCATCTTTTCATGATGGGCAAGTAGCCAGATCCTGTGGACACATGCTTATTAATTTAGTCAACGAAAGTTTGAATAAATTCGAAAAATTGTAGCCAACATCAATGACAAACAATGGCTTACCGACTATCTTTAAGGGAAATACTGCGTTTGTTTTACATGAAAAATTAATCCTTTTAAACTAATATTTATTGACACAGGGTGATAGATTACAAAAAATAAGTCAGTATGGTAGCCTTCTTTTTAAGCAATAAGTTTCCCATGCACAGATAGAAATTCACTTATTTGTTGCTCAAGAACAATTTGTTCACCTAAACTTTCAACATTTCAAATGATGCAACGACCATGACTCTTCTTGCGCATAGCATTTTTAAGAGATGTAGCTATTACAGGGGTTTATGATTAAGACTGAATTGTTGGGTAGTGTCTGAGCCATTTTCTTTTTTCTTTTTGCTGGGGCATTTTAAAGGCCCAGTTCTCTCACCCCAAACAGTACCAATTCTCCTCACCTTCTTACTGAAGCCCCTCCCACAATTGTCTGAAATTTATCCTCATCCAGACACAATCTCAGTTTATTGCTTCAGGGTGGGTATAGAAAAACTCAATTTATATAATCAAAACAGCCTCAGTACCATTCATGCTGTGTAATACAAGTTTTGGCACTCTGCATTGTTTGAATTAGCTGTCAGTCAAAGAGTTGAGCCAATTGAGAATTCTGGTACCCGGGTACCAAAATTGTAGTTTGGGGTGAGAGGTTTGGCCCTTTAAACACAATATTTCCCTTTAAATTCATTTTTGAAAAGAAAAGTGGCAATTAATTGTAGCTTTTGAAAGCGTACGTATAATGGCAAGTTAAAAGTGTGTATACACCAAAATGCTGTAGACTTTATCATATGGGCCATCAAAATCACTTGGCTTAATATTTCTTCCCTTAGGTTTACAAAACGCAAAAGAGAACATGACTCATATACAACGCATTATACTACCGTAGCCTTATACCTGTGCCTAGTACAGTAATACGAGCGACAAAACAAACGAAATAAAACCTCAGTAACATTGAAAAATGAATGCACTCGCAATCCCTCAAACTCAGTATGGAAACATTTCTCCCCTTTCAATATTGTGCCCTATATGTCCATTACAAAGTGTAGTCAACATTGAAAGGCGGACCCGGGAAGGTAACTTGTTTCATTTTCCTTTGTCAAATAGCCTAGCTTATTACCCACATCGGCATCCAATGGCATGACCGTTCGGGACCGTCTTTTTCTCGGGGGTAGGGGGGGGGGCGACTTTTTGCCCGACTTCAGTTCATCAACCAGGAAATAATCTCTGACAGACTGAGGCACCGAAGTCTGCCCAATTCAGCAACGTTTTGACTAATGGGAAGTGGTCCCGTGCTACCATGTCCAATGGCATGTTGTCGTTGACATTAATCTAAAATACTCATCCTTGTCACCAAATTCATGCACTGCGGTTATTTTTCTTCAAAATGCCAATTTCTACTGAATCACTGAAATTCATGACTTTCTTAAATCACACATCATAAAATTAATTTTTTGTATTTTTTGTAATGTGAGGTGAAGTAAATACCTGAGATTTGAATAATAAAATGGGAAATTCAATTACCCCTACTCTGAATTTGTGTAGTACCGTGTAGACTATCGTATTTCATGAATAGCTTTGGAGAGTCATTGACAATAGTTTTCCTTGTATGCGAAGTTACTTAGTTTACCTTGAACTAAAAACAGAAGGGTGAACTTAGTCACTATCTGTGTAATGTGAAAGTGTCGGATCACTCTATTAGGGTGTTAAGAAGAGTGACATTCACCTCATGAAGAGAAAAGTTAACTCCAAGATGAGTGAAAATTCACTCTTTAACGAGTGTCTGCACTGATGACTCTTTTAAGAGTGGTACGTCCGTGTGGGCACTCCGTCAAGAGTGAAACTTCGCTCTTATGGCGGACGGTCAATTTTACTGTTCTTTTGAGTGAATTTCCACTCTTTTGGAGTGAACGTTACTATATAACTTTCACTCTTCTAACGAGTGTAATTTCACTCTTTTTCATTTTTATATCGTGAATGTGCAATATTAAAGTACTGAAATATTATGAACGGTCGATATTGCCGGTCGAGACAAATAAATTTGAATCCCATGCAACCAGTGCATTGCGGATTATACCAAGCAATGAAGAAAAAACTAAAGCAACAACTACCGTGAAACAGTGAGATATTGTTTCCGTTACGTTCTTGCTCATTGAGAATTCAGTTCTCAAAGTACTCAACAAAACATAAAATTCACTCATTGTAAATGGAAAATCATATAAAAATTGCATACATACTTTGGACTGCTTCCTACGTTTTGCAATCGTCCAATAAAAAATATAGCCAATATGAACACAACAGTAAACCACAGGAGCCGCTTGGCTGGAAGGTACCTTACGTCCATTTTGCGACCAATAACTTCAGATTTATACCAGACGATGGAGTCACGCAATCATTTTGTATGTACAGTATGAAGAGTAAGACTGTGATTGTGCAGCTCGAGTGGCAACAGGTAGTTGCTTCCGGCTGAATGGATACTGCTCCGGAAGTTATCACAAAGGTTGCGTATAATCGTTTGCGTATTTATCAGGTGCCATAGTATTTCTTTCCTTCAGCACAGTCAGGACCAGAAGCTCTCTTTCCTGTATTTTACTTAAATGCAACTGAAAAGAGAACAATGTAAACAATCTAATCTGCAAAACTCATGAAAACCTTTTCATTACGTTAATTGTAGAGAAGGAAGCACCAAACTTCTGGACAACTGTATTAATATAAAGGAACATATAGATAACTTACATCAATAGTCACATTCAACACACCACCTCTATTAGATGCGACCATGTTTCCTTTTGATTTCTTTTCTTGTTTGGTTTGGTAGAACTTTGCGCTCAACTTTTATCTTACTTGTATTAACTACCCGATCCCGCTCCTGCGGGACACTTGAGAAGTGTAAAGTGGTCCATTTTTACCAAGACGATGGGGATAGGGGTAGGTATTCTTTTTGTAGGCTGAGAGGTCAAATACGAAGGTGCCTTGATTATTTATGGTCTTTTCGTTGCATCCACCAATTTGAACTCAGGCTGCTCAAAGAATTCCCAGTTCAAGCTACTGCCCGAGTTCACCAGTTTACGAGTTCCAATGGAACCTTTCCCACGACCGTACGAGTTCTCCAGTTTAAGGGCCCAACAGCACGCCCTTATATTTATCGGCCTACTGTGTTTTCCTGTTTGAATTAACAACATGTTAAAAGATCCAAACAGGTAAAAATTCTGCTTGGTATTATGATTTCACATGACTAATGATGAAACTGGCAAAACATTGAACCTTTTACGTGCCTTTGTCTTTCAATTTTCACGACTAAGGAAGACCGTTATGGTTGCCATGTGCCCAGACAAGTTGAGGCAACTCATGTTTACAAAAAACTTAGTACCCTGCCCGCCTGCCGTAAGCTCATTTGCTGCATAGCCTACTTCATACTTGTTCGCTTGATGATCATCGTCCTGTGATAATGGAAGCGCTACCACGGACTGAGGTAGCACTTCCATGCTCTAATCCTACACATTATTTAGTACATGATAATTCAAATATCTGAACAAATACCCAGTGGATGATGTTGACGTAAGGTGTACCACTGGCACTCAGTCATTCGAAGGCGCGTAGCCAGGAATTTGTCAGGAGGCCAAGGTGGAAGTTTTTGCCTGAGGGAAGCGAACCTCTTGAAGCGACCGAGCCCTAGTGCGCTTGAGATCAAACTAGTGAGAGGGGTGTCCCCGGTGTGATATGTTTTGGTTTTGAATGTGAAAATGTTATTTGGAGCATACTTATACGGTATTTTGCATGCATAAGGATCATTGTGTTTTATGAAATATTTTGAAGAATAGTTATACAGAAATGAAATAAACGCACATTGCTAGCAACTAATTTCTCATTCTACACAAGTATGCAGACTCATGTATTCTTCAGAGGAAGTTAGTTTTTATATTGACGTCACAACTAGGGGTTAGGAACTGTCTTGTCTGGGGTGGTTAGATAGAGTTTAACGGCCAGTCTCCAACCAATTGGTTCAAGTCATGCCGACCACGGTCTTTTCCCAGTTGTGGCTCACTGGCTTGTTTTCCCTATGCCATTGCTTATGTTGAGCACCAAGCACAATGGTAGTAGATTCCGTTTTTAAAGTCTACGATATGACCCGGCCCGGCCAACTTCCGACCTTCCGCAAGTCTGACTGCTTTCAGCAACCACTCGACCATGCAGTCTGTCATGTCTGAGAGCAAGCCTGTACTTACATCCCGGGTTGCCCTCAAACATGGCTGAAATACTCTACAAAACTTCTATGACGTCACGTGAAAATTATCTATTCACGGGTTTGAGCTTCATAAACAACAATTTTATGATCATATGTGTGATTCTCCTAACCTTCTTACTTAAGCCCCTCCCACAGTTGTCTGAAATTCATCCCCATCCAGATACAATCTCAGTTTATTGCTTCAAGGTGAGTAAAGAAAAACTCAATTTATATTACCAAAACACTGTGAGTACCGTTCATGCTGTGTAATATAAGCTTTGGTACTCTGCATTGTTTGAATTAGCTGTCAATCAAAGAGCAGAGCCAATTGAGAATTTCGATACCCCCGTACCAAAATTGTAGTTTGGGGTGAGAGGTTTGGCCCTTTAATGTACGGTGGCCCAATCATGAGGCCTGAATGTCACTTAAGAGCCTATGATGAATAGAACTGTGGAAATTTGATTGATGGGTACGTCACTGATCGATCGACAAACTATCGAAATTATTTGTGTTGGCCGTAGTACTTTATTGACTTACTCAATGCATGCAGTGTGCTTGCACAGTTGGACATACTCTGGAAAATGACTATCATTTATGTCGTATTACATTTGAAGTGCTTTAGGGCCAGTTTAAGCTAGGCTGACGAACGTGCGTCTTTATTGTGTTAATAGCGGGAATGAACTAGGGCATACATGCCCCCGTCTATGCCCCAGTGGGCAATTTATAGTCCAAACCAGGACAGTTCCGGTCAGTCCTGATGAATGGACTTACCTTTGCCTCAAGTTTCCCTGAGAGTATGTAGGCCTACTTAATAGACTCATTTTATTGAGGCTTTGTCCAGTTATTTTCCTGAATGTTATTGATCATTACAGACACTCCCAATTCTCCCAACCGTTACCTTCATTCTTGTAGTCCGTCCCGTAAATGATCGACTGCATGGTGAGAAGAGGCATGGAGTTCAAGTCCGGACTGGGTTAAACCGAAGACCTTAAAAATGGAACCCACTGCTATTGTGCTTGGTGCTCAACATACAGGAGTATGAAAAACAAGCCAATGAGACACAACTGGGAAAAAGACCGGTACCGGCCAGACTTTAAACCAATAAAAGAAACTGAGCAGTATAAAACCATATATCTAACCATGGAAGCAATATGGTAATAGACCTCATGCATTGACGACATACTGGCGTCATACTTTGATCAGAACAGTGCAACACATGGTCCCACGCATAAGAATTCGCGGCCTCTGCACCTGTACGTAGGAGACTATGGTTGACAAATCAGCTGTCTGCATTTGTCGGTGTTGGTTTGTGTTGCCCCCAAAGAAGGGCGTACTTTCCGCTCTGCGACGGGGAGAGTATTTGTTGACTAGATGCCAAGGTCTAATACATGCCATGTACAAAATTTTGGCATACTTGAGCAAAAGTAAGGTCCAAAGTTGTTCAGTCTCCGGCGGTCAGTCGTTGTGCTGTGCACATAAAGTTTTCTAGAAAACGGCGACAAGATTTTGGTACTTTTAGTAACTGAAGAAGGGGCATTTTCTCTCTTGTGTTTCCTGAAGACTAAACGAACAGCCGCACTTTTGACGCTGAATGAATGTCATTTTATCTTAACTTCTATAATGTCAGAGTTTGCGTTACAAAATGATGGCATGTCGTCCATTTCTGAGATTTATTTTCTACTTTTCAGAGTCGCAAAGCGACGGTAAGAGATAATCTGTTGCCTTTTTAGACGCCTCGCTTACGCACAGACAATGCAATGTGTCTACCTTCGAAACCACTAAACTCATACAGCGTTGAAGTATCAGAAGTAATAGAACGGGATTCATTACAGTAACCTGTGCGACGAGTACGAATAAAGGCTTCTTTCGTCCAGCCTGTCTCTTTGAACAACAAGCGTCCGAGGCTAAGTATAGACGAATCCGGACAGGAAGTGATCAGGTGCAGTGGCGTCACCAGACTTTTCATTCTAGGGGGCACTGGGGGCAAAACAGTTTTGCAGGGGGCACTGGCAGACTCTCCTCATGGCGCCGTAGGCACCACCGAGCGCAAAGCGCGAGCTCAACGGGAGGGGTCCAAGGGTAAAACCCCGGACGGTGGGTTACAGGGGGCGAAGCCCCCGGAATCTCCAGCGTATTTGTGAGGTATTTATGTCGCTAATACAGGATGTTCTTAGTGACTTAACACTGGCCTTGAAATAACCGCCAGGGTAACTTCCAGTAAAACTTTTGGTAAAAAAAAGTGATTCAACTACTAATAGCGGTTCCGACTGACATTTTGAAAAAGGGGAGATGAACGTTAGAGAAAAGCTGATTGGCAGTTCAATATTATTCTCGTTGGGGTCCAGGGGCACAGCCCCCGGAAGTCCCTGGGTTTTAAGGGGTTTGTGTGGTATTAAGGTCGTAATTTAAGGGTAGTTCTGTTGTCGCTTTACACTGGTCTAAGAATTAACTCCAGGGCAACTTCAAGTAAGATTTCACTGGTTACAAAACTAGTGGAACTATTACCAAGCAAGGGCGAGGCTGAACTAGAAAGAGAAAGCAGTTGATGTGCAGTTAGATGTGATCGTCTTAAGGAAAAATGTTGGCCTAATTCTGCTTGAACGGTTACCTGAGCTGTACGCCACCTTCAATTGGCGTAGTCGGAAGTGTTCAGAAAATTTTGAAAGAAGGCGCAACCCCTGAGACAGCTGGAAATGGTATTTCCCAGGTGTTTTGCGATTTTTCAGTTGGAAAGTACGGAAATTACTGCCTTCTCTTGTCAAAAGACGAGTCGAACCTCAAAAAATATCATAGCCACACTCAACTTCAGAAGACAAACCGTTTTTTGTGAAGATCTCAAATCTCAGTTGTGGTAACACGATTTTTCAGGGTGCACGTGCCCCCTGCCCCCCCCCTCCTTGGCGAGGCCACTGATCAGGCGATGGTCTGATTTCTATCGGCCATAAATGCGGTCTATCACCTTTTAATCTTTCAATTTCCTAGCTTACCTGTATCATAGATGGTTTTACACTTAATAGTAGCTTGATTCTTCAATTTCAATGAATATGAGGGTTTGAAATTCATGTAGACAATAAATAAAGACGATGGACCCCACTAACGGCTGCCTATTTAAACACAAGCGTTGATCGGATTCGTCTATATCTAGATCTAAAATGCTAAACATAAACCGAAAGAGTGGACAATAATAGCTTTTAAAGAAAACTACGTACACAGCTCACGCAACGTTTATTTGAACGGGAACGCAAATACTGCTGTTAATTAAGTTGTATGTAGACTGTATGGTAGGCCTATGACCGGCAAACAGCACGCGCGCTTGGGCGGGCGCGTCAGATTTCATCCACACGCGTACTTTGTTACGTTGGGTGTGCGCACACTGAATGTTATCAGTCTATCCCAGGGCGTCGACGCGCTGTACACTTTAGTAATGTTTGTGCACGCAAGAGCGCACACATTTCTTTTGGCATACGCGACGCGATGCCTAGGAATTGGCTCTGAATGTGAGAATATGTGCACAACATACGCAGGCAAACCTGGTGAGTGACATGCATGTTTCCCAAAGTGCTCACAAGAAAGAAGCGACTGGTTGTTCGAGACACTCAAATTTGGACCTAACTTTTGCCTCCATGTGTGGACATTCCGCCATTTTGACCTTGGTCTCTAGCTCATGCTGTAGGTAGCATTTCTCCATCCTGGAAAGAATATTCAGTCTAGTTAATAACTACTCTTAACTCTGTTACATCATATGCCTGTATGCACAAGGTCTTTACCTCCATGATTTATCTAACTTAACCGTAGATGCCGGAATAAAACATCTTTATCCAGACAACCCTATAGGTAATTGCTTCATACCAGGCCATGGGGAGCAAGCAAGACCATCTGTGTAGGTTAACTGGAACACGCTCAGTATATATGCTGTTTAATAGGAGAAACTGTGCATTTTCTAATTTGATGTCAATCAAAGAACTGTGCTTATTGAGAATTTGGTAGATTGGTAAAACTGTAGTTTGGATTCAAGTTCCGCTTCAATTTGTTTTCTCTTTATCTTACGGAGATACCTTAATTTGAGTATGAATCATACATACATACATATACAAGAGTCAAAACGCACAGCCCACTGAACAAAGGAATATGAGAAAGAGAAATTGGGGAAAAGGGCAAAAAAGAAGAAAAACCAGTCTTAATAAAACAATCGCAAATATATTTCAAGTAAATAAAAAAAACCCGGTCTCGGTCGTGGGAAGTGGCGTAGGGGGGGGGGGGGGAGTACCCCGATCGCAACCTCTGGGAGCAAAAGGGTCACATAGAGATCAATTAAAAATGTTGGATCTACCATTTTCAGGCGCCAAGGGGAGTACCAGAGAGGTCGGCATAACCCCCATCGGGAAGAAGACCCAATTTCAATCAGGTCGGGGAGGCTTCATCCATACGATAAACTGATAAAAAGTACGTCCGATACGCTCCAGCCTTCCGAAAATGTTTCAATATATGCTCCAGGTTTTCAAGCATTCTGAAAAGAAAGTAGAACAATGTTCACCCACCACAAAATATTCAACCTCAACCCACTTCAGCACTGATTTTGCCTATACGAGCTTGGACAGAGTGACCTTCAATAACGACTTTAATTTTTACATTCTCCACTACCCATGAAACCATTTCTTCAAATTTTCTGCCATAAATTCCATCAATATATAAGCTCAAGATTTTCAATGGATGTTCGACAGTAACAGTTCAAAGGCGGAAGTCAAACTTTTTCTGGAAATTCTCAATATCGCCAGTGTTCCATAATCTGCATGATAATATTCAGAAACCCCATCAAGCTACAAGTGGCCGCGGTCACCTGTTTCATTTGTGTCAAAAGAAAGTCAGATTCTTCAATGAAAACCCCCCCAAATCTGTCATTAAAGTACCATTTGTTTTCAAATATAAAATTCATACTTACAAATATTTGTAAGAAATGGCAAAAGATTTTCAGTAAATATTCCCATTTCGGTGGATAATCGGTACAATGAAAAACAAAATTTTATCACCCCGACAATCTAATTAATGTTGCTCAAATGTACGGCAGAGTAGTTAATAAAAATCTTAAATTCACCTTACCTTACCATAAGTCTAAATTTTATTTCATTAAATTCCAAAATTTCTCCAGTACGGTTCTTGATTTTCAAATCTGTGTTCAATAAAGGTAAAGTTTTTTCGGGCTTATTTCCAGTGTCTTTTGAGAGCCTTAGCACGAAGGCTTACAATACAAAATACCTAAGCTCAAACGAATTTCAGTAACCCATATAACTTTTTCGATTTTGCTTATAAGTAGGGCAGATTCTTCAATATTTTTAATGGTCCTTACAACGTTGAAGGGCCAAATTTCTTCCATGAATTTCAAATTTTCTTCAAACCATGCTCCGGGGTTTAAATTATTACAGTATTACTCTTAAAACTTCTTAAGTAAAAAAATTTGGCAAGCTACGCGCGCCTCAAATTCTGTCAGTCTCGTCCCACCGGGAACTCATCGCCTTTGCCGGGGCTTCAAAATGCTCGCCTCACTGTCACAGAAATAGGACCCCTGTCGGGAAAATCTGGGGCCACCATTGCCAAGAGCATGATATCGAAACAGCCATTTCTACTTTTTGAGTTGTAAAATTTTTCATAAGATTTCCCGACGGAAGATGGGGGTCGGGCGCCAAATTCGTTTTTTGACCCGAGCGCCACAAACTCTTGCTACGCCACTGGCTGAAGCTTGGATATTGACAAAGTAGTGATCACTGATAGACATTGACAGAGTAACAACAGGCCCCACCAGACATTTTATACTGAAGGGGTTAGATTGTTAAGGAGGGATTGGCAGAAATGTTCCAGAAGTCTGCCTAATATCTAACTTTAAAACGTACGAAGCTAATAAAAACGTTAATTTTCTGCCCGCCTAATGTACAGGGTTGTATTCCTCGAGACCCGTTTTCCCTGTCTCGGTCTCAATACCCTATGGTATCGGTTTCGGACCCCTGCTGTTCTTATTTTCTTGTTTCTAAATAAGGAATGTAAATAAATTTTAAAATGAAATTTAAAAGTCTTACAATGAAAGATACATAGATAGCCTTACTTATTTACCTATTACTTCTTATATGTTCACTTTTTAAGTTGGTTCCATGTTGTCCGCTGTCATTTATGATATCGATACATTAACCTACCCTCACCTTACCTGTGTTAAGTCAAAATTTTCAAAAATATTAATTGCCTTTGAAAAAGCTGATTATTTGGGAAGAAATTATTCATCTCATGAGTCACATACATTGCACCTATTTGGACTTAACTTTCTTCTGTGAGTTGGTTCAGGGAATTGATAGAGAAACACCCTCCCCCCCTCCCGTTAGTGTGTGGAACTTCCTCAATGAGGAATAATATACTCCTGACCCTCTGGCCAAGGGTCCTTCGGAGAAACCAAAAAATGTAAGTGCATTGGGATATACGGATGCCGAGGTGTCATATGTTGTTCGGCTGATCCACTGATCTACATACCTGGATGTAAGGTCGTGTCGAAAAATTGAAGCAACAGAGCCGCCATTTTGTGTGTGGCAAAAGCGTCGTGCAACAGCACCACTCTCCACACAGTTGGATGGGCAATTTTATAAGATGGCTTGATAATTTGACGTTTTGGGCTAAAATAAGGCCAAGTATGTTGTGGAATGTGCTCATTTTCAACAGAACTGTCAATTACTTTGAAAACTGAACAAGATCATGTAATATTGAGCGCAAAACTTTCACTTTGTGCAGTTGGACAGACTGGGTGCATTGCTAGGACGTCTCAGTCCTCTTTCACAGTGACAACTAAGTGCAAGTTCAATAAAAGGTGGGGGGAAGGGGCGGGGGGTGTCGAGTCTCACCTCATAAATTCGAGCCCACAAAGTCCCCCTGAAAACTAAACCCCTCGGTTCATACCGGCCTTGCGACTTAAATATTCCTTTTATGAACTGAATGAAAAGTGAACTAAGCCATAGGTAGGAGCGTTGAATTATGATGTCAATAAACCAGCCGACGTAATAGCTCTTTCTCAGAATTGAATATTTCACTGTCCAAGTAGAGAGAGGCCTGCAGTTATTTAATAGTGGTAGCCGGATGTCGATGTTTCATTGTGGTCGATTAACCGTCAAAGTATGGCACAGTGGGGGCAATGCATTCACTCAAGTCTCCCCCTACAAAGTCACCCCTGACAAAGTTGCCAGCTTGGCCAACAAAGCCGCCCTTAACAAAGTTGTCCCTAACAAAATCGCCTCCTGACAAAGTCGACGGTCCCTAAAAATGTTAAAAAACCGTAACGTGCTATCAAACATAGGTATTAAACCTACATGGGTCCCTTATGGGTTAGACCCTCTGTGGGCTGGGGGTGTAGAATATGGCCACTGTATTTCCCGCCTATCGTAAGAGGCGACTAAACGGGAGGACTTGCACTGCACTTGACCTATATGGCACTATTTGTTCATAAAACATTCGCGTTACGATGTGTTGTTAAATCTTATCTAACTAAGCCCTTATTGGTACGTGAGCCCATACTGGTGGGCCCGGTTCACTAACCGAGATTGATAAGGGACCCATATGGGTAGCCCACATGCACAAGGGATATCAAAGGATTGAAGCTGACCCATATTCTCCCACACCCTGTCAGTTGTTTTCATGAGTCTCGGAACTAGTTTCCCATGTGGGTCATTTGGATTAACTTAAAGGCCCAGTTCTCTCACCCCAAACAGCACCAATTTTACTAACCTTCTTACTGAAGCCCCTCCCACAATTGTCTGAAATTCATCCTCATCCAGATACAATCTCAGTTTATTGCTTGAGGGTGAGTATAAAAAAGCTCAATGTGCAAAATCAAAACACTCTCAATACAGTTCATGCTGTGTAATATAAGCTTTGGCACTCTGCATTGTTTGAATTAGCTGTCAATCAAAGAGCTGAGCCAATTGAAAGTTTGGGTACCCGGGTTCCTAAATTGTAGTTTGGGGTGAGAGGTTTGGCCCTTTAAGGGTCCGTCCAAGTAGCCTGCGAAACAGTAGCCGATGAGCTGGACGAAAAAAAAATCGTCCGCCCAGCCGGCTGGCGAAACATACTTTGTAGCAAAGATGGCGCTCTCTCAGAAATCATAATACACCCAGGTCTCTGATATAATGTAATACAGAGTCTGCAAACCTTCGTCCAGTTTCCATGTATAGGGATCCCGAGTTTTCAGGGACAAATAAGTAAACATGAGAAGGTCACGTGGTGCACAAAACAAGTATGAACAGTGTATTTTCGTACATACAACTGATACAACGAATGGCGATCAACCTAATTAGCTTTTGTACGTGAAAAATGTGTGCCAAGCCGCACGTTCAATGCGCAAATATTACCTATTACGAGAGATATAATTCAGTACTTTAATTTTTGTCGTGACGTCAATTTTGGTGGTCGTTAATGAGATTCGATATAAAGTTGGCAGGTTATTGTATACCTTAGGTATGCCATGTAACTTTGTTGGAAACGTCGACTGCTCAGCAGTGAAGCGGCAGTTGAAAGACTCATATTTTAGTATCATTTAAAGTAGCGAAAGTAAGATTTCTTATTTTTGAATGAAGTAGAATCTAATGAAACACATTCACAATGATAGCCTGCTTACAGCAGGCTATCACCAATGGGTCACTTACCATAATCCCGGGTGCAAAACCATATGGACCCTTAAGGGTTATGAAATAGGTTCCGTAAGATTTCCTTATGAGAATGTTACCGGTATTTTTTTTTTTTTTTTTTTTTTTTTTTGGGGGGGGGGGGAGGGGTGATCTTTGGAAGGCAAAGAATAGTATAATCTTGTCGGAGGCGGCGGACTTCATTAGTTAGCCTCCATCGGGGAAGTCTGGCTTGTCCGGGAGGGGACCTTTTTTCAAGGTCAGTCTTTGTTAGGAGGCGAGTTTCTCAGGAGTGACTTTGTAACTGGGTGTCTTAACTAGTTACTAGGGAGACTGTGTAAAGGAGACTTTAATTGTGGGAAACTTTGCTCGGGTGGCTGGTCGGTAAAAGCATGAACTTGAGGTACTCCCATTTATTGTAGGTCAACCATGAAACCAGCACAGGCGTCAATGTTTCTGACTTCATATACTTGCAGCCTGTTGCTGCATAATTGAAACTAAAAGCAGCACATGATCTCGGTATTTCTGCTGTCTTCAATTTAAGTTGCATACAATGAATAAGTTTCCGTCAGAAATTAAAAAAATTAGCTTGTCAGTTGTCAATCAGTGCACATACGGCTATACGAATCAGTGAAGTTTGTGCAGCAGTTGAATGTTTTTGCCACCTGCAAAATGGCCATCGCAAGACTTCTGGTTGCTTCAATTTTTCAGTACGCAGTTAAGTGCACACCTTACATCCAGGTATGCAGATCAGTGGGCTGATCATGTGGTCACCGACAAAGCAGGCGCCTATTGGCAAGGGCGATTCATGTTTCAGTTGAAACTTCCAGGTCAGAAGAAAACTACGCAGTTAATATTGCGCAACAAGTCACAGAATGAAACCACTCTAACAAGGGGATCTACTATTTGGAATAACGAGCGAATAACACGGACTTATATACATGGACAAAGTATGTAACGTAAACGTCCAATCCGTAGATGGTCGCCACCGGCTGGGACAAAAAAGGCGCACCAAGATGGCCGCCGTGAAGCTATAAATCGTCTGATTTTACAACGACTCTGTTATATTTTAAGCAAAAGTTAAACTTGAATGGGGAACGATATCATATTCCTGCAACACGTGAAGTGATTTTGACCTTACTAGCCATTCTTCAAAAATATTTCAACTTTTCTTGCCAAATACGATGACATGCTTGAGCAAGTCCAAACCTTAAGACAAAATTATGATGTCGTTAATTTAGTGTAGGCAGCACTTCATGTACGGGGGCTCTTAATTGCCATACAAGTAATACATTCTTTTCGGTGCAGACTCAAGTATGTGAGAAGAACTTATGATACAAAATAACATAACGTAACATGTTGAAGGGCAAAGGAGGACCAAGGCCCCATAAGATGCCCTCAAGTCCAAACCCTTATCAAAAGTCAAACCACCAAACCTAGACAACAGCCCCAAACCATCAGATTCTACCACAGTCATGGAAGAACTTGTCAATGTTAACATTAAAGCAGTAAACTGACGGGGAGTTCACTACCGAATCTGGCAGACAATTCCACTCATTGACAATGTCAAGCCTTGCAGGAGGCTTTTCAAGCTTTTTACATTGCCCACGAACCCAAAAGCTACTTTGAACCCTTGAATAACTACAAAACAAAAGGGGATTTCTTTCAGAAAGAAACTTGGAGACCTGGAGCATATCCCCCCTAATCCTTCTCAGCCCCAAAGTGGTAAGCCTAAGATGTTTAAGCCTAGCATGATAAGGGGAATTTCTCATTTCAGGTATAAGGTAAGTGGCCCTTCTCTGAACTTGCTCTAAAAGAAACTTGTCCTTTTCATAGAAGGAGCTCCAAGCCTGAGCGGCATAGTCAAGATGGGGTCTTACCAATTGCTTATACAAATTAAGTACAATATCCTTACTGAAAAAGATGAAATTCCTCTTGATCAATCCAAGCACTCTATTAGCCTTTGTAGCAGTGGCTGCATACTGCCTTGATGACTTAAAATCCTCATTAATTTCAACACCCTACAAGCCCTACCATTAAGTTATAACCATAGCTAAAACTTTTAGGACCAAAATGAAGGACTTTACACTTATCCGCATTAAAGACATTTGCCAAGCTTGGGACCAAGAAAATAACCTATCCAGATCTTTCTGCAGCAGTAAGGCATCATCCAAAATGCTAATCTTCCTATAAAGCTTAGTATCATCTGCAAACTTACTTATACGAGATGTAAGAGAACTATCAATATCATTAATGAGAATTAAGAAAAGAAGTAGTCCAAGGGCAGAACCCTGTGGTACTCCACTTGTGACTTCTTCTGAGATCTACGGTGAAGCCATGAATTTATCCAATCAGCACAATTGCCCTGAACCCCTAACCTACACAGTTTAACCATTAGCCTACCTAATGGAACTTTAACTTAGCACAGCAACAACATTCATTCGTATAAAGCGTGAAGATACGTTTCAGCAAGACTTATCCCTATGTTACAGAAGATGACCCTTTTCTTCAGAATAAAATGCAGATAGAACAGTTACTGGTGGCTGTTTGAGCATTTTTTAAGTGGACCTTAAAACAAATATATTAAATCATGTCTTTTGCCAATAGTGGTGCTAGTATCCTCAGCAAATGCCTTGAGGATATCGTGGTCAGCAAGTTTATGAATCATCTAGAATCAAATAACATTCTCACCCCATACCAACATGGGCTTCGTACAGTGGCGGCGGAACCGGGGGGGGGGGGGGAAGCTTTGGGGGCTTAGCCCCCCAATGAAAAAAGTGGAGGGGCTAAAGGCATGTTTAGCCCCCCCCCCCCATATTTGTAAGGTGCGCTTCAAGAAGTGGTGACCAAGGACGGCGGGAGAATATTGAAGTGGGTGGTGAACATATTCTTCATCAGTCTACACTGTTAAAAAATTTCTCTGTAAATTTACATAATTTTTATGGCAAATTTTTTTCCAACCAAATAATGTTTTTTTTACAGCCAGACTGTAATCATGAAAAAACATTAAGGGTTTGTTTTTTCTTTACAGTTTTTGCATGTAAATTAGTTTACAAAAGTCTACTGTAAAATCGAATTACAGAATTTTTCTGTTTTGTTTACCTTAATTTTATGTGAATTTACAGCCTACTGTTTTCATTCCCGACGTTTTAATATTTATTATAACATCGCTTTTTTACCTTTCATATGTTATTACGTAACATACACTTCACCATTACGTAGATCAGGTATTTGCTTATCAACGTAATGAGTCGTTACGAAGTTGTTTTCAATCAAAACACATTGAGGATGCTTTGTTGTCATATTGCTGTCAAGTAGTCTGCTATCTCTAGGAACTTTGTAATTGGAAAGTCACATTTGTTGTACAATATAATAATTGTTTTTATAATAAATATGACAAAGAATGCAAATACATTGGTTGCAAACATTTCCAGACAAGGTAAACAATAAGTTTATCACTTCCTGATTAAAAAACGCCAAAGAAGATATTATTCAAAGCAACAGCAATCCTTTTGTTAGGAAAATGCCTACAAAATAGGCTCCACCCATTTATGCAAAATGAGATTTACGTCATAAAGTGGTAAATTTACAGACTCTTTCAAGTAAATTTGTGAAACGTTTTTAATTTGCTCCGATCAAGTGCATGAGCGCCTGTGGCGATGAGTTGACATCAGTATACCAATTGTCAGTGCTCTAAAATTAGGGCCTTACAATTTCTTTTTACTTAAAAGTGTGTGACAAAACACCATTTGTATGATATTAATAACTAAGAACGTAATAACTAAGTATGCTTTTATAATAAATGTAAGTTAATTTTCAAATAGGGCCATAAATTTGCCAAAAATGTTTTTTTTTTTTAAACTGAAACTTCGCAGAACGATGCATGTTATATATTGAAAATTTTCTGGCTATTTCTTATTTGTTTGTTTGGGCTTATTTTTGTTTCTTTTTCAGCTTAAAAACAAAATGAATGTTTGTTAAATGACAGTATATTTATGTGAAATCGGAAAAATACAAAATACTGTTAAAATTTCTGTAAATTTACAGAAAAAGTTTTACAAAGCAGTAAAATTTGGTTAAAAAAGCAGACAGAAATGGTTTTTCAAATAAACAGAAAATACATGTTATACAACCTTTTTTTTATTGTAGCAATACAAAGTGTCTGTAAAGATACAGAAAATCTCTATTAAAAGTAAAATACAAAAAGTTTAAGTTAAAAAAAGTCTGTAAATTTACAGAAATTTTTAACAGTGTAATGCACAATATAGGCCTACAAATAATTTTAGGGAACGTTGTTGATGAAAAAGATAATGGACACGCTAAAGTCTCTTTATTATCCCCCAACCCCATCTCCGAGGTCCTCGAAAAGTGGAAGCAGTATGGTCTGTTATTGCGTAATCTTGTTAAGTTTTACCGATCATTTTTCGCGAGGTTGAACAGCGTAGGCTACTACCGTTAGCACACAAGCCTACAGTACGTTTGGAATTTGAGATCGGTATAGATTAGGTTGGAGGTATCCTTGGGAGGAACAAAGCAGGGGTGGCGCCAGCGGGGGGCCGGGGGGCAATGGACCCCCCGTCGGGGAACATTCCCCCCCCCCCGTCGGGGAAGGTCTGCGTTTTCGTCGGGGAGGCCTAAAATAATAAAAAAAATAATAAAAAAGGAAAAAAGAAAAAAACTACCAGGACTGAAGTTACTGGATGGGTGAACATATTCTTTGTTTTGAAATGTTATTTTAATATATATCTGAATCGATTTTCAATCACTTCTTCTTTGCTCCGTTATACCCTATTCCATGTACCTTTTCCTATCTCCTCCCCCGTCGGGGGAGGACGGCAATTTCCTTCGGGAAGGCCTAAAAGAGTAAAAATGAACGTAAAGGACTAAAGTTACTGGATGGATGATCATGAACTGTGTTTTGATGCCTATCTGAATCTGTTTTAATAACTTCTTACTAGCTCTGCCATCCCTCATTCCATCTTCAATCCGCAAGGCCATGCCTACCTCGGGGAAGGCTGCCGGCCTTTCCCCTGTTTTAGAGAAAACCCAGTTTCGTCGGGGAGCCTTCATCTTAATGAACACGGTAAACTGATAAAAGATGCGGGCCTGATAAACTTCAGTCCCCCGGAAATTTTTCTTGATTTTGCTCACTAAAAAACCATATTCTTCAAGGAAACTCACAATTCAGAATTTTCTTCACAAAAACAGACGAAAGGTTGATCATGTGCATGCAGTGCCCGTAAAAATTTCATTTCTTTAGTGAAACTTGCAATTATAGTAATTCCGTTGCATAGTCCTTTACCCCCGAAGAGAGACAAGACCATTGCATTTACTTGTAGCAGTACCTTTTATATGGTACTTTTCTGATCATTTAGCAATTTGGTTTTTTGTATTGAAGTGACGCTTACATTTCAGGAAAGCTCAAAATAACGACTGCTTCATTTCTAGTTACAAGTCTGGGAAATGCCATTCCTGAGGGGTTAGAATTTTTAACAATTTTCTGTACGCGCCAACTGATGGTGGCACTCCGCATAGATAGTATTTTGGTCGAACAGATTGCTTAACGGAACAAGGCATGCTTTTCAATTCTTCTTCGTTTTGGGGCATGATTGTGAAGTGAAAATTTTATTGCGAAAGAAAGCTCGAAAGGTGACTTCTTAAATTCTAGTTTCGAACACGGAAAATGCCATTTCCTGCTGTCTGGGGGTTCTCATTTTTTTTAAAAACTCCTGTGCGCTCGACTCAGATGGTCTTTCGGGAGGATTACACTTTTCGGACAAAAAACAATTCTGCTTCCTCCCAAAATGAAACGCTCCAGTACGCCTATGACAATAAAATAAAATATGAAAGTTTGAATATATTCGAAGTCAAACTTTTCCTAGGGAGAATGTTCCAATATGGTCTAAGGGCCTGAACCTGCATGATGATATCCAGTGATCTCAACAAAACTACAGATCACCCCCTCCTTAATTTTTTTTTCATGAGAAGGTAAAATTCTTCCAGAAAACTCCCAAACTGTCAAAAGGTTTACAATTTTTTCTCAAATATAAGCTTCATATTGTTAAAAGTGGCAAAATTTGCCAATTCCGATGGATACTCCGTACAATAAATAACCAAAGTCAACTCTGTTAATCACCCGGCATACTACTTAATTTTGCTCTTGAAAGGCTTATAGGCTAACTTTAAAAAGCCAAATGTTCATTAAAACCTTACCAAAAAACCAAATTTTCTTCATTAAATTCCAAAATTTCTCCAATACAATAAGGCCTTAATTTTCAAATCTTCGTTCAAAATGGGAAACACTTGTAGTCTCGTCTCGATTTAACGCGTAACCTCAAAAGAATTTCAGCTGTCTCCTGTATAACGGGTTTTTTGTCATATGAAGGACAGATTCTTCAATAGAGACCCAAAATTTTTCATGGTACTAACAAAAGCCAAATTTCTTCCAAAAAACTCCAGATTTTTTAGTATTTCTTAAAAAGAAAGCCCAAAATTTCGGCGCTCTACGCGCGCCTCAAATTCTGCAAAGTCACATCGTGCCGGTACATAACATCACCTTTGTCGGGGCCTTGGAACTTTGGCCCCCTGTCGGGGAGCCTTCCCCCCTGTCGGGCAAATCCTACCGCCACCCCTGGAACCACGGATGGGGGGTGTGTTTTGGGGACAAATGGTATGATCTAGGGGAGATATAATTAATTAATTGACATGTATGGGTTGACAAATGTAACAAGGGGTGCAGAAAGTGAATAACACGGCAAACAGAATGAATGAAAGAGGATGCATAATTAATTATTGTTCTTGTGTCATCTCAATTTATCTGATATGTATTACCATTTTTCATAGGCTGAATTTTTTCTTTTTAGTTGAGAAATTGCATGCATGAGACCCATATTTTAAGGCTGGATACATGCAACATAGAACACGCCGAAAGTGCCGTTTCCGGCCACCTGGGGGGGGGGGGGGGTCTGTAAAGTCAAAAATTTTCTTGCACGCTTTGCGCCAACTGATGGTGGCGCTCCGCTTAGATAGTCTTGCTGGCACTCAATATTTTTTCCGTTCCGCCGCTCCTGGCTTCGTAAGAACAGATCAACTGTTACACAACTTTTGCTTACGTGTAATGACTTTGCGACCTCCTCTGACAACCATTGCCAGGTTGATGGCATCCTGGTAAATTTCTCAAAGGCCTTTGGTATAGGTATCCCACAAGCATCTTTTTTTACAAAATGAATTTTTATGGATTGAGAGACATTTACCTACATTGGTGTAAGTAGTATCTCCAGAATCGTACCCAGTGTACCTTAATTGATGGGCAAACCTCCAACGAAAGCCTGGTCAGCTCTGGAGTTCCAAGGGGTACTGTCCTTGGACCCCTGTTCTTTTTATGCTTTAATGACCTCCCGGATGTTGTTGCCTCCCAAATCAGGTTCTTTGCAGACGATGCTCTTCTTTGTCGGCAGACAGAATCTTCACTTGATCAAAATATTTTTTTTTATCTAATCTTGATTCCCTATTTAAGTGGTCTAATGACTGGTGTATGGACTTCAATCCAAATAAATGTTATGTTATTTTCACCACCTTAAAAACAAAACCCCTTTAATTTACCTATCAACTGGCAGGACATAATCTTGAGTCCGTCAAATCTTGTTACTTGGAGTTACCTTGGACTCCAAGTTTTCTTGGATCCCTCACATTAATAATGTAGTTGCTAAGGCAACCAGGTCTCTACATTTTCTATATCCCGTAGCTTGTGTGGCTGTCCTACCCGTATATAGAAAAGGCCTACTCCATTTATGTGCGTCCTCAGCTTCAGTACGCCTCTCAAATTTGGTCTCCTCAAACTACCATTGGGAAAAAGAAACTCGAAAATATCCAATCTAGGGCACTAGGTTTGTCACTGGACGCTTTAAAAGAAATGAAAGTATCGCTCATATCAAATTGTCCCACACTCGAATGTAGACGTGATCTTACTGACCTCTCCACTTGTCACGAGATCTTACATAACAAATTGGCTGTCCCCACTCAGAACATTTTTGTTCCCTATTCCAGTGATACTAAGTCAAATTCACAGTCTTTTAAAAATATTACCTGCAGTGTGGGTGCTTTTGGCAATTCCTACTTTCCAAGAACCATTTCCAGTTGGAATAAGCTCTCCTTAGACATAGCCAAACTGGAAAATTAGACCACCTTCAAGAGGGCAATAAGTAACTGGTTTCAAAACCAATAATCCACCCTGCACACCAACTATCCTCCAACGAATGCCCTTTTTTAACTCATTGGTGGAAAGCTGTTTATTGGCACGTTTCATAATTACAGCTAGCGTTTTCCACCAACATAGTTCTACCTGTTGCAACTCCCTGGTTCTACTGAATGTGATATTAAAGGCCAAGTTCTCTCACCCAAACAGTATCAATTCTCCTAACCTTTTTACTTAAGCCCTTCCCACAATTCTCTGAAATTCACCCTCATCTAGATACAATCTCAGTAATGAAAACACTTTCAGTACCGTTCATGCTGTGTAATATTATAAGCTTTGATACTCTGCATTGTTTGAATTACCTTTCTGTTAAAGAGCTTAGCCAATTGAGAATTTCGATACCCCCCGTACCAAAACTGTAGTTTGGGGTGAGAGGTTTGGCCCTTTAACCTGTTGTGTGACGCATATTACGTCACTGGCGGTTGCCGGTCCTACTAAACCACGCACTGACACGCCTGGCTATGCCTTGTGTACCACGGCATGCGCTGAGGCGCCCTGCAGATACTAAACTGCACGCGGCATGTAGAGGGCCTACGTTACTTTTGCTAATTTTCTAGAAAACCATTTAAGAGATACAGCTATAACAACATAGAAACCTCCGACAAGATGATCACATATCAAAGAACATGCATGTATGCATACAAGAACACTTCGGATGTTCATTGTGTACACTGTGAAAAAAGTCTGTACCATTACATATTTTTTCAACAGGTGCAGAAGAAAAAATAAAGAAACACTAAAATAATACATAAAAATTCTGCAAATGAATTGACAGCACTTTTTACTTCGTCTGCTTTTCATTTTATGTTCTGTAAATGTACAAACAAAGCAAATGACAATAATCGGGAATATAATGCTGATATTAATTTAGACTTAACGCTGACATTAATTTCATGTAATGCTGTCATAAATTACCTCCAATCGACATGTTTTTTTTTTTTGTCTACGTTTAAGTATTGATGCGGACATTAATTTGAATTAATGCTGACATCTATTCACTGGCGTGTGCAGGATTTCGAAGGTTCATGTTGTTTTCATTACTGATTCGGGAAGTAAAAATACAATGCACAATTTTGCCTATCAGATGTTGTAGCCTACATGCACTTTAATTAATTTTTCACCTAATTTTGTCCGCAAAATGTTTTTTTCATTAGTTTTGTACGGCAGTACGGAAGACGGTTTTAACATTCAGGAATTTCAGATATATGTAATTAATTTCAGATATCTAAAATTATGCACTATTTTAGATATTTTAAATAGAAGTAAACATATATCTAAAATTGAATTAGAGATATCTGAAATAGAAAAGGGGATATCTGAAATTGAATAAGAGAAATCTGAAATTGAATTAGAGATATGTGAAATAGAAGTAGAGATATCTGAAATTGAATAAGAGTTATCTGAAATAAAATTAGAGATATCTGCAACTGAATTAGAGATATCTGAAATACTTCGTTATTTGGAGATATCTAAAATTATTTAAAGATATCTAAAATTATTTAAAGATATCTGCAAATAATTTGAAGATATCTGCAATATTTAGAGATATCTGAAATTCCTGAAGAAATGTTAAAACGGTATTCCATACGGAAGCGCGTCTGCGCGGGAACTTGTGGCAGGGTGTGTCAGCGAGTGTCAGCGCGCGGAAAAGTAGGAACCAACTCGAGCCAGCCCATAGGGAAGGATAATCCTGCTCTATGAGCCAGCCATAGAGCGGGGCTCTACGGAGACAGCCCAACTCGGTCCTACTAAACCACGCGCTGACACACCTGGCTATGCCTTGTGTACCAGGACATGCGCTGACACGCGCTGCAGATGCTAAACCGCACGCGTCACTGTAGAGGGCGCTGCTTTCTTTTGCTAATGTTAATAGGAACATATGTATCAAGAGATCAAGCTATCAACAACATAGAAACCTCCGAAAAGATGATCACGTATCAAAAAACATGTATACATACGAGAACACTTCGAGAGTTCATTGTGTACAATCTGAAAAAAGTCTGTAATATTATTTTTTTTACTACATGTATGGGAAAGCCGTGTAATTTGGACCCCCTAATTACAAAGCCCCACAAAATCAGAGATACCAGCCAACAGCTCTAAGGGGCACTATTGGGAGATTAATGGAATATTCTTTTTGTAGGAAAGTAGAAACTCTCTTTACATTTTCCCAGGGAAAGGTATCGCAAAAAATAGAAAATTTTGAAAGTGGTCCAATTTACATCACACATGTGTAATTTGAACCAAGAAGGTATGTAAAATGAACCACGTCTGCCGTGTAATGACCGGACAAAATATTGCTGCAAAATTTCTCAAATCATCGTGTGAATTGATAACAGAAACACTTCTCACACCCTCCCTGTATTTTAGTGTTATATTTTAGGCCTAACTGATGTTACCTCCCCTTAAAATGACTTGCCCTTTGCTTGCCTTCCCCATCCCAAAGTCAGGCGCCGCAACGTACCAAGTAGGCACAGACCAGAGAGTTGCCACAGACCAAGTTTAGTAATTGGCTCATGGCATGGGAATTACGCATATGCCCAAGCTTATTACTAACACAAACTGCGAAGAGGAATAAAAGGGTGAGCAAATTCTTCTGTGTAGGGTACTCCTACTGTCTTTTCATTTCCATGTGTGTAATTAATTGAAGCACCCGGGCCAACGTGTTTGTAATTTGGACCGGTCCATTTTACACATCATATCGTTTAATGTGGACGAGCTGTCCATATTACACACCTTGGGTGGTTCAAATTACACGATGTTACTAATTTTACCCAAACTCCTCTAGCCTAGCCAAGTGTAGTTTTTACCGAAATGTAACAGCCCAGCACTCAATAGGAATTATTATATTTTGTCATAATCATTATGCCTTGGGGGTGAACAAATCATTTCCGAGTAAAAACCCAACAAAGGGTCAACTTGAAAATAAAATCAGTTCACCAGTTTTTAATAAAAACCATACAGAATTGTGGAAATCACCTTAATCTCATCGATTGCGAAGTCAAACGTGAGTGTTCTGAGTTAGGTATCAATGACACATAAAAGTAAGATACCCTCTGCTTCTGTGTTGGAATAATGCCGGTGGTTCAATTTACACATCGGTCCAAATAACACGACTTTCCCCTACACAAGAAGAAATAAAGAAATGCAAAAATAAAACATTTTTTATTATTATTTTGCTTTTACAACCATTTTTTCTGCCACGGGGGTTGGTGTGTGGTTAAGGTTGGAAAGCTCAGTGAGTCCCTTCAAACTGTTCCTCTTCCTCGAACCCTTAAATCCGCTGACCCCGACAGTGGGTGATTTCCTCCTACTGACTTCGTAGGTGGGGTGGCCTGTGCCCCCCCCTTTAAACACGCTACTGCATCAATTTGCGTTAATTTTAAAGCTGACTTACATTCAATTTGTTGTTGTCATATATTCGAATTAAAATTAAGGGACGGATGCCTGTATTCTATTTAATGATGACATATATTAAGCCAATTCTATTTAACAATCATGCACATCCGACAAAAATTCATTCTCTTTCGACAATACATCGAAAGCGGAGAGGGACGGGGTTCCCGACGCTAAACAATTAATTATGACCTACGTGGTGTGTGGTTAGTGATGAGTCTGGACAACAGATATCATCGGAATATCATTTGCAGCGTTGAATGAAAAAGCAGCCTTTGCCAAAAAAAAAACAAAACAAACAAACTTATCATATCACTCGGATACTAGATCATTTAAAAAATAAATTGAGATGCGACACGGCAAATCATGAAAATCATGTCAGAGAGTTCCGAAAAAAGGTAAACGGAAAGAGAACTCAAAATAAATGCCTCTTTATGGAAATGAGCGTGGCTGTCGGGAAAAAGGTTTCATAACGAAAAGTTTTGTATGAAAACGATCATTTGCTCATTCTATATCGGAAATTTTTATTAGTGTTCTAATTAAGGTAAGCTAACTCGATTATGCTTTGGAATGAACTGTCAATGTGAGAGGACCTTGCCGATTTTTATTCCAAATACATGATTTTTGACGATTTCAAAATGTTGTGACGTCAAAACATTGGGAATTTCCTCAAAATAATGGGCCATTATATGCCTTTAATTCCCGCGTTTTACGACAAAACTGTACATCCAAATAAAACCAATTCTTAGCCTACTGTTACCTGTGACATGCAGCTCCCAGAAACGCGTTTAGCCGTGTCAATATATTCGTGGCTAAAAGTGTTAATCCTCTAAATTATGTAAAATTGGGATGAAAAGCCTTTTTAGCCCAGAGACATCAAATCCCAAAATTAATGATTTACGACAAAATTAAGGGGTGTGTCCAGTCAAAAAAGCATTCACGAGATGTGCAATAGTATGAACATCACAAATCCAGTTTAGCCATACCTTAAAACACAACCCCGAAAACTACACAAAGCGAAAAACCTACAAATGCAAAACGCGCCCGCACACTGTAACGCATTTGGGAGGTTTATAATCGAAACTTTTCGATATGAAATATCCGGTGTAGGCCTGAACCGTAATTCTTGATGGCGGACGATATTGCACAAGATAAGTC
Source organism: Holothuria scabra (assembly GCA_037179385.1). Lineage (NCBI taxonomy): Eukaryota > Metazoa > Echinodermata > Holothuroidea > Aspidochirotida > Holothuriidae > Holothuria > Holothuria scabra. Next base: position 51,147,524 of record CM074185.1, read on the forward strand.
TTAACCTGTTAACGTATGGCATATTGCCTGAGTAAAAATTAAAAACTAATGGTGTGGGTTTCTTTCTGTTCATGGACGGTAGTTGTGAAATACGAACTATATGGTCCTGGTTATTACGCTGAATGACACTTCCTTTTAGTTTGGCACTGAACTCCCTGGAGGTCGGCTGTTGCATCTGCTGAACCAACTCGATTTCTATACTTAGAACTTAAAACGCGGCTAATATTGGAATATTTAGTATATACCGGTTGTCTGAAAGTGTAGTACAGGAAAAGAGCAGCCCCACAACCCCCTTTCCAGTTGTAGGGCCCACTTCCGTAGTCAGTCTGGAGAAAATTACTCAGTTGAGGGATTTACGGGTTAAGGAAAGAGGAAACGAAGAGAAACATCGTCTTAATATCAAACTTCGCAAAATCTAAAACTAAAAATTTCCGTAATATGCCTGATGGACCAATTTCCCGACTGCCATATCACCTAATATTGCGTGAAATCATGGGCTCCCCGCCCCCCCCCCCCCCTCGACTCACAACAGGGTTCTCGATCCTCCTGGAATTCGCTCGCTCGTTCAAACTCGCGCTTCGTTTGTTTTTCATTTTTGGTTTCCCGAAAGGGAAATCCTATGGACTCATGCAGACAAGACTTATGCAAAACATGTGTAGGATCGTGCATTTAATTAGTGTGGGCGATATGGCTCATCGACCTTCTTAACATTGGTGCACAAGTACTCCGCGACTACATCATAATTAATCACATAATTTTTAATTTCGCGAACGTTTCTGTGAATGTACAATCAAAGCAAACGACAAGAATCGCGAATAAAATACTGATGTTAATTTAGTTAACGCTGATATTAATTTCATTACATGCTGTCATTAATCATGTTATCATTGCTGATTAGGACATTAAATACAACGGGCCATTTTGCCAATTTTTCACTTATTTTGTTCGCGAAATGTTGCTTTTAGTGCGGCAGCGCGGGGAACTTGAGACTGGGCTTGCCAGCGGGTGTCAGCCTGCGGAATAGTAGGACCCAGCCAACTGGCCGCGCCGACTCGAGATGTGACGTTTCAGTGACGTTTTCTCAGCTCCAGTCGTATGACCACTTCATCGTGTCACAACGTCAATAGGTGCGTTCGATTTAGCGGCTCGAGTCGGCTCAACTGGCTCAACTAGTTTTTTGACTGGACGAAATATGACGTAAAATACGTCACCGGCTCAACTAGACCACCTCGGAGGGCTGGTCGTTTTGGCCGGCTCAAGTTGTGACGTTTTGATGACGTTAAAATCACTTTCCAGAAAGATCGATCGTTGGCTGTGCCAGTTGAGCCGGTTCGAGCCGCTAAAACGAACGCACCTAATAGGTGCGTTCGATTTTATAGCGGCTCGAGTCGGCTCAACTGGCTCAACTAGGTTTTTGACTGGACGAAATATAACGTAAAATACGTCACCGGCTCAACTAGACCACCTCGGAGGGCTGGTCGTTTCGGCCGGCTCAAGTTGTGACGGTTTGATGACGTTAAAGGCCCAGTTCTCTCACTCCAAACAGTACCAATTCTCTAAGAATTAACCTTCTTACTTAAACCCCTCCCACAATTGTCTGAAAGTCATCCTCAACCAGATACAATCTCAGTTTATTGCTTCAAGGTGAGTATAGAAAACTCAATTCATTTATCAAAACACTCAAAGTACTTTTCACGCTGTGTAATATAAGCTTTGGTACTCTGCATTGTTTGAATTAGCTGTCAATCAAAGAGCTGAGCCAATTGAGAATTTCGGTACCCCCGTACCAAAACTGCAGTTTGGGGTGAGAGGTTTGGCCCTTTAAAATCACTTTCCAGAAAGATCGATCGTTGGCTGAGCCAGTTGAGCCAGTTCGAGCCGCTAAAACGAACGCACCTAATGATCACACACTGGTCGTATTGTTAATCCTATGTAATAGTGTCGATTGCAATTTGCGAAGGTAAACATGCTGTCGTCACTCCTGGCCTTTCTTATTCGTTTTAGTTTTTGCATGCCGTAACAAGTGAAAGCGGCGTGCTATATACTGCTCATTCGCTCCTGAAACGACTTCCATAATCGTTCCACATACATCACCTGTGCTACGACTAAAGCAAACGGGATCAACGATTTCAATGAGCCTATCCAAACTTGAGTCTCTTCACTTTCGGGAAACTTTTCTTAATTAGCCTAACAGTTAAATTTTGATTTCATCCTCACACGACTGACGAGGTAAAAGCAACTATCGTAACGTTATGCCTAACGTTAGGCCTATGCCTAGGCTAAGTTAGGCTAACAAGGGAGAAAGGGCCTAGCCTAGCCTTAGAAATAGCGTAGGCCTGTTATGCCTACGAGGAATACAGTTATAGCGTGTTCGATTACTCGCCCGAGTTAACTCGTGTCTGGCACGACTACGTTCGATTAGCTAATGACGTCAGTGTTCGCGCTTACTCGCGCCAGGCCCAAGTGAGCGACCCTTCGAGTCGGTTACTTAGGTAAATATCCCATCATGCTTTGGGAAAACATGGCAGCTAAACGAACAACATGCATTCGTGAACAATTTCTGAGCATGTAAATACAGTGGGGTAAACATGAAACTTCTGACTTGTGAAAAGTGGTTGACGTCGGAATTAGTGAAGTCACTCAAGTGTTATTTCTCGAGAATTTTCTAAATGAGCATTGTTTCGAGTCTACGTTCATCGTACAAGCGAACCGCATGTAATACGTACGTACCAGAGTTCGCTCTGCCATCCAGCTACGGGCTCTGTCATTGGCTATTGTGAACCAACTTCTCCAGTAATTACCGTAAAACGTTCGTTTATTTCACCCAACTGCGCATGACTATCGTGGCCCTAGCTCGAGGCTCGAGTAAGTCAAGGGAAGCAAATCGAACACGCTATTAGTTTCCGCCCTCGCTATTTTCCGCCCCTCAAAACGGTGTTTTCCGCCCCTTTTATTTTTAGCAGAAAACATCTTTTTGGGAGGCAGAAAGTAATGGAATGGAATGTGATATCAGTGGAACTCTCTTCAAATGAAGATTCAATCAACTTTTTCTTAAAGTTTCAAACTTCATCGATGTCTTTTACTATTCAATGCGACAACTGTTACTGCCATGTTGACGTCTGTCCAAGCAACATTCTCACTGTAGACTTTAGTATACTTATACGTACTTAAGTACAGGTATATGGTATTCAGTGCTGTGAACAACTATTCACACATTCAGCATTAGTCTACCTATAGACAAGCGGACTACTTATACGTAAAAAAATACAAGTCCGTGACTAGACTTGAAGTTTATAAAAAAGGTGGTAAAATTTATTCTTTTCGATGATTTTTGATGAGGATACTGAAAAAGTTTAGGCCTAGCCATAAATTTCATTGTTGCCTTGTACTTGGATTTGAAGTTAACAGTTACTTTTATCACATGTTAGTTCAAACATTATTTTCCGCCCCAAGATTTTTAGGGGCGGAAAGTAAGGGGCGGAAACTGAGTACTTAGCCAAATGTAATGTAATGCTTTGCTATTGTAAGCTTTCTTGAAGATGTCTCTTCATCCCTTGACTCTGGGTATGGCATCCATGTCATTTACCCTGACTTTTTAAAGGCATTTGATAAAGTTCCATTACTATCAATACTAGGCCTAAAGCTAGCCTAGGCTAGGCCTAAGCGTAAGAGGAATTGAAAGCCTGCAAGGAAGGCTGCACCTGTAAAAAGTTATTTTTGTCATGCAAATGCTCACGTGTGTACAAACTTAGTTATTGTTGCAATCTTGTGTTGTTCTCCATTCTGTTTCTCGAGGGCGCCATGGCCCGACATAGCCCTTGAACAGGGCTGTGTGTTTCGTTACATGGCCTAAGCTCATTACACTCCACATCACAGCCCTTGCCCCGCTAACACAGGGAATCCCATCATTAGGCTTTCAGAACAAAATACGTTCTAAACTGGTAAATATTACACACAATGAACTTATATTACCAAAAATGATGTGCAAGTGACTTTCAATTGAAAAGTTAGCAATAAATCGGCTTTCATGGACAGTCTGAGGTCAAAATGCAGCAAAATGACACTTCGATTCTGGTTAGAAACTCGGTCGTTTGAATGAGCCCTCGTACAATAGGTGTTTCTACATGAACCAGGCATGAGCTTTTTCCTCCTTTTCGCGGATTTCCGCATTTTTTTAGTCGCTGTTCCGCGGAAAAATTACAGTTCCGCTTTTTTGTATATTATCAAAATTATTTGTGTCCATAAAATCAGGTAAAAATGCGGACATGACCTGTATAAGAAGAAGCTCATGAAACATGGAAGATTACGGATACTGTATAGTACTTACTGTATGCTCGTACGTATGTAAGCAATGTGTACACCTTCGCAGTTATCTTTTATTTCCTAGATGGATACTATGCATGACCGTTGTCAAATTTATAGAACGTACATAGCTGTGCAGGCATGGATATTGCAATAGCAGCTGGGTATGCTAGGAATCAAAAGGGCCTCGCGATCGTCGGCTGTGACGTACAGCTTGTACAAGAGTATTGCGTGCATTGAACTGCATGCCTGCTGCATGTGCACGGAACATCAGTTACATTTCCAAATCAATTCGAGATAAAAGAGATTCTCAATGTGTAGTCTTTGACAAAATTGCCAAAAACAGGTGGCTCTAATGTTAGTCAATGCTGGAATGGACTGAACATTTGAATAATCTGGTATATGAATGCCGTATGACACATCGTCCTGCGACGTCTTTTAGTGTAACGACAAACGTTAGGCCTAGCCTAACACTGTAACGTTAGGCCTACTAAGTTATAGCTTCTTGTACAGTGAGTTACGTTTGTTAGGCTCTGTCTGTCTGTTGCGCAGGAATCAGGTGTTACTTTCTGTCTGTTCTTACTGTATTATTTATATGCATCGAATCCATTTTTAAAAGATTTCGTTTAGAATAACCTGGGCCAACGTTTGGTTATACAGGCATAGGCTAGTTAACATATGACAAGCCTTACGTTAGGCCTAACGTTAGCCCACTGCAGTAGTATTAGTAATAGTAGTAAGCACTGAGCAACGCTAGGCCTAGCCTTGTTAGCCTGGCTTTTAAAATTGAATCAATGAACATTATGCTAGTAATATTACAGTCACTATTAGCCCAGCCCAAGTAAAAAGTTAGCTTAGGGCCTACCAGGAAATCTTACTTACCTGAGCAGGTCAATGAGGTGACAAATTAAGCACAGGCTACAAGGCAACGCTAACAAAAATGTTGTGTTTTAGAGTGCATTTCCTGTAATCCAAGGTTCCAAAATTTAAAAATTTTCTCACCTCAGCCCCAACCATGGTGGGGCTGAGGTGGACTGTGACCCCCTGGCAGTGAATTTTCCTCTTTTTTTTTTGAAATGCCAGGCTCATGCCTGATGAACTTGCAAATAGTCAAAAATCATTCCTAGAACATTGTAACCATTTCACCAAATCGATAACTTTAACGATCATTCCACCTAATGAATGCAAAGTTCATATGAAAAATTCTTGTTTGTTAGTATTTGAAGCTTCTAAGTGTTTTTGAAATTGTTGAAATGTTGTCAAAATTTCTCTAAGTGTGAAAACTTTTTGAATAAGTGGAAACCCCTGGTATGACCTTTGACCCCAAAGTGGATATCACGAAGACGACGAGTCCTTCCATTCCGCGCGCTGGCACCTGCTGACACCCGCTAGTATGCCCTGTCTCAAGTTCCACGCGCTGCCGTACAAGCCGATAGCATTTAATGAAATTAATATCAGCGTTAACTAAATTAACATCCAGCGTGTCAGTGCATGCCTGGGTACACAAGGCATAGCCAGGCATGCCAGCGCAAGGTTTAGTAGGATCGAACACCGAAGACTTAGTCGTTGGAAAGCTTGCAAACATGGCGCATTGAGTTAGTGTTATGTTCAATGTTTCGAGGCAAAATACACCATTATAACATCGAATCTGGCTGAACAGCTTATGCAGAAAGGTGGATGCGGTGCCAGAGGTCATCTGTGTAAAGTTTGGTGAGAAAACATAGGAATTTGTGAACGTGAGAGATGACGACCCTGGCCAAGGTCGCCTAGTGATGGGATTCCCTGTGTAAGTGGGGCAAGGGCTGTGATGTGGAGTGTAATGAGCTTAGGCCATGTAACGTAACACACAGCCCTGTTCAAGGGCTAGGCCAGACAACCCTCGGTTTATTTTCGTTAGCTGTAATATAATTCACCGTGAAACTATTTTGCTTTCCGTGTATTCTTTTCTGTTCCTCATCGGACCCACAGCCATGTCCCCGCCAAGGACTTAACTCACTCGGGGATCTCGACCCACGTTACAGTAGGCTTATGGTTAAACTGCGTAGGTTAGGTGTTCAGAGCAATTGTGCTGATAAGATAAATTTGTGGCTTCATGGTAGATCTTAGAAATTTGTCTGTCAATGGTAGCTTGTCTTCCTGGAAAGAAGTCATGGCAAAGTGGAGTACAACAGTGTTCTGTTCTTGGCCCACTCCTTTTCTTAACTTTCATCAATGATATTGATAGCTCTCTTTCACTTTGCATAAGTAGGCCTACTGTAAGTTTGCAGATGATACTAACCTTTATAGTAGGGTTGTCGTACTCACACAGAATTTTTCTCCCAAATTCTTGCGGAACTACTCACACCCAAACACGAAGTCGCCAAAACCACAGGCGTTCAAAGCGTTCTATTCATATACCTATACTAATATGTATATACTAACAAGGTCGGACACTCCACACATGAAACCTACACACAGAAGGCACACCTTGGCCTACTTCGACATTTTTAGCCTTGCTGCAAACCTTCAAAGACTTCGTGAGTCCGCGTCAGAGGTTCAAGGTGAACCTCAAACAGCATCTACCTGTTCCTCTGAGACAATTTTTCCCTTAACGTCACTTCGAAACGATAAAAATTACTACAGAAACTTTTTTGCAAAAATAATATTTCTTTACCATTTTTGGGCTTAAAACATTGGTGACATGATTACAATAGGTACTAGAAAAATCTGCAATTGCTTCCAGGTATTATTTTGTAGCGTTTTTTATGATCTTTCCATTTGCGAAGAAAAAAAAAAATTTTTTTGCTCAGCCCCAATGCACGCTCCATTTTAATGAAACAACCAATTGATCCCCGCCTACATCTTTTGTACTGAGCCGACATTGATATGTTTATGTATCAGTGGCGTAGCTAAGATTTTTTCCAGGGGGGGCAAAGGTATGAAATTTCCCCAAAACTTTTCCCGGTCAAAGTGTATGTATTTCATATAGAATATGCAAATTTACAAGTATCACAACATTACCATGTCATTTTGTAATATTACCTGCATTTTAATCTTAAAGTATAACATAGAGCAATCGGAAATAACACAGTATATTATTTTGGTAAACAATATCTGGTTTATTTGTATGTAGTAACGCAGTGGCGTACGCAGAATTTCTCTGAAGGGGGCATGCAGTATGGTCTAAGGGGAGGGGATGTCTGGAAATTTTTTGACGTTTTCAAGGAGCCTAGATGCAAAATGGTGCAAGATTTTCGTCTTTGACAGGAACAGTGTCAAAAGTTAATTGTGGTGGTTCATGAGGATAAAACTGAAACTTTTGTGTCTTTACATGCATTCTTATGCCATTTATGCTACCTCACGAAGTGAAATTTGTCATTAAATTTGCACACTTTTAGGAGTCAAAATAAAAGAGCATTGATCGGTACAGGATTGTGGGTTTTCTTGGTCACAAAACGTTATTTTATCATTAAGATTTTCTAAGCGGAGCGCCACCATTGGTTGGCGTAGAACGCAAGCTATCATGACATGGACGCGTGATCACTGAGTGTCTTGCCCAGTAACGTTGCATATTCACGCCGGCACATCTGGTGTACGTAAAACAGTGATGAATAATCAAAGCGTCTGAGTGAGCAGTTGCGATGTTTTTTTTGACCAACTTTTGCAGGCAGATCGTAACACTTAAGCATACGGCGATTTGGAGAAATCGTAAGGATTATGGAGACATAAAATCGGCTATATTTTGAAAAGTACCGGTCGGATTTTGATAAAATTTGGCATGGTTGCTTAGAAAAGGGTACTTAACAATGTGAATCAGTCAAATTCTTGAAGTTTGATATTTTTTGGGTAGTCGTATTTTTAGTGCGACAACCCTATTTATAGGTAGATTAGCAATTTGGATGATGCCTTACTGCTGCAGAAAGGTTATTTTCTTGGTCTCAGACTTGGCAAACGTCCTTTAATGCTGCTAAGTGAAAAGTCCTTCATTTTGGTCCTAAAAGTTTTAGCTATTTAACATGAATGGTAGTGTTTTCAGTAACATCACTTTTGAGAAAGATCTGGGTGTTCTAATTACTTGGGATTTAAAGTCATCAAGTGCTTGGATCGACCAAGGGTAATTTCATCAGTTTTAGTAAGGATATTGTACTTAATTTGTATGAGCAATTGGTAAGACCTCATCTTGACTATGCTGCTCAGACTTGGAGCCCCTTCTATGAAAAGGACAAGTTTAAATTCTTTTAGAGCAAGTTCAGAGGAGAGCCACTTGTGTTATACCTGAGGTGAGAAATTCACCTTATCATGCTAGGCTTAAACATCCAAGGCTTACCACATTGGAACTAAGAAGGATTAGGGGGGACATGCTCCAGGTTTACAAGTTTCTTTCTGAAAGGTATCCCCTTTTGTCTTGTAGTTATTTAAGGTTTCAAAGTAATTCTCGGTAAGGTTTCACGGTATACTGGTACTTCCATAAGTACCGGTACGTACCGGTACCGGTACAGTAGGATACCACCAACCTAAAGGTACCGAAGTATCGTGGAGACTGGTACTCAACTGCAAGGTGAAAATCTTTTCTTTTAACGTTACTTTCGCAGAACTAGTACCCTCCACACTAAAAAGGAACTTGCTTTCTATCGACATTCTGCACAATCTCAGAACAATCGCTGCCAGCGTTAGCCTCGCCTTCACATTGTGTATTTAGATGGACACGATTAGTCAACTTTGAGGTGAAAATCTTTTTAAAAATAAAGCATTTGAATTAGAATGATACTTGAATGAAACAAAAACCCAAATTTGATAAATGCGCCGTGTCTCTAAGCATTGCAATACAAACAGGGAACATTCACTTGATAATCGTTTTGCACTATTTCAGTCACAAATCCCCCTAAGAATTTTGGAAAGTGCCGTTTAACGTTACTTTCGCAGAACTAGTACCTACCACTCTAACAGGGCCCTTGCTGTCTTTCGACATTCAGCGCAACCCTGGAACGATCGCTGCTCATCAGCAAATGCTTTCACCATGGTGTATTCAGAATAGATACCATGCGTTGATTGATAGAATTCACTTTGATTACGATAGCACACAACATTATTCGAGTGAGAAATTCATTGTAAGCAGACAAAGAATCATAGCATTGCAAGCTCTGACATAAAGGATTCTGATTCTAACACAGTGATTCAATGGGACTGCTCCATAACACTCACTGTCTTATGTCTGTGGAAGAAAAACTTTCGTACAAACGCAACGAACGTTCTTTTAGAAATTTACACAGTGAAGCAATGGGACTGACCACACAGTTAATCCCGCTTAAAACATTGGCTCCCGTGTTCAGTTCACCTGATCAACTCACTTGCTTTGTTGTATTGATAGCTACGTACTGAAGAACAGTATAGTGTTATTGTACAACGGATTACTGCGCGATGCATTCGTTAATTCAGTCATGAAGCACTTTGATTTAGTTTTGATAGTGGTAACTCTGCCGGAAGAAAGGTTGATGAATCAGTCTTTTATGGAAATATTTTTGTGAATTTCTACTTAATAACTTTTGGTTATACTTTAGGAGGGGGATTGTCATTATTTGCAGAAATTATTTTTGCAATCTTCATTACAGTTCTGAGTGCTCTTGTCATCTTGTGGGGTCTAGCTCCGGTGCGGACGTGCGGCGCTGATTTATTGTCTGTCCCGTATTTATCGGATGCTAAATTTGCAGAGAGGTTTTTTCTTTTTTTGTTTACAGATTTGTAGAGTGTGGGGTGACTAAATGTTATAAAAAATACTGAAACGGGAGGCAGGGATTATCAGATTACTTCACTTATGTCAATGCATGGTATTTTTACGGATATTTTGCATGTGATAAAAATCCTACTTTTTTACTCTTTGGTACCGGTACTACAGTATTACCGGTACCATTTGTGGCGGTACCGACGGTACCAATTATCAGTGGTACCGTGAAACCCTAATTCTCGGGTTCAGGGGCATTGTAAAAAGCTGGAAAAGCCTTTTGCAATGCTTTACATTAGGAAGTTTAGTTTCTCCCAAGGAGTTGTCAAACAATAGAATTGTCTTCCTTGTCTATGTTATGTTATGTTATTACTAGGTGCAACCTTTAAATGTGGAGCCCAGTATTCATTTCAATCCCTCCCAGATCTAAAAATATAGCATTTAAATTTAAATTTTTCAAGTGTGTGAGTGGTGTGGCTAACCTTACTTCCCAGTTAAAACAAGTACTATTGGAGAAGAAATATCTTCAATAGGGCAAAAATTAAGAGTTTTTATAATGAGATATCCTTAAAATACCTTTTAAGCAAAGTTCCATACACAACAATGTCTATAGAGTGTCAATTTTGTGGAATTGGACCAGTTTGTTTTCATGTTTGGGTTCCTTTCAAAAATTATGTGTAAATATAAACAATTGGGCTTATTAGTTACCCTAGCCCTAGGCCTGTTTCATCCTTGAAGGATTATGTATTACTCCAGGAAGACACTCTACTCCTATGTCCCCTGATTTGCTTACTTCCTCAAAATAACATTAGTATCTCTATGACAGCCTCTGAATTTTGTGATAACTGGAAGAAGTCACTTCAGACAGGTACCATGGTGTCATTCTAGACAACAAACTGAATTTCAATACTCACATTGAAGAGATCACAAATAAAGCCACCAAGCCTTTGAATTTGTGTTGCCGTAACCTTGGCATGGGTTCTATGGATATTAAAACTACTGCTTACTTATAAACTATTATCCGTCCTCATCTTGATGAAAACGCTGCAGCGTGTTGGAATCCTTACACTAAACTGAATAAAGATAAAACCGACACAGTTCAAAGATGCGCAGCACGGTTTGTAGTTAGTTATTTTGATATCATTCCACAAAAATATCCCAGACTCTAAAGTGGCAATCCTTGTAGCATCATATGGTCTTTGCTGATCTTGGCATATTTTACAGAATTATGAACGACCTCGTGAAAATTCCATTCCTTCCTATTATTACCCCTTCAGTCAGGCATGCAAACTGTTATTTCTTATAAAGGCCCTGCATTCTGAGGCATCCAAATACCAGTTCTTTGTTAGAAGTGCTGGCCTTTGGAATACTATCTCCTATAATCAAAATAAAACCGTCCGTTTTATCCTTTTGTACTGCTACCTCTGACTAGATCCTTCACATACAGTTTTGTGCTAGTCAATGGGCCAAAGTGGACATCAAATAAAATTGGAAATTTTCAAGCATGTGACACATGGGCAGACAGACTTCTGTAAAAGGATTTTAAGTGTAGCTAAAATCTAGAGTTTTAAACCTATATGTTTAAAAGCTTGCAAGGTGAATCTTATCCAACTACTTTTGTCATAGCTTGTTCTGTTGCTTAAATGTTGAAATTTACCCTGTTAAAGTGTACTAGTCAAAAGTTCAAAAATATGTATATTAAACAGCATGGAAGATGAATTCTAACAGTCTAGCTCCCATCTTCTTGTTTTACAACTCAAATTACCTGCTTTGTTTCCTTTGTTACAATTAAAAGTGTTTTTATGACCTTGAACACTTTCTTTGTGCTTGCATAGCATGTCAAACAGAGAGGGCTTAATCAATTATTTACATCACCCCATAAGAGTGCTATCACACCTTGGTACAAGGTGCAGTAGCTTTCAGAAATAAAAGAAATACAAAGATTGTATTGAGTAGTGAGCAATGACATTACAAATTATTGGGCCATGCACCAATTTTATTTCGAGTGAATAAAATTTAGCAATTTATATGTCAGCTCAGGAATGTCCTATGAAGATGGGAGTTGGATTGTTATGTACATGTAATTCATTATTCACACTTGTGAAGTTTTTTGACTTGAGGTAAACTTTTATTCAAAATAGTTCCTTGCACAATAATTTTTGACTTTCTTGTTGTACAATTCACATTGTTTCCCTTTGAAATGAAAAAAAAAAAATATATACATGACCTTGACTGCTTCCTTGCATAACATGTTGTACAAAGAGGCTTGTTTTATCACATAACCACATAGCTGTAAGTTGGGTTCCAGCTGAGCAGTAAGATTACTATCACATTTTGGCACAATTAAGGTGTAGTAGTATAGCTTTCAGAAAAACAAATAGCTTTTAGAACTACAAAGAAATGCAAAGAAAGAAGTTTCAGTAGTACATCAATGAAATCACAAATTTTATTGCACCGTGCACCATTTTAATATTGAGTGAATTTTTTTACTTGGAGTGATTAAAAATTTTATCTTAACCCAGAAATGTATTATGAAATAAGCAATCTTTAAAATAAGATGTCTCAAGTTTTAGGTGTTACTATTGCCTAGTAGTAGGTAGTAGTACAGGGTTTGGAGTATATGTTTTCAATGATTTGCATTTTGAGGACTCTGGACATTATTTTCATATATTCTTCCTAGATTTTCGACACAGTTATAACAAATCACAATGGTCACAACTGTATCTGATAAAGGCTCATCGTATGGAGGGACTGGTAAATTCAAACCAAACCGGCTCGGTGTTCAACAGGAGATGCAGGATGTTACTGGCAACCTCAATTTCAGAGCATTTAAGGTATGTTACAGTGTTGTAACCAGAAAGCCAAAAGGCTTATTGATTTCATGTGGCTTAAATGTAAGGCTGTTTTTGGGTTTTTTTTTCATGATGGTATGTGTGTGTATGTACTGTATGTAAGTGTGTGTGTGTTTGTGACGCTTTGCTTGTTTACACACTATCTTGAAAAGGGAAGATCTGATAGTTCTTAAACTTGGTGCACAGATATCCCATACTGAGAAGAAGAACCCTAAATTTTGGTGGAGGTCAAAGGTCATTTGGGGTCACAGGGGGTCAAACCCTAAAAACCTTGTTTACAAAATATCTCTACATAGGAAACATGGATTAATTTCAAACTTGATATGTTGATGCTATATGATTTAAGGGAAAACCCTATCAATTTTGGTAGAGGTCAAAGGTCATTTGGGGTCACAGGGGTCAAACCCCCCAAAAACTTGTGTACAGGATTTTTCAAGTTATGAAACTTAGCTTGATTTCAAACTTGATATGTTGATGCAGTATGATGGGAAGAAGAATCCTATTAATTTTGGTAGAGGTTAAAGGTCATTTGTGGTTACGGGGGGTCAAACCCAGAAAACCTTGTTTATATATCTCGAGTTAGGAAACTTGTACCAAATTCAAACTTGATATGTTGATGCATTATGATATAAGAAGGAGCCTTTTCAGTTTTTGCAGATGTCAAAGGTCATTTGGGGTCACAGGGGCTAAACTCTGAAAACCTTGTTTACAAGATATCTCAAGGTAGGAAGCTTGGTATGCCGATGCTGTTTGGTGTGAGGAATAAGACTTTTAATTTTGGCAGAGGTCAAAGGTCATCTGGGGTCACAGGGGGTCAAAGGTCATTGGGGTCACAGGGGTTAAAGGTCATCTGGGGTCACAGGGGTCAAACGCCAAACTCCTTGCATGATATGCATGAATATCAAGGTAGGAAGCTTGGATTATTTTCAAACTTGGTATGTTGTGTTATAATATGAAGGAGAACTCTGTTAATTCTGGTAGGGAGCAAAGGTTGTCCTGGGGTCATTTAGGTGGTCAAACTCTGAAAATCTTGTTAGCATGATATCTCAAGATAGAATTTTGTGTAATTTTCCAACTTGGTTTGTTGATGAATTATGATGGGAGGGTGGACCCTATTAATTTTGGTAGAGGTCAAAGTTCACTTGGGGTTATCCAAGGTCAAACCTTGAAAACCTATTCTACTTTGTATTCCTCTAGGAAAGTGAGTTAGAGTTCAACATTAGAATGTGGATGTGTGATGGTAGGAAGATGGCATCTGTAGTCCTTGGTGGAGGTCGAAGGTCATTTGGGGTCATCAGAGGTCAAACCACACTATGAAAACCTTCTTAAGGGGCATTCCACAGTAAATTGGACGGGAAGTGATAAATCGCACCCCTCTGGCAACCACTTCATATTAATGACCCAGACAACATACTAACGTCACAAGGAGTTCAATATTCATAAACGAGGAAGCATAAGAGCGTTTGGAAAGTTCCCGAAGATCTTGGGAATATTTGCGCATGTTGCACAACGTAACATGCTAGTTTGAGCTTGATCTTGCGAATTATTGGAATCTAATCTAAGGAATTTGTGCAAAACAGTATTGGATGAACTGCAAAGTTGATAAACATACTATCACGTTGTTTGCAACGTTATGTGTTCCTCTTGTAAACAACTTTGAACCCATAAAGTATCTCCTTTCGAAGGCTCGAAGCAGAAGGTATTACGTATTGACCGAAAAAGGGTGTTACGTACTGCGTGCACAGCTATAACACCGTGCAAAATTGTAACCTCGTGGAAAACAAAGTTCCCATAGAAGGGCTTATTAACTAAGTAAATCGAAAAAAGCAGTACACGTCGGATCGGGCGGGCACAGTCTTTTAATTTCTAACAAAAACGAGCACGTGAGAAAAGTTGATATTCAAATGAAATGCCAAGAGAAATGCAAAGACCGAGAAATGGACTCCCCTTTGGTCATCACATTATTCAAGCTTTCAAAAATCTTTACTTTCGCATAGGAAAATACCATAGTAACTTACACGGATAGTACGCAAGAGAAAAATGGCTGCATCATTTTGTCATGGTGTTGTAAGTGCTTATTGTCATGTAGTATGGTGGACCTTCCCTGACCGTTATCATAGACGCCATCTGTTGTTTACGAGTAATTCTCCCTTCCTTTTGTCTAGCTTCCCAGGGCCCTCACTGTTTCCCGTCATGTGTTACCGGTGAACGTGGGCGTCTACTTCGTTCTAGTTCAACGTGTACGCCGTATCCAGTACGTATTTTCAAGGTGTGGCCAATTTCACCCTCTACAGCCTCAGGGGTGGCGCCAGGATTTCCCCGACAGGGGGGCCAAGCTCCCCGACAGGGGGGGGGCAGCATTTCAAGGCCCCGACAAAGGCTTTGAGTTAGTCCAGGTGGGACGTGACTTAACATTTTGAGGCGCGCGGAGCGCACGAAATCTTTGGCCCTCTTTTCAACAAATACTTAAAAATATGGAGTTTATTTTGAAGACAAACTTTAAAAATTTTTAAAGAAATTTTGCTTTTGAGAGGACCATTAAAGTTGGGGTGTTTATTGAAGGATCTGTCCTCCATATGGGAAAATAAAAAACGTTATACAGGCGACAACTGTAAATATTTTGGGATTACGCATTTAATCGTACTAGGCCTATGTACTTAGGCTTCAACACGAGACTATAGGTTGCCCGAAAAGGTTTTTCCTTTTATGAACCAAGTTTTAAAAATTAAGAGCTATATTGGAGAAATTTTGGAATTTAATTGAAGAAAATTTGGTTTGGGGGTACAGTTATTATGAAATATTTGGGGTTTTTATTAAGTGATATGACTTCCAAGAGCAAAATTAGGTAGAATGTTGGGGTGATTAACAGAGTTGACTTTGGTTATTTATTGTACGGAGTATCCATCGAAATTGGAAAATTTTGCCACTTTTAACAATCTGAAGCTTATACTGGAGAAAACTTGTAATTTTATGACAGATTTTACGTGTGATAAAAAAAATATCTTATCTTCTTACAAGAAAATCAAGTAGGGCATGATCTGTAGTTTGGTTAGGGTTACTGAATATCATCATGCAGATAAAGGCACTCGGACCATATTGGGAAAATTCTCCCGCGGAACAGTTTGGCATCCCATACATTTGAAGTTTTATATTTTACATATTGACATCAGACGTACGGGAGGGAGCGTTTCAGTTTCGGAGGGGCAGAATTGTCTCCTTTGTCCGAAAAATGTAATTTTGCCCGAGCACAGTAATTTTTTAAAAATTGAGAACCTCCCGACAGCAGGAAATTGCATTTCCCGGGCTCGTACCTAAAAACAAATCAGTCATTATTTTGAGCTTTCTTTCGCACTAAAATTTTCACTTCATAATATTGTCCCAAAACGAAGAACAATTTGCAAGCTTGCAATGTTCTGTTAAGTACCTGTAATCTGTTCGACCAAAACACTCTATCTAAGCGGAGCCCCGCCATCGGTTGGCGCGGAACGTCTAGAAAATTTAAAAATTCGTACCTCTCATATAGTCGGAAATGACATTTCCCAGGCTTATGAAGGAGATCCAAGCTGTCAATACTTTTAAGTTTTCAATCGCAGATAAACGTTCACTTCAAACTAAATTCAGCCAGAAAGGCTAAGCTGATCGCTACCATTGGTTCGCGTGAAGCGTACAGAAAATTTTGAAAAATGGGACCCCTTAGACAGTCGAAAATGGTATTTCCCAGGCTTATAGAGGGCTCTAAGCAGTCGCTTTTTGAGTTTCCGTTTGCAAAATTTTCACTTGAAACTGAAGTTCTGCTGAACTCAAGATGTCATTCTGGGTGTCTGGTGAGGTATATCTGGTATTTCTTGCAGAATGCTTGAGATGTTTCTTTATGGTGTCTTCATTTCTCACTAAAGTTTCAAGGATCTCCATTAAAAGACCCTTGGTCAATGACTCACCTCTTCCATCATGTCCCCTCAAGATATCCTCAGTATATATTGCTCTGGATCATTACTAGTTGGCGGTGTATTTCACTATTTTCTTCATTAATAATTAAGTGACTGCTAAAAGGCAACAAACTGTGTGTAATCACTGTCTAGAAAAGAAGAAAGTAAGATTTCCCTCAACGGCAATTAAAGCAAATGTTAAATGATTGTGGTTTTTCACAAATTTTACACTCCCCGGACATTGATCAGTGAAATAGCCCCATTTTACTATTTGTAGTGGAATTTTCCCCTATTTTCCCTGAAATTCAGAAGTTTAATTCGATTCTTTTAATATCATACTTCCTTTACTAGATCATTACTCGAATGCTTAACGGTAATTGTATTTTGAACATTGTATGTAGCTTAACTAATTATCCCAGCTAGCCAGGTCCTTTGTCCATTGTCGGCTCATCGTGGGAAAAATGTGTGGGTCTACGGTTCGCTCACGGGCGTGAGGTATTGATTGGAAAAAACTCTGTACCCATCATGCACTTTTCACAGTGTCAAGCCAGCAGACCTCCGATGGTTCTCCGTCGGTCAAATGGCCGCTGACAGACAGCCTGCTTACAGGGTATGATGCACCAATATACTGTGGGCCTACGTGGAATTTGGTTGTTTAGTTTCGGCGATCGATCGATCAACTATCGATTTTGGGTGATTGTAGTGCGTGTTAACGCTTGTGTGGTTGCACGCAGAGAGTAGACAAACTGGAACCTACCGTCCATTGTGACGACAGTGTAAGCGTGCCCACTGAGCTAAATAGCAGCTCAGTGAGAGCGCCTTACCAACTCTTGATGCCCAGCTGTGATGGCATTTGTTGTAACACTGATGGAGTCTATTGAAAAAGTATTCGCGTTCAGCGTGCGTGCACCGTTGGACATCAACAGAAATGCGGAACGAACCCTGGAATATGTATACTAATTGTACAGTATGACCCTTGAGGTGCATAGGGCCAGCCGAGGCCAATGCAACGAAAGTACCTCTTACTTTCGTTATTTATTTATTTATTTGTTTGTTTGTTTGTTTGTTTGTTTGTTTATTTATTCATTCAATTTTTTTTATTTTGCGGGCATGAACAGGGGGCGATGGCCCCCTTGTGCCCTCCTGTCTACGCCAGTGGTAAGGCTAGGCTAGGAGAATTGATACTGTTTGGAGTAAGCCTGAGATTTTAGGCGACAGGCTTCCCAAATGTTTCCCGATTTTATATCTCTGTGATTATTGTGAAATATGTTACCCTGGCCTGATTATGATCATATACTTTTGTGCCTGTGTTTTCCGGTAAATGCTTGAAAGAATTTGGATATTCTAGTATTGTGTTGTGAAAAAGTCTGAAGTAAAAACTAATAGGCTCACGAATACTACTTTTGCGCTGCCCGGAGGTGTAGCAAATTTTTGGAGTCTTTGCGTTTCATGAATTCTAGTACCGCGATTTATGGCGGGTTTTTTTCAGATTGCGGGCACGTCAAGGAATTTTTGGAAAAAAAACTATGCCATTTTTTTAACTCTAGTGGTTATTTGATTTTTTGCAAATCCTTGTACTATTTTTTCCAATTTCCCGCCACATTTTAGAATGTGTGGATTTTTTGGAGGGGGGGGGGTGGGCGAGGAGGGTCAGACTTCCCCTTGCCCCCAATCCCTAGCTCGTACGCCAGAAAGATATCCTATCTAGGGTACATGGTCGGTGACATGGAATTTTCAGTTGGGTCAAATTCTTCTCCATTCTTTTTCTAAAGTACTCCCGGCCCTCTGGCAAAGGGCCGTTCGGCGAAACCAAAACTTACACTCCTTCCCGAAGAAGCTATATTACCTTTATTACGATTATTCACGATTATCCACATGGCTGTTGTGCCACTGTATAGATAGTTGTAGTTCCAGAGCAGTCACTACATATACATTTGAATGCCTTATCTGAGTTAGTGCTGTTAAAGTTTGATAATTTCTTCCAAAATCAAAGCAATTTGACAATTACCATACACCGTTTGGGTCCTGGTAAACTCAGATTCAGCCGTCCATCGCGCACAAGAAATGTGAAACATGTTATTATCATCATGAGTTACACTCCGAACTTAGTTTCTATTTACATCGCTGTGAACTGTTCACTGGTAAGACATGACATGAATATTAAAACATTGATGTATCAACTCATTAATATGAAGTGGTTGCCAGAGGGGCGCGATTTATCACTTCCCAAATTGGACATGGAATTCAAAATTTTAAATGCTTAGTATCAAAACATTTTTGGGGGAGTTGCTTACTGTACATATCAAATTTCTTATGTACTTTTTTTATACATATTTTATGTAAATTAGGGTGCCTAATTAGTGCTTAAAGCTAACAAAGCTGGGAATAGTGTCATGGACGAGACATCACGTTTGACAACCATGTGGCAGTGCTTCAATGGAATGACATAAAAGAAGTTGGGACTTGTTAAGGGTGCTGTTAGACACATTTGAGTGATTTACTGCAACTATGAAATTTTTCTTAATTATATTAATTAATCGGACAAAATCATAATGTCCCGTCCGTGACAATGTCGAACATTTTTTTAGCTTCAATCAACACTTTATAAATCAATCAAGTCCATTTCAAGAATTCTCTTACTTATCACATTGATACATCTGTCAAAATTACCTGGTGTCTAATATCAGCTAATTAGCCCCCCTAATTAGCCAACAAAAAAGTGTCATGGACGGGACAGGTATGCACTATTTAACATGCATTTAATATGCTTACCCCAACTGTGACTTGGTTTGGTACTGTGTATTAATGAATAATTTGTAGTAGAGTTGAGCTTCAATCTGATAGGCTTTGGCAGGTTATTTATTGATATGAAGGGTTATACCCTGGGCCCCTGGACCATGGAGGTGTAGAGATGAAAGGCTAGCCAATTGTAGCATAAATTTATGCCTGTGCCTACCTGGCAGTACTCTATTGAATACAGTCAATGACCTATTGGGTTAAAATAGAAGTAGTCCATGTCCATCCAAGTGATAAGTTAACTTTAGTGCACCAACTGCATATAGAGTTAATACAGTACATTATGTGCTTGTGAACATTGCCTCTGCAGTTCAAAGTACAGAAGTAGGACTAGTAAGAGGGAAAAATGTATCCATGGGCAAAACTAACAGCAAATTAAAACAAGAAGCACTCCCTTTTGATCACAAAGGGTAGGAAAGGGAAGACGGAGCAAAGGAAAGCTGCCAAAAGGAGAACAACTGAATCATAACTGCAAGTTATCAGAAGCAGAGAAAATCTGAGAGGGAGAGAAAAAGGTAGAATAGAGGAGGGTTCAGAGGTAAAAGGTCATATCAGCCCACCAACTTGGACCAACATCAACCCACAGGTGCCCCTTAGGATGTTGTATATAAAGTACACCATACACTATATAACATAGTTATCTAAAGGTAAGTCACAAATGTAGCTCTGACATAAAAGTTTCTGGCAGTGGTGAATCATTCCTGGCAGCAACTGCTGTACATGGATACCAACACCCACCTGTAAATACTAAATTGAAACTTCATTTTGACAGGGATACTGTTCAGTATGTGAAAAGAAAAAAAATGAAAAGAAGGACTGCCTTGATATATACTGTACATATTGAGGGAATAACTCAATACAGACAAATTAAATTTGGTCAGAAAATGGTGGTAAATACTGTTTGCCAAAAACTCTAGTTAAAATTGTCCGAGCTACAGTAGTAGACTTGTGACTTACCTTCCTGTGTTACAGGTATGGTGTTTCATCATAAGAGGCTGCTGTGAATCAACTATTGACCTTTAGGCCTAACACTCTGTAGTTTTGAGAACAGTTGTATGGTGAGTCTAAGTAAACTGCATGAACTTTGTCATGGACAATCTACTGTAGACCTGTCAGGCCTTAGAATCTGGAGTTATCCATCTGGAAGGATCTATGTAAGAGACGACACATTTGATATGCATTTGTTCGTATTGCCCAGATGGGGATTGGGGTGCATGGACCTGTACTTTTGACAAGGATGAATGCCTTTGATATGAGCATACATTTTTGGCAGTACACTACGTCTTCAATTTGTTGTACAATTCACACTGGATTTATAAACATTGCAACTCCCTGCCGGGTTGCATCTTTCACCCCTTCCCACCCCTTCCCCACCTGCCTCAGCACCCACAGCCTGTTGATTTGGTGCAATATCTTGCACATCTATCCACATATCTCAATAGACTAATAACTGGTAAAAAGGAATGTTAATAAATATAAAAAATACCCCATTACTGTTGAATTCAAACATTGTCCCGTCCGTGACATTTGGTAATGTCCCGTCCGTGACGCCAATTTTTGGTTCCTTGCGGTAGTAAAGGAACCTATATAGTCAGGTTGGCGTGTGTGTGTGTGTATGTGTGTGTGTGTGTGACACTTGCTTCGGTACGCTCTAACTCAACAAGGGAAGGTTGGATGGAACTTGGATTTGGTACATAGATTCGTCATAGGGAGAAGGTGTGTCCTATCGTTTTTGGTGGAGGTCAAAGGTCATTTGGGGCCACCAGAGGTCAAAAACTAAAAACCTTCTCAACAGGATATTTCTAGTTAGGAAACTTGGATAGATGTCATACTTGGTGTGTGGATGTGTTATGGTGTAAGGATGAAATTGGATATGTTCTGTGAAGGTCAAGGGGTCATCTGAGGTCACCAGGGGTCAAACACCGTAAAACGTTTTAACACAGTATTTTAAGGTAGAAAGGACAGATTTCAAATCAATCTGTGTTTGGTTAAGGTCAAAGGTCATCAAGGTCACTGGAGGTCAACTGCTGGAAATGTTATTTAGAAAATCTTGTAAGCTAGATAAAGATAGTTTCAATAGATTTTTTATCTCAGACAATTACTGCGGAATGCCCCTTAAATAGGATAGCTCAAGGTATGAATCTTGGATGGATTTCATAAGTAGCATGTAGATGTGTTATGGTGAGTTGAAAGTCCTTGTTGTTTTTGGTAGAGGTCAATGGTTTTCTGGTATCACCCGTCACCAAACTCTGAAAACCTTGTTTGCAGAATAAAAGGCACAGGATGAAATTTGGCTGTTTGAAGGTATAAGTGTTATGGTTAAAAGAAAAACCAGTTACTGGTGAAATTTAAGGTTACTTTGGGTCACCAGGTGTTATGCACTGTAAATGCAGGTAAATGTAGCATTTTTCGAAAAGAACGTACTGTATGTATCATCGAAACTGCATTTTTGCGTTCTAGTTTTTTCGTGATTGACAGTGCTTAATAGTATACCCATGTGAAAAGCTATACAACATGTACAAGCTTCCCAAATTGAGATCTCATGAAAATTGGGTTGAGAGATTTGGACCCTGTGACACCTGAGATGACATTTGACCACCTAGAACTAGGGTTCTGCTCACTACATCACATCCTAATGATATGTGTGACAGTTACAGTATCCAAGGCTCGAACTGTGAGAAATTGTTTAGACTTGGTATTGAGACTTTGACCCCTTATGACCCCAAGTAAAATTTGACCCCCATCAAAAACAATAGGCTTCTCTCCCTAAGTCTAACATCCTCAAAGTATGAAATTTGTTCAAGCCTCCTTCCTTCAGATATTGTGTAAACAAGGTTTTGAGATTTAAATGACACCTTACCCCACATGACCTTTGACCTCTACCAAAAACAATAGGGATCATCTACTCAGTATGGGAACCCACACACCCAATATGAGATTAATAACTACCCTTTCTGAGATACCATGATTACAAGCAGCTTCTAAGGAATTTACCATTTGGCCTTTCCTGACCCCAAATGACCCTTGGTCTTCATGAAAATTAAAAGGGATAATGTACTCAATACAACTAACCCACACAATAAATATGAGCATAGTCACATGTACCTATCTTCAGATATTGTGTTTACAAGGTTTTTACTCATGACCCTTAATGACCTTTGACCTCCACCAAAACAATAGGGATCATCTACTTAATAGGGCAAACTTACACACCAAATAAGAGATTAGTCACACTAACCCTTCGTTAGGTACAGTGTTTACAAGCAGTTTTGACCTCTTGTGACTCCAAATGGCCCTTGACCTCCTTAAAAATAGATCGGGATCATCTACTTAATAAGGCTAACCCACACAGTGCACATACCCAAATATGAGCATAGTCACATGTACCCTTCTTGAGATGCGTTTACAAGCAAAAGTGTATGTGCACATTCACACGCATGTGTGCACATGCACACAGTTGTGCACATTTACATACAACTGAGAACTTCATTGTTATCACAAGTGTCTCTGCTTTCTTAACCCTAACCTTAACAGTAGACTGTTTATTGTTTTATAAAAAGACAAAGACACATAAACATACACACACAACATCACCATCCCATAGATTCCTTGCCACAATTAATGTAAGGTCACAATTAATGTAAGTAAACTTGCTGAGTCATACTCTGGAAAAAGCCTTTTATCCAGTTGTGGCTAATTGGCTTGTTTTCCATACTCCATTGCTTATGCTGAGCATCACACACAGCAGCAGTAGGTTCCTTTTTTAGAGTCTTTGGTATGACTTGACCTGGGAAGCAAAACCGGCATGAGCTCCGCACAAAAAAAATCCGGGGGTAAAATTTCCAGGGGGGGACCTCCGAGTCACCATGAATTGACACGAAGTGTGCAAAAATTTCGGCCCGAAATGCCTCCCAGATCGCTGACCCTAGAGCCTATTTTTCACATAGAAACTTGGAAAACACGTTTTTTTCCTTTTTTTCCTTTGATTTTTATACCTTTTTTCAAATTTTTGTTTTCTGAGGGGGGCACTCCCCCCCCTTGCCCATGCGCGGACACTAATGAAAAACGGGCCTCCGCATGAGAGGCAGATGCTTTACCGTTAGACCAAACGCATGGTTAGGAGACTTTAAGATAAAAGATTACTCAAAATTCATTTTATGTCACTTTTTCAAAACATGCAAAAGACACCTATGATAACATAATTATATCTTAAGAACTATACATGTGAGTATGCTCATATTTGGGTGTGTTGCTTGGTCCTATTGAGTAGATGATCCCTATAGATTTTTGTAGAAGTCAAAGGTCATTTGGATTCACAAGAGGTCAAATGGTAAATTCCTTAGGAACTGCTCGTTAAAATGATATCTCAAGAAAGGTTAGAGTGACCAATCTTGTTTTGGTTAGGTAAGATTTAATGCCACACCAACACATGTGTTACATAGTGTCAAATATACTGTTCAAATACTGATCTTGTCCTCCCATTTAGTTGCCTCTTACGACAGGCAGGGAATACTGTGGGCATATTCTTCAACCCCCAGCCCACAATGGGACAATGGGTGGAGTGGAGGTCAAAGGTCATCCAGGATCACCAGGGGCCAAAGTCTGAAAAACTCCTTAACACGATATCTCAAGATTGGAAACTTGGATAGAGTTCATATTTGGGAACTTTGATGTCTTATAGTCAGAAGATGGTTGTTATTGTTGTTGGTGGAGATCAAAGGTCATGTGGGGTCACCAGGGGTCAGAAGATGGTCCATATTATTGTTGATGGAGATTGAAGGTCATCTTGGGTCACTGGGGTCAAAGTCTAAAAATCTTGTTAATAAGATTTCTCAAGATAGGAAACTTGGGTAGAGTTCATTGGTATACTGCTTTTTAAGTTTGTGTAAATATTTTAGTCATCCACACATCCTAACAGTTATTTTTGTCAGCGAATATAATTAGGTCCTGGTATTTTTTTTCAAGTACCGGTGTTAGTAACACACCAAATATTTTTAGTATTTTCACTACCTGTACCTCTAGTACTGGTATATTGAAGTCAGTACTGGTATACCCAACCCTAGTACTGTATGTGGATGTACATTATGGTGAGAAGATGGTCCCTATTCCTGGTAGTGGATAACAAAATTATTTTTAAACATGATATTTAACTGTAATGTTTGAATGAGAAAATATGGTACATGATGCCATAATTTGAAATGGAACATTTGCAGGTACCTCTGCATTTTTTGCATTCTGGTTTACACTCAATGCTATGGCATAATGTCACATTTCTTGATTTACAACTTTCTTTTTCCTTTTGTTTCAGGTAGTCATCAATCTGTTGATGAAATTCTCGCTTCCAGGTAGTAAAAGAGTTCTACGTGATCACCTCCTGTGGTTGTTTGTTGCCATCATGTAAGGGCTTCTTCACTAAACAGATTACATACCTTGCCAAGCTAAACTGTAGCTCGCGCAACGTTAAGTGATGGATATCACGACATTAAAATTATACGTACATTAATGGGCATATTATTACAGAAAGTTCGGCGTTGTAATTGTAGACTTTAGGAGTTAGTTTTAAGGAAGATTGAAAGTAAAATCAACGTTGCAGATTCGACTTGTACACGTAGGCCTAGGCCTATGCATGTAGTTAGGCATTAGGCCTAACGTTAGTTATTGTGCAGGGCTACACTGACTAGTTGCACTAACTTTATAGTGTTAGAACGTTATAGTGTTTAAACGGCCGATCGTTCGTTTATACGTTTAAACGTGATAGCCTTAGTCTAAGGGCAGGGTTCGCTGGTTTTGGACACTGGTGGTTTAAACCATGGTTTTAATCATGGTTTAAACTGGCTGTCAAAAACAGGTTTTGGACGCGTCCAAAACCTATTAGTGGCAAAAATCTTTAAAAGATTTTTGAAGATGGTTTTCTCTGGATAAATGTTGTTTTTGGTTGCGATGAAAAGAGAAACCTATGCATTCATGATGGCGTGTGTGTGTATGTATGTGTGTATGTGCGTGTGAATGTGTGTGTGTGGCTTTGTCTTTGTGTAAAACAGAGGACCTAAACAATAGACTTCCAGGTCCTCGGTAGTAAATTCAATAGATTTCTCAAGTCCTCGGTTGTCTAACAATAGAAGTCTATTGTGAAGGTTAGGGTTAAGTAAGCAGACACAATGGAGATAACAATGAAGTCCTCAGTTGTGTGTAAAAACACGACTGTGTGTGTGTATGTGTGTGTGTTGTGACACTTTGCTTGTTTACACGATATCTTGAGAAGGGAAGATCTGACAGTTTTCAAACTTGGTACACAGATACCCCTTACTGAGAGGAAGAACCCTATTTATTTTGGATGAGGTCAAAGGTCATCTGGGGTCACAGGGGGTCAAAAGCCGAAATCTTTGTTTACACAGTATCTCAAGGTAGAAAACTTGGATTAATTTCAAACTTGATATGTAGATGCGTTATGATGTAAGGAAGAACCCTATTGATTTTGGTGGAGGTCAAAGGTCATTTGGGGTCACATGGGGTCAAACCCCGAAATCCTTGTTCACACGATATCTTATGGTAGCAAACTTGGATTAATTTCAAACTTGATATGTTGATGCCCTATGATGTAAGAAAGAACCCTATTGATTTTGGTGGAGGTCAAAGGTCATTTGGGGTCACATGGGGTCAAACCCCGAAATCCTTGTTCTCATGATATCTCATGGTCGGAAACTTTGATTCATTTCAAACTTGATATGTTGATGCGTTAAGATGTAAGAAAGAAGCGGATATATTTTCGTGGAGGTCAAAGGTCATTTGGGGTCACATGGGGTCAAACCCTGAAATCCTTGTTTACACTATATCTCAAGGTAGGAAACTTTGATTCATTTCAAACTTCATATGTTGATCAGGGTTTTCCCTGGGCGTTTTGAACGTCGCGGCCCGCGACGTTCAAGCTTCAAAACCAAGGAGGCCGCGACGTTCAAAAAACGGCCGCGATGTTCAAAATTGCTGCCAGCTAGCCTCCATAATTTTTCTTCTTTCTATCAACGACTGCTTTTGTTGTTAATACAATAAATGACAAAATCATTGACTTATTTGTAAAACTGCAACTAACTTTTTTAATTTCCATGCACATACCACTGCATGCGAGTCGGAGCTCTGTATGTATATCCCATGGGGCCTACTATTGAACGAGTAACAACACAGTATTATTATAATTCACTAGCCTGCACTTGCCGTCGTAGGCTTGTATCAGGAAAATGTTTTGCTCACTCCGGAGCACAGCAGCTATGTGGCATAACACAACTTGCATGACCAAAACACATACGCCCGCTAGCTTTGGCAGGTTAGAGGCGGGGCTAATGTCTCAGATTTGCGAAATTATCAATCAAACGAACGAACCATGTCACTGTATCTTCACGATGTAATCCCACATATTTCCTGTTACTTCGTTCTTAAAACTTACGACACGATTGTTTTGCCCGGCTACAACCAAAGTTTAGGAAATTCGATCGTAGCAAAAATGCAATGGGAGTTTTAGAATTCTGTGCGAAGACGGTTGGTTTCTACATGTTTTTCCTACACAGTAAAACTGCGTTGACGATGTAACAAGTATGATCGGCTGATTAAACTCAATAATAAACCAATCACGATGTTTAGAGGTAACTTAAAATAAGTGTGATGGACCTTATGTGTATGATGTCATATAGAACCCTTGTTTTCCCAACATGTTTTCATGAAAAGATCGGGGACACACACAATCTGTGATTGCTTGCAGCCACGTGCTCCATTGCTTTTATAAATTCTGGCACTCACTTGATCATTACTCCCGATTATTTGCAAACTGAAAAGGGGTTAAAATATGCTTGAAACTTGCCCTTACTTAGTTTCGCTGAATTCCTGTAAACTCAATCCTTTAACTTCCCGCCAAAACTGGTTGCATTGATAATCACAAACGTAAAATTTTTACCCATGCCACGGAAGTGATCGTTTGATATTTTCCGCTATAACCCTGTAGTATTACATGGAATTAGAATTGCATTCAATGTCTTTTCCTAGCTTATCGCAAAAAGCGCCGCGTAAGTTGCTGTACAAACTGTTCTGCACAAAGCACACTGTCGAGCTGCAGTGTTTCGCCTCTTTTTAATTCCAAAACTTAGCATACATGTCTGTGGACGTTTTGTACACGTAGCTCCTAGAATCTTGTGAAGTCCGGTGATTATTATCTTGCATAAATTAAGTAATTCCCAGCATTCCTTCCGGCCGTAATGTTATTTACAGTAGGACTTGTGCAATGTTGTCATGCAACGTCATTGCAAACAAAAACTGTGATGCACGTGGTCTCGTGAAGCAAAATTCTTGGCACACGCATGCAGTAGACTTCCGTGCGTGTCCGTTTTTTCAGCCAAACAGGGCATCATGTTTTGCTTGGTGACATCATATGCATGCGACCCATTTCAAAATTTAAATTGGTCCCTGCATCGTGATTGGTTCAATTGCATTGATTCTAGCCAGCCAATCACAATTCGCGCCTTCGCCTATGTGATTTAGTGTGTGAAAATACTCGGTCTCGAGACAAGTTTTCCCACTGAGTTTGTGTTACGACGATCGCACTGCCAATGCTTATATAGCCTGCTAGCGAAGCAGGGCGAGCCTCGTGCCAAATTCACAATGAAACGGCTTCACAAATCTCTGCGTACGTGGATTTTTCGGGGATCTGACCTACGTGCATTTCAGTTGCAGATTCTTTTTAAACAAGAGGTAAGTTTTGGACAAGAACTGATTAAAATTTCCGGGGATGTTTATACCCGAAAGGAACCATAAGATACGTTAATCGGGTGCAATTGTTGGCTGCCCAGAACTGCTCAGATTCTACTTCTAAGATTATCATGAATGGTTGCTCTACATTGGGTTTGTATTAAAGCAGGAGAGTCGCTTCAGTATATTATAGCAACTACAACCGACCAGTGCAGAAAAGGAATGGAATAATTCCGAAATGATTGGGGGATGAAAAGTAGAATGAGCATGATGTTGGCCTAAGAACTAAATTATTAAAGCCTGGGGCATGTGACATCGACTGCAAACAAATCTATCGCATTAACAGTTGATTTACATCTCCACTTTTAAAGTGAAAATATATTACGCCTACAAAAATTATATCCCGTTCGTGAAACGAACGGAAATTTTCCCAATATTTTCTATTCTGAACTGGTGATATTGCAAGCCGGCCTAATCACGTAAATTTTGGTGAGCAACGGACGCGAAATAACGGCCAACCGGGGGTAAAAATCTTCTGGTGCCAGCGCTTAATAAAGGCCATGCCGATGAACCAAAACTTTTGAAGCAGAAATTACGGTGACATGGAAGCCAGTGTGACCGCTATCAGTAGATCAAAATTTGTACGAATACGAATATTTTTGCGTCAACTTACAAAAATTGTGTTGACTAACTTGGCTCAAAAATGTCACCATTTTGCGTCTAGGGACTTGCATAAGTCACAAAATTTCCAAAAGGGGAGGGGGACACCCCCTCCCCTTATACCCCTCCCCCAGGCCGGCGATCCACCAATGGACGCATCAGATGCGCGACGTTCAATTCTGAACCCAGGGAAAACCCTGTTGATGCCTTATGATGTGAGGAAGAACCCAATTTATTTGGGTGGAGGTCAAAGGTCATTTGGGGTCACGCGGGGTCAAACCCAGAAATCCTTGTATACATGATGCATCATGGTAGGAAAGTTGGATTCATTTCAAACTTGATAGGTTCATGCGTTATGATGTAAGAAAGAACCCGACCAATTTTGGTGGAGGTCAAAGGTCATTTGGGGTCACATGGGGTCAAATCCCGGAAATCATGGTTTACACTATATCTGAAGGTACAGTAGGAAACTGATCCATTTGAAACTTGATATGTTGATGCGTTATGATGTAAGGAAAAACCCAAGAAATTTTGGTGGAGGTCAAAGGTCATTTGGAGTCACATTGGGTCCAAACCCGGAAATCCTTGTTTACATGATACATCATTGTAGGAAAGTTCGATTCATTTCAGACTTGATATGTTGATGTATTATGATGTAAAGAAGAATCCTATTTTTTTTGGTGGAGGTCAAAGGTCATTTGGAGTCAGAAGGGGACAAATCCTGAAAAACTTTTTAACGCAATATCTCAAGGTAGGAAGCTTGGATTGATTGCAAACTTGATATGTTGATGCGTTATGATGTAAGGAAAAACCCTATTGATTTTGGTGGAGGTCAAAGGTCATTTGGGGTCAAACTCAGAAAACTTGTTTACACTATATCTCAAGGTAGGAAACTTGGATTCATTTCAAACTTGATATGTTGATGTGTTATGATGTAAGCAGCTTGTTTGCAGAATATCTTAAGGCACAGTATGAAATTTGTAGAAATGTTTTGGTTAAAAGAAAAACCAGTTACTAACAGGTGGAGTCAAAGGTCACTTTGGGTCACCAGTTGTTACAAGAAATGTAGCATTTCATTGAAAAGAGCATGTATGCATCATCAAAACCTCAATGCATTTTTGCATTCTGGTTTTATTGAAATACCAGGACAGGTAAACCAATGAACTAGATACATTGTTAATTAACATTTTCCACCACCTTCACCCCTCCCAGCATTCTCACATGCAGTCACACATAACATTTTTAAAATCAACCTGGCTTGAGCAACTATGTTGGTCTATGAGAAAGATAATTGGTTGGCTAGGTCCAGATGTAGAAAGGTTGTGATGGAGAGGAGGTGTGCTTTAATGACACCTATGTAGTGCAGCTAATATCCAGTGAATACTGAATAATGCATCAATTATCCCTACTGTGGATCATCTACCAAAATTTAAGTCCAACTTCAACAAAATTATGCTCATTCATGTAAATTAGTTGTTTAGTGTCACATGCATACGTCAAGGTTCTACCATTGCATAGTTGCCAACTTGCCCCAATCACTACCCCCTCCCATGCACGTTCTCACCATCACTGGAAATTATCATTATTATAGCTACACTCAGTAGGTTAGCTTCCAGTGACTAGATAAGTGATTAAGTGAGAAAACATCAGTGAAACTCATGTGTGTTGTGGGGAATACTATCCACAGAGCCCATCCTCAACTTACAACAACTCACCAAACTCCTTTAATGTTGTAAGTCCTGGGGCCCATTCCACAAAGCGTTATGCACAATCTTAAGTTTGATTTCCCATACTTAAGTCAACAGTAAATCCTACTTTAAAGATTGTGCAAAACTCTTTGTGGAACGGGCCCCTGTTTATCATTGTTCTGTACATTGTGATCATTACACTAGTCTTGTCACACCTATCATTTCCTTTCAGTGAGTTTCACTGCCATGATTGTGAGGATTGAGAGAAAGGGGCAGGGATGTGTTTTTGAACAAAGATATCCAGTTGAAGTTACTAGTTTTGCCATATTTTGTGTTGATTGCCACTCATGAAAGTGACTACGATTTCCCTAAAATCGTTTTTTTTTTAATTTATTTTTTTGTTTAATAAGGACTACATCTGTGAGAAATGTAGTTAGAAATTTTGAAGTGTTTTGCCTTGGTTTCGGGCAGCCCTAAAGATGTTTAAATAAAGTTAAACATGAAGGTATATTAATTTTGTTGCATTTTCATTAGGAGACCATACATATCAAATTGTATTACACTTGAAATCTTTTCAAATACTGTAGGCTATTATTGCTGTTCAGTACCCTTGAGAGAAATACAGCAGGCCTACAGGCCTAATTACTATGTGAACCACTGATTCTACCACTTTCCAATTTCACCATCTTGGGGTTTTTGCCACTTTTTGCCAATTTTGGACAGTTTTAGGCACTTTTAGACACTTTTAGACACTTTTAGACGTGTTTATACCAGGTTTTTGCCACTGTCCTGGCAAAAACAGGTTTTGGACTGTCCAAAACCGAACCCTGTCTATGTCAAAGTTCCTTTTAATGGATAACCATATTTGTAACCCTACTCCTACCCTAGGCTTATTTTTGGTTTGGTGTGTATGTGTTATAGTCAGGAGTTGGTCCCTATTGTTTTTGGCAAAGGTCAGATGTCATCTGGGGTCACATGGGGTCAAAGTCTGAAAATTTCATTCATACAATAATATTTAAATATAGGGAACTTAGATCGATTTCATATTTGGTACATGGATATATTATGCTCAGGAGATGGTCCCTATTGTTTTTTGTGGGGGTCGTAGTCTGAAAACCTTTTGACATGGAATATTTCAAGATAGTTGTCTGTCTGTATGTTTTTCCATCTATCTGTCTATGGCTTTTATGGAGGTGAAAGGTCATCTTGGGTCACTGGTAGTCAAAATGTGAATGACAACCTTGTTACTGTAGGTGTTAACACATCTTAAGGTGGGAAACTTAAATACATTTCACATGTGGTATGTGGATACACATTATGGTGGGAAAATGATCCCTTTTTTTGGTGGTGGAGGTCAAAGGTCATGTGG
Organism: Holothuria scabra; assembly: GCA_037179385.1. NCBI lineage: Eukaryota > Metazoa > Echinodermata > Holothuroidea > Aspidochirotida > Holothuriidae > Holothuria > Holothuria scabra. Next base: position 51,179,545 of record CM074185.1, read on the forward strand.
GGATAACAAAATTATTTTTGAACATACTACTATAACATTTAAATGAGAAGGTAATGGTACATGATGGCATTATTTGAAATGGAACATTTATGTATGATCGAAACCTCAATGCCTTTTTGGCATTCTGGTTATCCTTAACCTAGGTCTTATTCTATATCCAGCATGAATCCTTTTTCTAAATCTTGAATCTAATGCCTTAAGTACACTTTTGTTCTAGCGGTTCTTTGATCTGTATCTAACATTTCATGTAGTGATCAAACCTTTATACTTGGTATCTGTAGGACATTCCCCATGTAGTAAACTACTCTGCACAGCAGTAGTGAATTGTACTGAACTGTCCTTACCATTGTGTGTTCTTAATTCTGTTTGTTTAACGATATGTCTCATATCAATTGAATGACATGTACCTCAATTAACCCAGGTGTGGTGAGTTTTTGTTCAAGGTTGGACACCAAACTTGTACATCATCCTGATTTTGACAGATATAAGAGAAATTCATTAAATTCACTGGCAAGTGCTGTGATTATTTTTGAGGAGCAGTGCAGAATGCTTGCATGTTTGCAAAAAGGGTTAAATACTGTAAATTGCCTTCAGTCCACCTAAAATAATGACTCACCCCATGTTAATTGTTAAAAGTGACTGAAGTTTGACATAGCATGACTCAACTTCCCAGTAGCCATTTTGATTACTGACAATCCTGGCATAGAGAAAGCTCTGAGAGACACACTGTTGTTGGTCAATGACTTCTCAATGTAGGGTTGGGTGGTTTGCTGGTATTCTTGAAAATACCGATACTGGTGGCACAAGTAACTGTAATAAAGAAGACATTTGGTGTGTTAGTAATACCTGTTCTTGAAAAATTTACTGGTACTCAAAAAAGTTACTGGTACTCATTTTAATCCCTGACCCTAATGAAAAAACTGTGTTAGGATGTGTGGTGATTAAACCGGTTTACACAAACATAAATACCTAGACTGAAACTGAAATGAAATTAGGTTAGTACCACTTCTTTCTTCCGCAGTATCATGGTATGTCAGCCCAGCCATATTATGTACAGCATGCACTTATCTATTCCTGCCCAGAAACATGTTCATGCGTTGACTTAACTTACTGTATAGAATACAGTACATACAGCATTCAAAACGTTTTCACCTGTTCGCAACTCTGGGAAATGTCTTACACACACCAGATTAAATAGCAGTCATGTGCTGTACAACGTAATGTGTTAATGCATCATGTACGGTGGGATGTTTATTGTGCAAGCTTTTTAAGTATCCGTACTTTAGTTTGCTACGAAAGTGGGAACCTAGATTTATGACCTTTATGGGGCATAAACAGTCACAGGGAGATTTTACATGTGAAGACATCGGTCACAATCCTTTAAATTATGGGTTGTTTGTTTTCCCCAGCGAAAAAGAATTTATGGTCTGTGGCGTGCACTAATGTACAAGATTACAAGGGGGCTTAGCTGTGCTGACTGTTTACGCCCCTTCCTCAGTGCTTGAGTTTTCTACGTAAGTTGAGAAACTGTACTGTCCACAATGCTGGTTCTGTGTACTTCTTAGTACCGGTACCAATATTTTGTGGTACTGCCCAACCCCATCTTAACGTTTAGCAAATACAGTTCTTTCTTAACAAAACCATATTCTCTCTAATGGCCAATCTAATGGCTTCCCTTCAAGTCATTCTTAGTTCTGAACTTGGTGTCATTGAAATTATTGATTAAGGAATGCCACAGCTAACAAGTAACAGCAGAACTTTATTAAGCATCTTTCTTGATCTCTGAAATGTGTTTGATGTTATTGTCCATTTTTATTTTGCTTGAAAAGTTATTACACATTTATTTTGTGGCATATCATATTGCTAAAATAATTTAAATCTCTTTCACATTTTGGTTTAAAGACGTTCATTATATTTTGTGTTATTGTCAGGTCTCGATTTAAGATTTTAATGTAATAATAGGCTGCTTTTTGAAGATAAAGATTAAACCTGCTAGAGCCATAGCAAGCAATTTTACGGGGGAAAAAATTATGGAAATAAATCACCGTTAGTTGTACATTTTTGGTATCTGGAGATCAAGATAAGTACACGCAGAAACATTAATTGACGTACATCATGTGAACACTCGATCTGAAATAGCCATTAATTAAGTACAAGAAATAGCGAAGACAAAAGGTCTGCTTGGCTCTCTAGATACCGAATTCATAGTAAATAAGATTAGCCGAAACGAGGCTAATAAGATGCAGTTTTCTGGCTTTTCCACGAAAGTACAGAAATAAGCATTTTCATGGGATTATCGTGCAGTGTCAGAAACAGCCATTTATCATGAGAATGCTCGCTTGAAGAAAATCAAAATGGAAACTCCTCATTAAAATGCTAAAATCATTACCACTATGATAACAGTTTTAGTTTATTTTAACCTGAATGTTCTCTTCAAATAATTTTGAAAAATGTTGTGGAAGCTATTTGGTTTTTTTAGAAACTCTTTTCTTTATCTATGTTGACAATAATCCCCGACAACAAGAGGGCTATTTGCACTTCAATTATAGTACGCCCTTTGCAACATCTTTTATTGGCCGGGGTGGGGGTGAATTTAATGTCAGTCTGAGTATTTAATCTCGTAAGCTTATAATCTCGCTTGGTGTGAAAACAATTAACGTAACACAGTGACAGCATTCATTAGTGCGTATAAAACATGAAAGTATGTTTTGGCAAAACCTATCCCTATGTTACAGAAGATGACCCTTTTCATCAGAATAAAGTGCAGATAGCACAATTACTGGTGGCTGTTTAAGCAGTTTGTTATCTGGGCCTTAAAACAATGCTTTTAAATTATGTCTTTTGCCAATGATGGTGCAAGAGTAAAGTATGTTTAAAACCTAAAAAGGGCGCTGACAGACGATTTTGGTTCGTTGGGGGGGGGGGGGCGACCACCATATGGCAGCTCCGCCACTGTGTTCAACCTCGCGAAAAACGATCAGTAAAACTTAACGGAATTACGCAATAACAGACCATACTGCTTCCATTTTTCGAGGACCTCGGAGATGGGGTTGGGTGATAAAGAGGCTTTAGTGTGTCCAGAATCTTTTTCATCGACAACGTTCCCCTTAAATTATTAGTAGGCCTATATTGTGCATTAGACTGATGAAGAATATGTTCACCACCCTCTTCAATATTCTCCCGCCGTCACCGGTCAGCACTTCTTGAAGCGCACCTTACAGATATTGGGGAGGCTAAACATGCCTTTAGCCCCTCCACTTTTTTCATTGGGGGGGCTAAGCCCCCCGGTTCCGCCGCCACTGATTTTACCCAAAGTCTCAGGCTATCGAGAGCTCTGCCTGACAGTCTAATAGTAAAGCACTCTGTCTCCTCTTTTTAAAGGGGAAGTTCAAGCAAAAATTTAATTTTCATATGTGAAAGAGGAACCAAATCTGCACAGTGTGGTGAAAGTTTCATTCAAATCCAACTTGTATTTCTTGAGATATCAGAAAATGAACTCAGTGGATTTGTGTTCAAAAGTGAGTTAGAGGGCAGCAGAGCTTTTATCACTTCTTCACATTGACAAGGAATGCTTTGTTTCACTTTGTTTTATCAGGCTGTTGTGTTGACCTTGAAGTTAATAGTAATAGGACCTCCCTGTGGGGATTGTGAAGTTTGTGAAGTTCTCATGCCACTTATGCAATTACATTTTAATAATATGGAATTTTTAAGGAGAAAATCAACTCTGAAGTTTAAAGAAAAACAAAAGACTGTGCACTGATGTGGGGATGTGATGTCATTTGTGCTTGTTTCAAGTTCACTGTTTGCTGAAAATGTGACAAATTTACATGCTCATATCTTGAGAACCACACATCGGATTTCAATGCAAATTTCACCAAAATGCTTAGAAGAAGTACTCCTCTAACATACCAAATCCTGTTGTGACCTTAAACCCTTCTTTTAAGACTTACTGTAACTGTATTCTGCTTTCTCATTTTGAACTCTTTAATTGCTGCAACCCTAACCGTTCATTTTGGACCTTTCTCTTTGAATTGCCATGGAGGGTGTGGTGAGTTTTGGGGTAACGTGAAGCATCTTACTCTACAGTGTGTGTATAGTTTATCTCGACATATGCATATGGTGTTTGTTATATGGACACATACTTTTCAAGATCCATGTGTATTCCTTCCGTATTTCATTCACAGTTATGAAATTTCTTTCTTTTTCTTTTCTAGTGTCATGAGCTGTATCAAGTCAGTAAATGCTTGTCCAGAACCCAGTGTGAAAGAGACCAATGGATATCGAATACCTGACATTGATCCATGCAATAGTCGAGTGAACCTGGCTGGAAGGGGAATTCAAGAGCTTCATTTTGAAGGTCTTTATGACATGTTGCGAGACCTTAATGTGTCAAACAACAACATTGAGCACCTTTTGAGGGAAGTGTTCCATGGAATGGAACTGCAACAGCTAGATCTGTCACAAAACCAAATAATTGCACTAGCCAAAGACCGTTTTAATGGTTCTTCAATTGAGTGGATTGATTTGAGTGGTAATGAAATCGCAATTATATCTGAGGGAGCATTTAACAGCTTGCAGGATTCCTTGCAATTCTTGAACCTTTCATCCAATCAACTGAAAGAGCTCTCAAATGGAGCATTTAGCAATTTAAAATTTATCCGCCGTCTTGACCTTTCAAACAATATTCTTGTCTTCATTGATAAATATGCATTCACAGGAACCAATGATCTTTTGTACCTCAATTTGAAAAACAACCATTTGACAACTGTCAGTGGTTGGTTACCCCAAATTGGTCACACACTTGATGTCAGTAGTAATAACCTCACCACAACTGAGGGACTCCCCCAGAATGCAAGTATTATACTTTATGTATCTCTTTATAGTCAGTTGGGTTGTTCGCCAGAGACCATAGAGTTTAAAGAGTGGTGCCTTGAAGCAAAAGAATATTGCCACTCCCAAAATGATCTAAACAAAATTTGTTATGATGACATTGACCATGTCACCTCAGCAGGGGAAAGTCCCTCAACAACTGATCCAAAGACAAGTAATGGAGGGAAAAGCCCACATGACTATTGTGTGCACACTTACGTTTTGCTTGTGCCGGTGGGGTTTTGTGTAAAATACCTGCTATAAGCGACTCCAGTAATTTGTATTGGTGGCTATGCACATGCGCACGTCCTCAAAATTGTAGGAATGAACAAACCAGCCCTATACCTACCACGTGTGTTCCAAAATTTGAGTTAACACTAAAATTGAGTGACATCATGACAGGGACTTCCTATACATGGACAGAGCATACTGCACTGTACATTGTCACTACCGTATGTGTGAGAAAAAGCACACCAAGATGGCCATCTGCTATGTTTCAGTTTCAGTTTTTATTTCTCCATATCACCTCATAGAGGCATCAGAGACACAAAGCAAACAATGTTTAACAGGATAACAGATGAAAAGGTAATAACAAAAATCAGGAAAAAATAATAATAATAAAAAAAAGTAGAAGTGAAAAAGACAAACCAAACACAAATTCCAAGTCGTAGTACAATAATACGGAGGAATGAATGAGGGAAAGGGAGCGAGACTTTAAACAGAACACAACAAAAAAGAAAAAGAAAAAACAAAAAGAGAGAGAGAGAAAGAGAAAAGGCACCAGAAACAATAAGTAAAGGGGTAACAAGGCCTACTTAGCTAGCTAAGAAACAATAAGTAAAGAAATAAGCTAAGAAACAATAAGTAAAGGGGTAACAAGGCCTACTTAGCTAGCTAAGAAAGGTTTTAAGGATTTTTTCACAAAATTTACTTAACTTAATGAGAACATTTTTACTCGATGATTGCTATGGGTTTTGTGTGAAAGCTTGGACTTGCTCAAGTATATCACCATATTCTGCAAGAAAGTTGAAATATTTTTCAAATATGGCAAGGTAAGGTCAAAATCACTTCACCTACTGCAAGAATATGATATTGTTTCCCATACAAGTTTAACTTTTGCTTAAAATATTACAGAGTTGTCGTCAAATCAGACAATTAATAGCTTCACGGCAGCCATCTTGGTGCGCCTTTTTGTCCCAGTTGGTAGGGACCATCTACGGATAGGACGTACATGTTACATGCTCTGTCCATGTATATTTGGTCTGTGCATCATGATCATTCTTTCTTACTCCAACCATAACATAGGGAGGAAACATAGATGTGGTTCTGTGCAGTGAACTTTGTCTCGATTGTTTTTTCATGTAAAAATATGCAACCTATTATGCTCCTACATACCTTGCTCATAACTACTCCTGGAAAGCCCTTCTATGCATTTCAACCTGCCATAAAGTAGGCTGAGTCCCTGTTTTCATTTGGGTTAGCTATTCAGATTTATGCATAGTGTTGTATGCATGTATCACACGAAAACAAGGGAACGTCGCACACTATGTGCTCAGTTTGCGATCCACTCTGTGCCCCATGCATGCTCCAACGAATTATCAAAGTAGCCTATTTCAAATCGGTTCACCATCACTTGAAAAATTTTCATATTCTAGACAAACATTTGTGGGAGTACTCTAAAAAGATGAGATTTTTAATGAAATAGAAAACTTCCTTATTACTCAGTATATCACTATTTGTGAGTTTTGAATTAATCCTAAATACTGATATTTATTTGCAACTTACAGTACAGGCATATTCTGTTGGTGTTTTTGTGTCTGTGCGTGTGTTTGTGTTTGTCACTGGCTTGTGAATAAGATATGTCAAGATAGGAATGTCTGGCTCTATTTAGTATGTAAATTCTGCATGTTCAGAGGAATAGCCAGGCTTGGTGTAATCATAATCAGCATTAACTTGTAATCTATTGCAATGGATAACATTTTCTTAAGTTGTTTTAATCACAATCAATTACGTAGGAAAATGCAGAGTAATTATACAGCCAAAATCACAATGGCAAAGCAATCGCAATCTTGGTTTCATTGATGATAACAATGAAGCTAAATACTCTAGATGTATACTCTTAGATATGCAAAAGAAAATGTAAGAAACAATATGTAGTAAGTCAGATAGGGTTTTAAGCCCTAACTTAAACCTTCCGGTTTAATCTAGAGTGGTACCCACAGCCTATTGTAAGTAGTTGGGGCACTGAATTGTTTTCCCTACTACAATGAACACAGAAACAAAATGTAATCACGACTGTTACCATGGTTAAATTACAATGTAATCACAATCATAATTACTTTCGATTGTCCTGTAATCATAATCATAATCATAAAATATGAAAAATAACATTTGTAATTGATTACATTGAAATGTAATCACCCAAGCCTGGGAATGACTTTATTTTTTTGTTAGAGGTCAAAGGTAATTTAAGGTCACCAGAGGTCTAAAACCAAATACATGATGACTGACACTCCATGTTTGGTGTATAAACCTATTGCGCTGCTTCTTGCTTCCCCTATAACTACTACTGGACAGTCCATCTATCACGAAATGATCCCTGGGGATGACACCTGTGGTGCTATGCCACCTTCTGGTAAATGCAGTCCTAACTCACCCTTCTTGTTTCATGGCCAGCGGAATGGTCAACATCTTGGATAACTTAGCTCTGTTTTGTATTTGTTTTTTCTACCTTTTTGCTGTCAGAAGATCATGTTTTTTACTCATGGGCATATGAGTATAACAAAGGTTTTGGGTAAATCTGTTCTTTTGAGAGGAAGAATTATATTATTTTGGTGGGGCTCAAAGGCCATTTGAGGTCATCATCACTAAAACCGCCAAAACCTCAAATTTCTTTTGGTGGGAATATCTGACACTTCATATTTGGTACATAGATTAGTCATGTTGAGGAAGAATCCTGTTATCCCTGGTAGAGGAATGTAAAGGTGCTTTGAGACCTCAAGAGGTCAAAAACCAAAACTATAAACCATGGTATCTCAAGTTAGATGACTGGGCATATAAAGTGGTCATGTAGAAGAGAGGAATCCGATATCCTTTGATGGGAGGGAAAGGTTATTTGAGGCCACCATAGTTAAAACTGTGATCACCTAAAAGATGTCTTGTATACAGTACAATATCTTTAGGTACTGTAGCAATGTCAGACACTTCATATTTGGTATGATACCCTATGTTGCAAGAAAAGCCCCATGTAGGTCAAACTTGGTCATTTGTGGTCACTGGAATTTATGCTGTGAAAATCTTGAAAATATCTTGTAAACATGATATCTCAAATCGCTTCTTAAGACTTACCTTTTTCGAAATTTTTTCACCTTTAATTTGTTGGTCATTGTTTTTAAGTTTAAATTGTTTTTCTCTTTGATGATCTTTGTTTTTAAGTTGCATTGTGTGAATTATTTTACTGTTTTCTGTTTATATCGCATTTGGTGTCTTACTTTTCTATTCTGCTCTGTTTTACTCTTTTTTATGTAAAGGGCTTTGAGGTCATCTGTTGATGTAAGGCGCTATATAAGAATACATTATTATTGTTGTTGTTGTCATTGTTGCTGTTGCTGTTGTTGTTGTTGTTGGTAGTAGCAGTAGTAGTAGTAGTAGTAGTAGTATTCTTGTTATAGCAAAGATGGATTTTTCACTTTATTTAATTCTATTTTAAGGGGAAATGAAGTCACCCAACTTGAATCAGGATAGTAGACTTTCCTTCTTCATGATTAGCTGAGGGTCATGTGACAATATTTTTTCTTCTTAATTGTGAAATTCACTTAGACTAAGTGGTTGGTTTACCTTGAATATGCAACATAAAAGGCCTTAAGTATCATGAAAGTTTTTTTGAAGAAAATTAAGAAAACTGTCACTTGGATGTTGCTTCCAACAGAGTTTTTACAATCCAATGTTCTGTCTGTCCTTGAAATATGATTCTGTTGGGATGTTTTAGTATCTTTTCCTGTAGATCTAGCATTACACTACATGGTTTGTAGAGAAGTAGGGCATAGCAAACAAAGTTGCTTGCAGTGACTGCCCATGTCCTTCAAAAAAATAAAAAAGAGTAATAGATGGAATTTTATGGCCCAGTTTCAACAGATTGGTTATAGCTCTGCTGAACACAGCCTTTTTCAGGTTGTGGCTCTCTTGCTTGTTTGCCCTACTTCATTGCTTATGCTGAGCACCAAGCACAATGGTAGTAGTTTCTGTTTTTTAAAGGATGACCCAGCCAGGACTCAAACTCCTGGTCTCCTGACTAGGTTGGATGCTCAGACCACTTTAGCATGCAATAGACCTATTTCCAAATAGCAATTACAAAGGATTGTGGGATAGAGTTTTGGTGTTTGTCATTTTTGTCAATGTCATTTTACTGTGGTGAAAATTGACTTACACCCATCCCACAATTCATTGTAATTGCTATTTGGAAGTACGTCTATAGAAAAAAGAAACATTATTTTAGTTTTACATTACTTCTGTTCTTAGGTTGAGGGGCTTTCCTTTAAAAATAGTGAGAGTAGGGCAATTCAACTTTGAAATAAGTGATACATAAGTGTGTAGTGTTACTTTGTAGTTTATAGTTAATTTAATACTTGCAATTATTTTGAACTGTGTGTTATTACCGTACTGCATATTTGGCCTATTTGTTATATAGGAAAGACCCAATGCTTGTTGCTGTCAATATAGAATACCTTTAGTGCACAATAGTCCAGTTGGGAAATTAGGCTCTTTCAGCTGGATTGCAAGGTCAAATGAACCATGGCAATCATTTTGCCCGGTGGGGCACGCACATTACCACACTGCAATATCCACCCAGCAAAGTGTATTATTCTTGTACTTGTATATTAACTGCATTGGCAATAAGAGTTAATAATGTGCAAATTCAAGATCCTGCATAAACAGACAACTGCCACAAAGTTAAGCCCATTCCTAATATGCATTGCTTGTGAACATTACTCAAGTCGTTGTTTGTGGGTTACGGATGCAGCACAGGCCGGGTGCTTTAAGTTGGTCACTTAAAGGTCACATATGCAGCTTACCAATCATTTTAAATTTTTGGCTTGCTTTAGTTTTATCAGCTGTAGGAGGAATACTGGATTTATTTACACCAGATTGTGTGTTCAATTTCTTAAGCAAATAAGAGCAAATCTGTTAAGTTGCCAAATATCATGTTAGCCTAAGCTTTAAAATTGTTCTTCCATGTAGTGTTAGAAGCAGTAATAAATATTGTGCTGTGTAATCGCAATGCTGGGATGGATTCTTGAAATTTTTGGTGTCAATGGATGAAAAACATAAAATCGGTATGAAAGTAGGATTAAGGTTGCAAATTTTAAACCGTTTTAAAAATTTGCGAAGTAATATTTGGGAGACTGAACCCTGCAGAAAAGGGGTAGATCACCCTGTGCTTGTTCACCTTTCATTTTACCCAATTGTGCACAGCCCATACAACCCCTCCCGCTAAATTTTAAATTAAAACCTTAGCTCTCTGTGTACTTCAAATTTGCCCATTTTATGCCATTGTGAGCCTAGTGTTACTGCATCCAAATCAAACTTTTCAAGGCTTTTGAAAAATAAAGTTTATGACATCAACACTGGTGACCAGCAGCATCAAGAGATCTTCAAGAAAGCTCAATCATTAATTAGTAGTACAAGATCTAATCTGCAGGAAGCCTCCTTTAGATAGAGTGAGAAAATCATCACATAGAAAGTACTTTAGGAAATAATCATTCATGTGATAGATATGTCTGAAAAATAAGGGAAAGACATTGAAAAAATGGCAGAGTATTCATGTGGAATGGCTGGATGCATCCCATCTGGCCCATTGACTTTACTACAATCTTTTTTAGACATGTTCCACAGAAAAAAAAAACGAAATTATTTATTGAGGCAAACAACTCCTGTATGTCCCCCAAATAGGTAATTCCTGATTAAAAACGTACACACAATATTTATTTAACAAGTTAGCCATACCTTTATCATCACTACCTGCAGTATCATCGTCACCTTAAGAGGCCCCTTAATTGTCTGCTTAGACCCAACATAAGCATTGAAAGATTTTGGATTTCCCTTAATCTCCTTGATCAACTTGCCTTTCCAAACGTAGTCTTCGTATCATTCACCAAACTTTTTCACTAAACAGCAGCTAAAACAACTACGCGGCCAATCCAAATCGAGTAACTGGAACGTGTTCTTTAATTCCTCTTGATATACTTTGGCTTTCTTCTGGATTTTCTAGATTTTCTTTCACTTGGTACCTTTCTTCTCTCTAAAATTGGTCGCCCTAGCCCCCAAAGTCTACGTTTGCACTTCGCACTCAAAACTGACACGCCCTCGGGCATACCAGATAAATAGTCAATTTTATTTTTCTTAAGAAGATAAAGGATCCTTCTTATTTGAGAAATCAAAAAATAATCACGGAATGCAATTTAATTACTTGTAAGGGAGAATTGGAGAACGATACCATGAAATGTTCGTTCATTGAGAACCCTCATATCGTGGGTGGCGCCAGGATTTACCTGACACGGGAGGGGGGGGGGAGGGTATGCTCCCCGCCGGGCCATTAACACGTATTCTCGAAAAAGGAGATGAGGCATAAAAAATGAGGACTACAAGATTTTGACAAAAATTACGCAAAGGTAAAAAATGAGTATTTTGAAAAAAAAAAAAGTATTTTTGGAAGGTACCTGGAAAACTGCCATCCTATGAGCAAGCTCCAACATATTGTCGGGTTGGCCCAGGATTAATTGTTGTTATCACGTAATCATAGTTAAGTCCGAAAGGGGGAAGTCTTCCTCGGCTGGGGTGGTTTTCCAACAGAATTACAGGGAATCGGTTAAGGCAATGATGTTCGCGGAGGAGACGCAAGTTTTGTTCGCGCTGCGTCTGACTCAATGACTGGTCGTAAAGGAGAGTGTCCTTGACATGCTTAAGAGGTCTTTCAAAAAAAATCTAGATTGGGAGATTGGGTTGGAGAAGTTGTGAAACCAGCATTCCCATAAGAGGTCCAACATTGGGCTCATGTAAAACTGGTACATGGTCTGGTCCACAATGGATACCGATTTATTAGATGGGAAAGTAGCGGGTGTAACGCCGTCTACACGATGGAGAACATGACAGTGATTGAGTTCGACCCAGTTTGATTTTTTGCACGCGGGTGTCGTCGGCGGGAAGGGGTCGGGGAAAGATTACACACTATTTTCAACACATGCACTACTGAGGCGAGGTCTTCCTGACAAATCAATAATCATAGAATCAAAATAATTTTGAATTCAATAACTATACGGCACAAACTTAAACTTTTTTTGAAATCATATGCTGGTATACAATCGGCCAACGCCCAAGAGTGGATCCAGACATTTCAAAAGGAAGAGAGGGATCTGAACTTCTGAAACACAATCTAAGCGGAACGTCATCATAAGTTGGCGCGGAGCGTAGAACAACTTGGAAAACCGCCATCTTCTGCTGCCGAAAATTACATTTCCTGCCCCCTAAATTCTCAAGAAAATGGAAAAAGAAGGGGGAAAGAAGAAAAGGAGCACTCAACTCATGTCTCGCCCCTCTGTTAGATAATATATCAGCGCCCTGTGTAAATTGTCGTGATATATTATGAAAAACCAAATAAAACGAAATTTTGCAATAAATTTTTACTTAAATAACAATGGTAAAATTGCACAGTGATCAGAAAATTATAATTAGCAACTACCATTGAATGAAACGGAAATGTAAAAAAAAGTTACCGTATTATTGGGAGGTGATCGTGGATGTGTATTCTAGCCTACAAACTAGTTCAACTTATAACATGAGATTGTGATTAGTATCACTTTGTGACCTCAAGCAACTAATTCAGAAACCGGCGGAAAGTCTTTTCTCATCTTCAGGGGAGGACTCAGGTCAGTGGCGTAGCTACAAGGGAGCTAGGGGGAATCCTGCCCCCTGAATCCGAAAAGTCAATATTCGGAAATTTGACTTATGTATGCTCGACACCAGATCGTCAGGTAACACCGATCAGCTACAGTGCTGGTTCCCCCTTTCAACCTTTTTCTTTCGTAAAATTCTAGTCTCTCCAATATAAGCTCCGTATCTTTAAATATTTATTTAGAGAAAACAAAATGTTTGGCACACCTCGCAAATTGCATTCCCTAAAGCAGTAAATGTTCAAAACTTAACAAAGATGAAAGCTTTCCCCGACTCATCTGGAATTATGACACCGGTCAACGACTGCTGTTTTCATAAAGGTCCAAATTTTCTTCAATATTGACTTTTGATTTTCCAATATTTGTCTAAAAGGCAACAATGGCTCCGAAACGTTTAATTTAATTTTTCCTCCTTTATATTAAAATATTTAAAAAAAATAAATCATTACTAACTCAGAGATTTAAACAGAGGTCTAAGATTAAAAGAGGGGTTATCGAAACTGAAAATACCATCACAAATATTGAAAGTTTATTTCAGTTCAATACAGGACAGCACATTTTCCTTTCCATATTTTTTTTTTTTTTTTGCTGAGTATATTTTGTCATTCTTATTGGAAATTTTAACTTGTGAAAAAGATCATGCTCGTTCTTTTCATTTCAGTGATAAATGTAATTCTTCATTTTTTATTTGGTAATTTCCAGAATCCAAAGAAAACGTAGAATTTAAAAAAAAAGAATTGCTTCCCTAGGAGCCGAAACCCAACATCTGGCATGAATGCTGACACATTATTACATTCCCAAAAGAGGTGTTCAAGGCTTTCAACTTCGATTTGGCAGAAAGTATTAGTCGCAATCAGTTCCTATGGCACACAAGAGCTTATTCATCAGGTCATGTAATTATTCTTTGAAGAACACGGAACTGAAAGAACTGTAGCCAAACGCCAGAAACGATCTTTTTTGGCATGTTAAAATGTTAAAAAAATTTTCAGTCTTTTGTTCCAATATCTACGATTTGTGCTTTCCATTTATTAAAGACTGTCGGACCAGTAATTAACATTACGCTTAACTTGTAAATATAAAAAAAAAATTGGGAAACACGAGGGACGTGTAATATTTTCCCTAGTAGATCATTACTTCTTGGTGAATCAAATTGAAACCCAGTCATTTACCAGTTTCGAGTTGTACTATGAATTGAACCAAAAACGGGGGAAGGGCAATCTTTCAATCTGGATATAATGTACCGGTATAGATCTACTAAAGTCTAGTGGTTTTCCTTCGTGATCAAAACGGTCTTTTACATAAGGTGCATTCTTCTTGTAGAGCTGGTGGTACATAGCAACAGGTTTCTTAGTTTGATGGGATTTAACGACACGTCAACATGCACGAATATGTTATATAGTGGCAGTCAAATCGACAAAAAGTTCAGTTTCAATTCATTTTCAAGTACGGTTCAAGTTCAAGTTTGGTTTCCGAGCCATTTAGTCGCCTCTTACGACAGGCGGGAAACACAGTGGGCATATTATACAACCCCAGCCCACAGGGGGCACATAGCAACAGAACAATAAACTTAATTCGTATATGATTGCCGAAATTTTCAGTCGGTTCAGCGAATGAAACACTTCACCCACGCTGTAACGATCTCCTTTAATAAAATTATAAATCTGCAGCATCATTTGCTGATGAGTTACACTGAAAAATCACTTTCCTATACAGCTTACACAGAGATATCCCAAAATAATTTCCAATTTAGAGCCATCTGAAATAGTTCAGCACCATTTTACCCATGTACATTTGGGGCTACTGATAAAGCTGCGAATGCAACTTTAAAGGGAATAAAGGCCTAATACTCTCACCCACAAAAGTTTCAATTCTCCTAACCCATACTTACTTAAGCCCCTCCCACAGCTGTCTAAAACTCATCCTCATTCAGACACAATCTTGTATTGCTTCAGGGTGAGTAAACAAGACCCATGTGTAATCAAAGCAGGCTCAGTAAAGTATATGCTGTGTAAAGCGTACAGTACTATGCAGTTTTTGAAATCTGTCAATAAAAAAAGGTGTGCCAATTGAACATTTCTGTGGAAAAATTGTACTTTGGGGTGAGAGTTGCCCGCCAATACCACGGTCCTTCTAGCCTGCCAGTTTTTGAGAAATTAACACCTAAAGTTGGATATCCAGACACGTTCTTTGCTAAGACAGCTCAAGAAGTCATGGACCACCATATTCAAGGGCCCATATCTTCACAACCGAGCAAGATACAACTGTGGGACAAAGTACACTATTTATACCCGAGAATGCAAAGATGGAAATACAGGGGTACCAAGGGCACAGAATTTTAAGGAATATTCTGGTCAACCGACCGACCGACCGACCGACCGAAAGAAAGAAAGAAAGAAAGAAAGAAAGAAAGAAAGAAAGAAAGAAAGAAAGAAAGAAAGAAAGAAAGAAAGAAAGAAAGAAAGAAAGAAAGAAAGAAAGAAAGAAAGAAAGAAAGAAAGAAAGAAAGAAAGAAAGAAAGAAAGAAAGAAAGAAAGAAAGAAAGAAAGAAAGAAAGAAAGAAAGAAAGAAAGAAAGAAAGAAAGAAAGAAAGAAAGAAAGAAAGAAAGAAAGAAAGAAAGAAAGAAAGAAAGAAAGAAAGAAAGAAAGAAAGAAAGAAAGAAAGAAAGAAAGAAAGAAAGAAAGAAAGAAAGAAAGAAAGAAAGAAAGAAAGAAAGAAAGAAAGAAAGAAAGAAAGAAAGAAAGAAAGAAAGAAAGAAAGAAAGAAAGAAAGAAAGAAAGAAAGAAAGAAAGAAAGAAAGAAAGAAAGAAAGAAAGAAAGAAAGAAAGAAAGAAAGAAAGAAAGAAAAGAAAGAAAGAAAGAAAGAAAGAAAGAAAGAAAGAAAGAAAGAAAGAAAGAAAGAAAGAAAGAAAGAAAGAAAGAAAGAAAGAAAGAAAGAAAGAAAGAAAGAAAGAAAGAAAGAAAGAAAGAAAGAAAGAAAGAAAGAAAGAAAGAAAGAAAGAAAGAAAGAAAGAAAGAAAGAAAGAAAGAAAGAAAGAAAGAAAGAAAGAAAGAAAGAAAGAAAGAAAGAAAGAAAGAAAGAAAGAAAGAAAGAAAGAAAGAAAGAAAGAAAGAAAGAAAGAAAGAAAGAAAGAAAGAAAGAAAGAAAGAAAGAAAGAAAGAAAGAAAGAAAGAAAGAAAGAAAGAAAGAAAGAAAGAAAGAAAGAAAGAAAGAAAGAAAGAAAGAAAGAAAGAAAGAAAGAAAGAAAGAAAGAAAGAAAGAAAGAAAGAAAGAAAGAAAGAAAGAAAGAAAGAAAGAAAGAAAGAAAGAAAGAAAGAAAGAAAGAAAGAAAGAAAGAAAGAAAGAAAGAAAGAAAGAAACTGGCTTATCACTTGATAAACCAAGTTAATGCTCAATAATTGAAAAAATCCTACTTTGTCGACTGATAAATCAAGTTTACCAGCCGATAAATCAAGTGTATCTAATTTAGTCAGTAGGGCATACCTCAAAAAAGGCTTTAAAAATGGGATTCCGTGCAACACAAACGGGGATTACCTCAAAATCCGCCCAGTTGTACTTTACAACATAAATTTTTATATTTTGATTTTCCCCACGTTTAAAAGTTGCACACTGTTGACTTTATGGACAAAATGGCCGCCATAGTCCCATAGACTACTGTACTGAAGGAAAAATATATGTTACGAACACATTCAAGCTACAAACAAGCAGATTTTGGTCCAGAGTACCTCGCAATCTTTTCTCACTCACACATGACCTATTTCTGCAGATCCATGGAACCACTACAGAAGGGTTTAAACGAATTCAGTACAACTATGCATGTTGGTCAATGGTCTCCTGGGGTCAGACCCCCCTCTCCTTTGCAAAATTTGTGTGTAACAAAAGAATCTTATGTGAAAACTGTGCAATATTTTGTCAAGTCTTTGTTCTGGCATTTGCACATTTATTTTCTTTTTAGATTTTAAGTTGGTTTCCTTGGGACATGCAAAACCTAAGGTGTCTTGGAGAGGGGTCCTGTGAGAAGCCCCCCTCCCAACATTTGTGTATAACATACAACTAGACACCTCAAGTAATTGGGGTGGAAATATGATAATTTCATTAAAATATGTTCACTAATATGGGTAAACTTATTATTTTTGCTACTGGTAAGGGGTGTTACTGCAAAGGGTTCAAGGGGGTTAGGGCCCAGAACCCCTCCCCAAATTTTCAAACTGACATAGAATCAGGGGTTCTTATGCAAGGCAGTGCTAATTTTACAGAATGACAACTTTGCAGAGGAAAATTGCAATATTTTTATGCTCTGATGGGTTTACAGTTACACAGGGAACTTCATTTTGTAATTCACCAAAGATTTTTACATGAAAGGGTTGGGCTACATTCTGTTAAAACACTTTTTTCTTCTAGAAGGAAGGTTTAGATTTAAAGGTTATAGGCACGGAAAGGAACTCAACAAATACTTCTCGCTTTCTTTCAACTATCAATCAAAGAAAACAGTGCTTTTTTATCATGAGGCAATGATGGAAATTATGGGGTCTACCTGTCTGTACAATAAGTACATATGAGCACGAGTCCCCCCTTCCCACAAACGGTGGCTTGTTGCTAGGAAAATGGTAATGTTAGTCTCTGACTAAAACAAAAAGAACTTTAATAGAAACCACAGTTGACCAACCTTTGTTTTAACATCTTCCCCCCTCCCCCAACTCAAATGCACAATACTTACGTACTGTAATTCCTTCAGTTTTGAAGGGAAGCTCAAAACTACTAAAATTCATATTCAAACGAGATGTCTTAGTTTCAGGTTAGTGGGTCAAAGTAGAATGGAATGCTAGCACTGTTGAAAACATAGGTGTATAGGGGGGGGGGGGGGGGGGGCTGGGGCTGCAGCCCTGTTCCTGCTGGGAAATTACTATTTTCAGACAAAACAGCTGTATTTTTCAGGCATGGGTGATTAAAATTTTGGGTAAAAGCCTAAAAGGGCTCTACCCCCTCCAAATAAAAGTGGCCTAGTACACCTATATGGTGGAAAGTAATGGAAAGAATGTTCTTGCAGTACCAAGGAATGTGGATACATCCCATATGTCTTTTATATTCAAGATTTCTGCCCGCAGTCACACACTCTGACAATAGAGTTGCTGTTTAGGCTCCTGCCAAATACACAAGATAGGCGTTAGTATACAGTATTTCCATCCCGGTTACAATTCAGCAGCTACAACAGGAAAGGGATATTAAAAAGGCATAATGACAGTGTTCTCTACTAGTTGTTTTGTTAGGGTGACCCACCCGGACAAAATCTGCAGAGGTTTTTAGCCCAAGGACAAAAAATGTGCCACCCGGACAAAAAGTTCAGCCACCCAGACAAAAATTATCTATTTGAAATCTCGAAACAGAGAAAACAGCAATCTCAATGTGGACATTGAGCAATGATAATCACAAATGTTCCTAGTCATCAGAGAAAAGTATGATTACAAGCATCACTGATTTTAACCAACATTTTCCAAAGAGAGATGCTCCCTCTCTTTAGACTTCTTGTCAAGACAGTGATCACTGTTTACCTTCAACCTTTGGAGCACCCGGACAAAATTTCAACCTGTGGAGAACACTGAATTGTCACTCAACCCTGACAACTAACTGGTTAGTCAGTATATCAACTTACATCAGGGAGTTGCTTACATCACCACCACACGACTGGAATTTAGTAAAATACACAACGTAGCATATACTACACTAGTCCTCACTCAGTCCCTACACACTAACCTCCATTGTCACTTGCTCCGTGTAGTATTCAGAACGTAGTATAATGGAGCATTATCATACTAGTATAGGCACTGGTTGAGAGCTAATACTACACAGATAAGACCCCTAGCTTCATTGAAATGAGGGAGGAGATTGAATTTAAGGACACACGTTCACATGTAAAATGCTGCACTCCTATGTTTTGAAGCCCATGCACAGCAAACATGCCTGACTTCAATTCTTTAATGACCGCATGTAACTCTGTGTGTTGGTTCAGTTCAAGTTAGCAGTCACCCAATCCATTATTCACACAGTGCACTTTTAATAATTTAGACAACCCCAGGAACCACATGAAGAATTTTAAATTCTGAGATATTAGGGGCAAGGTGGGCCACCCTGTGAGGCAGCTTAGAGCACTGACTTCAAGTATTGCTGCACCATTGTGGGACTACTACGGTCGCCACACAATGCATTGATTGCACACTCTATGGCTAGGCTAGCATGTTTATTTTCATCCGGCTAGCCGATTAGTTTACAAATTAAAAATTTTATAGAGGAATAGATATACGTATCTTCGCTAGTCTGATTCTGTGATGAACGTTTCTTCCGCTCAATTTTACCTTTGTCACAAAACCGCCGATAACAATCTCGGTGGTGCCCGATGTTTCGTGCAACGGGTACGTGTGAAAACAACTGGAGGCATTCTTCGATGTTGTCGAAGTCTAAACCAAGACTCGTAGCCGTACTGTCGACAATTTCGGCTTCAGGGCAGTTGAAGTGTTTCCATTATGCCCCATAACTAACAAACGTTTCCTAAGATGCTTTTGTGAATGTTTTAAAGTTGGTTGTTGCACTGGAAACAATGTGCATGGCACAAAACTCCGGATTTTCACCGGGTTAAGCGTTTGGCATGGGGGCTGCCATTTTGTCGTCTGCTTCTTCTATGTAACTAGGATGCTACTGCCTTGTCATTGGTCAGTCTCCTCCTCTCCTGATACGTGATTGGCTGGTGACCAAACGATCGTAGTAGATTTAAGATGAAACTTTGGCATTGTTTTTGCCTCTTTTTTCGTTGCTGCGCACTTTTTGAACGTGGGGAAAAGTCATTTCGTGATGAGAAAACTATAATCTTCCTTTCTGGGTTGTTCCCCAGTAATCCCCTTTTGTGTTGCACGCCCGACTGACTCTAAATATTGAACATTTCGCTTGCCATAAACACCTCACACGCCTGCGTAGTACAGTCCACAACAACGGGGAAACTTCATGAAATAGTTTTGTTTTGCTTTTATTTAGAACGAAATTGGTATCAATTGACAGCTGCAGCATAAAAATAAACACATCGTACGTTCAAAAGTTGACTATGGTTTTCCTTTTGATTAGCTAGCCTAGTCTAGTTTGATATCGAAATTCTACGTGTAACGTTAGTGGAACTTTGGTCGAAACCTTTTTTGTATTCGATGATGTTAGTAGTAAATGCGCGAAATGTTTCATCTGACGTAAGGCCTTCTGTATGTCTACATTATTACATAGCCTTGGACTTACACAATTTGCATAGCCTAACGTTAGGCCTAGCTGCCTAGCTGGTCCATAGTTTAGGCTAGGCTGGCAATATTTGTCCATTTTGTGTAGCTAGCCTTCGCCCAAGGCTTATCCAGCAAAATGTGATGCCATAGGCCTACCAACGTTAGGCTAGTCAGGCCTAGCCCTTGAACAGGATCCAGCTTTACGTTCCTATGCTATACACTTCATTTCTGTGCCCTTGCCCGGTATACACAAAAATACAGCTCATTTACCTACTCACGCCTGAGTAGGCATCCCTCACGTCCCCCAAAAGATACCTTTTCTCACCAAACTTTCCACAGATGATCTTTGTCAAGTTTGTCATCACATTCACCTTCCACACAAGTCTGTTAACAAAATAAGGCCTTTAAAAGGGAAATTTTGCAGGATAATTCTGCGAGTAACGTTAAGCCAGTGCAGAGTAATTTTGCAGTGGAAGAAGTCAGTGTTTGTCATGTGATCTCAAATAAAACGGGGAAACCTACACAGTGACTGCACAATTTCATAATGTACAGAGAGCTTACTATGTGACGTACAAGTATTGACTAGCCGCGCTTACTTATTGGTCTTTGATAGCTTGTCGAGTGGAAGTCCTTCCCATCATGCAACACAGTAGCAGACGATCAAGATGTCGATGTTACTGTGAAGGATGGCACCACATTTTTTCTTCCTTTTGCTATGAATTCGCTGGTATTAAACATTCCAGAAGATATAAGTGGTATTTAAGAATGCTCAAAATCATTATGTTAACTCAAATCTGTTCCATGAACCATGCCATCGTAATTAGAGCTCAGTTTGTTGTTTTGGCTTAAAACGTCGTTACTTTTGTACATGTAGGCCAGTGACCGTAGTAAGGAGTGACTACAAGGAAGGGATTATACAGGCATGTTCAGTGACTAGTCAGGCCTTGAGTTTCAGATTTTCCAGTTCTGCTACAAATCACACTAGCCTAGCCTAGGCCTAGGCCTACCTAACCTCAGGAAAATGAGGAAATTAAAGAGTGTGGTAGGTGTGCTTTTTTGTCCAACTTTAGACCATATAGCCTTTACAAGCTCCCATCTTCATCTAGGCCTAGCCTAGGGGTGTACAATTCATTACGATGGACAGGCTTGTGGTTTAGTAGAATAGCCTAGCGGCCTAGCCTAGGCCTATCTAGGCTAGGGTAAAGTCACTAGTATTCAACCCCGGTCCCCTTCAACCCCGTAACAAACTTCATGCAATTTTTCCTCCCAGGTCGAGTGGAATGATATAACTAAAATTGCTTTTGATAGATATTATTATGGCTTAGCCTAGGCTACATTGTTACCATTAAAAAAATATTGGATTCAGTCTTTTTCTTCAGAAATAGCTCACCTTGAAAGTTTGGATTAGTTAGCTAGTAGGCCTAGGCCTATACCCAGTGTTCAACCCCCTGTCACTACTGTAGTATTCAATTTTGGAGACCAGTTTCCAACCACCCTGATCATTATATCCGAAAAAAATAATTTAGTTAAGTTCAGTTCAGATAAACTGTTATTTGTTAATAGGATGGAAATTATAAATTACCTTCATTGTTTTTTCAGTTTAAAATTAAAAAAATTACCTTGCTGTTAATTCTGTTTGTTTTTATTAAGTCAGTGGGAGCAAATGACACACATTTCAGCACTGCAAGCATTTGATTCTAGGATATTTTCTAAGACTCAGAATATTTTTGCAGAACAATGCCAAATGAACATGCTAGGCTTAAACATCTTGGGCCTACCACTTTGGAGCTGAGAAGGATTAGGGGGGACATGCTCCAGGTTAACAAGTTTCTTTCTGAAAGGAATCCCCTTTTGACTTGCAGTTATGTAAGGGTTCAAAGTAATTCTCGGGCGAGTGGGCATTGTAAAAAGCTGGAGAAGCCTTTTGCAAGGCTTGACATTAGGAAGTTTAGTTTCTCCGATAGAGTTGTCAACGAGTGGAATTGTCTACCAGATTGGGTAGTTAACTCCCTGTTAGTTCGCTGCTTTAAGGTTAACACTGACAATTTCTTCCATGACTGTGGTAGAATCTGATTGTTTGGGGCTGTTGTCAAGCTTTGGTGGTTTGACTTTTGATTAGGGCTTTGACTTCAGGGCATCTTATGGGGCCTTGGCCCTCCTTTGCCCTTCAACCTGATATGTTAACAATAATGACTTCTTTGAGAAATGACCAAAAAACTCTAATAGCCTATACTGTACTTCATTCACAACATGATCTGAGGTTCCATAAACTGGCCTTGAATTTAATGGGGGCCACGACGGCCATTGCCGTTGTACATTTCCTTTTTGCGGCGATGCCCTGGTAAAATGGGTAAAATTCAAGGCCAAAGTTGCTGTCGTGTCCTCCGCGAATGGCTGCCGTGCCCTCAGACCTTGTTGTTAAGTTCTATCTTATCACTAAAATGCAAGTAATACATGTTTGGTGAACATACACAGGGACTCAAAACTCCTAAAACTTGGCGCTTCCTACATAAAAAAATGCTATGTACATTCTAAATTCTTTCAGTTTTAACAATGTATATGGACTATATGAGACATATGCCATGCTATACAGCATTATAAAAGCTGAAGCTACGTAGCCTGCTCTGCAGTTGCATACCAAAATACAACAGCAAGCTAGTCTATGGAAAAAGCCATGGCCAATCACAACTCGCGATACCGTCAATGGAAGTTTAGTGTGTAAAAATACCCACATTGAGATCAAGTTAAGTCGATCATGTGCATACTGTACTGCACTGCCCTAGAAGACTTTTGTTTCCTTTGCTGCATGTGTGGATACTGACTGTGGTTTTCTGTTAACATACATTTTGTTCCGGGCCTGGTTGGGTTTGTTTGTTTCTCAGGGTCTGTTTATATGTACTTAAAAAGCTCACAGGCGACACACACTGCTGTTTTACATTATTTCGGTAAGCAATGCAATTCATTCTGTTTTGTATGATGCAAATTATTTTTCAAATAGTATTCAAACAAAATCAGTCTGTAACTGAAGTTGAGTCTTTCAAAATGTGCTTATGACCCGTGCACCCCCAATTTGAAATTGATATCGAAGTACATTGGTACAAGAGAATTTCCAGGGGCTTATAGCCAAGCCAGGCTTTGAGCCTATCTAAGATTGTACAGTGTAAGTTCTACAATTGCAAACCGTCTGAGAGGCAATCGGTGTGTCTAAGGTGCAAGAACTTGGGTTAGAAAATCGCTTGAGTTGGCGTTTGCTAAATTTGTTATGTTTAGAAATTGCCGTCGTGCCCTTGTTGAAATTTGAAAATGGCCGTAACGCCCTGACCTATTGCCTTGATGCCCTCAAAAATGGAAAGTAAACGAAGGCCAAATGGCCATGCCCCATGAGATCTGAAGTTTGAGGCCTTCATAAATGTACCA
This sequence comes from Holothuria scabra, assembly GCA_037179385.1. Lineage (NCBI taxonomy): Eukaryota > Metazoa > Echinodermata > Holothuroidea > Aspidochirotida > Holothuriidae > Holothuria > Holothuria scabra. The sequence continues at coordinate 51,203,029 of CM074185.1, forward strand.
GGGGGTTGAATACTGGGCAGCAAATAAAGATTGCGTCACCAATATTCAACCCTCATCAATTTCCCTTCAAACGTTCCGTAATTTCACTTGTCCTAAAATTTGTTTAGGAATTGCTACAATACTGAAACGTTTGCCTTGATATTTCATTATATCTTTAACCAGTCGCTTTTTAAATGGATGACAGAAAATCACATTCCTTTGATTTTAACCAAGCAGCCTTATTTCACCTTTTAAGAAAAGCTACAGTATTTTCAAAGAAATTCCCCAGATTCTTGTATACAGATATCTCTTAAAGGTATTTATCTGCCAATCAATGACACAGAAGGGGATGACAATTAAGAAGAGAAGTTGTTTTCACCCTTGGTATAATTTTATGTGGGATGGATTCACAGTTCACTGAAAAATGTGGAATTATATTTTAGGGGGTTGAATACTGGTGACTCTACCCTAGTTTTGGAAAATAGGCCTACTGTTTTCCTCTTCGAGTGTCCTTAATTCATTATGTTTTCAGATAAGAGCCAATGAAGGTCCACTTAAAGAACCGAGCATAGATGTTCACATACTGTAACATTGCAATAGTATGGTCATATTAACAAGTACCACCTCTGGTACACTGCTCGTTCTGTGTTTAGTGTTGTTTTGTTGTGTTGAATGTTCATACAATAAGTGCACTCTTATTAGTAGGGATGTTGAGAGGTGGGATGAAATGGAATCAAGTTTGATTGCTATCATTATCGATTTTTACATGTTTTGTTGTTATTTTTATGGAAATTGAGCAAAATTTGGCAGAATTTCCATGTTGAGAATTGTTTATTCATCCTCATTGTTCAAATGGACTGTTTAAACTTTCTCTGAAAAGTTTGGTCAGAATAATTTAATCTATGTCTCTTTTGTTGAATACAAAGTATCACTTTCAGCTCAAAGTAAGGACCAATTCAAGTATGCAAGCTTAGACCAATAGGTTCCCTTTCTAAGCCTACAGTGTACTGTTCAAGGTTCCTAGTTGAGTTGTTATGAAGCAAAGCCATCCTGTGAAATGTCACCCCACTAGATACTCTACTCTTTACCCAATAAACATCCCCTCTAGCTAGCTCACCCAGAACAAACAAATGAGTTGAGTGGCAAGAGCAGTCATCTCAACTTGAAGAAGTGTAGTAGACTGTCTCACTGTCATGTTTCATGATTGGCATGACAACATTTTTTCTATTTCAAATGTGAAATTTACCAGTTCTGAATAAGTGCTTGTTTTATCTTGAATATGCAATATTGAAGTTATAAAATAAGAAGAAAATTGTGATATTTTGCTGTTGCTTCAAAATAAGTTGGTGGGACTACTGTAGAACTCTTCATTGGCTAATTGCACCCAAATTTTGGGAACTTAAGAGCCTAAACTATTCTGGTACTTGTGTCCTTTGCCTGAAAATTGTTTTAGCTGTTGGTTCGAGATAGTTTGTTGCCTTTTCTTTTCAATGTAACTTTTGCTAGCCTTGATGTCCAATGTGAACAGTTCTCTTTACTTTTTTCTAAAAGATGAGTCAGCAGGATGCTGATGTAATCGATGTACATTGTGATGATATTAGGATTGAATCAAAGAAGAATGGAACCTCTTATGGTTTATCATTTTATCAAAATCTGTTAGGTGATTGCTGAATGTATTGATAATAAAGTCAAGAACAAGACTAAAATTTCTTTACAGAAATACTCATAATTGAAACTTGAGCACCAAAATACTCCTTGTCTCTGCTTTAATCCAATGTCTATACGTATGTAAATGTAAATTGGGGTTTGTTTTACAAACTCCAAAGTAGAGGTTGCATTGAAAGAAAACCACCAAAAAAATAAATAAGTAAATGAATGAACGAACAAACACACTGTATGTCATGGCATTCAGAGGGTGCTCCTAGAGCTCATGTATTGGTTTTGATCAATTTAAACAAGCTGCAATAAATTCAGTCAATCCATTAATGGGGAGTTTCATCTTTCCAACTCTTTATTCTCTTCTTAGCTATTAATTGGTTTCTTCAGGCAAGCCTCCATCATGATACCATACATACTGTTTTGTGGACTACACATAAAGTTCTTAAAAATAAACTGTGTACATAGAGACCTACCGTATTTTACTCATATGATATTTTTTTATGAAAAGCTTTATGAAGTTTACAATGAATGTTTCATTTTCCTTGCAGGAGAGCTGACATCATTGGAATAAATTGCAATTACGGACCTCAACATGATAGAAATTACTTGTAATGACAGACTTGGTAAAAAAGTGCGGATCAAATGCGAGTATCCTTTTTCATGTTAAATTTGAAAAAACAAGTCTTGTAAGTATATTACCATACAGTGTATCTCATGTACTGCAATGTATGTGTATCGATACATGTGCACAGAACCACTTAAAGTGTTTTAGATGGCCAGTTTCTTGATGACATGCACAAAATCATTATAGGTCAGGACACCACAAAATTAAAAATTTTAAATTTTTTATGTAACCATTTGATATGGAACTTGAATCATTATGCTGAATATATGCATTGTCATGTGGTAGTGACCCTTTAATACACAGATTAAGTTATTGATATCAACCCAGTGGTCCCCTTTAAGGGGGCTGAGAAAATAGATTCTGTTTGATTGGTTATGCTCAGACTGAACTAAGAATTGACCTGATTTTTGCCAGTACAAAACAATTCTTCATCATGCTGTAATTTGTACACATCTATTAAAAATTAGTTAGGTAAGGTTTTATGGCTCAGTTATCAACCAGCTTGGTTTAAATCTCATGCTAACCTTGGTCTTTTTACCAATTATTGCTCACTGGCTTGTTTTCCCTACTCCATTGCCTATCCTGAGCAATAAACCCATCGTCAGTGCCATGGTTCCACATTTAAAGTCTTTTGTCTTTGGATGCAAACTCCAGATTCCCCCTCTGATTTATGCTAAAGAGCCCATTTTCAAATTGTGTGCAACTTACAATAGAATCTTAAACATGAGGCTTTGGGTAGTAGTTAATCATAAACCATCACTCTTGTGAAACTTGGAAAAAAAATCATAGCTTAATTTGTTAAAATGTAAAGTTAAAATAATGAAAGGAAGTGCAAAAATGTGGAAGCTATTAAACAATATTTTAAGTAATTAATCTTTAGTATGTGCTTAAAGGTAAGGTACATTACAAATCAGACTTCTAGGTTTAAACCTCAAGATTTTTCTTCTCGGTCTAATTTTATCATTGTCGGTAAGGATACTTACAGGTAACAGAAAAGAAAAATCAAAAACAAAATGTAATCATGATTGCAATCATGATTGAATTGCATTGTAAGTTGTTACCATGGTTTGCATTCATTGTAAGCTGTGATCAAAATTATAGTCATTGTCACAGAATCTGAAGTTCTATTAATTGATAATATATTCAGATATACTGTAGTTTTGCCCTAACTTTGGCTTTTAAATTTGGATCATAAATTTTTTGTATTTTGTGTCAGGTTATTGGGAATTTTAATTTTCTTTGAATTGTTGTAATATTGTAACATTCTCCTCCCAATATCTTGTAAATTTCATGAAGGGGTTTTGACACTTGAGGATGCAGAGATGCAAAATGCTCTGTAACTGACTGTGGTAGCCTTAATGTTAAAGCAGTTGAAGTGGAGATAACTGGAAATGTTTTGTACAGTTTTAAAGTATTTTATATAATTTTTGATCTTGTTAAAGAAGTAACCTTTAGTCTCTAAAATGGACTTAGGGAAACTGAAGAAACCAAGATAAGAAACAAAGTATTCCCTAACCAACAATTCTTCAGAGAAACAGATACCATTGGAGATGTGAAGAAACTGATTGCAGCTCAGACTGGAACCAAACATGATAGGATAGTGCTGAAGAAGTGGTATACTATCTTTAAAGACCATATTACAGTTGCCGACTGTATCCTTTGATTCAAAATTTTGTTTTCTAACTTACATGAAGAATTATTAGTAAATGTAACAAATTGGTGAGGAATAAAATTAAATACTGTTGACAAAATTGTGCTTTAATTTAAAGTAGCAATCAGAGTTCCACAGAAAAAATTTTTCCTTTTGTTCCAGGATATTGATTTCTCTTTCTGAACTTATTGTTTACCATAGTATAGAAGCATTGAAGAGGTCTTTCATGTATAAAGAAGAAACAACGATGCATTATTAATTACTATTGGAATGTAAATTTCTAAATATTTGTTGGGTAAAAAATATCACACAGATCAGAGATGCAAGAATTACCATGCTCCACTGCACTGTAAACAATCTCAAAATTAGATTTTGGTCTTGGATCACCTTTTGTTAGTTTTAAGTTGACATACAAATGTGGTAGAGAATTTTAATAAAAAACTCTGATTTCCCCTCAATAATGCTCAATGTTAATTGTGAAAAAAGTACAGCTGTACTATGTAGTGACTGGTAAGAGTGAATCATGCCATACTTGATACACTACCAGGCGATGAACTTGCTGGTGTGTGACTGTTGAGTGAACATGCCATACAGCATGGTGTATGGCCTACAGATCAAGATCATGTGTAGTTGCTACTCTTTTCAGCTTGTTGAGAAAGGGACCACACATAACATACTTTTGATGTACTGTACCTTAGAGGTCAACAAGTTCAGAGAACAAGTTTTTGGCCTTTGGGGGATGTCACTCCTTTTCACAGAGTACAGTATATATGTGGTATTAGTGCTTGACTCATCAATAAAAAGTGGTTGGGACGTAAAAAAAAAAGCTGAGAAAGTTTCCTCACCATTTACAGTACATGGAGAGACTACTATATACATATCACTGGAAAGGCTCATATGCATCAGCAAAATGTTCTATACTATTCCTGGACATGTTTTGTCAAAGGTGGGTCATTGTTAGACATGATAAGGCTATTGGTGACCCTGTACCAATGAACATTGTTAGGCACCACAGAGTAAACAACGTGAGTCATCACTGAGGATGCAAAATTGATGACCCTTGGTGAGTCATAGTGAGTCACTTTTTACTCTTAGGGCATTAGTAAATATAAATTATCTTGCATTTCAGGAAACATCATGTCAGTTATACAAAGAAACAAACCATGCCTCACCCTTGTTAAAATTTTAAAAAAGGTCTCGGGTCATTTTAGATTGACTGAAAGCCTGTGCCACAGGTCAAAATGTAAAACCTGGTATACAGTATCAAGAAAGGAATGATAGTTTACTAAGAGGTTTATGAGATAAAAAGTTATTTACAAATGAAAAGTAAGTTTAGTTTGAGGGATTTCAGAACTGGTGAATAAAGCTCACTTTTTTTTTGACTTTACATTAGCAGAGGCTGGTGTGTAATAATTTTGTGAATCCTCTGAATATATGCTTTTAATTTGCCGAGGTTTATTGCGGTCATAGTAAGTCAAATTGTTTAAAACTTTACTAAGTTTATTTTGAAATTAAAACTATGAAGAACCCCTTTCATGTAGCTTGTAAATATCTATGCATGCCAAGTGCAATACATAGTTCTTCAAAGGTTATGGGAAGTCACCAGAGGTCAAATTGGTAAAATCTTTTGAAAATGATGTTCAAGAAGAATTGCCGTGAGGGATCTCAAAATATACAGTAGTTGTAGATATAGGAATAAAATTCAAGATTTTTTTTTGGTAAGGTGCAAAGGCTACTTGAGGTCACTAGAGGTCTTTAAAGATGATATAAACAAAGTACATCTTCATGTACTTTAAAAGATCCTGGTCAAGGCATTTTGCCAGTGCCTGTTTTTTCTGCCACATGCCCCACCCCCTCTACATTTCTAAGGCAAGGAATTTTTAAACCAGTAGTTAGGTTTTCCAGTTGCTGTAAAGTGAAGGAAAGTGGGTAGTAACTGGATGCTGGTGTAGGATGTTGTCACTTTCATTGTGCAAAATTTAATATCACCTTGAATGCATCAGCTTTATCTGGCTGTTACTGTAGATACAGTAGAAGAGCTCTGTGCAGTAGGCTGAATGATTGTACATAAAATAACTGCTCTAAAGCAATGATGACTGATCTTAAGGCATGTCAAAAAAATTGTCAAAGAAAAAAAATGGGGATGTATTTGGTGACTGCTGACTGTATGATTTGTAAATTTTACATGCAAAAAGTTTATTGGGTAGGAAACATCTGTCTATGCTGTGTGTCATTGGCAGTGGCAGAGCATGAAAGTCAAAACAGAGCCCAATGTGCCTGTTCCTGGGGGTGGGGGTCCAGGGACAAAACCCCTTGAACCTATAAGGATTGAGCATATCTCTGGATAAAAAATTAAGTCTCAGGAAGGGTATATTATACATTTTTTGAGGGTAACCCAATTCCTAACTGCCATAACTTGGGGGCAAAGGAAGTGGGGGGAGGGGTGAGGAGAAGAAATGCCAAACTTGGGGAAATTCCCTCCCCCCCCCCCCCTCCACCATAGTGCAGCCACTAATCACTGGCCACAAGAAAAAACAAAGAAATTGTGCATGAATCTGAAAAATCATGGTATGCCCTGTGACATCTGGTACAGTATTATGAATATCACTCTCTTGCTTGCACAAAATTTGTTGAACAGAATATTTGTGCCCTTAGATTCATACTGTATCATTTTGACTTCATACTCACAAGTCAGTTAAATGGATTGATATATAGTGAGGAATAATCTTCTTTGCCAAGGTACAGTATCTTCAGCAAAGTACATTTGTGTATGGTACAGTACAAAGCATTTACATTGTAACAAACCTTCCAAATGTTTTTGAGTTTCTGAAATTTTGTAGTTTAATCATATTTGTGGTATTAAATATTCCTTAAGTTGAGTGTTTTCAGATGAAATTAAAGATGGCATGAATCTAGAACTTTATTACAACTGAAGATTGGAAGCTGGTTTACTCATGACTGGAAGGACTAGAGACTAGAAGGCAGAGGTCAACCTTTGGTATGACCCATATGAGGATTCTCTGACTACTGACAATTTTTACCTAAGTTCTCATTCTCAGCTTGTCATTCATTAGGGATGCCAAGCATTTATTACTATCTACAACAAGATTGGCAAAGGACATGGGTTGAATTTGTTCCATTTAGTACACATATGAACTGATACAGGTTTTCTGGAATATATGTGTGTGGAGGTGGGTGTGGGGGTTAGGGTGAGTTCATTTATTTCCTATTCTGATGAGAATTTAGGTAAGTGGAAGGCTCAAGTATGAGGCGAGCCTCTTGGAGAACTTCAAATCAGTCTGCAAGGGGTTGCGACCCATTTTTTTTCCTCTTAATCTCTTAACTGTTATTCTAGGTCAATGTTCTCAATTTTTTGAGAAAGACTTAATGTATGTTAGTGAGCGGAATAACAATATGAATGTTGTACAGGAGTGATGGTATTGTATGAAATTGCTTTATACTTGAAATTAAGTAATGAAAGGAATTAATGCTGTTTTATGGCCCTTTCTTCCTAGAAGAATTAGAGGTACTGTAGCAATGCACTTTCTGATATAAATGTTCCCTGCATTCAGCCAAGGGGACTACATGACATGCAGGCATTTATTCATAATCTAGTACAGAACGCAGTTTAATCAGTTGGAGTAACAGGTAACAACAATTGGGGTAGTTCAGAAAGGGGGTGTGGTTGTTGCAGAAAGAAAATTCTATCAAAGATATTATGTATGAGAAAAGTTACATTAAAACTTAGCAAGTGCATTGTTGCTGCTCTCATTTGTAATATTAAGTGTTTGCACGGGTACTTAAAAATAGGACCCAGGTACCTGATCGCCATACCCATCGGGTACCCAGGTTACCTGGTGTTTATACGGTGACTAAAAGACGAGCATTTTGTAAGGCATACTCCATAAGACATGCATGGGAATATTACAGCTGTATTGGAGAGGTATAGCGATCACATTTCCAAGTTCAAAAACATTTGGTTTGTCAGAAGGGTTTATCGTCTTGTTTTGTTTTAAATCAAAATGACAAGTAAAAGAAATGTAACAGAAAACAACAAAATAAGAAAATTTGTACTTCCCAAGGCCTATATCAATTTGATACTGAATTTTGGGATGCTTTCCTACTGGATAAGCAAGCGTACTAAGAGCTCAAAGCTTCCCCTTTTAAAACACTGATTTAAAAATATCAACCAATCAGAGTCCTGTATTATGGTATTCCCGTGCATGTCCAAAATTACCGATTGTAAACAAACGAAGTCATGTTTGTGAACTTCGCTCACGCTACTGTACAATCTGTGTGGAATTATTACTAATGAGGTATGTGCGTTATTACGTAACTAGCCTCGTGTTGACATCCAAGCTTTCACACATAAACTTTGTAGTATGCGCAAGCACCATTTTGTGGAAAAAAAGTGCATTAGGTAATGGCCTGTTTTAAAAACTTTTTTGTGAATGTTTACGGTGTTATTACATTGATGTCAGTTTACTTTACAGATAGGGGCATAATGTTGATTTGCGTAAAACTGACACGTTTAACCATTATGAAATATTCGAGGTGGCATACCGTATTAATTTTAAGATCGTATACATGCAAGGCTCAGTTTAGCTAGCATGCTGAACGTTTAAGGCACTGGCTTTGCAAGCTGGGCGGGGGTGATATGTCTGTTATGTCTGCGTGAAACAGTACCATGTGATTTCGAATCGGCTGTCAGATAGCTTGCTTGCGTGCGGAATGTTTACCGAATTTGCAAAATATTTTAGTCTTTTACCGTGGGCAATGGCATAAATGGGGTCATCCTTTTTGCATGCATTTTTTTTAAGATTCGGGTAGTAGATTTGGAACGGGGTAATACGATGGCGGGCGGGTACCCAGGTTCCCGGTTAACCCGTGCAAACACTAGCAATATTTATTATGGAAGTCATGAAACTTTCTTGGGAAACCTTTGTGAAAGAAGACAACTCATGCCATCCTATGAAACTGCAAAGGCAAAGTAAGTGGGAGTTTTGTGATTGGTAATGCTTTGAGCACAGAGTAATTGCCCTGTATTTCTATGTTTATCCTAAAAATATTGCCAACAAGTATCCAAGGGGTAGTTTTTCTGGTCTCAGCCTCTCATTTTTGCCACATCAACAATTAAAGATATGGGAGAATTAGCATGAATGGTGTGATAATCTAGGAGAAAATACAAGGGGCTTCCAGCCCTCCCCTTTGAAATATCTATACTCATGACTGCATTGGTGCAGGTCAATTCTTTTTTTATGAGAGCATATGCACTGAATTGTTGACTCTACATTTTAATGCATTTATCAAGTGGAACCCTGAGCCCCCTAGATCCAGTGCTTTGGAACTTTATTTTTGAAATTGGTAACTACCCTGGCCGAGCCTCATGCCTGCACAGGGTGGGGCAATGATTGAGGGTAACTCCCCATCCAAGTCCCCACACCTGACTATTGGGCACTATGCATGCCACAAGTAAATGCCCCACTCGATTTCCCCAGTCTTCCAGATTGTGTGAAATCCCAGCACAAGTCCTGGCCCTGTGGGGAAAAGTTACTGTAAATATCCTGGCCAAATCCCTGCTCAAAGTCTTACCATCCCCTGTTCTATGGGGGTTGGGTAGCAATTGATAAGTCCATAACTTGAGTGAAGTCAGTTTAGATTTACATGTTTCAATTGGTTTCTCTCTGTACACTGTCTACAAATGCAGTATGTTGTAAATATTTGTGTTAAAATCATGATATGTTTGAATTATTACACATCAAGGAAATTGCATATTGCTTCTCTATCAAACCAATCTTAAATAAATTACAATCCTCTTAAAGCAGGCAAACCACGGATGTCTGCAGTGATTTTTAAAGTACATGCTACAGTATGCCAGAATGTTGTGGTAATTCAGTTGCTATCAAGTGACGGACTTGTTTTGGGAAAAGTGCCTCTTGCACTCAACTTTTTATTTTTATTGTAGTAGCAATGATTTAATAAAAATAGAATGTTTGTATAAAAATTTGCTCCTCAAATATTTTGTGGGCTTCTTGGTGAACCTCCTGATGCTGCAATGACCTGTTGACTGGCCCTTGATAATGAGAACCTATGTGCTACATTCTCTTCCAAATACCATCATACTGTGCTGGAGCAGTGAACTGGGTACAGCCCTACATGAATTGAGGCACTGTGGGTACTCTTCATGAAGAAGCAATGCTGTGGCATAAATCCATTGGTCTTCATCATCTTCATGTGGGGACAGTGGCCATGGGGGAGGGGTGGTGACCCAACTTTGCAATGCAAAAAATCACCCAAAATAGCAGTTTTTTCTCTCTATCCTTTTAGACTTTTCCCTCATGTCCTGCCCCTCATATCACAATTCTGGCTATGTGCCTGTTTGTGGAATAGTTTAGTTGTGATTTGTTTTCTTTGTTCACTGTTCCAACAAGCATCACACAAATGTACTCGCGTGTGTTTTCACAGTAAAGAGGTTTCAGTCAAAAAAAGTGACCTCTGCAGTAATTTCTCATCTTGTCAGCTTGGTAGATAATGCATTGTGCATTGGTCATGCATGTAGCTGGAGCTACTAAATATGTAGCAGATGACTTGATGGGAAAAAATTTTACTTCTTTTTCTGCCTCAGAGTTGAAATTGTTATAAAGGCACTTTTTCATTTTGTCAATTTTTCCCCTTTCCCCCTCAACAACATTAGTCTCACAGCATACAGTTTTCTTGCACCACATGTTAGAAATCTTTTAGCACATCCTTCAATATATATAGTCAAGTTGTGGTACATTAGCTACTAATTATTGTGTTTCTGTTACCATAGTGGCATTGCTGACCAAGACAAGAGATAAGTAGGATGGACAAGGGGAACATGAGCACTGACCCCCCCTTCTTCACTTCAATGGTGAAGCCATTCTGCTCATTGATGGGTTTTGTATTGTGGTCAATTCATTCCCAGAATGCCAATCCCCTCTCCAAAATATGGATGACACCCCAGTGCTCACCATGCTCCCTAAAATCCTAGCTGCATCTCTGATCCCCAATATCCATTTACCAATTTCTTGATCTCCTTTCCAAAGCCTCCCTTTTGGCAGTACAACTTATTATAACCTAGTCCACTATGAAAGATTAAACAATAAAAAGAGAAAGTCTGGTACTATCAAGCATTTATTTGATGTGACACTGATGCATGAACAACAGAACACTGCTAACATCTATACACCAGTACATAAAAGCAAGATCCAAAGACTGATTGATGGTGTTTCTCAACAGAAATAATTTATAGCTGATCCAAAATTTCGATTTTATATAATATGTTCCTTTACATTTGGTCTAAGCTACTGAACAGTTACTTATTGTCATTTTGTTATCCTAAACCCCATTCAACAATATTGCTGTACAAAATCAAGTCTGTGTTGTATCATTGAAGAAAGTAATATGAAATTACAGAAGATTAGTTTGACTCTATAAACACATACTATCTTTAGATACTACTTTATGTACAGCTGTAAGCATGTCTACCTTCGAAAGGTCTGTCAGCCTCCTGTAAACCAATCAAAACAAGTGTACATCCATCCACTCACATTCTTTTCATAATGTAGATTATGCAAAAAAAAAAAAAAGCAGCAATGTATATATATATAAAAACAAAAAATGAACAGGCAGGAAAATGGAAGAATATTTTATAAGTTTGTATCATTTACAAAAGTATATTGTTATAGAGTTTTAGAGTAAAAGAAGATGGGTCCCAAAACACTAGAGAAGGAAAAAATGTAAATTGCACCTAAAATGAAGAGTTGATGATGAATTGGTGTAAAATGTTTACACCAACACCAAATAAAATGAAGACTAAAGTAACTTCTATGTACCATTTTCGATAAATAACTAGAGGGCAAGGGTATATCTAACCTAAATAGTGGTTATAGCTCTCAAGTAGTACCCCTGTCTAATAATATAACACCTTGATATGAGATAATGCTTACCATACACAACTAAATTTACAGATAAAACTAATCCATTTTTTTCTAAAAAATGCATTTAAGTGCTTTTACAATCCAAACATTCTTGTGCTTTCTGCCTTTAATACATAGCCAAAATGGTAGAACGAATGAAGGAAAGATCTTTCAAAGCATGAGATGGGACCATTTGCTTGACTTAAATTTATAGAAGCTGTGAAATAGCAACCCACTTAGGGGTTTGTAAACACTCAAAATGCTAATGCTTTCCCTGACTTTCCAGAATTTCCAGGACCTGTGTACAAACCCTGCACTTCAAATGGCACAGTAGGTCAATGCACAGACTTATATACATGGACAGAGCATGTAACGTGTACAACCTATCCGTAGATGGTCGTCAATGGCTTGGACAAAAAAGGTGCACCAAGATGGCCGCTATGAACCTATAAATTGTCTGATTTGGCAAAGGCTCTATTATATTGTAAACAAAAGTCAACGTGAATGGAAAAAAATACCATATTGCTGCAATAGGTGAAGTGATTTTGATCTTACCTTGCCATATTTCAAAAATATTTCAACTTTTTTGCAAAATGTCAGGACATACTTGAGCAAGTCCAAAATTTCACACAAAACCATAGCAGACAGCCATCTTGGTGCGCTTTTTCTCACATTACGGTAGAGACACTATACTGTGCAGTATGCTCTGTCCATGTATAGGAAGTCCATAGTTCAATGCCATGTCTGGGGTAAAATAACATTGATAGGGCAGCAGGAATTGGATCTGCAGCCAATATGAGGTAAAGTGGTAACCCTGTAGTGTATACTTACTTTATCTGCCAACTAATGCCATGTATTACAAGGGTGCTTTCATTTCAGGGAGCTTATTCAACATACTAAGGTATAGGTTCCATTCTTTCAAAGTCAGTTTAATGATGTGTGAGTTCTTCTAGTTCTTATGAGGTGAAATGGAGGGGTAGCAAAGGGAATGGGGGTGGGAAGGGGGCAAGAATGGGTACAGGGGAAGGGATGCATCTGCCAAAACTATTACTGTCAGTCTAGGATTCTTTTGAATAATGTGATACTGCATACAGTAGCAGGATGCATTGCAACAAAATATATCAGTTAAGTTTGTACTTTAACTTGGCTATAAAAAGTTTTTGACATTTTTGAAAATTTCTCACCCACATGCTTTTCATATGCTACATTTTGGAAGATGACACCATTTGACTACCACAAATTTATGAACACAAAAATTACAGAAAGATAGCAGATCTCTTAATGTAAAAACACAACATTTATGACTCTTTGTATTAAAGGAATGTTGCGCAACAGGTCACTGTCTTTGACAATACCCAATTTAGAGACAATAAGAAGGAATCACACAATTTTATTCATATCACATCGCTGTCATGAAGACAGTTGGGAATGAACATTGCACTTTGAATAGGATGGACTTTCACATCATTTAAAACCAAAAAAATTACCTTTTTCTGATTTGCAAAATGAGGTCAACATTTTTGCCATCAAGTTTTATGACTACAGCTGGAACTCTGCTTTCAACTCATTTGGCATTGAAAGTATTAATTGAAAATGTAGAATGAAGGAACATAAGGGCAATGTTCAAAGCTGCATGAAGCAAGAATATTTTCAAATTGCTAAGGAATGAGTCCATTTTTCAACATCTTTCTTGATTTTTCCCTTAATTGGAACTAGAGAGATAGAGATCGGTGACATTAACCATAAAAGTTTCACATTTTCCAACTGTTTACAGATCAGCAACTTTGCAATCATTGAAAGTTTCAATATCAGAGACAGTAAGCCTTTTTGTTTCCAAGGGAACACATCATAACCCACAAAAACTTTGTGGACATTGTATTATACAGAGTACACTCTGCTGCAAATTTACTCCATGCTGTAGCTTTGATTCAACTACTTTGCCACTATTAGGCAGGCTTCCTTTTCTATGGAACATTTCATTACCACAAGGTCTGAACATTGGATTAAATTAAAAAACAAGAAATGTGCCCAGTGTCCAATAATTGACAACCAAACTGTAGTTTGGCCCTATCAAACTTTTGAGAACAATTTAACAGGAGATATTATTTATTTATTTATTTTTATTTTATCACAATTTGAAGAAGTGTTGATCAAGAAAACTATGACTGCAACTTAAAAAGTCTTTAACAGTTAGATGAAGTTTCACAGCTCATTTTCTAAACATTTGGTTTGAGCCAGACATGGCCTTTTTCCAGTAGTGGTTCACTATTCTAATGCTTAATGTTTATACAAATGTTCATATACATTGAGAGAAAAATTTCACCATTTATAAGATGAACAAAAACCAGAGAGACTAAACTTGTTGATATACTATTATAAATGATGTAGTCATTTTTTTGATGATGTCTTTTACTCCACAGAATAATTGAATGGAAAGTGGCAAGTTTCACAAAAAAAAGTTTTAAATTAATTAACACTTTATACATTTTTTACCCAATCTACCAACCAAGGACACTTAAAACTGATCATGAGAGAACATATAAAACAACACTTACAATAATTTTTCTCTTAGAAAGACAAATCCCCATTACCCCAAAACAGATTCCCAGTAGCACCACTCAAACTGTGTCATTGGTCCAATAATTACCATACTTTAAGTGACACAATGATAGGGCACAGAACTTAAATAGTCACTCAGATTGTTCAATAGCAAGTAAAGCTGCCCTCAAAATGAACTCCAAAATTAAATCAAGTTTAGGGGGTGAGGTAGATATTGCCACCTACACATGTCGTCAAATATGAGGAACAAGCTATCGTAACACTATTGTTGAGTTTCACATTGCTACTTTTGTTAGTTTTTCCTCATAGCTTTTCTTTTTTGTGGATCCAGTACAAAGTCAGAGGGTTTGGTGATCATTGCAGCATAGGCATTTATTAGCAGTTTAATGGAACATTATCAGAATCTATCATGGATAAAATACTAATTTTCAAGAATTTTAGTGAAATTATGATTCATTTTGCAAAATCAGACATTCCAATTTCCTGACATTGTACAGCAACATTGTGATACTTATGTTGATGATGTGACATTTGACTTCATGGCGATGCATCATCCCCTCCCTCAGCAAGGTACAAAGAAGGAAGATTGGAGAGGGTTGGTATTTTCATCAGAACAGAGCATTGGCTATAAACCCTTTATCAAATACTAGTTACAAACAATGGTGGGATAGGGTTTTGGTATACATTCACAGACTTATATCCAGGGACAGAGAATGTAACACGTACATCCTATTCATTGATGGTCACCAATGACTGGGACAAAAAAGGTGCCCAAGCACCGTGAAACTATAAACTGTCTGATTTGACAACGACTCTGTTATATTTTGAACAAAAGTTGAACCTGAATGGAAAACAATATCACATTCCTGCAATACCTGAAGGGATTTTGACCTTAGCAAGCCATATTTCGAAAACATTTCACCTTTCTTGCAAAATATGGCGATAAACTTGAGCAAGTCCAAACTTTCACACAAATCAATAGCAGACGGCCATTTTGGTGCCCTTTTCTCACATGTACGGTACCGACAATCTACCATGCAGTATGCTCAGTCCATGTATAGGAAGTCCGTGTATATATCACATTTTACAAAGCCATATTCATGTAGCAAAAAATGTGCACCAAAATTTAGTCCCACAATACTTTGTATCAGATATTTGGAAAAGGGCCTATGGAGATACTGAACTAAAGTAAATGTCATTGGAAGTTGATTTCATAAAAATATCTACCATTTGGGGTAATGAGAACCTGCCTTGCAGATGTATTTTACTTGATGAATTGAGCAACATTGAAAATGGCAATAAAGCATTGATGCAATTTTAATATGAAGCTTGTGGTTATAAAAATACTTCATACAAACTGAAGTAGCATGGAATATGAACAACAGAAACTATATATTCTCAATATAATTCAACAGGGTTAGATAATTCGGTGCAACCTTTCATCACCAATATAACCAGCATTGGTTCTCTTGCAATTGCATGATATTTGCTTGAATCTCAGCCGGCAGAGATTGCATTTACACCTAAAAGCAAATTACAAATTTTTTGTAGAATACTTCATCTATTATTACTGGGCAATAAAACTGTTCTACAGCAGTTCGATGTATGGGACAGGCACCTTTCCCTCTTGAGTCCCACGTACTCCCATCATCCAATCAGAGTCCATCCCTGGAACAGAGTAAACTTGGATTATCTGCACAGAAGGGAAGAAAAATGCAGAATTTATAATAATAATAATAAAAATTATAATTGGGATTCATAAGGACTATATCAATGTTCTCAGAATTTGATGCTCCCAGACGCCAACTATTGAATTAGTATGGAGCCTGGGAAATTGGACAATGCGAAAATTAAACCCGGAAACTTTGGGCAGACTTTGGGTTTGATTCATAGAGGGGACACATGGAAGTGAGGCTATTTCTTGACTAATTTGACCAAGATTCAGATACCAGCTTCAAGTTCCAAACAACCTGTGCTGTTATTTAAAATAATGCTCAGCACTAAGTAATTACTACAGTTTGTATTTTATTGCCTTGATGGTGGACTTGTACAACCCTTCCAGAAATTTGGGACGTATTTTTAAACAATGTAATCTACCTCCGTCCTCTTCTCCCTCCCCACTACCACCAACACTTGCTTCTCCAACAAAATAAACACCGCAGTTATCAGTGGTGTTCTTTTTGGTGATGTTCCACACAAAAGGAACATGCACCTCAAAGATTCAGCTTTTTCATATCTGCTCTGCAGTACTGTATGTCAATCACAAACTGCAAAGGACCTGACATATGAAAAGAAATGCTAAGGAAGGACAAACGTCCTGTCAAATATGTTCTTTATATAAAATGAACACAATTGCTGGTCTTAATATGTTCACATCTATAATCTATTTCAATTGCACTTGCTCTAACTCGGAGTTGTAATGACTTGAATCTAAGATGTGATTCCCATCTGCCACAATTTTAATGACCTGAGGCTCTAAGGCAACTCCACCTGAGTCAGTTTTAACCAAATATTATACTTGAATCCAGTAAGTTGCCGCCTAATAAATTCTAGATACTTGACATGACTCAAATCTTAGAACTCAAAAACGTGATTCATTTGAGTCTTTGTCCACAATGGCCGCCTCCTATGTAAATCACCCATCTTTGCAAACTGTCCCTTTCCCCCAAAACAGCACAAAGTGGGACCAAATGGTACACATTGATGTACCATAAAAACTGCAAATTCTTGCAACACCACGTTCAAAACAATGAAACAAGATGCAAAGAATGGCGCCCATAGACTATATTCATTGAAGTGCAATATTTGTGAGAGTACATTTATGAACGTGCAATGTGCTGGCTTCTTATAATAATGATATGGAATATTAACATATAGTGTACCAATATGACAGTTAGAGTGCTCTTGCCTTTTTTTTAATACTGAGTAGCAAAAGTGACTTATGTGCACAGAAAATCAAAAGAATACCAGAAAATGAAGAAATTAAACATTAAAAAGCATGAAAGGAAGAAACTTGATACCTTTACCCCTAATGACTAAAGTGAAAAAAATGCTGACACCATTGACATCTTAAACTTAGCAATTTGAATATCTTGCAACTGTTCCATATTGCTAAATGATATGGCATGCCGAAAGTACCTAAAAAGATTAAGACCATGCTGTAGTGCATTCATAGGTAAAGATCTGAGGGAAGTAGCATGTACCCCAGCATTTTAAAGCTGATCATACTCTCCCCCTTTCCTCTTCTTTTGTTCCACAAATTTATTTCAATATTTGGGCATGTTTAGCATCATGTAATGCTTCATGAATATAAATTCTGCCTATCCACATCAAGGTGTTTTATCCTGTTAATGTACTAATCATATTTTGTGAGCATTTGGCATGCCATAGAACTGCACATCATATCTCATGCGAAAAAGTGGAGGGCATGAAGATGACAGGTCAAACACTTTGTCAAGCATTTTAAAAAGCCTACATGCAAACAACCATGCTTGTTCTCTAAAACATCAGACTTCCATAGCCCTTTATATTCTGTAAAAACAAAAACTGAAGCATTTTTCTTAGTGGTATTGAGATTTACACCAAATGATCAACCCATGATGAGCCCTAATAACTAATTCTGCAGCAAGGGGTAAATCTACAAAATACAAATGCCTAGATTTCAAGTGGCCATATTGACTGAGGGAGCTGTTGCTTACCTCATCAGCTAATAGGGACAACTCAGATGGATCAGAAGCATCATAGTCATAAAGTGCTTTGGCCTTTCTACGACCCCCCTCAGGCTGACTGGGGTTATTCTTGGGTATGGCATTAGCAGCAGTTGTGGTTGGAGGCATAATGCCACCCATAGAACCAGGAAAACTAAAGAAAGCAAAAGATAGTGTGCCATGGTGTCACAAAATTTACAAGCATGATTTGATGAATAACATTCAAAAATAATGGGAGCACATAAAGCAAGCAGATGCTACAAAATCTGACAAACCTTCACTGGAAACAAATTTTTGGCATCACATTGGATTTTCAGTTTCATTGATGAAGAGTTAATGATCTGTGATTCAAAATGTTTCTTATATGTCAAAATGGCAACATTCTTTAAAATGAATACATTATTTTAGTAGTGGTTTCAATGGGTTTGATTGGATGGAAGAAAAGGCTTGTTGATCCTTTACAATGAGGCAGTCAAGAGTTTAAAAAATTGTCACATGGCATCATAGCAAAGCTGGTCCAACAATGTTAAGCGGCTCCAGGAGATGATAGAAATGAGTTATGCGACCCAAATACACCTTGCCCTTTACAATATGCTAAACGGCAGACTACACTTTGCATGCAAATCAAGACAGTCTACACAAATCATTGAGTAGCCATATACTTACTGACATATGAAACATTTAACTACATTCCCTCTGCACTGGGGGTTTCCTCAGGCCTAAAAATATTTCAAATGTGAAGGAATTTTTGATAACATGTACAAACAAAAAAATTAAGAGTTATGAGCATTCTTGAAAAAAGAACAGAGAAAAATGTCCAGAGGGTGAATTTCATTCCATTGTGAGTTCAAAAGTACCAAAGAAATCATGTTTCAATAAGTGAATGGGAGATTTGTATTTCCAGTCAAACTTGACTTTTCTAGAAGCATAGCTGGAAAATGTCACTTCTCAGCAAGCAAGTCAGACTTTCCGCAAAGTTTACAGGACGTCATGTACAGATGACCGGTTAAAGACTGAGCTGTAAAATCTGTAACTGTAGATATGAAGTCAAATTTCCCTCCAAGAGCCCAAATTTCCCTGCAACTACTTTACCATGATTTTCCTACAGAGATCTTCCCAAATTGCTGCTTTTTTCCACCCATGCCCTAAAAATATTTTCAATACTGCAATTCATCTAAAACACAATACACCCATATGAAACACAATCTGATGAGATTTTACAGCTCAATTCCCAACCAACTGGTTCAGGTCAGGCTGGCCAGAGCTGCCTTTTCAGTTGTGGCTCACTAGCCTGTTTTCCGTACTTATGGTGCACAAGCAGTAAGTACAATGGCAGAATGTTTCATTTTTAAGGTCTTTGGTATGACGTGGTCAACAATAGAGCTCTATACATCCCAGCTGCAAGTGGGAAGCTCTAACCACTTTGACTCTGCAGTCAATCTGCCACATATCATACTGTACCATCACTCTCTGTAAAATTCCCATACCCCAAGTATCCCAACCAGGAAGTGTAAGTCTAATGCAAACTGGGCTCTCACTGCCTCTCAGCTTTTCAGATGGAAAAAATTCTCTGATTATCCCCAAAAGAATTCCTAAAATTCCAGAACAATTAATTTCCCTTGTTGTCTCTT
Organism: Holothuria scabra; assembly: GCA_037179385.1. Lineage (NCBI taxonomy): Eukaryota > Metazoa > Echinodermata > Holothuroidea > Aspidochirotida > Holothuriidae > Holothuria > Holothuria scabra. Next base: position 51,222,780 of record CM074185.1, read on the forward strand.
CACCTTACTTGAACATAATACAAAATTAAGCTAAAAATCACTTCCTTGTTAAGGCTAATTTGATTCAATGATTGCATTCATTATCAAATTTCATGACTCAAAAATTGGCAGTTTACTATCCAGGTTTTCCCTGATTTCCTGGTGGCAGGAACCCCTGTCATATTTTTGTTACAAATGGTTGATAAATAAACTATATTATAAGAACCATATACAAAGACTAATTATGTTACCAATGATATGTTAAATTTGTATCTTATAAGGATCATTTACGAACTTTAATTATGGAATTTGTACTCTATGAGGAAAATTAATTGGTTCACCTCTTTACTTCAATTTCAGTTTCAGTTTTAAATTTAATACTCACTTTTTCTTTTTACAAATAATATACTGTGTACTAATGATACAGCATAGGAAGGATACATAAAGTATTAGAGGAGACTTTCGACTCACATATGATAATCATCATGTAATCACGTATAAGTACAATCCAGGGAACCAAAGGAGAGTCCAAATGATAGTGATGAGGCAAATGGACAAAAAGAAGTTCTCACAAAGAGAGACAAAGGTTAAGGAATTTCCATACAATTATTTAACTCTGCAAACTGTCTTCCATTAAGTGTAATATGGAATAGTTAAACCTGTGTTTGACATGTTGGATAAACTTGTGTTATGTTTGAATAGCACATGCGTTAGTCTTGGGTGACTTACCAGGAGGCAACTGGTACTCTTGGTTATGTAATGTTAGTTACAGTAGGTTTTTGTGCCTTACTTTATGATATTACATTTTGGTTTAGTCTCTGGTGCCCACAGCCTTTTTTTCCAGTTGTGGGGCACTGGAATCCATTTTTCAAGTCTTTGTTCGGACATGGCCTAGGAATTGAACCCTTGGACTTTCTGAATGAGAGTCGTATGTTCTACCAACTGGACAACACACTCATAGAATGGGGAATATAAACCAAAATTAGATTGGCATACTGTATTGAGTTGACATTTCTTGTACACCTAGAAAAAATTGGACCCCAAATTAAGCTATTTAAGTGAAATAAAACGGTGCACCAGGCTACCACACTCCTCCCCTTAGGAATGAGATTTGTAGCACACATGAAGGTCTGAAATTCAAGCCTTCTGGCTCTGCCTTAAATTACCAGTTTTGTTTATAACAGGTGATATCATTCCCCAATTTGACAGAACCCAACTTCAAAATTCTTACAGACCAAACAATAGTTTGCCTATTCCTCAGTGAGCCAATTGCAGAGGGTCAGTGCTGTATTTATGAAGCCCAGTTATAAGAATGGGCACAAACCTTAGCTTGTCAAATTAAACAGTACCTAATAAACTGTTCCTGTATCTGACATATTAATGCAATGCTAACTATTGATACATCTCTTATTGTGGTTTGTTAAAGGGGCTCATTGAGTTGATATTGATAACTTAATGAAAGTGTTTAAGGATCACCATCTCATAACAATGCTTATAATTGGCATAATAAGCCAAGTTTCATATCAAATAGTCAAGGGAAGAGCTAAAATTTTGAATTTTGTGGTGTCCTGACTTACAACGATTTTGTATCTATTTTGAAAAAGTGTCTGGTCACAAATGTTTGTAAGCTGAATTGAACCTCGAATTATTCACTCATAAAACAGTTATTTGTATGTAGGATATGGGGATTGTCTTAGTTTGACCATTTGTCATTGGTATGTGAAGAAAACTTAACAGGTTTGGAAAAATTTGTTGAATTTTATGAACCAACTCAATGAGCGGCTTTAAGGACAGAGACAGGGGACTGATTTATACAACCGACTATAATTAGAAAGCAAAGAAGAGTGATGGCTGTAAGAACATAAAACAGATAAGATAAGAGACAAGAACTACAGTTCTGAGCTGACTGCCTGTATGCCATGTTTGGACTCGCTTACATGCACTACAATGACACATGAAAGATTGCAAATGCCTAAAATCTCTAAAAGGCTACACCAACTTAAAATCTGAGGTATGGTGACACCAAAAGTAAAGTGACAAGTAGGTCGAAACACATGAGAAATACTGAGATAAGAGTATCATCAAAGTCAACATTTTTTTTAAAATGAAAAGCATGTGTAAAATTTGTTGTGAGTTACTGACAACAACACACACAGAAGCTTCCTTGGAGAGAAGTATCCCAAAATTATGCAGCAACTACTTTAAGTTTTGATGTACAGTACTTAATTTTGCACTGCCATATTCATCAAAAGCAAAACCCCAAATCAGAAAATGAGTCGGGTACAGTTGTAGGGGCATCATATTTTTTTCTTGAAATGTGTGTGGGGGGGGGGGGAGGAGGGGAGAATGGGCCAGATATGGACAATGAAAATTTGACTGTGAATTATCAATGATCTGGTGTTGATTACAAATGTCTAATCTCAAACACTTTCAAGCATTCTTAATTTTTATTGAGCAAAATGTAATCTCAATAGCCTGCAGTATTGTTGACAAGTCACTGGGAAAACAGGCCTACCCTGGTGCGGATTCAGACATTTCCAAGGTTTGGTGGCTGAACATATAAAAAGAGGTGTATCTTTTTTGAACATTCAGCTGACATAACTTTGCATTCTTCCCACCAATGGTCAGATAACTGGGATGGCCACAATCTCCCTAGTTGTGTAAGAATTGATAGCAAAGTCACAAGATGACAGCTTATAGCTGGCAATACTATGGACATTGGAAATAAAGTGAAATCACAAATTCTAGCAAGTCTAGCCCAATGTTGTTTACGAGTTAGTAACATTGCTCATTCAAATGGCAGAGTCACCATAAAGTAGGTAAAGCATGCAAAGCAACTCATGGTGAAAAACAGACAGGTGTTGCTACTGGTGGGCTTACATGGCATCACTTTAACAATGTATTGCTCTCATAAAATATTATGAGCTTTCAACAAATTATGATGACTTGAACACACAAGAATACCAATACTTATGAGGTAATTTCTTGAAATATGGTCAAACATTTTTTTCCAAAATTAAACAAAAAGATGCAAGGCAGTGGAAAAACCATCCAATTAAGATAAAAACAAAAAACCTGGATTGCCCTTTCTTCTGACATCTCTTTGTTGCTACTGCTTTATATTCCAACAAGCCAATTTAACAGCAGTGGTAGGAAGCCTGACTAGGGGGTAGCCAGAGAGATCTGAGTGTGTGATGCTAAATGCATTGCAGAAGAACTATGCCTAGCACCTGAATTATTGGAGTGGAGCATGCTGTACATACAATTCTGGCAAAAAATTCTTTCCAGATAACGGGAATGCCAATTTCTGTGTGTTTTTCTATGTTTACTGACTGTTGATGAAGGTAAACAGACCTTTTTTGTTAGAGGGAAGGGGGTGGGTGGGGGGCTACTTTGGGGATAGGTTGAGAACTGCTGGAAGAAATCTGGTGGCCAATGCTTAACTTTGCTGATTTATGGTACAGTAATAGCCAGAATTTGTCAGGGTTCAGAAGGGCTTCACATTAGCATGAGTAAGAGTCAGCATAGACCAGTGTAGGTTGTTGCCCTACCTTACCGATCCTTGCAGCTTCAACCCTGTACCTAACCCTTTATCCTAATGTTGTACCATTTGCTGAAATGGCAATCATCTTATTTTATAATTACATCTTCCTCTTGGTTTCTTGAATGTCCTGTCTGTTAGGGGGGGGGGGGGTGTATGAGGGGGAATGGTTCCATTTTATACAATCCTATGTATATTTGACTTATCATGCAACACAACCTATGCAACTGTACCTTAAGATCAAGTGCAATTGGATTAACTTCTTGGATCTCACAATGAGTAAAAGTATGAAATCACAAGAAGCACAAAGTATAAAGCTACGTTGATTAACTTACTTGCCCATCTGCCGCTGCAATTCTGAAACAACTTCATTGCACTTTGAGTAATAGTTTTGTTGGGCATCAATAAAATCTTTCAGCCTTTCCAAATGAGTTGACTGAAAAGACAGAAACAATTCAAATAAATACTAGCTAAAATGGGCAACAAATGTGAAAGTATTGTTCTTAAATACATAATAGCCCATACACATTCTTCAAGTGTTGAATGCATTGTACTTTCAATTCTAGGTTGACCTGCTTTTAACAATTCAATCGAGTATCTTGAAATAAGAAAGACTCAACTTATTCAGAAAGGTATTGTTACATGTTGTCCACTAGGTACAAAAGAAAAGTAAAGTTGAAATATGGTTTCAAACACAGTTCTCAAACACAGTTCTCAAGTACAGTTTCAAATTGTTCAAATACGGTGCTTCTTGATCCCCTTTAACAACAGACTGAAAATGCTATGGGCATATTTTACAACTACACCTCAAAGAGCAGAAAACCATGGACGGGTTTGTTTGTCTTTGTGACGCTGAGAATCGGCCAGACATGGGACAAGGAATAACTCTTATGTAAATATTTCACAGGTGATAGTCAGGGACAAACTACTCCCCTCTTATAGTATGACCTCCATCCCACCAAGATCAGGATTTAGTTTAACTTCATAACCAGAACCAAAAGTAAATTTTGAGGAGTGTTACAAAGATATTTACATGTGCTGTGCTGATACCCTCCAGAAGCAACTTGGTGATTTCATACTGTCTGTCAAATTCTGACTGAGCCACACGAAGTTCCGCTTCGGCCTGTAAAAACAAAATGAAATTTAAGTGAAATGAAGCAGCACAACTTTAAAGGGCAGAAGAAGTCACCCCAAATTTATTTTAAAACAATGGCTAAGTCTTCTTACAAATTTCCTCTCATTCCCAAATATCTTTCATGATATTTTAAAACATAATATTACATATTCAGAGTAAATAAAAAAATTAACCCTGCCAAATTCCACAATTTTCAGTGGGAAAAACATTATAACCTAGATCTCAAGCACCATTCATGAAAAGGGATAGTCTACTAGATTATTTCAAGTTGGGGGGACAGCATTTTCCACTTTTAGTTAAATATAAATAATAAAAAAAATAGAATGCACCCATTCTTTGTAAACTCTTTGCGATTTAAGTACCTATATTATGAACACAAAAACTAAAAATAGATCAAACCAAGAAAGCAACAGGGGTACTGAGACACCAACAGAGATACAGGAGGGGTAGGGGAGGGGTCAATTTCAAAACTGAAAATCTTTGATACAATGACCTGTTACCTTTATAGAGTACTATATAACATATGTTAAAGTACAGCTATTTTTTGCAACTAAAGTAAAGTATACCACCTTCTGGAACTACAAGGTATATGCTGCACAGAGAATTTAAAATTTACTGACAGTTTGTCGTCTTTATCCTTCAGACACATCTCATCCCAATCCTTCTGCCCCAGGTGTCTCTTGAGCCTAGTAACCTTCATATGTCACGGCTACATTAAAGCATCCCACTTATCTCAAATTCAACTCGGATATCACTGAATAGTACAGTTAAGTCTCACTAAAGTATGTCTTGTAATAAATTACCAGGGATGGGCCCGAGTTAGTGGAAAAATCACTGAAACAAGGAAAGCCTAGTGCAAGCTTCATAGTTGTGCACATACATAATGCAAGTAAGAATAGCATAATGTAACATTATCATGTTTATTTTACATTGTTAATCTAGGCCTAGGCCTAGGTCCATGTGATGTTAACTTCAACTTTTTTCACATTTGTTGAATGCAGAGGGTAGGATAAGACCACAGTGTTATGAAAATCTTACTTGACTTTTACAATACTGCATACTTAGTATGTGGAAACGTGCCAGGACTTTTGTAAGCCAAAGAGGAAAAAATTTTTCCTATTATTTGATAGGTAGATGATCACCCCAATTTCACTGAAATGAAGAATGACAAACCACTGAAGCAGAGGAAAAATCACTGAAATCTGTGAATTCACTGAAAAGGCTCATCCCTGAATTACATTCACTATCAAAGTCCACAAATTTCAATGTTTACCATTCCTGAAAACCTCTCAGCAAAGAAATCTACTTTTTACAAGAAGGTGCTTTTATCTGCCCATAACAACACAAGACAGATAAAAAGCAGAAAATAGATCTCTCACTAATTTCTTTTTGAAATTTAAAAGCACACATTCCTATTCCTTTACCTCTATCTATTTTCATATACATTATCGTAGTGAAATATTGCACAATGAAAAAGGCCTTCAGTTTTGGATGTTCCAGGAATGCTACACATCACCCTCCTCCAAAAATTACAGAGTATGGTAGGTGTGCTGTTTTATCTAACTTAAATTAATTTATAAGAGCTCCAAATCTTCATCCAGGTGAGAAAAACATCACACTTCTCACAGTGATTGCAGGTTAGTGGTGGTGTGGGATCACACTGCATGCCTAAAAATTCAAGGCTGCATTGTGCAATGTGTATGTAGAATGGTCAAAGCAAATCTCTCTCTCTCTCTTTTGGAAAATGAGTTCAGAGTTCATGTACCCAAGCAATAACCTGTACATGTAGGTAAGTATGAGTTAAAGTATACAAGATACCAAGCTACTGTGAGAATATTCCTTGGTTATGACATTAGAACAAGGTTTCAACATTTACTGCTATCCAACAGAAAAGGGCTGCAGTGCACAAAGCCAAAGAAAAAGCAATGGAGAAACTAAACAATGACACCACATCTATAGACAAAACCTGCCATGAACCCTTTCTCAAGTCAAAGCCCCCTCTCATGGCCATATATGACTCTTTCCCTTTGGGGGGGGGGGGGGGGTGACTTTTGGCCCTACTCCACAGAAATCTGCCTGATTCGGAAAGGTTTTGCCCCTGGTCCTGGTCCCATATGGCCATGCCCCCTTTCTAATCAGTGGTACTGTAAAGGTTGAAACTCACATAAGATCGTACTCGGGCCAATTATCAGACAAGATATAGAAGGGTTAGGTGAGGGGGTAAAGTAATTTTATGTGATAAAATTTGCAGGGGAAATTATTTCTAGCAGAGGTACCCCTTGGGTCATCCCAACTACACTACTGTTGCTTGTCCTTTTACAACAAAAGCAGTAGGTACAGTACCAGGTGTCAGGTTTTTTCATCCGACTAAAAAAAACTGAAATGCTGAAAAAATGAGAAAGTGCAGCAAACTGGAAACCACCAACCAAATATGTCAGCATTACACTAACTATGCCCAGAGATAGGAAAGGCACCTTATGACAGAAATTGAAAGTGAAAGTTAGACAGTCTTCATTTATCACCTGTCTTCTCCTTCAAAAACTTGTATGTGTACCCTACGAACAAAACATTACACTCTCCTCCCACGGCAAACACAAATAACTCAAGAGTTGGTTGTGGCAGAACTTGGGTTCCTGCTAACAATTTTGGTTATTGTTCATTTACCTACAATATAAAGCAACAAAAGGTGGATGGATATGGAACAAACATCCAATTTAAATTGTTCCTGAATCTAAAATTGGGTCGCATTGGCTACATCAAACAAGATAATATAAAATCTCAAGTGGGCAAAAACTTAAAGAGGTAATAAGTGGAAATAAACCTCTGGATAGGATGAATCTGCTCAAGGGAAACAGAGTGGTTTGCCAAGTATCATGCAAGAACAGAAAACATCATGCTATTTCATGTCAAAGACAAACTATTTGAATTTCAGTCTACACCTTCCTGCAAAATGTGGCTTTCATTTAGAGAGAGACATACATCGTGTACAGTTCCACATGAAATGGCTTTTACAATAATTTACAAGTTACAAATGTGTATCAACTACCTTTTCTGACTCTTCATCACTCCAGGGTTCGGAATAAATGACAACACCAACAGTCATGGCTGCCAAGCCTTCACTGATAGCTGTAGACGCCCCTCTAAAACTTTGAGCAACATCCAAACTGTTCATATTGGCTGTGCCCTTTTTAAAGCTTACTTCAAGCCCTGTCATTCCAATGTACAATACTGATTGACAGCAAATGATTTCTCTTCTATGGATGTCAAAGGGACTGAGAAAAAGGTATTTATGTGTCTATCAAAGTTACTGGAAAATGTTATCCAAAAATTAAATGAAGACAAGTTGGGTACACTTTAGCCTGACTAACAGGTCTTGAGCATGGAAGAGTATTTGTAATGAAACAGTGTGATTTTTTTTAATCCAGTAACCTAGTATTCCACACAAGGACAGTGTATTGTGACTATTATTTGTGAACTCTACATAAAGTGAGGCACATTACTCTCTAGTCCGTTGGTTAAAATCTAGAAGCAGCGGACACAAAATTCCCTCAAAAGTGTAGTCTGCAAATAGATGCAACTCTATAACAAAAAACATGCACAGGTAGGGGTTGCAGGCTGATGTGTCACAGTCAATAATATTCGTCAAAGTGAAAACATTTTGAGGCCTTGTATGCCAGTTGGAATGAGGGGAAGGGTAGGCAGGAGTAAACCCTAGAAGATTCTACACCAAACGTCAAATATAGCATAGCTTGTGTTTGACATGATACCTAGCAACTACTCATGACTGCAGACTAATGAAAACATGAAGCACACACAAAACAAACCAAAAATAAAAAAAAAAACAAGAAATTCAAAATCCCCAAAACAAATGAAAGAGTTTCTCAGGAATTTGCTGTCTTGTTACAGGGCCTTTAAAACATCTGTTTAACTTACAGTTCTGATAACTTCCTCTATGTTCACCTGGGGCCATTTTGTTTCCAAAGAATGCAAATTAAGAAGAAAGTGAGTGCAATTGAGAAAAAGTTAGCTATGAAGAATAAAATAAAGGAAAAATGCTTGCCACACTGCCCAGACTTACAAAACTTCTTTGTGAAAACGATAGATAGAAAAAAGTACAGTAAGCTGAGCTATATAAATTTATGTCTCCTCTTAACTTGACTTAAAAAAAAATCTTGAAGAAAAAAGCTTGCAGACTCTTACATGAGTCAAAGTGACACATGACGAATGAAACTAGTTGCCCCAAAATGCGTTCCACAGTACAGGCATACAGTAACAGCACCGTAATAGCTGAAGAGAATTCCAACATCCCATCAATTTACATGTATGTGCAAAACCTACACAACCTATTGCTTAAACAGATTACAAATATGGAATACGACTTATGTTTGTGAGGCTAAAACATCATTACAATGCTTTACTAAGGGGGGGGGAACATTTTGAATGATTTAGAGACCAGAGTACTCATTTTAGGATTTTGAAGCAAAAAAATTATGAGTCAAGAATTCATTTCAAAGTTTAACAGTATGGCAGAGTCCAATAAATCAGCAGAGACTTTTTCGGTAAAACTTGCCAGGAAGCTCTAACTAGAGTAGCAAAGCTACGGTCACTCAACTGATCTGATGTTACCAGTGTTTTTTATTCATCTTGAACAAAATCAGGGTGTACACTTAACACATACCCAGACAACTCAAGTTGGGCGGACCAACATGTAAACACTGTTCACCTAGCAGTTGAACTGTGTCAGGGATAAATCTCTATAGCTAGCTCATCTCCTTAAGGTGAAAGTTTAAGTCAAATAACTCAATATTACATAGCATGAAAAGTGAATGATAACAGTCCAACTCCCATACCCTGCTTCTATCTGTTGTTCTCTAAAGTATGTGTCTGGTATTGAACTCCGGGTCTAACCTTAACTGTTAATTAACCAAAATAAAACTTGGAAGTTGTTAACATCTACTGTGGGTGATTATAGCTTCCAAAAGTACAGATCAGAGAATGATTCAGCTAGTATATCATCCCATTTTGCGGCAAAAAATGGACAAATTGCGACAGTACACAAATGCAAAATTGAATAGCAGATTTTGTGCATGAAATACATGGGTTTTTAATGATTTTGTGATAAAGGAACCCAGCAACAGCAAAATTTGAAATGAAAAATTTTGAACACTAAATCACTCCCTGACAGATTTTGATGTCCTGCACTCTGGAGTATGGAGTCAGTACAGTCCCAAGTCCATGCCAACTTTCACAGAATTTTAGTGATCCAAGAGGGCATGAAACTTTGATTTTAACAAACATTATTTTTTTTTCTACTGCTTCAGTAATGTAGCTGTTATTTTAATCCTTTCTCTCCCTCATCTTTTTCTTTCTTCTCTGTCTGTTTCCTCTTATTTTTCTTTGGTAGACTGTTATTTTCTTTTCCTGTATTAATGGTTGCTCCCTTCATTAGAGATGTAGGTGCTTGTTCTATTATCCTGTTTCATGCTTTAAGATACCTTTCTTTTGTACTTGCACTTGTACTTTGTGAGATGAAACAAAGGAAAGGAAAGGAAATTTGCCCATCTGCCTGCTGTGTTGACCAAATTTTATTTTTTTTTTATTTAACAGCAATGTGGAGGGATTCCTGCCTTATATTCCCATCTACATGCAAACATTTGCAAGCAGAAACCAACACCTATAAAATACATACTCACATTTCTTTGGGCTTCCATAGATTTGGCTTTCCTCAATTTACCCTTGCTGGCATCCAGGTCCAGACGTTTCACATCCAGGCTTTTTCTTTCTTTCTGAAATTTGCAAAGAAACAACTCTCATTTCAATTCTGAGATACTATGCTTTTTATTGGAGGATAGAAATTTTCTTTTACTGAATAGACCAATTGCATTGTCTAATGGTTAAAGCATATCATCTACCATCTGGAGGTTGGGAGTTTAAGCACTGGCCAGGATGTGGAAGACTTTAAAAATGGAAACTGTTGCCATTGAGCTTGGTGCTCAATATAAACAATGGAGTAAGGAAAACAAGCCAGTGATCCACAACTGGAGAAAAAAGGCAGTGGCCCGCTCAACTTGAAACCGTTGGTTGGAAACTAGGCCATAAAACTCTGACTAAATGAATATGCAAAATAGACTATGGTCTTCAGGTGAGGTTTATAGGAGTATGTGAAACTGTCAAATCCTGTGAGCACACACCAACCTCCATGTTCTGTGTGTCAAAAAAACTTAAGCTCACTTAAAAAGAGGTATCACCATAGATGATCATATTGTTAAAGTATTCTTTGATTGGCAGAACAATGAATCATGTTGAAATAGTTGTTATACATGTAAAAATTGTCATCTCAGATTATGAAACATAAAATAGATGATCCATTGCACAGCAGGATGAATGGGGAGTGAATGAGTCCTTCTTTCAATGGGTAGGGTCCATGGGGCCTTTAATCCTCTTTTTTTTCACTCTGAATGATTACAATATGCAAAAAACAGCTGGGCATAGGCAAACAGGGATGCCATTGTTTCTAAACTGGTGGTTCGCAACTTTTCAGATTCTTTTTAGCATTCATATTTTTTTAACGCTTAAAGTCAGCAAATAGAAGTGTTTTGTTCTTGATGGGTTTCAATGCTCAGAAAGCTGAACAACGCATCCATTTAAAATGGTATATTTGGCCACTGATGGCCATCTTTTGATGAAAAAAATATATTGTTATAAGTACAGAGGACATAACATGATATTTATTACCTGAATTGTTTTCATGTCTTCATCCAGGAACTTTTTCAAAGGAAGAACAAAATTTGCCATGCTAGACTGAAGGAACTCCCTCTCAAGTTGTCCTATTTTCCGTTCCATCTGTCCACACTGAGTCAATGCAGCCCCTGCAATAGAAAATGTACAGTTTCATAATGACTTGCCCCACATTCACACATTCTTGATCCCTTTCAGAAAAGAGTTTGATTAAAATAAATGACACTTCAGAGAGGTAATTATATTTTTATTGGTCATCATTTTGCCCAACAGGGAGGAGCTAAAAATGTGTTGTGAAAAGATAAAATCTGCAAATAGTATTGGGAGCTAGGTCTGTGCATTTTTGGTTAATTCTCTGTCTGTTTAATTAATTTTATTACCAGTGGTTCACCATTTAACTGAAAATGATGTCATGTTCAGCACAAAACAAAATCAACATTTTGAAAGAGTGCCATCAATATGTAAACAGGAAGTATAAGTCTAAAAGTTGCGGCATAAATCATGTTAACAGGTGTTTGCATGCGGCAAAAAAGTTTGTACTTTTTTCTGAGTTTATCCCCCTGGATAACCTCACCATGATATTTCCCATCTCACTTAAAGTCCACATTGGAAAACTACGACCAAAACACCTCACCCACCACAGAAAAAACTTGGAACTGTCCAAGGTTAGGTTTTTGTTTGCAGGAAAATTCAGTCATCTAACAGGCACCAGAAAATTATGTTTTGACTTCAATCCCCTTCTCTGTTCTACAAAAAAATTGATCTCAGATTGTACCCCAAATCACAAATACATCTTCAATCGATATCACAAAGCAATTTTCTACTGTACTGCCAACTAATTGAGATCAGACATTTTCTTTTTATGAGGTGTGTTTTTCTGTTTCTGACTGCAAAAACAGTCACCGAAAATTTGCAAAAGTTGCAGCATACATACCGTACATTCTCTACTACAAAATATAAGGTTAGGCTAAGCACAGATCAGACAACACTGACATTACTACTGAACAGGGATAGGCCATTGCTTCTTATTTTTATTATTTTGGGTATCCTTGTTTACAGCTGGACATGAGCGATTCTCCCCCTTGATCAATATTTTATTTCTTTGGTGTTTGATATGATGGGCAGGACGGAGCAGGATATGACAAGCATGCCCCAGCTATCTCTGACACTACCTGTAAATGCTACCCTATGCAATGCATTCAGCAGTAGGTCTCTCTACTCCATGCTCGCTGCTACTGTTTTTGAACTCAAGTACATGCACTATGGTTTTTTCATGCTTTGAAAACTATCCGTAAGTTTGCAAAAATCTTCTAGTTTTGACACCCAGTCGTTTGTAAAGTTTATACAGTATAAAATAATCAAAATGTAGATTTTCAAAAGGAGAAGAAATTGAAATCGGAAGAGGCATTGAAGGAAAAAGGGGAATTACACTTAGAGGAGATTTTCAATTAGGCAGCAATTTCTAGCAAAATGAATAACAGTTTACTCAAAACTTTGATAATTTGCATTGAATAAACCATAATCATGATAATGTATGATCTAACTGCTACCATATACCAGTGACAACAACCCCTGTGACAACAATCAGGGAGTGGCCACAATCATCCCCAGACTCAAATTCATCTCTCATGAGAAGGCATTTAATGAATCGTGTATGGTTCCACTTGAGCTAGGGCAGTGAAAGCCTACAACTGCAAATGAATGCAAGATATTTCAACAATTTCTGATTTGTGAAACAGGAAGCAGATATTAATACCAAAAATTCAGGAGGACTGCTCACCATACTGTGTGCCTGGACCCAGCTCGCTTCCAGCTTCCAAAAATGCATCCCCCAAAAACTCTAGGTTGTTGGCCCTATCTCTTGGTCTCCTGTCTAACTTCACATTTACATAATCTTCCATACGCACATCTGAAGAAAGAAATACCAATTCACAATGTAAATAATGTACACCTGCAGTGATTAATACATCATGATCGTTACAGAGTGAAATAAGAATTAGAAGTAAAAAGCAAAAATGCTCATTTGAGGCTTTACTCTAGACTTTCATCCAGTCCATTGTTTGTTTGCTATCTGGTTCTGATAGACTGTGTTATAATTGAAAATTTCAATAACTGTACTGTGCAATGATGACCTACATGTAATCAAAGCAAATTATACAATTATTCTACACCAGAATTCTTGTGAGTACAGTAGCGTACAGCTGCTGGCCAATCAGGGGGTATTCCTCAGGTGGTTTTTAAATGATCAAGTTGTATGTCTGATGTACTATGCTCTTTTCCTTTTATCTCATTCACCTGGAAAGGAGAGGTAGGAGGGGAGGAAAGTTTCCAACAGAAAGACACCCCCATCCCTCTTTCTATGCAGAAAGTCATGAGCTACTGTAAGAATTATTCTACATATTTTAATAAGGTTTACTAAAGACCTTTACCTCTTGTTACCTCAAATGACCCCAAGTCCAAGTATTAGGAGTACTTACATAATTTAAATTGTTGTACACTATATTAAATAGACCCACTATGCCAGGGTTGTTCAACCTTTCGTAGCGGTGGGCCACATGTAATGGTTATGATGGACGAGGGGCCGCATTCTACACTCGTTTTTCTTCAATTTTTCCAGACTCCCAAGGCAACAAAATACAATCAATGCGCGTAGGGAACTCTGATTCATTTTCGTTTTTGACTGAACAAATAAATAAATTTTAGCAAAAATAGATGGCGTTGGGCAGAATATTCGGACAAAGTTTTTTTTTCTTCATATTCCTCCTGAATCATTCTCAACCCGCCCCTGTGGACAACGCTCCAATGTAGCTACATGTAGCAGACATTTGAATGAATTATTTCATTCAAAAGTAAGCATGACATAGCGGACGGCGAAGCCTAAAATTGTCAACAATTAATATGCCTATTGAATAATTTTGCAATATAAATTATTTCTGATGGGCCGGATGCAACCTTTTCGCGGGCCGGACCGTGGCCCGCGGGCCGTAGGTTGGACAACCCTGCACTATGCTAATGTTTAAGAAAGATCACCTACTGCACATGGTGACAAATATTGCCTGCAGTACCATAATGATACTGTTAAAGAGGCTTAGGGCACCACCTCTTAGAAATAATCAAGGAAAAACTTTATACTTGGATTTGGTTGGAGCACAGCTTCTACTCTCGCCAGTATCTTTTCTGTCCATACTCTTGTCCTGTCAGCCCTCTGCAAAAGGTTTTCAAAATGAGCATCTAATTCTGTTTTCTCTGCATTTCCAATTTTTTCTTCTGTGTACTGTAAAAAAACAAAATATTTTCATTGCAACTAATGTTTCCAGGGGCGTAGCCAGGATTTTCTTGTGGGGGGGCAAAGTCGACTCATCGTCCCCAATCTTGACCGACGGGACTATCTAAGCGGAGCGCCACCATCGGTTGGCGCGGAGCGTACAAGAAAAATTTTGGTTTTAGAAACCCCTCAGATGGCAGGAAACGGCACTTCCCGAGTGTTTTATGCTGCATGTTCCCAGTCTAGAAATATGGATCTCATTTCTGATATTTCTCAATTAATGCAAAAAAAAAAAATGAATCTATGAAAAATGTTAATACATGTTTCGAAGCGGAGCTCTAACATCGATTAGCGCGGAGCGTACAAGAAAATTTTTGGTTTTACAAACCCCTCAGATGGCAGGAAACGGCACTTCCCGATATTTATGCTGCATGTTCCCAGTCTAGAAATATGGATCTCATTTCTGATATTTCTCAATTAATGCAAAAAAAAAAAAAAAAAAATCAATCTATGAAAAATGTTAATACGTTTCTAAGCGGAGCTCTAACATCGAATAGCGCGGAGCGTACAAGAAAATTTTTGGTTTTACCAACCCCTCAGATGGCCGGAAACGGCACTTCCCAAGTGTTTTAAGCAAGAATACGTTCAGCCCAACTTCGAAATTCTCCCCGCTTCTTAATTGGAGCACTTGACAAATATTGAGGGACTGAACATACCTTTAGCCCAAACTTTTTCATTTTTCATCGCCCCCACTGGGGTGTGGCATTTTCTTGAGGGAGCGAAGCGCCCAAGTGAGGAGCCGAGCGACCCAACGGGGAGAAGGTGTTGTTCTCCCCCTCCTGCCCCAAGGAGATTTTACATCAAAATTGAGCGATCTGGTGAACACCTAAGTTGGAATTTTTGGACATTTTCAATTTTGTATCAATGTTTTCCTTATTCCCTCGAGAGTTAGCAGGGTTAGTGTGTGACTGTAAGAAGGTTACTCCGTACGAGTCAATGGGGCCCTAGGGAATTGTGTCGCATTGGAACAAAACAGCTACTCATAAGGCTTACATTTATCTGGCTAAACCAGCGGAATTGACATTTTGCCCTGAAAAACGCCAAAACTCCATTTAAATAAAAAAAAAATGAAAATAAGAAAAATTAGGTATGGGCGGGACTAAGTGGGAACCCCCTGAACCCCCTGACCACGGGCCTGTCTCCCTGGGTGTCACCTTCCCCTTTTGGAATGTTTTGCTGTCTCGAAGAGCTTAAATGCAATATGGTGCTATATTTTGTTCTTTTTATACTAGATTCCATTGTTCTCCATAGGGAGTTTTAGAGGGCCGACACGTCCTCCTAGTGAAATTGACAGCCCCTCCAAAATAGTTGCCGCTCTCCAAAAAATGCAGCTTCCATTTCTAGTTCATTGCTTCATTACACATATACAAGTCATAACTGGAAAAATGTGTCTTCCCTCCAGGCTTGGCGCCAGGATTTGCCCGACGAAGGGCCACTCTCCGAACGGGGGAGGGGCAGGGTGGGTAGCGACCCAAGCCCCGACAGCCAGGATGCAGTCGATGAGTTGGTGAGGGAGGTTTGAAGAAAACCTGTGAACTATACCTGTCATTGCGAGCCATATACGACATCAAATTTGTATATGCTAGAGGAAGATATTTCCGCACTGATTTAACCGTGGAAAAGGGGGCAAAAATTTTGGGGGTTAGCCTACACTAGAAAGAATCTGTACTTATTTAAATCTTATATAGGTCAATAAATTGTCCCGGCATTTGGGCCCTATCGGACACAAATTATATTGTAATTTCTTCTTCGAGTCCGTACCGCACGACTGACACAAGAGATAATTAACTAAGTTTAGCGAAATGAGATGAAATTCCCGACATGAACATTAATCCATTTATTTTACTTATTAATTTACATGAAAAGATGGGAAGGGTGTGTACTTTATTAGCTCTAGGTAACGGAACTGAGGAAGAGGGTGCAAAGCGTACCGAACATTTTGGGGTTTATCGCAGAAATAACTCTTGTGAAAGCCAAAGTAACTAAACCGACCATGAGAAGGCGACAGGTTATCCCCGACGGGGCGGGCCATGCCAGCGACCACAAGTTCCACAGCCCCTATGTCGAGAGGGTGGTATGAAGGAGACTAACTATCCCATATCATTGCAGCCTTGGGCACACTTACCACAATGTTCCTTAATATTTTAAAAGCCGAGTTAGTGTTCTTTTGAATCTGAATCGTGAAATTACCATGGCGCAAAGCGCGCGAAATTTTTGGGTGGGCTCACAAATATAACATAGCCTATGTAATCATTAAGAACAAAAAGGAAAAAATAAAAACTGTAGGGGTTGTAGACCGTATCGGGGATAACATACATTGTGTCGAAACCACCTGGAATACCCGATAAAATAGCCAAACTATGCTCCGTGAGTGGCTCACCATCTGACCTATCACATGACACACACAAGAGAACAGCAACTAGGCTTTGCGATATGGGATAAAATTTACGACCTCTGCATAACATGTGCACTCTGCCTACCAGTTACTTGGTAAAAGGACTTACAATTTCTAGACATGTGGAATGGAAGTACTGAAAAAACTGGAGTGAATCTACAGCGCGCGTAGCGCGCCAAAAATTTGGGGTTCTTATAAGGGAAATTGTCCCTTGAGAGCAAAAAACAGGTTAACCATCGGGGAGACTAGTCGCCGTCGGGGACTGCATACTTTATCGTAACGACTAAGAGCCCCCCCCCCCCCCCGAAAAACTGTAAAAAAAAATGTCCCCGATTCCCTCCCTCCTCTTGCCGTTTATTATTTTATTTTTTTTTTACTTTTGGGGCTCCCCTCCATTTTTTCAACATCGCCCATCGCGTCCCCAAAATTTCTGTGGGGGGGCACTCTGCCCCCCTGCCCCCCCCGCTGGCTACGCTACTGAATGTTTTCTTTAAAAGATTTTATTACAAAATGACCACTTCTGATGGAAAAATGAACTTTAAATGGACCTGTTTACCTTAATCTCATTCTTTATGGACACTGGCCTCCAGTATACTTTTCATCCACCCCTTTACTGCACATGGTTTCACATGCATGGTTTCATAATTTACATGTACCTTTGGTACCTGTACACATACGGTATGGTTTCAATTGAATATTTGATGGATATATTACAGACCCTGATGTACAGTTCATCTAATGTATGGCTGTTTACTATGATTCAAAACAACTTACGGTAAGCAATCACAAAGAATACAGTATAGCTCTGTACTGTATGTACACTGCACATATGTGTAGATACATGTGTGTTACAGCAAATAAATTTAATATGAGGACGAGTCATTGTTATCCATTTCATGATCATCATCATCTGGTATAGTGCCAACTTTAAAGGTGAAGACTCCTGCACTTGAGAGGAGGATGCCTTAATGATATCCTCAAGTGGACAGTTCCATTCACGTGGGGTTCGGGGAAAAACAACATCTTATAATAGTCTCTAGTAGAGCTGCGAACGAAGTACGCTTAGGAGTTTTCATGACGAGTGCCCAGGGAGTTTAAGATTTTTAGAGATAAGATACTTAGTTGGATCAATAGCAATTACAGTACTGTAGTTGACTCTGGATCTTAAAGAACACAAACATATTCTGGAATGGATGAGCACTAGGAAAGTTTGATGCTTGGAGTCAATTTTCCCAGTGTTACATTGCATCCGGATGCTGTAAGTGGTGTTTAGGAGTTGTTGTCCTGAATTCTATAATTGTACCACCTGTCATCTGTTAGTTGGCAAAATGTTTAGTGCTTGTCGGTATTGCACTTCTTTGG
This sequence comes from Holothuria scabra, assembly GCA_037179385.1. NCBI lineage: Eukaryota > Metazoa > Echinodermata > Holothuroidea > Aspidochirotida > Holothuriidae > Holothuria > Holothuria scabra. The sequence continues at coordinate 51,241,255 of CM074185.1, forward strand.
CCATTCATTGACTGTTAGCAAACATGTCTTCATGGTGATTATCAAGACCAAAAATAACATTTCATTTCATTTATTTATTTGTTGCATCTCATTACATGTTACAATAATACAATATGATGTGAAAGGAAGTCATCCAGAAAACCAAAATTGGCTTAACAAGGTGGATGACTCCCTATAACAAAGAAAGCAGATATTTACAACACCCACAAAACAAAACAAACAACAAAAAAAAAAACATACAAACATAACTATGACATGCCTCCGTATTACTGTATGCACTCACATTTGGAAAAATTATCAGGAGCACACTTGAAAAATATTAAGAAAAATTTCAATTTCATCTAGGAAACTTAATAATTATAAATGATGCCTTCCTTTACTGCCTTCTTAAAGATAAAAAGAGAGGCAGAATTTTTTACTGAGTCTGTGAGGGTATTCCACATTTTAGTACTACGATTACACGAGCTAAACGATCCAATGTTCATGTAGATAGTAATGGCAATGGGCAGAGTTAGTGTGCTTGTACTACGCCTATGAGCAAAAGTATTGCTAATAATAAAATTATGAAATGTATCTGGAAGTAATCTATTCCAGGCCTTGTAAGAAAATACAGCAATATTGTAATCAATGATGTCAGTAAATTTGAGTAATTAACAGGTTGAAGGGCAAAGGAGGGCCAAGGCCCCATAACATGCCCTGAAGTATTAAAAGTCAAACCACCAAACCAAGACAACAGCCCAAAACAAACAGATTCTAAGGTTACTATGATCATGGAAGAACTGGTCAATGTTAACTTTAATTTAAAGCAGTGAACTGGCCGGGAGTTAACTACCTTGAACCTGGCAGAGTCAGAAGGCCATAAGGGAGCAAAACACAACTTTGTGGGTAAGCAAGGCCAAGGTATTTAACTGATTACCAGTAATTAGACATAACGTTAGGCCCTAGGCCTAAGCCTTCATTAATGGCTGCTTTACTTTACATTGGGAGAAGACTGACTGAGCTCTTTGGGGCAGGTTATAATAAAATATTTGCTGCTATTGTTGTACAGTAAATAGACTGCACATAATGTTAACAAAAGCAACTCCCATTCCCTGTGTAATGACTAATGTAGGTGTCTAGTATTAAGGCCAGGGCTAACATTAGGCCTTTCAATAATATTATACAGAATATACTGCCTCAAACAGCAAAGCACATGCATTATGCCTAGCACAGTTTAAGGGACAAGCCTGATAATATACGAGTAACAAGTAATAAACTACAAAGCAAAAATTGTCAATTTTGCGGGTATGGTAGGCTAGTGTTTAGGCCTAACGTTACACTTACAGTGCTTCCTGTCACTCAGTCGTGGTTGCAGTGTCTGAGGGAACGAAGGCAAACCGCCTGTATGTTGCAGTTCGTGTTCACATTAACGTTAGGACTAGGGTCACGTCGGGTAATTCCGTACGGCGGTATGTATCGTACAGTTATGGTTATTGGAACGGCTGGACTTCTAAGTCAGCCTTCCAGGTTGTAGGTGACGTTACAGTTATATTTAGTAACACCTTTTCCCGCTGTATTCAAAGTCTTTACATAGTATCGTCTGCTTCAATGAAGTAAAAACAAGAAAATTCCGAACGTTTTTCAGAAGTGTGCAGCCAGTTAGCAACTTTTTCATACCGTGCGCTAAGACCAGGTAATGTATAAAACTCCCGTGGGTGTTAATTTTGGATGAAAATTCATGCAGAAAAGGGTTAAAATTGATGGAATAAATGTATTAAAACAGTGTAACTTTCTTTGCCGTATGTGGCATAGGTACCCATTCAGCTACATAGCCGATACCAATGTTAGTCACAGTAGGGGAATTTCGTACAGCCAATGATGTCATGGTTCAATTGTTATTATGAATTAGCCTTAGGCCACCCTTCCATTACATGTTCCTTGCAACTACATTTTTGTCCTAATTTATGAGAAAAAATATAATTTATGAGAAAAAATATAATAATATTTAAGTGGGTAGGCTAGAATAATTTTTTTTTTTAATTTTGCTAAATAATTAGGTTTTAATTATGTTTGTATTTGTGTGTGTGTTTGTTTGTGTGTGGGCCAATAAGAATCCCAAAACTAGGAACCAGATGGCCTAAACCAAGTGCAATATGAGCTAGATTCCATGTTAGAATCTAGATGAGATGGAAGGGCTAGGGTATTGTGGGTGCCAGGGCAATGGCCAGACTAAGTACTCTGGGTGGGGGTGAGGCCTGTGGGGGTGGGGGAAAGATAGACCGCCTTTGCTGACATGGGGTATTTTTTTTTTCTCTGAGGGGAGCAGATGTCAGTGTTGAGCCAGAACTATTTTTGTGTCACCCAATGTTTTTGGGATGGGGTTAGTAATTTCAAGGAAAGCTAGCTGCCTTTACCATATAGCATCCATGGAATAGGTCAGATGGAGAGAGAATTTTTGTCCCATGGCCTGCTTTTGTCCCTCATGAATTTTAAAGCAAACTCTTAGAAATGTGCAGGTGAATCTTCACTTTTTGTGATTCATTTCTGATGGAATTATGTGGAATATGGAAAAAGATTTATTTGATGCACATTTGTCTAGGGATAGCCTGTATATCTTGCATTGAAAAATATCACTGAAAGTTCAATAGTAACTCAAAATTCTACTTACCTTCTTGTCACTACTATTAAGCAGTAGCTTCACACATATCTAATACATTTTTATATCCAACATTTTTTTTTTTTTTTCAGTTATGATGAAGGAACAAGTTGGATCCAGATATGCTGAGATTACTACCATCTCAATCTCTGCCGTGCCACAGACCTCATACATGACAAGCACGTATCATATCTGTTGCTGTTCTCTGCATCAAAATGTCATATACTTTTGCCTGTGATACACATGTTTTTTGTCTTTATTTTTCAGATTACAGCTCGGCTAGAGTGCAAGTTTGAACTGCAGACATGAAGAGAATTATACCATCCATTCTCAGTGCCACAGACCTTATTTTGATGAATGGCATATCTGTCAATCTTCACTGCATCTCTCAGCTTCATTGGTTTTTTTCTTTTTTGGGGGCCAAGTAACAAAAAATATGTCTTGATACTTGTCATTTTTCTGCTTGCTGAATGCCGAGCCTTACAGTATTTTCCAACATGCAGAAAATCATAAGAATGAAGAAGTGTTGTTTCATTTCGAAACACGAAACTGTTAAAAGTCGGAATTCAGAGGCATTTTGTTTTGAAAAATTCTTTTTTGCAAATTTTGCCGTCCAATAAGTAAAAAAAAGTTAAAACAAGGATTTTTTTTTGCTTGGCTTTACAAAAAAAAAATACATATATATATAGGCCATACTTCACTGTTTCAGAGTATTTGTTCGTTTGTATTCCCGTTGTGTTTGTCTCGTTTTCCTCCTCACAGAATGCCTGGACAAAGTAGATACATGCCCTACAGGCGCAAATGGTCTGTTGAGAATATGTCAAAAGCGGTAAAGGATGTCAGCATGAGGAAAATGTCTGTGCGGGAGGCATCTCGACACTACGAAGTACCTAAAACGACCCTGCAGGACAGAGTAAAGGGGAGATACTCTATTGAAACGTGGTCTGGAGCCCCTCCTGTTTTCTCAAAAGCTGAAGAGGATGCATTGGTAAAATGGATCCTTGAGATGGCAGCAATAGGTTATGGGGTAACACGAGAGAAGTTACAGGTAACCGTGAAGACCATCCTTGACCGGGAAGGGAGGAAAGTGAATGTTTTCAATGAAAATAAGCCTGGTAAAGACTGGTATTATGGATTTCTTAGGAGGCATCCTCAGCTTTCAACTAGGCGACCAGAAGCTCTTGAGCTTAGCAGGGCAAAAATGTGCTCTCCCGAAAATATTAATGAGTGGTTTATTGGTTTTTGAAAATTTTCTCCTGCAACACAACATCACAGATCCAGCACAGATCTACAACTGTGATGAGTCAGGGTTTCCTTTTCAACCAAAGTCAGGCCGTATCATTGTAGAGTCATCATCTAGACACGCCTACAAAGTTGCTTCTAACAGCAAACAAAGTATAACAACCCTCGTGTGTGCCTGTGCTGATGGAACTGTCCTTCCACCATTTCACATTTACCCTGGGAAGGTGTTCAGTGGAGAGGTAATGGAGGGATGTGTACCCAATGCCTACTTTGGCATTACAAAAATGGTTGGATTGACATCCCCCAGTTCTATGGATGGTTAGCAAATAGATTTGTGAGACAGATCCCCCCAAGAAGGCCAGTAGTTCTCCTTCTGGACGGCCATCCATCTCACTATGACGTCGACACCAGCAAGTTCTGCAAAGAAAACCAGATCCTTCTCTACTGCCTCCCACCCCATTCATCTCATCTCACCCAACCGCTAGATGTTGGATTCTTTAAGCCAATGAAAGATAATTACTACAAGGAAGTAGCTAAGTACAATGAAACCCATCCAGGGAATGTTGTGACCAAGCGCTCTTTTGCCAGCATTTTCCACCAAGCTTGGATCAAAACTATTTCAGTGGAGATGGTCACCAGGAGCTTTGCTGCTGCAGGAATCTGGCCAGTAAATAGGGCTGCCATTCCAGATGGGAAACTACAGCCATCGAGGGTATATTCAGTTCAGCAACCACCACAACCGGCAACTACTGCATCACCACCAGCAGATCAGCAAATAACACCCCACAACCTGAAAAGAATCAAACAACACTACTCAAGTACTTCTCTTATAAGAAGTCTACACAGAGCATAGCTGGATCTGCAGAACCCTCAAAATCAAATTCAGACATACCCTCAATATCACACCCAGACATCCCCTCAGGATCAGCATCAAATCCAGACATCCCCTCCTCTTCCTGTGTACCAACAGCAGGACAAGCCACTGTTTCATCCCCTGCTGTTTCAGATGTGTTCAGAGAAATCCTAGTCCATCCTAAGGTGCAGCAGAAAACAACACGTGCCCAAGCAGCTGGTCACACAATTCGCCACATAAGTAGTGCAGAATTCATTAAAATTCAGCAGGAGAAGGAAAGGAAAAAACACGAGGAAGAAGAGCTGAAGAAGAAGAGGGCAGAAGAGCGACAAGAAAAGAAGAAACATAGAGATGCAGAGAAAGAAGAACGGAAGAGGAAATTTGAAGAGAGAAAGCGCAATGCAGCTGCAAAGCGAGAAGAAAAGCAAAAGAAAAGAAAGGAAAAAGAAATCAATCAGAGAAAAGCAAAATCGAAGAGTGACCGATGTGGAAAGTGTGGTGGTCGTTGGGTAGAGAATGATCCTCTGACCTGGATTCAGTGTGACGAAGCTCAAGGATGTACTGTGTGGTACCATCTGAATTGCACTAACCTAGCAGGAACAGATGAATCTGCAGTAAATGATTTAACTTGGATGTGCGAAATGTGCTCAGATAGTTAATTTTCTCCCATTGATGTTAGTTGTTTAATATTCTTTCTTTCTCAACTTTTTCCAAACAGAAAACGAACAAAGGACAAGCAGATAACTTCACTATAGCAGCGGGACTAGATCCAGAAACTTGTAATGGGGTAGGAGGTTAGGGGTTTTAAATAAGGGCACAAAGCAAGTCAATGGCAATTCCCCCCCCCCCCCCCCCCCACATCGCATAATAATTCTGAGTCTGCAATACATCTAGAAGATTGAATGGGGTGAGAGTAATTCCAGCAGTTAGACTTGAAGATTTCTTGAAACAAGAGTAACCTGTTGGGAAAAAAATAATACTTCCATAATAAATTTTTCAAAATAAAATGAATTGAACTGTTTTATATTGAATTTTTGACTGCTCAAAAAATAATACTTTTAATGATAAATTTTTCTAAATAAAATGAATTCAATTGTTTTATTTTGAATGATCATCTACATAAAATTGCATTGTTGAAGAAGGTTAAAAGATTTTGCATTTCAAACCTTTTTTTTTAACAGTTAATATTAATAAATCTCATGTATGCTTGGATAACAGCCACCATTGCATGAAGGAAAGAGTGGGCGAAAAACATCAGTGTTCTGAGATATTGTTTCCAACAAATTATTGATGGTGTGACTATTTTGCTACTTGAATTTTTAAAGACTTTTGACCACCAATCTGATCGTTAAAGCAATGTTCAATGATATAATTTTGAAACTGAAAATGTTCAAGCAAACAATGGTATCTGCATGATATGAATTTATTTTCAGTATTTTTGGCAACAATCCAAGGAACCAGGTAAGTTGCTTGTACTGCCGTGCAAATTGGCTAGTTCAGGCTTTTGCAATATAATTTGCTTACTACATTAATCATCAAACTCTACAGGTCTTTGGACTGTTATTATTGATTGCAACCTACGAAGGTAACCATTCTGAATTACAATAGTGTGAAATTTAATACTTTGCAGCCATTTTTGTGTGGTTATTTAAGCTATTTTAGCAATTTTTATCCTGTACGAAATTTACCACCGACGTACGAAATTCCCCGCAACCAAGTTGAATCCGGAGTGACAACATAGACCCACTCAACAGCAAGACTTCAATCTGTACTTGCGTACGCACGTAGTGCTCATGTACCCATAGTGTATGGGTACTGAAGTGATAGGCTAGCGCAATCACGTTCGGAGAACGAGACGATGATGTCCGCAGCGTACGGAATTACCCGACGTGACCCTAATTTACATTGTAATGTAACTTAAATACCTGTTTCGCACGGTTAAAAAATGTCCCAGCCTGGCCAGCAAATTTCTTCAGATCATCCATTTTCCCTTCCGGATGTTGGTAAAAATAAAAGTGATTTCTATGATCCTAACAAAGCTGTACGGTACAGCCAATAACAAAAAAGCCTTACTTAGCAAGTCCTTTGATGTGCTAGCCTTTGCTTTTACCTAGCTCAACACAGTGTGAACATAAATGGTACACTGTAAGTTAGTTATGCACAAAGCGATTACGTGGACGACAATGACTGAACATCACATGCACTTGTATAGTATGCTGTGAAGTGGAAATGCTGCACGTACTGAACTGATTTGACTGCGCAGCAAGATGGATTCAAGCTAGGTGAGCTTTTCGCGCCCCTCAAAAATCAGTTTTGTGGTTCAGTGTGCAGGTCATTTAATTCCGTAGCCTGCGTAGCGCGTTTGTAACAGCCGCTCTTGGTATCTCATAACTGTTTGCGGCTAATTTTCCAAAAAAAAAAACATAACAATCAAACAAACAAACCTTTCGTTTGTCCCGCGAGGTGAAGTTATATTCGTGGACATGTGTCATTTGCCAGGAAGCCACAAGATAAGAGGTCACTGTCAGGCGCGTAGCCATACGTGATTGTGTCATGGGAGGGGTTTTGGTGTCATGAGGGGGATGGGGGTACGAAATGAGGGAAAAGTCTTAGGATAGAGAGAAAAAACCCGCTATTCTAGGTGTTTTTTGCATTGCGGGGTTGTGTACGCCATGGGGGGGGTTCTAACACCCAAAACCACCCCGTGCTTCGCCACTGGTCACTGTTGCGGTTCCCTACAGTAATCAGTGACACAAATTTCCTCAACTTGTATTTTGGTCCTTCCTTTACATATGCTTATGCTTATTCCCACGTTGATGAAATCTTATGCAATTTCATGTAGCTTATGAAAATATTAGAACAATGTTGGAGACCATGGGCGCAAATCCCGGGGGCAAGGGGGCCTTCCCCCCTCGAGTGAAAAAGTGGGGGCCAAATCATAATTTGGCCCCCCCCCCCCCAAAAAAAAAAAAAAAAAAAATTGAGTAGACCTAAAAATATGGTCACCTTTTTTGTTTGTTTTTTTTTTTTTCATTCGAAAACAGTTTTTCTGAAGCTTTGGAAACCCCAGAACACAAGAGCTTGCGGGGGCTTCGCCCCCTGGACCTCCATAGGGGCTTTGCCCCTGAATCCCACCAGGAGTCCTTTGGGGCTTCGCGCTCGCGGTGCCCGACAAGCGTGCACAGTTTAGTACTCATGGGCACATCATAATTCCCCCCCCCCCCCCCCCGCCACTCTCAGACAGAGATTTGCGCCCCTGTTGGAGACAATCATGTGCAAATAAAAAACGACCGTGGGAAGATGAATAGGCTGACGTACAGTAAGTCCTGACTGATTTCGTTTTTAAAATGCATAGGGGTCTATGGAGTGTGTTCGTTAAGACGACATAATAACTTATGGGCAAGAGCAGTCCTAGGCCTCCCAACTTGGAATAGTGTAGCCTAGTAGACGGTCCTATTTCATAATTGGCTCTTGAGAGTTATGTGACAGTGTTTTTTCTCCTCAAAACGTGAAATTTACAAGGAGTAACTACTTGATTCCCCCTTGAATGTGCATTAATGAAGTTGTAAAATATTATAAAGAATACTTTGGAGAGAAAATGAGGTCACTTGTGAGATTTTGCTGTTGCTTCCAAACAAGTCTGGGGGACTGCTCTTGACCTTTAATTATTTGTGTAGGCTCGTATCTGATCAGCTCCAAGTCCAGAAGTCATGTTTTCTGTATGGCACGTGACGGAATGAAGCCAGTCAACAAAGCCCACCTAAGTCGTATCAGAGACTGAAATTTAAAGGGATTCATAGCATGGACTTGAAAGGGCAGGAGCAGTCATTCCAAACTGAAAAAGTGTAGTAGACTGTCCAGTTTCATGATTGGCTGTTGGGAGTCATGTGACAAAGTCTTTTTTTCTTCAAATGTGAAATTTACCAGTAATAACTACTTGGTTTACCTTGAACATGCAATAGTAAAGTCATAAAATGTAATGAAAGATAGGTTGAAGAGGAATAAGATGAAAATTGTGTTATTTAGCTTTTTCTTCAAAATAAGTTTTGGGGACTGCTCTTTACCTTGAAACACTTTTTATGTTCCTCTTTTATTTTCTCCAGTTACGCCCTAGATCTCCCTTAAAGTGAAAACCAGTATTATAATATCTCTAGTTGAGTATTCCTAGGAAAATAATTCTTACTACGGTACAGAAGTATGATATTCATTAATTTTTTGAGGTAATTGAGAGGGGATTCAAGTGTCTGCATTTATCCTCCCGAATAAACTTGACACAAAGTAGCCTTTGCAACGTTTCCTGGATCTTCATGTTGAGAGTGGTTCGCACTCGCACGACGCTGGAAGTAATAAGCTTACGTTTGCTCTAGAACCGTGTATCAGAACATCAACTTACACCAAGGCCCAAGGGCACTGAAGGGACGAAACCTCATCTTGCAGAGGACGAAACATTTAGGGGACGGGATCATGTACTGAAATGCATTTGAGTTGGGAGGTGTTATGACACGTCCATGATTTCACAGGTTAAAGGGCAGGAGCAGTCAGCCCGAATTGAAGAAGTGTAGTAGACTTTTCAGTTTCATGATTGGCTGTTGGGAGTCATGTGACAATGTTTTTTCTCTTCAAATGTGAAATTTACCAGAAATAACTGCTTGGTTTACCTTGAATATGCAATAGTAAAGTCATAAAATGTAATGAAAGATACTTTGAAGAGAAATAAGATGAAAATTGTGTTATTTAGCCTTTTCTTCAAAAAAAGTTTAGGGGACTGCTCTTTACCTTTAAGGTAATGATAAATTTGAGCCCCCTGTGCTGGACGGAGGATAAGAAACTTCTTTGTTTGTTTGTTTGTTTAATTTGATCCTCCCGTGTGGGCCGGAACTCGGCAACGTTCCAATCAAGGGGTATTAACGCCAAGCTGGCAATGCCCGTCTCGTGAGAAAACTCACAGTTTAACGTGTATGATTAAGGGATAGCAGATGAACTACAACCCAGAAAACTTTTCATGTGCAACTTTCCCTAGCTGGCTACAGGCTTGTCACAATATCCGAGGTTAAGTTAGGTTAGATGGAGTTTAAGGTCCAGTTTCCAACCAATTGATTCAATGTTTATGTATTTATTTTTTAGCACAAATTGTACAGTTTAGTACCGTTTCTTTGTTTCCCAACAAAATTCAAATCGCAAAATTGTGACAAATATAAACTAGCGATTCTATAAACAGGGGTGTAACTCAAACGGAGGGGGTGGAGTTGATATAAGGGTGATTCAACCCCTACCTAACAAAATATGACTCTGGAAGGACAAAATGTGTATATTCCGTAGGGAAAATCAACGAATAAAAATATATTACACACAGTTTTCATGAAAATGAAAAAAGTTACAAAAATTTGTGACAGCTTTTGGAAAAATCCTCAGCCTCACTAGTAACTTTGCCCTAAGTGGTGGAATAATTGTTTTAAAGTAGCAAAACTTTTCTCGGATGTTTTCAATTTCAGTCAGAAATATACACAACCACACCGTCACCCCTATCAAGAAAACCCTCGCTAGACCAATGGTGGCATACCTGACGAAGTGACTTGAAAAACGAATCTACAATATTCAGTGGCAGAAAAGGGCGTTCATTTGCCTCTCTTTTAACATAACAAAGTCACGGAGCAAGGCCATATGTCGCAAGGCAAAGATAGCTTCACCCTCCAATAAAACTTAGTGGGTTACACCCTATCTAAAAAGTAAGGTCGCCAAAAGGTGAAACGAGACCTGTTTAAAAGTGTACCTCAAGTCTAGAATTTTAAGAAATGTATATTTTAGATGTTGCAAAATGAATCCTATTCACCCATGCAGCTCTCACTGTTGGAGCTCGTTCAATGGTTGAGATATAAAATGTAAATTTTATTCACTTAAAGTGTACCTCGAGTCAAAAAAAAAAATCAAAAATATATATTAAAGACCATCAAAAATACATTCTAACAGTCCAACTCCCATCTTCATAGCACATTCCTGAGCTGAGATGTAAAAAGTTGAAGTTTATTCACTCAAATTAAAATGGTACATTGCACAGTAATTTGTGATGTCATTCTTGCACTATTCAGATTACAATCTTTGTATTTCTTTGTTTTTCTGAACGTTACTGCACCTTGTACCAAAGTGTGTAAGCACTCTTATTCTTATGAGGTGATGTATTTAATTAAGCCCTCCTTGTGCACCATGCTATGCAAGTAAACAGGAAGTGCCCAAGGTCATAAAAACATTTCAAATTTTTAAAGGGAAACAAAGCGTATTATGTGAGTTGTACAACAAGAAAGTCACAAATAATTGCACAATCGACGAATCTGTTTTAAGTGAATAAAATTCAACATTTTGTATCTCTGCTCAGGAATGTCATATGAAGATGGGAGTTGGACTGTTAGAATTTATTTTTCATTCTCTTCAATATATATTTTTGAATTTTTTGACTTGAGGTACACTTTAAAGCAAAATAATCCATTACGCAATAGTTTCTTTGTGGTTGTACAACTCACATTACCTGCTTTGTTTCCCTTTGAAATTAAAAAAAAATGAGTTAGTAACCTTGAATGCGTCTTGTTCAAAGCATGTTGTACAAAGAGGACAGGTGCAGAACCCATCAGAAAAAAAAATGAATACAAAGACTGCAATTTGCGTATAAAACCAAGGAGATGCCAGATAAAATAATGACGTCACAAACTATTGTGCAATGCATCATTTTTAACTAAGTAAAAACTTCAATATTTTACATCTCAGTTACTCAGAAATGTCATATAAAGAGGGGATTTGGACTTTTTGAATTCATTTTCACTCTCTTTAGTTATATATTTTGCCAATTTTAGACTTGAAATACACTTTCATTACCGTGGCAATATAAATCGACATCATGAAAATTTGAAGCATTTTTGAGTTGAAGACTGTATTTGGGAAACGCAGTCAGCCCGATAGGTTAGTGTGGTACGTAGCCTTCCCTGCTTCATGATTGGTGTCTAAGGAGTAATGTGACAATGTCTTCGTCATTAAATTGTGAACCCCAGGATAGTCACTCATTGCTTTACCTTGAATATGCAATACTCAAGTCCAGAAGTATTATGAAACACACTTGGAAGCCACAAAGAGACTATTGGATCTGACTGTTGTTTCACAAAATAGGGCGACTGCAATTCGACATCACAACTAAATTAGGCTAACGGTCTGCATTGCGTGGTGTCAAGGTGGCTGTAACTCGATAACTCGTCAATTTGCTAGATTTTGTAATGGTATAGAGTTATTTCGTCACGATAATCAAACAACTCGCAAGTCACCCTATTTCCGTCGTCCTATTCGTCCTCGCATGGAATCAAAGTAACTCATTGGTGAATATCTTTAACGATTGTTATCGTACCCTAATGATACGAACAATGAACACCTACACGCTAATATAATCTAGTCAACAGTCTAACGGAAATATTGTCAAATTATTGACTAGAATACATCCAACATAGTTTACATAAGTTGGTTAACAATGAACCAGTTTTGTCCGCCTTTTCTTCACGTTTAGTCAAATATTGAAAACATTCCTATTTATACCTCTACCAAGAAGCTTCATTTTAAATTGGAATGCAGCTTTTTGTCACATCAAACCAATAAACTACAATGGTATTCGAAATCCAGTATTCAAATTTTTAATCGACAAAGCTCCTTGACTGACTGCATTTTTTTTAAAAGAAAAGAAAATAGGGTAGCTCATATTACTCGGCATGTATATGGACTGTTTTAGCTACAGCTTGGAAAATCTTCACAGTCACTGCATCAGATGGGTCAAATTTGAAGTAGTGCCCTCGCAGAAAGTTGTCCACTGTGTAGGCCAGAGTTGTATTCAAGTCACTTTTCTCCAAGTCAAGTCAAGTCACAAGTCATTCATTGACAAGTCAAGTCAAGTCACAAGTCATCCAATTCCCGGGTCGAGTCAAGTCAAGTCACAAGTCACTTAATTTTCTGGCAAGTCAAGTCAAGTCACAAGTCAAATCGTTGCAAGTCAAGTCAAGTCACAAGTCATTTTAGCTCAACTTGAATACAACATGTTGTTCATGCTGTTTTTATATCTATTCCTGACACAGGATCCCAATCAATGTTCCAGAGATGATGACTGGTGTCTTCCCCAGTCATCATCGACCAATCAGATGGCTTCATTTGGCCCATGTGACACCTCATTTGCATACTCGTGTGAGGAGCAGATGAGCAGGGATGTTCCACTTTTAACCGTGATGTTTTACCGACAGGTGCAGTTTTACGCCAATTTCCGCGAGGATGTTCCATTTTGCGAAGAAGGAAGTATTTTTTCAGAACTGAGGAAGGGTTTAGGGGGGCACTATTGGGGTCACTAATTCAGTAATTCACTGTGTAGACGGTTACCCATGGTAATGAAACTCGTTGCATATAACGATATACATCTTGCCTTCATTTGCCCCAAGTTTCATCTTGTTTTTCCAATTGCATCACTGCTAAATTATTCAGCATAGTTTGGCTGATTTTGACAGTCGGAAGCACTATTAAAGTGTGATGTGTCATGACTTTTGGAAGCCAATATCTTCACAATATATTCAACCTAGCATCTGAAAATCACCATCTGTGGTGAAATTCACCCTGTCTTCCAGAATATGGCATAAAAAATACCCTAACTCTGTTTATTTTCATTTTATTGGCCCCTTGAAATCAGATTTATCCACCGCAGTCCATATCTGCAATTCACTTCCAAGATAGCAGCCTTTAAAACATCTCTCAGATCACATCACTGGAACAAGCTTGGAAAAGTGGGCATGGCACTCCTATTTCAAAAGCCATATCATATAATGCAACCTTCAGAAGAATGGAACGTTCCGGGGATACGATACACCGTCACTTGAAAGGAATAATTTTACCCGTTCCTATATCGCGAGAATAATAAAACCCGCTAAAGTGAAGGATTGCCTCTCAGGATTTTACAAATTCAATTCAAAATCAGATTAGGAGGGTTAGAAAATCAGGTTAGCCTAGGTTAGGGCCACCTCCTCTTCCCTGGGACTCGGTGAATGGACCACGGTCTTTCACAATGCGTAGTCAAGATTAAAAAAATATGTAAACAAAGAGTCACATGACCGATATCCACAATTCAGATTGGTTAGTGGCCTTTTCCATTCTGGGAAAAAATCTCGCGGCCGGCCACGAAAATGAACATACATAGGCCTATGGTTTACCATAGGTGCCTGTTCCACGAGATTGCAAATTTCGCGATCAATTCTCTCGATTTTTCTCGTTTCGATCATAGTTCGTGTATTATATGTCATCGAAGTAGATTACTATGACTGAGTAATCGAGTATCTTCGCAATCGGGAAGGAAAGGAATACACGAAATGAAGTCTGATTGGCAAAAGCAAACTGCATTGATTGGCAGGCTAGCCTGATTGATAACGCGTAGCCTAGGCTAGGCCTTGGCCTTGGCTACTTACTTTTCAGAATGGGTCGTTTTCAGATGCCTGACGAAATTCGACGTCGTTGCGGGGGCATCGACTACTGTGGTTCCGCATAGAGTGCATTCTGCTGTTCGTTTCGATACTGTACTATTGTAGTTTTTGATGCAAAACAATTCAACTTTTGGGACGTGAGACATGTTGGAATGTGATGGCGAGGTTACCGTTCATTTGATGTGCCGTTTCACCGTGAATATGACAAGCTTTGACAATTGACAGCCATTTGAATCGATGAAAAAATTGAAAATCTCCATGACCAGAGCTCGACATATTTTTAGTTCGCAGTTATTGGACTGATGATTAAAATAAATGATAGAATCATTTCCTTTAACTGGGAAAATTGGACCATGTCAGGTACGTATGTACTGGCAGTACTGCTTCCGAAAATGTAAACCGAGTAACATATTCGAGTATCACAATGCAGAAGTTGGGTTCTAAAGAGCGCAGTCACATTACATGTAAACCATTATGAGATTCGTAAATGGAGTCACTCTGTCTGTTCACTAATTCCACATGCTGACATATAGGGACCGGCTGGCACGCGCGACTCGCGTGCATGGTATGGTACAGGCGATGTTGTGTCTCTCGTATTTCGCGCGGCGACACTTCAAGTTTTGCATTTTCGGGCACGATCGGGGGGAAAAAATCGCCAATGTCGGCAAGTCAAATATGCTCAAGTCAAGTCAAGTCAAGTCACGAGTCATTACTCGGCAAGTCAAGTCAAGTCAAGTCACGAGTCAATCATTTTCGAAATCTGACAAGTCAAGTCAAGTCACAAGTCAACAAACCGTCAAGTCAAAGTCGAGTCACAAGTCAACAGAAAGGCGACTCGAGTCGACTCGAGTCGCAAGTCATTGACTCGAGTCAACAACTCTGGTGTAGGCTATGCGACATCTCTAATTCGTGCACTGCCCAATGCAGAAATAAGTACTTTTACCGAGCGGACTGGTGAAATAATGCGCATGCACACAAAGGTGGAACGGTTGTCGTTAGTACAGTCGACAATTGTGACCCAGCCGGAAGAGTAAAATTTCCCAGCTTGTCTTTTAACACTTGACGACCTTGTAGACACTCTCTTTCCAAAGTATAATGATTTTGTCTGAATGAAGATGGGATTTAGACAGCTTTGGGCAGGTGGGATGGGCTATCAGAGACGAATCCGCACAGCTAGTGAAGTCGGCCATTTATGGGGTCCATCAGCTTTAAGTCGTCCTAATTTTATTGTCTACGTGCAATTCTATTCACATCCTCATATTCAGTGTAGCTGAGGGATCAAGAGGTATCCTAGTGTATAACCATCCATGACTTTATTTAAGCAAATTATTTGAGAAATCATCCATGATGGACTCCAGTTATGCCCGATTAGATGAGACTATCACTTGACTGCTCGTATTCGTCTATAGACGAATCCAATGAGTGTTTGTTTTTGTGACTGTAGGCAGCCATTATTAGGGTCCATTAGCCTTAAATCTTCATCATTTATTGTCTATATGAATTTTACACTCTCATATTCAGTGAAATTGATGGAATCAAGACAAAATTTAGTTTACAATCTTCCATCGTACAGGTAATTTAGGAAGTCGAAAGATTAAAAGGTGATAGATAAATTTCCAACGGACTGTATATTTTGCATTTGAGATGATTTGCCACAGAGATGTGACTCACAAGATATTTGCTGCATGATAATCTTAAATTTCAACACAATACCTACTTGAACAAAATAACACGAATTGTTCGTTAAACACGAAGTACTATTTATGACTGACTAAAATCAGATTATCACTTGCTTTCCGAATTCGTATAGAGCAGTAAGTGATTAGTATAGGTTGAGAGATTTGGAAATGTGGTGATGAATATATGCCTTTAAGCCTACATATAGTCAGTACATTAAAACCAAGTATTGAAGTCTTGAACCTGTGGACTATAGATGCATTGGACTAGGTGTTGTGAATGCTCTGAGACACAGAGTTTGAACACATGTCTATTCAAAACGAAGAAATTAACTTGAGTAACTCTGACATATCCCAACTTGTTGCCAATTGATTAATTTTTCACTAACTACATACTCTACTCATGACAATGTCTTTTATTACATAGTGAAAGAGGAAGTAATTTGTTATGACGGTGGTACACCAAATTAATAAAGAGTATGAACGATGGTACGGGGTTTCGTTTTATCTAACCTACTCAACTTTCTGTATATAAGACAGATATTGGAAACGGTAATTTAGCGTAGTGGATATTTCTTTTTTAATTTTCCAATACCCTCTGCAAGCAGTCCGAAAGTGCAACTTTGACAACCTATACAAAGTGCGCCCTCTATAAGAGGGTTCAGAACGAATATCTTCCAGCAAGCTGTTGACAATTCACTGTTATGAGTGTCATCACTGTACAGAAGTTGGCCGGGGATCGAATGGGAGGACAAGTGCCCTATTTACGTAAGGTACCATGCACCGCCGACTGGTTTGATCAGCCCCCCTTGAGGGCAGGTACATGACTGGACAAGGAAATATGCCTTAAAGCCTGTTACCTATTTGAAATCCGTCACTAACTGTAGCCCGCCTACCAAAAGATGAATGGTCGTGCAATAATGATGAAGAGTGACTGAATTGTTACTTCCCTAAGCTGCTATGTGGAAGAAATGTATTCGGACTTGGCTATGGATGAGAGGAGCTCATAATAAGCCAGGTCGGTAGTTCATTTTGGTGGCTATGCACATGAGCACATGGTCCAAATCGCCGGGATAGACAAACCAATCCCTTTTCAACAACACGTATTCTAAAATTTAATTTTGCATGAAATTTTGGTGAAATCATTCTTTCTAAATCTATCCAAAAGGAGGGACCTCAAATGCGATTTTGTGCAGTGGATTGTGTCTAAATTGTCTTTTTGGTGTAAAAATTGCAATTTAATCTGCCTTAAAGCAGCACTGATACCCCTATTTTCGTTCGAGTTGGCTTGATACTTAGTGTTGTATGCAGGTACTGACGAAAACAAGAAAACACTGTACGCAACATGCTGAGCTCGGTTTGAGCTGCAACTCCCTGGTTTGAATATACGCGCTGTGCCCCACAATTCCATCGGCAACGAATTACCGAGCTCGCTTATTGGAGGGTTGGTTTTAATTTGCGTCCGAAAGCTAAACTTAGCTGAATTGTTTTGAGAATGATTATCTTCATTTCTTTGTTTAGTTCCCTTTTCAATTGCTTAGCCTATTTCTGACAGGTATTTAACTGACACTTAACACATGATTGATAATTTAACTCTTATAGAAATATTTCAATATTATGGTATCAACTGCACATACTGTCCTCAGACATTTGCATTAACTCAGGCCCTTTTAAATAACAACAGTTTATCAGTTCTTTGATGAGACTCAAACTTTCAATCAGTAATAGAAGCAAAATTTCCCCTCATCATCTGCATTCAGCGTCTTTGTCAGGTTTAAGGTTTTGCCAACCCCACTTCCCAGTACCCTACCCCACTCCCATTCTCCGTGATGGACAATGCTTAGTAACACCAACCCTGATAACAGTAATAGCCAGACACATGGTTTAAAGTTGTAAAACCTTGTTTAATTTACAGTTTGTATCAATAAGTGCAAATTAAAAGATGCCACATTCACCTTTACTAAAATGCTACATTTTTAATTTTATTTCAAGTTTTAATTTTATCTTGTGGGGTCGTTGGTTTCCGGATTGTTGCCATGACAAGTGTAGTACCTTATTAAACACTTTATGCTTTAAATTTGGTTGTTTCAGGCTAACTTGAAAACAATATTCTGTTAAAAAGCATTTCAGTTGTAATGCCATGTTTAGGACTTTCATAAGTCATTCATATTTCATTTTGAACTTATATTTGAAGTTTTTCAAAAAGACTATATTTGACCACTAAGAATACACTGATATTTTCGCCTCTGAAAGGAAGAAAAAACACGTGAGAGACCTTGCAAAAATGACGTCACGGAGCGGAAAGGAAAATGCATATTGTTGCAGTTAAGTCTACACCAGCAGTAGACCGCTGATTTTTTTTAACCTGACGCCTGGGCAAAATTTGCGTCATGAGCGGACTGGGCTTCTTTGTTTGCCTCCAAAGTGACGTCGGCGTGACTTCCATGAACGAAGTCCCATCACTCCCTCAATCTCGGCATTTGGTAACTCACCTGTGCATCACAGAACAGTTTCTTTATGTTACTGCATGTGGTTGTCAAAGATTGGAAGTTAGTCTGGTATCTATTGTTTTTAAGGGAAATATTTCATTTAGAACGCTTTGACATGACCTGATGACGTAAAACAGTAAGAAAAGACCGATCCAGTCATTATCAAGCCACTCAGTCTCAACTTTATTAGCCAAGCAATACTTTATCTCCGTAAAATGTTACGTTGCACAAGAAGAATAACTTACAGGAGTCAGCTTCCTTTGCCAAATTCTGGATAAACAAATTTTACTTGATCGAACATTTGGCTGAATTTCTATCAGTTGGAAACTTATTGAAAAGGCAGTTGAACCATTCTGCTTTTTTTTTTTTATTATCTATCAATCTGACGGTGTCAATAGATATTAGTTTTACTGTGTTTTGAGGATGAATTTTTCTTTTAGGATAAACGTTGGCTAATATTCCCCTTTAAAATTGTTTGCACAAAAGGGTTAATTAAATTAGGTTACATTAATTCTTCTTGTGCACAAAAAATATGAATATCACCGTTGGTGTAGCCTAGCTATAGGTGCCAGGGGCCAAGCCGCACATGATGTGCACATTTTCGTTAGAGAATTGAGATGCGTCTCCCTGGATTACAATGGAAAGCCCGGTGAGATTATCTTGACTCAATCTGTGCCTGTACTCACGCTTGATAATTGGTTAATTTGCTCGACGGCTGATCGGCATCAAGGTTCTGCCTGTGAGTTGAAGGGCACACACTGCACCGGACCTATACTGCTATGAAACAGATTCCTCCGCCATGTTACGATCTTCAAAAGACTGCTAAGTAAGTTAGGCGCACAATTTCCTACACGTGCATGCTCAAGATTATCTATTAATAGGGTTTATTTTGGTGATTGATCTTTCAACCTCTACCGAGATGTTCACCCTATGAGATCGAATTTTCAGGCCTTTTTTGTAATGAAAAACAACAATTGAATTCAAATGATTCTTAATGTAACAGCAGATTGTATCTGGGGGTACTAAACATTCAAACATTCCTATAAAGGAGCACCCCTCCCCTTGTACCACTCTCGCAGGTCGGGGATAAGGCCTGCAGTCAGTTGGCCACCAACAGCCATGATCATGGTTACTACAGTGGATATCGCTGTGTGAACCCTTTGTATGCGTGGCTATTCCTCATAACCAATCCTTGTCAGTATATATCATGTACCAAATAGAAAAAGAACTCTTTGCGTTTTGAGTATAATACCTGATTCATTCCCGTAGTCCCGAAGGTAGGTCATGGGAGGAGTTTCTGGAGAGTGAATTTAGGGAGGGTATAGTTGAAGGGGTATCCCCCCTTGGGGTGTTCTAGGTCTCATATGCGTCGATCTTTACTCGAAAGTGGAGGTCACGACCACTTCCGTCAAAAATTTACTGTGTACAAATCTAAAGTCAATGGAGGACTTTCAAAACGGGAGGGGTCATGTAACCCCGCCTCCTCCAAATCGATGCCCACACTAGGTCTCCAGATAAGACAAAGTGAGATGTGTCTCAAGCGTAATGAATTTTATTGCATGGATTGATCAAAGGCAGAACGGAAGGATGAGGTCACTTCAGGGTGAGTAACTTCAGGGTCAAAGGAAAGCCTGCGTTCACAGTGTATCTAGCTATAGGATCAAACTGTTTACTACTTGCCCTCGATGAATATGCAAGTAAAATGTATTTATATTGGAGTTTAAATGCCAGATAAGCTAAGCTATCCAACTGTACATTTTAAAAAAAAACTAGCTCTTCCCGTAACCATTTTACTATAAAGCAGTCGCACAAGGGATATATCCTGGTGAGCATACAAGGCTATGATGTGTGATGCAAGCACTCTCTCTGCATCTTATGGAAAGTTAGCTTCACACATTTGCATCCCTTGATCTTTTAAATTTGATGTCAATCAAAAAGCATTTACCTACTGAGAATTTTCATCCTTTAACACTAAAAACGTATTTTTGGGTGGAGATAAAATGGTTTTAAACATCCGAATTTCAAGTGAAGTTGATTTTTGCAATACGCTGTCATCGAGATTCTGTTTTGCAAATAAATGCCTTCATTGCTTGAATTTCTCAAGACGTGGATAGACCGAGGCCACAGTTTTGTTTTACAGAAGACAACCCTAACACTATATCTGTTCATGCAATGTTGCATAATTTTTGACAATGCAATATTACGTAATATCTGTCAATTTTTACCGTATGGTCTCATCTAGTCACGTGTTCACGTGTACGTTGTTGTTGGTCAACCCTACCAGTTTACTTCAGTTACAGCATGTGATATTTTTTATTTTATGTTTGCGTTAAGCACACATCATGAAGTAAGACATGCTTCTATCAACATGCCGTACCAAATCCAAAGTCTCGTCACTCAGTTTGATCAAACCGACTCGGCCATTTCTGTCGCGATACTTCACGTTGAACTGACTACACACTACATTCACGTGTGTTCTCACAGTCCATACGTACGCTACCTTGTGTTGCTAACATTTCGCACTGCCAGTAATATCATGGATACATTCATGTTTCACGATACTAAGTTAATATGGCGATATATATTTACCTGCTTTGTACGGGTCAAAAAAGTCCCCGCGTCGGCTGCCATTCCCTTGAGTTTGTCCATTGCGTCTGTATGGTTTGCTTGTGTCGACTATGGGTGTTGGCTTCTTTTCAGGTTGTGAGAGTCAAGTGCAGTATGTACAAGCTATACTTACTAGTGACGGAATATGTGCTAGGCATATAGATATATAAACCAGTTTAGTTTCTTTTCTACTGGTTCCGTGGAATACTGGTTGGCATGGTTATCAAATATTAAACAAAATAAAGATTAAAGCGACTATTACACAGATTAGATATTAATGTAACATTTAACCAAAATGTAAATAGAAATGTTTACTCTCATGGGGTTTCGTTTCGTCGTTCAATTTTGAAAATATAACATTATTTCAAAAGAACTTGAATATTAAGTGGATTAAGGTTATCACACTGAACCTCAAAATTTTATTTACGAAAATACCTATTTGAAGGATCCACCATCTTTTATATGTATGTAGCCCCAAAAGTGAAAAGTTTTGAAGGGAAGCGGTTCTACTAGGGACAAGACATTAGTTTTGTTTGGGGAGGAATGGGCTCATAAGTCATTTTTGTGAGGGTGGCTAGCAACAGTTAACCAGGGAAAATTATATTTAGCTCAGAAAAATGCCAAATTTCTTTTATTTTTAGAGACATTTTTAGAGGAAACATTTTCCCCGAGATTCCGTGGTGCATATTGCACACTGTCTTCTGGCTCATCACTGTAAAACCAAAATAGTCAGTTTAGACCAATCACGATAGTCAGAAATATTGACTAATATTTGACTAATATTTGAACCAGTTGAAAAAGTCTCTAACAAATAACAAGCTTCCTTGACTAGGATTTGACTGCTATTCTTTAGTCCATTACTACGAAATTAGTCAGATATAATCACAAATTAGTAAAATATGAGTGACTAATGTAGATAGTCAATTCAGACACCACCTGACTAATTTGTATTTAAAGTGCATTCGTCAAAGAGGGAACGAATCGAAATATAAGAAAATGTAAACTGGGGATATGGCATCTGCTCTTCCTCTTCAAAAGCTTTATTTGGCAATACTTCATCTTACCTTTTGACCTATGAAAGTCTGCAAGAAGTTTGATATGAAACGAAATGTCACTACACATTTGGTGTTCTTCCTGGTCTCAAGATTAAATGTTTTCCATGAAATGATAATGTTCGCGTATATATTTTATAAAGTCCAACAATCATGTACCTTTAAAGGGAAAGTGCAATCCCTATTAAATAGTCTAGTCCTGAGATTTATGTGACAATTCTTTTCCCACTGAATTTTTTCAAATTTATGGGGTGTAACCACGGACTTATATACATAGACACAGCATATAACGTTTACGTCCTATCCGCAGATGGTCTCCACTGACTGGGACAAAAAAGGCGCACCAAGATGGCCACCGTACAGCTATAAATCTTCTGTTATATTTTAAGTAAACGCTGAGGTTGAATGGAAAAGAATATCATATTCCTGCAATGCGTGAAGTGATTTTGACCTTAACTTGCCACATTTCAAAAATATTTCAACTTTCTTTCAAAATATGGCAATATACTTGAGCAAGTCCAAACTTTCACACAAAACCATAGCGCCTTTTCTCATACGTACGGTAGCAACAATGTACCGTGCAGTATGCTCTGTCCATATATAGGAAGTCCGTAGGTGTAACTCATTGTGCTCCACCTTGTGTTTACATGATTAAACCCCTAAAATATAAAGAAATGTGCATTGAAAATAAGTAAAGCGATATTTAGTTAGAATAAGCTGTTGCTAAAGAGTAAATACGAAGACCTGTTCTCGCCCTTTAATCTAGAGTCACCCTTTACAAATTGATAGGTTTACAATTTTACAGAGATGCATTTGCTGGTATGAGCTTCCCTAAAACTGTAACCAGAAAGTTGCTAATAGAGACGCACGGATTATGGCGTCAGATAAATACGCGACTGCTGTCACGATTTTCTTGCGTGATTAATTTGAAGTTACAAATTAGGGCCAATCTAGGACGACAAAAGCAAGACCTTGCTTTATTCGTATTTTATAGTTGCATGTTATTTCCCTTTTCGGATACAGTTAGAAATTGACAATCTTCGAGGCAAACTTGTTATTTCTTTTGAGATTTTTTCATTGCGAACAACTAAGTGAAATAAATTATTTCTTTTTGATATCCTGTAAGAGAATACCTATGTCGTCGTGCAGACATGACCTTTGCAAACTATGTAGGGCCGTGCATTTTAGCGTTGGCGTATACTATGGTTCGTCTTCCTTAAGGTTGGCATTGGTATACCCATGTACTCCTAACTTAATGAAGAACTAACCAGAACTATTATTCACTGTCTGAGCCAATGCCGTGTTTCATTAAAATTGGCATTTAATTGACGACTCAAAGCAGGCGAGATAATTTCTAACGTGAACAACTGTGTCATTTACTTTTACAAAATAGTATTGTTTGGAAGCCGACAGTATTAACTAATTATTTCACATTGTATTTTACGTTGAATAGATTTTTACTGTATATTTGAAACTTTGGGTAACGGTAAAGTTTAATGTGAGAAATATATTTACCTCTTTTGAAATGTATCTAATCTTCATAGAACATTTAGTGACTTAATAGCCTCTAACGAGTTTCAAGGGAGAGTAAGAATACACCATTGCCGAGAAAAGGCTTAGATACAAGAAAAAGATATACTTATTAGTCGTTTGCAGGAAGCCTTGGTAGGTTGGGGGATAAGATTTTTTAGGGGGGATTTAGTTTTTCCTAAACAAAGTAAATGTCGGGTCGCGTTTTTTCAT
Source organism: Holothuria scabra (assembly GCA_037179385.1). Classification (NCBI taxonomy): domain Eukaryota; kingdom Metazoa; phylum Echinodermata; class Holothuroidea; order Aspidochirotida; family Holothuriidae; genus Holothuria; species Holothuria scabra. The sequence goes on from CM074185.1 coordinate 51,265,034, forward strand.
TTTTGTGGCTCACTGAATTGTTCCTCTACTCCATTGCTCATGCTGATCACCAAGTAAAATGAAAGTAAGTTCCATTTTTGATGTCTTTGGTATGATCCGGCCAGGAATCGAATTCCAGAACTATGGCAGACTTTCCACCTACAAGTCAGATGCTCTAACTACGGTACCGAAGTACAAAGTGCACAACGTTTCTTCAATGTTTGGAATTTGAATACATATATCTCCAATTAGGGTTTTACTCCGACTGTGCATTGAATTACCTGCGATAGCCAAAGATGTTCTGGTAAATAAGATGGACAAAAGATATGTATTGAAATAATACACAAATCTTTCTTCAATCAATTAGTGTTATCCCCAGGACCCTTAGACAGTTTAGAATTGGCAAGACTGGGTAATGTAAATATAAAACACATTTAAGTCTATAGCTGATCTTGACCCATCATCGTCATCGTCATCGTCATCGCCATCGCCATCGCCATCGCCATCGCCACCGCCACCGCCACCGCCACCGCCACCGGCACTTTTATGGATTTCGGGGACTAAATAATGGACAATGGATTTAACAAACAAAACAAAAATGTATTTTTCTTCTTCTATGTACAAGATTGGTTAACCTCTGGTATTTTCATCTTTACATTGCTTCAGTTACTTTTTTCCAGGCCGTAAATTCAGTTCTCTAGTTTATACTGCATAAAAAATATAATCCTTCTACACCCTCATGAACACTCAGGCAAAATATCGATTCCTTTGATACGTGCCAAACTGTCGTTTGCGGTTCATGTCTGGACTAACTCCTCTCTCTCTCACCCATGACCATCTGATTAAATAAAAAAAAAGAACCCTCAGTGCCAAAACTAACGTGACACAAAATTGATGCTTATCTTTTTAGTATAACACGTTCTTTCGTTTCTTAACGTGTGAATTCTTTTGACTGATTTAAAAACTCCTTGCATTTGTTTTCACCGAAATATCCTCCAGTAATGAAAATTGATCGGTAGACCTTACTGGCAATTTACTAAAAAAAAAAAAACAATTCCCCCGTGTCGTGATACAAGAAATATATACACACTTTTGGGCCGGGACCCCACACTTTTCACCATATGCACCTCTTTCGTCAATTTACTGAAACGAACCACACCCTGTTTGTAATTCCTAACACTTCTCATTTCACCTCAGAATTTTGTTTATAAACTTCTTTTCACATCCTAGAATTTCCACCTCATTCTAATATGCGTTTCTCTAACAAAACTATCGCTTCTACTGCATAACACCTGCACATTAATACCAATGTAAAACTCAACTTACGGTTTGATTAATCGATCACCACTCGAACACCGTGGCCTTCATTACAATCGTCACAATTTGTCGATAAATCACCTTTTAAATGGCTCAGACAGCCCTAACACAGTTGAGAAGTATACAACTTGCAAATAATTTTAAAGACTGGCTTTTCACCGAATTTCGTGACTGGAAATCCACGACTGCATTAAAGGCGGTTGCCTAGTCCCTTCAGCAAACACGTTTTTCTCCCTCGGAGTCTATCTTGTTATCTGCGTCACTGCAGTGAAACACCCGACTACATAAGCGTGGGCTTACTATCACACACAAACATCTTGACAATTCTCTAAACAATGCAAACACGCTTCATAACAATAAGCCCAACACAATGACCCTTTTCACCCTGGGCCAGTGCAGCGTTAATCGCTGTATAACACCAGTCGTTAACAGCGAACCGAATACCAAACCATGGTCATACTATACTAGCCTCCGACAATAATGATACTAAACAAACAAACAAGAAAAAAACGCATCAACTGTGACAGCCACCACCACCATCATCATCATCATCACCATCACCATCACCATCACCATCACCATCACCATCACCATCACCATCACCATCACCATCACCATCACCATCACCACCACCACCACTATCACCACCACCACCACAACCACCACCACCAACAACACCACCACCACCACAACCGCCGCCGCCGCCGCCGCCGCCGCCACCACCACCACCACCGGGTAAACGATGCCACGGATAATTTACAACACTCAAAATACTGGACCAAACAATCTTAGTTACTGCTTTTGTGACTAACTACTGATCATGAGATGGACTAGTCCTTCGAAGTTTACAAACAGTGATTAATCTAAAATGGTCCCCTGCAAAATCCTCTGCTTTCTGCCATAATGGAGCAAGAAGATTGTTTGCTTCAGCTTGCACAACAATTGATTTCCTTATCTTTGCTTATGCTTGGGTGACTTCCTGCTGCATTTGGTAGTTGATGTTTATCCAGGGTCCATTTCCGAATGCCTGATTCGTTGGTAATGTGGTTAACAGAGTTCTGAAGCAACTGCATTCCTGATGTCGACATGCTTTGTCGCATTATTTTGTTCTGAAGATAATAGATCTCACGACTTTCCACAGTAGCCTATAAACTTCATATTTATGAGGGCTTGTATTGAGTTTGTTCAAAGAAGCGTTCTAGCGTACGCTTCTGCCCCAGGGTCAAGCGCATGTTCTTCACAACTGGTACCAACAAATGCAAACACCCACCTGATTTGGAAATCGGTTGCATAACACACGCTTGAAGTCTTGTGTGCGCGCATATGCGAAGCTTACTTTGGTTAGTACAGTGAGAACCGTTCATTGGTTTTATCTCCAAATTTATGTGACGTCACTGCGTTTAGTCTGTATGGATAGTTCCAGAAGTTTAATTTGTACGTATTTCCCCGGGATGCTGGGGTCGGCACTTTGTGACATGCTTTGCCGAAGGTCTGGATAATTTTGTAGGCCTAATATGTAAACATTCGATATGATGTGATAACGAGTAACCCCGCAACCACCCCTGATATTTGCCAAATGGCTGTTGCCGACATAGAAGGATAACTTATACCGATTATAATTATGCAGGGCAGTTTTTATCGAACGATAATAGTTTTTACATTGCTATACACACACAATTCAGCAAGTGTTCCAAACTCATCTATGTCTATGTTGAAAACCAATCAACACATAATGCAGGGAATTGTGAAATGTTTCATACTTATGACGGTGAAATTGCCGCAGAATATTATGAACACCAACTCAACCCTAACCCTAACCTAATTCAGACAACATCTCCTATACTCAACCCTAACCTATAAACCTCACACACAAGGCCCCCATTAGTTGAGCACTTTCAGTACATCGGGGACATCGTGGCATAGTGCTTTTAATGTATATTCCTTTTCGTGTAAATACATACAGGGGGCATCAAGATTTTCCCGTCTAACTTAGAAATTTTTCTAATAAATCAGATATTCCAGTAATAAAGAGCTCTCGAGATACTGGATTAGCATCACTATAGAATGTGTCATCTATCTGCCAGTCTTTTTAAACGAAGTGAGCGATCTACACATGTCTTCCCTTGTATATACCAGCAGATTCACTGCCCTTGTTGTCAATTTGGATCCGTCGCCAAGTGGACCGACGCAGAACATGCTAAACAATGAACAGACAGAGACTTCAGCTTTTGCTAAATATTAAACAAGTATTGCTGTCTTTTCAGTTGGACAATTCAGTTCGTCGTTGATTGAGCTATGCTTTGCTAAGGTACTCTTCCAATTATAGAAGAAAACAGGTCTCATTGAATCATACGAGAAGTTAGGACCGCCATCTGTACAAAATATTGCACGTTGGTTCTTTACACTGTGCAAACCTCTGGATGGCTTTATCCGTCTGAATGTTTTCAACCATATTGTAACATTGATACCACCGTACTGCGATAATAGACACGACGAGGTTTCTTCGTAATGGATGCTTTTAAAGGAATATTCAATGATGCAGGGGACCTGTTTGACTCGATTAAAGTAAGTTGATGCATTGTTTTAACTCTTATATCTGAACGAAATATTTGTCCGAGCTGCTATGCCTTCAGCATTACGGTCGAAAGATGTTATTTCGGTTTATTCATCTGATAAAGCATTGTATGCTTCATGCCTTCTACGTTTGGCTATATGCTACACAAAGCTCATGAAAATGTATGCGATTGTTAAGTTTTAGCCGGACAAATCTAATTATATCCCAATCTATTTGACTTGTTTTAACCAGTTCATGTAAGCTACAATTGCTTTTGTCAAATATACATATAGTCCTAGGTTGTACATAATCTACTTGCGATGATCGGAATGGTTCACGGATTATATGGATAAGGTTACATAAATATAGTGAAAGGACGGCCACATAAGTGCACTTCTCGTCGTGAGCGTCATAAATTTTAGCTACAACCACAATTTTAGACAGGAAAAAATTATTTCAAAAAGCGATACGGTATTTTATTTTGTAATGGAGATCAATTCTTTGTTAAGCCAGCGTCAAAGGCAGTCAACTCGCTAGTAAGCTGCATGCATAGGGAAGATCGTATTAAGCCCTGAAAATCCATACTATGACTCGAAAAACATTTTTAGTACCGAAAGACGAGATCCGGGGCTCACCTTGCCTAATATGGTAGACAATTTGACGAAAGTTTCAGAAAAGTTCTGGGATATTTTCAATTGTTTCATAACACAATCAGAGGAAAAAGTGAACAAGCGTATGCTGTACCCACCATGTTTTTCTCGAAAAGATCAATTAAAAGCCACCCTAACACATTTCTTCATGACTATACCACGAGTAGTAACCAAAAGGCTGAAAGTCAAAAGGTGTTTAGGCAGCCTATGTGATCACAAATTTGTCGTTTTTTCAATAGGACCAACCATAGATTTAAAGACACTTTTTATAATCTGATGGCTGATGTCCAGTGGGTTTTGTCAAAAAATTACAATGAAAACCCCACACAAATCATTTTTCACTGTAAATTGATCTCAAATGAAATTGATGATGTTATCACAGCTTTATTTTTCATCAGTTTTGAAAAAGTGATGAGGGACTTTTGGCTGGTCCAGTTTCAAAAAAGGTGAGAGAATACCCCACCATCCCCAGATCATGCTCCACACCCTGCATGCAAAGAGAACTAAAGAATCTCAATGCGGCAAATATCAAATAAAGTCATTTTTTGAAAGATATATTTTTTGTATAAAATTGCAGCCTTCATTAAGCGTTTATTATTTTTCATTTTCGTTGAAGTAATTGGTCTGCCCGGGTCATGGTTGGAAATCCTTGCATTGTAATGACAAAACCCACTTTTGTGAAAATGCTTCAATAGTGGCTTTCCGCCTTTTGTCAGACGAGTTATCTGAATTTTTCATACTTTGCACTATAAATGTAGGATAAAATCGCCACCCCGAACTCGGAAAAGGCAAACTCGGATTCCGGCAGTCGTGATGCATCCAGTGTGGCAAAGAAAATTAGCTTCGAAAACATGGGGCACGATTTGGATGAAGAGATGCCGGGAGGTATCCCACCTCAGATTGTGTTAGATGTGGTCGTAATCGGAGCAGGTTTGGCAGGGCTAACTACTGCTTATCGATTGCAACAAAATGACGAAGATTTGCGAATAAGAGTCCTTGAAGCGACAGGTGAGAAACTTTAAAAATAATTAGACTTGATCAAGTCTCTATGGTTTCCTACATCATATCAAAGATATCTCCATTGAATTGTAGGCTATTGCACAATTACTATGAATATCGTCTCGATGCAGCTTTGTTACATAGCCTTAACTATTTTTTATTATAACCATTATTAGCATAGTCTATAAAGTGAGGTTTTACCAGTGGCAAGGCAGAATCCACAAAAGTGACCACATTGCCCTTATCTCCTGAGGATGTAAGAAGGTCCCGTATAAGCCCTTTGCTTCATTTTGTTTATAATTTCTTTATTGATCATCACGTACGTATTTAATTGGTTAACTAGAAATATGTCATCTTCAGTCGGCCCTTTCCACTCCCCATGCCCCTGTGATTTTTTCGTTCTTGCTGTTTTTTCTGATTCAACGTTTGACCACAGATCAAGCCACGCTGAAGCTCAGTCGCGTCATAATGTCAAAATGGGAGGGGGGGGGGGGGCTAAGGGCAAATGATAACGCTAGAGGCAAAAAAATTCAGGCGCAGCGCAAAAGACAGCCTGAAGCGTCCGTTACTGTGGGTGGGGTCCAGGAGGTGACGCCCCAGGAAGCTCTGAGGTTCAAGGATATCTCCGGGTTGAAAATTTTAGTCCTTGGAGAGTATATTATTATTTTTTTTTTATACATCCCAACTCCTAACTTACCTAACTTGAGGGGCAATTGGAAGGGCAAGAACAAAATCTGGGGGATGTCCCTCTTGCCCCGTAGCGCCGCCACTGGTGAAGCCGCACTTCAGTCTATGCCCTGCCTTGCTTTCATCTTTATGACAGGTTCCTAGCCACACAATTCAAGGTGAGAAACGTTTCTGTGGGAACAATATTTTTTCTGGAAGGTTTTGAGATATGCAAAAAAGTCTTACTAAGCCACCATGTTTTGATAAACGGTGGAAATATTTTAAAAGATTACTTTCCCCTAAACTCTTCTCAGCGAGGGGTCTATCTACCTCAGAATAGTTCTCATGCAATACCCTGCATCTGCCTCTCCTGCTACGTCACCTGAAAAGAGGTGAGTCACATTACCGAGAGGTTGTTCCCCAAATGCAGTTCATTATACGTTGCAGTCTTAGTCTATTTATTTTAGTTAAGGATCGACGTGCGTGGCCAAGATCTGCAGGGCTTGTCAGCTGAATCTAACACAACATACTCAAGTCCATTCCGGTATTGTTGTAGGCCCGTCCTACACTCTACTGTTGCATAATCATTTATTCTGCAAATGTTCAACTAAAATATCAAAGTGCTACATAGCAGATTTATCTGTGCCACATTCAAACTAGGCTTCATAAAAAACGTAGGCCTATATTAAACACGAGTTGTCCTATTCCTTTCATGGAAAAAATAATAATTTCAGGACTTTGTACCTTATCATATTCCGTGTCTGAACGTATGCATCAAAAACGACAGCTGACATTAGAATTTCCTACCTTGATGTAACTGTTTTATATTAAGTAAAGTATCGCAAATTGTTCTAATCTGCAATTTTATGATTAATAAATCTACGTCTGCACTAAGCTGATGAGTTTCTCTACATTAAGTGTTTTATCGACGGGCATCTGTTCATTCCAGCTTCAGTCATCATAAACATAAATCAGTCCGTATGATTTATGAGAGTGCATGGTATGATGGGACACGCCTTTATCAAATTGAAGCCGTTGGAAGTCGGTTTTAGTCGTTTTGCATCGGTCATATCCGTGGCTAGGGGTAGTCTCGGGTGATCTGTCCGTTTAAGACAAGCAGTAACATAAACTTTAAAAAGTAATAAAATAAATTTCTAAATTTCTAAAAATTTTCTAAATTTAATGACAATTTGAGATTACCCAACCTCCCCCACCCTTAGAAAAAGTTAACCACGCTGAGGTTTCAATAACGAGGCATGCTCTGCACTCTATAGCTTATGATGTGTCAATGCTCCGTAATGGGCAGTGATCGAGTGCACAACAACTGGGAAAAGACAATGGGCATCGCTCAGGCTGGATTAAACCAGGCTGCAGCCTGCATGTTATATGTTGAGGCGTAGAGCCCTTTGTAACATAACCTAACCGTGCAAATCCTCTAATAATTAACTTATACATATGTTTCTCAGTGTTAGGTTGCATCGCCATTCATTCATGAAGACTCAGAACTATGGAATTCCTTCATAATTAGACTGTTACAGAACATGCATGCCTGTGCAAGTGTGATATATAACAGAGTAGTCTGTCGGTTTAAAGGGGCTCGTTGAGTTGATATCGATAATTAAATGAGAGTCTTAATATAAAATATCTGCACCACTCGGCTAAAGGTGTACGTGCACACACGCAGAGACAGTGGCATCAGCTTTGCAGTAAACACACTCCACAGGCTTATTTTAACCCTTTGCCGTTGTTTGGGTCCTTTTGGACCCATGCGGAGAGCTCGGCTGTCACCCGTCTTTACTGTTTCACGCGGAGCTCGAAACTGCGAGTAGCTACCCGAAAATTCGGCCACAACAACGAGAGAGACAGTGGTTTAAGGTCACGGGGTCAACGGCCTACGGAAGCCGATGCGGGGCGGGCTACGTCCGCTTTTCCGCCCACTCCCGAGGCGCGCAGATATGCCCCGATCGGAGCACAACGGTAAAGGGTTAAAGTGTCAGTACTACATGACAGTGCTTATAGTTAGCACAATGAGTCAAGTTTCATATCCAACTGCTACAGAAAAAGATAAAATTTGGAATTTTGTGATGCCCTGAGTTGTAGCGGTTTTGTGCATAATTTGAAGAAAGTATCTGGTCACAAATTTTTGAAACACTTATTGAACCGTTTAGTACTCACTCATAACACAATTATTTGTGTATAGGATATGTGGATTGTCTAAGTTTGACTATTTTTCATTGCTTTGTGAAGAAAACTTAACAGGTTTGGAAAAAAATTGTTGAATTTCATACACCAACTCAATAAGCGGCTTTAAATCCCTTCTTCAAGATAACGAAACATTTAAATGTTGATGGAATTTGCGATGAATGGTGGAATAATTAACGCTAGATGGGGAAAAGGTGTGTCTGAAATAAAACGTGGTGGCACCTGTACAGTGTTAGCTTTAAGTACTCACTGTTGGAAATCGTCATGTTCAATGAAGCGTACACTTTTGCAAGACTTATGATCCGTATCTGAGATTATACACTTTGAATCTATAGCTGTCAAAAGCCACGCGCATGTGTAAATATTTTATAATGGTATAATGAAATGGCGACAAGATTAAGGTGGGGTAATGATGCAGTTTATATGACGCTAGTTCAGCAGACGACATGTCTCAAATTTAAATTGCACTTCTTATCTCTTCTATATGTAATGACATTGCGACAAGGATTAAGGTAGGGTAATGATGCAGGCTATGCAGCTATAGGTGAACAAATAGAATATTTGCAACTATTAAAGGAACTCTGGAGGAATTTGTTTTGAAATGAAAGCTAGATCTCACAACCCTTTTCTTTATTGGTATTCCAAGTACCTCTCATGATTCTTCAAGATTGAAGAATTGTATACTCAAGGCAAACCAAGCAGAAGTTACTACTAGCAAATTTCAAAATTAACGAGGAAAATATTGTGCCATCGTGATTCTTGCAATTCCTGTTAAATGATATAGATTACTAAATTAATTCAAGTATGGAGACTGTCTTTTTCCTTTAGATTGCAATTATGGTCCTTTCGATCAATGCTTACTGTCACTAAAAGAAAACGTTTTATCAGGTTCATGTGCATATTATGTACATAGATGGCCCTCTCATAGTTTGCAATGAAAAGCCACCGATGCTTACCCGTCCGCACTCTGCGACGCGACTTATTGCGAACAAGCAGTCTGTCTTGTCGCGGTGAGCGGCTGACAACTAAACAATTCCATGCAATCATGGGCGTCCGCAGGTAAGGGCAAGGGGGGCACTTGCCCCCCTGGAAAATCAAAAATTTGAAAAAAACGTATAAAAATCAAAGCAAAAACCCGAACAGAACGTGTTTTCCGAGTTTCTATGCCAATAATAGGCTTTAGAAATGCCATTTCCGGCGATCTGGGAGGCATTTTGGGCTGAAATTTTCCCATGTTTCATGTCAATTCATGGTGACTCGGAGGTTTTGCCCCCTGACTTTTTTCTGTGGACGCCCAAACTAATTATCTACCACTCGCTGTAAAGACTCCCACATCGAGATAAGTTTTGTCGCCAGATTGTGGGTTGGTACTTACCCTTAGCCTGGTATTTTAGACTGAACTAACCCTCTGGCTTTATCGGGACCACATCAACTTGAAATTGGTAACCGTATCCCAACCCTTCAACTCACGCACTTTAACAAAGACGTACAGGCGTTTCTCTACTGGGAAACTGGGGAAGGGGGCCACTTTGCCAGAAAAATAATAACATTGGCAAGGTTTGAAAAAAAAGGGAAATGGAGTGGTACGATGTTTTGAGTGGACCTTATTAAACAACATATTCGACAAAGTTCTTCGGCAGCTTGAGGGTAGACCATTTGGCATGAAATATGTAATTCTGCGAGAAAGACTATGGTATCTGAGCGGAGCGCCACCATCAGCGCCGAGCGTACAGAAAATTTTTGACCACTAAGATGAGGGTTAACTTACCTCCACTAACCACCCTTCATGCACATACGTCTTGTGCTTTAATGTAATGAAAGGAAATTGCAAATCTGGTTTGCAGTCAAAGAATCCCTGATCGAAGGATGTACATCATCTTGAGTCTTTCTAATTGTATTTCACAAATTCGTGAAGACATCCCCTCTCGATTGGGCTATCATGATGGCGGTCCTTCGCAGCCAGGACAAGGGCAAGTACCATGGCCTCAGCAATCGAATTCTGATTTTATTGTTATGGAACAAAACAATTGACTGTAAATGATACTTAATGTTCCTTCAGATTACATCTAAAGGGGCTCACACCTGCCTTCTATCCCCATCAATTTTTGGTAGGATTTACATTGTAAATTACAAAGGTTTTATTCCTTGGGTCACCTTACTTATGCCCTATAAATATCCCGAAACACCCTAGACAGTGGCTACGGGGGGTGGGGGTGATCCCGAACCATATTATTATACGCAAATGGATTTATTTGAAAATGTATTCAACTGGCATTTATTTGTATGGGTTGGGAAGAGGTATGAATAAACATTCAAACAGGCTCGGAAGTTCAACTTTTATTGATCTGGGCTGTGTTTGAACATATTCCGGAAGGCTCTGCGCCAACCAAGGATGACCCTCATGTTAGATCTCAGTGTGCCTCAATCATTACATTCTTGCGACCTCCCCCCCCCCCCCCCTGATCATGGTAGATATCTGTAAAGAAATTTACAGGATATTATTTGGTAAGTTTCTGAAAGTTGTCAAAAGATATTGGGGATATTGTTAATCGTCGCGAAAATTCAGAGAAATGCTATACATTCCATTGAAATCATGGGAATAACTTTACCAACTTTGTATGACATTGGAAGCAATGGTAAGATACTTGAAGCAAGTCAATTTTTTTTTATTTGTGACCAATATAGACTGACCTAATGAACCGTTATATTCTTCTTAAGAAGATAAAAAAGTCATCTCACGAGACCTGTGTACAGGTATATGTTAGCCAATCTATAAACGAAAAGAACTACAAATTAAGAGCATTTCATCTTTTGTAAGATCACAAAGCCAGAAATTTATAGAAAATTACAGCTGTGTTTTTTCTCCTTCCTTTTCCGAAAACGATGGTTATTTGCCCAGAAGTATAAAAGGCTGAAAGAAAAGAAATGGGGTTAAAGTTTTCCACTAAAAATCTGAAAGGGGACATTTCTCTTCCCAAAAAGCTTCTTCCTAAGCATTTCTTATAGTCAAACATTTGCAATTTGAATATGTTGTATTTTTACCTGTGCTTTGAGAATTTAGTTGTAACGTATTACACTTTGTGCGTGGGATCGAGGCTCGGAATAGGGGTGTCGTGCAGTCAGCTATTCATGTCGGGTGTCGGGCTGGGTGAGTAGGTTATAGTTCTAAGAGAGCATGCAAGCAGGAAATTATAATGTGAACAATAAACACTTGATGAAAGGATCCAATATGAGTTGGAGTTTAACCGCCCAGTTTCCAACGTATTGCTTCAAGTCAAGTCTGTCACGGCCTTTTTTCCAGTTGTGGCTCACCGGCTTGTTTTCCTTACTCCTTTGCCTATGCGGACCATCACGCATAACGGCAGTAGGATCTATTTGGAAAGTTTTTGGTATGACTCGACCTAGGAATCGAACCCGGGCTTTTCGCGTGATAGGCGGATGCTCTACCGCTAGATCCAATATGAGTCAGCAGTTGTCGACAATTGTTGTGAAAGATTAAAGGGAAATTGAGGAAATAACCATGTCCCCTTTCCCCACATATTCCACTCCCTGGCTATGAACGCCGTTTGTACAATATGATAGAAATGATAGAGCGCCTTAGAAAGTAGGGTGGCAACTGGCCAAACGCACGACCTACTGCTGACCTGGGGGAGAAGTTTAAGGAAGGGGAGGCCACGCCTTCTTTACGGAGTTTGGAAACCTTTAACTGGTAGCCTCGTGCAAATGCAATCTGATGCAACATTTGCAATCTTATAAAATTTGTTCAAATGTAATACAGAGGGTTTTTATTCTATAAAGTCTCCTGGTACTCCGGGAATGGTTTTAATTCAAAATAATGAAATGACAGCATATACAAAACTGCAGCTACAACTAAGATTTCTCTTACGATACATGTAGGCCTATTAATATGTGTGTAGCTGACAATCGCCGGCGGTTCTGTATCTACCCATACACATCGTACAGTATGTGACCCGGTTGGATTACGTTCAGCGCATATGAGCTGTAAAATATTAATATGGAAAACTCCCTGCTTTATGGCGAAAACTGCTGGTATTCATTTTACGTATTTATCGCACTAAATCCAGGCAAACGCATCGAACTTTTGCTATGAGGTGTTGAATCACACAAGTTTTAGCTTGTGTGTGATTCTGCCTGTACATTACGTGAGCAAAAATAAAAGTATAATCCGGTTTATCGCTGACGTGCTACAAAGCTATGGAATGATAAACAATCCTCCAAATTTTCGAAGCAAGTGCTTTAAATCCCACTGGTACATGACATTTTTTGACAAATATTCACCAGAGGTTTGTCTTGTTTGTTTGACAAACAAAAATGAAATTTCCCCTTTGGTTTAATTATTTTGCATCGAGCATGTTAAGTTTTTTCTTCACTTCTCTATTATGTCACGTGCGATCTGTTGTCTGATTGATTTTTGTCAAGTTATACTGCTTTGTTTTCTAGGTCCAATTGGGTAAACGTACATCTTCATTACTTTAAAAATTAGCATCTTCTTTATGCTATCGAGATGCAGTTTTTACCTCGTGAAAGATGAAATTTTCCGCATATTTTGAAGTTTGTGCATTTTGTCTCCGGTAAATGCCTTTAAAGGGCAAAAGCAATCGCACAAAACTTGTCCTTGTCTTGGAACAAAAGCTTAATCTCACAATTTTCTTCTGCACTTCTCTTCCATGTGTCTGTCGAGATACTTCAGTACTTGAATATTGCATAGTTCAAGTTAAGTCAATCAGTTACCACTTGACAATTTCACAACTGAGGACGAAAAAATATTGTCACGTGATTCTCAAGAGAAAGTCACAAAGCACGACACGGCGGTCTAATACACTAATTCTGGTTGGGTTCAACGACTACATCCCCTTTAATCAATTTCATAACGGAAGCGATTGTCTCAAAACCAAGGGATGAACTTTTTCAGATCTGAACAGAACGCGATAGTTTGTGCCCAAAAGAAGCTTACTATCTGTCTCATCAAGATATAGAAAAAAGTGGGGCATAATGGAACACTTAACATTAAAGTTTCCCTGTGACATCACTGACCGCATTTCGACTATTGAATCTATAATATCAATATCTGTATTACCGACCCCCGCCCCTCAAAAAAAAAAAAAAAAATATTGCGATACAACATATATCTAGTTGGGGTAAATTGAAAAATATTTCTCATTGTAAGAATTCATTTCGCTCCACCAGATGGGTTCCACATTACCCCATTGGAATTAAGACTGTAAACTTTGGAACTTGGACCTCGTGTTATTCGTGTGTTGAAGACCAGTTGCAGCCAAAATATACCGGCGATGTGCAAACTATGTTAGGATGCATGGGCAAAACGGAACACATGTGTGTATAGCACTATAATCATCTACAGTACTCATGTTATATCAGATGGGTGTAAAATGTTTGATATGAGTCTCTCACATGTAACTGGATTGTTCACAGGTTAAAGGAGTTCATTAATTTGATATCAATAAGTTAACGAGAGTGTTGAACGGTCGCTACCACATGACAATGCTTATAGTTAGCATAATAAGTCAATTGTCTTTTTGTAATAGTTAGGGAAAAGTTAAAAATTTGAAAAGTGCCTGGGCACGAATTTTTGAAACCCGACTTAAAACATAAGAAGTCACTCATAAAACAGTTATATGTATGTAGGATATAAATATTGTCCAAGTTTGTCCTAGTGAATACATAACAGGTTTGGAAAAATGTGTTGAATTTCATGAACCAACTCTATGAACTGCTTTAAAAGTTTAAAGGTAAAACAAAACGCGGTCGTTGATTCACTAGTCTTGATAAGAGTCTTTCGATGAAATGAAATGACCAAAGCGAGTTTTTGAGTTGGTATCCGAAAAAATCTCTTTAAGGAATGTGTTCTGCTCAGGGGGTGACGATTTAATTTTGAAAGTGGGGGCATCTGTCCTGAAGCTTATCCTGTCCTAGTGAGGAGTCTGAGAGGAGGACGGCAAAATGCAAAATGGTGCCGAATGTTTCATTATTTGGGATACTATGAAAATTGGGGGGGGGGGTGCACTTCATTGCGCAAAGGAAAACTGTTGTCAAATTTGCTCCATAAGCCAATCAATGAAAGTCCTTTTCCTCAAAAATGTCTACCCCACCCCCAATGGTAGAAACTTATGTCAAGTGTCAAGTAGTCCATAGCCATGTATCCGTTGCTCAATATTTAACTTCCGAAAACGGAATGAGAGAGTAAGAACTGTCGTTATTACTGTCACGGGAGCCGTACAAAAATAATTCTTTTCAGCCCATGAGAAATGGTGGTTGCCTCCAAAGACTATCTAAGCGGGGCGCAATGATCATTTGCGGTACAGCCTGAGAAATATATTGAAAAATCTCACCGAAGCTTGTAAGTAGAATCGAATCAGACGTTATTTCGACCTTTAGTTAGCGATAAAATTTTCTTTCAATAAAAAAGTGGACAAATTGGAAAACTATCAGAAAATTACGGCTAACTCAACAATGTGTACTGCTGCCATTGAATGAATGGCAATTTTAAGTAAGCTAATTATTAAAAGTGAAGCTTGTATCAGGGGTCGTGTAATGAATTAACATAAAGAACGAGAATTTCTTTCAAGAAGGAGGTTTGTTGGAATACTAAAAACTCACACCGAGCCATACTATTGCTTCTATCGAAGCATGCCACCGCGTAGGCATGTTTGCCAAAAACGCCTCTGGATCTCTGGAAAGAGCATTTCTGGTGCTTCATTGCTGAATTGCCACAGATTTCCATGTTTAGATGTTTCGTGCTCCTGGAACTTTTAAGAAAACATTCTGTGGTCTACCGGCATGTACTACTGATCGCCTAAAATTAAAAATAAACAGATAAATATGGCCCGATAATGGAGGTGCGGAATGTGGTACGATAGAAATGCAAACGAGGGAATAACTATTTGCTGGGACTATGGTTACAGGGAAATATTACGTTTGGTTTGCAAGAAATGTTCATCCTTTTAAAACTAAGAATTATTGACACAGGTTGATAGAGATTATCAAAAATAAATCAGTATGGTAGCCTTCTTTTCAAGAAATAAGTTTCCCACAGATGGAAATTCAGTTGTTTGTTGCTCAAAAATAATTTTTCCATCCAAATTTTCAACATTTCAAATGATGCAATGTCCATGGCCCTTCTTGCGCATAGTATTTTGAAGAGATAGCTATTGCTGGGGTTTATGATTAAGATTGAATTGTTGGATAGTGTCTGATCCATTTTCTTTGTTGGAGCATTTGGAACACGATATTTTCCTTTGTGTTGTATTTTTAGCAAGTTACCATCCAATCGTTCATTGATAAACATAACTTATTTTCGAGACCAATGTTTAGAGTAAGCCTTGGGTACGCGGATCTTTTAACTAGCCTATGCAACAAAATTATGACTGAACATTAAAAACTTTGGCTACACTTGCTGGGGAAGGCTATTGTCAGGGTTGTTAATTTTAATGCATTCAGAAACTCATGTCGGCAGATTGTATTAGGACTACTTGAATTATAGTATTAAATGCATGCTTGTTAGTTAAATCAGATTGGTGTTGAACTTATACCCTGGGACGATAGGGTGAAATACATTAAGTCGCCTACAGATAGCGGACAGAATTGACACCTGTTCATGTTTGTAAGCAAGATATTTACATAGACAGACAAATCGTTTGTATTTAAGTGACATTTTTTACTAAATGGCTACATTACGTGAGAAAAACTTATGTTTTATGGTAGGCCTAAAAGCTTGTGATTAAGCCAAAATGCTTTTCAAAAACAACGGTTCACTTTGCATAGTACATCGACCTGTTAACTTGGTTTCCAAATCCATTTTAAGACAAAATTTTATGACACTCTTCAAAACAAATTTTGGATCCGGCCCCAATGGACAAGGATCCTCTGATTACTGTATTAGTATGAATTTGTGACTGAAATTAGCCACTAGAAATCGTGAATCAGCTGTACTGTTTCTTACACGTACAAAGCCAAGTGTTTGTATTTACTATATACACCCAGTTCATTAGAAACAAATAGCAAATACATTTTCCTTTTCATATTTCCGTATAGAACACTCCGTCTACAGTGTTGTATACCGCTATGCTTCAGTTTAGGTGGAAGATGCACTGGTCTCTTTTAAATATGTAATTAATAAACGAAAAGGACACTGCAAGTATGCATTCATTCGAGCGTTTTTTTTTAATTGTTATCAGTGATTTGTGACTATAGTCGTAAATAACGGAATGCAATCGTAAAGCCTCCCTTTGCAAATGTGAGAAAATGTTATTTGGTTACCAATAGTTTGTTGTCAAATTTGAAATAGAGAACAATCTAAACATTACTGCTGGAAAGATACTTTGCTGCAAATACCTTGGTGTCATTTTTAGATTACGGATTTGCCTCACTCTTAAAACAGTTGAACAAACATAGCACATGCTGAAATTTTGAGGAAGAAAGTTGCTAAAATTGGACAAACAATCATGATTTCCCTAATTATTGTATAAAGATTGCCCAATAAATTTAGCGTCCGTGACTTGCTCAAAATTTTGGTGTGTGCAACGTTTTATCAACATTTAGTATTTTTTGCTAAACTGTTCTTTGAGTGCAGTGTTATATGGGCTAGCTTTAGTGGATGACACAAACTGAACACGTTGATAGATCAAAGAATGTTGTCTTGGATATGTATTTTCCCAGAACGGATAGTCCTGTCTTCTAAAGTGTTGCATACCGATATGCGTCAATTTAGGTGAAAGCTACACCGGTCTCTTTAAATATGTGATTAAACGAAAAGGAAACTGTAATTATGCATTCATTCACACTATCGCCAATGGACGAATCAGCTTCATGAAAATAGGCCACACCTCTAATTCAAAAATGAAAGTTTTTCGACCCCTAGAAATTTTTAAACAGGATTATAAAGGAACAGGGCAAATATCCCTCATACAAGTAATCCTCTTCATTTTGCAACAAATTAAAAAAAAATTGGAAAAACCGAAAAACTCTTTTTTTCCTGGGAAAAATCAGTCGTTATTTACTGGAGCGGCTTCACTAATGTATGCATCGCTCTCAGCATGAACGACAATGAATACAAGTTTCTCCAAAAAACTTTTGATTGCGTCAATTGTTTTATAAAAAGGTGTTGGGTGCTAGGTTGCTAAATGAGTCAAGGAATAAAAATTGAGTTTGCCACCAACTCATCTAGTTGGCTCAGTACCTGTGGTAGGCATATTTTACAGAGCTGAATGGAGATAAGTATTTCATAACTTAAAATGACGCAATTCTAATAGTATATTGTCATATTTATTTTTACTCCAGCCCACGATTTTTGTTCGCAAGTTTAAAAATTTAGAGCAAAATTTGCTAATGGTTATAGGAAGTTTGCAACAGACTTCTGATGATACTAGACTTGAATTACAATTGAAATATAGTATACCTTACTACTTACATCTGGTAAAGCTGGTACAGACTGGTTACGACGGCAAAATAATGTTGACTTAAACAATGTACAAACGACCATTAACGCGTAAAATAAATCCACACGTTGGGGCAGATGTCTCCATTCAATATTCCGTCATTTCCATGGCCCCTCTTTGAAATAGCAATTACAAAGGGTCATGAGATAGAACTTCGATTGCAGTCGTTACGCTGTTCATAACATTAAATTGCACGTGGACAAATTAACCAGGTGTTCCAAAGCTCTGTCCGTGGATCATTTGCAATTTTGCAAAGAGTCCATTGAACACTTTGAAAAAGTGTTTGTGAGTCGGCTAATGTAGACGGGTGTGGATCCAGACATTTCGGAAAGGGACGGCTAAGCGCCCCATTGAATATTATCCTCCATGAATATTATGCTTATAATTTCGCATATATATTATTGCTGACCTGCTGAGGTGGGGGTGCGACCGAAACAACCTCATTTGGCCCCTAGTAGATGTTTTATGCATTGTTCATATGCGATCATCACCTAATCATTTTAACATGAAACATTAAATTGATATCCTTTTATTTCTACAGAGCGAGTCGGTGGCCGCTTATTAACTCGAAGCATCAAAACTGCTGGGGACGCAAAAGATTTCTTCGATGTCGGCGGAGAATGGTTGAGCAGGTCACTTTAGAAATACTTTTTTTATGATTACTATAATACATTATTCCATTTTAATGGCAAATCCTTACTTAACACCTATAAAGGTATCATTAGAAAAATACAAAAGTAATTTAAGAAATTAAAACAACTCCATAGGATTGCTGCATAATAAATACATGGACAGGACTTCATGAATAAAATTGTCACTGTAATAAAATTGAAGATAAAAGTCAGTGTATTTAAAAATATAACATCATCCTAAAATTGTTTGTTAGGATCTATCTTCTTCCATACCACTAAAAGCGTGCGATGTCGAGGAGGCAAGGAAGCCTCACAAATTGGGCAAAACAGTGGATCCATTATGACAAAAGAGAGAGCAAAGAAAACAGTTTTTGCTCTTTTGGCGAGCCATGATTACTTCGCCACTTGAGAACTATAACGTTTCCCACTATGGTTAAAGCCATAGTCCTAAAGTAACCTCTCTTCCCTCCTTATTATGCGTTAGTCCAATCATAGAACTATTACTTAATAGTTCCATGTTCCGATACTGTAGTTGTAGTATACAGATTTTAAATTGTTTAAACCATGCATCTTTCTCCCATTTCAGAATTCTTATGATCGATGGATGCCCTTCAGTGCGCGGCCATTAAATACCACTCTGCAAATATTCGTATCGAGAGAATGCTTCTTACTTAAAATATCGACATAATACCAATGATTGTTGATTTTGTTTTTCATTTTATTTCCTCCAGAAAACAGAAACGAATTATGGATCTTACCACCGAACTTGGTCTTGAAACCTATCGACAAAACTATGCTGGTGCTAAAATGCTGGTTCCTGTTGACGGTAAACCTGTTCCATTCGTGGATAACTTCTACCCGATAAACATGATAGGAAGATATGACTTGAACTCATTCATCGCACGAGTAAGTGTAAGACGGCAGGGCCACGTCAACAATATGAAAAAATAATGCAAAGACTGAAACGGCCTTTATCTAAAACACTGGCGTAACCAGACAGAGGGCTGAGGGGGACAAGTGTTCAATTGGTGTGGCAAGAAAAAATGACACTTTCGTTGGCGCGGAGCTTATAGAAAATATGAAAAATCGCGACCCTCAGACAGCCGTAAATGGTATTTTGCAGGCTTATAAGTAGGATCTAAGCCGTCGTTATATTGAGTTGTTGTTCGCAGTAAAGGCTTCACTTCAACAATCAAGCAGAAAATTAACACATAAACCGTATAATCGCCATTGGATAAAATTCAACTACAACCATTGGAACATGAGCTTGTAGGCAAGGTAGTGGCATAAATTAACGATATGAATGTTTTTTCTTCAAGAAATGTAAGAAAGTGTAAGTTGCGTTTAAAATTTTAAAATATTTGACCCTAATCTTCAGATTGTGGGGTATAGAGAAAATTTTTGGTTAAACTGCCTTTCGAAAAAAACTGTAGGAAACTGTAAGTTTCGTTCAAAATTTCAAAATATTTTATTCTAACCGTCAGATTGTAGAGTACAGAGAAAAGTTTTGGTTAAACTGCCTCTCAGATTGCAGCAGATCTCACTTTCAGTCTCTTTTTGTACCAAAAATTCATACTTTCAACTTACAAAAGACACTCTGTCCAGTGTATTTTTCCTTCAAAATTCACGGAGAAGGCAAGGTTTTGACTAGGGGATGACTCTCGCCCTGTCCTCTGGTTACGTTACTGATCTAAAATATCTGAGAGGATTTAGTCAAATGTTTGGTGTACGTTGCGTGACGATAAGGAAGGCAATCACTTTGTTTCCAAAACAGTTTATGCGATTTACAGTTCACAAAAAGGATGATAGGTGTAGCTTTCTGTTGAGGTAATTTTTCGTTTTACAGTTTTTGCTTGGAACTTATTGGTTTTCCGAACAGAAAATTTTTAAAAGGATACACTGTTAAAAATTTCTGTAAATTTACAGACTTTTTTTAACTTGAACTTTTTGTATTTTACTTTTAATAGAGATTTTCTGTATCTTTACAGACACTTTGTATTGCTACAATAAAAAAAGGTTGTTTAACATGTATTTTCTGTTTATTTGAAAAACCATTTCTGTCTGCTTTTTTAACCAAATTTTAGTGCTTTGTAAAACTTTTTCTGTAAATTTACAGAAATTTTAACAGTATTTTGTATTTTTCTGATTTCACATAAATATACTGTCATTTAACAAACATTCATTTTGTTTTTAAGCTGAAAAAGAAACCAAAATAAGCCCAAACAAACAAATAAGAAATAGCCAGAAAATTTTCAATATATAACATGCATCGTTCTGCGAAGTTTCAGTTTAAAAAAAAAAACATTTTTGGCGAATTTATGGCCCTATTTGAAAATTAGCTTACATTTATTGGGGCGATGCGCACTGTTTAACAAGAAATTTCCTTACTGGCTAACGATAGCCTAATCCCTAACCTAATCCCTAACCCTAACAAAGAATACAATCGATACAATACAATGGCAACAACCAATCAAGAAACACCTTGTTAAACAGTGCGCATCTACCCCATTTATTATAAAAGCATACTTAGTTATCACGTTCTTAGTTATAAATATCATACAACTGGTGTTTTGTCACACATTTTTAAGTAAAAAGAAATTGTAAGGCCCTAATTTCAGAGCACTGACAATTGGTATACTGATGTCAACTGATCGCCACAGGCGCTCATGCACTTGATCGGAGCAAATTAAAAACGTTTCACAAATTTACTTGAAAGAGTCTGTAAATTTACCACTTTATGACGTAAATCTCATTTTGCATAAATGGGTGGAGCTTATTTTGTAGGCATTTTCCTAAAAAAAAGATTGCTGTTGCTTTGAATAATATCTTCTATGGCGTTTTTTAATCAGGAAGTGATAAACTTATTGTTTACCTTGTCTGGAAATGTTTGCAACCAATGTATTTGCATTCTTTGACATATTTATTTTAAAACAATTATTATATTGTACAAAAAATGTGACTTTCCAATTACAAAGTTCCTAGAGATAGCAGTCTACTTGACAATAATATGACAACAAAGCATTTTCAATGTGTTTTGATTGAAAACAACTTCGTAACGACACTTCTGTTCTATTCAGCCAGTCTAGAGCAGGACCACTCAGTGTTTGCCCTTTTGAGGGCGTACTTGTCCATTTGGGAAGTTAAGCTCCTTAAGGGAGCAGAACTCTTCCGGGAGTAATCGTTTGGTTTTCGCCCCTTGGCTCTTCGCCAGAGAGTCGTGGGGACTTTTAGAAAAAAACTTCGTAACGACACATTACGTTGATAAGCAAATACCTGATCTACGTAAGGGTGAAGTGTTTGTTACGTAATAACATATGAAAGGTAAAAAAGCGATATTATTATAAATATTAAAACGTTGGGAATGAAAACAGTAGGCTGTAAATTCACATAAAATTAAGGTAAACAAAACAGAACAATTCTGTAATTCGATTTTACAGTAGACTTTTGTAAACTAATTTACATGCAAAAACTGTAAAGAAAAAACAAACCCTTAATGTTTTTTCATGATTACAGTCTGGCTGTAAAAAAAACATTATTTGGTTGGAAAAAAATTTGCCATAAAAATTATGTAAATTTACAGAGAAATTTTTTAACAGTGTAGTGGGAAATGTTTTGATACGCGTCGTTTGTGTCAATGCAATTTCACTGCGGTCATGTAGACCAGAGACCTGGTAGTTGCTAGTAACCGTGACTGGTTTGTTGTCAATCAGTGGACGTAGCTTCTTTGGGAAGCAGTTTTAAGTTTGGTTTGGCCAAACGACCCTTTGCCAGAGAGTCGAAAGGACTTTAGAAAAATTCTGCCTGTTGTTTTTAGCAAACAATCCTGAATTATGGGGGGAGGCAAAACGATATGTTCCCCCCCCCCCAATATTGTCGTTGGTAGGGCGATAACCACCTGCACCCTAGGATCGATGGGCCTGCCCTTCATCTTCTTACGCACAAGTCAAATTCGGGCACGTGACTCTAACTTGTAAAAAGGTACAACTTTTTTTCCGGACCCCACGTCTCGCCCATGGGCAAATCAGTATACTGTTAACTGTCTTGCAATATATTAATACTTGTAAATTACAAGTACAACCATTTCCTCCTTCCAGTTGCCTCATAATATTTACCAAATGTTTAAAACTTCCTATATCGTATTAAAATATAGTAGTTCCCAATAGTCTGACAAAATATGAGTGTGAAATCTAAAATATTATATTTTAAATTTCTTCTGCTCTTCAGTTGGAAATTCTGCGTCAGTACGTGCCTGTTGATGATCCAACTCAATGCGAAGATGCAATGGATTGGGATGGAATAACGTTAGAGGCATTTAAAAAATCCCACACTTGGACGGAAGGTAATGGGCGCCATTTTATTCTTCCCTAGATTATAATTATAGAACTTACATGTTTTGCATGGTGTGTTGTTGCAGTAAATAGAACGTTTATGATGACTCACCCTCAATTTACCTGCAGTTTTCTTTAACGTAATCTGATGGTGTCCGAATTTTACCACCTCTGACCAATATAAAGAGTAGTAGATGTACTAAAATTCCTTGTAAATAAATAGTACCGTTTTAGTTCTATCACAAGCTGGACTTTGTTTAAATAAGAGTAAAGCAATAAAAGAAAGTTTTACAAATATGTTCAAACTATTTTTGACATGACATCTGTCCATCGGTTAGATCAGGTGATTTATTTACTTCAGTCAAATTGTGCACAATGACACCGAATGTGTGACGCCTACACAGACGAAGTGGCGATTTCAAGTTTATGCCTACTGATGGCAATGCTATGATTTGTAATGACTTCCTTTCACGTTGAACTTCATAAATCCACTACATATCGTACCCCTTCCGTGCACTGGAAATTTTAGCATATGCCATTAGTATTCCCGGCCTGTAGTAAGAGGCAACGGGGGAGGGGGGAGGAAGGGGGTACTTGCACCGTATTTAAAACTTGAAAGATTACATATTTGTAGCTGATATTAAATAATATACAGTATTCGTGTTGGTCTGTCACAAAGTTATAAATAAGATACAGTTTACGGCTCAGTTTCTAACCAATTGGTTCAAGTTGGACCGGCCACGGTTTTTTCAGTAGTGGCTCATTGGTTTGTTTCTGCTACTCCATTGCTTATACTAAACAGCAAACACAATGGTAGAAAGTTCCGTTTATGAAGGCTTTAGTATAACCCAGCCAGGGGTCGAACTCCAGACCTCCCGGTGGGAGTCCACTGCATTGAAGTTTAAAAATGAATTGTTCATGCAAGACTTCTCCACATAGCTCGATATTTCAGAAATACATCGACATTGCCATGATCTCTTTACCAAGGGTAAGCAGCATGTTAAGTGATCACCCCTCCCCTTCAATTTTTTAATTCCATGCGTACGTATATGCAACTTGTGCCACATGTGCGACATTTTGAAATAAAATTTGTGTGAAAAGATTTCAGGTTTTGCAAGGCGATAGAAAAATTAATTGGCATTGGTGAGAGGAGCATGGCCCAATACCCATATTACACTGTCTTAGTGTCTAATGGGCTTGCTGCTGACTGCTGAACTGGCTAACTGCACGGACTGACTGATTGACCGAGCGACTGGCCGATTGATTGGCCCATCGAATAACCCACTCAGTGATTCTTTACAACCGAATACCTAAGTGAAAAACTAAATGATTCGATCTTTTTCCCTCAGCTGGCCGTCTGATCTTCGATGCTCAAATAGTGCTCAACCTTGGTGTGACTCCTAGAGAGATATCATTGCTTTTCTTTTTGTTTGTATTAAACACCTATGATGGCTGGAACAACTTGTGTAACGTTGGTCAAAATACAGCCAAGGAATTAAAAATCAAGGCGAGTTTCTATTTTTGGACTGTCTACAAGTGACCAATAATTTGCCTAGTATTTATACATTCAGTTTGTTGTAATATTACAGAAGCATATTGTTGTCATGTAAAACCATAACTTTTCGTACGTTTGATAATCTCTTCGTACGTACGAAAAATGTTTGGAAACGTTCGAAAATATTTTGGAACGATCGAAAATTTTTTCGTACGTTCCTAAAGTTTTTCGAATGTACCAAAAGATATTCATACGTACGAAAAGATTTTCGAAGGTTCCAAGCGCATTTTGGGACAAAAAGATTTTCGGACGTTCGAAAAGTTTTTTCGTTTGTACGTATGAAAAGTCTTGGAACGTTCCAAAAGTGTTTTGGAAGCACGTAAAGATATTTGAATGTACAAAAAGTCATTACCTTTACGTGACAACAATACGCTTCATTATCATATAAATTATGTTTGCGAAGTAAAATGTTTTAAAACTAGATGCGAAAGGGACCTTTAAGAATAACGTGTGTCTATTTGTCTGCTACTACTGGTTACCATGCCTTCAATGAAAGAGTGTCCATAGAAAAATAAATCTTTCTGTGATCTCTAGGTACGATGGTTCAAGTCGTCCGTATAAGCTCAAAAAAAAATAAAAAATAACATTACGTAATTTGACTGTAAAAAAAGAAGGCAAGGGACGGATTAAAACTTGACAGGAAAGAGTAACCCCACATCATCATGGGGAAATGTGCTCAATCTCATGCAAACGTCGTTACATTATCTTTTTCACGCTTAATATTTTAGGTCTCGTCATACTGAGCTGCATATTCAAAAGGGGGAGGCACCCGGGGCAGGGGGCTGAGGAGGCATTTCTTCCGGAGATTTTTCCTTGACCCTATACCCCCACCCACACACCCACTTAGCATTAGGAGCTAGTTTAAGCGAAAACTTGACACAATACCTCTCCTGAGATTTAATTTTCACCCAGGCAAATACTGAAACCTCAGAGCTTTTGACGACTTCGCCCCTGTACCCCACCTGCCCACCGGGGCTTTTCCCTGGAAGTCACTAGCATGAATGCTTTCTCATTCGACTTCGCTCTGCGCGCGAAACGTTTTCCCTTCAACATTTTACTTTGCCCCTTTCGTTTGTCCCTCAATTTTGACATTTATCTTCCAGCTGTCAATTGTTAATATTCATGGTGCTATTAGTTAGATGGTTAACTAGTTAGATGACATATAACGCTACAAAAAGCCGAACGTGTTAGTGGCAACTAGATAAAAGATCAAATTTAAAATAATTGTGCATTTTCCTAGTTTGTCGGGTTCTTGTTGTATGCAATCATAACACTCTCCTTCTGAAAACTCACAATTTGTGATATAATTGCAAGTCTTACATCTTGATCGTACAAATTAAAGTAACAACACTCTAAACATAAATGGGTGTTTTTTCTTAAGTCCCCCCGACTCTTTGACAAAGAGCCGTTCGGCGGAACCAAACTTTAAAATGCTTCAAGAAAGCTATTACATCCACTGAAGGACAACACTTGACCAACCTCAAGGCCATCAGACCATTCACATTATTGGTCCGTCATATATGGCTCCACTCTAGGCTGGATGAAAAGAACAGATACTTCACTTGATCTTAGCCAAAAAACCGAAAAATAAATGGGTTCATGTACTCACAAACGTGTCGTTGCATATTTACCCCCTAAATGGTGCTTTTTACCCCTGACAAAATGGTATTTAAACCCACATGAGGTGTTTAGTTACACAAATTATCATGGACATAAGTTAATTCATCTATAAATGTCCTTTTTTTGACAATGTGTGTAAATGTACACCACATTTTGACATTAATAAATACTATTTTCAGGGTTAAATTGACCTTATCAGAGGGTGACTTTAACGCCCGAACAGCAAAACGTTTGTGGACAAAAATACCCATTTCGTTTTAAGAATCTACGGTGGTGATGCCATCGATAGATGCAATGGCATCGAAAACATTAAAGAAAAGACGTAGATAAGACTTTTAATGCGCAATTTATTGATGCAAAATTAACTTTGGAAATCACCCACTGAATAATTTTTGAACCGTTTGTAACATAGTGTTTTCCAGTTCTTCAACAAATAAATAATCGTGATAAACAAACTGTTGAAAACTCTTCGTAACAACTGTGCGAGAGGTATTGACGATTAATCACCACTTTAACAGCCTGTAATATCTGTCATTTTGTTTTCATGCTTGACTAATTGCAGATGTGAACTGTCACGCCTTCATATTCAAGTCAGAATTAATCTATTCTGTTTATATACTGTACCTACAGAATGTTCCACTGTCTTTGCAGTTATTTACAACTGCAATATTTTCAATATACATAAAAACCGACCGATGCGTATACGTTGACAAAAAAAGAGAAAACATCATTAACTGGCTAACAACTTATCGCCGGGAGCAGGTTCGCAGCCAGGATTGTGTCAAGGGGTGGGGGTTGAGGCCCGACATGAGGGAAAAGTCTAAGGATAGAGGGAAAAACCCCGCTCTTTTTAGGTGTTTTTGTTTTGCATTGCAAGGTTTGGTCATGGGGGGCTCTAACCCCCCCCCCCCGTGGTTACGCCACTGGCCGAGAGGTTTTGAGTTCGACTCTTGAACGTGTCATATCGAAAACTTCACAAATGGAATCTACTGTCATTGTGCTTGTTGCTAAGCATAAGCAATGGAGTAGGGAATACACGACGGTGAGTCACGACTGGAAAAAAGGCCGTGGCCGGCCAGACTTAAACCAATTGGTTGGAACTAACTGACTAATGATACTTCTAATCCTGTCAGAGATACCAATAGTTATAAAAATAAATTTAAAGGTCAGGATTCTGCATGTCTTCAAATACCCTCCGTCTTAAACCACTCGCTTACAGCACTTCACGTCAATAACTCTAACTAACTAACTAACTAACTAACTAACTAACTAACTAACTAACTAACTAACTAACTAACTAACTAACTAACTAACTAACTAACTAACTAACTAACTAACTAACTAACTAACTAACTAACTAACTAACTAACTAACTAACTAACTAACTAACTAACTAACTAACTAACTAACTAACTAACTAACTAACTAACTAACTAACTAACTAACTAACTAACTAACTAACTAACTAACTAACTAACTAACTAACTAACTAACTAACTAACTAACTAACTAACTAACTAACTACATCACTGCACAAAACAATTTACTGCTCGGTTTCCCACTAATTCATTTTAGTTGGACCGACAACTGCAGCCTTTTTCAATTGTGAGCTCACTGGCTCGTTTTCCCTACTCCATTGGCTATACCATGCACCAAGTACAATAACAGTCGATTCACTCTAACGAAGGTGTTCAGGAATTAAACGTTTCTCTGAACATTTGTTGCATCCACTTTGTAAAGGCGTTTCGGTGCTAAACACACGTGTCTTATTTCTGAAAAGTACACTCTTAAAAAGTTGGGTAAAGAAATTCACCAACACTGGTCACGTATGTCAAATACCTGAAATTGGGTAAAGTTTTCCCCAATATGTGTTGTTTATTTGGTTATCCCACAGGTTGGTTACCCAATTAAGTGGTAAAATACCTCTTGCATAACCCATTAATTAACAATTATTGGGAAAACTTTAACCAATTTCAGGTATTTGACATACGTGGCCAGTGTTGGTAAGTTTTTTAGCCAACTTTTTCAGAGTGAAAAGCTTTGAAACACGTTTAATTTCTTAATATTTAGTGTTCAAGAGCTAAACATGCTTAGAATTTAAAAGCGTTTACAAAGTGGGGGCAGAACAAGTGTTTAATTGCTAAACACGATTTTGTAAAGAATGGTCAAAATTTCAAGCCTTCCAAAATTGGTATCACAATGCAAAGGTAAGGTACTACTACGTATAAATGCTAATGTTGTTACTTACTATTTCTTTTAGGGAGGAGCCGAGAGACTTTGTGCAATTCTTGCCGACAGAGTGCTGAAGGAAAATGTCATTCTCAACGATCCTGTGGTTGAGATAGACCAGGATGACGAAGAATTCGTCTCAGTAAGGACACAGGAGGGACGTATATACTGGGCGAAACGTGTCGTGGTTGCCGTCCCTCCAAAATGCATTGGTATGTTAGAAAAAACTATTGATTTTAATTAATAAAACAGTGCAGGACAGTGAGCGTATATTATATCTTCAGTAGTTTCAAAGCAGACTGATTAGCAAAGTCAATTTATAAAAGTAGGTTTGAAAAAGCACTAATATTTATCTCGACAATTTCCTTTGCATTACTCGTCGCCAAACTTTGACAAAATTATACAAACATCAATACAAAATCCGAATTTACTACATATTCTCAGAGAGAATTAACTCCTTGTCGCTCGATCGTCCACAAGCACTTGCAAATATACTTTCTCATGAAGGACGAATTTGTGGCAAATGGTGGGGATTACTGGCAAAAGCAACACTTTCTTAGGTTTTCTGGGTATGCATCATAAAGAAAATACACATAATTTATAAAAAATGATGAGAATACATGAAATTTGAAAATCTATTTAAAAATTGGAACCTGTTTTGAGTTCAAAAGTTAAAATATCTAGTATCGATGCCAAATTTTCGTTGGAAGCCTCGACGAAACGGAATCTGGAAAAATACATTTTTATTCATTTAGATGTTTAACTTTCGTTATCCTCAGAGAGAATTTCATTCAGACCAAAGCTACCACTCGGTAAAGAAGCCATCCTAAAACGATCTTTTTCTGGAATCTGTCTGAAGTACGTTGTAACATTTGAAACGGTATGGAACAACTCATTTCATATTTTTGTACGATATGACTTCATAAAGCACATTTCTTTTTAAAGATTTTTCATTAGAGGGACATTTTAATGGAACATTTGTTTTGGCCTACTATTTTGCGGGACAGTTTATTTGGCTACCGGAGTATCTTGCTTGTAGAACCAGTGAATTATGTTTTTTTTTTATTAATTGTCTTTGTTAAAGACTGGAGGGCAAATTATATCAACAACTTATCCCAAGTTTTTTAATTCCATGAACAGCTGGATGGGTAAACAAGCTGTAAAATAAAATAATTAAAGGTAGTATCCTCTCTACCTAAACAGTTCTAATTCTCCTATCTACTTACTAAAGCCCCTCCAACGACTGTTTAAAATCCATCCTCATCTAGACTCAGTCTCAGTTTATTGCTTCAGAGTGAGTATACAAGACCCCGATGTGTAATCAAAACACTCTCAGTGCACTAAATGCTGTGCAATATATGAGCTAAGATACTCTGCATTTTTGAACTAGCTGTCAATCACAGAGCTGTGTCAATTGAAAATTTCTGTGGACTACCACTGAAAAAATTGTAGTCTGGGGTGAGAAGATTAGCCCTTAAAAGTAAAATTTTCGAATAGAAAACTAAAATAAATGACATGGCTTTCTAGCGATACACTTCCTTTTCTATGATTGTACAAACGCACTCGGATCAGCATGTAAAAAGATTTTGGCTGATACAACATGGGTAAAGAATCGAAAAAAGAGGGTATTCGTGGAAAGGTCCAAAGGAGGTTCGACCCTCTCTCGATCAAAGCTTGTCCTTCGTCAGCTCGTCGTTACGGGAAAGATGATAAAGCCTACGTCGACACAATTGATTCGACAATTGCAAAACTAGATAATGATCACTTAGAGAATATGCTGAAAAAATCGGAAAATTGAATTTTGGATTTAAGCTGTATTGTGTTAGCCTGAGGTTCAACGGTCAGTCAATAACTCCATTCACTAGCTTTAAAATACTATTATGAGGAGCTTGGAAATTTAATCGTTTGTAAATCATTATTAAAATCTGATTTATCTGACCGCTTAATTTGGCTTCATCATAACTTGCATTTACCTGACGTCAGGAGTTTAAAGCAAAGGGGAGTTTTTAAAAATATTTTTCGTTTTTCCAGTTTGATCCACATCAGATGCACGTGTTTTATTTCTTTTTCTTTTTTTTTTGAATACGTCGTGTAGTTGCCTTTTTGATGGATTGGTGCTAAGAAAACTTGCTGTTTTACATTAAACAAAGTATGATAATTTGAACTGGTTTTAAGGAAGACGATATAAAATTTTGGGGAACGATGAACACAATTACAAAATTCGGGGATTTCCTTGAAGGAGTTTCCTTCTTGAACGTTGAAAGCAAAAGAACTGATTTTTTGGGGGGAGACTGATTGTTGCCAGGAATGTATTTTTACATTTAGCTCATAAAAACTTCCAGACGAATTTGGAACATTTCCCGTCGAAGGGAGGGAAACGATTTTCACGACGCTATTCAGGGCCAGGGCTCCTTCAGTTTGAATAAAGTGCTCGATTGATAATTTAGCATACCCAAAGATGACTAAATGAAGATCAAACAGCGATGAATCGTGTGCCCGATAATGCACGATCGGGTTAATGCAAGCGATGAACGAAGGCCTAGCAAGCGACAGCATTACTACAACATCCGAACAAGTATTATCGTGTTTTTAACTTGACCAGGTCCAGTGAAGTTTGACCTTGTTCATTCATATATAACAAAATTTTTATCACAAAGAAAGAAAACCTTTTGGAACAACAGAGAAAAATGGAGTAGCCTAAATTGCATCTCACCCATTAAAAACCTTTAAGCAGTTAAACACTTATTTTAAACACGTTTAAATTCTGTACATGTACAGCTATTAGACAGTATTTTATAGTAATGAAACGTGTTTAATTGCTATTTTTTTAAATAAGACACGTGCGTGTGTTCAGCATCTAAACGTGTTTACAAAGTGTTGGGCGGTGTTTCGTAAACTTGTAATTCCTTAACATGCAAACACCTTTTTTGGGGTGTAGCATAAACTTAAAGGACACTTTCACCTGACCAACTGAAGTTGAGGACTATACCTATCACTGTATGAATGAAAATTTTACAATACTTGAGAGATTCTTCTTTCTTATGAATCAATTGTAGGTGTTCTGGAGAAATGAAATGATAAGTAAGAATGGTATCGTCATCAAACTTGTTGATCAAAAGAAAGAGCTGGAGAAGATGAAGACCTACGGTGAAGGTGATATTATGGGATACTCATACGTATTTGACGCTACAACTGTACATTCCATGCCAGCTCTGATGGGTGTAGCATTCTCAAGGAAACTAAGAGATTCGTATGAGGTATTTCTACACTTTGGCCAATAGGAATTGAAGTTGTCATTGTTTAATATTATCTGATCATTACTACCAATTACACGTTAAAAAATAAACGTAATACGTTACAATCCCCGTCAACGGCAGCTCCTTGATATCATCAGGGAGTTGCTAGAGACCAAGTCAGTTGTATGAGGATACGGAACCTTCCCCTCCTGTCCGAGATAAAAACCTTTTTCCAGGTCAGAGATTTTGGAAACTTTAGGGATTTCATTTCGCAGGAATTCGTTTCCAGCAAAAGGCGCTAAGCGCAAGGGAAAAAGTACAGTACGTTTTGGCTACAAACTTCAGAAAAGTGACCCCAAGTGAACTCTTGAATCGTATTGTAAATTGATTATACCTTGACAATAGTAAAAAAACGGTCATGAGGATCGGCGCCCTTAGGATAGTCGGCCCCTATAAACTTTAAAACATGTCAGATATCGCATTTTCTTAAACAATTTTCTTAGTGAGCGCTTCCACCCAACCCTAGCCTGTTCTACTTACACCATGTTTTCGGGGCGTTTGAACTCCATCTTGATTTTTTTAATATATATTTGTTCTCACAAGTTAACATTTAACAAAATGTTGTCTTGAGTAAATAAAATCTTAAATAAATTGTATTTTCTTCTTTCCTTGTGCTACAGCCCAGTGAACGTGAAGATGTGATATTGAACAGTTTGAAAGAATTTTTCGGAGACAAGGTTTATTCCAGACTCGATTATACCGACAAAATGTGGGGTGATGAAGTGTATGGACCCAGCTTCCCTTGTACTGTTGTCTCCCCAGGAGCTTTCTCCGTGGATTATATGATGGTTCAGAGACCTTTCCTCAGGTTAGTCTGGGACACTCTGTGTGATCATTCTTCAAGAAGGGGTTTGCAATCGGTTGTCGGACTCCATCGAGGTTAAGGGGAAGGGAAGCAGTTTCATGTTGGTGCTGGAGCTTGCATTGGTTGTTTTAGTAAAGTATGTTACCCAAAGCTGTACAATCAAAAGGAATCAATTTGTGAGCGTGAGACAAATTAAAAACTACCATCGGGGTAGTAAGAAAGAAACATAACACTTGGATTGGGCGGGTTACTCTTCTCTAGTGGCCACTCTTGGCCGGAAGTCGTCCAAGCCCACATATCACTACAAATCAGAAAAATTTCCATTGGAGAGTTTGCCCTTAGACGTTCATACCCTCCACCAAAGTGACAAACTTAGGCCATGCTACTGACGTTATGTGTTCGATTTGTTATACGAATGTTGTAGGAAAGGACTTGGAGTGCTGCTCATTCAAAGTCCAAGACAACTGAAATTATTTACGACACATTTTGGCATTTATCTTTCCGGGATGTAAAATTTCATTTTCAGTGGAGTGAAATGACTGGGGCCAACATACCATTGTTAGGTTATACAACCTGCCTTCAAGCGTAAAGCTTAGGAATCCGCAAGCAATATAAGGGCGGTCCCCCGGCGGCCATTCATGGTTCAAGATTGTCCGAAAACTCTGTCGGACAGACGGAGGGCGACAGGAGATCCTTTGATATGTTAACGATGTTAACTAACCAATCCCACCGATCCCCATTTAGTTCCATGTGTGGCTACTGACCTTTAAAGTTTAAAGGGCCAAACCTCTCATCCCAAACTACAATTTTGGTACCCGGGTACCGAAATTCTCAATCGGCTCACCTCTTTGATTGACAGCTAATTCAAACAATGCAGAGTGCCAAAACTTAAATTACACAGCATGAACAGTACTGAGAGTGTTTTGATTACACAGTAATTTGAGTTTTTCTGTACTCACCCTGAAGCAATGAACTGAGATTGGGTCTGGGTGAGGATGAATTTCAGATAATTGTGGGAGGGCTTCAGTAAGAAGGGTAGGAGAATCGGTACTGTTTGGGGTGAGAGAACTGGACCTTTAAAGGCCTGATCCTCTTACCTCAAACAGTAATGATTCCTAACCTACTTACTTAAGCCCCTCCCCAACTGTTTAAAATTCATCATCACCCCCCGAGACACAATTATCCTCAGTTTATTGCTTCACGACGAGTAAACACCAACCCCAATGTGTCATCAAACACTCTCGGTACAGACTGTGCAATATGAGCCATGGTACTTTGCATTGTTTGAACTGGCAGTCAATCAAAGAGCTTATCCAATTGAGAATTTCTGTAAACCGCTACAAAAATTGTAGTTTGGGTGAGAGGATATGCCCTTTAATATCCCAACGGCTTTCATACGCAAATTTGAAAACATTGGATAAGTCTGTACTTATATAGATATTGATATGTGAAGTAACTTGCATCCCTCAAAAACTTCTACAAAGGTCCACCCTCTACACAACAAATCAAATTTACTACATGAGTAAATAGAGAAATACGTAGAGCTGTTCTTCTTGCATTACTCACCACTCACGCAGCTACGAAGTGGGCCCCACGAACATAGGAGCACAGGGTAGTTTTTGTGGGAAGGGCAAGTTCAATATTAGATCGAATAATGGCACCATTTATCATGTTTTGTCCGAATGAATCAACTTTTTGCCCGAATTGCAGATAGGGCGAGTTTTCCCCCTGCACCCTGCCTACTACACCTATGCCCCAAATCATTTATGTGTCGAGCAAAAAAAGATGGAGTTTTAAAGAGCAAGCATTCACTTTATTCATTTATCGAAAACATTCTCAAAGTAATGATACAGCAATTTTGAAACATTTATTATCAAACATCTTTTCTCTTGTGAGGCACAGGTGCCTCCTGTCCCATGAATGGTTGATTAAGGGTGAAATACCAATATCAAACCTTGTCAAGGACAATTAAGACGTAATTAATGAGTTTAAACGATAAAGTTGCTGTTTTGATAAGAGAATAAAAACTATTATCATATATATGTCTTTGTAGAGTCCATTGGGCAGGCACTGAAACATCCACTTCTTACTACGGACAAATGGAAGGCGCTGTTGAATCCGCGGATCGGGTCGCGAGCGAAGTGACTTTCCATTTGAACCACGTCGAGAGCGAGGACCCAGCTGTTTACACAGACGCTGAGGAGGTGAAAGAAAGAACGTCTTCGGTTGTGAGCGAAGATGGTGACTCCGGATCACGTGATGGTGTCTTAGTGTGAACTTCTGTCATCCGAATCAGACACTTATTGCTTGTTTTGGGTTAATAACAATGAACATGCTCGATACGCAAAATATTTTGCAATCTGCGAAAAGTGCTTGGAATTATTCACAGCCACTTTGAATGATCCAAAGTTACAATAAAGCCTGTTTTTTATGAAGGTATAAAATGTACAATCTTGCCACGCAGTCCTCAAGCACGTGGCATGCTTTTGGAGGATAAGAGGAAGCTGCTTACAGGAGAAGTATTCAGAAAGGCAATAAAGTTAATAGATCATAGTTCAGAACATTCTCATTTCAATCGAACAATGTTACTAAGAGTGACTGAGACAGGTCACGTGATTTTTATGTTCCGATGACATTCCATTGTAAATTATGAGTGCTAACATAAAGAGGGATTTTACTATCTTGTAAGATATAACATAAGAAAGATAAAAAAAACCTGAATAGAGAAGTAGGTCAGTTGGCAGTGCTAGGGTACTGTTGCTTGTACAAAATAATGATATATTGTTAATATGAGAAAAGCTGGTGAGGGTAAATTGTGACGTTCTTCTCGACTTCTAAATGTAGAAAGGAGCCTGCTGTATATAGAAGATGTGTACCGCATATCATTCATTTCTTTTGCATGACAGTCATTGTGATTTGCGAGGGTAAGTATGTGAAAGGTTATAAAGATGAATACCGTAAATATTACAGTGCCGTCGGAAGGTATTTTCGATTGGGGGGGGGGGCTGACTCGGGCTGACTATCTAAGCGGAGTGCCACCATCGGTTGGCGCGGAGCGTACAGAAAATTTTGAAAAATCGCAACCCCTCGGACAGCCGGAAATGACATTTCCCTGGCTTGTTATTTGTATCTAAGCAGTCGTTATTTTGACCTTTCGTTGTAATAAAATGTTCCCTTAAAAAAACAAACAAACTATATATGGCAAAATTATTGGGGAGGGGGGTGCAGCCCCCAGCCCCCCGCTTCCGACGGCCCTGAATAATATGTTCTGTCATTTGTACACTGTGGAGGACATTCAAGTTAGCCTACTACTCTTTAAAATGTCTGAACATTTACAGAAAAAAATTAAAAAAACGTCACTTATATTTTTGAAACTCATCGATAGTTTTTTCCGTAATTTTTCTCCTGTGCAGGCACAATCATTTTTATGTTAGGCTATCTTTGAATATCAAAAAATATTACCTGTCCTAATCTCTCTGCATCCAATTTCCAACGCGTTAATTATAGGCATGTAGACGGCATAATGACATGGTACAAAGGGCGCGCCATAGAGGAAGGGTTAGTTTAGTTTAGTTAGTTAGTTAGTAAATTAGTTAGTCAGTCAGTTAGTTATTAAGTTAGTTATTTAGTTAGTAGTTACATGGAGTTTTAAGGCCCAGTTTCCAACCTATTGCTTCAAGTCGAGCCGGCCGGCCTTTTTCCAGTTGCGGCTCACTGGCTTGATTTCCCTACTCCATTGCTTATGCGGAGCATCACGGGCACTGGCAGTAGGCTCCCTTTTCATAGTCTTTGGTATGATTCGACCTGGGAATCGTACATGAGCCTTCCGCGTGAGAGACGGACGCTCTACAGCTAGACCAAACACACGGTCTGTATGAGGAAGGAAAAGCCTATCATTGACAAAATGCAATTATTACAAATAGTTTTATTTAAGGCATTTACTCGTCACCTTAAACTACAAGTTTACCCTCAATCCAAGAAATTGTCTTTTGATCGGACGTATAGCTTCTTTAGGAACCAGTTTAAAGTTTGGTGTCGCCGAATGGCCTTTTGCCAGGAGTTTTGGGACTTTAAGAAAAGGAATTAAACTAGAAAAATTCCGAATTATTGCAAGTACAAATTACTGAACGCCCACAAAATGTAGGGAGACTAATTCTACCCCTTCCCCCGTAGCTACTCACTCGGCTACATTGATTAATATACTTGATAACTATACTTGCCATGGCACCTCTATACTTAGGACCATGCGATGCCGAAAAGTTTCTACAACAACCTGTACTCGTTTGATTCAACCTTTACTTAGTTCATCATGCGAATCGTTGAAGACTTAGTGGATTCTTCGACAGTGAAAGGAGCGGAAGAGCCCCAATCAAAGTTAACCAGGAAAATAAATTTACTTGAAAAAGCAAAAGACGACATCTATATGCATGGGGAAGGACGAAAATTTTTCTTTGGGGCAAATTGTTAGATCGAAAGTACTATAGTACGACAATGCTATAGAGACCATTTAAGTGACATCAGCACGTTTTAATTTGGCATACTGAATGGAGCTGATCATGCGCAGTACGTGTGTTACCGAAAAGCGTATACGAAAGCACCTTAGTAAAAATTGTTGTACAATGAACGTATGGATGGCGAAATAGACGCCCAACGCAGTGACGTAGGTGTATGACCTCTATACGAGTATAGGATGGTATAAAGTGGACATTTGTGTTGTAATAATACTGGTATAGCACAACTTTCCAGCTGTAAAACTGATTGGTCGACAGGAGATTTTTAATGATTATTTTTGCATGTTTAGCTATTCACCAATTTTTCATTTTATTTGTATAACATAAAAGATAAAAGTAAATAAATGGAGTTTTGGAATTGTCGTGATCATTTCAAGCTTTTCGTAGAAAGTACATTCTTGACCTAATTGATCATTTTTACCACATAATTTCTCGTGGTAGCCATCACGTCGATACTTCTTGCAAGAAACACTGGTTCTAACATGAATCACTGGCTATTACAGGAATCACTTGTTCTTACAAGAATCACTGGTTCTCAGTAGAATCATCCATGTTCCTGTATGATTAACTTTTTTCTTTTCACTGTCTTTTGGCTAAGATTATCCGGTCAGTACAGCACATCTAGAACGGATACAAACATAACAGTTCCATGATGTAGAAATCAGAACATTAGAAATTTGTCTACTTAAAGGAAGCTTTGTTTGAGTCGGTGGCGGAACTAGGGATTTCGGTCAGAGAGGAGGAGAACTGCCAACATTGGTGCGTTACGCTAAAACAGGATGTTATATATTTAAAATGAGGGGCCGGTTGGCAATTTAGGTCCGTCGGAGGAGGGGAAGGGGTCGCCATATTGTCAAGGGGGAACTACCTCCATGGCTATAACTGATGAGGCTTTTTCTGCTGCAACATGTACGCAGTGACGATTAACTTAATAATTATGACAATAAAATGCACTCCGAAAATGTTCACGGCCAAGTAGAGAAATGTGTGGCTTTTCACTTTAAGCGCCAGATGCGAATAAATATGAAGCCTTGGGATCTTAACGGGTCCCAACAAAAGGTTCATCGTCCAGTACCAGCGTAGCAGTATTTGCTTTCAATAAGGGAGAATTCTCAATGCAACAAAACTGAAAACATTTTAGCGGATGAAGAGTTTGTGTACCATTCTTTTCCATTTTTATTCCATATTTTATATCTGAATACAGAACAATCCGTAAAATAGTACGCCCTATTTTGCACTCTATACGCAATTTCACAAGTAAGATTAATAAACCGAAGCCCTCAGCTGCTCAGTGTGGGGCTATGTCAAGTAGGCATACACCTTTTCACTGAGAAAATAAAATGGTGTATATTTATGAAGTGGATTTGGTAAAGACAGTCACCCCGAACTACAGCAATTTTATCTGTGGTCTACAGAAATTCTCCATGGGCGCAACTCTTTGTTTGACATCAATAAAATCATGTTGCGCATCATGTACTGAGAGTTTTGATAACACATTGAGACGTTTTGCGCTCACTGTACACGATATGCCCTAGCCGAAGGGTTTAACTGAGATTGTGTCTGGATCACGGACTTCCTATACATGGACAGAGAAAACCTCACGTTAGATTTTCGCTACTATACGTGTGAGTATACGCGTAGCAAGATGGATGTCTGCTATGGCTTTTGTGTGAAAGTTTGGACTGGCTCAAGTAAATCAACAGATTTTGCAAGAATGTTGAAATATTTTCGATATAGGCCTAAGGCAAGGTAATGTCAAAATCAATACACATATTGCTAGCGGAATATAATATTGTGTTTCATTCAAGTTTAACCTTTGTTTAAAATATTACAAAGTCATCATCAAACCAGACGATTTATAGCTTTGTGTGCCGTTTTTGTCCCAGTCGTTGGCGACAATCTACGGGAAGGGCTTACGCGTTACTGACACTCTCTGTCCATGCATGTAGAGAAAGTCAGTGGTCCGAGCAAGCTTGAGTTAGTACTAGCCTGTAATACAAGGGCTACTCGTAAGAAAGCTGTAATTATTTTACTGTGTGGATTGATAAATTACTGTCTTTAATTTAAAGATGTAAATTGCGTCTTATGCATAATGTTCTACCAGTACCATCACCTTTCCATGTGCTTTGTTTTGCTGGGGGAAGGCGCATCACAGAGGAGGGGCTCAAATGATGCTGCGTACCCTGCGGCTACCATATTCTCGCTTTGTCTTGAGCAAGGCAGTGTTTTTCATGGAAATTAAAAATATGAACTTTTTGTGAAGAAGAAACTACTCTTAGAGGGCTAAATCCCATGCAGCAGAGGACTTAAAAATGACTGTAATAACGCTTAGTCCAGCCTACTTAAACGTCATTCTCACTTAGATGGCGCTCCGCAAGAATTAGTGAGAATTGAATGTCCTACACGCATTGACATTAAGCTGTTCAGACACTAAAAGAAAAAATACAACACACAAGCCTTAGAGTAATAACAATGTATTCATGTACTATAATCAGTGACAATGCCATAAAGTGGCCAGATTTGAAGAATAATATTTGTGCGACCAATAGATAACAATACAAGAAAACGACCCGTCAGATACCGTTGCAAGACATTTTTGAAAGGTGGATCTAATCGCCTCATTGTGATATGAATCACCGGGTGAACTTTCACAGTATATCAGTTAGACCATGCAAACTGCGCATGCTTCAAGGTAAAGTGCAATCCCTGAAAAGAGTTGGCACAATATGCTTTGCAAGGACGTCTTCTGTTGGCTTTCAGCATGCTCAACGTTCAAGCCTGCGTGGCAGGTTTAGTCTTTCGCAAAAGTACAGATCTTCAATTTCTCGAATAATCTCTTACCCAGAAAAGAATTTCATTCAAATATCGCTAGCAATCCCCATTCGAGTCCAAATAGAGTCAAAGGGTTGCGTATGACACAAAATGTCATTAACCTATCGTTTTCGGTAGTTTTTAGTGTCATCTCTGAAACAATATATGTTGTACCCTAATGTGACTTTTTCCAAAGCCCCATCGACTCTCTGGCAAAGAACTGAAGAGAAAAACGAAAGAAATATATACCGAAGGAATTACATTTTTAAATGTACACAATATTAACCTACTCATTCAACCCCTCAACCTCTGAACTAAATGGTATCACCCTAGTTTGCATGTACAAGGTGGTCTGCATTTACATATTTTTGCATTCAAATTTCTCCAGCGGCATCTCGAATACATTGAAAGGTTTTTGCAACCAGATATGAAATCATTGGCTTTATATTTTAAAGGTGGTGGTGTGATACAGAGGGAGTGCCATAAATGGATAATGTTATCCTTTGTTTATACAATCTTCATTCCAAGGACAGTTGTAACATTTGTTGGTCCTGAGGGTTTTATTTTAAAAGTTAAAATTGTGTCCTTGAAAATCATCAGTGTCAATAACCAAACATAAACTATCTGATGAGTAATTAAGAGATAAATAATACTTTTCCCAAAGTCCTTCCGACCCTCTGGCAAAGGGCCGTTCGGCGAAACCAAAACTTTCACTGCTTCTCGTAGAAGCTATTACGTCTACTGAAGGACAATACGTGACCAACCTCACGGCCTTCAGACAATTGGGTAAACAAAAGAAATACCAACACTGTGCAACACTCCACATCATTATTTTTTGATAAATCCAAACTTTGAAGAGGTACATTTTGAGAACCGTAAAAGATGACGAAATTCCAACGGATTTTTACTTAGATCACTCCCTAAATTCCAAGAGAAGTCATGGCATTTTCCGAACATGTCACACTGCCTTTAAGCCCCGTTAAGATTTGTCTGCTTTAAAGTCATTTACGATGTTAATCGTTTGTAGATACTTCTTCAGCAAACTGGGAGAAAGTCAAATGGTTTATGAAAGAGTTTGTTTTGAGACCTTCAGGTTTTGTCCAACATCAACAATGGCGTCATCAGCCAAAATTGTCAAATACTCCGAGAAAGCCCTTTAGTAGCTGCATGTATCTTGATGTTTATTATAAAATCAAACTTAACGATAAGAACTTTTGTCGGAATGTAGCAAGAGTCAAAGGTGAAATAAAGTAAACCTATGGTCAAGGCCAAGGGCAAAACTATGTGTCTAAACCCGGGTATCAACAACCCGGTTTGATTTATTTGTAATAAAATTTATTGTCACGTGTCACTGTTCACACCGTTATACAAAAGGAGAGTCCATTTTTATTGATGGACATTTATTACTGACTACATGTACTGTGGTGAATTACTTACAAAAAGAGTGTTTTCACTAACGTCACAAGCCATGCCCTGCCTTGATTGTCAGGCAAACATTGTAGTGTAGTACAATGACTTGCTTAGAAGCAGCTGACGACCGGCATCACCATTGTTCATTTTTTGCCTGAAAGTGGGAGTGGCTAATCAATTATGAAGTCACGTGAAATCACTAAAATTTGCTTAAATTACATTCACTTATAAAGGCTTTAGACTAGTACTACAAACTGTCTCTAAAATTCTATTTTTGTACAAATTTTAACTAAATTGAGTGGAATATTTAAGATTGCACAAAAATCACAATAATTTAAACAAAAGGTGTAAGAAAATGTAGTATTTAAAGGCTAATAAAATAGATAAAATGAAATGAAAAACGAAATGAAAGAAAAGGGGAAAGGCGGTGTTTTTGTTTAAATCAAACATTTTTGAAAGTGGACACATTTATGGCTCCCTGAAGAAAATCAAAACGAAGAAGTAAAAATAAAACCAAATACTACAACCCTTTGAATCCCAATTATTGGTTAAAATCCTCCAATATTTACCAAATATGTCAGTAAAAGTGAATAATTTAGAAACCTATTTCAGTTACGTTTTTACAGTTACATGTCGTCAACTAACATGCTGTTATTTCATTACCACCAATTTTTTGGAACACAAAATATTAAAAAAAAAAACATAACTTAAATTCAGATTGAAATTGAAAAACCCAATATGATACCATTCAATCCTTCTACCATATCAAACTGTAGTAGACATACACATGCGCAAAACGATCGGATAAAATAAGATAAATAAGATTAAGATACGATTGAACCGAAAAATATATTACTGTTGTTGAAATTTTAATAATTTATAAATGAATTACAACTAGGGAATGTTGATAACTACGGAAATCATTTTAATTGGAGTAAAACTATGTTTGAGTGTGGTTAATAATTGCGCTAAAATTTGAAGACTCATCTGCGTTTGCGAATGTTGAATAAATACTGGAATGCTAATTAACATATTGAATCAAAAGTAAAATCGACGTGCAAGAATGAATAAACATGAATTATTAACTTAATAACTGATAATTAGTGCTGTCATTCAAAGTAATTGCAAAAGGAGCTCCAAATCGCAAGATGTCTTACTTCTTCTGGAAAACATTGTCTTCAAATTTTCTCATCACGTTACCTGGAGGTTTGTAGAACCCAACTAATATAACTTTCCCTTCCTTCGTGATCGCTTTCCCGACACCGAACTCTTTGCTATCCTTCCAAACCATTTGAGTA
Organism: Holothuria scabra; assembly: GCA_037179385.1. Classification (NCBI taxonomy): domain Eukaryota; kingdom Metazoa; phylum Echinodermata; class Holothuroidea; order Aspidochirotida; family Holothuriidae; genus Holothuria; species Holothuria scabra. The sequence goes on from CM074185.1 coordinate 51,307,372, forward strand.
AAATGACCTGTAAAGAAGGGGGAGATGAAAACATCGATTGCAAAGACATCGAAGCATTTAAAAGCCTCTCCCGCCAAGGATGAGGGCGAGTGGAATGGTTCTCATCGGAGATGGCTAGTCTCACAACCTGTTTGGAAAATTTTCAATTTTTTCGAGATGTCTTAGTGGGTAAAATAAAGTAGAAGTTTCAAAATCTTCATTAAAAGTAAAACTTCCTAATTTTATTGCATTAAAGAACAAAGTTTTCAAATGGTCGCAAAAAGAAATCTCTTTTTGTGAAATTTTCTTTTATGCCATTGTTTAATAAAGAAAACAAATTTTCTTTTCCAGTGTATCTCCTTTGTCGAGGCTTTGGCCCGCCCACTCCTAAGAAGAGTCCTTCCCTCATCACACACCTATTGGAAATTCTGACCACCTCTGTCAACTAACTACTATTCCCAAATGATTCGTTAATCCCCGACCTTGGATAATTCACTTATTTTCTTTGCCTGTGACCAGGGTCGTATATGTAGATATAATGTATATATCACTGTTTGTGACGAAAAATAAAGCATTGTGGATATTTACAACTTACAGGTTACACCATCGACTATTTCGGGTATCGCATTTAACAATATTGTTAAGATAACCCCTATTGATTTATTTAGTGAACCAAATAATTATTCATAAGTACCGGTAATTTTCCAAGGATTATAAAAGTTTTAGCATATTGTTATTAATTAGCAATCATTCCTAGCACATCCTTCAAACCTACGGCTTCTTCGGGTTTTTTAACGAACAATGAAATACCCTTTTTCCCATGGCAATATACTGAGGTTTAAAGATCGACAGCAGGCCAGCCCCTCTCCTCCCCAAGAAAGGGAAGCCTTGTAGAATGGAGTAGTGCCCTCCTATGTTTCGATTCTAGTACCGAAAAGATGCATGGAAAACTTACCAGCTCCCTTTGTGAATCCGGGCTTTTTGAAGTCGTATTTTTCGATTTGTTTATACCACATATCAGCACATGCTTGGCCTAGGTGAAAAAAATATGAACAGCTTAAAATTGACAGCCTTTAAAAAAGTAGTGCATTCTTCAACGTAAAATTAAGATTACAATTAATTAATTCTTAATTTAGAAGAGTAATATGAAAGGTTTTGAATTTTTGATAGGAAGTGTACCTTTTCATCAGGAATAAAAGACATTGTCTTTATCCAAGTGCAAAATGTTGAATGGGGTGTTATATATTGGAAACGATCAATACAATCTACTAGTAAATAACATACTTGTCTGCATAAGTGTTATTAACAACAACAAATTCCTGAGGTGACAACCTGCTACGAAAAGTAAACCTGGAAGACCAAACGAGCAGAGTGAGTATGAAATAGCTCCACCTAAACTATCAAAGTATCTTTTTTATATTTTTTATATCGTTTCGATTACTCACACCACTCAATGCTGATTACTGAAAAGGGCCAGCCGTGCGGGTTACCAATAGTTTTAACACTTCTACTCACCAATCTTGACTGTTAATTAATGCCGTTCTTTTTTCATATTGAGTTGGTTCTTAAAAATCACCAAATTTTCAAACCTGTAAGATTTGCCTTACTGTAACTCACAAATGGTCAATCTTAGACAATCCCCATATCCGGCTGTATAAGTGCTTCACGGGTGAATACGCTAAGTAACGATTCAATTCTGTTTTTAAATCCGTAACCAGACACCTCTTTAAAATTATGCAAAAAACCGTTACAAGCCTGAATACAAGTAATGATCATGACTCTTTTTATAAACCGTAAGATATGAAACTTGACTAATTATTTTAATGAAAAGCTTTGTCATTTGGTAGCACCCTCCAACACCCTCGTTAAAAGGGGCAACCAGAGTTTGGAAGAGAATTTTGTTCCAGCACATTTCCTCCGTTCTGAACTGATTGCTTATCAGAATACAGAAACATTGAAGAGGTCTTTCAGCTTAGAAAGAAACATCAGTTTTGTGTTAATTATATCTGAAATATTCTGAATTTCTGAATACTCCTTGGGTAGCATAATTCCACACAAATGCAAGACTAGACAGTCTCCCTATGCAGCTATACACTGTAAGCGATCACGATGTTAGATCGTGATCACAGATGAATTGTTTTGTTAGTTTTAGGTCAATGTGGTGCAGAATTCAAATTGTGAAAAAATTGCAAGAACAAACTGCGATTGCCACTTTAAGTTGCCGCTTTCAACTCTTCGGGGGATCAAATTGATTATGGACTAGGACGAGACACCGGTAACGCTTACAAGGATTCTTGAGGACATGCACAGTCGCTTATGCATGCAGTTTATTTTACCTGAGAACTCGGTCGTCGCACTGTTGTAATGCATGGCGATGTTTTCACCGACGTCACTCTCTGTACTATTCTGAAACAAATCATTTTCAGCCAAATGAGCGGCAAATTTTTGTGCCCTCTCGGTCAGGTCGGGTGATTCTTTCAACTTGTCTACGCCGTGCATTTTACGATATTCGTTCTGCGCACGAAGGGTGTCACGACAAAAGTCTTTTAGGTCGCTAGGCTTGGTGTCGGCTTTGTCCAGCTTGGTCTTTCCCACCTACAAGAAAGAAAATAAGAAAATCATATGCACGTCAGTTATGGTCATATCTTGGCTTCCTCTGACGTGAATCTGCATGCATTGTGCGATGTGAAAATGTGACGATGTGACATGTTACGATGGGACGATGTCCAAACAGAAATACCGTGCTTTATCTGGGATGGTCCCCGTGGGCAGGGAGATGGCTAATAAACATAAACTGCAGACACGAAACTTGCACTGATGATGTTCAACAACCCAAAATGACGTTACACCTTCTACGTTAATAATGCAATTTTTACTACAGTACTTGAGTGTATTACCCTTTTTCAGACTGCATCAATCATCCATGTTTCGTTGAACAGATCGAGAGCTCTCCCAATAATTTTACTTACAAAGAAATTATGTGCACATCGCGGAGGCTATTTGAGGGCAAGACCGAGTACAGACTGAATGCAAGAAGACTTAAATTTGAGAAATTGATATGATATAATGATAGCATACGAATCTGAATGGATTTATCAGTTTTTCAAATATCTTTGTGTTACCATGAGTTGGTTAATAAATGCAAGCTGCATTTTGTGTATGTGCCATACGTTTTCTACGCATTGGTCGACTCAAATTACTGACCGACTCAAGATATAGTCACTTTAGAAGTTTTCTATAGAATAAAATGGGGCAATTCAGTCGACCTACCGACGATACGTTACCATATCAATATGACTGAATAATGCATACATATTTTATCATGCAAACTTACGTACCTTCATTCATAGTCTGAAATGCCTAACAGAATATGGTCTTGTAATGTCGATTCAGTTGATCAACAGTGTGCATGTCTATGTCATTACTGAAAAGGAGCGTAACATCAGTGTCTGCTCAAGCACATCATCTACGACATTTCGGAATGCGGTTACAATTTTTCAAGTTGTACGATTCAGTGCGCCGATATAGTCTAGACCTACATATCTGCATATGGGCAAGTCATCTCATGTAACACAGCCATGCACCCTTCAATAGGATCACTTACAACACGTTATCAATGAAGTACAATTTATCTCTACACACGTTGTAGCTGATAGTAATTAAATTGTTACGTGGCTGTTTTCTCTGTTACTGCTCATTCGATTTTATTTTGAAGGTCAAATTATTCAACTCATTCAAGTTATGAAATGAGGTGGACAAAGCAGTGGCAGTCATTTGTGTCTTTTGAAGCGACATTATAGGAATGGCGTATGACAGTGGTCATCAACCGTTTACATCAAAGTAGACAAATAGTACATTTATGCGAGGGGCTCGATTTATCTGGTTGCTTTGTCCGGTATCGTACAATATTGGCAAGTGTCAAAAATAATTTCTCGCAAACGTTTCTTCCTAGGGCGGTGATTTGGTCTCACTATTGAGGGACATTACCTCATTTAAAAAATACCGTGTGAAAAATCAAAGTCAAGGAGCGATTTCTGAAATATTACGGGTCATGCCCCGTACCTCCAATGTCTCGTTTGTTTTTAATGTACAGGGTTTAAGATATTGATAAAGCAGCCGGAAGGCCTGGAGTTCCTCTCCTGGACGAGACATTCCGAAAACTTGAAGTGGAACCTACTACCAATGTGCTTGGTGATAAGCACAATAAGAGTAGTGAAAACAAGCCAGTGAACCAGTAAGTCACTGAACTGCAGAAAGGCTTTGGCCGGTCCGACTTAAACAAATTGATTAGGAACTGAGCCGTAAAACGGTGCCGTCAGGCCCGCCAAAAAAATTCGAAGTTATGTGTTTAAAATGCAAGCCCCAGTTTTTCCTCTACAAAATTGGCTCTTCTTCCCAATCATGAATTTCTCCATCGTTACTCCACTTCCCTATAACCTTATCTAACTGACGCTTTTCTTTCGGGTTCTCTAAAATAATTACGCACTGTTATCAATATTTATAGCTCTGTCGCAGTGTGACGGTAGAATAGGCCTAGTTGAATTAAGAAATTAAAGGTTAAAACAACGGAAGGTCGTTATGGGAACTGTGTGATTGTACGCTGTAATAAGATTATCATGTTCGGAAGGTTTATCTTCTTCAAGGATGAATGCAAATTGAAAAAAGAAAAAAACACATACACACATATACACACAGGCACACTAAAAATTTTTCTGTCACACCATTTCCTCTTACCAAGACGAGAGGCAATATATATAGACCTAGCATAAATGCGCTGTGCATTGAAGTTATGTACATAAGTGTCAATCCAATAAGTGGGGTTTCTACTGGTGGCAACAAAGTATATATCAAATGTAGTCAGCGACACTCAAGAAGCTTCAAGATTCCTTTCCGTTCTTCGACTCTTGCTTCAACAGAGCAAACGACCTCGAAATTGGTTAAGTATATCATGAACACACTTCAGTGAAATTCTGTACTTTCGGTATCCTTAAAAAGGTTTATGAAAAACAAAAGCTAAACTAATCTTATTTAATTTTTGGTAAAAACGAAAAAGATACCTTTTGTGGATCGGAAAAGAATGTTTCTAGAAATTCCAGAATGACTCTGAACAACAAACAAACAATAACTCTCATTCCTTCAATTGATAAAACTCGAATTTTGGTAAATAAAAACAGTGAACCGTAATCAATTCGTTCGATTGAACTCCAAGTTTGGTTTATGCAGATGCTGGACCAAAATTGCTTGGGCAGCGAACTGCAGTTGGGCTCTGGATTGATTATGACCACACAGTAACTAAATGTATAATTCTAATGTTTGAGAATATTGATCAAGTAATGGAACTGTAAGGTAAATATAGCACCGGAAAACACAAAGGTGTACTATGAAAGCATAATTAACATAGCGTCCCATGTTTGAAGATAAATGTACTTTGCAACTAAAAATTTACCAATAATTTTAGTGGGCGATATATACCTAAAAAAGTAAGCAATAACTTTCAGGTTAAGAACGTAAGTAAACGTTTAAACTGAGAAAATGATGACTGATAAAAGATCATTTGAAATGGACTTTCAATCAGACTGTAGTACTTCTTTAACATAATTACCCCCCGCATGATACCACAGACTTCAATAATGTAACTGGTACTGCCGTGGTGTATGATGTTCCGCATTAGCAATGGAGGTGTTAGTTAAACAGAGTTTAACGCGGCTCAGTTTTTAACCAATTGGTTTAAGTGTATGGTCAAGTCACACAATTTTTTCCGGTTGTGGCTCGCTGGTTTGTTTCTCTACTCCCCTGATTATGCTGAGCACCACGCCCAATGGCAGTAGCCTGTTGGTTTCATTTTTAAGTCTTGGGTATGACCCGGCAAGGAATCGAATTCCACGATAAATATCTAGTGACCCACAACTGGAAAAAGGGTCAAGGTACTGCTAAATCAAACCAGTCGGTTATAAGTCAAACCGAACATTATAGGCATATTTAGGAGACAAAATTCGTTAACTTCAAGCAGAAAAAATTTCTCTTTCAGAGGATGGAAACTGCATTTCAATACCTAATAGCATTCGGAAGATACACATTTTTAAAGTATTGCAAATTTTTCTAGGGATTTGATGCATCATTGGAAATCTGTATTGTCATATGGGCACAATAATTTGACACTGCATTCAGTATATCTAAAATTATGATGCCGCTGCAGGCAATATTCATCAGTATTGTTGGTTGTACTCCAAGTATGGCGAAATGTAATGCTAGATCTACAGGGAATGACATTCCAGAAGTATCAAATTTCAAGGACAAACAGGATGTTTAATTATAAAGAAAAACAAAAGGAATTTGAAGCAATCTGGCCACATCACATAACTTTCTGTAGCTTTCTTGAAAAACAGAGGTAATTTTGAACAGAAATAACCAATCTTTGAAGTGAGATATCTTGAGTTAGGAAAATGATATTGTGATAGGGTTTGAAGTACATGTGGAATATTTTTGTTTTTCTTACAAAACAGTGGCGAAAAGCCACCAGAACATGACTTTAATGATATCGTCAATTCTGTGCTTCTCCCACATGTAATAAAAGTTTAGTGCAGCTTACACCATACTTAAACATCACTCACTCTCTTAATGGTATCGTCTAGTTCCTGCTGCGATACTGTTCTCGTATCTGGCTCGTCACTTCGTACGATTCGTGTCACCCGCGTTGGACCAGTTGGTTGAGGCGTAGGGACGAACCCATCGTCCCGAGGGAAGACATTTTGTTCGAAATGATCAATAACGTTTCCAGGTGGTCGATACTGGCCAACAATTATCACTTTACCTTCCTTGGTGATTGCTTTGCCAATTCCAAACTCTCGGCTGTCTTTCCAAACCATCTGAGTAAAATGGCCTGACGTACAAAAAATATTTAGATAACGTTAACTTTTTAAACGTTTTCTGCAACGGATTAAAAAGCATTTTACATAATTTAGTTTATCCCCCATTTTTGCTATTTTAGCTGAGATGTAATTAGTTATGATTTTTTTTTTCTAAAGCTGATAAGTGATCAAAATGTCACAATTTGTAACAATCTCTAAGCAGTATATGACAAGATGAAAAGCAACTTCCTTTTTTTGAAGAATATTTTTCTATGCAGGAAAAACTTTGTTTACATGTTTTTTTAGAAACCTTTATACTAGGATACTAGGTGATTTAACAAAAAAAAAACCATGATATCGTTGCCTACCCCTACGAATTTCACCTCACAGTAGCAATTTATCTGCACATACGTACTATTCATTAATTCAAGAAAGCTTTCAGATATTTTTGGAAACGTCAAAGTCACCTTTATCTATGATATCTGGAAAAAGAAAACTCGTCACGGAGCTCCTAAAGTGCCATGCTCAATGTCATTATGGTATCTCATTATAAGAATCATTTTCCTAAAACAAAGATCGAACAAAGTATAGTTACAGCTGAGGAGCTTGTCGCAAGTTATAGGCCTATATCAGCCATTTGATTACCCTCAAAAAGGTATCAACGATCGTACAAGAAATACATGGTAACTAAACTTTCCAGGACTGAAAGAAGTCAGAGTGACATCTGAATAATGATACATTGCTACCAATTAACACTGACGTTAGACTCGTTGCAGCATTAATTTTTAATTATATAGATTCTTGTCGTGAAAGCATTTCTATATACCCACAACAATCGGTTTCTCCTGTATTAATACGAATATTATTTTGTTAGATATACTGGTGACAACCCGTACATATAACTATCTAATGCTATGAATACCACCGTAGGAGCAGTCACTATAGCAACAGATTAGATGCAATACTTTCCTAAACATCAACCAAACTAGCAACAAAGTACATGAAAATATTTCCAGTGCCATATTTTCACATTCAAAAACAGCAGACCCAAAAGAACTTCGGGTCAATTAAAGATCCAATTTGAGTCAAATCGATTCAAATTTGGGTTATAATTTGATTCGCGACAATTAGTTTCTATGTGACTCCCCTATGTGCAGTAAAATTTAGAATCCCAAATTTTGATGGGTGCGCTTGTATAGTACAGTAAACAATTGTTAATCGTAATTGGAATTAAAATGAAAGTATCAGGCGGTAGCTACAAGTTTGTTTATATGAATTGTCAGTTTAACAGTTGATAAACGATGATAAATGTCTACCAGCACGATCTCATTGAGTATATATACTTTGTAAAAGAAAACCATACCTGCTCCTTTCTGAAATCCAGGGTTTTTAAAGTCGTACTTGGCTAGCTCACTGTACCAGTGATCGGAGGCATCTTTGCCTGCAACACGAAAACAAATCATGTTTACACTTACCTATTGAACTAGTTTTGAGATTCATGTACGCACACGTGTTCTATACATGTGCCTTCTTCCTCTTTGCCGAACGGTTTGGTCCACAGACGACAAAAGGATATGTCATAAGACATGGATAGTCATGTATATTCTTGTTATGCATGTTGTAGATAGTCATGTGTATCCTTGTTATGTATGTAATAGATAGTCATGTATATTCCTGTTATGTAGGACCATGTTATAGATAGTCATGTGTATATCCTTGTTATGTATGTTATAGCTAGATAGTCATGTATATTCTTGTTATATAGGTTAAAGATAGTCATGTGTATCCTTGTTATGTATGTTATAGATAGTCATGTGTATCCTTGTTATGCATGTTATAGATAGTCATGTATACCCTTGTTATGTAGGTTTTAGATAGTCATGTATATTCTTGTTTTATAAGTTATAGACAGTCATGTTTATTCTTCCTATGTATATATGTCATATAAATTCATGTATATTCTTGTTATGGTAAAAGGAGATATGCGGTCACCCCAATTTGTTTCATGATTGGTACATGAGACTGGAGGCATGGACAATATTTTTGTCACTAAATAATGAAATCCAGTAGAACAACAGCTCATTGATTTACCTTGTAATTTTATCGTTGAAAGCCTGTAATATCTCGAGAGATACTTAAAAGCGAGAATGAGACGAAAACTTTGGGATTTGCACACTCAAAATCAAAAGGAGAACTTTGGCACTCTTAAATAGAGTGTAAAATGTGAATTTAATCTATTAGAGTGTTAATTTACTCCAAGAATAGTAAAACTCACCCCAATAAGGGTGAAAGCTCACTCTTTAATGAAGGCGTGCAGGGATCACTCTTTTTTAAGAGTGAGCCCTGCAAATTCATTAACAGTGAAACTTTGCTCTTTGGGGGTAAATTTCACTTTTCTTGGAGTGAGTTTAAAGGATCGATCCTCTCATCCCAAACTACAATTCTTATAGGGGTGTACCAAAGTTCCAAAATTCTCAATTTGCTCAGCTATTTGATTGACAGCGAACCCAAACAGACTACAACACCAAAGCCACAATTTCACAGCATGAACTGTGCTGAGAGTGTTTTTATTATACACATTGCTCTTTTTTATACTCACACTGAAGCAATAAACTGAGATTGTGTCTGGATGAGGATGAATTTCAGACAATTGTGAGAGGGGCTTAAGTAAGAAGGTTAGGAGAATTGATACTGTTTAGGGTAAGATAATTGGGTCTTTAAGCATTTTTGAAAGAACTTTATTTCGTTTCACTTTTCTACCGGGTAAAGTTTTAATATTTTCATTTCTAAAGCGTGACTGTTATTTCAAAATAACTTTCTGGCGGCTGATATTGCCCTTTACATAATTATTATTTCTAATAGGAAAATGTCTCTCACATAGTGAGGCAGCAGGTGAAGTCGCCATCCCATCCCACTCCATCCTCAAAGGCATCAAACTGAAACAAATCATCATGTGATCTTTGATATTGTTCATTGATTTCAGAACGATTGTTTAGAAAGTTAGATAAATAAACACGTAAAATGGAAGGTCATGCAAAAGTGGAGAACCAGACTGACATTTTTCTTGATACGCGTTAATTAAGCCCAGGTGATGGCAGCGTTCCTTTAACTGTCTAACCCAACTGAAGTAACTTACCTAAAGCAAACTGATAGGTATGACACTGCACTTATAAAACACAACTTGTTAGTTCCTTGTACAATGCGACACTAGACAATTACAGGTATCAAAATGACGATATAACTTTATGATCCTACCTGCCTTTTTGCTCCAGTGGAAGTAATCATCTAAAATTTTTATGCTTGAAGGGAGCCAGACGAAGGAATTAATGCGGGCAGCTTTGTAGGAGCATACAGCCACACATCCCAACTTTCAATGTGAACTTGATGTGAACACTATTTTATGATAGGAATTGATGCCATGGAAATTCAAAGCTCTGTTATCTCGCTACAGACAGCTAAAATTCTTACTCCTAAATTTACCCTGACCACTTCCCTAATTTAAAGGTCACATGACCTGATGACTCCTTCATCCACAAGCTAGAGCCACGGTAGTCTGCACTGAATTCAAACTCCTCCAGCCCATATTGCCACAATTGTGTGTGGGGAACTTGGGAGCTCGCGCATATCAAAGTCACATATTTTATGTACCGTAGTTAAGATTTCTTGTCTTCCTGTGTGACGTTGTGAATTGTGACGTCAGAATTTCGTCATGCAATGTAGATGTTCAAAGCCAAAAGGCAATTTAGACCTCTTTACCTGAATATGCAGTTGTTATGCTAGAGTAATGCATAGCAACATTTTCTCCAATATCCGTGGCGTTGCTATGCTCAAACAGATTATTCTTGGCGAGATGCTTGGCCCATTTCCTTGCCTTTTTAGACAGTTCTTTCGATATAACAAGAGGTTCTGCTTTGTGATGGCGGCGGTATTGATTGTGGACTTCAAGAGCTTCTTGTCGAAATTTCTTTTGCTCGGACCTAGAAACTCTAAGTTTCCAAGTATCGTCCTCGCTTTTCTTGCCACCTTTCGACTGATATCAATATAAAAATCGCAAAATATAATTATAAACTTTATTATGTCTTACCATGATTTTGGACATGTAAACAAGCGAGTTGCCAGTATATTATATCTTCACAAAATTTAAATTTCTCAATGTAATATATTAAAATGTGGTTTTCTTCTCTTGAGAAAATCGTCTTTGTTGATTTTTCGTTTTCATAAAAGTCAAACAAATGAAACTAAGTCATATTTCACAATTAAGTTATTTTTAAAGTTATATAATTTAACGCTGTAAGAGTTGATAGCTCTGGCCGTTATACATTTTAATGAAGTCACATAAGGGCATGTCAACTGCCACTGGAATGCGGAAATTCAACGCGGAAATAACTTGAGAAGTTTCTCCTCAACAGAAACGAGGTTTCGTACTAGCTCCATTCCGAATTAAGGTATGAAACAGATACCGTCTTATCATAAGGTCAATATTAAATGGATATTAACGGACACTGGGCAGCTAGGTTTCTTTTTAAATGATTCATTAGAGAATCCACTCCCTTCAAACTTATCAAACTTATCCTATCCTTGAAGTCCTTGCTTACTACAAAACAAAAAAGCAACATTGTCACAGATTTCATGGTCCAGTGACCGCCTATTGTTGTTTGCGGTTTTCTATTATTGTAAATCGGCCAAGTCGTTACGCTATCGGCCAAGTCATGACGTCGACTTACAAGGGACAGATTTCTGTAATGTTTTTTTTTTTTTTTTGTTACATGAAGTTGACAAGAAGAACATATTCATGTTTACCCGCGTTTATTTTAAAGTACTAATTGAATACACTATGTACCATTTCTTTAAATTTGACTGTGCAAATCGTTAATCAAATCGTTACTAGAGCGTTCTCATTTATATTTCGACATAGGTGTTTTGACATACATGAAAAGGGATCATCATTACGGCAAAACGTATATAGATGAATCCGATTAGCGCTTGTTTTTAGTGACTGTAAGCAGCCATTTGTGGTGTCCATCAGCCTTTAATCGTCTTCATTTATTGTCTGCGCGAATTTCAAATCCTCATATTCAGTGAAGTTGAGAAAATTAAGATACACTTCAGTGTACAACTATCCATGGAGCAGGTAAGGAAGGAAATTTAAAGATTAAAGGTGATGGACCCCAGTAATGGCCGACTTAAATCAGACCATCACAATCTGTCCGGACTCGTCTATAGTAATGAATTCGATCATGAATTTTATACCGATCCAAGATAGAGTATAAACTCTTATCAAAGAAGGAACGGTTGAAGAAAAACACCAGAGAGAAAAATTGAGCCGCACGGGGGACCGAACCCACCATCCTCCGCTTTCCGGGCAGAGTCTGTGACCACTATGCGAATTCATTACTATAACACTTTCGACCTACACATTCTAACTTCGATCTACCAACTTCGACCTACTGATTATTCATCCCGCTTGGGAGTACCATGGTAACAAGGAGAGAAAATTGATTCACGCGGGGTATTTATAGCCTGTTGTCGCTTCTGTGAATCACGAGCTGTTCTAGCATAGTGGTCATAGACTCTGCCCGGAAAGCGGAGGATGGTGGGTTCGGTCCCCCGTGCGGCTCAATTTTTCTCTCTGGTGTTTTTCTTCAACCGTTCCTTCTTTGATAAGAGTTTATACTCTATCTTGGATCGGTATAAAATTCATGATCGAATTCATTACTATAACACTTTCGACCTATATATATATATATATATATAGTTTATTTTAATATTCTTACCTTTCTGCTCTTTTCGTCATCACTGCTTGAACTACTGGAGCTACTGGTGCTGTCAGAGCGCCCTCTAGTTGGTTGCCCTCTTGTTGGTTGTGCACTGCCTGCAGGTGCTGACGTTACTTTTACCTTCGAGTTCGGAGGGAACACATTTTCGTGGAAGGTTCCGAGAAGATTGCCCGCAGGTTTATACTGCCCGACTATGATTACTTTATTGTCTTTAGTAATGGCTTTACCGATTCCGAACTCCTTGCTATCTTTCCACACCACCTGGGTAAAATGTCCTGCACAGAGACATAAGAAACTTCTGTTATTATGCTGCAACCTCTTGTAGTATCTGTTCATGACCGAAAACGCATAACCAAAATAAATAAAAAACAGTATATAAAATCAAAACAAAAATACAAAGAAGTTGCTGGTTGAATTTCAAACGAATCTTGATTCCAAATACCTAGGAAATACCCAGGTTTTTCAGTCATATGCAGATCTAACACTTTACTACAGGAGGCAAAGAAAATCCACATTCGACAGTCTATACCTAGTACACTTGATATGGGTTGTATCTTTGAGTTATTAATTCTTCAGAAATTCATTACGATGTGCAAAAAAAATTGCATCTATAATTAGCTATCCTCAACCCAGCTTACGTTTTTAGTGAAGTCATTTTGGATTAAGCTAGCCTTTGTGGATTGACGACTTGGGCCTCCTCAGAACAAACTTACCGGGGGGGGGGGGGGAGGGGGTAACTTTTTGTTCGATCAAATCAGGGTAGATTCTTTACTCCTACAAAATAGCTTTTGTAAATTGCTGGTGCCCTTACAGTAGCCAAAAATTTTGTAGGGGGACAATTGAAAAACAACTACCTTAAGTGTTGCGCAATCACATTTTGATGCCAAGGGCCAATAAGATTTTGGTCAAAACAATTTCAGATGGCTGAAAATTCACTTCTTTTTGCAGATTTGTGAGTTGCATCTCATGGTTTTCCATTTTGAAATCTATTTTCTGAAAGTTTCCTAATTAATAAAAAAAATGTGATGTAATTTTTCTTCCAAAATTTTTTTAATTATTTTTTTTTGCTGATGGGAGGGGGAAAGCGACCAATAATACCCCCTCCGGATAACCAAGGTAAGCTTTAGGAGTTTTACCACACTGTAGAGTGCTTCAAAGTACTCCGAGCGCGAGTTCTGTGCTGTAAAAATAGACCCTATGGCCATGCGCTTGGAAGCACTTTTTAGAGGACCTAAAACACTGTTTCTTGTACAACTTTAGCGGCTTTTCAAATGACGTCATAATACTCCCCAATGGTCATAGTGGAGTACATTTTACTTCAAAGTAAACCACCCTCGATACGGATATTCTTTAAATGTGTACGAACTGGTGTACCGGTATAGTGCACATCATATTGCAATGTTCAGTGCGTTTACCAAAAACCATGTATATTTGGCATGGTTGCCCTCCAGCATGGCGGATCCGTGACGTAAGGCCAAAGCCTCTACACATCCATGTTTCTTAAAGCGCAGAAGTATTCCCCCCAAAAGAATATGCTGCCACCACTAAAAAGTTTTTGAAGCTCCTCCCCATTTTGGTTGAGGAAACCCACTTGGTAAACTGAGCTCACTACACAGATCACGAAAGCTATAAAAGCCGAGGATCGTGTGTCCTTGGCTCGCCCTGAGGCGGACCAGCCAATTACAGTCTGCTTTGCTTGTCCTTGCTTGCCCAGTTCACAAATGTGCAACACGCGTCTGGTCAGGAAGTTTTCATTCATGTTATTTGAAACCCAAATCAAAACATCTGCGTCTGCCTAATAACCTTCTCTTCAGCAGTGGTCAGCGCTGACTACTGTAAAATCTGTGCTTTGTTATGAGAAACCAGGGTGTTGCAACTCCCTGGAGAAACCAATGTAAAAGTATTGCGTGCTTGTCTATACCAAAGAGCTGTATGTACACTGTGTAAAGCTGTTATATTTGTTTTTATAACTTGTCACCATATAAAGCACTGAGAAGGGATGGTAACTATCTGTTTAGATTTAGAAGAGGGACTGGTAATACAACGGGCTACATGCACAGAGGCGATACAGCCTTATCTCCTCACTTCTCCCACGTTTTCACTCCTTTCACTGGTAGAGCAGCCAGCATTATTCTGTTTTATCCAAAGGATAACTTTCCCCGGGGTAGTCGGTCAATTCACTGTAAGAATGGTAATGCGAAAGAAATATAATTATACAAGTAAACTATATATTTGGGGGCTAGTCTGCACGAAAACAGTTGCTGCAAGCTCATACCTAAGGCTTCAGATTCGGAAGGAAAAATTATCTCCCCGAAAACCTCACTGACAAAATACCAAAAATGTTTTCATAGGCTCTTGTTATTGGATTTGAAAATTGTTGTTTAGATGGTGTGTGTTTTGCGGGACTTCAAAATGAGGACAGAAGAAAACAAACAAAACCATCTACGGGACACCAGTGGATCAAGGGACAAGCTCCAGTGAAATGAAATTATAGTGGGGTCCAGAGGCAAACTTCCCTCCCCCAGGCAGAGATTATGCCCTGGTGGGGATCTGGCATCGAGCAAGAAGTCCCCCCCCCCCCATAGAAAGAGCCCCGTCAGGCCATGGGTGGATCCGGGGAAGAAACCAGCGAGAGCTGTGAGCAAGAATTAATGGAGGCCAAGAGGCTGATATTGAGGCGCGAAAATAAGTCGCCAGATAATATTATTTGGATTTTGGGACTGAGTATAGGCAACAGGGAAGGTAAAAGACTGACAGGGAAACACCTCCAAACCCACCCACCCCTTCAAGTTTATGCTGTTTCTGGGAATTTTTCCTCTCTTAGTCAACCTTATATCTTCGCTGGTGCATCTAGGATTTTAGCAGGGAGCTATGGGAGGTACATCAAACCTTTTCTAAGGGGGCTTTAAGTTTGAATTCTCTTCCTCTCGAAATATTGAACCATGGTACGAAACTGTACATTCCAAAACACTCCAATGAGGGCACCTTAGGTCCTGACTTTACCGTGGGGCAGTACCGTTAGCGTAGTTACATTTCGATTGCCCCTCCCCTCCCCCGCCGGACTGGAAAAAGTGAAAATTCGGGAAATTGCTATTTGAGACATCGGTCAACTAAGTGAACAGTGCGGTATTCCCAATTTTTCTTCATAAAATTCCGACGAATTTGTTCTAGTACAAGCTACATATTTGTAATTATTTGGTTTAGAAAAACAAAAAATTGTTTCGCGTGCGTCGCTTCGCGCGTACCGAATAGCAATCTCTAATACAATAAATGTTCGCTCATAAATCAGTCCAGTGGTAAACTTTTTTAAAACTCCGGGCCGCTATAGAACCGTTTCCCTAGATTTCCTTCAATATAGGCTCGCTATGGTGAAATACTTAGCCTAACTCTAAAAAAGGCAGCAAAGTTTCGGAAGCTTTTTGGATGTCGCTAGTAAGCCTCAATCCGCACTCATTATTAGAAAACATAATGTAACAACGACAATCTTCACATGCTAATGGGTGGAGTTGGTTCGGTGGTTTGAGCGTACTGCCTTGCAAACTGAAGGTCCCCGGATCAAATCCCGGTGGAACCACTTGGAAATTTTCAGGGGTCTAAAAATTGGCTTGTTCAGCAGCATAGCTGTTCACAGTGATGCTGAGGGGGTTTAAAAAATTTGTGAATTACAAAATTGGGTATTTGGTTGTCCGTTTCAGGAAGTTGTCCGCTTGCTCAGCACAGCTGTTGAGCAGTGGTGCAGAGCAAGTAACCTCCACCCCACCCAGCCTTTGGGAAAGTGGCTAAAGACTGGGGATACACTCACGTCCGTCGGATGGGAACGTTAAATGGCGGTCCCGGGAGCAGGATTGGGAGCGATTAGTACAAGCCTGCCTCGTTACCTCTGAGCACTAGTCGAAAAGAGAAGGCGAAGTTCGCCGGTGTTCATCCACGCTCACTCTGGCAAAGGGTCCTCGATGAGCCAAATGGCTTCCTGACCCTCAAAACGTTAAATAAAATTAAATATATTAATTGGAAACGCAGATTATTCAATAGTCCCCAAAATTTTCAAATATCCTCACAGGAAAACCAGATTCTAAAGTTCTGTGTTCTGCAATACAAGTTCCATATTTACAAATATGTTTGAAGGAACACAAATTTTCCGGCGGGCTCTGCTCGGTCGACGGAAGTTACTTTCTTAATACATTTGTGTTCACACTTTAGGAAAAATCGGAAAATGTTGGTGCTGGAAAAGCCACTGCCGTGTGGCACGCCACTGCCGTGTGGCACGTGTCCCTTTGTGCACCCCCCTCAAGATACGGCACTGTATCTTTTTAAGTTTGGGTTGCTCGTAAAAGTTATTTGCAATAGCTCTCCGAGGAACGTTGGGCGTGAGAAACTTATAAAAAACAGTTCTTGCACAGACTCTAGTCTTGCCAACGATTTTTCGGAGTTTGGAAACCGAATACACGAATCCTTTAATACATTTGGAAGGAAAACAAGAACAAGCACGTTGATTTTAATGAAGAATAAAAAAGGTTTTAAAAATTCTCGACACATGTGGGCAGATTATTTCTTTAGATTTATGCGCAGCAACTTCGCCGGAAATAGCAGAATCTCGGAAGAATATTTTCCATTGCCAGACGGGAAGGTGCCCAAAGTTTTCCCCTACAGATCAAACACATGCCATCGTGTGACGTGTATTTGTGAATGACGATACGCATAGTCACAAGGTGGTTGAGAGTGACGGGGTGTTTTGGCAGATTGTGGTCAGGTGGTTGCGTTGTTGCAGTTTCAATTTGAAGAATGAATGAAAAGTGCTAAAATAGCTCACAGTGCTGTTGACCCAAATTCGTGCAACGGACCCTTTCATCGGTTTTAATTAACCCCCTTATCCTTGGCAAAAACCTTGGACCTTTAATTAGGGTTGCAGCGTCGCATACACAAACATATGTTTCAATTCCGTTGGGTATAGTTTTCTCATGAGACGATACATGACCATTTCAGAGTTTAGAGCATGTATTCCGAAATTTGAGTTTACAAGAAAACTTTGTGAAATCATTCTCGCTCAATCCATCCATAGCATTATGAGGAGTCTCTAGTGTGGTTTTGTGCAGTGGTTTGTGTCTAAATTGTCTTCTTGGTGTAAAAATTTGCATTTTAATCTGCCGTAAAGTACAGTAGGACCGAGACCGCTATTTTCGTTAGAGTTTACTTGGCACTGAGATAGGGTTGTATGCACATACGGATGAAATAAGGTAACGTTGTACGCTATGTGCTGAGCTCGGTTAGTACATCTCACGCTGTCCCCCACAATTCCCTGCGCCAACGAATTTATTACCAAACTCGCCAATTGTGGAACACTTGGTTCACGGATATTATCTTTTTGTGACATCAAGAACTAAAATGAATGAGACAATAGCAGAACAATAAGTTTTCACCTTTTTTCTTAAAATGGGGAACAACTTTTCACCAAAGGACGACTGATAAGGACATTTTCAGCATAAAGATTGAGCATAGAGGGAAACATAATATTGCACCATTTAGAATCTATAAGCCCTAAGAGACAGCTAGCAGTTTCAAACGGGGTAGGGAAAACATACATCCTTATACCCACTCGAAGGGCGATGAAGAATTTTGACATTAGTAGAGTTTGCCCACTGGTCATCACTCACTTTGTAAGAAATAGATTAAAATTCAAAAAAGGTATACATCAGCAATGCGACACCAACAGAAAATGAAACAAGCAATCCTAGATGGTCCAAAATGTGGTCAGCATCGTTCTTGACAAATACACTTCGGATCGACTGTGGCCTTGATAAAATTATTTGGGAATATATTGGGAACGAGTGTAGTAGAAAAAGTGCAAACATATTCAAGGCGACGTGAGCATTCCTTCAACTTTCCCCCTAGTCTGCCCCCTAGTTTGCCCTGTAATCTAGTCTAGTACTTTGGCGAACTTCTTTGACCATGCCATCATATAAGTAGCCCGTAGTCTAAGGGCCCGGGCAACAAAAGGGTTGAGGATGCATCCCATGATTTTTCAGGGCATTTATCTGCGGGAATATTGGGGGAAAACATATCGCTCCCTCCGGCAAAATAGCCTAGTATGCCGCAAAGTAAAAAGAAAATTCTCAAACGCTAAGTTTGTTTAAAAGAAAAAGTAAAATTTGGGAGGTTTTCAGTCGAAGCAGGTAGAATCCATATGACCACTAGATGCCACTTTAAAACTACTACTAGAAACACTAAATGACCAAAAATAACACGGGCCGAAGGTATGACAAAAAGTACTGCGGGTAATATAAGCCAATCGCAAACAACCACTCGGCATTGCTAACAGAAAAACCTCTTCTAGACACCAACAAATTGGGTCACCCCTTTTGAAAATTTCTGGAAACAATCCGTTTCCAATGATTAACCGCTGCACATGTAGTCGTTCCACGCACACTATTATAACGCATCACATTAACATACACATGGACTTCCTTTATTCCCCAGAAATTAAAATGCACATTTGTTTTACACAAAATCTATAAGTTGCAATAAATGAGCTAAGTCTTGATGTGCGGTGATTCAGTAACTTGCCCAAAAGGGAGGGGGAGAAGGATACACCATCTCCACCTCTAAAGTATTCACAGCTATCCGCCATTTTGGGGAATCAATCGGAAGCAATGTAACCATGATCTTTCGATTGTAAACTGTAAGTACTGTACAAATGGGCTTACTAATGTTTCAAATTGAGCACCATTTTGCATTTCAATATATTGAACATCCTGGTCAAATTTTTTCAGGGCATCTCCCCATTCAAGAATGGAGATTTTACACTCTGCCCACTCCCCAATAACTGCAGAGTTCAAAAAGGGGATTGTACATGTTGATCTCACTTGCTCATCCCATCTCACAAAAAGAAGAAGAAACAGAAGATGCACACTGCATCACAGGAGAAAAGCCCAATTAGACAGGTTCCACTACACCCAGATTTCATTGCAGAGGAGGTGCTGATGGATAAGAGCTTCTGTATGCCCAGAATGCTGTTCATGCACAGTAAGTGGGGTAGTATACACACAGGTTTGTACTTTAACCAAGCTTTCAACTGCTTGCATAGAAGATATGATTGAACCAAACCACACTGCTACTACTGTAGTTCATCATACAGTATAGGTAGGATTTGAAATGCACACTGTAAGAATAAACTCCAATAACTGACTGATTTGTATTAAAGTTCTCAATAACAGACTGGCAGAATCTTGATGATCAACAGATTGAGAAATTAATATGACCCCTGTGTAGGGTTCAACCCTCCACCATCACATAACAAGGAAAATTCACAACACACTTATATTACCACATAATTATGCACATTGAGATTGTAAGAAAGAAACCACAAAGCCCAAGGGCTCAGTGATTTCTTGCTGAGAGGAAAATTTGGGAAATTCATGCAACTATACCCCTGGAGAGACCTCTTCTTAACCATAGCTTACTGCATGTACATTTTGAATTTAAAATGTATCCAACTTCCCAGTCTAAAGGTATATTGTTAACAAGAACCTACAGTTCAGTACCCTTTCACCTTTTTTGACTTGACATAACCTCTGATCTTCACTACAAACTATAAACATTTTTCCTTCCATTGCGATAAATAAAACATTTCCACGATTTTCCCAGTTTAGCGACATTTTACCTCAAAAGTAATGACCTTTTGATTCCACCATCTTCCTCTTTACATAGCAAGTCAACATATACCAAATGTAAAAAGTGTCTTTCATTGCTGTCATTTACAGTTACAAGATTGTCAGTTTTACCTCTGCTGAATACAGTTGCATTCTTTATTTCAATATGAAAATTCTACAGTATACACTAAAAAGAACAAGTGTCAGTCATTTGTATCAACAAAAGAACATAAAATAAGGATAAATAATTACCATTCCAATTAACAGCAAGGCATGTGTTCATTCATACTATATACCTGTAGCTGTCATACTATTACTCTTTTTGTCATATATCAGTCTTCATCCTTCTTGTTTATGTAGGAATAACTACTGTAGGAGGTAAAAAAGTTGGTCGACTACTGTAAGAGCCCATTGCTTTTAGCTCTAACAGAGACATCCCAAGGAATTGGCAAGGTTGCAAGAAAATAAATCTGGTAGTTCTGATGAACCTGAAGGAAACCAACCAGAATGGTGTCACTGTGGCAACTAGCTAGACATATGTGCACTTGAGAATGTTTGCTGCTGCCTTAGTTTAAGGCAATGTGTCACTAACCAGTTACAATTTGGGAACCTTATACTGGATCCTAGCTGAGTCTCTAGACCTGGGCCATCGCCTAGAAGTGATAGCTGTTACTCTGCAGTGACAGACTGAACAATAACAATAACACACGTGCAAGCTACAGTACAGGTACTTCATGTTTTGGAAATAATGAAATCCAGGTACTGTAGAAAGAATTATTTTATGGCAAAATTCCCCCTTGTGCTGTTTGGGCAATGCAAAACCAGAATCCTACTCCAGATGGTCATCATGTACTGGATTCATCCCATCTGTTTTAGCGGCCAGAAGTCGACTTATTCTTGGTACAGTTTCGCTCGGTGTACTTTATCTGCAGGCTTCGACAAATTCGTTTTTTATTACTTGTCCATCGGGCTAGGGATTCCCAAAGTCTGCTTGCCTGGCGGGCTACAATATTGAGCAGTTCACTTGTCCGAGACATTTTTTACTTGTCCCGGACTGTCGGGCGGGGGATTTGTTGAACCCTGGTATCTGATACTATTACAGGTGTCAGTCTGATACATTCTAGTGCTTGATTATAATCCTTTGACTGCTTTCTGAATTTTTGCAAGAAACCTATCCAGAAGAGAAGAAAGAAACATTGCTGAAATTACTCTCCCAACACAATAACCAGAATGCAAAAATGCATTGAGGTTTCAATGATACATAAATTCCATGTTCTTTTAAAAGAATAATACTTTTATTGTAAAACCTGGTGACCCAAAGTGATTTGATTTCACCAGTATGTAACTGGTTTTTCTTTAAATCTTAACAAATCTACTTTCAAAAAAGCCAAATTTCAAGCTGTGCCTTAAGATATTCTGCATAGTTTGACCTCTGATGACCCCAAATAATCTTCGACCTCTACCAATAGCTACAGATGCCATCTTTCTACCATCACACAACCACATTCTAAAGTTCAATGCTACAGTATCTTACTAACCTGCCTTACTGTAAAATACAAAGTAGGAAAGGTTATCAAGGTTTAACCTTGGATAACTCCATGTTAACTTTTGACTGTAAAAATTAATAGAGGTCACCCAGCCCACCCTCCCATCATAATTCATCAACAAACCAAGTTTGAAAACAATCCAAACTTCCTCCTACCTGATATATTATGCAAAAAAGGTTTTCAGAGTTTGAACCCCCTGTGATCCCTGACGACCTTTGTTCTTTGCTAAAACTAATAGATTCTCCCTCACATTTTAACGCATCAACATACCAAGTTCCCTGCTCTGTTGAATTGATTTTTCTCTGTTCACTGTACAATAGACCTATACTAAAAATGACAAAGATTTAAATTTAACTCTTTGGAATCTGGAGGCTACAACGTCCACCCCAAAAGAGTAAAAATTCACTCCAAAAAGAGTGAGATTCACTCCAAAAGAGCAAAGTTTCATTCTTGATGGGGTGTCTGCAAAGACCACACTTAAAAATGAGTTGTCCCAAAAGTCTACTTGTCAATTCAATTGCTCAAATGAGCTAAACTGTATGCTTACAGGTAGCACTGACTGCATTCACCATGTTCAGAAAGTCACAAATAAAATGGAACACTAAAAAGCCGGGAGTACACTGTAACACATAACACAAGAAAATCAGAACATCCGAGTAAAATCTGGGTCTCCTCATAAAACTGGGAGATAAAACAGGTCTGGTTTTTGTTTGTTTTTACACCTTTGTTGTTGTTGTTTATCAGCTTCATGTTACAAGCATCACACAAAGTGGAGATCTACAGTACGATCACTTCAGTCAAATTTTTAGGATGTTGCAAGTGTCCCCTCAACTGTTTATCAAAAAGGTCCTTGTTGTGGTATTGGGTTTTCTGGTGGAAACCATTGTCATATTTTCAGTTTTCGGCTTGTGCTTCAGTATACCCTAGACACACATCAAAGTTGGGGTATGATTACCTGAAGGATGATGTTCTATTGTACCCCAGGAGCTTAATTTAAGTGGAGTCTCTGTGAATGCTGCATCCCCCTCTCGCCCCTCTGCAAACCTGGAAAAAAAATTAAGAAGAGTGTGCATGTGAAGTGCATTCAAGGTTTCATGGTTCTTCAGAAAATATGGAAGAAACTGTAATAAACCAGACCAAACTACAGTAAAACTTGTTGTGGAATGACTGTAAAGGATTGAGGGATACACTGAGATAGTGGTCTATAACTACCCTGTAGAGTACAGACTACAGTTTTATCAACACACTGTACTGTAGTTAAGTGTACAGTAGGTCCTTTCAATGTGAACTGCTATCATTTTAGTACAGTTCAAGAAAGTGATCAGTAAAACAAGGGAGCTTTAGGGAGCTTGTGCACCTGGCAGATGGTGAACGGTCTTTCTTAGCATGTACAGTATATGCAGTAGTGTGCCCGTTGGCTATGTTCCCCTCCCCCACCACTACCCGGCCCCTCTTTTCATTAAAGCAAGGGGTCTGTAGTGACTCTGTAGTCCTTACATTAGCAGTACATGTTGCATTTCTTTACGATACAATTTACAAGTGTTAGCAACCTGTGTGCAGTACTACAATTTACAGACGTACTGTACATGTGCAGAAAACCTGTATCTTCCACTATTTACAACCCTGCAGTGTATCTACGAACTGTGTGCCCACAGTATTAATTTGACATATGTGTACACTAACTACGTAGTTTGGAAGAAACCTGTGTGCATGAGTTGTAGAGTATTTATAGGTTTTCAGTTTACTGCAGAACAATGCGGTGGAGTCCTGTGATGGCAAAATTTAACGAGCAAACAAGCAATGTGAGCGGTGATGGTAAATTCCATGGATGCATCACAGCTGTGAAGCCATAATGGGTTTTAAAATCTCCTGCAATGTGTTTTATTGAGAGAAGTTGGCCTGGGAGATCAGGGATCTAAGGGAGGGGTAATCCCCCACAGGCCTTTGTAAATTTTAAAATTGGGTTGGCCTAACAGAAAATGCAATCTGGTGCTATTATGCTGCCTTTTAAAGTAAATTTTGGAGTGTTACAAAATTTCTCTACTTTTTGGACCTAAAAAATTTGGCATCAGTGGGAGACAATGTTTTCTCTTTGAATTTTTTTCAGAAATTAGGTTTTCTAACATCTGGTGTCACAGATAATGCTATGCTTTGAGGCAAAATTTGTGTTACTACAGTAAGTTACAAACTGTATTTAAGGAACTGAAAAAATACAGTAGCATCCGTGGGGGGTGTGCATGTTTAGCAGAGGCAAAGGCCATGCTGCTAGAATTGAATGGGACTTTAAATATAGCCAACTTTACCCAAGAAAATGGCGAAAAAGTTCAAAAAGTCCATGTGTACACTGTAACCCATATTTTCAAGGTATGGCCAATTTCACCCTCTACGACCATCTCTTTGGTCATTAACATTTAGATCAGCAATGCATACTCATTTATATCCATTTAATTTGGTGAATCATAACCATCAAGGGCCAAAGCCAAAAATGGTCATCACCAAACCTAAAATTTGAGCAATTTCGATTTGGTTCAATTCACCCATGGTAATTTAGACTACAGTCCAAAGTTATAAAATCTGAAGAATAAGTTGCGATTAATTGCATTATCAGTGAGATGCAGTCATTCAAAGATGCAAATTGCAGCAAATTGATCATTCAAAATGTGGTGGGATGGAATTAGGAAAAAAGGACATAACAACATACACATTTTGAATTCCCTTCTTTTTCTGTGTCAAAGTGCTTTAGTAAACACAATTTATGCACTGAGAAAATACTCAAGATACTCTTAATATCTATAGTAAAAATGAAAATGAAAATGTCCAATTCCATCCCACCACAATTTTTACATTCTTTTTTTATTTTCAATGGTACAAAAGTTGAAAAAATTATTGAAACTTTCCAAAATATCAACTGTGAATGCAAGTGACACTTCTGAGTGCAAAAAGAAGTCAATATGGTATTTTGGGTAGTCATGGTGATTACTCAACATTTTTGTGGTGGGACGGAATTTTAGTTTAAAGGTAATTTTAAGTAGTATGCCCTGATAGATTTACTCATAACTTGACTTTTGTGGTCAGAGTCATGTTTTTGACAGCTTTTGTAAAAACTATGGCATACTTCTCCACCTTGTATTTAGTTTTGAAGATACGTCATACATAGTTCCAAAATTTGTGGGTCCCCAAATATGGTACCCAATGGTTTTTGTCGAATTTCTTTCTGACTTGTTTGTGTATTATGCACCTTCTTTCTCTCACCTAACCATGAAGGAGATCTAAAACCTACATTAATTTTTGAAATTATTAAGAACAAATGTATATCTTTCCCAACTAAAAAATTAAAACCTGTTGGTCATTGCCCATAGGTTCAACAATCTCAGTGTTCCAGGCCCATTTACCCCATATTTGCCATGGGACTAATTTTGGACCCTACTATCAACTCAGTCTTTGAAGACATTTTTGGGTAATGTTTGCCCCCTGCTTATTGCCATGTAACCAAATAATGCTGAGCAAAATTATGAGGGCCTTGGGCCACTTGGTCTAGGGCCCACATGGGCCCAAAGTTTGAAAAAATCACTTTCGGAAAGGAAAAACCGCTTTTTTGAAGACCTGTATTTTCAGAAATATGGTCGGCACTTCAGTTTTTACATCAGATTCTGTTTATATGTCTATAACTCACTAGGCAAATAAATTTTCAGCTTTTTTTCTTATTCCTGTGAACTGTAATGGGCCTGCAAAATCATGCAAAATGGCAATGGCAGCTCTTACCTGAAAAAGCACCACATTGCGCAATACTTTTTGAAAGGGCGGAAACTATTAAACAGGTTAAGCTGTGGCACTGAAAGTTTCCATGAGTTGGTTTTGTCTGTGATGTAAAGTTCTGAGGAAGTTTCATGAAAATCTAAGCAGGTTTCCATGGAACCCATACATAATGAACAGGCTTCACTTAGTTCCGTCCCACCACATTCCGTCCCACCACACTGACAGACTTTTGAAATATTTGCATAGCTCTCTCAAATGAAATATGATTTATGCGATTGTTTTCATAGTGAAAGAAGAATAATCAGACTTCATTTCAGTCTTGAAATTTTAACTTATATCTTTCTACTTTTGATAATAATTAAATATTAGTCACATGTTTCTGATTGTGTGAAAGGTATCATTCCGTCCCACCACATCCATAAAGTTGTGTTACTATGGTAACAGCTTGACATTTATGTTACTTTCTATTGTGCCTTGTATACTCTGTAACTGACCACTTTTTATGGAACCAATGAATTAATCACAGAAGCTACATGTAAACAGGCACTAATAAAAAAGGCTATCAAATTCTGTCCCACAACAATATGGTAATTTTGGCTTTGGCCCTCAACCAATCCGGGGGTTGCAATTAGTACTAGGATTTTCACACAACCCATGTGGCTTGGAAATTTGAGACAAGCTCTCAGCCTGCAAGCTGGTCACTCGTGCAACAGACCTCAAGCAGAAGCATGTTAGTCATTATTCAGTCATCTTTGTGTACAAACATAATTAGTATATCTCTTTTTCACCAGCTCATTGATCATTTTTTGGGGAACTCAATCAACGAATGAATCATTTTAAATCAACTGGAACTCTCTAAATCATTTTTTTCTGAAGCTACACTGAAAGATCCCCTACTAAGCCTTTGTTCCTACAATTGGCCCTACTATCTAACACTTTTTAAACCAACCTTGTGGCTCTTTCGAGCAAATAGTCTTTGGAGGGGACAAATGCCTTTAACTAATATTGACCTCAAGATACCTGAACAAAAGGTTCTCTGAAAAATTCTGGATTATTAGTTGCTGGCTTGAGATGGCTAAAATTGCTTTTCCCTTAGAACTCGTGTCGAGCATGTGGGTGGTTTGGGAGGTTGAACCCACCATGACTCAATATTGAAATGCAAAAAAAACACCTAAAATGGAAGTTTTTCTCCCTCCCCTTGGGCTTCCCCTTATGCTGTGCTCCACAGCCCCCCCCCCATGACACAATCTTGGCTATGCTACGTAGTACGTACTACGTACTGATGCATAGTGTAAAGCCTCCAAATTGCTGTGTGCTCAGCTGGCCACTGATCTTCAGCCGGTACAGTACTGTACCACTCCACCTTCGCTGGCCATCTCAAATTCTCAATGTACAGTGGCTAGCCTACTACTTATGGCATTTCACATGGGTTCAGACGGAAATGCTGCCGGGAAGCTTGACCCACCCACGACAGGTCTGTCAATTTCGGCCCTAGGTAGTTTCCGCCTGTTATTTTCCGCCCATAAAAATCTTGGGGCCAGAAGTAATGTTTGAACTTACATGTGTTAAAAATAACTTTTAACATCAAATTTCAAATCCAAGTACAGGACAAACCTTTGCCACACCCCTGGATTTTGCAACGCTGGTGGTATGCACCCATAGGCTACAATCAATGTATTTGTACAGTACGTCCCACCTGTTCGGATGCAGAAAAATTCATAAATCTCTGCCTCTAGGTTTCTTTATGTAAATCTAAATCTCAGAGTTTGGTGATTTGGAGTTTGGCAGCCTGGCAGGGTGGACCTATGGGCCTGAGCTACTGGATAACAGAATTTATTTAGTACATTAGGCTACTACTTGTACGCATTTGGCTACAAACGTACCTGAAGGCAGACAAAAAATTAGTCATTTTTTGTGATTTTGTGCGCCCTGTATTGGCCTACTAGGCTGTAAGCAACAAAAGTAAGTAGAGTTACTCTGTCTAGCTTAGGCTGAGCTTTATATGACCAAAGTGCTAACTAGGCCTACTAACGTTACTACTAGTTAGGCTACTACGTAAGTTAATAGGCTAATTTAGTACTGTTGGCCTACGATATTTTTGTATGTATAACAATTGAACTCTGACCTAGGCTTATGTTCATATTGTTCTTCGATGGAACCCCCTTAAATATGAAAAGTTTCGACTATAAGCCTGTAGTAAAGGACTGACTCACCCTTTGCTGTCATGTTCTGTCGCCAAGTTACTTCGATAACATTCAATACTGCATGTAGTGTAGATGGGCAGCAAATTGAAGGAATGCTCGGCTAGCGCTGTCTTCCTTCCACGGACGCTACGAACGATTCGGAGAACGCAACTTGGTCAACCTGCACTTCTTATCGGTTGTCTTTCTATGCCTTTTCCGAGCAGATAGTGTCACTATCAATTTCACAGCACATGAAAGTTTCTGTCTTGCGATAGCCATGTTATTTTACGTTCTGTTTGTGTGGTAACTTGCTTCCCCGAATGCGTTCAATGAATGCAATGTAAATTAAACTGACTGCTGTACTGCAGTGTGCACAGTGTATATACTGTAATATAACGACGTACCGTTGAGATTGTGTATGAGTATGTGTGTGTGTACAGTACATACCACCGTGCGTTTGAACATTTGTAAACAATATCATGTGACCAATATCCACCAATCAGTATAGCCTTCGTTTTGAATTAAACGGACACTAACTGTCAATCATGAATGACGTCAAAGAAGTGTTCAGTCAATGGAAAACTTATACATGATCCATTATCGAGCTTCCTTTTGGGGGGAATACTGCTGCCCTTTAAATACTGTTGTTCTTTTGTTACTCTCTTCATGAAAATGGGAGGGCAATATTTTTGACCAGCCCATCGATATATGAACTGATGAAATGGGGAAAAGAAAAGGGAAAACCTAAGAAAGATTTTACGCAGGTTATCAACCCTGTAGCAATGGTTCCGAACTTCCTTAATTCTTGACAAACTGTAAATGATTGTAAGTAGAGAGGTTTTAGTCGAGTAAATTAACTTACCAAGATGTGATATCTGAGTCGGTGATTAATGCTTCTAAGCACACATCGTCTGCCTCAAGATCGTAAACTTGTCAAAAGATAGTAATAAATTTCAACCCTCTTATTCACAAACTGTATATGGCCACTATGGCAGGCAGTCTTTCAGGGCAAAACAGACACTAGGCTATTCATCTGTTCATGGGACGAAGTCTACAAGGCGGAGTCGATGCAAACCCACAACAGTGGTGGATTGTCATGGGTGAAACTTTTGAGTATGTGATTCAAACAGTGTCGGGGACAACTTTCCACTGTCCCTATTTTTATCCTCCTGTTATACCAAGTAATACCGATTGACAACAACAACAACAACAACAACAACAACAAAAATCGCATATATTCTCATAATCCTTCAGTCTTGTGATGACGAATGTATAATTTGGACGTATGGGAATTTCTTATCATGTGGACTTTCATATGGGTCTCATAAGCTTTCTTATTGAAATTGCCCAATTGTGCGTTGGTTCTAATTAAATGAATAGGATCACATTAGATCCCACTGAAACCGTGGGACTCCGATGGGAATTTTCTCCAAACGAATGCTAAGTTCTCCCCATAGTATGGACAAAATACGGTATGTTAAAACTAGTGAGGTGTAATGTACGTTTTTTTTTTTCAAAGTGTTCGCTAAGAAAAAATGAAATATGCTGATAGGTCAATATATCACGTGCTCTTTCTGTTAGTGATTGATTTTTTCACGTCTTCGAATACGGTTATGGGAGGGCATAAAAACTTATGTAACATTAGTGTATGTACCTGTGCCTCGCTTGAAGTCTTTGGAACCAAAGTCATATTTTTCAATTTCTCTATACCAGTAATCAGTGACTTGGGTGCCTGCATGGGCAAGAAACAAAATAAAGAAATTCCAGGTAGAGCATAAATAAATAATGACATTTATCTCATTCTTTAAATAAGATATATTCATATAGTAGTAATCACAGCAGATCTTTCTCATCATTGTCAAGTAGGGGTTACGCAGGGGTCATGTCCCTGTAGTGGTGGTCGGACGGATCACGAAAGCTCTTACTGCTATCATCGTGTTTTGTAAAATTCAACTAAATATACCATCGCCGATTACTATAGCGAAGTAACGACGATCTTGCCTACGTGTTATAGAAATGCTCTGGCTAATCCGTACGCTAAGCGATATGATGAAAAAATAATGTATTTATCAACTGCACTACGCACCCTCAGACTCTAGAAAAGTTCCGCAGATGTTCGGTTTTTTTTTATTTTTGCTTTGACGTACCTCGTTTACACAATTGACCCAACATTCCATTGCCTGACTCCCACTTCTAGTAAAATACGATGGACTCATGCCACACCTATTAGTTTGCTTTGACGCAAACTTTGAAGAGCATCTGCACGTTGCTGCCTCTCAACTCGGACCAATATATAACGCGCGTGTATTTAACTCGACACTTGCCTAAGGGTCCGAGGGCACGTCTCGCATATTTTGCTGTAAAAGTAAACGCAATGGATCTATGCAAAATAATAGTAAGTTGATGACTATACACTTGATAAATTAATCCAACGTCCAAGAAATGGTGAAAATTTTCGGCATTTGCAGGGGATCTCATCTCATTCTGTTTTTACCTATGCCAAGGACAGAATCCCATTGGGAACCTGCGCTTAATCTGCTTTTAGAGGGGTTTTGGATTGTGGCAGCCATCCTTGGTAGGTGGAAAAAGAAGGATTTCGCCAACCATCACTTTACTGCGGATTTGGTATTTTATTTCTGTTATAATCTACTGCAAGCGAGGAACATAATTATTCTTGCCCAGTTAAAACAATGGCGGCTTAAGTGCTATCCATTCGACAATGATTTGTTTTCAGCAGTTCTTAGGTCTAAACTCTCTTCGTCTAAATGAGTGGCGTCACACTATACGTTGTATATCGAAAAACATCATTTAACAAAGTTGTATTCTCGCTGGAAGGGCACCTAATTATGACAAATCAAGTAACAAAAAATTACCTGAATATTCAGTACTTATGGATGAGTAGTGAGAACAAAGATTTTCCCCGTAGTCTTTTGCATCTGAATGTTTAAAAGTGCCACTCTTGGCGAGTTGATCGGCCCACTTCTGAG
Source organism: Holothuria scabra (assembly GCA_037179385.1). Classification (NCBI taxonomy): domain Eukaryota; kingdom Metazoa; phylum Echinodermata; class Holothuroidea; order Aspidochirotida; family Holothuriidae; genus Holothuria; species Holothuria scabra. The sequence goes on from CM074185.1 coordinate 51,338,095, forward strand.
CACTGTTATTCAGAGAATCGTTCATTTTTAGTTTAGGAACGCCGTGATTTTCCCTGTGTTTGTTGTGGGCGGTGAGAGCCTCATGTCGGAAGGCCTTCAGGTCGGATGAACTGATCTTTTTAGCCATGTCTTGGTCTGCAAAAAATTAAAAAGAAATGAAAGATTGAAATTTGATAAATAAATATCTTCTTATCGTTTCCATAGAGATTAAATATCTTTTTCTGTTTGAATGAGTCGTACTTCATCTGTAAGATGGGAGAAAATGATAAGCAGTCGCTCGAAAACTGCTTAAGCAGCACTCTTGGATATTTCCAAATTTTCAAAGATAAAGCGAGATTTTCCCCGAATTGAACATAGGTGACAAAAAATTCACACGCAACAGAAAGGCACCATTCCTGAATGTGACAAGACATTGAACACTAATTTAAATGGGTTCATTTTCATTACGGTATATTTTCGTCACCCATAATAGACGTGCCACTTGTCCACTTGACCACACAAAAATGTGCTAGTCAGCTTATCTATAAGATAAACCTGTCACAGAGCTAAGGAAACCAGTTTGAGCAGGTTACGAACAGAACTGAAAAATTTCGTCCCCGTCGCGGGGTAAATGGCGAGATCATACACGAATCAACGCAAATTACAAACAGCTAATTGAGATCAAATTCAAAATGGTGGGAGCAAGCAGAAGTAGATCATGAATTAAATTGGTAAGGCATGTGATCCACGGTGAATCACACATCACCCGAAACCAAACTATTCCTCTGCACCATGAATTATACCAAAGGCATTTCAACTATAAAATTGTACGGCATTCTTAACTTTCCTGAGTTCACTTTCAGCAGAGGCGGCGGTGGAATGTCAAAACTGGGGCGGGAGAAGAAAAACTAAGGGCAAAGAATAATACTGTTGGGCGCAAAAATTTTCGGGCGTAGCTTGAACCCGAGTCCAGAGGAATATATAAGAGAGCTACATATAGCCAAGAAGCGGTTATTTGGAGGGAGATAGCTCTTTTTGTATTGCGGTCTGCGCCGTCAAGGTCACACAAGAACTCTCACTTGTCCCCTCTTGAAATTTCTACAATACTTACAATAGATTACAATTCGATTTGTCGTCTTCTACATCTGAAATGTGTTTCGCTACATCCATAACCATGCCAGTGGATGGAAAACAGAACAATACTAGTTCCCGAGGTTTCGCGGGTCAAAGTATATCACGAACATTTTATTTGAAAATGTGAACATGATGCTAAACCCGGTCATTTCAGGAGTTTCCAGGAAACTCCCGAACTAGCATGACAAATATTAGACTCTCGTCTATCTCTAGCACGTACATTTGCATGAGGCTTGTTCTTTAGAAATAAACAAGCTTATTGGCTTATTTCAGTCAACCAGTCGTTTTTGATTTTGTTGCACCTGCCTCTTAGTTGGTGGCGGTGTCAACCTACCTATCAAGGCTTTTACGAGCGAATGCTAAGTATAGTAGCCGCTTTATCGACTTGTTACAGAGATTTTATTCTGTACCTTGTTGGTTTTGTTACTTTGTATAGTTTGCTAATTAACAGGTGCTGACCATGAAAACAGATAATTTATTTAAGGATGTCTCTGGTTTCATCACACGATGAGGCATATTAGTTCAGGGATATTTCAATTACATTGTTCTTGGAATGACTGTATGGGGTTCTCAGAAGCCCTTTCTATAGTTTTTGTCAACTGCCCGTTCTTTATAACATGGTCGTTACCCTTCTTTTCTTACAGTTTGAAACATCCGAGCAATCTGTTGACGTAAAAGTTTAGGCGTTGTTGTAAGAAAAACATTGGACGGGTGATTTCTTTTCATGACCAAGGAACTTATAACTGTAACAAGAGCGGCAAACTTAAGTTATATTTTATTTTGTTCAAAACTGAAGACCGTCACAGAGGGTTAGGAATAGAGAACGGATAAGATAACGCAGTCTCCCGGATGCGAAAATTGCCCAATATTATCTGCGTAGTTTTCTTCTGACCTAGACGTTTTAACTGAAACTTAAATCTTCCTTACCAATATGGGCTTGCTTTGCTGGTGACCTCATGATCAGCCGAACGACATGTGATACAGTTGATGATATCAAGTGCTACCGCGGCTTAAAAAGGCCATTTCGAGAGTTTGATGTGTTTCAGTGGAAAGTCAAATATGGGCCATGCGCATGGCTTTAATTGCTTAGCCGCATCGAAATAACTTAGTTAACCTCAACCAAGTCTTCTTTTTTGTTTTACATTTTGTAAATATTCTCACATTAGATTCTTTTCATTGGTGAATGTGCTTGGCGGCATGGCATAATTAGATTTAGCAATCTTGTAAGACAAATTTAAAATGGTTCCTTTGAGCAACCGTACTGTAAGGGAAAAGACTTTCTAGCTGCGCACTTATCCAACAAAAGAAAGAAGAGGAAGGTGAGAAATTTTATACAGGTACTGTTTATGTTGTTGACAATTATAGTAGGAATAGGAAGAGAGATCTCTGACGAGGGAGTAGCAAAATAAAAGGCTGCGTAGTTATCTCTCTCTATTCACTTGCCACTCTAGATGATAGCTAAGTTACATCTCTTCTGATCTGAAAGTATATGCTTACTATGGTGGTGATCATGCGATGCATATACATACAGGTGATCCGGTTGAACTTTCGAACCGTAGTATACACTACCCTCGAATAATACTGAGAACACTAAGGAAGTTTAAAGGGCCAAGCCTCTCACCCCAATCTACAGTTTTGGTACCCGGGTACCGAAATTCTCAATTGGCTCAGCTCTTTGACTGACAGCAACTTCAAACACTTGCAGAGTGCCAAAGCTTATATTACACAGCATGTACGGTACTGGGAGTGTTTTGATTATATAAATTGAGTTTTTCTTTACTCACCCTGAAGCAATAAACTGAGATTGTGTCTGGATGAGGATGAATTTCAGAAAATTGTGGGAGGGGCTTCAGTAAGAAGGTTAGGAGAATTGGTACTATTTGGGGTGAGAGAACAGGGCCTTTAAAAAAATGAAATTGTCATTCGTGAGGAAATTTGATATTTTGACCTTCTAATAATATGTGTGAAATTCTGACAGTTTTGGCTACGGTCGGAAATTATAAATAAAACAATTCTTCTGCAATCTAAACACGTCTATTTTCTAGATCTAGTAGAAAATATCATCCCCACCTGTTTTGTTTAGTCAATTTTATCATCATATATACGTATCACTCATATGTACTTTTTTAAACGTCGAGCTTGTAGCATAAACATATCTGTTTCCCTCACCTCACATAACTAATGTTTCACCATCATAAATTTTCAACACTGATATCCTTTTCTGAAATGTGCAAACCTCCTCATCATAGCAAAGTCACCATCTACTAAATGTTGGTATCATGGAGTTGCTAAAATTTAGCAACTCTGTCAATATCGCTAGAACCGTTAGACCGCCTCCATTCGCAAGTATGAATGCCTTGCATTCTGGTTTGCGTGTAACCAAACTGTGGTAGGATTAGGAGACGTGAATGGTGTTGCCACCGTTTTGATATCAAATAATAGACTACGGATAAACGAAAGGAAATTTCTCTTGTGCGTCACCAGACAGTTTCAAAGGGGGCCGTATTTTACGCGAAGAAACAGTCACATCGCAACTGCTCGAAAAGAGCTTCCTTCTCTTACATTTTATGCATGACGTTTCGTGACGTCATAAGGATTTTAATAATAATTAGCTAAAAGTCATGACTTTTAAAGTCAATTATCTCAGAAACTAGGAACCCAAAAATCTTTAAAACCGTGAAAATCAATGAATAAGATGTAAAAAATACTTTCGGTGCCTGGTTCTGAGTGAACTTACGGGCAAAAGGGAGGATTTTAGTCCATTTTATGAAACGTCTAAAATGAGTTTCAAATGCTCTGCAAAATCGTTCAGCATTTATTCGTTGTTGTTTTAAACTACTCAGTTTTTACTTCAATAGAGAGAAAATTTTGTTGTCTATCTAGTGGTACCATTTTTGCACTATAAAATATTCTCAATGAGTCAGGTACTCGGTAAATTCCACCACGAATCGATTGTGGCGCCCAGAGTATATACACAGTATAGTGAGCCTACTTTCGCGAAATGAACGTTAATGCCGGTCGCCCTATGTAAAACGTTACAACAGCAGCCTAATTCATCCTCACCAATATTGTTCCCATTTCGGAGAAAATGGTGCGATACTTGCTCCTTCGACATTTTTGCAACATATTGTTAGTTGTAATGCCATTTACAAATTAAACTAATCAGTAGTGTTGCACTAGAAAACTATTTATAGTTGTTTGAATGTGATATGCCTGTATACACATACAATGTCATAGTCATGATGGCAAGCTCTGTTGAAACAGAGCAAAACTGCATCTTGTTTGCACCAAAACAGTGAAAATTACCTCACTTTAAAAAAAGTTGGGCTAACTAAAAAGCTGGTTTAAAAATCTTTATACTAGGAAACTCTATCAACTTCAATCAAATGTTCATTCTTTGAAAAAAAATAAAAAAAATTCTATGCATCATGTAGTACACTCAGTCAGCATAATACATTGAGCAAGAAAATGAATGAGAGACCCTCTAAATGGGCCTGCTTAGACAGGAAGGGCCTTGCAGGAAAGATCATCAGTACAATGTTTAACAAGTGCTATTGATTTTCCTCATTTACTCTGGGTAAAAATGAAAAGTACTGAAGGCAAAGGCAAATACCAATAAGGTTGCAAGGGAAGGAGTATATCAGCTGAGGTTTGGCAAATGGGATATCTTACTTTGAATTCCTTGTGAATTTCTTTTCACATGAAATACTGGTCCTAAAAATAATATGATGATAGCTGGACTACTAGGATAATAATTCATCACTATCCTGTCCTCTTGTGATCGAGGTGACGGAATGTTCCAGGCTCATTTCTACCGTTGGCAGTAGGACAGTTTGATATGCCTATAGTTTCTCAAACAGTCAATGTAACAATACAGTTTTTTTGCAGGAAACTACCTAAATGTTGCCCAACATAGTTCTCCTTTATGTGACCTCCTTAAAGATCAGAAATATATATAATTAATATAAAAAATCTAGGAATGAATTTACAGTTTTCATTCCATTGAGTGCCACACTGATGAGAATTCATTTTAAGACAAAGTTGGGTATAGCGATAGAGTGTGACAAAACTGACCACTGCCAGTGAACATATCATGGATGTCATAACCACTGTCTGTTAATCAGTAGTAGGCTTACTGTACTGCAGTTTACAGGCCATCAGATTTCACGGGAAACGATTGTTCCCCATCGCGTGGTGGATCTCTGATGATTAAATCACGGAACCCAAAAACTGGTTACCACCAATCAGTTACCACCCATGCATTTTGCAACAGAACCCAAAAGTGGGTTCCCATGAGTTACCATGGTGAAAAATGACACAACCCACAAATGGGTTCCTGTGATTTTTGAAATCCAACGGCTTGAATTAAGCACCACATTGAGGTGAGCTTTTGGGACAATTCAAGTCAGCCAGGATAAGATTGAGTTTGAGGGATGGTAATTCTTGTTACTGAATAAAAATTATATAAGCTAGGTATATGCCATATACAGCCAGTACTCAGAGCACTAATTTCTGTTTCCACTGAAACCGCACTCCTTCATTAAAGTTCACCAGTAGTTTTAAAATGCAAGTCACAGTTTAGATGGTAGTACGTAATTGCCCATGGGGTAAGGTTTTGAAATGGTATAAGCTTATAAAGGGCTAGAAATTGTATAAATTGCAAAGCTGCAGCTTTGCAAATTTATAGGCTACCTGTGGGACTTTATAGAAATAGACAACTTGAACTTAATTACAGAACAGTATACCACTATACTGTAGGTCGATCTATCATGAAAAAGGTGGAAAGGACTGAGTTTTTCTGTTTGTGGCACAGTAACTATCAGGTAAGAAAGAATAATAACCCGTGAATATGTCCAGACTGAAGTTGAACCCTCTAAATTTGGAGTTTGTTTACTTAATCCAGGCTGACTTGATCATGATTCATACGAGTCCCAGGTTTACCGACTTACAACAAAGTTACATCTTATTGTAAGCCCCCCACTAGCCAACATTGCAATGTTACTGAATATGCCATGAAAACTGAAGCTTCAAATTTCATAGACTACAAGTCTACAAACAACACTGGAAGTTTTTAAGAATGTAAATGCAATGGGTACCTGTCCTCAGAGTTGTATTCAAGTCACTTTTCTCCAAGTCAAGTCAAGTCAAGTCACAAGTCATTCATTGACAAGTCAAGTCAAGTCACAAGTCATCCAATTCCCGGGTCGAGTCAAGTCAAGTCAAAAGTCACTTAATTTTCTGGCAAGTCAAGTCAAGTCACAAGTCAAATCGTTGCAAGTCAAGTCAAGTCACAAGTCATCCATTTTCCGGGTCAAATCAAGTCACAAGTCATTTTAGCTCAACTTGAATACAACATGTTCATGCTGTTTTTATATCTATTCCTGACACAGGATCCCAATCAATGTTCCACAGATGATGACTGGTGTCTTCCCCAGTCATCATCGACCAATCAGATGGCTTCCTTTGGCCCATGTGACACCTCATTTGCAAACTCGTGTGAGGAGCAGATGAGCAGGGATGTTCCACTTTTAACCGTGATGTTTTACCGACAGGTGCAGGTTTACGCCAATTTCCGCAAGGATGTTCCATTTTGCGAAGAAGGAAGTATTTTTTCAGAACTGAGGAAGGGTTTAGGAGGGCACTATTGGGGTTACTAATTCAGTAATTCACTGTGTGGACGGTTACCCATGGTAATGAAAATCGTTGCATATAACGATATACATCTTGCCTTCATTTGCTCCAACTTTCATCTTGTTTTTCCAATTGCATCACTGCTAAATTATTCAGCCTAGTTCGGCTGATTTTGACAGGCGGAAGCACTCTTAAAGTGTGATGTGTCATGACTTTTGGAAGCAAATATCTTCACAATATATTCAACCTAGCGTCTGAAAATCACCATCTGTGGTGAAATGCACCCTGTTTTCCAGAATATGGCATAAAAATGTCATAACTCTGTTTATTTTCATTTTATTGGCCCCTCGAAATCAGATTTATCCATCGCACAGTGGCGGAGCTAGGGATTTCGGTCAGAGAGGGCGAAATAGTCTGTAGGGGCGCTTCGAATGAGTAATTACCCTGAGCACAGCGCTATCGAAGTCACGGCTTTTCAGACTTTCCCTTTGATTTTCCGCACCTGGTAGAGGACCATACTTTGCCATTTCTCCTCAGCAAGTTTTTCTTTTAAAACATGTTTAAATTTTCTATCCATGGGCCTCCGCAGAAGAAATGCGGAGGGTGGGGACCAAATTCTTTTAGTGGGGGAAGCTCCGCGCCGCCATGAGTTGGCGCGGAGCGCAAGAAAATGTTGGCCCAAAATGCCTCTCAGATTTCTGGAAATGGCATTTCTAAAGCCTATTTACCGCATATAAATAGGGAAAACTCTCAGTGAACTGTTAAGAAATGTTGATGTTAATTTTTCTTCGTCTTTTTTTACGTTTTCTTCGTTTTTTTTTGTGTGTGTTTTTTTAGGTTTTTTTATTTTCCAGGGCAGGGCAAGTTCCGCCTTGCCCCTACCTGTGGACGCCCATGTTTCTATCCCTGTCCTCCACATTCTAGTATGAAGGCGGTCATTATATTTTGTGTTATTGTCAGGTTTCGATCTAAGATTTTAATGTAATAATGGGCTACTTTAGGAAGATGAAAATTTAACCTGCTAGAGCCAAATGGCAAGCAATCTTACTGGGGAAAAAAGTTATGGAAATTAATCATCGTTAGGTGTACATATTTGGTATCTGGAAATCAAAATAATTACACGGAGAAACATTAATTGACGTAATTTACATCATGTGACCACTCTGAAATAGTCATTAATTAAGTACATTGCAAAAAATAGCCAAGAAAAATGGTCTGCTTGGCTCTCTAGATACCAAATTCATAATAAATAGAAGGAGCCAAAACCTAGGCCTTATTAGATGCAATTTTCTGGCTTTTGAGACCACGAAAACCTATCCCGATATTACAGAAGATGACCTTTTTCATCAGAATAAAGTGCAGATAGTACAGTTACTGGTGGTTGTTTGAGCATTTTGTTATGTGGGCCTTAAAACAATGCTATTAAATTATGTCTTTTGCCAATAATGGTGCAAGAGTAAAGGTATGTCAAAAACCTAAAAGGGGCACCGACAGACATATGGCAGCTCCGCCACTACCACTGCAGTCCATGTCTGCAATTCACTTCCAAGATAGCAGCCTTTAAAACATCTGTTAGATCACATCACTGGAACAAGCTTGGAAAAGTGGACATCTTATTTCAAAAGCCATATCACATAATGCAACCTTCAGAAGAATGAAACGTTCCAGTGATACGATACACCGTCACTTGAAAGGAATAATTTTACCCGTCCCTACATCGCGAGAATAATAAAACCCGCTAAAGTGAAGAATTGCCTTTCAGGATTTTACAAATTCAATTCAAAATCAGGTTAGGGGGTTAGAGAATCAGGTTAGCCTAGGTTAGGGTCACCTCCCCTTCCCTGGGGCTGGGTGAATGGACCATGGTCTTTCACAATTCGTCGTCAAGATTTAGAAAATATGTAAACAAAGAGTCACATGACCGATATCCACAATTCAGACTGGTTAGTGGCCTTTTCCATTCTTGGAAAAGATGACGCGGCCGGCCACTAAAATGAACATACATAGGCCTGTCGTTTACCATAGGGACCTTTTCCCCGAGATTGCAAATTTCGCGATAAATTCTCTCGATTTTTCTCGTTTCGATCATAGTTCGTGTATTATATGCCATCGAAGTAGATTACTATGACTGAGTAATCGAGTATCTTCGCAATCGGGAAGGAAAGGAATACACGAAATAAAGTCTGATTGGCAAAAGCTAACTGCATTGATTGGCAGGCTAGGCTGATTGATCAAAATTGGTCGTTTTCAGATGCCTGACGAAATTCGACGTCGTTGCGGGGCCATCGACTACTGTGGTTCCGCATAGAGTGCATTCTGCTGTTTGTTTCGATACTGTTCTATTGTAGGTTTTGAAGCAAAACAATACAACTTTTGGGACGTGAGACATGTTGGAATGTGATGGCGAAGTTACCGTTCATCTGATGTGCCGATTGTTACGGAATACTACGACGAGTTTGAGTTTCACCGTGAATATGACAAGCTTTAACAATTGACAGCACTAGCGTAGCCAGCGGGGGGGGGGGGGCAAGGGGGAAGAGTGCCCCCCCCCACACAGAAATTTTGGGTACGCGATGGGCGATGTTGAAAAAATGAAGGAGAGCCAAAAAAAAATAAATAAATAAATAAAAAAGATAAACGGCAAGAGTAGTAAGGGAATCGGAGGCACTTTTTACAGTTTTTCGGGGGTGGGGGGGGGGGGAGCTCTTAGTCGGCGACTAGTCTCCCCGATGGTTTACCTGTTTTTTGCTCTCAAGTGACAATTTCCCTAATAAGAACCCCAAATTTTCGGCGCGCTACACGCCCTGTAGATTCACTCCAGTTTCTTTAATACTTCGATTTCACGCATCTAGAGAGCGTAAGTCTTGTCAACCTTACCAAGTAACAGGTAGGCAGAGTGCAAAGGTTATAAGAGGTAGTAAATTTCATCCCATATCACAAAGCGTAGTTGCTGTTCTCTTGTGTGTCTCATGCGATAGGTCAGTTGGTGAGCGACTCACAGAGCATAGTTTGGCTATTTTATCGGGTATTCCACGTGGTTTCGACACAATGTATGTTATCCCCGATACAGTCTACAAGCCCTAAAGTTTCTATTTTTTTCTTTTTGTTCTTAAATGATTACATAGGCTATGTTATTTTTGTAAGCCTACCAAAAAATTTCGCGCGCTTTGCAATTTCTCGATTCAGACTCAAAAGAACACTATCAGTGCGCAACTCGGCTTTTAAATTATTAAGTGATATTGTGCAAAATGCGCCCCAGGCTGCAATGACGTGGGATAGTTAGGCTCCTTCATATCCCCTTCTCACCACCCCCCTTGACATACGGGCTGTCGGAACTTGTGGTCGCTGGTATGGCCCGCCCCATGTTGGGAATAATCTGTCGCCTTCCCATGGTCGGTTCAGTTACTTTGGCTTTCAAAAGTGTTATTTCTGCGATAAAACCCAAAATGTTCGGTACGCTTTGCACACTCTTCCTCAGATCCATAACCAAGAGCTAATAAAGTACAAACCCTTGCCATCTTTTCAAGTAAACTAATAAGTAAACTAATAAGTAGAATAAATGGATTAATGTACATATCGGGAATTTCATCTCATTTCGCTAAACTTAGTTAATAATCTCTTGTGTCAGTCGTGCGGTACGGACTCGAAAAAGGAAGTACAATATAAGTTGTGCTCGATAGGGCCCAAATGCCGGGGCAATCGACCTATATAAGCTTTAAATAAGTACAGATTCTTTTTAGTGTAGGCTTACCCAAAAAGTTTTCTCCCGCTTTTCCACGGTTAAATCAGTGCGGAAATATCTTCCTCTAGCATATACAAATTTTATGTCGTATATGACTCGTAATGGCAGGTATAGTGCACAGGTTTCCTTCAAATCTCACTCACCAACTCATCGACGGCATCCTGGCTGTCGGGGCTTGGGGTCGCTACCCACCCTACCCCTCCCCCGTTCGGAGAGTGGCCCTTCGTCGGGCAAATCCTGGCGCCAAGCCTGGAGGGAAGACACATTTTTCCAGTTATGACTTGTATATGTGTAATGAAGCAACTAAAAATGGAAGCTGCATTTTTTGGAGAGCGGCAACCTTTTAGGAGGGGCGGCCAATTTCACTAGGAGGGCGTGTCGCCCCTCTAAAACCCCTGTGGAGAACACTGGAATCTAGTATAAAAAGAACAAAATATAGCACCATATTGCATCTAAGCTCTTCGAGACAGCAAAAATTTCCAAAAGGGGGAGGGGACACCCAGGGAGACAGGCCCGTAGCCATGGCGTTCAGGGGGTCGCACTTACTCCCGCCCAGACCTAATTTGTTTTATTTAAATGGAGTTTTGGCGTTTTTCAGAGCAAAATTTCAATTCCGCTGGTTTAGCCAATGTAAGCCTTATGAGTAGCTGTTTTATTTCAGTGCAACACAATTCCCTATGGCCCCATTGATTCGTACAGTAACCCCTTACAGCCACACACTAACTCTCGAGGGAATAAGGAAAACATTGATACAAGATTGAAAATGTCCAAAAATTCCAGCTTAGGTGTTCACCAGATCGCTCAATTTTGATGTAAAATTGCAAAATCTCCTTGGGGTAGGAGGGGGGGGGGGACCACACCCTCTCCCCGTTCGGTCGCTCGGTTCCTCACTTGGGCGCTTCGCTCCCTCAAGAAAATGCCGCACCCCAGTGGCGGCAATGAAAAATGAAAAAGTGGGGGCTAAAGGTATGTTCATTCCCCTCAATATTTGTCAAGTGCCCCAATTAAAAAGCGGGGAGAATTTCGAAGTTGGGCTGGACATATTCTTGCTTAGAACACTCGGGAAGTGCCATTTCCGGCCATCTGAGGGGTTTGTAAAGCCAAAAATTTTCTGGGACGTTCCGCGCCAATCGGTGGTTGAGCTCCGCTTAACAACATGTATTAACATTTTTCATAGATTGATTTTTTTTGTTTGCATTAATTGAGAAATTTTAGAAATGAGATCCATATTTCCAGGCTGGGAACATGCAGCATAAAACACTCGGGAAGTGCCGTTTCCTGCTATCTGAGGGGTTTTCTAAAACCAAAAATTTTCTTGTACGCTCCGCGCCAACTGATGGTGGCGCTCCGCTTAGATAGTCCTGTCAGTCAAGATTGGGGACGATGAGTCGACTTTGCCCCCCACAAGAAAATCCTGGCTACGCCCCTGATTGACAGCTATTTGAATCGATGAAAAAATTGAAAATCTCCATGACCAGAGCTCGATATATTTTTAGTTCCGATTTATTGGACCTATGATTAAAATAAATGATAGAATCATTTCCTTTAACTGGGAAAATTGGACCATGTCAGGTACGTATGTGCTGGCAGTACTGCTTCCGAAAATGTAAACGGAGTAACATATTCGAGTATCACAGTGCAGAAGTTGGGTTCTAAATAGCGCAGTCACATCACATTATGAGATTCGTAAATGGAGTCACTCTGCCTGTTCACTAATTCCACATACTGACATATAGGGACCGAGTGGCACGCACGACTCGCTTGCATGGTATGGTACAGGCGATGTTGCGTCTCTCGTATTTCGCGCGGAGACACTTCAAGTTTTGCATTTTCGGGCACGATCGGGAGGAAAAAATCGCCAATGTCGGCAAGTCAAATATGCTCAAGTCAAGTCAAGTCACGAGTCATTACTCGGCAAGTCAAGTCAAGTCAAGTCACGAGTCAATCATTTTCGAAATCTGACAAGTCAAGTCAAGTCACAAGTCAACAAACCTTCAAGTCAAAGTCGAGTCACAAGTCAACAGAAAGGCGACTCGAGTCGACTCGAGTCGCAAGTCATTGACTCGAGTCAACAACTCTGCCTGTCCTGCAAATCCCACAGTATAATAGTCGTTCATTATTTTGTTATGACCGACGTTATCTGAGCCATACTGGAATAGTACTAACTAGTAACAGTAACGTTGTAGGATATACAACGTTAACTGTGTACATTTACCAACACCATATGTACTACAGTACTTTTTCTAAAGTCTTCAGCTGAAGCAAGGCACAGTGAACCGTTTCTGCCAGGACAAAGCAGAGTTGTCGAGTACATGTTTCGTCTGAACCTATAACATGAAGTATAAATTATCTTGTGTGCTCGATGAGTAGGCTAAGTGAGGTTTTTGGGGTTCTCGAAAAGTATTTGTAAAATTAATTTGGTTTACATTACCAACCTTCGTTGCAGTTGACCGTTATGAGTATGCGTATATACTACGTGTACAATGGTTGAATCAGTGTGGGGGATGTGTACATATTTATATTGCAAACACGACAAAGGACAAGTGGACTGAATTCAAACAGGAGCAGATATTTCAGCAGCTGTGAAGATCATCCGTAAATATTTACTCGCTGGGTTTGGTTGTTTTAATACAGACTATGCCTTGTTTTACGGAATATCAGTTCCTAATATTCTGGCATGGCAACGTGCTGTAAAATAATACTCCTATATACCTAATAACCTACAATGGGAAGTTTGTTGTACAACTGAATTAGAGGAAGATCGTATAGTCTAAAAAGTTGACTTTGATGAAATTTGGGGTTTCTGATTAGAGCTTTGGAAGACGCAAAGTCGTGACATTATTTTCTACATCTTGTAAACTTACGAACGATAATCTACGATTCTTAAGGGATTCATTACCACATTGGCGACGAACACAAAAGTAGGTTTACTACCTTGTAATTTTGTGTGAAACTATACCCTGGAGAAATAATCAAATGTATCGAACAGGACAAAAATTTCTCTCTCCCTCTTTTCTCTCTTTGAAACCGTTAATGTGTATTGTATGCAAGCATAAACAGTCGCCTAAACAGGGATACACAATTCGACTGAAGGCTCAATAAAGCACAAACTATATTGTCATTAAAAAATCATAATCCTGTCTACGGGAAAAGTTCAAGAAGTACACTGTAAGGATATCATAGCTTTTAAAGGCTAAATAACCCCATTTTAAATAGTTAAAATCCTTCTATTAAACATTTAATGAAAACGTGAGTCTGTGACACGTTTCGTACAAAAAGGCCTCGGCTTATATCGCACCCTAATTACTCAAGGCCATGAGCTGTTCAGCATACTATCTAATGTGTGTGATGAAGGGCGTTACCAAACATTTTAAATTTTACTGATCTGCAAATGTCGATCAAAGTGTAATCATCAATAATTATTTCGAATATCGAGGTATCAGCAAAAAATATAACTAGGGAGTTGCAAAAGCCTGCACTTTAAAACGTTTTTTCATTATTTTGAAACGATAAAAGCTGTGCAATAATTGAAATTTTGAACTTATGCATCATGGATCTTACATGGGTTCCAAGGGAGAGGGCAACCATCACCCAAACGTTACTTCAAAATCATGCTGGTGTCATCAAAAAAGAAAACCCAGCAGGGGCTGACAACCAAATCTTTTCTTTAAAATGAAGATGTGTCTCTCAAAAAGATCTCTCTTGAGGATTGATTTTTCAAAATTAGTGTGAGAAAATTGGCAGTTTCAGTTAAGCAATTCTGAACATGCTATCGGCAAGTACGTTCAAAGCCAACTTAATGCAACCTTTGGGCTTGTCACCGTAAATGCTGACAGGGTTTTCAACCCTACATTCATCCGGTTTTATCAATAATAAATTTTGACTGGCATTACACCACTTTCGCCTCGTTTGAACACACTAGTGTCAAATACAAAGGCATGGTTTATTTTTACGATATACATGCTACAAGTGCTTACCAAACTGACATATAAGCAGCAATGCTATTTCCCTTTTGATTCCCTCTTTCTTATTGTCAATTCGCTGTCCTGATGGTATCAGTCTTTCAAATGTGGGGTAGGGAAAGGGTGAAAGGCAAAGGAAACGTTGGGAAAAAACATTTCGCGCCTAGCACGAAACCAAGCATAAAGCGCTGGTTTCGCCTAAATTGGGATCCAAGGAGCGAAGATCCCGGGAGCTCTGAGGATTTGGCCTGCATAGGTTCCATGTGAGACAAACTGAGTCTCAAGATACGAAGTACATTTTGCTTAGGCAGAGCTAGTCCATGGCCTGCTAAGAGATCCTGTTCGGTTCCATTGGGGAAAATTTTAAAAAAGGGGGATTAAAAAGCGTACCACGTACAGACTAATTACTAAGGTTTTCTCTGTCGTCGTCCTCTTCTTATAACCTACAATTAATAAAGACAGGACTTAATAAAAAAAAGTTTATTCTCCTCAGAATGCAGTCTATGAAAAAAATGTAATCGTATTCCTATACAAAATTAAAATTAAAGAGTAATCTGTTTGCAGAAAGATTGGGTTAAATGAAAAAAAATTGCATTAAGCATGTCTTCTAGTAGCTTGGTACACTTATCTTACTTTTCTCAGATTAACTTCAACCCGACGATGTACACTTTCGTTGACGTCTGATGCGATTGCGGAGGTGAAAAGTTTGAGGACAAGTATAGAAGTATTAGTTATATATATGTCATGAAGACCTAGTAATTTTAACCAGCATTCGGTATCAAAGTTCATAACGGCCCATCCCAACGTTTTCCACATTCCGTGCAACCCTAGAATATCTTACAGCATGGGGACGTGTAAATATAATGAACCGTATTGGCAAACAAGTTGAGCATGGTTATTGGTGCTTATCTGGCACTAATCGAAGTCCGAGAGGAAAATTGACCTTAAGATAGCAAAGTGTAACTAAGATGAATGGGTTGATAGTTCATTGACGTCACGCGATCTGTACGAAAATTTAGGGGACAAACAAGTGTAGTAAACTAGGAAAAGAGAAAAAAAACTGCGTTACCGATTGGTCTCAGCCTGAGAGAGTTGTTATTCGGTTATTCCAATAACAATCATCTGGTCTTAGGCGACTTGAAGAATGTAATGTTGCTATAGAAAGTCGCTGGGGTAATTTGGAACATGTGTAGCCTGTAATATACTACCATAGCAAAAATTTGTGCTTTTTGTGCAGTCAACGTCAATCAAAGAGCGCAAGCCACGATGTGTTCGTGGTCTAGGGTGTGCGGGTAGGATAGGCGACGAGGGAAGGAGGGGGATAGCGACTGAACTAATGTATATGTGGATATTATCCTTAATGTTCAAAAGGGAAATGGAGCTTAAGTGAGACATGTCCTTGCCCCAACTTTAAGAGCGTGCTTTTGGTATTCGCATGACTCACCCTATCAACGCACTCAACCGCGCTGTAGATTACCCAAGGGAATTTACATTATCCAAAGTTTATCGATTACAAACCAAATGTTACTTTCATATAACTCAGCTGACTCACTTTCTGGTGGAAAATGCCACATAACATTGTCGTGACGTATCACATTAGTTAAGAGGGTTGAAATAAACCGTAATGTGGAGAATATTTGAGACATGGATGGCGTCAGGAGAGAGAAATGAAAAGTGTAACTGTATGCTTTTGACAACCATATCATAATTATGTTTATTCCTGCTTTATACAAATAAGGGCATCCTGCTACAAAGTGTGGTAGGCCAAAGATTTTCCTGATTTCCGGAGCAGAGATGTTGATTTAAAGCCATTAGGCTAAGAAATGTTTGACGAAAACAAGTCTCGAATAAATCTGCCCATCATTTGCCTGTGTGGTGCCAGGCTCTGTGACATCCGCTCCTTAGGTTGTCGCCACTCACTTGATCAAAGTTTTTCTTTGCGATGGGCTGAACGAAAATACCTCATCCGCTTCTCGTGCGGGCTAAGCACCAATCAGTCAATGAAAATATAAATTCAAGTATAGCAAAAGTGTAGGCATAGTTACCGACAGGTATTTCTTATGCAGATACTTCCAATTCCACCAACCTACTTACTTTTAGCCTCTTCCTCAACTATATCCTTATCCAACTACAATTTCCCCGTTTTTCGCTTCAATACATAATGATGAGCATATGAAACTCTAATGTGTAATCAGAACACTCTCAGCGCGTGCTGTGTAATAAAAGGTGTCTGCACTCTTTGAATCTGGTGTCAATCAATTGTAGTGAACTCCGGGTAAAATTGTAAAACTCATGACTGCGTAAAGTAACAATCAGTTGTAAAAGTTTGTAAGGACATCAACACAGCAGAACGGAGGAAGTCACGACAGTCTCACGACGTAGAAGCCTAAATGTCAAGGAGTCTGTTATTTGAAGTCTTGTTGTCGGGGAAGTATTGTTTTTTGGGGAACAGGAACTTTACCGGAAGTAGCATCCAGTTGGTTTCGCCCACCGGTTTTTCACCAGAGAGTCGACTGTGGGGCTGGTGGGGGAAGGCTGGTATCACATATTACAACAGTTTTCATTTTGTTTCATTATCCTGATATGGACCCAGACTGAGGGTTTGCTTCCGCCCATGGGCGTCCGCAGAAAAAAAGTCAGGGGGTGGCCAAATTTCTAGAGAGGGGCAAAACCTTTAAGTCACCATGAATTGACACAAAGCATGCGAAAATTTCAGCCCAAAATGCCTCCCAGATCGCCGGAAATGGCATTTCTAAAGCCTATTTTTCGCATAGAAACTTTGAAAACACGTTTTGTTCGGGGTTTTGCTTTGATTTTTATACGTTTTTCAAATTTTTGATTTTCCATGGGGGGGGGGGGGAGTTCCCCCCTTGCCCATACCCGCGGACGTCCATGCTTCCGCCCTACCCAACCCCTTTTATTTTGATTGACTTATTTTGATTGACAGATGTCAGAACATACCATGTATGGGCGTCTCATTTTCACCACGCAGCTGACTCTCCTTCCCGTCGTGGCCAAGTACACTTGGCGCTCGTATGGCTTCGAGTTTTTCGCCCACGGAATCAGCCCAAGTCCCAATCCTAACCTTCTTCGTAAAAATTCAGACTCTAGGCATAACTTGTTACGGTATTCAAAGATCTGAAATTCTGGGTCGAAAATTTTTTATAGTCTCAATTGGTTCCTAGCACAAACACTCTTAGGAAAACTTTGCAAGTTGAAAATTACGTTTGCTAAGTTACGGAAATTATTCGTAACATATGCACACAATACCTTCAAGTTTACTCTGGATACATAAATATCTGCGTCAACTTGTCTTTCAAGTGCCGTAGATATCAAGCCAAAATATTCTCTTTCATGGAAATATCATAAATCGGATGACTGAGTGTAGCAAAACAAACTCTTTCAGAACAACTTCAAAGGTTGCCTTTCTATGAGGCGACTAGAATTTATTACTCTTTTAGTGCACACTAACTTTGTCGCATCTCACTCAGTTAACCTAGCAGCTTTCAAGCGTGACATTTACAAATTCAATATTCGCGATGTACTTAACAACAATATTGTCCAAGATGTCATGTTATCATTGTGATAAATATTACGTAGGCTGCAGAATGTGCACGTGATTTATCTTGAATTATTTTATACTTACTGGGTAAAAATCCTTAACTTCCATTGGCCCATACCGGTCAGGTGACCGTAACCTCATTTTAAGCTCTTTTATTATATTCAGATGTGTGCTATTTTAATGTAGCAATATTTACAAAGTTGCATTTCCTTTTCTTCTTTTAAATCATGATATTACTGAGTACGAATGAATGAGGTTAAACAACTCTGTGCCTGTGAATTAGCACTGAATAATGCACCCCAAGGATTAATGCTATCGATGGATGCTGTCCAACTCCTCAGCTATTTGATTGACAACGAGTTCAAAAAATGCTGAGTACCGAAACTCATTACACAGCATGTACTGAACAGAGAGTTTTGATTACACATTAGGTTCTTTTATACTCACCCGAAACAATAAACTGAGATTTTGTCTTAGTGAGGGTGAACTTTAGACACTGTGGGAGGGCTGAAGTAACTAGGTTAGGAGAATTGGAACCGTTTGGGGTGAGAGGATCATAGGCCTTTTACAAAAGTATGGGATTTTTATTCGAAAGGACTGTTATATTTCTTGAAACACTTTGTATATTAATTTCAAAGGTTTCAGTAAAGCCGAATTCTAGTCAGAAGGCATGCATGCCTAGAATTTGTGTTAGCACCGGGGACGTGTACTGTAAATTTCTCATTCCTCTACTTAGGGGAATTCATTTTAAGTCCTCCTAATAGAAGTGTCGTCCTTACTGACTACCGTTCCCGTAGCTATTTTAGCGGTCAGATTCGATTGTCAAGGATAACAGTCTGATGCCGTATAATATTGTACATCAAAATATCTTGTACATACATTTTCAAATTAAGATATCATCCATCGCATGCAACTTCAGTGCTGGATTAACCGTTCAAGGGATCAATCATGGGTACCAATATGACTATCTTTTTGACCCTAGGCTACCCTATATCCTAGGGTCAAGGGGTGTAGAGGAATGCGAGGGATCAATAGTTAACAATATGACTATCTTTCTGACCCTAGGCTACCCTATAGCCTCCAATGCTCCGTCAAAACAACCCTTTCTCCAAACAACACGACCCGGGACATCAAAACATTGATCATGCTTGTAGGCAATTCCTTTGGCGTAACGCGACACAGTGCCGGTTCTTCCCTGGCTTATAGCTTCATGATCCTTTACCTCATCGGGCGGACGAATAAGTTGCTCAGTTTTTCGTTACAACCAGACGATTTTCTTGAACAACTAACGAACAACTAACATAGCTCCGCCACGCAGATTACAGGCCACTTAAGGCACTCGTGTACGGCCAAATTCACTTGACATTTAGATGAGATTATATGGCACTATTTCATTATTATAAGTTAATAGTTTGGGACGGTTTTTTCTTTCTGTCTATCAGGAATACATTTTTATATCGTATGTTTATTCTGCGACGTCATCGGATTATCGTTTGTCCCTCTATTCAAACCAATAAACATCCCACTGTCTACCTTAAAACATCGGATGACACACCCATAAAATAACTTGAACTTAGATCTGGTACAGGGTCAATAAAAATCCTAATTGACAAATACTGAAAGATCATAAAATATTTGATCTGATATAGTAACATGATTTCAGTGCACGAATGCACGGTCAAACCAGAGAGTCTGGACTTAGGGAACTGGCCCCTAGTGGCTATAGCAAAATTAATAAATAAGCTTAACGGATGGGGTGCGTGGCTGGCGATTTTTTCTCCCTAAATTTACTTTGTTAAATGTTCATATTTACTGTCGTCCTGTTTTTTAAAGCACTGAAGCCGACGGTGTAAGTAAATCCAATATTTGAGATTAAAAAATGCATGCAGAATGTTGATTAGACCACTCCACCTATCGAACACTTGCTATCTTAAATACAGGACCACTTAAATGAGTATTCCTCTTGGTTTTTTTTTGGGGGGGGGGGGGGGCTGATAGGTTTTAAGGTCGTGAGAGTTCCAGTGCCTGCCTGACTCACATGCGTAGGCATAATTCTTGATTTGCGTCCCAATCAAACTGTTCATTCAAGAAGGGGAGTTCTCCCCCTCCCCATTTGAAAATTTTTGATTATAGATACAACCTGGTGCAACACTCAGCATCATTGTAAATCATTTTTTTTTTAATTCCGTTTCAAAATAATTTCCCAGGATGTGATGGTGAGGGCCCCTCTAGGTACCACACCCCCAATAATTTCCCCATTGTCTTACACACTAAATAAGCTCCCTTTCGAGGCCCCTGCAGCCTTTTCAAAGTTCACAGCTCTCTCAAGACACCCATAACTTGATAGCTGACAATTTTGCCCATAATGGCTCTACAACTTTTCCATACCATGACCGTTTAGATTTCGAGATAGAAGGACTTAAAGGTTTTCTGGGGTACACCTACCCGTAGCCTCTTCCTAAACACGTAAAATCTCCGTCATTTGACAGCAATCTTTTTAAATCACCATAAATCTTACCAAAATTTTCAACATCCACACTCTGGCTAGTTTTCTTTCATATTCATGGACTTTCATCATCCTGCTGACAGGTTATTCTCACAAAATTTGGTTCAAACCAGAGTAAAAAACTACTTCTTTGAGGGTGTGCACTTGACACTCTAGAACACTACCCTAATGGAGTAGTGAGACCTCTAGTACGACAATGTTGTCACTAACATGTGAAAAATTATCCAAAAATGAGCAGTATCCGAAAATGTTGGCCGGTAAACTTAGCCAAAGCCGGGTAGTTTATGATCTACCCGGTTAGTTTATAGAAAAAATAAACCTACTAAAATGAAATATAAAACTTCAAGAGTGTGAAATATTTTCAGGGGATGGGTTTTAGAGTTAAAGAGCATTCAGACGATGGAACTTGGAAAGTTTGATGTGAGCATTTTCATGGGAGCCCTTAAACAATATCATTAAGGTATCAAGATATCAACTCCATAAACCACATTAAGGGCTCGCGCTTCACTTACCTCCTCCTTCGTAATGCCTTTAAGACATTTTAGGCAGAATAATTGATATCACTGTCAGAGGCGGGGAAACAGAATTTGGAAAGTTATAACCCTTTCATTTTTGACAAGGGCATTGTCTCACACAATTAATCCCCCTCATTGTTTAGGTCCACTTGCGAAAAAAATGATAATTCGTACGGGAAAATTGGATGTGGGCATCCTACACTCAACCTAAGCCAATGACTTTATTTGGTAGGACACAAACAGAAGAACTTGTTTGGGAATGATTTCTTCTCCATCGGTAGAAAGGTCCCCACCATGGACTTCGGTGTGTGTCAGCTGACATGCTTTATGGGATGTATTCATAATGGTCAGTTATGATAAAGGGTTAACTATATAAAACGTGCGCTAGGTTATCACGGACCATCGCATTGAAGCAACCTTGACCAGCACCCCTGACAAAAAATTCCGCCATTGTCAAATAATTAGCCTCGATGTGGAGAAAATGAAGATTAAAATTGTGAATGTGATCAGGGAGTTAGATGTGATCAACGAATCTCTGATATCAACAAAACGACAATGAAGCCTTTACCAAAATGCATGAAACATAGATATATCGTATAGCTGACATGCGTCGACACTACTGCGATGCGCGTCTTTCTATTTTGCCCATCCAGGCGACGATTGTACAGCAGTTGTTTCTAAGGTGTTGTCGAGAGGGCGTATTGGTAACGCAGCTACTGCGTATGATCAGTAACAACCAATACACGAATCCGGACAGCAAGTGATGGTCTGATTTTAGTCGGCCATAACAGGGGTCCATCACCTTTAAATCTTTCGATTTCCTTGCTTACCTCTATCATGGATAGTTTTACACTAATTTGTATCTTGATTTCCTCAAGTTCACTAAATATGAGGGTTTGAAATTCATGTAAACAATAAATAAAGACGGTTTTAGGCTGATGGACCCCACTAATGGCGATCCACATGTAAAAACAAGCGCTAATCGGATTCGTCTATATGTCAAACTGAAACGCCTTGACGTCACGTGCATGACCTTTATACCGGATTCCTTAAAACAGGAATGAAGTCATCCCAATTTGAATACGTGGTCTACCATCATTCATGACTGGCTTCTCGAGACACATGTGAAAATATTTCCCTTACTGAACTGTTTGTAGTCGGGAGGTCGGGAGTACGAGTCCTGTCCGGGTCACACCGAATACTTAAAAAGCGGAAACTAATGTCATTGTGCTTGGTGCTCAGCATTAGCAATGGGGTGGGGAAAACAAGCCAGTACTAGCCACAACAGGAAAAAAATGTGGTGACTGGCTCAACTTGTATCAATCGGTTGGAAATTGGGCAGTAAAACCCCATCTAAACTAACCTAACCTCACTTAATTATGACATTTACGAGGAGCATAACTCATTGTTTTCACTTGGAAATAAGATAGGCCTATTTCATCAGAAGCCAGTTACCCCTTACACCAGGAGGGATGAAATAGAACAAGGGATTCTTTGTAATGGAAGTTTCTAGTATTAACCTATCCATGATCGCGAATTAGAATAATACCGATATTCTCTTGCAATGAAAAATTTAAGTTCTTGTGGCACACGTGTTAAATACCCTTATCGCGTATACAAGTTTTCACACGATTCACGACTGTTATCGATACATTTTAGTCTACAACTTAACGTTACCTGTCACACACACCCTCAAAGTTAGTGACATAATTGCTTCTGAAGTGATATATACATACTATGGCGAGTGACTTACAATTACCTTGTCGAAACCTTTGGACTGCTTTAAGACATTTACACGTTAACAAACAATCGGTGATAAATTCTGTTTCAAGTGGGCTTAGGCTACACAAATCAACACGGCCTTTCATTATATAGGCCACTACACCAACGTAAATGGGAAGCCTTTGTATAGTCACTCGGTATAGCTGCTTAAGTTTACAAGTGTCCAAATTAATTGAAAAAGATGCAAGTGAATACAAACACATGTCATTTTACTTTCACTATATTATGTGTTAATATTGTTTACCAACTTAGGAGAGTGAATTACAAAAAAAGGGAAGAGCACTCCCAGAGTCCTAAGCAGCACTTGAAATTAACCCAGACATAAAAATTGTAGGCCTCTGTCCCTGTATGGGTAGTCCACATGTTTGAGGAATAGTTTCGGGTTGCCCATATTTCCCCCAAATATCAGGCGTTTACATATACCCCAGAACTATCCCATATGGGTCATGTTGATTAGCCCATATTGGCCCTGACTAATCCCGGGTGCAAAATCATGGACCTCATATGGACCAAAAATGTGACCCATAAGGGTCTTGCATGGGTATATTACATGGGTAATTGAGAGGGGTGGTTTTTCTGAAAATAGAACACAAAAATACCATCAAATCCGAGACGAGTAGAAATATCGTGCCCACGACACTTTGAGACCGAGACCAAGACCTAGACTACGTGAGCTTTAGACCGACCCCATGAAATGCTGGTCTCGATTGAACCGGTCTTGAGACCTCCGACGCTTATCGCAGCGTAACATATCCATAATTTACTCCATAGAAGCACTAACAATTTTACAAAATCTAGGGGAACTACTTCGCTTCTCTGAAATTCACACCCAAGCTAAAAGCAATGTCATTGACTTGCGTAATGATAAGAAAAAGTCCTTTAATTAAAATGATCGGCATAATCGTCGGAATCGGGATCGGGGAGTTCGGAAAGCCTAGTTTTTAAAGCATGTCTTATCAAAATTCAGGCAATTTCTCAGTTAACACAAATTTATTTCAAGCAAAAGTGAAATGCTGATTTCTATGACAAACCGTCCCGTGATTCCCTGAACGGGTTCTCAGGTTGCAAAATGTCCCAACGATAGTACTTTACTGCACCGCCTCTGTGTGTTACAAGAGACCCAGCTCGAAGAAGGTGGAATTTTGTTCGATTTCCCGGCTTCACTCAAGTTCATATATAACTCTGTTAAGTCTCATATGTAATTCTGTTCAGCCTAATTGTTCGGAAAAGATTTCAAAACTGTAAATACCCAAAGTTTTTAATGCTGGTGACGCTCATTATGTGGGTGGTGTTTGAACTTCCCCTAGAATGTGCACATGCTACGGACATGCAAAGAGACGCTCTACGTAGGCCTAATAGCTCTTTCTGACTTAAAACAGACGAGGAACAGGTATACAAAAATGTCACCAGTTGATTTCTAATCTGGTCCCTGCAGAAAAGACTTCACTTTCACAATGTGTGCTCTTCACTACTCCTGTTTGACATCTCTGGTCTGGGTATTCAGTATTGAAGAACCTTACATTAGTTCCTGCAACCTTTTTAGAAAAGCAGTCTGACCGAATCGTGAACATGTGATTTAGTCCCTTCCAAACTTTCAGGTAGCTTTAGCTGGATTTGATTCGATCATGGCGATGACCCGTGCAATGTGTCCACCCCAACGAGTCCCCCTCTCAGCTCTCTATACCTGTAGATCGCTTTCATTTCGTTTTATTTCTCGGATGATGGGAAACATTAAAATTCCCTTCATTTGAACGGTTGAAGCTAATCATCAAGGTCAAAAGGCAGTACTACTGTATTTTTCAGACTCTTACTGTAGGATTTGACGGGATTAACAACTCCCTGCTTCGTTAAGTGTGCAACTACTTTCACTCTTAACAGGCCTGATTTCAATACTGAACTTGTTCTCACTAGACCTATATCTACCAGCAAAACTTCATTTCTGAGATCTTTGTTAGTCATAGTCGGCTGACTGTAGTCTACATGTGCCTGGTAAGAATAATTGCACGAGACGGTATCAATATATTTATTCGCTGTAGCCGACTTATGATAGCAAACCAAAAACGGGTAATTTTTTTGTTCCGTCTAGGGTAAATATTCAAATGTCAACCCCTGTAGAGGTCCTGTACCTGGGAAGAGACAAAGTGATAGGCGTCCCCTTTTCTCTTTAAGGATGTGGACGCATGTAACGTGAGACGAAAAATGTTCTGTGAAAGCTTTGGTGGAAGTAGCCCGTATATATTGAAATTTTGTGAAGGGGGGAGGGGGACTCTTTTAAATATAGCGAGGTTACTAGGAAGCAGAATGACGATTTCTTTGAAGGGCCGATCAGAGTTTGTTTTAGCAAGTTTTATTTGACTTTACATACATTGAATTAAAACTAACATCAAATGATCTGACGTCATGGTATGGCGTTGTGATTGGTTATGATATTTGCCGTTTAATTCTGATTGCCCGTTTACGAAATTTTCCGGGAAAACTGTTTTTAAAAAATACTGTCATTATTTAGTGATTGTTTCTCTTACATCTGTGCTGATCACAATTTTCCGTTTATTTTTGGGTATGTAGGCGTAAGGCCGAAGGGATGCAAACATTTTTTCTCATTGTTAAGATCCAGGATGTTATGTAGACCTACAAAAATTCTAACTGAAACATTTACTTCTTTTCTTTTGTGGTGTGTAGGGCGCCACCGCCTCCTTTTACCTCACTGCAGGTCCGTAGACAGAAACGATCCTAAAGTGGTCAAAATATGTCGGGAAGAGAATTTCTCAAAGGAGTAAATACGTATTAAGTCAATAGAAAATTAAACATTTATTGGTCGGAAAGCGTGTTTAAGGGGATTTCCTCTAGTCCCCTCCCATTTAGCCTGCGTAGGCCTCTGTGGCTGCAGTCCTCTTTAGGCTGCCGCCCATTAAATTTTTTTCGTAGCTGAACGAAAGGACTTCGTCCGCACCTCCCATTTGGCTACGGACCTATGTCGCGAGCGAACCTTGAATTGTTCAATATAAGCCGGCGGCAATCAAAGCGAGATCGTTTTAACTTCTATTCCTCAAGGCAATACACAAGGACTAAGTCATATGTTATATAAACGTGAACAAGATGGTGAACGGGATTGATTTCATTAATCCATTCTAGTTTGTTTACGTGTTAAACTTATTATATGCAGGTTAGATGGCAGTAGTTTCCGTTTTTAAAGTCCTCCGTATGACCTGGCTAGGACTCGAACTCCAGACCTCCCAACTGCAAGTCTGATGCCCTAACCGCTTGACCATGCGGTCGATTGGTGGCAATGGGTGAAATCAACCACAGTATATCTTTGTTTTTAGATCGTGGACTAGAGCATCCCTCTCTTGTTTTCAGGAGCCTGATACATTCCTAGATACATCCCTTGTGTTTTTATACTGGGGACTTCCGGATTCCCCACACCCCGTTTTTTCCTTTTGGGGGAATTTGACGTATAACTTTTGTGGGTGTGTGAGTGGTCTTTCTTTTTTAGTTTGTACTAGATTTTTGTTCCTTGTAGAAGGCATGTTAAAGCTTATGAAATTGCACTCTAAAAACAGTTGGGTAAAATAACCACTAACACAGGGGTGGCGCCAGCGGGGGGAGGGCACGCACCCCTCCCGTCGGGGAAGGTCGACGGTTTCGTCGGGGAGGCCTTAAAATGATAAAAAAAATAGCTAAAAACCTACAAGGACCGAAGTTACTGGATGGGTGATCTTGAGCATATTTTTGTCTTGTAATGCTATTTTGATACACATCGATTTTAAATCATTCTTTAGCTCTGTTATTTCTCATTTTATGTACCTTTTCCTATCTCCTCCCCAGTCGGGGGAGGACGGCAATTTTTTTCGGGAAGGCTTAAAAAAAAGAAAAAAAAAGGTAAACAGGTAAAGGACTGAAGTTACCGGATGGATGATCATGAATTATTTGTTTCTTTTGTAACGCTATTTTAATGCATTTCTAAGTCAGTTTTTAATCACTTCTGACTAGCTCTTCTATCGCTCATCCCATCTTCAAACGGTGTGTGTAAGGTCATGCCCCCGTTGGGGAAGGCGTCCCTCCCAGTGTTGTTGAGAAAATCCAATTTTGTCGGGGAACCTTCATTTACAGGCGCACGATAAAAGATGCGGGCCTGATAAACTTCAGTAACCAAGACGATCTTCTTGATTTTGTTCACTAAAAGATCATATTCTTCAAGGAAATTCACAATTCCATCGAAGCCACCTTGTAACGTGACACATTTTCAAATTCGTTGGAAGTAGAATCATTAAAGGTCTAGAGTTCGGGCAGTCAGGTAGAAAATTTCATCTATTGAGTGGACCTTGCCATTGAATACAACGAAGATTCTTATATAGTCAAAACACGAATATGTTTCAATTCCGTTGCATAGTTTTACCCCGAAAAGAGACAAGACCATTTTATCTAACTGTAGCAGTACCTTTTACCTGGTAATTTTCTGATCACTAACCAAGTTGTTTTCTTTCTATTGAAGTAAAACTTTCATTTAAAAAAATTCAGAATAACGTCCGTTTCATTTCTAGTTACAAGTCTGGGAACTGTATTTCCGGCTTTATGAGGGGGTAGATTTTTAATTATTTTCTGTGCCCTTCGCGTCGATTGTTGGCGGCGCTCCGCTTAGGTAGTGTTTTGGTCGAATAGATTACTTGACAGAACAATGCATGCTTGCAAATTATTCTTTGTTTTGGGGCAATATTATAGAGTAAAAATTTTATTGCGAAAGAAAGCTCAAAATAATGACTTAGTCTCTAGTTATGAGCCCGGAAAATGCCATTTCCTGCTGTCTGGGGTTCTCAATTTTTCAAAAAATTCTGTGAGCTCCACTAAGTATTTTGAGTAGGATTTCATTTTTCGGATAAAAAAGACACTTTTCTGCTGCCACCCAAATCGAAACGCTCTCGTGTGCCTATGTCGATATCATGGGCGTCCGCAGAAAAAAGTCAGGGGGGGGGGGCGGCAAAATTTCTAGACGGGGCAAAACCTCTGAGTCACCATGAACTGACATGAAACGTGGGGAAATTTCAGCCCAAAATGCCGGAAATGGCATTTCTAAAGCCTATTTTTGGCATAGAAACTTGGAAAACACATTTTGTTCGGGTTTTTGCTTTGATTTTTACACGTTTTTTCAAATTTTTTATTTTCCAGGGGAAGGCAAGTGGCCCCCCCCCCCCTTGCTCTTACCTGCGGACGCCCATGGTCGATATATAAAATATAAAACTTCAAATATATGGGAAAAAACTTTTTCGGCGGGAACATTTGCCAGTATGATCCGATTGTCTTAATCTGCATGATGATATTGAGTAACTTTAACAAAACTAGTAAAGATCACCCCTTGATTTTTCTTATACGAAGGTCAGGTTCTTCCATAAAAAAACGAAATCTGTCATAAACTTATAAATTTTCCCCATGTAAGCTTCAGAATGTTAAAAGTGGCAAAATATTCAAATTTCAATGAATACTAGGTAAAATAAAAAACCAAAAGCCAACCTTTTTAATCACCCCTACATTCTACCTAATTTTGCTCTTGAAAGGCATATCACTTAATGAAATATTTCATTATACCCTTACCAAAGACTAAATTTTCTTTCATTGAATTTCAGAATTTCTCCGATATAATAAGCTCTTAATTTTCAAATCTTCGTTCAAAAAGGGGAGAACTTTTCTGGCAAACTTCCAGTATCATCTATAAAGCCTTACCACGTAGGCCTCGTACGATTTAATGCATAAATCCAAAAGGATTTCAACTGACGCCTAAATGACGTTTTTTCCATATGGAGGACAGATTCTTCAATAAACAGCCAAAATTTTTAAAAGTCCTTACAAAAGGCTAATTTCTTTCAAAAATTTAATTTCTTTCTTCAAAATACACTTCAGATGTTTAAGTATATGTTTAAAAAAATCCAAAAATTTCGGCGCGCTACGCGTGCCTCAATTCTGTCAAGCATCATGAGTCACGTCCCATCGGGACTAGCTCATCGACTTTGTCAGGGCTTTGAAATGCTGCCCCCCCCCCCTGTCGGGCAAATCCTGGTGCCACCCTGCCTTAACAATTGTGTAAAACTTCTCCCAAATTGTTGAATTTATACGGGTGAATTATGTCGGTAGATACCTTTTTATTTTCTAAAACCCACTTTATTAGGTAACCCCACTTACCACTTAGCTGACCAATTAATGGAAAAATGTTTTAACTTCAGCATTGCCACATGATTAGCGGTTGGTGAATGTTTTACACAACTGTTCTCAGAGTGTGTGAAAAGAAATTATCCCGACGATGACCCCCAAAAACTTCGAAAGCTCAAAAAATGAGGTTCCACTTACCTCGTTTTTCTCCAAAGTTGCGGGCGTTTCTGGAGGGGGGGGGGGGGGTAGAAGGCTTAAATCCCCTACCCAAATTTCCTTGCCACAAAAATTTCAGAGTGATTTGTAGTGGGGAAGGAATGAATTAAGTCCCGGAAAATATTCTCTTTTCAGTTTTGATGTCTTCTTCTTCCCCCAAGAAAATGGTATTCCTCAAACGGTCAACCGGTACGTGATGCTCCGGCCCTTAGACCTAACTTAGGAGTCCGGAAATCTGGACACTCTGTGCACTGAACTTTCTAAACGTTTTGCTTTTTCAAACGAACATTTCGCCTTGATTTAGAGTCTTTGGACTGATTTTTTCGACATGATACAGACCTACTTAACTAAAAAAGAAACAAAACATTTGCTTCATGTATAGGCCTACATATACACTGTGCGCATTTGACGATCGTGTACTGAACAGTCTTGAACGATTAAGGCAGATGCATATTATTAAGCTATGTGTATACATGCAAAACAACAAACCACAGAAGTAGATACACCTTTACTTTCACAATGAAAAAAGAAACTTAATAAACTACACGTCAAAATCGTTAATTACTTGCATAAAGGCTTTACCCACCTGTGTGAATTAATTCTGTTGTTCCAGGGACGTCGATTCTTATACATGTAGTATGTTCGGTTTTCTCGATAGTCCACACAACGTCCTGTGTCTAGTGATTTTGAATACGTTCACTATAAGCCTATGTGATATTGCACAATAGCGTTCCGCGATTATAAGGCCTATTAATTAAATGTAAAAATAGTACAAAATACAAGAGTTTCAAAATTTCTGAAAACAGCTGCTTATTGACCATCCGCGGCCATACGTTTGGAGGAAACGTTCCAATACGAAGTAGTTTCCTTGTTTATTTGATGCCGCAGTCCAGACGATGTTGCGGCGATTGTAATACAGTGGATTCTCAGTGATACAATGCTACGAGTAAATCGTCGCACGCGATCTCTCACATTGAGTGTACTAATTAGTGTATGTGCATAATGAGTTAGCGGTGGTTCACAAAGAGTGTT
Source organism: Holothuria scabra (assembly GCA_037179385.1). Lineage (NCBI taxonomy): Eukaryota > Metazoa > Echinodermata > Holothuroidea > Aspidochirotida > Holothuriidae > Holothuria > Holothuria scabra. The sequence continues at coordinate 51,368,294 of CM074185.1, forward strand.
ATCTGTTTTGGTAGGGAACTATGTATCTTTGTCTAAAAGCGGGTTCTACAATTGCTGGCAGAAATTTGTATTAATTTCTATATATTTTGTAATATTTCATAACTCAATTGGACGGTTTTGAACTGAAATTTAACTTTAGGCGAAATAATATTAGGCCTACATGGCTTAAATAATTAACATCCTAAACATATATAGGTACCGTCAATCTTTTACCCAAAACCCGGGATAGGAAAGAGGTGAAGGAAAAGAGGGGCTGTGGTCCATGAATTCTGCCTCCTGCTTCATTCACTTCAGAAACCTTACAGAATCTGTAATATTGCAAACGAGACTATGAGTTACTAGTAGAAACTTTGGTCCAGGTAAGTATCTACCTTAGCCGGTATCCTACTACTTTAGAATAAACTAATTTAGCGGAAATGAATAAATTTTGTCTTTGAAAACCGTAATCCCTACACCTTTTCGAATTTTGAAGTTGCATCCTAAAGTCTTTTTTCGTAATAGTGCTAACAAGGCTAACAACAGCTTTTAGGATTAATCCTCCATTAGTCGGGACTTTGGACTTAGAAGCTTGCTTTACGACCGAAACGCCTGTCTTTTATTTCCACAACGAGTAAGGGTAAATCGGATCTTTAATAGATCTTCTAATTTTGTTTCTAAAGGAAGAGAATAGCCAGGAATATGTCACCGGGGTTGGAATGGAAGTTTTTACAAGGGATCGAAGCAACAGAGCTCGCTTCAGAGTGATGGTAAGGCCCGATGGAGCCCCCCCCCCCCGTCCCAGCTTCAAACAAGTGTAAGCGTAGATGTTGCTTTTGTACATAGGGCCACTATGGTCCAAGTTACCAAGTGTTCCTGATATGGTAGGCCTTCAGTCCTTCTATACGGAAACGGCAGAGTTGGTTATTTGCCCTCGTCAGTGCTCCCATGGGTTGCTCGGAGCGCGATAAAATTTTGGCATAAAATGTCTAACCGGATGATCGCTGGAAATGACACTTCCCAGACCTATTAACAGCATATAAATATGGGAAACAGTATTAATGTAGTACATTCAATGCAAATATTCTTGAAGGGTCCGCAAAAGAGACAGATCTAGTGTTACTGACGAAAGATGCAGTTGCTATTCCATTGGTGTCTTGGGTTATTTCATTTCCTGTGTGTTTGGGGCTAAAGTACACCATTGGTGGTTATTAGTTATAACCTAAATACTTGACACATCAAGTGCCTTGTCTGGATACCTCCGGGTCTGATTAACTATAGGCCCGTGAACACTAGCGTAGCCAGCGGGGGGGGGGGGGGGCAGGGGGGCGGAGTGCCACCCACAGAAATTGTGGGGACGCGATGGGCGATGTTGAAAAAATGAAGGGGGGGCTCTTAGTCGTTACGATAAAGTATGCAGTCCCCGACGGCGACTAGTCTACCCGATGGTTTACCTGTTTTTTGCTCTCAAGGGACAATTTCCCTAATAAGAACCCCAAATTTTCGGCGGGCTACGCGCGCTGTAGATTCACTCCAGTTTTTCAATACTTCCATTCCACATGTCTAGAAAGTGTAAGTCCTCTCGACCTTACCAAGTAACTGGTAGGCAGAGTACACATCTTATGCAGAGGTCGTAAATTTTATCCCATATCACAAAGCCTAGTTGCTGTTCTCCTGTGTGTGTCATGCGATAGGTCCGATGGTGAGCCACTCACGGAGCATAGTTTGGCTATTTTATCGGGTATTCCAGGTGGTTTCGACACAATGTATGTTATCCCCGATACGGTCTACAACCCCTACAGTTTCAATTTTTTTTCTTTTTGTTCTTAATGATTATATAGGCTATGTTATTTTTGTGAGCCCATCAAAAAATTTCGCGCGCTTTGCGCGCTTTGCAATTTCACGATTCAGATTCAAAAGAACACTAACTCGGCTTTTGAAATATTAAGTAACATTGTGCAAAATGTGCCCAAGGCTGCAATGACATGGGATAGTTAGGCTCCTTCATACCAACCCCTCGACATAGGGGCTGTTGGAACTTGTGGTCGCTGGCATGCCCCCCCCCCCCCCCCCCTGTCGGGGATAACCTGTCGCCTTCTCACGGTCGGTTTAGTTACTTTGGCTTTCACAAGAGTTATTTCTGCGATAAAACCCAAAATGTTCGGTACGCTTTGCACACTCTTCCTCAGTTCCGTTACCTAGAGCTAATAAAGTACAAACCCTTCCCATCTTTTCATGTAAATTAATAAGTAGAATAAATGGATTAATGTTCATGTCGGGAATTTCATCTCATTTCGCTAAACTTAGTTAATTATCTCTTGTGTCAGTCGTGCGGTACGGACTCGAAGAAGAAATTACAATATAATTTGTGTCCGATAGGGCCCAAATGCCTGGACAATTTATTGACCTATATAAGATTTAAATAAGTACATATTCTTTTTAGTGTAGGCTAACCCCCAAAATTTTTGCACCCTTTTCCACGGTTAAATCAGTGCGGAAATATCTTCCTCTAGCATATACAAATTTGATGTCGTATATGGCTCGCAATGGCAGGTATAGTGCACAGGTTTTCTTCAAACCTCCCTCACCAACTCATCGACGGCATCCTGGCTGTCGGGGCTTGGGTCGCTACCCACCCTGCCCCTCCCCCGTTCGGAGAGTGGCCCTTCGTCGGGCAAATCCTGGCGCCAAGCCTGGAGGGAAGACACATTTTTTCAGTTATGACTTGTATATGTGTAATGAAGCAATGAACTAGAAATGGAAGCTGCATTTTTTGGAGAGCGGCAACTATTTTGGAGGGGCTGTCAATTTCACTAGGAGGACGTGTCGGCCCTCTAAAACCCCCTGTGGAGAACAAAATATAGCACCATATTGCATCTAAGCTCTTCGAGACAGCAAAACATTCCAAAAGGGGAAGGTGACACCCATGGAGACAGGCTCGTGGTCAGGGGGTTAAGGGGGTTCGCACTCAGTCCCGCCCATACCTAATTTTTCTTATTTTTAATTTTTTTTTATTTAAATGGAGTTTTAACGTTTTTCAGGGCAAAATGTCAATTCCGCTGGTTTAGCCAAATAAATGTAAGCCTTATGAGTAGCTGTTTTGTTCCAGTGCGACACAATTCCCTAGGGCCCCATTGACTCGTACCGAGTAACCCTCTTACAGTCACACACTAACCCTGCTAACTCTCGAGGGAATAAGGAAAACATTGATACAAGATTGAAAATGTCCAAAAATTCCATTTCAGGTGTTCACCAGATCGCTCAATTTTAATGTAAAATTGCAAAATCTCCTTGGGGCAGGAGGGGGAGAACCACACCCTCTCCCCGTTCGGTCGCTCGGCTCCTCACTTGGGCGCTTCGCTCCCTCAAGAAAATGCCACACCCCAGTGGCGGCGATGAAAAATGTAAAAGTTTGGGCTAAAGGTATGTTCAGCCCCTCAATATTTGTCAAGTGCTCCAATTAAGAAGCGGGGAGAATTTCGAAGTTGGGCTGAACATATTCTTGCTTAAAACACTCGGGAAGTGCCGTTTCCGGCCATCTGAGGGGTTTCTAAAACCAAAAATTTCCTGGTACGCTCCTCGCCAATCGATGTTAGAGCTCCGCTTAGAAACATGTATTCACATTTTTCATAGACTGATTTTTTTTTTTTTTTTCATTAATTGAGAAATATCAGAAATGAGATCCATATTTCTAGGCTGGGAACATGCAGCATAAAACACTCGGGAAGTGCCGTTTCCTGCCATCTGAGGGGTTTCTAAAACCAAAAATTTTCTTTGACGCTCCACGCCAACCGATGGTGGCGCTCCGCTTAGATAGTCCCGTCGGTCAAGATTGGGGACGATGAGTCGACTTTGCCCCCCCCCCACAAGAAAATCCTGGCTACGCCCTGCCCGTGAACTAACAATATACGGCACTTCTTCGAAATTTATAGAGACAGCTGCGTAGGTCGGTGTCACGTCTGCTAATTAAGACCCATGCGCCCCAAATACCAATGTAGCTAAAGGGCCACCTAAAAGGGCAAATACTGCTAACAGCCATGCGTCCCAACACCAGTGTATCACTGGTAAATATGCCGCACCTATACAACTGTAATCTTTGTCCACCATAACACTCAATTACAGATAGAGACGAATGTGGGGTGACTGGGGGTGGGGTGGGGGGGGGTCTTACACAAGTCCAACTTTTTTTAATTCATAAAGCAGTGATAAAGAACTATCCAAGTGACTCATTTAGGTGATAACGATAACTTAATGAAAGTATTAAGGAGTACTACCACATGGAAATGCTTACAATTAGCATTATCAGTCAAGTTTCATATCCAATAGATATGGAAAAATTTAAAATTTTGAATTTCGTGGTGTCCTGACCTGTAACAGTTTTGTGTATAATTGGAAAAACTGTCTGGTCACGAAGTTTTAAAAAAACGAATAGAGTCTTTCACTACTCACTCATAAAAAAAGTTATTTGCATGTAGGATGGGGATTGTCTGAGTTATGAACATTTGGCATTCCTGTATGAAAAAAACTTAACAGCTTTGGAAAAATGTTATTGAATTTCATTAACCAACTCAGTAAGCCGCTTTAAAGACCAATATAATGTGTCATATTTGCCTGAAGACTCCCCTCCCCTTTCATTTCTCGGCTTTGTGCCCTTCTTGATACCAAATATGGGTACGTACCCCTGCATTTTATTAGGCAAATTTCTGATCATTTTGCACTTTTTCATTTTTTCATTGATATAAACATTTCATTAAGCAGTTCAAAAAGGAAGATTAAAATGATGACTGCTTGCGGTACATTCTGCTTACAAACATGGGAAATGTCACTTCCGTCTGCCTGAGAGATTGCAGTTTTTCTCAAAATTTTCCCGCTGCTCGGCGCCAACCGATGTGTGGCATGGAGCGTTAGATAGTCTTTTCGACAGGATTGCATTTTCAGGAAGAGAACCTTCTGTCCCCTACCCCAAACTGAAATGCTACCGTATGCCTATGCCTGTCTATACCCTCTGATAATAACATACACAAACAAACCTAGAGACGAAATTGTGTATAACTTTGGTCACATGACATATAATTGATGTAAGACATCAGTGACATTTTTCTTTTTAAGCTAAGTGGTAATTGCAAGTGCTAGTATCAAAATGTGACTTTTTATGTAGTCATTGCACGTACAAAACAAAAATAATCGCACTATTTTCCATTTTTCATTCGAAAAGTGCCATTTTCGACCATCTGCACTCTAAAAACAGTTGGGCAAACATAGCACATGCTAGAAAGTTGAGGAAAAAGTTTGCTAAATATTGGGCAAAACAACGCGATATTCCCTATTTGTTGAACATTTTTTGTGCTAAAACTGTAGCATGTGCTATGTTTCCCCGACATTGAGCAGTTTTTGCCCGACTGTTCTTAGAGTGTGAAGGGTTTGTAAAGCCAAAAATTTCTTGTACGCTCCGCGCCAACCAATGGCGGCGAACCACCTAGATTTTTCCTTCCGACTCTCATCTCCCATGTTTTTTCCATTCCTGCACAGGCTGACCTGCCCCCTCCCTTTTTCTGGCAAATCCTGGATCCGCCTCTGAATCGAACTGTTTGCAATAACTTGACATGGGAACTCACACCTCGGTACCTCGCGTGCTTAATATTTTGTAGTTTGTACGACGTTCAAGATGTTTTTGGTCTATAGTTTATACGTGCTATAAGATTTCACCACACATATGTCGTAGCCATGGTAAAGTATGTCAAGTACAGTGTTATTCGAAACCGTATATAATACAAAGAATATAGCAAAGTAAACATTTATCAAATGTTTCAAGCATTAAAAAAACATTAAGTATATTATTATAATCTGCATGTTTTGACATACGCTCACAGATCATTTTTCCTGGTCGTTTCATTGCGGTTTATTCGCATTTTAATTAATTATTACCTTGAAAACACACTGTTTCTCACATCAGAGACCTTGATTCAAATACGGTACCGTACTGAGCGTAAAGAGCTGTACGATTTGTTCAAATGGGTATATCACGCGTTGGAAGTTGTCTAAGAAATAGTACAGAAACATGAAAGTACACGCCTAAATAACGTAACTGAACGACTATCATATAGTTGCATAAAGGGACTGTTTCTTTCCCTCGTCTTGTATCTCCATTTTATTATGTTATTGGACAGTAGCTTAGCCAAGATTGTGTAATTGGGAGGGGGTGGGTGCTGTCAGGGCAGGGTTCTGTCAAGGGGGAGAGCTGGGGCGCGGAATGAGGGAAAAGTCTAAGTATAGAGAGAAAACCCCGCTATTTTAGGTATTTTTTGCATTGCAAGGTTGGGTCACGGGTGTGAGTTGGGGTGCAAGTGGGGGGGGGGGGGGTGCTAACCCCCAAGACCACACCTGTGGCTACCCCGCTGTTATTGTAAATTGTCTATAGCGAAAAAGAAGACAAATGGTCGGCATCAAAGAACTTTATATAGCGAAATTGGAAAACTTATTTTGCAGTTTAGGCTTCCTTTCAACCGTAATTGTCAATGTAAGTTAATCATGCAAGTACAGAAGCATATAGCCAGTTGCATGATTCAGTATTCAAGTTGCTAAGGGAAGTATATAATTTGTGAACAATGGCGTCGTCGCAGGGGGGGGGGGGTGCTTATGGGGTAGGGGTACGGCATGTTCCACAATCATTTTTTAATCCCCCATCACATAAACATTTCTTAAAAACGTTTTCCAAGACATTTATAAGTTTGGAAACATGCTGCAATACTAAGCAGACCTGCACATGTTTAATTACTAAACATTTTCTGTTTAATCCCTAAACGTACTTGGAGTGTAAACGTATTTGGAAAATGGAGACAGGTGAGTCTTTAGAAAAGTGTGCAATACATTACTACGGACTGCTCCACATTGTAACATCCTTCATCTTCCTTATCACATAACAACCAGTTTCTTAATCTATAACAATATCATTTTTGGAATAAAACTTTACGACACAGTTATATCCTCGAGTCGCCTGCCATGAGAAAAGCAAAGTCACATGCAATCCAAATGCCTTACTATACATAATTATGATTGTTTTTCCTGCCAATTTCATTTGTGGTAAGGCAGCTGGATATATCGTTGTCAACCTTTTCAAATCAAAATACTAAATATCCGATCTGTGGTAGGTGCTTTTATCTCATTATAGTACAGCAGTCATGCGTGAAATAAACCAGGGGATTCACAAATTCAACGGAAGGCGGACACCTTGCAGACGAAATAGAAAATGTTATAATCATACGACTATTCAGAAAAGCGCTTCTCTTAATGATACACTGGTCGTCACCAATAATATTTTGCGCAAAAGGTGACTGACGCACCAATTATATTATTGTATACTGGACGACTGAACGTTAAAATAGAGATTCGCCAATGCAGTAAAAATGACCTGGGGCCTGTTCCACAAAGAGTTACGCACGATCTTAAATTTGATTCACCATACTTAAGCCAACAGTAAATCAAACTTAAGATCGTGCGTAACTCTTTGTGGAACAGGCCCCTGAAGACAGTTACACGATTCTATCATCAGTGTGCATTTTACATTCCATACCATTTATATAATTTACGTATGCGATATGCTCTCCCCCGTTCTTCATTCACAAACCCCTATCACGGTTTGCTTTGATGTTAATAATTTTACTCTTCAATCCTCAACATTCTGGTTTAATTTAATGACGCACACGATACAACCATTGAATTAGACTAAACACTAGCCCACGGCCGAGCGGACGAAGTCTTTTCGTTCAGCTCATTGCTACGAAAAACCATTTGAGGGGCGGCAGGCTAAAGGGAGCTGCAGCCACAGAAGCGATACGCAGGCTAACTGAACACTGTCCTAGGCTGCCACTGGCCACAGGTCGTTCTCATTAGTCTTTAAAGACTTTAAAAAATCCCCTCAGTTTAATCTACTAGTAGTCTATCCTTTTCCATGAATGAACCGTTAGAATTATGTGACAACAATGTTTTTACTGAATTGTAATTCTTGGGCTGTACCCATTGCTTTACCCAAAGATATGAGATATTTAAAAGGTAAAACAGAGTTTGTTTTCAAAGTTTCCATGAGTTTAATAATTTCTGCAACACAATCATACATTGAGTTAAAGCCAAAAATGATCTGTCATCATGTTCTGACGTTTAGATTGGTCACCGTATGGATGAAGCTGTCTAGTCTAACACAATTAAATTTTTTTCTGATTTGAATAACCTCTTCAGTGTCTTTTGATTCTTGTAAATAATCAGAGAAAAAAGGAAAAACAAAGCGATGGAACACAGGGTTAATATTCGCTTTCAAACTCTGATTTCCCCTTGAAATGTAAGGGAATGTACATGGAAGAGAAAGAGGAAGTAGGGTATATTATATTTAAGTTTTTGAGCTGTTTAACGTTTCTAGATAAGTTTAGGGAGACTGCTCTTAATTGTCCTTTACGCATTGGCGTCGAACTCAGTTCCGGCAAACTCCCATTGGCATCAGAGTCAGAAAATGTCAGAGTAGCTCGCATTGTACAACATGCACAGGAGACTGCTCTGATCACAAACAATGTCCTTGCAAGCTCACGAAGGAGATTTGCATCTGCACAATAAGAAGCTTACGGCAGTTTGCGAAGAAGGTAAATTGAGCCTTACAGTGAAAACAGAGTGTACATTCTGACTTAAGTTTTCATCTGCCTATGTTGTGATGTCCCACTTGAAAATCAGTGCGTTGAAACTACTTGTTGATGTTTCACTTGTCTAAACTCGTAATTTACAGTTGTATACCTTATAGGTTCGTCAACTAGATCCTGGAAAAACTTGTCCACCATCCACCAGGGACTGGCGTCACTCGAGTGGGGTGGCACAGGGGGAAATTGCCCCTATGGAAAAAAACATATCGTTTTACCCCCATTAATTTAGGCAGATTAAAAAACAAAAGTCAGAATAAACATAATACTACATTGTGGTAGTCCAATAGACATATAACTTTTAGGGCCTTCAGAAAACGTCAGTGTTAGTGTACGTGCGTGTCCCTGTGAGTGTGTACACGTTTGCTTGGGTGTGAGTGTAGTGTTCGCTCCCGTTCGTAGGGTGGATTGCTTACAGGCGATTCAAGTGTGGGGCACGTTCCAGGGATTGACAGGCTGTTGCCCCCACCTTTCACAATCAAGATCAATGTCTTGCTCCAAAATGATGTTATGATGGGGTCAACATACTTCCTCCAGACTCTACGTTGCTGCAAGTTTATTTTTGATCATGCATTTCTTAAAGTGGAGGGCGCAATTTCCAAAAACATGGTAAGCATTTCTGGCAATGTTTTCCTGGAGCTCTGATAGCCTTGTTGTCCAATCGCCGCAAAAATAACAGTTAAATGCTCACGATAATTTTAGCTGTATTGCATGCATTTTTAAAGTGTTTAGTCCACCAGTCTACCTATTTAGAGTGTAAAGCCAGGGAGTAACCAGGAATCTGTCTCAACAGCTCCCTCCTGCAGTGGAGTGTGCCCGTGGGGATGGGGTAGAATAGTTAGTTAGATGGAGTTTTACGGCCCAGTTTCCAACCTTTGGTTCAAGTCGAGCCGGCCACGGCGTTTTTCCAGTTGTGGCATATGCGGGGGGGGGGGGGGGGGTAGAAACACGTTTGTTGAGTCACCAGATAGCAGAAGTTAGGTTCAGTGTACAGCAAGCAGTGTTGCTGGAAGTAAATCTGTTAAACTTTCAAAACTGGTGCTTGATATTTTGAGGAGAGAAAACTACTGCTTGAGTTGTCAACTTGTCAGGATAGACTGAAAGGACTGACAGGGATTAAAAGTCGGTCTTGTTTTTAACGTTCATGGTCTTACGGAATTCTTCCTCTCAGTGAAAGGTGGTCTTTTGGCCCAACCCTACATGCGCAATTATACTAGCATCAGTCGTGCGGGCCAATTAAAGGAGTGATAGTGAGATTCTGTACTCAATCGTTCTCATCAAAAAACAATACAACCTCAATATGTATTTTTAGGTCTACCCACAGTTGAGAATGAAAGTGGAATCTGTTTCATAAACCAATTTCCAAATAGCAATTACAATGAATTGTAGGATAGAGTTTTGGGTGTACGTCAATTTTCACCACAGTAAAATGCCATTGACAAAAATGACAAACCCCAAAACTCTATCCCACAATCCTTTGTAATTGCTGTTTGGAAATATAGGTCTATAGGGATCCCATACATACCGTACTGCATGCATGAGCCCTAGCGTTGACGGTGTGCCAGGTTCTCTTAGACTTAAAAAAAAAACAAATTACAGTAATGCATGTAATTAATCAGGGGATTGGGGGTTATTTATCCACAGCATTCAGCTAACTATCCGGCACCTCAATATATAGACAATACCATCTATAAACTACAGACTCTGTTAACACTATTTAAGTGGAAACTGTGGGTTATTGCACCTCATGATTAAGTACCAGAGTAAAATTAATTATAAAGTCTTCTGCTACTTGTATAATCACATTTGTTCCCCATAATTTAGTTAAAAATAGTGCTCTTTAGTAGGGCTGTTTATACTTATAGTGAGACCACAAATACATGCACTGCAAGCAAAGGGTAATTGCAAAATCGCCATGAAAAAATTAAAAAAATCCCATGCGGACTTGCTTTTGAATGACAACTATCAAATCCACTGGGGAATTACGTAAACCTTACCCATCACTGTAGGCCCTCCGTTTAAATCTTCGGTTTCCGAAGGAAAATACATTATTTGTCTGATTGCAGGCCCGGTGTTGAGGAAGTAGCTGCGTTACGTTACCAGGCTTCTCAATGTATATCTTCTAGTGACAATTTCAAGGGGTTTACTTTCCCCTGTCCGGTAGTCTCACCAGAGCTTTCCACAGCCCCTTATAGAACACTCGCATAATGCGCAGCCTGAATTTGGACATCTATTCATTTCGCGGTCGCCCCGATTGATCCTCTCTACAATCATTATCCCTAGGCTAAGTCAGTTTTATCCGTGGTCTTTGGTATATACACGCCATATTCAGTATCTCAAATTTTGTCTCGAAGCCTTTGCCTTGGCCTGGGCCTATTATATACCTTCCTATTGTAATTGTTCGAGGGAATAGCGGATGCTTCTATTTGCTCGATATTCACAGGAGACCAACCTTGTCGCCTTAGCTAACATTGCCATTGATTTTCTCATTCTTTTAAGAGAAACTATTCAACCTATTTAAAAGAAAACACTACACCCATCAATACTTCGTACAATAGAAATTTTACTTCAAATTGGTATCGCATATAGCGCTAATGACAGGAAAGTTTGATTGTTTATTTAAAAGTGTAATTGGTGGGTAAAAAGTGAGCCATGCATGAACAATATGATGAACTAGTTATAAATAGTAGGCTACAAATTAAAGCCGTCGTCACCTTCGGGTGGACCAGTTCCATCGAGTGTTTTCAGTGCATATAGGTCTTTAATTTAAGTATACTTCAAGTACAAAAAATCAAAGTGCATTCTGAAAAGCTGGAAAAATTTTTACAGTTCAGCTAGGATATTCTTGAATCGAGATATGAAATGTTAAAAAAGAAAGAAATACATAGATTATACGTTGAGTAGTGCAACAATGATATCACAAATTATTACGCAACGTACCATTTTAGTTTGAGAGAATAAACGTCAACATTTTATTTCTCAGCTCAAGAATGTCCGATGAAAGTAGGTAATTAGATTGTTAGAATGCATTCTTCATGCTGTTAAATATGTTTTTGAAGTTTGACCTCAGGTACACTTATTTTATATTATGAACCGAGGATGGGCAAAATATATCAACTAATAAAAAGAATGTTTATTGTCTAAATTACATCTACGCTGCCCTCTCCTACATGTATAAGTTTAAGAAGGCTCGGTCCTTTTTCCTTTCCCATTTTTCGAAAATTTTCCCATGGGAGAATAATAGACAAATCGTGTTTGGGAATGGGTTGTGAGGGTAATCAGCATAAGTACTGTAACTAGACAGCAACCAAAGAATTTTGAAATTCGACCACACCCCCTTTACCTCAAAATGAAACTTCTAGTTATTTTTCATAATGTTGACATTGGAATACGAAAGACCGTGCTTGCTTCAATTTATCCCGTACAACAAACCCTACCCCCTTGTCTAACCCTAATCTTGATCTTGGAACGAATTAATAAAGACCAGAGGGATCGAATTGCCTTGTAGCTGCAATCACGCGATTTTTAGCGCCTAACCGAACTGCTTCGTGACATTGTATAATAACCCAAGTGGGGTCAATAAAATTTCCTTTTTCAAAGGTAATGTGAGTTCTGTGGAAAATCCACCTTCTCTATATCATGCACATGCTATATACAGCATATAGATCTCTCAAATCCGGACGGTGATGCTGGTACAAAATTTGGTATAGGTTTGTAAAGAAAAAACAGATTTCCAATATTTACCTCAGGCTCAACCCAGCTTGACAAGTGAATCATCTAGCGTAGTAAGATGAATATGAGTAAACACTCATATCAAAGTCAGTCCAGCAAGGAAAAAAAAAACGAGGAAAAGCAACGGGATCGTGATGAAGTATACATTTTATTGAGTTCCAATTAAATGCGGGGAAAATGTTACTTCTGGATGATTTTTTCATGTCTTTAAAGGCAGTCAACCCTCATCTTCAAACTACAATTTTTGTACGGTAGTCTAATTAAGGAAATTATCAATTTGGTACAACTAGGCTTTGATTGACAACAAGTTAAAGAAATGACAGATTACTGAAGCCCCGAATACACGGCATGTACTCTACTGAGTATTTTTCTTACACATTGGGGGCCGGGTCCTATACCCACCCTGAAAATCTGAATAATAAAATGAGATTGCATGTATCTGTTTGAAAGAGGACTGATGAGGTTTAGACGTTTGTGGGAGGGGCTTCAATGGGAGAATTTTAAATGTTTGGAATGAGGGGATAAAGAATCAAATTTTTATATATGGGAGACAGCTCAAGAGGGAAGATTCTGCTTCGAAGAAGGTTCAATAGGTGTCATTAATGCATAACATTGGAGTGAACATCGTGGCATTTATGTTCTCAATGGTCTCTGAGAACTGGTCTTTTGCTGCTGGCTTTTTTTATCCTGCACTCATCTTGTCGGTTCAGAACAGGTTCACTACTATATTTTGATATGTTCAGCCTCGCTTCCCTAACGCATCATGGCATCATGATTAAATATTTGGACAATTTTTGTCTTCGGTCTCACACCATGGCTTCCCTCCGTGTGAAAGTGTGCTGCCGACTTTGATGATCTGTTTGATTACAAGTCCCAGTGTAAATTGAAGTCACCAAACCTTCTAGATGTTTCACCAAATTTGGGTGCTTGCACTCTATCCCTGAAAAAGTATGTCCCCCCGGCTGCTTAGTAGCTATACTTACTTTTCTTACAGGCCCGAGGAATGTCATTTCTGGCTGTCTGAGGGGTCGCGAATTTCAAAATTTTCTGTACGCTCCGCGACAACTGAAGGTGGCTCTCCGTTTAAATAGTCTTTCGAGCAAGACTTCATATTTCAGGCGGGAAATCATTGACCTGCGCGGTATCAAATGCTTTACACCTATCATTAGATACCGAGTTCAACCTTGTCTGTGTAGATGGATTCTTTAGTTAGTATTGAAGTGCCAAGATGTTATCAATGCTCAATGTTTGCAGAGGGCATAGATAAGCATATACTGGACTAATTGTTGTCTAGTGTAGCATGTCTGGCAAAAAACGAATATTTCCACCCTTTTCAGTGAGCAGTTTCATTTGAAAAAAAAAAATGTTTTATGGAATTTAATTTTTTATTTAAAAGAATTCGTTCGTCCTCGTAGAAAACAGAGAAAATTTAGCATCAAAATGTACCTTTTGGTCATTGGGGTAGGGTGAGGTGTGTAGTCCAAAAATCCCCCCCCCCCTTTCATATTGCTTTCTACGCTTCTGTCTAGTCCCTTCCACAACTCATCCTTATCCAGACATAAACCTATAGCTTGTTGTTTCAGAGCATACCCTGGTGAGCATACCAAGATCCATGTGTTACACACATATCTCAGTACATGATATAACATAACATATAATAGGTTAAAAGGCAAAGGAGGGCTAAAAAGGCCCTGTAAGATGGGCCTGTAACCCAGAACCCCCCGGAAAACAAAAAGCAAACCACTAACACCCAAAGAGCCCAAAAGATTAGATTCTGTCACATATGTAGGCCTATAATACGAGCTACCGTACTCTACATTTTAATTGGATGTCAATGAGGACCGCGTGCTTGGTCGGACATTAAGAGCATCCGCCTCTCATGCATAAGGCCCGGGTTCTATTCGCAGGTCGAGTCATATCGAAGACCCGGGTTCTATTCCCAGGTCGAGTCATATCAAAGACTCTAAAAAAGGAACCTAGTGCCGTTGTGCGTTATGCCCCGCATAAGCAATTGAGTAGGGAAAACAAGCCAGTGAACCACAAGTGGAAAAAAGGCCGTGGTCGACTCGACTTGAACCAATAGGTTGGAACTCGGCCGTATATATCCATCTTAATAACTAACAAATTGATGTAAATGAAAGAAATGTCCCGGTGGGAACTGAGAATATCTCTCAAATTGTAGGTTACGTTGACGAATGTCCGCCCTTAAGATATTTTGTATGTTGTTACTAGAAAACTCGCCGTTCCTTACCCATGAAATAAAGTGAAACATTCAGTCTACAAAGGCTAAGTCTCCTGCATACTCATCCATATTTGACTTTGTATTGGGTCCATCCGGCCCTCGATACTAAACAATGAACGGAAGGGACTCTACGTGCCAATTTATACCTAAATGCCGTAGACTAGTGGTTGAAGACACAATTATGCTCTAGTCCGCCTGGGAGGTGCTTCTTCGCGTATTTCCTCCGTGTAAAACATATACTGTGGTGAGTAGAATAAAAACCATGTTGTACCCTTTACTTGTAGGATGTGTAGGGAGCCTTAATCCTACACTGTAATTAAATAAATGTAACCCAATAAGCGAGTACGGTAATTTGCTGACAGATGAGAACGTCACAAATCCGTCTGTGCGTATATCAGCCGTGTAGCCAGGATTTTGTCATGGATGGGAGTGGAGTCAGTGGCGTCACCAGACATTTCATTCTGGGGGGCACTGAGGGGGCACAACGATTTTATGGGGGGGGGGGGCATATAGACTCCACTCATAGCGCCGGAGCGAAGCGCGAGGCTCAACGGGTGGGGTCCAGGCTCCAGGGTTTTAACGTGTTTTTGAGGTATTAAAGGCGTTATTTAAGGGTAATTTTATTGACTTAACACTGGTCTAAAAGTTACCTCCAGGGTAACTTTCAAGTAAGACTTTCGGTAAAAAAAACCCACTGATTCAACTACCAAGAGCGGATCCGGCTGACATTTTGAAAATGGGGTAGATGATCTATAGAGAAAAAAGTTGATGGGCACTTCAATGTGAGTTTTGGTCGGGGTCCAGGGGGAGAAGCCCCTGGAAGCTCCTGGGTCTTTAGCGTGTTTGTAAGGTTTTAAAGTTGTTTTTTAAAAGGGTTGTTTTTACACTGGCCTAAAAATTACTTACAGGGCAATTTCGAGTAAGATTTTATTTTTGATAACAACACAAACTTTAGTGAAACTACTCTCAAGAGCGTATCAGGCTGACAATTTGAGGAAGGTGAGCTGCACCGTGATTATAAAGAGAAAGAAATGCAGTTGATGGGCAATTAGATGTGATCCTCTGAAGGAAAAATGTAGGCTTAATCCTGCTTGAAGGGTTACCTGAGCTGTGCGCCACCTCCACTTGAATTTTGAAAAAAACGAACCCCTCAGACAGCCGGAAATGGCATTTCCAAGGTTTTTTGTTAAATATATATTTTCATTTATTTTCATTTGGAAAACATGAAAATTTACTGCCTTTTCTTTTCAACAGAGGAATCGAATCCTAAAAAATTCATAGTCACACTCTGACTACAGAAGACATATTTTTTTTTGAAAATCTCAAATCTCAGTTGGGAGGGCACACGGGGGGCACACGATTTTCCAGGGGGCACGTGCCCCCCTGTCCCCCCCTTGGTGACGCCACTGGGTGGAATGGGTGGTGTCATGGGGGAGGGGGTTGGAGCACGACATCAGGGAAAAGTCTAAAGGATAGAGAGAAAAAAAAACCCCGCTATTTAAGGTGTTTTTTGCATTGCAAGGTTGGGTCATGGGGGGGGGGTCTAACCCAGCCCCCTTGTAGCTACGCCACTGGCGTGCATACAATACTCTCTAAATGTCTAGCCTACTCGATTGAAAATAGGGGTCTTAGACCTACTTTACGGTACATTAAAAGGCCAGTTTTCACACCAAAAAGATTATCTAGAATCCAAAACTACAGCTTGTGATCAAGCTCCTTATGCAGTATATGGATGGACTAAGAAAAATTATTTCAAAAAATTTTCATGTAAACTCACTAATTTTGGATTAGGGAAGTGGTTGTGTTTATCCCG
Organism: Holothuria scabra; assembly: GCA_037179385.1. Taxonomy (NCBI): domain Eukaryota; kingdom Metazoa; phylum Echinodermata; class Holothuroidea; order Aspidochirotida; family Holothuriidae; genus Holothuria; species Holothuria scabra. The sequence continues at coordinate 51,384,735 of CM074185.1, forward strand.
ACGATTGGAAGAATGTGCGCAGGTGCATAGCCAAGTTCTAATTACCGAACTCGCTTACTCAATTTCAGTGGTCGGGCAATCTGTCTTAGTTTGCAGCTTACAAACAATAAGGGCAAAATTTTCAATGAAATCAGTTTCCAACAAGGGCGGATATAAGGAAATTTGTTTGGGGGAGGGGGAGGGGGGCAAACTCAACTTGAGACCAAGACGTCTCAAATAGTATCAGGGGATGTCGTGCAATAATATTGTTTCGGGGGCATGAGATGTGGTGACTGACTGCCCGAAAGACTATCTAAGCGGGTCGCCACCATTGGTTGGCGCGGAGCGTACAGAAAAATTTGAAAAATAGCGACCTCTCAGATAGCCGGAAATTGCATTTGCCATGCAGGCTTGTAAGTAGAATTTAAGCAGTCGTTATTTTGATCTTTCCTTTGCAATAAAATCTTTATTTTAATTAAAAGAAAATCAAATTGCTAAATGATCAGAAAATCACCAGAAAAAATGCACTGGCTCCTTTACAGGACGATGTGACATTTCATCATTTTCTTTGTCGCAAAGTAAAATCTCCTTTAGAAAGAATAGACCAGAACCAAATTTTTGTTTAATATGTTAAAGATGAACATATTCTAAGCACTCTGGTGAAGTTTTCATTCATTTCTCATGTTCTCGAGATATTAGCAACTGAAGTTGACACATTTTCTACAAAAGGTAAACTTGAACCAAGCAGGGGCTATGTCATGTATTCATATTAATGGTCAATGTTTTGTTTTGTTTTTCATTTATTTTTGATCGTGCTTTTTGATCTTGAATTGATTAGGTATGGTATCTTGTCCTTAAGGCAAATTAAGTTTTTGAACTTCCATTGCTCAGGATGCACTTATGGTTACAACATATCACAGTTAAATTGTATAAATATGGTGTTAAAGTTTAGAGAAAAACAACTAAACATTTCCATCAATGTGAATACATGACATCACGTCTACTTGTTGCAAGTTCACTCTTTGTAGAAAATATGTCAACTTCAATTCTAATATCTCCAGAATCAAACATGGGACATGAGTAAAAATTTCCCCAGTAGGTGATGCCTAGAATATGTTCCTCTTCAAAATATCAAACATAAATTTGTTTTGGACTTTTTTGTTTCAAGGAGCTGCACACCGTTGGAAATAAATTTAAATCATATCTTTTCGAATCATATTAACTCATTTGACCAGTGGTCGAATGAGCCTGTAAACCTGAACCGGCCACACAGAAGCATTGGTAGCGCTACCACCACCAATAACAGTACTGATAGTACTGCTATTGGTGCTGGTAGCGCTATATACGCTTCTAGGCGGCCGGGACTGGGCTAAAATTTTGATACAATTACGTACTGTATCCTTGACAATTAATAACGCATTGGTTTTTACTTTATAAATAATATATGACATTTTTATGAGAGAGAAGTCTGGGATACTTTGCCCAGATTAAGAAAAAGGCTACTTTTTATTCATGTCATATCGAATAACGCTATTTTTGGAAAATTGAAGACCATGCTTTGGAAGTGTTTGAGGGGGAAGTACCCCCCCCCCCCACCACCCCCGTTCCCCTATGGCGAGCCGCTAATGGTTTCCAATTTTTCTCCAATGACAGTTCATAATTATTTCCAATCTCAATATAACCTCCAGATTTCAATCATGGGTGGAAAAAATCGGAGATTCTGAACCCGTATGATCTCAATACGTTACCCCTCTCATCTCAATACGTTACATCCTCTTTTGAAAACTTCAAAACCCAACGTAAAGCGACTCACAAAACAACAAGAGCCGCTTACAGAAATTATGTCAACACAGTTTGTACTGATTCACCTAAACGTTTCTGGTCCTTTATTAAAAACCTTAGATGTGATAGTGTTGGTATCCCTTCCCTGAAATCTGATGGGATATTGGTCTCGGACAACATGCAGAAGGCTAACATCTTAAATGAGCAGTTCCAAAAGGTTTTCACCCGTGAGAATGTCACCTTACCTCCAGTTGAAGCGAACACCATACCCACCATGTCTGATATTGAGATATCCTTAGATGGTGTTGTGAAGTTGCTCAAGGAGTTGAACCCAAACAAAGCTTCAGGTCCTGACGGTATACCGGCTCATGTTCTGAAATTGGCCGCTGAGGAGGTTGCTCCTGCCCTCTGCTCCATTTTTCAAAAATCACTGGACACTGGTCATTTACCTCCCTCTTGGTTATGTGCCAATGTTAGTCCTATCTTTAAAAAGGTGACCGTTCCCTAGCCTCAAACTATAGGCCGGTCTCTCTTACCTCGATTTGTTGCAAGGTCCTGGAACACATTATACATTCTCATATTATGCATCACTTTGATAACCACTCAGTTATCACGAACAGGCAGCATGGCTTCAGACAACGCCATTCTTGTGAATCTCAATTGATCTTAACAACCAATGACCTAGTGCAGTCTCTAGATCTTAGATCCCAGACTGACATGATTATCATGGATTTTTCTAAGGCTTTTGATACGGTTCCTCATAACCGTCTGCTTTGTAAATTACAAAACTATGGTATTAGAGGCAACACCCTTAACTGGATTGCTAATTTTCTTAAGTCCCGGAAGCAGAGAGTCGCAGTGAGTGGTGATTTTTCTGATTGGGTGGACGTTATCTCTGGTGTTCCCCAAGGTACAGTCTTGGGTCCCCTGTTGTTTTTAGTTTATATTAATGACCTGCCCGATAATATCTCTTCTGAAGTAAGACTTTTTGCTGACGACTGTGTAATTTATAGACAGATAAAGAATAATCTTGACCAGGTTCAACTCCAAAATGATCTAAACACCCTCTCTGAGTGGCAAAATAAATGGCAAATGCACTTTAATACCAAGAAGTGCTTTTCTATGAGGATAACTCACTCAAGAAAACCCAAGTTTTTTAATTATACTCTAGATAACGATACCCTGGAGTCTGCCGATTGCCACACTTATCTGGGAGTTGACATCTCTAATACCCTTACCTGGAATAGACATATTAATCGTATCACTTCGTCGGCAAATAGGTCTTTGGCTTTTATTAAAAGAAATTTATACTCCTGCCCTAGGAGTGTCAAAGCTAATGCCTATCTCACACTTGTTAGGCCTTTATTGGAGTATTCATCTTCTGTTTGGGATCCCTACACCACTTCCCTATCCAATAAGGTTGAGCAAATTCAACGTAGGGCTGCTAGGTTTGTTTATAAAGACTATTCCCCCCATAGTAGTGTGACTGAAATGCTAAATGACCTAGGGTGGGATAGTCTCAAAAACAGGCGTACTGCCAACAGGCTAGCAATTCTTCACAAAGCCAGATTGGGCCTCCTAGCCTTGCCAATCAACAACCTACAACCGGTCCGGCGGCCCTCCAGGCATCACCATTCTAATAGCTTTACAAATATACCAACCAATAAGGACTGCTACAAATACAGTTTCTTTCCTCGGACCGTCAGAGACTGGAACCTACTCCCCCAGAACATTATAGATCTCGAGGACCCCAAGCAATTCAAGAGCGCAGCCTTGAGGATCCTCAGACGGGACGACTAACTACATACGCACACTCAACCCTGCACGTTTGACTCCACCAGGAGTGTTGTGCAGTATTTTTCCAGATCCAGATCCAGACCCCTACGGTGCCCATGACACTATACGTGCTGATTGTGGCTAGCAACACCGTGACTCTTCAAATGGTAATGGTACTTTTCTCACAGCTATACTACCTTTCGAAAAAGTTTCTTGCGTGATTAGGTTCTTTACACTGCCGAGAAGGAAGCGTATTGAATTTTCGTTAAAAATCACAACTGAAGTTTCAAAAAGGGTTTAACCAGCCACTTTAGTGGTAAGTAATGTCATGAGGATAAGTAGAATCACTCAAATCAATCTTAGGAAGACAAAGTGCGAAAAATATGTCTGATAAAATGGGGATCTCCTTCACAATGGAATCTTTTACCTAGGCTAGGCCTACGTAGGTTAACTCAAATATAAACCAGTTGCACGAAAGAACCCACTTGTCCACCATACTGGAAAGCACAGGCGTTCGAAGCGTTCTATTCATATAGCTTACCTATACTAATATATATATATACTAACAAGGTCGGACACTCCTAGCCCTTGAACAGGACCCAGCATTACGTTCCTATGCTATACACTTCATTTCTGGGCCCTTGCCCGGTACACACAAAAACACAGCTCATTTGCCTACTCATGCGTGAGTAGGCATCCCTCACGTCCCCAAAAAGATACCTTTTCCATCAAACTTTCCACAGATGATCTTTGTCATCACATTCACAGTCCACACAAATCTGTTAATGAAATAAGACCTTTAAAAGGGAAATTTTGGCTGGATAATTCTGCGAGTAACATTAAGCCTGTGCAGAGTAATTTTTCAGTCGAAGAAGTCGGTGTTTGTCATGTGATCTCATATAAAACGGGGAAGCCTATGCAGTGTCTGTACAATTTCGTAATGTACAGAGAGCTTAGTATATGAAGTACAACTATTGACTAGCCGCGCTTACTAATTGGTCTTCGATAGCTTGTCGAGCGGAAGTCCTTCCCATCATGCAACACAGTAGCAGACGATCAACATGTCGATGTTACTGTGAAGGATGGCACCACATTTTTCCTGCCTTTGCTATGAATTCACTGGTATTAAACATTCCAGAAGGTATAAGTGGTATTTAAGAATGCCAAAATCATTATTTTAAATCAAATCTGTTCTATGAGCCATACCATCGTAATTAGAGCTCAGTTTGTTGTTTTGGCTTAAAACATTGTTACCTTTGTACATGTAGGCCAGTGACCGTAGTAAGGAGTGACTAGAAGGAGCGGATTATACGGTCACGTTCAGTGACTAGACACTCCACAAATGAAACCTACACACAGAAGGCACACCTTGGCCTACTTCGACATTTTTAGCCTTGTTGCAAACCTTCAAAGACTTCGTGAGTCCGCGTCAGAAGTTCCGGGTGAACCTCAAACAGCATCTACCTGTCCCTCAGAGACAATTTTTCCCTTAATGTCACTTTGAAATGATAAAAATTTCTACAGAAACTTTTTTGCAGGGTTCTGGGTCAACGCTTTTCAATCCCCTCTCGCCAGTACTCTCCAGCAGTTCCACATTGAGGTCGTAGTTTACGGATTGCGTTTAGGCTAACAACTTCTGACGCGGACTCACGAAGTCTTTGAAGGTTTGCAGCAAGGCTAAAAATGTTGAAGTAGGCCAAGGTGTGCCTTCTGTGTGTAGGTTTCATATAGCTCCCAATTTTCAATTCAATATTCAATCGTTATTTTTGCCGTAAATTTTGGGCTGGTACTAGTACAGTTCGCAAACATCAACTCGATATGTCACTGACTATCATTCTATGCTGCAAGTGATTTCCAATATAGGCCTAAGTTAGGCCTAGGCCTATATCTTTGTACATCACGCATGGTGGTGTTCTAGCCATGAAAACAAAAACACAAAAACAAGAATGTCAAGAACTGTCAAGACAGTGCAGAACGTTCGTTTGATGGGAAACCCCTAAGACAAGCCCAGCCTCTAACCTGCAAAGTGGGCATTGATTTTTGCTATTGAATGCAGCATTGCACGACGTTATTTCACTTTTTACACAGTGAGAGGAGTATCTTACATACTTGCTGCGAAGGTTAGCCAATAGCGATGTTGCCGTGGCAGCAAACATAAGTCCGCACAGTATGTACCTAGGCCTGGGCATTGTTTAATAGTTGAATGTGCTGTGAGATACTATTTACTAAAAATCAGTAAGCTGAATTATTTGTTAATTTGCGTGGTTCTCTAACTAAGAAAACTTTGGAGATTTGTTACTCGGGTTTTTTACAGGGCTGGGCGGGTCAGCGGGTTTGGGAGTTCAAATGCTCGTCACTTAGGAGATATGACTTACGTATGGTATACATGTACGGGTCGCATACATGATCTGTACGTTGGCAGTACATGTACAAGTATAGTAAGTTATCATGAGTAGATCACTATCATGAGTCGATCACTGCCTTCTAAACGCCATTGCAGCAAGTATGTGTGATGTGATTGCGATGCTAGAATAACCTGCGATGCAAATTCTTCAAACAACATCAAAAACAATTATTTGTCATCATGTTTTTGATTTTTAAAGCAAAAATGTTAGTCATGGCCAGATTTTCAAGTTTCAGCAAAAGTGTGAACGAGAAATTTGCAAAAATCAGTAAAAATGATGATGAGAATGTCTTTTATGAAGTTTTAAGTAAGAATTCTGATAGAAAGGAGATTGTTCTGTTTCATTACATCACAATCTGGCTCTAAATGTTGTAATTTGTAGGATTTTATTTGTTTGTTTTATGAAGTGATCGGCTCATGATTACTTCATAAGCATTGCTACATTCACTGCTTCCTACATTTCAAGATTCATTTCCTAAAGATTACTCAGTCCAAATAACATCAAATTATAGCACAATGAAGAAGACATAATACAAAATATTACTGTCAAGTTTTATCAATTTCTGTCGATGTTTACATATTTTTGTGGTAACGAACTTTATTAGGTGATCGACTCATGATAAGCCCAGTATATATGGTTCACACATAGTAAGTAGCAATCCGTGCGTGATTGTACATGCTTATGTGTACATGTACGTAATGCATACGCCATTTACTGGCAATACAAGTAGTGTATAACAAAGTACGTTTATCATATGAGGGGGATTAACCAGTGTGTCGGGTATACAGCTTGCCCGTCGCTACTGATTTTCTGCTTCACAGAGTACAACATTTCCTTTATAACTTTAAAAATTGTGGAAAATTCTGTGCAGTATGGAAATGAAACATTTTGTACAAATAACCTAAAGACATTACACCAACTTTCCTTTTAAAAGCAGGCACTTATCACAGCCCAAATACATTTAAGTTGTAAAGTCTTTTACAGTATGGGCAATGAAACTTCTCAATATTACAGTTGTACACTGCTCTTTAATTGATATCACAGTTTGAAAAAGGTCATACCGTAGAGTACTTAGTTCACATTTCTGGCAGTGCAAAATGAGTGTTCTATTTAATAAGCAAATTAGTGGCCTAAAGAAATCTTTGCGTTTACACAATAGAGCAGGGTAGTAGGAACTACTGTGCAGTACTCCACTGTAGAGGGCGTACTCCATGGATCAGCTTTGATCGCATGGGGACCCTTCTGCCATTTTGGCGTGAGGCAAGAAGTGAGAGTGGTGCTGTTAAATCCCCATTGAAACACATCACACCAATTTTTTGGTGTTTAGAAACATCTTGCCTTATAAATTATGTCTCCATCTGAGAATTTAAGGATGGTGCCACACTCTATCTGGTTTGAACATTTGAGTTTCTTATGGAGGAAAACACTGTATGATTTTGCTAATAAAACTTCTGCCATGTATATAGTATACTGTACACATATATACAGTAGTGTACACGTATATATGTAAAATATATGTATAATGACACATCCTGTGCTGTCCTCATAGGAAATGGTGTACACAGCCCCATGGAATCATAGTGCAATAGGTTTACAAACATACACAATACTGGAGTCCGCAATCAAGTTTGTACAGTATTATCCTACTGTATACTAGAAGTAAATTAACTAGGACAATTTGAGCTGTCCAGGACAAAATTTCCCCTTTAAGTTATATAAGGGTTTCTCTCAAGGGAAAGGAAAAGTGTAAAGGGGGATTTTCCCCCATTCCAGGGGAGGGACCTGCTCAACCCCCCCTTCCCCCCCCCCCATTTCATTTTCATAAAACAGATGGCAGTGTCTTTTGATTTCTTATTTAATAAAAGGACTCATTTGCAGCAATGTTTGAGCAAGCACATACTGTAGTCTTTGAAACCTTTCAGATTGTACCTTGTAGGAGTCATTAAGCAGTCTCCCCCCCCCCCCCTCAACCCACCTGCAACTTTGGCCAAGGGCAACAACAATTTGGACTTGGAGTGTGGCAGTATGGTAAAATTCCCCCTTTTTGAGTGTTTGGCAGAATATCTGCATTACAGTAAGCAGTAAAGACCTTTTCATGCATGTATTCCTTGTTCCATAAATTTTTTCTTATTTTTTAAACAGGTGTGATACTTCACAGTAAGTGTCACTGACTCATTGTTTAGTGCGCTTCAAAATCCACAAAGCTATCAAGATGCTTGAAGTAACAGTCAAGACCCTAGACTCCAACACTAGGACCTTCACTGTTGAGGAGGAGGTAAGTAAATGAAAGGTTAAACAACAATGCCTCATGGATTTTTACAGGATAATGCATGATTAGGGTTAATTTACAGTCACCTGACTGTAATAGACCAACAGGAGTTGGAAATTATCACTAAGTATGAATTCCACCATTAGGATCATTTCTAAATCTGATCTATGTACTGTAGAATCAGGCCTTGACAAAAAGCAGAATCCAAGAAGATTGCCAGATCAAAAATTTTCTCGTTGTAATCATTACATGAAATGGCCCTTACTAAAACTGCTACCACTAAATGGTTTAAAACCTGACTGTGGGGGATAAGTCAGGTTTTTACTTGATGTTAACATCCTCAGTTTATAGCCACTTTGATGCTTAAAAGGTTTTATCATATTTTTATCCATTTTAGGGTTGGAGTGGCTACAAACTGTAGGTGTGAACATCAAGTAAAAACATGACTTTGTTGCCCAAAAGTTGGGTTTTAGACTGTTTAGTGATAGGCAGTTTTGGTAAGGGCTATTTCATGTAATGATGTTATGTCATGCTGCTAGAATTGAATAGGATATTTTAGCCAATGTGACCCAAGAAGAAGGTGTTTTCTCAGGTGAAACTTGTCTCTGTAATTGCAGCAGTTATCCCAGTTTAATGCAACCTTGTTGCTTTATTGAGCAAATAGTCTTTGAAGGGAGCAAACGCCTTTAACTTTATTGATCTCAAGATACCTGAACAGGAAGTTCTAGATTCTGGATTATTAGTTGCCAGCTTGAGATGGCTAAAACTAGGAGAAAGTGGCGAAATGGATTGTTCCATCTTAAAAAGGGCAAGTTGTTAAGCAGTTTTGTTGAGGCCATGCTGGAACTGTTTATATTTCAAAGGAGCTAGGCGAAAAAGTCAAGCCTTTAAGAAAGAGTGATGCTAGCAACCAGGTGGTGCATTCATCTTTTGTCGCAGTACTCTGGACTGTTGATCTTCCTTGAATTTTTGTTTTGTTCAAAAAAATTTAAGCGATATTCTTACTCTGAGCAGAATCAGGCATTTGACTAAGTCAACCACCTTCACCAGTAAGAAAAGGTATTTGATATTTTGATATGTACTGTAGTGACATCGTTTTGATCCCTAATTACCAAAAACTTAAGTTTTTGCAGCAGCTTGTTACATAAGGTTCCATGAAGTTACAGTACATTACATATGCAAAGCAGCAAATACAGGTAATAGGCATACACAGGGATTGTCCTGAATAATCACCCTCAACTGATACTGAACAATTGAAGTCGCAACTTGTACATGTAAAAATAATCCAAGTAGCAGGCAAGCTTAAATACAGGGATTTAGGAGGTCCACATATGTAATCTCAACTGATCTTCCTGGCTTCACATAATCATTTACAGTAAAGCTTCAAAAAATTCTGCATAATCCTTGGAGATCTATACATTAGAGCTTCCACAGTGCTCCACAGAACTCCTCAGCTTACAGATGTACAGTTCAAGGTCCAATGTTACACTAGTTATCTTCACATATTTGATATTCATATTTTCTTTTATAATTTTTATTGTCATGTTTCGTTGAATCAGATGTGGTATATATCTTTTCATCTTCATGATAAATGAAGTGGATAAAAAATATTAAAATCTTTTTCTTTATTTAGATCACTGTAAAGGCATTCAAAGAGAAAATTGCAAGCTCTGTGGTAAGTAAATTATGTGAAATGAACAACCACATCAAGTGTGCTCTCCTAATCTTCTAGTTTCATAAGACAAGAGATATGAAAACAATTCCATCACAAATATTTTTGAATTTTCTGATTTCACAAATGACCTCAATGATTTAGAGACAGACCAACTTTGCAGCTTTGCACTCTACATTACTGCAGTACATTGATGGAGCTGTTTGACTTGACTATTAGTTACAGGGTATTAAGAAACATTTGAAGTCTAGATGTGTTAGTGTTCTAGTCATTGGTCCTTTTCATTTTTCGTTCATACAATACCTCTCAAAACTTATGGCCTTTGGGCTCTTTCATTTATCCTGGCTGCCTCTTAAAACTGCATGCATCAAAGTCCATAACACTGTACCACTGATACAGTACCGTACTCTAGTATGTTGTTTCTACAAGTTTGTGTGTTTGGTTTCTAGTTCACTTAATATTATTATAATCATTTGCAAGTACTGTATGGTGTATGACAGGGAGGTGTTTTGCCAGTTCTTTATATCAGGTATTTTTTGTCACTTTACCAAACAATGGTTCAAGTTATTAAAGTTCGTACTCTGTAGGTCATAGAGAATTTTGTGATTATATGAAATACTCTACACTCAAGGAAGAAAATTCATGTTCAAAAATTCCTACATAATGTTTTACTTCTTGCCAGTCTCCTTTACAGTAGTCAGTCCTTCTCATAGTCAACTCCTTGATCTGTAAAAAGCGATCAACATTTGTTGGAGCTTTCTTTGGTCAAGGGTAAAGCAAAGGACATTTGATCAGGAAGTACTGACCTGGTCTTAAATATGTCATGGTCGCTGACCAGATGTCTGTCAAATGGCCTTTTCCAAATACTGTAGTGATTACAAAGGATTGTGGAGTAGACTTTGTTTTGTGGATGACATTTTTTGTAGCACAGAACAACAAATACCAGACTTAATCCCACAAACCTTTGTAAAATTTTGCTGTTTGAAAAAGATCCATTAAAAAAAGACAACATAACAACAAGTTCAAAGTTTTTAAATACCTCTTACCTGAAAGACTTGCATCAAAGCCATGACTAAGATTTGTCACATCAAATCTGCTTTCATTCAATGTTAGTACTTAATGTAACAGTTTCAAACATGTATAAAAGTACATTGTAAGTGTAAGCATCTGACTAGCAGCCTACTTGCCCCTTCAATTACCATTGAATGGACATATACTTTATCATGAATGAACATATATTGCAGCAGGTTATGTAGAATAGCTCAGGAATTGACTGGTTATTTTCATGTTGTAAATTCCCAGTGTAAGTAGGAGCACCCCCCTTTTCTTTTTGTAGAACATACCAGCTACAACACAGAGGCTGATTTTCCGAGGAAGGGTGCTCAAAGATGATAAGAAGCTAGCAGAATACCAGTGTCATGGACAGACGATTCACCTGGTTGAGAAGCCACCACCGTCATCTACTTCAAGTGGTTCATCCAGCAGGACAAGTACCAGCTCCAACAGCAGGGCAGGGTCAAGTTCTGATGGACAGAATAACTTTTTTCTAGGAGCAGTTCATCTACCAGCTGAAGTGACTGATCCTGCTGAAATTCAGGTATTTTTTTAGATATGTTTGTAATCTAACATTCAATGTACCTACATCTGCGATATCCACCTTATACTGTATTTACATATAGCACATATAGCCAGTGAGTGAAAAAAAGCCAGTGGCTGGCTTGACTCTAACCAATAGGTTGGAAACTGGGCTGTAAAACTCTATCTAATGACCAAATTACATAAACTGTATGTCATCCCCACTTACCTGCAGTAAGTCCCTGGCACACTTCTTCTAATAGCACAGTGACCCTGAACGACCTCCAATAGGGGTTTGCCCCTTGAACCAGGGGGCTTTGAGGTAACACTGATAATACTTGGTCATCATATCGGGCGACTTCAAAAGGGAATAATGTGGCATTGCAGGATTTTTATTAACATGGGTTCCCAGGTGCCTTATGGTCAATAGGGAGATGTCCTCCCAGATAATGCCATGTAGCGTTCAGCAAATTCTCAAAATTTTGCAATGCCATCATCATTTATAGCATAGTTGGCCAATTAGTGAATGTGATCCTACCAATGTAATCCTGTTTGTCAGATGGACACAAGTAATAATGTATGTGTTCCTCATGTTGTCTGTTGTCTCAGCCTGGAACAGTACACAGGTATGGCTGTGTGTGTCAGTGTGGTTTGAATACTAAGCAGGACAACAATTGGAAAGTGTATTGGTTGGGTTATGGAGCCTTGAATTACAGATAAGGTGATTGCAAATGGTAAGGTTCTTGTTTGAAAATAGTGCAAAAATACTTAAAATTGCAGTGTATAACATTTATTTTTAATTGTGAAGTGTTTTTTCTCTCCCCTACTTATTTTCATTTTTTCTGTGTTGTACCCCAATTTTATTTCAGCAAACAGTGCAACAAGTTCTATCAGGAATGGGTGACCTAGGTCGAAATGCCAGAGTAACATCCAGGTCATCTGTAAGTGAAAAAAAAAAAACATGTTTTCTTGCGTTATGTTGTACCCTTTCTTCACAAGATTAATCAAATTACTCTCTTTAATAGCTGAACAGAGAAAGTTACAAGAAGGTACAGATACTTTTGTGATAAACCTGCTGGAAGTGTGAAGGAGGGGTAAACCTACTTTGCACCTACTTACCACCTGTTTCACTACTGGGCTATCCCATTCCCAGGGAACACTAACTGGCAATGCTTTCAGTAGGTGATGCTACGTGTATACCTCATTTGAAACCTGTCCCTAGGCACACCCTTGTTTTATTTCCTGTGGAATGGTAAAGTTACATATTGGAATTGCTCTACTCTTCTTCCCGATTTTTGGATTCCTCAGTATCTAGAGATTAATAGATGATAATATAGTATTGGGTGTCAACTTCTTTCTGATCTCTAAAATTTACCCAGGGACCATTCAACCAGTAACCCTAGAGCCTTTGATTATTAGATGTACATAAAATAAAGAATACTAGACATAAATATGAAAGTTCAACCCTGCTTCAGGTTTCCTTGTTTGCATGGCTGGTACAAATTCTGGCTTTTTTGCATCACAGTCTCTAGAACAAATTTTTTTGCATGTTTAGTGATGTTTCTGCTTTATAAAAGTTCAGCAATTAAACCAACACATTTTCCAGGATAAATAGTAGTATTTTAAGTTGTAAAGAAATCCTGGTTAAATATGTGTTAATTTTATTCGTGTGTTCATCATAATATGAAACAATGCATGATATTTACCTAAATCTATTTACTGCAGTCAAATTTCTGCTTTGTGCCGAAATTTCTGGGGTCATGCACAATATGCAAAATGCATTATAAATTCATACATGTTTGTAGCTGTTCTCATGTGTTTCATGCTGAGGGCCATTTTATTTGAGTTTTTACATTTTTGTTCTAGTAGTGGTAACTTAGCTTGTTTCCTTCATAGAATTTAGGGTATATGCTTACTGTAAGCCACCCTCACACTGACATGGATGGACACCTACCTTAATGATCCAATTCTCTGGCCAGGTCATACTGAAGACTTAAAAAAAAGGAACCTATTGCCATCATGCTTGGTGCTCAGCATAAGCAATGGAGTAGGGAAAACAAGCCAGTGGGCCACACCTGGAAAAAGTCTGTGGTTAGCTTGACTGAAACAAATTCGTTAGAAACTGGGCCATAAAACTCTGTCTAAAATGTAAACTATTCACTGTAGGCTATTCAGGCTATTTATTATTTGGTTGTTTATTCAACTCATGTTGAGGTAGCAACACATGAGGTATCTCCCAAATTTGAAATTTCAATTAGGTTTGTCCTTAAACATGCATAATAAAAACTTGGTTAAGGTGTTCTATAATATGATTTAAATATATCAGGAGAGGTTTTGGGGAAAAGTGGAAGCAAGTCTTAGCAAAGTGAGCTAATGTCCTTTACTTTTCGTTATTTCAGGCTGATGGATCATCAGTGGATGTTCACATTAACCTAGGTCCAATAGCGATTCAGACTCCTTTGACACCTGCTCAGCTGCGACTGAACCAGATGCGTAACTTGTTGCATCAAGCAAATAGCGCCATCACTTCCCTAGAGGTAAATTCAGTTCAGCTCTTCAGTTGCAGAAGATTATATTATTTCATTACTGCAAACATGTTACATGTGATGGTCAATGCTTCTTTAAAATGTGAATCTGCTATGTACTGAATTTGTGAATGTCAACAAAAAATGGCATTGTTTAAATTTTGTATTGGCACTTTAAGATTCAATTGTATTGCTTTAATTACATCATGTTTGATGATACTGAATTTGATGGGTTTTACCTTTGAGGTAAAAAAATTTAAAACATTTCTTTGTGTGAAGATGTTAACCCAATTTGATTATATCTTATAAATATTATCATCTAAGTCATTTCAAATGTTCAGACTATCCATTTTCAAAATAAATTCATCCCAGACTTCAAGGAATAATAACAGTGGATCCCCAGCACCAGGTTCTATGAGCAACAACCGTAGCTCACCAGCAACCAGTGCATCTAGTACTCCTCAGACACAGTCTCCAAGTACAGTTACTGCTGCTAACCAGATGGAAAGAACATCATCATCAACCTCATCCACCTCCTCCTCATCCAGCAGCAGCAATCAAACTGGTACTTCATCTACCTCCTCTGCAGCCAATCAGAATGGAGCAAGAAATCCCTCCACCTCGACAGCTGGGGAGAATAGGCAGTCACAGCAGTCAGCTCAGACAGGAACCCGCCAGGCGTCAGGGTTGGTTCTTTCTTTCAGTATTTAAACTGGTGCATCTGTGTTAAAAAGAAGGGTTTAAGGTTAAATCAATCTGATATGTTAGAGGGGTTCTTGTTCTGAGCATTTTGGTGAAATTTGCATTGAAATCTGATGTGTGGATCTCAAGATAGTAAATAGGGAAACATCTCCATCAAACAGTTAACGTGAAGCAAGCATATACGACGCAAATCCTTACATTTATGGACAATCAATCGGTTTTTTTTTTTTTTTCACATTTTACAGCCAATTTTTTCCACAATCCTACATTATCAGAATGTGATTGCATAAGTAACATAAAAACTTTACAAACATTTCATTCGACTCAGGGAGGTTCTATTACAATTACCTTGAGGTCAACATAACTGTCTGAAAAACAAAGGGAAACAAAGCATTCATGTTAAAATGACAAAATGATATAAATTCTGCTGTCATTAAGCTCACTTTGGAACACAAATCTAGTAACTCTATTTATTAATTTCTCAAGAAACACATGTCTGATTTGAATGGAAGTTTCACCACATTGTGTAGATTTGGTTCCTCTTTTACATATGAAAATTACATTTTTGCTTTAACTTTCTCTTTGAAAGACTTTGTATCTGTTATGAGAGGAAATTAATTGAAACGTTTTAACAAAGTTCTAAAGGATTCTTTTGAGGACGTAGTAGTGCTTTCAATGATATTTAAAGGTTCAAGTTTGCCATTTTGTACTCAACTTGTTGAACAAGGATAGACTATCCCTTTTTATGCGTTCTCTTGATATGTTCTTACACTTGTCAAAAAGTCTATTGATTGTACTTGCAGCAAGACAAAATACTCTCATACACATGCTTGTGATCTGATACTCACATTTCAAATGTGGTAATTATACTGACAGCCAGAGACAATACTCTTGTACTTGTGCTGGTGATATTGTACCCAATCTGCAAGTTTGGTTCTTGTACTCACAGTTAGAAAAAAATATTCTTTAACCTGTATTCATGGCATTGCACTCACCTATTGCAAGTCTGGTGTATACTTGTAGACATGATACAATCCGTTAATTACACAAACATTTAAAGGTAATATCATTTTAAACATGCTTATGCAAATGCATTGTTACTGAATTATTACTTTAGTTTCAGACAATGCTGTCTGTAGTGACTAAAAATGATGACCACAAAGAGAATTTCAGTAGGATCATCTTGTATTAATAAATTTTTCTTTCTTGTGGGAAGGTCCTCTTCACTTATGCCGGGTCAGAACTGAAGAAGATGCCAAAAAGATGATGCCAAAAAGAAGATGCCAAAAAGGCTACTAGAAGTCAAAGACTGAAGTTCTAAATAACTCCCAGAATTTTCATTTGGAGTTGTAAGAGGAATTTTCCCCAAATTCCCAAGATTGGCGAAGAGTCACTAAGCCCTTTGCCTTTCTTGATTACTTCCATTAATTTCCTCAGTTGTGTAGAGGGGTTTGATTGGGTGAGGGAGTGTCTGTGGTAAAGTAGGAGCAGTTTGGTTACAGTTACAAAACTTTTAAACTTTTTTTACGTTTACTAGTGGTGGTAGTAAAATCAGTTTAAATTTCTTTCAGGAATCCTCCAGCTAGAGATTTAGCTGAAATCATGGGAGAAGTTTTCTCACTTCAGAGAAGATTACAACCCTATATGGAGCAGTACCAAAGACTGTTAGTGGATCAACCTGTTCTTGACAGTGGGGTGAGTAGAGGAATGTTCTATTGAAATAAGGGGGGAAGTTGTATTGCAGTCACATCAATGTGTTCAATTTAGTTAGATATGATTTAACAACACAACAACATGAATGTGTTATATAGTGTGAGCTAGATAAAAGAGTTAAGTTTAAATATAGTTTCAAATGTGGTCCAAGTTCAAGTTTAGTGTGAAATAAGGAGCAAAGTTCAAGCCCTCCCTTTTAATCAATTCATACGACAGGCAAGGAATGTCTTGATCATATTCTAAAACCCCTAACTCACAGTGGGTCAGAACTGTAAAAGAGTTTGAGAATATTGATATCTTAAAAAGGGTGTTGAAAAGTGCTACCACATGATGGTGCTTACAGTTAGCTATAGTTACATAAGAAGTTGCAATTTTTGTTGTTTTACACAACTTGGGAAAGTCTTGGGTATTATTTTAAAACGTATGTAGTCACAAATTTCTGTGAATCAAAGTTAATCATTAATCTCTTGCTCACAAAACATAGTATTTGAGATATTGATAATTGATAATATGTACGTATTATGTCGAAAGAAACTTTACAGGTTTGTAAAATTTCAGTGAATTTCATGCACCAATATAAAATATCGCTTCAAGGAGATTCTCTCAGGTGTAAGGATTAGGAGTATGCTCCACCATGAAGTATATCATCTTCATCTTCGTTTGGTAGAAAAAATTAATTAACATAGCAGGGGGTAAGGATGGTTTATAAAGCTTTCACTTCCAATTTGTGGGATAACTGTGACAATAATTTTATGATGTGGTTCATATTTAGATAGATTATGCAAAACAGGCAAAGAAAACAAGAAAAGTAAAGAAAGGAATGACATGTAATGTAGGCCAAGACAAAATGAACTGACCAAAA
Source organism: Holothuria scabra (assembly GCA_037179385.1). Classification (NCBI taxonomy): domain Eukaryota; kingdom Metazoa; phylum Echinodermata; class Holothuroidea; order Aspidochirotida; family Holothuriidae; genus Holothuria; species Holothuria scabra. The sequence continues at coordinate 51,401,995 of CM074185.1, forward strand.
AAAAAAAAAAAAGAAAAAAAAAAGAAAACAATAATAATCTATAAATTGACCTTAAGCCCAAGTTTGAATAAAAGAAAAAGGAAATAACCATTTTGTCTTATGATCAGATGGATTGAGTCAATAATTAAAGATTAAACAGTGATGGATAACGCACTGGATAGTGGAGACTAATAGAAGGGATGGACGCGGGTGCAGCTTCAATACATGCAATGATAGCACCCCTGATAGTGCAATATCCTGTTTCAATGGATAGGTCAAGAGTTGTTTAAACTTGTTTGTTCACACACAACAATATGTTGTTTTGAAAGAATGAAATGAGGTAACACTTTGTTCGTAAATACAGTATAAACAACATAAAAATGGCACAACCCAGACAAAAATGGTGTTGAGTAAGCCGAGGGCATTTTTTCATTGAGATTGAGTGAATTATGCTTTTTTAGGACAATGCAGTCACATGACCATATTGGACCAATAGACAGGGAAGACTTTGTGGCAGTTGCCAGGTTTCCAGCATTTTTCTTTTTCCAAAATATGTTTGATCACCCAATTGCACCTCTTGCAACCGACTATGGTTTTGAAGCCAGGAAAAAATATTCTGACTTTTATCTGGAAATTACAGAAGTGTCTTTAAAGCAATATCCAGAGCCATGTTTGGCTCGATGGCTCCCAGCTATAAAATAAAGGTTTGCACCTCCTGGCCCATGCCACAAAGCTAGGCTATGGTGCAACAATTTTGAGTATGTTCCCACACAGGAGATTTAAACCTTGCATCTAGGACATAACAGCTTAATGCTATATACCTAGCCACTCATGTTGGCATTGCCAGTGCTATGCTGTTGAGATTAAGCTTTCTTTAAACAGTGTGAATGACCTTTTTAGAACTGCTAACATTTAGTATTCTTCTTTATTTTCTCTTCCCCTCTCAGAGTGAGGAATTGCAGAGAGCCCGAACGGTTCAGAATGTCTGTTGTCAAGTGATGCATTACATCAGCCATATATATCATTCCCTATCGGATTTCAATGTCTGTATGTTACAGCGCCCTCCTCGAGTTGCTGCTGTGCCAAATGTGCCCTCTCCAATTGGACCCTTCCCAGTCTCTGTAAGAATTTAACATATAAAATCATTTTATCTGAGCATGTTTAACAAGTAACATAACTGTATAGGTAGGTATAGGGAAGAGGTACCCGAGCATCTGTTTGGAAAGAAATTTTGAGTGTTGTGAAAATATTCAGGTTAAACAAAGTTTTTATTTTGAAGGAAGTTTGCCAGTATAAATACATAACAGTTCTCTGCACCAAAATACATTTTTAGTGTAGGGGTATGAAAATTTTCAGTTGGTTAGTGCTCTTTGATTGACATCAAAATTTGAAAATTCAGAAGGTGCAGAGTAGCTTACATTCCATTAAATGCAGAGAGAGTACTTAGATTACAAATTATAGCCTTGTATGGAAGTGCTTTATTCAGTTTTATAAGGAGTTTGAAATTGCACAGTTGGGAGAGTTGATATTGTCTGGGAATGCAATAACTTCCCATTAAAGGGAAATATCGGAATCTCACATAAAATTATCTGTAGAGATATGTTGCATAGAATTATGTGCAACTTTTTAAAAAAAAGTTGGGCAACCTACATGCTTTGCTCCTTTTGAAGGGAACTGTTTGTTTTGTTAGCTTCAAAACCCATAGAAATCAAAACATTCAGATTTTCAGATTTAAACATACAGGAATACTAAAAATGATTGGAAAATTTCAAAGCTACATCATTGCAAAGGTAATGTTAATCTTTGTCCACACCAATGATTTCCACATTGAACATTTAGAGAAGAATAGAGCAGTTTTGCCCTGTTGACCATAGAGCACAATGAGTTTTGAGCTTGTGCACCTGCTGTACAAAGTTGATCATCGGTTACATGTTTTCATAGATGGCAATGTTGGCAAGGATGTTGTATAACTATGTCAGTCATTTTAGTTTGCAACAACTACTAAGAAAACGGTGACATATTTTTGTTGGAATTTTGAAAACAATCTATTAATTATCAGGAAAAAGTAACAGAAAAAAAAGAAAAGCAAATTCGTTTTTAAATGATACCCAGACCCCTTGCTGTGTAAATTTTATACCTTTTGTCTCTTTTATGACGCAGTTTGTAGGATCTCCAATCACTGTGTCTAGAGGTCAAGGGTCAAATCAACAGAGTGCTACCAGTCAAACCACCACCCCATCAACAAGCAATACTGGTACCTCGACTGCAGCTAATACATCATCTGGCAGTGGTTCAACATCTTCATCTAGCTCTAGTTCTGGTACCAGTGTGTCCACCTCCCAGACTGGTCAAACCACCCCTTCATCACAGGTAATTTGTAGAGTATTTTGCTGTAACCTGAAATTATCCTTATTGCCATCAGTTTTTCATCATCCTCATTGTTTTTTGATTATTTAATTTGTTCAGTGGCTTTAGTACAACCTTATTCAAATGCCCATGGCAGTACCACAAAAAAAAAGCAGAAAAAGATAAGAGAACAAAAAAAATGCAAAATTATTTGCAAAGTGTAGTGACTAAAAATTCAGGAAACCATGGAAGGCAGTGTTGAACAGATAGGGGCCTATGTTTTTAGTTTTCTCATAAGTGCATGAGCACAAACATTTCTCACTTCCAGATCATAAATTTAAAATATGTAAATTATCGTTAAATATCATTACATTTTATACAGTGTGCAACATTATTAGTGTTCCCTACCCTCTAACATATATTTCATAGACTTTGGATATGGTGAACAGAATGTATGTTCCCACATAATAGGACATTAAGCCAACAACCCTTTGTACAATGTGATACGATATTTAGTGGCAGTAAGAAAGCTTGGGCACAGATTGGAAGTGTTGAATGCCGTCTTTTGACAGTTAATAGTAGAAGATTGCCAGTGTTTGATTGGAATGGGTAAAAAGGTTCAATTAAGATTTACTGATTTAGTCTTAAAACTTTTTTAGGTCGTATCTTCATTTAGTTGCCAGATAGTGTTTTGTAGGCTTTGTAAAAGTGTATCCATTTTTCGAGGGACCTTTTTTGTTTTGCTTCATTTTAGAGGGGGTAATTGATAAGGCAGAGAGGCCAGAGACTCATGTAATATCAAAATTGAGCTGAATTTTTTCATCCAAAATGAACAGTTTTACTACTTTGTGTAAAAGGAATGAATGATTTTGAGGTTTGGAGGACAGTGGGTGTTTTGTGGGTTGGTAAAAATTTTGAAAATATTATTGGCCCATCAAGAAGAAAAACATGCATAGACTTAATAGAAATGTTTTAATTAAGTGTCATTCAATATTGGTGGGGGTTTGTTAGCGGAAAGAATTTACTTATGTATGAAAAGACTGTTTCCCATCCGTCACTCTTCATTTAACCAACCCTATATTACCTACAAATAGCATTACAAATTGAAATATTTAGTTTCTTCTTACATTTTTAATCATTATCCACCATCTATAGACAACAAGACCCCAGCCCAGTGCCCCAACCCCTTCTGGTCCTCGACCAGGTGTTGCAACTGGTCCAAGGCCTTTTGGTCCAAGGGGAGTAAATGCTCAGGGAATGAGGATAACACTGCCACCAGACCCCAACAGGACAGTTCATATCAGAGGTATGTCTCTTTTAGCCAGATATATTTGTTGTCTTCTTCTTCATGTTTCATTTCATTTCATTTATTATTTCTTTTCACAGCAATGTGTTGTACATGTGAAAAACATAATTTGCATCATGTAAGAAAGAGTCGTAAAAAGGGAAATGTGTTTAAAAACCCTTGGGTGTCTGTCTAGAACATACTCCCCAGAGAGCATTTAGCCAAAGTAAATGTGCTTTTTATTACAAAAATATTTTTTTACAAATTCACAGTTATGCCTTATAACAGGAACACATGTATGAACATTGCCATAATGTACAACCATATGTGTTGTATTAATAAGGTTTCTCACCATACATTATCCAGGAATGCATTTCAAACACCTTTGTAACTACCAGGGTTCGGTTTTGGACGGTCCAAAACCTGTTTTTGCTAGGACAGTGGCAAAAACGTGGTTTAAACCCATCTAAAGTGTCCAAAATTGTCTAAAACTGTCCAAAACTGGCAAAAAGTGGCAAAAACCCCAAGATGATGAAATTGGGAGGTGGTAAAATAGGGGTTCACATAGTAATTAGGCCTGTAGGCCTGTTGTATTTCTCTCAAGGGTACTGAACAGCAACTACTTAGCCTACAGAATTTGAAAAGAGAAATAAGTGTTATACAATTTGATATGTATGGTCTCCTAATGAAAACGCAACAAAATTAGTATAGGTCTTCATGTTTAACTTTATTTAAACATTTTGAGGGCTGCCCCAAACCAAGGCAGAACACATCAAAACTTTTAACCACATTTCTCACAAGTGTAGTTTATAAAAGAAAAAAAAAAAAACAATTTTAGGGAAATCATGTAGTCACTTTCATGAGTGGCAATCAACACAAAATTTGGCAAAACTAGTACATTCAACTAGATATCTTTGTTCATGAACACATCCCCTCCCCTTTCTCTTAATCCTCATAAGCAGTCATGGCAGTGAAACTCATTAAATATATATACAGCATATGGTAATCAACACAAAATATGGCAAAAATGGTTAATACAACTTGATATTGAATGTTCATAAAGTCGCAAACACCTGTCCCCTCACCCTTTCCCCTCCATCCCCATTTCAAACATGACAATTAATCTCAGTCATTACAGTATGTGGCAGTCAACACAAAATTTACAACTTTGGTAACAAAACCGTTACAAATCAGGACACTAGAAAATTCAAAACTTTAATGTTTTCTGTGACTTTTGGACTTAAAACTTGACTTACTATGCTAACTTAACTATAGGCATTGTTATGTGGTAGTGACCCTTTGAGACTCTCATTAAGATATCGATATCAACTCAATGAGCCTCTTTAGTCACACAATTAGATACTGAAAGCTAACCTACAGTAGATATACTAGATAATATGATAATGCTAATTTTTAGTGATGGTGAGAACATGTGCTTGGGAGGGGGTAGTAATTGGGGCAACTATGCAATGATAGAACCTTGATATATTCATGTGATACTAAACAACTAATTTACATGAATGAGCACAATTTTGTTGAAGTTGGACTTAAATTTTGGCAGATGGTCCACAGTGGTCGAAATTGATGTATTATTCATTATTCACTTGATATTAGCTGCACTAGATAGGTGTCATTAAAGCACACCACCTCTCCATCACCTTTCAACCATGGAAGTGTTACCTCCGAGGAAGTATTTCCATGTTTCAACATCTGGACCTGGCCAACCATTTATCTAAAGTTCTTATAGTCCAACATAGTTGCTTTATCCAGGTTGATTTTAAAACGTTATGAGTGACACATGTGTGAATGCTGGGAGGGGTGATGGTAGTGAAAAATGTCAATTAACATTCATTGGTTTACATGTCCTGGTATTTATAAGCAAATAGCAATAAAGAAATAGCATTTATCCAGGGAAAATTATCTTTAAAAATCCTTTTAAAGAGTTTTTGCAACTAATAGGTTTTGGACGCGTCCAAAACCTGTTTTTGACACCCTGTTTAAACCGCGGTTAAAACCATGGTTTAAACCACCAGTGTCCAAAACCTGCTAACCCTAGTAACCACCAAATTGTAAGAGAGATGGCCAAATTTCTACAGAATAGCTTATAACTCTTCTAAATGTGAAGATTATAACCACCAATGTTGCCAACCAAACTCATCCCACAAATTTTAAAAGAGCTGAATAGTTGCCAGAGTAGAATAAATTCTCAGACATACTGACTTTGTGAATATGTCACATTTGGTAATGCTTCTTGGTTTATCCATCTGATACCAGTAGTTATCAAAAGCCATGCATGCAGTGTGTGTGGTGGAACAGTACACTTGTTACAGTCATAACCATGACTAATGCTAGCCTAACTTAGGCTAGGGTTAGGGTCTAGGTCTCTCATGGAAAATAAACTAAGTGATTCAAAAGAGAAAAAAAATTTTAATACCTGCAAAATGGAAAATGTCATTCATGAACCTCCTCTAAATGATGCGTAAAATAGGCATTTATCTTGCCAAGAAAAAGTACTGAACTAGGAATTCAAAAACAAATTGTGAAATATCTTGCAAGTGTAAAATTGAATATCCCAAGGAATGGTATAGGAATGTTATTGCAAAATTACTTTGCATAATTATTTTACATGAGAATGTTAAAATACTCTATGAATGACATTTCTTAAATAAGCCCCACACAGCATTATCATCTTGTTTTGTATGACAGATTTGTTTTGGAGGTATTCCACTACACTGCTCCTTTAAAAATGAACGAACAGATAGCTTGTAGAAATTGAGCAAAGTCCTTTTTTAAAAAAATCAGTGCCCCATCTGCTCTGCCAAGTGTGATATTAGGCAGGGATTTCATACTGAACAAGTGACAGACGCAATTTTTGATTCTAAGGAACGGCCGTTTTCACGGGGGTATTTAAAGAAACTGGTGTACATGTAGTTTCGCACTGTGTTCTAGAGACAGGTTATGATAGTTTGGGGTGACATTTCGTTTGGGAAGCAGAAGTGTAAATTAAAATATAAATCAAGGACTGTTATGATCTATATCATACCTTCCTTACTTACGCTGAAAATTATCCCGTGTTACCAGATATGACATCCATTATGTGTTACTTTAATAGTTCATAGATGTGATTTGATGACACAGAAACATAAAATATTTCAATAGCGTCAGCTAGATGAAAATGTTAAGTTCAAATAAAGTATGTAATTCTTCAAGTTCTAGTTCAAGCTTGGTCTCAAATACAGTGCAAACAGGTTCAAGTCCTCCCCTTTAGTCGCCTCTTACAACAGGCAGGGAATACAGTCGGCATATTCTACAAACTTCAACCCATAAGTAAAACAAACAGACTCTGGTATTCATTTGTGTCAAATCTTTGTTCCCAGGTCCACATATTGAAATCCGACAACTGCCGTCACAGGGAGGGCAGCAGTCAATCACAGCATTGACTCCACAGATGATGCAAAATATTGCGCAGGCAATTATGCAACAAATTCAACAAGTGGGCCGTGCAACACAAGGGACCCCTGGGACCCAAGGATCCTCATCCGACTCCAGTAGTAGCTCAGAGACTCCACAGCAAGAGACCCAGACCTCTGCTACAACCTCCAGCTCTGTGACCTCAACAAGTTCTGGACCAGCACCAGGTGAGGGAAATTGTTTTATGTAAAAAAATTCATTATTGTGTAAAACTTTAAACTAGATGGCTTGTACTTGGCAGCAAGAACAAATGGAAGCAATGGAAGGTGGCATGAAGAGAAGTACAAATATTATTGCAGCTAAAATTGAAGTCTCATTTGAATAATTAGTAGTAAGTGCTGCACAAAACAAGCAAACTACCAGCTGTACTCTCTTTTCAATGTAAATTTTTTCTGCTACCATCTCAGCTTTATGCATTGTGTAAGGAAGGTATCTTTCAAGCAGGCGACAGACCATTTCTGTGGCAGATTTTCGCATTTGCACATGTGCATTTTCAGCTGACTTGTGTCATTGGATGTAAGCAGCTGACCAGCATGTGAAGCAAGGGGAGATTTTTCATGGTGTTGTCTTGGAATCAGTGCAAGTGTAAACCTGTGTAGTTGCTTAAAAGTCTGGGACTATTTCATGAGTGATCAAACTAGGTGTTTAAGAAAGTCAATAGAATTGCATAACAGGTTATCTTCTGTTGAGGATGAAACTTTCTGTCAGTCTCATATAGTGTGATTATTGATATTAGAACATGGTTAAGCTGTTGAAATCATGAAACGAGTCGAAAATTCCACTTCATGAAAAGGTAAAAATAAGTGTGACAGACAAGGAATGCTTGTATGCTCGTAAAGAATGTGTACTCATGGAGATATATTGCACTGATAAATTCATGCGCCAAGCCAGAACAGAAGGCACAAATAATGTGGTAAATTGAGTCATTAAAAAGATTAAAGCTGTAAACTGCAATTGATTTTGTGAAAGTGAAAGTTATGCTGCATGTATTACCATTGAATCCAGAAAGTCCAAAGGCTGACAGATTCCTTGCTGATCTTGGGAATTCTTTAAAATTTCAGTTTTTTGTCACTGTGCCTTTAGCTGATATTTTTCAAATGTCTTCTATATGAACATGCTTCATGCCCTTGGGAGATAGTCCTGAAAACTTTCCAGATGGTGAAATTTATTTGTAGCAGGGTGTAAATTTGTCAAAAGGCTCTTCAGGGTGAATGTTTTCTCTAAGTTAAAAATCTGACATTGTGAAACGTCTTCATGTAGTAGGTTTTGGCTGTGAAGTAAAAATTTCAAACAAATGGTTGGGAGTTAGGGGTGAGGAGGGGGAGGGGGGGGTAGACTGGAAAAATGAACCCTTATCCCAAGAACCACCACTTCCATTTAATGTAAATTAATCAGTTCAGTGGTCATCCTTTATGGGTGTGCCTTTAGTTGTTAGTAGGGTTTGACATACAGTGTCTGCTGCCTCTGCCTCATTTGCCATTGTGGACTTAGCTTTGTGCACAACAAAAGATAGGTGTTCTCATTTACCCAGAGACAGTCACCTCTCAACCTAGTTTAACACGCCAGTCGAAACAGTTATAGTAGCATGGCTGTGCACAAGCAACTGCTAGGAGCAGTAGGTGAGAGTTGTGCATCGTGATGTATACCACTGCTGGAGACCTATTTAAAGGGTGTGACTGCAACCATACAATGGTGTTTCTATGATGCTGAGCACCACACCCTCAGTAATGACTTAAGGATGCTTCAAAAGGGAGCACCACAGAACTAAAGTAGCACCTACTCTAATATTTCAACTGCCAATTGAAGATTTGTTCTGTCTTCTTTGTTTTTATAAATCACCATGATTACTAGAGTTTTAGCATGTTGTGATAGCCATTTGCTGTACAGAAGGGTTCAAATTTGTTGAAGAGCTCCTACCCATGTCTGAAGTCCCTTCCTGACAATTTCCTTGTAAAATATGATGGTCCCCTATCCCCAGCTATTTAATATGTGGTAACTCTTATTTGTGTGGCTTAACACTACTATCTCACAGCTACTACGACTGCTACACAAGGGCACATACCCAGGACTGTTAGAGTCCAGATGACCCAACAAGGACAGGTGCCATCCAGCGTAAGAGTTCGTTTGCCTGGCATGAGGGTCCAGGCACAGACCAGAATACGAACAGGTAAAATACTTGCATATATTCGGCAATATTTCTCTGATTTTTTTTATCTAAATGTTTCAAGATGTGTGTATTACTTGGTCTGTGTCCTCATGTGATGTTAATTTCCCTACAATGCTGGAAAAAAATTATTGGGACACTTCCAAACCTGCCACGTTTGAAAATAAATGTTTTTCTCTTCCGTCCATATTCAAAGTTGCAATGAGGAAAAGTGCACTCTTCGCTGAAGTGCTCAATTTTTATTCACCTTGCAAACCATCATTGAAATGGTGCATGGGGATTTGTCCCAGATAATTTTGTTCAGGATTGTTTGAACATCTGTACAAAGTAATAGGATAAGTTTCCTTTAAGCGACTATTGAAAATTTTATCAATAGACATGAAGACTTTGCCAGCTGGATCTACTGTCATTTTTAGTGTGTGTGGGGAGGTGAAGGGGAGGGTGTTGTTAAGAGAAGACTCTCAGAATTTGTATGGTAGCAGGCATAAGTGGAATGGAAATGAAGTTCAAGATGATAGTGGCTATTTATTACACAATAGATCAATGTGGTTTAGAACTAGGAGTTATTAAAGTTTGGTCAATGTGGTGGGAAACTTCAAGGAAGTGTGATGTAAAATCTGTTAATTCACAGCTCAATCTATTTGTTTTTAAATTATGAAAAGTGAAAAGTAAAAACCTGTGCCCTCTAAGAAAAGTGTTCACAGTCTCTTTTCCTGCCCCTTATAGAGTGGTTTAATGTAAATCACATAGGTCATAAATCTTTCTACATAAATCCCCATGTAAACTCTTCATTCAAACCACATTTGTTTCCGGTCTAGATATTCCTCATCTACTGACATGTCATGTACATTGTTTTGATATTAAAGACCTCATTTTCTTCTCCTATTTTCAGGAAACTCCCAGCAAACATCTGCTTCCAGACAGTCTTCAAGCACTACTACATCTGCATCTACCAGGACCACCACCAGTGGTAATGGTACTCCCACAGCTGGTAGCAGCAACACAAGTAGTACCAACACAGCTAGTCAGAGTACCCCCAGACCAATGCCAGCTATGAACCCACTAATTGTTGGCATGTGGGATCCTTTCTTACCATGTCAGTCACGTCACCGCACTCCAAATTCTGGTGCAAGAGTAGGACCAGCAGGAAGGCAACCTGCCCAGCATTCCCAGGCTGGTACATCCAGTATACCAGGGGTAAAGGACTAGAACATTATTCTTTAACTTAAATACTTGAATAGTTTTTAAAGGTTGTCTAGAGTAGGTCTGCTACAGGGCCACAGCTATCACCACCTGTCCAAGTTAACCCTTTACCGTTGTGCTCCGATCGGGGCATATTTGCGCGCCTCGGGATTGGGCGGAAAAGCGGATGTAGCTCACCCCGCATCGGCTTCCGTAGGCTATGACCCCGAGACCTTAAACTATTGTCTCTCTCGCTCTTGTGGCCGAATTTTCGGGTAGCTACTCGCAGTTTCGAGCTCCGCGTGAAACAGTAAAGATGTGTGACAGCCAAGCTCTCCGCATGGGTCCAAAAGGACCCAAACGACGGTAAAGGGTTAAATACCTTACATACAACACTATCTGAAAAATTTCACTGTTCCATTTCTACCATACCTTCCTTCTTACCCCCTAACCTCCCTAAAATAGATTACAGTATGTTGGCCTTTGCCACAGCAAATGATTTTATTAAAAGATTTCTTTAAGAACTTCATGCAAACATGAATCACTCACGTTTTAGTGATTTTTACTTTTCAGGTCCATAAATTTTATTTAAAAGTTAGGAATTCTGTATATGATGGCATTTTAGAACCTTCTTGGAGGGCATTTTAGGTAGATTTTACAGAAACACAATTGGCCTAATCCTCTCACCCCAAACAATTCCACCTAATTGGTTGGAAACTGGGCTGTAAAATTCCATCTAACTAACCTACCCAAACAATTCCAGTTTTCTTAATCTACTTATAGAAGCCCCTCACTTAGTCGTATAAAATTGATCTTCAGCCAGAAAATCTCAGTTTTTTTCGCTTCACCTTTAGTGTGCAAGACACTATGCGTAATGATAAGGTTCTCCGTCAGCTACATGGTTGTGTAGTATGAGCTTCAGTTCTGTACATTTATGAAACAGCTGTCATTTAAAGAGCAGGTGTCAATTGAGAATTTCTGTGGACTACAACAGAAATTGTTGTTTGGTTGAGAGGGTTAGCCCTTTAAGTGGCACATCAAGAGACTAAAATACTGATGATTGGTAAATTCTACAAATATTCCTTTACAGATGCCATCAGCTGGAAACTTTGCAGAAATGATTGGGGGAGTCATGAATGCCCTGACCTCTCAAGGAATGCTGTCACCTGAATCAATGCCAACAACAACAGGTTTGTGTATGACTTATTACTAATGTGGGACTGTATGGAGTCTGAGTTGGGGAAGGGGAACATATTTATTCATTTCTTTGAATAATTGCAAGCATGACTACTGTTTCTATCTGATAGATATTATGTAGGGAGGTCAAAGATGCAAGCCTCTGAAAAACTTTAAAAAAAAAACTTTAAAATTTAGCCACCGAACTGCATTGCTGTTGTAAATGTAGGGAGGTTACTATATGCAGCAGTTACTGATATTTAATTTGTTGACAGGCAGTATTTATGTTTAATTGTGGCATTTTGTTTAAACCTTGAAGACCTAGAGAGAGATAGAGAGAAATGCACACATATATATATATATAAAAATTCACAAAACCCAACATATGAGGATTCAGTTTAATTTTTCGGGTAACAATGTACTCTTGAACACAACTCATACAACACTAATATAGTAGGCAAAGTAAACAGACCCTATAAACAAGAGAAAGAGCAAAGTATGTACATAAAGAACAGATTGCCATCATCAGTGCATAGAGCAGGACCGGAAAAAAAGGGGGGGCTCAGTTATATTTTTGTCTCCTCCCACAATTCTGGCTGTAGAAAGTATTGTCAGTTTGATATAGTTTCTGAGGATACCATTTTCTGATATCTTCATTTCGCCATGGTGTCCCATATCTAAGTGTCAAAATAATTTTAGGGTTTAATTTCAGTCTTACCTTTATAATAATACATTTTTAGATATTTTCATTCTCAATTATTATGACAGGTAATCAGGGCCCAGCATCATCATCAATTCAAGGGTCTGGACGTGGTCTTTCCCCAGAAAATATTTTGTTTCACATGTTCAACCGAATGGCAGAGACAGATATATCTCCCAACAACCCAGAAACCCTGCAGGAACTCTTTAGAGGAATTACTCAGGAAAGTGACTCAGAAGGTAAAATGAAAATCAAAATTGTCTGAAAGTGTGCCTCAAGTTAAAAAAAATCAAAAATGTATATTAAACAGCATGAAAAATGAATTCTTATAATCCAACTCCTATCTTCATAGGACATTCTTGAGCCAAGTCAAACTTCATCTCTCATTAACAGTCAATGCTGTCTCCATGTCAGAATGATTAATGGTTTATTTGTTCTCTCTTTAAATGTGCCTTATTTTGTTTTACAGGTTTCTTGAATGAGATGGCTGGAGCTTTGTCTCGTGTGCTTCGTGTTAACGATGTTTCTCAGATTATGTCGGGTAATACAGAACCCATGCAGAGATTGCGACCAACCATCATAGAGTTCATTAACAATAGAATCTTACGTGGAGGCGTTGCTACCCCGACAAACATTAGGGTAAGATCTTCATCACCAGACTGTACTGGAACTGAAGGATGAAATGTCTCATTATAGGTATCCCCCCTAGCTGTAAGGTTGTTTTACATTTTGGATTTCATACGCTCTGTATGGTTTGTGCTGTGTAGATACTTGTAAAGACATTGCTTTGAAATAATATTGTACAATTAGTTCACGAGAGAGTGATGAAAAGTGTTGATTTTTCTGAAGAAAAGTTTTTGAACTGTAAGAAGACTTGACAGTTAAGTTTTGATGCCAATCAGTAGTGAAACAAGTTGTTATTCTTGTAGATAAATGCATTTGCAAAATTGCTTGTTCCCCTTCTTAAGTAAAACAATTCTTTTAGAAGAAACATTTTTTTGTGGTTATAAGTAACAGGTATGATATAATGACTCACTTTCTGTGGGTGTGTGACATATTTTGTACCCATTAAGTTTGATTTCTTAATCTGCAGCACTTGAGCTTAGCAGTTTCGAGATTTGATTTGATTTGCACTGGGTTTAAGCACTGTGGTTTTAATCCAATATTACTCTATGCTTTCCCATGGGAATGTAGTTTGCTCAGAGAAAGGGGCCAAATGTGATATGAAATGTTTTATTGGTAAGGAATGCAAAATAGCAGTATGGTAGTCAAAGACTTGCTATAGATTTGGCTTCACTTACCAATGTTAAATTTTCTTAATATCAGCAGTTTATACTTTTTAACTTCAATTGAAGTTTTGGAAACATCTTAAAAACTGGTGATGACATTCCTTTATCTCTCCTTGTTCTACATAGTGAAAGAGACAGACAAGGATTGTTTCCCCTTTAACAACTTCTGACTGGAAAATTTCCAGCAAGCAACTTGTCCCAGGGTCATTCACGGCAGTATAATTATTTATAAATTGTACCCAGATGGGAATTGTAATAGGGAGAAGTGTATGGTGTGTACACACATGGGAATCCATGTGGGAATATACCTTATGCATATGATGTCACAGACCAAAAAGTGTTCCCTCCTTTAGGGGCAAAACAAACAAACACAAACAAATTCAGTTGATTTGTCAACCACTGGGATACCTCATAGTAGACTGCTACGCATACATGCTGAATTCTTATGCATGCATCAACATGTTCCATTGTTTTGCCCCCAAGGATAACATTATTGTGTCCTCATTACAGAAGGTCTATTGTTCATGTAATAGTTTTCCTGGAGCCTATTTCTGAATGTTTTGCCTGCTGAAAGAGATGTTTAGAGTGGATTTTTAAGTATTCATTCTTCTCCTTTCATTAAGAATTCATGTCGAAGAGTAGTGACAGAAAGCAGGGCAGAATTGGCCGAATTATTGGTAAGTCAAAGAGCTTTCACTTTAAAAGGAAAGTGCTAACTTGTAAATATATTCCTTAGAGAAACTCTACTGTCACAGTTGAATTCACTTTAGATGGAAACAAAATCTATTTCAGAAATTTGTATGAGAAAAGAAAAAACTTACTTCACATCAGCTATCCTTCATAGCTCTTCAAATTGATGCTCTTATCAATTTTTGTTTTTCTCCCTATACAGGAAGGGTATTCCACTCATCACAACATAGATTCAATTGCAACATTTTCGTACTTTCTGGAAGAAGTTTTGACAGAGATAGTCACTAAGAGTGTAGGAGATCATGGTAAGTGAAAAATAATAACTTCAGCATCAGGTGCTGTCACTTTAAGGGATTATCCCTTAAAGGATTATCTCCTTAATACTTATTAGGATTTTTAGGATCTGTCAGTAAACTAATGTGCTTAAATACAGATTTGCTTTAACTGAGGCCATTTTTTGTTCGCTTTCAAGTGAGTCATACTGATCTAACTTCCTCTTAATGTTTGATGCATCCTTCTTCCCATGCTGCTTTTTGCTGAAAAGGCTGATTGTTTAAAATTTTTCCTTGTTATACTGTTGGGTTTTCTTCAAAAGAAGTCAATAAAAATGTATGTTGAATTTATTAAAATATTATGTGAAAGATCCTGTCAAATTTGATAGTAAATGATGTAGTATTTCCTACAAGAGTCTACCTATTGTTCTAATTTTTGATCTTACAAATCCTGGAATAACACTCCTTTTGCTTTTGTGTACTAAAGAGCCTGCACTTGTAGTGTGAGATACACAGTACTCATTTTGTTTTATTTTTTTTTTCATCATTGCAAAGTGCATCAGTGATGCACAATATTATAATTGCATATATGATAATGATGTAGATAGAAGTAAAAGTGAAAGTCTGTGGGGCTTATTGAGAATTGTACTTCCTCATACTAAGAAAAAAAAAGTTAACTGTTCATGGTACAGTCAGAATACATTATTAGACAGACAGTAATTGTATACTGTTGTACATTATGGTCACTTGTCAGAGAGGCCTTTTCTCTGTGATCTGTCAATCTCTGTGAACACTATGTAGTGTAGAGGTGTGAAGTATTCTCATCACTGGAGATCACTATGTTGCATTTGATTTTAGAGACTCCTTTACATTCGTAATCTCAACTATAGCAAGTGCTTGTTTCAGTTGCTTTGTCACAGACTTTACACTATTGGAAAGTAATAGTAAAAAAAGAAAATTTCTACTAAATAATTTTTAAAAAGGTGTCAAAAGTTAAATTTGAAAAACATTTGCCATGAGGAAATGATGTACTCATTAAAAATGTAATCAATTTAAATTTATCAAGAATATTATGAAAGGAAAAGAAACACAAATGGAAGACAAAATAGGGGTAAAAAGGGTTTGGACAAAAGAGTTTTGTCAATACAGATTCTCAGTACTTAACTCCTCCCACAACCTGTCAATAACTCTCCCCTATAGAAACACAGTCCTAGATGTTTTTGTAAGTCCATATCCTCCTGGTGAGTATACAAGGCCCCATAATATGTTATCAAACACTCCTGTGCATGCAGTGTATATTACAGTGCATGTTTTGGTTATGACATTAGTGAATGAGCTGAATCATCTGAAAATTTTATCTGTCCTCTGTCCAAAATGCAGTTTGGTGGAGAGGAGTTACTGATTTTAATACAATGTTAAAAAGGTTAATAAAAGAATTGATTAAGTTGCTTTCCTGTCCTATCATACCTGTATACCTGTCCTATCATACCTGTATACTGGTGTATAATACTTTAACTTGGGTTTGTTCATAGCGGTGCCAGAAAACCATTATGGAGACCAAATGGTGGAACACATCCAACAGTCCATCCATCAAGGTCTACGTTTGTTGATGTACATGTATGGAGGTGAAAACCAAATGAGAGCTTTTATATTTGAAAGAATGGTAAGTTTAAATTTCTGTTAAAACATCTCCTATTTTGCATCAGGGTATAGACAAATCCGATCAGTGCTTGTGTTTAGTGACTGTAGGCAGCCATTAGTGGGGTCCACCAGCCTAAATCGTCTTCATTTATTGTCTACATGAATCTCAAACCCTCATTTTCAGTGAAATTGAAGAAATTAAGATACATTTTAGTGCTTAACCATCCATGATACAGGTAAGCAAGGAAATTGAAAAACTAAAAGGCGACAAACCGCAGTTACGGCCGACTGAAATCAGACCATCGTTTGCTCTCCCGATTTGTCTATAGACAAATCCAGACAGATTGTGATGGTGTAAATTCAGTGGGCCATTACTGGGATCCATCACCTTAAATCTTTCGATATCCTTGCTTACCTCTATCATGGATTGTTATACACTTCATTGTATCTAAATTCCTTCAACTTCACTGAATATTAGGATTTGAAGCTCATGTAGACGATATATAAAGACGATTCAAGGCTGATGGACCCCAGTAATGGCTGCGCACAGTCACTAAAAATAAGTGCTATTTGGATTTGTCTATACTCTGCTCTTTTAACCTTGGTCCTTTATGTAACATCCGTCATGTTTCTGTTCAAACTCAACCAAAAGCAATGTTTACAAGGGTTAGCCTCTGATAATTGAGGCAGCTATTTACTGTGCTACATTTCCCCTAAATAAGGTGTTAGTCATTTATCTGTACAGGCAGTATGAACAGTTGCTCACACCAAGAGTGAAAGTGACTTGAAAATAGTTGCCAGTTAGATCAATGATCCTGTTCAAAATTGTGACTACCTTTGTTAAATTAGTCTGCATGCTTATATTGCTATGAGCAGTGTGCTTAGCCATGCACAAAAAAGATTTTACAAGAAGCACTTATTTGTTTGCACAGTAACCAGACACACACTTATCACTTAAAGAACAGGAAGTCTAGTTCACCTTACTGAAACAACACTTTCTGTTTAACAACTGGTGTATCAGGTCCATTCATTGTAGAGCAGGGTTACTGCATAATGGTCTAAATTCATGTATTCTCTCCTCTTACCTTTGATCTTGTAATCCTTTCTTGTCTATACTTTTTTAAATGTCCTCCCGACCCTCTGGCAAAGGGCTGTTTGGGGAAACCAAAGTTTAAACTGCTTCCTGAATAAGCTATATGTCCACCAAAGGACAACTCTTGACCAACTTTACAGCCCTCAGACCATTTACATAATTGGTCTGTCTTGTATGGCTCCATTCTGAACTGGCTGAAAAGAACAGCTACTACACATGATCTCAGCCAAAAAGCCAAGAAGCGATCATACTTAACCGTTGTTTCTCCTGCCAATTTAACCCTCGTTTGTTCTTCAGAGGGCCTTATTGAGTTGATATGAGATCTTAGCAATGGTGTTGGAGGGTAGTATCTGCATGACAATGCCTATGATTAGCATAATTAGTCAGTTTTCACATCAAATAGGCAAAATGTTATTGTTATGAATCCTTTGGTACCCTTGTTCTTAAGGGTTTTGTGTATTATTACAAAAACGTCTTGTTCACAAAGTTTTGAAGACGGATTGGAATCATTAGTTAATCTCTCTCTTTTGAGACAGTTGTATGTATGGTATTGGGATTGTCTAAGTTTAATTAGATGTTAATGAGAATGTAAGGAAGACTTTACATATGTGGAAAAATTGGTAAATTTCATAAACCAACTCAATGTACTCCTTTAAAAATTTACGCAATTCTGAAAAACACTTTGCATAATTTATTCAGGCTTTGAATTTTGAGGCATGTGAGTGCCATGGCACAACATCACTCACCTCAAATCAATTTGAGAAGAGTGATTTTTTGCACAGCTAGGTGAAGTTTGAAGATCACATTAATCTAGTAGTGAAGTGTAACAACATAACTCTCCTACCAACTCCTGAATTTTCTGAGGAGGTTGATTTGCATCACACCTAGGAAATCTAAAATTGAACGCCTTTTATTAGAGTGAGTGATTCCAAGGTGATCTCATTTTGGGGCATAGAGAATATTGATGAAGGTCAAAAAATTGATTTAAATCAAATAAGTCAATTAAAATTGTGATTTTTGGTTTCGATGAAAAGAGAAACCTATGCATTCATGATGGCGTGTGTGTGTATGTATGTGTGTATGTGCGTGTGTATGTGTGTGTGTATGGGTGGGTGTGTGTATGTATGTATGTGTGTGTGTTTGTGACACTTTGATTGTTTACACGATATCTTGAGAAGGGAAGATCTGACAGTTCTCAAACTTGGTACACGGATACCCCATACTGAGAGGAAGAACCCTATTTATTTTGGTTGAGGTCAAAGGTCATCTGGGGTCACAGGGGGTCAAAAACCAAAATCCTTGTTTACACAATATCTCAAGACAGGAAACTTGGATTAATTTGAAACTTGATATGTTGATGCGTTATGATGTAAGGAAGAACCCTATTGATTTTGGTGGAGGTCAAAGGTCATTTGGGGTCACATGGGGTCAAACCCTGAAATCCTTGTTTACACGATATCTCATGGTAGAAACTTGGATCAATTTCATACGTGATATGTGGATGTGTTATGATGTAAGGAAGAACCCTATTGATTTTGGTGGTGGTCAAAGGTCATTTTGGGTCACATGGGGTCAAACCCTGAAATCCTTGTTTACACGATATCTCATGGTAGAAAAGTTGGATCAATTTCATACTTGATATGTTGATGCGTTATGATGTAAGGAAGAACCCTATTGATTTTGGTGGAAGTCAAAGGTCATTTGGGGTCACGTGGGGTCAAACCCCGAAATCCTTGTTTACACGATATCTCATGGTAGAAAACTTGGATCAATTTCAAACTTGACATGTTGATGCGTTAGGATGTCAGGAAGAACCCTATAGATTTTGGTGGAGGTCAAAGGTCACTTGGGGTCACATGGGGTCAAAACCCGAAATCCTTGTTTACACGATATCTCATGGTAGAAAACTTGGATTAATTTCAAACTTGACATGTTGATGCATTAGGATGTCAGGAAGAACCCTATTGATTTTGGTGGAGGTCAAAGGTCACTTGGGGTCACTTGGGGTCAAAACCCGAAATCCTTGCTTACACGATATCTCATGGTAGAAAAGTTGGATTAATTTCAAACTTGACATGTTGATGCGTTAGCATGGAAGGAAGAACTCTTTTGATTTTGGTGGAGGTCAAAGGTCATTTGGGGTCACATGGGGTCAAACCCTGAAATCCTTGTTTACACGATATCTCATGGTCGAAAACTTGGATCAATTTCATACTTGATATGTGGATGTGTTATGATGTAAGGAAGAACCCTATTGATTTTGGTGGAGGTCAAAGTCCATTTGGGGTCACGTGGGGTCAAACCTGAAATCCTTGTTTACATGATACCTCATGGTAGAAAACTTGGATCAATTTCAAACTTGATATGTTGATGCGTTAGGATGTCAGGAAGAACCCTATTGATTTTGGTGGAGGTCAAAGGTCATTTGGGGTCACATGGGGTCAAACCCCGAAATCCTTGTTTACACGATATCTCATGGTAGGAAACTTGGATCAATTTCATACATGATATGTGGATGTGTTATGATGTAAGGAAGAACCCTATTGATTTTGGTGGAGGTCAAAGTTCATTTGGGGTCACGTGGGGTCAAACCCGAAATCCTTGTTTACATGATATCTCATGGTAGAAACTTGGATCAATTTCAAACTTGATATGTTGATGCGTTAGGATGTCAGGAAGAACCCTATTGATTTTGGTGGAGGTCAAAGGTCATTTGGGGTCACATGGGGTCAAACCCTGAAATCCTTGTTTACATGATATCTCATGGTAGGAAACTTGGATCAATTTCATACTTGATATGTTGATGCGTTATGATGTAAGGAAGAACCCTATCGATTTTGGTGGAAGTCAAAGGTCATTTGGGGTCACGTGGGGTCAAACCCCGAAATCCTTGTTTACACGATATCTCATGGTAGAAAACTTGGATTAATTTCAAACTTAATATGTGGATGCGTTAGGATGTCAGGAAGAACCCTATTGATTTTGGTGGAGGTCAAAGGTCATTTGGGGTCACATGGGGTCAAACCCTGAAATCCTTGTTTACACGATATCTCATGGTAGGAAACTTGGATCAATTTCATACTTGATATGTGGATGTGTTATGATGTAAGGAAGAACCCTATTGATTTTGGTGGAGGTCAAAGTTCATTTGGGGTCACGTGGGGTCAAACCCAAAATCCTTGTTTACATGATATCTCATGGTAGAATACTTGAATGAATTTCAAACTTGATATGTTGATGCGTTAGGATGTCAGGAAGAACCCTATTGATTTTGGTGGAGGTCAAAGGTCACTTGGGGTCACATGGGGTCAAATCCCGAAATCCTTGTTTACACGATATCTCATGGTAGAAAACTTGGATCAATTTCATACTTGATATGTGGATGTGTTATGATGTAAGGAAGAACCCTATTGATTTTGGTGGAGGTCAAAATTCATTTGGGGTCACGTGGGGTCAAACCCCGAAATCCTTGTTTACACGATATCTCATGGTAGAAAACTTGGATCAATTTCATACTTGATATGTTGATGCGTTATGATGTAAGATAGAACCCGATGTATTTTCGTGGAGGTCAAAGGTCATTTGGGGTCACATTGGGTCAAAACCTGAAATCCTTGTTTACGTGATACATTATGGTAGGAAACTTGGATTCATTTCAATCTTGATAGGCTGATGCGTTATGATGTAAGAAAGAACCCAATTTATTTTTGTGAAGGTCAAAGGTCATTTGAGGTCACATGGGGTCAAAACCTGAAATCCTTGTTTACATGATTTATTATGGAAGGAAACTTGGATTCATTTCAATCTTGATAGGCTGATGCGTTATGATGTAAGAAAGAACCCGATTTATTTTCGTGGAGGTCAAAGGTCATTTGGGGTCACACCCCGAAATCCTGGTTTACACTATATCTCAAGGCAGGAAACTTTGATTCATTTCAAACTTGATATGTTGATGTGTTATGATGTAAGAAATAACCCAATAAATTTTGGTGGAGGTCAAAGGTCATTTGGGGTCACATGGGGTCAAACTCCGAACTTCTTGTTTACACTATATCTCAAGGGAGGAAGCTTGGATTGATTTCAAACTTGATATGTTGATGGGTTATGATGGGAGGAAGAACCCTATTGATTTTGGTAGAGGTCAAAGGTCATTTGGGGACATAGGGGTCAAACTCAGAAAACCTTGTTTAGGATAGCTCAAGGTATGAAAGGTGGATGGATTTCAAAATTAGTATGTAAATGAATTATTATGAGAAGATGGTCTGTATAAGGTTATTTTTTGTGGAGGTGAAAGGACATCTGGGGTCATGATCGGTCAAACTTTGAAAAACTTGTCAAAATGGGATATCTCAAGGTAGGAAACTTGGATGGATTTCCCAATTAGTATGTGGATGTGTTATGGTGAGTTGAAAGTACTGTACCTGTTGTTTTTGGTGGAGGTCAATGGTCATCTAGTATCACCTGGCATCAAACTCTGAAAACCTTGTTTGCAGAATATCTTAAGGCACAGTATGAAAGAAAAACCAGTCACTTACAGGTGGAGACAAAGGCTATTTTGGGTCACCAGTTGTTACAAGAAATGTAGCATTTTATTGAAAAGAGCATGTATGTATCATTGAAACCTCAATGCATTTTTGCATTCTGGTCTATCAGTTAAAATCAGGATTCTAATCCTGATAGTTGATGAGCATGATTTTTCAGGTTTTGTTTGAAGGACATTGATGATGTACTCTTGACAGTGGCAAAGTTTAATTTTTCTGCTGCTGCTGTTTTCTGCTGTGGCGTGGTGGAAAATGCTTTCATGATGATAGGCAGTACCCAAATATCAATACTTGTGCTCAGAGTTGGCAGTTAACTATCTATACGTCTTTAATCTTGATTAATCTAGCGTTCTTGGGCTACATCCCTCGGTGTGGCAGGTGGAGACATGTTGGGATTGATGGTGTCTGCCAACCTTACCAGAATGGTCGCGAGTATGGCAGTCAGAGAAGCAGACATAATGAGGTTTATTGTGAAGAATGGTGAAAGTCCTCCACCTCATGGTAAGACAACCTCCTCCCCATCAGATTCAGAGATCCAGGGATACTGTCAACTTTTGAAAACACATTCTGTACTCTGGGTCTCTATAGGCTGGAAAAGTCATGGAGACCTTGGCGCTTAATAAAATTTTGTAAGACTTGGCCTGGTCATGTGACCATTTAAAAACATGTGCCAAGCAATTCACTATTTTCCCTTTGATGAATGGGATCATAATTGTACATATTTGGCAGTGAAATAGTTACAGAGAATTCATTCGGGTATGTTTCACTAAAAATGCAGTAACCAGTTGAAATAGTCATGGAAAACTTATGAGATCATAAATATTCATGATTTGGCAGTGAAATAGTCAGAGAGAATTTAGGTGGGTGTGTTGCACTTCAGTGCAGGGAGATTGTGAAATAGTTATGGAACAGTAATGAAAGTGTTTTGCTTTAATGGAACAGTAATGAAAATGTTTTGCTTTTACAGTGCAGGAATCCTGTGCATACTAGGCAAAAAGGCAAAGTGGCCTAGTTAAATGGTCCACCCAAAGGTGCTTCAGTCTGGCGCACAACTGACCTCATTGACTGGGCAACTGATAGTAGTGTGCATACTAGTATACATCAAATCTTTTGTTGATAACAAGTGTTCATGTCTGCTGTGCTGTGTAATTTCCCTTTCCGTCATGATTTCAAATAAATATTGTTTGACTCAACCGATTTATATCTTTGTTTTCATGTATCAGCCATTCCTTTACCAGCTCCTGAATCAAGTCCAACTTCTGCAAGGGATCCCGGAAGTAGTAACTCATCTGATACCATGGAAACAGCCAGGGAAAGTAGTCCAGAGGTAAACACGATTGTTAAAGCATTGGCAAATGATAGTGGATTTCTCAGGATTAGGAAGTAGTACAAGTAATCACACAGAATACACATTTGAGCCTTAAATGACTAGTAATATAAAAAAAGGTCAGTCTCCATGCTTGTAAGAGAAAACCATAAATAGAAGTCCAGGAGCTGAGCAATCTTGTTCATACCCATAGACAGAGTTACCAGTTTGGGTTTATCATTGTAGGAATTTTGTGTACCTGGGAGAGAGGGCACCCTCTGTCAAGATGAAACATTTTTGTTTTCCAGTAGTTCAAGTCAATGTAGTGCAACATTCTTTACTTTTGGCTTTTTAACAGAAAAATTCTTAAAGGTCATGTTCATATCTGTATCCTTCAGTGCAAGACCACTTTATTGGAAAACTGCATGGATCACAGACCAAAACTGTGCAGGGAGCACAGACCTTCATGCCCCACCCACCCCCACCACAATGGCTACATGCCTGCTCTTTCCAAACATTTAAATGACAGATTGATACACACAACAAAGACTGCCTGATGGGGTAAGAGGAGTGAAGATTGGTCTTGGTGGAGGTTGGGACTGAAGCCATCAGCCCCTTTACCTTTCTCGTCTAGAAATGTCACACCAGGTGCCTTCCAATCTAAAATTGCAGATGAGCATATCATATATAGTTCTTAAATGAAACTTTGTCTTGTGGAACTTTAGACTTCCAGTCACTGCATTTATTAATAATTGTAATTTGTTGGTAGGTGTACGTTTTCTCAAAGCACAAAGATTACTTACTTTTATCAGATATGTAAACACCTTTAACTGGGAAAAAATTGGACTCACATTTTTCTGCAATACTCGTCCAGGTGTTTACTTAGTTGAGCATATTATTAGAAGCAGTTCCCAAGCTTTACTTCCCTTCTGTTTGTTACAGGCAATGGAGGTGGACCATGGTGACTCTGTTGGTGCAACCAGTAGCAGTGCTGGTTCCTCTGCAACTCATGTGACACCAGCACCTACTCTTGGAGCCAGCTGGCAGGCAGTAGTACCTCAAGTAAGAAGAATATAGGGTTTTTTTATGGCTAATGTGTAATTCCATCGTGTCATGTGTCATAAAAAAAGTTCTACTATGCATGACTTACACTTATCAATTGAAAAGAATCAAACAGTTGGAAATAAGTAGAATTGGTAACTGAAATTGAAACAATGGCGTGCATAATTGGACAGAACCAAAGTAAATGATCTTTTTTTTTTGTGACGTCTTTTTTTTTTTTTTGAAGTCACACATTCTCATATTGTATGATACTGATCAGTATTGGCTCTGAGCTGTATGATTTTGCTGCAAACGGTATATAATTGCCTTCAAGAAACCCCTGCACTGGTTTCTATAGACCCTAAGAATGTCCATCAAAAAAATTGTGGAGTTGAGAACTTTCCACACACAGGTATGTGGAAACATTTTTCACATTTGCCATTGAACATTGATAATAATAAAAAATCAAGGATCAGAAATGGATCTTCAAATCATGTGCATACATTTGAATATAACTCAGAAACCTTTGAATGGATAAAACTGATGGACCTCTGTCACACTGTAAGTTCAATTTTTTAATCTGCTTTCTTTAATAGGATTGGGTCCCAGTTATGACCCAGGACATCCAGAGACAAAGAAGACAGGCCCCTCAAGGCCCATTTAGTGATGCTTATCTACAAGGGCTACCACCCAAAAGAATCAAGGTAAATAAGTTGAGAATAATTTGTTCTATAAACACTCATCAATAACATGTCACACATAAATTGTATTGTAAAAGGACAGGTCAAGACTTGCTTTGTTTCACAGTTTAAACTTAAATGGAGTATTTTTTCAAGGCTCCCCTGTGTGCTGGGCAGCTGAGAGAGAAGTAATTTAATCTGATCACAGCAGGATTCAAAATCCTCTTCAGGAAAAGGTTAAATGGAATGCACCAGAAATGCTGCCACACAGTGGACAAACCACTGTCCTTTAGATGGCATTGAAATAGACATGTACACCATTCTTATGCCTTATTACATGTGTCACCAAAACAACCAGTACTAATAAACAAGTTTCCCCCAGCTCTTCCCTTCCCACCATTCTAGCCCTTGGAGAAAATTGTTCAGCTCATGACCGCTTGAATGGAAAATTTAAGAAAACCAAATCGTAAATCAACACAGGCAACATATAACATAGTCATAACAGTAAGTAGCCAACCTGCATTTCCTGCAACCAAGCTGAAGCAACCATGCATTGGTGCAATCAAATTAAAAAGAAGAAGGTGGGTAAAATCCTCCCCCCCTGCCCTTTTCATTTCTTTCCATAAAAATTAAAAGCATGTAAATATCTTAATTTCTTTAAAAAAAAAACACACTTTTTCAGCAATGTTTGAACTTACACAAATAAATGGCCTTTAAAACATGTCAAATTGCACCTTATAGGGGCCTTGAAGCAAGCTTTTGTCCCCCTGAACCTACTTGTAACTTAAAACTGGGACAGAGTCAATTTGGACATGAGGGTGAGTGGTGATAAATCCCATCCCCCCTTTTTTTTTGTTTCTGACAGAAGCCCTTGTAATAGTTTGTGTACCTACAGGACATGAATTTAGTTTCTGCAGCTTGCTGAAGTAACTGTGACCTGAGAATTGCACATGTCGATTTATTGTATGTGAACCTTCACAACATGGACTAGTCCTTTGCAGCTCACTGAAAGAGCTGTGACCTGAGAATGTCATGTGGTACTTTGCAGTGTGTGCACATTCAGAGCATGGATTCAGTCCCTGCAGCTTGCTGAAGTAGCTGTGACCTAAGAATTTTACATGGAATTTAACAGTATGTTCATTTTTCATAGCATGGGTACAGTCCCTGCAGCGTCCTAAAGTAGCTGCGACCTAAGAATTGTACATGGTACTTTACAGTATGTTCACTTTCATAGCGTGAATTCATTCCCTGCAGCTTGCTGAAGTAACTGTGACCTAAGAATTGTACATGATACTTTACAAGTATGTTCACTTTTGTTGTATGGATTCAGTCCCTGCAGCTTGCTGAAATAGCTGTGACCTAAGAATTGCACATTGTATTTTACGGTATGTGCACTTTCTTATTGAATTTATTCAGTCCTTGCAGCCATTTAAGGAAGCTTGCAGCATGCTTAAATGGCAGTGGACTGAGAATTGCACATGTGATTTTATAATATGTGCACCTTCAGGGCAAGGATTCTGTCCCTGCAACTTATTGCAATAGCTGTGGCCTAAGAATTGTACATGGCACCTAAAAAGGAGAGCTCTCGAGTTATAAATTTTGTTTAGTTTTGTTTGGTGTATTTGTTTCCCTACATCATTGCAAAGTACTTCATTTACACACAGTGAAATCTTTACATTATGCAACAATGGTGTAGATGGAAGGAAAACTTAAAACCTCAAGGGCTTGTTGAGAATTGTACTACCCCTTACTTTCAAAACAAAGTTAACTGGTGTAACAGCATCGGAGCAAAAGAAAGCATGAAGAAAAGAATTACTGAAACATGAGGAGTAAAGACTTGGAAAAGAAGGCTGGAATCCCCCTCCCCAAGATGGTCTACAGCCCCAGTCCCTGATCACATGACCATGTTCTTTTACTTCTCTGACATTGAAGTTTTCTTTTGTGTTGATCCTCTGTTCATTTTGCCTTCATTTGTATGCCCCCATCATTACATTTGTATGTATACTCTGAATAAAAGGCGTGTGCATTTTTTTCCTGACAGTGGAGTCATACAAAATGTTTCGGAAATAAAGAAATTTGTTCATTATTCTGTAATGAATCTCAAACAGCTGAACCTTTATTTGTGTCAACTGCCTTTATCTGGAGAATAAATTTCAGTCTAAACCATTTTCAAGAAGTAAAATTCTTTAATAGCAATAAATACTAAAAATGCTTGTATTTTAAAGGGAATATCCACATTATACCACAATTTGAATTACTAAACCTTGGCATCAGAAGTCCTTAAAGGTAAAAAGCAGTCCCCCCAAACTTATTTTGAAGAAAAAGCTAATTAGCACAATTTTTGTCTTATTTCTCTTCAAAGTATCTTTCATCATATTTTATTATAACTTCAATATTGCATATTCAAAGTAAACCAAGCAAATATTTCTGGTAAATTTGACCTTTGATTAGGAAAAATATTGTCACATGACTCCCAACAGCCAATCATGAAACTGGACAGTCTACTACACTACTTCAATTTGGGATGACTGCTCTTGCCCATTAATGACTCTTCA
This sequence comes from Holothuria scabra, assembly GCA_037179385.1. NCBI lineage: Eukaryota > Metazoa > Echinodermata > Holothuroidea > Aspidochirotida > Holothuriidae > Holothuria > Holothuria scabra. The sequence continues at coordinate 51,429,406 of CM074185.1, forward strand.
GAGTTTCATCATCACTTAAATCTCAGGATAGTTGCAGTACATTCATTCAAATTGCTTTTGGTTTAATGTTTATGTGTTCAGAAATATCTTGAAGGGGGGTTATAAACTCTGGTGCAGAACCAATATCCAATGTTACTTCAAGTGTTACACACAAACAAATTGCCACACAAATACAACATGCGTGGCTCTGTTTGTACATGTTTGACTGAAAAACATTACATAGAATAATTTAAATTAGTACTATGTGTTGGACTGTTGTTTTTGTTCCAGCAAGACAATAATAAGCTTAAAGGTCAAGAGCAGTTGCCCACAACTTATTGTGTTTAAAATGTTACAAAAAAGAGTACAAAGAAAATAGCTTAGACACTATCCAACAGTTCAGTCTTAATCATAAACCCCAGCAATAGAAAGAAGAGACATGGATGTTGCATCATTTGAAATGTTGAAAGTTTGGGTGAACAAATTATTCTTGAGCAACAAACAACTGAATTCCTATTGGCGGGAAACTCATTTCTTGAAAAGAAGGTGTAATCATACTGACTTATTTTTGATAACCTGTCACCTTGTGTCAATAAATGTTAGTTTTAAAAGGATGAATTTTTCTTGCAAAACAAATGTAATAATTACACATCACAATTTTCATCTTGTTTCTTTCTCTACTAAGTATTTTTCATCATATTTTATGAATTCAATATTGCATATCCAAGGAAACCAAGTAGTTACTTCTAGAAAATTTCACTTTTGAAGAGTAAAAATATCACATGGTTTTCAACAGCCAATTAAGAAATAGGACAGTCTACTACACTACTTCAAGTTGGGGTGACTGCTCTTGCCCTTTAAAGCATCTGTACTTTTGAGAGGTTGTATTTGCCAGCATTTTCTTTGTGAGTCGTTATAATAAAGAATCATGGACCAATTAATATGGTTAGCAAAAAGTCTCTAAAGTGAAACCTCAGGTTTTGGAAGGAAATTCACCTTTGAAGAGAAAATTGACTTTTTGAATATTACATACATTTGAAAAATTGTGAAAGAACTGCTACTTGTTTAGTGAATATCAATTGTAAGCTGCACCTTCTTGCTTGGGACAGTGGTGAGTCAGATGTTGGTTATATTCGTTTGAGTTGTGATGCAGGGGGTGAGTCAAAGTTCAGCATATTTGGCATCAAAGAAATCTTGCAGGCCTGGCATTCGTGCATCAAAATCTACAGGAAATCCACATCAAAGTGTATGAATTACTGGGTCAACTGTGTGATGGAGGGGTGCATGAATGTATAAAAATGTTTGATAACCCCAGGTAACCTGTCGATTGGGGATTGGACCCTCTGAGGATCAAACCCTAGCTGTACTCTATCCATTGTGATTTCTTGAATTCTTGAATGTCTAGAAGTTGAACCTGTTATATACTGTACATTCGTGTTTGGTACTAAAGAATATTCTAGGGTCAGTTTCACATGGTCACAAATAACAGGGTCTCAAATAAAAGGAAATAATTTTATATCCCAAGCCCTTCAAATCTCACACCTATAGCTTGTTAATAACTTGAGATATTACTGTTTATCTTTGCCAAAAACACACTTCTGTTAAAAATCTTGAAGTAATTAATTTGAGCTTGAAACTTCACTCCCAGGAAACCTTATGTAATATTCGTTTGAGGTTGCCTTGAAAACTTTGTGAGCACTAAGGTTGCAGCTTTAAAGTGTCAGCATTTTTCATTTGCAGTTGTGAACATCATAAAAAAATGCAAAAGGTGCTCAATTAATGGGACGGTATGACATCATTGACTTCCCACAATGCAATGTGTTACTGTGGTTTGAATATTTTTTGAGAAGTCATAAGTTCTGAAGGCAAGTACTATTTGAGATGGAATTTTCAATTCACCAATGAAGGGAAAACAGAGCCTTGATTTACGAAGCTCTCGAAATTTGTCAGCGGAGTATCCCTCAATAGCCAGGGAACCTCAAGGGACAGCTTTTAGGAGAATGGCAAAGCAATGTCCATCTTTAGAAAAAAGGCAGGGTAGTGTCCATGTCAGGACAAGTTGACCAAAGAAAATAAAGCTATCTTTTGAAGGATACTGAAATGTTCCATTTTGGAGGAGTTTAGTTGACAATGGTAGAAAATATGAACCATTTGATAAAAATTCAATTAACCTTGTGGTAGAAAGTGACCTTCCAAGTACAACATGTGCTATTCAACCACACACCTAATCAAATTAAGTGTAAGGCAACCAAGCCATAGCTCCCTGGTTCAACCAACAACAAGAAGCAATTCCTGAACAGGTATGAAAGTCTATGTAGAAAGAAAGTACTCATGAGGGAATTTACTGATTGATGGGAAATCCACAGGGTATGCATTGTGCTGTGCTTGTGAAGTCTACCAACAGCTGGTCTTGTCAAGTGTAAATCCCTGCCTTTTTTTTCTTTTTCTTTTTTCCTTTGCAAAATTATAGTGAGACTTTAGGGTCATATTTGGTTTAGTTCAAGTTGCTGTCCCATACATATGAAAATAAAGAACTGCCTAGACAGTTATATGATATACTGTGGCATTACCATCAGCTGTCAGTGTGGGTATAACAGAGGGAGACATCGGTCCCTATTTGTCAAATACCAACTCTTTAACTATTACAGACTATTGAGGGATAATAACGGTTGAATCAACTGTCAATCAAGCCCAAACTCAGTTTGTCAGACACTGTAATACAAGGACTGTTCAGGGTGTCCTGAGGATAAAAGCAGGGTACACTTGTAAGGATGTTTTCTCTCAGTCCCAATTAGCCCTAGTCAGGAGTGGGTCCCCCCCCCCACTTGAACAGAACTGATACCACACACACTTAGGAATAGCCTGTTGTCATTCCAACTTGTTGCTTGTTTAAAGGGTACAAACTGTTCCCTTGGATTAAAAAGTAACACCTACATACCACAAATGCCCTCTAACCACAGACTTCCTATATACATGGGCAGAGCATGTAACGCAAATTTCTTATCCGTAAAATGTCCCCACTGACTGGGTCAGAAAAGGCCCACCAAGATGGCTGCCATGAAGCTGTAATTTGTATGATTTGACGACCACATTGTAATATTTTAAACTCAGTTTTTTAAACTTAAAATGAAAAAAAAATGATCATGTTCCTGCCATATGTGTGGTGATTTTGACGTTACCTTCCATTATTCCTAAAATAATTCAACTTTCTTGCCAAATCTGTTGATTTACTTGAGCAAGTCTAAACTTTCACACAAAACCCATAGCAGACCTCCACCTTGCTTTGCCTATACTCACAGGTATGGTAGTGACAATCTAACGTGAAGTATGTGCTGTCCGCACAGATTGTGATGGTCTGACTTTACTGGGGCCCATTACCTTGAATCTTTAAACTTATTTCCTTACCTGTTCCATGGATGGTTTTACACTGAAGTGTATCTTGATTTTCTCAAATATCGCTAAATATGAGGATTTGAAATTCACGTAGACAATAATTAAAAATGATTAAAGGCTGATGGACCTCACTAATGGCTGCCTACAGTCACAAAAAAAAAAAACACTAATAGGATCTTCTATAGGAAGTCTGTGCCTTTCACTCATTCTCTTTCTCTTTCCAAAATCCTTCTTGCTATTTCAAGGACATAGATACTGCATTTTCAGGGTAGGCCTATATCAAACAGTGATTCCTGTCCAATTTCAAAATTAAGTTAGAAGTGTGCTGTCACATGACTCTCAAGAGCCATTCATGAAATAGGATTCTAGACTACTACTCTTATCTAAATGTCGGTGACTATGTCAACTTTGACCCGAGGGTGTGTCCATACTCTCTCTCCATTCCAGTGTTGCTCTTGTGTTAATGTAACAAGACTAATGTTATGATAACATTCAAGGTTGGTAAACATCTCATTAGCTCCCTGCTTACATGTAAACACCAAGGACCTAGAGGCGGCAAAATATGTCAACAAAAATTTGACATTTTTAGAATCTTGTCATTTTTCAGACGGATTCCTCGTTAGGTAAAGCTTGAATCTGTTTGAATAAGAGATAGGTGTAATATTCCTGTCTGTTATTTTCTGAAGCATTTTTAAAGGTTGCATGACCTAGTCTATCATAGCATGTTGCCATCATTTACCAGCTGGAGGTAATGAGGTTACTACTGCTGTCAGGTCAGCATTGCCCATGGGTCAACAAATACCCACAGGTGGTTAAGTCTGACATAACTTAGTTGATTCCTCTCCAGGGTTTTCTCATCATTATCATGCAATTGCACCATCTTTTGTCATGCTGAGTGGCTCTTTGCCTAGGTGATACATTACTTCTGTGACATACTGTATTAACCTCAAAAGCTGAGCAAGCAGTATGCTCAAATTCACAAGCAAGATAGTTGCTGTGTACTTTTGTACTCATAAGCTGTTTAAATAGAGTGTTTTGGCCCATTCAAAATGTTTTGGCATTGTTGAAGATTTAGGATGGAATCAATTTTAAGGTCAAATCCCAGTGTGAATTTAGTGTGGTATTCAGGAGGCATTTGCCAATATGTCACATGGTAGACATGATTGCATTGTGGTATTGGATTGGTTGGTCTTCCTAATGAAAGGTATTTATGGTTTAAGAAAGTTAGAAACTAAATCTTTCATGTCTCACAGTAAAGCTTGGTTGGCAATGCATTTTTATATGAAATATTAAATGCTCTATTAATCTTGCCACAAGCATTTAAACTGTTCCCCTATTAAGTTCCATTGTAGCCCTCTTGTAATAACGAAAAACACAACCACACACCTGTACAGTTCATTTTAAAGGCAGTCCTTCATCACTCTAAACTGTAACATTACCAGTGGCCTACATAAATTCTTAGTTGGCACATCCCTTTGACTGACATCAATTTCAAATTTTAGAGTTGCTCATATTCTGATACCACATTAGGACCGACCTTACATGCTCACCAGGGTATGCACAAAAGTAATAAACAAGGATTGTGTCTGGATGAGGATGAGTTTGAGACAGTTGTGGGAGGGGCTAGAAGTGAGTAGGTTGGGAGAATTGGAACTGTCTGGGGTGATAAATCAATGCTTTTAACTTTGTCAATGCAACATGAAATCACAGTTGTGTTCGAGATTTATTGGGAGCAAATTGCATGTAGAAGTCAAGTCATTTATGACCGATCAGATTGGAGCTTTTGTTTGAATGATTTTCAGTCACAGTGTAGAAATCACCAATTGTTTAAGAACTAAAAGAACCAAGAAGATTTGGAGTGGCCCAAGTTGTTTCATAATCAATTAAATATTCTTACTGATGTTTTCTACAAAGAAAAGATTGGAATATGGGGGAGGGGGATTGTTGTGAGATTTGGGAGGACTTCCAATTCCACTTGTCCCTAAAGTGCAGTAATTGTAAAACACCTTTGAAAAAAAAAAGGAATGGAAATATAATCATCATCCTGTTGACCTTGAGATTTCAGCCCTTATCATGTTTGAAATATGAGATGTTGCACAGTACAAATGAATTCCTTTAGGAGTAATAATTACTTTGGCCCTTAATAGCTTTTTGGCCAAAGAGCTAAGTAAACTTGGGAAGTGTAAGACCTGAAAAATTTAAATATGTCCACCACAGGTTCAACCTATTTGTTTTTGATGAGTAAGCAATGGGCTATTCTGAAATTTGTGGAGTGTACCCCAAGGCTTGAATAGTTTCAAATTGGAAGCTAGTTTAGACTCCTGCTGTACTTCAAAATTGGAACCTACTGCCATCGAGCTCACTTGGTGCTTATCCTTAGCAATGGAGTTGGGAAAACAAGCCAGTAAGCTGGAACTGGAAAAACGGCTGTGACCAACCCGTCTTACTCAATCGAATGGTTAGAATTTAGAAACCGAGTCGTAAAACTCTATCTAACAGACTTACTTGCTCTTTCTACTAAATTTGCAATTGGTGTCAAGAATATCATAACTACAACATACACATGTATAATGTTATATTAATATCGTATAGACAATGTAAGTCCCCAAGCATTGTTTGTTGGAATAGAATAAGACATACGCTATCGCTATTTCATTTGACCTTTTGACCACACTTCAGCGGATAGTACAGCTCTTTGGACCCAACCCATTATTTGACAAGAGCATGGTGGACCCAGTGGTTGTGGTTTTCTAGCAATCCAAGCTTTACTAGTTCGAATCCTGCTAGGTTCATTCCTTGTGTTCTGGTTTGGTTCAATATGCTACAAACAGTCTTCCACAGATCTGGTGTCCTATGGAGTAACGTGGTTTGTCTCCATTGCTTTTCCCCACCCTGGTGTTCAATGAGTAGGTGTAAGTTATCTTGCATATTGATATGCAGGAGAGATTGTCTTTCCAACAGGATATTGTTGGGCAGGTGTAATATTTCTAATGTGATATGAGACCTATAGTTGGTGCAAATCATGCACTATATTAAAGCAAATTTTTAATATTGTTTTAAAATGTCTTTATTGTATCATTACTCTGTAGCAGGTACTTGTGTCTGTAAGCAATGAACTTGTATTTTAGTTTGCTGAAACAAAAAAAAAGACAAAAGGAAAATAAGTACATTATTTCTGAGTAATGTAATTGTTAGATTGTGTGAATTTTCTTAGCTACCATCCTGGAATTGCTGCTTGATATCTGTCCAGAGATGCTTTCAAGTCTCTGTATGACTAAACCATTCCATTGGTAGTGTACAGTAGATATAAACAGGTATTAGAGCTATATACCAGAAAATGAGATTCATATGTGACATGATGACAGATTTTAATCTGAGAAAACGTTATTTTACTTTCTGCTAGGTATTGAATGTAAATGGCAGTTTACACTGTACAGGTACAGGAACCTGCTCAGCTGGCTAACATTTTATGAGCTGAATGTGACTCAGTGTTACTATGACCTCTGTCACTCAAATAGCAAATTAAAGTTGAAATTAATTAAGCCTTCTACCATAGATTGCAGAAAATATCCTATGAACTCACTTAAATTGCTTTGATTAGACTTGTGGAAATCTTCACTCTCTGATTTCTTAAAGTACAAAAGTGGTAGGAGGCTCACTGTGGGCATTCTTGTAGACCATGGTTTCCAAACCCTTTTTCTTAAGGTGAACATATTTCAGGTGACAGCATCACATTGTGGCCCCAATTAACGTACCCCAAAATGAATCACAAATTCACCTATTCAGTTACTTTTCCTAGTGGATGGCTGTGTAGTAATTGACTTCTTAAAGTCATAAGTTAGTAATTTGATTAGTTCTGTCTCTTCAGTCTTTCAATATCTCTTGCAGTATGTAATTGTTAAATGAGTGGTATTTTTTAGTCATTTGGGAGGAACATGCCCTCAGGTATTGTAGAACTAGTTGACAATCCTAATGTAAGTGCTCTTGTGATCCCAATTTGGGTCAGGATGACCCCAAGGTTGAGAAGTCACATGTGTGTTAGATGCAGTTACTGTAGAGCTCCCACAGTGTGCATATGTACTTTTTTATATACTTGCCAGGTGGTGTTTTACCAAAATATTTTTTGCAAAGGGGGTGGGGAAGTGCTCTTAAAAATGGTGACTAGATAAAGGTATAAGCTGTGCTGTCAGAAGCCACCACCCCTCCCCCCTTTCAAAAAATGAGTAGAAAAAAGGTGGACAAGGGGGAATGTGAAAAGGAAGAGCAGCAACCAAGACGATGGATGTTCCTCGGGTGTAAACTTCTCATATTAAATTTGGTTGAGAAATATTTTCAAATGCATTTTAAGACAGATAATCTGATGTTCTTGACAAGATGCAGATAAGAAGGCTTCCCCTAGCCCCCTAGTGGGCATGAGGCCAATGCATAGAGCACCAACAGAGGATATCTTTTCAGATGGGACATTTTGTTATGTTTGCTGTACAACAGGAATGCAAGCAATCAAGGGGGAATTCCTTTGCACAATGCTGTTGTAATGTTTTGTTTTTTTTTTGGTGAAAAGTGGAAAAATCCCAGATACCATTACCCAAATGCTCTTCAGTTCTGTATACCAGCATTTTAGGCAAAGGAAAACGTTTAAAAGCAGAGAAGTAAAAGGAGACAGCACATACACCATTCAACATAAAGCAAGAACTTTAAATTGACATTATTGCACCTTAAAGTTATTTGATCTTGAAGCTAGCACTCATTTACTTTATGTCCTCACATAACATCAAAACTATTTTGTTTCCCTAGTTTTGTGATACTTGTAAATGACATAACTTGAGTAGTTGGGATCTGTTGCAAGCTTACATGTATGGTACGTAGGCGTCTCTTAGGTAAAATTACATCACCTCTTTTTCAAAGGTTTGAAAAATATATATTTTTTCTGGAGTTCCCAGAGTGGGGAACGCTGGGAGAGCAAACATTTATGGTATTTCTGTATTCCAGACCTGATCCTCTCACCCCAAACATTTATAATTCTCCTTTCCTAATTGCTTTAAGGTGAGTATACAAGACCCCAAAGTGTAATCAAGACTCTCTCAGTACGGTACATGCTGTGTTGCATGAGCTGTAGTACTTTGCATTATTTGAACTAGCTCTCAATCAAAGAGCTGAGCCAATTGAAAATTTCTGTAAACCACTACAAAAATGGTTGTTTGGGGTGAGAGGTATGGCCCTTTAAGTAATGAACCCTGCATCAGAAATGTTGAACTTTGAAAAAAGTTTGTTTGAAGCAACTGCTCAATTGTTTCATGCAATTTAAAGACTACCAAGTAAAGTTAACTCCCTATGGCCCAATTTTCTTTAAAAAAGAAAGAACTTCAAAAATGTAACAAAATTCAACCTTCATCACTACTGCTCAGGTTTCAATGACCTTGTTTTAGGCCTGTATGGCCCAGCTTTACCTTCTAAGGTAAAATTTAAAATATGTGACATGAAAAAGATTTGACTTGCTTGTGGTGTCTAGATTAGTGCACATGTGTTGCCCAAACTGTAGAAATCTTTAGCCGTGTTCCCATTTGATCCAGGGAGGTGGATCTTGATCTACCGAGGTGGATCAAACACTAATGGGAACGCAGATCAACAACACTCACTCAAGATCAAGATCCACCGATTTTGATCGACCGTTCGGGGTAGATCAGATCCACCGCGCTGGATCAAAGTTTGTAATGGGAACACATCGGTAGATCAAGTGACCCTGGATCTCCGGTTACACTCATGTATGTTTTTGTGATACATCGATACGAAATGCATGGCGGGCCGACTTGTAAACATTGGTGACCTTTTCGCGCTTGCGCAATGTGTTCATAAAACACGTTTGATCTACCACGCTCACTCAAATGGGAACGCGGATCTCGATCAAGGTAACTGATGTTGATCCACCTCGGTAGATCAAGATCCACCTCCCTGGATCAAATGGGAACACGGCTTTTGTTGTGCAACATCATCGAAATGATCAGGAAGTTTAAAGTATCTCCAGCATTATCCTGAGTGATCACATCCACATATTTAAAATCCTTATTGGTTAGTACTTTTTAGTGGTATGTGCAGGTAGGTGGCGTAACTTATGGGGATGGGGATTCATGGTGAGTGCATAAGCTGCAAGTCCCTCCCAGAAGAACCCATACCAGAAAACTCAAGCACAAAAGTATTAAGTATGTGGTGATTTTATATTCAACTCCTCTGCATGACCCATTAAAGAGGGGGGGGGGGTTCCCTTCCAGTCCACCACACATTTGTTTCTGGCCATACATAATTTGGCAAAGATTATTGAATTGTGTAATACACAGTTACAGTTTGTTGGCTTAAAACTTTCAACACATGAATTGATGCAACTGCAGGTACAAATTCTTATATAAGGGAGTGCATATAATTCATCTTGCAGTTCACCAAGCTAATTGGGTGATTGAATCTAATTTGTGCGCGTATGTGGTATAGTGGTGAATTTTAATGGGTGTATAGATGACTGCCTAAGTGTCTGGTCACGAAATTTTGAAAATTGAATTGAACTGTTAAGGTACTCACCCATAAAACAGTTATTTGTATGCAGGACATGAGGATCATCTAAGTTTGACCATTTGTCATTGGTATGTGAAGAAAGAAAACAGGTTTGGAAAAAATTGTTAAATTGCATTGCCTAACTCAGTGAGCCTCTTTAATCTTTGTCAACAAATGTGAAGTGCATGCCAAGGAATCCCCCCCCCCCATTTAATGAGTCAGGCAGGGGAGCTGAATGTGGAATTACTACATACTCCACAAAACTCTTTTGCTTGGATTTGCTGGGGCGGGGGTTTTCTCTGGAGGGATTTGCGACCACATAAAAACTGAATTAGGATAAAAATCAATTAAGTTTCACTTCCAACAGGAAGGCAAAATGTTTGAATTATGAATTCTTTTGGATCCTTGCTTGTGATGGTTTTTGTGCATAGTTTTGGAAAGTTAAAAGGATATCTGTATAGACTAAGTTTGACCATTTGTCATTGTATGCTAAGAAAACTTAATAAGTTTGGAAAAAAATGGTGAAGGTCATCCCAGGCTTTGGTATAACAACCCTCATTCTCACTCAGAATAACAACCCTTTGGGATATTGACCCTTTGGAAAATCAAATGACAACCTTATTAAAGATGTGTTATTGTACTGGTTCTTAGAAGCAGATTGAGGTACCTTACTAATAGTCGCACTGACAATGGTGACTCACTATAAATGTTGTTTGTTACTCTCGTAAAGTGTGGCAACATGACAAGTGTGACATTCATGCAGGGAGCTGTTAAGAGTAGTGACATCTCCCTGACTCATGACTTGAGTTGCTAGGCTGTGCTGATTTCATCTGGTTACTTGTATTTTCCCAGTTAACTGCCTCCACAGCAGCTGTCAAAGTGTTCCAGAATTTTGTTGACAGCATTCAATAAAATTTTTTAAATGTGCCAGAACTGTGTGGTAGGGGAAGAAAATTTTTTTTTGTTTGTCGCTTTATTTTTTTATATTTGTCTCTGTCATAGTGTGTAGTTGAGTGTGCTTCTATCGGTCCATGCGTGACATATGTCTTCAATTAAATTTAGATTGTTTATTTTTAAATCTCTCAAACATTATAAAACAACAAAGACATATGGAGCAGTAGACTCGCAAAATATAAGAGGTGGAGAGCTTTTATCCATAAATGCATGTAATGAAGCCCAGGGATCTTAAAATAATAGGATCTTTCTGCTGTTATGGCCGATGGGGGATAACTTATAACCTTAGACAGAGTTTTTAAGGTACAGATGATTGGGTACTGGCCCAGGGGGTCATGAGGATTACCAGGCATTTTCAAGTTCACACAATCATTTTATTTCTACATGCAGCTTTACCACCATGGCGATGCATCTCTACTGGGATTTAATGGTTTCAGTATTGAACAGGTGGCTTGATTTTTGGCCCCGAGGGTGGGAAAGTGGGTAGAAATTTTGATTATATTACTCAATATAGGTCATAACAGATCAAACAGATATTTTTGCAATATGGGAGAAAATATTTGTCAAAAAAAGGAATAAAATTGCCCATATCCTGTGGAATGCATAAATCCTGTACATCAGTTGTTGTTTAAGAATGCAGAAACAATGGCAGTTTTGTTGGGGTCTAGGCTAACAAGGTGGGTTCGGGGAATGTCATTTAGGCTGTAAAGCAGTGACTGAGGTTGGTCCTTTCTGACAATTTTGTCACTGAATGTATACTAACCCTGCAGTGAATACTTTGTATCATGCCGGGTAAGCCTGTGGCAATGAAGGTTGAATGAATACTACTGTATGTCTTGAACTTCAGTATAAAAATAAATATTACTGCAATATATGATCACAACTAAAGCTTCAGACCTTGAGTTTAAGATTTTCCAGGTGTGCTATAAATCACTTTTCTCAGGAAAATAAGGAGTGCAATAGGTGTGCTGTTTTAATAGGATAATATGAGCTCCCATTCTTCATCTAGGTATGTAAAAATTCACACTCCTCAGAGAAATTTGAGGAGAATAATCCAATGTGCTATTGCACTAAATACATCCCAAAATTCAAGCCTGAACCTTCAAGGTAAATCTTGTCTTAACATAAAATAATATCACATTGCTTTGGAATAATGATTCAAATGTCGCATTTGGAAAAGTGAACCTCCAGAGAAGGGACCATTTTGAGTATGATTCAAATGTCATATGTGGAACAATGTCCCTTCAAAGTAATGGCCCTTTGGAGCAATGATCGTACCACTAACAACATTCTGGCAAGGTCATTATAATGATTGGTTAGTTTGGCATATTGTGTTATTGGTGTACCAATTTTGTATGTATAAAGCAGTAGAAAAGGGACAATTTATTCAGAGGCTTCTGATTCTTGTGTGACCTTCTGGAGGATGGATCCTGTTACTTTTATCTTGATTAAGTTCTAGCATGTAGACATTTGGTGGATTAAAACCAATGTCAGTCTGGAAACTGCAAATTCAACCAGAATACTAGTCAGGGTAATGGGAGCTTTGGTTGCAACCCCAATCAGTGTTTATTAGGACAGCTAAAAGCCTGATAATGAAGGTTCCTTCTCAATTTGTTTTCTTTTTTTTGTTTTGTTTTTGTCAGCTTGAACAAGATAAGAGATCACCAGCTACAGAGCCAAGTTCTTCTTTTGTAAGAGAAACTTTGCGTAGAGCTGTGGAGAATTCTGGTTTACGACCTTTGAACTCTGTAGATAGCCTGTTACAAGAGGCAGAAAGTAGCAGTGTCCTTGAGTCTGCTTGCGAGGAGCAGATGAAGAGTGCCCTCAAGCAGAGATTGAGAACAGATCCAGATTACGACCCTCAGCGATTTCCAAATACAGACAAGTACCTCCAGAAGTAAATGAAATCCACAAATCCTTGTCTTAAACAGATGAGTCACCATGGTAACTGACCTGATCAAGACCTGGTTGTGGTTATAGAAGCATAATACATTTTTAATTAATTACCATCAACTGTCTTGGTTTGATTAAAACAAATTAGTTGTGAAATGGATGTGTTATGTATCAATACCTATTGTAGTATTGTTATATCTCATTAGTACCTATGAACCTCTTCAGTATATATACAGACTTGGATTTGAAATTTCATCACCTTTTAGACCATAGCACGTGGTCTAAAAATATTACGCCAGCATTGTCATGCTTACCCGCCATGCATTTATACACATTCAGCATTGTCATGTTTATTGCATTTATGTTCACAACTAAACTTTATCTGTATTCCCTAGTTTCACAAGCATGTAATGTACAGGTATTCCTTTTTTCTTTGGATCTTTTCTTCCAGTGCCTCAGATTTCAATCCCTGGTAAAAAATGGTTAAAAATGAGAAAGTGCTGATATTTAGACAAAAGTCATTGCCATTGAAAAGGTAAACATCCATGCACCTTTGACCACTCACCTCTTATGTGCTTATTTGTACTTTTGTAAAAGTGATGAAAAGAATTGATAAGTTTTTATGTCATAATGTATTTATCTGACTTCCTCTGTGTAATAATAATCTCAGACATTTTCCCAGAACCGGGGCTTGTCAAAAAAACTTTCCTTTTTTTTATCGTATAGTTTTCTTGTAAAAACATGAATCGTTTGGTTAGCTGCTTTTGCCATTAATGTGTTGTCTGCCTTGTTGATATGTCCCTATTTAACAGTTTTGGAAAGGTTTGAGGAATGGGGAAGAGAGGGTAGCACATCTCCAGTTTAAGACTGAAAGGTTAGTCAAGAAGAGGACATTAAGGATTGTGCAGGTTAACATGGAATGTTTTTTTTTTTCTCTTCTTGTTAAGGGCAAAAGCAGTCACCCAAAGCTTGTTTTGAAACAATAGCCAGATACCCTAGATTTCTTCTTATTTTGCTTTTAATTATCTTTCATCATATTTCAAGACTTACACATTTTACATTCAAGGTAAAACAATGAGTCAATCTTCTAAAATTAATAATTTAGTTATTAAATATCGTCACATGACTCTCAAGAGCCAATCATGAAACAGCAGATGTACTGTACACTAATCCAAATTGGAGTGACTCCATACCCCCTTTATATATGTATACATATTTCAAATTGCGGATTAAGGCAAAAAATCGTCTGAAAAAAGGACCCATAGGGCAAATTTACCCATAGGGTAAAAAAACTGTTTCCTATTAACGTTTTGACACACATTTTCAATGGGAATATGTAACAGTATAGTAAATCCCCACATGCCATACGTAGTTCATGTAATTACTTCAGTGTATACCATATATATTTCAAATTGCGGATTAAGGCGAAAAATCGTCTGAAAAAACGACCCATAGGGCAAATTTACCCATAGGGCAAGAAAACCCTGTTGTACATTAAAGGGGAAATGTATCCCAATTTAAACCAGCACACTCCTGTACCCTGCTTCATGAATGTATCTTTTAATTGTGAGAAAGTCTTTGAACTTTAAAAACAATCATGGAGAATAAAGTCTGGATATGGCCCGTCATACATTTGTGTTGACGGCTACAGGTATCCGTCAACACAAATGTATGACGGGCCATTGAAATAATGTGTATGCATATCTCAAAACGCAAAGGGGAAATATATTCTTGTGTATTTTATTGTTTTATTTTCGCCTTAACGTTCTGACCATATACCGATTTCCCCCTACTGGTTGATCCAGCGTTATATATATATATATATAAGTGGTAGCTTTGAAAAATTTGTCATTTTATTTGGCATCGAGGTCATTTTCAAGAATAGAATGTTCATTACCTCTGTCAGCTGTTCAAATTCCATGTAGCCCTGGAGTTTTTCACAATATCAGGTGTTTAACTCTTTTTCCCATCTCTTCTTTCCCCTCCCCATAATTCAACCCCTTTCCCCCTCCCCTTTCTTTCTTCCCCTTTAAAGTTGCCTTCCCCTATAGGGTGGAGAGAAGGTTAATTACCATTTCCTTTGGTGAGGGGTCATGGAATGCTGTGTATATAGAATACAATCATTGAGACCAATTCTTTTAAAAACATGTTTTAATCCTCCTGATAGATTTAAAGGAATTGCCTTCTACTACTTCTGTCAAATACACCTGGGTTGCTTGTTTATCACTGATTTGGTGCATATATATACATATAATTTACACATCGTTCCCTTTTTGAGAGGATGGTTTCAACTTTAATGAGAACTTCAGTGAATGTTCTCTTTGAATTTATTTTGTAAATTTTGTGGTGAAGGTTTAAGGTCGTAAGGCTAAATCTTATATCATAGCATTATAATTGAGGAAGTTTTAGGGAAGGTCTCCATGTGTGAAGTATTTCTAAAATCTTTTTGAAGCAATTTGTAGTACTGTGTGTAGCTCCTTTCAAAAATGTGAGCTGTGTTTAATTCACAGTGATTGAAGTAGGGGTGTTCACGTTGGTTAGTTATGGTGCCCAAAGGGGTTTTTCCAAGATCGGAAGTCTCTGAGGAGGATTACATCACCAAATACATTCAATTTTGTTGCCAGAATTACTCATTTTAAGTAGTAACCTGAAGTATGAGACTCACAGTGTCTCTGAGAGTGATATGACTAAGATTAATGATTTGTCAAATAAGCAAATAAGATGATGCTATAAACAGTATGAGGAGCAAAATATTATTCTATTGGGTAAGTATGGAGTAGGGAGGGGGAGGGGGAGGGGGAGGAGGAGGAGGAATCAGTGGGACATGTGAGCCAAAAGTGAAAAAATGAAGTGCTTTTATCTGAAAATGTTTGAAAATTTTAATCATCCCTACTTTCCATGGGGTTTAGGAAAAGAAGCGATAAAGGGTGGGGGCAACGAAAAACGAATGCCTCCACAGCCACTCTGCAATGCTAGTACTTAGTGTTTCATGCTCAGCTAGGTATAATGAAACAATCCTGTTTGTTAAAAGTTTGATTGGCATAATATTTCTTTTTTCTTACTGAAAAAGGCTCATTGAGATGATGTCTACTTCAACATTACTTTTAATGTAGGTGAAATATTTTTCAGAAATTGTCATGTTTGTTACTATTTTAGATTCTAAGGAATTCTTATTTTTACTTCGTTTGGTTAGGGTAAGTTTTTAAATCATATTCAAGAGGTGATCGGAAAAGTAGCAGAGAGAGATATTTCCTCTCGACCATGTCACATTAAAAATTTAATGCATGATAGTAATGAGTAAATGCTAAACGTAATATTAACATGTTTTTGAGTATTGCTTCATGTATGTAATGATGCACTGAAAAGTTACAACAAACTAAAGTCAGCAAAGAATATTATTTTACTGTCATTTCTTGGTTCTGTGATCTTACAAAAGCATTATTTCTCAAAGTTCTCGCCTGACCGGGGTAGGCAATGTTTGTGGGGAAACTATGCCTCCTCAGTGCAAGGAATCATTTCTGACGTGGGCATTGGCAATAATGAATATGGTAGTCTTTTGTGGCAATTAAATTGCATGCCATCCTCATTTGCCTCTGACAATTTCCATAATTTGCACCTATACTGGACGGGATCTCAGTGTTGATTCTGTGATTCTTGGCCTTCTCAAATGAGAGTGAAAGCATGGAGGAGCATGGAGGGGGGTGGATGACTGTAAACTTTATTTCATCAGCATATCCCACCCCGAGGGATACATGACCAGTGAAGTGAGCTTTCAATATTAAATCAACAAATATTATGTTGCATTTGTTTTTAAACTTTAGGTGAGACGTAACCGTTCAATTATGAAGACAGTGTTAATTAACATAGTGTGAAATGATTTTACACTAGTTTTTGCTGGACTCCGTCTCAAATAAGAAAATGCATTTTCAGCATGCTCTTTTCATATGGTCTCACTACTCCATTAGAGTAGTATTCTAGAGCAGCAAGTGCAAACCCTCAAAGAAGTAGTCCTTTTAACTCTGGTTTGGACCAAATTTTGTCAGGATAACCTGCCAGCTGGGTAATGAAAGTCCTTTAATATGAAAGAGGACTTGCCAGAGTGTGGATATTGAAAATTTTGGTAAAATTTATGGTGATTCAGCTGTTTAAAAAATTGCTGTCAAATGGGGGAGATTTCCCGTTTTTGTGAAGAGGCCAGGGTGGGTGTACCCTACAAAAACTTGTAAGTCCTTCTAGCTCAAAATCTAAACGGTCTTGGTATGGAAATTTTGTAGAGCCATGATGGGCAAACGTGTCAGCTATCAAGTGATTTGTGTCTTGAAATAGCTGTGAACTTTGACAAGGCTGCAGGGGCCTCGAAAGGGAGCTAATTTAGTGTGTAAGTCAATGGGGAAATTATTGGGGCTGCGAGACCATATACCCTCAAGGACAGTCATGAACAAGTGGTAGACATTCCCAAGGTTGAACTTGAACACGGAGGATGGAAAATGAGATATTTTGGTCGGAGTACCCTTCAGATACACTTTGGATAGTCTAGACCAGGGGTGTGCAATCTTTGAAAACACCACTGGCCATATCATGTTGTTGTGACCATCTGGAGCATGCAATGGAACAGAGAGTTATAGTTATGAGGGAGGTATTTTTTTCTTTACCCACCCCTTCCTTTTAGAGTGACCGATGGACACATGTATAGGCACGCCCACATGGGCTTAATATATGTTGTAATATGGATCTACCATTTATTGGCAAAACTTGACTCATGGGGTTACATCAGGGAGGTGTTATTAACTATGGCACACCAAAAGGCTCACCAAATATGATGATATTCTAAAAATACATGTTCATGTACTAAAATTACACATTCATGTACCAAAAATATACGATGATGTTCTAACTTAATACGATCATGATGTAAATTTACACCATCATGTACTAAAGCCATAAGTTCATCATGTTAAATGTTACGATGTACATGTAAAATCACACGTTGTACATCTAAAAACACATTTTGTACATGTAAAAACGTAAGATCATCATGTTATTATTTTCTCTTCCGCATGCCATACTGAGTAATCCTTTCGGCGTACCAGAAGTCCGCCAACATACCATGATCATCTAATCTCATGCTATGTAGTAAAAGTACACGTTCATGTACTAACTGCTTACGATGATGTACAAAGATTGCATACGATCATGTACTGATTTCATGTACTGTTTGCTTACATACATGTACTGATTTCATACGTACATGTACTGATTGCAAACGTACATGTACTGATTGCATACGTACATGTACTGAATTCATATACGATCATGTACTAAATGTATACGTTCATGTACCGGAGGGCCCCATGTAAGTATCGAATGGTAATAGGCCTCTGTCAATACTAAGGGCCCAAAGAATCAATTTTGAAGGTACGACCTGCGGAACTTTTGATTCGATTGGGAATTGAGATGGTACATTGCATTAAATACACTAAAGAGAGCAAGAGGTTTTTTTTTTTCTAATTTCCGTGACAGAAGATGGCACAGGGGCCTTACAGCCTTGTTGATAGAGAAAAATTAGTTCAAGAACCGGAAGTACGTACCGATTCATCATTGGATCTGTTGGCGACGAGTAGGCCTGGACATTCACTGGACATGACAAGTTGAAGTATTAGGGCCAAATTGCAGCATGGTAGTAGATCGAAATTTTGGGGCTCAGGGCCCCATTGTGGGCAAGAAAGGCACCGAACACCAAAGGAAACATTGAAGTAACACTCAGTGACCACTGCGTTCTTATTTTTTGTCCTTATACAGATGTAATGGAATAGCTGGTATGAAAACCAGTATAGCCTAACCGTTTTAGGTCCCTGGGGCCCGGTCCTGCAGATCCTTCAGTATTGCCAAGTGTTGCATGCATGATGTAAAGCATATGAGAAAGAATACGAAGCTGCTGTTCATTTCACTTTAGTGGCAAGAACCATAGCTTCATTTTAAATTTCCCAATACACGGCCCTGGGCCCACTTTCAAATACGCCGACTCCAAGTTTTCCTCAACAAACCAATTTTTCAGATTTTTTTTTGTTAGAAAAAATCGACACGTTCCTAAATTTCTTCAATAAAGTTCTCAAACTTTCTGTAAAACAACCTAAACATTTGTCGGCTCATGCGCGCCACATGTTTCACTCTTTTGGCGAGTCATCGCCTTTTGTCGGGGCTTTAGCTTATTGAACCATCCGTAGGCTACGGGTGTGTCTCTTGCCTCCCCACTCCACCTTCGGGCATTCTCATGGCTACGGTTGGAATGCAACGGTCGCATTTAAGCTAGACCTACGGCGCACTCATTAACCTATCTTAACATATGCTAGGAAGTAACTTTAGTTTTCATTACCACGAAAGTCCCTGTCTTCCGCTGAAGTGTTCGTATCCTCTGGACATTAGAAATTATTTGTCTCTCTTAATGAAAGAACATAAAAAAAAAATACATGTTACAGATATGTTTGCCCAAATTTCACTCGTTTTGAAATGTATTTTTTCTTCTGCTTATACACAAATCGATTTTTCCAACTTTTGAAGTTAACTGTACCGTCTAATTCCCGGTACTTGCGCTTTCAACGAAAACGCAGGTTTGTCATGAATGTTAGAGAAAGGGATTTATCGAAAAAGGTTTCGAAGAATTACAATCTGAATTCGTAGTATACTAGGCGTGAACTTACACTTCTCTTTAATGAACATATTCTACACAGGTGTGAAAATAATACACGTCCACCGGGCGGGTTAGTTGACAACGCAACCATGGTGATAAAGTTTGTCTCTACCGCTGTGTTTATTACACATATATCAGGTGTTAGTGAACTTTGTAGAGCAATTCGAAATGAACTCATTTCTGTGCCAAAAGGTGTCAAGATTATGAGAAACGTGTTACGACTTTTTAGAGGTTGGCGACAGGGCGCTCAAAATGCGAGGGAACTTTGTCGAAAATTACTCAACTTGATACAGAGTTTTTCATCGCCACACTAACCCTTAACATCCTTGTCAAAAGAAACTTCACCTCTAAGTACTCGGCATCGCTCCATTTTCTTTAATCGGATGAATTAAGAAAGTGGTTTCAAATGCCCTCGTTATGAAGTTATCTAAGTTAGATGGTGTTTTACGGCCCAGTTTCCAATCTATTGGTTCAAGTCGAGCCGGCCACGGCCTTTTTCCAGTTGTGGCTCACTGGCTTGTTTCCCTACTCTACTGCTTATGCGGAGCATCACGCACAACGACAATAGGTTCCACTTTTAGAGCCCTCGTTATGAAATGACCGAGACTTATGTAAAGAAAAATCTGTTATTTGATGGAGAAGGGGGCTCGGGTGGGGTCGAGCGAACTGCTTGAAAGGCGATGAAAGAGCGCTCTTCCTGACGTGTGTCCATATGGCTCTTATTCGGGCCCATGAACAGTGCCCCAGCAGCCTTTGAGCGGGAAGCCGCAACAGAGTGCGTTCGAGGGGCAATCCCCTCGTAGTGGCCGAGAGGGTGAAAATCCTTACGATTTGATTGAAAAGTTCTATTTCTAAAGGGATGGGGATGTAGTTAACCGAAAGATGGTTTAACCATGGCACCTGTTGACCTCCGTCAATAAATGGTTTGCGGACATAGGTATAGGCCTACATATTTTGCCGACTATGGTTATATTGCTTGTCAGGGGTGAAATGATTTGGTCCCCGATGCACACTTGACGAGTGTACGGTAGGGTCTTGTACGTGACACTCAGTGAGACTCAAGAGGCTAATGGCCCTAGATATCATCACGGGGACTATTTATCATGATTTGTTCAAGTTGCAACGTTTCAGAAGCCCCCTAGAAACGAGAACTCCCAGTGTAAATATCTCAAAAACGTATCCTAATCGTTGAAAACATCAAAAATTGGAAATTACACTTTTTTTTCATAGTGTCTTGCTTGGTAGAGACAAATGTCCCGTGAATTTGAATTGAGATAGATAAAATTTGAGGTAGGTAAAATTTAAAGTTTTGTGCCTTTATCTTGATTACCATAGAAAAGCGGATCTAAGTCATTTTATGATTTCATGACGGTAAAATCCTTTTTATTCGTCGTAAGGTTTCTTTCTCTCTATCTCTGACAAAATGATGCACAGTGAATTAATTACAACGTGAATCGGTGCTTTTAAACCTTTTAAGTGTTTTTGAAGAAAGAGGAAAAAGAACCCGTTTTACCAGCTGGGGAAAGATTAAAGACCCCTTTTTCTTTGTATCTACTTATCAAAGCATTAAAAGAAATTATAGAAATTTTCGTCTTCTCTGACCCCACCTGTCGTCAACTTGGAGCCGATAGGTATTGAGTTCGACTCCTGCCCCGGTCAAAAAAGAAAAGTTTTAAAATGAAACCTTCTGCCAGTGTGCTTGGTGCTCAGCATATGCCTGTAGAGTAGAGAAATATGCAGTGCATCGGTCACAATTAGAAAAAAAAAAGGCCATGGCCGGGGCGACTTAAACCAATGAGTTAGAAACTGGATCATAAAACCTCATCTAGCAAACTGACTTTCCCCATTTGGTGGATGGAAGCATGGGCGTCCGCAGAAATTTTTACAAGGGGGGGGGGGCAAGGTCATTCATAGATGATTGAATCGTGTACGTTATCTAAGCGGAGCGCCACCATAGGTTGGCGCGGAGCGTACAAGAAAATTTTGGGCCTTACAAACCCCCCAGATGGCCGGAAACGACACTTGGCGAGTGTTATAAGCTGCATTTACCCAGTTCTGAAACAGGAATTTCATGTCTGCAATTTTTAGATTTTTTAAAATTTTCAATGTAAGAAATTGTTGAAGGGAAATCTGCTTCTCGGTAACGGCCTCGCACGCCTATGCACGATTAAACTTACAACTGTCAAACAGCCTATATAGGCCTATATCCGTTACCCAATTATGAATCATACCCCCCATGTTCACCTTGTATATCCCAGTTACATCCGCGCGTCCCAGTTACATCCGCGCGTCGCCACTTGAGATCAGCACGGGACCAAACCAAGACCAACGCATTCATCAATAGTAGGATGCCATGTGCACAGTACATACCTGACAACTAGTACAATTTTAGCATAGTTTTTACAATTACAAATTTCCAATAGATATCACGAATGATGGTCCCCAAATAACGATTTCACTATTCAGCATACCATCTTCTCTTTTGCTATTCCTGGTCAAATGTCCGCATATTTCATGAATAGAAACTGACGCTGTGAGTGAAGATATTTTGATGATTTATTTTATTTTTTAATTAATTTTTTCACACAAGTTTGATTTTCCAGGGGGGGGGGGTGCCCCCTTGCCCCCCCCTCCTTCCGGACGCCCATGGATGGAAGACAGTTGTTAACATTTGAAAATAACACGGACAGACCGCTTTAACTGGCCAAATCGCCAATGGAGAATTTCTGTAAACTACTTCAAAAATTGTATTTTGGGGTGAGAAGTAACTGATTTCAAAACATACTGTACATTATCTATGCCAACATTGCCCTCTGTTTGAACTGAGGATCCGTGTACTACACCGGGTACACAAATCGGTTCCGTATAAACTGTAGCTGGAAACTCACTGGGTGTTCTATAATCTTATCCCCATGAGATATATTTTCTGATACAGAGTGTTTCCCCGGAAATCATGTCTGAATGTTGTAGGCGTTTCCGTGTAACGAGTGTAGAGTTCGAAGATTTGAACTGTAAAAACCTTCAAGTTCAGGAATGTAACCTTGCACCGTGTCAAAAGTGCAAATATGGTCCTCTGCTGGTTTGTCTTTTAGCTTGCGCTTTGGCCTTAGGCTTGCTCTTTTTACTCGGGGAGGTGTGTGTGTTGGGGGAGGGAGGGGGGGGGGGTAACCAGGACTTTTTAGTGGAGGTGGCTAGGCGTAAGTAAGCTAAAGTGGCAAATATCTTGATATTAAATGCAGGCTACAGAGTGCAGTGTAGGTATGGAGTGCCATGGTAGTGCTTCATAGTGTAAAGTTGTTTGTCAATTCACGTGTTGGTTTCGATATTCCCTTCCATTGTCTTTTGATCGGATTGTGCAAGCCCTTAGTTTTTCTACGTTGCTTCTGTTCTATTTTTTGTTTTCGCATTTGAATTGGATTGGTACTGTCCATGCGCAGTGACATTTTTTAACAAGGTGCAACCAGGGAGTTGTTAGGGACTACTCCCTAACAACTCCCTGGTGCGACTTATAGAAGTAAAATCATTTGTATTCAGGGGTTCGGGCAGCCAAATAGACAATTTTATCTACTGAATTTAGCCAAGGGTCGCAAAAGAGTAAAAATATTAACATCTTCTTAATTTTGTTGTGTAGTCTTTCCCCCGAAAAGATAAATACAAGGCTATTCCATCCAATGGTAGTGGTACATTTTATTTACTAATTTCCTGACTGACTGGTAAAATTTCTGATCACTCAGCAAGTTGCTCTTTTTTATTATTGCAATCGAAAACTTGAAACAACGACTGCTTAGATCCTCCTTATAAGCCTGGGAATACGACATTTCCGGCTGCCCGAGAGGTTGAGTTTTCAAAATTTCCTGTATGCCAACTAAAGGTGGCGCTCCGCTTATGGTCTTTCTCCATGAATTTTAGTTTTTTTTTTAGTTTAACTTAAGTAAACGAAAACTCAAAGTAGCGACCATTCAGATTCTCCTTGTAAGCCTGGAAAATGCCAATTCCGGCTCAGTCTAATTGGTACGATTTTCTAAAATTTTCTGCACGCTCCGCACCAACCCATGGGTGGCGCTCCGCTTAGATAGCCTTTCGGGCATAAATACATTTTTCGGGCAGAAAATTTTCTTCCCCCCAAACTGCAATGCTCCCGTACGGCAAATTTTGCATTGGCCGAGGATCTGGAGTTAGGCAACTGAAAGTCACCGCCCCATGAGAGAAGGGGTCCAGTGAGGCCATGTTTTATACTCACAAAATGTGCCCATTTGTTAGGGAATTAGGAAGGTCAGGGAGACGACCAGTTTCGTAGGAACCGCGTAACGGGGTCAGATGACCATGACTTCACAATATTTTTGTGGGGGCCAAATGTCATTGCGTTTCCCCTTCCCTCTTCGTCGTCAAATTGCGATAGTGTTCTTACATATTCTTCTTACAATGCCTGATAAATTACATATCCGTCTGTAAGGGCGGTCGAAATTTTTCAAAACCCTCACCAACTTGTGGTGGCGCTCCGCTTTGATAGCGTACCGGTGATATTAGAAGTACAACCAATCCATCACAAAGATAAGCAAACCTCCTTCAGGCGTTCCATCAGGAAAAAACAGGTTGCACCACTGATTAATAAACATTCTTCCCGTTGTCATATCTGGTTTGGTATTCTTTTCCTTTGCCTAAGTTCATTTTTTGTTGCTTAAATTAAAATCAGAAATATTAAATCTATCAAAATTATGATGTTTTGGTTTGTGGACTGGGATCAACGTTGAAAAGTGTGATCTGCTTCCCCCAAAATGTAAAATATCTTTTTTTACCGTTGGAATCGACCGATTTGGTAAATCATGGAAGTACCACCTGGGAGTATCCCCTTCCCTTACAGTTCCCGGGCAAGGTCCCGGAGTTTTGTACATTGACAATAATCCTAAAGTACAAGGAAATTGTAAAGAATTCTAATATGACCACTTACCGGGCAAGTAGTAGTCCCCTTACATACCGAGTGGTAGAATGCTGCACTTAACTTAAAGGCCCAATTCTCTCACCCCAAACAGTACCAATTCTCCTAACATTCTTACTTAAGCCCCTCCTACAATTGTCTGAAATTCATCCTCATCCAGAAACAATTTCTGTTTATTGTTTCAGGGTAAGTATACAAAAGCGCAATGTGTATAATCAAAACACTCTCAATACATTTCATGCTGTGTAATAAAAGCTTTGTTACTCTGCATTGTTTGAATTAACTGTCAATCAACGAGCTGAGCCAATTGAGAATTTTGGTAAATCCCTACCAAAATTGTAGTTTGGGGTGAAATGATTGGCCCTTTTAAAGTGGAAAAGTTCATTTTCATGTCCTTGATAATACCATTACGATGTTTATGGGCGGCCCGCGTCATGGGAGAACTGATTCACTAACAGTGATTTCGTTAGATGTGTGTTTGTTCTCATTTTGTCCTACATGACGCTCGGACGTCAAGTGTTGTTGTAAAAGACTGCACTCGGAAAATTTAATTTTCGACCCTAAAATATCGCCTTGATCGGAATAATGACGAATGGGTAAGCAATAATCCTGCAATACATCGGCCATCACAGCTATTATTTGAGTCTTACAGGATATTGCGTGGTTATGGGACTATAGTTTAAAGAGGCAGGTATGAATACTGGAAGCTGCATCAGTCTTATTTTGATCATAACCATGTGTACGGGATTGTTGCCCGCTAGGGAATCGTAAAAGTCACTCTTCTCCCATTTATTTTTCATCTCGGTAAAATGAAATTATCTCTACACGGTGACAAATGTGGTTTTAGTTGGCGCCAAAGAAAATTCTTGGGTTATTGCTATACTGATCAATAAATAATAACGTTTTGAATTTTACAGAAATTCCTAGCCACAAAGTGACAAAGAAGGATGGTTTATACAAAATAAGACCGGCGATTTGTTCTCAATCAAATATGGAGAAGGGGGTTACCTCATTAAAAAATTCTGTGTGAAAATGTCAATTGACAATTGACAGTACGAATTTGTCAAGAAAATGGTTCCCAGCATCCTTACCGTGACATGGT
Source organism: Holothuria scabra (assembly GCA_037179385.1). NCBI lineage: Eukaryota > Metazoa > Echinodermata > Holothuroidea > Aspidochirotida > Holothuriidae > Holothuria > Holothuria scabra. Next base: position 51,454,891 of record CM074185.1, read on the forward strand.
CTTGTGTATTTGTGGAAAACTGTCGATCGACTGATGGCCGCATGTAGGCGTTTTGGCCTAAACCTCTATTTTTAAACATTCAAATCTGGGGTTCGAAAATGTGTAATCATGTAACGTGAAATAAGTGAACTGTCCAAATTACATTATTTCAAACCACCCGGGAACTATTTTTATTTCCTCGTGGATTACACACTGATAGACATAGGCGTATAAAAATATTCATTTAAGTTTGGGAAGACGACTGTTATCCAGTAAAACGGAATCCTGTCAGGCTGAGAGACTACCTGAGCGGACCGGAGCGACTGCATGGTCAAATAGTTAGAGCATTAGACATGCGCAGTGGGGAGGAAGGGAGGTCGCGAGTTCGATTCCTGGGTTAGGGTTTGTCGCAAAGGCTTTAAAAATGGAATCTACTGCCACAGGCGTATGAAGCGGGGAGGTCGCTCCCAGTGAAAAATGAGGGGGCGGAAGTATGTTTTCACCCCCACTTCTTCTCGGGTCAGAAAATTCCTTTTTTTTTTTTTCATTTTTCCAATTTCCCCAAAAGACGAAATTTCCGGCCCGCTTAGCGCAGAATGCAATGTACATTACTTCTCGCTCATATATCAGTTTGGTTAAATTTTCCGATCTCTGGAAATGACAAAATCGGATATTTACTATAAATGACACCACCCCACCAAGAGACACCGGCAGCTTTATTGATAGTTTTGTAAACTGTCTTTCATAGAATTCCAAATTTCCTTCGATGAGAGCTCTTGATTTTGAAACATTTTGTCCAAAAAGGACAACGAAGTTTGGGAAACTCTTGAAATGTCATCGGAGAGTGTCAATTCGTAGTCCTTAGAAAACAGTATGTAGCAACAACGATTCAGTCGTCGTGCAGTTTGGTTTCGTCGAACGGCTCTTTGTCAGAGAGTCGGGAGGTTTTTAGAAAAAGCACTCATTCTCAGATTTGCCACCAATATATGAAGGAAGTGCACATTATTCTGTAATCCCCCAACTCTTTAAATTGCCTAACAGGAAACCCCAGAATCCAAAGCTACTTGTAATATAAGCTCCATATCTACATATATTTGCGCGCCACAAATTACGTTCCTAACATAGTGAGTAGCGTTCACACGTAAGAAAAATTCAGATTTTTTTATCTTAAAAAAATTCGTTCCTGCTCGTAGAAAAAGCGAAAAATCTAGCGTAAAAATATACCTTTTGGTCAATGGGGTAAGGTGACGTTCATGGTCCAAAACTGTTCCGCCACCCACTCTCATATTGCTTCCTACGCCACTGCCTACTGCCGTTGTGCTTGGTGCTCAGCATAAGCAATGGTGTAGGGAAAACAAGCCAGTGAGCCACATCTGCATTAAAAAAGGCCATGTGCGGCTCGACTTTAACCGATTGGTTGGGAACTGAGCAGTTAAACTCCCATTCACTACCTGACTGACTGACTGACGAACTAACGTACTTACCAACCGACCGACCGACCGACCGACCGACCGACCGACCGACCGACCTAACTAACTAACCGACTGACCGACTAACTAACTAACTGACTAACTAACTAACTAACTGACCGACTGACTAACTAACTAACTTACTTACTAACTTACTTACTTACATACTTACTAACTTACTTACTTACTTACTTAACTTACTAACTAACTAACTAACTAACTTAACCACTAACCAACTAACTAACTTAACTAACTAACCTAACTCAACTAACTCACTAACTAACTAACTAACTAACTAACTAACTAACTAACTAACTAACTAACTAACTACCACTAACTAACTAACTAACTAACTAACTAACTAACTAACTAACTAACTAACTAACTAACTAACCTAACTAACTAACTCACCACCACCACTACCAACCACCTACCTACCTCACCTACCTACCACTTCACCTACCACCACTCACTTACTTACTCACTTCACTTCACCTACTCACCTACCTACCTACCACTCACCACTCACCACTCACTCACCTCACCACCTACCACCACTCACCTACCTACCACCACCTCACTCACCACCTACTCACTCACCACTACCACCACTCACTCACTTACCACCCACCACTTCACCACTCACTTCACCTACCACCACTCACTCACTCACCACCTCAACCCACCCACCACCACCTACTCACCACTCACCACCACTCCACCTACTTACTTACCACTCACCACCTCACTTCACCACCCACTTACTTACTTACTTACTTACTTACTTACTTACTTACTTACTTACTTACTTACTTACCTACTTACCTACTTACCTACTTACCTACTTACCTACTTACCTACTTACCTACTTACCTACTTACCTACTTACTTACTTACTTACTTACCTACTTACCTACTTACCTACTTACCTACTTACTTACTTACTTACTTACTTACTTACTTACTTACTTACTTACTTACTTACTTACTTACTTACTTACTTACTTACTTACTTACTTACTTACTTACTTACTTACTAGCGTTAGTGCTCTTCTCCAAATTGCCTTCGACTTGTGTTCTGAAATACCCGAAAATTCCGTGGCACATAGTCATATGATAAAACGCAAATACAGACCTGCCGACAGACCAAAACGGACTGAAACGATATCATACTCATTTGTAAGTAAGAACAAGTACATTCAGAAAAATAAGAAACTCGAAAATAACCTGTTAGGACATTCATGCATGCATCGATTTCCTCCTGTCTTTTCTCCGAAAATTTTGTACTGCTATTTTCCCATTTTAGCGCTCAAAATTCCTGAGCCCGGGGCGTGTGTAAAATTGTTGGCACTTTGAAAAAATATCAGATATTAATAGGGACGTATTCATTATTCCTTCCACTGTTTCAGCAATATGAACTCCACGGAATTTTTGCAGACTGAGGATAGAGGTATTTTCCTTAGCAATAAACTAGACTGATACCAATTGACGAGTCTGAGCACATGCATGCCGAAATGATGATGTACTAAAATCATCGTGTATCCCGACGATTTGCAGGATGTGCGCATGTGCATTCCCTCAAATCGAATTACCGAACTTGCTAATTGTTGAAACAAATCCATAAAACAATGGTAGGACTATGTTTGAAGATCGTACACGAAGAGACTTTCGCAAGTTCAGAACCGTCTCGAAACATTAACAAATTAATGTCAGTGATCCAACAATTAGACATAGAGAATTTCCTGCAACTAAAACTTAAGGTATACAGTATCCAACATTTCTTTGCTAACCCGCCCTCTTAATATCTAAGCTTATCGTGCTGCGGAAAAACTTTTGCCAGGCAAAAATAACACACTTCTCATTTTCGAGAATCCATTTCTTGGTGTAATTCCACTTTATCCATTTCTTTGAAATGTTTTATGTGAATCATCCGTCTCATAAAATATACGACAACCTTTAGATACCCCCACAGAAAAACGAGCCCCAAATTCCGGAGAGATATAGCGAGACGTTACTTTAGACGACTCTTAGAGGAATATGGTCTTCCACAGAAAAAAAATACGGGACAAAACTTTGGATTGATCAAATAAGGGGGAATTCTTAACTCCAAGAAAAAAAGCTTTATTGCTTAATGTTGATGCTTCTTAATGGGTGTAACCTGGACTTTGCCAGGGGACGAAGTCTGTACAAGCAAATTTTCTAAGATCTACGTGTAGCTCAATGAAAGTTTGTTGCGAAGTCCCAATATCATCTTGGCCAAATATGCTTTCCAGATCGCCAAAAATGACACTTCCTCGTGAGTTTCATCAAGTCATGATTTATTTTGAAATCTTATGTTGCGGGACTTTTCTACAGATATCTTAAAAGTGTTGATGTAACCGTTTCCAAATTGATGCTTTTGGGGGGAGGGGGGGGGGGTATGATGCTCTCCTTTCAGACGTACGCATGTTGGAGAGTGCAAAGCAGTAGTCCGTGGACTGGAGGGGCCCACCCAGCATACCCCTATAATTGATGAAATAAGGATAGGAATGTAGTTTGAAGTGTAAATTGTCAGATTTTTATATGCTAACATTGATTTCTTTGGGATGAACCATGTTTAAATGTTGATAGTCCACGACAGCTGAGTGATTATATTTTGGGGATAGGGGAAATTAAAAAAACAGTAACTCTGGAAAGAATAGTTACTTTTTGATGAATAACCAATAAAAATGTTTGCCTTGATCAACTCTACCAATAAAAAAAGTATGAATGCAAATTATGTGCAATATGAGGCCACAAGAGGTCAAAAAGTCACCAATTTTGAACGATGCCCAAAATGTGGAACACCCATTTTGATACAGCCATTTCTACCCTGGATTTGTACAAAAACACTTTTAACAACATGGAACGTGTTGTTTAGACATCCCCTTGAATATTTAAGCGCCAAATATTCAATTATTTTCTATACATTTATTTCTGTGACAAACGGAAGTAGGTCAACCGTCAAAAAGTGGAAAAATTGAGAAACAAAGTTGAAAAAATAACAAAAAAAAAACTCATTAAAAAAAAATTTCAATCAAAAAATTCTAAACATTCTGCTATGGGATTATAGCATATGTTTTGCACTTTATTTTTGATAGTTTTTGCAGGACCTCAACTTAACCAAGATGGCGGAAATAACAAAATGGCTGCCAAAATGACAATCATAATTTATAAAAATGATATGAAAAATCACCATTAAAAATTATCTAAATATAGCTATCCTTAAAATCTGGCCTTATTTTATAGCATAAAAATTGGAATTATATTTTGATAACAAATTTTTCCTTTTGAGGTCAGCCAAGATGGAGAAAGAGTAAAATTGCCGCCAACGCAATAATTATGTCAATTTACAATGAAATACAATAAAATAATCATCAAAACTATATTTCAATCAAAACTACTGAATGCTTTGATATAAGATTAGAGCATATTTTCTCAACTTTTTTTGATAGTTTTTTTGCAGGACCTCAATCTAACCAAGATGGTGGAAATCACAAAATGGTTGCCAAAAACAACCATAATTTATAAGAATATTACGAAAAATAATAATTTAAAATAGTTTAAACATTGTTGCTTTAAAATCTGAACATGTATTATTACAGATAAAGTGACATTATATTTTGAAAACATTTTTGTCGGATTTAGGTCAACCAAGATGACGGAAAAGGAAAATGGCAGCCAATGTGGAAATTATGTCAATTCACAATAAAAATAAAAAAAAAATCTTAAAAAATATATTTCAGTTAAAACCCCTAAATATCTTGATATGTGATTATAGCATAGTTTTTAACCAAGTTCATTTGCCATAAAAGTTGCCCAGATATTGGAATTTAGGAGAACCTATCTTCATTATATTTATTATGAATATTGTCATCATTGTAATCATTTTAGCAAAATATTATGAAGTATAAATGAGGAACCATGATGCTATTACTTGCAATCTTGATTGATCTGTAAAAGAAACACATGTCTACAAAACACTTTTTGATAATTTTGTTTAGAATATGGACATGGACATATGTTAGGTTCATATCATCGAAGCCCACGGCTTCCGTCGATTGTAGGATTTTCAGACTTGCTCGGCTGCTTTTCCGCCTATTTATGCGGCTCGTCCCCAGGTACATTTTCTTATCTGCCGTATACATTGGCACGCGATCACTGCAGACGTATCACGCCATTGGACAAATACGCAGGGCGATTTCGCCACGTTGTCTTCCAGTGTTTCCATGAACAGAGGGAATTTTCAATATCATGGTCTCATATTGCCTTAAATTTCATATTTATTGCCTTGATCAAATGCAAATAACTTTTCCGTAGCTACTTGTGTTCTTTTAGTGGACTAACGCACATAAAAAGAATGGAAAACATCCAGAGCATATTTGCCAAATAATTCTTTCCTGAAAATTGACAGATCAGTGTTGTGGAATCAGTGGAATTACCCTGCTCGGGTGAAAAGGCCTGATCAAAAGGCCTAGTGAAAGGGAATTCTGTTCTCCAGTGTTTCCACATTTAAAAAACAAGTTTCCAAGTTCATCGTCTCAATTACATTAATTTCCATATTCAATGCTTGGATCATATAAAGTTCACCTTATTCTAGCTATTTTTGTTCTTCAACAGGATGTAAAAACATGTAAAGAATGACAAAACATCCAGTTTACTCTCTCCTAATAATTGTTTTTTCAAAAATCACCCACCAGTGTTGTTCGAAGTGGAAGTGCTGTTCAATTATCTTTTAATTACCCCTTTCGTGTAAACACATATATTGTATAATACTTGTACTGTTAGTGTGAAACAGTATGCCTACCGTACGAACGTGTGTGTAGGTGATAAGTTAACGTGGCGAGGCGTATACATGTAGGCTACGTATAATTCTCAAACGAACAGGCAATGCACAATTGGAATTTGTTCAGTGAAATCGGTTAGGGGTTAGTTAGGGGTAGGCCTATGTCAGAAATTTAATTGCCGGTTGTTTGTAGTTGGACCTTTAAATTGAAGAAAAAATGTCGAAGTTAGTAACACATAGCGTTGGCAATGGTTCGGCTAATTTGCTATCCTGAATGAGACCCCTTTGGAAAATGTTTGCTTTTTGCTTTAGAGGAGGGATGAGATGTAAAATGGTGCTATTTGAAAACATGTGGAAGCATATTGAAACACGCATAACGGCCGTCAGTTGTGGAATTTAGCTCTTACTGATCGGACAAACTCGGGCTGACTACTGACTTCCGACTGGGATTTCCCCTGACTTGCTGATTTTCCCCGACTAGGCCTACATCCAGAAGTGCATGGGGGCATGCGACCCATGATGAACAGCCAACGACTAGGCTAGGCTATTAATGGTGTTTAGACTGGTGTTATTCAGTATGCGGATGATACTTCATTCATACTTGACGGTAGAGAAAACCCCTTTAAGGAGTTGTTTTCTGTTCTTGATAATTTTAATTAAGCATCTAGGCAAAAGATTAATTTTTCAAAGTCTCATTTGTTTCCATTGGGTCCTTTCGTTAACGAAAAGCCACTCTTTCTCACCGATTTGAATATAGAGGTCACCTTGGGTCTTATCAGTATGTTAGCAGGGACCGCGGAGACGGGGGGCTAGGGGGCGTGAGCCCCCGCACTTTTTTGCTGGGCATTTTGGACCGCCTTAAACTGCATTTATTTTATTGGACATGTTGGGCCGCTTCGATGATTAGAACCCGCACTTCGAAATTGCCTCAGGCTCCGCGGCCTCTGGTAAGGTATTGCATTTACTTTTGATGGAGATGACATATTTCGCCTCAATTACTAGCCGAAGTTCTCTCAGCTAAAAAACTCCCTTCCAATCTGGGCAAGTCGTGACTTAACCCCTATTGGCCGTAACATTATCCTTAAAACTTTTGAGCTTTCTCAGCTAGTGTATCTTTTTCTCGTGAAACCCAACCCCATAGGCAATTCCATCAAAGAACTCCAGAGAACATTTTTTGCTTTTCTTTGGGCTGGTAGTCCAGACAAGGTTGAACGCTCTGCAATTATCAATCCCATCAATTCAGGAGACTTAACAGTTACCCATGTTTATAGTTTCATTAAAAATCTAAAATGTATATGGAAGCGTTATTGTAATGACTTGAATGGACCCTGGAAAAACTTTTTCCACATACCATTAAAGAAGTATAGTCATGGACTTTTACTTAACTGTAACTGTAAACCTGAAGATGTTAAATCCATTTGCAATACTTTTGATAGACAGGTTGTTCAATCATGGTGTGAGATCCCGTATGTTCCCCCTAATACAAACTATAGCGCCCCAACAGCCAAATCGTTTGGAACAATTCAAATATTAAGATTAATGGTGAAATTGTTTTTTATAAATTCTTGCTTGACAAGATGTCAAGTATGTCAAAGACTTTTTTGACAAACAAGGGAATCCTTTTACCTATGATGTCTTTAATCGTAAAACGAATGTAACGAGTTTACCGTTTACGTTGTGTTATGGTATAATACGAAGTATACCCACCAGTTGCGGGGACTCGTTGACTTATGAGAATGGTAATGAGAATGTGAACGAAATATTTTTTGCAAACTACCTGAGAGCACACAGATCTTCAAAATTTATTTATAATAAGTATTTACTATCTACAACTGAAAGGCCAACATCTATTAATAAATGGGTTGTTTCTTTTGTCAACTTAACAGATTGCGACTGGACCCGCATTGGTTTACTACCTGGTTTTCCATGCCCGAAGACAAATTAAAATACTTCCAATTTAGGTTTATACATAGGGTACTCCCGCTTAATAAATTTCTTCTTCTGATGGAGAAGTCCGAATCCCCATATTGTACTTGGTGTGAGGAGGAAGAAGAAACACATTTTTAAATGTAAATTGGTAAAAAGTATACCAGATGTGAATACTTTCTTTCGTACATTTAAATTTAATGCTAAAGTGGAACAATAAAAAAAGTAAAAAAAAACAAAAAAAAACAGAATGTTGTAAATTTTTTCGATATCAGAGAAGCATTTGTTTCCTGTGGGAATTTATTTTCAGATTAGCTTTGCAAAACAGGAAGAACTCTGGCATTGCATACTAGATTCGTTGAAATATTTCCATTTGCATTTGAAAAGGATATCACATTTATGTTATTTGTATATTATACCACGATGGCTATACTGTATGTATATAATTTGAACACTACTAATGAAGAATAAAAGGAAAAAATGTTTAAACTATTTTAAATGATTATTTTTCGTGTTATTTTTTATAAATTATGTTTTTTTGGCCGCCATTTTGTGATTTCCGCCATCTTGGTTAGATTGAGGTCCTTCAAAAAACTATCAGAAATAAAGTGTAGAAAATATCCTATAATCTCATATCAAAGTATTCAGTAGTTTTGATTGAAATGTAGTTTTGATGATTTTTTTTTGTATTTCATTGTAAATTGACAAAATTATCGCATTGGCGGCCATTTTACTTTTCCGTCATCTTGGCTGACCTCAAAAAAGAACAAAATTGTTGTCAAAATATAATTTCAATTCATATGTAGTAAAATATGGCCAGATTTAAAGGGCAGCTATTTTTAAATTATTTTTAATGATTATTTTTCATATTATTTTTTATGAATTATGATTGTCATTTTGGCAGCCAATTTGTTATTTCCGCCATCTTGGTTAAGTTGAGGTCCTGCAAAAACTATCAGAAATAAAGTGTAAAAAATATGATATAATCCGATACCAGAATATTTAGAATTTTTGATTGAAATGTATTCTTAATGAATTTGTTTGTATTTTTTCAACTTTGTTTCTCAATTTTTTCCACTCTTTGGCGGTTGATCTACTTCCGTTTGTCACAGACATAAATGTATAGAAAATAATTGAATATTTGGTGTTTAAATATGCAAGGGATGTCTATATAAAACGTTCCATGTTGTTAACAGTGTTCTGTACAATTGAATTCCGGGTAGAAATGGCTGTATCGAAATGGGTGTACCACATTTTGGGCATCGTTCAAAATTGGTGTACTGCACGTTAACACTACACCATCAATTTAGTTGTCGAGGCAGTCCTACAGATATTTTCGTCAATCACGCAACGAGTGATTGTCTAGAATTAATAATCAGTGATAGCATGATCCCACAGAGCGTTAGCTGCGCCCTGCGAGGCGTCACCTCTACCATTGAGATTGCTTTACGATACCAAAGAGGACAAATATAGCAACGGTTAGGGTATTTACTTCGCGAAATAAAATTTGCACGTGAAGCTGATAGCATTGACTTACCGTATATAACACAGGGTCGTTACCATGGTTACTGAAACTTGTGCTGAAGGCTTCTCAACAATTTAATTCGGCAATTGAGGTATCTTTAGTGTTGCCTTAATTTCCACCAACCACCTGTGCACAGATTTTAACATTCCGAGAGTCATATTCCGATTGGTCGGAAAGGGTAGAAATATGTGACGTCATCATATCAAGGTTGGGTAAAATTTTACCTTAAGTTTGGAGTCTTCGACGCCATGGCCTGAGCAACTCCGTTTATCTCAAATAGCTTTGATCAGAAAGTGATAAAACGTTTGGTTTACTTTCCTACTTCCGTAATCTTTTCAATTTTTCAACTTTGAAGATGGGACATTTTACTCGTATAGCAGTAAGTATTGATCAAACCTATATACAACTTTTTACTAACTTCAACTCAGATTGCAAATTGCTGAGGTTTATGATCGAACAATCCTTTGCACTTTTGGAGGTGGTGTAATAGATCTCAGATTTAATTCAACCTAAATCAGTGAGCGTATAATTACTGTTGAAACGAATATACTATAGTGACTTCATTGTGGAGATATACTTGTTTCTTTTTCAAATAATCTTGCAACATACCGCCAAACTTCCCAATGTCTCTAAGAAACCTTAGAACTAAACATTTGAAATGCGATTGAATTATTTTTTATAGAAAATAGAGATCTGTTAGTTGATAAACGTGATTTGTCCAGGGTCGCATTTCGGCTAAGTCCAATGATAAAATTAAATGTGTAGCCTTTGAAGGTCCAATTAAGTTCGGACCTTAACGAAATTTCATTTGTTATAAGCAGTTTGTGCATTTTACTTTATTATAAATCATTTCAAGTGGCGTTGGACAGGGACGTTTACCCTCTTTTTGTAGTATGAGGACAAGGTTTACCTCACTTGCATGTTTTACTACGTTACGTTGTTAAATATTTCTTCCGCTCAACTAAATATCAAATATGAGAGCAGGAGTCAGACAATTGAAAAACAATTGTTTAACAATGAAGAGCGTGTGTCCAATAACATGTCACGATTCAATGACGGAGCTAAAATACAGATAAAAGAGTACAAACATAATAGCACAGGTTCTGAATCCTTTCACTTTTTTAAAGTTCCTAAGTAGTATCTAATAATAAAATACTGTGTTTAAAGCGGTGTCAATAACCGCAAAGAGATGATAACTTTAGAACAAGCATCGGCGGAAAAGTTAGCCTGGTTGAAAATAAGCCATCATGGCTAATTACTTTTTATTTTCTATAATTAGTGCATCCTCCTTCTGCAATAAGATTTAGGTCCTTGAATCAAACACGAAATGTCCAATAAATAGAGCCTTCTATAAAAGCAATTTCATATGGCTGTGGGAAAGAGCTTTGAGGTGCATCATTTCCCAAACGAGAAAATTCCGTGAATGAAAACGACACACCAGACTCTTTTCCTGGCAAAATTTGTAGCTTAGCCAGGATTGCGTCGAGGGGGGGGTTGGGGCACTACATTAGGGAAAAATCTAAGGATAGAGAGAAAAAAATCGCTATTTTAGGTGTTTTTTTACATTGCGAGGTTGAGTCAGGGGAAGGGGGGTTAACCCCAAAAACATCCCCGTGGTTACGCCACTGGGCACAATACTTTGTGTAAGTAGGCTACACCCCTTCATGATATCCGTTTTAAACTGCTATATGGAAAAGGGTATAACCACACTTGCAAGAAACCGTGAAATCGTATAGTTTAAGACAAACCCTTTCGGCCCCTAACATGTTATCCTTTAATATACTGAGCCGAGTTATATGATGTAAGCTTAATCATATTTTCCATGTTAGCTTAGGCAACTTGCTTCTGTATTGCTATAACTTGAATTTGTTTTTCAATTTGTTTCACAAACATAATTTTCATTAAGCAATTACTCTTTATTTTTTCTTCCTACGCGAAAGACAATTTTTTTTTAATATGTGTGTTGCAGTAGATCATGTCTAGAAATAGAATGTAACGGACCAATGACGTAAGGTGTAAAGGTCCCGAGGTTCGTCACATTTAGTCTTGTGTTCATTCCTGGTATAGCAGGCTTTACGGAGCAGGACTGCTTCTGTCGTGGGGGGCGCTGAAAATGAAATTGTGAAGTGTGGGTCTACAAATGCTGCCAACAGGAGACGTTTTGTGAATAGCTTACACACTTATGAACCGGGAACCCATCGAAAACTGGGGACAGTCCCCATTTTAAATCATAATTTTAAAAATACCCTTAGGCTGTATTCGACACCCTGTTCTGGAACAGAGAACAGTGTTCTCGTGCGCGTCGATCACGGAAGAACACGTTCGCGAACTGTTCTTGCACCTAAATCTCACACCACCTCGCCGGGTGGTGCAGCTATGGCAAGCCGTTTTAACATTTACCTCGCAATTTCACTTAAGTGGAATGCATTTCACTTAAGTGGAATACAATTCCACTTAAGTTAAATTGAATTCCACTTAAGTGGAATACATTTCACTTAAGTAAAATGTATTCCACTTAAGTGAAATTGCATTCCACTTAAGTGAAATTGAATTCCACTTAAGTGGAATTCATTCCACTTAAGTAAAATGTATTCCACTTAAGTGAAATTGCATTCCACTTAAGTGAAATGCATTCCACTTAAGTCAAATGCATTTCACTTAAGTGGAATGCATTCCACTTAAGTGGAATTCAATTTCACTTAAGTGGAATTCAATTCCACTTAAGCGGAATTCAATTCGACTTAAGTGGAATTCAATTTCACTTAAGTGGAATGACATGGATCGCTACCGTATTTCACTTAAGCTAAATTCTATTTCACTTAAGCTGAATTGAATTCCACCTAAGTCGAATTGAATTTCACTTGAGTGGAATTGAATTCCGCTTAAGTGAAATTGAATTCCACTTAAGTGGAATGCAATTCCACTTAAGTGGAATTCAATTCTATTCGACTTAAGCGAAATGTGATTGGTCCAATTCTATTCGACTTCAGTGAAATGTGATTGGTCAGCTCCCAGGAGGCTTTCTGGTGGATATCGGGATTTTGAGCATGCATCCCTGCAATCCTGTATAATAACTTATCGCGCGAGGCTAGCTGTGGCTGGTTCTTACGTAATACCCCACGTGAACATTCGTCAATCTATGGCCAAGTGGAAATTATTTCACTTAAGCTAAATGTGTTGAACCGTCGTTCTATTTTGCTTAAGCTAAATGCTATTTCACTTAAGTGAAATTGTATTCCACTCAAGTAAAATTGAATTCCACTTAAGTGAAATAGCATTTCACTTAAGCGGAATTGCGTTTAGCTTAAGTTGAATTGTATTTCACTTAAGTGAAATAGCTCGGTTATTCGACTTAAGCAAAACGTAATTTCACTTAAGTGGAATACAATTCCACTTAAGTGAAATTGTATTCCACTTAAGTGGAATACACTCTACTTAAGTGGAATACATTTCACTTAAGTGGAATACATTTCACTTAAGTGGAATTGTATTCCACTTAAGTGAAATGCATTCCACTTAAGTGGAATACATTTCACTTAAGTCAAATGTATTTAACTTAAGTGGAATTGTATTCCACTTAAGTGAAATGTATTTCACTTAAGTGGAATTGCGAGGTAAATGTTAAAACGGCTTGCCTCGCAATTCCACTTAAGTGAAATGTGTTCCACTTAAGTGGAATACATTTCACTTAAGTGGAATTGTATTCCACTTAAGTGAAATGCATTCCACTTAAGTGAAATGCATTCCACTTAAGTGGAATACAATTCCACTTAAGTGGAATTCATTTCACTTAAGTGAATTGCATTCCACTTAAGTGGAATGCATTTCACTTAAGTGGAATTGTATTCCACTTAAGTGGAATACATGTCACTTAAGTGGAATTGAATTCCACTTAAGTGAAATGTGTTCCACTTAAGTGGAATACATTTCACTTAAGTCAAATGTATTTAACTTAAGTGGAATTGTATTCCACTTAAGTGAAATGTATTTCACTTAAGTGGAATTGCGAGGTAAATTTTAAAACGGCTTGCCATATGCAGCGAGAACGAACAGTAAACAAGATGGCGGATATAGCTTCTCATGGAAGGAATTTAAAGAATTATCAGTAGCACAATGACTGATCTTGAGCAGGACATGTATCCAAGAGGAATAAATCACTAGTGTAACAGTCTTTAGGACTTATCATGAAAATTAAACGAAGTAAGTGGTGAAAGCAAGACACGGTACGGCGGCACGTTAGGCCGACATGCACAAGAGTGACGTATACCCATGGTAACTATCCCTGAATGAGTTCGACACTACAGAAGGGATTCCCATGTTCTCAGCTGAGCATGTTCCGGAAGAGTCAAGAACTCGGTGTCGAATACAGCCTCAGTGCTATATGATTTGGTCATGAAGATATCTATTGAATTAAAGGCAATATATTAAGATCGGTCCCCTATGAGATGGTGGTGTTTTCCGCCCTCGTTTGCAGGTACGCGTGTGTATCGCGTTACGTTCACAGTTCCCTGTGGAGAATCACATTACACACTTACAATCACATAACACACTTACAATTATCTTGATAAATATTGATTGATTGAAAAATATTTTGATAAATACTGACTGAAAAATATTTTGAGTGACCCCTCTTTTGCTGACATAGGTAGGACATTTGCCTGGCACAGGAAAACTGTCGATATCGAAACAGATTTATCAAAAAATGGTGTCTCCTAATGACCATAATGAAATTAAAGGTAGATGGTGTGCTTCTACTACTTGGAATGTCAGGAAGTGTTCTTTATCCTGTGATTACAGATTGAAAAAGTATCTTAGAAATTTAAAGGAAGAGTTTACAAGGTTTGATAATGCAGAGTCCATGAGAAGGGGTTTGAGGGGGTACCCCTACCCTTTTGAAAATTTTTGTGTTTTTAGAAGGTCTAAGATGCAAAGTGGTTCTTTTTTGAAACATTTATAAGCACATTTAAACACTCATGAGTGCGGGTCATGACGCCCAATAGGGGGTGCGCTCCTTAACTCGGTCAACCTTTTTCCAAGTGATTTCCTCCGACTAGCTCATTTTTCCTCGACTTCTTCTGAGGTTGGGAACCATTGTCCCGACCCCTCCATTGTACATGTTAGCTGCTCTCCATCTGTCCCGACGTTTGGTTATGACCGTCGCTTCTTGGCCAGAGTTGGACGGGACTTTAAAGTGTAAGCATACTGACAAATCACGTTAGTAAACAATATTGGCCAATATTTAACTAATATTTGACACAGTTGAATTAGCTTCTTACAATATTGAGCCGCTCTGACTAACCTTTGACTGATATTCTCTTGTCTATTACTACGGAATTAGTTATCTCTGACACCCTTATATTTGTTTTACACGAAAAACAATTCGTTTTTCTTTACCACACAATGACAAAAAGAAAACTATGAGGGATCATTTCGGTATGATCTCAATCGTTGAAACTGATGCTCATATCTGCGGTCCACTGTAATTTGAGGTCTTCTTTTCCTTTGAACTTGCTTAGCTAGACAGTTACAATGAATAGAAAAAGAAACTTTTAAAAAGTTTCTCTCTTCCAATCAGATTAATTCATTAGATGCTATTAGTAAATGAATTCGGCATCTTGCTGGCCTAAAGATCCCGAAAACCTCACATCTCACTAAACTAGAATAATCAGCGGCACTGCACCAGCTGCGGACATTGGGGCATATGCCATCACCCCATGCAGTCAGACTCAGAGACGTCGTCCCACAAAAACTCCCTATTCAGGTCTGAAAAAATATACTGTACTTCTGTGCTTTCTGAGACTCAATTTTTACCCGAAGATACACTAAATTCTCAAAGCTTCCAGGAGATTGGCCATCTGGGACTCCACTAAAGGAACCTTGTTTCCGTTTCCACCACCGTCCTTAAGGTAGGGGTCCCGAACTCCACCCGCGAGAGCTGCAAGCAAAACAATTACCCCAGCAATTTTCTTTGCCCTCAGTTTACCCCATCTTTTCTGAAATCCTTGTGCTGCCACAGACTTTGGCTTAATGAACGATACAGCTTGTCGATAATTCTTCAAGATTTTAATCAATTTGCATGAAACGTAATTAATGATATAGGATAAAGCTTGTT
The DNA here is from genome assembly GCA_037179385.1 of Holothuria scabra. Classification (NCBI taxonomy): domain Eukaryota; kingdom Metazoa; phylum Echinodermata; class Holothuroidea; order Aspidochirotida; family Holothuriidae; genus Holothuria; species Holothuria scabra. The sequence goes on from CM074185.1 coordinate 51,470,706, forward strand.
AAGGATCCAAAAGGAACGCTACCAACATATTGATAATTAGTCTCACTTTTCCTTTGTTTCATGGGAAAATTGAAACTGTCATCCCATCCAAAAACCCTGCGACTTTCACTATCTAATGGTTGTACCCTCGTTTTATATTTGTCTTAAAAATTTCATAAGCAAAATTCGGTGGAAGAACGTAAGATTGTCGTTCAACCTAAACATGATCCCTTTTACTATTGTAAAAAGAGGGAAAATATAAAAATAAATATTATTTTCTGCCTAGCTGCTTTGAACAATTTTAATCTCATGCTATCGCAGTGCTGGACACATTTAAGCCACCAAATTGTATATTATCTGGGCACGCACTTATATGAAAAGAACCATAAAATATAGAATAAATCGACATAATACTAAACTTTAATTTCATTACAATTTGCCCCCATTTTCTTCTCCGAATTCCCAAGACAGATATTACATTTTATTCGGTCGTCAATACTCACGATTGGGTGGGTATTCCATGTCCTTCTGTCAATTATCAGGCGTCAAACATGACCTTTTCCGTCATCAACCCATATATTTTGCATTGGAGTAGGCTACGACCAATAGTAGGCCTACTCAAATAAGGGAGCTACTGACCAAATCAAGGACAAAGTTTGTTTAGCCCGTAGAGTTTGTTTTTTGATATTACGAGTTACTGTATTAGGGTTATACTTGAGTTGTAAGTGAAGGGATGGGAAGGGGTGATTTGGAAGGGGGATGAGGGGGTGGGGGTCGGGCATAGAATGAGGGAGATGAGGGGGATGACATAGGAAGGAGGATCGGTAAAGTCCCTGATTATCAGAGTACGTCAATGTTTGTTTCTGCTCTTGACTTTTGTTTTTCATGATTTTAAATGGTTTTTGGCTACAGTTTTTTTTTCAAATTTTGCATTTTCTACAAAAATCCTCGGCCGACATAGATTTTCTTTAAAGGCCCAATTTTCTCATCCCAAACAGTACCAATTTTCCTAACCTTCTTAATTAAGCCCCCCCCCCCCAATTGTCTAAAATTCACCCTCATATACATTTTATTGCTTCAGGGAAATATAGAAAGCTCAATGTGTATAATCAAAACACTATCAGAAGAGTTCGTGCTTTGTAATATAAGTTTTGGTACTCTGCATTGTTTGAATTGCAGTCAATCAAAAAGCTGAGCCAATTGAGAGTTTCTGTTACCCTATACTAGAAGTGTAGTTTGGGGTGAGAGGATTGTCCCTTTAATCTTTATCCTCAACCGCATTAAATACAGACAGACTCCCTTTTCCGGCTGAGTATGACATATATGATGAGATGCTAAACTCATTGAGAATGTGACATGCAGTGCATGTTTGCGAATGTATGCTTGCGTGCGGAGGCTTTTTTTTTCTAAAAGTCCCCTTGACTCTCTGGCGAAGAGCCAAGGGGTGAAAACCAAACATTTACTCCCGGAGGAGTTCTGCTCCCTTTAGGAGCTAAACGTCCCAAATGGACAGGTACGCCCTCTAAGGGCAAACATGTGTGGTCCTGCTCTAGACTGGTTGAATAGAACAAAAGCCACACCCTGGATGCAGTTTAACGTCATGCCCAGGACGCTGAAGGCTTGTTAATTGGGACCACCGCCTACGTACTTTTGTTTCGTAGGATAGCAAAGGAAAAATCGGAACTTGTAGTATGTTTGTTCCAAAATCATGGAGTTGCTAGAATATCCCTGGTTAGGATCATGGATAGGCTTAGGGGTATGTGAATCTTGAAGCGATGTTTGACATTATGTTTCAATCCCGGTGTCAGAATTACATGAAAAGTGTGAAACCTGTTTTATTTGTTTGGGATTAGGAATGTGGTCTATTCCCAAGAAATTAAATGGACCATATGAATGAAATTCCTCTCGAGGCAATGTTATTGAATAATTACAAATGTCTCGGTACTCTAATATTTTTGCGGGGCACGTAGTTACGGTCTTGAAAATACAAACACATGTACTGACAACATCAAGTATTTTTTGACACCCATGAAGACAGAGCAGGCTCGACTTGACCTTCGAAATTGCCTCCCCTTTTCTCTGCATTTTTTTTTACTTAAAACGGAGACACTAGGCAGTTACTAGATTCATAACGCATATTATTTTAAAAGAGGTATGGCTGCAAATGTCTAGCTGCGGTAATCTCCCGAGTGAAAAAAAAATGTTTAAACGTTTGTAACATTACTGTAATAACATAAACAAAATTACAAATCAACAAAGAGAGAAAATAAAATAACTATTGTAAATTTTCGAAAATAACTGACCTCACGTTTTGCTTCTTCGAATTCTTTATTTATTCCTTGTTTGCAAGTTTGAACATTTTACAGTGTGAGATATAACTACGGAGCCATGTCTATTGCAACATTACGAATCATTGTAGAAAAAGTGTGTAAGAAACGGTGGTAATGCACTTTCTAGTGTGTTGTATGAAACGAAGACAAAAGAAAAGGCAATAAATAGACGGTGGACATCATAAAGACATGTTTTGAAAACATGCTATAAGTGTAGCGTCATGACCCCACAGTGACATCCTGCCGTACGTAAGAGAATAAAATCTGGAAGGAATTTTGTAAAATAACTTGAGGGAAAACAAGGTGGATTTCGGGTTAACTTAAGTATTGTCAAATGTTGCCCAGAAAATGTTAAACACATGTGGAATTTTTTCAGATATGTTTATAAAATGCAAAAGCAGTAACGGTAATTTTTCACTGGATGCCGGAAGTCGTTTATATTCTATAATCTCAGAATCATTCGTGTGGTAGTAAGGTTTTCAAACTCTTAAAAGAGATAGAATTAAAAAAAAAAACAAAGAAATAGGAAAAGAAGAAACACACAAAAAAGGTTTTCACTGGATGTTGGAAGTCTCTTATGTTAGTTACGGAAGTTTAGAAACGTTCGTGTGGTGGTCAGATTTTCCAACTCGAAAAAAGAAAGAAAGAAAGAATGAAAGAAAGAAAGAAAGAAAGAAAGAAAGAAAGAAAGAAAGAAAGAAAGAAAGAAAGAAAGAAAGAAAGAAAGAAAGAAAGAAAGAAAGAAAGAAAGAAAGAAAGAAAGAAAGAAAGAAAGAAAGAAAGAAAGAAAGAAAGAAAGAAAGAAAGAAAGAAAGAAAGAAAGAAAGAAAGAAAGAAAGAAAGAAAGAAAGAAAGAAAGAAAGAAAGAAAGAAAGAAAGAAAGAAAGAAAGAAAGAAAGAAAGAAAGAAAGAAAGAAAGAAAGAAAGAAAGAAAGAAAGAAAGAAAGAAAGAAAGAAAGAAAGAAAGAAAGAAAGAAAGAAAGAAAGAAAGAAAGAAAGAAAGAAAGAAAGAAAGAAAGAAAGAAAGAAAGAAAGAAAGAAAGAAAGAAAGAAAGAAAGAAAGAAAGAAAGAAAGAAAGAAAGAAAGAAAGAAAGAAAGAAAGAAAGAAAGAAATCGATGGATGGATGGATGGATGGATGGATGGATGGATGGATGGATGGATGGATGGATGGATGGATGGATGGATGGATGGATGGATGGATGGATGGATGGATGGATGGATGGATGGATGGATGGATGGATGGATGGATGGATGGATGGATGGATGGATGGATGGATGGATGGATGGATGGATGGATGGATGGATGGATGGATGGATGGATGGATGGATGGATGGATGGATGGATGGATGGATGGATGGATGGATGGATGGATGGATGGATGGATGGATGGATGGATGGATGGATGGATGGATGGATGGATGGATGGATGGATGGATGGATGGATGGATGGATGGATGGATGGATGGATGGATGGATGGATGGATGGATGGATGGATGGATGGATGGATGGATGGATGGATGGATGGATGGATGGATGGATGGATGGATGGATGGATGGATGGATGGATGGATGGATGGATGGATGGATGGATGGATGGATGGATGGATGGATGGATGGATGGATGGATGGATGGATGGATGGATGGATGGATGGATGGATGGATGGATGGATGGATGGATGGATGGATGGATGGATGGATGGATGGATGGATGGATGGATGGATGGATGGATGGATGGATGGATGGATGGATGGATGGAGGGGGAAGGGAGAGACCCGACTAGAACATAACAAAGGGTTATTTCTCTATTTGTTGCTCTCTTTGTTGATGAACTAACCACGACATTTTTCTCTCTTTCCATGTTTACAGGTGGTTGTCATTACCATAGCAACGTTGACTCTAGGTGATGGACAGGACTACAATGACAAGATCACAATTAGTTATCTACCGGAGGAAGGGGATCCACGATTTGTCCTTATGGAAGGTAACAATGATACCATTCAAACGACTGTGTCGGGGATTAAGGGCAATATTTCAGTTGAAGTAGAGAGTTCGCAAACGGATTATTTCGTCATCATACCGACCGACTACAGCACAGAGGTCATCAACGGATCGGCGACCTTTGACATCAAGATACGCGGCGTTTTCATTGGTGTTGCTCCGTTGGTTATGCATATTGAGCATATCTATACTTACTTGGATGACAGTGGACAGGAAAGGACAGAGGTAGAAAATTTCGTTTACCAATACAGCGTGCGCTGTGGTATCAAACCAACGATTTGGAACGCCATATTCACTTGGACATTAACCGTTTGGCTTGTGATTTCTTACGTTACAATGGGTGCTAAGATCGATTTAGATGTGGTCTGGACTAAATTTCGTAGACCATTTGGGGTTACCATTGGTATCATATGCCAGTTTGGTATAATGCCAGTACTGGCATTTGCACTAGCCAAAGTGTTCTCCATATCTTCAGAGTCGTCGATTGGGCTGCTCATCGAAGGCTCCTGTCCCGGTGGATGGCTCAGCAATGTGTTTGCGCTAATGATGGATGTGGACTTCATACTCAGCATAACGATGACGTTTTGTTCCAGCTTCATGGCTTTGGCAATGATGCCCTTTAACATGTTTTTGTATGCCACGCCTTTTGTAGGGGGAAGAGGAACCCTTAAAACTCCGTACAAAGATATATGCACTCAATTGGCTCTTATGATGGTTCCTGTATTAATCGGGATGTACATTTTGAGGAAGCATCCAAACGTAGCCCACAAAATGACCAAAGGTCTGAAACCAGTTTCAATGGGATTAATTGTTATTAGTTTGGTATTTGGTATTCCGGCCTTAACTTACATATTTGTAACACCGTTTATCACGTACGTCGCTGCATCATTGCTCCCTCTGATTGGAGGAATTCTCGGATTTTCTATTGCAAAAATATGTTGCCGACCCTACTCGGAAGCATTTACCATTGCTTTTGAGACTGGAGTTCAAAACAGCTTACTTGCTTCAGTGGTGGCGCGCTTTTCTTACCCGTTCCCAGAAAATTTTCTGATCGCACGGCTCCCACTACTCACTGCCATTCTGACGATTATCGAGGGCACAATAATGATTGCCATCTATGTCACTTATAACATAGTAACTGGAAAGAGAAAGATACCGGACGACAAAGATGATAAAGGATACAAACCTTGTGAGGATCAAAAAGATGTCAAAGGACCTGCGTGGAGCGATAATAACAACCCTAGCAGCTACGCTCGACTCACCAGCGAAGAAAGAGGCCTTGGTGACGGAGATGAAGCCACGCAGGACTGTGAAGAAACGACAGAGTACACCGCCCTCCGAAGTGAAGAGGACAAAAATGACACAGATGTGTAAACAACAAGCTAGTGGCAGGAGAACTACTTCCTTTTTCGAACGGATGTGATCCTTATTCACAGCGACCGCACGATTCCTTCGATATTTAGAAGCACTGTTATAGAGGACGTGATTTAAAGCAGATTCTTCGGCGAAACGCGTTTTTCCCCTGAATTTAGCAGTACAGTATTAGTCAGCCGAACGTGGAGGACGGAAAAGATGATTCCGTCACTTGTAGACTTGTACGGAAACCTACATGTATAAATCCAGGGAACGAATGCGTGATCTACAAAAACAGTAACTTAAAGGGAAATATTGCGTTGGAAATGCTCCAATATTGCATTCAAAGAAAATAGCTCTAGTCATTATTAAATCATTTGGTCTCAATAATAAACCTCGGTAATAGCTTCATCTCCTCAGATATTGTGTTCATGAGGAGTTTTGGAAGTTTCATCTTTTGAAATGTTGAAGGTTTGGGTGAACAAAATAAATATTCTTGTGTAACGAGCAACTGAATTTCTATGTAGGGGAATTTCGTGAAAAGAAGGCTACCATACTACCTTACTTTTAGTTATTTATCACTCTTTGTCTATAAATGCTGGTCTTAAAAGGATGAAATTTCCATGTGAAACAAACGCATTATTTCTCTTTAAACACTATGACTGTGATACAGCAGAACTAAAATTTAGAATAAGCCCGAAAAGTTCTGCATTATGAGTTTATTGATTCGATTCGATGTGAATTCCACCGCTTCTCGAGGAAATTTGATTAGTATGATGAGTCCAAGTGGCAAAATTGAAACGATATACATTTTACTGTTATAGAAGACTTCTTTGACCTATTAATAATGTGTAAAGAATTCCCGGAGAGGTCTAAGTAGCCTGCTCGGTCCTTAATGGGACAATCAGTCGTCTCATTCAATGTATGAAAAATCAGACAAATCATACAACATTCTTTTTATATTCCATTCCAGCAGTTGGACTTTTGTAACGTTTCAATGCATGTAAATATGATATGGCATAAATATTACGTTAAAGGTTAACTTCCTGAGTAGCCCGGCAAATGTTAACATAAAAATGGCCAGTAGTAGAGTCAACTACAATTATTGTTGGTAACTAACCAGTGGCGTGCGCTGAAATTTCGAGGTGGGGAACCAGAGAGTAAAATTCCTAGTCGAACGTGGGGGTGATTTCTCCTCCTATTCGGAAAATTTTTGCTTTTTGGAGAGGCAAAATGGTGCTAAAAATGCCCAAAATAAAGGTAGTTACTTTTAAAGATAGAGGGAGAGCAATATGTTGTTGCCTGCTGTCGTGGGGAAGAGGTATGACAACAGGGGTGTCCATGGTTCGCTACTTAGTTGTAGTTAGATGGAGTTTAGTTAGATGGAGACCAGTTTATATAAGTCGAGCCGGCCGACGGGATTTTTTTATTGGCTTGTTTCCCCTACTCCATTGCATATGCTAAGTACCAAGCACGATGGCAGTAGGTTCCAATTTTTAAACCCTCAGTATGTCCCGGCCACTTTGGAAATTTTTTTGCTCTCAGAGGAGGGCTGAGACGCAAGATGGTGGTATATTTGAAACATTAAAAAAACTTAGTTTCACTTGCATGTCGACAAATAGAAAGTGCACGTCTGTTGCTCGTTCAAGTTCGGATAAACTGATTCCCCGATACAGTATACTGATTCCAACGACTCCTTCCTTTCAGTGGTGGGGCCCGCCCCGTCCCCAATTCGTAAGCGGTGCCTATTCAAATCGATGTGACTACAATTTCCCAGCGCAGTGATATTAAGGTCTATGGTTCTTCGTAAGAAGGCGAAAATATCACAGAGCGCACTTGGACGTAAAAGGCAACACATCAGCTTTCCCCTCTTATATCAACTATATCAAAACATTCTTTATTTGAAGGATGGCGGGGGAGGGGGGAGGGGGTGCGGTTTATTTCCTGTTTAGATCTGCACTTATTCACTGCCATTTTCGTCACCTATCAGTATTATTATTAATGATAATAATACAGGGTGGGGTACGGGAGTACTGTTTTATTTTCTATTTAGATCTGCACTTATTCACTGCCATTTCTGTAACCTATTATTGATAATAATACAATAAATAAACAAGGCAACTTTCTAAGGTACAGGTTACAAAATACACTCCAGGAATGGTCTGTCTGATGGCACAAATGTCACGATATTTTTGTTGTTAATTTATTCGCTAATGTTTAGCAGGAACCCAGCCCTCACAGTACATCACGTAAAATAAGTTCTAGACCTTTCAACTCTGATCTAACCTCATTTCCTTAATCCAAATAACCCAGACGCAATCTTGAAAGGAGGTGTCAGGCATGATATACATATCTCGAGACATGAATGTGACACCTTAAAAAGCAAAATATGAAGATTTTTTCTGTTTGCAAGTATGGAATTTTTTTTATACATCTCTTTATTGTAACAGTGTACAGACGAATCCGATCAGCGTTTGTGTCAGTGACAGTGGGCGGCCATTAGTGGGGTCCATCAGCCTTAAACCGTCTTTACTTATTGTCTACATGAATCTCAAACCCTCATATTAAATGAAATTGAAGGAATCAATATACAGTTAGTGTACAGCCATCCATGATACAGGTAAGCAAGGAAATTGAAAGATTAAAAGGTGATAGACATGATACAGGTAAGCAAGGAAACTGAAAGATTAAAAGGTGATAGACCAACTCCAGTTATGGCCGACTGAAATCAGATCATCACTTGCTGTTCCCAGGGCCACTTGCTGTTACATAGCCCACTTGCCAAATTACTTTAGACGTGAGCAGACTGTCGGGGAGGATCACAGTTTCTTATCGGTGTCAGCCTGGCACTCATGCGTGTGGTTTCCACAATTTAAAATCTACATTTAAAGCATGGTATCACACTCCCACGATGAAATTACTTCATTAAAGGCATAATAAAATGTCACAGGGTGGGGAGAAAACTTCTTTTCGTCCTCATTTTAAATTATTAGTTAAGTCAGTGGTTTAAATCTTGTAAGAAATTATCTATAGTCTTTAAGTAGGGTTTGAGCCACATTTGTTCAACTGAATCATAATATCTCACGTTAGATCCCACTTTGTTGTTTTCGCGACCATGTAGTAAGGAATCAATAGATTTAAAATTATATATATCGTCTAATAGAGTTAAAATAAATCTAAAAGAATGGAACTAGTGACCAATCGAACGCCCGATTGATCACTAATTCCACACTTTTAGATTTAAGCTTCAATATTTTAAATCTAACCATTTAAGAGAGTAGAAGGAGCGGATTATACGGTCGCTTTCAGTAGCTAGGTCAGCACCATTGTTCACAGTTTCCATGATTCCCTTCGGTGCATTTAACAACGATCTAACCTTTTAAGTCTTTAGTGCCTCTATTTACTTCCTTCTGTATTATGGCACTTCAAGTCCTTTCCAACCATATGCATGTCCCAACTTAAATTCGCAACCTTTTCTATAATGTTTTATTAGTAAGACAACATCATAAGTCGGTCGATTCTCCCTGAATTAGTGGTGCGCTACCGAGAGCACCAGGCAAAACCTCCTAAGAGATCTGGAGAAGTTTAAAATAAGTCATGTATTCCTTTTTTCTAAAAGTCCCCTCGACTCTCTGGCGAAGAGCCAAGGGGCGAAAACCAAACATTTACTCCCGTAGGAGTTCTGCTCCCTTAAGGAGCCTAAACGATGAAGTTTAAAATAAGTCATGTATTCCTTCTGCAAAGAAGGACACCACAAAGCAAAGACAATTGTCACCTATTCTTAGAAGCTGCTTGGTCTTATATCACTGAGAGGTTTAATCCATCGATGTTACAGAAAATTGTGTTTTAAGGCAAGCCTTATTCTTACGTTTGTCATAAATATATTTCTAAATCTTGGAATGCACCGTTTAAGCTTACACTACGTGAAACGTACAGAAACGTGTCATATTTGACTTTACTAAGCTAGAAAGAATGTATTTACTATCGTACGATTTGGGTTTTCAAATTCGGTAACTTTTGAATATTCATTCCAGACTTTACAATTTGCTTTCCACTCGAAACATCGGTTGCTTTGGAAAGTCAGATGAATTCGGTCTCAATAAAAGCAGATGTCTTGGAAACTATGTTTCAGGTTTTTATGTGACCTTTAGAATCAAAGGATAAATATATGAAGAAGAGAAACCGATTGATCTCAAAATGGCAAATCATTCTTCTAAAAATTACCAATTGCAAGCGGAAAGAAAATAAAATACCAAGGGTTTAAAATTATTTGGTTTTTATTAGTTCTAGTACTCAGTGGCGCACGAGGCGGGGAGGGGTGGCGGGGGGGGGGGGGAGACTGGCCCCGAAACTATTATTCGTGAGTTTTGCTTCGTAGTCTTTCAGAACACAATGCCAGAAAGGGTCGGACATCCAAATTCTTTTAGCACTTGCTCGAAAATGGAAAAGTGTCATAGTCAGGGTAAGTAATTTTAGGAATATCCAAGAGATCATGAAAATCTTGACATATTTTCGAAGCTCATGACTTAACCAGAAAGCCAAAAGGCTTAGTGATTCCTTGCCAATCAAATTTAAGCCTGTCTTTTTTTCAAATTGACAGTGCTTCGTAATGTTTTTCAAATTTGACAGTGCTCCATAATGTACCCACAAAGTATACATGCCAGGAATTAAAGCCTTCTACAAGAACTAGGGTTCTGCTCATGGTATCACATCCACATACTATGTGTGAAATTTTGCAGTATCTAAGACTCCAACCATGAGAAATTTACCACTTGACCTCTCGTAACACCAAATGACCTTTGACTTCCAGGAAAATCGATAAGGGTCATCTACTCAACATGTCCAACCTACAAAACAAATATGAAAGTAGTCACACTAACCCTTCTTGAGATATTGTGTTTACAAGCAATTTCTAAGGAATTTACCATTTGACCTCTCGTGACCCCAAATGACCTTTGACCTCCACAAAAATCGATAGGGATCATCTACTCAATATGGCCAACCTACACACCAAATATGACCATAGTCAAATGTACGGTTCTTGAGATATCGTATTTACAACGTTTTGACCCTTCGACCTCTTGTGACCCCAAATGACCTTTGACCTCAACCAAAAACAATAGGGGTCATCTACTCAATATGGCCAACCCACACACCAAATATGAGATTAGTCACACTTACCCTTCTTGAGATATCGTGTTTACAACAAAAGCGTCACACACACACACACACACGCACACGCACACACTCATACACACACACATACACACGACATCACCATCGCATAGATTCATTGTCTGCCTTCAGCAAGGAATAAAAGAGCAATCATTCTTTAGCCTGATTTCAAATCTTGTGTGCCACAATGCCCGAAATAGACGATTATTTTAATACTTTCAAACCCGAAAAACAGAAAACGATATGGTCAAAGTAAACATTTCATGAAAAATAAAAATGAAAACAAAGATTTTGCATGACATGCGGTGGGTTGTACAAAAACAAAAAAAAAAGAATCCTCATCCCACTTCATACTGTAGTCTTGAAAAAAATGCCCGAAATGGTAAAATATTCGGACGAAGGTTTTTGAAAATTCTGGGACGTTTTCAACTACCAAATTAGTTCAACGGACAGACAGGAGAGTGTTCAAATGTAGTGCCCACTAGTTTGCCATCGAAACTGCCCCAGGGCCAGACTCGGGCAATGGTTACAAAAATCGAGTAATTCGTTTTCAAAACTAACTATAATGCAGTCTTTCTATAAATATGCCTGAAATTCATTTAAACTCACCGTTTTTTAAAGGTGATACTACTGGGCCGTAAATCTCCATCTAACTAATTACGGGCGTGACGGGTGTTAGTTGTAAAGGAAATTATTCCCAAGTTGGAAGTTCGGACAGCCTCGCAGTTTTATTGATTCAATATTAACTGCATTTAGCCAAGAGTCGCAATACAGAAAAAAGTATTTGCATGTTTTTCAGTCCGTTTTATAATCAGTTTTCCCCCAAAAAACTCCTCCAATCCTTTGACTGAAGTCATGCCAGTACACTCTTCTTCTCCAAAAGCAAAGTCGGCTAGTTAACTGGTTCACCCGAAGAAGCTTCAGTCCGGCGCGCAACCGACTTCGTCGCCTGGGCAACCGATTTTAGAGGCATGCCTATGCCAAGTGGGAGGAAAGCCGGAGTACCCGGAGAAAATCCCACGTACATCGAGCGGGACTCGAACCCATGCACATGTGAGACACATTGGTAAACAACAGCTGGAATAGACCACTCTAGCTGCCACTCGACGACCCACAACCAGTACACAAAAATCTCCACCTTTTATAGAATTTTGGGTCCTGTTAATTTACTAAGAAAAACATAAGAGTTCTTTGCTATTTCTTATATTACTTAACACATCGTCAAATCTAGTACAATTTGTCCAGTGCAGACCTTTCAGGCCTTAGAAGTATTCCTTCACCAACTCTAGGAATGTGGTTATGTATTCCTTTATCTTTCGATTGCATCCTGAGCTTTGTCAAGATTCATGGGTTTTACTTCAACGGTTGACAAGTTATGCAAACAGTTAAAACTTCTGCAGCGAAATGACAAAAGATCGTTGGTTGGTCAAAAAGGACAGGCAAATGGTAAACTTTGTCTGATTGGTTATTAAGGACATCGCATACCCATCTAGCCATCGTTACGCTAGGTGGGCTAACTAATAACCTTCTACCTGTCGCAACTAAAACGAGGACAGCATGGTATAACAAAATCGTGCCGATTGGTCGGTAAAATAAGATTATACTACGTCGCATCCAATTGGATGCTTGGGACGGCGCCTTCCTAGGGTCGACTAAAATAGCAGGTGTTTGATGCTCGGCCTGCCATGGCTAAAGACAGGATATGACACAACTGCGCTGGTTGGTCGGTGCGTAAAGCAAATTTTACAGTTAAGCTGATTGGAAGGTCGGGACGATGGCTACCTATGATATTCTAAGTGACTGTCAGTAAGTAATAAGTCTTCGCGATGTCACGAAAGTCGAAAATAGCACAGGTGAGCCAGAACGGACCGCAAACAAAATTATGAAAAGTTAATATGTTACACTTGGTAAGTGTTTGAATAGCGAGGCTTGGAAAAGCTTGCTTAATGTTTTAACTAACATAGAATTGCTCTCAAGGGTTAATTTAGCGCTGATTGGAGTGGGCCGCTTTATCCCAACTAGCAGCCACTCTCTCTTTTGAGACTACAACAATATCCCCCACCTAAATCTTCAAGCCCTCGTGAAGTCGTTTTAAACTACACTATTCAAGTAACATGCATGTCTTTTACCCCTCCCCGTGAATAGCGTAGAGCTACAGTGGCTCTTGTTTTAAAATTAGCGGGAGGGTAGTCCTCCAAGACCAGTTTGCCTAACTCTGCGGCATACTAGCATCTCTTTCGCTCCAGCTTTCATCCCATTTGTCATCCATTTGTAAGCACTGGCGACGTTTTCGAAGCTTTTCCATAAACACTCTTTGCCGTTGAATTCTCGTTGTTTCGGGGGAGGTAAATTTGTTCCCCGATAGTTATACAGCCAACTGTCTCGAAATTCGCAATTCCCTGCAGACACCACTGGTGATGACCTTCCGTAAGTCGCAGCTGCAGTCGAAGGGTGAGTCCTTGCCCATTCATCATTAACATTTAACGTTTCCAGATTATCCGCTACAGTCTAACCACCGGATGACTGGTGTTTTTCTCGTCCCTGCAGGATTCCTGTGCGTTTTCCAGGGCAGTCGTTAACTGTTCTACTGTTTCCCTTAACTACTGGATTTCTTCCTTGAAGTCTACTTCGAAGTAAACTTCGGAAAAGGGTGGGATCACGTCGAGCTTTCGAAGTACGCTTTGGATAGTGAAAGGAAACTTGCAGACAAGCATTCTGCCTGTGACATTCGCAGAAATATTCTGAGTCAGCGAACTTCAAAATCTTCCGACTATTTTTCCGACTTAATATTAATTGTCGGTATCCAAAATGGCCGATACTTTCACCTGCAAGAACTGTATGGCCAATTTGGCCAGTAAAAAGAAGTCGGGCAAGCATTATATTCTCACCAACATGCCGTGATTTGCAAAAAATAAAAAAATAATAAAAAACACTTTATTTGTGAGTTATTCGAACTTGGGTTTGAGTCACTGGCCAAACTGAATGAACACTTAGCCACGACGGAAAAAGCATCGGCTTTTCGCTGGTGGCCCGAGGAGGCAAACGTTTAAAACCGTGGCAAGATATGAGAACAGAACACGCGAAACGTCATAATTACTTGCCACACCTTCCGATGACAGCTCTTACCAAAAAGGTTTTACAGGAAAAGTCTGCAAACAAGTTCGGCTCACAAGAATTAGACATTGACGCTGCTACGCCCCTATTGAATGAACAGTCAGAGCTAGAAAACATTCATTCATTCATCAATATCTTTTAACGTTTCCAGATTCTCTGCTGCAGTCTGACCACAGGATGACTGTTTATTTTTCGCATTGTCGTCCTTCTGATTCCTGTGCGTTTTCCAGGGCAGTCGTTTACTTTTCTTCTGTTTCCCTTAACTCCTGGATTTCTTCATTGAAGTCTACTTCGGAGTCGACTTCGGAAAAGGGCAGGATCACGTCGAGCTTTCGAAGTACGCTTTTGATAGTGCAAGGTAACTTGCAGTGGGGGGTAAAAAAAAAAAACTTTCTGCCTGTGACATTCGCAGAAATATTCTGAGTCAGCGAACTTCAAAATCTTAGATCTTAAAAATAATCTTAAAATAATAAAGAAGTTAGACATTGACGCTGCTACGCCCCTATTGAATGAACAGTCAGAGCTAGAAAACGTACAAAACCAAGGTGATCTTAATGATATAAATGACTTCGCTAATCTTCGCTAATCAACTTTGTGAAAATTCAGCGACAGAATTAACTAAGACTCCAGCGCCAGTGACCGAAAATTTTGGCGAACGGCCGGCAAAACGAATGCGCTCGGAGGATCGACGGAGTGCAAAATTAACACTTAAAGACACTATTCTGGGCAAATCGGTGACCGAACAAAATAAATTCATGGCAGTGGTCTTACACGAAGAAAGTAGCTTGCTGACTGGTCATATAGGCAAGTTGACCAAAGAATAACAGGGACTGTACGCTCAAGGGGAAACCCATTTTGGGAAGACTAGGCATATATGCTACATCCGAGAACGGAAGGAGTAACTTCGTGAGGATCTGGCAAACGTCGCCTGCCAGCGGGAAGAACCTTCTATGCGTACCATCCGGCAAAAGAAATCGAAGATAATGTTTGAATTTTTGAACCAAGAACACGCTATTCAAGGGGAGGGGGGAATTTTTAGATGTGAACCGTGCATTGCACGTTCTGCCAATATTTGTAGAATATTTGATTTTGAGGGCCGCCCTCCTACGGGGCAGGAGTCTCTTAGAAACGTTATTGTTGTTTTTTCAAGTGGATCATTTTGTATTATTTTTCATGTTTCATTTTATTATCAGTTTGGAACATTGGACTTTAGAGTTCTGAACTTGCGCTCTTATCATATTAATCTGTGGCAAAGACATTTCATCTTGCATTTTGGACATTTTCGATGCGAAACTGCTTATATGACTGTGTCATATTTGCAATTTTTTCGTTCATTTGCGCTTTAATTGCTGCCTGGATTCACAGTTTCATGGAGAGGCAAGTTTTATCCGGCATGTTATTTCGTTTGCTAATCTGTATGTAACTATGCATTACCTATATTCCTGTTAAACCTAAATCCTTGTAAATGACATGCACGTTTCTTGAATAGTGTAGTTTAAAACGACTTCACCATGGTTTGAAGATTTTGGAGGGGGATATTATTGTAGTCACAAAAGAGAGAGTCGCTGCTAGTTGGGATAAAGCGAGATCACTCCAATCAGCGCTAAATTAACCCCTTAGCTTTTCATAGGCGAGAAACTTGCAATAATTTTGTTTGCGCTCTGTTCTAGCTCACCTGTGCTATTTTCGACTATCATGACAGCGCGAAGATTTATTACCTAATGATAGTCACGTATAATGTCCCTATAGGTAGGCGCTGTCCCGACCTTCCAATCGGCTGCACTGTGACATTTGCTTTACCAATCAGCGCAGTTGTACCATATCCCGTTTTTAGCCATGGCAAGCCGAACATCAAACACCTGCTATTTTAGTCGTCCCTACAGGAAGGCGCTTTCCCAAGTATCCAATCGGATGCGACGTAATATAAGCTTATTTTACCGACCAATCGGCACGACTGTGTCATACCCTGCTGTCCTCATTTTTGTTGCGACAGATAGAAGATTAATAGCCCACCTAGCGAGACCATGCGATGTCCTTAATAACCAATCAGACAAACCAATACTTACTAACCAATACTTAATAACCAAAACTTAAAAACCAATCAGACAAAGGTTACCATTTGCCTGTCCTTTTTGACCAACCAGCGATCTTTCATCATTTCGCTGCAGAAGTTTCAACTGTTTGCATCACTTGTCAACCTTAGAAGTAGAACCCATACAGGCGCGGATCCAGACATTTCAAAAAGAAGGGGGTGGGTGGCTGACCTTAGAGAAAGCGGGCAATGGGGACGTACCAGTGGCGCACGCAGGATTTCTCTGAAGGGGGTCCTGCGGTGTCTTCAGTTAAAGCCGGCCTGGGGGAGGGGTTTAAGGGGAGGGGGACACAGGTCCCCTTCCCCCTTGGAAAACTTTTGGCGTTTTCATGGAGTCCTAGATGCAAAATGGTGCAAGATTTTCGACTTTGACGGGAACAGTGTTAAAAGTTGAATTGTGGGGGTTCATGAGGAAAAAACTGAAACTTCTGTGTCTTTGCACACAGTCTTATTCCATTTACGCTACCTTGCGAAGTAAAACTTGTCATTAAATTTGTATACTTTTCGGAGTCAAATTAAAAAGGCATCGATCGGTTAAGGCGAATGGGAGCATTTTAGTTTGCGTTTTTTTTTTCTTGGCCCCAAAAGTTATTCTGCCATGAATATTATCTAAGTGGAGTGCCACCATTAGTTGGTGCGGAGCGTAGAGAAAATTTTGAAAATAAGGCGCTCAGATGGCCGGATATAACATCTCCAGACTCAAAGAAGAATCTAAGCAGTCGGTATCTTTGTTTGTCGTTTGAAATAAAATGCTCACTTCAAAATAAGTTTGCGAACTGCAAAGCCATGGCCCAATGCCCCCTCCCCCCTTCGTAAGCTACTGTTACGACGTACGGTGCTTCTCTGCCTGAAATATCTAATTCTGTCCGAAAGACCAAGCGGAACCCCATCATCTGTTGGCGCGGAGCGTACAGAAAATTTTGAAAAATCACGACCACTCAAACAGCCACCTGAAACGGCATTTCCCACAGACTTGTAAGTAGAATCTAAGCAATCATTATTTTGAGCTTTCGTTTGCAATAAAAATGAATACATTGTTAAATGATCAGAAAATTACCAGATAAAATGTACCACTTCAATTGGGTGAAATGGTAATGTAAAGAAATATTTGGAAAATGAGCTTGTACTGTATTCGCATTTTCCCAACTATTTGACTACCTTCCGACATAAGATTATGATGAGTATAACGTTTAAAATTAGAGCAACTTCATTGACGGACGAAAATCCCTTCTGAACTTTAATGGGCAGGAGCACTCATCCCGAATTGATGTAGTGTAGTAGATTGTCTAGTTTCATGATTGGCTGTTGTGAGTCATGTGACAACATTTTTTCCCTTCAGATGCGAAATGAACTAGAAATAACTGCTTGATTTTCCTTGAATATGCAATAGTAAAGTCATAAAATGTAAATACAGTTACTTTGAAGAGAAATAAGATGAAATTGTGATAGTTTTTTCTTCCAAATAAGTTTGGAGGACTGTTCTTTACCTTTAAGGGTGGATGGCAATGCATCGCAAACCGTGTACCTAGCCTTTACAAGTTTCATCGAATTTTACAAGGAGCTCATGTGATTGAGCAGTCTGATTAACTCAGACTCAGAGGCTTGCAAGCCCAAAGTTTACCCGAGTGGGAAATTGCATGAGAATAATTGGCTCTTACAAAACTGACCTAATTTTCGCGCGTTTACCGCGCAAGGTAGAAGTCTGTACATACATAATTTATTTTATACATTCCAAACAAACAAGAGGGTAAGTTGTTACTTTCTAGCCAACAAACAACCAGTCCATATATCAACGGTTTCTGCTCACTTGATCCCTCCTACAGACCGTGCGCATCAAATAAAAACATACCGGTGCGAGACGAAAACTCAAAATCAACGTATAGCCCAATTATCCGTTGTCAGCTTTAACAAGAATACAAGGGCTTCAATTCTTTCGTGTCGCATTATAATTAACACACTTGAAAATTGTAAGATGCATTTTGTGTTTCTCCGGCATGGTTGTTTTTTATCGCCGTCTCTCTGTACCAAGGGGGTATGCATGTGGGTCTTGGCACATTGGTCAACTAAAGGGGGAAGGATAGGGGCAAGGGGTGATGGTAAGACTCCACCTAATATACATCTATATCTGCTCCACTGGGACCACCCAGGCGGACGTGACTCAACATGATTTGGTCCAAAAGTTTGCACACCCCTGCCATATACCATAATGCACCATTGTTGGCAACTGAACGAGACTAACGTGCTGCCCGTTCATAGCCACTATACAAATCGCACACGTAGCAGACATGCCAAACTCCAAAATAGCAAACCTTGAGATTTTCGAATCAAAACCTGGAGATTGGTACAGTACCTCAAACCTGGAGATTCCAAATTTGTCCTGTACTTTACCGTGACGAGTTTTTCATCACTGGGAAGATAACAGATGATGAGGTGGGAGTTCTGCCAGTCAGGAGAAAAACTGACTCCTCACTCTCTTTCTAGGCCTCTTCCCTTGACCACCAAACTCAGTTTGGGAAAACATGGTAAGGCATACGGTCTTCTTGCGGAAAGACTGTCACACGTTCATCCTCCCTCTTATGCAAATATAACCTCAATTATAGACGTTAAATACACGTAATGATATTTCTTGAAATCGAGCCGGACAAATAGGCCTACTTCTTTGATAAATGTTTAATGCAAAACGGAGTTTTAAATTCTTTCATAAATTTAATACGACATCAAACTTTAAAGGTTAAGAGAAGCCCCCCCCCCCCAAACTTATTTTGAAGAAAAAGCTAAATAACACAATTTTCAACTTATTTTTCTTCAAAGTATTTTTCATTACCTTTTATGACTTTACTATGGCACATTCAAGGTAAACCAAGCAGTTATTTCCAGTAAATTTCACATTTGAAGAGAAAAAACATTGTCACATGACTCCCAACAGCCAATCATGACACTGGACATTCTACTACACTTCTTCAATTTGGGATGACTGCTCCTGCCCTTTAACTTTAGTTGATATTGATGACAATACAATGCAAAAGTTTTTGCCTTTTTCCTGGATTATGTTATGCTTGTCCAGGGTCGAAGCCAGGGCGTGGCGTTTGGGGGGGGAGGGGCACAACGGATTAGTGATCGTCGTCCTGGCGGAGGGGTTTCTCCCCTTTGGAAAAATTTGCCTATCTGAGAGGGCGAAGATGCAAAATTGTGGACTTTCTGATATACATTGACTGTTGCAGATTACACAGTGGCATGATAAGATACGTGCGGTACCTGTATTTGCTCAAGTTGTTTGTATGTGTGTTCCATACTTCCATAGCAATAAAATTTCAGCCCGTACTTTGATATTTTGGGGGTTTTTTTTGGGGGGGGGGGGGTGGACTGAATGAATACTTACTACTTCATCAGCAGTTCTATTTTTCGACGAGACAGGGCACCCGGCAGGTTAACGGTTTGTTCGTACGCGGTGTATAGATCGATCACGCAGGGATATTATGCGGGGTTTGCATTTCCGTTACGAATCGGTCTGTGCCACTCGTTGGAATTGCATGCACGGTGATTACGCGCCTTACTTTTTTTTTTTATTGCAGGACAGATAAGAAGACAAGGATTTGAACTATTCGCACTGCAGAAAAAAAATCGCGATCCGCATCGCTAAATGGACCGCGGTGTGTATTAGTCTATGCAACGTTGTATGCCTGTATGCACGACCAAAAATTGCATGTTGGACGCGCTGGCTATGGGTACGAATGCCAACTTGCCAGGCCTATATGCAGATGTGCTGCCGGCCTACGCCTGTATCGCTGATGGGATCGCAACCCCGTTTTGCGAGTAAGCGGAACAAGTAAAGCTGTTATTGCCTATGTGGTTTAGCGTTTGTATTTCTTTGAATAATGTTATTTTATCGTGAGATTTGAAAATTTGACCGTGAGATGATGCCCCAAACAGTGAGACTCACGGTGAAACCGTGAGAGTTGGCAAGTATGACGTGGGCAGACGTGCGACTGTGTGAAAATAGCTAGTTCAGTCGGTAACGCTCATTACCCGATATCATATTGCCCGGCAACTTTTCACATATTGTCACAAGTCACACTTAGTAATTATACCTTAATCGAGGGCGTCTTACCGAATTCTCTCTTGTACTGTTTGTTTGTTCTAATCTTTGCAGTCAGTGAATTGCGGTATGCCGTGTTTTGTGTGTAGCCAGTACGTTGTATAGTAAACGCTTCACTGACTCGTACTATTTTGATACAGAGGCTAAAAGTGACGTCATAGGGAAACTCTACGGCGGGAACTTTAAATTTGCCTATGAGTATCTTGATTTGAATGTGTTTAGCCAAATTTAGTTTAACAAAGGGTTTGGAGCTGCTTCTGGGAGAGGCAGGCATACCGAGGGTGGAAAAGAGGTGTGCGACGGCGAAGACGGCAGGGTAGTGGCGAACAGGGATAGCGTTGAGCAGGTAGGAGGGATAATGGCTTCTGCTAAGGAAAGGCAGCCGAATGTTTTGACGGGTTGACGGTATCCCAAAAATGGATGGCAAACCGGACTGCACAAAAACAACGAGACTGTTACTTCTCGTCCGAAATGTTTTAAAGGTGTGGTTATTTGCTGTAATTTGGAAGTACTGTGGACTGTTCAACCGTCAGTATGTATAAGCCATTCTGGTACCCTCTGTAGCCGCTTTAAGTGACACTCAACTATGTCATAACCGGTGCCGACATGCATGTGTATTAACTACCCAAGGACTGTGCCGATTCTCACATGTGAGTACAACCTTATGTTCCTGTGTCTTACTCGTTTAAGGCCATAATGGAATGAACACATTTTATCATTGGTTTTGGATCACCTACGCCTTAGGGGGAGGAGGCCGTGACTGATTCTACTATTGTGTACGGATAGTAAATTCGGGATGATACTCTCGGTTTGAAACGCAGTTGACGTCTTATGATTCTTTTCCTAGAGGTCAACAACTCTCTATTCGGCGAGCCCTATCTTACGGTTTTATTCTATACATACGCGGGACCGTCTGAGACACCGCCATCTAGAAGACTCGCGAATACAGGATACACAGTCGCGGCAACTTCCGGTTTCGCGAATCGCGACCAATGCCAGACACACGCAAGAGAAGGGACCGAAACGAGATAAGTTAGGTTAAGTAAATTGTACTAAGTTAATTGATCAAGGTATTTGAAGGAATTTTCGCTTGGACGTATTGTTAGAGTGACAGTGTGTAAATAAAAGTTTTTTTTTTCTTTCCAAATGACCTGTAGTGTTGTGAGTCCTTATTGCTGCTCAGCCCAGGCTTTCGTCTTGTAAAAGCGTTTCATCTACCTCCTTTCCAACGAACCTCGTGACACATATTAATTAAATCTAGTGATGGCCAGGGGAGTTGCAGCTCCCTGTTGTGGCGCGAGGGCAAGAAACTAAGTAGATATCAGTAGCCCAGTCACCCGGACTTAATATCAAACAATGTTCGTGTATTTGGATTTGTGTTTTGAGGGAAATTATGAGCCTGAAATAGCCCCTTGGATATTCTTGAAGATGAGCATTCTGCTTATATAAGTGTATTTGTTATTGTCTATGTGACGAAAAGAGTGGGGGGGGGGGGCTGAGGCCATGAATCCCCCCCCCCCCCCCTCTTGAATCCGCGCCTGCCATAATCTTGACAGAGCTCTGGATGCAATCGAAAGATAAAGGAATACCTAACTTTCGTAACTCTTCACAGAAATTGTAGATTGCATATAATCTCTTCGTAATTCTTTTCAACCTGTTGGAGTATGTGGTTGCTTGTAAATACACTTAGAACTCTTAACCATTCGTCGTGTGTCGTGTAAATGATATCAAAATATTTATGAATGGTGAATTACTTCAAAAGATTGAAACCACTGATTTTCTACGGGTCTTAATTGATGAGGGTTTAACTTGGAAATTACATATTGATTCTGTAAGTATTAAACTTGCTAAATGTACAGGTATCATGTCGAAACTCAAGCACTATTTTCCGAGAAATATCCTTCGTTCTCTTTATCTCACTCTATTCCTGCCACACCTTTCTTACCGCCTTTCAGTCTGGACTGGAACAAGTAAGTCGCACCAGAATAAACTCATTACACTTCAAAAAAGGGCAATCCGACAAATCTGCTTTGTAGACCCACTTGAACATACCATTGTTTTCTTCCCTCAATTTGTTGAAGTTTACCGACCTAGTCCACATCAAAGAAGCTCTCCTTGCTTATCATATTGTACATAATCTTGCTCCGCCGTGTTTTCATCAAATCTTCCCATTTAACTACCATACACACGACCACAACCAGTCTCCATGCAGTCTCTATACATTCGAATACCTCGTTATAACTCTTTAGCAAAGTTTACTTGTAAGAGCATCTTCTGCCTTGAATACACTTCCAAATGAAATCCAATGCTGTAAATCAATATCATGCTTTAAGAACAAGTATTTTAAGCATTGCATCAAAAAGTACTAAGCTACTATTAGTAACTAAAATTTAAGCAACATTCATATTACCTATGTTCACTGTTTATTGCACAGTGTTTATTTTTCCCCGTTATTTACTTTGTTACAGGGAGTGGTCTGCTTCACAAGCCTACCAAGGTTTCCTACATCACTTCCTGTCCTAACTTGTTTACTACCTGTCATAATAACTTGTAATTTTGTACTTCATAATCGTTATGAAGAAACAAATAAAGGACACGAAACGAAATACCCAATTTTGTCACTTTTGTGTTGCACTACCTTCAATCAGACCAAAGGAAAAGTCACATAACCCGAAACTTATGGCTCACATCGGAAAACGCCTTCCACACTCCCCATTTCTTCATCCACTTACCTCAGTACTCCAAGTCTCTTCCTCCTGTAGTCACAGAATACCTTTTCTTTCTCTGTCAATGTAAATCTGACACATTTCCTTTCATTTCTCCTGTTGTCTTCCTCTCCTTTCTTTGTTCTTCTTCCATCTTTTCAAGGGGAGGGGGAGGGGTTAGGGTGCCATTCCCCCTGTGGATCCACTACTTTGTAGAAATCATTGACTAAAGGGGTTTACCTGCCCTAGTGTGAAGCTTGTGGACACATCCCTCAAAAAGTCTCCCAGCCCTGTGATGGATAAGTCGTGTGGAGAGTGGCTCTGTGACAAAGTCTCCCAGCCCTGTGATGGATAAGTCATGTGGAGAGTGGCTCTGTGACAATGCAACATTCACTTTCAATGTAAGCGCTCCCCCACTCAATTTTGCCTACAGTTCCCTAACGAGCAGATAGGGTACAACACTGAAAGGTGGTGAGGAGGTTCAAAGTTGAATCTGAAGAGTTAAGATGGCATTTCGTCACTTTTACAACATTTTTTCGATTTCACTTTGTTGGTGAGATGTGGTTTGCTCACACCACATGTTGTACTTATATTTGTTTTATATTCTAACTGCTGCGGTAGAGTTACCAGTGCATCAAGGTGACAACTGGCAAATGTAATTAGGGCCACTCCTGCTCAGAGAGCAGAATTTCTATTAGACTGTTCCAATAACCAGTTAATGTTAAGTATTCAACATTAAGTGGCCAAGTCCAACCACATTATTGACGCTGTACAGGTTGTATGCACAGAAAACAGTATGTTAAAACTGAGCATTAAATATTTGTAAGGTATCTTCTGTGCTGAAAGTCAAAGGCCTTCAGTAACGTGTGGGGTTCATGCAATCTCCTTCTAGTGCTGGGTATCTCAGTAATAAAGATAAACCTTAGAGCAGGGTTGTCCAACCTTTCACAGCGGTGGGTCACATGTAATGGTTATGATAGACCAGGGGCCACATTCTGTACTCTTTTTTTCAATTTTTCCCGATGCCCAAGGAAACAAAGTGCATTCACTGCGCGTAGGGAACACTGGTTCATTTTCGTTTTTGATTGAACAAAGAAATAAATTTAAGCAAAAAATGATGGTGTTGGGCAGAATATTCGGACAAAGTTTTTTTTCATATTCCTCCTGAATCATTCTCAACCCGCCCCTGTGGACAACACTCCAATGTAGCTACGTGTAGCAGACATTTGAAATGAATTATTTCATTCAAAAGTAAGCATGCCATAGCGTACGGCAAAGCCTAAAGTTGTCATCAATTAATCTGCTTATTGAATAATTTTGCAATATAGATTATTTCTGACAGGCTGGACGCAACCTTTTCGCGGGCCTGGTGGTGGCCCCTGGGCCTTAGGTTGGACAACCCTGCCTTAGAGAAAGTTTGTTCTGTTTCAAGAATGGCGATCAAGTTATTTTTTAGTTTGTGCGAAGGTGTCACTTTCCCATAAAAATATTCATATCTTTTCAAGACTTAGAAAAACGTTTTGTCAAGTTAAACAAAAAAAAAAAAAGAAAAAAAGAATTCCCTTTAACACAATCAGAAAGTTGTCCAATATTAAACCCTAGAAAAAGACACATTTTTAAATAAAATACTGACTGCAGATGAGATGGTGCTGCATCCAAAGGACTGTCGAATACAACACTTGACAAATACCATGTTTTGTGCTTGTAATGCATTAAAATTGTGCAAAAGCTATTTATAAAGCTTAATGGGTTCAAAAGCAATGGCAGGATTAGCCTCTGTCGAGTCCTTCTCGTGAAATTACGTACCCCCCTCCCTCTGGAAACACACCGGCTGTTACCTCCTCTGTTTTACACCCCCTCTGGAATCGCTACACCGGAAAGTCTCTGGACAAAGTTTATTTTATGCACCAACTGCTTAACTAAAACCTTTAAAAATCTACTGCCAAATCAGTAGTAATTAAGGGAACCAATCAGAGAGTCTCTTGTTTTTAGGAGTTCATGAATATGCATAACTGCACCATGCCTACGATTTCATGCGAAAATGTATGTAGCAAGCAGGATGATTTATTTGCCTTCACAACATCTTCCATATATTCTTCAACATTTTTGTAGGACTGCTTGTTTGGTTTAATGGTACAAACATCCGCCACTCACACGGAAGGCCAGAGTTTTTATTCCTAGGTTGAGTCATACCAAAGACTCAAAAATTAAAGGAACCAAATGCTATTGTGCGTGATGGTCTGCATAAACTATGGAGTAAGGATAAGCAGCTTGTGAGTCACAACTGGAAAAAAAAGGGCTGTGGCCGGCTCGACGTGATCCATAGGTTGGGAACTGGGCACTAAAACTACATCCACCTTTTTGTAGCTGGAGTTCCTAGTCTTCTACAACTCTCTGGTTTGACCACTCTGTATTTGGTATTTTATTGGCTGGTATGAAATGTGAACATTTTATGATCAGCTTACAGAAAATAGAAACTTAATTTACTGTCATCTATACAACTTTTGTGATAAGCTGTTAAACCTGTCTTGTTTAAGATTACAATGTTCTATAACTTAAACAAAGGCATTTAATGAACAAATGACTAAGTGAAAATTGAATAACTGTTTGATTTTAAAGAGGCTCATTGAGTTGATATCAATTACTTAAAGAGAGTCTCAAAGGGTCACTAACACATAACAATGCTTATAGTTAGCATAACAAGTAAAGTATCAGTATCAAGTGCAAAAGTAACAGAAAATGGTACAATTTTGAATTTCCCTTTATCCTGACTTGAACATTATTTGAAAAAGTGTCTGGTCACAAATTTTTGAAAACTGACTTGAACTGTCAAGAACTCACTCATAAAACAGTTACTTGTGAGTAGGGTATAGGGATTGCCTAAGTTTGACCATTTGTCATTGGTATGTGAAGAAAACGTAATAGGTTTGGAAAAAATTTGTTGAATTTCATGAACCAACTCAATGAACTGCTTTAACATCAACAAGCTGTAAGCTGATGCCACCATATGAATGTTAAAGTACAAAGGTCAGTTTACTGTAAACCCACCTTTGAAATAGAACTGTAATACAGCTACTCTAACACACAGAGCCATCAATAAAAACTGTGAACTGGGTTATTTATTTTACAACACAGGATTTTATTTTAAAAACTTAAACCTTTAAATATGACTGATAAAATTTGACCAGCAAAACAAAAACCATTTATTTAATCTTTAAGAGTGAAGTAAAGAAAGAATACATCTTTATCAGAAAAAGTAGAAGTCTCTGCTTCATTGGCTGTTTCAGAGTCTGCACAAATACTCACCAGGAGGCCGAAAGATTTGTGTAGGTTGCTCACGACGGTTCCATGTCTACGTTCGTCTCTCGTCTTTTCTCCAAAATAATGTTTGTTCAGTTATATATGTACACGTTTATGATTTATTCAAACATAGCATTTTTATTTGTTATGACTGGAAAAATACACTAGCATTTTAGACATTTGAAATCTACAAGTAACATTATCATATCATGTGATTTTAAGATGAGAAGTGAATTTTTCTATAAACTGCAAGTGGGAAGACGAAATTCTAACGTGTATCTACTGAAATATTCACATGAAAATTTTCACGTTGGTTCATGCAAAAAAATTGTCTTTTCAAGTCAACATCACAAAATATCAGCCACATTACATGTAATATTTACAATTATATCAAAAATTGAGATTCAGGAATGACAAAGACAATGCATCAAATGTTTTTCTTTCTTCAGTAATATTTAAAAAAAAACCATGAGAAAAAAAAAGGAAAAGGAGCATATCACATAAAAAAAGTTCTTGGATCAATGGATTTCTGATGGAATAGGTAAAAGTTGCAAATGTATTGTAGAAATAACTGTCTTTTTCAATATATTTAAGTGCAATTCTAAAGCTATTCCGCAAATGTTTGGTGCAATGTTTTGGGACCATGTTTTGTAAGATCGTTTTGGGTAGATTTTAATGTGTATCATTATAGCATAAACAAACATTTTGATAAATAGCTTCAGCAATACGGCAACATCATTATTGTCATCAAAGTGTCATTTCTGTAGGTAAGAAAATAGAGCAAAAACACAAAAATTGCATGCATTTGATTCTTTTCAAAGGTTTGACCCCTGTTGAAAGAAATTATACAATCATTAAACAAAATTTATGTCATGAGAAATAAAAATTTTTACAACGAATGAATTCTGCTAGGGATGCACTGCATCATATTTCTCATAAATGACTGGATTTGGATTTTACTGCATGGCACCGCAAATTTGGATTGTGCTGCATGGCACAGCAACTTAGGGTGGTAAAGGAAATTAAGCAGAGTACCAGAGGTTCATTTTTTACTCTGAATCATGGAAACTGCTAGAGAGACACTTGGAAAAATATGAGGCTTACATGATCTTTGAAGGATGAAGGAAATTTTGAAGAGAAATTGTGAATTTATCGGCTACATTAATTCTAAAACCTCGGACCAGATCCAGAAATAGTTTTGCTATCTGGCTGGACTAGATATGCTGTGCATCCCTTATTTCTATGAAATGCACTGAAAATCATCAATATTGGGCTCTGTCCTAATGACAGTGGTAAGTCCTACATAAAATATGGATCTCTAGTAAAATTAAACCTCTTGACTCGGCTCTTTTCAAGATTATTGAAAGCCCTGTGATATATAATCATTGCCATGCACTGATAATCACTTTCATAAAAAACAAAGGAGAATTATTACATATTTTTAATACTGCAACTTTTGACTTACCATTTGCCAACATAAGAAATATTACCCTCAGCATGTGAAGCAATAGGGTTTAGCATATACTGTACGCAATATTTCAATACTTACTTGGACACAAGGAAAAAATTCAAATACAGTGTTTTAAAGTTGGACACAAGGAAAAAATTCAAATACAGTGTTTTAAAAATGGGCCAAACTTCCAAAAATTTAAAAAGCACCATGGAATATAATTGCACTAGCATTGAATTAACTATGAAAGACCTCAAGGATTTGCATTCTTCAAAATTATTAAGTACTCAAAATGACAAAACATTCCAAAGTTTCACTGGATTCAAAATAACAGATAACTCTACCACTAAAAAATGACCATTGTTCCAAACAAATAAATCCATTGAATTTCATGTAAAATCGGAGCATAATTAAAAGACAACATGAATCAATATTTTAAACAATAGGGTTAACTTTTGTGACAAGATCCGTCCTTCCGGCAGAGGCAAACAAGACACCCTACTCAATCGTCTCAAGGGGGGTCTCTCTGAGTAAATTAAAAGACCAAACGTTTGTCCACAATTTGCAATAACTGATAATCACTGATCAATCAGACATAGTACATTAATTTCATCATGACATTCTAATATATGCAATTCAATTTAGCTAGCACGATGTATGTGGTTAAATCATCTTATATGTCATTGTAAAGTCATAACAACAATGTACATTTGGAAATATTCAAATAGAAAATCATCTCTTTATCATTTTTTCAAATATTCGATCTTTCTGTTACTTAAGACATTCCATCACAATTCATCTGTTTTTTATCATTTAATAGAATTGCCTTTTCCTTTCTCCACAGAAAAATTATAGATATATTTTCTCATCTAATATCACAGAATGTGCAACAAAATTCTTCTTCATTACAGCAGTATTGATTTCTAAAATGTTCAATTTACTGATGTTAACTATTAATGATGGAGAGTACTGTAGCAAACATAGTATCCATTTCTGTTGAAACATTTCATGGCAAATGTTGGCAGCTTTTCTTTGCATTTGTATGAAAAATTAACAGCATGTATCTATGGGCAGACAACCAATCAAATCACTTACATTCAACAAGGTGTCGTAAAGATTCACACAGAAAGGTGTTGCCTAAGAGGAGAATATCTATTTGTTTTAGCCCAGGGCCAAACTATTGATATTACCAATTTTATGCCAACAAATGGCATTTAAATATGATTGTTACAATACACTACAACAATTGGCAATTTGAAGGCAAGAGATATCTTTCATGAAGTAGGAGAATCTGACCTCTTTAAATTTGTTTTTCTCAAGAATGGTCACACAGCTCCCCTCAACCAACACCTCACTGAATTAAGTCAAAGTGATGTTAAAACAGGGATACAATACCAAGGAATAAAGTACTGCATGCTGAAATAATTGACGGTTTAAATGGACTTAATAATAATAAAAGGGAAACCCCCATAATGCAAAAAACATTATCAAAGTTAAAAAATTATGCATTCATTAGAAGACAATCCCTACCAATCACTCCAGTCAACTGGACATAGTAAAAAAACTTTTGTGAACAATTTTATGCAGGAAATTAAACCAAACTTTCACTGCAGTTGACAAATGGGTCCTTGAATGTAGCAGGCAGTGAAGACAAGGGTAAATGCAAAGGCAAACCACTACTTACCTACTGGGCAGGTGGCTGGTAGCTTGGTTGAGCTGCACCTGGCTGATATGCTTGCCCCACACTTGAAGGGGGCTGGTATGCTGGCTGGGCAGCTGCAGTGCTTGGGGGTTGGTATGCCTGTTGTGGGGCTGCAGTTGCAGCTGGTTGGTATGCTTGTTGGGGTGCTCCTGTGGCAGCAGGGGGTTGGTACCCTTGCTGAGGTGCTGGTGCTGCTCCTCCTTGCATGGCCATGGCTGCCTGTTGGTTATAGTAGCTCTGAAGCTGACGGTAGTAGTCAGCCCACTGCTGAGTGTAGTCTGGTTGGCCCTGCTGTGGTGGATTGGAAAGGGCGGCCTGTGCTGCAGACTCAGCTTGGGCAGCTGAATGACAAGAAATAAAAATTCCACATTAATAACCTCCTGAAACTTTAAGTATACATTGTGCATGATTAAGAATTTAAAAAAAAAAAGAAAAAACTTGCAACCATCTCAAAATGTATGCCCCTTAACCCCTTGACTATGTAGGGTTTCACTGCAAAATTAGTGCACTGCAGTGTCCTGAAATAGCTCCTTATAAACAAATTATGTTTCAGACATGGAATAAGCTCTAGGAGAAGATATTTTTACATTAGTGCACCCTATTGGGCTCCAGCGAATGCAATCTCCATACAAAAAATTATCATCCACAGGACCCATACATACATACTGTGTATACATAAGATAACATACAGCTCAGTATGGTGGATGCAACCCGTTCAGAAGTAATAGGGTTCAATGCACACTTGAATAGGTAATAAATGCTGAACATGTGTCAGTAGGCTGTTATCTAGCATGCATAGACAATGTTATCTCATGGCTGAGGACAAGCCTGTAATAAAACCAAGCTTACTGCAGATTTAAGGTGCTTTCTGGTGTCAGTTGACTTATATTTGTCATCACAGGAAGAAATGTTTTTTTAATTCAATGTAACAATTTCAGGGAGTGTAAACCTTTCCTTGTTTTTGTCTTGTAACAAGCAGGTTAATCTCAGAAAGTAAAGAAACTACACAGTTAACCACCTGGGTTAAGCCAGAAGAAACTGAGAAAAACTGGAGCTGACTGATAAAGAACAACTTTGGGAACAAAAAAATAATTATCAATCATCTCATTACACTTTGAATGCAGAAATTATTTATAACCAAACATGTCTGCTTCAAAAGGGAAGTTTCAATTAAGAAACATATCTCTCACATAAAGTGATTGAAAAATGTTACGTACCTTGCTGTCTGTAATAAGCAGAGAGTTGGTTTGGGTCCTGTGGGGGAGGGGCCTGCCCTGGCAATGCTCCTGGAGCAGCTACAATAAAGAAAACATCAAGTTTCAATATAGCATAGTGGAATGCAAGTGGCTTGACATCTGGCACTTACTGAAACTTTGGAAAATGTTAAATCAGTGGAGTAATCAAGCATAAAGATGTAAAAACAGGTGTGCATCAAATGAATTATTTGAAGCAATTTCTAAAACTGCTGATTCCATCAATATTTATACTAGTACAAGCTTAAACCTCAATTTTCTTTCATGGAAATCAAGCACTTAAACCATACTCATATTTAACCTTATTTAGCAATTTTAATGGCATGAAATTTGTATGTAAATTAACCAGGAATTCCTGCAAATGTTAACTGACATTTTTTTATTTTTTAAAGCAATATTTACAGGTGCAGAATAACAATTCAAAATGATGCAACATTGAAGCCCTCTTTTCAAGAAACATGGCTCTCACAGACAAAAATTTAGTAATTTTT
Source organism: Holothuria scabra (assembly GCA_037179385.1). Taxonomy (NCBI): domain Eukaryota; kingdom Metazoa; phylum Echinodermata; class Holothuroidea; order Aspidochirotida; family Holothuriidae; genus Holothuria; species Holothuria scabra. The sequence continues at coordinate 51,501,750 of CM074185.1, forward strand.
TGATAAAGAACAATTCACTGGACCAAACTTTTTAAAATCCAATTTTTCTGGGCTGTAAATGCATTTTTAAAATATGTTTCTACTATTTCTGAGATTAAAGCAATTCACTGCAAATGGTTAATGCAGATGACACTTTGCATATTCATCAAATGATACAACTTTCTTTACTCTTTTACTGGTTTATGCTTGGAGGAATTAAGATATTCCTACAGTTCAGTGGTGAGACTCAATGGTTTAAAGAACCAATCTTCGCACCCCAACCTACAATTCTTTTAGGGATTTACAAAAATTCTCAATTGGCTCAGCTCCTTGACTGACTGCTTATTCAAACAATGCAGAGTACCAAAGCTGAGACTGTTTTGATTACACACACTGAGCTTTTTTTTATTCTCACACTGAAGCAATAAACTGAGATTGTGTGCGAATGAGGATGAATTTCAGATATTTCTGTGAGGGGCTTAAGTAAGGTCAGGAGAATTGGTACTGTTTGGGGTGAGAGAACTGGGCCTTTAATAATGAATGAAGCTATTGTCTTTGTAGGCTATGTTTGTAAATTGTAATCACAATATTATTCTTTAAAGACTTCTCAAATAATGACAGCTTTTTTCAACAAAAGGCAATTGTCACTAATACTTAATTAACATCATTTATTAAAACTATCCTTATGATTTGTACACTGAGAGGAAATCAGCTTAGCATGATCCCTTAAGAAATGATTCAATACAGACTACATCACAAAAAGACACATTTACTGTACCTGCTGCTTGAGCTGCGGGTTGAGGGGTACTGGTGGCAGGTACCTGGGCAGCTGCTTGTTGTATAGGCTGCTGTGCGGGTGCAGGTTGCTGTGGAGTGCTTACTGGTTGTTGCGGCTGTGGCTGAGGCTGCTGATAGTAGTTGTAATATGGGTTCCATGGTTGCTGCATACCCCCAGGTTTGGGTGCTTCTGGTTGGGGCTAGAAAAAAAAATTGATAAAATCAAGAATGTAAAGGCTTCAACACCATATCACACAGTTGGTCTTGCCAATAAGAAAACACTGAAATCACACTTTGTGTGTCCAAGTGTAAATTCTAAATTGTGGTATGTACCATTCCAGCTTAGTACCTTTAGGAATGTATCATATTTGACGCTACTAAGTGAGAAAGAATGAATTTCCTTTTGTACAAATTGGGGGAAAATTCACACATACTACGTCTTTTCAATAGACATCATTGACAGTTAACATTACTGATAAGACTCAGTTATGACGAGTCACCTTCTAAGATATTTTGGACACAATTAATTAAGAAAGCCTTCCGTTAAACACATTTCTTGACTGATTGTAACATCACCAATGCAGCACCACAAAGTGGAACAGCAGAAGTAACTGAAATAAACCGTCTCTATAGTAGCTGTCTTTATATGTTTTCTCTAGACGAACTTGGTCAAGGCCAAATCCTCTAGGAGCGTATGTCAAAAGAATAACAATGAACACAGTTGATGTCCTCTTCCTTACCTGTTGTTGTGGGGCTGGTTGGGGTGGTTGTGGCTGCCAGGGTTGCTGGTAGTTGTTACCCCAGGGAGCACCGTACTGCTGTTGCTGTGGCTGTGGATGAGGTGGATGGCCACCACTGGAAACAAAAAAGAATGCAACTAAGCAAAAATTTGGTTTTTACATGTGAAAGAAGAACCAAATATACACAGTGTGGTGAAATTTCCATTCAAATCGAACATGTGTTTCTTGAGATATCAGCAAACAAAGTTACTAGATTTGTGTTCCAAAATGAGCTTGAGGGCAGGAGAGATGATATCACTTCCTCACATTGGCAAGGAATCCTTTGTTTCCGTTTGTTTTTTCAGACTGTTGTGTTGACCTTGGCACTAATAGGAGTAGTCTTAACCTCCCCATGGGGATTACAACATTTAAAAAGTTTTCACATCACTGATGCAATCACATTTTGATAATATGAAAATGCTAAGGAGAAGATAGACTGTGAAGTTTAAAAGAAAAAAAAAAGACTGTCCATTAATGTGAGGGTATGATGACATATGTGCTTGCTTCAAGTTCACTGTTTGTTGAAAATATGACAATTTAACTTGCTTGTATCTTGTAAACTACATTGGATTTCAAAGCAAATTTCCTCAAAATGCTGAGGATAAGTATCTCTCTAACATAACAATATTTGAAATGATGTCAAACCCTTCTGTTAAATTTGAAAAGGGCTGATTACTGATTGTGCTGACTCCTTACAAACTTTTGAGAAGATAATAAAGAGAAATGCAGTCACCCCAAATTGAAAAAATCTTAATATATTATTATTTTATCTCATGTATGGCTTATGGGAGTCATGTGACCACTAGCTCTTCTCAGTTGTGACATTTCTATGAGTAACTGTTTGGTGTAACTTGAATATTCAACCTTTCAGTCCTGAAATATAATGAAAGACCCTTGGAAAAAGAGGTAGAAAGACTAGTTTGAGATTTGGCATTCTCTAAAAAAAAATTGGGGGAAACAGGACTGGGTGCTTTTGTCCTTTTAAACAGGATGCTGGGTACAAATCCACACAATCTCAAACCATTCAAATGACAGACTCAGCTCATAAAAGTCATCTCAACATTGGCACACTTTGTTTTCAAGAATCTTTCAAAAAATATATAAAAAGACGTTTACTTTCCAATGGTTTAAATTGTGAAAAATTTTTTGAGTATGACAGCATAATGTTCACATCATACAAATAACATCAACAATTGCTGTATTTGCACTACCGTATATAAAACAATCACAACATTACAATTGAGATGAAATCAACTTACCCTGGTGGTCCATGGTTGCCATATCCCCCAGGTCCACCTGGACCCATGCCAGGTCCACCTGGTGGCCCACTGTAGCTTCCTGGTGGCCCAAACTATATCAAGAAAAGAAAATACTAATCATTCCAGGTACAGGTTTCAACCTGAAATAATAACTACATAAAAGTGAACTTACAGTCACCATCTTCCTCCAATAAATTTATATTTTCTCTTTTGTCTGAAACAAATACCTAAATTTAACTATCAAATTAATCGATTTATTTATCAATTTTAGTTTTCAATTATGTTTGGCCAGGTACAGCTTTGAATAAGCCTTCTGATGACCCAACTAAAAGTTTACACAGTCGAAAACAAAAACAAAAACTACAGACAGATCAGGGTTCCAAAGATCACATGACTACATTTTTGGTTTGAGGATACCACTTCTCCTGGCCTGGAAAATGTTTCATACATTCTGTAGATATGTTTTCCAAAGATACATCATATTTTAGGAAAAAGAAACTTTTGCACACTTATGTACACTGTTGAATTATTTCTGAAGTTGATCTTGTTTTGGAACGGAACCCGCTTTTGTAGTTCTAGACAAAAAGATTTGAGGTTCACCTGTTCTCTAAACAGAAGAATCACCACAAAGCAACTTACACTATTGACTTTTTCATCAATTAGCTGTTGAGCATGCTCTATTTGGTTTGGGCTGCCCCTAATAAAGAAGATCTTTGAGCCAGGTGGGTCCAGGTCCTCATTGCGGTTCACCTCTACGTGAGCCCCAGTTTGATCCATGATGCTCTTAATCGTTTCACCACCTGAAAAAAGGTACAAAATTTTCTTTTCTTTCCAGAATCAAGCTTGGGAGTAACTATCACATATTCTTCCTTGTTGTAAAAAGATCTTAACCTGACAAATTCTAAAATTCTACACGAATGAGAAAATTGGTCACACTTTCTGTCTGAGTGCAGCAGAATACTAACATAGTCAAATGAATGGTGTTCCATTCATATTTTGGGGAAAGGTGGGAGGGGCAATGTAGGCTTATTTAAACGCATGATTTTACTAGAAATTTTAAACATGAAAAATTATTTTTCCTTTTATTTGCCCTTTCCTTGCAGAAGTTACTGAGAAACAACTTGATTACACTGGCAACACAACAAAACTGATGTCTAAAACAGCCGAGGTTTAATATCTTTTTTTCAGACAATACAAATCTGGCTTTGACATCGGACATGGAATCCAAGAGTTTTTAGTTTGAATCCTTCCATGTTAATGAATCCATGGACCATTTTCAAATTGCAATTACAATGGACTGTGGGAGAGAGTTTGGGTACTTATCATTTTGCAAAATGAAATTTTACTGTGGCAAAGTATGATGAAAACCAAAACTGTATCCCATAATTCTTTGTACTTGCTCTTTGGAAAAGGGTCTATGGGCAAGATACTCCATGTCAGCTGCCTATTTCCATAGTCATTTAATGGGTACCTGTCACTCATAATGATTCAGCTGTAGCAGTTAAGCCTTTAGACCATGGTATCCAAAGCTTGGGATAAGAACGCTTCACAAACTAGTTCCAAAATAGTTGAAAATTTGACACTACTTTATCAGAGATAGTAAGTTATCAAATTATTACTTTATTATCAAAAAATTCTGTATTGCTAGACTAACTTAACCAGGCATGCACTACAAACATTTCTCACACAACTTTTTTTACGTGCAGACATGAATTTGTGGTTCTTTCTTCCGGAATATTAATTGGGGTTGTGATTGATCTGTAACTGTTATCTCAAATGGGGTGGCCCAGAGAAAATGTTGGGCACACTTGCTGCAGACAGATTTTTTTCTCGTATGAGCAATTTTTGAGCAATAGTAATAACTCTTGTAAAACACTTTGGGACCTTGGTGACGTGGTACACTATAAAACCTCTGAATTTATTTTTTGGCAAATATTAGTCCTATTCTGATTGTTGCTATGGTAGTTGTGGTTGTAATTTTGTTAAATGTTGTTTACTTTCACTATTACTACAATCACTTTTTGAAACATCTTTGTCTTTTAGGATTGATTGTACAATGCAACTTTATAACATTTCATGCTTTGATAATTTAGAAGTAACAATGCATGCACACAATACACAGGAGTATCAAGTTCCTTCATTTTGACACTTTACCTTTTCCGATGACAATGCCACACTTTCCCTCTGGTACATAGTGTTCCACTGGGTCTCCTCGTGGTGGGCCATATCCACCTCCTCCGAACCCTCCTCGTCCACCAAATCCTCCTCTACCTCCACGGAATCCTCCCCTGCCACGCCCTCTGCCTCGTCCTGGTATTCCCATCTGTAAACAAAAGTAATTAAACCAAGAGTACAGAGAGGAAATCTACTAGCTTATTTTGGCTTACTGGTTAAATCAGTAAGACACTTTCAATTAAACCAAAAGTGTGTGTGCTGGGCCCGACTAACACCAATTGGCCTGAAACTGAGCTGTGAGACCTCACTGAACTAATTTCAGTAAAAGAAAACTGATTGTGTTCCTTGGTTGGCACTCTCTGTTTTGCCAAGTATGTGATAACAAGATTTATTATGTAATTTATCATATAATGAATAAAACTGTATTCTATGTATAGTGCTGGTTAATTTCTAATACAATTTTTCTCTATAGAGAATTATTTTTTGTTTGTACATACAAACAAGCAAAAGAGCACTTGCTGCTAATTAGAAAACATAATGCTGTGCATATTTGTTGGTCTGTTTTACTTCACCTCATGTTACCTCAATAGCATACGTAGCATTTAGAAAAAAAGATACTGCAAAGAATTGGCATTTCATTTATGTAGTCCCTGTGGAACATATGTGATTAAACATTGTGTTTATGCTTTTTGGGGTTGCTGATGCTACTGAACCACTCATCTAAATGATTTGGCAAAGGTACGGACTAAAAAATTAAATATACTTTAAATTTTTCATACAAACCAAGCAATACTTTAAATGCCTTTCATTTCTCCTTCATCAGGTTGTTGAACTTATGTAGAAATTACATATTTCTTCAGTTTTTTATCTCATACAAATCATTTCAGCTTATTTGAAGTCATTTTTCTCTTGATTCTAAAAAGTCAGTAGGTTGTGATCATGTGATGGCTCAGACAAAAAAGAGTACTGGAAAGTTTATCACCACATTCTGTAAGACAGGGCAAGTTATTGTCATCATGGCCAACCACATTTGGTTTTTTGGTTTTCAATTCTTACTGTACTACATATAAGAATGGGTCAATATATTGATGTATCAGGCATGAGCTCAAATGCCGTGATAGAGACATAAATATCACAATACCATAGTACAAAATCCAGATATAAGAGCAAAAACAGTTTATCAATATAAATACAAATTCGTGATTTTCCTTAGAATGAAACTTCTCAGGAGAATGAAAGCCCACCTCTCACGCTGTACTGGATAGAGACAAGAAATTTACCCATTTTAAAATTGGAAGTTGGTTACTTCGTCTGAAGTACAAAGTACAAAATCCAGATATAAGAGCAAAAACAGTTTATCAATATAAATACAAATTCGTGATTTTCCTTAGAATGAAACTTCTCAGGAAAATGAAAGCCCACCTCTCACGCTATACTGGATAGAGACAAGAAATTTACCCATTTTAAAATTGGAAGTTGGTTACTTCGTTTGATCATATTTAAGGACAACCAACACCAATATGTTATAGAGTGTCAGTCAAGCGGATAAAAAGTTCAAAATTCAAATATAGACGAATCCGATCAGTGCTTGTTTTTAGTAACTGTAGGCCGCCATTAGTGGGGTCCATCAGCCTGAAACCATTTTTATTTATTGTTAATATGAATTTCAAACCCTCATATTAAGCGAACTTGGAGAATTTAAGAAACAAATTAGTGTACAACCATCCATGACAGAGGTAAGCAAGGAAATCGAAAGATTTAAAGGTGATGGACCCCAGTTATGGCCGACTAAAGTCAGACCATCACTTGCTGTCCGGATTTGTGTATATGTTCAAGTATTGTCCAAGTTCACATTTGGTTGAAAGTTAGAAAACAGAAATTGTTGTTTTAATGCTACATAGACCTATTTCCAAATAGCAACAACAATGAATTGTGGGATTATTATTATTTGGAAATAGGTCTATTATTTCAAAAGAAGCTTGTAATATGATATTACAAAATAGAATGTGGCTTTTAGAAAACCTAGAACTACTGTTCCTGGTACTGAATCCACAGTACTAACCAAACTCCTCACCCAAAGTGTCTCGCTAAAATCCAAACAATTGACTGTACATATGGACATGTGAAAATTGCAGCTTGTTGTTGATATATCCCTAAAAACATACCAGCTTGGGACTTACCTTAGCATTGTCAAGGATATCTTGTATGATCTCCATTGCTCTATCAACAGACTGAGCACTCCCACTGATTAGTGCTACCCTATTTGGGGATAAAGGATCATCTGCGAAAGAAAAATGGAACAACAAAATATGAAAAAAAAAGACACTCAGGACAACAATTTTCACTCCTGGAACTTTGAAGTTAAAACTGAGATCAGTAACTTAGAGACACTTGAAAAAGTATAATGTATTACTATCTTTTAAAATTGCTTGTTTCTCAGTTCAAACCAAACATCCTAACTTTGCTAAAAAATGGAAATTTCACTACAGACAGATACTCCCAGAAAACTTTAACCAAACCCCTTTGTCACAATCTCCATTCTCTAATGTTTCAGGAGTAAGGTTCTCTTATCTTTACAAACGGTCAACTATTTACATATTTCCTTTATATTCAGTATTTTTTTAAACTTATCAAAAGGAATGGTATCTTAAAAAATTTCTGAGATGTGAACAGGCCTTGGATTGTGAGTGCAATCCCATACCATCACTCCCCTCAAAATGCTGTGATTTTTTGCACCTGCACGAAGAATGGGAGCTCATGGATAAGTATTTACGTTCAGTGAGTTAGTTAGATGAAGTTTTACAGCCCAGTTTCCAACTTATTGGTTCAAGTCAAGCCGGCCACGCCCTTTTTTCCAGTAATGGCTCTCTGGGCTTGTTTACCCTACTCCATTGCTTAAGCGGAGCATCACGCACAACAGCAGTAGGTTCCCTTTTTTTAAGTCTTTGCTATGACTCGACCTGCGAAGCCCTTCCACATGGGAGGTGGATGCTCTACCATAAGACCAAAGACGTGATCAACTATTTACATTCAATAAAACAGCACAGCTACCACATTTCTTAATGTCCTGAGGAGTATGATTTGTAGCACACTTGGAAAATTTGAAACTTAAGGCCAGCATAAATCAAGATAGTTCATGCCTCCTCCTCCCATCCAAAGATGGAAAACTTGACACTATATCTAGTACATGCCTAGGATTACCATTTATAAAACTCATATCTGAGGCATTTTAAGTAAAATGGACAACTTTCAACACATGATCAACTGTCAGTTAAGGGATAACAAATGGTTTCAGACTTATTCCATTTTCTACTTTTACAAAACAGAAATTTTGGTTGAAGGTTATCAGGTACTCCAAGGGAACTCATGGCTTGCATTCAAAAAATTGCATCCACAAATTAAATCTGACCTTCAGAGAACACACATTAAATTTAAGGCTTTCCAAACCTGTGTGTTACAAAACCCACTCCTTATGAAATACAAGTAGTGTAGCATGTGTGCTGTTTTATTACACTTTAATACGGTAGGTTTTATGAGTTCACACTCTTCAACTAGGTGTGCAAAAATTTGAACTCCTTAAAAGAGATTTCTGGTGAGTGATGGAATGTGACTGCACTCACACACTTAACAATTCAAGGTATGAGAAAGACCATCTTCTCCGAACCACCCAATCATCACAATATAAAGGTTAAATGATGAACCTTAACACCTTTCAACTCTCTTTAAAGGTAATCTTACCTTGAAACATGATGTCAGGAATGATACACATTTATTGAGACATGATGTCAGGAATGATACACATTTATTGAGACATGATGTCAGGCATGATATACATTTATTGAGACATGTCACACCATACAAATCAAAATGTAAGTATTTAGAGGCTTTCAACATACCTTCTTTAAACTGCACCTTAGCACCTGTATCTAGTTGAATGTTCTTAATGGTTTCACCTGATCGACCAATCACCATGCCAACCAATGGTTTAGGAACTGGAATCTGGAATTAATGGAAAGACATTAACCTAGTCTTTGACAAAATTGTTATTAGTCTTTAGCATATTTTAGAACCACTAAAAAGCCTTGGGTGACACCTGCGATCAGACAAAAACATAATTAAAGTATTGTGCATATCAAATTACAGAACATATTAGTTTCGAGTGAGTACTGTAAGTTTGTAAACATAACCGATCACTATGTCTTTCCAATTCTGAATATGCACTGATCATAATCTGATACTGATGTCTGGGCAATGACCTTTTGTTTTACAAAACAATGGGCTTTTAATCAATGACACTACATGTATGTCAATATCTTGGGGTAAAATGGTAGGCCTTAAAAGGCAAGAGTTACCCCAAGAAATAAAGTTATATTGTCATATTTGGCAACTTGTCACTTAACTTAACAGGCTGAAAATGGAACACTGTCGGACAGAAATACTGAATACCAATAACCAGTCCGATGATAAAAAGTAGGCACAATATTGACACACGGACGAGGATGAAAACAGAAGAATAACACCACTCACCTCTTTCCCTGCCCCTTGCTTTGAATGGAAAAAGAAAAAGAAAAAGAACTTGAGTTAATGAAATAGTCACAAAACCACTTTTCAGAGTCATACCACAGCTATCCTGAATGTATCCATCTTACGAACAGAAAAACATGCAAAGTTTTCATGCTCCATTAGGTTTTCTAGCTATAATACCATAAAGGCAGAACTTCTTTGTTTTCACAAGGACATACAGTTCTCTCTCTCCTTTGAAAACTGGCATTAGACTTGGACCTTTTAAGAAGTTTGAGATTTGTCATTTGGGTAGTATTTGCAATTTTCAGTTGTTTACATGGAACTTTGGTTGTGCCAACAATTTATCACATATTTCCCCACTGTTTTATAAGAACCGATTCTCCTACTTTATTGCTAAAATTTTCTGCTACTAGAGGGTGTGTACATGTATTTTGCCTTACAGAATAAAATGTGATTTTTGAACTACTAAAACTTCATAAACGGTGAAATCTGAAAAAGTGGAAAAATTACCAAAAAGCAGGCTACTTTTTAATTCATACCAAGAAAAAATCGGCTTTTCCTTAATTCCTTGTAAAATCAATTCAAAGTTTTGCTGTCTGTATGGAATTTCACATGACTCCGACAACCACACAACCATGAAAATCAAATCCTATCATTTAGAAGTTGACCTCTGTGACTGAACAGATGAAGATCTCTTCCATAGACTGAATACTTGTCTGATTCACAATGAACCTGATTTGTGAACAAACTTTCATGGACAATCAAAATTCAAGGTTTAATTGACTTAAACCTATCTATATGGATTGTCTAAAATGAAAGTAACAAATGTTTAAACTATTTATGTTTTCCAACTGTATTTTTCGTCCCAACTTCAGGGTGTGTGGCTCAGACATAAAGAGTACTGGAAAGTTTGTCACCACAATCTGTAAGACAGGGCAAGTTATTGTCATCATGGCCAACCACATAAGTATTGAAGGGGCACTTTAGACTATAGACCTGTAGCAGGCTTTGACAAATCCCCCCGCCCGACAGTCTGGGACAAGTAAAAAGTTACTCGGGCAAGTTCACTGCTCAATGTCATAGCCCACTGGACAAGTACCATAGGAAAGTCTCCACAAGGGCATATTAAAAGTGGAAAAATAGATATGCATACTGACAAGGAGACTTAAAGAACAGATAGCCCTATGGACAAGTAACGAGAAAAGAATTTGTCGAAGCTTGCCTGTAGCAACTTTGAAATAGACATGGCTGCAATCTAGCGTTCCACTGGTCAGGTTAAAACACCTCCACAATAATTCTCTCTGACAAAAGGACAAACAGAAAATAACTAAATACTTACCTCATTGTTTATTAAGTCTCTAACTGCTTGCTCTGCAGCCTGTTAGGGAGGGAGAAGTAAAGTAAATAAAATTGATCTCGTTGAGAATATCTTTATGGAAAATAAGAGTCAGGAGAGGTTTGCAATGGCTATGTTCTGGTCCACTGACAACAATTAAGCTACTACTTGTCCACTTTTAATCGATAATAAACTCAAAGAAATGAGACACAATCAACTGGGCTATAAAACACTACAAACTCCTTGGCAATATACTTTAAGATTCTTCTCAATCGAGTTTAAAATGACACATTTGAGAAAGTGGACCCATACTCTGATACCCTAAACTAGTTCTGTAGTGAAGGAAGTGATGAATCATATCTACACAAATAAACAGAAAGTATTGCAGTAATATTAAAGAGATTCTAGCTCATCCTAGTTGAGCCTCATTCCTCCTATATCAACATTAAAGCTTCTCTTAATTGGCAGTTACAAAATGATGATAACCAGGCATGGGAGGGGATTTTTCAAGGACCAGGGTCAACCTTTTTTTCAGTCCATATTGATATCACCTTGAAGACCTTACCTTTACTTTATCTTTGTCACCACTTATCCTCAACGGCTTTGCCTGACCAGTATTCTCTGTGCCCTCTTGTATCATAGCCATACGGACTTGAAGTGTACTCTGTGTGCAAAAATAATAAGGCGTTAGGCTTGCAAAATTAATGCAATAAGCTCTTCTTCTCCTCTTCATTATCAACTACACCAAACTTTTGTTCCTGCATCAAGGTTGGTAAGTTTGATGGAGTTTTACAGCTCAGTTTGGCCAGCCACGGCCTTTTTTCCAGTTGTGGCTCACTGGCTTGTTTCTCTACTTCTTTGCCTTTGCCAGCGACCGCGGAGCCAATTTTGAAGTGCGGAGGCTAATCATCGAAGCGGCCCAATATGTCCAATGAAATGAATGCAGTTTAAGGCGGCCCAAAATGCCCACAGCAAAAAAAGTGCGGGGGCTAAAGCCCCTCTAGGCCCCCGTCTCCGCAGTCCCTGTTTGCTGAGCACTATGCATAAAGGCAGAAGGATCGACTTTTCAAGTCTTTGGTTTGACCCAACCAATAGTTGAACTCTATACCTCCATGCTGCAAATGCACCACAGAAGTCTATATGCAAGTACTAGGGATTGTCCTTGAGTGAAAGGTAGCACAAGAGTGAAAAAGGTAAATTGACTGTTTTACTACATGAGATTTGTTACTGTACATACTTCACACAATATGAATCTATTTCTCAGAAAATAAACAGACCAATGCCTGCAACTTCAAAGTGTCGGTTAGCTAGTTAGTATTGGGAAAACCTAATATGAAATATATGTTGAGCTGAGAAATTGCACCTTCTTATAGACACTGATATCATTCACTGTAAAAAGGATTTGACTCCAATTTTATCATAATTTCTAGGTCATGCTCAATCAACTTTTTCATTTTGACATCCCTGGGAGTACTAAATACAACGTTGGAAATCAGAATATGTATTAGAGCACCAGCGGTGCAGTTGCTTTAAAATGGTATGAAATAACTATTCTAAACATAGCATGTTTTCAATAAGATCAACACAGGCAAACAGCTTGGATTAAGAAGATAATCATACAACCACACTGCACTCTCAAGTTTAAACATTTTTTTCACATTCCGTGCAACTTACTTGCATACTCCTGATGGTTTCACCCCCCTTGCCAATGATAAGACCGACTTTGTCTGCAGGGATAAGTATTTCTTGTGAGATGCCACCATCCTCTATACCTTGTGCTTGTTGAATGATCCCATCTATCTTTGCTTTGATAGCACTAAAAGTAAAAATCAAGAAGTAAATGTGAAAAGGTTGGTTAACTTGTTGAAAATTTTGGAGACATGATGATAAACTTTCATAACTAGCAAAACATTCCCACTCAAATCCATAGCATGTCATAGTATGCCATAGTATGTCACCATCTTTTTTTAACTCCGGCCTTGAATTTTGAGGTGTGAGAGTGTATATCACACATCACCACTCACCTCAAATCCCTACAAGGAATGCAAAAATTATTTGCACACCTAAATAGAGAGTGGAAACTGAGGTAAATGTGCAGTATCTACATTAAATAAAACAGCACACCTACTTAACTGCTAACATACATTTGCTAAGAAGTTTGCTGTGTGGTAAACTTGGAACTGTAGACCCCATTACCTTTTAGGCCAAACCTCCTAACCCCTGACAATACTACTTGCTTTAAATGTCTCTCCCTAAACTGTTTATAACTCACCCTCACACTGATACAATCTGCTTATTACTTCAGGAAAAGTATACAATAAAAGACCCTTGCATAACCAGATCATTATAAGTACAGTACTGTACATGCTGTGTACTGAGTTACAGTACTCTGCTTTTCTTTCTAAATTTGCTGTGAAAGAGCTATGTCAGTTCAGGATTTCTGTATACGACTACAAAAATTGTACTTTTGGATGAGAATCGACTGCTTTCAAATTGCATGAGACCCATTCTCATTGTTCAATGGAATATTGTCAGCATGAATTGCTTTTACCTATGCTGAATAAAATTATGGCTACTTTTTGGAATTCGGATACAATAGGCTTTAATATTTAAAACAAAAGAAAGTCACAATTATGCATATTTTTCAAACCTAGATGTGTCAACTAAAATATTGCAGACTTGCTAAACTGACACTTTTGCTAAATTTGAAAGCCTCCGGTCAAGACCTTTAAACACTGATTGTGTTGTTCATTTCTCACTCATGAGACAAATGATTTGTAAGTAGGATATGGAGATTGTGGCAATTTTTGCAAGGTTCTTTTTTCAATTATGCAGTGCAGTAAATGATAGTTCATGGCAATGTTCTTTCCTGAATGATTTTTTTTTGGCGGGATTCCTTCTTTGAATATTCAATGGCTTGTTTCATTTATGCCTTGCAGATAAATTTTGTACTATAAGCTTTTTTGAGGCAGTAGCCCATTTCAGAACTTCAAGTTGTACACACAGAAAACACGCTTGCCCGAAATATTTTTGGCCATAACGAGCAACCATTGTGACATTTTGCTGTTGCAATTTATTAGAAAGTGTATTTATTTACTGTCTTACAGACTTAAATATGCAATTTTTGACAGACAAAAGGCCTTACAGTGAAAAAGCCTCATTAATAGTCCTGAAATATGATGATTTGAAGGATCAAAAATGGTTGTCCACCACGCAACAAGCTTTGACGATTTGAAAAGACTAGTTTTCCTGGACAACCATGAAAATCAGGCCTTTAGATATGCAAGTATGGTCACAAATCACCACTCACCTGACCTCACTTGGCAGAGTAATTAATTTGCACATCAAATAAGGGAATGGGAACTCTACAGAATAAGAAACTCAAGAAAGTGGTAGCAGCACACCTACCCCGCTTTCAATTTTTCTCAGTAGTGTGATGAGTAGCAAATCTGTAAAAACTGAAACTCAAGGCCTGCTATTAGACAACTACTACCCTTTGAAAACTTTCCTAATTATCAAGCTGACTGATTGACTGTTATACGTTTGAATAACAAATGATACCAGTGCCCAAATTTCACCATATCACCTTATCCATCTTGAAACAATTGCTCCTTTGCAAGAAAATGTAGAAGGGAAGAAAATCTGGGCAGGGATATCACTTTAAAACCAATTAGACCCCTTTCTGTTCATTCAATGTTCATCAAGATGGTTTTGGTTTCCCTGTAAAACTGAAGAATTTAACTAGGGGCATAGCTTTTTCTAATTTTTTAAATGACTTGTTCACCTAGATTATTACAGTTGAATAAAATAAAAGAGTCCACCCACCAATGCAAGATAGAAGGAAAAAACTTACTCTATGGCTTGTCTGGAACCACTTAATGTGCATGGCCTCCTCTTATCTGGTCCACTCGCTATAAGAATTGGAAAGGATAAGAGGTAACATGCATCATTTACATATATTCATTCCAATGAGAAAAAGTCTTTTGTTAAAGACATGTCAGCAAAAAGTACAAACTTTACTTGGCAGTAAAGGAAAAGGCTGTCCTAAGGAAAATCCGGGGAAATTGTGGTAGTATCGTTTACTGCTCTCAAGATGTACCTCCTCAAAGTTTGAATTGGTTCTGAAGCAAAAAATAACGATGTGGATTGTTGCACAGTGTTAAGTGCAAATCAGACGTAATCCTGAGATGGTCAATTTTTGATGGATTTGGTGGAAATTGTTGTAACTATTTTCTTGGTTTTTAATGACTCTTAATAAGATGAGAGCAACACTGTAGTGCAAGAGCACAGGATTTTACACTCTGGCATTCTTTTTGTTAGATGGCCACCTGATGGATTTCGACTACCACCTCACAGAAAATCTATATAGTTTACGTCCGCATTGTGCTAGCTATTGAAGAAGTGCAAGTTCTCCCTCTATGTCAATGTTAAAGCTGACATCATTTCATACCATGGAGTTGTACATACCTCACAATCCCTTAAATCCATTTTTAATTTGCCCTTAGAATGTTCCTTTCACATTGAACCAAGCTTAGGTTTTCTGAGTTTGGAAAACACCATGCCAAGAGAATTGAGAACATTTCACCAGGGTACATATTCCAATTTTCTTCCAGGAGCTCTTACAAGTTTTCATGAGCTACTTTATAATAGAAAGATAGGCTTATTTTGAAAACTTCAATAAGGCTACTTTCTCTCTCTCCCCCAGACATTGGGCAATAGGAATTTTAAAGTCAAAAGGGACTGCACACTAACTCTGCTGCCAATTTCCACTTCTTTTTTTTTTGGGGGGGGGGGGGGAGGGAGGGAGGGGGTCTCTTTTATGAAGGTAGAACACATATTAAAGGTGTAGGCCTTGGTGATATAGAACAAATTTTTATTACATGAGAAACTTCAGTTTGTTCTGTCCTCCTCCTGTCCTTCCCCCCACCCCACCCCCTCCTGGTTGTCCATGCCAATTTTTTTTTCATTTCAAACTACACACTAACCTGTGTCAATCTGTAAGTTGCAGCTTGTCTCATCCTGTAGCTTCTGTATTTGTTCACCTTTCCTTCCAATGACTGTAGTGACGGAGGGGAAAAAGGAAAGCTTTGAAGCAACTTTGGAGTTGAAACATTATTTCACCATAAAAAATGTTTCGACCTTAAACAATGTGAATGAAATATGAACTGCCTTCCAGTTTAAAAGTTATTATACTTACTTAGTCCAACCATGTGATCTGGAATAAAATAGTCTTCTTTACATAAATTAGCCCTGAAAGAAGAATAGTGAATTTATTTAAATTCAATATCGAATTTCTTTCTAATAAACTCTCGAGGCAGAAAAATATAAAGATGGCTCATGGTTAAAATATTTTGAAGTAGTCTCAGTTAAGTTTTGAGGTTAAAATATTTGCAGCAAGTTCTTTCTTTTAACAAGTTTCCAGACAGTATGGAGGAAACCATGCACAAATTGCTTGAAGAAGAATATTTTCCATGATGAACTTTTGAACCGAGTGCCAGGATTGGAAAATTGTGCACCTTACACGGATGCAATATGTGATGTACACATATAGAGTACCAAGATGTTTTATTTTCTGTTCTAACTACTATCTGCCAAACTTAACAGTTCCTAGTTTTTCAAATAGAGGGCTAAGGTCCAATATATTGGCTCACTTGAATCTCTTCATATCTGTATTTAGAGATACAGTCATTGAGATTTACATACAAATTTTGATATAAGTATGAGTGGTCAGCAGAAATCTGTGGTGTTTTCTGTTTTAAATTTTGCTAAGTATATCAAGATTTTAAACAGTAAGGTACACCCAGTGACTTTTTATTTTAAGTTTTGCTAAGCACATCAAGATTTGGTAACAAAATGTTGTATTCAAATTTCAGTTGGCTTCATTCAGATGAAACAACCCTGTGGCTGAAGATCCTTCAAATGAATTCCTTACCCACAAGTGTTAATTCTACCAATACAGGGTAACAAGCAGTGGTCATTTTTGCACATTCTTATAAAATAACATGCTTTACACCTTTTAGAAATGGTGTGCTAATTTTTATCCCATAATGACCTCATTAATTGGTGCACTTTGCCACACCTGTGCTTGTACTGCAAAATTTAAACAATACTTATCATAAGAAGACATTTTCATAAACCTTAAATGAAGGTTCAATTTAATAAGACTGTTGAATGTTTGTCACTAAGCTTTCATGAGAAAAAGCACACATGGGCTAAAAGATGGGCACAGGCATTTTTAAAATAGAATGTTAATTATTTCAACTTGTTTGACAAAGTACAGTAAATGGCCAGGTATTTAGGCAGCACAAAATCATGCCTTATTATATCAATAAGTAAGTACTCACTGTGTCATTTTCTGTTGGGCCAGCTGTGCACCAAATGCTGCAATAAATAACAAAAAAGGTTAACCTTTGCTCCCATTTAAATATTAATACACATTTCAAACCTGTGGCAAATAATACAAATAAAATCTCATGAAATAATTGGGAGGGGAACACTTCTATTTTTATAGAAAGCTATTAAGCTCATTAATGTATGCTTTACAAAGAAGTCCCTTTTGTCAAATTCATGTCAGCATTAGACATGTGTTAAGAAAAGTTTCAACTCGCATAGCACAACAGGTTTTATAAGGACCTGTGTGTAAAGCAACATGCCTTTTTACTGTTTTGTAACTTACGATCGTTTTCCATTGCTGCAGATTTGACAGGAGGTTCTGACTCTCCGTTTCCCTCATCCAATGGACGCTTAAGACCACCTGAAATATTCAGGCCTGTATCGACTACTGGCACCACCGGAGGCACTTGTGCCATTGTTGGTGGTTCAGTTCCTGCAGATGGGGTGCCAGGCACACCACCAAAATTGCCACCAATTTTGGCAGCAATCTGAAAGAGAAAAAGAATGCAATTTTAATTTTAAGAAGTACAAAAATTTCACTTCCACTTATCAAACAAATACATCATGACTTCATCAATGATATTTGTCCTCAGAGATAGTAAAACTGTCAATTTTATTTTTAATTTTATAAATCCTCATTTTAAACTTTCATGTACTTTTTAAATGCATCAAGAATGTGCAGTAACGCACTAGCTTTATTGACCCTGCAGTTTTTTCAATACATTTAGTCACCCCACACTTAGCCCTCGAACAGGACTGTGTTCGTTACATGGCAAAGGCTCATTCCTCTCACAACACAGCCCTTGCGTGGATAACGTTCACAAGCGTAGTCACTAGCCAGGACGCCGGCAGAACAGCATCCCTTGAATCCCAAAGTAGCAAAATATTCTCACCAAACTTCACACAGATTATCTCTGAATATGAAATAACTGACATGGTTTGAAACTTTTACGAGTTTAGTCATCAAACAATGAACGAAATATGCTTTATTGTTGAGATCTCACCAAAATAACTGCAAATAGGGATCATTTGGAACAAGATGCAAAGAAAAATCTAGCGTATGGCCGCTACTCATGCAGACCATGACATGACGCAAGGCTAGATTTTTCTTTATATCTTATATATTGTTCCAAATGTAGTTATTCAGGTCAGTTATTTCATATTTTGGGCATCATGGTTAGTGACTACGTTTGTGAACATTATCTGTGCAAGGGCTGAGTTGTGATAGGAATGAGCCTAGGCCATGTAACAAAAACACAGCTAAGTGTGGGGTGACTAAATGTATAGCCACTTTCCTGGCGAAAACAGGTTTTGGACGGTCAAAAAACACTGTTTCAAAGACGACACTTTTGCAACAATGTTTGAACTTACACAAATAAATGGCCTTTCAAACCTTCAAATTGCACCTCACAGGCCATACTGGAAAGTAGGGCCTTTCACAGAAAGATCTTTGGCGTACCGAAATGTACGCCAACAATTTTGGCATGCCGCATACCGGCTGCTACAGGGAAAATTAAAGCAGTTGACACACAGTTGCAACAATTGGTGTGGCATATAATTCCTAACACCTCCACCTTGGCGTGATTCTTTGACGTATGGCAAATGTACTTTCTGGTGTGGCTTACAGGTGCCTTGAAGCAAGCTTTTGTCCCTCTGAACCCACTCATAACTTTAGCCTAGGACAGCATCAATTTGGGCTTGGGGTTTTGCAGTAATTAATCGCCACCTTTTTTGTTTCTGACGGAATCCCTGACTACGTTTGAGAACGTTTTCTGTGCAAGGGCTGTGTTGTGAGAGGAATAAGCCTGGGCCTAGGCCATGTAAAGAACACACAGCCTGTCCAAGGGCTAGATTTGGAGATGCACATGCCCATTACCTTAATTGCCATGAATGATCTTTAATAGGGTTGTCGCACTAAAAAAACGACTACACGAAAAATATCAAACTTCAACAATTTGACCGATTCACATTGTTAAGTACCCTTTTCTAAGCAACCATGCCAAATTTTATCAAAATCCGACCAGTACTTTTCAAAATATAGCCGATTTTATGTCTCCATTATCCTTACGATTTCTCCAAATCACCGTATGCTTAAGTGTTACGATCTGCCTGCAAAAGTTGGTCAAAAACAACATCGTAACTGCTCACTCAGATGCTTTGATTATTCATCACTGTGTTACGTGCACCAGATGTGCCGGCGTGAATATGCAACGTTACTGGGCAAGACACTCAGTGATCACGCGTCTGTGTCATGAAAGCTTGCGTTCTGTGTACCTAACATGCATTAACAAGTCGCACATAGCCTGCTTACACACAGTCTATGCTATAGCAATCCGTACACGTGCTTACGCACATGTACACAGGTACGTAATTTACTAACCGTACTTCTGTATTGCACGTACAGGTACACACAATGCAGTACTGTATGTAAGTATATTGGCTGGAAATCCCTTGTTGCTAAGCTGGACAATGGGCTCATACATAAACATATCAATGTCGGCTCAGTACAAAAGATGTAGGCAGGGATCAATGGGCTGTTTCATTAAAATCGAGCGTGCATCGGGGCTGAGCAAAAAATCTCTTTTTTTTCTTCAGAAATGGAAAGATCATAAAAAATACTACAAAATGATACCTGGAAGTAATTGCGGACTTTTCTGGAACCCATTGTTATCATGTCACCAACGTTTTAAGCCCCAAAATGCTAAAGCAATATTACTTTTGGCGATCGCTTCCCTCCATTATAATGTAGAGTTCCTTTTCTTCTTTCTAACGATATATGGGTTGTAGGGGTCAAAGGTTCAGCCCCAATGCACGATCAAGTCAAAGATGGCTGTGTGTGGCATTTTACGTGTGACCAAAACACACTTTTGACTGTCACCGTTGCAACGATGCTTCAAAGGGATCCTTAGAAACTGTAACATATTTTTTCTTCTTTTTGTTTTAGAGCTTATTTGGTGAAATATTATAGTAGAAATATGTCTTTGGTGTACTAATTTTACAGTGTAGGCAAAATTTCCACAATTTTGAGTGTCGTAAATTCAGTTTTTAAACACACTGTTTTAGCGACCTCGTGTTTGGGTGTGAGTAGGCCTAGGGCCTAGTTCTGCGAGAATTTTGGAGAAAAATTCTGTGTGCGTGCGACAACCCTATTCTAGGAATGATTTTTGACTATTTGCAAGTTCATGTAGAAACACTTATTGTACGAGGGCTCATTCAAACGAAGGAATTTCTAACCAGAATCGAAGTGTCATTTTGCTGCATTTTGACCTCAGACTGTACATGAAAGCCAATAGGCCTATACTGAGAACTTTGCGATTGAAAGTCACTTGCACTAGGGTTGTCGCACGCACACAGAATTTTTCTCCAAAATTCTCGCGGAACTACTCACAGCCAAACACGAAGTCGCTAAAACAGTGTGTTTAAAAACTGAATTTACGACACTCAAAATTGTCAAAATTTTGCCTGCACTGTAAAATTAATATACTTAAGACATATTTCTACTATAATATTTCACCAAATAAGCTTAAAAACAAAAAGAAGAAAAAATATGTTACAGTTTCTAACGATCCCTTTGAAGCATCGTTGCAACGGTGACAGTCAAAAGTGTGTTTTGGTCACACGTAAAATGCCACACACAGCCATCTTTGACTTGATCGTGCATTGGGGCTGAACCTTTGACCCCTACAACCCATATATCATTAGAAAGAAGAAAAGGAACTCTACATTTTAATGAAGGGAAGCGATCGCCAAAAATAATATTTCTTTACCATTTTTTGGCTTAAAACATTGGTGACATGGTTACAATGGGTTCCAGAAAAATCCGCAATTGCTTCTAGGTATCATTTTGTAGCGTTTTTTATGATCTTTCCATTTCCGAAGAAAAAAAAATGAATTTTTGCTCAGCCCCGATGCACGCTCGATTTAAATGAAACAGCCCATTGATCCCCGCCTACATCTTTTGTACTGAGCGGACATTGATATGTTTATGTATGAACCCATTGTTCAACTTAGCAACAAGGGATTTCCCGCCAATATGCTTACATACAGTACTGCATTGTATATACCTGTACGTGCAATACCGAAGTACGGTTAGAAAATTACGTACTTGTGTACATGTGCGTAAGCACGTGTACGGATTGCTATAGCATAGACTGTGTGTAAGCAGGCTATGTGCGACTTGTTAATGCATGTTACGTACACAGAACGCAAGCTATCATGACACGGACGCGTGATCACTGAGTGTCTTGCCCAGTAACGTTGCATATTCACGCCAGCACATCTGGTGTACGTAACACAGTGATGAATAATCAAAGCGTCTGAGTGAGCAGTTACGATGTTGTTTTTGACCAACTTTTGCAGGCAGATCGTAACACTGAAGCATACGGCGATTTGGAGAAATCGTAAGGATTATGGAGACATAAAATCGGCTATATTTTGAAAAGTACTGGTCGGATTTTGATAAAATTTGGCATGGTTGCTTAGAAAAGGGTACCTAACAATGTAAATCAGTCAAATTCTTCAAGTTTGATATTTTTCGTGTAGTCGTATTTTAATTTTAGTGCGACAACCCTAGGCCTAGCCTAGGCCTACTTGCACATCATTTTGTGGTAATATAATTATAAGTTCGATGTGTGTAATATTTGCCAGTTTAGAACGTATTTTGTTCTGGGAGCCTAATGATGGGATTCCCTGTTAGCGGGGCAAGAGCTGTGA
The DNA here is from genome assembly GCA_037179385.1 of Holothuria scabra. Classification (NCBI taxonomy): domain Eukaryota; kingdom Metazoa; phylum Echinodermata; class Holothuroidea; order Aspidochirotida; family Holothuriidae; genus Holothuria; species Holothuria scabra. The sequence continues at coordinate 51,523,685 of CM074185.1, forward strand.
TGTGGAGTGTAATGAGCTTAGGCCATGTAACGTAACACACAGCCCTGTTCAAGGGCTAGAGTAGGCCTAGCCTAGGCCTAGGCATAGGCATAGGCATAGCCTAGGCCTAGGCCTAAGGCCTAACGTTAACGTTAAGTAGGCTAAGTTCTCATTGGGTCACAAAGAAATGTCAACGCCGAGTAGCCTAACCCATCCAAACAAAACTTGTAAAACTTACTGCCTTGGCTCTTTGAACTGCTTCGGAGAGTTTTAAACTATCGCCTACAGTTGCATCCATTCCTTCGTACCCTTAAAAGTACAGGAAATTTAGGCAGCAATCGGCAAAAATGTATGTAAATTTTTAATCATGTGCAGAATCGTGAGAAATGACTGTTACCGCGTGGGTCGCATGCGCACTGCACCTACATATTAATAGTGCATGCATAGTATGGTGACGTGACGGACTTCCCATACACTATTTAAGCCCGTGACTGTGGTACATGCAGTGTGCGTCTACATGCAAATTATGTAGGTGTCGCGGGTAATTAGTACGGGTCACCCCATCGCAGTGTTTTTACTTTCTATGTTCGATATGATCCCATGTAAACTGTCCAGGTTGACCCTAACTAACGAAAAAAAAACGTTCAAATTAGGTAGCGGACCACTAACTCCAATACTCGTGCCTGAAAAAATGTTTACTGACAGACAAAGCGCCATACAAATTTTATGGGATGTTGTTTCTGACTGTGTTCCTTGCAAAATATGATTATTTTTCCATTTGGGTTTTGCAGACAATGAATTTAAATACAGACTGTGCAATCTGACCAATTTTAGTGCCATTTTTTATGTTATTACTCCACTCTGTGAAATACCGTTTTTGAGTAGCTATGGCGGTAAACACGTCCCTATCATTCAAGGCTCTCTAGCTCAAAATTTCAATGGTCATGGTATAAAAATTTGAAAGTGCCATGAAAGCCGAGATTGTGAGCTTTGATCAGAGTGGTGGCATGTCCTGTCCTGTTAGCAAAAGTCGGCGGTCCACTGGTGGCAAAATGGCCAACAGCGGGCCGATGGAGGTCCGCCAGCTGAATCCTGACTTCCATGATGTCATACAGTTGTTTAACCAATCAGCATCGCTGCCATCGGCGGACCGCTGGTTTGCCACCGGACAATTCGCCGGCGGGCTGGCGGAGCTGCCTACAGCGGACCGCCATTGGGCCGGCCAAATTTTGCTATCAGGGTGGTTGAAATTTAAACTTCCACTGGGAGCTAGGGGGCTTGGAAGTAGCCAAATTTAGTCAATGGGACTTACATTTAGTGGCCCGCTACCTATTAAAATGGAAGTCAGCCGTATGTAAGATGACACCATCCATAAAGTCAAGTAGAACTGTATTTTGCCTGCAGATACGCCGAATTGTAGTGCCCGTGTATGGGCGGGGTTTGGGGCGGGGGCTTATAAAATGTTTGGATGTGGTTCTTTGGTGGCGGTACAGTCCTAGCATAAATAACAGCTCGGTCAACCATGATTGACAACACGAATGGCTGGAGCGAAACTGCCGTAAGCTAATCTAAGGCTAAACTACTAGGCTGGATAACACTCTTACGTTATCTTGATAGGCCTCAGAGGCTCAGAGGTTGTGGTTCTGGTTCTGTTGAGTTACTGCATAATCTCCACAAAACGGGATATAACGTGCAGGCACAGAAGGCTGAGCAGCAAAATAATTAATAAAATCAAGCTCTAATTTCTTCAAGACTTATGGAACCCAATCTTTACTTAAAAGCGTTCACAGTGGGGGCATCCCTAACACTGGGTAGCAGGCAGTTCCATTCAGCAAAAGTCCCAGGGAACAGTGAATATTTAGAACAATCTTTGTGGGATGATAGTTTCACAAATGAACTAGAGGTATGTGCTCTGGTAGACACACCACTAGAGGGAGCTGACTGGTATGGATCGGTATCAATTGCAACTAATTTGTTGATGAACTTATAAATAAGGGTCAATCTTTGGGCAGCCCTCCTATGCTCCAGTGATTCCCAGGCGAACTAGAAATCATTTATGTGACGCTGGCCTTTTGTCTAGAGTTTTTACAGACGAATCTCGCACTATGGCGCTGGACTCCCTCAAGCTGGTTTTCAAATCTTTTGGTAGGGTCCCAGACAGAGGCACTACATTCAAGCCGCGGACGTCTTACTAAGGTTTTATACACCACCGCTTTCAGTTTCACCTCACGGCTACAACTGTACAAATTTCTCCGAAGCAGGCCAAGGATTTAATTCGCCTTTGACGTCATTTTATGAACATGATTTGTCCAGCTTAATTTTTTATTTATTTCCAACCCCAGGTAGGTATGATTATAATGGGTCAATATAGGCCCACCCTGTACAACCTGGTGGGGCTATATTGACCCGGACACCCGGCTCTATTATTCGAGTTCTTCGTTAAGCCATGAGGGCCAGTCATCTCACCCCAGACTGCAATTATTGTAGTGGTTAACGGAAATTCTCAATTTGCTCGGCTATTTGATTGACAGCTAATTCAAACACGAATGTAGAGAACCAAAACTTATATTACACAGCATTCAGTGGCGAAGCCAACGGGGGGGGGGGGGGGGGGGGGGGCCTCGGGGGCCTAGGGCCCTCCAAATTTTCTTCAGCCCCCCCCCACACAGATTTTTTGCGTTCAGTTAAAGTAATTGAAAAGAATAAAATGTTTGAACGGAAATAAAATTTGCAGTATTCCTTCAAAACAGTAAATAAATAAAATGTGTAAAAATTAATAAAAAAAAACATGGATGAATGTGTGTAAAACACATTTTGTGCGCACGTACGAAATCAAGTAATAACTTCAAAATGCCTACTTTCACTAAATTAGATACCGTTTGTGATCTGCACTGTCGTTTATTGCATTTCACGTCGAAGATGAAACGAAAGTCTCGACGACAAACTTTAATGTGACTTTGCTATATAGGTTACGACCCTTTCTGCCTTTCGGATGGCTGATTGATTTACTGAAAATAAGGCAATCGTACACTGAAGACCACTCTTACACGACCATTCCTATACAAAATATGCCGTAAGCAGGTTATGATAATGTTCTGCCGTCGGATAATTCTTCCCTTCCATCCTTAACAAGTAGGCCTATGTCGTGCCTCACTCCTCCTCATGACAAGTGCCACTGTAGGACGATTTTTGCGACGAGTCCTCTTTAAACTAGTTGGCACTGGCGTCCGGGGATTTGTAAAATGTCCACAAGGTCCAGATTTCATGTGTTTCCACATGATCCATACTTCTGCTTTGCGGTTCAATTATTTTGAGAGATTTATTCGTAGTATTTTAATTTTAACTACGTACCGTTAACTACGTACCGTAATGTACCGATGAACAAATACTGCAGCATTTTGCACATTGTTTCTTTGGTAGTATGTATGTCTCTTGTAAAATCTCTACAAAAACTAAAAATATTTTGATATTTTTCATGCTCCTCAAAAAGGGAAAATCCTAAAACATAGCATCATTTTGCATCTAGGAAATTTAACGCAAAGAAAGTTTCTCAGAGGGGGTCACAACTACTTTTGGTTTTCCTGTTAAAGGGTTAGGTACTGCCTTAGGCAAACTGAAATCCATTCAAATATTGCCGCATTTGCGGCTGGGTACATCCAGTTTAAAACGGGTGGGAAGTGCCGTTTCCGGCCATCTAGAGGGGTTTTAAAGCCCAAAATTTTCTTGTACGCTCCGCGCCAACCGATGGTGGCGTTCCGCTTAGATTCAAATATTGCCACATTCGCGATCTACGTCCTTCTGAATTTTACAATTTTTCCCTGAGGGGAAGGGAATACCGGTTCCTTTAGTCTCATCCCCCAGGCCACAGATCAGAAGTGCCCAGTTTGGGGGTCCCTAAAAAGTCTATGTATTACCATTTTTCATAGATTGATTTTTTATTCTCATTATTTGAGAAATCGCAGACATGAGATTGGTATTTCAAGGCTGGGTACATCCAGCTTAAAACACATAGGAAATGCCGTTTCCGGCCATCTGGAGGGGTTTTAAAGATCAAAGTTTTCTTGTACGCTCCGCGCCAACTGATGGTGGCGCTCCGCTTAGATAGTCTTGCAGTGCCTGACCCTCGGAGGTACCAGGCCCCCCCCCATTTGTTACCTAGCCCCCCCCCTCCCCCCAAAAAATCCAATCCTGGCTACGCCACTGACAGCATTAACTGTACTGAGAGTGTTTAGATTATACACATTGAACTTTTTTATACTCACCCTGAAGCAATAAACTCAGATTGTGTCTCTGGAATGAGGACGAATTTCCGATAAACGGGGAGGGGCTTAAGTAAGAAGGTCAGAATAATTGGTACTGTTTGGGGTGGGAGATTCCGACCTTTAACTGTTTTTCAATCTGCCTTGGCATATAAAACGTTGTTTTTTAGAGTATATTTATTCACAGCGGCAAGGGTGGATGCAAGTTTTGACGAGTGTGTGTGTGTGTGGTGGGGGGGGGGGGATCTGCTTCAAACCGTAACAATAAAAAAGTAAGCAATATATCACAGGAGCGGATGAAAAATGCCTCGACAATCAAAGGGGGGAGGAATAAACCCAAACCCCACCCTGAATCTGCCCGGGCTGTACTGCTTCATTCAGTTCTTAGAACGAGCTTAACCCAGCTCCCAGTACCATGCAGTTCCATTTCACATACTGGCAATCAAATCGTTCATTTTGTCTAATTCGAAATATTAGGCCTTGAAGGGCAGTTGTTTTTTAAGACGCTATAAGCGACCACTTTCTGATATGTATCACTTCTCAAGCAAAAAATTGCTTGGATACGCCCATAACCTCTCAGACAGTCGAAAATGGCATTTCACTGCAGGCTTATAAAGGAGATTCAAGCAGAGGCTCTCAACTGCAGATAAACGTTCCCTCCAAACTAAAATTCAGCCAGAAAAACTAAGCGGGGAGCCAACATTGGTTGGCGCGAAGAGTACAGAAAATGTTGAAATATCCAACCCCTCAAACATTTAAAAATGCATTTCTCGGGCTTATAGGGGGATCTAAGCAGTGGCTATTTTGAGTTTCCTTTTGTAAAAAAAGATGCTCACTTGAAACTTAAATTCTGCTATGAAGCGGTCTAAGTGGAGAACCACCATAAGTTTGGGCGAAACGTACAGGAAATTTTGATAACTCTGACCCTTCAGACAGTCAAAAGTGTCATTTCCCATGCTTAAAGGGGGTCTAAGCAGTCGCCGAGGTTACGTTTGCAAGAAATGTTCACTTGAATTGAAACTAAAATGCTGGTAGGAAGACTATCTACGCGGAGCTCCACAACTGGTTGGAGCGGAGGGAACAGAAAATTTTGAAAAATCTGACCCCTGAGACAGTCGAAAATGAAATTTTCCAGGCTTAAAGAGCGATCTACGCAGTCGCTCAGTATTTGATCAGAAAATTACCAGATAAAATATATCACTACCAATCGATGAAATGGTCTCGCATATTTTCGGGGAAAACTACAAAACGGAATTGAAAACATGCTAATGAATTTCACTCTATTACAACTCTTGGCTAAATTCAATATATGTTGATAAAATTATGTGACTGCCCTAACTTTCGACTATATATGATTTTACCCGAAAATGTAGCATTCAAGGTGTGTTTAAACGAATTATAGAGCAAACTTATTGGAAGACATTCTCACCCTGCATCATTAAAGTATCGAAAACAAATTGCCCGATTTTCATAACCATTGCCCGTATTTGGCTCTAGAGCAGGATGGCAAACTTTTGGGCACCTGAACACCCTCCTATCTGTCCGTGGGATTGATTTGGCAATTGAAAGAGTCCCAGCATTTTTTAACCTTTGCCCAAATTATTTGACCATTTCAGGCAATTTTGGCAAGACTACTGTACATTATAAAGTGTGGATGATGAAAACCCTTTTTTCACATTGTACCCAAATCTGTCGCATATCTTTGTTCAAGTTATTTTCCATGAAAATTTTACTTTGAATATAGTGTTTTCTGTTTTTCGGCAAAGATTTGATGCTCTTAAAATAATCGGCCGTTTCAGGTACAGTGTTACACAAGATTGAAAAACAGGCTAAAGAATGAATTGTTCCTTTTAAGCCACAGGCTTCCCAAACGTGTCGCCATTTCTTTATCTGTTTAATTTTTCGTAACTCTGTTACCCTTGCTATGATACTTTAATTTTCGGGCGAATGCTTGAAAGAATTTTGGTATTCGACAATTTCGGGCATTAACTGATTCAGTTGTGATTATCTGTAAAGTAGAAGTTACGAATTATGGCTTTTTGCGCTACCCGAAGGTGTAGCGCGGAAATTTTTTAAATCTCGATTTGGTTTTCCATGAAAATTTTATTGCGACTTTTTGGCGTTTCTTCAGTTCCATTTTTCGGGCATATCTTTTTAAGATTTCGGTCACATTTAGGAATTTTCTGAAAAACCATGCCATTTTTCAAAATGAAAGGGCTGTCCGAATTTTTTCCAAATTCCTTCCCGAATTTAGATTTTGCGGAAATCGTACCTCACTGGGTATGTCCACTCCACCCAGGAGCTAAATGAGGTCCTTTAAGGTAATAGTGGTAAGGATGCAACCCTTGAGACTGCATTGAGCCAACATGGGTTTGGTTGTTGCACTGGTCAATGACTGGCAGCAATGGCTGTGCAAAGTGCAAATTCTTTCCAAAAATATTTGACTCAAATATTCTATCCACTACACCAAGTATGGTTTTGGAACAAATTTGTGCATCCCCAGGAATTGAAAACCCCCTACAGGAAATAGAAACAGGCCAGATGCTAGGAAAACACTTTAATCCACACCATAGCCAATTTCAGGCACTCCAAATCTGCTAGAAAATTATCTATCCAGAAACCCGACGAGTAAAATGTCAAGAGATTCCGGAAATATGAAGGTTGTCACAGTCTACCTGTGAATTTATTCCGAAATTCAGAGTGGGGCACAGAATACCCTGCAAATGCGTGGATCTATCGCAAGTGTATCTATGTCACAGTAGCCGGGTAGCCCGGATTGATTATTATCATTGACCAGCATGTATATAATTTTTCTAAGGTCGTCAGAGTAGGGGGGGGGGGCTACTGGGGGATGGACGATTCATTGGGGGTGGGGTGGGGACTTCAGCCCAAGCCCCCCACCCCGTAGGTACGCCACTGGTGACAAATTAGGTGTTTTGGACTTGTGAATGTGATTGATATACCTCTCCAATACAGCTGTAAATATATTCATGAATGTCTTTTGGTGTACGCTTAAAATGTTGCCATCTTTTAGTCACCGGGTACCCGAGGGGTATGGCGATCGGGTGCTCAGTTCCTATTTTTGATACCCATGCAAACACTTCCAGTTTCCAACCAATTGGTTCAAGTCCTGACCTGTACATGCAGTGTATACAGTACACTCTATTGTGCACACATGTAGGTAACACCGCACATGCTCTCATCATACTAAACTTTACAACAAATTTATCTGCTGATTACTTCGTTTGCGAATTTCAAGTTATGTATTCTTATCGTGTCAAAGAGAAAGCAAGCTGTAATTCAAGTGAAAATTTTCCTGAAATAAAGAATATCGGTATTCCATCAATCAGTAACATTTCATTCTACATTACAAGCTGTTTCTGTTTATGAATGAGTCCTTCGTTGGGGACTAATTTAGTATGTGTGCAAGAAAACGGTGAAAAGTCATGGACACGCTGAACATTAGGTGCCTGCATAGTGACAGTATCGATATTCAAAAGGGACCGAAACAGTGTGGACCTTCCAGTTTCAACGTTAAGTCATGTAGGTATTCCTGTCTGTCATGTACAGGCACGTAACCACGGGGGGGGGGGGCACAGGGGGCACGTGCCCCCAAAATTTTTCAATAAAAGGTTTTGCACTGAAGGAGAAAAAACATTATCCCTATTAAATCACCACAACTTCAAAATACCTAGACTGAATTCTGTCAAAATATCTCCCACTTTCGAACAAAACATCGATGGCGCGTGGAGATCCCTTCCATGAAGGTCGAGAAGGTTACGCTAAGCATTGTTTTGAGCCTAATTTCGCACGTCAATGTATCATTCAGCTGTCATATAAGTTCCTACGTGCCGGTAATGTACATTTTACCTGGTTTCTGGGCCGGCGTTGTAGGCAGTGCAAAAAGAGAGACTTCAGACACAAAATAATTTAATGAAGTTATCATAAAAATACGTTCCTTAAGAACAGCTTTAGGACAAAGTGTCTGGAATCCAGAAAACAAGAAAGCAGTTAAATACAAGTAAAATCAACGTCTTCTGATTCAGGAGTAATTTATGTGTCCGGGGAACGAAGTAAGCAGAAATTTTGCGCAAATTCAGCAATTTGTGTAAAATTTTGCACAAATTCAGTTGAAGTACTCACCTATTTCGAGTAGAAATACTCATCTTCGTGAGTATCCTAATTTTTAAACAAAATCGTTTAAATATTTTTTAGAGTGTAAAGGTATGTTCAGCCCCTCAATATTTGTCAAGTGCTCCAGTTAAGAAACGGGGAGAATTTCGAAGTTGGGCTGAACATATTCTTGCTTAGACTTAGAACACTAGTGAAGTGCCGTTTCCGGTCATCTGAGGGGTTTGTAAAGCCAAAAATTTCCTGGCACGCTCCGCGCCAATCGAAGGTAGAGCTCCACTTAGAAACATGTCATAACATTTTTCATAGATTTTTTTTTTTTTTTTTGCATTAATTGAGAAATTTCAGAAATGAGATCCATATTTCCAGGCTGGGAACATGCAGCATAAAACACTCGGAAAGTGCCGTTTCTGGCCATCTGGGGGTTCTGAAACCCCAAATTTTCTTGTACGCTCCGCGCCAACCGATGGTGGCGCTCCGCTTAGATAGTCCTGTCGGTCAAGATTGGGGACGATGTGTCGACTTTGCCCCCCCCACAAGAAAATCCTGGATACGCCCCTGGCTTCTCCCCTGGACCCCCACAGGGTCTTTGCCCCCTGAATCCCACCAAGAGCCCTTTGGCACAGTTTAATACTCATGGGCACATCATAAGGATTTTCGCCCCACTCTCAAACAGAGATTTGCGCCCCTGGCTTCAGCCCCCCTTCTTCATCACATCGACAATTACCAATTCACTTAATATCTGTCTTCGAGAATATTCAAGGGGTTATTTCAGGCTCATCCTTTCCCTCACAACACAAATTCTCTGGTATAGAGGGACAGCGATCAAAAACAATCATATCGGAGAAACACAAAACAAAAACTTTCAAGTATGTTTTAAGTGTTAGGCCTAATTATAATGCGACACGTAAGAATTAAAGCCCTGGTATAGTTGTTGATGCTGACTACGGAGACTTGGGCTATACCCTAATTTTGATTTCTGTTTCAGCTAATCAGTCTGTTCAAACACATGGGATCTTTGTAAAGTTCAATGAACTTGTAAAGGCTAGGTAGCCGGTATATGATGCTTTGCCATCCTTCCTTGAAGTTCAGAAGGGATTTTCGCCGGTCAATGAAGATGCTCGAATTTAGACTCATCATAATCTTATGTCGCAAGGTAGTCAAATAGTTTGTAGAATGCCCTTTTACAGCTCATTTTCAAAAGACTAATTTCTTTACAGTACCATTTGATCCAATGGCAGTGGTTTATTTTATCTGGTAATTTTCTGACCATTTTATAACATACTCATTTTTTATTGAAGTATAAATTTTATTTCAAACGAAAGCCCAAGATAACGATTGCTTAGATTCTGCTTACAACTCGGTGGGGAAAATGTCGTTTCCGGCGGCTGTCTGAGTGACCGTGATTTTTCAAAATTTTCTGTACGCTCCGTTCCAGCATGATAGTAGCGCTCCGCTTGGTCTTTCTGGCAGAATTAGATATTCCATAGGCGTGAGAAACGTGGGGGTGGGGGGGGGGCGATAGCCCCCAGTTAAAAATGAGGGGGTGTGGAGGAACATGCTTCTGCCCCCACTTTCCAGGTCGGGAAACCACCTTTTCACTTCTCAAATGCGCGCCGCAAAATGCAATATATAGTGCATCATTCCTCACTCATAATTCAGTTTGGTTACATTTTTCCGAGCTCTGTAAACGACAAAATCGGATATTACCATATGTGTCATCAAGAGACACGGGCAACTATATTGCTATTTTGTAGCCTGTTGTAAGCAGACTATTGTGTTTGCGTTACTTTCAACTTCTACGTTCAAATATCAAAAATCTTACTTTCGCTACTATAAATAATACTTTGGGTCTTTCAACGGCTTCACTGTTGAACAGCCCACGTTTCCAACTAAGTTACATGGCATACCTACGGTATACAATAGTCTGCCAACTTTCTAAAGAATCTCATTTACGACCACCAAATATGACGTCACGACAAAACTTAAAATACTAAATTATATCTCGCATAATAGGTAATATTTATGGCCTGGTACACATTTTCCACCTACAAAAGCTAATTAGGTTGTTCGCCGTTCGTTGTATCAGTTATATGTACGATAATGCACTATTCAAACTTGTTTCGTGCACCACCTGAGCATCTCATGTTTACTAATTCGTCCCTCAAAATGCGGGATTCCTGTAATTGGAAACTGGCCGAAGGTTTGCAGACGGGAAGTGATAAATCGCACCCCTCTGGCAACCACTTCATATTAATGACCCAGACGACATACTAACGTCACAAGGAGTTCAATATTCATAAACGAGGAAGCATAAGAGCGTTTGGAAAGTTCCCGAAAATCTTGGGAATATTTGCGCGTGTTGCACAACGTAACATGCTAGTTTGAGCTTGATCTTGCGAATTATTGGAATCTAATCTAAGGAATTTGTGAAAAACAGTATTGGACGAACTGCAAAGTTGATAAACATACTATCACGTTGTTTGCAACGTTATGTGTGCCCCTTGTAAACAACTTTGAACCCACAAAGTATCTCCTTTCGAAGGCTCGAAGCAGAAGGTATTACGTATTGACCGAAAAAGGGTGTTACGTACTGCGTGCACAGCTATAACACCGTGCAAAATTGTAACCTCCTGGAAAACAAAGTTCCCGTAGAAGGGCTTATTAACTAAGTAAATCGAAAAAAGCAGTACACGTCGGATCGGGCGGGCACGGTCTTTTAATTTCTAACAAAAACGAGCACGTGAGAAAAGTTGATATTCAAATGAAATGCCAAGAGAAATGCAAAGACCGAGAAATGGACTCCCCTTTGGTCATCACATTATTCAAGCTTTCAAAAATCTTTACTTGCGCATAGGAAAATACCATAGTAACTTACACGGATAGTACGCAAGAGAAAAATGGCTGCATCATTTTGTCATGGTGTTGTAAGTGCTTATTGTCATGTAGTATGGTGGACCTTCCCTGACCTTTATCATAGACGCCATCTTGTTGTTTAGGAGTAATTCTCCCTTCCTTTTGTCCTAGCTTCCCAGGGCCCTTACTGTTTCCCGTCATGTGTTACCGGTGAACGTGGGCGTCTACTTCGTTCTAGTTCAACGTGTACGCCGTATCCAGTACGTATTTTCAAGGTGTGGCCAATTTCACCCTCCACAGCCTCAGGGGTGGCGCCAGGATTTCCCCGACAGGGGGGCCAAGCTCCCCGACAGGGGGGGGGGCAGCATTTCAAGGCCCCGACAAAGGCTTTGAGTTAGTCCAGGTGGGACGTGACTTAACATTTTGAGGCGCGCGGAGCGCGCGAAATTTTTGGCCCTCTTTTCAACAAATACTTAAAAATATGGAGTTTATTTTGAAGACAAACTTTAAAAATTTTTAAAGAAATTTTGCTTTTGAGAGGACCATTAAAGTTGGGGTGTTTATTGAAGGATCTGTCCTCCATATGGGAAAATAAAAAACGTTATACAGGCGACAACTGTAAATATTTTGGGATTACGCATTTAATCGTACTAGGCCTATGTACTTAGGCTTCAACACGAGACTATAGGTTGCCCGAAAAGGTTTTTCCTTTTATGAACCAAGTTTTGAAAATTTAGAGCTATATTGGAGAAATTTTGGAATTTAATTGAAGAAAATTTGGTTTGGGGGTACAGTTATAATGAAATATTTAGGGTTTTTATTAAGTGATATGACTTTCAAGAGCAAAATTAGGTAGAATGTTGGGGTGATTAACAGAGTTGACTTTGGTTATTAATTGTACGGAGTATCCATCGAAATTGGAAAATTTTGCCACTTTTAACAATCTGAAGCTTATACTGGAGAAAACTTGTAATTTTATGACAGATTTTACGGGTTATAAAAAAATATCTTATCTTCTTACAAGAAAATCAAGTAGGGCATGATCTGTAGTTTGGTTAGGGTTACGGGAATATCATCATGCAGATAAAGGCACTCGGACCATATTGGGAAAATTCTCCCGCGGAACAGTTTGGCTTCCCATACATTTGAAGTTTTATATTTTACATATTGACATTAGACGTACGGGAGGGAGTGTTTCAGTTTCGGAGGGGCAGAATTGTCTCCTTTGTCCGAAAAATGTAATTTTGCCCGAGCACAGTAATTTTTTAAAAATTGAGAACCTCCCGACAGCAGGAAATTGCATTTCCCGGGCTCGTACCTAAAAACAAATCAGTTATTATTTTGTGCTTTCTTTCGCACTAAAATTTTCACTTCATAATATTGTCCCAAAACGAAGAACAATTTGCAAGCTTGCAATGTTCTGTTAAGTAATCTGTTCGACCAAAACACTCTATCTAAGCGAAGCCCCACCATCGGTTGGCGCGGAACGTCTAGAAAATTTAAAAATTCGTACCTCTCATATAGTCGGAAATGACATTTCCCAGGCTTATGAAGGAGATCCAAGCTGTCAATACTTTTAAGTTTTCAATCGCAGATAAACGTTCACTTCAAACTAAATTCAGCCAGAAAGGCTAAGCTTATCGCTACCATTGGTTGGCGTGAAGCGTACAGAAAATTTTGAAAAATGGGACCCCTTAGACAGTCGAAAATGGTATTTCCCAGGCTTATAGAGGGCTCTAAGCAGTCGCTTTTTGAGTTTCCGTTTGCAAAAAATTTTCACTTGAAACTTAAGTTCTGCTGAACTCAAGATGTCATTCTGGGTGTCTGGTGAGGTATATCTGGTATTTCTTGCAGAATGCTTGAGATGTTTCTTTATGGTGTCTTCATTTCTCACTAAAGTTTCAAGGATCTCCATTAAAAGACCCTTGGTCAATGACTCACCTCTTCCATCATGTCTCCTCAAGATATCCTCAGTATATATTGCTCTTGATCATTACTAGTTGGCGGTGTATTTTACTATTTTCAATTCTTCATTAATAATTAAGTGACTGCTAAAAGGCAACAAACTGTGTGTAATCACTGTCTAGAAAAGATGAAAGTAAGATTTCCCTCAACGGCAATTAAAGCAAATGTTAAATGATTGTGGTTTTTCACAAATTTTACACTCCCCGGACATTGACCAGTGAAATAGCCCCATTTTACTATTTGTAGTGGAATTTTCCCCTATTTTCCCTGAAATTCAGAAATTCAATTCGATTCTTTTAATATCATACTTCCTTTACTAGATCATTACTCGAATACTTAACGGTAATTGTATTTTGAACATTGTATGTAGCTTAACTAATTATCCCAGCTAGCCAGGAATATTTGATCGGTCCTTTGACGGTCCATTGTCGGCTCATCGTGGGAAAAATGTGTGGGTCTACGGTTCGCTCACGGGCGTGAGGTATTGATTGGAAAAAACTCTGTACCCATCATGCACTTTTCACAGTGTCAAGCCAGCGGACCTCCGATGGTTCTCCGTCGGTCAAATGGCCGCCGACAGAAGGCCTGCTTACAGGGTATGGTGCACAATATACTGTGGGCCTACGTGGAATTTGGTTGTTTAGTTTCGGCGATCGATCGATCAACTATCGATTTTGGGTGATTGTAGTGCTATATGCTATTACAGTGTTGACGCCTACGTCACTAATTGGCATTGGTTGGCATTGTGTGTGTGTGTGTGTTTTTTTTTTTTGTTTCTTATTGAGCCCTGCATGCGCCATGAGCGCTTTTTGCGGATGTGTGCGCATTATAAATTTCCATTATTATTTTTATTATTATTAATTGGTTGGCATAGAGCATGCGCAAGAACACATGGGTGTATATTTGGTGTTGCGCGTGTTAACGCTTGCGTGGTTGCACACAGAGAGTAGACAAACTGGAACCTACCGTCCATTGTGACGACAGTGTAAGCGCGCCCACTGAGCTAAATAGCAGCTCAGTGAGAGCGCCTTACCAACTCTTTTGACGCCCAGCTGTGATGGCATTTGTTGTAACACTGATTGAGTCTATTGAAAAAGTATTCGCGTTCAGCGTGCCTGCACCGTTGGACATCAACAGAAATGCGGAACGAACCCTGGAATATGTATACTAATTGTACAGTATGACCCTTGAGGTGCATAGGGCCAGCCGAGGCCAATGCGACGAAAGTACCTTTTACTTTCGTAATTCATTTATTTATTTTTCATTCAATTTTTTTTATTTTGCGGGCATGAACAGGGGGCCATGGCTCCCTTGTGCCCTCCTGTCTACGCCAGTGGTAAGACTAGGCTAGGAGAATTGATACTGTTTGGAGTAAGCCTGAGATTTTAGGCGACAGGCTTCCCAAATGTTTCCCGATTTTATATCTGTGTGATTATTGTGAAATATGTTACCCTGGCCTGATTATGATCATATACTTTTGTGCCAGTGTTTTCCGGTAAATGCTTGAAGGAATTTGGATATTCTATCATTTCGGGTATTGTGTTGTGAAAAAGTCCGAAGTAAAAACTAATAGGCTCACGAATACTACTTTTGCGCTGCCCGGAGTTGTAGCAAATTTTTGGAGTCTTTGCTTTTCATGAATTCTAGTACCGCGATTTATGGCGGGTTTTTTTCAGATTGTGGGCACGTCAAGGAATTTTCGGAAAAAAAAACTATGCCATTTTTTTTAACTCCAGTGGTTATTTGATTTTTTGCAAATCCTTGTACTATTTTTTCCAATTTCCCGCCACATTTTAGAATGTGTGGATTTTTTGGAGGGGGGGGGGTGGGCGAGGAGGGTCAGACTTCCCCTTGCCCCCAATCCCTAGCTCGTACGCCAATGGAGATATCCTATCTAGGGTACATGGTCGGTGACATGGAATTTTCAGTTGGGTCAAATTCTTCTCCATTCTTTTTCTAAAGTACTCCCGGCCCTCTGGCAAAGGGCCGTTCGGCGAAACCAAAACTTACACTCCTTCCCGAAGAAGCTATATTACCTATATTACGATTATTCACGATTATCCACATGGCTGCTGTGCCACTGTATAGATAGTTGTAGTTCCAGAGCAGTCACTACATATACATTTGAATGCCTTATCTGAGTTAGTGCTGTTAAAGTTTGATAATTTCTTCCAAAATCAAAGCAATTTGACAATTACCATACACCGTTTGGGTCCTGTTAAAGTCAGATTCAGCCGTCCATCGCACACAAGAAATGTGAAACATGTTATTATCATCATGAGTTACACTCCGAACTTAGTTTCTATTTACATCGCTGTGAACTGTTCACCGGTAAGACATGACATGAATATTAAAACATTGACGTATCAACTCATTAATATGAAGTGGTTGCCAGAGGGGCGCGATTTATCACTTCCCTTTGCAGACTCTGTATATTATAATGTTTAGAGAGGTGTATTATGATTTTGACAGAGCGCCATCTTTCGGCTACTACAGAGTCTGCTCCACAGGCTACTATTTTTGTAAACTGTCTTTCACAGAATTCCACATTTTCCTCAATGAAAGCTCTTGATTTTAAAATATTTTTTCTAAAATGGACAACAAAGTTTGGGAAACTTGAAATGTCATCGGAGAGTGTCAGTTCGTAGACATTAGATAACATTATGTAGCAACAATGATTTAGTCGTCTTGCAATCATTCTCAGATTTGCCACCAATATATGAAGGAAGTGAAGATTCTTCAGTATTTCCCTAACTCTTTAAATTTCCTTACATGAAACCCAGAATCCAAAGCTTCCGCAGAACAACCTACATATACTTTTTTAAAAGGGGCAAAAAGTCAGGCACTATTCATGCGCCGCAATACGTCCCTGATACAGTGGTATTCACACAAAAGAAAATTCGGAAAACTAGCTACTACTTACAAGCCCGAGACCGGCTGTCTGAGGGGTCGCGATTTATGCTCTCATACACATATATCATCAGATACCTTTCCACTCTGCAGCTCTGTCAGTTGAGTAGTCTGTGTGGACGGATTCTTTAGTTATTGAAGTGTCAAAATGTTATCAATGATCAATGTTGCAAAGCAGTGACATAACAACAACAAGGAGGTGTGATTAGTTACACCTCCCTGGCTACAAGAAGGAGGGGAGATTGCCAGCTAACTCGAAAAAGTGAAAAATTCGGAAATTTGCCATTTGAGACACCAGTCAAATACAGTGCCGCGGTTTTCCCCGTCAACTTTTCTTTCATAAAATTAAAAATTCTTCCTTATAAAAGCTTCATATTTGTAATTATTAGTTTTAAAAGAGGCAATTTTTTTCCTCGCGCTCTGGGCGCCCTTCCCTGCAACCCTTTATGCAGTAAGTGATCGCTCATAAAGCAGTCAGTGGTAAATTTTCCGAGCCGCTTTAGCGCAGTTTCACTTAAATTTTCTTCAATAAAGGCTTTTAATTTTTAAATTTTTTTTTCTAGCTTTTTGCATGTCGCCCGAGAAGACTCATCCCGCCGCACTCCCTAACATTTTGTTGCAACAACGATCTTCAGTCGACATGCTATCTCAGATATGTGTTAACAGGAAACGCAGATTCTTCAACAGTTCAATGGTCCCCAAATATTCAAATATCCATACAGGAAACCTTGAATCTAAGCTATTACTTGCAATACAAGCTCCATATTAACAAATGTGTACAGTAGAATTCAAACTTAAGAAAAAATCAGATTTTTTAATGTAGAAATTTAGCATAAAAAATGTACCTGTTTGTCAATGGGGCAGGGGTGGCGCCAGGATTTGCCCGACAAGGGGACCAAGCTTCCCGACAGGGGGCCAGCATTTCAAGACCCCGACAAAGGTGGTGAGTTAGTTCCGGTGGGACGTGACTCGGCAGAATTTGAGGCGCGGGCAGCGCGCCGAAATTTTGGACTCTCTTCTTAACAAACACTTAAAAATCTGGAGTTTATTTTAAGGCAAAAGAATTAAAATTTTTGAAACAATTTTGACTTTTGGAAGGACCATTTAAAAGTGGGGGTGCGTTTATTGAAGAATCTATCCTTCAAATGGGCAAAATCAAAAACGTTTTGTACGCGACAGCTGAAATTCTGTTGAGGTTATGCATGTAACCGTTCTAAGTTTACGTACTAAGGTCTCAAGTCGAGACTAGAACTTTGCCCAAAAAGTTTTTCCCTTTCTTGAAAGAAGATTTGAATATTAAGAGCTTATTAAATTGCAGAATTTGATATAAGAAAATTTGTTTTTTGCAAGGTTAAAATGAAAAATTTGGGTTCTTTATTAAGTGATATGCTTTTCAAGAGCAAAATTAGGTAAAATGTCGGCGTGATTTAAAAAGTTGGTTTTGGCTATTTGCTGAACTGAGTACCCATCGATATTGGGAAATTTTGCCACTTTGAACAATCTGAAACTTTTATTGCGGGGGGGGGGGGGGGGAGGGGGGGGGAGGACCTTCTTATAAGAAAAATCAAGTAAAGGGTGATCTGTAGTTTTGTTGGGGTTACTGAATATCATCAGGCAGATTAAGGCCCTCGGACCATATTCGAAAATTTTCCCGCGGAAAAGTTTGGCTTCCCATATATTTGAAGTTTTATATTTTATATATTGAAATAGATAGGCGTACTGGAGCGCTTCGGTTTGGGAGGGGCGAATTTTTTCCCGAAAAATGTAATCCTGTCCGAAAGAGCTCACAGATATTTTTGAAAAATTGAGAACCACCAGATAGCAGGAAAAGGCATTTCCCGGGCTGGTACGGTAATTAGAGACAAAGAAGTCATTTATTTGAGCTTTCTTTCACAATAAAATTTTCACTTTATAATACTGTCCCAAAACGAAGAATAATATGTCAGCATGCAGTGTTCCGTTAACTAATCTGTTCGCCGAAATATCAGAGCGGAGCGCAACCAGCAGCTGGCGCGGAACGTATAGAAAATTGTTTAAAAATCTAGTCCCTCAGACTGTCAGACAGCCGGAAATGGCATTTCCAAGACTTGTAACTAGAAATGAAGCCATCGTTATTTTGAGCTTTCCTTTGAAATGAACGGTTAAATTCAACAAAAAAGGTCCCACTTGTAATAAGTGGATCAGAAAATTCCCAGATAAAAGGTACTGCTACCATTAGATGTAATGGTCTTGTCCCTTTTTTGGCGGGGGTGGGGACTGTGCAACGGAATTGAAATCATACTAATGTGTTTGACTCTTCTAGGAATCTTCGTTGTATTCAATTTCAAGGCCCAAGATGAATTTTTCTACGTGACTGCCCTAACCCCAGACTAAAAATGATATTACTTCCGACGTATTTGAAAATATGTCACGTTAAAAGGTGGTTTTAAACTGTTAAATGGATTTCCAGTCAAACTTATGGGGAGACTTTCCCACGTTTATCATTATGTGTAGCTCAAAACGGCCTGGCGATTTTCATTACTGTTGCTACAATTCGGCTGTCGGAGCAGGCCAGATGGCAGATCATCGGGCACTGCATGCTCATTAACAACTACCGCCCGTTTTTGTACGGAAAATTTGGAATTGTCCGTTTCATAGAACTGAAGATGGGAAGTACCATAGTAGAGCTATTAAGAAGTAATTAAAACCGATTCAGGTATGCATTAACATAGCGTTAAAAAATAAAAAAAGAAAAAAAAAGTCATAAAGCAAAAATAGTTCATGATCATCCATCCAGTAACTTCAGTCCTTCGTGTTCTTCGAAGTTTTAAGGCGTCCCCGAAAAATGTCGTCCTTCCTCAGGGGGAGGGGAGGGGGGGGGGGGGGTTGAGACAGGACAAGGTGCATGGATGAGATAGAACAACGTGTATGGAATGAGGTATAACAGAGCTAAGAAGAAGTGATTGAAAATCGATTCCAATATGCATTAAAATAGAATTACAAAACAAAAATATGTTTATAATTACTCGCCCAGTAACTTCAGTCCTTGTAGGTTTTTTATTATTATTTTAATTATTTTTAGGGCTCTCGACGGGGGGGGGGGGGTGTTCCCCGACAGCGGCCATTCCCCAGGTTCCCCGCTGGCTCCACCCCTGCAATGGGGTAGGGGGTGGTAAATGGTCCAAAATTGTTCCGCCCTTCGCCTCCTTTAATATTGCTTCATACGCCACTGAGATATTTAGACAGAGAATCACTTTACGTCCCTTTCACCTAATTTCTCAAAGTTCAGCCCCTGTCTCAGTGGATACCAGCCCCCTTGATCTGTGATTTTCTTGCAGTAGATTGAAGTGTGCTTTGATCAGTTTATGGATTTTACCTTCTTTCATCAAACAAAAATCGTTCCTTACAAGGCGCGGATCCAGACATTTCAAAAAGGGGAGGCCGTCGCATGCTAGGTCTACCGGTGTAAGCTAGAAGACTGTTGATACAAAAACATTAAAATATGTCCTTTCGAAGTTTAGAACGACACCTCATTATACACTATATTCAGACCAGTGGCGTATCCAGGATGGCATTTTTTTTGGGGGGGGGGGGGGGCTAGGTAACAATGGTGCTGTGCTTGGCAAAACTTTGAACTGATTATAGCATACGTTTTAGGATTTTCTTTAATGAAAAATTTCAAAATACTCATTTTAGTATCTGTGGAGATTTTAAAAGTGCCATACATACTACTAAGTACCAAAGAAACAATTTTCTCGGTTTTCAGTGGTGTCCAGATAGAAAATGGTGCAGTATTTTTTCAGTCATCGGTACATTACATAGTCAAAATTAATATTCTACAAGTAAAACTCTCAAAATATTTAAACCGCAAATCTGAAGTAGGGATTATATGTGTGGGAAACACGTGAAATCCGGACCTTTTGGACATTTTACAAATCCACCCGGATGCCAGTGCCAACTAGTAAAAAGAGGAATTGTCGAAAAATCGTTCCACAGTTGCACTTGCATGGGCATTTGGCAGAAGTACGTGAGCGACACGGCATACATAGGCCTACTTGTTAAGGATGGAGGGGAGGAATTCGAAGGCATTACCCATGCGGCATATTTTGTGTATGATTTAGTATAGGAAAGGTCGTGTAAGAATGGTCTTCAGAGTATGATTAAACGACAGTATGGTTAAACTAATAAAGGACAGTGCAGTCAAATTGTCTGCTGCCACATTTGTTGTCGCTTAGCGTCCTAAAACTTCTGCCCTTCAAGGCCTTCAAGGCCTGATTGTCTTCAAGTTGTTTTCAGTAAATCAATCAGCCATCCGAAAGGCAGAAGGGGTCTTAACCTAACAAAGCCACACTCGAGTTTGTCGTCGAGACGTTCGTTTCATCTTCGAAGTGAAATGCAATAAACGACAGTGCAGATTATATACGGTATCTAATTTAGTGAAAGTAGGCATTTTGAAGTTATTCCTTGATTTCATACGTGCGCACAAAATGCATGTTTTCTTAATTGTTACAAATTTTATTTATTTACTGTTTTTGAAGGAAATACTTAAGTTTGTTTCCATTCAAACATTTTATTTTTTTCTCAATTACTTTATCAGGACGCAAAAAGTCTGGGGGGGGGGGGGGCTGAAAAAATCAAGGGACCTAGGCCCCAGCCCCCTTCCGGTGGCTACGCCACTGCTTCAGACAGAGGCTAGAAGTCCACCACAAATTCCAGACTGAAGTCTCTAATCTAGCAAAATTCAATGTGATTATACTTCTCTAATAGTGGTCTAAATGCGAAATGGTCGAATCACTGTACGGATGTGTGATGTGCTCGTGTCAATATTTTGCATTTGAAATCATTCATTTTTCAAGTTGCATATACAGATACAGACTATACAAGAGGACATTTTCCTTCAAGTGTGTTAAGCCTGCCAGACTGGTCATTCACTTAAGATTAAAAATTTTATTAAAACATAGTAGAGGAAGATTCCTCTTCTTCAAATTCCTAAATGTGGTGCTTCTTCATAACCACACCTGCTGCCCTATGTACCCGAACAATCGACATAATCATAGTGAGAGATAAATAATGTATGCAAGCGAAAAAAAGAACATCAATGAGACTGCAAGCGCGCGGAGGGCACGAAAATTTTGGGGATTTGCAAATATAAACATGTAATTATTGATACGGAAAACGATCGTAATCGGTAGAGTACATGTTTCATAAACTACACGTATAGTATTTTTAGTAATACTGTACCTAAGTTTCAGGTCACAAAAAGTGGGAGGGGACTTTTACGTTAGTGTCCCCTTCACTCAAAAAAGTGCTCGGGAGTTATCCCCCTGTCTCCCCCTATAATCGACGCCCATGTTACACAGCATGAACTGTACTGATAGTGTTAATTGATTAGTATAAATTTCAGCTTTTTTATACTCACCCTGAAGCAATAAACTGCATGAGATTGTATATGGGATGAGGATGAATATCAAACAATTGTGTGAGGGGCTTTAGGAAGAACGTTAGAAGAATTGTTACTGTTTGGGGTCAGAGCATTGGCCCTTTAAGCAAAAATTTAGTTTTCATATCGATGGAAGAGGAACCAAATCTACACAGTTTGGTGAAACTTCCATTCAAATAGGACATGTACATCTCAAGATATAAGTAAATGAAATCACTTGATTTGTTCAGTTAAGGGTCAGCATAGATTATATCACTTTCTCACGTTGACAAGGAATGCTTCGTGTGCCTTTTTTTTTCAAACTGTTGTGCTGACCATGAAGTTAATAGGAACAGGATCTCCTATATAGCAGGGAATGCAATATTTGTGAAGTTCCCATGTCACTTATGCAATTACATCCTGATTATATATCCCTTACACCTAATTCAGATATGGATTGATATCTGGGCATATCTGTCTAAATTCAGTCTTTATATGGCCATATCACGCCAGATATGGGGTCTTGATACATTATATGTCAAGTTTTATAAGGCCATATTAAGCCAGATATATCTTGATATAATGAAATTCCAGATATGAAAATATCTGGCCATAACAAGCCAGATATAGCTTGATGAAATGCTAGTCCATATATACAAATAAATTTTTATATGGCCATATCAAGCCAGATATAACTTGATATGCTAGATGTGCAAATGGGCATTTTGTTAGTTATTTTCATTTGATTTTATTCTTGGAATGCTTGTTGCAAATTAACACATGTTTGGATTCAGTGCGCATCACATTCCAAGACATTGAAGTAATCTAGTGGCTACACTTTTGTTCATATACTGCAGCATTCTAATAGAACTTATACAAATGATTTGCATATTTGGGCGGAGCTTAAAAATTTTATCTAAGCATACATTTTTCATAATTCAGGAAAATGAAAAGGTTCGGGAGGACTTCACCTTGGGGAGTGTGGACTTGAAGTCCAACATATGAGCTATTATTGCAGCAGATATGATCTGAATAAAGTTTCATCTAGCCCATATAAAGACTTGATCCATTCAGATATAAATTCCACATCTGGTGCAGATATGATCCACTATGGAAATACCAGATATGGCCCAGATAAAAAAATTTTCTGTTCCATATAAAGACTTGATCCGTATGAAACTTTATCTGGCCGTTATGTGGCTCAGATATGGTTCTGGCATAGATCCGGGTTATATTTTTTATCTGGCCCAGATGTAAATCCCATATCTGCCTCAGATATGGCCCAGATATGAAATCCATGCCTGGCCCACATATGGAATTTTATATCTGGACCATAAATGAATTTGGTGTAAGGGACTGAAGTAGCTGTAAAGTTTAACGAAAAACAAAAGACTGTCCATTATTGTGAGGACATGATATATGTGCTTGCTTCAAGTTCACTTTTTGTGGAAAATGTTACAAATTTGCCAGCCCATACCTTGAAATACGAGGGCCCCGGGAGCTGCTCTAGTGGCGGCATCCTGGTGAGATTTCGATTTAGCGACTAGAGCCAGCTCAACTTGCTCAGTCAGTTTCTTGTCTGGACGACATGTCATGTAAAATACGTCACACCACTTAGCTAGACCACCTCGGAGGGCCGGTCGTTTTGGCCGGTTCAAGTTGTGACGTTTTGATGACGTTAAGATCACTTTTACGAAAGACCGAATACTGGCTTAGCCAGTTGAGCTGGATGGAGCCACCGGTATATTTTAATTTGATGCGTGCGGTTTGTAAAGAGATCAAGTGTGCAGAAACCGTTGATATGGATTGGTTGTTTGTTGGCTAGAAAATAACTTGCCCTTTTTGTGTGGGATGCATATCATTATGTATATACAGGCTTCTACCTTGCGCAGTAAATGCGTAAAAATTAGTTCAGTTGTGTAAGAGCCAATAATTCTCATGAAATTTCTAATTCAGGTAAACTTTGGGCATCTAAGCCTCTGAGTCTGAGCTAATCAAGCTGTTTAAACACATGGGATCCTTGTAAAGTTCGATGAAACTTACGTAAGGCTATAGATAGTCAGCATGTGATGCATTGTCAGCCTCCCTTGAAATTGAGAAGGGATTTTCGCCGATCAATGAAGTTGCTCTAATTTTAAATGTTACGCTCCTCATAATCTTATGTTGCAAGGTAGTCAAATAGTTTGTAAAATGCCCATACAAGCTCCTTTTCCAAAGATTAATTTTTTGACATTACCATTTCATCCAATGGTAGAGGTTCACTTTATGTGGTAATTTTCTGATCCTTTTACAATAAATTATTTAATCATTTTTATTAGACTATAAATTTTATTGCACACGAAAGCTCAAAATAATAATTGCGTAGATTCTACTTATAAGTCGGGTGAAAATGGTATTTCCGACGGCTGTCTGAGGAATCGTGATTTTTCAAAAATTTTTGTACGCTCCGCGCCAACAGATGGTGGCCCCGCTTAATTTTTTTTTTTTACAGAAGTAGATATTTAGGCAGAGAATCACGACTAACGTATCCATTAACCGCTTTCACTAAGTTAAGTCCCCCCTTTTGAAATGTCTGGATCCGCGCCTGGCTACTACGGTGTTTTCTGCTAGGCATGTTGTATATAGCTCGTTCGCGACGAGTACGCTTCATGTCAAGGGCACCCTCGTAACTTTAGAGACCCGCCGCTCGTCCTAGCAAGTGATTAAGACCTAATAACTGCTTCCTAGGCATCGCTTTTGGAAGTCCACGCATACCACAGGCGGTTTCAAGTAGAACGTAATTAGAATGCCTGACTGCCACGCAGACGATAAGACATGCTGTGGTCACACCTCTGTTAAAAAAGATTGCGCTGTTGGTGTTTCGGGGATAGGAGTAATACTACGTAGTCAAATATGTTGCCGGAAGTTTCTGCGATACATGGCTTTAGTTTTACGGCCGATTGGTGGATGTGGGCGACCAAAATCTTTTCGGAATTCTTCAAATGTCACTACCTGTGGCACTGTTTTTTCTCATTTAATAAGAAAAAATAAGAAAACACAAAACCCAATTTGAAATAGGGCCAATTGGGAAATTTTAGGGGAAGAGGGGTCCGAACGTCGGTGAACGGCCCCTCCTCTGGATCGTCACTGGTTGGGAAAATACCAAAGAATCTGAACTCCCCATATTGATGGCAATTTTGGAATGATTGCATACCCGACGACTGAACATACTTGTTGCAGTACAGTATGATCCAACACTCTCCGATGACATTTCGAAAGTTTTCCAAAATTTGTTTTCCTTTTTATACAAAATATTTCAAAATCAAGAGCTTATATGGGAGAAAATTGTAAATTTTATGAGAGCCAATTTATGCACGGTCTCTTGATGTTGTGGTGTCACATATTCACAGGTGCGGCGATCCGTCTTTGAAAGTGGGGAGGTATTCGGTGTCACTGTCTACGCGGAGCGCCACTATTAGTTGGCGCGGAGAGTACAAAGAAAACTTCGGCCACAAATAAACCCAAGATCACCGGAAACGGCCCTTCCGTGATATCTAACTTGGTATCGCATTTTATAAAAAGGTAGAATAGCCTATCGTAAAAAGTATAGAAAAGTAAAAATTTGAAGAGGGTTAAAGTATTTTAAAGTACTAATTGTCTGATAGACTTGAGCGATCAATCTCCATCTCTTGCAGCTCCCTGTTCAGGAAAGTTTTGAAAATGTTGACCTTGTATTGAAGAAAAGTTTGGATTCTGGGTTCGCTCTAAAAGGAAATATGAAAGCATCGGGATAACTGAAGAATCTGTACTTCTTACAGTGGCGTAGGAAGCAAAATGAAAGTGTATGTGTGTGTGTTGGGGGGGGGGGGGGGGCTTTTGGACCATACACCCCACCCTACCCCATTGACCAAAAGGTAAATAATTGATACTATTTTTTTCGCTTTTTTCTAGGAACAAGAACAATTTAAAAAAATCTGTTATTTTTTCCTACGTGTGAACACCTTTGTATTAGTAACGTAATTTACGGGGCACGGAACGCTTCGAAGATTTCAGTCCTTTCACACTTTTGTAAATATGGAGCTTGCATTGCAAAAATAGTTTTGATTCAGGGTTTCCTGTGGGGAAATTTGAATATTTGGGGGACTATCGAAGAAACTGCATTTCCGATTAGCATATATCTGAGATAGCATGTCGACTGAAGATCGTTGTTGTTACATTATGTTATCTAAGGAGTGCATGTTTGAGGCTTCGCGGCAACATTCAAAGAGCTCCCAAAACTTTGTTGCCTTTTTAGACAAAATATTTAAAAACTAAAAGCCTATATGGAAGAAAATTTTAGGGAAAGGACACTGTAGCTGCTCAGAAATGTTTACCACTAACTGCTCAATGAGCGACCACTCACTGCATTAAGGGTTGCAATTCAGGGCACGCGAAGCGCGCAAATAATTTTTTAAAGCTAATAATTACAAATATGAAGCTTTCATTAGGAAGAATTCGGAATTTTATGAGGATAAGTTGGTAAAATCGAACTGTATTTGAATGGTGTCTCAAATAGCTATTTTCCGAATTTTTCACTTTTTCAAGCCACGGGGCATTCGGCTCCTGCCTCCTGTAACCACGTCACTGCTTTGCGACATTGAACATTGATAACATTTTGACACTTCAATAACCAGATAACTAGAGAATCTGTCAGTTGAGTACTCAATTGACAGGGTTGAAACGTATCTGATGATAGGTGAGCATGAGGGCATTTAAGTACGGTAGGCCAATGGTTCCCTGCCTGGATGATGAAGTCTTGCTTGAAGACTATCTTCAGTTGGTGAGGAGCGCACATACAATTTGGAAAATTCCTGCTCCTCAGACAGCTTGAAATTGTATGTTTCGGGCTTGTAAGTAGTAGCTTAGTTTTCCGATTTTTCCTTCAAGTGTGAACACCACTGTGTGAGGGACATAATGTGGCGCACGAAGCGCGCCAAAACTTTTGCCCCTGTTAAACAAATACATGTAGATTTGGAGGTTTTACTGCAGAAAGGATTCTGGGTTTCCTGTTACGAAATTCAAAGAGTTGGGGGATAACTGAAGAATTTGCAATTCCAGTATATCCTATTGGTGGCAAATCTGAGGATGATTGCACGATGACTGAATCGTTGTTGCTACATAATGTTATCTTAGGCCTACGAATTGATGCTCTCCAATGGCATTTCAAAAGTGTCCCAAATTTTGTTGTCCCTTTTAGACAAAATATTTCAAAATCAAGAACTATCATTGAAGAAAATTTGGAATTCTGTGGAAGACAGTTTACAAAAACAGCAATATAGCTGGCAGTGTCTCTTGATGATGTGGTATCACATATGGTACATATCCGATTTTGTCATTTCCAGAGCTCGGAAAAGTTTACCAAACTGATATAACATAACATAACATAACATAACATAACATAACATAACATAACATAACATAACATAACATAACATAACATAACATAACATAACATAACATAACATAACATAACATAACATAACATAACATAACATAACATAACATAACATAACATAACATAACATAACATAACATAACATAACATAACATAACATAACAGGTTAAAGGGCAAAGGAGGGCTGTAAAGGCCCCATAAGATGCCCTGTAATCCAAAAACCCCCCAAAACAAAGCAAACCACCAACACCTAAAGAGCCCAGAAAGATTAGATTCTACCACAGTCATGGAAAAACTTGTCAATATTAACCTAAAAACGGTGCACTGATGTGGAGTTAACAACCCACTCAGGCAGGCTATTCCACTCACTAACAACCCTATGAGAGAAACTGAACTTCCTAATGTCAAGTCTAGCAAAAGACTTTTCAAGCTTTTATATATATGAGCAAGCACTATTGCCTCCGAAATTGAGCTTTGCGGCGCGCGAAGCGACCCGAAATTGTTACTGTTTTTGAGATTTGGAGAAATGTAAAAAGTACGTTTTCTGACCTGGGAAATGGGGGGGGGGGGGGGGGGGAGCATGCTTCCGCCGCTCATTTTTCACGGGGAAGGGGGGTATCGCCCCATCAGGCTCCTGCTTCCTTCCTACGCCTATAATTTTACCCAAATGTTTTAAGAGTGTAGCTTGAACATCGGCGGAAAATAGTTTTAGAAGCTATTTTACGTGTTCAAATCAGTTTAGTCATTGTTAAGTTTGTTTAGAGTTTTCAAGAAGTAGTGACATTTCTTACATTCAGGTAAATAAAGTAAGGTAGACACCCCCTACTGAAAAATGTGGGGGAGGAAGTATGCTCCTGCCAACGGAAGTATGCTTCCGCCGCCGCGCTTCTGTACGGGTCATAAAACATTTTTTTTTTCATTTCTCCAAAGATCAATGAATCAATACAAATGACGATCAAAAATCTTTCATAATTCCAAGTTTTCTCTAATTTAATGTCTTGATTTCGAAATACTTGTTTATAAAAGACAAAAAAGTTTCGGAATCTTTTAAAATGTCATCGGGGAACCTCAGTTTGTAGGTGTTTATAACATTGTGCGGATGCCAGGCTGGATCCTCGGCCAGCTAGCCTTGGATCATCATATGAGGCAGAACGTGAAGCCGAATTGTGCTAGCTTCACCACGTGTTTTTTTTATGTAGTCTGCGTACCGTACATCAGCTTTAGCTTTGTAAGTTCAGTTTTGAAACAAGATCAAAAAGCGCCCGATCGGTTAGTAGAGTAATGTGATACGTGTTCAGGCCGAAACCGCTAGAGGTCAGACTTAGACAGTTCTTCTAACTTTGCATTTGAACTCAACTGTGTTTGTCTTGAGTTGTCTGTCAGATATCTTGACTGTAAGTTCTCATGAATGTTCTACGGTGCTAAGATTAGTCGAAATTTCCAAATAGTGAAGTCTAGCCCATTCACCTAGTTTCCCGTATCTTATTTTCGCGCAACACATACTAAGGCTTACGTCTGTGTAACATTACACTTCAGCAGGCCATAGACCGTAGCGTAGGTGAAATTTGCCAATTTAGCCAACCTATAAATTCCGAGGCTGATGAACCCCTCTAGCAATGGCTGCCTAGCCTAGCTACAGTCACTAAACAGAAGCGCTGATCGGATTTGTCTATACTATTGAATGACAGTAGGCTAGGCAAGGTCTTACTCTTAAAAAATAAAAGCAGGCTTCGATAAATTCGTTTTTTATTACTTGCCTATTGGGCCAGGGATTCCCAAAGTCTACTTGTCTATTCCTTTGCGAAGAAGGCTTCTGTGCTGCTTGCCTGGTGGGCTACAATACTGAGCAGTTCACTTGTCCAAGTCATTTTTTACTTGTTCCGGACTGTTGGGCGGGGGATTTGTTGAAGCCTGCTTAAAAGTAAAATTGAAGGAACACTTTGAGTCTAGGCTACCTGGTCTTCCGCTAGCTTGGTAATGTTGCACTGGGTTTTCATACAGCTGATCGCTGTTCATAATTGCCACCTGGGTCATTCTGTCTAATCAACAAATTTTTAGGAAAGTCCCTGGGTGACCATCTCAGATTTTGATGATATAATTATGTTGCTGCATAGACAAAAGTCCCACACTGAAATTTTGGGGCCCATAGCTCAAGCAGTTTGGGAGTTAAGGCCATCTAAAAAGTATTGCACAATACTGTACCATATTTTCATGCCAAATGTTGCTTTTGAGTTTTTTTACGAATTTGAATGCTGATAAATCTTCATAGGAAATAGGTATGAAGCCCAAATTTGATAAATGAGATGTCTGGTGGCGATATAAATACTGTATAATCTGATTTCAGACTTAGCAGTACAGTACTTTGCTGGTTTTCAGATATGTGGGCCCTCAAAAATTCAATTTTTCACTTCCCATGAGGCTAGAATTCAATAGGAGGTTTTAGCCATCAGGCGACATAAGACATCTATATATTTCACCCGAGAAAATGGCCTTTTCCCGGGGAAGTTTGGCTAAACGACCCTATTGAATTCTAGCGGCATGCTAACTTCCTTTCACACGTGCTAATTACCCATCGATAATTGTGACCACCTTCCCACAAAAGATAAAAACAACAATTTTTATTTAGGTTTACTGGTATTTCTCATCAGAAATAGTATTGAAAGTCTGCTAATATTGTTACATCAAGCAAAGAACTTAAAGCAGTGGTTGTTTACATTATCTCAATGGAATTTCATTTAATCCATGTTTTGGAAAAGGTCACTAAGACAGAAGACTGTTGATCAAAATGTTTCCTAATAAGAATAAATCAAGATGAATTAAGAAACTGCACATGGCATGAAAGTACAGTACTTAGGTAACTACAGTAGTGTAAACTTCTCCAAAACTACTTCATGTCTCTGTTAATATTTTTCTTGATTTTCATTTGATTTAAAGCCTGACTAAGTGGTTAGAGTTGGCAATAGGTTCAAATCAACAACTCTTAACCAAGGCCTATAGGCATGTTGCTACAGTTTCTGAACTGGAAGACTTGTTGAATTAGAACATTTGGCAAAGCTTCTATACGTATGTAGCGTTACTGCGACCTTATATTTGTGCATGGTCTGTTGACCACAACCAAAATTGTGAAATGGGTGTTTCAGGTATTGCCACACTTGCAACATTAATTTACTAATTTTGGTTGTGTAGCACTTGCATTTTCAGGTAAAAAATGAAGGCTGGTTCTCTTTAATTGCAGGCTCAGGTTGTCTTCTGCGTACCACTCAAGACTGCCTGAATGAATACTTGATGTACTTCTAATTGAATGGTTGGCCACCACATCAAGTGGACAAAATGGCATGGAGTGGTTTCAGTGAGGAAATGATCAGACAGATGAAGGAAGAAGGGATGAGAGGTAATCAATTCTGGTCTTACTGTATATCATTTACTGTTAACAGGGTTAAAATGTGTTGTGAGGTCAACTTACAGTAACATATCATAACAGGCTCAAGGGCAAAGGAGTGTGTTCCATAATAGTAAGCTACCTGTAGTTCATAGCTATTGCAAGGAGGGCACGGCAATGATGTAAGAGGTAAGAAAGGTCACCAAGGACCAAGTCTTTCAGTATCTGTCACTTAATTACAGCCTACACACTGACACCCATACACTCAGACTTTCAAAATTTTTGGGAAATTTATGTGTGTGACCTTCTACGTGGAGTCCCACCATCAGTTTGCGCAGAGGGTACAAGAAATTTTTTGGTTTTACAAACCCCATGATGGCCGGAAAGGCTTTTTCCTGAGTCTTCTAAACTACATGCACACAGCAATGAAATAGGGATTTCATGTCTGCAATTTCTCAGTTTTTTATAAAAAATTCAATGTAAGAAAAATGGTCAGATCAGATGGGTTTTGAGGTAGACAGAAGTGGCCGACTCTCCAAAAAAATCAGTGATATGTTCACTAGCCTGCTGTAAGCTATGCTATTGTGTTTGCGTTTCAACTACTACATTCAAATATCAAAAATCTTACTTTCGCTAACTATAAATAATACTACAAGTCTTTCAACGGCTTCACTGTTGAACAGTCGATGTTTCCAACTATGTTACATGGCATATTTAAGGTATACAAAAGCCTGTCAACTTTCTAGCGAATCTCATTTACGACCACCAAATATGACGTCACGACAAAAATTAAAATACTAAATTGTATCTCGCATAATAGGTACTGTAATATTTATGCATCGAATTTATGGCCTGGTACACATTTTCCACCTAGGTAACTAGGTTGTTCGCCGTTCGTTGTATCAGTTGTATGTACCAAAGTACACTATTCATACTTGCTTGGTGCACCAGGTGACCATCTCATGTTTACTAATTGGTCCCTCAAAATGGGGGATTCCTGTAAATGGAAACTGGACGAAGGTTTGCAGACTCTGTACTGTATATTATACTGTTTAGAGAGGTGTATTATAATCTTGAGAGAGCGCCATCTTTCAGCTACTACAGAGTCTCCTCCACAGGCTACATGTTCACAGACCAATATGCTCATGGTAAATTTAACCATGATGATAGGTTAAGCTCTTGATTTTGCCTTAAAAAGTTTTGCATGATGTTGGAGGTTATCACAAAGAATAATTAAGCAACTTTTAGTGCCAGTGGTGTTTTCAGTAGGAAACCCAAAGGTGTAAATGTTTTTTTTGAACCTTGTTAGGTAACAAGCCATAGCATGGTGTGCTATAAATGCTAGATGTGTTTCGCCCGGAAAGATTATTTCCGGGGCTCATCAAAATCATGATATATAGTAGGTACTGTAGGCAATGCTGCTAGAGTGCATTTAGTCCCATACAGGGATTTTATATCCCGGCCATATCTGGACCAGTATGTCTGCACCAAAATTAATAAGTGCACTTCCTTTGAATACAGCTTATCAGAAACCTTGCTTAGCCAGTATAATGTAGGGACTATTTGAGTATCTGTACAACAAAGTTTTCAAGTCCATTGTTTTACATTGACTTGAGTATTTGAAGTTGTTAAATTACTCAATAACTGTTATTAACAAAACTGCTTAGAAATTACTACTTCTAAATGTTTACTGCATTGTTGGTTTAAATTACCTGTAGGGGCAATATTCCATCATAAATTTTGTTTAAGGTTTTATGATTTTCCACATTTTACTTCCTTAATCATAAAAAAAAAGAAAACGAGGGCTCTAAATTCCTGACCGCGCTAACATTGGAAAGTCATTTGCATATATTAGTATTATATGGCTGAATATTAGGAAAATGGTGTGAATAATATGATTTTGGTTTGTTGATGATATTCAGCTTTCAAAGAAGACTTTTGTGTGGGACAGGTACACAAATTAAACCAAAAAGTATTAATATGGCCATATAAGTTTATATGGTTATCTGACATGGTATTTTAATCAGTTGTATCTGGCTTGATGTTGCCATGTAAAACTTTATTTGCATATCTTGACAAACATTTCATCAAGTCATATATTGATTTGGCCGTCTAAAACTTTATTTACCTACAGTATCTGGACTGGCATTTTATCAAATTATATAAGGCTTGATATGGCCATATTAAGCATAGTAAATTACATATCTGGACTGGTATTTCATCAAGTTATATTTGGCTTGATGTGGCCGTATAAAACTTTATTTGCAGCTGGACTGACACTTCATCATGTTATACAGTATCTGGCTTGATATGGCCATATGAAACTTTATTTGCATATCTGGAAAGTCATTTCTTCAAGTTGTATAGATTGTTACGGCCATATAAAACTTTATTTACATATCTGAACAAACATTTCATCAAGTTATATCTCGCATCTCGCTTGAAATGGCCTTCTAAAACTCTATCTAAACTGGCATTTCATCAAGTTATATTTGGCTTGATGTAGCCATATAAATCTTTATAATACATATCTGGACTGGCACTTCATCAAGTTATACAGTAGCTGGCTTGATATGGCCGTATGAAACTTCATTTGCATATCTTGAAAGGCATTTCTACACGTTATATCGGGCCTGATATGGTCACAAAAAACTTGATTTAATTTATCAAGATACCTACAGTATAAATGGTTTTACACCTGGATTCATATGGCCATATCAAACTTTATAATCAGGCAGATAATTCCAGATACTGTATTTCAGATATAAATTTTGAGTAAGGGTCTGTTTGGAGTGAGAAAATTGGGCCTTTAAAGGGCATTTCCTCTCACCCCAAACTACAATTCTTGTAGGGGTTTACAGAAATCCCAATTAGCTCAGCTCTTTAAATGACACCTACAGTAATTCAAACAATGCAGAGTGCCAAAGCTTATATTACACTGCATGAACTGTACTGAGAGTGTTTTGAGCTTTTCTATTCTCACCCTGAAGCAATAAACTGAGATTTTGTCTGGATGAGGTTGAATTTCAGACAATTGTGGGACAGTCATAAATAAGAAGGTTACAGTAGGAGAATTGGTAGGCCTACTGTTTGGGGTTGGAGAATTGGGCTCTTTAATATTTCCAGTTGACTTTAACAATAACAAACTATATGAAGCAGTACTTACTGTACTCAGAAGGTGCTGTTAAGGATGAAAGGCCAAGACCTGAGACCAGCATACAGTTTTCATCTGATTGATTTACTGTACATGATCTGAAATTTTGCCAGTAACTGTTACTTCTTGTATTGGTGTACAGTACAATGAGCTGACATATGTTCACCATATAGTCTACTGACAAGCAGCAAAACTCAGACAGTACAGTAGGTTGTAAACCATTGTTAAGGAAGTTTGCTTGTGGTTCAGTATTAAGTTTTTGACTGTGCATGTACAGTATACATACATTCAGGTGTTAAAACAAGTTTGATGATGTGTGGCCTACTCGCTTTTCAGATGGCCTGACAAAGTCTAAGCCAAAAGGTGACATGAAAAGTGCAGGCAAAAGAGGACGGTCATCTGCTAGAAGAGGGAGGATGCCTGCATCCACACAGAAATTAATTACTGACGGTGACCATGGATCTTTGTTAGAACCATCGGCTAAATTAGACCCATCACCTAGTAACCATCCCGAGAATCAAGCATGGAAAGAATTACAAGCAACACAAAAGAAAAGGGATTCAAATAATATCAGACAGGTACAATGCACGAGAATGTCCCCTTTCTCATCAGTTTCTGTATAAATCAAAATATCATACTGCACACCAGATAAAAAGGTACAGTAGGCCTGCTGTACCCAACATTAATGGGGCTGGTCCAGACCAACCAGTACGGTATGATATCAATGATTAATATTGTAGGAGATTTGAGTGTGACAGATTCTTTGACTCTACCCTTTTTTCAGGCTTAGGTGGGATCATTTTTCAGGACTTGAGAGTCATAGAAGCTATTGGAAAGTGTCAACTTTAAAGTCAATTGAAACAAATGAAATATTTCAAATTGTTTGAAAATACTGTATCTGTGTTGACTTGATTCCGTCTGTCGTCTGGAACGAATGTATGATAATGTGGAAAAGTCATAAATAGGTTTAATGTTTTAAAAGTTCTGGAAAGTTGTGGAATGAAAAATTGAAGTTTTAAGAACTGATCCCAGCCTGTTTAGGATGTGAACTTGTGACAGGTTTTTGATGTTTTGAAAAACAGACTCTTGGCCAACTAAACCTGGATAAACCTGGGTGTCAGCCTCAATCAGTCTTGGTTTGGTCAAATTTTGGGTGATTTGTGGTCATTTTTGTTAATACTGTGCAAACTAATACTGTGCAAACTATGTACAATATCAACTTGAAATTTGTTTCAAAGCATTCCAAGTTATGTGTCTCAGTTTCACTATTACTGTAATCGTAACTATTGTACTTACACAGCATCAGTTAAAATACCTGTAACTGAGAGTGTGTATAAGAGCAGGTATTCTTCCAGAAACTCCCCCTCTTCTTTTTTTCCGGGGGGGGGGATCTATTACTGCGGAACCCCAAGTCCAAATTGATGGTGCAGATGCCAAAAGGGGGTTTTGGTGTTGAAAGGCCCTATAAAGTGCAATCGGAAGGGTTTTGCAGGCTTTGTTTTCTTATAAGTTCAAACATTGTATTTTTTGTAGTTTTTATTTCTGTGGCAACAGAAAGGTGGGGTAATATTTTACCTACGTTCTTCTTTCAGTTTGCAGTGTCACAGTAAAGATCATGATGAATTGTGAAAAAGCAAAATGTGAAGAAAACGAAATGACTTTAGTTTGTTAGTTAGCTAGAATGAGGTCCAATGACATACCAAAATGATTGCATTAATATTGTCTGCCAGACAAGAAAGTAAAGTTCAAATATCTTTCCAGGTGAGGTTCAAGTTTAAAATTGGTTTCAAATACAGGTCAAGTAGAGTTCAGGTCTCCCATTAAGTTGTCTCTAATGACAGGCAGGGAATTACAGAGGGCCAATACCTTCAGGCCACATGGGGGTGAAATGAAATGAAGGGGGAAAAATAAGCCATTACTTGATTAGCAGGTAAGCACACTTTTCAAGTGGCCTTAATTTTTTTTAGATGTGCATGTCATTTGTGGTTTTATAAATGAAGAAAGTAAAGGGGGTAAGTGTTTTCTCATTCTCTCTTTTACAAATGTCATTTTTCAGAAGGAGGTCTCCCAAACAACGCCAGTTGAAGAGAAAGAAAAAACTCCTCTGGAGGATAATGTCAGTGAGACTGAAAAAGAAATGAAATTAAAAATACTGGATGAGGCAGAAGGGAAACAGTGAGTTACAATCTCAGGTGGTACCAATTTTAGTAGTGGTGCATGGGAGCCCCTGTACAAATGTTTCTGAAATTGATGTAGGCTAGAAAGCCAAGGTTTATGTGATACTTAGATCTCAACATTAATATGATAAGCAAAAAAGGTATAATCATGCTTTCCTTTGAAGCATGTGAAAGGAAAAAGTAAAAGAAGAAAACTAGATGTGTGTTTAAGTGGAGTAGAAGAAACAAGCCATTGAGCCACAACTGTAAAGGCAGGTGTGGTCGGCTGGATTTAAACATATTGGTTAGAACCTGAGCTCTAGAACTTCATCTACTGTTACTTACCAACTCGCACATTACAATACTTTATATTTTAAGAATTGGTACTGGCTCTTCAATCTTATGCCCTCGTGTAGATGAGCTGTGTGTTTTTAATTAACCTAAAATTTTGAATTTTTTACACAATGCATAAAATAAAGTATTACTTCTTAATTTAAAAGATACCTCTGCTTTTACCTCTGCTGCAGGTTATAGATTATTTTAACTGAGATGCAGTAACTTCTTTGAACTAGAAAACCAACTTATATGGTATCTGCAAGAATGGTGCATGGTTAATTCATAAGTGACAAATTTTTTTGTGTCATGCTGGAGTTGGAACGATTTGTTTCTTTTTTCTTTAGACGAGAACTGTCCAAGCTTCAAAAACTTCAAGAACAACAAAAACAGATAGAGGAAGACAACAAAAAGAAAAAAGCTTTGCTCTTTCAAGCTCTTGAGAAAAGGTATGGAGGATAATTGTTTGTGACATTTTTCATTAGATATCAACATGCAAATATAAGTAAAAACAACCGTTTTAAGTACCTGGAAGATACTTCAAATGTGGAGCCAAAAGAGCTACTATCCGGAATAAATCAAATGGCAGCCCAGATATTGTAGGTGCTTTAAGCTGAGCAAATTCTGATAAAATTTGAAGTTACTTTAGCTTTCAGGACATGATAAATGTGATTAATATTTAAATTAGTCACAAATTTTTGAGATCACAGTGCTTGTATCACTCTGTGAAAGTGAATTGTTTGTGAAATTTGTGGAAGAGTCAAGTGTTCTGAGGATTTATAGCACTGTATTTCATAGGCGATATGGCCAACTGTAGCACACTAAAGTTATTATAACCCTTCTCAATGTATCATTGCTAAGACATGGTCTGTTCCTTTATCATATTCACAAAATTTTAAAGAAGACTATTTTGATTGACCTCCTGACTCCTCAAAAAAGTGTGAAAATTTCAATTTTTTAATAAATCACTATTATGTTTTACAACATCAATGAGTTTATGTGGGTCTTTTTCTTCCCACACACTTCTTATATACTTCTCCTAAGTTGCAGGAAAGGGATGATCCCTGTGAACCAGTGTTGTAATGAGTCACGACTCGAGTCACTTCCTCTCAAAATGATAGTGACTGGATAGAATTCAGGAGTAATTTCCCCATTGAAATAGTACAGGGACTCGAGTCAATGACTTGACTCAAGTCACTTTAAAGTTTGAAAACTGGTGACTCAAGTCACTAATCTAGTGACTCGATTACAACACTGCTCTGATCACAATTGCTTCTCTCCAATATGTTTACTAACCACAGTAGCTGTTACAAACTAGAGTAAAACTCCTAAGCATTGATTTTAAAATTCAAAATGTTGATCATAATATTTCATTTGCTATTTCAATCAGGAAGAAGAAAACACAAGAGGAAGCCAAAAGACTGGCATTTGTGCAGAAAGAATTGAGTAAAATTGAGAATCTCTTAACCAACGATGTCAAAATCTTGAGAGACAAAATTGAAGATGCAAGCAGACAATACACAGAAGCAGAGTGAGTTGTTTTCAAGTGAAAAGAGACAGTAGGGCTGTGGTGGGCAACCACTCTTTACCATCATCCCATATGTAAAATGTAGGAATGTATGCTGGCCTACAGGTTATAGTTGCACCACAAAACTATAGTATTCTACAAGTAAGCCAACCATTGGATGGTGCAGAGGGATGCAGATATTTTGGGGCCAAAAGCTCCTCCCAGATTGTTGGAAATGGTACTTTTCCAACCTTGTAACAAAGACTAAGAGAAAGATGGCACCAGGTTGTGAGGAGGGGGAAAAATGGGTTTTCTATCTTTAATACAATCTTTGTGTTTTCCCAGACATGTACCTCACCCTCACCCCTTACAAACAAATGTTGCTCAAATGTCTTTTTGAGTTTAATACTGTCAGATAGATAAACTGCAAATTAAAACAATTTCAACTTCTGATGGCTGAATCACAAGAGATAACAATATTGATGAGAGGTTGCCAACTAGCAAGAAGTAAAAAATTTTCACTGGAAGTGCATGTCAAGATTCATTTTCTTAAAGGGGAAGTTTAAGCAAAAATTTAATTTTCATATGTGAAAGAGTAACAAAATCGACACAGTGTGGTGAAAGTTCCATTCAAATGGGATATGCATTTCTTGAGATATCAGTAAATGAAGTCAGTAGATTTGTGTTGAAAAGTGAGTTTGAGGGCAGCAGGGCTTATATCTCTTCCTCAGATTGACAAGGAATGCTTTGTTTCCCTTTGTTTTATCAGACTGTTGTATTAACCTTGAAGTTAATAGGAGTATGACCTTCCCATGGGGGATGCAGGGATGCAAAGTTTGTAAAAATTCTCATGCCACTTACCCAATCACATTTTAATAATATGGGATTGTTGAGGAGAAAATCCAGTAAAAAGTTTAAAGGAAAACAAAAGACTGCCCATCAGTGTGGAGATGTGATGTCATATGTGCTTGCTTCAAGTTCACTTTTTGTTGAAAATGTGAAAACTTTTCCTGCTCATATCTTGGGAACCACATGTTGGATTTCAATGCAAATTTCACTGAAAAGCTAAGAATAAGTGCCTCTCTAACATACCAAATCCTATTCAGACCTTAAACCCTTCTTTTAAAGTTTTTAATATTCACTGCATCCAACAAAAATGGGCTAAAGCTCACAAATGGGCCATGGCCCACTGGTTGCCAACTGCTGCTGTTTGGTATGGAATTGTTGACCTCAGTTAAACCTTCAGTGCTGTTTGTTTATACAATACAATGATAAACTTCAGTGCCATACTGAATTTCTTGATTTAAAATAATCTATTGAAAAGGAATTAAGTTCATAAACTGGCACCAGGTTAGTTAATTGCTCTATTTTGGAAATCTTCTCAACAATTTTGTAACTCAAAATTTGCTTTCAAGAATATCCCATGCCTGTTGGAAACATTGTTTGAGAAAAACTTAAATCTTACTGTATGTTGCAACTTATGAGAACTGCCTTTCGATCAAATTTTCCCAGAAAATATTTTTGAAGGGAGAGGATGAAATTTCTACATCACATTCTGAGAACTGGTTCTGACACTGGCCAGTACAGGGTAATTTTGTTGATCGGTTGCCATTTTTGTTTCTAAAGATACAAGCTGAGAAAGCTATCTCATTTTTAATCTTACTGTAGGAAGTAGAATTTAAGCAAGTTCAGGTGACACCATAGTAATTAAAGTACTCTTTAGTATTAAAAGTTTTCAACATCAAGTAAAATGCATCTTCATATTTGTGCGTAGGAGTTATTTTATTGTTTTTGTCCCATGGTGAACTTCACTTTAAGGGAAATATTGTGTTTAAAATGCTTCACAAAGAGTACAAAGAAAATGGCTCAAACACTATCCAACGATTCAGTCTTAATCATAAACCCCAGCAGTAGCTACATCTCTTCAAAATACCATGCACAAAAAGAGCCATGGACGTTGCATCATTTGAAATGTTGAAAGTTTGGTTGAACAAATTATTCTTGAGCAACAAACAACTGAATTTCCATCCGTGGGAAACTTATTTCTTGAAAAAAGGCTACCATACTGCCTTATTTTTGATAATCTATCAACCTGTGTCCATGAATTTTAGTTTCAAAAGGACGAATTTTTCTTGCAAAACAAACACAATGTTTCCCTTTAAACCTCTCCTTGTACTGCATACAGTTTTTCTTGTCCGAAAACAGTACTTTTGAAAGCAAAGGAGTGTTCCACTGATCATGAAGAGAAGTATACAACAGTACAATATTACTCCTATTTGCTTTAAATTTCTGTAGGTAAAAACACTGGATAATTTCATGTGCTTACATAATGTATGGAGTAATATTCCGAGGGTCTAAGCTTAACTCTGTTGGATAAACATTTTGATGGCTTGCTGAAGGCAGGCTGTGATTGTGATGTGGTTTGTGTGTGTACACTTTTAGTACTTCTTGTAAACAAGATATCTCTAGACAGGAAGGTTCAATACTTTCATATGTGGTGTATAGAGGCTTTTCACATAAGGTCATAATACTCTCCGGCGGCCATGTTGGAGTACAAGTAACTACGTAGTAAACCATACGGGACGCGCTTGCTCGTTGAATTTGTATACACGGTGCATGTCACAGTGCACACTGTGCAGTGCGTTCGGCACAAAACCACGTGTATTTGGCATGAATGTCCTCCAGCATGGCGGTTCCGTGACGTAATTGCAAAGCCTCTATAGGTTAACCATGTTGAGAGGAAGAACCTTTATGTTTTTGGTGGAGGTCAAAAGGTCAATTAAGGTCACTGTACCAGAAGTCAAAAAACTGGAAACCTTGTTAACAAGTTATTTCAAGTTAGGAATAATCAACACTTGCCATAAATTTAATGTACAGATTTGTCCTGTTGTAAAAAGTGAAATCACCCAAGAATTTCCAAGATTGTCATCACAGGGTCATCAGAAGTCAAAAAGGAAAATTCCCAAGAAACCCCTAGATTGGTTTCTAAGAGGTCCAAAAGCGAAACTTTCTGAGAATTCCCAAGATTATATGCTAGGAATCATTATGCATTTGGACTCTCTCCCATAATATTTTGCAATTTTGGTAGACCCTTTCTATATGGAGATAAGCAGTAAATGTTCATGAAGGTGGTAACTTTTAGTCTTGATAATAAAGAGACAGTTTGTATTTTGTCAAGTAATACTGCCATATTGACTATTCACAGGAGACGGTACCAACATGCAGAAAAAGAGTTTGTTGCTGCTAAGATGTACTTACACAAGATGGAAGATAAGAAGGAAGCTTTGACAGAGCATCTGTTTGCAATTATTCATCAGAATGAAGTACAAAAGGCTAAAAAGTTAGAAGAACTGGTTACTTCATTGGACGCAGAAGAGCTACATTTAATATCAGAGGAATCTCATGTAAATAGTCCCGCTATAAATTATTCTCCTACAACAACATCAGAGTCCTCTACTGGTGTCTCCAGTCAGAAAACTGAGGAGGAAGTGACTGATGGTACCAGTCATCCTAAGGACAATGACATTACAACCAATGGAAATGTAGTGAAATTTCAGGAAAAGGTGGGGGAAGAATCTGAAAAATCATATGAAAAATCATCTGAAAAATCTCAAAAAGAAAATGAACTATCAACTGAAAAACATGAAATAGAAAACCTGCAGACAACCAAAGAAAAAGTTTCACCAGATGAGGATACTATTGCCAAAAGCTGACGTAAACTCTTGAAAAATTAGCATTTCTCTTTTTTATACTTACAGAATATTAGGTGTGTAGATATATATTTATATACAAATGTAATTTTAATGGAATTATAACGTGTTAGAGGACAATTTTTCAAGTATATGTACACTTGAACCAAACATGAAGAGTAGAATTCTGTCTGTTCTTTGCATTTTTGCAATAGACTTCCAAATGTAATTACTCAATTTGATGGTCAAAATCTGCAGTATAAGGAAATCTTTACCAATGGAATTAAATAAAAGACACTTGGTGTTTTGAAGTTCCTTTGAAGTAACTTAGATTACGGAAATAGATAGCCCAAAGTAATATTGGTGAAAGGAATTGTTTCTTTATTGCTAATGTGGTATCATGCCCAGCCCAGTTCTCTCATAATTGTAAAATACCATAAGTAAAAAGAATTGTTACAGTGTTGCTTAGTTTGGCTTCTGCATGCTGCTAGAATTCAATAGGACATTTTAGCCAATATTACCCGAGAAAAAGGCTTTTTCCCGGGTGAAGCTTATCTCTATAATTGCATCAGTTAATACCTTTCACAACCAAACTTGCTCCATTGATCAATCAGTCTTTAAAACGGTTCAAACCCCTTTAATTTTATTGATCTCAAGACACCTGAACAGGAAGTTCTCTGATAGATTCTGGATTAAGAGTGGTCACCTAGAGATGGCTAAAACTTGCTATTCATTTCTAGCGTCATGGGTTCTTGCCAGTTCCCATTTAATGGAGGAAAAGATTAATTACGTATTCAGCATACCTCTTGGGAGAATATATGGGATACTTTGTTGGTCAGAAAACAAGGCATAGCTTTACAGATTAAAAGCCAAAGTAATCATAGTGGAACTGCCTTCTGTGCTGCTCAGAAATATCACGTTGGCAAGTAACACCCAGGATTTATCATCATTTTGTCTGCCACAGCACAGCATTAATTTTCCTGAACAATTCTATTATATGATGGTCTAAATTGGTTGGAAAGGAGAGCATAGGGGGTATAAATAAAAAAATATATTACCTTCTTGCCAAACTTTAGAAACATTGTTAGCTGCACTCTGTCTTGAATCAAACTTGGAAGTCCTCCATAAAATTGGTCTCTATGAAACCTTATCAGCAGCTATTGATTTCCACTGTAGGAATCTTATATTGAAAGAAGAAGAAATGGTTTTTTCTGTTGCAAGTGATATAAGATCGCTGAAAGTGTCTTTTAGTAAAGATTAAAGAGTAGTGAGCTGGTTTTTCTATGACTTCCCAAGGGAACTTTCTCTTTTGGAAACAGACTGCAGTGTATATTGTAAGAAAAGAGACATGATGACCATGGTTGCACATGTAGCTATACCTCTTTTAATGACCTGCTTCAAGTAAAAGGACTAACCCAAATATAAGTAGGCTTGGTTGTTGAAAAGAATGTAAGTCGTATATTCTTAATTTATGGAACATGTTCTGTGGTACCTCTTCCACCAAATGTGCAAAATATGGCAAAGTGGTAGATTTGCTCCAAATTTTTTTTTCAAAATCAGTGTAACCATCATGTTTGCTGCAACTGGGATTGAAGTTAGTTCATTACAATTAGCAGAGTTTGCTAAAGAACAGGGGGGGGAAGGTTACCTCCCAGTTCCACCTAACATAGCTTCCTTGTTCATATCACTTACTCATAGAAATGGAACTGTGCCCTACCACAAACAACAGCAGCTCCATATGCTTTGTTTGTGATTAGACTCTTCAAGAGCTGTTCCGAGCAAAATTTCTAAAATAAAGATGTTTTACTGTGTAGTGTTTTAATTTGTAATTCTGTCGTTTACTTTTCTTTTGGATTCAAGTATCAAGATAAAACTTTTTAAACAGACCATCATGCTTGACTCACTTGGTATTAGCTTTACTTTCAATGCATCAAATGAGCAACATATTCAATGACGGGGATTGAGAAATTTTGTCCTTAAAATTTTAGTTCTCAGAGGACAGGTAGCATGACATGAACTCTGTCCAGTTAAGCAATATTAATTTTCTCTGAAATTGTCAATTATTTTAGCAAAGGCCTCCTGTGGGATTAAATTTTGTTTCCTGTGCTGTGCTCACATATGTTCAGGGTACAGTTACCAAAATTTCATTCTGATGCTTTTCATACCACTGCCTTCATATTTCTGAATTCTAAATTTATTTAAGCTCTTTTCTCTGTTGTTTGTTTCAAAGACATGAACTGAGATTCAAAAGAAGAAAGAAAACTAATGACTTTTCTCAATGAAACCATTCATGTATACAAACGAATGGTGTCATGCCTGCTTGACAACAGAGTTGATGAGTGGACATACATTTTTGTCACAACACAACATAGACCATAATTCCTGTACATTTTGCATGCAATATGCCAGATGCCGCACAGGCAAACCCTAACATGCATGCATGTGTTCCTTTGCATACTCTATGCCAACCATTATTACTTTATGATGGAGTAGGGGAAACTAGCCAGTGAGCCACAACTGGAAAAACGGTTGTGGCTATCTCGACTTGAACCAATTGGTTGAAAACTCAGCCGTAAAAGTCTATCTAAAATAGCCTACTTTATGATGGTGTGCCATCAAAAAGGCCTGACTGTATTTGACAGGCAAAGATACATATTTCTTGAAGGAAGGTAATAAGGAATTATTTCAATCTCTTTTACTATTCTCAAGCTATATCCTTAAAGTGTATATGCTTCTGGAATTACTGATTGCATGTATCAAATTAAAGTTGTATATTATTGCTCAATGTTGGCATATTTCCTTCTCTAAATCTGTACTTACTAATTTCTGAATCATTCATCACATTATTAATATTTTGGTGAGTGATACTGATATTTTGCAGGGGCACAGTGTGTACTTTCCAAAATTACCACATTAGGACATTCTGATGCCCTTGAAATGAAAGTTGTTAAAGTAAAAATAGCAGCCATATTTTGCCAGTCCTTCTCTTGAAATCACAAATTTACATATTCAACTCATCTTTGCTGA
Source organism: Holothuria scabra (assembly GCA_037179385.1). NCBI lineage: Eukaryota > Metazoa > Echinodermata > Holothuroidea > Aspidochirotida > Holothuriidae > Holothuria > Holothuria scabra. Next base: position 51,567,841 of record CM074185.1, read on the forward strand.
TGATAAAAGTACTCAATCAGAGTATCATATAAAATAGTTAAGTTTTGTTGGATCATAATGAGTATTGATGATCTATGATACTTGCATATTGCTTATTCTAATTCCCTTGAATGTCTAATTACCGTATGTATTGTCATGTCACCAGGCCTCTAAGAAATTAAAGTTCCTAATTATAACACAAAAAAGTGTAACACGTTTTGGAGAGGCAGCGGACAGTGTAAATTGATTATCAGGCACATGATGACATTTATGTATGACAGTATTTCTGGCCAAAAATAACTTGTAGTACTTACACTAACCTTTCAAGAAGACCCGTCCAACAGGCTGTAGATTATGAAATAACTTTTTAAGGACACAATAAGGCTGTGATTCGATCAAAGGCACGGCATTGGTAAGAGTTGTGATTTACCATTGTTAAAGATTTTTAAGAAAACCCAGCCCTGTTCAAGTTTCAAATGAACGACCCAACTTACAGAAAGCTATATGTACTGCAATATTCTATGCATAATAGTATTTCTTCCCTCCATGATTTTTTCCAGACTCATCTTTGAATGAGTGAATTAAATTTTTCTTTCTTATTTTCAAATTTGTTTTTTATCCATACAATAAATCTCTTTCATTACAGTTTTAAAGGGTGATGTTGAAACTGCCAGTCTTTTTAATTTAAAACTTAATTTATCATTTTCAAATTGGTTTGAAAATATGTTGATACAACTTCAATATTGTAGGGCACAACTACAATTGTTTTATGTAATCCATGTTGAAGCTGTGAACTTGCTGAATTACCACAAACATTTACATGGAAATGTCAACTCGCAAATAAGGAATTAGTGTCATTATCAGAGCAAACATTTCAAATGTTCATGGGAAAATTTCTTAAGGGAAAAGTTCGGGGGACGTTGGGGGGGGGGGGTGGGAGTCTATGTATGAAGTGCAGGTCAACCAATCAAATATGACCTGCTATTTCATACAGACGCGGAGATCTTCATTTTGTAATGTTTGGTTTTTTATATGTAGAAGAAAAGGAAAAGTTTAATTTTAATACTTCCAACATGTGCTTGCTTTGCGTGATATCGTCTTACTTACAGTTAATTGGAGTACAACTCATTCAAAAATCCTTTCAAAAGAAGATTCGTGGCTAGTTTCCTATCTTAATAAACTAATGATGTGACGTAGGGTCATAGGATGAAAAAATGTCTTAGAGGGCAGTTTAAACCCTGCCTGTGTAATGTATACCATCGCTTAGCACGTGATTCATGTTCGATTTTGAAAACTTAGGGCAGGGGGTGACAGCTCTCCCTGCCCCTCAGGCTGTGACCCTGGAATTATCATTCTTTACTGAGTGAGAAATGTGCCGCATGTGTTCTTTTTCGTTGCTATTTACATTAGGCATGCTCAATTCCTCAGAATTACATGGCGAATGGGAAGGGGTTGAAGAAACCTCCCCGAACTTCTCTAAAACTTAAAGTAGCTAATGATGTTTCTGAAGTATTGAGAAGGGTCCGTCACAGTCCTGAGATTTTTTAAGCCTGAGCTGAAACGAAAGGCAAGTTTAAAGTTGAGTCTTTCTTTGCGAGAAAAATTTAAACAACTGTCTTCCTAAGGATAATTTAATGCATTGCTTGAGTGAACTTGAGTAACAACTCTGCTGAAAAGTTTGGACACTTTATCTTTTTTCTTGAGACCTGAATGTGCTATGCACCCAATGTCGGGATACATTTATTTACAAAAAGATAATGCGTTTAACTTATCTATCTAATAAGTAAATATTTGACATACAACCCGAAGTTTCTTTTTTGTTGCCTTTTTATATAGTGAGAGTTTGTAAAAACGATAACCGACAGCTCCGTGATTCATTCTCGCCTCAAAGTTCGATACCGTCAGAGAAACTCGTAAGTTCGAGTTTTGAGATCTCAAACGACTACGTCTACCACAAAGGGCGTTTTGACCGACTGCTTGGTCAAGTGGTCATAGCATCAGACTTGCACAGGCTCTCAGGGGCGTCAGACTCGCAGGGTCTAGAGTCTACAGTGCGAGTCTGGTCCTACCAAAGACTGCCATTGTGCTTTGTGCTCGGCGTATAAGCAAAGGAGTAGGGAAATCACTCCAGTGAGTTACAACTGCAGTGGATGAAAGGCCATGGCCTTCCTGACTCGAACCAGTGAGTCAGTAACTCATCAACTTACTAAGGACTTTTGAACCTGAAAACAGTTTTACCTTTACAGGCCTTAGCTAGAATAGTCTCATGTAGTCTCTCAACGGCAACACAGCTTAGGAGTACGAAATGCGAGCTTTAAAACATGAACATCACTCACACGGCCGCATAAATACGCAGCCAAACGCTCAATTTAACGTTAGAAATACCTAGCATAAGTACCAGTACTCAACGACTTTCGGACAAGCGCGTGCTATTTGCATTTGGATAGTCCCCCAAAATTGTGCGCTGGGTCGAGCGATGGTTTGCAACGTTATGCAACCATGAAGGTATTTAAATCTATTGTGCAACACCGTCAGTGCTGTCGCTAAGGTCTCATGTTTGGGGTGTCATGGTCCCAAATTAATGGCTGAAAGTTTTTCCAACTTAATGAAGGAGCCAAAAGGCCAGTTCGGAGAGTATGAATAAATAAAGCATGAATGCGTGGTGAAATAAGTCTAGAAGGACGAGGCTAAGCGGAAAGCCACCATTGGTTAACGCGACGCCCATGGAAAATTTGTCACGACCCCTCAGATAGCCCAAAACGCCATTTCCCAGTCTGTTATAAGCAAGGCCTACACAAGCATTAACGGCTGGGGTGAGTCAAATTGACGTGAAGCATCGCGAATCTGGAGTTAAGCGCATAACCCTTTGAAAACCTCGAAAACGACTGTCTAAGCGGTGCGCCGCCATCAGTTGGCGCGGAGCGTAAGAAAACGTTAAAAAATCGCGACCCCTCAGTTAGCCGGAAATGACACTTCAGATGCTGTATGAGCAAAGCCCACACAGATTTTTTAGCACGGGAGTAACTTAAATTAACGTGAAACTTTACAGACCTGAAGCCTGGTGGGATAAGTCTTAGAGGACGAGTCTGACGACTATCTAAGAGGAATGCCATTATCAGTTCGCGAGGAGCGCACAGAAAATTTGGAAAAGTCACGACCCCTCAGATAGCTAGAAACGGCATTCCCCAGGCTGATAAAAGCAAGGCTTACACAGTCAATTTTAGCAGGGATTGAACGAATTCGGTTAAGCATTACAGGTCTTAAGTATGGGGGATAAACTTTTGAAGATCAGGAAAACGACAGTTAGGCGCAGAGCATACAGAAAAGTTTGAAAAATCGCCACCCATCAGAAAGCCGGAAATGGCACTTCCCTGGCTTTTATAAGCTCCCCTTCTGCGAAAACTATCAAGGTATACTGCTTGTGGCGAAATACTGATGTCATCTTGAAATAAAGGCGGAAAGTAGTATGACGAATATAGCGAGGAAAGCCTTAGCTACCTTTTTATTTTATAGTTGCCATTCTCATAATAACCATGCCTTACACAGATAAATGGCCCCTTACATTTTCAAAGGAATGGTGTATAACGAACTATTGTCTTTAACGGGAAAAGGATGGGTGTAGGCGCACTGGTCGAGAAAATAACTGTTAATAAAAATCTTATTGCATTTTCACAACTACAAAGTTAAGATTGTCAACAGTGAGCTACCCTGATTTGCAATCATTGCATTGTAAATCTAATTAGCGGAGCGCCACGATAGTTAGCGGAGAGCATACAAAAAAAAAAAAAAAAATGAAAAATCACGACTTTTCGAAATTTCCGAAATAGCATTTTACAGACTTTTAAGTAACTCCAAGGAGATGTTAGCTCCAAGTAGTCGTTACTTTGGACTTTCTTTTGCAATGAAAAATTCCCTCCTATAAGAAACTAAAAATTGCGATGCGATCAGAAAATTACCAGGAAAAATGTACCATTTTAATTTTCCGGTCAAATTTTGGGCTCTTTATTCACGTGGGTACTCTTCTTTTAACACCTCCCTGAATGGTTACAGTCCCACAACGCTTTGCAGCTTCCGCACGAACAATATTCCACCATGTTAAGCAAAATCATCTCCAGACTCTGAAGTGAAACTGAAGTACTGTATGTATAATTGTTTTCTGTAGGCTCCCAGAACCTGTAACCAAGTTTTATTTTGTTTTGGAATATTGCATAAAAATTTTACAGTGACTATGATGCTTTTTTATTTTTCGAGCAAATTCTGGAAAGAATTCAGGTACTCTTACCAGTTTTAAGGGATAAAAAGCTTGCCAGTTTGTTTAAGACTTAAATGGCGGTCAGATGTTTTTGAACCCCTGCTCGAAATTTAAATCTTACGAAAATTTAGGAGGCAGTCTTCTCCCTGCCCCATTTGCCTATGGTTTAAAGGGTGAGGGCTTTAACCCTCTCTTTGATTTTTTGTGTCTTTGTATAAAGTATGTACCATATCAGCTACCGTTAACTTTAAAATTTTTGTTTATTTAACACTTGTAAAAGAATTAAATCTGTGAGGGGTGTGAGGGTTCAGTACGCTTCGGCTACGCTAGCGCTTCAGAACATGTACCTTAACAGCCTGACGGACTTACTTAACAGACGTCAAGTCTGTCAGAGGACAAATAAAGTGTCTGTTCCGCTCACCTGGCTTATCCCTGCCGCGCTTGTATACATGAAGTTTCAATAGAGGGACTCAATGACTGACAAATATCTGTGGTGGGTGGAGGTCAAGAGGATAGCTCACTCTCCATGGACTCCCATCCGGTTAAAAAAATTTGGCTTTTGGAAAGAGGATAGAATGCAACATTTTCTATATTTGAAAACATGTTTTAACACACATGACCACAAATCTAGGCTCGGGCACTCATAACAGAAATTTGCCAGTCTCAGAATCTTCACGAACAGTTGGATTCCACAACAAAACCCATCGGCAAATCACCAGGTGACGAGGCAATCCGTCTTCCAAATGAGGACAGCACGATATTCATAACGGTTTTCATTCGTAAGGTTTATTATTCATAAGGGTCGTTATACTAATTACATTATGAACGGTAAAAGTAAGGTTCATTATTCATAAGGTTCATCTTTCATACAAATTAACTAGAGAAAAGGTTCATTATTCATAGGGTTCGCTATTCGAAATCGAAAAGAAGGTCCGTTGTTCATAATCGCAAATGGTTCGATATTCATAATTCAGGAAAAGGTTCAATTCTCATGATCGACAATAAGGATCGATATTCATAATCGCAAAAAGGGTTCGTTGTTCATAATTGAGATAAGGTTTGCTATTCATAATCCCTTCCCCCAAAATTCGACTAGTCTTTTTGAAAGGCCAATTACAAGTAATCAATCCAGGGAAAATATGTAAAAATACTGTTAACACCCTGTAGACCAGTGGCGTCACCAGACTTTTCATTCTGGGGGGCACTGGGGTGGCACAACAATATTGCAGGGGGCACTGCCAAATTCCACACATGGCGCCGTAGGCGCCACCGAGCGCGAAGCGCGATGCTCAGCGGGTGGGGTCCAGGGGGCGAATCCCCCGAAAGCTCCTGGGTTTTAGCGTGTTTGTGAGGCACTAAAGTCGCTATTTAAGTGTTCTTCTATTGACTTAACACTGGTCTCAAAAATACCTCCAGAGTAACTTCCAGTAAGAAGTTTTGGTAAAAAAGTGATTCAACTACCAAGTGAAGATCCGGCTGACATTTTGAAAAAGGGCGAGATGAACTATTGAGAACAGAATTTGATGAGCAGTTCAATGTGTGTCTCGGTTGGGGTCCGGGGGGCGAAGCTCCGGAAGTTCCTGGGTCTTAAGGGGTTTGTTAGGTATTCAGGTCGTTATTTACGGTTATTCTGTTTTCTTTACACTGGACTCAAAAAAAAAAAAACTTCCAGGGCAACTTCAATTAAGAATTTATTGGTAACAAAACCAGTGAAACCACTTTCAAGAGCGCATCCGGCTGATATTTAGAAGAAGGAGAGCTGAACTCGAAAGAGAAAGAGTAAGCAGTTAGATGTGATCCTCTTAAGGAAAAAATGTAGGCCTATATAATTATGCTTTAACGGTTACCTGAGCTATGCGCCACCTTCAGTTAGCGAAGTTGGAAGTGTGCAGAAATTTTTGAAAAACGCAACCCCTCAGGCAGCCCGAAATGGCATTTTCCAGGTGTTTTTGCGATATTTTTAGTTGAAAAGTATGAAAATTACTGTCTTTTCTCGTCAAAAGAAGAATCCAATCTTAAATATTTTCGTAGTCACACTCTGACTAAAAAAGGCATATCCTTTTTTATAAATCTCAAACCTCATTTGGGGGGGGGGGGCACAAGATTTTTCAGGGGGCATGTGCCCCCCTGGCCCCTTTTGGTGACGCCACTGCTGTAGACAAGACGTCGGCCTATCTTCCAAGGGAATTTTAAGGACTTGCCCCCTTGCCATGAGATACAGGAAGCCTTCAAAGCTGGAAAATGCCTTTTTCCATTACCGTATTATGAATGTTGAACTCTTTTTCCTATTAGGAATATCGAACCACTTCTCTAATTATGAATAACGAACCCTTTCTCCTATAACGAACCCCCTTTTTATTTATGAATAACAAACCTAATGAACAACGAACTTTTTTTACGATTATGCATAACGGACCTTATGAATAATGAACTGACTAAAGAACCTTAACCCTTTACCGTTGTGCTCCGATCGGGGCATATTTGCGCGCCTCGGGAGTGGGCGGAAAAGCGGACGTAGCCCGCCCTGCATCGGCTTCCGTGGGCCATTGACCCCTTGACCTTAAACTATTGTCTCTCTCGTTGTTGTGGCCGAATTTCGGGTAGCTACTCGCAGTTTCGAGCTCCGCGTGAAACAGCAAACATGGGTGACAGCCGAGCTCTCCGCATGGGTCCAAAAGGACCCAAACAACGGTAAAGGGTTAATATGAACGCTGGCCCTTATTAAAAACGAAACTTATTAATATCGGGAAGACCCCTTCCAATACATAAAATGCTGTTAACTTTTGCAGCTATACGAGTGCATGAGTTTTGTATCAGACGGAATATTGGTTTATACGAAAACAGAAAGATCGGAAACACGCCGAATATAGTTTATGTCGTGCAGGCCACTTGTTTACATCCAAATAAAATACAGACTTCTTCAAATATGTTGTTGAGATGCAAGTTGTAAAGCACGGAGAGTGCCATTTCGAGTGAGGTAACAAGGGGCAGGCTGGTGGGACAAAAGCCCTTGCGTTGAGCAATACGCTGTTTAATCAGGGAGCTGCAACTAGATTAATAACATTTTGGTTGATCTACGGGAACATCTCACTTTTCCTTATTGAGTGTTTTTCTGCAGTGAAGTTCACCTTGATCAGTGATCTTTATAGCTCTGTAGAAGTATTTTCAGATACAGGCACGGGAATCCGCAGAAAAAGTTCCAACGGGACCCCAGCCAGAACTTCTTCGTTCAATGTGGCGATTCCCCGTAAAGAATTGCCAAAATGGTGACGTCCTTTACAGTTATTTCTGTAGATACGATTTTACTGCCAATTTTCTAACCAATAATTGGTTTAAGTCAGGCCTGTCGCGGCTTTTTTCCAGCTGTGACTTACTGGCTTGTTTTCCCTACTCCATTGCTTATGCCTCATACCAAACCCAATGACTCCACATGTTTTAGCCATCTCATGCTGGCAACTAATAATCCAGAATCTATCAGAGAACTTCCTGTTCAGGTATCTTGAGATCAATATAAGTTAAAGGTGTTTCCTCCCCCCCCCCCCCTTCAAAGACTATATTGTAATGCCGTTAGGACAGCATTTTGTAGGCCTTTCTTAGCATCCGTAGATTTCAGGTGTGAGACCTCCAGTTCTCATGCTCTGCCCATGTGATCATCCAGGGGCGACCTAGAGCCGGAAGGTCGGAGGTCAGCAGACATGTATCTGGCTTGATCTGCGACCTGTCCTCCTCGTGGCTCGCCAGTCGAGAACTAGTCTCCGACTCGGTAGGTTGTGTTTTCGTATTCGTCCTGTCTTTGTTTCGTCCTTTTCGTTATTTTTCGTTGTCTTCGGACAAGTTTATATTTCGTACTGGGTACGATTGCTTGTAACTAACTATAAATAGATTTTGGTAACCGTATTCCCCTGTTCTGTTTCTGTTATTCTACCTCTTCCGACCGTCGTTTGAATATCGCGCCTGCTTTGAGTACTTTTGGGTGTTTGGATTTAAAGCGCCCCGACAACACTCCCCGAGTTGCGTTACAATATGCTCATAGAGCAACAAGGTTGCTTTAAGCGGGGTTACTGAGGGAAGTTTCACCCGAGATAACGCTTTTTCCTCGGGTTACATTGGCTAAAACGTGCCATTCAATTCTAGCAGCATGATTTTTGGTTTCGATGATAAGAGAAACCAATGCAATCATGATGGCGTGTGTGTGTATGTGTGTATGTATGTGTGTGTGTGTGTATGTGTGTGTGTGTGTTTGTGACACTTTGCTTGTTAACACGATATCTCAAGATAGGAATGTCTGACAGTTTTCAAACTTGGTACATAGATGCGCCATATTAAGAGGAAGAACCCTATTGTTTTTGGTGGAGGTCAAAGGTCATCTGGGGTCACCAGGGGTCAAAGTCTAAAAACCTTATTAACACGATATCTCAAGGTTGGAAACTTGGATAGATTTCATATGTGGTATGTGGATGCGTTATAGTCAGTAGATGGTCCCTATTGTTTTTGGCGGCGGTCAAAGGTCATCTGGGGTCACCGAGGGTCAAAGTCTGAAAATCTTGTTAACACGATATCTCAAGGCTGGAAGCTTGGATAGATTTCATATTTGGTATGTGGATGCGTTATAGTCAGTAGATAGTCCCTATTGTTTTTGGCCGAGGTCAAAGGTCATCTGGGGTCACCGGGGGTCAAAGTCTGAAAACCTTGTTAAAGCAATATCTCAAGGTAGGCAACTTGGATAGATTTCATATTTGGTATGTGGATGCGTTATAGTCAGTAGATGGTCCCTATTGTTTTTGGCGGAGGTCAAAGGTCATCTGGGGTCAGCGGGGGTCAAAGTCTGAAAATCTTGTTAACACGATATCTCAAGGTTGGAAGCTTGGATAGATTTCATATTTGGTATGTGGATGCATTATGGTCAGTAGATGGTCCCTTTTGTTTTTGGCGGAGGTCAAAAGTCATCTGGGGTCACCGGGGGTCAAAGTCTGAAAACTTTGTTAAAGCAATATCTCAAGGTAGGAAACTTGGATAGATTTCATATTTGGTATTAGGGCTGTCAGCGATTAGCCATTAATCGCCAGCCAAGTAATCGTTTAGAAAAATGGTACTTGCGATTAATCGCATCTCATGCCCTTGGACTCTGACTTGCGTTAAGTAAACAAGGTATAGTCCTTCTTCACAAGTTTAGCTGCCTTGACAAAGCAATCGATGTCTACAGTATGAACAACAAGCTCAAAAATTGCGCAGAGCTATGACATTCACCTTTTATCCACCCAACCCCCTGTAGTTTACATGTGAGTATGTGCAGTGTCATGGGGGACGTTTTAATCCGTGAACCCCAAACATGGAACCTGTTGTGACAGGCTTTACTTCAACACCACCAATACATTTGTAATGAACATAATTTACAATGAAATTTGAAAGCACTAAACGTATGCATACACCACAGTGTCTTTTACGTGCCCTGTGCGCCATTGTGCACTTCACCGTAATAGTTCAATTTCAACAGCCACTTGTCAATTCGCTACTAGCGTACGTCTCCCAAAATTTCAACTTGAAATCGACAAATTTCAAAAAATTACAAGTTCAGCTTTCTAACCATGTTATTCCTGCCCTTGTATCACGTAGGAGTGTTTGTAAGTCATGAACTGAAAAAAGTTTCAAAAATGTTTCCATCGCTGTTTATCAAGACCAACAGCGTACATAACAGCAGTTGCACACGTTAGCAGCCGGCTGAAAATCGTTTATATGCCGCTGCTTCGTGCTATACATCGAACGAACTTCTGTTGCGAAGAATCGTACTCACTGATTGGCTGCTTGCGTTTAATGAATGAAGCGGCTTCTTTAAAAGTTTGGTGATTCCCCGCTTCGAACGTAATTATTGAGGGAGGGTGTCATGTTATTGCCAATTGAAGTACACCCATTCTCTAAGCGCTTTTAACGATACACGTACGCCTAGGTACGTAGCCGATCAGCCAGCTGAAGGCATGTATATTACACTCTGCATGTAGCTAGCAGCTAGCAGGTCTTGTTTATGTGCTGCGAACGTACGTACGTACGACTATTTACACAGTACAGCTCAGGCGGTAACTTAAACATAAAATGATCGGTGAAAACTACGTAGCCTACTATTGTTAGCTCTGACGTTACATTTTGTTCTGTAAACGTAGGTGGCTAGGCCCTAGGCCTAGTTTTTGTTGTGGCTTCAAGCCACACTACTTTTGGGAGGAAATTAGAAATGAAACAAATGGGGTAGATTGGGCAAGTGTCAAAATTAAATATATCGTAGTGGGACCTGCAGCTGTCTGCATAGGGCTCGTCGGCTACTTTCGCCGTGGATACTGTATTATGGCCTAGCCTAGGCCTATACTTTGTGAACGATCGTTGCTTTGAAATACTGAAACTTCATCTAGCTACTGGTGTGTGGTGTAACGATATATATCAACCTTCAATGGAAGCAATTGTCTAAAAATTGCTTGATTGGTGGGTCAGGAGATGGTCTGTAATGTTTTTGGTGGAGGTCGAAGGTCTCCTGGGGGCACATGGGGTCAAAGTCTGAAAATCTCGTTATCATGATAGCTCAAGGTAGAAAGCTTGGATTAATTTCATATTTGGTATGTGGATGCGTTATGGTCAGGAAGTAATTCCTTTTGTTTGTGGCAGAGGTCAAAGGTCATACGGGGTCACCAGGGGTCAAAGTCTGAAAATCTTTTTAACACGATATCTCAAGGTAGAAAGCTTGGGTAGATTTCATATTTAGCCTAGTATGTGGGTGCGTTTTAGTCAGTAGATGGTCCCTATTGTTTTTTGCGGAGGTCAAAGTTCATCTGGGGCCACCTGGGGTCAAAGTCTGAAAATCTCGTTAACATGATAGGTCTATCTCAAGATAGCAAGCTTGGATAAACTTCATTGTTTGGTATGTGGGTGCGTTATGATCAGGAAGTGGTTCCTTTTGTTTGTGGCAGAGGTTAAAGGTCATCTGAGGTCACCGGGGGTCAAAGTTTGACATTTTAATGCGATATCTCAAGGTAGGAAACTTGAATAGAATTCGTATTTGGTAATGGTATGTGGATGGGTTATGCTCAGGAAATGGTCTATGTGGTTTTTGGCGGAGGGCAAAGGCAGAGATGCCAAGTATCTCAATTTAGGCGGAATAATTGCGATTTTCCACGTTCGATTCATCCCCATTGTTTTTGGCAGAAACGAAAGGTCATCTGGGGTCCCCAGGGGTCAAAGTCAAGGAACCTTTTTAAGTAGCCTACAATCTTTCAAGATAGTTGTTTGTCCATCTGTCTGTCTGTTGTTTGCCTGTCTAGCTATGTATGGCTTTTATTGAGGTCAAAAGGTTATCTGGAATGACAAAATTATTTTTTGAACATGCTAGTATGTAGTAGTTTGTTAGTTAGTAGTTTGAATGAGAAGGTAATGGTGCATGATGGTACTCTTTAAAACATTATGATCATCGAAACCTCAATGCATTTTTGCATTCTGGTTAAAAGAAGGGTTAAAGGCCATTTCAAGTTTTGATATGTTAAAGGGGCGCTTATTCTTAGCATTTTGGTGAAATTTGCTTTGAAATCCGACATGTGGTTTGCAAGATATTAGCAAGTAAAGTTGTCCATTTTTCAAAAAACAATGAACTTGGAGCAAGCACATATGACATTACATTCCCACATTAAAGGCTCTATGCTCTCACCCCAAACCTTACCAATTCTCCTAACCTTAAGCCTCTCCCACAATTGGCTGAAATTCATCCTCATCAAGAAACAATCTCAGTTTATTGCTTCAGGCTGAGTATAGAAAAGCCCATTGTGTACAATTAAAACATTCCCTGTATATTCCATGCTGTGTTATGTAAGCTTTGGTACTCTGCTTTGTTTGAATTTGCTGTCAGTCAAAGAGCTGAGCCAATTGAGAATTTCGGTAAACCCCTACCAAAACTGTAGTTTGGGGTGAGAGGGTTGGCCCTTTAATGGATATTCTTTTGTTTTTCTTTAAACTTTACAGCCTATTTTCTCCTTAGCAGTCCCATATTATCAAAGTGCAGTGATTGCATGAGTAGCATGAAAACTTTTCAATCTTATAACCCCCATGGGGAGGTCCTATTCATATTTACGTCATGGTCAAAGCAACAATTCGAAAAAACAAAGCATTCCTTGTCAATTTGAGGAAGTTATATAATCTCTGCTGCCCTCAGTTTCACTTTGGAACATCAATCGAGCAACTTCATTTGGTGATATCTCGAGAAATACATGTCGGATTTGAATGGAAATTTAACCACACTAAGTAGATTTCATTCTGCTTCTCACATGTGAAAATCAATGTTTTGCTTAAACTTCCACTTTAAAGACTTCGGTGTGACCTGCCAAGAAGTCAAACTCCGGACCTCCCTCATGCAAGTCGGATGCTCTGTCCACTTACCCATGACCATTTGACGGACTTGTAGTTAGGAGTTTATCGGGGTGACAGATTAGACATCCCATCTAGGTTTACAGCTAGGGCTGCCAACATGTTGGTGGGATTTTCCCTTTTGAATACCGTTTGAAAAAATTGGTCTCCGATATCATAATACGTATTTCCCAAACGATTTGGCTTATGACCTTAGTGTAACAGCAGAAAGGCATTCTTTACCAGCCTCACTTCTTCAATTGACTTGCTAAAGAAAAAGGTACCATAGGTTTTAAGTTTATTCGGAGAATATACAGAACATTTGTTCTTCTTAAACACTCTCCTGATTATTTAGTTGACTTGTGAGGTAAGTGCAACGGAGTGTATTCTGTAATTCCACTCAACCTATTGCAACAGTGTGTCAGAATTTGTAACTTTCAAACAAGGGGTTTTAATGAAACCTTTTTAAGATAGTAAATAACTTTGGAGGATGCTTTCAAAAATTGTCGTAGTAATATCCGTTTTAGAAATAGAAAAGCAGATTTTTCGTCGGTACCACTGTGACTTAGTTGTTGCTCAGTAAAGCATTAGTTGGAGGTTAAGTGAGTGCATTTTAGCTTACTCTGTGTTTGTTATTGCACTCATGCCTTCGTACTTATACGCCTATTTAATCTTTCACCCCAAACAGTTCCAACTCTTCTAACCTACTTACTTAAAGCCTATCCCACAACTTTCTAAAATTCATCCTCGTACAGACACAATTTCATTTTGTTGCTTCATGTTGAGTATACAAAACTACATTGTGTAATCCAAACAAAATTAGTACAGTAGATGTCTACATAATGTCTATATGAGCTTTGGCACTCTGCATGATTTGAAATTGTTGTCAGTCAAAGAGCTGTGCAAATTGAGAATTTGTATGAAAGACTACTACTGACAGAAATTGTAGTGAGATGAGAGATGTTTAGATTTTTAAATACATTGTTACTTGGTTCATCAGCCAAGTAATGATGATATTTGCGGATTTTATTGAATTTTTTCGGAGGTGGGGGTGGGGGGGGGGGGGAGTTTGGAGGTCATTTCCTCATTTCCTTTGACGGCATGCACCATGGATAACGGTACTCAAATAAAAACCTGCACTTATCCCTTTACCGTTGTTTGGGTCCTTTTGGACCCATGCGGAGAGCTCGGCTGCCACACATCTTTACTGCTTCACGCGGAGCTCGAAACTGCGAGTAGCTACCTGAAAATTCGGCCACAAGAGCGAGAGAGACAATAGTTTAAGGTCACGGGGTCAATGGCCTACGGAAGCCGATGCGGGGCGGGCTACGTCCGCTTTTCCGCCCAATCCCGAGGCGCGCAAATATGCCCCGATCGGAGCACAACGGTAAAGGGTTAATGAGCTTATGATGGGTTCTTCATTGTTTGCAGCCATCCTTGGAAAGTGTCAACCTAAGAATTAAAAAAAGTCGGTAGTTGCCGACCATCACTTGACTGTGGGATTTGACTGTAGGGATCAAAATGCAGGTATTTTCACACATGTAAATGAAAAATTTGTTGCTTTTAATTTAGTGCCCCCTGGAAATTCACTGATATAAGACTTGTGTAATCTTATTTGTATATCGCTTCATTCTTTCAAGATGAAAAATTCTTGTGCACGGGTGAGTTCTCTTTATCTACGTTACCTGAAATTACCATCCATTATTACGTCAGCAATGAAGACAGGGCCGTTCATAGAGGCAAGTTACTGGAAGGGCTCGCCTCTCCCCCTCCCCGCTCCCGGAAGGGCGGCTACAATTATTTTTTAAGAGGAGAGTTGAAGTAAAATGTATTAAAGCAACTCAAAAATAATTATGTATCTTCTATGGGAAACTCCTGCCATTCGTGGGTTGATAGATAGTTTCCAATCCATTAGCTCAAGTCGAGCCGGCCACGACCTTTTTCCATTGAATTGTGGCTCACTGTCCACTCGTGGGACATGCAGTACTAGTGCATAACCAGGGAGCTGTTATTTGGATGGAGACAGAACACTTTGAAATGTGGTTTTACGCCGTCAAGCCACTCTGCAGTGATCTGTCTTTTGTTTTGTTTTTGGCATTTTTATTACAGTATGCTTGTACGGGATTAGTAAAAGGACATAAAAAGGCATTTGTGGTCTGCCACGGTTAGAGTTGGATCGGCGGGCTTTTTGCACTGCCACAGCATTGCCAGTCGCCAGGTAAATAAAGGTAAAATTCGGTCTTTCGAAGCTCGGAGACGTCTATGAAAAAACATCAACTCAGTCATATGTCGAAATCTGAACAAGAATTTTCATCTGGCTATTTCTGGAAACGTGAGGAAACGTCTAATCTTGTTGTCAAAAAATTAGACTTTTACCCCTACAGCTATTTGCATGTCATGCCTTTTATAGAGGAAGGGTCAATTGGATTCATTTATTTCAGTTAAACAGTTGTTTCGGAGTTTGATTGCATCTGCTCCTTAACTGTCGGCGATACAGTATCAATACAAAAGTATTGTTCTGCATGAGCCACTTGTCTAAGGATTAGTTGCCTTGAATGAGATGGTGTTCCAGGAATGCTACTGAAGCGGTGCGGCGAGTGAAGTGAGGAAATACCTAATTTTCGGCAATTATACAGCTTATCTTCATTCCTCTAAGTCTGTCTAAAAGAATTAGCATAAATTAGAATTTTCGTTGCACCTCCTTCCAAATATAAACAGCTCCAGCTGATTTAACACAATCTAGTTCTCTTATAATAACCGGCTATCTTACAAGCTTCACTCGTTGCAAACGAGGGTTCGAAACAACACGTGACTTTAAAATACAGTTGAGAAGCTAACTTCGGGGTCACCGAAATATATTAGGCTCTGATGACGTCACACAATTTTCGAATTTTAGCCTCTTATGGAAACTTACTCTTGGAAAGAAGAACGGCTTATTTATTCTTCATAATTCCAGCTTCGATCAGAAAAAAACTATGATGCTTACCAGACTAACTTCGAAAGTTATCATATACAACCAGTTTCAGGCGAAATTATCGGCCAAGAGGCACAAGAATCACCGGGAGATTTTAGGTCACTCAGTTGGCTGATCGTTGGGCGAATGGTCACCAATTTGTCCCAAAATCGTCCACGAAGTTCATAACAAACACCAAATACTGACAATTTTTTAGGATACTTACCTACATATTTTCGTTAATAAATTATTCCAATTTTCCTGAAGACGTTCAATCCCGCTTTGTTTATGCTACGAATCTGGTGCAGTACGGTACATGTTTTAAGTCAGCCATCTTGAAACGCAATGCATGATGGTACCTATAGTAAATATTGAAGCACTGCTATAAAAGATCCTACACAATGCCATTCATCGGGCGTGCACAAACGTAAGGGATGCGAAAATATGTACATATAATGAATAGATGAAACAGAACAAAGAGGGCGACGCGCACTGTTTAACAAAAAAATCCTTACTGGCTCTAATCCTAATTCCTAATCCCTAACCCGAACAAAGAATGCAATTGATACAATACAATGGCAACAGCCAATCAAGAAACACAGGGGTGGCGCCAACGGGGGGGGGGGGAGGGGGGCATAGTCCCCCCGTCGGGGAAGGTCGGCTTTTTCGTCGGGGAGGCCCAAAAATGATAAAAAAATAATAATAAAAACCAAGGACTGAGTTACTGGATGGGTGATTTTGAAAATTTTTTTTTCGTTGTGTAATGCTATTTTAATACACATCGGAATCAATTTTCAATCACTTCATGTTAGCTCTGATATACCTCATTCCATGTACCTTGTCCTATCCCCCCCCCCCCCACGTCGGGGAAGGACGGCATGTTTTCGGGGAGGCCTAAAAGTGAAAAACGCGAAGGACTGAATTTACTGAATGGATGATCTTGAAATATTTTTTTAGCAGTACCTTTTATCTTGTAATTTTCTGATCACTTAGAAAGTTGGTTTTTTTGTGAAAATTTCATTTGAAAGGAAAGCTCAAATAACGTCTGCTTCATTTTTAGTTACAAGTCAAGGGTCAGATTTTTTAACATTTTTCTGTACGCTCTGCGCCAATTAGGGTGGCGCTACGCTTAAATAGTGTTTTGGTCGAACAGAAAAATGCATGCTTGCAAATTATTCTTCGTTTTGGGGTAATTTTATGGAGTGGAGTATTATTCCGAAAGTAAGCCCAAATAAAGACTGCTATGTTTCTAGTAGAGAGCCTGGAAAATGCCATTTCCTGCTGTTTGTGGGTTCTCAGTTTTTCAACAAAATTCTGTGCCCTCTACTTAGTACTTCGGGTAGGATTACATTTTTTCGGACGAAAAAGACAATTCTACCTCTCCCAAACTGAAACGCTCTCGTAAGCCTTTGTCAATATATAAAGTATAAGACTTCAAATATTTGGAAAACCAAATTTTTCTCAGCAGGAAAATCTTCCAATATGGTCCGTGGGTCTTAATATGCAAGATGATATTCAGTACTCCAACAAAACTACAGATCACCTCCTACTTGATTTTTTTTAAAAAGAAGGTCAGATTTTCCATAAAAACCCCAAAATCTGTCATAAACTTACAAATTTTGCTCCAAAATAAGCTTTAGATTGTTAAAAATGGAAAATTTTTCCAATTTCTATGGAAAGTCCGTAAAATAAATATCCAAAGCCAACTCTGTTAACCACCCACATTCTACCTTATTTTGCTCTTGAATGGCATATGATTTTATGAAAACCTAAATTTTTCATTATACCCTTACCAAAAACAAAAATTTATTTCATTAAATTACAATACTTCTTCAATATAATAAGCTCTTAATTTTCAAATCTTCGTTCAAAAAGGACAAACTTTTCGGGCAAACTTCCAGTCTCGTCTGAAAGCCTTAACACGTAGGCCTAGTACGATTAAATGCATAAACCCAAAAGAATTTTATCTGTCGCCTAAATAACGTTTTTGTTTTGAACATATGAAGGACAGATTCTTCGATTAACACCCCAAATTTTGTATAGTCGTTATAAAAGCAAAATTTCTTCCAAAAATTTTAAATTTTCTTCAAAATAAACTCCAGATTTTGTGGTATTTGCTAAAAAGAAAGCCAAAAATTTCGGCGCGCTGCGCGCGCCTCAAATTCTGCCAAATGATTTCCCACTGGGACTAACTCATCGCCTCTGTCGGGGCCTTGAAATGCTGGCCCCCCTTTCGGGCAAATCCTGGCGCCACCCCTGAAGAAACACCTTGTTAAACAGTGCGCATCAACCCGAACAAAAACACAATTGAGTGCTTTATAGCATTTTTAGTGAAGATAAAAGGATAACAAGAAAGGTACCACTTCATTTTGAAATATTACTTTTTCTTTCTCTTTCAAATGATATTTGAACATTTCCCACCTTGAACACGGAAAATGTGCAGTTTTAAATTTCGCAAGTGAGTTCTCGCTCCTTCGGTTTTCTCGGAAAGCTTATGACGAAGACTCTAGCCAAAGTTCACTTCCTGAAGGTTCTCTATCTACTAAAACGAGTTTCTTTTGAATATTTAACTTTCTATTTTTCTTCAATTGCCAAAAAACTAACAGTTGCGCAAGACCTTGATTATGAATTTATTGAAAGATTTAACGGGTGTCCGTTTCCGCTCTGCGTAGGCTAGCTGGAGTACGATTTCACAGAATGCATTTCACCGCGAGTGTTGATGGTGTAAATATTGCGCAATAACGGTCATAAATATGAGGCCTGCTTCCCAACCGAACAGACATGGATTCGAGGCTTGCGAAGTTAAAAAATACTCCGACGGCCGTGTCACGACCATTCAAAAGGTTTCCTACTTCCCAGATAAACGAACAAAATGAGAATTCTGAACTAGCAAGGAGTAAACTGAACCAAAATTTAAAAAGAGTACTTGTGTACAGTTACACCTCTCTGGAGTAAATATTGAATCATGTTTAAATCGATGTGAGGAATTTAATTTATGTTGGCAAATTAAAATTTTGCACTTGTAAAGATCTTTAATAGGCTTTAGAAGGAGTTGCCATTTTCTTCTTAAAGGTCCAGTTCTCTCACCCCAAACAGTACCAATTCTTCCAACCTTCTTAATGAGGCCCCTCCCACAATTGTCTGAAATTCATCCTCATCCAGACACAATCTCAGTTTATTGCTTCAGGGTGAGTATAGAAAAACTCAATTTATATAATCAAAACACTCTCAGTATCGTTCATGCTGCGTAATGTAAGCTTTGGCACTCTGCATTGTTTGAATTAGCTTTCAATCAAAGAGCTGAGCCAATTGAGAATTTCGGTACCCGGGTACCAAAATTGTAGTTTGGGGTGAGAGGTTTGGCCCTTTAAACTCTGAACCAATATATTGATAATGTGCGTGGCGAAAGTGAAATAACAAATTGTGTATTCATAATTTAAGGTCAACAATTTTAGTCTTAAACCCATGTACGTTTACACGAATGACTTGACTTGTGTAATGAAATTTAATATGTAGATTGGCTATATTCTACTTCACTTTTTCACATTATTCATCTGCAATGTCAATTTGGGTTGATCAATATATTTGGTACAAACATTTATGCAGCTGAGAATACTGAAAATACATGTAAGGCAACATGCTTCCCAAAGAGCACACTTTCTTTCCTTGTGAAGATGTACAACTCCAGCCTGAGGTATATGTTCCGAAAACAGTAGACTTCCTATATTAACTTGAGACGAACTGCAGAGTTTTCAAACGTAATTTCAGAGAAAATAAAATGGCTATCGTGGCAAGACTCGGTGAGAAACCGAGAGACCTGACAGAGCTATGGACCCTGGACTCCAATGGGCACGATACCTCTGAATGGAATCTTTAACTTTATTCTGGCACCCCATACTTTTTCGTACGAGATAATGTCTGTGGTCCACGGACTTTTATACATGGACAGAGCATGTAACATGTACCTCCTATCCGTAGATGGTCGCCACCGACTGGGCCAAAAAATGTGCACCAAGATGGCCGCCATGAAGGTATAAATCGTCTGATTTGACGACGACTCTGTTATATTTCAACCAAAAGTTAAACTTTAATGGAAAATAATATCATATTCCTAAAATGCGTGTTGTGATTTTGACCTTACCTTACCATATTTCAAAAATATGTTAACTTTCTCTCAAAATATGGGGATTTTCTTGAACAAGTCCAAACTTTCTCACAAAATCCTAGCAGACGGCCATTTGGTGCGCTTTTTCCCACAATACGGTATAGCGCCAATCTACCGTGCAGTATGCTCTGTCCATGTATAAGAAGTCCGTGCTGTAGTCTCATTCGTCCCCATGTCTACAGTCCCACAAACTGGTCCCGTGATATGGTTTGTCATGTGATTACGTCCCCGACGGGTGCACATTTATACCAACCCTAACTTCTAGCCCTCCTCCATAACCCTGACTCCTAATCCTTACGCTAAATCTTTTGGAATGACATGGGAACCAATGAGACGAGGAACTTATCGGACAGGAGATAATGGGACGGGAGATCAGAGGGACAGGAACCAAAGAGTGAAGTCTCCTAGTACCATCCGATGAAAATATTTCCCTACAATATTAACATATGATACTTAAATGTTGTATGTTTTATCTCATTTTGAACTCCGTTTTTTATAAATTCTTTTCTAATTATCTTATACATTTACATCACGATAGCACCAAGGTATGCACAAGCTACATTTTTCTGCACCTCTAAAGAGGTGGGTTGTTCTGACGACTTTTGCAGCATTGTCCAGCATCGTCAAACTTGGTGAGTTACCACTTGCATGAACATTTTTCGATTCCATCATCATCATTTGCTAACAGCTCGGGACATGACCGCTTTCGAGGGGATTTTATTTCCACCCGATCGGGGGAATATTTTGCCATGGGTGGTGTTATTTTCAAAAATCTCCCATGATACATACAGGGAAAATTCAACGGAGATGACTCAAAACAACCTTGCAATTTTGATCAATTTTAGGAAAGAGAAATTTAGGCATTTTCCAAAGCTCTTTTAAGATATGGGAATAAAAAACTTTTGCACCTTCGGTTGTTCACCGCACCGATTTTGAGAAATTGACCAATTTTGCCAGGTATAGGTTCGTTGTGCTAAATAGTTGACTCGATACCGCCGAAAGTTTTATGCACTTCTTTTTCTAAAGTCCTCCCGACCCTCTGGCAAAGGGCCGTTCGGCGAAACCAAACTTGTTACTGCTTCCCGAAGAAGCTATTACGTCCACTGAAGGACAACACTTAACGACTAACCTCGCGGCCTTCAGACCATTTTCATCATTGGTCTGTCATGTATGACTCCATTCTTGACTGGATGAAAGGAACAGATACTACACATGATCTTAGCCAAAAGGCCGAGAAGCGATCTCCATGATCACGGATACTCCTGCGCCAGGTAAGTAAGTAAGTTTTATGCACTTTTATCGCATAAAGGTGTGAAAGATGTCTTTTTTCTAAAAGTCCCCTCGACACTCTGGCGAAGAGCCAAGGGGCGAAAACCAAACATTTACTCCCGGAGGAGTTCTGCTCCCTTAAGGAGCTAAACGTCCCAAAGGTGTGAAAGAAGATCGTGCCAGCATTTGTGTTTGTAAATACGTTGAATGTCTCTTGTTGTTTCAGACCGTTCATGTATTAACTGTTATCCCACATTTCAATACACCCACATATTCATTAAACAAACCGACGATTGTGAAGAAGTAGACACTTAGTGCTCATAAATATTCATACAGTTGAGACTGGCAAATCTTCCCCGAAAGCGGTCGTGATCTCACGAAATGGTTAAAGGTATGCTTGTAAACTTTTGGAAACTTTTCACTCAAAAAGCAATTCTCTGCTATCAAGATGCCATTTACAATGGATCCATGACAGAGAACTGGCAGACTATCTCACGAACCACTGTTCTATGTCCTTGCCTGGTCCACGAAGAGAATGTGCCCTGACTCACTGCGACATCCAGAGTTGTCCGCACCCTATTGAATCGCCTTTAATAGAATACCATAACGGTTACATTGATCTTTTCGGCATACTGCGGACCCCTCTTATTGAAAACCAAAGTTTATTACGTACTATTTGGATGAAAAATACTAATATAATATAAGAGTGCCGTGAGTACTAATAACAAAAAAGCTACCGAAGTTAAGAAAAGTTCTTATGAACGCAAAACGATTGGGGAATCAAACTAGTGAAATTTCACTCTTCATTTTTGCAGAGTGTAGCTACACCTTTAAGCTTCAAGTAATAAACAAACAGTGTTTCCATTGCTCTTTGACGTCTGCCTCGTGAATTGAAAACCAAAAATTTTTAACCACTTCACTGGTGATGACAGGAATTCAGTGTGACCTTACTACCCCATTAGTCTGACCTCTTTGAAGCTAATTATTTCCTACAAGTTAAAATTGTTCACGTTTTACCTTTTAACTCTATACTAGTGGCTGTAATAGGCAAATATAACTTGAGAGTTTCAGTGTGTAGAATGCATGTATCTCTCACTACATGTAAAAATTAAAGTAAATTTGACTCTTTGATGATTCTCTGCCGTGTTCACGCGCGGACCCAGACATTCCAAAAAAGGGGGAGGGGCTGACCTAAAAGAAAGCAGGGAAGTCAGGGAGCTGTGCTGCTAATTTTCTGTATGTTTTATTGTTGATCTGGTGAAAAAGGAGGCTGTAAACGCTCCCTCGGATCCGTGCCTAATGTTCACTCTTTCAATTGTTCGAGTGGAAATTAAGTGAAATTCTACTACGCATTGAGTGGTAATTAACCCTAACAGAGTGAAAATTACACTCGGTGGAAAGTGGAATGTCACTGTCACTGTGGTCAATCTCTGGGAGATTGATTTCCACTTTTTATATTTAGATGGTTCATTGCAAGTATTATTTGAATGAATTTGGCCACAGTCAGCATCCCATTGAGGGAAATTTGCAAATTACAGATATTCCAAATAATAGGAGGTATAACCATGAAAGTAAGCAGAGTGACTGAGTTGTCAGAAGCTAGGGGATGTGGATGAAAGTAAGATAAATGTACCAACGACAGATAGTAAATTTACCGAAACTTGTCAACGGGGGTATCACTTCACAAACCACCTCCTCAACCGCGAGGCTGTGACCCTCAATCTGAAATTGATTTCGAGTTATCAAAAATTCAAATTTGAGACATCTTAAATTCAATTTCGGATATCTTGAATTAAAATTCTTGATATCTAAAACTCAATTTTTGATATCACGAATATAATTTTGGATATCTCCAATTGAAGTTCTTGATATCAAGAATCTAATTTTGGATATCTCCAATTTAATTTTGAATATATATTAAGTTCATTTTTGGATATTCCACACTGAATTCAAGATAGCTGGAAAAGCCTTCTTTTTCTTGATATGTTTCAGTTATTTCGTGATATCAGCAAATAAGTTTTCTATATCTCAAGTGTAACTTAAGGTATCGAAAATAAGAGTTTTGATATCTCGAACTGAATTCAAGATATTTGCATTTCAGTGTTATTGATATCTTGAATTTGATACACCTTTAATTTAAGCTATCTGTAATAAATTGCAGATATCTCAAATTCTCGAATAAATGTTAATTAAAATGGAGTTACATACACAGTGAGCAGGTTAATACTTCAGAGACGCCAAGAGGCGGCTTGTTGTGGTCTAGTATAATTTTGGCAACATGCAAAGTTCCCGAAAGTCCGAGGAATGGGAACACAAGCATAGGAATTTTAATTTTTACATGAGAGCACATCAAGCTCGGTGAAAGTTCACAATTCAGATGGTTATAGAAGAAGGACATATTTTCACTTCGAAAGAAATTGCCCCTTGTCGAGAAAAGCCTAAAGTGGTGGAAGAAACTTAACTTCAAAGCATGTTAATCAAGGATTTAATTTAATACTGCAGAAAACCCCTTCATAAAGCACTGCTACTAACTTTGAGCCTTTCCCTGGCTTTGGTTAGAACATTACTCGAAATTTTGTACAACATCGATTATAACAAATTGAACATTAAGAAAGAGAAAATTGGGAATTTGTAAATTTATCTGACATAATGAATCGAAACCAACTCAAAGGGATCAACAAGGCAGATAACTGGTTAAAATAATTTTTACGACGAGGAGATCAAGCTGCCGTTATCGGTTACAGGGATTCAGCAACCCAAACGGTTTGCCAAAAGCAAGTCAAACTTAAAGTTTGTACTAGCCTTTGTCAAGGCTTTTCTGCCATTTGCTTTTCCTCCTTGTTCATTTCGATTCGAAAAGTACGTGTTTACCGTATCCTTACCTATAACTGTATCATTTTTAGTGAGTCACGGCCACTACAATTCTGTGGCATTATGCATCAGCGCCGGGTGGAGTATGACAGTAGAGGTAACAGCCAGAGGGAGGTGAAAGAAACTTCCGCCAGAAAGGCTCGACAGAGGCTAAGTTTGTACGCGAGAAGAGGACCCCAAAATGTGGTTCTGTGGAAGAAAAATTTGAAAAATACTTAATTAGAGTTATGAAAAGTTAAAAAATATGGGCTTTAGGGAAGAAAGTTTACCTTCTCATATCATCAGTCTCAATGTTGGCATCTAATTTATTCCTAACCCTCAAAACTGTCTTGAGTCCCCAGCCCTTGTGCACACGCAGACCTCAAGTTATTACGTCGCTCCAGTAACGTATACCGGGATTGTGCAAAGAAGGGGGGGGGGGGGGGGTGGAGCACTACATGAAGGAAAGGTCTAAAGGGAGGGAAGAAAGGGCAATTTAGGTGTTTTTTGCAATTATTTTGTTCAAGGCTGGGTCATGGGAGGTCATAATATGTAATCAGAACGCTCTCTGTGCATGTTCTATAATTTGAGCTAGTTCGTTACATCTTTTGGCTTTGATGTCAAAGTAAAAAAGTGAAAGTGTGGATAAGTCCCTTCTTTTTCCACAGACTCAGTATTGAGGAAATCAACGTTAAGTACCAAATGTTTCATTTGTGTTATCCATTTTCCACAAAGTAGTAGCAAAAGGAGAATACAACTTGTTATCGATTCCACATTGTGTTTCGTTACAAAGAAATAATCTTTGAATGGAGTCTCGATTACTAACATGATCTTAAAATGAAATTAACATTTTATTGGGATCATCCAGGTCAAAACTCTAAAACTTTCACATTTTATTAACATATGGCAAGACAGTGTAAACAATTACAATAATAGAGCGATTTCGCTGAAGTCACAATTAGCAGGACCTTTTTGATAAGCATTAGCTTGTGTAGTAGGTATAGTTAGTAGAATGAGAAGCAACTAACGACGGAAGTAAAGATTAACGATTATTTTGTTGCATTTTTATTGCGAAACGACACAATTATCGCACTGACGGCCATTTTACTTGACCACCATTTTGATTGACCTCAATAAGAGAAAATAGTTATCAAAAAATAATTTTAATCAAACTGTCATAAACTATGAACAGAATAAGAGGGCAGCTATGTTTTATTAATTTTTTTATTGATTATTTTTCATATTATTTTTAAAAATTATGATCGTTACTTTGGTGGCAATTTTGTGATTTTCGTGATCTTTTTAAGGTTGAGGTCTTGACCAAAATATAAAAGTTAGTGCTTAAAATAAGCTGTAATTTAATTCCATACCAAAATATTTATTTTAATGAAATGTATCTAAAATGAACATGTTTTTGGTGCATTTTTTAAGTTTCTCTATTTTTCCTATTTTTTGACCGTTGACCTACTTTCGTTTTGCACAGAAACAATTGCATGGAAAGTAATTGAATATTGGAATTAAATTATGCAAGAGGATGTCTGAACAACACTTTCCATAGAAGTCAAAATTCTTTTTTGTAAAAAAAACCAGGTTTAAAAAGGTTTTATAAAAGATGATGTGCTACATTTTAGGCATCCTTCAAAATTGGTGACCTTTTGAACCCTGGTGGCCTCATTATGCACATACTTGCATTTTTTGTATGAGAGAGTTGGTTTAAACAAATATTTTGATGGCTCATTCTTAAAACAGTATCAATTAAGTTACTGGTTTTTAGATTTCTCCTACCCCCCAAATCTATTCACTAAGCTGTCGTGCCCACACCATTTAAATCTATAGAAACCATAATTTATCCCTTACAAATCAATGTTAACATAAAATATTCTGCAAACTTACATTTCAAACTTCATTCCAATCTATGTTTCATCAATTCTAGGCAGGAGGGGAGGGGGTTTGGTAGTTGTGCCACTCCAGCCCACGGTCTATAGTAATACAAGCAACTAAATTAAAAGATTACGCGTGATTTCTGCACAAAGTGAAGCAATTTTGGTATGAGGATGGTGTGCCAGTGGGTAGGATAAAAAAGCTACTATACAAAAGCTTTCTCTGCAGTGAAAATTTTCAATGACAGGAAGATAAAAATATGACGTACATAGTTTCACTTTGAAAAAAGTTTGTTAATGGTTCAAACTGTCTATAGGGTTATAATTACTTTGCTTATACCAAACTCCCGTCAGATCACAGAACTTTGAAAGCTGGGGGGGGGGGATCTCTGACTTGTGGCAAATGCCTCGGGCCCCTCCCGGTGCCGCACCGCTATCGTCATACATCTGGCCACAACTGGAAAAAGGGCTGTTCGACTTGAACCAATTGTTCAGAAACTGGGCCGTTAAACTCCATCTAACTAACTGACTGACTGACTGACTGACTGACTGACTGACTGACTGACTGACTGACTGACTGACTGACTGACTGACTGACTGACTGACTGACAGACTGGCTGGCTGGCTGGCTGGCTGGCTGGCTGGCTGGCTGGCTGGCTGGCTGGCTGGCTGGCTGGCTGGCTGGCTGGCTGGCTGGCTGGCTGGCTGGCTGGCTGGCTGGCTGGCTGGCTGGCTGGCTGGCTGGCTGGCTGGCTGGCTGGCTGGCTGGCTGGCTGGCTGGCTGGCTGGCTGGCTGGCTGGCTGGCTGGCTGGCTGGCTGGCTGGCTGGCTGGCTGGCTGGCTGGCTGGCTGGCTGGCTGGCTGGCTGGCTGGCTGGCTGGCTGGCTGGCTGGCTGGCTGGCTGGCTGGCTGGCTGGCTGGCTGGCTGGCTGGCTGGCTGGCTGGCTGGCTGGCTGGCTGGCTGGCTGGCTGGCTGGCTGGCTGGCTGGCTGGCTGGCTGGCTGGCTGGCTGGCTGGCTGGCTGGCTGGCTGGCTGGCTGGCTGGCTGGCTGGCTGGCTGGCTGGCTGGCTGGCTGGCTGGCTGGCTGGCTGGCTGGCTGGCTGGCTGGCTGGCTGGCTGGCTGGCTGGCTGGCTGGCTGGCTGGCTGGCTGGCTGGCTGGCTGGCTGGCTGGCTGGCTGGCTGGCTGGCTGGCTGGCTGGCTAACTAACTAACTAACTAACTTACTAACTAACTAGTTTTAACTCACTTGAGAAACTGTTTTTTAAGTACGTTACAACTCTCCTCAACTTAGATCGGCCCATTCGAGACCCTCGAACCCTTTTAGTGGTGAACAAGGCTTTTGCTTTATTTTGTGGTTTATTAATATCCTAGTAAGCTGGCTCCTAGTAAGCTTTAAAATTCCTAATGTGTAACAAGAACACTCTATGCGCATGCCGCGTAATGTGAACTGCATTGTAACTGTTGAATCTGATGTCAATCACAGAGCTGGCCCCCATTCAGAAGTTTACCTTCGCAAAACCAAAAAAGAACCTGAGGTGATCAGATATGCCTTTAAAGCTTTACTTTCTATTTCCAGCAACGGGTCGGTGTAGTTCCCCGCAAACACCCGACCACGCCTACCTTATCTACGAAAGACACTCAAATCCCCCAGCTTATTTACCGAATGGCTATGCAGTGAGAGTAGTTTGTGAAGATCGTTTCAAACTGGAAGGTGAAGGGAATGGCTTCATGATTTGTTCAAGGGACGGTGAATGGACGAATAGTGCCTCCTGTACAGGTATTCAACTTAAGAACTATCCTTTCAAAAATAAATAAATAAAATTATAAAAGTAAGGCTAAGGGAAAAGAAAACTTCAACCATTTGTTGGTTAATTCCCTCCTTCCCACATTTTCCAATTCCTCGTGTTTTAGAGTTTTGTCTTTGTTTCTATGAAAACTTGCTCACTTGTAGAGTTTTTAGAGGAATTGTTGATTCCCGACACCTTATTTCACAGAGTTCCATCTCTAAACAATTTTATTTCAAAAGAATAGTAACGTGATTAATTCCAACATTCTGCTGCATACTTTACAAATATTCAAACTTGAATGAATTCTTTGTGATGAAAAATCTCTCTCAAGCTATCAAGGGAGAAAGGTATCTGTGGTTTTCAAATGAATATGCGTTGCCCCTGTGATATGCAGTAATGTGTATCTTGTTCTCGTTATAGAGGGGGCGCGTAGAATTAGGGACATTGAGGATACTTTTTGTTTGATAATTTTAAGATAAGTTGGAGAAGTGACACGGACATGATTGTATATCTACTCGCCTCGTTATGCATGGTTTTTAAAGATATACGTATCGATTTCGGTTTCACAGCTATTTGTGAAAGACTACCCTGCTTCCAGAACGGAGAAATAACCTACTCGGCTGGCGCTTCAATTGCTAGTTATTCTTGTACTGTTCCCGGTTATCGCTTGAAAGGAAACGGAACACGCAGTTGTATGAGTGATGGTACTTGGTCAGGTAAAATTCCGCGCTGTCAAGGTATGTTAACTTAATTTCCATTATAATTTACAATCGTATTTGCTGTTTTACATTTGATTAGTCTAAGCTCTCGACACCAAATTAAAAATGTCATCTGCCCTAAATCTTTTTGATTTAGTTTTAATTTTCTAGACATTGAGCTTCAATGATTGATATAATTACTCCTGCGCATATAAAAATCTGTGGGAAGAGGTCCGGTTGCAATTGATTTCATTTTACAAGTCCATTGGTATGCATACCCAAGTTTCAAACTTACTCTAAAATCGTTCAAGGGTGTTGTTCATCACCCCAGAGCAGTATCGAGTCAAATTCCCCCAAACTTCTTACTTTTTCCTCTAGCAAAGCTGTCTGAAACTCATCCCTTATATTCAGAAAAAATCTTGTTTTATTGCTTCAGTGAATATTCTGGTGCAAAAAAGAGCCTTAAAATTGTATGACTTATTTCAACCAGAGAAATTAAATTTGGTCACTTAGACGCACTGAAAATGATCACTTAAAACGTTGGGTACTTAAAAGAAAAAATATGTTGTTATTCAGTTTAAAGTCTGCATTTTGCTTTCACGTGCATCGTGCATGCTGTGAAGTTTTATAACCTGAAAGGATTCAGGGTTAAGCCGTCAAAATATGAGCCCGTCAAAAGGTATAGCAAAAGGGCAATTTTGATTCAAGCTAGATTCATATTTACGAAAGTTTATAACCTAACAAAAAACTAGACTGTAAGAATATGCAAAAATACGTAATAACCAGGCGATATGTGAGAAGCTGAGCGACACCATCAGTTGGTGGAGCGTACAAGAAAATTTTTGATTTAAAAGACCCCAGGGGGCCGGAAACGGCACTTACCGAGTGTTAACTCAAAGCTGCATGTACTCGTTTCTTGAAGCCGCACTGCGCCAACGTTGGCGGGGGTAAACATACCCTCAGTCCCCTACTTTTTCATACAGGAATTATCCTACAAGACCCACCTGTTTCCACCGCTGCTGCGAATAACTATTTTCTAAGTATAAAATTCAGTTTTAAACTATGGCAAACTATCTGTGTATTCTTCGTAAGTTAACTTTATAGTAATATTAAATGAGAATCAGGCGGGAAGTGTAGTTTTTGGAAAAGACGGTGCTTTATGGGTAGAAATTTCGATATGTAGTGCGTTCTTCATACAAAATAACCTCAGCCACGACTTTTCATGTAACTGTTAAAATAGCAACAGAATTATCTACCCATTCCTGAAAAGTTCACTACATTAGTTGCCAATTCAGTAAAGTTAAATCAATGCCAGAAGACCTTGTTTTTGGTTTAGCGGGAGAGAGTCGGCTTCTCAAAGGGGGCCCGAGTTTGATTCCCAGGTCGCATCATGCCATTCTTTAAAAAAATGAGAACCACATCCTTTGAGTTTGATGCTCCGCATAAAACGGAGTAAGGAAAACAATCTCATGTGCCCCACAAATGGGTTAAACCCGCACCTTTGGTTTAGGCCGTTAAACTTTGCTAAGTAATTACGTCTTTATTGAATGCAGAACTATCTAATGTGAGAACCGGATTCGTATAGGGAAATCCCCGTTACGTAGGGTGACGTTATAGATCTGAGACAAGTTAACCTACAGTAGATTATACTGAATTCGGTGAGAAGATTTTCTGCATTTGATTTGGGTTTTCTTTTCTGACCTACCTTGTCTTTTTGTAATAACGCTAAGACGACCTGTCGGCCTAATTAAACGACATAAAATTCAATCGTCTCTTTAACATAGGAAATCCACGTTGCGAGCAGCCCGAAATTGGACATCTTATCCACCGTAGGCTTGCAGGTCGAAAGACTGGAGAACTCTGGGTCGTTGGTACCATTTTTCAATTTTCATGTGATGGACAACTCGGCTATCCAAGTGACCGTTTCCCCGCCATTAAGTGTACAAGCAGAGGGTGGAACTCGACCATCCCAGATTGTTCAGGTATAGTATTTAATTGACCTCCACAACAGTCAATGTCGGTAGACGGATCCGAGCAGCCATTTCTAAACCGCCATATTCTGCCTGGACAAAGGGGTTTTCAGTCAGGGGTGGTTTTGCCTAACTGCTAACTGGGGGGAGGGGGAGGGGCACCTTGGACCAACGACAGAGGTTCTACATCACAAGACCTGCGCCAGTGTAATCATATTTGCAATCGTTTGAAATTTGTGATCAGTGTTAAATAAAGTTTAAGCTATTTGCGAACTACCATGATTAATCATAGGCATGCGGTAGCATCTCAGTTTGGCAGTTTGGCCGGGGCAGAAGATTTCCTCTCGAAAACGTAATTCTGCTCCAACGAATATCTAAACTGAGCGCCACCCATCGGTTGGCGCTGCGTTCAGAAAAGTTGGGAAAGCTGGACCTATCAGACAGACGGAAATAACATTTGCCAGGCCTTATAAGCGGGTATAAAAAATTGTAAAAATGACGACCCACAGATGGTCCTCAAGATGTTCGGAAAAGGCATTTTCCAGGCTTTTAAGTATAGAATCTTAGTAGTCATTGTTTTGAGCTTTAGTTTGCAATTAGAGCAAAATATCAGCAACTTGCTACGTGTTCAAGATAGCCCATTCAGTTTTCCCAATTTAGGTACGTTTTTAAGAGCTATTCGATGCAACTGTCGTCCCGAACGGGGGACATGCCCCGGTCCCCGCCACCACTGTTTTAGTGCATAACCATTCATGGCAAAGACGGACAAAACAATTGGAAAGATTACATGGACGTAACCTGGGCAAAGTCTCCAGTGGCTGTTCAAACCAACGTTTGAAAAGCCTTTGTAGAGCATCACAATCATTTTGCGTGGTGCACATGCATACGATATTTGGAAATCTTACAGTAGGGGTATTCCTCCTCCCCCGTACGGCCCTAGATTGAAGCTAACCATCACTGACTGTTTGGCTTAGTGTATATGCTTGAAGCTAATATATCCACTGAGCTAAACTTTGGTCCAAAAATTAGACTCCGTGGTTACATTTGAAGAAAGATAAACCTGTAGAGACTGGTAAGTCTTGACTTGACTGTCCTAGACAATCGATGTAGAACTATAAGCAAAGTCGAAACAGTGTACTATCGATCAATAATTCCGATCAACGCGCCGTTCAGAGTAAGTCTTTGCTCGTTTAGACTTAAATATGGCTCCCAATTTGTAAAGAAATAGAACGCGCCATTCAATTGCGCAAAAGTAAGGCACCAATTCAGTACACGGTTTCGGCACTACATGTTAGTCAGGTGAGTTATAAAAATATTCCTGCACTGGAATTAAGGCTGGGGTTTCTTTCATTTGCCTTTCCACCCTGCCGATCCCTTACTAATCATAGTTTCCAGCAACTCCGTCCTCATCCTATCAGAAAGGTCGGCTCATATCGGACAAATTCTGCAGTCTGTCTCTGTGAAGAAGAGGAGATGAGTTGGAAAAATTAAACGTAAAACATTACTTGCTATTTAGCAGATCCTTGCTTAGGGCCAATTCAGAGACATGAAGTTGGTGGGAAGAGGTCTGTAAGTTTAGCCCATAATATGGTTAGCCACAGAGGAAGAAAATTCGGCAGAAATGTTGACTTTTATTTAATGTTGACACTAATTGAACTAAATGGTGACCTTAATTTTTATTCGATATCAGCATGCATTTTTATGTCTATGTAAAATCTATTTAAAGCAAACATTAACTCGAATAATGCAGGCATCAATTTGAAATATATCCGCCGTTAATTGAATATATGTCAGGATAAAATGAATATATAACTCAAATTTTTGAATACCTTAAAAAAGAGTGCAGTAGTCGTGCATGACCAATACAAAGTTTAAATTTACAATGGAGTGTGTTGAAAACCTAATTTTAATTGTTAACTTAGTCTACGATTGTCTATTTACTTTGTATCGGTAAAGAGAGTCCATTTACTGGACCTAATGTATTACGGTATGGCGTAATGTAATGTCTTCTTTGCGTAGGATATGTTAGATTGACGTAAAACCTTGTTAGTGTTTGGTAAATCTCGTAGTAGTAAGCCAATAACGTCAATAGTCCCCATCTCATTGGGGCCCGTCTCATTAGTCTCCCGTCTCATTGGTCCTCCGTCTCACTGGTCCCCCGTCTCAATAGTCCCCCGTCTCATTGAACCCGGGGGACTAATGAGACGGAGACCAATGAGACGGGGGACCAACGAGACGAGGGACCAATGAGAAGGAGGACTATAGAGCGGACCCTGTGCATGGTGGGCATATTGCGATAGCCGTCAGTCTGAACAACCATTTTGCACGAACACCGTGCAACCCCAGTTCGTTGTACGGCTGTCCTGCTATTAACGCAGGCATGCTGGGAAATTTACGTTCACTTCAGTATTACAGCCGTGTTTATCGAAGTAAAAGGCTTTTTTGTTATAATTACTACTGTTATTGATTCCATGGTAACGTTGTGCACTCTAAAAACAGTCAGACAGCTGGTAAAAAGTTCATTATCCGCTGGTTTCGTATGTGACAATACTGAAATGGGGTAAATGTTTACCAATGATTGGTCAGCCAAGCGGTTAGTTGCCCAATAAAGTGGTACATAAACACATTAACTGCCCGTAGATTCAACAATTTTGGACAAGGTTTGCCAAGTTTCAGTATTGTCATATAGGCCTATACGTGACCAGTGTTGGTGATTATTTTACCCACTGTTTTGAGAGTGTACTGACACAGATCTAAATAGGTGTTAAGCTTTAAATACTGACAGTGGCTAAGTTACGGGGGTGGAGGCGTGCTCTGACTTTGCATCCTCCTATTTTGTCATTGCCACCCCCCTCCCCACACACACACTTGTCCCCTAAGTCAGGTCAGTTAGGAGTTAGTAAAGAGATTAACAAGATAACCCCTGAGACTTAATTTTTCATCCACAGATATGGCAAAACCTCAGAGCTCCCGAGAGCTTCCCCTGATCCCCCCACTCTCAGGAGCTGGCGCTTTGGGTAACATTTACACTTGCCCTTGATTTGACACCTAATTTTGACATTCTGGCGAAACAACTTCCGAACTGAGGTTGGTAGTGCGATAAAGCGTTATGTTAAGACGTTGGACTTTTTGAAAGGCCCGTTCGACCTGGGAGCTGTTGTTACAAATCCCTGGTTCCACTTCGACCGGGGACATATTTTACGTCGTGTGCTTTTTTCAATAAGATAGTTCGGTAACTCAATGCCCAATGAAATTGTGGGGCACATCGTGGGATATGCAAACCGAGCTCTGGACGTAGCGGTAGCATCCCCTTGTTTTCGTCAGTATGTGTATACAGCAGTAAGTGCTTTGCCAAGTTGAACGAAAATAAGAGTCTCAGTGCTTCTTTACGGCATATCATACAATTTTTACACCAACAAGTCAGAACGACACTTGAGATCCCTCCTTACGTTATGGATGGATCAAGACAGACTGATTTCACCAAAATTTCATGTTAACTCAAATTTGTATTTACGTGTTTTACGGGCGGATTGGTTTGTTTATCCCGACCATTTTGACAATATGCGCATGTGCATAGCCACCAAAACGAATTACCGAAATGTTTTTCTGCCTTTCTTCGCCCAAGTGTAATGTGGGTAGATGTGAGATTCCATTTAAAGCTATAAGTATACCGCAATTGCTTGGTCAAGTGGTTAGAGCACCCGACTTGCAATCCGGAGGTTGCCTTTCTAGCTTCTACCCAACCAAGTACGACATGAATATCAGGTAAAGTGTCATTTTCAGACCCTCCGCGAGGACTTTGATCCTGGAGGAGGGGCAGACGGGCAGCACCCAACCAATTAAAATATTGGGGGAGGGGGAAACATATCGTTTTATCCGTAGTAGTGAACCTTGGGAACATCACATAAATCACATGTCAACATAGCTTAGGTCTACTGACATATCAGTGTCAGGAGAAGGTAAGATCCCTTTATATTTATAACTACTTCTAGTTGTTTTTTACGGTCCTACATGAAACAGTGCTGGCTATGGTTTACAAAGTTTGGGCTGATAATATGTGTAAAATAGGCGGGTAGCCAGGATTGTGTCATGGGGGTTGGGACACGAAATGAGAGGAAAGTCTAAGGATAGAGAGAAAAGACCGTTGTTTTAGTTTTTTTTGCATTGCAAGTTTGAGTCACGAGGGGTTCTACCCCCGCTCCCGAGGCTACGCCACTGGTGTAGGATTTCTATTAAGCACGACAACAGCACCAGCCTATAGTCACGTGTACTGTTCGAGGGAGTTGCAGGGCTAAAAACACACAAATAGAGCTGTAAATATATGGTGATGTGTAGATATGGGTATTAAATATTCTTTGTCCATGGCGGTATTCTTTAGCTGTTTTCACCGTCAAATTGATTGGATGAACTAGACCGCGTATTTGGTCTAGCGGTAGAGCATCCGCCTCTCACGCGGAAGGCCTGGGTTCGATTCTCAGGTCAAATCATACCCAAGACTCTATGGAACCTACTGCTCTTGTACGTGCTGCTTCGCTTAAGCAATGGAATAGGGAAAACAAAGCAGTGAGCCACACCTAGAAAATAGGGCGTGGCTAGCTGGAGTTGAAACTGGGCCGTAAGACTCCATCTAACTTATCAAAGATTCGACAAACTGAGAGGTATTTGATTCAGCGTGTAGATTGCAGATTCAAAAGTTAAAGATCCGCGAACTCGATTTTGTGTTAAGAGGTGCCAATTTATTCAAACGTACAGATCCGGGTCACCTAGGAAATATTAGATATATATTCGCGAGGTTCAATCGAGTGGTGGATAGTTTACAGTTAGTTGTCAATGCAATAACGTATGTTTGCACGGTTTCTTTAAGCCCGATAAGCAATATCTTCTGGAAAAGCAAATGTATTCTGTGAGCATTCGTAGTAAGGCCAATTTACACTGCTGGTTGTCTCTAGCCATTTTTCGGAAAACGAACGGAATGTTCACCGGTAATAGGACCTGGTTCAACAAATGTTTGACGTGATTCATAGTGTAATAACAAACTTGAGAGAGTGTCGATACTTGACAAAGGGGTTAAAATAATAATGCTTGCTATATTCTTTGTCAGTAAGCTATGTCCTGTCATTTACACACTTTCAAAAATCATTCTCGGCAACAAAGATTGGCCGGCTTACTTACTACATGAATTTTTGCTTCACTGAAAATACCTTTCCCTGTTTTCCATTTTTAGGTGACTCATTGAATCCCTTTTTACCCATATATTACTCCATTTCCTTTTCATCTTCTTCATCGGGTTTCTTCTTTCCTCCCCACACTCTTTTTATTTCCCCATTACTTTTTACTTAATAAGTATCAGACATGATTCTTGGTAAATCATGTGACAAATTTGTAACGATCGATCGATTGATTGTAACGGTTTTCTAATTCTACTTTTTCATACACTATATATATGCCGTTTATTACCCAGGGATCCCAAAGTGTGAGCAGCCTCAACTTGATCAAAATATAATCCAGAGGAGGTTTTCGGGTGCTAAGCTGGGCGATCTCTGGACCATTGGTACTATACTTCAGTTTTCTTGCAAGGAACCATCTCGACTTGTTAACGACAACGATCTTGCTATTGAGTGTACTAGCGGTAACTGGAATTCTAGTGTGCCCGTTTGTAGAGGTAAGAAATATGTGAAATGTTGGAAGAGTCATGACTGTGTGTTACAATCTAAGAAGGCCAACGACGATTTGTTTTATTGGCACGAAGCAAAGCAACCTTCTCTGTTTTTTTTTTG
Source organism: Holothuria scabra (assembly GCA_037179385.1). Classification (NCBI taxonomy): domain Eukaryota; kingdom Metazoa; phylum Echinodermata; class Holothuroidea; order Aspidochirotida; family Holothuriidae; genus Holothuria; species Holothuria scabra. The sequence continues at coordinate 51,603,796 of CM074185.1, forward strand.
TAAATATATAATAAATATATATATATATAACCGTAATAGTAAAAAATAATTAATAATGTCAACCAGGCAATGGTAAAGTGCTCAACCCTGTAAAGGGAGCTGTAATATTGAAAAGGTTGCAATAAGTTCTCACAACATAGCTTTACAGAACTGTTTCGTAAGGGCCAATAATGTAGGTCCTCACTCCTCAGAAGCCTGAAGCCTTCTACTTCAGGCTTCTGAGGAGTGAGGACCTACATTATTGGCCCTTATGAAAAGTTCTGTAAAGCTATGTTGTAAGAATTTATTACAACCTTTTCAATATATATATATATATATATATATATATATATATATATATATATATATATATATATATATATATATATATATATATATATATATATATATATATATATATATATATATATATATATATATATATATATATATATATATATATTCTGTTACGGCTTGGTCGCAATTCAAACCAATAACAGCGAAAGACCACAGAAGAGCGAGATTAAAATCAACAACTTAATTATTATTCACCTCTTACTTCCTTAAATTTACAACGATTACTCTTAAATCTACTCACAATCTTTTACGGCTTAAGGTTTCACTCTTTGTCCAAGGGGTAGTGTTGTTGGCGGCGATTGTACAGCAGCACAGCGTAGGACTCGGTTCTGCGAAGGCAGGATGAAGACTATAGTGATCGGTAAATGGCGACACAATTACAGCATTAAGCGGCGAAGCAGGCGTCTGGTCTCGGTATTATCTGTGTATCTTCTGTTCTCTCCTCTCCCGTCACACTGCTTGCATGACCTTTTATATATCTGGTAGTTCTTCCGGAAAAGTCTGGAACTCACTCTAATGGAAACGTCTCGTTTGATCTCGTACAAAACAAACAGTGAACGTTCTGGGCTCGGTAACCCATAACCACAAGTTGGCTATTATTAGGCCATTACATCATACAGTGGTTTCCAGTAGGTGATCGTACATTCTCGAAACTGTGCGAATGTTCTCTGGGGTTACCCCTTGAATATGCTCGAGAGACAACACCGAAGCGAGCACTTTCTAGAACTTTCCACTTGCTCGTCCGTGGATTCAATCTGGTTGATGTCGTCTCGTAACACTCCCCCCCTTGAAAGAGTTTTGGACGTCTAGGACAAAACTTAAGTTACAATATCTACAATATTACTTTATAGTAATAACTATAGTATTACAGTATGCATTCTAATATCAAGTGGAAGGTGCTATCATAACATACAACTTGTTTTACAATATGATGATACATGAGTAGTTACATCATTAACACATACTGTGCTGCAGGCAACATCAAAATTTCAAAATTACAGTACGACTTTTAATTTACTCAATCAGATTAAGTTCTTGACAAAGCATCAGGCACAACATTGTCTTTGCCTTTAATGTGCCTAATATCTACATTATATGATTGTAGAAATAAACTCCATCTCATCAATCTCTGATTCTTGTTCTTCATCTTAGACAGAAATGTCAGAGGATTATGATCAGTATATACAATCACAGGGAAACTAGTAGTCCCCAAATAAACATCAAAGTGCTGAAGACCAAGTATCAAAGCTAATGTTTCTTTCTCAATTGTAGAATAATTTTTCTGATGTCTGTCAAATTTCTTTGAATAATAACACACTGGGTGATCTACACCATGCTCATCAGCTTGAAGCAAAACTACTCCTATACCATTGTCACTGGCATCAACTGCCAGCTTAAACTGTTTTTCAAAATCTGGAGCAATCAACACTGGTGAACTCATTAGTGCTCTTTTCAATGATTCAAATGCTGCCTGACACTTTTCTGTCCAAACAAAATTCTCATCCGAGAACAAGCATACATATTCATTGATTAATGGTTTCATTTCTGATCTTTCTTTGTCATCTAGATGACTTAACTTCTGATCAAGATTACTCAATACATCAGAGTTTTTTAACTTAATACACATGTCAGGAACATTATCAGCATTGATCTCATCATTATCATTGAATTCTTGATCAACACTGATGATACACACTTGGTCACATGCATCATTAACTTTGACATTCACATCATGTTCACTTTCATCCTTAGAAATGTCACAATCCTCTCTTTCATAATATTTTTTCATCATATTAATGTGACAAACTCTCTTCGATTTACGCTTGTCAGGTGTCAAGATGACATAGTCTGTGTCATTGATCTTTCTTTCAATGACATAAGGTCCTTGAAAGCGAGCTTGAAGTGGCTGACCAGACACAGGCAAAAACACCAACACCTTCTCACCAGGCTTAAACTCTCTTTCTACAGTGGTCTTATCATACCACGCCTTCATTTTCTTCTGAGAACTCCTCAGATTTTCTTGAGCCAGTTCACATGCTCTGTGAAAACGATCTTTAAAGCGGGATACATAATCAAGCAGATGTATGTTTTCACCTGGATCTGATAACCACTTCTCCTTTAATAATTTCAATGGTCCACGAACTATGTGTCCGAAGACGAGTTCAAATGGACTGAACCCAAGTGACTCCTGTACAGACTCCCTGACAGCAAACATTACAAATGGAATGCCTTCATCCCAATCTTTCTCATTGTCATGACAATATGTTTTTAACATATTTTTCAATGTTTGGTGAAACCTTTCTAAAGCCCCTTGGCTTTCGGGATGATAAGCCGAAGATTTAATTTGGTCTATGCCTAATTCATACAACATCTGCTGGAATACAGTTGACATGAAATTAGACCCTTGATCTGACTGGATCTCCTTAGGTAACCCAAACAATGTGAAAAATTTAAGTAAAGCTTGTAAGACTGTCCGAGCCTTAATATTTCTTAGAGGTATTGCCTCTGGAAACCTTGTCGAAGCACACATTATGGTTAATATATACTGATGTCCTGCCCTACTCTTAGGTAGAGGACCTACACAATCAATAATGACTCTACTAAATGGCTCTTCAAAAGCAGGAATTGGCTTTAAGGGTGCAGCCGGAATATTCTGATTCGGCTTCCCAACCATTTGACATGAATGACAAGTCTTACAAAATTTGGCCACATCACTCTTAAGTTTAGGCCAATAAAAGTGATTTAGAATTTTGTGGTAAGTCTTATTGACCCCTAGGTGCCCTGCAAATGGCATTTCATGAGCAATACTCAGTATTTCCTTTCGATACACCCTAGGTACCACAATTTGATGGTAAATGCGCCACTCTTCATCTAATGGTGCATCAGGTGGTCGCCATTTACGCATCAAAACACCGTTCTTAAGGTAAAAACACACTGGGACGTCTTTCGACTCGTCCTCAGTGAGGGCGCCAGCAATTAGTGGCTGAAGCTCTTCATCATGTTGTTGTTGGACTGACAACTGGTCTTTATGGAGTGTGTCAGACATGTTTCTTTCCTGTTCTATCCCCTCACCATGTGTGGGGACAGGAGACTCACAATCCTGAAGATTTGCCATAAACGTTTGGCTGAGATCAAACCAGGAATCTTCACTTTCATCAATATTTTTATTAGAGTCCTCTTTGGACTCTGACTCCACTTTTGGGAGTGCTGTTCCATCTTTAGGAACTAATACCTCAATTTTAGAGGGCGGAGGCTTAAATTTACCATCCTTCTTTTCAGAAATCATACCCTCACTTTTAGAGAGTGGATGTTCAAGATTATCATCCTTACATGATTCCCTACTTGTTTCACTTTTGGAAACTGTATCCTCACTTTTGGAGGCTGGATGTTTATGATTATCATCCATAGCAAGCTTTTGTGACATAGCTCTTGTGACAGCACAGGCTGGGGATAAATCTGGAAATTCCTTTTCTAATTGCTCTGTGTTGTTATAGTCACATGGTTTATCTGTCAAAATTGCATTGGCGACTACCTTTCCACCAGCTAGGTCATTGCCTAGCAACAGAGATACCCCCTTTACAGGTAGAGTAGGTCTGACCCCTACTATGACCGACCCAGACACTGAATCTGACTTCAAATTAATTTTGTGAAGAGGGACAGAAATAAATCCACACTCAACCCCCTGAATTAGTACATTTGCCCCTGTGGAAGTAGAGTCCGTTAATGGCAAAACTCCATCAAGAAGCAACGACTGAGTTGCGCCTGTGTCACGCAAAATTTTAATTTTGACGGGTGGATGAGCTGAATCCCCATCTAGGGAAATAAAACCCTCAGACACGAATGGAAGGTATTCTTCCTTAATTTGGTCATTAGAATTAGGCCGTAAAGTCACGACTACCTCTGGAGAATTTTCTGCATTGGCTAAGGCATTTGGAGCTGTTTCAGTCTCCTTTAATTTTGCCAATTGAAAGCAATTTGCCAATATGTGGCCCTTTTTGTGACAGAAACCACAAACTATGTCTTTAAAGGCAGCTTTATTTGAGCTGACCTGGTCGTTCTTTTGACGACTAGAATCTGGTTGTTTTTACCAGAATTTGTTGGAGAGAGAGAACCAGACTGAGATTCACTAATTTTACCTGCTGTGTCACCACTGGTGCCATTGCCATATTTTTTATTTGGCCTATTAAACTGACTCTTGTTTTGAGTCTGACCCACTTTACCAAACTTATGGGTAAGTGCATACTGATCAGCCAAATTTGCCACTTCTTTCAATTTGTCTGCCTTTTGTTCTTCAAGGTGAGTCTTTATGTCATCACTCACACACCGTTTAAATTCCTCGACCAGCATCAGTTGTCGTAAGGCTTCAAATGTGGAGACCTTTTTAGAATCACACCATCTATCGAAATGCCTTTCTTTTTGATAGGCAAACTCTACATATGTTTGTGTATCCGCCTTACGGTATTTCCTAAATTTTTGGCGATACGCCTCGGGTACTAATTCATAGGCTTGTAATATGGCCTTTTTAACTTTATCGTAATCCATGCTGTCCTCTATTGACAGAGCGGAATACACTTCCTGGGCCTTGCCAGTAAAATTACTCTGAATGAGTATTGACCATTTATCTCTGGGCCACTTTAATTGTTCACCCAGTTTTTCAAAGTGGTTGAAAAATTTCTCCACATTATCCTCCTGAAATTTGGGCACAAATTTTACGTGCTTAGAGACATCAAATTGTCCAGGATCTGTGCCTATTTTAGGTTCTGGGCCTTTTATGACCCCTAACTCCAGTTGTTTCAACCTAAATTCATGCTCTCTAGCCTCTCTCTCCCTTTGCATTTCCAATTCTTTCAATCTAACTTCTCTTTCCCTTTCTTCCCTTTCTTTTTCCATTTTTTCTTTCTCCCTTTCCAGTTCTTTCAATCTAATCTCCTTATTCATTTCCAACTCGAGCTTTTTCAATTCAAATGAATTGTCAGTTGGCACGGTCATGATTGTCTCAAGCACTGTAATTGGCAGAATACTTTCATCTACCAGATACTCTACAATGTATCTCTTAATCTCGTCCTTCCGCATTAATGGCTGAAATTCAACGCCATAGTGTTTTGCGACTTTTACAATCTCAGACTTTTTTAGTGAGTTAAGCTCCTCAATTGAGGGGCTAGCCACGAATTTATCTAAATCGAATGGCATTTTGAGGTTGTGTCAAGCACTCACAAACAACTCAGAAGTCTGGGCAACACAGTTGCAAATTACAACGAAATTTCTCAAATTTTCTACCTGGTAGTATAATTCTTTCCCGGATAGGCCCCCAATTCTGTTACGGCTTGGTCGCAATTCAAACCAATAACAGCGAAAGACCACAGAAGAGCGAGATTAAAATCAACAACTTAATTATTATTCACCTCTTACTTCCTTAAATTTACAACGATTACTCTTAAATCTACTCACAATCTTTTACGGCTTAAGGTTTCACTCTTTGTCCAAGGGGTAGTGTTGTTGGCGGCGATTGTACAGCAGCACAGCGTAGGACTCGGTTCTGCGAAGGCAGGATGAAGACTATAGTGATCGGTAAATGGCGACACAATTACAGCATTAAGCGGCGAAGCAGGCGTCTGGTCTCGGTATTATCTGTGTATCTTCTGTTCTCTCCTCTCCCGTCACACTGCTTGCATGACCTTTTATATATCTGGTAGTTCTTCCGGAAAAGTCTGGAACTCACTCTAATGGAAACGTCTCGTTTGATCTCGTACAAAACAAACAGTGAACGTTCTGGGCTCGGTAACCCATAACCACAAGTTGGCTATTATTAGGCCATTACATCATACAGTGGTTTCCAGTAGGTGATCGTACATTCTCGAAACTGTGCGAATGTTCTCTGGGGTTACCCCTTGAATATGCTCGAGAGACAACACCGAAGCGAGCACTTTCTAGAACTTTCCACTTGCTCGTCCGTGGATTCAATCTGGTTGATGTCGTCTCGTAACACTCCCCCCCCCCCTTGAAAGAGTTTTGGACGTCTAGGACAAAACTTAAGTTACAATATCTACAATATTACTTTATAGTAATAACTATAGTATTACAGTATGCATTCTAATATCAAGTGGAAGGTGCTATCATAACATACAACTTGTTTTACAATATGATGATACATGAGTAGTTACATCATTAACACATACTGTGCTGCAGGCAACATCAAAATTTCAAAATTACAGTACGACTTTTAATTTACTCAATCAGATTAAGTTCTTGACAAAGCATCAGGCACAACATTGTCTTTGCCTTTAATGTGCCTAATATCTACATTATATGATTGTAGAAATAAACTCCATCTCATCAATCTCTGATTCTTGTTCTTCATCTTAGACAGAAATGTCAGAGGATTATGATCAGTATATACAATCACAGGGAAACTAGTAGTCCCCAAATAAACATCAAAGTGCTGAAGACCAAGTATCAAAGCTAATGTTTCTTTCTCAATTGTAGAATAATTTTTCTGATGTCTGTCAAATTTCTTTGAATAATAACACACTGGGTGATCTACACCATGCTCATCAGCTTGAAGCAAAACTACTCCTATACCATTGTCACTGGCATCAACTGCCAGCTTAAACTGTTTTTCAAAATCTGGAGCAATCAACACTGGTGAACTCATTAGTGCTCTTTTCAATGATTCAAATGCTGCCTGACACTTTTCTGTCCAAACAAAATTCTCATCCGAGAACAAGCATACATATTCATTGATTAATGGTTTCATTTCTGATCTTTCTTTGTCATCTAGATGACTTAACTTCTGATCAAGATTACTCAATACATCAGAGTTTTTTAACTTAATACACATGTCAGGAACATTATCAGCATTGATCTCATCATTATCATTGAATTCTTGATCAACACTGATGATACACACTTGGTCACATGCATCATTAACTTTGACATTCACATCATGTTCACTTTCATCCTTAGAAATGTCACAATCCTCTCTTTCATAATATTTTTTCATCATATTAATGTGACAAACTCTCTTCGATTTACGCTTGTCAGGTGTCAAGATGACATAGTCTGTGTCATTGATCTTTCTTTCAATGACATAAGGTCCTTGAAAGCGAGCTTGAAGTGGCTGACCAGACACAGGCAAAAACACCAACACCTTCTCACCAGGCTTAAACTCTCTTTCTACAGTGGTCTTATCATACCACGCCTTCATTTTCTTCTGAGAACTCCTCAGATTTTCTTGAGCCAGTTCACATGCTCTGTGAAAACGATCTTTAAAGCGGGATACATAATCAAGCAGATGTATGTTTTCACCTGGATCTGATAACCACTTCTCCTTTAATAATTTCAATGGTCCACGAACTATGTGTCCGAAGACGAGTTCAAATGGACTGAACCCAAGTGACTCCTGTACAGACTCCCTGACAGCAAACATTACAAATGGAATGCCTTCATCCCAATCTTTCTCATTGTCATGACAATATGTTTTTAACATATTTTTCAATGTTTGGTGAAACCTTTCTAAAGCCCCTTGGCTTTCGGGATGATAAGCCGAAGATTTAATTTGGTCTATGCCTAATTCATACAACATCTGCTGGAATACAGTTGACATGAAATTAGACCCTTGATCTGATTGGATCTCCTTAGGTAACCCAAACAATGTGAAAAATTTAAGTAAAGCTTGTAAGACTGCCCGAGCCTTAATATTTCTTAGAGGTATTGCCTCTGGAAACCTTGTCGAAGCACACATTATGGTTAATATATACTGATGTCCTGCCCTACTCTTAGGTAGAGGACCTACACAATCAATAATGACTCTACTAAATGGCTCTTCAAAAGCAGGAATTGGCTTTAAGGGTGCAGCCGGAATATTCTGATTCGGCTTCCCAACCATTTGACATGAATGACAAGTCTTACAAAAATTTGGCCACATCACTCTTAAGCTTAGGCCAATAAAAGTGATTTAGAATTTTGTGGTAAGTCTTATTGACCCCTAGGTGCCCTGCAAATGGCATTTCATGAGCAATACTCAGTATTTCCTTTCGATACACCCTAGGTACCACAATTTGATGGTAAATGCGCCACTCTTCATCTAATGGTGCATCAGGTGGTCGCCATTTACGCATCAAAACACCGTTCTTAAGGTAAAAACACACTGGGACGTCTTTCGACTCGTCCTCAGTGAGGGCGCCAGCAATTAGTGGCTGAAGCTCTTCATCATGTTGTTGTTGGACTGACAACTGGTCTTTATGGAGTGTGTCAGACATGTTTCTTTCCTGTTCTATCCCCTCACCATGTGTGGGGACAGGAGACTCACAATCCTGAAGATTTGCCATAAAAGTTTGGCTGAGATCAAACCAGGAATCTTCACTTTCATCAATATTTTTATTAGAGTCCTCTTTGGACTCTGACTCCACTTTGGGAGTGCTGTTCCATCTTTAGGAACTAATACCTCAATTTTAGAGGGCGGAGGCTTAAATTTACCATCCTTCTTTTCAGAAATCATACCCTCACTTTTAGAGAGTGGATGTTCAAGATTATCATCCTTACATGATTACCTACTTGTTTCACTTTTGGAAACTGTATCCTCACTTTTGGAGGCTGGATGTTTATGATTATCATCCATAGCAAGCTTTTGTGACATAGCTCTTGTGACAGCACAGGCTGGGAATAAATCTGGAAATTCCTTTTCTAATTGCTCTGTGTTGTTATAGTCACATGGTTTATCTGTCAAAATTGCATTGGCGACTACCTTTCCACCAGCTAGGTCATTGCCTAGCAACAGAGATACCCCCTTTACAGGTAGAGTAGGTCTGACCCCTACTATGACCGACCCAGACACTGAATCTGACTTCAAATTAATTTTGTGAAGAGGGACAGAAATAAATCCACACTCAACCCCCTGAATTAGTACATTTGCCCCTGTGGAAGTAGAGTCCGTTAATGGCAAAACTCCATCAAGAAGCAACGACTGAGTTGCGCCTGTGTCACGCAAAATTTTAATTTTGACGGGTGGATGAGCTGAATCCCCATCTAGGGAAATAAAACCCTCAGACACGAATGGAAGGTATTCTTCCTTAATTTGGTCATTAGAATTAGGCCGTAAAGTCACGACTACCTCTGGAGAATTTTCTGCATTGGCTAAGGCATTTGGAGCTGTTTCAGTCTCCTTTAATTTTGCCAATTGAAAGCAATTTGCCAATATGTGGCCCTTTTTGTGACAGAAACCACAAACTATGTCTTTAAAGGCAGCTTTATTTGAGCTGACCTGGTCGTTCTTTTGACGACTAGAATCTGGTTGTTTTTTACCAGAATTTGTTGGAGAGAGAGAACCAGACTGAGATTCACTAATTTTACCTGCTGTGTCACCACTGGTGCCATTGCCATATTTTTTATTTGGCCTATTAAACTGACTCTTGTTTTGAGTCTGACCCACTTTACCAAACTTATGGGTAAGTGCATACTGATCAGCCAAATTTGCCACTTCTTTCAATTTGTCTGCCTTTTGTTCTTCAAGGTGAGTCTTTATGTCATCACTCACACACCGTTTAAATTCCTCGACCAGCATCAGTTGTCGTAAGGCTTCAAATGTGGAGACCTTTTTAGAATCACACCATCTATCGAAATGCCTTTCTTTTTGATAGGCAAACTCTACATATGTTTGTGTATCCGCCTTACGGTATTTTCTAAATTTTTGGCGATACGCCTCGGGTACTAATTCATAGGCTTGTAATATGGCCTTTTTAACTTTATCGTAATCCATGCTGTCCTCTATTGACAGAGCGGAATACACTTCCTGGGCCTTGCCAGTAAAATTACTCTGAATGAGTATTGACCATTTATCTCTGGGCCACTTTAATTGTTCACCCAGTTTTTCAAAGTGGTTGAAAAATTTCTCCACATTATCCTCCTGAAATTTGGGCACAAATTTTACGTGCTTAGAGACATCAAATTGTCCAGGATCTGTGCCTATTTTAGGTTCTGGGCCTTTTATGACCCCTAACTCCAGTTGTTTCAACCTAAATTCATGCTCTCTAGCCTCTTTCTCCCTTTGCATTTCCAATTCTTTCAATCTAACTTCTCTTTCCCTTTCTTCCCTTTCTTTTTCCATTTTTTCTTTCTCCCTTTCCAGTTCTTTCAATCTAATCTCCTTATTCATTTCCAACTCGAGCTTTTTCAATTCAAATGAATTGTCAGTTGGCACGGTCATGATTGTCTCAAGCACTGTAATTGGCAGAATACTTTCATCTACCAGATACTCTACAATGTATCTCTTAATCTCGTCCTTCCGCATTAATGGCTGAAATTCAACGCCATAGTGTTTTGCGACTTTTACAATCTCAGACTTTTTAGTGAGTTAAGCTCCTCAATTGAGGGGCTAGCCACGAATTTATCTAAATCGAATGGCATTTTGAGGTTGTGTCAAGCACTCACAAACAACTCAGAAGTCTGGGCAACACAGTTGCAAATTACAACGAAATTTCTCAAATTTTCTACCTGGTAGTATAATTCTTTCCCGGATAGGCCCCCAATTCTGTTACGGCTTGGTCGCAATTCAAACCAATAACAGCGAAAGACCACAGAAGAGCGAGATTAAAATCAACAACTTAATTATTATTCACCTCTTACTTCCTTAAATTTACAACGATTACTCTTAAATCTACTCACAATCTTTTACGGCTTAAGGTTTCACTCTTTGTCCAAGGGGTAGTGTTGTTGGCGGCGATTGTACAGCAGCACAGCGTAGGACTCGGTTCTGCGAAGGCAGGATGAAGACTATAGTGATCGGTAAATGGCGACACAATTACAGCATTAAGCGGCGAAGCAGGCGTCTGGTCTCGGTATTATCTGTGTATCTTCTGTTCTCTCCTCTCCCGTCACACTGCTTGCATGACCTTTTATATATCTGGTAGTTCTTCCGGAAAAGTCTGGAACTCACTCTAATGGAAACGTCTCGTTTGATCTCGTACAAAACAAACAGTGAACGTTCTGGGCTCGGTAACCCATAACCACAAGTTGGCTATTATTAGGCCATTACATCATACAGTGGTTTCCAGTAGGTGATCGTACATTCTCGAAACTGTGCGAATGTTCTCTGGGGTTACCCCTTGAATATGCTCGAGAGACAACACCGAAGCGAGCACTTTCTAGAACTTTCCACTTGCTCGTCCGTGGATTCAATCTGGTTGATGTCGTCTCGTAACACTGCCCCGCCCCCTTGAAAGAGTTTTGGACGTCTAGGACAAAACTTAAGTTACAATATCTACAATATTACTTTATAGTAATAACTATAGTATTACAGTATGCATTCTAATATCAAGTGGAAGGTGCTATCATAACATACAACTTGTTTTACAATATGATGATACATGAGTAGTTACATCATTAACACATACTGTGCTGCAGGCAACATCAAAATTTCAAAATTACAGTACGACTTTTAATTTACTCAATCAGATTAAGTTCTTGACAAAGCATCAGGCACAACATTGTCTTTGCCTTTAATGTGCCTAATATCTACATTATATGATTGTAGAAATAAACTCCATCTCATCAATCTCTGATTCTTGTTCTTCATCTTAGACAGAAATGTCAGAGGATTATGATCAGTATATACAATCACAGGGAAACTAGTAGTCCCCAAATAAACATCAAAGTGCTGAAGACCAAGTATCAAAGCTAATGTTTCTTTCTCAATTGTAGAATAATTTTTCTGATGTCTGTCAAATTTCTTTGAATAATAACACACTGGGTGATCTACACCATGCTCATCAGCTTGAAGCAAAACTACTCCTATACCATTGTCACTGGCATCAACTGCCAGCTTAAACTGTTTTTCAAAATCTGGAGCAATCAACACTGGTGAACTCATTAGTGCTCTTTTCAATGATTCAAATGCTGCCTGACACTTTTCTGTCCAAACAAAATTCTCATCCGAGAACAAGCATACATATTCATTGATTAATGGTTTCATTTCTGATCTTTCTTTGTCATCTAGATGACTTAACTTCTGATCAAGATTACTCAATACATCAGAGTTTTTTAACTTAATACACATGTCAGGAACATTATCAGCATTGATCTCATCATTATCATTGAATTCTTGATCAACACTGATGATACACACTTGGTCACATGCATCATTAACTTTGACATTCACATCATGTTCACTTTCATCCTTAGAAATGTCACAATCCTCTCTTTCATAATATTTTTTCATCATATTAATGTGACAAACTCCCTTCGATTTACGCTTGTCAGGTGTCAAGATGACATAGTCTGTGTCATTGATCTTTCTTTCAATGACATAAGGTCCTTGAAAGCGAGCTTGAAGTGGCTGACCAGACACAGGCAAAAACACCAACACCTTCTCACCAGGCTTAAACTCTCTTTCTACAGTGGTCTTATCATACCACGCCTTCATTTTCTTCTGAGAACTCCTCAGATTTTCTTGAGCCAGTTCACATGCTCTGTGAAAACGATCTTTAAAGCGGGATACATAATCAAGCAGATGTATGTTTTCACCTGGATCTGATAACCACTTCTCCTTTAATAATTTCAATGGTCCACGAACTATGTGTCCGAAGACGAGTTCAAATGGACTGAACCCAAGTGACTCCTGTACAGACTCCCTGACAGCAAACATTACAAATGGAATGCCTTCATCCCAATCTTTCTCATTGTCATGACAATATGTTTTTAACATATTTTTCAATGTTTGGTGAAACCTTTCTAAAGCCCCTTGGCTTTCGGGATGATAAGCCGAAGATTTAATTTGGTCTATGCCTAATTCATACAACATCTGCTGGAATACAGTTGACATGAAATTAGACCCTTGATCTGATTGGATCTCCTTAGGTAACCCAAACAATGTGAAAAATTTAAGTAAAGCTTGTAAGACTGCCCGAGCCTTAATATTTCTTAGAGGTATTGCCTCTGGAAACCTTGTCGAAGCACACATTATGGTTAATATATACTGATGTCCTGCCCTACTCTTAGGTAGAGGACCTACACAATCAATAATGACTCTACTAAATGGCTCTTCAAAAGCAGGAATTGGCTTTAAGGGTGCAGCCGGAATATTCTGATTCGGCTTCCCAACCATTTGACATGAATGACAAGTCTTACAAAATTTGGCCACATCACTCTTAAGCTTAGGCCAATAAAAGTGATTTAGAATTTTGTGGTAAGTCTTATTGACCCCTAGGTGCCCTGCAAATGGCATTTCATGAGCAATACTCAGTATTTCCTTTCGATACACCCTAGGTACCACAATTTGATGGTAAATGCGCCACTCTTCATCTAATGGTGCATCAGGTGGTCGCCATTTACGCATCAAAACACCGTTCTTAAGGTAAAAACACACTGGGACGTCTTTCGACTCGTCCTCAGTGAGGGCGCCAGCAATTAGTGGCTGAAGCTCTTCATCATGTTGTTGTTGGACTGACAACTGGTCTTTATGGAGTGTGTCAGACATGTTTCTTTCCTGTTCTATCCCCTCACCATGTGTGGGGACAGGAGACTCACAATCCTGAAGATTTGCCATAAAAGTTTGGCTGAGATCAAACCAGGAATCTTCACTTTCATCAATATTTTTATTAGAGTCCTCTTTGGACTCTGACTCCACTTTTGGGAGTGCTGTTCCATCTTTAGGAACTAATACCTCAATTTTAGAGGGCGGAGGCTTAAATTTACCATCCTTCTTTTCAGAAATCATACCCTCACTTTTAGAGAGTGGATGTTCAAGATTATCATCCTTACATGATTACCTACTTGTTTCACTTTTGGAAACTGTATCCTCACTTTTGGAGGCTGGATGTTTATGATTATCATCCATAGCAAGCTTTTGTGACATAGCTCTTGTGACAGCACAGGCTGGGAATAAATCTGGAAATTCCTTTTCTAATTGCTCTGTGTTGTTATAGTCACATGGTTTATCTGTCAAAATTGCATTGGCGACTACCTTTCCACCAGCTAGGTCATTGCCTAGCAACAGAGATACCCCCTTTACAGGTAGAGTAGGTCTGACCCCTACTATGACCGACCCAGACACTGAATCTGACTTCAAATTAATTTTGTGAAGAGGGACAGAAATAAATCCACACTCAACCCCCTGAATTAGTACATTTGCCCCTGTGGAAGTAGAGTCCGTTAATGGCAAAACTCCATCAAGAAGCAACGACTGAGTTGCGCCTGTGTCACGCAAAATTTTAATTTTGACGGGTGGATGAGTTGAATCCCCATCTAGGGAAATAAAACCCTCAGACACGAATGGAAGGTATTCTTCCTTAATTTGGTCATTAGAATTAGGCCGTAAAGTCACGACTACCTCTGGAGAATTTTCTGCATTGGCTAAGGCATTTGGAGCTGTTTCAGTCTCCTTTAATTTTGCCAATTGAAAGCAATTTGCCAATATGTGGCCCTTTTTGTGACAGAAACCACAAACTATGTCTTTAAAGGCAGCTTTATTTGAGCTGACCTGGTCGTTCTTTTGACGACTAGAATCTGGTTGTTTTTTACCAGAATTTGTTGGAGAGAGAGAACCAGACTGAGATTCACTAATTTTACCTGCTGTGTCACCACTGGTGCCATTGCCATATTTTTTATTTGGCCTATTAAACTGACTCTTGTTTTGAGTCTGACCCACTTTACCAAACTTATGGGTAAGTGCATACTGATCAGCCAAATTTGCCACTTCTTTCAATTTGTCTGCCTTTTGTTCTTCAAGGTGAGTCTTTATGTCATCACTCACACACCGTTTAAATTCCTCGACCAGCATCAGTTGTCGTAAGGCTTCAAATGTGGAGACCTTTTTAGAATCACACCATCTATCGAAATGCCTTTCTTTTTGATAGGCAAACTCTACATATGTTTGTGTATCCGCCTTACGGTATTTTCTAAATTTTTGGCGATACGCCTCGGGTACTAATTCATAGGCTTGTAATATGGCCTTTTTAACTTTATCGTAATCCATGCTGTCCTCTATTGACAGAGCGGAATACACTTCCTGGGCCTTGCCAGTAAAATTACTCTGAATGAGTATTGACCATTTATCTCTGGGCCACTTTAATTGTTCACCCAGTTTTTCAAAGTGGTTGAAAAATTTCTCCACATTATCCTCCTGAAATTTGGGCACAAATTTTACGTGCTTAGAGACATCAAATTGTCCAGGATCTGTGCCTATTTTAGGTTCTGGGCCTTTTATGACCCCTAACTCCAGTTGTTTCAACCTAAATTCATGCTCTCTAGCCTCTTTCTCCCTTTGCATTTCCAATTCTTTCAATCTAACTTCTCTTTCCCTTTCTTCCCTTTCTTTTTCCATTTTTTCTTTCTCCCTTTCCAGTTCTTTCAATCTAATCTCCTTATTCATTTCCAACTCGAGCTTTTTCAATTCAAATGAATTGTCAGTTGGCACGGTCATGATTGTCTCAAGCACTGTAATTGGCAGAATACTTTCATCTACCAGATACTCTACAATGTATCTCTTAATCTCGTCCTTCCGCATTAATGGCTGAAATTCAATGCCATAGTGTTTTGCGACTTTTACAATCTCAGACTTTTTAGTGAGTTAAGCTCCTCAATTGAGGGGCTAGCCACGAATTTATCTAAATCGAATGGCATTTTGAGGTTGTGTCAAGCACTCACAAACAACTCAGAAGTCTGGGCAACACAGTTGCAAATTACAACGAAATTTCTCAAATTTTCTACCTGGTAGTATAATTCTTTCCCGGATAGGCCCCCAATTCTGTTACGGCTTGGTCGCAATTCAAACCAATAACAGCGAAAGACCACAGAAGAGCGAGATTAAAATCAACAACTTAATTATTATTCACCTCTTACTTCCTTAAATTTACAACGATTACTCTTAAATCTACTCACAATCTTTTACGGCTTAAGGTTTCACTCTTTGTCCAAGGGGTAGTGTTGTTGGCGGCGATTGTACAGCAGCACAGCGTAGGACTCGGTTCTGCGAAGGCAGGATGAAGACTACAGTGATCGGTAAATGGCGACACAATTACAGCATTAAGCGGCGAAGCAGGCGTCTGGTCTCGGTATTATCTGTGTATCTTCTGTTGTCTCCTCTCCCGTCACACTGCTTGCATGACCTTTTATATATCTGGTAGTTCTTCCGGAAAAGTCTGGAACTCACTCTAATGGAAACGTCTCGTTTGATCTCGTACAAAACAAACAGTGAACGTTCTGGGCTCGGTAACCCATAACCACAAGTTGGCTATTATTAGGCCATTACATCATACAGTGGTTTCCAGTAGGTGATCGTACATTCTCGAAACTGTGCGAATGTTCTCTGGGGTTACCCCTTGAATATGCTCGAGAGACAACACCGAAGCGAGCACTTTCTAGAACTTTCCACTTGCTCGTCCGTGGATTCAATCTGGTTGATGTCGTCTCGTAACAATATATATATATATATATATATATATATATATATATATATATATATATATATATATATATATATATATATATATATATATATATATATATATATATATATATATATATATATATATATATATATATATATATATATATATATATATATATATACACGAGTCCTTTTTCAAGGCTATACAGTAAGCAAATAATTACAGAAAGATCCAAAATAAGAGAGGGCAGCATAGCAAAAGGGGACATATATCTTGTCTGTATGTACGTAGACTTGTGTGTTCTTCCGTTTTAAGGCTTGTAGTGTTCTGAATCCACGTGTGTTGGGTTTATATATATATATATATATATATATTACTGTGTAGGACTTATTTTTTTAGTCTTTGTCTACTTTTTTCCCCTTTTTCCGACCATGTTCAATTTTTACATGCACTTTTTCATCCAGGACGCTCTTTTTCGTTTTTTGATTTGTGTTTCATCCTTCGCACTCATGTTTTCTGACAGTCACTTTCGTCCCTTACCCCTCCGGGCACCAAGGTGGCCACAATTTTTGTTTTCAAAGGCTTCTGCCACTCCTGTTAATTAGTAGGGAAAACAAGCCAGTGAGCCACAACTGGAAAAAGGCCCTGGCCGGCTCGACTTGAACCAGTAGGTTCAAGTCAGGACAGAGACTACAAAACTGGGCCGTTAAACTCTATCTAACTAACTGTTCCTTCCCTCCTTTTTTTATTGTGCTTTACCTTAGTTTCCTCTTCTTCTCACTGGTTGCTAGGGATTTTAATATTTAGAACTCAAGTTTTCTCCGTGTTCGTATATAGCCATTGCCCGCTTGAGTGAATTTTTCGTGTGTAAGGTGATGGCAGCATTGTTGGAGAAAAATAAGTCAGCGTCTTTTAACCGTGAAAACTTTGCACTACGGTATCCAATATTTTAATGCACAATCAGGTAATACTCGTTTGGTATCCAATATTTTAATGCACAATCAGGTATTACTCGTTTGCTTGTGATAGGAGAAATTCATTTCATTTTGCGTTTCCATTACATAGACACCAAGTGTAGTCCTCCACTTGAAAATATTGATCATGGAAATTGGTTGGCGGAGAATCGCTTGTATGATCCGGGAGAAGTTATTGAATTTACATGTGACAGAGGCTACAAACCCAGCGGTTCACCCCCACCTCAGCAAGTTTGCGTTTTAAACACGCAAACTGATGGTTCTTCCCTTCCAATGTGGCAAGGAGAAACACCTCTTTGTGAAGGTATATCTTTCACTTCTTTCATATTACATCATTAATGTTGCTGCGTTACGTTAATCAAATTGGAATTTAAACCGTGTGCCATTGATGTGGTGCTCACCATAAGAAATGTGCCAATTGGTAAGAAACTAAGCCTTAAAACCTCATCTAAGTAACTAATTCCATGCTGATTAAAAAGGGTTAGGAAAAGTCTCAAAATTTGTTCTCACCAGTAGCATAACGCACCATTTTTTCAAAACATTTAACCTGCTGTTTTCTCATACATTCTTCTTTCACCGTATTCATGATATTATCTTGATGAAAACATGGAAATGTAACCCTTGTCACATGGAGCTGACAACCGAGTGCTTAGTTCCATGGTCAAACGTTTACTATTGCTGATAATTTGGCATTACGTGTTATGTTTTCCATTCATGAGGTAAATAAATGCTAATCCCAATCTTTCTGTTAAATAGAAACAAAGACATACTTGATGAAAAAGTGACAATTTTTGCCCGATGATATCCGTCTTAGGCTTCTGGTTATTACTGAGATCCACCTTAATCATATTCTGGTGGTTGGTTAGTGTAGGGTGTCACATGAAAGACACATATATTCCGGAACAAATCCTGTAAACGAAGTAGAAATACCCCTTTCGTAACTCAAAATATTTCATGCTCAAGCTTGCTTTTTTTAAAAGTACCCCGGCCCCTTCTCAACAACTTAACGCAATGTTATGTAAAGTGATCGAAAATCGCATATCTTAAATAACTTTTGCTTTTGTGAATAATTGAATGTCCCGTTTGTCCTTGAAATTTGATACTCTTGGAATGTTTGAATATCGTCCTCTAGATCAAACATAACTCTATGCACTATATGCTGGGAATAACAAACAATATTGGTAATGATGCCAGCAGTGACTTCCATATCATAAACAAATCGGACGCAAATGGGAAATAAATGTGCCACGATGACATTACAAATTCCCCTAATGCACTTAATCTCATGAAAAAATGTTTTTCTCTTTAAAGTGGTATACTCTGAACACTATGCTATTGCAATGTAGCTTCAACGTCCTGAAGTAGAAACTTTTGCATATTTTGAAGTCAATGATTTTATCACCGGCAAATCTCTTGAGCGGAATTCCTACTATGTTTAGATAGATCAAGCATTACCTTTTTTTGCCTGCAGCAGAACCAACTTGCTATGAATAAACTGAATGCAGTATCAAATGAATGTGCCACATCACAAGTTTCCCATGATGCATCAAATTTAAGGAAAAATCGCATTACTTAAAAAATGTGTATCTTCTGAACGCTATATGCTATTGAGATGCAGTTTTCACCTTCTGAAAGAGAAAATTTTACACTTTTTTTTGAAGTTAATGAATTTTGCCTCCAGAATGCGCCTTTAACAAGCAATTTCTTCATTGGCTATTACTATTTAGCTGCATTGATTGTATTCTTTTTTTCTGAGTAAGGGATAAAAAATAAGAATAGGAAAAAACACCATTAGTAATCGGTCAGGAGATTTTTTTTTGCATCGGAAAACAGGTCATGTACTTTGAAAGTGATACTTATAAAACTTATTTAATTAGGACTAAAGCAACGCTTTATAAACATATTGTTGTTAAACAGATTTGTGACAGTTGCACTTACCACGTTCGTAACAGTTTCTTCAGACCCCTAATTATCGGGAATTCATCTGTAGTATTTGTTATGTCGTTTGCATTACCCATGTCCTACAATACATATACATGATTAATTGTAATTCTTTTCAACATCGCCAAACAGTTCAGATATTTGTATGCAATTTAATGTTTGTATTTTGCGCTAACGACCTGACGTTGTATGCATGCCATTGGGTGTTTATTTGCTGAAGCTATGCAACATAGCCGATCTCTTTCAACTAGTCGCCAGTTTATTGCCGTTATTAGTTGTACTTTTCCCATATCTCCTACTATTCGCTTATTTACTTACTTGGAAGAGAGAACTGTGAGGGGAAAAAGGAGCCCTGTAATGTGGCAAGGAGAAACACACTTTTCCTCATTTGAAGTATGTGCAAAGCCGACATTTGAGTTCCACATTGTCCAATGCCTGAAATTACACGTAGGAATAGGCGGTGTAGACAATTGATCTCGTTTCCAGCCACATATGAGAGAGCTCATTGGATTATTCCTCCATTGGCTTAACATTGTCAGCGTGCCGCCAACGGGAGCAAAACTCATCTCAACTTGTCCCTCGAGGTTACAGTATGCCTTTTCATTTTTTTTGTAAGCAAAGGCCCATTTTCGTCATTTCAGGAATAATGCAGAATCGTTTTCCATACCATCAGGGAAACGTAGACTACCGTGACAATCCTTGACTGACATGGGTTAACTGAACAGATATGATCAGTGTTTCATCTAAATAGTGGTCCAGAATCATTGAAATTTGAAGGGAGATCATCAGTACGAAGGAAAGTCCACAAAAGTCCAACATTCAAAACAAAGTGACCTGTCAATCAAATTTTGGCGCTTGAAGATTATTTAATTGTTTTCGGATGAGTACCAGTCGTTCCCACAAACACCAAGTGGCTAGCTACATGTCACGACCATCTAGCCAGCAATGATAAATAGGCCTACCAATCGTTCTTAGTAACAGTGGCTAATTTTCATGTAATTAAATCGCTAGAATAAAACACAGGCTTTCAAGAACTCTACGGGGAATTGAAATCAACCAATATCTTTAAATAAAAAGCCGTCACAATTTGATATCGTCTAGAGCCATGGTTCAAGTGCTAAACCAAAGTTGAAGTTGTAGAAGTATTGACAGTACCATTGGAGGTGACCAACGTCATTTGGTTTATGAGGTTTTCGGATATGAATTCGTATAAATGTCTCAGTGGGCATAATTAGTGAAGAAGAATCGAAACGAATGATCTTGTGCTAATTGGTTATAATATTTTTTATCGCACCTAGAAGTTTTGTTGGAAACGAGTGCAAGAGAATCTACCTGTATTGAACGCATAATTGTTAGTATCGGGCTCAAAGCCACTGAATTATTTGTCAAAGAGGGGGTGAAAACTTTGTTCAGACTCTCCTCTTAGCGCTACTTTAAGCCGCATGGTGTGAAGTGATGTTATGTCCTATAAATGTCTCTCATATCGCTGGGAATGACATTTCAAGTTGCATATATGCATAAACAGGGCAAATACTATCATTTAAGAGCGACATTTAAAGCATCAAAAATATATTCAAGTAGAAGGTGATTTCCCCTTCCCCCTCCTTGGGTACAAGCCTGATATCTGAATCAACTTGATCTTGAAAATCGGAATTCGACACATTCATTTGCCTCCGTTTTGCCTACATAATAGTGCAATGTTTTTGAATTTCCCCTTTCTTACAGAGACACAGTGTCCTCCACCAGGGGATATTGAATACGGAGAAACTGTAGTCTCTTCTACCTCAGTTGATGGTAAAACGACCTTTACATGTCAGCCTGGGTTTGTGATTGTTGGTGATGACGTCATTTCCTGTCAAGAGAATGGACAGTGGAGTGGAACAATACCTTCATGCTACAAAAATATAAGTCCATTCGTGAATGAGTTTGGAGTGGACATATATTTCTTGCTCGATGCATCAAACATAGTTGACATGGGTTATTTTGAACTGTCCAAACGATTTGCTAAATCGCTGGTTCGACAGGTATATGTATGTTTCTTAAACACATCTTGAAAGGCATATTATTACAGGAGTAGTAGCAGATTTTATTTGAATTATTCAATAAGATCAACATGGATATACAAGTTCATCTCCCATTTGCTAAATTGGTTACTACGATATTTCAACTCCATCATCATCATAATTGTGATCATCGTCTTCGCCCCCACCATCATTATCGTCAAGGTCATTGTCAATGTGATCGTGAATGTCATCGTCATAATCATCGTCATTACATCGTCTTCCTCATCGACATCGTTATCATCATCATCATCATCTTCGTGATGGTTATGCTGATGGTAGTTATGGTGGTGGTGGTGACGGTGGTGGTGATGATGACGATGATGGATTGATGGATGGATGGAAGGACGTACGGACGACGGACGGATAGATGATTGGATGGATGATGATTTTTATTACAGCAGCAGTTTAGATGTGTATGGCAGTCTTTGTGTCATTCGTAAAAAAAGTATTGCACAGTTTTCAACATACAAGACAGTGTCTGCACGTAAATTTTCTATCTTGGGCATAAAACAGAGACAAGCTTAGTTTCTACAGTACAAATTCAGCATCTCGTTCTATTCTGGAATAATTTTGGTCATGATTAATTACAATAGTGAGCATTTTGTGATAAAGAAAGTATAAAATTGAATATTAATCTTTGTGCATCTAATCTAACCACAGCCTCAAAACTATTGCTGGGATCAGTACTAAAATTCAACCAAATTCTGAAAAACTTTGTGAACGAATAACGAGCATTCCAATGGTGAACGCCGATAATTCCACCGCACACAAATCAGTTTGTTACTATTAGGTAGAACGCAATAACGGGCACAATTTCCTCTCTATGATGTCGTACTCATATGGTTTGTTGTAATCGTCAGTTATTTTAAAGTTTAACATTGATTATTTGTATCCTTTGTAGACTGGAGTTACGAGATCGTCTAACTCTTTAAGAGTTGCAGCTGCTTACTTTTCATACTTGCCAGAGATTGCTTTCCTTACGAATGATTTCAGGACAACGAATGAGGTTATCGATGCCATTAATTGGATACAGTTTACAGGTAAATTTCTCTGGTGATTACGGACCTTTAAAAGTTGTAAGTGACACCTGAAAATCAGTAAGTTCAGGTTGTTTGCCTTTAGGCAAGTAGGAATTACACTTGAACAAAAATATTCATAGATGAAGCAAGATTCAATGAAATGAAAAATTATTGTGCATGTTGGGAGCGCGACGCCAATTTTGTAAACATAGATTACTTTGTGTATTTGTCAACTAGGGCCGTGTCGATAAATGAATTTTCCCCTGAAAAATGAACTTTATAGAGACTGTACACTTTCCTAGCATGTGACAAAAACCGTGATGAAAAACTTTCATTGTAGAGCATCTGATGTTTCTCCGAAAAAATGTTTAAAGTTGAAGATTGAAGAGTCTTCATGCTCCCTCCTGATTACACAAATTTTTAATTAGAGTTCAGATTTTTCTTATGAGATCCATTTTACCTCTAAAAGCAAACCCCTTTCTAAACGCTGAACTTTTGAAAAGATCGTCACACCCATCAATCAGTTCAATAAATTCAATTGCTTCAATTTTTCAGGTAAAATTATTCAATCTGTGATTAAAATGCGAAGGTCAACCCTTACATAAAAACTGAGTTTATTAATCTCCGTTTTTCAAAACGTGATCAGTAATGTCAGTAATAGGTATATTATTGTCGTCACCAAGTGTTACTGAGAATTCGGCGCAGGTTTCCAAGCCAGTCAGCAGCTTCTGAGTAGAACCTTTTTTGTGAAGGCGGAACTTGATCAATACTGTCACATGGTTAAAAGGGGAAGCCAAAAGAGCAAGGAATTCATGGCTCATTTCATGACAAGAGAAGGGGATGGTATGGAGTATAGTCAGAATCATTGCTTTTCTCTTAAATGAATTTCACCCCAGACTAAATTCGCAAAATCTAAAACACAAATGTTTTTGTTAAAAGGGGCAAATCAGACTTTCTTTTAAAAGTTTGTCAAGACTTTAATCCTGCACCGCAACCATACATAAGGTAACAAATAAAAGAAAAATAAACACATACACACACACAAAAACAAAAACAATTGCGTGTTACCATAGTCTGGCGTTGTGGTTAGTCACCGGATGCGTGCAGCTGTCTGCATTTGTCTTGGACACGAGCAAAATTATGAAATTCCCATTAAACAGTAATTAATACAGAAATAACGTTTCTTGTAACTTGAGAATCTTTTTAGTAGAAAGGATGAAGACCAAAAAGGTTAATATTTGTTGTCAAACTCTGATTGTCCTTTAAATAAGTAAAAACCGGACCTTACTAGCATGAGGCGTTTGGACAAGATGAATTTTAAAATAGATGCTTTTTTCTTCAGATTAATACACTTTCCACAATGGGAAATCTATGATGTCATTGTGACTCATGTATAAGCATAGGGGAGGGTATCCATACAATTGGTCTTTCAACCATTTCTAAGCATAGTTTAAACCTTACACTCCTGCCCTAACACTGAAAAGAGATAAAGACCAAGTTTGTTCACCTGTTTCGTTTTAACTGAAGAAATGGCTCCCAAGTTTTTGTAAAAGCGAACTAGTGGATTTCAAACTTCGAATCGCATTCTCTGCGACAGTATATTTTGAATTTTTCTGTCCTTAACTGAAACTGTATTCATTTCCCTCTAATCAGGTGGTGGCAGGAACATCAACGAAGCTCTTATACTGGTGAAAGAAGTTATGGTTGCATCAAGCCAACATCGCGAAGGCGTTTTTAAAGCAATTTTCCTCATAACTGACGGTAACAAAATATTTGTTTGAATATAGAGTTGTAAACGTAAAAGACCCAGTGGAAAATTGTAAAGTGTACTCACAGTCTTCGGGAAGGTTTTGAATTCAATAGATTTTTACCGAAGAAAATGAAGAGCCTGTTGATTAGCCAAAATTTTTGACAGGCGGAAGGGGATGTTTAATCTAAGCGGAGTTCCATAATACGCTGGCGTGGAGCGTAGAAAACAGTGTTTGGCCCCAGTGACAACAAAAAGCATCTCTAGACCGTCTTGTGATATGCATTTAAACTGAATAGGCATTTCTCTGGAACAAACAAGATATCAACATAATATTTGAAGTTTAGGTGAAAACTTAGAGGGATGTTCTCTATGACCACTCTTTGCCAACAAGCAACACCACCAGGAATCAAGAATTCGAGAAAACTATTTGTTTTCAATTTTTTCAATTGATTGTGATCAATCGTGGAACCCACACGTCTTACTGAAATTGGTTAGATGAAATCATCACCGTGCCTCCATCAACAGACTACAATGGGGTCAATCACATACTTTTCTGCTGGTTTTGCAATAATCCTTAACAAAATAGATTCAGGAGACCCCCACCGCTAGGGATTCTGCCTTCAATAGAACATCGAACCTTATTCTGATCCAGACAGAACACTGTCAAAAATTTCTCTGTAAATTTACATAACTTTTATGGCAAATTTTTTTCCAACCAAATAATGTTTTTTTACAGCCAGACTGTAATCATGAAAAAACATTAAGTGTTTGTTTTTTCTTTACAGTTTTTGCATGTAAATTAGTTTACAAATGTCTACTGTCAATTCGAATTACAGAATTGTTCTGTTTTTTTTTACCTTAATTTTATGTGAATTTACAGCCTACTGTTTTCATTCTCGGCGTTTTAATATTTATTATAATATCGCTTTTTTCCTTTCATATGTTATTACGTAGCATACACTTCACCATTACGTAGATCAGGTATTTGCTTATCAACGTAATGTGTCGTTACGAAGTTGTTTTCAATCAAAACACAATGAGGATGCTTTGTTGTCATATCATTGTCAAGTAGACTGCTATCTCTCGGAACTTTGTAATTGGAAAGTCACATTTTTTGTACAATATAATAATTGTTTTTAAAATAAATATGACAAAGAATGCAAATACATTGGTTGCAAACATTTCCAGACAAGGTAAACAATAAGTTTATCCCTTCCTGATTAAAAAACGCCAAAAAAGATATTATTCAAAGCAACAGCAATCCTTTTGTTAGGAAAATGCCTACAAAATAAGCTCCACCCATTTATGCAAAATGAGATATACGTCATAAAGTGGTAAATTTACAGACTCTTTCAAGTAAATTTGTGAAACGTTTTTAATTCGTTCAAGTGCATGAGCACCTGTGGCGATGAGTTGACATCAGTATACCAATTGTCAGTGCTCTGAAATTAGGCCCTTACAATTTCTTTTTACTTAAAAATGTGTGCCAAAACACCAGTTGTATGATATTTATAACTAAGAACGTAATAGCTAAGTATGCTTTTATAATAAATGTAAGTTAATTTTCAAATAGGGCCATAAATTTGCCAAAAATGTTTTCTTTTTTAACCGAAACTTCGCAGAACGATGCATGTTATATATTGAAAATTTTCTGGCTATTTCTTATTTGTTTGTTTGTTTGGGCTTATTTTTGTTTCTTTTTCAGCTTAAAAACAAAATGAATGTTTGTTAAATGACAGTATATTTATGTGAAATCAGAAAAATACAAAATACTGTTAAAATTTCTGTAAATTTACAGGCAAAGTTTTACAAAGCAGTAAAATTTGGTTAAAAAAACAGACAGAAATGGTTTTTCAAATAAACAGAAAATACATGTTAAACAACCTTTTTTTATTGTAGCAATACAAAGTGTCTGTAAAGATACAGAAAATCTCTATTAAAAGTAAAATACAAAAAGTTTAAGTTAAAAAAGTCTGTAAATTTACAGAAATTTTTAACAGTGTAGTTACTTTCGAATATGTTTTTCAACATCACCTGGCGCGCCTCTGTTACGTGAATATCCGGAACTCGGATACATCCCACTCCCACTTTTGCTCAACTGTTCCATTCGGTCCAAATCGTGCTGATATTGTCTGCATTACTCTCTTATTGTGATGCAAGTGTTTTATGACATTTATCTTTCATTTTCGATGTTTGCGGGAGTGGGGCTTTCCCCCAGGAGGCCCGTCCCTATCTGGTAACGCCTCTGTGAAGAGAACGGGGAATCAGTGGCTAGACAGACATAACTAAACTCAGAATCAAACAGCCATTACGTAATTTGAACTTTTGAACTAGCCGGATGTGCAAAATTTCTCCAATTGTCTTTTGTTTTGTTTTTAAAGAAAAGCCGGGGTCAACAAAGGGCTCCCCAAAATTTACCTTCTTTGTATTTCTGTTATATATTCCACAAGAGTCCATAATCCTATCATTGGTGGAAAACATTATTCTTTATAATTTAAGATCTAAACAATTTTCCAAGTGAACATTGGAAAGTAATGAGTGATAATAGTGATGAATGATGACTAACGAATGGTAATTTTTGAGTAACGATTAATGAGCTTCATTAATAAGTGCACTAACCCGGCGAGCCGAAACTGAAAAACTTGTGAATGCCTTACCTACTTCTAGGCTACACTTAAAGGCATATTTAAAACAGTTCCAATTCTCCCAACCTACTTACTTCTAGCCCCTCCCACATTTATCTAAAACTCATCTTTATCCAGACACAATCCTAGTTTATTGCTTCAAGGCTTGTTCCAGTGGCCATACAAGTCCATAATGTGTAATCAAGACACTCTCAGTGCCCACGCTGTGTAATTTAGCTATGATGCATTGTTTGAATGTGATGCCAATCAAAGAGCTGTACCAATTGAGAGTTTTCATATATGTATACTGAAACTGTAGTTTAGGGTGACGAATGACTGCCTTTAAATGATTTTTATTTTTCGGTATTTCTTAGTCTCGTGTTCCCATAGCTAAAACCGAAGCTGGTGATCGTGCCTTTTTTGTGCTGCTCCCAGTTGAATAAAGCTGTTCACCCAGTTTTCTTTGTTTAAAGACTAAGATATAGTCATATTTATTTATTGAGGTGTTCTCTTTGTAAAGCGAAAGGAACAATCAAGCCATTAACGTTATGCAGGGCAAGACCATTAAGAGCCTTAAAAACAACCAATAGGATCTTATATTCAATTCGATGGGAAATAGGTAGCCAGTGCAAATCATTTTAATAATGGGCTTATATTGATTGCATTTAAGGGCACCAGTAATTAACCTGTCACATATTTTACAAGTTGGAGGGGGGGGGTAGCAAACACTAAGCAATACCGTAAAATGACATTGCCAACCCATATTCCACTCTTCCTGTTTCTAAATCACTATTTTCAGTTTCGATCCTTTTTGTCAGAATCTGAAAACATTTCATTTTTTAATTTTGAAAGAGGTCGAGAGCATAGTCATATAAGGCATAGATTTTGAGACGTTCACATTTCTGCTATTTTCACTCATTGTTTCCTCATTTTGAACAAATATTTCGTTATAAAACTGTAACATTTACAAAAGAAAAGTCATCATTTTTTCTTCGACTTTCAGACTTTTTTTGCCACTAGTGTAAATTTCATGTATTTTTTATTTTCTTTATTCAAAGAAATACAGAGTTAATTAAGTTTTAATGACAGTTACCAATCATTGAAACGTTCTGCCATAATTTTGATATTAAGCTCTACAATTAATCAAACATTATACGTATATATGTAAGGCGCTCGATAGATACAATAAAAACTGTCATCTAAATGACTGAAGGATTAATATAAAGTTATTATTAAAGGGAAAATGTCCCACTACGTTTCGATCTTTTCATATGAAGTATATGGTACGGAAGTCATGCACCGACATCACTGCGTTGGGGGTTATTCTATTTCGCCATCTAGATGTCCATTGTTCAACTGTCACTGTTAATGCTTTCTTGCGTGCGTATCGGTTACATACGTACTGCGCATGATCATGGCTTCTATGTTTCAATTTTCACATAAAATGTAGATGAAAAATTTTGTGGGGACGTGCATCTTAGACATTTTGTGGATTTTAGCTCCCTGGGTAAACAAATCCTTGGTATAAAAAAATATCAGGTCACGCGGTGTAAAGCGTTAAAGGTCATTATCAATCTTTGCAACTAAGCAAAATTTCCTTCTTAATATCTCCCATTTATAGATAGTGCTTGTGTTCATGGCTTCTCCGGAGATGCAGCAAGCGAGTTGGAATCTCTTGGACTCACTATATATTGTGTAGCTGTAAAGGAACACATCATTGACAGGGACCTTTACGAATTAACCAGCCCACTTCGCCCAGAACACATCTTTTTCCTGAGTGATTACGGATCTATCAGTCGATTAGTAACCGAAATTTTCTACAAACCAGGTAAGGGCTCTTTAACAGTACGTGCCAAAATCGACAAGGCAAGGCAAGCCAGATTATAACCCTTGGAAACAACCATAAAGCCAAACACCAAGACCACCATAGCAAACGAGGCAAAAGCAGCCAACACTGAACAATTACCTTGCACGGTGCAATACTTGCAACACCGCGAACTGATTACTCCCATTCATCTGGATTGAAGTTTTTTCTTCCACTTGGGCAGTCTCTTCTCCACTTCAGATTCTAACTTTTGATGGCTGGCCACCCAGATAACTAACGTCTGACCTCCCCCCAAAATTAGGGCTCCTTTTTCTAACCAGATTTCATCCACATATTAATTATGAAGTTCTTCCTACTTTCCTGTTCGAAGATTTCTCGATAACAAAACTTTTAACCCCTTGTGATCTCATATAAGCATGTGCTCTCAGTTGACCTGTCAATTGACCACTGTTGACCATAATTTTAAATTTTATTTGAACTCTGGCGACCTACCATTTGACCTCTGAAGACCTGTCATATTACCTCTGATGGCCTGGTTTTTTATCTCTGGTAACCTGGCTGATCTAAAAAATCCTTTTATTATGTTCAAACAGGAGCTCCTAATTTTACTTCAGGTGAAATTAAATGACCTTTGATCTCAAACAAAACAATTAGATTCTTCCTCTCGACACGACAAACCTGCATACCAAATCATTACTAGCTTGAGATATTGTGTTTACAAGCAATTAGAGAGGCACTGTAACTCTCGTGACCTAACATGACTTTTTTCCTCCACCTAAGGCAATAACACAACTGTAAGCTAAATATTTTTGTCCATCATTGCAGTTTTAGATTAAGTGGTAACAAGCAACTCAGGCTTGTAGGCAGGCAAGGTACTGGAGGAGGCAAAGGTCTTTGTGTAGGGGCGGCGGGCACGGAAAAGCCTTTTAGGAGGCAAAATGAGCAAAGCTGCTGAAAACAAACTTCAAAACCTCTAGCGGGTGACAAATTGGAAAGTGGAGCCAATTACATGGTTTTGTAGTGTAACCTCCGTTCTTTTTTTTTCAGCATAGCAAAGCTGTATACCAAGTGTGACTTGAAATATCTTATTTACAAGGTTTTCGGATTTTGACCCCTGAAGACCTCAAATGACTTTTCCCCTCCACTAATATAAACAGAATTCTCAATCTAAACATGAAAAGTCTATAGAGCAAATATAAAAAGTGTCGTTCTTTTTTATTTTGAAATATCGTGTTGACAAGAATATTGTCACAAATGCACATTACATACGCACATACAAACACAACATAGACAGTTTTAAAATTCCATTCGGACCCACAACAAACCAGTGAAACGAATACATGTCCGAGTAAGTCCATGTCTTTGCCCATCCTTCATTTTACTCTTATGGATTGAAGGAGCAGATATGCTCTCTAGGTTGGCGTATGTTTCATTTTCTACTTTATCCATTGTTCAATTTCATCTGTACTTCTTCCGAACCTACTTAAAACTCGGTGTTATTAATCCAGCTGCAGAAAATCCAGCCACGTATCTACAGTAGCTGTCACGGTCATCTAGCCAGTAACGATACGTATCAATCGTTCCCATAAACAGTGGCTAATGTCACGATCGCTTAGCCAGGAATGATGATTATTAATTTTTTCCCATACTAGTGGTTTTGTGTCGCCAAGGAAGTCAGAGGCATAACAGGATGAAAAATGAAGGAGAACAGGCCAACTCACATCTTCATAGGACATTCTCATGCCCAGATATATAATATGTTGAAGTTTATTCTCTCAAATTGAAATGGTACATTGCGCAGTGATTTGTGGTGTCATTACTGTACTACTGAAATTACAGTCTTTGTATTTCTTCGTTTTTCGGTAAGTTACTTCACCTTGTACCAAATCGTGATAGCACCCTTACTCGAATGGACTGATGTAATTAATTAAGCCCTTTTGTGGAACATGCTGTGCAAACAAACAGGAAGTGTTCAAGGTCGTGAAACATTTTCACTTTTAAAGGGAAATAAAGCAGGTAATGTGAGTTGTACAACAAGAAAGTTAAAATTATTGCGTAAAAGACTAATTTGTCTATAGCGAATATATATATAGTGAATAAATTTCAACATTTTATATCTAGGCTCAAAAAATGGGAGATGGACTGTTGGAATTCATTTTAGTATACTTTACTTTAAAAGTGGCAACGTTCGTTTCCTGTTTCCAAATTACTGAAACAAAACCAGGGTCTAAAGATTGTGTGACATGTCAGCAAAATGTCCTGACTTTACATGGCAGATAAGGGTATGCTTTCCTCGTGGGAAATCCGTTGAAGTCATGTCAGTATCTTTGGAGGTTCTCAAGATAAACCACCTTCAAAGTTTGAATGTTTCTGAAGAAAATTGGTAAAATAATAAGGTGGGGTGTTGCACAGTGATGACATTTCTTTTGTTAACCCTGCATTAATTATTTCTCTTTTCAGGGTTCCATGTGATATTTTATCTAGAATTAATTAAGTAGCTTGTAAATTCATGAAAAAGCAATCATGCATCCCACAAGACTTGTAAATTACATTAAACAATTGGGGGAAGAGTAGATAGTTTCCAAAATACCAACGTTCAAAGATTGAGTCCAATATTTATTGAAATGTGAAAGTTTCGTATAAAAATCCTCTATTCTCCATCCTACTCATTAGCTAACATCCAATCACTTTACCTTTCTAATTTAAAACCAAACATATAAGAACCATTAGCCAAAAGCTTTTCGTGCAGGGTGATATGTACTTTAGCTGTAATTGCACAAACGACCTAAAATCATTCCCAAATTCATGGGTTTGACCCAGAAGAAGTTTTGTTAATAAATATTATCTCCGTCATCGTACGACAACTGTAGCAACTAGTTTATTTACAAATACCACTTTTGTCAAAATTTTTGCCCCACTTTGTCGCAAATACAACTTTATCACAATCATCGTCCACTTTTGTCACAACGGAGGTCACGGCTTTTGTCACAATTTGACAGGACACGACTTTTGTCACACACATTTTACCCAATTTCGTCACACACGTTGAGAAAAGCCTTGAAGTCATACACAGTACGTTTTAGGTAGTTGAAGCACGATTATATGTTCAGTTTCGAGCAAATCACCTCTGTAAGCTGTAATATTCACAGGAAGAGGGAAAGGAGCCCCCTCATCCCCAATAAATTTACCACGGTGGTTTCGTGCACCAAGTTGTGCACGGGAATTATGAAAGGTTTTGATCTTGCCCCTCACTCCAATTTTGAAGACCACAAGGATTTCTTCCATTAGGGCTGGAAATGAGAATCTTGTTTCCATTTGAAATAAAATTGTAAGACATTACCTAGAAACAATTTTGAATCAGAATTTGAGGCCAACATTTTATGACCATGTAGAAATGCTTAAAGAAGGTGCTTCGAAAATTAGTTGTTGACTCAAGTTAGTGAATATCCCAATAACTTTACGGCGTATTCAGACCATAAAGTGCGTGGTATATTTGTAATATCCGTCCAGCCGAAAAATCGCGCTAGTCACGTTTAATGCAGTAATAAAAAGGTCGAAAACTGTGTAGCACTGGCACAATATGTAGGTAAACAAGTTGATTTATAAAGATTGCTTTCATTCAGGAGAGAGTTCTGCAACTTTTCGGTAAGTACCCTTTGTAAAGCGACAAAATATTATCTGATCACAAACCGCCAGTCCAATCGAGCAACAAACGCGTGTCTAATACACTACTTGACTGACTCGCGTATATTACAGAATATACATATATATGGTCATAGATTTGGAAATGAACAAAAAACTTCATTTTATTGAGCAAAGGTGAACTCTCACTCTTGCACATGAAAAACAGAGCAACGTACCTACAGCAGGTAGTCGTACAAATGTCGGTACAAATGATTTTTTACCTCAATATTTTACGTCAACTGTCATCTATATCTACCCAGGGTACCATCGTTTGATTTTATAAAGCCATTCCTCTGGTTATTTTACACGGTGGCGTACTTATAGGGGGCTGGAGACGATCCTTGGCTCTGAAAAATAAAAAATTACAAAATTTGCTGCATGAAACATCAATCAACTACAGTGCGGAATTCCCGTTTTTTTTTTCATTAAATTCCGAATGCTGTCTAATAAAAGGTTTTCGTTATGATTTGTTTAAAGAAGCGAAGTTTTCCGAGGGCTTCGCGCGCCTCAAATTGCAATCTTTTATGCAGTTAGTGCTCGCTCAAAAACAAGTTTGGTAAACATTTTCGGGTCGCTGCTGTGCCGTCTTCCTGAATTTTGTCAAACAGGTCGCAAAATTTCGTAAACGTTCTATATATAAGAGGCATCAATCGGCATACCATAGATAACATCGTGTAAGAACAACAATCGAGAGTCCCCCTAAAATCCTAGATACATGATAATAGGAAACGTAGATTCTTTAATAATCCTCCAAATTTTCAAATTTCTTTACAGGTAACCAAGAATCTAAATTTTTCTGCAGTACAAGTCCATATTTAAAACTGCTCAGGTTTTGACTAATTTTCACATGTGCGCTTGTAACCTTCAACTCAAACTTGATGTTCACATTAACAAGGTCATGATAACTTCAAAGTAAACGTTCTTTTTCTTCAATGTTTGAAAATTGCCATTTAAAGCGATAACTTTCATTCAGTCGATGAAAATTATCACCAAACTATGAAAATTAGTCACGATTTTGTATGTGTACAAAAAAGTGTGCGTTTGAAATGACGCATGTTCAATTGCTTTTCAATTTGCTTGTCCAAAACGTTTTTACTTCGAGAAGTGGCCGAAATTGGTAATTAGGAATTTTTGGCTGCAACGATAGCTTTTATGCAAGTTAGCAACCATGTGTCATTAAATTTTGTAACTTTGTCATTCAACTCAAACTTGATGTTCACATTAACAAGGTCATGATAACTTCAAAGTAAACGTTCTTTTTCTTCAATGTTTGAAAATTGCCATTTAAAGCGAAAACTTTCATTCAGTCGATGAAAATTATCACCAAATTATGAAAATTAGTCACGATTTTGTATGTGTACAAAAAAGTGTGCGTTTGAAATGACGCATATTCAATTGCTTTACAATTTGCTTGTCCAAAACATTTTTACTTCGAGAAGTGGCCGAAATTGGTAATTAGGAATTTTTGGCTGCAACGATAGCTTTTATGCAAGTTAGCAACCATGTGTCATTAAATTTTGTAACTTTGTCATTATTTTGGAATTTAGTTAATGAGTTTAATTTAAAGTAAACATATATGTAAAAATGATATTGTTGGTTAGTTTTTGTGTCCACAGTTTTGGCACAGCATTTTGAAGTTTCAGCTGTGGCCATTTTACAAATTTTAATGAACAATGGGTTGTTTAACATGCCGAATGGAACCTACTGCAGTGATACTTCCAAAGATATTACAAACGTGGGTTGGAAACTGGGCCGTAAAACTCACTAAATGACTGACTGATTGGCTGCAATTAGTCAAAAGTTATTGTTATGAGATGTTATAAAATAACTTTTTAAGCTTCATATACATAGAATTTTGCATATTTCTTTTTTCACAGAGACAAAGTGTCCTCGTCCCGGGAAAATTGAAAACGGGGAAACTATAGTCTCTTCTACCTCAGTAAATGGTACAACAACGTTTAGATGTCACCCTGGGTTTGTGATTGTTGGCAATGATGTCATTTCCTGTCAAGAAGATGGACAGTGGAGTGGAAGAATACCCTCATGCTACCAAAATTTAAGTCCATTCAATAATAAAATTGGAGCGGACATATATTTCTTGTTTGATGCATCAAACAGCGTCGGAATGAATCATTTTCAAGTTTCTAAACGATTCGCTGTATCGCTGGTTCGACAGGTATTTAATGTGCCTTAAAATGTATCCTGAATAAGCAGATCCTTACAGGAAAAGTAACAGATTTTGTATGAATTTGTTAATGAACAGATACCATATACGAATTAATCATTGCTTGAGGCTGCTTTGTATCTGCAAAATTGCTACCGTAGCACAGTACACTGCCGCAGCCAGAAATTGATAACTGAAAGGGGCCTGGGGGAAAAGAGTTAAGTTACCATCGTACTTCAAAGTGATTCTGTATACAACTTGGCTTCTCTAGATAGGCAACGTATGTCTTCAATGAAGGACACACTTTCTTCTCCGTGATGTCATCTTAAAATAGATCATGCGCATATGATCTACTCTAAGATCTAGTCAATTTTTGTAAAGTTTGAAACATCTTCTCTTTGTTTTCATTGCAGATTGGAGTTACAAGTTCAGCCAACTCTTTAAGAGTTGGAGCTGCTTTCTTTTCTTACTTACCAGAGATTGCTTTCCTCCCTTTAAGTTTCAGAGCAACGAATGAGGTCATCTCTGCCATTAATCACATACAGTTCACAGGTACAAGTGTTGTGACGTGGGGGGGGGGGGGGGGTATACGTATATAAGGTGTCCATGAAGTTGGCTTTCTATCCTGCAAATACGGATTGAACATTACGGTATGAAATGACTGTCGTAAAGGCAGTCGTTCTCAAGGATAATTTAAAGTTGGTTTTGCTTTTTACAGTTAAAATCCCGATTGACACCGACTTTGCTTAACTATTGCATCCCGATAGAAAAATATACATCAATTTAAGACATGAAATTTTAAGCTTTTGCAAATTTTGTAATGGAAGTTTTACTGCACATCAAACTTGGAATAGCATTTTCTTAAAAAGAAAAATTTGAAGTAACTGTTGTTAATTAAAACTGTTATACGGACTTTCCTCTAAACAGGTGGTGGCACAGACATCAATGAGGCTCTAATACTTATGAAA
Source organism: Holothuria scabra (assembly GCA_037179385.1). NCBI lineage: Eukaryota > Metazoa > Echinodermata > Holothuroidea > Aspidochirotida > Holothuriidae > Holothuria > Holothuria scabra. The sequence goes on from CM074185.1 coordinate 51,639,523, forward strand.
GAGGTAATGATTCCAATTGGCCTGGGTCGAAAAGGCGCCTTTAAGGCAATTTTCCTTATAACTGACGGTAAGATTGTCCTTCTTTGAATACATAGTTGTAAATGAAAAAGACCGTTGGGAAATGCGTGAAGTGTACCTTCAGTCTTCGTGGAAGTTGTGAAATCAATGGGTTTTACATAAGAAAATGCAGAGCAAGTGTATGAACTTTCACTGGGGAAGCGAAAACAGTGCATAGGTACATTTAAATTTGTGACCTAGCCAGAAGTACAAAAGTGTTAAGCTTGTTTATTCGTTTTAAAGAAATGATCGATAAAAGCGGGCAAAAATCTATACAAATGAAACAAGTTCTAATTTGAAATTATTTTCCAAAATCGATGTCTTTTCACCATTTTTACCAAATATGTCTTTTCCCCTGGGGGTTCATGTCAAAAGTACCCAAAGAGAGTGCACTTTGCAATAACCCCAAACTATTTGTCATACATGCCAATGCTTGTGAGTCTATTTTTACTCCACTAAACGTCACACCTGTGAAAAGGAGTATGTCCTTGTGTGAGGAGTGTAAATTTGAAAATTACCCCAAATTCTTCTCTTACTCGTCGGTCCCTTTTCCAAAGAATAGCGCATGTGAATGTCTTACTGGGCTTTAGTTTTGTCAAAGAAGGGAACAAGTTGGGCTAAAAAAGCTGAAAATCCATTTTGTAACTGTAACTTGTTTTGACGTTATTACTGGTAACTCCAAAAGCTTTCATAATCCTAACATTTTGAGCCTTTCCCCACAAAAGCATCACAAAATAATGAGTAAAGAAATTTATGAGTTGTAATTAATGATTGGTAATGCATGAGTCGTAAAGAATGAATGCTAATGAAGACGAATAAGTGGTAATGAATTAGTGACAATGATCTGAGTCATAGTGAGTGATAGATAACGTGGGATAATGAATGAGTGATAATGAGTTGTATAAAATAAGTGGTAGTTAATGAGTGATAATAAATGAGTGATAATAAATAAACACTAAAAAGGAACGAATCGAAGGAACCAGATATTAATATCAATAGCACAGATGATACCGCTGCCTTGAATGCTTCCATATTTCATTTCATTTATTTCTTTCATCACTCAAATGTACACAATGACATAATTTATGCATATTTAGAGAAAATATAACGGGAGTGAAAAGAAGTTCAACTAAAAGCCAAAGGCTTTCTAAAAAGGCTCTCCTAAAAGGGAAATAAAAAGCTGAACAATTAAACAACAAACATAATTAATAATAGAAACTTTTTCGCTAGACAACTTCAGGTAAGGTATTTTAAGGCATGACAAATACAATATGAAAAGGTAACACAAACCACATTACGCTAAATGTAGTTGGCTACTATAAAGGAAGAACAGTAAGAGGACTTATTGTAACTTTTTTTCTGAGCGTTGGCTCATCTCAGGTAAACTTTCCTAAATCTTCAACTGAAGCTTCGTTTGAGCTGAGTGAAAGAATTGTAATTACATTTGCTTTTTCAGATAGCATTTATAATGGTGCAAAGATCACAACAGCTTACAAAAACAATGTCATATACTTCAAGGGATTTTAGGATAGCTGGTATAGTTGTTGTCTGTTGACAAAGATGTTGCAAGGAGAATGTCCTTTCACACAGCCGGATACCCTGCGCATTACATGTAATGGAATGTTAGGCATACTGCAATTTTAACTTGCATAAGCTTTTTAGGAATACCGCAATATGGTTTCAATGGCTTTTTCGATTTCGATTTGTAAGTGCTGACGTCACAACCCCTCTCTTCTCTTGACTGCGGGGTTAAATTACAGTTTAGTACTTACCGCTATCTGAGATCACTGAGCTGACAACTGACGTAACCACTATTGATTTTTGCCAGGAGTCGGCGTAGACGTCAGTCATGACGTCAAGTGGAAACACTCTATAGGTCAAATGTTGAGGAACAGTTAAAGAGAGCTTGTTGATGATGACCCATGACCAATACGACGTACTTAAGAAAACAAGTGACAGGTGTGAAATTATTTTGGGAACGCTGCTTAGTAAAATATATAAGAGGAATACTATTTTCAGTTTTAAGTGATTGGAAAATTCCTATTCATTTGATCATAATATACATAGATTGCAAGACATTAAGTGTTCAATAGCTAAACATATTTAGGATTGGAACTGTTTACTATGTGACCGGGCGAAAAATAAGTGTTTACTTGCTAAAGACGTTGCTAAACACATAATTTTGTGATTCATATTGTGTAAAGCTTTATGCGTATAACAATACAACTTTCGTCGTACTCTAGGTTGTTATTTGCGTTCTGGGCTGAACCTTATGCGTTAAAGGTAAGGAGCAGTTCCCCCGAACTTATTTTGAAGAAAAAGCTTAATAAATCAATTTTCTTCTCATTTCTCTTCAAAGTATCTTTAATTACATTTTATGGCTTAACGATTGCATCTTCAAGGTAAACCAAGCAGTTAATTCTGGTAAATTTCACATTTGAAGAGAAAAAACATTGTCACATGACTCCCACCAGCCAATCATGAAACTGGACAGTCTCCTACACTTCAATTTGGGATGACTGCTCCTGCCATTTAAGCTAAATTACTTTGAGTTAGTTGCAGAAGAGATATCATGCTTGCCAAGTAGGGAGGACCACTCGATGGAATGCGCAATCACATATATGACATATTGTTGTTATCATTTACTTGGTACACAATGTTGTTGTCGAGGCAGATGCCTTCCAGTGGGCACTCGCTTTGCTTTCTGCAATTACAGTTGCTTTGCGTTGCTGGTTGTGCTTCCTGTGTGGCCAATATGTATTTGTTGTGCGCTGATATAGATTGGTTATGTTTGCCCTGCAGCTGTAACTCAATATCACCGTTTTTCTGTTGAGTAGAGTATGTAGTTTGTGTCCAGGTGGATAACAGGTTATGAATACCCCGCGTTAGCTACATCCCATCTTTATGCGGCCAGCTAATTTCATAAAATGGACAATAATCTCTTATTTTGGTGATTTAGAATGTTTTCATATGTATATTGTTGACTCTGCTCATGTAGCCATTAGCAGTATGTAAAACTGCATTAATTGCTCAAAAGAAAGGAGAGAAAGGGATTTGGATTCTGGGCTCAACGACTCCTCACGGATTAAATTAGGATGGTGGATACCTTTGTCAAAATAAAAGGTGTATCTTTCATTTAGTTTTATCCTTCTTCTGTCTGTTAGTTTTTGGTTGGGTTCCATTTTTTTTTACTATTTATTGTTTGATTGATGTGACATTCTTTCATTGTATATGCGGCTATTGTCTAGCTCCTTATTTGCTTTCTTCTTGTCCAAGTAATCATTGAGAGCTTTGCCAATTCCTGGGTGTTAATTGTATTCTTTCTTCTGCTATGCATTTGGATTTGATTAAAGGAGGCGGATGTTTTTCATGGTCATGAATTTCGACTTTCTTGGTGAACGAATTCTTGATGTACAAAGGCACCAGGTAACGGTGGTGTCAACTTTAAACTTCGTGATACATTCTCTTTTTAATATCTTCTTTATAGGTGACGCGTACGTACATAACACATCCAGACATGTAGCGAGCAATTTGAAATCTCTTGGAATAAAAATATATTGTGTGGCTATAAAAGGAAACAGTATTAGCAGGGACCTTCGTGAATTAACCAGCAAACCCCATACAGAACACGCTTTTGTCTTGAGTGACTACGGATCTATCAAACGATTGGTACCCGAGATTATCTACAAATCAGGTAAGGACAGGTGTCTAATAATAACACAGTGATTTAATTCTGTTGAATAACTAACAATGAAAGTCATTAATGTATAACTAGATGTATTGTACTTGCAAACAAATACAAACTGAAGGCACTGTAGATATAAGACGACAAGCGGAAAAGTGAACAAAAATCCGTTGACATCATTCAGCTAAAACTGCGCATTGCACATTCTCAAACCTATTTAAGCAATGACTGTCGCCTGCTTGGGAGATACCTTCCTCAGACAATGCATAATGTTGAGCTCGCGAAAGAACATTTTTACATTAGATAACGGTATGAGCATCAGCCTCTCACGCGGAAGGTCCGGGTTCTATTCCCAGGTCGTCATACCAAAGACTCTAAAAAATGGAACCTGCTGCCGTTGTGCGTGATGCTCCGCAATGGAGTAGGAATAACAAGCCAGTGAGCAACAACTGGGAAAAAGGCCGTCGCCGTCTTGAATTGAAAACTGGACCGTAACATTCTAAGTAACTAACTTTTTACATTAGAAAATATGGCAAGCCGTTTAATTGCCTTTTTTGGAAAGCATTCAAATCGAGGCTTGCATTCAACTGGCGATAAACAAGCCGGGAGCGGCTTTATGAATGATCAAACTATAGGGTCTAACGTAACCAATAGAACTGCATAACGAGTAATTTTAATTCGAGAACAATGCTTTCTGTCAGTCTCAGATAGTGTGGATGTTGATGCGGGAACACGTGTAGATGTGAGAATCGGGGAAACTGTAGAAAATTCCACTTTAGGAAATAGTCAAAATAACTGCGTGGCAGATCTGAAATGTTGGTATGCTCGTGTGCTTGCGTAGACAAGCATCACATTGAAAATTTCACAAGCCAAGCCAGAATGACGTGACAAACTGAGTAAAACCAACCATTTAAGCTGTAGGTTTCTGAAAATCGTTTTAGAACCTTTGCATTGATGTAATGCGACGTAATGCACAATTAAAAAAAAAACGACAATGGAAAACAATAGAAATTCGGCTACGGCAACCGTAACCACTGGTTATGGAAGCGATTGGTATTTTTACTGGTTAGATGACCGTGACAGTATATAGCACCTACAGTGGAACTGAAGCATTGACAAAGTTGGAAATAGTAATTTTGTAACCGATAACGTCTTTCTTTAAGCTATCCCACTAATTATTAGACCGGTGTTAAGTCAGCAGCATATTACACTTAAAATGATGACTTTTACACCTAACCAATACCGTAAAACCCAGGAACTTCCGGGACTGCTCCCATCGGGGTTTTGCACCTGGGCACCTGGACCCCACCAAAGTCCCTTAACCGGGCCACTGGACCCCACCGGTTAGCCCCAAACACTTCTCGCTCAGGGGCGTCTCCGCCGCCATGACGGTGCTGTACAGCAGTGCCCCTATAGAAAATCCTTGTCCCCATGGAGAATCCTTGTCCCCATACCCCCTGAGAAAGAAAATTTTGGACACGCGTCTGAAGACAATGTAACATAAAAGGTAACGATTTCACACCTGGGTAGAGAGGGTCGTGAGGCAAAGTGTCTTGCCCATCTGTACACGGTATCATAGCCCAGACGGTCCGAGTCGAGCCGACAATCCTCGGATCACAAGTCCAACGTAAAAAGTTAATAGGCCACCGCCTACTGACATACAGCACGCATGCCCTACGGTAGTTTATTTGACCCTGAAAGGTTATCTCGTTAATACGTGCGACTACTAGTTACTGCGGAGGTCAATCAAGATGGCCTGCTGTTTTCGATAAAGCACGGCTGTAATATTGTAGGATATATCTACGGTGTGAACAATCATTAGGCCTTCGTAACGTAAAAAGTGGCCGAGTCTTTGATGCAGCCCCTGGTAAGGCAATGAAAAACGTTTCGTAGGCGATTGGGCAAACGTCAACCAAGTTGACTAAGATTATACATCGTTGGTTCGATGTGATTTTACGGCTGAGTGTCTGACCAATTGACTAAGGCTATGTAGGCAACTCCGTGAAAGAGTTCGACTGCGTTACGCAGTATGTCAACCCAAGGAATCTCAACCGCAGCCAAACGCACAAAGTAGGTTTAAGTGCAACACACGACAGCGTGTAACAACTGTTTCGTATGCTGAAAGCGAATACTGGAAAAGCTATCCCGCGATGCGGACCGTATTTGCGCAGACCCCCTTGAAGGCAGTTTACGAAATTCTATACCTGACTGAGCAATGAGTATGTCGGGCTGTCTGCGACGCTGGTAAATGTATACCTTGCTCTTTAAATTAGCCTACATTCACTCGTTTCTATTTCTTCGTTTCTTGGTACGTAATCCTTTGTTCTGACTTCGCTTGTTTCCATCTGTTCTACATTTTGTTACAAATAAATGACGCAAAAACATGCCTCTTAGTGAAGAGCTTCGCCCGATAATCTGTAACAATGAAAATGTCACGTGAAACGAACCTGGTAAATAGCAATATGTTTATGAAATTTTGCTTCCTAACACAAAATAAAGCCCACTTCGCCAAAAGTGAAGGATTCGCAAGGGCGAATAAAAGGGCACGTAATTTCCGATTGTACACAAATAGGCGATAACGTTTGTGTTTATATATATAAAAATGTCTCTTCAATGCTATCACCATAAACACAAGCAAAATGCACTGCACGCCCAAATGGTTAGAACATCCTACTTGCAGCAACGGGAAGTTTGAACTGCTGACTTGGTCGTTCCGAAGACTCTAAATATGAGTGAATGCTATTGCGGTTGATTCTCAGCATATGTGAATAAGTGATGGATAAGGAAAAATAAGCTATATGAGCCACAAGTGGAATAAGAACAGTGGTCTGCACGACTTGAAACAACTGGGTAGAAACTGATCTGTAAAAAATTAGTTAAAAACCCAATTTAAACCGACCAAGAGCAAACGAGCGCTAGAAATACAGTAAGTACAGGAACTATAACAACTGTTAACTTCAACCGCTTGCCTGATAATTTTTTTAGGTTGTACCTTATTCAAGTTCAAAGGCCTATAGTGCAAAAGGGTTGATGACAAACACATTGCAACTCTTGTCAAAAGAAAGTTTCGTAATTAAATAAGCACTTAAGTAGTTTCGGTATACAACGGTGGTATGAAAAACACAAAGTGTTGGTTCGTATGGAAATAAAAGAATATTATTTGCATTTTTAAATGCGCCAACATCAAGTCAATCCCCAAAAAACCCTCAGGTATACGGGAGTAGCTCTAAGGGTGCATCCATTAACAATTTATCTCAAAGGTACTATTTCAAAGCTGGGTGGAGAGAGGGACTTGACAAGAAGCATCTTGGCCAATGACACTGCGTAATGACACAAGAGGGAGTCGAACCGGTCACGGTACTCTTTATACAATAGGCCACCCTCTCTAGTAACAAATACCCTTGACAGAAGAAAGCCAGGTGTTACGATACTTAGGCCTTACAAGATATTTTGTTCACTTCTACTGTGGTGGTCAATAACATTACAATGATTTTAAAGGCGCAGGGCAGCCGCCAAAGTACAAGAATAAATTCTTGGACCCGCCAACTTCGTTACGTCACATCCGGTTATGCTTTTTGGTTTATCAATTCGATGCCATTCAGATACTTTCCAAAGACATGCATGCATTGTGTCTGGTGTAAAAGTACAGTTGTTACTGTCGATAACAGCATACACGTTACTACCCTTTCAGCATAACCCAGGTCTTCCACGACTCATTTATCGGAAACAAGCTTCAATACCTGCAGAATTAGAGAATTTTACTCATTAACCTCCTGCAGATAATGTGTCTTGTCAATAGCATCGCACTGAAACTTGCAACGCTAATATACTACACACGTACGCAGACCCGGATCCAGACATTCCTAAAAGGTGTGTGTGTGTGTGGGGGGGGGGGGGCTGACTTAAGAGTAAGCAAGGATGTGGGGGACTTGTACTGTTAATTTCCCGAGTGTTTCATTGTTGGTGTGGAGAAACGCATGACGAAATGGTTACGGTAAAAAACATGCACTTGATTTCCTTCCTTGCCCAATTACACAATTTGATGACTGACAGACAGTAATACTCCATGCAAAGACATTTAATCCACATAGAGAGCATATAGAGGGGGTTTTAATTACAATCCTGCCCAAAGAGCATCTGTTTTTTTGGCTGTACGGTCCGAAGTTCATACCCAGTCTTGTGTTATCAAAGACTCTAAAAATGAATGAGACCTACTGTGATTGTTCTTAGTGTTAAGCATATGCAATGGAGTAGGAACAACATGCAAGTGAGCTACAACTGAAAAAATGCCTTGGTCGGTCCAACTTACGCAAATTGATTAGAAACTTGCCGTAAGACCTCATCCAATTATCATGCATTCCAGGTAGGCCTACGTGCCATACCCAGTGGCATAGCCATGATTATTTAACAGGGGGAAAATATACCGAGAGACTTTCTAAGTGGAGCGCCACCATTAGTTGGCGCGGAGCGTAAAGAAAATTTTGAAATATCGCGACCCTTTAGACAGCCAGAAATGGCATTTTCCAGGCTCCATTCGTCCGTCTTAGTAGCTGGGGAGTTAGGTGAAGAAGGTTTGTGTGTGGGTAAATTTGATACATTTAGGTCGATTAGTGAGGATATGGATCAACAGCTGATAAAGATTTATCAAAGGGAACATTTTCTACATGCACAGCTGGATCAAATAAAACATGAAACAGACTCAATCATGACTGTAACTTGAGAAAAAGGGTAAACAAAGTTGCAGTCGATGTTAATCCACATAATGTACAATGTTCACTAAAAGTTCGAGCTGGATAAGTATGAGATGATTTTAAAATGCAAAGTTGAGACGTCTTTGCATTTTTTTTACAAAAAACGTCAGAACCTTGTCAGTATCTATTGTGCTTACCACCCTTCCTTTCAACAGAAAGAAGCATGAGGGATATGAACCGTGTTTGTGCCATAGTGGAGCGGAGTTTAGATTTTATAATCCACATATTTGAAAATGCTCTCTCTGCTGAAGCTGATTGAAGTAGCTGGCATTGCGGCAAACCGTATCAATACTTTAGAGACACATTTGTGCACATTGTCACACCCTGATGTTTGCAAGTGTTTTATTAGCCCTGGTAAGGATATTTTTGCTTGCCATATACCTTCATCTGTTTCATGCAGCTCAAATTTTGTATTTTCAAAAAAGTTTCAAAGTTTCAGCTGCTGGTACATCAAATTCAGTGGGGTAGATTACATTTTTCTTTCGTGTGGGGCTATGTGAGAGAGGGGGCGTCATACATTTGTAGGGGGCTGGAGCTGACGATCTAAGCGTAGCGCCACCATTAGTTGGCGTGGAGCGTACACAGAAAATTTTGGATTTCAACCAGATGGCTGGAAATGGCATTTTCAAGGTTTATTTGTCTTTCATTCTGGTGAGAAAAATTTGTGATTTTTCTCAGATTCAAACAGTTTTGAGATACTGATCAGCTCAGTTCATCACTCCACTGGACTATAGATCCTAGGATTGCAAATTCGAAATCCTGATCTAAGTTGCGACCAGCTGTTCCAGTGCACGGGTGGTAAGGTGTTTTCATATTCGTAGGGAGGCAATTCAGTTAGGGGCAGAAGATTTTTTGTCCGAAAAATGTAATTCTGCCCGAAATACCATCTAAGCAGAGCACCACCACTGGTTGGCGCGGAGCGTCTAGAAAATTTGAAAATTCGTTCCTTCCAGTTCCCTGCTCTCAGATAGTGAAAAATGACATTTCCCACGCTTTTAACCGAAGAAGTCATTATTTTAATTTTCGATTGTAGATAAACGTTCACTTCAAACTTAAATTCAGCCAGTAAGACTATGAGCGTCTCCATTGGTTGGTGTGAAGCCTGCAGAAAATTTTGGAATATCATTGTTACCCCTCCAAAAGGGGAAAATGGCATTTCCCAGGCTCATAGGGGGATCTATGTAGTCGCTTCTTGAGTTTCCGTTTGCAAAAAAAGTTTCACTTGAAACTTAAGTTCTGCTGAACTCAAGATGTCGTTCTGGATGTCTGGGGAGGTATATATTGTATTTCTTGCAGAATGCTTGAGATTCTTTCATGTCCCCTCAAGATATACTCAGTATATATGGCCCTTGATCAGTGCCTGGCTGGCGGTGCATTTCACTATTTTTAATTTTTCATTTCCTATTCAGTGACTGCTAAAAGGCAACAAACTGTACGTAATCACTGTGTAGAAAAGAAGGAGTAAGATTTCCCTCAACGGCAAATTAAGCAAACGGTGAATGACTGTGGTTTTTTCGTGCGTGTACCGTTGGACATCAACAGAAGTGCGGAACGAACCCTGGAATATGTTTACTTATTGTACAGTATGGCCCTTGAAGTGTATAGGTCCAGCCTAGGCCAAGCCGACGAACTTACCGTTATTGTCGTAATTTATTAATTTGTTTTTCGTTCATTTTTTGGCGGGTATGAACAGGGGGAACCATGACCCCCTGGTGTCCCCCTGTCTACACCAGTGGCCCTACCAATATGATCTTCACGATGTTTCAAACACTGCATCACTGACCAACATGAAGACTAGCCATAAGGTATTTATTATTTCATAACACATGATTTTAAAGTGCTTCATAATTTTTTATACTTATATATATATATTCATAAATATAACTGACTTTCTTTTCAGTTGAATGCGGAGTATCAGAGAACACAGCTCCCAGAGGTCGTGTGGTAGGAGGGAATGACGCCAGACCTGGTGCTTGGCCCTGGCAAGTTTTACTGGAAATGCAAAAAAGACTGCAAAAAGTAAGAACATATCAAATTTGTAAAAAATAAAGTTACGGCAGATTTCATCATCGTGTAGATGTTTTGAACCACTCACGAAGTCAAACAAGTTACCGGGAGTTTCTATTGCAAAGGAGGATCATCAAAATCCTTCAAGTTAAAGACAAACGCTATTTTATGAAATCGCTAATTGAAGTAATTTAGTGTCATTTTGTGACCGTATACCATAAATAAAACTTAAATTAAAAGATACCCCATCAAAGAGAAATGCTCATGGGAATGGCTTCTCCCTCTAACAAAGAAGTTCAAAAGGTAAGAATTACATTAACCTAGGAATGACGGCATCTCAGAAAATGGACTTGGCAGTTTATGTGGCAGTGACGTAACAAGGATTTCACTGATGGGCGTAAGGGGGGCGGGGCTTGAGAGGTGGCTGTATATCTACGCGGGGTGCAGGATTGCAGGTGGTTAGTGTATTATTATTTTTGAATAGCTGAGGTACAAATTGTCATCTGTATTATTTGGGACCGACTTAATGGTTAAGTGGTTAGAGCATACGACTTTTGAGATCTGGAATTCGACTCATGGTGAAGAACTTAACTAGGTTACTAACTGACCTGACTAAACTAAATTAACTTGACTAGACTAACTAAAATTAAAAACTAAAAGAGGTTTAGACCCGTTTTTGCCGGGACACTGTTAAAAACTGCTAAAAAGTGGTCGAATGTCTTGGTTTTTACCGGCAATAACCAGTAGAAATTAAAAAAAATACGAAAATAACAAGTGTGAAGCATCTCTTACACAACACACATGAGTATAGATCTAAGTCAGCTGAGAAAGAAAATTGATACAATATTCATGGCTTTAATTTTCTATTTTGTTCAAAAATTGAGTTACTTCAAGTTACGTTCTCTGTGTATTTCAAGTCCGTTTAACTGGAAAAAATTAGGCAGGAAGTTAGACAAACCAAAAACAAAGAGGACCATTTCTTTCCTTCATAATCCCTTTAAACATTGAACCACACATGTACAAAAGCATGTTCCAATGTGTTAATGAAATAACTTGGGTGATAACTGATAACACAGCGCATACGTTCTATATATTACCGACACACAAAAATGACAGTTGTATGATTTCTATTGGAGAGATGCTGTACTATACTGGAAAAATCCTTTAAAATTTTGATCTATTGTAGGACATACAGATTGAAGAAATGTCTATCCTTGGTTGGGCACATAATGAATGAGACTAAACGCTTGCACAATGTACAATTTTGGCATTTTAGCTTCCTTTAATCATTTCAGAGTTATTCCAATTTGGTCTCGAGGTGTAGATTTAACGGTTGAAAGTTTTGGAAAAGCAACTGTCAAGGTTTTGTGAACTTTGCAGGATTTTGATCATTTGTAACTTAATTCTCGATTTAGTCGATTGAAACCTCCAGGCAACACTTGAAAACTCTGGAGTTGATTGTTTAGTGTCTTTCCTTCATAATATTATTTTATCTCATCCAAAATGCAACACAAATGCAAGTGAATGGCAAATTGGTCTTGAAAGGTTACAATAACATTTTTACTTTGACTTTTCGAATTCAGCAGCACAATAACGTTTTCTTTCGGTTAAACTTATTATACTGGGCATTCACATTCAAAACATTCCTAAGGATTGACATGTATTTGCATGTAAAATGTGACTAGAATCGAATTCAGTGGCCAAAAAGAACAAGCCTTAGGCATACATTCACATTTTGCTCAAACTTCAACTAGCCCAAAGAAGTTGTTAGTCAGCTTGTTAAATGAGATTTTACGGCTCAGTTTCTATCCAAATAGTGGTTGAAGTCTGGCTTGTTCTCTCTACTTAATTGGCTTATGTTGAGTATCAAGCAGAAGCTTAGTGCAGTACTCGGAGCGAAATACTGGGCACTTATGGAGCGCTAACCTAGGGAGTGCTTCTGTTTGAAGGCCCAATTTGTATTATATGTAGAAAACTTTCGGACCAAAGAGAGAGAGCTAAGATAGCTCGGGACAGAGTCCAAAAAAGGTTTTAAATCTTGACTTTTGTGGCATCATGACATCAAGGGGACTACGCAAAATTGTGACCAATTGGGAGACAATTGATCAAATTTAGTGAAAAGAATGATTCCCACGTTGAAAAAGTGCACATTAATGATTAATGAGAAAAAATGGCCGACGCATTCCCATATACCTGTGTACAAAACAAAACAATTTCTCGTGTGTTCAAAGTAGACTCAATAATTGGGTTTTGCACATATGGGATCATCAAGATAGTCCTCTTCATAAGATTTACATAGTTTTTTCCCATCAGATGCCATCTGGGGCAAAGATATAAGAGGATAATTGAAATAGAGGGCGCTGTCCAAATGATCTATAGACAACAATAATGCAGTTTTAAATGCAGATAAACCATCATATCTCTCTATGACAAGTTCAGTTGTGTATTTGGTGGCAAGTTGCTCACTCAGCCATCTGGACCTTAGTCACAAGACCCCACCCCACCCCATAGCGAATAATAACAAACGATAAAACTTCTTGGGTTGACCGAAGTAGATGCTAGTTGGGTTTCCCTAGTTATTCTTCAGTTCGCAGGCTGGGTTGTTTTATTTGGATATCACATAACAGTGGCAGATGCCGGGAAGGGGCGCATACCCCCTCCCCCATTCGCTGCCATGTGCAATTTATATATGCTTTACAATGTGTCATATATGAAGTACCATAATGTATCTTAGGTCCACCGCACTTCCAAAAGCAAATATTTCCAAAGTGAACAGGAAAACCCTTCCCTTAGACCCCACACAGGTAAGCAACTACTCAAACCTTGTTCCCCCTCTACTTCAGCTTCATTTTTACACCAGGTTGGTGTAACAGTTCATGTTCATGGAAGTAAATAAAACAACACACAGTATTGCTACCCTAAATCAAATTAATCAGTACTGTATATGGAGGTGACGGGTCAACACGAAAGAAGCATTTGAGTTGCCGGATCCATGGGCAGTCATGCCCCTCCCCCATATTGAAACATTTGTCCCCCAATCATCTCCCAACCTCTACAGGTCCATAGCCAGACAAGGTATTGAAAGTGGGCTAAAACCTTTCCAGGGACAAAATATTTAAGGGAGGGGGGCACATTTGCACAGATGTATTAATTCATTGGCACACTTTAAATTTTTTAGGGGTGAAGAATTTTAAGAGGGCTATGGGTCTGGCTTCCAAGGCCTTTGCACTCTGGACCCCACAGGGGACTTGACACAGGCACTTTACCTGTCCCGCAGGTATAACCCTTATTGCTAAGTTTCTGCATGGAAATTTTATGTTCCAAACATTCTCTTTTGCCCCTCCCCCCAAACACTTTTGATATCCTTGCATCACCACTTAGGAGAGTGGGCGGTAGGTACAAATACAATGATAATGTCTGGAATCTGGATTCATTCATGAAGGATGAGGATGCAGCAACAACTGTGGAACACTTGCAACTTGGTTTGTCATAACAGATAAATTAACAAATATTCCATGAGTGACTGGGGGTCAAGCAATGTGCACCGCAGCTCTTGATTTCTAGTTCACCAATGCAAATGATTAACAAGAAAAAGTAAATTAGTTTTCTGGCAAACTGAAATTTTCCTCCTTTATTAATACATTCCATTTAAATAGTACTTTCTACAAAAGTGTTAAATTAAAAATCGCCGACTCTGAACTCATGGACACAGGCAACTGTTAGAATAAGCCTATATACATAAAAATGCCTTGATTGGGAACTTGCTTTGAAACCATGAAAAATTATCAAAATGACCAAACAGCACCAATTCTCTTAAGTCTATCATGTAGCTAGGAAGGAAAAATGTTGCCATCCTAAATGGCACATGCACAGCAAATTTCAGAAAAATCCGCTGGCAATTACAGAGGCTAAAAACTTTTGAAAAGTGAGACAGACATTTTCAGTAGGACAGAAATTTTGCCCTCTACACTATAATGTAAGTTCTACCCCCACTTTGTGGGTTGAGCTAAGAGCTAAAGATACAATGTTTTTGAAAATACTACCCACAAAAAGTTGGAAATACAATAAGCTTAAAAACATCATCTCATTTTTCTTGATCCTGTAGATAGCAAAGCCACATTTCCTTTTGGATTCCTTTACTAATATCAATTCTTATCCCTTGGCATCGAAGTGAAATAATTCATTGATTTTGCAAGACAAAAAGGAACATGTAACAGGGTATAAAAATCTCTGGTAAACACATCAGCTACAATTCTGATTAACATTACAGTTTTTAAACAGCAAGTCACAGAGCATCTATGTTATTTCAGTGATAAATTTCCTTTTAATTGACCACAGAATCACATCCAGGAATGTCTTCATTTCATTTACCTAACCTATGACAGCTTTATCAAGCCCTGTCTTTGCAGTTGGAAAAGTCAGTTCAAGCAAATATGAGTACACAAGCAAGTTTTTGGCAATCACTGACGATTTTTTTTGCAGCTTCACTGCAAGTACTCCAGTAAGACATATGATGCAGATTGCAGTCGATAAATGACATTGCAGACGAAAACCCCCCCATAACTCAACAGTTGTTGTTCGGACTCTGCCAGCTTGGTTCTGTGTCTGTGGGTTCTAAAATAAAAAAAGAAAAGAATAAACCTGAAGTAAATGCTTGAACCTCATTGTATCTCTTTGTTCACTTTCTGTACACATCAAGTTGTGAATAATTAAAAACTAGAAATGTGGTTACGAAAATCGTAACCACTTACTGTCAATGATTGTTTCTGTGCCAATGTAACCGGGTACGTACTTAACTTTGGAATTTCGTCCTTTTACTTTTTTGGGCCGATGTGATATACCTGAACATAATCAATACAGTACTGTGTTGGTTGCTTGTTGGTTACTGTGTTGGTTGTTGTAGATGTAAACCGTTTGCTACCTTTCGACTCGGAATCTCGTGATGCACATGAATGATGCAGAACTGCACTATTTCTCATAATGCTTATCAGTCTAACTGAAGAACCACCATGCACCTAGGCATTTAGGCTATTCATGCAATGCCGATGTAATTGTAGTGATCAACCAAAGTTGGAAAGTATGCCTTCAGTGCTCACATTAGTGGCACTGCAGGTAGGGTTACCAGACGTTCGGTTTTACCAGGACATGTTCTGTTTAATGTTTCGTGCTGGTGTCCGGCGGTTTTGTAAAATTACATATATATATATATATATATATATATATATATATATATATATATATATATATATATATATATATATATATATATATATATATATATATATATATATATATATATATATATATATATATATACATATATATATATATATATATATATATATATATATAAAAACGATGAAAAATAGTGAGTTATACAAAGATGACATCATAAGAGCACAAATTTCCAATACAGAGAAAACAGTGTATATTTCAGGCACGCCTGTGCCTTTCTTCAGCACCAACAATGAAGTTTTCTCTGTATTGGAAATTTGTGCTCTTATGATGTCATCTTTGTATAACTCACTATTTTTCATCGTTTTTATAATTTTTGGAGCACACGTGGATACTTTTCTTAGTATATATATATATATATATATATACAGAGGATCATGGAAAAATTTGTCGCCACCGTTCGAACCAAAAGATAGCACGGCCGCAGAACCTAACTTTTTGCGTGCTTTGACGACGAACTTCGAGTCCTGCAATATTTCAAACAAACTTTGGACGTGAATGGGGATCAATATCATATCTTTCAATTCGTTTGGTAATTTTGATCTAAACGTAGGCCTAATACATTATTTCTTAAATTTAACAACTTAAATTTTTCTTGCAAAATCTGTCGATTTTAGTCACTGAGTCCAAATTCTTTTACAAAGCCATGGGTGATAATGTATTGTCACCGACTGCCAGTGCTAGACCCAACAAGAGCTAAGTATAACTCAGACTTACTATTGACAGATCAGACTGCATTATAACGTCCTATGCGTAGATGGTCGCTACTGTACGTGTTATTATAGCGAGATGACATCTTGCTATGGTTTTGTGCATAGAGAAGAAGTGTTTATGACTTCCCAAGATACACCTAGCATTTGGTAACTATAAGCCTAAGTCAAGCCTTACGTAACTGTTTCCAACAGAGAAATATAACACTAAGAAAAGCTACCGTCAAATGCTAACATTAACGTCAAGATTGCAATTGTTCTCCGAACTCCAAGCACTTGCGAGATACGATAGCACAGTGTGTGGGCAGTGTGCACTGTGTCACAATACTACAATGCTCTTTAGTTTGTTCGCATTTAGCGACACTGTGCGCGATATACTACAGGTACAATGCTGGAAAGCGGCCGTTGTGTGATGAGCAAGCATACTGTATACACATTTTACTTACTCAAGCATTCTTTTATGAAAGAGCAAAATACATAAATGCCTAAATAAAACTCGCTTTTTTGGTCATATCATGATCATAAGTGACCATGAAGTCTCGTTCCCGTCTACATGACTCACTCTACGTAATGAACTCAGTTGAAGAGCAAACAACTCACTGAGAATCATGAAACATTGAACGAAAGAACTGTCCCTCGAAAATGAGAAGCGTGCCTAAGGTTCTGTCCATGACGTCATGGACAGTACAATTCAAAGTCCTGTGTTACTGTAATTCCACTGCCAGAACATGCAACTTTCCTTGGAGATCTAAAGAGAGAGATGATCCCTCTCCCTTTGATCTCAACAAAAACTATTATTATCTATTATTTAAAAGATCTCATTGGCCGCCGAGATATCAGGGGCCTTGCCATGACATCTTTCTTGGACACTATTACATCATTCAGCCAAACATTGCAACATATAATCATGAACACAAATTTAATGCAGTGATGGTTTCTGTATTGGCAATTAACTCAACTAAAGAATTTGTAATAAAAAATAATCACTGAAAGATCAAATTTAAATATAATTTTGCAATGTTTTTGACTTGGCAATTTGAATAGTCGAGAATCCAAGTTAATCGACCAAATTGAAATTGACCTTGACTCACATTAGGAAGACTGTTATATGACTTCCAGAAACATACTGTGCCTCTCAGCCTAACATTTTTGGAAAAGGTTGCATTTGACTGTTGTGGTAATTTTCAGCCAATTCTCTAGCAATCTACACCGAGCAAATTGAAAACGACTAGCCCAAAGTCAAAGCGAGTCTTTGGTAGCTGTTTGTTGCTCGAAACCAGGCTCCTGCAGCATCATTGGCAAAGATAGAACATTTACGTTCATAAATGAATCAATTCATCACAGCAGGGAAAAACTTAAGCTGAGTCATACTATCAACAGCATCAAGTGAAAAGACATCCCCTCGGCTGCAGGATACACTGCCACTACTTCTAGAAGTATAACAGTGTATGGAAACGATCAATGAAGTAGAGTCCTTGGTAATTTGTCATTTTGCGCCAACCTTAAAATAAAACTTACCAGACAAGTCCTTGCTGGATTCTCATCTGAGGTTGCCATCCCATCATGCCTTTGTAGCCCTTCTTTCAAAAAGACTGGAATATGAAGTAGAAAGCAAAACATAAATATGTCTAAGTTAGCTGATATTATAAAGTCACATTGTGGCAATTTTAAATGGGGTCGTGTGAAATCTGTGACGACCCAGTGATGTGACGTATGTGACCAAGGCTAAAATCTGTGATGAAGAACAAAATCAGTGGCGGTACCATGATAACTTTGACAGCACATTGGTTTACAACCGTAGACTGCAAGCCTACTGTGATGGCCTTGCAGTAATCCTTTCACCTTTTAAAGCTCATAATGTTACAGTTTTCAAAACTTGCATGCATTTACATTTTTTACACACTGGCAATGGAAAGTCAACTAGTGTGTTTGTTCCCAAACATGACGAAATTTGCGTCGATTACCTTGATCCACACAGTATACACCGAGAAATGTATTGTGTGTGTAGAGAACGCCTTTTAAAAATGAATGCACGCTGACGCAGCAAATCTAGCAGTGTGCGAATGAGGAGTTTGGGACCTATGCTTAAAAATAAATAAAATATTATTCTTGCATCTAGGCCGCAAAGTTATAACCTGGTGACGTGACGTCAAGTTATTGGTTTGATGGAGCCTGGGACAGCAAAATTTAAGGTAAAGTTCCATGGACTAATTTACAGTCTAGACTGATCCATGAGTGTGCACCTAACATTAAGAACTTATACACAACATTGAGAAAGTACAGCAGGACCGAATTCCAGGACGTGAAGTGATGGTGATCCACAACGGTATATTCAATGCATCACTGCCGTAATGTTATCACAGGTTGTAGATATACCCCCCAACACTTGCTTTACTATGGCCCATTAAAAATTGAGCTCTTCGATAAGCACGGTAACTCCTGGTTAATCAATCAGTCCATCAATTCCTAACTACGAGCATTAATTTAAAATCTCTTGCCTGGCTTATTCCATTTTCAATCATCATACATGTATATGACACAGATGACCATCCTGTTTCTAACTATAGTACTGGGTACTTGTAACTTAGTGTAGTCCTAGTAGGCCCTTGGGGCTATTTTGTAGTTGCTAGTGATTTAGTAACTTTAATTGTGCATTGAGACTGCCACCGAACGATCATTGATGCTGTTTGTTTACACACACTTATTTGCTAATCAGTGAGGATAACGTTATGCCTAAATAACAAACGGTTAGGAAGGGATTATACACTAGACCTATGATTCTGAGCTCTACGGCAATTCTGTGTTGTAACTTGCTTAGCTTTGCACAGTTTCACTGTCTTACGACCATCGAAACTGGTAATTCAACCAAGTTTTCATGATTTATGTTATACAGAAAATTAATTCGGCCTTACCTGTGTTCTGTACCTTGGTTCTTGCTCTGATCATCTTACTACAGGTCGGTAAATCGCTCGAGTTCTCAAGTTGTGTTAACTAACAGTAGCCTAGGCCTAACACTAACAATAGGGAATCGTTCATATTGGTTCGGTTACCGTCTCCGATCATCTAAATGCGCACACAAAATCTCTCTTGTTAGCAAACATTTCAAAGAGTTCTTTGGTACAGGACAAATGTTAAGATTCCGTCATTCTTATGAATGATTACAGATCCCATGAAGAGTTTACCAGACAAAGAATTAAGCACCTAAATTGTTTATGCTTTGATATTAAGACTGTCTTGTTTGTTAACGACATACTTCGTGAGGTACCTGGCAGATCTTGTCATGTGACCTGAATGGAGATCTGTGATTGGGCAGCAACTACGTCATAAGTATTTTGTAAACGAAATACTTTCGATTCTTTTTGCAAAAATGTTATTGAATTTTAATCCTTTTCTCAATAATGTGCAATTATAACGATTGGGAATCACCCTTTCATCAATGTAAATATTTTTAGGAACATTTTCAGGGACATTTGGTGTAGACCCCAGATGCTTGCCACGCAGTGAAAGAACTTTGGAGTTGTCCCATGGTCTAACGGAACGGCTAGGCCTCTCTGCTCCTTGTCACTTCCTGACATTGACATGGAATGCAGTGTTTTGTTTTGTTTTTTTCCAGCCAGATGTGTTTACCTTAGTGGTGTTAATAGGGAAGAATGCTCAATGCCGCTACTAGTCTCTGCAGCCACCTCGTCAATGCAATAGAATGTTGTATACACTAAACTATTTGAAATTGGGGTACGGTTTGGGGTTAGGGCCGGTTGCTAGCATTATGGACGTCGTTGAGGTTAGGATAGGGATAAGAGTTAGTGTTTCTAACATTCTGCGACACCTTCACCCCATGAGACTCGAACGATAGACTCTGGGAAAGGATTATATTTCTGGACAGAAGCTAACGAAGTTAACTAAGCGCCCTTGCAGGGAATCCCTCTTTGCTAGCAACCTCCCAAAGGCACACTCAGGAACTCAACGGCTTCTCCCAACTGAAATGGACAGGGACCTACCGGGACACCGAAAAATCAAGGCTGAATAACGCTTTTAATTCATGTTATCAATGCCACCAGTATAAAGGTACTAGATGATGTAAAGGAGTAGTAAGTCAGGAATTGCTGTTTGTTTTGTAGTTAAACCTACCAATTGAAGGAAAAGTATCGAAGTTTAAACAGAACGTTGGAAATGTTTGCTTTTTTGTCCACCTGAGAGTTGGGTTTACGGAGACCGCTTCGGACATTTTTTTGCTTTATTAGGAGGGATGAGATGCAAAATGCCGGTTGCTATTTGAAAACATGTGGAAGCATTTTTAAACACCCTTAACGGCTAACCAGATGTAGGTTATAGCTCCGATCGCTCAAAAAGCTCAATCATGGTTCTGAGTTCCGATTGACTTCCGCGGACGTCATGCGGAACATACGTCGAGGCCCACGACTAATGTTCTGCAGCTCCTCAATTATGATGAACGTCTTCATTGGGAAAGTGAATTCTCTCAAGTTGTGTTACGTAATCATTCTTCGGAAACAAATAGTTAAACACCCATGTTTGCGGAACTTACTATTCGAAAAGACAGCTACCGTACTGCCCTAGTTTGGGTAATCGATCATTCTCTGATAATTCCGTGACCATTAATATTGGTCTTAATAAAGATCTTCCTTTATCACGAAAAGGATTACAAAAAAAGAAGGCAGCATTTCCTTATAAGCAGTATGTTTTAAATTTGGACTCTGTGAAATGGTCTAACGTAATCTTCTATATCATGTCTAATTGCAGATTCGATGTGGTGGCGTACTTATTGATAGTTTCTGGGTTCTGACTGTTGCAAATTGTATTCCGAGTGATCCAGAGTATTCAATGACTGCGATCTTAGGTGAGATCATTACAAGCATTCTGTTTCTCATGAATGCTATTATTGATTCACAAGACTGGTGATGCTTACTTTGAAATTCAACAGACAAGTTTAAATTGATCAATATTGTATAAGACCCGTCATCTTGTCAGGGACATATCAGATCATCTTTTGTGAAGAACTAATCACTCGGATATCGCCAAATCAACTCCGCAAATATGTTAGTAATATCTTAGTAACTAACTCATTTCACTTCCCATTCTGTCAGTGGCGTGCGCAAGGGGGGAGGATTGGGCCATACCCCTCACCATTGCCATTTTTCCATATCCTAAAAAATGCATACTGCAGTATCGCAAATTTTTCTTCAAACTTTTAGCATATTTGACACCAAATTGCATGTAAGTACGCCAAATTTCTCGAAAGTTTTCCAAGAGGAATGGTTGTCTCCGCAAGGCCACCCCTCAGTGATGCCAAGTTGTTTTAATTCCTTAAAATACGCATATTTTGTCAAATTCCAAATTTTACTTGGAAAGATAGCATAAGCCTATGTGGCAAAAGATTTCATGTAAGGACACCTACTTTTTCAAGAATTCTCAAAAGCTAGTCCCCATCCTTTAGACTCTTGTCCCAGCCGATACAGACCTGGAAGATAGACTGTGACAAGGGCAAGGAGGGTATCAAGATAATGCGATCAATAGTCTGCCATTTTTCACGCAAAAGGCAACGCATGAAAAGGCAATTTTCTGGCATCTGAGGGTTCCTAATTTGTTAAAATGTTCTTTACGCTCCGCGCGACCAGTGGTGGTACTAAGCTTAGATAGTCTTTAGATTACTCTGTGTATATTTGGCGCTTAATAAGTCTTTAATCAGTAAAATCAGTAACATTTTTCTGATCACTTTGCAGTTGGCGAACTTAATTTGGAGAGATTATTTTATTGCAAACCGCAAAAAGAGACCGCTGCTTAGGTTCATCGTTTATATTAGTCTGGAAAATGCTATTTTCGCAATTTGAGGGTCTGCTGTTTGAAATTTTCTGCACGTTCCGAGTCAACTGGTGGTGTCGCTCCAAGTTCTGTGGGCAAGAAAATCCCAAACCTGAAGTGCTCCCTTACGCCTTTGCTGTTCACCGATGCTCTTTTGTTTTGACGCCAGAAAAGTACACAAATTTAAAAAAATCACTTCAGAAGGTAGCGTATTTTGACTCTTAAAAAAGTACATCTAGTTTTGCATCTAGGCTCATTGAATAGGCTAAACATTTTCAAAGGGCCTTCGACCCTCCCCAGGCCGGCTTTAACCCCCAAGTGGTGGCTCCCTTAAGAGAAATTCTGCATACGCCATCGTATTGTATTTGAAATGATGTCATTGCAATAAAACCAACATCCATACTAGATTCATTTCATGAAGACCCATCCACGATTTGTCGTGGCATCGAAGCAACAGTAGTTTAACGTTCAACGGAGGCAAAATGATAAAAAGCGGTCAGTATTTTAAGAAACACTTTAAATACACTTTCAATAGTTAGTCCCTTATATCTCACCTCCCCATCTCGAAAGGAAAATACCTGTTATAATTTTCCAAAGTAGCCATGGAGAAGTATTTTCTGTTCGGCTGTAAGTTGTTTGCAGCCACTGAAAACACGTATCAGTTGGATATGGTTACTGCGATGGTATGCATAGTGCATATTTATCCATATTAAAATACATGTTTTGAAAAGTAAAAATGAATGCTCTCTAAAAAGTTATTATCTTTTAATCAGTTCAAAGATTTGGGAAACAAAGCAAAATTTTGCATCTAAGATACCTAGCGAAAGCAGAGCATTCTCCAAGGGTATAGGGGTTAGTATTACCTCTTCCTTCACAATCCCCAACGGATGGGTATGAAGAGAAGAAATATTGAGTTGACTTTGCCTCCCAACCACACCAAAACTCTTTTATTGCAAAAGAAAAGTGATTTCAGCAAGAATGAGAAATTCCATGTTCATCAATCTGAGGGTTTCGTTTTTTTTTAATTTTCTCCATTCTCCCCGCAAACTGATGGTGGTATATGTTTGGATCACAGCGTTTGAGCAGAAAGACATAAACTTCCCGAAAGCGTACTTATGGTTAGCATTTTTTACTTTTAAAACTCGGTGTGTGTTCCCGGTGATCAATGTACCATGATGAAATGACGTTGCTTATAAATAACATCATGACCATAACCAGGGCAGGAATGAATCTTTTCATCATTCGAAATAATTTTCATCTGGTTTGGGTCCGTCTTCAGTATCAGAATATGTTTTCATTCGATTTTGGTCTGCCAGCATTACATCATGGTACTTATCAGCCTCAGAATTTGCAACTTTGCGTAGACTTTTTAAACGTCAACAAAATTTATCTTTATAATTCCGAGGATACGAGACACTTGGGAGGAAGCGATCCTGGGCATGCAGTGATGAGTTTCCCACAGTCAAGAAACAGTTTGATTTTTAAGATTTTAACAGTGTCTCTTTCGATATAGCCTACGTAACACCTATTTGGCGCCCCAATCCCCTTAGTCTGCCCCCCATAGCCTACCTGCGATAGTTAAAATATTCCTTCCAGACGATAAAACAAGAACTTCATTAATATATATATATATATATATATATATATATATATATATATATATATATATATATATATATATATATATATATATATATATATATATATTTATATATTCCACGAAGTTGTCTCCAGCGTTTATTTTCACTTCATCTCTGCTTTCACAGGTTTCTGTATCTCTTCGGAGATCCGCTGGCGAATAAACAATTGTGTTCAGCTGGATAGCATCAACTTTGATCTTTGGTTGGGCTTGCGTCAAACGAGAACTAGTGCTGTTCCAAAAATTAGGCGCCTGCTCAGGAGGTGAACTGCGAGTTGCTTCATCTGTCATTTGAGCAAATGCCAAACCAACTTGGCTTCATGGCTCAGTGGTTAGAGCGTCCGCACTAGAAAGCGGGAGGTCCCGAGTTCGAATCCCGGTGGAGTCAGCATCGTTTTTTCACCTCAGCCAAATTTCAGCTTTACCAATTTGATTTATATATATATATATATATATATATATATATATATATATATATATATATATATATATATATATATATATATATATAAATCAATGTGTTCAAAGTTACTAATCATTTCACTTGTATTTCTCCCAATGTTATTTACATTATAAGTTGTAAACGCTGTAAAATTCTGTATGTTGGTGAAACCAAACGGAGGCTGGCCGATAGAATTACTGAACACCTCCGATCTATTAAACTTAACTTGTCTGGCTTTCCTGTAGCAGCCCATTTTAATCCGCCCTCCCTTTGTACAATTACAGACTTTTTGGTCACGGCCACATTAACCTGTAAAGGAACCCATATTGATCGTCTCACGACTGAAAACCGTCTTATCCTTAAACTTGGCACTCTTCACCCCCATGGCCTTAATTCTAAGCTAGAATCACTGCTTGAATGATTTTAATCTTTTTTTTAACTGGTGATTTTTCCTTGACTTTGACTCCTCGTTTGTGTGACTTCAGTTGACTTTCTGTTACCGTGTTGAAGGGTATGTAACCCGAAACGTCGTAATTTGTATTTTTCGTTCAACTCCATTTTTTGTTCAACTCCATTTTTGGTTCAATTATATTGCACTGTGTATTACCATGTTTTTGCATCGACCTATATATATATATATATATATATATATATATATATATATATATATATATATATATATATATATATATATATATATATATATATATATATATATATATATATATATATATATATATATATATATATATATATATATATATATATATATATATATATATATATATATATATACCTCATATGGACAACGGCAATTGGTCTAAATCCATATATGAATGTGGTTAGTACCATCCTAAAGACTGCAAAATGTATTTAATATTCATATGTGTTGACACCTGTAGTAACTTGTGTGTAGTTTAACGTTAAACAATAACCTTCGTACAGTGGGCTTTACAATACAATACACTGTAAACCATACTACACTAGGTTTTAGTAGGTACCTAACGTAATTTACGTAACGTAATTTAAGGGGCATTAGCTTGTAATTAACGTCGAGGTGTCTGTTTTTATACATTGTGAGAAACACAGGGGTTTAAATAATTTCCCGTCAATTTGAAATTATATTAAATGAGAGTTTTGAAAAGAAACTGTAGAAGTATGCCTCAATCCCTTGTCCTCATGTGAAGATTCTTAGTATCTCAGAGAGATGTTGAACGATTGTGAATATTCAAATTATAGTAGAAAACATCCACTGATTCGTCTAAAATGTAAATATAATTTCCGAGAGTTTCCTACTACAATTTGGTCCCTCTCCAACACGGCGGACGTTAGTTTTTTCGCAGCGATAACCTGGACGATTATGTTCATCGGCGATGCTCGTCGCGAACTTATGGTGGGCTCGCCATCAGAAACGTCTTTCAGCGAACCTTGCTCTCATCAATTTCTGAAGGATGATAGTCCTGTCTACAGGAACAGCATGATAAGCACATGTAATTATATGAGTAAATCTCCCCTGCCACCAAAATAGATGTATTTACAACATGAAAATTGACATCTCACCACCGTCCCATGAGAAAATTTCTAGCTTCGCCACTGGTGTAAGGAATAGATTATAGTTGAGGGAAACCACTAACTAGACCACGAAAAGATTGATGAAATTAATTTCGTACAAAATGGCTCTTTTCCAAAATCTAGGAAGAACAGACCTCCATCATTACCGTCCAGGTCAAGAGATTAGCGTCGAAGAAGTGATACCTCATCCCGAATATGACGCAAACACCTTTCGAAATAACATCGCTCTCGTAAAACTACGAAGACCGGCTGTACTGAATATAAATGTCAGCCTGGTTTGTCTACCAGACAAGGCAAAAGGTATTCAAAGATTGAAGACACTTTCGACATTTTTGTACCACTGAAAACATTAGGGTCTTCATAGAAGTCATGTTGTACAATAGAAAAATCAAATTAAACTGTATATTTCTTGAATAGCATTTTTCAATCAAATATTTTCCGCATCACTTTGCTGTCTCCACAGCTGATAGAATACTTCATTCTGGTCCGTTCAAGGTCCGTGTAGCCGTTGTTACTGGTTGGGGGTATACGAAGGCCATGTCAGTAAACGGTATAGCTGGAGAATTTCCTAATACACTACAACAGCTTGCCCTACCTCTCAAGTCAAGAGAAGAATGTCGTGCAAGTTTAATTGGAACGCCGGAAGAAGATTTTTTTGACGAGAGCATGTTTTGTGCGGGTTACGCAAATGCTGTACGTGGGTCCTGTGCAGGTGACTCCGGAGGTCCATTAGTACGTAAAATGTTGCGCAATAGGCATCGTCGTTGGACGCTCATTGGTCTGAACAGCTGGGGTCGTGGATGCGCTCTCCGAAACGAATTTGATTTTTTCACAAATGTTTTTTACTTCTTGGACTGGATAAAGGAAACGATGCAACAAAACTGAGATGAGAGGGAGACATGTGGGTTTATTTTAAAGCAGCAGAAATTAAAATGAATAACTGTCATAATACGAATTAACATCGCAGGAATACTAACTAGCGTAAATTTTGGTAAAGTATGCTATTTCACAAGGGCATAGAAATTCACGGGGGATTTGGGTCGGTAAGTGGTGGGTGGGCAACGCACATCAAGTAACGTGCCCTTTATCCTTCAAACCGATGCTCAACTAACCTCAATACTTAAAGGTATTGAGTTCAGACCTTCGGGAAATGGCCCCATGGGCCCTTTGAAGCCGGTAGATACCCTAAGTCTCACCACGATGTAAGTCATCGCTTTACCGGGCCAACATTCCGTTTTCCACAACTGGTAGAAAGCCCTACCTTCCCATTTCCCCGGCACAGTTGTTCTATTAAAACTTACGTAACTTTCTTACTTCTCCTTCCATCGAGACGTAAGAACGGCCTTTATGACTCGTTCTTTTTCAGGTCTAGGAAGCAAAAAGTGTGAACTTTATTCTTAAATTTAAGACACAGACTGATGCACTGATGATCCAAATAAAGATATGAGCCTATTCAACCATTGTATATTCTGAAGTGATTTAGTAATTGATGAATGTTTTGTCAATGTGGTCTCCTTCCACGATTCTGGCTGTAGAAAGCATCACCTATGTTTAAGCCGTGAGGAACTAAAGCATTGAATATTCAATTTTCAAATCCAGTGTCTTCTTTCTCAGCCAATAAACGTTCAAAGAAGCGGATATCCCTGGTACCAGACGAATCAGATTTTAGAATCCTACAATCTGAAATTTAACATAAACTAACGCAAGAGATTTGAGATGAGAATACAATATAGATGTTTCAAATTTCGAAATATCCCCGTTGATAAATTTACGGTAGTCAGACTTGTGGCCTTTCATGAGAAGCCTTTTGTTGTTGGTTTGACTTATACACTGTTTCCCAAACACCACACAATCAGTTACATACACAGCCCAGTTAGTATTACAATCAGTACCTTGACCTGATTATGACAAGTGTATGTCCTACCATTACTGGCACTAATAACCTTGTTAAAAGCGATTAGAGAAGAACACAGCTGGCGGCGTCTCCCATTACATTTTTGGCTGGGGATCAACACCGTGTCCCCCTCTACGCCTCTGGGCGAGAAACGACATTAACGACCCCCCCCCCCGTGGGGGGGGGGGGGGGTTTGGAAGAGGGCATATATTTTTCGAGAATTCCACTGATATCTGGTAGGCCTGGGTGAAAAGTTACGGTAAAAAATGTCCTGGTGACGTCAATAACTGGACACTGTCGTGGGTTATGGTGCTCATCCAGCGTCCTTTGAACCTGAAGTCGGGATCTCCTCCTCACATGACCGCGTCTGACAAATACACAACCAATTCCTGACATCTGTTTTGAGCCGTAACACGGTCGATACAAATCCTAAGTATACGAATAGTCTGTGAGTAAGCAATTGCTATTTCAGCAATTGATTAGGGTGGCAGATGTCCATACGAGGGACCTGGTGGGTGTCAGTTGGCTTAGTATATCAGTCCTTCGTTAGACTCCCATTGCTGTTCAGGGTAGCCGACATATCAAAGAAATTAACACACTTGGAAGAACAATTGAACGGGAAGTGAATAGATGGATGAACTGAATTGATGAACGAATAAAAATGCTAAGGTTCACTTAACCCTTCGTCCAAAACCATAAACACATCTTCGTAAATCGGAGCCAAAAGGAAGACTTAACCAGACACTAACTTAACAAATCACGTCCCAAAATGGGGTTAATCGGTATCAGGGTTGTAGTGAATTTTTATATGAAGTACCTGATATGATATATCTTTTTGGAATATACATACATATAAATGAATAAATAAATATGAATATAAATATATATATATATATATATATATATATATATATATATATATATATATATATATATATATATATATATATATATATATATCTATATATATATATATATATATATATATATATATATATATATATATATATATATATATATATATAATTATAAACACACACATAAATAAGAAAGTTATTGCATTCAAAGATACAAGCTTGCTTCGTATAGGCTTACGTTTTAGCCTACACTCCCCAGTCTACAAATGCCTTTGCCAATTCCCTGTTGAGACAATTGCTGAACGTGTTAAGTTTCTTTAGAGAGTTAAAGCTAATAAAGAAGCTTGACACGATCAGAAATGGTCTCAATAGGGAATTATCTCACCTGGGACCGTTCTCCTGCCTCCGTTAACATCTACTAGTAGCAAACTCTCTGTCACAGTTTCTTTTTATACCGAGGAAGAAGCAGGGCTTCAAAAATTTTGTACGGTTGTAAAATGTGGTACATGCATGTTGGTACTTCAGACATTAGCTGTTTTCTTTGCTAGTATTTATATGCTATATCAATACACGGACTTAAACATTATGCGGTTAAACATCACATAAACACCACATATATATATATATATATATATATATATATATATATATATATATATATATAAATATATATATATATATATATATATATATATATATATATATTTATATATATAGGTCGAAAAGACGTAGAAAAAAGTGCTTAAAAGTTTGCGGAAAACTCCACGACGTTTCGGGTATAAACCCTTCATGAGGTGGCGAAAACCAAACTGAACAACCAACAGTAACAATTGGACACGAAAAACATCAAATCCGAAGCGATCGCTGAAAAAAACAGAACCGGACGAGAGTGACTGTCAGAAAACATGAGTGCGAAGGATGAAACACAATTCAAAAAAAGAAAAAGAGCGTCCTGGATGAAAAAGTGCACGTACAAATCGAACATGGTCGAACATGACCTCATGATCAGTCGGTTTTCAGCACTAAGGCGGTCACGATCTTAGCCTCGGCACATTACAGCTGCCGTAACAGTTAAATGTTGTATAGAACAAGGTGAAGGGGGATTTAAATGTGCAGCCACAGAAACGGAAACAGAAAAAGAAACATTATTTGGTACAACCCAGCCTGCAGTAAACACGTTACGACGAAAGTTGGTTAATCATTCCTTCAACTACTTGACAAGCACTTCCCAAATGGTAACCCACTCCACAAAATTTTTAACCGGAACAATGTTAAAGTCAGTTACAGTTGTATGGATAATATGGCCCACATGATTAGCACACAACAAATCCATCCTGGCCAACGGGGCACGCACAGCAAAGGCATGTAATTGCAGGACACCAATCAATTGCCCACTGAATGGTTTATTCCAAGCAAAGAACATTGTGAACAGGCATCAGTCACATCCCAATATATATATATATATATATATATATATATATATATATATATATATATATATATATATATATATATATATATATATATATATATATATATATATATATATATATATATATATAAATAAATATATATATATATAAATAAATATATATATATATATATAATATAATCGTCAGCGTCACATATAAATGTATAATATTACTTGCAACCAAGTGGACGAAAAGCGGGACGTTTCCAAAGAAATCGGATCGCAGGGAGGCGATACAATGCTGCAAACGAGAATGTTAAATGCAAACAAAATAAGCAAAAACTACTTCGCCAAGCTTTCGAACTCTACACGAATCCTTTTTGAAAGCAATACAGTAAGCAAATAGTAACAAAGAAACCCAAAATTAGAGCGGGCAGTATATCAAAATTGGCAATCCCTAATTTAGGGAGATATAAAGGACTAGAGTGCCATTAGTCTGGAGGGTCTTCATCCAAAATCGCTCTTAAAGTTGGCGTTGTAATTTGGACTTTTTGCCTAATTCCTAAATAACAACAAGCTTGAGGTCCATAACTGAATGGCCTTCAGAAGAAAAGTGGACTGCAACAGGCTTGTCGGTATGCCTACGAAAAGGTTAAATTGCGGAGCGGTGGTTATTGATCCTCTGCCTTACTTCATTCCCAGTTTCACCCACATATTGTAAACCACATACACCGAATTAAATAAATAGCATTAACCGACCTACAACTAGTGTGCTGACGAATCTCAAACGATTTTCCTGTAACATGACTTTATAGTAAAGGAGGAACTTATTTCTATATGGCTTCATGTTCGACATGTTTTATTGCTACATTTCGCACAACCCCTCGAAGACTGAACATTTTGAGTAGGAGAAATGTAGCAATAGTACAATAGAGCAATAGAAGATTAAACGACCGATTAGGTTAATAAGGCTTAACAACATCGAATTTTGTACCGGACAAACGTCAGGTTATATTATTATTTGTATAAATATGAATATCTGTTTTGTATCTTGCTTATATCCCAAAATATGAGTAGGAAGCGAATATATCGTTACGTATAATTTACCAGCACCCAACTGACTGGAAGGTTCGAACTTGTAGAGTAATTTCTAAATAATAATCGACTAGCATCCAATCAGGGAGCTGTTATTTGGAAGGAGATGCAACGGGAATTTTAATTCATGCTAATACTTTAAGACCCACTTAAAGGAATGAGAATAATAAGTTCTATAATTGCCGAAACGGTTTTTCCTTCCTTTTTCGCTGCGCCGCTTCAATATCATCCTGGGACGCCATCTCATTCAAGGCAACTAATCCTTAGACAAGTGGCTCATGCCGAACAATGCTTTGATAGGTAGGTTGGTACCGCCAACATTTTAAAAGTAGATGCAATCACACTCGAAACCACTGTTTAACTAAAAACAAATGAACTCCCCCGCCCCCCTAGAAGGCATGACATGCATAAGATGTAGGGGTAAAATTTTAATCTATCGACAGCAAGATGATGAGTAAACGTTTCCTCAGGTGTCCAGAAATAGGCAGATGTAAATTCTTGTTCAGATTTTGACATATGATAAAGTTGTTGTTTTTTCGTACGCGTCACCGAGCGTCAAAGACCCAATTTTACCTTTATTTACTTGACGACTGGCAATGTTGTGTCAGTGCAAAAAACCTGCCGAACCTACTCTAACCGTAGCAGACGTCACATGCCTTTTTGTGTCTTCTGAATATTCCCGTACAACCATAATAGACAGGTTAGTGAGTGGCCTTGACGGCGTAACCCTCATTTCAAAGCGTTCTGTCTCTATCCAAACAACAGCTCCCTGATCCTTTAATACAACTTTTGCTGCACTTGTATATTTGCAAATATTTAATGCACATTGAACAGTGGTGTAAATGCGACCTCAGCCGGTCGGGAGTCTTGAAAACCTCTACATACTACAACCTTTGGTAGAATCGGAAAAACATATGACCCTCTGTACATCTCCATTTGGTTTAAAAAACTGGTAAAGAAAAGGGTAATTCCCTTTTAATTACATAGAAGGTACGCATATAGGAAAATTTTGGGCTTCTCCTAGACTAAACTAAGTATGCTCACTTTTTCTTAAAGAATACACCGTTTTGTCTTTGTGCGCATGTGCTCAGTCTCATTACTTACTCAACAAATGTACGTTATTAGTCCTGCACTTACTGCATTGGTATAGCTTGCAGATGCTGGGTTTGAAGAAGTGGACAACTGCCTCGAAGGTGCAGGTAAAACTTTATTTTTGACAGTGTAGCGTAACTGGAGTGTCAAAAGGGAGGAGGTGGGATAAAAAGAAAGTAATCATACCACTAAAATCCATGCACCGACACTTTCCAAAGGGGATATAACTTGACACTTAGTCATCCCACATGCGTCTAGCCGTTACCATCGAGCCTGAGTTCACTTCAACTGGCCCCTGGTCAGAATTCTTAAACAGGGGCCCTTGACAGAAGGAAAATGATTTAACGTTTGTACAGTCAGTCTGTCATTAGTGATAGCATGTGATAACTAGTTTTCGAAAGCATATTCTCTTACAAAGCGATTATTTCAGTTTTAGTCATTAGGTGAAGTAGTTTTTACAGCTATTCCTTTACTTGTAGAAAAATAAGACGGCATTTCTACCGGTGGCATGCCGGCTCAACAAAGACTGAACAGGGGGTTGAAGTTCGTGGAACACACCATCATTTGTCTTGAATAGCAAAAAAAAAATGTATCCAAGAATGCCTCCTAGATTGCTGTAAATAGCAACTAACAGGTTTACGTCTTGAATGTACACTGTAAAATTGTTTGTAATATACCAAAATTCTTGTACAATTACAGAAGAAAAAATAAAGAAATACAAAAAGAAAACATAAAATGTACAGCACTTTTTTATGTATTCTTTCTCAATTGCATTTTAATGTACAAAATAATTTTGGTGTAGATAAACAGAGAAATACTTCGAACATCGTAAACATGAACATTTTAGGATGTTTAACGTATGCTTGGGGGTAAAATGCTTTTTTCTGATTACATACTTGAGACAATGGCTTTGCAAACATCTGCTACAGCATATTGTATGGTCAGACCAGACATTAAAATTGACACTTCTTTTAGCAGAGGTGTAAAGCCAAACCAAGCATTGTCCCCTCTCAGGAAAATGACACATCTGGGAGTGACCACGAAATAGCAGCCTACATAAAAAACAACCCATCATGGGAACCTGGGGTAAATAATAATTTTTGGCTACAATAAGTGATCAACTAATGTGTTAATATCTTACTGCATACAAATGTTTTGAGATAAAACCTGAAGCGCCATCATGGGATGGTTCGAGATCCTAACGTCTTTCACCTTACTTAGGTGCTCTACTGGTTTCCATACCTGAGAACAAAATGTCCAGAATAAAAGACCGTAGCGGGGGACGGGGGGGGGGGGCTGACCAATTGCCTTGTATAGAACTGGGAGGGGATCATTGCTTACCTATGAATGTTAATAAAAATGCTATAATCGTTGGTAACCACTGTTATATATGTGTTCTATTGTTTTCCCAACCTATCCTTCATTCACGCCACAATCCCATCAATCTTGTATTTCCATTGCAGAAAAATGCTTTCTTACAGTCCTCTAATTCTCCTCGGGTTCTTTCAGACAATTATCTTTGTCATAATTTACACGGACTTTGGTAAGTTTGGTTGAATGATGGTCTTTCTTTCTTCCATTCTAATTGCAACAAACGAGTGAAACAAAAATAAAAATTGATTTGATTTTGCTTTTTCCTGGATAACAGTTGAATATTGCCGCTTCATTCCAAAGAAAAACATTTATATTTGATATAATGATGAGGAGAGTTGGAAGAAGATTTGGGGAATCCATTTTGAAGTTGGAACTTCATTATTACCTTACACATATCTGAGATTACTTGGACTGACACAAATTAAAGTTTTTGTCTGCTGCTTTGGTCGTATCGGAAAAACAATAATGTTACAATCATCTCATTATCGTTAGCAAGCCTTAAAAACCTTTTCAATTATAATTAGCGTACTTTGTCCCCTTTTTATCTGTAGCGAATGCAAGTGCCGATGTCCAAAGACAAGGGTTGCACCGGATGAATGAAATGCAGCAGTTGACCACCAATGGAACGCAGCAGAGTGGGTACATCCCTACCCATCATGAATTTGGGGTCGACCTTTATTTTTTGTTTGACACAACGAGCAGCGTCGGTGGAAGTAGTTTTAGGATTATGAAAGAGTTTGCTGTAAAATTGGTTCGAAAGTTCGGAAGAAGTGAAGTTTTTGCATTGTATAAAAAAAGTGTAACAATTTGAGTGGTTTTTAATAGACTAAACTAAATGAAATCTATATTATCCTTTTCAAGTAAAACTTTAAAGATTAAACGTAGTGACAGAGATCAACGAACTATAGTCTCTAATTTTTACTTCTATCTCTTGGGCGTTAAGGAACTTAGAAGTGAATTGTAATATGGCACAACCTACATTTAAACCACCTTAAACAATTACAATTTTTCTAGTGTGTAATCATGAACATGTGTTGCAGTCTTAAAAGGAAATCGTGCATTTTAATTGAACGAATATGACATGAAGAGCATTTAGCTTAAAACATCGTTAAGCGATTACTTTTTTACTAATAACACCTACAGTACATTCATCTTGTCAAAACATGTTGCTGTAATAAACTTGTGGAAACTGCAGCATTAAAATTTTCATAGTTTGGGTGAACAGTCTGTTTTGAGTAACAATTAACTACTGTACTACCTTATTTTGAGTAATATATTCTACAGTGTCATAAATATTGGTTTTAAAATAAGATTTCCTGGAAATTGTTTCCCTTCAAAATACATTGGTCAGTTTGACAATTAGTTTGTTCAGCTATGTACACAAATCATGGACAACTACTTAACGCAAACCTCAGTGAAATTTACCCTTTTCCTATTAATCGGTAAAATTTGACAAAAGATGTGGTCAAGTATTTGACCATTCGGTCGGAGCATAGTGTTGTAGATAGTATTTTAGAACTAGAGAACTATAATGCTGTGGCGTCGGTTCTTGAAAAAGCAACATACACACCCCAGTACATCAAAGGCGGTAAGGGGTGTAACTAATATCTGAGTTTGTTACATAATCTATGCCTATGAGCTACGCTTTCTTTGTGTTCACACTGCGTGGAAAGCATTAACACATGCTGAATGACCTGTTAGCTAACCCCAAATGTTACGTAACTTTTTGTGTATTGAAGCACATATTTTACTGTCAATCAATAAATCAGATATGAAATTTGACTTAATCAAGTGTGCACGTATTTTATTTTCAGACTTAATTGATGGGACCGATGTTTGTCCCAGTTGGGAAAATACCAAAGATTACTTAAGTCTGTTCCCAATTTTCCTTTACAGAAAAGACCTGCATACCTGCTGATAAGATGTGCCCACATTTTTATTTTCATTCTCATTTTCATATGGGAGTGTGTATTGGTTTTTACATATCAAAACTACTTGCTCTGACATGTGACAAGTGGTTCTTACCCTGAACCACTCTCTCCTTCAGATTGGGGTAACTTCAAGACCTACTTCTTGGAGAGTTGGAGCGCTTGTATTTTCAAGTGAAGCTGACATCATTTTCCATACAAATGATTTTACATCAACCGAATATGTCGTCTTACATGGAATCAACAGGATTAAATTCAAAGGTAAATAGCAATAACTAGTTTACCCTAGAAGCAAAGCTTATTGCCAATTCTTAGAAGGGATGTTTGCTTACCTTTCTTAAACGATTGTAGGAAACAGAGGTACATCCTGTGGGTCTGAAATAACTAATATGGAGGCTTCTAAAATTCATGGATTCCTTTTGGTAGAAAGTCTAATTCTGGAGAAGCAGAAGAAAGGATTAAAATACAAATTAGTGTTTCAATTGTTTACATTCTGTTTTTATAGCTATCGGATGATATGAGTAGCTGAAAAATTCTGTAGGGAATCTGTAGGAAAGGAAAATAGCCCTTAAAGGAGCTGTTTGGTTTTTGCATGAACCGAGTTCTCCTATTTCCTGGAGTTGAGTCTACTTTCTGCCTTTCAATGGCGATGAAATGTTTTCCTCTCGCTCTTCTTGGAGTTGCCTTCTAAAAGCTTGTTGTAAAGGCGAAGGGCCTGAACAGAATGGATTGTGTTCTCATCTCTTCTTTGGCCCTCTTTTCCTTCTCGAGAAATCTGTCACGCTACCTTTTGAATTGGCGGGAGAGCTCCTGTTCCCAAATTATACTGAGCTTCCTGCCTGCTCGTTCGAGATGAAAATCCCAGGCGGATCTCAACTCTTCCGAGTGGTGAAGGTTACACGACAATTTGGGCCGGCTTCTTCGAACCTGGAGGTGTGATGGGGCACAAACACCAACAAGACGAAGCTGTAGATCTTGTTCAGAAAGCTTACTCCGAAGCCCCTCAAAGCTTGTACGAGGTGAAGAAAATATCCACAGAAACTTATCGATACCTCGATCGAGGTATTGGTATGGCTTCCCAAGTAATCAAACCTTGGGAGCTTTAAAGTTAAACTTATGTCCTACATCTGATCGTAAACGTTAAGTCAATGTTGTTTATGACCTCAATAGTAGCAATGAGAATGCAAAGGAAATTGCAGACAAAAGAGATTACACAGAGTCTTTTTTGGGAAGGCCATGTAGAAAACCAATAAGTAAGATACTATCAGTGTAGATGAAATACAAACGTGAATTTCGATACTGAAATAACGATGATGGAGCGGTAAATATCGAAACGGAGGTGCAAGTTTGAGATTCGTTTGGTTGTTTTTGATGTTTTGCAAGAGTAAAGACAAAATCTATTACTAAAAGGATGTAGCGCTTATAACCACATTAAAGCTATCTATGCGCGCATGATCCATTTTTCTTAGTATGATGGAGAAATTTGAAACATTTATTTGTTCTCTTCCTTTGCTTTCTAAGTGCTTGGAAAACAAACTCTTGGTTTTGAAAGTTAATGTGGATACAAAAGTGCTTTAAATGAAGATACTATAAAACGTGACCAATAGATTTTCATGCATGTGACGTCAGAAACAAACAAGCACGCCCTGCTGGGATTAAAGTGTACCATACCAACATATAACAACCAAAATTGGCCTAAATATACAGATATTGTATACGTACAACTGATTTTTTTCAGATTAAGGATTTTTTTTTTGATTTTAACTTTCGTTGAGATGTTTCTTTGCATTTGAGAATGAAGCCGGTGAAGTCAATCCATTGGACCTATTGCAAGTCCGTTGACTTCAAACTATTAATTGCCCGTTTAAGTGTATTAAAATAGAACGGCCCGAAAAGCAAGTGAACTACTTTTAGTGAGTTAAATTTATTAAAATGGATACCTGACAGGGTCGTCAATCGTGGGGACACGGGGACAATCACCCCACCAATGAAAATACTGTGGCAAACATATCGTTTTGCCACAAGTAATTCATGTAGGTTAAAAGCGACAGGCAAAGTGAACAAAATGTCACATTGTGGTATGCAGATGACTTCAGGGCTTCTAGAAAACGTCAATTTGTGCCTAGTTTAAGGACCGTGTAACGTGCAAATGACTACAACAGGTATTCGATGTGAAAAAAAAAAAAAAAAAAAACATCAAGTATCAGGAAAATACCCTCAATTCCCATTGCCATGTGTGACTAATGTTATCCTTTGTTTTTAAAATGTTAATAACAACCGTTATTAATGATAGGCCCTATCAGTACTGAATCTTAATACCAGTATCGATTGGATATTATACCAGTATTAAACCAACCAGTCAGAAAGGATGAATAAACATTGGTGTTAATTCGATTTAATACTGACATATATTCGAATTAAAACTGGTAAATATTCGAATGGGTACAGGAATTTATTCGAATTAATATATATTCCAATTTATACCGGCATAAATTATACTTAATACTGGTATTTATTCGAAACCATATCAGTATAAATTCGATTTAACACCAATATATTTTCCTGTCCTCTTATTGATTCGAATATATACCGGTTAAAATAGAATTAGTACTGGTGTATAAACGAATTAATAGCGGGATAAAATACGGTGTATATATTTTTCCAACATGGTTTGCCATATACGGGAGCCTACTTTTCGTATGCGTAGTACACGCATACACGGTTGCACTCACTTCCCAAAGTACTTAAGTGGTCCAAATAGGGAATAAATTCACCAAGAGACAGTGGTCGTCGTTTCGTTGATCCGCGATAAAAGTTTTAAAACATGGCGATAATGGAAACCATCGTAAATCAAAATGTCCCATTAGATCATTTTGAGAAAATAATAGTTTCCTTACCACAAAAAGTTATCTGAGAAGATCTTTTAAAGGAATAAGATAGATTGTATACTTTTGAATAACACGTGGGGTTGTGGAAAAGGTATATAACAAATAGGCCAACATTTTTCCGAATGTTGTTGACTCGGCTTCACCTTTTTACAAACGTTGGAATCTCGACACTTCAGTCACCAATAATAATTCGACAGTCCATTAAAAACACACCTTACAAGTTTTGAACTGGGAGTGAAATTGCCAGAAGCAAGGTTTGCCCAATGGTTCTTAATAATTACCAACGTCACTGAATGTCAAGACTCGTCTAGTTACAAACATGACACTATTGAGTTTCTAAACCAAATTGCTGAAGTCAATGGCGTAGAAAGCCGAGATGGGGGCGGAGTGAAAAATGTGGGCGCGGAGGTATTCTTCCTTCCTCGCTTCTCGTGCCAGAAAATCTTTCTCCAAATCTCAATGAATCAATGCAAATGATGATAAAAAAAATCGCCGCCATGTTTAAAGGTCTTTCCCCCATTAGCGAATCCCACGATCATCACCCTGGAATTTTATCCCATAGGCACTGCGACATATTTTTATACAGGAATATATTCACACGTAGCTCCCCGCACGTATACACAGGCGTGACAGGCCTCCAATGTTTCCACCCTCAATGAATTCAATTGGGATTCGAACTATCAGGCCGTTTTTAAAGGTGGAAACATGAAATTAACGAAATCAAATAGCCCAAAATATTGAAAAACATCATTATGACAGTCCCTGTAAAATTTTCATAAAGAATAAAAAAGATTGCAAAATGCGCATGCATGATTAGCGACAACTTTGTATTTTTCCAATTGTGGTGGTCGTTTCTCAATTTTCTAATCATTTTTCAATTTAAACATTTTGCAGTTTGTTCGATAATATTGACGTGAAGATTTTATTGCAAATAAAAGCTGAAAATAACCACTGCTTAGCAGTGACTTAGCTACGAGGTGGCAGGGGAGATCTCCCCCTAGCTCTGAAACATGAAAAAGTCGGACGTTTGCCTTTGGCGCACCAGTCTTTTACAGTGTGATCTTCCCACCGACTTCCTATACATGGACAGAGCATACTGCACGGTACATTGTCGCTACCGTAGTGTGAGAAAAATAGAGAGATGGCCGTCTCCTATGGTTTTGTGGGAAATTTTGGACTTGCTCAAGTATGTTACCATGTTTTGAAAGAAAGTTGAAATATTTTTAAAATATGGCAAGTTAAGGTCAAAATCACTTCACGCAATGCAGAAATATGATATTTTTCAGGTTTATTTTTTGCTTAAAATATTACAAAATCGTGGTCAAATTTGACGATTAATAGCTTCCCGGTGGCCATCTTGGTGCCCCTTATTTGTCCCAGTCGGTGGCGATCATCTATGGATAGGACGTATACGTTACATGCTGTTTCCATGTATATAAGTCCTTGGATCTTCCCAACTCTTCTACCATGAAATTCCTAATTATCATCATATCTGTAATTAATTGTTTCAAAAAGCAAAACTTTCCCATGCGCACCATATTCCCAAAACAGTGGTGTACACATTTCAAAGAGAAAATTAGAGAATTTGGAAGCTTGCCCTCTTCCCTTGGAAAAGTGTATTTACACGCTGCTGCTTTGCTATTTACAAGCCTGAGAAATGTCACTGCCGGCTGTCTGAGGGGTCGCGCCTTTAAAAATTTTCTATGTTCACGGCAAGACTACATATTTCAGGCAGAGCATCATTTGCCCACCGTACTCAACTGTTCTCATATATACCTATCTTGGGATACCTTTCAACCCTCTCCGTTGAGTAATCTTTGTAAATGGATTCTTAAGATCTTTAAGTGCCAAAATGTTGTCACTGTGCCTTTGCGGAGGGCATAGATATACTAAAATTGTTTTCCAGAGCAGCATTGCTGGCAAAAAAAAAGGAAAAAAGAGGAAGATTTCGTCCTTTTTTGCGCAGTTTCATTTAAAAAAAGAGTAATGGCTAAATTTTTTCTCTTTTTTTAATCCTTCCTTCTGGTAGAATAAAGGTCAAATTAAGCACAAAAATGTACCTTTTGTCAAGAAGGTAGGGTGTGGTGCATAGTAAAAAATGTCCGCCCCACCCCAACCTTCATATTGCTGTAGTCCACTATATCACGAAATTCGAAACAACAGTAAGCACATGTGTAGTTGTCATGATGTTTGAAGGGTACCCTAAAAGACCCATTTACTGAAGTTTGAAATTAATTTTCGGTGGATTTACGACTAGTTGTTGGGAAATTTTGAGGTCACCTACGCGAAAGTTGTAACTCGAAGAAAAAATAAAGAGAGTGTGTGTCACATTGCAATTAACCTTAAACACAACTGTATGGTTTAGTTGTTCTATTGTAAACTGGTTCATATTTTAATTATACTTCTCTTATTAGGAGGTGGCACCAACATTGCCAATGCTCTAAGAATTTTAAGAGAAGGCATGCTTCCACATAGCCAGCACCGAGAAGGTAGTTACAAAGCAGCCGTTTTTCTAGTTGGTAACGGTAAGATCGTACTCTATTTGGATTATATAACATTCAACTTCATTTCCGAGAAATGAGGCAAAAAGAAGAAAATTTATTCGGCTTTGTGACTCCCCAACAGGGAGGACATATTCCGTTTGGTAAATGATAACTAACTTTGTAAGTTACCTTAAACTTAACTTCATATTTAGTAACGGAGTATCCCGGTTGTCTTTCTCATGTCCTCTAGTATTTCACTTCCACGAAGTCTACTTGTCATATGTAACTGTTATATTTTCTGACGTCACCCTTTCAGTGGTAGTTTCAACAGGTGGTATGATTTCTTTGGATTTTTTTTCGAAGAATTTCCACTAGATAGGTTACTTTTGTAGCCCTTCATAGATAGCGGGAGACTTGCAGGGAGGAATTTTGCCTTAACATCGGAGACTGCTGAGCAAAATTCTCTTAAGTACCCTGGAAGGGTTGGTCCCAAGTACTTGTGTTTGAACCTTTACATGGGTAGTAAGTCACGCAACGAAACAGAACCTTTCGTAGAAATATCTGGTACTACAATCCAGTGTAACATCCCTCTGACGAAATTTCTTTACATAATTTATGTTGTGAAGTAGGCATGTGAATTCGGACGCATTAAGGGAGTCAAAACCCTAAAGAATGTATAGCCTATATGTCATTTGAAGGTTTTAGCAATGCACTGAAGTCATTCCTCATCTGAGTTCCGCAAAGGTTAAGTGGTAGAAATTTGGCTAAGGTTTGGAAAAGAAGATGTTTCAAAGCGAGCATGTGGGATCTTAGATTTAAAAGATACATTATATGGGCAACCTGTTGATGAAATCTCCTGTAGTTGAATTTACCACACTCCTGTCAAAGAATGCAATAACATCAGTTAAAAACGTCTACTGAAGTTGGTTGACCTTAAACAGGCTAGGTCCTTTGTTCAAAAAGTGAGGAAAAATAGTCCTTTGTCAGCTTTTCTGTCTACTATTTGAGGCTACTTGAATGAATCCCTTTAACACTGTTTCCCGAAGTCTACTTGTTACTACTGTTTGCACCAAACAGGTTTTGAGGCTCGTGTCTTTTTTGATGGAACGCAGTTGACAATATGTAAAATAGTCCACAAATTAATTGCCCCCCAAACAAAAATGAACAGATTTACTTAATCAATCGGCTTTCTGTTGCAGCTTTCTGGTTTTTTCATGTATAAAGCATATGCACTTTGGTGAAACTTTGAATCAATATTAAAAATGTAAAAAATATGGGCGTGAAAATATGCTGAACACCAGAACGGGTCTCCATTTTTCATTTCTTGTCATGAGCTGTCCATATTTTTCTTAGGATAAAATAAATAATCTTTTTCGTCTGATAACATTCAACGAAGTTTGCATCTATTTAGGTTGACATGGTTAAAAGATCCTTGTTTAAAACAAGCGGTAAGATATTACGTCACCATTCGAATTCGGGCATTTAAACATGTGTGCGTTACCCCATATTTATTCACCTTTGTCAAGAATTCGACATGGCGATCGCCACCATTACTTGCATACAGTTTCAACTAAGTTTGTTACTTAGACGTGTACAAATGTGTAAAATGGATATTACGGTGTGCCTTTCCTTGAGAGTTTTTGTGTACCACTCTTTTCATTATCTTCTTCTTATTTGAAGGTGAGACTAGTGAGGGCGGTTCTCCTCAGAGGGAGGCAAGACGGTTGGAAGCAGAAGGAGTTAGTATATATTGCGTCGCTTTCGGTGAAGATGCAAATCAAAATCAGCTACAAGCGATCAGCAGTCAACCTCACAGGGAACACCTCTTTTTCTTAAGACAGTACATTTCTCTCACTGGTTTAGTTTACGCAGTTATCAATCAAACTGAAGGTAGGTCTTTGATTAGTAAACGGACAATTGCTTTGGTTCTGGGAACACAAAAGA
This sequence comes from Holothuria scabra, assembly GCA_037179385.1. Classification (NCBI taxonomy): domain Eukaryota; kingdom Metazoa; phylum Echinodermata; class Holothuroidea; order Aspidochirotida; family Holothuriidae; genus Holothuria; species Holothuria scabra. The sequence goes on from CM074185.1 coordinate 51,682,404, forward strand.
TAAGCTTCTTTGATATGTGGTTAACTTCTTTCGTTGCTAAATCAAGATTATTAAAGTATACCCGAAGCCTGAAATTCAAAAGTATGTGTTACATGGCCTTTCATATAACTTAAAACACAACTCCAATCTCCATAGGTAACTTTGTAGCTACAATATAAAACGTTGAAATTTATTCACTGACTTTAAATAAGCATGGTAGATTGCATTAAAATTTATGATTATATCGTTGTCCTACTGAAATAACCATTTTTGTATTGCTGTGTGTTCATGAACAGTTACCGCACCTTATGCCAAAGTATGTACTCCAATGCTAAGAGATGACTTGATTTAACAGCCAGAGGAGTAACTACGGTGGGGGGGGGGGGGGGGCGATCGCAATACAAGCTCATTATTTTCAAATCTTTTTTTAAAAAAGGCAAAAAGGTAACTACGCCAATAACTTACCATTTTCACCTTAAAAAATGGAAACTTTTAGTGCTTCCCCATAAAAAAGTATAACTACGCTACTGAAACCTGCCATCTCTACAAAACGTATTCTGCACAAAATCTCTAGGTGTTCGAAGTCATTTGCAAAAAAATAATAATTTCAAAGGGAACTAAAGCATTCCTGAAGAAAGTCACAAATTTTGGACTATTTCAATGTAAGGGAACTAATTTCAACAAGAAAGATGAATGGGATTAATTTCGCAACCTCTAAAACATATAATTGTAGGATTCTCGACATGTGGATTTTTAAGGACCAGCAATGTTCATAGTCAAGCCCATATGAAAACATCTTCGCATCTTCCTTTTGTAAAAAGAGACAACGGTTTTTGTACACAACGCAACTCATGTTATACGTCAGTGTTGTAGTATGCGTCACTCCCAGCAAATCCGCATTATAATGTTTTAGAGATTTTCACCCAGCAAAATATAATTATTGACATTTGACATAATAATTTGTGCAGTTTTATGGTTTTTCATACACAAATTTCCATTATACTAAATCTCATAGCTGATAAATGTAGTCTCCAACCTTTCTGAAGATGATTGATATTCTCTGCAAAGAGATAAAACTGTTCGTCATCACATCAAAAGGACATGTAAAGATTGTCTTTCTACCACCAGCATTTATCCGAACAAAGGGGTGGAGAGATAACAATGTAATTTATCTTAAGTAGGTGCAGTGATAGCTTGTAGACTAGCAACCATTTAGATAAAAACAAGTACCACTAATACAGACGTTTTTTTCAGATTTCAGTGAGTGCGGAGTATCAGAAAACACTGTCTCCAGAGGTCGGGTTGTAGGAGGAACTGACACCAACCCTGGTGCTTGGCCGTGGCAGGTTTTACTGGAAATTCGCAGTGAACTGCATAGAGTAAGATTAAACCAATTTTCTAATTAATTTCACTACGGTCTATTTCGTCATGATTCGTATGATTCTTTGAACCATCAGACATGGCCAACAAGTTCTAGGGAGCTGTTACCATTAAAGGAGAATCGTCAAAACTGTCAACGTTCAGTTTAAAGACAAAACCTGCTTATAGGTATTATTCTGGCCGCATCCACAATTTCTATGAGATTTTCAATGAATTTAGTAATAGCCCAAATAGAATCATCGTACGATCAAGATTTGTAGTAATCAGCTGGTTTTGATGCTGCTTCAGCAAAGCCAGCTGATCCATGAACGCTTAATACTCAACTGAGGAAGTACATTTTTTTTTGTTTCATTTTTAATGTGAAATTATAGCAACATTCGCCTTTCCCCTCTATACTCGCAAACGATCAATATTAGGCTTAAGCCACCAAAATTAACAATGAAAAAAAAAAAAAAAAATCAAAACAATTTAAAAGATTTGTTTTCCGCCACCAGATCTCGGTTCATATCAAAGGGGTGTTAACATTTAATGACTTATTTCCTTAAGCGGGCCCTGTCCCGTAAAATGAAAACCCACGGTTGAACTATCGGTTGTGTAAGAGTAAGAAGCTTTCTGAAAGGGTTTTTCGGGGAAACATTCTGGTATAAATTTACTTTCTTTTGAATGAATATTGACAGTCAAGGATATTGATTTTAGTCATATTAAATCAAATTGAAAGCAACCAGTTGAGGGGATAAATGCAACCCTTGTCTCTCGATGAATTCGGTGTGAAAGTAATGTGACTCATATCGAAAACCAGCTCCCTTCTTCGCGTGTTCACCACGAGAATGTTGTAAAACATTCGTCTAGAGTAATTGCGCTTCCTACTTCGCAACAATACTATATTAGAGGTCCTTAAAATTATAACGAATAGCACAGGACTACAAGGAAACAGCATAACATTGGAGAAAATTAAGAAGGGATACGGACCATGGTCGAGATCCAGATGTTGATATTCGAGTCATTACGGAACTTCTCTACTGGAGGCCAAAAGAATATATAATCACGCTAAAACGTTGAAAGAGTAACGACATTTAGTAATGTAATAACTTTATCGCGTTACTTAAGTACGAAAAAAGGTCGTTTGAGCTTAAAGAAAAGGAAATACCCCAATTTAGTATGTTATCTCCATGGATGTCATACGTGTTCGTCTCGATTCCGTTCTCTAGCTACTACAACAGCAAAATTAAGATACTATAAGTTGAAGATTTATCCTCGCAAACTTTATGTTTATGGGTGTGAAAAGGTATGGTGTAGGAAACTATTAAGTGCTGTTGTGTTGGAACAAAATGTTTTTACACGCTCAAATTAAAACACTAAGCTTAAAGGGCTTCAGCAATCGTACGTAAGAACAGTTACAACAACAAAGAAACTGACAAATTGGTTTCAATTCCGAAGACGTTGTTGCAATAACTGATTGACTTTGTACAACATTACGTTTCTCTTACGATGATGTTCTTCATGCCATACTTCTTATTTACCGACTTGGTTTTTTAATTTTGATTTTTTTCGTTCCCCCCCCCTCCCAGAATGGTCACTGAATATCCATCGTAATGAAATCGGTTGAGTATTTTTTTTTATAATTTGTTGTTTGACATATGTCGATGACGTCGTTTACCACCGATATCTTCTTTTCCCCCACATGACTCATAAATGACGCAAATACTATGAATGCAAAGACTTGTTAAAGGCTTCAATATTCACAGATCCTTCGCCATCACTGGTTAAGTAGTACCCCGCTGTGAAAAAGAATGAGATCTGGATACCACTTTTAACGAAGTTAAATATTTCATTTTCTTTTTATTGACATATTTAGTTTAGATGTGGATGACCCTCATTGACCGTTACTGGGTCCTGATAACAGCATCTTGCCTGCCGAGAAATGATAGCAGGTTCAGCATCACTGTCTTGTTAGGTAACCATTTTGTCTACTGTAACCTTTTAACTAACCACAGGTAAGACCCTGTACAAGGGTAAAGGAATTTCTGCCTTCTTTTAAAATGTCACTTTCTCTCAGATGTTGCCACTCATGTTACTACTTCAAACAAAAGTAATTGAGTGACGTTTCCCAGTCAGCAATATCCGGCGGTCCGCCGGCGGCCATCGTCGTCTTTTGATCGGCCGTGAATAAGTGGTTGGCCACTGAAGGACCGCCGAAGGGCCAGCGGAGGTCCACTGGCTACATCCGGGTCACAAACAAAATTGAATGCTGGGTACAATTTTTCAGCCAATCAGTTTCATCGCCGTCGGAGGACCGCCGGCGAGCAACCTGACATTTCTCCGACGGACCGCCGAAGTGGCCGACGGCGGTCGTTGCCGAGAAATTTGCTGACAGGTTTGCCACTTTTATATGTTCAACAGTATTAAAAACCATCGTTTATTTGTGTATTATTCATCACCGAGGCAACTGGAATTCAGAATAACTTATTTGGACTATTCCTGCCTTACAAATGTGTGCAAACATCATTTTCCGTACCATTTATTGGCCATGGAAAGAGAAAATATAACTTACTCCGTTACTTTGGCCACCCCCCTGCTCATACATCAGAAATGTGAAGATATGTGTTGCTGCATGCGTAAAGGACACTTAACGTTGGGTCGAGAACTTTAACATTCTATACCTATACTGTAAACATAAAAAGAAACATTCGAGTTTTTGCTTATTTTTGCTGGTCACCGATCACTGTTTTATTGCCAGTGATCGGTGAAAGATGTCCGACTATACTAAAACTTGCTATAAACGCGAAAGGACCAACATCTTATAGCTGCGTTGACTTAAACTGCATTAAATCCATATGGTGAAATTTTAATGAGGACAGTATTGCTGGGTGGTATTTTCATTCAAAGTTGGACTTAATGTTCAAGTAATGATTCAAGGAATTGTCCAACACTAAATCAAAACTATAATATTGTAGGCAAATTCCGCTATCAGTAGCTGGAAATCATCCAACATCAATCGATGGAAGTTTTCCAAGGTTCATCCCTCTTTAAAAATAATTAGTATGTGTCAATGACAAAAATTCCCGGTCTATATTTTCATCAGCAATAGCTCATGTTTTCCATAAGGGCCTATATTTTACTGAATAATTTTACTCTTATCATTGCATTTTTGAACCATTTAACTACCCAGTTGTCGTAAAAAATATGTTTTGGAACAATATAATCAAATTTCTTCATTCTGTTTCTCAACTTCTCCATTAACTATGAGCGGTACACTTTGATAACGCAAACATGGTGATGAGTTGCTAAAATAAATTGGAAATTTCAAGAAGTTTCTTTTTTAAATCAATATGTTCCCGATAATCTCACGATCATGACACTCTAATAACAGTTTGCCTGTCGAGTTGGGATTTTTCTACTTCATTTAGACACATTCATGAGACAATCAATTGAAAGTTTCTCCCACATTAACATTCAAAAACAATGAATTTCCATTCTATCAATTAACTGCCTTTCAAAATTCAAGACAACTTATTTGAAGTGAAGCACAAATTTCACCTTTAACTTGGTTTTGTCCGTTGGTGTAATAACTAAATGATAGATCACTGGTGACAAACTTTCTGAACTTTCTTACTTTTTCGATTGACAGTCAGGTTGTGCAGTTTTCAGTTCCTATATTTATGCCCATAATGCATACGAATACTGACAAAAAATTCGACGTTTTTGTCTTAGTTCTCTCAGAGCACACCTTCATATTCTTGTTCTCCTGTATTTTTCATAGTGCCTGATTTGTCAGAGGGGATATATCATTTCTGGTCGTTTTGATATTGTTGAGTTCTACACGAAACACATTCTCACACACCTCACAAAACACTGAAACCTTCTCCTTTAGAAGATCAAAGATTTTTGGAAGGAAACCTGGTCTAATTTGGATAGTACTTAACCATCTGCGCAATGATGAAACTTATGGAAGTGTGAAAATTCTTTGACAAAATTGATATGCCCGGGGACTTTGGTGGTAGAGAGATAGAACTATCACCTTATCTCAGTAAATCCATCTTCGTCTTCTTGCCTTCCTTCTCCCTGCGGAATTCGTAATTGTGAGCAAAGAAGGGAAGAGCTGGTCACTGCAAAAATCTGCAAAAATTCCCCACCTTGCATGATCAAGTTGTTGACTGTTTTTGATTTTGTTGTAACTTTCTCCATGGCTTGTTTGAACTGTTCTACCTTTTTTCTGAGGCAAAAAATCGCTGCCTCTCTTTCTTCAGCATATTGTTTTGCTTATAAGATGGTGTGAATGGAGGATTGTCTGTGTTTCTTGAAGAAACACTAGGGGAATCATCCTCACGACCGTGGTCCATGCTGTGTGAATTATCTTCACCTTATGTGATCGGTCACTGCAAAGAAACCAATGAAAACAAGGTGAACGTCCCTTACAGCATGATCATCACCATCACTAATACATTTATAGTACTACTGTATCCCAAATGAAATCATCATCAGATACTAGACGTATTTCCTGTAGGTTGGAAAATAGGTCAAATCTACTGTTAGTACTTGGTAAGCAATCGGTGGAGAGTGGGATAGGCTTACAAATTGTGGGTTGTTACTCTTTTTTTATTTCTGATTAAAAGATAAACCCCACCAGAAACGTCTGAAAAGCAGTAAAATATGGCACTCCCTACAGTCTTACTAACATGATGCAGTGCAGAGTTCTGAATGTTTTTAAAGTGGCGAAAAAGGAACTCTGAAATTGTAAATTTTTTTCGAAAGTGGTGCCAAATGCCAATACTCCAATTGGTGAATCTCCCAAGTGATTTAGATCTTTGTGCAAATGAAATAACATAGAGGGTTTGAAATTTACAACCAAATGGGCGAAACAGGAAAAACAATACAAAAAAGTTCCAGAGTGTGAAGCAGAAGTAGTGACTTGAACCGTTGATAAATATGTAGAAGGTGCATGCTTTTGAATCATGAATGTATCTAAAAAATGTAGAATTTCATCTGTTTATGATGTATCAAAAATGAATTTATTATATTTACTACACACATCTATTTTGGTGATGTCTGGAACAGATTTTTGTCTTTAAATTTTCAAAAAATGGTAAACATAAAAAGGTAATACAAGTATAAAAACTTACATTTTTCGAAACAGAAGTACAAGTAATAAGGAAACCTACAACATAGATTCATGTTAGGCATGAGGGTAGAGGGAACCCTTGCCTGGAGTAGAAATAATTGTCTGTGTGAAATTGGAGAAGCCAATGACATAAAGTATCTTTTCTACCCAAGATGCACACACTTCATTGATTCAATAAGGGCAGAATGTGTCCACTAAATGTGTCACTGGAAAAGAAATGTGTCTAGCATGTTAAAGCATTTGAAATATGTTACTCCATATACTGATTAGGTTGATTCACGAAGTAAAGGGGTAGGGTGGCCGGAAGCAATCGACTGCCACTGTCCCATACCTATGCCCTTGCAAAGAACTAGTTACAGGTTAGGTATACTGTACTTTTTGCTTCTTCTGATGATCTTCAATGGGTGGGAGGCTCTCGCTTTTCCTCTTGACGGACCTGCCTTGGATAGACAAAGGTTTAGGAGGGTTGGGAATGTCACAAAGTGTAGGGACTGCATTTCACTTCAACCTGTTCTTGGTGCGTCTGTTGGAAAACTTGTCCAATTCAAAGTGTGTGGCACAAATACGTCAGTTGCGTGAAAAGTAGTGTGGAGTTCTCTTGAGCAGAGTATCCTGGACCTATTGCTGGGACCTGACATTAAATAAATTGAGAAAGCTATCAAATATGCATGACAAAATGGTGCTAAACCTAACATAACTCTATTTATGACCATCACATCATGTGATACATACTGTATGCATGTGAGTTGTAAGCCTACACTGTCCACGTGCCAGTATTTTTGCCAAGCTGCATCCAAACTGCTTCATTGCTTTAAGGCTCACTTTCCAGAGGCAAAATTTATTTTCTGCCAGTGATTTGTACATGAAGACACCATTTCGAGATGCAGAAAGTAAAGTAATGATGTGCAATACCCCTAAAACATATATTCAATGAATTAAGTTTGGAACATTACATAACCGATGTATGATTGTACACACGTGAACGTTTACAGCTGTCATCATGCAGTTTTGGGCCTATCCTAGGCCTACTTCTTAGGCTGCTTTAAACGAAAGACAAAATTTATGACTAGAGCCTAGGAAATTAGTTTGTACACTGTTTGAGCGTCGAATGAAGAACTCCTTAGCTCCATTGAGTATGGCCTGGGCTTGCCATTACTAAGGTTGCCTAGCGTAGACCTAGGCTAAATAAGAGGTCTAATGTTAGGCCTGACCTAACGCCTAGCTCGACCAAATAAAAATCACACTTATTTCAACACATAGCCTAGCTAATAAAACATCCTCATACCACTCCTTGAAATTGGGGGGAAAAATACAGGTCCGGTCGTTTCTTTGGCAAATCGAGCAATTTAACCCCGAACAGCGAGCTGAACTTACAGATTTCTTCCCCGACGCCCTCCTTCATACGGATAAATATTTTATACATATATATATATATATTGAAAAGGTTGCAATATTACAGCTCCCTTCACAGGGTTGAGCACTTTACCATTGCCTGGTTGACTTTATTAATTATTTTTTACTATTACGGTTACATATATATATATTAATATTGTAAGAACCAGATACAAATTCCATGTCTGGACCAAATAAAGACCAGATGTAGGCCAGAATTAGTTTTCAATATATGGACCATGTTTGTCTCATAAAATTTGAGCCATCAACTTTTTATATGGGCCATACATTTTCTGACGTTATATCAAGTTATATCTGCCGAATTCTTGTTAAAGACTGACACATATTCCATATCTGGACCAGATAGAAATTCTCATATAGGGACTACATATAGATTTTGAGTAAGGTTTCTCACTATGAATAGTTACGTTCAGGGCACTATGCATTTCCTTAGAATTTTGGAAAATATCGACAACATCCCCCAGTTTTTTGTTGGTCACTTTGGATGCCAGTGCCCTGCGCACTAATATCCCCCATGATAAAGGTATTCCCGCATGTAAATCTTTGCTCTCCGCTAATGTTTTCTCGAATTCTTTTATAAAGAATTTTTGTGTTTAATTGCCTTTATTCTAAAATGCAACAATTTTGAATTAAATGGAAGTCACTATCTCCAAATCTGCGGTACTGCAATGGGCAGCAGAATGGCCCCTAGTTATGCTATAATATTTATGGCTTTCTTAAAAAGTAAGTTATTGTCAAATTCCCAGTTTAAACGGTTACATTACTATCGATATATTTATGATATATATTTCAATTGGCAGCATGTACCCGATAATTTCAAAGTCTTTTTGAGGTCTTGTAATGACTTTCATCCTTCCTTTCCTCCTAGAATTCCTTTTCTCGATGTTCTGGTCTAGCTTAATCATTAAGATATTGCTACAACCCTATCTTGCAAACCGACAAATACACATACTTAACTTAAATAGTTCTCATCATGTTAGTCTGAAAAAATCCATAGTATTTAAACAATGTATTAGTATTAAGCATACCTGTTCCTCTCAGTCTGAGTACCACAGACATGTTGGTTATCTAGTGGGCTACTTCCTTAAGAATGTCTATTCGCTCAAATTAATTTAGGAGGGTATCTTCAGAGCATCAAGATATTCCAGATCCTAATTACGCTAGTATAAATCTAAATCTAGAAGTTCTCGTATCACCCTAGTTCTCGATTATTCCCTAAAAACTGATAAACTACACAACATAATTCGTCACGATATTGATGTACTCTGAAACGATAGTTCTATGTCTAATTTATTTCGGGTCCCTCCTCTAAAAACCATGAGACAGCCTCCTTACTTGCACACTTTTCTGACACCATCTAGGGTAGTTCAGTTTTTAGGTAATGGTAATAAGAAATGCGATAAGCCAAGATGTCATGTATGTTAGTTCACTATAACAGATCAATCATTTACTCCACCTTGATCACCTATTTCTATGCGACCTCCTTCCTTTGCTTGTGATACTCCTAATGTTGTATACCTTTTATTTTGTTATATGGCTCAAATTTTATATGGGACAGGCGTGGTGCATATGTGTCCCATATCGGGATTTATATCCAGGCCGTATGTGGACCTCGTATCTGCACCAAAATGTATTAGTTCATTACCTTTTTGTAAAGCGTATCAGAAGCCTTATGAGCCATTACTTTTTCCAAAGTCCTCCCACCAAAAAACCAAACTTGAAACTGCTTCCCGAAGAAGCCTTACGTCCACTTAAGAAAACACTTGACCAGCATCAACGCCTTCAGACATATAAATAATTAGTCTGTCATGCATGGCTCTATTCTAGACTGGATTGAAAGAAAAAATACTACACACATGATCTTCGCCAAAAGGCCTTCCGACCAAAAAGTCCTTCCCACCCACTGGCAAAGGGTTGTTCGGCGAAACCAAACTTGAAACTGCTTTCCGCCCGAAGAAGCTGTTAAGCACAACACTTCCCCAACTTTAAGGCCTTCTGACCATTTCGATTATTGTTCTCTCATGCATGGCTCATTCTAGACTGGATAAAAAGAACAGATACTACACAAGATCTTAGTCAAAAGGCCTTCTGAGACAGTATAATGTTAAGGACTATCTGAACATCTCTAACAAAGTTTAATGTCCATTGTATTATATTGACCTGGGTATTTCAAGTTGTTAAATAACTTAATAGTGAAGAAAAAACTGCTTTGAAATTCCTTCTTATAATGTTTACACTGCATTGATAGTTTAAATTATCGTATGGGGCAATATTCTAACATAAATTTTGTTGAAGGTTTTATGTTTTTTAAATGTTACTTCCTTAATAATGAAAAAAGAAAATCAGGGCCCTAAATTCCTAACCACGCTCACATTGGAAAGTCATTTGCATATGTTTGGGTAATATGGCTGAATATGGTTGGAATGTTATGATTTCGGTTTTCTGAGACTCATTCAGCTTCCAGAGAAGGCCTCTATGTAGCACAGGTACACAATATAAACCAAAAAAATATTAATATGGCCATTTAAAAGTTAATAAATAATTCTGGCAGGGTATTTAAATTAGTTACATCTGCCTTTTTATGGCAATGAAAACCATTATTTAGTTATCTGGACAAACATTCCATCAAGTTATATCTGGCTTGATATGGCCATTTCAAACTTTATTTACATATCTAAACTGGATTTTCATCAGTTTATATATGGCTTGTTATGAACTCATAAAACTTTATTTGCATATCTGGAAAGACATTTCACCAAATTTTATCTGGCTTGAAATGGCCATATAAAACTATATTTACACATCTTGACCTGCATTTCATGAAGTTGTATCTGGTATATGGCAATATAAAACTTTATAACAGCCAGATATTTCCATATATAAGCCAAAATCGCCCGGACACCAGCACGAAACAATAAAAAGAGAACGTGTCCTGGTAAAACCGAACGTCTGGTAACCCTACTTGCAGTGCCACTATGGGCACTGTAGGCATACTTTGCGTTTTCTGGTTCATCACTGCCGTTACATTGGCATTGCATGAAAAGCCTAAAGATGGTGATTCTTCAATTTACCTGATAAGCGTTATGGAAATAGTAAAGTCATGCATCATTCAGGTGCATCACGAAATGCGAGTCAAAAGTAACGAAGGATTGATGTTTACAACAAGCAAACAACACACTGCTGCGTTTATTATATTCAGGTATATTAAATCGGACATCAAAAGACGATTTTATAAGCTTTGGTACGTACCAAAGTACGTTGGAACAGAAGCAATCATTAAACAGTCCGTTGTTACGATTTTCTTAGCCATATTTCCTAGTTTCCCCAACATCTGGAGCTTAACTTCCCATTCAAGAAACTGCTAGCTATGGCTGCTCCGGGAAGTAGGCTATATATATTTACCGCACCGACCTCTTTCCTGTTGTAGCCCACTGTTATAATTAGGCTCCGTCGCTGTGCTGAGTTAGATGGATAACATGAAATGAATCAGAATAGTCCGATTGGGGACTTTGTAAAGTGTCCTCCAGGTTCTGTTTTCGTGACAAGTGTGAATTCGTTGGAATTTTACTGAAACAGGAATCAAAGTTCTCCGTAAGTTGATACACCCGCATATATGCATGTACGTCAAGGTACATTTGGCATTGTAATTTTGCACTCACTTGTAAGATTTGGCAATGTAAATAATCTCCGAGAAAGTTGTTAGTCCGTTTTTTTCACTGATCGTACCTTCCTTTTGCACACCGAATGAGTTGTTTAACTCTCCATCCCCATGAAGCACATACTCAAACTCAAGGCTTCATTGGGACATCAGAATAATTTCCCATAACGGAAAGCGAGCTCCACGTGAACGAGGCTCGACATTCCGTAAGCCGTCATGTTGGTGAGAGCAATTGATTGATTCATTCGGTACTGAGAGAAAAAACAACAGGACAACAGGAAAAGAAAGAAATATAAAACAATAAAAGGACAAAAGACAAACAGGAGTGCAAAAAAGAGTACTAGGGCTAGCCCCCAAAGCCTTGGAAAAACTTATTTCCATAGGGATCTACCAATGGAAATAAAAGCCTATTTCCATTATTAAAGATTATTTCCATTTCCCCAATGGAGATGAATGCTTATTTCCATTGGGCAACACTACTAGCATCCAAATCCCTTCTTTCAACCTAGTAGTATCGACCAGTAGATTTTCACAACCCAGGGTTTCATGGCATGCAGAATAAGACAAAGAGTAGGCAGTGTCATTATCTGACGTTTAACTCAGTCAGTGTACCTTGCAAATTTTTGGGTTGTTAAGGTAAGCTCTTATGAAGTATTCAAACTGATGTCTTCCCGTATTGGTTCCTAATTTCTAACACAAGATATCTCATTTTAAAAATCAGTAAGTTTTGTAGTTAAGATCATCAGTCCAAGGTGTTATGTAAAGCACAAGCATTGCACCAGATTTTGTTTTGGTTATGCGGTGTAAGGCAGTGGCATATTTGCGTTTTAATGTCAGTTTTTACTATTATTAAAGACACTTGGATATTCAAGTTTTTTATGTCCGTTACTGATGATTGTGTTTGGATCAAAGTGCTACCCAATTTAGGACATCCAACACGCTTCAATGCTCCCTTACATAAATTTTAGTAGTTTTTTGTTTTAAAAATACAATGATCTAAAACCTTGAATTTGATTTAGTAAGTGTTCATGACAATAAAAAAAGACTGGCTTTCAGAATTTGTGGTCTGCTCTTTCCTTAAATTTGAAAACCCAGGGCCTAGAAAACGTTGCGTCTGGTTAAAGTTGAATAATTCAACCACCATGTGTCGGCGCTGTTTTTATCTCATCGCTCCGTGAGGAGGATGAGATATTGTAGTCACTTTGCCTATGGGGCTATATATGGCAATACCAGCTGAAATCTCAGTGGTTGCCATGGTAACGGTAAATTTCCCCAGGTTACTAGTCTCGAGGTCTAACCCATGGTCAGGTACCCCGGGGTGACTGAGGGTCCAGGGCTGAGAGAGGGGTCAAAACCTGTCCGTGTGTGTGTGTGTGTGGGTGTGTGTGTGTGAGTGTGTGTGGGTGTGTGTGTGTCCAATTTTGTTTTCCTAATACCTCGTAAACGGCTGGGCCGATTTTCTTCAAACTTGGTAGGGTGGTACCTCATGTAGAACAATTGCATTTTAATACACAACCGGAAGTGAAGGTCAAAAGTTACAGGTCAAAGGTCAAATTTAGTAAAATCACATTTTCTGCTATATTTCCAAAACGAAAGTCTCTCCTGACAGGAAACTTCCCACATATGATGATTGCATCTAGACCTATCAAAATATGTGGTTGCCATAGCAACAGAGGTCAAAGGTTAAGTGGTAGAGTGGAACAAAAAATTTTCAAGTTATAATTTGTTCGTAAAACAACGTTTTTGTCCCTCAAACTCCTCCTAGTGGGCTGGACTGATTCTTTTCAAAATTGGTAAGTGGGTACCCCAGGGTGGGAACTTGTGTCTCCCAGACCCTCGGAAGAAAAGGTCAAAGGTCAGAAGTCAAAGGTCACATTTTGCAAACAACACTTTTTTCCTGTTTTGTACTAAAACTTCAAAAGAAAACCTTCATTTTACATTAAACTTCACAAGTATAATAGGGTAGACTAGTTCTACCAAAATATGTAGTTTCCATGGCAACCAATGTCAAAGGTCACGTGACAGGGGGTCAAATACTTTTTTTTGTATTCACTTTAACTCTTAACGGACGCATCCCACAAATCTAAAAGTGTAAGTGTAATAGCCTAGGCATGATACTGTAAGTTGTACCGATATGTGTGGTTGCTATGGCAACCAAGGACATATTTCACGTTACAGATTGTCAAAGGTTAAAGTAGGCATGACTCGGCCACAAAACCTTTGTGTATTGCGAGATTAGATACAGTATTTTACAAATATCATCTCACACCCCATTAAAAACCCGTACAATTCGGCATAAATGATATTCGATATTTTATGACGCAATTGGCGGCACAAACCCCGCCCTACGGCGCGCATCTAGATGTAGAACTAATGTAACGTTCGGTAAAGTTATCTTATCTTAGCAACCTCATGAAAACGATTGCATCACAATACAGAGTCCAACATACAGAGCGAAAGGCGCAGACCACGGTGGGGATTCGGAGCAAATCATTGGCCAATATGTTCGCGTGTTTATGCGCGCGGGTAAAAATAGTTCTGTTTTTGTGCAGGAAAGACGCGGTTCGGTCGCCATAAAAAACAGCTATGAATATGTAAAGGTAGGATTCCATATGTACGGATGCGTATGCGGATACGGATACGGCAAAAATCGCTCACACATGGTTTCAATGAACTTGATTCCATCAGTACGGATGCGGATACGTTGACGGATCCGGAAACGCATGCGGTAAACCCGACCGCACCATGTAGCGATCGGTACGGCAAATCGGATGATATTCGGATGCGATATGACGTCATTTTGTCATAATTAATTGCTGTCGCGACAAAATTTAACTTCTCTACCTACAGAAAATGCCTCGAGCAAAATATGAAATTAGTATTTTAGAGACTGAGAAACTTATTGAACTTGTCAGGGAGCATCAATGCTTATACGATGCCAAACTTCCTGATCACAGGGATGCTCAATTGACCCAGAACATCTGGAAGAGCATTGCCAATGTTATGGGAAGAGAGGACATCGACGGTGGGTATATTAACCTAATCTGGGCCTAACGTTAGGTCTAGGCCCTAGGCCTAGGGCCTAAGCTTTGACCTGTAATGTGTGATTTCTGCCTACCCTTATGTTAACCTATATCTAGGCCTAATTATAATTGTAGCAAGGTTATGTATAGCACTAACCTGTAGATGAAAGGGTCATCACCATGTGACACCTCTCGGTATCTCAACTTTACAGGGGATATGACCTCTTTCTAGAGATCCCACAACTTATATGGAGAAAATAATGCCAGTATAAGGTCTAACGTTAGGTCTTGCCCTTCTAGCTACAATCCTCGACAAAAATACATGGGACAAACCCCGCTCCTCCTTTCAGTGTTAAAGTTTCAGGACGCCTTGGGCTGCCGCAACATTGAACGGGGGAGTGGGGATGGTGTTCCGTTCATTGCTTGTTTTGCTTGTTTTGTCCCATCATTTTTGTCGAGGATTTTCGGAAGCCTGTACAAATGTATATCAAGAAGTTTTCGGTCTCGGGCAACGTAATGCCAGTTGGTGAATAAAATTTGTGCAGTCTGAAAGGATTGATTCGATGACAAATGTCACGGCGTAAGCATTATGAAAAAGCAATTGCTGCATGACAAGATAATAAAAGCGGCTTTTAAATATTTCACGGGGAAGAAATGTAACTTATTACGTATTATGGACTTCTGTCCATATTCGGTCTTTCTTATTAGGACAGGGAAGTGATCAAAATAAGGTACCCATGGGTGGTTTAACGTAGTTAATTTTGTCATTAACCTATTCAGAAGACCCGTTCCCGCAGGGTACCGAAGGGGGGAGGGGTCACTTTCAAGCGAGAAATATTTCTTGGGGAGGGGGGAAGATCAAAACAACCTTCAGGGGAGGGGAGAACAGATATTCCAGATGACTTACAGGACAAACGAGGCGTTTTAAATATTAAAACCCGAACTGCTACAGAAACCTCCGAAAGTGGACTTTATAACGCTTAATTTATTCATTATCCCGATGTAGAACTCGTCACTGCTCCCTATTACTAAGAATATTTAATTAGCGCCACGGTTTACCATTGACCTCACCACGATTAACCATTGACCTCCACACTATTTCAATGACTGTCGGGGGTTAATCGTGCAAACAGAAGATCTCTCTCTATTTATAGGAAACTTTCATTGTGCAAAAATGGTTAACCATTTTAATTTCGAGAAATCTTTACGTAAATTGTCACGTTCACTACCCCTAATTCTTACATATAATTTCGTCTATAACTAGATTGTAGTTTGAATCATCATTCAATGTTTATTTAAGCGAAAAAAGAGAGAATTTTGTGGTTAACCGTTGGGTATATCGTGAAAAATGTTACCCCCAACCCATAATACAAAAAATAAGATTGAAAAAATTCTTTGTTTTTTTTTTCCCATTACAGTACATGAAATTTTTAAAGTACATTAAATCTCTCACCACCCAGAGTACTATTGCCCCCTCCCCCTTCCTCGTATGAGCTACTTGAGGAAGACAAATCTTTATTCGAGCGCCCATCGCTAATCTGACACGCCAGTATACTAGTAGGACAAATTCAACTTTTACTATTTTCCTATAGCCTGAAAAATAAAAAGGCAACCTACTCGTTTTAGAGCATTTAAAACGAAAATTTGGAAACTCCTATACCTTTGTACAGGCTTCCGACAATCCTCGACAAAAATACATGGGACAAACCCCGCTCCTCCTTTCAGTGTTGAAGTTTCAGGACGCCTTGGGCTGCCGCAACATTGAATGGGGGAGTGGGGATGGTGTTCCGTTCATTGCTTGTTTTGCTTGTTTTGTCCCATCATTTTTGTCGAGGATTGTACTTAACGTTACTCTTTAGGTTTTTTGAGTGACCAAAATTGACGTTAAATTAACACGATCAGAACACATCGTTAGCCTTTATTACTAGCGTTGAGTATTCTTTGTAGTAGGAACTAGAACTAGAATCAGTAACTACAGGAGTGTGAAAATTCACGAACTAGGCCTAGGTTAGATAGAGATTTGTCCTTCCGACTATCAGTATCAGTAGTAATTGACTTCTCAAGGTTGCCCGTAGGCCTACTGGATCTAACGTTAGGCCTAGGCTATGTTGGTACAGGGCTTTCTTCAAAACAATGCATTTAGCAATAATTTTATCACTGGACTCAATTCAGATTGTATGGAAAATTTACACCTTTCTAGGCCTAGCCTAGCTATAGACGAATCCGATTAGGCCTAGCGCTTGTTTTTAGTGACCGTAGGCCGCCATTAGTGGGGTCCATCAACCAAAAATCGCCTTTATTTATTGTTTACATGAATTTCAATCCCTCACATTTAGTGACATTGGAGAATTCTAGATAAAAATTAGTGTACAACCATCCATGATAGAGGTAAGCAAGGAAATCAAAAGATTTAAAGGTGACGGACCCCAGTTATGGCCGACTGAAATCAGACCATCACTTGCTGTCCGGATTCGTGTATAGGGCTTATTATGCTTTGTCAACTTCACTAAACATTTCAAATGGAAGGAGGATGGAAGGAGGATTTAGGGCCTAGCCTACAGCATGTGCACCTGTTGAATGAGATTTATGATTAAGTTAGACACCTGGAAAGTGCGACAATGTTCTCTTGAAATCAACCTCTAAATTTACGGTCACTCCCAGTACTTTCTAACGTATTTGAACAGAGCATATCATTCTCAGTTTGTAATTGTTCGAATAATTTTCGCTCTTGAGTCTTGGGGCCGGTTAAATGCCTAGCGTTAGCCTAGCATAATTCTGTTCAAATTTACAACCGGGCGGTGTAAGTTATCAGTGATTTTTAACACTGAAACTGCTCCAAAGTATATGAAGTTTGGCACAAAATTGGTCCCATTATTTTCGGTGTCATAACATAATTAATGTCAATTACGCAATTGCGTCATAGTCTAAACGCTAGGCAAGATTGTTGAACTACTGTTCATGTTGTTACGTTCGATATTACTGCACTCAAAAAAATACACGTACGTACACGTATTGATCTGATTATATGCTGATTATATGCTTTGTATGTTTCTTGACTGGTCATACTCTGTCAGTCTAGTCTGTGCGTGACGTGATGATCTGCCTAATTTGCATACTGAAGTGAACAAATGTTTTTTGCTATATTCATCTCACATTTTGGCGCGAAAACATATATTCCAACAACAACGTTGACTTTCACGTTAAATGGCAGTGGCCTATATCATGCTACAGTATCATTATCAAGTGTGCATTAAATCTAACGTAGGCCTATAGTGCAATATGGTTAATGACTAATGAGGTAGCCTAAATTAAGATTTCATGTTTAGATTACATAAAAAGTGTGCGATATAAATTTTTTGATGAATGGAGGTAGAAGTTAGACCTAACTTGATCGAACTGTGACAATTAATTCCCACTCAATTGAGTCAAGAAGCCTAGGCCCTAGGCCTAATTAGTTTTTCATTTTCAGCCCATTCATTTTGAAGCTAGGCCATGGCCCTGGCGTCCTTTAACAAGCTGAAAGTAAGCTATGCCTATGCACTTTCAATTATATAGTGAACCGAACACAACCTAGGCCTAGGCTAGGCCTAACGTTAGACCACATAGGCCCCCTAGGCTAGGCCTATGTCTTGTGTAATCATCACTTTCGACAAATTGGAGCGTATACCACGCTACAACATGTTCACAATTTCAAATGTACGATAACCTTTGGCCTTGGTCTAGTCTAACGTCAACTAGCCTAGTCGCAGCATATAGACTTAACGAAACGAGTAACGTTCGCGTTTTAAAGCCCTCAGTAACGATAGACCTATAGGCAAGGCCTAGCTAAGTAAGATTACGTTAGCAAGAGGCCTACTAACGTTAGAAGTAACGTTAACAATTTCGTGGTTAGACAAGCAGTCTAACCAATTGCGCTTCGGCTTTGCGCTTAGGGAAGCTAATTCTTACTCGCTTCAAATTTCAAGACCTCCAGTTCCAAACTAATTCCTTTTGAAATGATGTGAAAGCCGTAATTTCTCCTGGTGATCATAAATCAAGCAGCAAAACCTCGCGTAACGTAACTCGGTAACACGTACCGTACCAGACGCCACGTGTAGACTATTAATAAATATTAACGTTTGTATTAGTATGTAGGCCTACTTTAGTTGTTCACATCACATTCAGGCATATATACTCGCGACGCGTGGTACGCAGAACCAAATATTTTTTCCGGTAAATATTGCAGTGTTTTGCTATACACGGTGTTCAGCGTGTTGGATGTTGGATAAAGTAGGTCAGGTAAACATTAACTTACAGTACACAATAGCAAGCAAGTTCTTTACAGTGAATAAGCTGAGGAGAAAATCACCTTTCCACCCGAAACGCAGCTTACACTGCAATGCAACGCAGCCTAGACAGTATAACCTAACCTGAAAAGTATCGTAACAATTCTTACCAGCATGTACCTAACCAATGATCGGGGTAAATCAATCAACAAAACGGGGAAATCCCTCGCAAGGAGCTGTACTATCTCATCAAGCAACAGACGCTTGACCTCTGTTGACCCTCATATGTGATTAAACATACTTCAAAATGCCTCATGATCAACATTTTGAAATTCAGTCTTTCCAAAAGGGTAAATTTTCTACAGGGTTAGGGGGAATACTCTCCCGGAACGCGGAATGCCCCCCGAACAACGGACACTCTGCCTTTTGAAACTACCTGGATGTAATTTTCCCGTCAAACAGTAAAAAGATTAACTGCAAAACAAATAACAGTAACTGCCTCGATCCAGGCCCCATTAATCTTTCATTTAAATAAAAAAAGACTCCCTTAGGAATGTTGGTTATGTGGAGCTTGGAGTTTTGCATTTAGCGATTTCGACTACAGTTAAAGTGTACCTCAAGTCAAAAAATTAAAAAATATATATTAAAAACCATGAAAAATAAATTCTAACAGTCCAACTCCCATCTTCATAGGACATTCAAATAAATTAGCCCATTGCGCAATAATTTGTGACTTTCTTGTTGTACAACTCACATTTCCTGCTTTGTTTCCCTTTAAAATTAAAAATGTTTTTATGACCATTGAACACTTCCTGTTTGCTTGCATAGCATGTTCCACAAGTATTAATTACATCATCCCATAAGAGCCCTATCACACCTTGGTACAAGGTGCAGTAGTGTTTAGAAAAACTAAAGAAATACAAAGATTTTAATTTGAGTAGTACAACAATGACATCACAAATTATTGTGCAATATACCATTTTAAGCTGAATGAATAAACTTCAGCATTTTATATCTCAACTCAGGAATGTCCTATTCAGATGGGAGTTGGACTGTTAGAATTCATTTTTCATGGTCTGTAATATATAATTTTTTTTAATCTTTTGACTTGAGGTACACTTTAAAGTTGATGCGGAGACTTGAGATCCGCCATTACTTTTATTGACAGAACGCATTCATCGGAAATTTAAGAGAAGTAGGCAAAATGCAACATGATAATGCTTTCATGTTTATGTTTTATTCTTCTTTTATTTCTCAGCTGTAGAGTGGAAGAAAAAATGGCGAAACCTACGGGATACCTACATGAAAAAACGCAGAGAAGTAAAATCCAGTAAAAGTGGACAGGCCAGGGAGGTGTTATTATAACACCTCCCTGGACAGGCTGCGGAGAGAGCCAAAAAAGTGGCATTTCTTTGATATTTTGTCTTTCCTTGATACATTCATCGAAGAAAACAAGTACGAATTTTAGATCAATAAACTTTCAATCAAGTTATGATGCAGTACATACGTACAGCAGTAAAATTATTCCGTATTTTCCCCTTAGCAATTACTGAGTTGAATTTGCGTCAATGTGAAGAGCAAACAAATTGTCGCCTTTGAAAATATGAAAATAATATCAGACACTTCTCTCATGTACATAGGCATAGGCCTTTATAATCTTTAGCATAGGGCGGAAAAGTACGGTTCCCTTAAAGCAAGGCAAAACTAGTTAAATTTTATTGAAACAAACTTAAACTCGAAATTAGGGAGCTCCTAAAATCAACTTCCTGCCGAAATGAAAACAGTACCAATTCGTTTTTGCGTATATCCACACTGCATGATGCACATAAGTATCCACACTGTAGTAATAAATACACCTGTATCAAACACTCGTTTCATTTCGGTCTAAGTTTCACAGAACTTATTAATACTGCATGTCACCTATAGATTATCATTCAGCCACAAACACGTTCTTTGTGACACTTTAGCGGCTTAATTTAGCCGCTTAATTATAGATTACCATGTGTAGGCCTATACAAGATCAACCGTACCAGGCATGTGATACAAATAATCATGAGTGACAGTTAATACACAAAATTTAATCACCTTTTCTCTTTTGCCATTGTGTAACATGTAAATTTTTTTTATTGCAGCACTGACAGCAACGTTCCATTTTTTGAATGTGGGTGTGACATGTCTCTTGAGGATCAATTACCCCCTTGCAGTTTACATGAAAGGTAAGTCATGGCAGGTTATTAGGAGTCATATAGGAGTGTGACATTCTTCAATCAGGGATGTGTTACTTACCGTCCACAATGATGGAAACCGAAACCCGGGCGGGCGCAAAGGACAAATTTTAGTTGACTTTTCTACGTACCTCTGTCCAGCAAAAAAAGTGTTTACCCCTCTGCTTATCAACCAAAATATCTCAAAAACAGGCAAGTAAGTCTCCAACAATCAACCAGTGTCTTCAATGTTTACTATCATGGTAGAGAGATATGTACCGGTATATTGTCATTCATAGAATTGTTACTAATAAGGATAAAATTATCGGTAAAATGAGAATTATTAGTCCAATGTCATGTAAAATTATGCCGTGAAAGTGCCTCTCGCTACATGGGCATCTTGCCAATCTACCGGCGCAACTCTGTTGAAGAACTCCTTAAATGCTTGCCTGTACTGCATGGCTGCTACCCCCGCTCTGTTACCAACCCTCGGAAGTTCTTGCAACCCTTCTATTGCTGTTCTTTCAACATCTTGGCTCAGTTCGGCAGTTTGTCCAGGAGTTGTTTCTCGTTGGATGAAATTGTGTAGAACACAGGTTGCTTTCACAATGTCATTAACCCATTCTGCTCGGACTGCAATTTTGGTGTGATAAACTCTCCACCGAGCAGCAAGTATGCCAAAACAATTCTCGACGATGCGTCTGGCCCTTGACAATCTCATATTAAAGACTTGTTCGTCATGGGGACAATTTCTTCCTGGGTAAGGGCGGAGTACATGCCTTTGAAGCGGGAATGCTTCATCGCCAATAAATACATACGGGACATTGCCAAGACGTTCCGCTTCTGGAAGGGGCGAATCACCGGGGAGATTCAAACCATTAGATTCAATACCCTTGCCCAAATTAGAATTAGCGAATATACCGCCATCACTATTTCTACCGTAGGCCCCAACATCGATACAAATGAATTGCAAGTTGGCATCGACTACCGCCATCAGGACCGTGGAGAAGGTGTTTTTGTAGTTGAAGTAGAGTGATCCAGAATTAGGTGGGGCCTTCATTACAATGTGCTTCCCATCTATTGCCCCTAAACAGTGGGGGAATTGCCATTTTGTCCAAAAGTTGGCAGCAATAATCTTCCATTCGTTTCTGGTGTTTGGGAATGGCATAAAAACGGCTGACATCTGACGCCATACTACCTTGCAAACTTCATTCACAATATTGCCTACAGTAGTATATCCTACTCGGTAATCAAATGCGATTGAACGAAATGATTCTCCAGTGGCAAGAAATCTGAAAAATACAAACAGTGAAGAAAAGTCAGCATTGAAATATATAAATCAAAATTAAGATTAAGTGGTAAATATCACCCATTACATCATAAAAAGTATAGTAGACTGTTCTCTCTCATGATTGGTTCTGGAAAATCATATGATAATATTTTCTCCGCAATTGTGAAACTTTAACGAAGAGTCACTGGTTTTATTACAATACTTTAAACATGCAATATGGAAGTCCTTTGAAAAATATTTGGGAGAGAAGTAAAAAGACAATTGTGAAATTTATCTACTGGCTTCAAAATAAGCGAAAGACATGAAGAGCACGAAGAGCCCGCTACTCGGTTATCAGCGTCAGGAATACGTACCAAATGGATAACTTTAAAAGATTAGTTGAATGAACATGTACAAAGCTTTCCATACGGGCGAAAACCCCTCCTGACTGCGTGATGCTATCAAGCAATCTGAAGAAAAATACTTTATTATGTTGCTGTTCTTTCCACAGCACAATTGAAACAATTTGCCCACCCTCTCCAACAATTTGTTCACCATCGCCGACCATATGCAGTGGCTCAGACACGGGGGCCACAACCAAACAGACAACGACTAAATCCCAACCAAAGGCGAAGAGACAAAAAAAGGAAAATGAAAGTGGATTAGAATTTGCCTTCCAAGAGCTAATCCGCCAACACAAACGGACCTGGGATGACTTTGAGAGGGAGAAGAAGGACCAACCACCTAAAGATGGGGATGAATTGTTTTTTCAAAGTTGTGTGGAACGGATGAAGATGTTAAACCCAAGTTATCGGTCTTACTAAAAAATGCAAATTTCGCAACTTTTTTTTAATGCAGAAAACCCGGATGTGGCCCCAGTGCCAATACTGCCATGGCCTCCTCAAATATCAACAGCTTTTTATACAATTGAATCAGCTGAAGCGTAGAAAAATAATTATATAATATGATTTTAACAATGATTACCCTTTCGAGCGGCTGAAAATATTACATGTTTAAAAAAATAAATTTTTCTCTTCTTCTTTTTGTGTAAATACCTTAAGCAAATTGCGAGTCTTTGACGAGGGCAGATGACTTCTCTGCTCCTACAATGCTTAGCTATATCCTTTTCCACTAAGTTCAGGACTTGCCCAAAGTGATTTCTGGTAAGACGGAAGTATTGCTTGAATTTAACATCGTCGAATAAAAGCTCATTGACTAAAGTGTAACAAGCTCCGTATCTCCGTCTGTTACGGAACAGTCGGTGAATCCACCATCTGTGTTTTCTAACTTTCTTACGCCGTTTCTGTAACGGAAGAGAAAATAATAATTTTATTGATCGTGATGCAACAAATATAGTTTTATTTCTTTTAACTTACACTCTATAACAGTTGGGTGAGATAATCACCAACACCGTTTACGTATGAAACAGTACTGAATTTAGGCATGACTCAGTGTCCAAAATGGTTCAATTTAAGGGGGAATTGGGTAATTAAATGCCACATTCTTGCGTAACCCACCACTTTGCTGACTAGTTATTGGGAAAAATTACTCAGTTTGAGTATTGTCAAATACGTGACCAGCGGGTGGGAAACCTTTAACCCAACTGTTTTAGTGTGTATAGGCCTTAAGTCTGGAGAAGGCTCGGCATGGGGAATATCCTCTGAATCCCTCACCGGAAGAGTTATAAGAATGGCTTGATACACTTTTGCACATTTGACCGCCTCTCGGAGAATGGTAAATTACGAAAACTTGTCCATAAAATTTAGTCCCAGGAATTAAGTTGGCCAAAACCGAAGAAAATGACAATTTTTTGGAACGTGTTACTTGGTAATTTATTGCTATATATTTCCCACACCTCAAAGTCCCTTTCCGCTCACGTGAAAAAAATAAAAAAAAAAAATCATAATTGAGAACAAAACGTCACTAGTCAGGGAAGTCGTATAAAAATAATTTTTTGAGGAAGCAAAAACTTCACTATTTGTGACCACAAACTAGTGATTTTACAATTTCACATTACCGTCATGACGGTAATGTGACTCTTTTCATTCTTTAGACATGCATGTGAAGGTTTCAAATGCATTTCCAGAAAAGATTCCATTTCACCCGCGATAAAACTCTCGAGCATGTGACCTCCCTCTGTTCCTAATGGTCATCATGCCCCTGGCAATAATGACCTCAAAGGCAGTGTTTACAATGCTTTAATGGCTGTGTATTTACATCGGCCACTAGATCATAGCAAAGGCTGCTTTTAATTTAGGGCAATTATGAACGTTTCGCACAGCTTCCCGTGAAGAGGGGCTGACCTCAACCTCTACGCACAATCAGGCTACTTGCCGTATACATTGTGAAAAATGTAACTTGATGGTGTCTGGTGTCACATGGTTTCCGTTTTGTCATTTCCACAGCTAAGAAAAATTTACGAAACTAATTTATGAGCGAGCGCAACTTCATCAGGAATTGTAAATTGCACTTTGCTTTTAAAAACAAATTAATTACAAATGTGTAGCTTCGGAATTGCAGAGAATTCAGAATTTCATGGAAAAGAGTTGGGCAAACCACAATGTAGTCAGTTTTCAGAACGGGAGGGGGATGCCCCCCTCCTGTAGCTACGCCATTACATTCTAAAAACAAAAAAAATGAAAGTATATTTATTCTCTCAAGTGAAAAGTGCAAGTTCACTCCATTAGGATGTTAATTCACTCTTTGACGAGCACCTGCAAGGACAACTGTTTTTTTTTTTCTTTTTTTTTTTATTAAGATTGGTCCCTGGTGTTAGTTAGATAAGATTTAACGACCCACCAACACGAATGTGTTATTTAGAGTCATAATGTTCAAATACTGTTCAAGTCCTCCGTTTAGTCGTCTCTTACGACAGGCGGGGAACACCGTGGGCATATTCTACAACCCCC
Organism: Holothuria scabra; assembly: GCA_037179385.1. NCBI lineage: Eukaryota > Metazoa > Echinodermata > Holothuroidea > Aspidochirotida > Holothuriidae > Holothuria > Holothuria scabra. The sequence continues at coordinate 51,707,624 of CM074185.1, forward strand.
GGCCTACAGGGGGCAACCATTGAGGGACTTGCTCGGTTTTATGGCGCCGACAACCCGCCAGACGTGGGATGAATAATAATGGTCTTATGTGCGAATTTTATAGGCAATAGTTGGGGACAAACTTCTCGCCACATCACGACTTCCTCAACCCACCAGGATACAGTTTGATTGGTCCCTGTAAGAATTCCTTTTAGATTGAAACTTTGCTCCTATGGAGTGAATTTCACTCTTCTCAGAGTGAATTTCTGCTCCTTTTGAGTAAACTGTACACCTTTCACTCCTATAAAGAGTGAAAATTCACTCTATTTATTTTGAAAGTGTGTTTTTAGCCTTTGGAAAGTTGGATAGAGGTATATTTAAGTCTCTTTTTTTCTTAATTGGGACAAATTGCTCTTCCTTGTAGAAAAGTCTACGCAGCATAAGATACACACTTACACCCTTCCCTTAGCCTGCAGTTAGCCCCAGGGACTAAAATCCTCTCCAGGCGTGTGTAAATACATGGTTAGGCTAGATGGAGTTTTACAGCCCATTTTTCAACCAATTGGTTCAAGTCGAGTCAGCCTTTTTTCCAATTGAGTCTAACTTGCTTGTTTCCCTCCTCCAAGCACAGTTGCAGTAGGTTCCGTCCAGTGTTTGCACCAAAGAAAAACCTTCAACTATCTAAAAATATCTAAATCTACGTGTCAAAAACTTGCATTATTTCCCTTCAAAATTCGCTTAAACATGTACGAAATGAACGTTTGTTCATAGCAAATATTCAAGGACTTCATTTTGCAAGGACTTCATTGGGCTTGAGCTATGACGTCATAATCTTGATTATTGCTGGGTTTATTACCAAAAACCTACCCAAATATTTTTGATGTACCATATAGTGCACTTCAATAATATGATGAGAAAGTTAGGGGAACTCTCATTCACACGAGGACCACTAAGCCCATGGACTTTTGTGAATTACACGGTTTTCACAAATCAAGAACATCAGACCTTTATTTCAATAGGCCTACAGTCAAAACGAATATCAGGCCTTTAATGAAACATTTTCTGTAATTGCGATTTTCAAACCCTATGACTGACTCCATATAGTCCATTAATAAAAATCTGCGTGACTGAGGTAGATGCAATTTGGTGCAAACCATGTGGAGAGATTTAGTTGAGACATCACGGCAAATCTCAAGTCAGCATTTTAGGGACCTGACTGGAAGACGAACTAAAGGATTGTTAACATCGAATTGAGGGTGTAGGACGGAAGCATGCTACCTCAACATTGGAATGTTCCCTGTTATCCCTGTTATTCAATAATCTACCATAAAGGTCCGTAAAACATAAGCTAACGGAGAGGAGTGTGTTTCTCTAGAGCATTTAGTTTTTTTTTTCTAGGTTACAAGCGTTTACTTCAATACAGTGTATGAAGCATACGCAGGAATACAGTTGGGACGGTTGGGACAGTTGTTTAACCAATTTTCAGGTAATTTTGTCCTTCACGGTTGCCTTTCAAAATGACCACAATTACATAAATGCTCACCTCTGTAATCGCGTACACGGAAGCAAGAAAGATCAGATACTCTTCTTGCGACAAAATGTGTTGTATCTTGGATGTGTTCGGCGCCATGTTATTCCTTTTTGTTTCCATTCCGTACTTCCATTCGCATCACCATTCGTATTCATATTCGCATTGATGGAATCAAAACCGTACGCATCCGCACACCGCATCCGGACGCCGCAACCGCATTCCGCATACGCATCCGTACTTATGGAATCCTACCTTAAGACAGACCACAACAAGCGCGTCCCCACTACGAGTGCGTCTTTACTGTATGATCTGTTTGATGGAGATGCTATTGCGAATACTAAGCAGTCACCGCGCAATGCACAATTCACGTGTAGTCAGTGGCCACGCTCACTGCTATCGGAGCACCGGTGTTTGCAATTATGTATGCGCTAACACGCTTCGTTACCATGCACATGATTCGATGATTGTGAGCTCTCTGGTACAGTGTTGCTAACCGTGCCTCCAATGGCGTCACCATTTTGAGACGCGTTCACATACGCTTTTCCGCTTTCGAATTTCAAATGGTCTGAGCCTGGCCTGTAATTGGGAATTCAAAACGTCGTATTTCGGTATTTATGGACATAATTTATTAGGGAAATCATTCACTTTTTATGTCAAGGTGTACCCAAAGATCAGTTACCGAGGAACTTACTTTGGCCGTGTCATGCCCACTTTAATGTTTTGTAACTACAGTAGCCTATTTTTCATTATTTTATATAAATAGGCTAGACTTCTAGGTTAGTACTTCGTAGTAGCAGTCTCGTCTTCACAACTCAAATTCTTTTTTCACTAGCTTGTATGCTGCAGTGACATTTTTAAGTTTCTGCTCGCACTTCACTTTGATAGCCCTTATATCTAGAGTGTTCTCGTATGGTCCATGCAGACAGTTGTTTTCACTCCAAAGTTGCTGTAACTGTTAGGCCTAGTAGTATGAAAGTTTAAGTCAAGCCTAGGGCTAGACTTGAAATCTCAAGCTGGTTAACAGTATGTAGGCTAGGTCTGGGGCTAAACCTACGCCATTCACAGGCTTGAGTTACAACCCAAGATATGAAACTGTGGGTGACTAACATTAGGTTAGGCATAGGGCCTACCTATCTTACATATTAGTGCCCTTAAAACTTGACGGTTCTGAAGCATCGCCCCCCCCCCCAAAAAAAATGTAAGTGACAATTCCCTTGCCACGGGCTAGGATTGGCCACAGGCCAGTACACAGAAAAGGTTTGTGCGACGCCCGGAAGTCTTCTAACGCCACACCTTCAACATGCATCGCGCACACGCCAAGTTTTTTAATTGAGACGCACTTGATGTGCATATCAGCTCGACACACATGAAGTTTGCCGTCGCGTCAAAATGGAGAATACGCCCAGCTAGCGCCTGAATAATAACAATTACAAGCGCCTGAATAATAACAATTAAGCACCCGAAAGCGTCTTACTTTTATAATAGTTGCGTCCATATCTAATCGTATCAGTTTAGTGTAACAGCCAAGCTCGTTGTTTTTTCATAGAGCTGCAAGGGGATAACAGCATCTTAAGAAATAAATTTGTTCCAAAATCTTAGATAGGCCTACTGGTTTAAAAGGGCAAGCGTTACAAAGATTGGGTAGCCTATCTCTCCAGTTCTTATATAATCAAGTGTCAGAATTTAAATATCCAAATGATGTTTTTTTGGAATAAGTGGTGCGCCTGTTCAAAGAACATGATTGGTCTGTGCCATATTCTTTCCCCTTTCTATCTTACCCAAAAAACTTCCGTCCCTTGGAACGAAAAAATATCGCTTCCCTTGGACTTCAAGATTGTGGCATGGAGTTTTATTATGGTAATTTTTGTCAATGACATTCTACTGTAGCATAAAATTCAGCACAGATAAAACTTTTAGCTCATAAATAGTTCAAGTTCTGTAACCAACTTGCGCACATGTTACCGATGAGATATGCAACTCCGTGGATTGCCCTCTTGTTTCTCATTTTGAAAAAGTCACAAAAAATACTTACGCTTTTTAAATTTTGTTTAATACTCCACCTTGTTTTAGCTGCTTATTACGGTTTGGAACTTTTAACTTTCAGAATATTGCTTTACGTTAATTTCTTCCCAGCAATGAGGTATATATAGTTTGGAAGTGGGTTTGGCTTACCCTCTAAATAGAATTGGGTAAACTGTCATTCAAGGTTAGATCTGTATGCTTAGTTTGATACCACCTAATTTTGTGAATAAGTTGGCTACAAAGGAACTCTTTCTCTTACAGAAAATTTACCCATCATGGACACATTTTTCGACAACGTTGAAAATTTTTTTACCCGACTGTTTAGACAGTTCGGGAGATAACCGTTTTCGGGTGAAAATGAGAATTCAGCCGATCGAGGGAAAATTTGCAGCATGAATATTTATTAGCACTTAGTGTGTGCCTCTTTACAGTCGTCACTTTGTTTTACAAATGTGGATATATTCAAAACCAATGTTATTTTTACCACCCCAGACCGAAATCCTAGTAAACTTTCAACAACGTATTAATGAGCACAATTTAGAAAAATAAACGCAAAAATCTTTTGGCTGTGTAGAGTTTATAATTCAAACAGAACGTGGCAAAATTGCTCGATATCTCAAAATTTTTGTAGTGAACTACCAGACGTGATCCGGCATTTTAGTCTCCCAGCAACAGAGTTTCTAAATATTGCAAAATTTCTCTTGCATTAGATCGATGAACTTTTCCAGGTGTTTTGAACGTTTGTCTCCGTTTAATTACCCGATTAGGATCGCAAAGAATCAACGGAGAAATTTGAAAATTGGCGCCAGCCGTGGCTGTATTTTTCCCCCGATTGGGTGAACAACTATTTTCTCCCGAAAGAGGTTATCTACCGAAGTGTTAGATGGTTGCATACGGATCAAACATGGGTGAAATTTTATCCAGGTGTTCTTAGAGTATAAAAATAAGGTTTTGCCGCAACGTGTGACTTTAATTAGTCTGTGCCAAACTTTGTCTTTTTTCGTTTGAAATAATATCAACATCACTTTTGTTTAATATCATAGTAACTTTTGTTTGACGCAGGAGTAACGGACCTTGCAGGAGAAGGGAGTCAGCAAATTGATGTTGTGAAAAGTATACCACACAGGGAGTTCAGTGAAACAACCTTTCAAAATGACATCGCGTTGCTGAGACTGAGGAGGCCAGCAAACCTTAGTGATCTCGTAAGAACTGTTTGTCTACCTGACCCAGACAGAGGTATTGTGTTTCTCTATTCATTTCAATTTGATTCTGTTCATTTAAATTTGATTTTATTCCTGAAAACACTATAGTAAACCCTCACTTTGCTATAGATAATCCTTACAATTGTTCAGGCGAAACTATTGAGACAATCACGTTTTTATTGAGCAACTCTCCTTTATTAGATTCTCCAAAAATTTAATACAGAATGCATGTATGTCATATTCTCTTTATTTTGTTTTTGATATTTTGATCATTACTGAGGGACGAAAAAGCCATTAGAGTGTTTCCAACTCACCAACAAAACACAACGAATTCAACAGAGTATTAAAAACTCTAGAGAAGCATCCTTCCTTGCGGACTTGTAGCTTTGAGCGTTTGACAATAGTTTTTCAATTTTCTACCCCATTCGCTCTGCTTTAGTGTGCTTGGGGTGTGAAAACAGCCTCAGGTGCATTTAAATTTCCAAATTGACGTCATTGTAAGCCCCAAGTATACATGGGCGTTGATTATAGCGGTACAGGGGGACATATCCCCAAACTTTTCTGAGGGCAGGGGCAGTGGCGGAGCTAGGGGTTTCGGTCAGAGGGGGCAAAAATGGTCTGCAGGGGCACTTCGAAGGAGTAAATACCCTGAGTCTCCGCACGATCCAAGCCACGGTTTTTCATATTTTCCATTATTTTGATTTTCACCTGGTAGAAGACTACTTTGACATTTCTCCTCAGTAAGTCTTTCTACTTTGAAAAACATGTTAAAATTTCTATCCATGGGCCTCCGCTGAAGAAAATTCGGGGGAGGGGGACTAAATTCTTGTAGGGGGAAAGCTCCGCGCCACCATGAGTTGGAGCGCAAGAAAATTTTGGCCCAAAATGCCGCTCGGATTGCTGGAAATGACATTTGCAAAGCCTATTTACCGCATATAAATAGGGAAAACACTGAATGAACCGTTAAGAAATATTGATGTTAATTTTTCTTCGTCTTTTTTTTATGTTTTCTTCGTTTTTTTCAGTTTTTTTTTTATTTATTTTCCAGGGGAGGGAAATTCCCCCCCCCCCCCTTGTCCCTACCTGCGGACGCGCATGTTTCTATTCTTCTCTTCCACATTCTAGTATGAAGGCAGTCATTATATTTTGTGTGTTATTGTCAGGTCTCGATTTAAGATTTTAATGTAATAATGGGCTACTTTTTGAAGGTAAAGATTTAACCTGCTAGAGCTAAATAGCAAGCAATCTTACAGAGGGAAAAGGTTATGGAAATTAATCACCGTTAGGTGTACATTTTTGGCACCTGGAAATCAAGATAAGTAGGCTACACGAAGACACATTAAATGAGGTAATTTACATCATGCGACCATTTGAAATAGCTATTAATTAAGTACATTAAAAGAAATAGCTAAGACAATAGGTCTGCTTGGCTTTCTAGATACCGAATTCATAATAAATAAAAGTAGCCTAAACTTAGGCTTTTTGATGCAATGTTCTGGCATTTTAGACCACGGAAGTACAGAAATAAGCATTTTCATAGAATTATCGCGCAGTGTCAGAAATAGCCATTTATTTTGATAATGGTCACTTGAAGGAAAGCAAAATGGAAACTTAATCATTACAATTCTTAAATCATTACCACTATGATAACAGCTCTGTTTTATTTTAACCTGAAATTTCTCTTCAAATGATTTTGAAAATCGTCTTTTTATTGTCTATGTTGACAATTATCCCCGACAACAAGAGGGCTATTTGCGCTACAGTTATTGCTGCGCCCTTTGCAACATCTTTTACTGGCCGGGAGAGTTAATTTAATGTCAGTATGTGTATTTTATAAGCTTACAATCACGCTTGGTGTGAAAGCAATGAACTTAGCACAGCGACAACATTCATTAGTGCGTATAAAGCATGAAGATACGTTTGCGGCAAAACCTATCCCTCAATTACAGAAGATGACCTTTTTCATCAGAATGAAGTGCAGTTAGTACATTTATTGGTGGCTGTTTGAGCATTTTGTTATCTGGGCCTTAAAATAACGCTATTAAATTTTGTATTTTGCCAAAAATGGTGCAAGAGTAAAGTATGTTGAAAACCCAAAAAGGGCGCCGACAAACGATTTTGGTCCGTCAGGGGGGGGGGGCGACCGCCCCCCGACCATATGGCAGCTCCGCCACTGGGCAGGGGACACTAACGTAAAATCCCCCCCCCCCCCCGTACACTTTTTGTGACTTGAAACTTAAAAGTTAGGCACGACCATAAAGACTTTAATTGTAGGTTATGAAAGGTGTGCTCTATCGATTACGATCGATTTCTGAATTAGTAATTACACGTTTATACTTTGCAGGTCCCCACAATTTTCGCACGCACTTGCAGTCTCATTGATGTTCTTTTTTCACTTGCATATCAGACACCCTTTCTTAATCGGTCTCTATGATTACGGTATGTCGATTGTTCGTGTAAATGGGGCAGCAAGGGGGGTTATGAAGAAGCACAACATTTACAAATTTGAAGAAGATTTATTCGGTCCCTTCTTTGTTTTAATGAAATTCGTAATCTTTTGTGAAGGTCCAGCCTAGCAGGCTTAACACATTTTAAGGAAAAGCCTCGGTGAACAGCCTGCATTCAACTTTTTCAGAAAATTTCGACAAGAGCACAGCACACAATCGCATAGCGATTCGACCATTTCGCACTTAGACCATTATCAGAGAAGGAAAACCACACTCAATTTTGCTAGATTAGAGACTTCAATCTGGAAATAAAGGTTCACCTCCATCCTCTGTGTGCAGATAGCGTATGAAGAGGTGTCGTTCGAAACTTACAAAGGACACTGCCTTTTTTAATGTTTTTGTACCAACAATCTAACACCGGTAGGTCTATGCAACGTTATTTCAGTAGCACCAGTGAAATATTTTTACTTCTTTCTTCACAAATGGTTCATTACTATTAGAAATTTCTCACAACTCCTTCTCGAACTATCAAAATTTTTGTTGTGATTCTATTTACGTAGAGAGTGAACCCGTCATTTTATTTCACATTGACCGTATAGTTCGTTGACGTATTTACCCACACTTTCGAGACCATGTTTTCAAGACTTTGGAGTTTCCTATAGTAGTTCAAAATATTGAAACATTTTGCTCCTGAGTCCTCCTTTTTCAGACAACCAGAAGTGTAGTTACAGGGGGCAGGCGGCTTTGAAAAAATGAAGAGTTCGAAAATTCGCCATTTGTGAAACCATTCTTCTGTATGGTTTTGACAACTCACGAAATTCCAAAATTTCAAATTCTCTCCAATAAAAGCTTCATACTCGCTATTATTTATTACAAACAAGCAAAATTGTCCGCGCGCACTGGAGAGGTGCTTATACGTTCACTTCGATAAATTTTTGCCGAGCTCTGGAGTTGACAAAACCGGAAATTTGCTACGTGTGACAACGGTAACAGCAGTTTTTTTTTTTTTTTTTTTATAAATTTTCTTTCATAACATTCAAAATTTTCTCCAATTTAAGCCCGTGACTCAAAAATTTCGTCGGAGGGCCTCATTAAGAAGGCGTTGGATAACATTGTAGCAGCAACAATCTTTGGTCGTCTCTCAAGCTCAGATTTGCCAACAGAATTTGCAAATTAAAAAAATAATTAAACAGTAATCCCCCAAATTTTCAAATTTGCTTCTAAGAAACTCAGAACCCAAACTTCTTTGCAATACAAGCTCCATATTTTCAAATACTCGGAAATGGACAAAAAATTCAGAGCGTTTTGCGCGCGGCAAACTACCTTCATTATGCAGTATGTGGTGTTTACACTTAAAATCGTAAAATTTGGCTGCTTACCCACCCTCCTTTTCCCGCAAAATTGTAAACGTACGTCATTGTGGAACCTTACCAGGACAGGAGAAAACAATGAGGCCAGAGACCAGAAATATGGTATGAGAAAACACAAATGTTGAAAAAAACTCAACAATAATCCAAACGAATCCCGCTCTTAAGTTTTACATATTTTTTGCATGGGAATGCGTAAATGTGTGCACAAATCCCATTTACAGCATAATATTTATGCAATGACTTCACAGCTCAATGACTTACCTACATGTATCCATTAAAATCAGTACTAGGGGAAAATGGAAATAACATTCAAATATATCTCAGATCCAGAGAGAAGTATCGTCTAATTTGTACTTGATGTTTGTTTTCGCCTTTCCTTTTGTATTGGCGCCTGGCCGATCACCGTAAATCATATATTACAGTAAACTTAGGTCCAGTGTTTTCTTCCCTTCCCTTTAAAAAGTAACGCACTGATTCCTGCCCACCCAGGCAGACGGGACGTTGCGACCGTAACGGGTTGGGGACATACCAACCCTAGAGCTGTTGGTGTTCCTAGAGGAAAGTTCTTTCTTCAACCCGTTAATATTCTTCAACAGCTAGCTTTGCCGTTGAAATCAAGAGAAGCGTGTCAGGCAAGTCTCAATGGAACACCTCAAGAAGACCATTTTGATAATAGCATGTTTTGTGCTGGTTTCATCAATGCTCGCCGCGGAGCTTGTCAAGGAGATTCTGTAGGACCATTTGTTAGGAGAACTGTTAGGCAACAAAAGCGTCGTTGGACTCTCATTAGTCTGACCAGCTGGGGTCGTGGATGCGCTGTCAGAAATGAGCTAGATTTTTTCACAAATGTACCTTACTTTATGGAATGGATAACAGGGACGATGAATTCACTTCAAGAGAGAGACGAAGAAAAATAGACGAAGAGGTACAACAGGAGATTGGTGTTATTGATTTTGGTAAGCTTCCAAAAATCTCGATTGAAGTAAATAGGTTGCTGGTTTTCAACATTACTGAGACAATAAACGACACAACACAGTGGTAATTTTTTGCTTGTTATTGATTAGGTAATAAACGTGTACCAACAGTATTCATTTATATATAGAAAGTTTTCCTTAAACCTTTAAGCACCTTCTCAGGGTTGTTTCATATCACCCTTCGGTCTGTCCTATTTTACGCGCTATCTACAAAAATGTAGAGTTGCTCCGACAAAACCCCTCTACCCGTGATCTTTTCCCGGAACCCCCCATCAGTGCTTTTAGAGTTGAGAAAAATTTAGCCAACTATTTAGTTCGGGCTTCCCACCGACAAACGTCTTTCAACGACACCGCTGGTACCTTTCCATGTAACCGTCCGAGGTATAATACATACCCAATTGTTGGCAAACACGACCTCATCAACATTTCAGGCCCCAACGGCAATAGCTTCTTTGTCAATCAAAGATTTTCCTGCATTTCCTCTAATGTAGTTTATAATTTAGCTTGTGGGAATTGTAACTCGTATGTGGGAGAGACCAAGCGCCGCCTCGCGGACCGAATCACCGAGCACCTTAGGTACCATCAAACAGAATCTCCATGGATACACGGTGGCTGCACATTTTAATCCCCCTCACCATGTTTAATACAGCACTTAACCGTTACGGCAGCTGTAATGTGCCGAGGCTCCGATCTTGACCGCCTTAGTGCTGAAAACCGACTTATCATGAGGCTACAATCCTTGACAAAAATGATGGGACAAAACAAGCAAAACAAGCAATGAACGGAACACCATCCCCCACTCCCCCATTCATTGTTGCGACAGCCCAAGGCGTCCTGAAACTTCAACATTGATACGGGGAGCGGGGTTTGTCCCATGTATTTTTGTCGAGGATTGTGGGTACTCTCGCTCCACACGGCCTTAACGTTAGAATTGACCTTTTGTAATATTCACCCTCTTTTGAGCCAGTTTTTAAGTCCTCTTACACCTACCCGTTCGTGCTCGATTTTTAAAGTGTAGGCCAAATTTTTTTTCCGGTCCTGGTTTTTGTCTACTTTTTTCTTTTTTTCCGACCATGTTGGATTCTTACGTGTTCTTTGTCATCCAAGACCCTGTTTTTCTTTTTTTTTTTATTTGTGTTTCATCCTTTGCACTCATGTTTTCTGACAATCACATTCGCCTAGTTCTGATTTTACAGTGCTCGCTTCGGATTTGATGTTTGTCTTGTCCAATTGTTACTGCTGGTTGCTCAGTTTGGCTTTTGCCACCTGATTAAGGGTTTACACCCGAAACGTCGTGGAGTTTTCCGCAAACTTTTAAGCACTTTTCGACCTACACATTTCAACAGTGCTCCGCAGCATTTCGACCTTGGGGAATGTGCAGCGATTTCTAATAAAAATGTAGATGATAACTGTTAACGCTTTTAATTTATTTTTCAAAGTAAATGCATTGATGCGCGCGTCATGAGTAATAAATGACGCGTTTGCAAGGATCAAAATGAAGACCTTATGACGCATTGCTGCAATATTGTGACGCAACTGCAATAGAGACGCGCTTGCAGATGATTATCAAATAATTTGGGGGTAAGATGATAGGAAACCCCGATCTTTGTTTAAGCAATGGGAGACTGTTTTCAAGTAATGGATCATTTTCAGTTCGAAGATTTTCCTCTCCCGGATGTCGGAAAACCCCTTTAAGAATATAACACTCAAATTCCCTCGAGTGATTTTCCTCGCTAAAATGCTTACCTACTGGTAGGCATTGAGTTCCGTCTCTAATGCTCTGTTTGTGGTTATTTATTCTCAGGCGAAATTTAGTAGAGGTCTCGCCAAAATAAAGTGCGTTATCACAGGTAGGACATTTCAATGTGTATGCGACGTTGTAGGAACCACAGGTGTAATTGCCCGGACGGAGGGTCACTGGTCCTCCAGGGCGGTTCAGTATAATCTCTTCATCAGTTATTTATATATCACAAACTTTGTATCTAGGTTTACCGCACTTGCGATCAGGGTGCTGATGAGGTTTGGGAATTTCACTGTGAACTAAACGCCTTTTGAGGTTCTTAGACTGACGGAAAGCGAGCAGATGCGTTTGGAGAATATTGGATCAGAAAGGTGTACCCTTTTCAAATACCGATGGTCCAGGTATATTACCCAGCTTTAGTCCATGCTAATGAGAAGATCAAGAGAGAGTGGAAAGCCCTCTCGAGGGTGCGTCATGTCGTCTTTACTTTGATCCTTGCAAACGCGTCATTTATTAATAACTCATGACGCGCGCATCAATATATTAACTTTGAATAATAACTTAGAAGGGTTAACAGTTATCATTTACATTTCCATTTGTAATCGCTGTACATTCCCCGTCTAACCCGCTGAGGAAGATTCCAGGAGGAATTAAAATATATTCGGATATTTACAAATCCTATTGGTCATCAGTATTACAACTTTCTCAATCCTGTCTGTATATATATATATATATATATATATATATATATATATATATATATATATATATATATATATATATATATATATATATATAAGTAAAGTAAATATGTAAGTAAATATGTAAATAATTAGAAATAAATAGGAAACGTTTGCTTTTCCTTGAGCATCGTATAAAGTGAAAAGAATAAATGAAATCAACCTCAGCGAAAAATTGACCACCTCCACTGGGACTCGAACCCAGACCTCCTGCTTTACGTGCAGGTGCCTTAACCAATTAGGCCATGAAGCCGGTCTTGGCTGTTCTCATCACAGAAAGATGACAATCTCTCACTGAGGGGGCGCTATACAGAGCAGTGGACGCCTCGTCCTTTTTCGACTCTGATCGCACCGATAAGCCCGGAGACCGGGTGATTGAAAGTGAACTGTAAAGTAAATATGTAAATAATTAGAAATAAATAGGAAACGTTTGCTTTTCCTTGAGCATCGTATAAAGTGAAAAGAATAAATGAAATCAACCTCAGCGAAAAATTGACCACCTCCACTGGGACTCGAACCCAGACCTCCTGCTTTACGTGCAGGTGCCTTAACCAATTAGGCCATGAAGCCGGTCTTGGCTGTTCTCATCACAGAAAGATGACAATCTCTCACATATATATATATATATATATATATATATATATATATATATATATATATATATATATATATATATATATATATATATATATATATATATATATATATATATATATATATATACATATATATATATATATATACAGAGTACCGATGGCCTAAGGTTTATCTTTCCCCAACCCCCCGTTGTTGCCTTCAAGCGGCCTTCAAGTTTACGGGACATTTTGGTTCGGGCAAAATTCCAGGACAAAGCCTCAGTCGAGGAAAACAACGGAAATTTTGGTTGTTCACCTTGCCCTTCCAACTGCAAAACGTGCGCCCTGGTTGATTTCACAAAAGGCTTCCAGAGCAATCAAAATGCACGCACCTTCCAAATTAGACAAGAAATTAATTGTCTTTCCAAAAATGTCATTTATCTCATATACTGCAATTTATGTGGTGTGCAGTATGTCGCAGAATCTAAAAATACTCTTCGAATGAGAATGACACAGCACAGGTCAGCAATTAAAACCAAAAAGGTTGAACAACCTGTTGCAAACCATTTCAATTTGCCTCATCATTCTATCAAAAATTTACGGGTCATTGCTATCGACCAAAACGATACATGGACGGACAAAGCTAGAAAAACTAAAGAAAATTTCTGGGAACTCAATCTCAAAACCACATCGCCTTTCGGCTTGAACATCAGAAGCGACTTACCAGCTTGCTGATGATATATATATATTTATATATATATATATATATATATATATATATATATATATATATATATATATATATATATATATATATAACGCTAATTCCCACCTTAGGGGGAAATTGTTATATCTGCGCGTACATAGGGCGAAAAAATAACAACAGAATACATAAGGAAAAGTCTTCGCCCTAACGTATAAAAATATAAACAACGTTATTTCAATGGCCAGCCATGCGTTCGTGTTAACAGGTGTCCATATATTTGACAACTTTGAAGCAATTGTATCTACTTTGTAAATCTAGGAGGGCGCTCTTGTCCGTTTACGTATTCCTATAGAAAATGTGTGTAGAAACGTTACAGCGAAACTTATATTTCGCCCCAAAAAATTTTTCCCCTTAAGGTCGACTTTTCAACAACAACTCCCCCTAAGTGCCGAATTAGTGAAATATATCTATATATATATATATATATATATATATATATATATATATATATATATATATATATATATATATATATATATATATATATATATATATATATATATATATATATATAGTCAAAAGGGGTTATGATGATCCGACTGCGGTAGAACGGAGTATTAAACAGGCAGCAAGGGTGCCTAGACGAGATGCTCTAAAATATTCAAGTAAGGAAAAACCCAGTCGGGTTCCCCTGGTTACCGTTTACCACCCTAACCTTCCTCCTCTGCAAAAAAATATTCTTAAGCATTGGTCCATCATTGAATCTCATAATCTTTTGGCGAAAATCTTCCCAAATCCCCCAGTTTTATCCTTCAAACGCCCACCTAACCTTAAGGATATGTTAGTCAGGGCTGTACTTCCCCGGGACCACAGTGCTCCTACTCAAAATGTTCAGTCTACGAGGGGTGTGTGAAATGTAGTAACAGTACATGCCGAACATGCCGCCATATAGAGATAACGTCCTCCTTCACTAGCCATGTTACGGGAAAATCGTTTGAAATTCGTCAGCTCACCAGTTGTAGGTCGGTTAATGCTATTTATTTAATTCAGTGTAAAAGATGTGGTTTGCAATATGTTGGTGAAACTGGGAATGACGTAAGGCAGAGGATGAATAACCACGGCTCCACTATTAAACACTTTCGAAGGCATAGCGACAAGCCTGTTGCAGTCCACTTTTCTTCTGAAGGCCATTCAGTTATGGACCTCGGGCTCGTTGTTATTGAGGAATTGGGCAAACAGTCCAAATTTCGACGCCAACTTAAAGAGCGTTTTTGGATCAAGACCCTCCAGACTGACCGCCCTCTAGACCTTAATATCCCCCTTAATTAGGGATTGTCCCCTTTTGCTATGCTGCCCTCTCTTATTTTGGGTCTTTCTGTTATTATTTGCTTACTGTATAGCCTTGAAAAAGGACTCGTGTAGAGTTTGAAAGCTTGGCGAATTAGTTTTTGCTGTATTTTGTTTGCATCTATATATATATATATATATATATATATATATATATATATATATATATATATATATATATATATATATATATATATATATATATATATATATATATATATATATATATATATATATATATATATTATATATATATATAACAACATGACGGAAAAACTGTAAAACAACTACAGAATGCTACAGAATTGAAAGGCTGGATCTCCGAGGAGATACAAATAGAGGAAGGCTAGAATTTAGATAAATTAAACAGCCAAAATGGTTTGAAGTAGAGCTTTCCAGGAATACTACCTCTTTTTCAATACTAGGTCAAAGAATGACAATTTATATAACCATCAAACAAGTAAAAGCATAATACGTAAAATCTGAATGAATGAAATATCTGACAAGGAATGCAAATGTTTCATATAGTGCCAGGCAAAATAACAGCCTCAGGTCGTATCATCGATTAAGGGAATACGACCTGGATTTGGCTTTCATTGGTATAAATTAAAATTACTTCTTCTTCGCATCTTTTCACAAAACATTGTCAATACAATGAATTCAAATTCAAGTCTAAACCTTTAAAACATTTTTCAATGTAGTACTTTAACTCTTGGTTATCTGTAGTGAACTTCAGTGACCGTAATTCTACTTCCGATGTCCATGGACAAAGTTTAGACCCGGAGAATGAAAAACAGCAACCGACCGTCAATGAAACTCACCATAGCGGTTACATTCCTGCCCATCATAAATTTGGAGTGGACCTTTACTTTTTGTTTGATTCAACGAGAGACATCGGCGAACATCTTTTTATGAAGACGAAGAGATTTGCTGTAGAATTGGTTCGAATGGTACGAATGCTTTCTTGTATTAGGAGTTGAAATTGATTTAAGTTGCTTCTCCATATTGTGGTAATATACACTTCTTAATAATGTCTACCAGGCAATGGTAAAGTGCTCAACCCTGTGAAGGGAGCTGTAATATTGACAAGGTTGCAATAAGTTCTTACAACATAGCTTTACAGAACTGTTTCGTAAGGGCCAATAATGTAGGTCCTCACTCCTCGGAAGCATGAAGTAGAATGATGTCAATAACGTTGAATACGTATTTGTTCGCTGCTTTTGAACCTGTCCGTTTTAAAGCACGTGTTCGTTCCGTATTCGTTGTGAACAGGCAAGAACGGTGTACAGCGAGCCAAGATACATTGCCTATCAGAATAATTACACAGCAGATGTTTGTTCCTGTGTCTACAAGAGATTATCAGTTCGTTTCTTTTATTTAGAGTTGCAAAGGAAGGTCTGAGTATAATGAACTTTTCTTCCAGACAGAGATTACAAGTTTTAGATGATGTGGAGTATGCTCGAACTTTGTTCATGAGTTTCCATTTTACGGATTGTTCTACATTTGAATCCTTTAGTTTCCTGAGTGCAGTTGCGTTTCTTTTATCTTTGTGTTTGAAGCTAGTGTTGGATAATGGGCCAATCGTATAACGAAGGCGTAGGTAGGGGATCTAGCTGATAGGCGTTGAAGTTGTGTAGCTCCGCACAAGAAAAAAAGTTCACAGAACTCATAAAGTTGATTAATTCTTCTTGATTATTATAGATTCCATTTCTTCTTCCTTCAAAAATTATCTTTAATCAGAAGCCGGCAAAAAAGGTGACAATTACTATTTACAGGTGAGTTAGTGCATCGTCTTAGAGGTCTGCAGCACAACTGACTAGCTGCGGGCTGCGGGGTTTCCTAGTGCGTTCGAGCCACGAGGGCCATGCGAGATGACAGAACTAAAAGCTGTAACACGATTGGATAAAAGTTGTGACGCACACCTGAAATGAATATTATAAATATGATGAAATCATATCAATCAATGAGGAGGCTGCAAGTGAGTGAAATTGGCCACACCTTGGAAATATGGGTTACAGCGTGCACGTGGAACTACGACAATGTGATATATCACGTCCACCGGTAACACGTGACGGGAAACGGGAAGGGCCCTGGGAATCTACAACAAAAGGAAGGGAGCGTTGCTCGTAAACAACAAGATGGCGTCTGCTAAAGGTCATGAAGAGTGCACCATACTACATGACACTAGACTTGTGGGCGGTGTATCTTGTTTTGAATGTGTTCTCTGTTAGACCAATGGTTGTTTCTTCGTTGTGGTTGTCGTGGCGTGTTACAGTTGCTTGGTACACAATGTTGTTCGTGAGGCAGTTGCCTTCCAATGGGCACTCGCTTTGCTTTCTGCAGTTGCGTTTTATGCAAAAAGCGAATAGTCTTACGCCATGGCTAAAATGCCAAGACTACACAAGCAATATACCGTCTCGAAATTTAAAAGTTCTCAACAGAACAAGATCATACCGACGCACAACCGTGTAATGGGGGCGAAAATACTCAATCTGCAGACAGTACTGTTCCGACCTTGTTAGGTCTCCTCAGTGCAGCTCAGAGTAAATTTCAAGACGGAATGACACAATTGACACAGGCATAACCTGCGTCAGTCCAGCCATTCACGGTACACTGCTTGCGAATACCAAAGTGCAAAAGCTCAAAGAGCGTGCTGTGAATAGAGCGAATAGTATTACGTCCTGGCTAAAATGCCAAGACTACACAAGCAATATACCGTCTCGAAATTTAAAAGTGCTCAACAGAACACGATCATACCGACGCACTACCATGTAAAGGGGCGAAAATACTCAATCTGCAGACAGTGCTGTTTCGACCTTGTTTGGTCTTTCTATGCAGCTCAGGGTAGATTTCAAGACGGAATGACACAATTGACACAGGCATAACCTGCGTCAGTCCAGCCATTCACGGTACACTGCTTGCGAATACCAAAGTGCACAAGCTCAAAGAGCGTGCTGTGAATAGAGCGAATAGTATTACGTCCTGGCTAAAATGCCAAGACTACACAAGCAATATACCGTCTCGATATTTAAAAGTGCTCAACAGAACACGATCATACCGAAGCACTCCGTGTAATGGGGCGAAAATACTCAATCTGCAGACAGTGCTGTTTCGACCTTGTTTGGTCTCTCTGTGCAGCTCAGAGTAGATTTCAAGACGGAATGACGGAATGATATATACATATATATATATAACCGTAATAGTAAAAATTAATTAATAATGTCAACCAGGCAATGGTAAAGTGCTCAACCCTGTGAAGGGAGCTGTAATATTGACAAGGTTGCAATAAGTTCTTACAACATAGCTTTACAGAACTGTTTCGTAAGGGCCAATAATGTAGGTCCTCACTCCTCGGAAGCATGAAGTAGAATGATGTCAATAACGTTGAATACGTATTTGTTCGCTGCTTTTGAACTTTTCCGTTTTTAAGCACGTGTTCGTTCCGTGTTCGTTGTGAACAGGCACGAACGGTGTACAGCGAGCCAAGATACATTACCTATTAGAATAATTACACAGTAGATGTTTGTTCCCTGTGTCTGCAAGAGCTTATCAATTCGTTTCTTTTATTAAGAGTTGCAAAGGAAGGTTTGAGCATAATGAAGAACTTTTCTTCCAGACAGAGATTACAAGTTTTAGATGATGTGGAGTATGCTCGAGCTTTGTTCATGAGTTTCCATTTTACGGATTGTTCAACAGTTGGATCCTTTAGATTCCTGAGTGCAGTTGCGTTTCTTTTATCTTTGTGTTTAAAGCTAGACTTGTGGGCGGTGTATCTTGTTTTGAATGTGTTCTCTGTTAGACCAATGTATGTTTCTTCGTTGTGGTTGTCGTGGCGTGTTACAGTTGCTTGGTACACAATGTTGTTCGTGAGGCAGTTGCCTTCCAATGGGCACTCACTTTGCTTTCTGCAATTGCAGTTGCTTCGCGTTGCTGGTTGTACTTCCTGTTTCGCCAGTATATATTTGTTGTGCGCTGATATAATTTGGTCTATGTTTGCCATGCAGCTGTAACTCAGTTTCACCGTGTTTCTGTTGAGTAAAGTATGTAGTTTGTGCCCAGGTGGGAAGCACCTGTCCAAGAGGTTAAAGAATTTCTTGCCAATGTTGGTTGTGACACTGAAAGAGAATCTCCGCCTCTCTGACGTCAATTACAACGCCTTGCAGCCGTTCTTGAGCAACATCAGGAATCTCTTCTGACCCTCGAAAGGAAGTCGGCCGCCCTTACCCGAGACCTAACTGATCTCCGTGAACCCAGATTGACTGCACTTAGAAAGCAGCCTCCATCGCTGCCTACCCCTCTAGTGCATGACTCTGAGTTCCTTGCCAAGTGGCAAGCATCGCTGCTTAAAGGAAGCAGAAAATTGGCCAAACTAACTATCGAGGCTCTCCAGAAACAGTCAATCCAGGTCAAGAAGGAAATTGCTCCCCAACGGCAGCACGCATTTGCTTCTATTGAGAAGTTCGAGCCAGAAGAGGACAGGAAGAAAGCAGCTTCTTTGTTCCCGAAGTTGGTCGACGGGCAGTTCAGAAGACTACAGCGTCACCGGGGTCCACCACCACCCAAGAAGCGGAAGCTTTAATTTTACTTAAGACCGGAAACACAAACCAAAAGGCTCTTTTCAGGGCCACCATACCGCTCAGAAAGAGAGGTTACCCTTTCTATCAAACATGCTTGTGTCTGTGTTTTCTTCTAAGTTTAAGTCTTTACCCTAGACTATCATGTCTAATCGCCGCTTTAAAGCCAATAAAGGGCCCCACCGCCCGAATTTTATCCGTAACCGATCGAGATATAATCGTAAATTGAGATTAAGTTCTTCATCTAAAGAACAAGTTAATACCAATCTGAAATTTATCAGGAACTTTTCTAAACGTACCCTCACCGACCCAGAAATACTTCTTCTGGGTAAGGGTCTTGGTTTCATCCCTACAGCAACCAAAAAGGTTTTCTCTGTTACAAGCTATGAACCAGCTTACCAGAACTATGAGGAAAACCTATTTTATGCATGATAAACCATCCCGACCTTATACCAAATTCCGTCTTAAATCCACATGGCAACCACGCCCGACACCCTGTTGTGACCTAGAGGACTACCTCTTGAATACTAAAGCCTGTCTTGCTAAAATACCTATCCGCCACGCAGGCAACAACCTAACTTCTCAAGATTGAACTAGCTGCCTTACGCTCATTGCGTAGTGACGACACTATCGTCATAGAAAAATTCGACAAAGGCAGAGGCATTGCTATTCTCGATAAATCCGACTATGAAAAGGAGGCGTTACGCCAACTTTCAGGCTATCAGTATAAATGTCTGGAATCAGATATCACCCACGAAACAACACTCCAGGTCAAACATCTCGTCTCTAAGCTTTTCTTCCTAAAATCTATCTCGGAGGAAATCTTCAAATACCTCAACCCTGGTAACCATGAGATTCGTACACCGATCTTTTATCTGCTACCTAAAGTCCACAAAAAACCGCCAATAGGCTCTGTTTTTACCGGGAGACCTTTTATCTCTGGTTGCGGCAGCCCGACACAACAAATTTCAGAATTTCTAGACTATTTTCTCCTTCCCTTGGTGAAAAATCAACCAACTTACGTGAAGGACACTACCCACATCCTTAATATTCTAGAAAATCTTAAACTACCTGAATCCACCCTCTTGGTTACTCTTGACGTTGTTGGTATGTATACAAATATACCACAAGATGAAGCTATTTCGGCTTGCACTTCAGCTATATCTAAGGCTAAACCTAGTCTCTCCTAAATTGATATACCGCCAATTAACCTCATTGAGGAACTTCTCACGTTAATTATCAAACGTAACTGTTTTACCTTTAATGGTAAATTTTATCTGCAAACCATGGGAGTCGCAATGGGTTCCGAATCATCACCAGAAATTGCCGACATTACTTTTCACCTTCTGGAGAAAAGCATTATACCCATCTCCAATAAAATTCTCACTTGGCTCAGATACAGAGACGATATCTTACTGTTTTTTGACGGTACCACCCCCGAACTTAACCACTTTGTGGATTATATCAACACCTTACATCCCACCCTTAAATTCACAGCTGAAGCCTCACTCACCGAGGTCTCTTACCTTGATATCCTAATTTTCAAAGGGAAGCGGTTCGCAGAATCGGGATACCTCGATACTCGTACTTACACTAAGCCCTGCGAAACCTTCCAATATTTATCACGGGAATCTACACACCCGGAAAGCTGTTTTAAAGGCTTTATCAAAGGAGAAACTTTGCGCCATCTCCGCCTCTGTAATAACCGCTCCGACTTTAATTTTAAAGTCGCACTTTTCAAAGAAAATCTACGAAAGCGGAATTACTCAGACACGTTTATAGATAGTGCCATCGCCGCTATTAACTTCGAAAATCGCGCATCTCTCCTTGAATCTAAACCCAAGCCATCCAATCCACCTCTGGTATTCAAACTGTTATACACACCCCACATCAAAACAAGAGATCTCAAAGGTTGCCTCATTAAACACTGGCACTTTATTCAGAAACACCCGACTTTATCTAAGATTTTTCCGAAACCCCTGCTCATTGCCTATAAACGGGCTAAAAATCTGAGCGACTCTCTTATCAGAGCATCTTTTACTTCGGAAATCTCTTCGAATAAGCTTAATTACTTACTTTAATTACTTAATTACAACTAGCCTCTAGTTGATATTCTTGTAGAACTCATGCATGAATAATACCCCTTAACATGACGTATCACGTTTTTAGTGGCAGCACCGCCATTTCCTATCCTACCGCTACTGATGAGACCGGTTAATTATCTTCCACGGTCGAAACGCGTCTAGCAATAGCACACTTGCTATAGCTTACCTCTACCTATAGTCATTGAACTAATAAACCAGACCCATCCCTGGTTTCCTGTAAATTTTACTCCTATACACCATTATAAGGGAAATTGACTTATTTTTTATCTCTACCATTTATCCCGATATATCATCATTTCAATTACGTCACTGAGTTCTGGAGAGTCGACCATTATTTTGAATGCAGTTGCCTTCCAATGGGCACTCACTTTGCTTTCTGCAATTGCAGTTGCTTCGCGTTGCTGGTTGTACTTCCTGTTTCGCCAGTATATATTTGTTGTGCGCTGATATAATTTGGTCTATGTTTGCCATGCAGCTGTAACTCAGTTTCACCGTGTTTCTGTTGAGTAAAGTATGTAGTTTGTGCCCAGGTGGCAAGCACCTGTCCAAGAGGTTAAAGAATTTCTTGCCAATGTTGGTTGTGACACTGTCACTAAACGGGGGGTTGAACCAGGTTATGTTCCTATTTCGTTTTCGTTTCAGGGCTCCCTTGGAATGACTGGTGCTAGGGGGTTGGGTCTCGTACTTTAGGTTGTACCCATAGCCACTTCTTTGTAATGCTTCTTGGTATACGGGCGATGATGTGTTGAATGTGTTTTCGTCGGAAGAAATGTTGGATAGTCTCCTGTTCATCAAGTTCATCATTCTACTTCAGGCTTCTGAGGAGTGAGGACCTACATTATTGGCCGTTACGAAACAGTTCTGTAAAGCTATGTTGTAAGAACTTATTGCAACCTTTTCAATATATATAAATATATATATATATATATATATATATATATATATATATATATATATATATATATATATATATATATATATATATATATAGATATATATATTATATATATATAGAGCTATATATATATATAGAACTATATATAAACATGACGGAGAAACTGTAAAACATGTATATTTATAACTGTAATAAAGGCAAATAATAGGTGCCTGGTTGACCTTGCAAAGTACAGAGATATAATATACTATTGGACATTTTCAATCCCACCTGGGATCTTCTTCAGCCAGTAATGAAATACGAAGTAATATACTTGAAACTAAAACGAAATAGAAACGGTAAAGGGTAAGTCAAGCTACAGATGCTTATGAAAAGTGTAATGGTTCAGTGGTCCTAAGTCCCTAGTAAACCCATTTATGTGCGTCTTAAATCTTAGGATAAACTAAATCTCAGATATTTTTCTTTGTGAATGTGTCTTAAAATTTGAGGCTAGCAAGAGGCATTTGAGATTAAGAAGGGAGTGACTTGGGAGGTTGAAGTGTTCTGCCACTGGAAAGCCCTTGCTATTGTAACGTATGGACTTCTTATGGTTATTAAAACGTAGTCTGAAATGTGTTCCAGTTTCTCCTATGTACATGCCATTGTCACAGCTGTTGCAGAACAGGAGATAAACTACATTCTTAGAGTCGCAGTTTAAGTTGGGGGATGAAAAGAGGACAAAAAATTAGGTGAGCTAACAGAAACGCCTGTGACAATGTGTTTGCAAATTTGACAACGGGATTTTTTACACGGAGTATTACCTGTGGGGGGGATCTGGTCTGGAGCTGAGTTGGGACGAGGTTAGTAACCTACGGAGATTGGGAGGTTGGCGTAAGGCCAGTAAGGGTGGCTGTCTAAAAATCTTGGGTAGCTGGGGGTCTGCTTTAAGGGACATGAAATTCCCTTTAATGGATTTAGTCAAGGAGGGAATTTGGGGGTGGAACTCTGAAGTAAAGGGGATGCGGTTGATCACCGTATTGGTTCTATATTTGAGAAGATCGGCTCTATTAAATTTGCTGGCTTTTTGGATACCCTCCTTAATAATATGGATGGGGTAACCATTAGCCAGAAAATGTGTGACAAGTTTAGAAAGTTTAACATTGAGATTATCGGGGTCTGAACATATCCTTTTAAGTCTAAGACATTGGGAGTACACAATAGATCTCTTTAGAGAATTAGGGTGGGCACTGTTGAAGTTGAGATACTGACGATTGTCCGTTGGCTTATAATAAACGCTTGTAGATAAAAAAGAAGATGGGTCAAGTTTGACCAAAACGTCAAGGAAGGGAATACTAGCATTCGAGACTTCAAACGTAAATTTGATACTAACATGGAATGAATTGGCATGCAATTTAAATGCTTCTAATGAGGCTTCACCGTGTGGCCATAGGAAGAAAATATCGTCGATATATCTGTGATAGTCTAGAGGTTTGGGGTCAAAGGACTCTATCATGTCCGCTTCCAGCTTACCCATACCTTTTAAACCCATGGCTACACACGATCCCCAGTTATATTGAAGATACCACCAACTTCCTTAGAATAATCGATGCATTAGGTCAATTACCTAATGACACTTTGTTAGTTACCATGGACGTTTCTTCTTTATACTCTAACATTCCGCATGGAGAAGGAATTTCCGCAATTAAAGATTTTATGTTAAACCATTCTTTTGATTAAATGACGGTTACCGACACCGGCCATATTGCCGATTTCATTCTTAACAACAACTACATTTCTTCAATAACAAATTCTACCTACAGACTAAAGGTACGGCTATGGGTACCAAAATGGCACCCAGTTATGCCAATATTTTTATGGGTAAGCTGGAAGCGGACATGCAGTTGTCCCAATGTCAAATTTGGATGGATGGATGGATGGATGGATTGATGGGTGGGTGGGTGGGTGGATGGATGGATGGATGGATGGATGGGTGGGTGGATGGATGGATGGATGGATGGATGGATGGATGGATGGATGGACGGACGGACGGACGGATGGATGGATAGATAGATATGGAGCTTGTATTGCAGAGAGCTTTGGATTCTTGGGGTTTTTTTTTTTTTTGAAGACTGTTTACAAAAAAAGCAATATAGCTGCCGGTGTCTCTTGATGATGCAGTGTCACGTGTTATTAGAAATCCGATTTGTCATTTTCAGAACTCGGAAAAGTTAACCGAACTGATTTATGAGCGAGAACTTATTCATTCTGTATTGCGTTTTGGGGCGCGCAATGCGCGCCTGAAAAAAATTTGCTCATTTTGAGATTTGGAAAAATGATAAAGAGATTTTCGGAACCGGGATTTGGGGTGGGGGTGCGAAAATTTGCTTAATGAAAAAGAAAGTGTTGAACCAGACTATTCTTAAAATGACCCTTTCTCTTTTATGTTCAAAAATTTCCATTAATTGGCAACATTTACCCAAAGTTTAGTGTGCATATGTGCATAGTTTGAGTTGACGATAGCATTTCAGTGGGAATAACAACTGGTCATGGGCATGTAATTTTCATTTCGGAGGATTGTCATAGTGGAGAATGTTTTTCATGAATTCTGGCAGAATCTAGAAGAAATTAAAAGAGATCACGATCATTACACATAAATCCATGTTCTGTTTCTGCTGCCTCTTTTCAGAAATGGATATATCTAGCATTTTCCTCAAGTAGGCAATGAGTAGCTAGTAGTTGAACTGATTATGATGTTTCACGTCCTCGTCATTTCAAAGGAAACATACAGACGAGTCAAAAAAGTTTTCATTTCATGCTTAATTCGGAAGAATCATGTAATGAAATATGTTTGTCTCAGTTGTGTCAGAAGTCGAGGGTGCCGGACAGAAAATACCAACGATCACTTAACTTTTGTTTCCTATCACAACAAAGAACTGCATACCTGTTGATACGATTTATCACATACCATATGAATATCTTTTCAATTTCACTTCCATTCTCATTTACAACTTTTTTTGACAATTCTGTATTACAATAGCTTACTCTAACTTGTGCCAAATGTTGTTATTTTGGTTATTATTTTCGAGTACTCTTTCCTTCAGATTAGAGTTACACCAAGTCATAACTCTTTGAGAGTAGGGGCGCTTGTGTTTTCCAGTGATGCTGACGTTATATTCCATACAAACGATTTTACATCAACTAAAGAAGTCGTCTTACATGGTATTAACAGAATACCGTAATTTAGGTGAATAGTATTGACTTGTTTTCTGTTTCACTTTCAGTTTTAAGGGTCTTTGCTTACTGCTCTTAAACGTTGGTAGAAAAAAGAGTTATGTGATTCAGGTTCAAAAGAAGCTAATATAGAGGGTTATTCCTTCAGCCATTCCCTTTGGTAGGGATTCTGTGAAGATGTGGGAAGGATTGAAATACAAATAAGGATATCAATTGGTAATGTTCTGTATTTTTACCTATCGGATAATATGAATGGCTGCAAAATTCAATAAAGGACAAAGCTTGCAAAAGTCTCAAAGTATGATATTAGTTTTATCAGGGAGCTGCTACCTAGCTGTAGATGCAACGCTGTGAAATGAGGTTTGCGCAGTCATGTTCACACAGTAATCTCTCTTTTTTATCGTTTACGGCATTTCTGTTATGCTTTCAAGGGATTATAAAATACATGCGAAAGGTATATGGCATCTCCTACGTCTATTAAGGCCTTTTAGTTTTTAACACTGCCACGGTATTGCTGGTCGTCAGTGGAATGACAGTAATTCTAAGTCAGTGACGCTTTGCGTTGCTAATTGAAAAAATATCGGTTATGTTGTATTTAGCATTCGGAACAAGAATTTGTATCTGGCTCTTTCTGAAAACTTGCGGAATCTATTGAACTGTTTGTCAAATAATTAGAATTCTGCTCCTTTAGCTTATTTACATGCCTTTATAAGCGAGCGACTAAAGGAATTCGTTTATTTCAGGTAACCAGTCGTTTCGAGTTTGATTGGCTTTAAACTGATGGCTGTACGGACCTAACTATCAATGTTCTGCTCCGCATGAGCCGCTTGTCTAAGGATTATTTGCCTTGAATGAGATAGGTATGATTTTGAAGCGCTGCCGCAAATAATAAAGGAAATAGCTTTGGGACATTTACACAGTTTATCTTTATTTCTTTCAGTGGGTCTTGAAGAATAAGCAAAACAAATAAAAACTTAACATTTCCGTTGCATCTCCATCCAGATATAAGCTTCCTGATTGTGTATCATACAGGTTTAATACTATGAAGAATTCACAAACATCAGGTAGTTACGTTCCACGTTATCACGCCTTGGAGCTGTAAAGTTAAATTTTTATGCCCTAAATCTGATAGTACATGATTTCTGAACATTGATTATGCTATTAGAAATAAAGATTATAATGACAAGAAAGGACAAACTGTCTTGTTCAGAGTTTTAATGAGGAGCTCCGCCGAGGATTCAAATAGGAAAGGCATTGCAAGGGAAGAAACCATACTTGACTTCCTACACTTATATAACCACGGCCACTAATTGAGAAGTAAATATCGAGACGGAGGTGTAAGTTTAATATTCGCTAGGTTGAATTCGAAAATCTGCTAAAAAAGAGATTAAAAGGAAAAACTCAATTATAAAATTAAGGCTGAGTGTTTCTTTTTTAACAACATTACGTCAAACCACACGAAAATAATCAATTTTCTGTGTATCTTCTTACAAATGAACTCATTCTGTTTTGATTTTTCTTTTTTTAATAATGCGTGCGTACAAAATTAGAGGGATATAAAAGAGCGTGGCTTCAAGATTATATAGAAACTGACTAATAGAAGTTAGACATGTGACTCCAGAAAACATAGAGCACGACCCCATGAGTAGAGTGTATCTTAGCAACATCCAAGACCCGATATGAATCGGTCTAAATGCAGATATACAGGCAGCTGATTTGTTAAGATTTCGGATGCATTTATAAGGCCTTTTTAGTCTGGTGGAAATCTTTGCCTACCTCCACGAATGATTTCGGGTGAAGTCAGTTAAAAAAAACATGGCCAAGTCTCCGAATTTCAAACTTCCGTTCATGTTACTTAACACTTTGCGCTTAATAATAATGGCACTCTACTGTGAGAGGCAAAATTTTCTCTCCGCTCTGGTTTTGCGCAGGGTTGCCTGTCTTTGGCAGAGACTTTTCTGTCCTTTCCCCGAATTGAAACACTTTCTTGCGCCTACGCCTGTGCAGACCTTCCCATGGCAGCTTACACAGAAATAAATCTGGTGACAAAATTCTTGATAGAACTTTGAACACGTGGGATATAAATATTTTCATGACAGCAGGGACATTTTATTTTCTATCTGAGTGACAATTGTCAGTTCTAGTTTCAAAATGAAAACATTTTTATGCAGTCATTGAACGTAGTAAGAAATATACCTATGCCATTTTCCCTATTTTTCCATTCGAGAAGTGCCGCCCCTGGTCACCCAGGTTCCTTCAAGGCTTTGCGATGACCAGTCGTGGCGCCCCGCTTCGATATTTCTGCTGGCATTCAACCTTATTTTTCCTTCACGTCATAACTGCCCAGCCCCCCCCCCCCAATTTTTGACAAATTCAAGATAGGTCACTGGGTGTGAATTTTCTCATCCCCGAGTTGCCATCGGTGCTAAGCTGGATGTCAGCATGTCAAATTCTGTCATTGGTTAATTTCTCTTGTTCATAAAGGTTGTCTCAAGACCCAAAAAACTATTTTTAGGCCTACAGACTCGGAGCTGTCCGATTGAAAACGGTCCTGAGAAGTGTAAGGCCGTTAGTGTTTTCTTACGGAAGCGCCAGAATTGAACCTTTGGACAATTTCTGTTGCCATGTTTAGGTTGGAAAAACTTTTATAATATGTGGATTCTTGGGCAAATTGCTTGCCAAAATTGATCATTTTACGAGGCTAAAAACGCTGTCGCAATAACCATTTAGTTTCTACACACATACTCGCTTTCGGAATGTCTTCCTGTCCCTGTAAGAAATGGCAGACTGGTCTCCACTGAATCACATGAAGGGTATATAGCAGCCCACACCCTAGTCCATATTTAACGGCTTCATGGTTTCCACCAGGAAGTAAAAATGTGCATTTAATTATATAAAGTGTTAATTTCAGAAAAAGAGAGAGTGTGAACAAGATTTTATAAGGTGTGAATTTGAGAAGAAGTGGAAGTGTGAATTAAGGCAAAAAGAGTATGAATTTAAGTTTATTAATTGTTAATTAAAGAAAAGGCTTTATCGTTACAAAGTAAGAATTAAATTTTACAAAAGATGAATTAAGTTTATAGAGTCTGGTTTTAAGGCAAAGTTTAAGGTGTTTTGGCATCTCAGTGCTTCTGCATTTCAAAGATTCGGTAGACTGAACTTGAGACTATCATGTTGCTTTGGAAAGAAAATAAAAGACCATTCAAATGACATAATAGTAGGGCACAGTTATGCAATCCAGTTCAGGTGTAATTTTTTGTACTTTTACTACTAGTTTCACTGCTACTAGCGAGAATGTATTACTGCAACGTCAGGGATTATTCTGAACCAAAACAACTGATATTGATGACATAAGGAAGTGGCATTAAGGACAAAATAAGAATTAACTGAGTGTTGAGAGTAAAGACAGCAGAAATGAAGATAAGAAGCGAACTTAACATGGGAAACTTCAACAGCTGCAGCAGAGCTTCTAAAAGCCCAGGCCAAGAAACCAGTTGGGCGTGTTACATGAACGTGACATTCCTGGCTGTCCTAAAGAAGTGTTAAACGAAAAAACCCATAAGGAGATCTAAATAAGATCGTGAAAGTAACCATATTACTCAACATTAACAAAGTCTGAACAATCAGCCTAGAAATTTTAGGAACGTCTAAGGAACACACAATATGTCTCTCTGAACTTTGACCGCAATATACGCAAAACTACAAATTTTCCGCTAAAAATGTTAAGGCTCAAAACATCTCCCCCTATCACTGTAAAATTTTGCATTAATGGTTTTTGCTGTATGACCACCTTTCTTTGTATGAACTTGTAGAATAATTTCATAATGATGAAGTAATGTTTACTTTGAAACATTTTTAACTCTTCCTTTGGTTTTTGGTTGCTATGGGAACAGTTTAAAGGTATGGTGAAATACATCCATGGTTACACTCGTTATACAGGAATCAACATTTGTGTAAGTTCCATGTAATTATTTTAAGCAGTTTCAGGTACGAAGCGTTACTTTACTTTCAATAGGTTTTACATTTGACCTCTCCTTATTTCCATCTTGAAAGTCTCCGATTCTGTAAGAACAATTGTTATTCTAGACAAGTGACAGCTTTACATATTTACCAATTTTCATTTCCACCGACGCTGCAAAAGTAAATATACAGCAGATCAAATATTTCGTTCGATATATGCGTTTGTTTGGAACCAGCAGACAACATCTTCAATAATACATCGGAAACTTTGAACAGTCCAGAGGTCATGAGGTTAAATTATCCGCAACGTTTCAAAGTACAGCAGGCTACCCGTAGTATACGTGTTTCACGCAAACACTGCGTCACACACTAGCATTATAGTTTCAATAGGGAATAAATAATCCCTAGTCAAATGCCGCCCTTTTTTTGATCTGTAGAAAAAATACAGGCTGCGGTAATAAAAACCATCGCAAATCAAAACCTCTTACCGGATTTTTTAGGATAGGCTGCCTGTCTTCAAACTTACCACGAATGTTTTTTTAAAAAAAGTCATTTAGACAGATAGATTTTACACTTCGTAACTACACGTGGGTTGTAGAATAGGACTTTTTTGGTAGAAAAATAAGGGACTTTGCGTTGCCTTTTTACCAATACTGGAATCTCGACACTTTAATTACAACTAATAGTTGTCAGTTAAACACTTAAATACTATCCTTAAAGTATTAAACAGCAGGTAAAACTACCAATAGCATAATTGTAGTTATTAGTGGCCATGGTCGCTAAGTGTTAATAATTTGTCTATAACAAACATAAAAATATTGAAGCTTTTTACCAAATCGATTTCGGCCACTACATCAAGAAGTTCCAAACATCAGTTTAAGCACAAAAGCAGTTGGCTTGATGTTGAAAACTTCAGGGTCCGCACCCCATAATACCATAATATTTGACACACTGTAACAATTCTTAAACACCTCTGTGGTGTTTAGGTCTTCTATTTTAAGTTGGTTGGGTCTAGAAATTTTTCCTTTTTTTCTCTCTTCAGGAGGTGGAAGTAACATAGCAAATGCTCTGAGAGTTTTAAGAGAAAAAATGCTTACACATAGTCAACATCGAGAAGGTTCTTTCAGAGCAGCCATCCTTCTCACTGGTAACGGTAAGATCGTTGTGTATTTGCATTATCTCACTTTCGACTTTAGGTAAGACAAAAAGTGGTTAAAAAGGAAGAGAAATTATACCTGGTTTGCCAAGGGTTTGGTAAAATAACGTTTGAAAAATTTGAAACCAACTTTTTACTTACGTTGAACTTTAATCGACATTAACTAACGTGGACAATGTGATCTTTCCCGAGATCAGTACTAAGCATATTAAGGTTTCAAGAAGTTCTATCTCTTCTTATTTCCTAATGTTGTGGCGATGTGCTTTCAGAGAGAGTTTCAACAGATGGTATAACTTTCCAGAAAATTTCAACTAGGCTACTTTTTGTTGCCCTTCTTAAATAATAGTGTGTAGACTTGCACGGAGAAATCTCAACTTCTGAACTGTTGCGAAACAGTCCTCTTTATAGTCCCAAAGTTTCATCATTTGTTCTTGCAGCTTCAAACTTCAGTTCTTCTCTTGAAGAATATATATATATATATATATATATAGTGCGGTATTGAATAGTCGCATGAAGACCTGAAGCCATTTTTCCTCAAACATAGGCATTGCCTTATACTGAAAGAGGATTTATTTTTTGAAATGGAAAACTTCGCCTCAAGCAGGATTCGAACCAGCGACCTCCCGCTTACAAGGCGGATGCTCTGACCACTGAGCCATTGAGGCCTATGTGATTGAGCGCGGTCAACTAATTATAATTACTGCTGGGTAAAGTTCTCCGTTGTTACGTCAGAGGAATGTCATAGGAACGCGTCCCCTGTAATATTAAGTAAGTCGAGTGACGTAGCGACCTTATATGAATAAGTGAAATTGAGACGAATGATCGAAGTGTTCGGCAACTGGAAAACCGCGTGCATTGTCGCGGATAGACTTCTTGTGGTTGTTAAATCTTAACCGAAACTTAGTGCTAGTTTCTCCAACATAAAGACCTTTAGGGCACATAGTACAGTATAATAAATAAACAAAATTCTGAGAATCCCAGTCCAGATTGGGGGGTTTGATAGGAAACTTCGAAAAAGGGAGGAAAATGGGCGAGCCCTGGGAAATATGTTGGCAAACTTGGCAGCGGGGTTTATTGCAAGGCATATTTCCAAGGGGTGGTTTGGATAACGGTGAAAGTTTAGAACACGTAAGCAGTTGTCTTAGATTGGGAGGCTGGCGAAGAGCTAACAAAGGAGGCTTGCTAAAGCTAGCAGGAAGGGAAGAGTCATTCTTTAAAAGAGCAAAATCCTGTTTGATTGTACGTGCAAGGGAATGGGCAAGGGGGTGGTGTTCTAAAACTAAAGGAATGCGGTCGCTCAATTTTTTAGAGTTATAGGTGAGGAGGTCCTCCCGTTTGCTTTCTCGATTCCGTTTTTGATAATGCTCATGGGATAACCATTGGAAAGGAAAAAATGAATAAGGTTAGAAATTTCAATATTGAAGTCCTCATCATCAGAACAAATGCGTTTAAGTCTTAGACATTGACTATAGACAATTGACTTTTTGATACTGAGAGGATGAGCACTGTCGAAATGTAAGAACTGGTGATTATCTGTTGGCTTATAGTAAACGGACGTGGATAGGGAGTTATATCGCAATTTAACTAGGACATCAAGGAAAGAGATTTTTGAGTCAGAAACTTCAAAGGTGAATTTTATACTATGGTGGAAGGAGTTAGCGTGTAATTTGAAGGACTCTAGAGATTCCAAACCGTGGGGCCAAATAAAAAATATGTCATCAATGTACCTATAGTAGTGAATAGGTTTCAGGGTGAAAGAATTCAACAATTCTGACTCTAGTTTCTCCATAAAGATATTGGCGTAACATGGAGCCATTTTGGTTTCCATTGCTGTTCCCTTTATTTGTAAATAATTTTTATTGTTAAAAGAGAAGAAGTTGTTTGTGAGGATAAATTTTATTATGTAAGAGACATCATCGGCTAGGGATTGGCTGAATAAGTGTCTCAACATAAATTCTCTGCAAGCTAATATTCCTTCATCGTGGGGGATATAAGTGTACAGGGATGTAACGTTCATAGTAACTAGGAGGGTGTTGGCGGGTAGCATACCAATATAATTAAGGACACGTAGAAAATGAGTCGTATCCTGAATGAAGCTTGGGATATTAGAAAGTAGTGGATTAAGAAATGAATCCAAATAACCTGATAACCCCTCAGAGAACGTTCCCACTCCCGAGATAATAGGCCTACCGGGGGGAATTAAATTGAGAGTTTTTGCAAGTCGAAATATATATATATTTCACTAATTCGACACTTCGGGTGAAAGTTGTTGTTGAAAAGTCGACCTTAAGGGGAAAAATTTTGGGGGTGGGGGGGCGAAATATAAGTTGCGCCGTACCGTTTCTACACAGATATAACAATTTCCCCCTAAGGTGGGAATTAGCGTTATATATATATATATATATATATATATATATATATATATATATATATATATATATATATATATATATACATATATATATACATAAACATGTATATATATATATATATATATATATATATATATATATATATATATATATATATATATATATATATATATATATATATGACGCTAATTCCCACCTTAGGGGGAAATTGTTATATCTGCGCGTACTTAGGGCGAAAAAATAACAATGAAAAACATAAGAAAAAGGATTCGCCCTAACGTCCAAAAATATAAACAACATTATTTCAATGGCCAGCCATCCGTTCGTGTTAACAGCTAGGTGTCCGTAAATTTGACAACTTTGAAGTAATTGCATCTACTTTGTAAATCTAGGAGGGCGCCCTTGTCCGTTTATGTATTCCTATAGAATAAGTGTGTAGAAACGTTACGGCGAAACTTATATTTCGCCCCCAAAAATGTTTCCCCTTAAGGTCGACTTTTCAACAACAACTTTCCCCCTAAGTGCGGAATTAGTGAAATATATATATATATAGGTCGAAAAGAGGTAGTAAAAAGTGCTTTAAAGTTTGCGGAAAACTCCACGACGTTTCGGGTATAAACCCTTCATCAGGTGGCAAAAACCAAACTGAACAACCAACAGTAACAATTGGACACTACAAACATCAAATCCGAAGTGATCGGTGTAAAAACAGAACCGAACGAAAGTGACTGTCAGAAAACATGAGTGCGAAGGACTTCCCACCCACAAACTTCTTTCGACGACACGGCTGGTACCTTTCCATGTAACCGTCCGAGGTGTAATACATGTCCAGTTTTTTGCAAACACGACCTCGTCAACATTTCAGGCCCCAACGGCAATAGCTTTATTGTCAAACAAAGATTCTCCTGCATTTCCTCTAATGTAGTTTATATTTTAGCATGTGGGAGATGTAACACGTTGTATGTGGGAGAGACCAAGCGCCGCCTCGTGGATCGAGTCACCGAGCACCTTAGGTTCATCAAAAAGAATCTCCATGGATACCCGGTGGCTGCACATTTTAATCCCCCTTCACCTTATTCTATACAGCATTTAACTGTTACGGCAGCTGTAATGTGCCGATCGGCTCCGATCGTGACCGGATTAGTGCTGAAAACCGACTGATCATGAGGCTAGGTACTCTCGCTCCACACGGCCTTAATGTTAGAATTGACCTTTTGTAATATTCACCCCTTTTTGAGCCAGTTTTTGCTCCTTTTACACTTACCCGTTCGTGCTCATTTTTTACTGTGTAGCCCTTATTATTATTTTTACCGGACCTAGTTTATTTCTACTTTTTTCCCCTTTTTCCGACTATGTTCGATTTGTACGTGCACTTTTTCATCCAGGACGCTCTTTTTCTTTTTTTTTTCATTTGTCCTTCATCCTTCGCACTCATGTTTTCTGACAGTCACTTTCGTTCGGTTCTGTTTTTACAGCGATCGCTTCGAATTTGATGTTTGTCGTGTCCAATTGTTACTGTTGGTTGTTCAGGTTGGTTTTTGCCACCTGATGAAGGGTTTATACCCGAAACGGCGCGGAGTTTTCCGGAAATTTTTAAGCACTTTTTACTACCTCTTTTCGACCTACACATTTCAACAGTGCTCCGCAGCATTTCGACCTATATATATATATATGTATGTATATATATATATTTATATATATATATATATATATATATATATATTATTAGATTGGTAAAGCTGGATTCAAACTCGGGACCTCCCGCTTTCTAGTGCTAACGCCCTAGGCACTGCCAAGTTATATTGAGCTGAAATTCTAGTCCTCCAGATATTCAGAAAAGTCCGTTTTTCTCATGTTTAGTTCTCATATACATGCATTACCCATGCAATTCCCAGCTAACAGTGAACGTCTAGAAAACGTTTTGGTTTGGTTCTCAGTTCGTCAGTTTTGTCTTCGTCCAAAGTAACGTTTTCCGAACGTTTTCAAAACGTCCCGCATTTCCTACAAACTAAAGAGGACTACACAAAAACGTTCTTACTACGTAACAAAATAACGTTTGTAAAACGTTATGACATAACGATTTTTAAACGTTTTGAAGACGTTTTCTGAACGTTCATTTTATATGAGAATTCACGAGGGCTTCCCAAAGACGATTGAGTACGTTAGAGGATAACGATAATAGAACGTTATGGTTAAAACGTGTTTAAAACGTTTTCAATACGTTTTTTAAACATCATACTAGCTGAGTACATTCCCGATAAGTATTAGCTTCATATTGTTCAAAAGTGCCAAATGGAGGCAGCCGGGTTCTCTCTACAGAGGCTTTATTGGACTAGTTCCTCAGTAACGGGTCTGAGGTAAGAAAAATAAAAATATCAATAAGGGGGACAGGGATGTGGGATGAAATTCCTTCTTCTATGCACTAAAAATGTACAAAAATCATGCTCAAATATGAAAATCAACCTGAGCAACTTGAGGAAGTACTGTAATTTAAAAGCTGTGCCAAAGATGAAACCAGTATATTTTAACACTGCCACATGATTACTGCAGCGATGTCACACTGATAAAATTTCATCAAATGGAATAGGGCAATCCCCTTGTTTATAATGCTGCCCCCCTCCTCACGGTGCCATCGAAAGGGCAAAACGTACGAATTTTCCTTACGTGCACTCTGTGAGATTTTGCAAATGCAACCCAAGTACAACGGCTATAGTGGCAGAGACACTAATTAGCATCCCTACGAAAACATGTGGAGAAAGCGGGGGGGAGGGGGGGGGGGGCGTTTTTTAATTCGGGAACCATGATAGATGTGAACCATAGCAAAATTTATGTCAGATGTTTTCTAGGGAATGCGATCTCCCCCCCCCCCTCCCCCTTGGCCATGTGAGCGAGGACTGCAGCAATACTCTTTTGTGTCTTGGCTTTGCAGCTTAAAATGTTAGGAACTTCCTACCCTTTAGACCTTCTACAGTACAACCACAGGGATGCACCTACTGCAAGGGGTGAAAAATATAATCAGGATCCACACCCGTACATATCAAATTCGACCCTCCTGCTCTCATTGGCATTGCATCCATAATTTCAGTTAGCGAAGGAGGCAAAGCTCGTCAGTGAATCGTTTAGACAACAACACGTTATGCAACGATCTTCTATACTCGTGAACATTATCCTCCCATTCTGCTAATGACTCCATTGGCGTTCCATACATTGTAACAAAAGCAATAACGGTCCAACTTTGAACATACCTGTCAGCAGCTCTCTTGAAAGCTACAAAAGATCTCAACTACTTGTTCCTGGGACAACTGCTACAATCACAGTAAGTCGTGAAATCTGTTTTACATTCTTTAAAATCGTCTAAAAGGATGCTTTCATATGTAAAATGATGAAAATTATTCACTTGTTTAGCCATATGTTTGTGAAGGGGGCACAAGCCCATAGCCTAACAGTTAAGTGCACACTCAAGGTACAAGGGTCTTTATTTAAATAAGGGTACCAGACTGTGACATGACATTTAAGAGTCCTAAATTCATGTTCCATCATTTATGATATCAAACCATTGGTAGAATTGCTATATTTACTAATTTCATTGTAGGCTTAGGCTTAAATGATGTTGTACAAGTTGTTTTTTATGAATGCTCAGGTTACGTTTGACCTAAAAATAGCCACATTCATTGGAAATTTCAAGTTCCACGTGTAACAAGAACACCAAAAATAGGTTTATCCCACTTAGACTACATATCGATTTGCTTAATATCAGAAATGTGTTTTATTTAGCTAATCTTAGCAATTTGAAGCTGAAACCTCTTATGATTACTTAGTCAAGGGTTTCATCTCAATTCTGTGGTACAAACAATGCGTTCCACGTGTAACTGAGATTGGGGGAACACCAAAATAATATTTTATGATATTTCAAATCATAAACAAGTTGGCACACATTTATTGCCTGTAAGGTAAAAGCCATGTTAAAAAGTATAGTTCAGCTAAAAATGACAACATATCAAATGTAGGAAGTAGTGTTATTTTAACTTCGAACATTCACACTGTAACATATTTCAGGAACACCAAAGTGGCCTGTCAAAATGAAAAATATGGCTAAATGAATGTTTTTCTTTCTGTACAATGGTCTTTGGCCCAAATCTTCATTCAACAATGCACAGGCTTCAATTAACCACTAAAAATAAGAAAGATTTAGTGTTTACTGTAGGTCATTTCTGGAAAATAAGATCCTGAAATTTCACACTGTAACTGTAACACCAAATGTTACACCTGAAACCCCTCTTTCGTCGAATCCCAAGAAATAGAAAAGTGTCAGTTTCTCATAAAATATGAGTGACAAGAGTACAATTGATACCTCATCAACCATTTAAGTTAAAATAACAGAGCAAAATAAGTGTAAAAATAAGGGAAAATGTAACTCCTGCTATGGTAGTCTAAATGTCACACTTTTTGCCCCTAAAATTGCTGATTTTAGGCACTTTTTTTATCAAAACTGGGAGGATTAACTTAAATGGTTTTTATTTTTTGAAGAGTATGCACTTACATGAATAGTGATTACAAAATGAAAGCATAGCAAAGACAATGTGGATTAAAATAGCGAGACAGTTGCCCTTAACAGCGTATTTTACCATTGGTACCCTAATTAAAATAAAGACCCACAAGCCTAATGTTAATGTCAGTGTTCTATAATAAGCAGTTATACTGTCGATGCGCGCCAAACTTTTCCAAAGGCTGTTCTATCGTTTCAAGATTTTTACACGAAATTCCAATGCAGATGTGCACTCGGCAGGCCCTTGCAGTCATATCCATCCCATTATACCTACTGTAGTACCTTGAGTGAGTCATTATTTCCGCCCCTGAAAATCTTGGGGCGGGAATAAATGTTTGAACTTAAGTTAGGCCTAGCTGTGTTAGGCCTAACGTTAGGCTAAGTAACAGTACGTGTGTTAAAAATTAAAAATATCAAAGCCAAGTTCAAGACAACAATAGAATTTTTGGATAGACATAGGCTTAAAACTTTTTCAGCATCCTCACTGTTAAGAATGAATTGTGTGATGTTCTTATAGTTATAAACATCAAGTAGTATATAGGCCCTAGTCACAGTCATCTACTTTTTTATGTAAGTTTGGCCCCTACCCTAGGCTAGTCTGTGTTTCTGTACTATACCAGGCTTATGCGGAATGTGTGAACAATTGTTCACAGCACTGAATGTCGTATACTGTACCTGTACATAGGTAGGTATAAGTATGTATACCAAAGTCTACAGTGAGAATGTTGCTTGGAAAGACATCAGCACAACCGGTAACAAGTGACGCACAGAAATGCAAGATTATCAATGATGTTTGAAACTTTAAGGAAAAGTTTATAAAATCTTCATTTGACACAAGTACCACTGATATCACATTTCATAACTTTATGCCCCCCAAAAAGATGTTTACTGCTAAAAATAAACGGGACTGAAAATACTGTTTCTGAGGGCAGAAAGTAACCAGGGCAGAAACTAACGTAATCCAGCTACCTGTATGTATGAAGTGGTACACTAAAGTCTACAGTGAGAGTGTTGTTTGGAGCATGGCAGTTACGAATGTTGCACTGAATAGTAAGAGACATCGATGATGTTTGAAACTTAAAGGAAAACTTGATGGAACCTTCATTTGACACAAGTACTGTACCAAAGATATCACATTCCATTCCATTACTCTCCACCCCCAAAAAAGATGTTTTCTGCTGAAAATAGAAGGGGTGAAAACACCGTTTTGGGGGGCAGAAAGTAATGAGGGCGGAAAATAACATATTATTTTGGAGGATACAGAAAAGAAATGAAGGAGAAATAAATACCTTTGGCTAGGCTTGAATGCAATGAGTGTATCACTGTGGATATTCCTGGGTTGCAGTTTGCAAGCTAAATATGAAAAGTGAAAGTGTAGAGCTAGTGTGAAATTAAGATACTAGCGTTCTTCCATGTTGGAGCGCCTAAATTATTTCAAAATTTGTTGCTACAGCAGAACAAAAAAATGACTGTACAGTAGAATCCTCCTTTTGTTAGCCTTGTGCTGGTCTTTTCATACATGTGTTTCTTGACTTTATGTTTTTTTAAGCCATTGTACAGTATGTATACAGTAAGAATGACATAGGTAGTGTCACAGTATTGTAAATACAATAGGCACTCAAAAACAGTCCTGAGACCTCTGACATTTGTTTTCAAGAGTCAGAGGAAAAGTTTAATGGTCTCTTAATGTCTTCACGAGTTTAGTTCTTTCATAAAGGTACAGTCGGTATTAAACTTAGGCCTGTAAATTTCCCTCTTGGCTGGTGGTGGATTTCTGAACTTTTTATGTCAAGACGATTTATTTTCTGGTGCCCTGTAAATTACTAAAAACTTAGTTATAGATTTGAATAAAAAAAATATCTTGGATGCTGACTTACAGTACTGTTCACTTTTTTCATTCCCACAGGAAGCTTTGAGGTAAAGATAATAATGAAACTGAAGGAACTCAACGAATGTCAATTTAAAGTAATCCTTGGGATGATGCTTGCTGCTTTACAAGAAAGCATCCCATAAGTTGATAAAGATGTCTTGGATGAGCCACCAATAAAGTATAGAAAAGGACATTGTGCTTGACCCTGTTGCCATTGAATCAAGACACAATTTCAAACAGCTCAGCAGGACTCTCGTTAGCACATTTTATGTTTTTCAAGTCTATCTTCACTTTTGGTGTAAACAATTTTAGTTGCTGTCAAAGTGTCAATAGCAGTGGACGTAACAGTTAGTGTGATAGATTGTGATTTCCAAATGGATGTCATGATAGTGAACTTACAGTACTGTTGAGCGTTCTGCAAGTTTCACAGTATTACAGAAGGCATCAACCTTAAAGCAATGTTTTCTGTTAGAGAACATTAATCCAAACACCATTGTAATTTCTAGGCATAGAGTTTAATACTGGAGAGTTTGCAACACAATTCTGTGTTCTTTTGGTTTGGATATCTTGTTTACAGTTAGAGGCCTACAGTATTTACTGTATCATGAATGAATAGAATAACTTCATCCTTTTCTAGACTGCATGTTCAGGGCTCATTAGATTCAGAAAAAATCTCCAAAACGAGCAAAATTGCTGTTGGTCTGTGTTAATCCAATGGAATATTTTGAGGGGCAGCACTGACATTAGGAAAGTCACGATAGCCATGACTATTGGTGCTAACGGTCATTCCATATGTTTATGCATGTGTGTAGAATATATATGTATGCATGTGCAGTAGGTATGTTTTTTATCCAGTATTTGTAAAATATTTTTTTTATATTATGTCTTTTCCCAGGAGCCCACTCGAATGACAACATACGAAGGGTGGTACTGTACATCACCGTAGAACCAACTTCCTACAGTATGATCAATTGATCATTTGAATTTGTGTGGTACTGAACTGTACAAGAGAGAAGAGGGGTCTGATGGCAAGCACCATTTTCAAGATCATTTTGAGTAAGTTCCCTCATTTCTTAAACTCCATTTTGAGATTAAAGTGAGAATTTCAGAGCAGCTTATTTAGTATAATCAAGCCAAAGGGTGAAGATCCTAATAAACAATTGCCTTTCCTTTGTCCAGTCTAGACCAAGGTTTGTTTATTTCCCTGTTTTTACAAACTCTGATTTGAATCTGTTGGCAATGGTTTACAATGTATATACTCAGAGGAAACATGGTGTCCCATGGTGTCATAATATGTCATAAATTAGTTAAGTGTTAGGAACAGAAGTTGTTCTAAATTGTAAAGAAATGGTAAACATCCTGATGATCAATATGAATTAACACTCAAATGCTTTTACCTTATTGATTATGTCTAGTGTCTTGAGAAAATTTCATACTGTATGTATAGGAACTGAAGGAAAGTTTCTCAAGTGTATCTCAAGTCATTAATTTGAAATTTGTATTAAATCGCATGAAATATGAAGGCTAACACTCCAACTCCAATCTTTCTTGGATATTCCTTATCTGAGATATGAAATGTTGAAGTTGTACTCCCTCAAATTAAAATGGCACATTGTGCAATAATCTGTGATGTACAGTAATTGTTGTACTACTCAAATTACAGTCTTTTGTATTTTTGCTTTTTCTGAAATTACTGCACCTTATGCCAAGGTGTGCTGGTACTTTTACTCCTATGGATTAATGTACAGTATTATTAATTAAGCCCTCTCTGTGCAACACACTGTGCAAGCGAACAGGAAAAATTCAAGGTCATAAAAACATTTTTAATTTTAAGGGGCAATGTAATGTGAGTGGTACAACAAGAAAGTTGCACATTATTGCACAGTCTACAGTAATTTGCTTTAAGTTTACAAGTTACTGTACTTTCAACATTTTACATCTCGGTGCAAGAATCTCTTGTTGTATGAAGATAGGAGTTGAACTTTTAGAATTTTTTCATGCTGTTTAATACATTATATTTTTGAATTTTGTTTTTAGGTACAGTACACCTTAATGCCCTGGTGCCCAACCAAGGATGCTAGTAACCCTAGGGGCTACCAATAAAGTTGTAC
This sequence comes from Holothuria scabra, assembly GCA_037179385.1. NCBI lineage: Eukaryota > Metazoa > Echinodermata > Holothuroidea > Aspidochirotida > Holothuriidae > Holothuria > Holothuria scabra. The sequence goes on from CM074185.1 coordinate 51,749,057, forward strand.
CTGGGATGCTTCTCGGACAATTTTTAAAAAGCATTACTGAATAATAAGCAAACATGATGGCAGGGGAACATTTTTAGGGTATTGTACAGTACCTATGGGAGAAAGGTTTTGCATATAAAAATACAGCATGGTAATTACAGTAGATGCACTGCTGTATTTCCAGTCAAGTGGCCATGGGGAGCAGGGAGATAAATAGCTTCCTTGTGACCCACCCCCAAATTTTACAATCTATACGTCTTACATGTAAGAATCAAGAAGTATAATTAAACCTGATTATACCACCATAAAGAAACTTTCTAGACTAATTTTTTTATTTTTAAAATCACTTACAATTTAATGATTTATACGTATCTAGACTCTATGCAAATTTTCAAGGGGAGGAGACACCCCAGTTTTTTCTTATACTGTAGAAAAAAGGTTGGAACATATGCTTTTTTCCAGAGGTGCGCCTCAAGAAACAAACTAAATATCAGTGCACATTGTACTTTATTTAAGGTCATTTTCTGTGATCAAAAACATTGTGTCTATACTTCTTACATTGAAAAATGCATGTAATGTAATTATATTGTTGTTTTTGCAGATATTTATGAACCAGGACTCTGAACTAAATTATTTTCGAGTGACTATGGTATCATGTCTTATCTGAGACGCATCATCAGACCTACAGATTTTTCAGTTGCTACTGATAATTGATTTATGATGGAATGGTAATATTGTCACCAGAGGTCTAGCCTGCGTAGCCGCTCTGGAGCTGCTGCCCCCTCAGAGCCTGCCAGTGATAGTAAAAAATCCTTTCAATGAGTCCAAACTTTGATGGCCTTAATATTCAAGAGCACTCACAACAATTGTTCTATTCCTGAAGTATAAAGGTGGTGCTAAATGACTCTGCAAGTTTGCAATGCAAAGTTGACCAAAAAGATGTTTAAACCAGAAACAAACCCGGAGGCTTATTACGTCTGCTAAGGCGATTCTGTTGCAGATGGAAGTCTTAATCATGGGCAGCATGTTACTCTCATTTTAACCAAAAGTCTTTGGTTGTAGAATGGTAGCAATGTATCTCATAAAAATAAACATTTAATAACCTTGCTAAAACCAATCTACTTAGAGAAATGATGATTGCATTGGATTTCTGTGCACTTGAAATGATTTGGCTCCAACGCCAGTGGATGCTGGTTTTTCATAGTGATAAGCAGAACAAAGAGACTTCATTCCCTCTGCAGGCTATATGAGGTCAAGCTTGTGTTAAAAAATAGTCCAGATTATGTAGATATGTTAAGGACGAACATAAACTTAGCATCGTGGTGAAAATTTCATTCATTTTCTGTGTTCTGTTCTCAAGATATTAGCAGGTGAAGTTACCAAATTTTCTGTTAAAAGTGAAGTTGAAGCAAACAGGTGTTATGTCATTAATTCACATGTTGACCTGGTATTGATGAAGGATACTATCTTACCCTAAGTTATACACTAGAGCTTTTAAAAATTCCATCACTCATGATGAACCTATAGTATCAATATGCCAGAATTAAGTTACATAGCTTCATTTTGTTGTTGTGATTTGATATCAGTTCCAAAGGATGTTAATTTGTGCTGCTCTTCTAAGTAAAGCCATGTGGCTCTAACTGAAACTCAATTGGTGGTGTAAATGATTGATCTAAGAAAAAAACTTTTCCAAAATTTCAACTTGCTTCTAAAATAGAGCTGCCATTATGAGTTTATCAAAACACCACCAGCTTTCATTTTGATATTGAAGTATCAAATGATCTTTTGGTTTCTGTTGTATATCACCTTATATTTTCCTATACATTAGTATGGTTCAAGTTTCCTCAGACTATTTTATTGTCATCTCTTTTTGTGAAGCAAAGTTTGAGGTTTGGTATTTACTCTACAGTAGCATTTTCCAAGTGATGTTTACTACAAACCATGCGCATTGATGAAGTGTACTAAATGTTTTTCATCCCAAAGTTTCAAATGCTTACAATACTGCCTTTTCATTGGCTTTCCTGTTGCATGCAGTTGCAAAACTAAGCTGTAATTCTTTCGTATTAAAAATTGCTGCTGATCTGTGCTCAGTAGTTCAGAGCCTCAGACTTAAAATTTGTAGTTTTTGTCTGCAAGGCTTTATATAAAATCTATATTGTTTTTATTTTTGATATTCCTTCTAAACCATTCTGTTTACAGCAATAATTTATACGTACAAAAGTAGGTCTAACTGCAGCCCAAAACGACCATTTCTACAAATTAAGTATTATGCAAAAATGTTTTTCAAATTTCAGCTTTGATAGGAATTTTATTGCTCTATCATTATTAACTGTTATTAGCTTGGTTTTCTTTGTCGTCTCGCAGGCTCCATTTTTCTGTCATACAGAGTGATGTATGTGTATACTGGATGTAAAATTCAACTGTACCATATTTTATTTATGCGCTTTCCTAAGTAGTGTTTGAAATGAATAAAAAAAAAAAAAATCCGAACCTGGTACAGTACCTGAAAATAAAACTTCTGTTAGGCTATGAGTTCATTGCAAAGTCATAACACAAAATTTTACTTTCCACGTTCCATGTATGCAAGTGAAACTATGGACCCTGGAAGCAATTTCAGAACTGCGCCCTGACATCATCAGTCTGGTACCTCGTGCGAACATTTATCACAGCAATGATGCTTTAAGTGTGTATATGTGCAGATTTAGAGCTGTATGATCCTTTCCATACTTCCTTGCTAGCACTTAGAAGTAAAAAATAGTCTTTTTTGTGATCACTTTATTAAAGATAGTTTGATATGCTTATTACAGTTACATACAGTAGTTCAAGAAAATGAAAAACCATTTATATCTTTTTTTTCTTTCATTAGCCTTATGTTTGTCTTTAAAGTTAAGTGAAATTTCCGTTCCTCTCCCAGCAATCAGATGACCATAAAACAGTCCAACTTCACAATGGTCTATCTCATGGAGAGGTCGAGGGATACATAAGCAATATTCACCTTTCATATATTTTGGTTTAGGTACGTAAATTTATATCCGTAAGCACCTGAGATATTTTGACGTCGTCGAAGTTTCCCTGACATTCCTGAACGGGTTTTGCTAGATACGATACATTTTATTCGCCTCTGAAACGTTCTTTTGCCTTCCTGTATAAATTTCGTACGTCCCTACATTTTTTCTAATTAGGAGACGCTTTCCTTACAGCGCTATAAAGCGTTTTCGATACGTCAGAGAAGCTTTATATCCGTCTGCAGAACGTTCTCGGGATGTCCTGGGTAATTTTTGTACGTCCCTAAAACGTTTCTTGAACGTCATGTACCTTTTACTTACGTCCCAGACGTTTTCCGTATTGACCAGAGAAGGTTTTATAAACGTTTTCCACGTCTGATAACGTTTTGAGAACGTGTCCAAAAAACGTTTTGAAAACGTATGAAAAGTCCACAAAAACACGTCTTTAAAACGTCGTTCTAGACGTTTGAGAAACGAAAGTGGTTTTGTTTGAAGAGCGTTCAGGAAACGTTCTGTTGTTGGCTGGGAAGTGCTTCGCACAGTTCCATGTTTTCTTACATTAGGTAGAGCAATTACAACATTTAGATAGCCCGGCTTCCAAATTCATCCGTCAAAGTTTAAGTTGATGGGTATAAGCAGAAATCAGAAAACATGAAAACGTTAATACTTACTAAACCCAGAATTACGTTGCATATTTCGATCAACGGAGCGAATCCGACCAACGAACTTGTTACTCTTTGCAATCTTTACCGGTTCCACGCTATCCGTTATAGAATGAAGATAACACTAGTCTCAATCGATCAAGCAAATTGGGCGCTTATTTGTCTCAATTAATACATTTTGTCACCTCACCCTATCCCGAGACTATACATAGGCTCGAACAGAATAATTCACTTTGTCCTCCTCATAAAGGGAAAATACTGCACAAAAATGACAAATTTTAGCGTCCTACACAATACATTTGCTTCACCGATTCATACGGTTCATTAAGCAAATGCTAATATTGGTCACAATTTAACTAATAAAAATTGTCGACAAAGGTAACACTTAGCAAAACAAATTCAAAGAAATTTAAATCTTACAAGCGATAATCTTTTAACTCAATCGGATTTGCGGTTACGAGCATATCTCTCAGGAGCTCGCAATAAGCAATTTGTGAAACTTACACATTGGCCGTCCTAGCCTTAGTTGACAGAAAACAAACTCATTTCAGTCAACAGATCAATCCTTTGATAGAACCTTGGAAAACAATATGTCTCATTTCCATTTAATCTAAAACATCGTCAAATTGTCCTCAACTGCATTCCTCACAGACACCTTCCCTTATATCCTTAATCTGGGGCATCTGTCAAGAATGTATACGATGACTCTTTGAACTTTATTAGGCAATTTCAGATCATTGTGACCTTTTTCATTATTTTGTATTGTTATAAGGGTTCACATCTCATTTAATTCTGCTAACAAGTCTTGTTTATATCATTTCCTGCCGTCTGAGGGATCGTGAATTTCTCAACGACCCGCGCCAACTAATGATCAGCCGTTGAAGCAGAAATGAATTTTTTCCTTCAGAAAAACCATCTGCACCTACCACCCAAAATAAAGTACTCACGCATAAATTTGGTAATAAGTGAATATCTTGTTGCGTTTGAAGAAAAATGTTGTAAAGTGTACCTAAAGTCACAAAATTAAAAAATATTGTTACGGTGTATGGAAGCTCGCCTGGAATACCAGACTGAAACAGTCGACAAGCGAGGACACTCAAACTCCTGAATGGTTTTACATTCCGGAAATTGTTTAGACTTTATGAAAACAATCAACTTACTTCTGAAACGAACTGTGCAACTTTAGGCGCTATTATAGCTAGCATCATGCCTGGAACTTTCCCTCTCTGAAAATATACGTTGTTTACCGAAATGTTATGAAATATGTGTATATTCGAGAGGTTTCCGGGAATTAAAGGACATTCTTACATATGGCGAATATAAAAGCACGTTCTCACGACAATCAGAGAGAGAGAGAGAGACAGATCTTAATAACTCCAGAAGAATTAGACAAGTTCTATTGGACAACTCCTACGAGAGTAAATGTTGGGTTTTCGCCCCTTGGCTCTTCGCCAAAGAGTTGAGGGGACTTTGAGAAAAAAGCTTTAAAAAGCTAAATAGGACTTAAAAAGTCCTATTGCGTGCATGATTGTATGCCGTACTGTGTATTAACGATGTTTATCTGCTGTTATTATTTTACATCCACATCTTATTTGTTTTAAGCGAATAACATTCAAAACTTTATATCTCGACTTTAGAATGTCCTTTGAAGCTGTTCATGATGTTTAACATTTGATTTTTTAGTTTTTTTACTTGAGGTACACTTCAATGGTTCAAATTAAAATAATAAGAAGGAAGGACTTAACAATTGTCTAAAGTTGGTTAGTTAAACAGAGTTTTACGGCCCAGTTTCCGACCACTTGGTTCAAGTAGAACCGGGCAAGACCTTTTTTCCAGTTGTGGTTCACTGGCTTGTTTTACCTACTCAATTGCTTATTCTGAACACCAAGCACAACTGCAGTAGGTCTCGTTTTTAAAGTCTTCGGTATGACCCCACCACGACTCAACTCCCAACCTTCCCACTGCAAGCCTGATGCTCTTAACAATTGTCTGTAAGTATAGTTGCAGCAACATGAAAAATGTCAAAGCATTAATGTTTTCGAGAATGTTAGACATGCGTTGAATCACTTTATTCAATATTACATTGCAGATGTAATTATGTGCCAGTATTACCACTTTCTTCATTTAACAACATTACTCTCTTTTACCTCCCGTAATAAATGTACATTATTAAAATGCTACAAAATTCACTGATCCTTTGGCATCAACGTTCAGTTGCCCTGAAATAATAAGGAAAGGTGCAACAAGGAAGCACAGTGATTAAGTGTTCCGTAATTGTATTTTATTTTTAAATAAAATGTGGAGCTGTCCTCATTGACCGACAATGGATCCTGACAACAGCCTCTTGCCTGCCTTCGAGCGAGTTTAACATTACCGTCTTGTTAGGTAACCATTTTTATTTTTCTGAACTTGTGTAAAACTACAGGGGCAAGAGCTTTAGATTTTGTTCCCCTTTGCAAACCTCACTACCTTCAACATATTCTCTAATAACAAACGAGTGAAGTCATTCAATACTAGCTAATAGATTGTGATTGTGAATTTACTGTGTTACAATGTTAAGTCACTCCAAGAAGGTGATATTCACTCCAAAAGTGCGAAGTTTTACTCTTATTTGAGTGCCATCAGTAATTTCTCTTCAAAGGAGAGTGAAAATTGCAGTTATTTTTTGAACGGTAGATTTTCACTCCACTGCTAATGAATTTAACTCTTCTTCGAGTGAATTGAACACTCTCATAGGGTGAATTCATACCTTCTACTCCAGAGTTTTTACATGATGAGGGAGGGGGAAACAGAAATTCAAAGACATCGAAGGAATTAAAACTTTCTGGTCGTACACCAGATGTTAGATATATTCCGGTGTGTGACCAACTGACTGTTAGACAGAAAAATATTAGGAACAGTAGTTACAGTTCACTCGGAAGGAAACGAAAATGTATTTTTCATCTGAGTAAGTTCTTTGAAGTCCCGGCATGATTCAGCTTCTTGTTACTTTCTTGAGGATATATCAGATACATTTGGTCGTTTGCCGGCCAGACATTGTCAATATTCTCATTCTTAAAATTTTCGTTTTTGATAGAATCAGTACAGCATTTGACAGTCATGGTAAAAATTCCTCCAAGCAAATTTTGTAAATGTAGCGTCCAAGTAAATTTGGAAGAACATTGAGGACAAGTCTACTCAAAAAGTATTAACTTAAAGTTTGTTGTAAGCCTGTTTAAACTTTACGCTTTGAGTAACCGCTGTTTATGATTTTCTCCTAATGTGGTGCAATCCAAAGGGTAAAAGTTGACGAGTGTGGGCGAAGGGGAGTGTCATGAAATTGAAGTTGTAGAAATGATAACAAAAACTGATCTGCGCGTTCAATAAACTACCCCTCAAAATTCCTTTAGACAGTATTTCACTTAAAGTCAATTTGTCCTTTTTTACATTGGAAATATTCATTTCGACACAAACAGTTGCACTTATCCCAGTTGCATTTTTTATCAGTATTGGAGTGGTTTCAGATTTTTTGAAATTTGGAGGAAGTGATACCTTTACTTGTCAGCCTTAGTCCAAAGTCTTGCTCTTTCTCAATTAATGTTTACGGTGTGTACTTTGTCCTTCACATTTGCAATACAGGATTAACTAATCTTGATGAGCGTGGAAGAAGTCCGCCAATTGAGGTGGTAGAAAGAATACCACACAGTGGATACAATGAAAATACCTTTCAAAATAACATCGCGTTGCTGAGACTTGGGAGACCAGCAAACTTACATGCCCTCGTAAGAACCGTTTGTCTACCAAGCCCAGACAGAGGTATTTTGTTTCTCTATTAAAACTTAAATTCGATTTTGCTTATGACGCTGATGAATACAATGAGAAGAACTAAAAAAAAAAAAAAAAACAATCAGTTTTTATCATTTCTAATTTCTGTCTGGAAACAATTGTTTTCCTCTTCAGTTCCCCTTTTGCAATAAATCATAAAGGTTTCATATCATGTCGCATAACTTCAAAAGAGTGCTTTTTGGTAAGGTTGTAAATGCTTTGACATTTGCCAAGTAGCAAAATATCAAGTCATCACGACAGTCGCCAGCTGCTCCACAGCTAGCTGTAAGGACTACACTGCAGTAAAGGAGTCAAGCAATCGGCGGGGCATGTGACATTGGTGAAAACAATGTTTATGTATCCTGTACCTTAGGAAATATTTCGAGATCAAAGAGATCCAGTAGCAAGTGTTTTGTAGGTTTAATTAATGTCTCAACCTATGACCGTCTGGTTGATTTTTATTCTTCTCCCTTATATTAAGGAGCACTTGACCTTTCATATTAGCCCTCGTCTCAGAGATCACTATAACATTAGGTGTCTAGAAATGACTTTTCCTAACAATCCCCCCTCCAAAGAAAAGGCATTAATCTAACAGATGACCTTGTAAAATCAATCTCTGAGAGTTCGAAAAATAAAATGATACGATGAAACTTTTCTTACTGGTCTGTTGGAAGCAGAAATATTTAAACCATAGCCGCGAATGACAGGCTTGCTTCTGATGAAGCTGTGCCATTCACAGCGAATGAGCAGGACAGAAGAAACTGGTATAGCTTGGTCACAAGAACCAACTTCAAAATATTCACACACGGTATAACATTATAAGCCATATATAAATCTTTTGAGGTCTTTTCTAAAAAAAAAAAAAAAAAAAGTACAAGGTTCACCGACTAAGGGTCAGATGGTGTATCGCCTACTCTGACTCACTTATACAACTTTACTTTCAGCCAGCAAGCTCATTCCCCAAAATCCAACCAGATACCACTACGCCATCCTGTTGGGGGCACACTGGAGCATTAGCTGTTGGAAATGAAAAATATACGACTAGTACAAATGAATTGCAGCAACTGGCCTTACCCATGAAATCAAGACAACAATGTCGGGCCAGTTTACGGGGTAACAGGGAGTTGGCTTATTTTGACGAAAGCATGTTTTGTGTGGGATTCGAAAATGCACATAAGGGAGCATGTGTTGGAGACTCTGGAGGTCCATTAGTACGGAAAGTCCCTCGAAAAAGAGAACGTCGCTGGACTCTCATTGGTCTGACCAGCTGGGGTCGTGGATGCGCCGTCAGAAACGAACTGGATTTCTTCACAAATGTACCTTACTTTATGGACTGGAAAACAGCGACAATGAATCAACCTCAATAAGAAGCATAAGAGGAGAAAGTGGATTACAGTGAGGTATAACCAGATGTTGATGGTCTTATCTCGCTAGGTTATCTCACAGTAATGGTGCAACTGAAATGATAGCTTTTAGCAAACAATAACAATTTCTGGCATTGACTAAATTTGTAATCGTTCCATTGTGCAAAGGAATCTCTAGTGCTTCTTGTCATTTTTCTACTTCTTAATCTAAGGCGATAAAATTACATGAGAGCATGAAGCAGGCATTTACATAAGCAGTTACAGTAGCATGTAGTTACTAAGGCAGCGGGAATGGTACCTTAGGAAATACAATCTAAAATCAAAAGAGTAAACCTAGTCACTCTACAATAGTGTGAAAACTCTGAATCCACTCGATTAGGGTGTCAATCTCACTCCAATTATAGTCGAACTCATTCCAAAAGAGAGAAATTCGCTAGAAAATAGTGAAGTTTTACTCTTGATGGAGTGTGTTTCTTGTTCACCCACCCTTAAAGTGATTGATCATTGAGACGCTCATCCTCGTGAAAGAATGAAGTTCCGCCTTTCATGGAGTGAATTTCACTTATCGTGGACAACAGCAAAGGTGGAAGCGTTGGTTTAACTAGATTTTGGTCTAGAGGCATATTCTGAAGACAAAATTTATTAACTGTTTCTCTTTCAAAAGGTGAAAACGGCAAATCGATAGCTTATAGCTTTCGGAAGATACATGTTTTTCAAGTACTTCAAGTTTTTCTTGGGATTTATTGCATCATGATAAGTCTGTGATGTCATTGTGGCACATTAATTTAACATTGCATTCAATCTATTTATAATTTGGATGCCGCTTTAGGCAATTTTAAGCAATGTTGTTGGTTGCACTCTATGTATGATGAAGGTATTGCTAGATGTACAGGAAAAGATATTCAAACATTCCAACAGTATCAAATTTCGAGGACAAACAGGACGTTCAATTGTAAAGAAAACAAATGGAATTTGAAGCAATATGCCCACATTACAAAACTTTTTGTGCCTTTGTTGAAAAGCAGAGGCATTTTTTAACAAAAATAACTAATCTTTAACGTTAAATATCTTTAGTTAGGAAAATGGTATTGTGACAAGGTTTGAAAGACATGGTGTGGAATTTGTTTGGTTTTCTTACAAGGCAGAGGCGAAATCCACCACGACATGCCTTTAAAACAATATTTGACGGTCACAGCAGTGTCTTTGGAAGTGAGAACCAGTCAGATTAATGTATCTGGCCATCTAAGGACAATAACGTTCCTTAATCAAAAGGAAAATACTACACGATTTATAATCGACATCTAGTAAAAGATGAAATCCTTTTATAGTTAAAAAATATACCAATAATAGCAAAACTCTACTTGAATAAAAGAAATGATCTTGCAAGCACTGGTAAACACTGTTGAAAAAAGTTATCTATTAATAACTTTTATGATTTAAAATAATACAAAAGCAATATCTGGCTTCATATGGCTATATAAAACTTCAAGACAGCCAGATATTTCCAGATATAATTTTATTTTAAATTTTTGAATACAAGGGCAATTACAGTAGAAAACTGCACCAACTCTACAAAGAACTATATAGAGATGGGAACAACCTGGGTGGATTCCACGTGACGTAAATGTCTGTCTGCAGCTAGACTTGCTTTGGATTTCCATAAGTACCAGTGAAGCATGCAAATTACTTAGATCCCCCCCCCTTTTTTACATCCTCCTATGAGTCTCTGCACAGCCAACGAAGTTGTCCCTACTAGTACAATAAAGTAATATAAGTGGTAAGCGGCAGAAAAAGGGTTGTTATTGTCAGGGATGCTATTTCACCGCTGAACATTCCAGACAGTCCTCCTTCTTGTACTTGAATTTGACTTTCAGTCAAACATCCCCCTAAAAATGCAAGAAGTTAAACACTTTGGCCCAGTACCGATGTTATTGTTGTAAATGTAACTGTAAAAATTCTGATCATACATCCTATGCATGGCATAAACTGACATGCGGACGTGGCAAACAAGTGAGTATCCGCCGCATGATAGCTGCACAGATGACTCATGGGAAACTGCTTCACAGAGCCCTCATGTAAAACCATGGCACTGTGTTCCTCCAGAGAGTCAACTTGAAAATAGTGCAGTACACGGTTTTGTGTTAAAAGGCCTAAATTATTCCGTTTTTTTTTTTTTTTTTTGCTGTTTTGGCAAACATTATAAGCCATATATAAATCTTTTGAGGTCTTTTCTAAAAAAAAAAAAAAAAAAAAGTACAAGGTTCACCGACTAAGGGTCAGATGGTGTATCGCCTACTCTGACTCACTTATACAACTTTACTTTCAGCCAGCAAGCTCATTCCCCAAAATCCAACCAGATACCACTACGCCATCCTGTTGGGGGCACACTGGAGCATTAGCTGTTGGAAATGAAAAATATACGACTAGTACAAATGAATTGCAGCAACTGGCCTTACCCATGAAATCAAGACAACAATGTCGGGCCAGTTTACGGGGTAACAGGGAGTTGGCTTATTTTGACGAAAGCATGTTTTGTGTGGGATTCGAAAATGCACATAAGGGAGCATGTGTTGGAGACTCTGGAGGTCCATTAGTACGGAAAGTCCCTCGAAAAGAGAACGTCGCTGGACTGTCATTGGTCTGACAAGCTGGGGTCGTGGATGCGCTGTCCGAAACGAACTCGATTTCTTCACAAATGTACCTTACTTCATGGACTGGATAACAGCGACAATGAATCAACCTCAGTAAGAAGCAGAAGAGGAGTAGGTGGATTACAGTGAGGTATAACCAGATGTTGATGGTCTTATCTCGCTAGGTTATCTCACAGTAATGGTGCAACTGAAATGATAGCTTTTAGCAAACAATAACAATTTCTGGCATTGACTAAATTTGTAATCGTTCCATTGTGCAAAGGAATCTCTAGTGCTTCTTGTCATTTTTCTACTTCTTAATCTAAGGCGATAAAATTACATGAGAGCATGAAGCAGGCATTTACATAAGCAGTTACAGTAGCATGTAGTTACTAAGGCAGCGGGAATGGTACCTTAGGAAATACAATCTAAAATCAAAAGAGTAAACCTAGTCACTCTACAATAGTGTGAAAACTCTGAATCCACTCGATTAGGGTGTCAATCTCACTCCAATTATAGTCGAACTCATTCCAAAAGAGAGAAATTCGCTAGAAAATAGTGAAGTTTTACTCTTGATGGAGTGTGTTTCTTGTTCACCCACCCTTAAAGTGATTGATCATTGAGACGCTCATCCTCGTGAAAGAATGAAGTTCCGCCTTTCATGGAGTGAATTTCACTTATCGTGGACAACAGCAAAGGTGGAAGCGTTGGTTTAACTAGATTTTGGTCTAGAGGCATATTCTGAAGACAAAATTTATTAACTGTTTCTCTTTCAAAAGGTGAAAACGGCAAATCGATAGCTTATAGCTTTCGGAAGATACATGTTTTTCAAGTACTTCAAGTTTTTCTTGGGATTTATTGCATCATGATAAGTCTGTGATGTCATTGTGGCACATTAATTTAACATTGCATTCAATCTATTTATAATTTGGATGCCGCTTTAGGCAATTTTAAGCAATGTTGTTGGTTGCACTCTATGTATGATGAAGGTATTGCTAGATGTACAGGAAAAGATATTCAAACATTCCAACAGTATCAAATTTCGAGGACAAACAGGACGTTCAATTGTAAAGAAAACAAATGGAATTTGAAGCAATATGCCCACATTACAAAACTTTTTGTGCCTTTGTTGAAAAGCAGAGGCATTTTTTAACAAAAATAACTAATCTTTAACGTTAAATATCTTTAGTTAGGAAAATGGTATTGTGACAAGGTTTGAAAGACATGGTGTGGAATTTGTTTGGTTTTCTTACAAGGCAGAGGCGAAATCCACCACGACATGCCTTTAAAACAATATTTGACGGTCACAGCAGTGTCTTTGGAAGTGAGAACCAGTCAGATTAATGTATCTGGCCATCTAAGGACAATAACGTTCCTTAATCAAAAGGAAAATACTACACGATTTATAATCGACATCTAGTAAAAGATGAAATCCTTTTATAGTTAAAAAATATACCAATAATAGCAAAACTCTACTTGAATAAAAGAAATGATCTTGCAAGCACTGGTAAACACTGTTGAAAAAAGTTATCTATTAATAACTTTTATGATTTAAAATAATACAAAAGCAATATCTGGCTTCATATGGCTATATAAAACTTCAAGACAGCCAGATATTTCCAGATATAGTTTTATTTTAAATTTTTGAATACAAGGGCAATTACAGTAGAAAACTGCACCAACTCTACAAAGAACTATATAGAGATGGGAACAACCTGGGTGGATTCCACGTGACGTAAATGTCTGTCTGCAGCTAGACTTGCTTTGGATTTCCATAAGTACCAGTGAAGCATGCAAATTACTTAGATCCCCCCCCCCCTTTTTTACATCCTCCTATGAGTCTCTGCACAGCCAACGAAGTTGTCCCTACTAGTACAATAAAGTAATATAAGTGGTAAGCGGCAGAAAAAGGGTTGTTATTGTCAGGGATGCTATTTCACCGCTGAACATTCCAGACAGTCCTCCTTCTTGTACTTGAATTTGACTTTCAGTCAAACATCCCCCTAAAAATGCAAGAAGTTAAACACTTTGGCCCAGTACCGATGTTATTGTTGTAAATGTAACTGTAAAAATTCTGATCATACATCCTATGCATGGCATAAACTGACATGCGGACGTGGCAAACAAGTGAGTATCCGCCGCATGATAGCTGCACAGATGACTCATGGGAAACTGCTTCACAGAGCCCTCATGTAAAACCATGGCACTGTGTTCCTCCAGAGAGTCAACTTGAAAATAGTGCAGTACACGGTTTTGTGTTAAAAGGCCTAAATTATTCCGTTTTTTTTTTTTTTTTTTTTTGCTGTTTTGGCCTGAAAGTGACAAATGTTGCCTTTAAAGCGGCTAAAGCGTGCAGGTATGACCTCTGCCCATAATTGGGTAAAACGTAGCTTATGAAGTACAGAATGCGATGTTTTGTCTACTTTCTACAGATTTGAAAATTTTCAGAAATATACCCTATGATATCATGACTCCATTAATTCCTCTGATTAGAGCAATTAATCCAAAAAGCAAACTGACTAAAAGCTTGTAGTCGAAGTTTTCATCAGGTGCAAGCTACCACTGATGGCCTTTTCAATATCCTACATCATGAGACCTTGACAAAGTTTTGCTTCAGCTCAAAGTGTTTTACTTTCATCAAAAGCTTAGTATGCCTCTGCCAGCTTCTAAAGCCCATCATTTTTTCACCAGTGTTACTCCATTTAGTAACTATTCTGTCATAAAATAGTTTCAAAACACCCTAGGATTTTTAACGTGAAACACACTTCAGAGGGAATTGTTTTGTGAAGCAGAGAAAAGCCTTTTACAGAGCTGTAAGTTATAATTATTAAAGACATTTCATGTTTATGTAAATAACCATTTGTATATTTACTCTGAGTGGGCCTCTAATTGGACAGAAAGCTAGTGGAAGTTTCCTGAAGCAACTGTAACGTGGTGAGATCCCGAGCGAACTGTTGGCTCTTCGACGAACTTAGTACCTAACTGTAACTGTAACCCATGATCGTTCGTTGGGTTAACATTAGTGCATGTATAAACTCACCTATAGCACATTTCTGGTACCGTACCATTTTGTCCCCGTGAGATACCAATGTTAGACTCCAGGCCTAGTTTGTGATGTCGTCTTCCAAGTCAACCCGCCCTTACTCAATTTCATGGGCCAAGCTAAAGTTTGACTTATCAACTGTATCCACATTGAAAAGGAATACTAAGCGATGTTCCGGTGATTCCAGTAAGAATATTTTTGGCCTAATTAGTATGGACGGAAAGCTTAAATGTCGCGACTACTCGAATTATCATTGCCGCGCTTAAGTCTAGCACTCAAGCCCAGTGGATGCCGACCAGTTCGTACTTACAATAGGCATGCCTTGGCCTAAGCTAATGTTTGTATATTTGCAGTGGGCCCAGAAATATGTTAGGCCTAGTTTAAAACTGTTTATACTGGGAAAATTGCCACCGTAAGCAAATTTGCAACTTATTCATTATTACCGCATAGGCTTCGGCTTAAGTTAGTACGTTCATGTGTCCACGGGGAGGGAAGTAAATGGGTCGATCCCTGCCAACATTCCCGGTTGGAACCCGACTGGGCTCCAGCAGGGCTGATTGCTGGGCTCCATCTGGTACTCATTCGTGTTTGTCAAATGTTCCCACTCGGAGCCCAACTGTTTACCAGCTGGGCCTAGCTTTAACAGGTGAAGTCCAGCTGGGCTAAAGCTGGGCCTCAGCTGGACCTCACTGACTCAGATCCAGTATCCAAGTATCACCACCCTTAAATACACATAATTTTTACTGAATTTCCTCTCATTTCCACTGTTTGATGTTTTTTCTTTTCTTTTTGTGCAAGTTCGATTCTCATATTAATCCCTCCACTTGATATTCTTTAGATGCGAACACGTACTGAATCGAACAGCTAAACTAAATGTAAAACCGGATGATGTTCAATCAACTTTCGGCGAAAACAGGACTTCGCTTCGATTCGGTTACCACTCCATGAAACGACTTTTGACATTTATCACCAGATATCCACTCACTCTGCCCTTATGTAATTTGTTTCAACATTCAACAACGTAAGCCAAGAAATCTTCCTGTTTTTGTGACACCGCAGGTCATTCTAGACACGTAACGCTTCCTGGCTGAGATGTAAGTTTTCATTTCTAAAAGGAACCGTATGTAACAAAAAAGGATTCACGTGGACTTATCAGAGAGTTTCCCAAGTTCTATTCTTTCTTTTGAAAGTTATATTTGATCCTGCATAGGAAAAATACCTGCAGAAAACAGCAGGTCTATAGGCTAAGTGAGATATAATTCTTCAACATACTGGGAGATGTGTACGTATAGGTATGTGAATGAGTGAACATACGAATGTGTTGTGTGTGCAGTGTGTCCGAGACAAATTCATAGCTTTGCATTTTCGTGTGTGTTATTATCTCGGGTATTTAATTTACAATAATCAAGTTGACAGCCTCCCTTCTTTCTCCCGTTGTACTTTGATATTACCAAACTTAAACAGAAAAGGAAAAATTAAAAGTTCCAAATCACAAATATAAGCTTTAAAAGTCCAAAAACAAGACTTAATTAATAATTGCTATAAGCCTGTGGAATTCTCGTAAAAGTGATTTCCTGAAAAGTTACAGGAATTGCCGCCCATCTTTGGAAAGTTCATTGACAAATGATGTGCTACTTTGGGCTAACTGTTTTTTTTTTCTCTCAAATTAAAGACTAGTTCCTGGAATGTTGCTTTAGCTCGAAATTTCTTCAAAGAGTCTAAGGGAAAATTTCAGTTTATGATCATATTTCTTTTCTTACAATAACCATAATGTTTTTCTTGTTGCCCCTATCAACTATTTGTCGTTATTGAAACCGAGGGTTTAAAGCGTCCATCCACAACCACTTTTTCTTTTCAGCTTAATTAAAAATCTACTTGCAGTGGCGTAGCCATGGGGGAGGGGGGGGGTAGAATATGTATAATTAATTCCCTCCTAATTTTCTACTACTTCATTTGAGTTTTTAATTTTGTGTGCAGTTCATTGCTCTTCTGAAATTTAACTTCGACTATACAAGTGCAATTTTGATGTTTCTTGTTCCCCACTGGGAATGGGTAGACTCTTTGCTAACCTACTGGGTTTGATGCTGGTCATAAATTGCTTTCCAAAATCGTCACATCTTTGTATTGTTGTCTTGGCAATTTAAGTGCAAATTATCTGGCTTAGGAGATTTATTTCTTTTATCAGTTACCTTACATGTGCAATCGATACGTAATAGATAACGTCTAGATTCACTGTCACAATCGGCTTGATTCAGGAAAAGTATTGGTGATGAGTACAGTAACGTTGATGCGCCGTAAATGGATCGGATAATGCTCCGAAAATAGAGACCGCTCGGTAATTACAATAGTTCGATGTGATTAGAGTGACATCATGCAAATGAACCGCAAGGGCCGAGGTCTAATTGTATAAAAAAAAAAATTCGAAAGTTTCTTGAAGTAAAAAGGTGTAGTTTCCTGCCAGGGTGTGTTACTAGATGGAGATCCATGGAAATCTTTAATATATGCTAATCCAATTAGATTGATCTTAAAGTGAAGCCTAATTCCTTTAACTGGGGATTATTGAAGTAAAGGGCATGGAATTCGTTTGTTTAATACCTGGGCAACGTCTTTTATATCTACAATAACTCCAACAAAAGGGATTATTTGGAACTATGCTGTAATGTGTAAGTAGTTGCTGACAAAGAAGTGCGAGACATTGCCTCGACATCTCAAACGACTGGCTATCACTAATGATCACAATGATCCTGGCTAAAGACCAATTCTGATGATTTACGCAAATGAGCAACAGGGGAAAAGACTAAATATTGTTATCGAATTTTTATTAATTCTCGCATTCGCTCCAGACCCATATAGAGTAAATCACAGAGAATAAGTTACGTTGGTTGTAATCCCCTTCCAAACGCGTCCAAATCGTCAAATTAATTTTCTACCTTAAACGACTGGCAATATTATAGACAAGGGAAAATTTACCGATCTGCTGTTCGACATCTAGCAGGCTTGAACTTTTTTCCTCGCACCTGCTACCACATGCTAAGCCTATTGAGTAATAACGAACAACACACAAAAAAGATTAGTGTCGGCAACTATAACGGTTCAAAGAAAAAAATTCTCGATGGATCTCCATCTAACAACACCTCCCTGTTCTTACTTATATTTGTACTTGAACTGAATGAACCGGAAGCTAGTTATTTGGATCAGGGAGGTGTTATCAGTAACATCTAGCTGGTTAGATGTAGCTTCTAAATTCAAGTTCTAATCAATTGGTTTTAAGTCGGACTGCAGTCGCGACCTTTCTTCCACTGGTGGCTCAATGGGCAGCGATAGTTCGAGGATGCAATATTTGATATTATTTCCTCGTCCTAGCCTCATGGCAATTCTATTGCAGTAGGATTAAGCCCCCTACTCGGAACAAAATTCACTCCAACAAAAAAGTGTGGTAAGAGACCGCTCTAGTAAGAGTGGATTTTATCCGAAATGAAGCGAAAATTCAGTCCCAAAGGAAGGAAAATTTACCTTTATTTCTCACACACATAGATTGAAATATCACTTTTGCGTGAATTTTCACGTGCCACTGGTTTAAATTCACTCACACTAGCAGCCGTTTCTCAGCCTACCCGTTTCAAGACTGAATTACATTTTCTTTTCAGTTTTAGAGTGTAGTCTTACTGTTTGTAGAAAATGAAGACGGCAACCTCTTCTCCTGATATTTTGAACCAGTGTAATTGCTATTAAAATATTAAAAAGATACGAGAAGCTGATTTGTGTTGGGCAACATTCATCTGGTATGACTGAAATCTATTTTCTGTCGGCGATATTGCTGGGTTTATTGAAATGATGTCCTACTTCTCTGATTTTTTTTTTTTTCAAAATGTCTCGGTTTTCCCCCAAACAGTACCAGCTAACAAAAGATTTCCGCTCAAGTTCCAAAGGCTTCTGGCACGAACATATTCAAACAGTCCTCCCCTTTAACGTTTGACACAAAATCACCTTTTTAAACTTCCAGTATTTCCGTTATAGCTGGATACGGTAAGTGCATGGCCTTGGTTCAAAGTAGTTTCTCAGTAACAAAGCCTGGGTCGTTGAACACCACTCTTTCTTTAGTGACTGATCCAAAAAGGACACCAACAACAATTACAAAAAACAGCAAGAAAAAGGCATCATTTTCTACCAAAAGAACTAGGTAAGCTACCTTTGTATTTAGTACAAGAAAACATAACGATCATTTCTACCAGGTCTAGTTTAGTTATGCATATACAGAATTCTTTTTAGTTAACTTTTTCCAAAGGATTTATAACCAGGGAGTTTAACAAGTATAGCTATTACCAAACCGAAAAGTTAAGGGAGCCTATTGATAAGTGGTAGGTTTGTTACAGCAATACACTTTACTTATATTCCGTACTTTAACTATTTTATAATGTAATTGTTACCGATTATCGTTTCCACTCTTGTCTGACCTGACAGTTACACTATTTAGTGTAAGCAATGACATACCTAACTGACTGGAAATGTTCATAAAGACATTAACTGGACACTAAAAATTCGCTAAGTGAGCTTGGGAAAACTTTGTTTGAGTTTATGGAAAAACGGGAGGGGCACTTTCTCAGTTGACGCATTGTTACGTCCTCGTCCATGTCAGTATAATCTTTCAACAACTGGACTAGCCGCCTTATTCAAAAAGGTGGAACCACAATAAAATACTCCAAACGGTTCAAATACTCGACCCACCAACCTTCTTAGTTGTTGCCTCCCACATCTATCTAAAACTCATCCTTATCCAGACACTATCATACTATACACCGTCAGGGTATACCCTTAACAGTTTGCAAAACCCTAATGGGTAATCATAATACACTCAGTGTTCTTTGTAACCTAAACATTTTCAGAGTTTTTTTTTTTAACTTCATGCCAATTAAAGAAATGTATCAATTGGTAATATTGGTAGACTCCGGGTAATATTTTGGAGTTAGGAATGACTGCCTTTAAAGTTAGGAGGAAACAGTTAAAAAGGGGGAAATTTTATCTTATATAGACACCACAACGAATTTGTTGTACTAGTTTTAAGGTCTTTGGTAAAATGATAGAGGCGAATTTCAAAACAACGATGATATGGAGAGGACCACCCATTAGCTCCCTCACTATTTCGCCAAATAAGAAGTACCATGGATCGTTCGTTTGATTGACATTATGCATTTCCATTATGATTTAGATCACTCTTAGCTTTCAATAAAAAAAATTATCTAAAATTTATGCATACGCTTAGAGACAGTGGAGTTGCCAGAATGTCAAGATTGGGGGGGGGGACTTAGGGCAAATACAAATGTTGGGGGACAAAAGTTTTCGGACGCATCGCAAAGTGAGCACTAGGCGGCCGCACTCCTGCATGAGGGGGTCAAGGAGTCGAATTCCTCAGACTCTCTGATGTTTTAGCACACGTCTGGTTGAAAAATTTAGTTTCCGGAGAGGTATATAATTTATTTTCTCGGTTAACGTACTTTTAACTGACTTGAGTTGGGGGACAAGTGGGGGGACAAATCTGAGAAAACCGCACCCCACCCACAGTAACGCCACCACTGTTTATAGATTGGATAACACATGAAAAATTAAAAAAAATCCTTAGTGAAGATGGGAAAATTTGCAGTCATCTCCACCATGTTTTTTACTCTGTCGTAGGTATTTATATAGATGCCCCTGAGTGATAAAAGCACTTCACAGGTAATCCGTCCCTCTCATGTTGAGCAAGAGAAATGCTTTAAGTACTGGTACAATAGTGATCTCTCTGCTTATAAGTGCTAAGAATACGTAACAATTAACCTTCAAACTGAACAAAACCAAAAGTTTTCATTAGCGGTCACTCTAAATCTCCTTGGTTAATATGCGTAAATGTTGTCATGATTGTCCAAAGTGTTATTGATGAATCAGAGCAACTAGTGATGACGGACATTGAAGGGGCTTTCAGCCTTAAACCTTCCTAATTTTATCGTCTATACACCCTCATAAATCAGTGAAACTGGTGGAATCAAAGAATTTTTAGTGTGCAATCATCCGTGATACCCTGAAGCACAGAATTTAAAAGATGAAGGAAAGAGTAAAGCTGACGGACTCCAGTTACAAAATCATATAAACACTTAAATATTCAGATACGTCTATAGTTAAAAAGGTCTGAACTTCCATAATTCAGAACCTGATCTTGGACAATTCTTTTCCAAGAATTACATTTTTACAAGGGAAGAGATGTGTAAATATGCGTTAATTTAATGACAACAGGAAATCGGGGAAAATTTATTTTGGTCCTCCTTCCTTGGATACGAACTTATTTTTTATTAACTCCATTCCTTTAACGTTTATCACGAGTGACTGCAGTGAAAAGTTTCACTTTCACCATGTACATGAATTTATACGTAGCTAGAGTAGGACGCATTTTAATAAAATATCTCATTAAAGGGCACTACAACGTAGTTCAACCGGTGCTGTGCCCGAGTTGACAACGGGGTTGGTATGAACCGTTAGAGCTTATCAAAAGTGAACTTCAGGTTTATTCGTAAGAAAAAGAATGGGAAGAAATATGGTTTCTCATCTTAAAAAGTCGTTGAAAAGAAATCAGATTATAGCTGAATAACATGTTGGTTAACTTTCAAACACCGTAAACCGGTTTCGTTGACATTCGTACTTGCTCAGCATCGTGAAGCATCTCTCCTTCAAGAAGAAAGTCAGAATGTACGGATGACTGTGTGGTAACATTCCCTACGATATTTGAATTCTTGTTTTATGTTTGAGACGTAGATCTATTTAAGAACAAAACGAGTTCTTCGGTATGATACATCCTTTACACCATCTTCTTTGGGATTTACGTAAAATTTCAGATTTGAAATTATGTAGATACTTTAAGGAAAGGAGGAAGCTTCTTTGACAAGAGTGCTAACTTGGTGCCGCATTTTGACTTTTACAAGTTCTCATTAACCCATTAACAAACGATATCCTTGACCAGTTCTTATCAAACCCTAGGAACGGAGGTTTTTCAGGCAACAAAAAAGCTTATGATTTTATTTTTTTTTTATGTTCGCCCAGGTCTATCCGCAATTTGTTATGCTTACATAAAACTTGGGGCGATGCGCACTCGTTAACAATAAATTTACCAACTGACCAACCATAACGCGGAAAAAAGCAAGCGCGTCTGTCCATTAGTTGGGGATATGTCTTAATATCATAAAGAAAGACAATATCCAAGTCAAGTTAGGCGCTAAGCCAGTTGAGAGCCCATTTCATAAACTAAGCTGAGAAAATGAAATAATAGCAAAAGAGTGATCACATCAACCTTTATTACGTTTGAGGCACAACAATAGCACCAACAAGCATCTGGAGACTCAGAAATCCATTTACCAGGCTCCGAAGAGGAGGAAGACACACCTTCCTCTCGACACCCTTCTATGTGAAACGCCAAAACCCCTCCCTACAAAATTATTATTGATACACCCTGGGTTAATTGATCTAGTGACAAAATTTGTAGGTATTATGTTCTTTCAATATGATTTCGTGGCAATTAGTTACTTTTTCACTTCTCTCTTCAACGACCCCCCCCCCTCCAAAAAATGCACTTCGTTTGTTTTGTGAATAACTCGTTTATTAATTTTCGAAAGTCCTCACGGAAACTGTTTGGGAAACCGAACCAACGGTTTACTCCAAAGGGAATACCTAAGCATTAACAACAGTTCTTCCTTATATAGGTCCTGTACAGGCTATGAAACGATATTGCTTGGGGAAAGAAATCACGAACCGTTTTTTTTTTTATTTTTTGTTTATGTTAAATTGATGTTGAGGGTTCAGTTAAAGTCTCGAAGAGAGCAAAAGTGTTGCGGTGCGGTCCCTCCGGGACATTGGCTTTCATTTGATTTTGGTTGGGTGTAAACATACTGTATATTCTGTAAATATATCAAATGGACCCTTCGTGCCCTTTTGGTGTTGCAGCCCTTCGGGGCAATTATCGTTGGTGATGGTGGTGGTGGTTTGGACTGGTGTTCTTGGATATTAACTCTATATTGTTGAGTGGCGGTCACCGTGGTTTGATCTGGTGTTGTCTTTCCGTTTCGGGTGTTTGTGATTGCTCAGGGCGGTGCTGTCGGTTTTTGTTTCGTTTGCAAGGGTGTTTTTGGTGTTCTGCTTTTTATTGTTGGCCATATGTTATTCGTTTACATGGTCTTGTGGTGTTCGATTTTAGCACGTGAAAAGAAAAAAACTTATAATTTTGGGAGTTTTTATTAACGCAGAGTGACTCGCAGACGTAAATCTCTTCGATGGCAGCAAGAAGAGGGAAATGTTGCAGGCTAGGGGTGCCAATATGACTCTATCTTTAAGCAAATGCTATCACTTTCTTCTAAAGGCGTAGGAAGCGAGGGACGTGCTTCCGTGGCCCACTTTCCGGGTCTGAAAACCCCTTTTTTGATCTTTCAAAATCTAAAGAGAATGCAACATTTCCGCCGCAAAATGCAATGAATAATGTATAAGTTCTTGCTCTTAAATAAGTTGGATAAACTTTTCCGAGCCCTGGAAATGACAAAATCGGATATGTACCATATATCTGATACCACATCATCAAGAGACACCAAGAGGCAAGAGGCATCTATGCTGCTATTTTTGTAAACTGTTTTCATAGAAAAATTTTCTCATGGAAAGCTCTTAATTTTGAAATATTTTGTCTAAAAAGGAAAGCAAAGTTTAGGAAACTTTTGAAATGTCATCGGAGAGCGTCAGTTCGTAGGCCTTAGACATTATGTAGCAACAAAGATTCGGTCTTCATGCAATCAATCTCAGATTTGCCACCAATGTATGATTGAAGTGCAGATTCGTCCGCAATCACCTAACTCTCAAAATTTTCTTACAGGAATCCCAGAATCCAAAGCTTACTGCAATACAAGCTCCATATCAACATATATTTATTTAAAAGGCTTCACACGCCTTAAGAAGCCCTTGATACAGCAGTGTTCACCCTTACAGACTTGACAGAAAAATTGAAAATTTTAGCTACTACTTACGAGCACAAGAAAAGCCATTTCCGGCTTTCTGAGGGGTCGCGATTTTTCAAAATTTTCTGTACGCTCCTCGCCAACTGAAGATCTTTCGAGAAGACTTCATATTCCAGGCAAGGAATCATTGTCCTACCGTACTCAAATGTTCTCATGCACAGATCTCATAAGACACATTTCAACTCTGTTAGTAGAGTAGTCTGTGTAGATGGATTCTTTAGTTATTGATGTGTCAAAATGTGTCAAAATGTGTCAAAATGTTATCAATGTTCAATGTCGCACAGCAGAGACGTAGCTACAGGAGGCAGGGAGCAATTGTCCTCAGGCTTTGGCTCAAAAAAGTGAAAAGTGTTATTTGAGACATCAGTCAAATACAGTTCGGTTTCCCAAACTTTTCCTCCATCAAATTCCGAATTCTTCCTAATAAAAGCTCCACATTTGTTAATATTAGTTTTAAAAAGGCAAATTTTTTGGCGCGTTTTCGCGTCTAAATTGCAACCCTTAATGCAGTAAGTGGTCGCCCATAAAGCAGTAAATGGTAAACTTTTCCCGGCCGCTACAGTGCCGTTTCCCTAAAATTTTCTTCCACTTGGCTTTTAATTTTTAAACATTTTTTCATAAAAAGGCAACAAAATATTGGGAGCTCTTTAAATGTTTTTAGGAAGCCCTGACTGTAAACTATTTTTGCAATACAAGCTTCATATTCGTAAATGTATTAAAGGACCCAGATATTCGGCGCGCTACCCGCGCGCCGAAAATTGCGCTCCTAATACATCAGCAGTCACAGTAAGGAAAATATCAGATTTTCTTATTTACAAAAATGTTCTTGCTCGTAGGAAAAAAGCAAAATTTAGCATCAAAATTTACCTTTCGGTCAATGGGTAGGGTCAGGTGAATGGTCCAACATTCCCCCCCCCCCCACACATACTTTCAATTTGTTTCCTATGCTACTGCTTTCTTCAATTGGTCATTTAGTTGGAGATGTTAAGAATCGTTTGATTTTTTATCACGGTTAAGAGGGAGATTAGGAAAATTATAAAGGACTTTTTAAGTCAAGTAGTTAAATCCAAAACAAAGCCATATGGTTACAAGAGATAGGAATCTGTATGAAGTCGGATCTTCGGAAATTTGGTCCCTGACTTCCTTCGGAGAGAATTTGTGGGAATTTTTTGGTCAATGCATGCCAGTGCAGGTATTAAACTATTGTAACTTTTTCTTTGTCACAAAATATGTACTTGAAAACATAATTGAATAAATTATTTGATATTATTGCATAATCTGGTCAGGCGCTAGTCATCAGTATTTAAATAAATTGATAGTTCTTCAAAGGAGAGCTATAAGACATATTACTCTTTCGGGTTACTATGACCATACCAATCTTTTGTTTAAGTCTCTTAATTTGCTCAAATTTACGGACCTCATTGGACTGAATATAGCCAAGTTTGTTTATCGCTCTCAACGGAATCAATTGCCACCTTCTCTAAAAGATTTTTTCGTCCCTAATTCTGCAATAGACAATCCGATTACTTGCATATCCCCAGCTGTAGATCAACCTTTTTAATGAAAGGATTACACTACCGTGCAGCCACCTTGTGGAATTCTATTCCAGTTACATTGAAGCGCAAACCGTCTATTTTTATTTTAAGAGGAACCTTCAAAATTATTTCATCGGAATGTATTAAAAAAAATCATTTCCTTCTATTTTTTGCCATTTAGTTAGTATTGGACTTGGCTCCTATGTAGGGTCTTGAGGTATGGTTTGGTGTTAGTAGGTGGGGTGGGGGGTGTGTGTGGTATGGGACTATGGGTGGTCATTCTAGTTATTGGATTGTTGTGCCGTCTGCACTTAGTGTTACCAACATTTGTTCCCTTATTCGTCACTTTTTTGTTTGCGACTGAAGTATCTTAAGTTGTTTTGTTTTTGTACTTTACACTATTTCTTTCAAGGGAGTGTTCTGCCTTTAATGTTAAGCCCCCAAGGGTTTTGTAGCTCACTTCCTTTCGCTACTCTGTCTATTCTATATTGTTACAATGTAACTGTTATATTATGTAATATTGTACATTGTAGTGAAAAAACATATAAATGAAAATGAAATGAAATGAAATTGAAGCCATTCATTGCCTCACTGCTGCCTAATTTGTCGCCTTAAGAAAGTGAAAGGCCTTACTGAAAATTTTTAGACCGCTTGTCATTCCTCACTTTGCTTGAGAGAGAAATTAACGAAGCTTAGGGACAGTGTCCATTGTGGCAAATAAGAACAATTCCAATCTTTTGGTGGTGTTTGTTCCTGCAATAAACATAAGATGAATATATGTGTTTTTTTGTGATTGTTTGTTAATAAGACTTTACTATATCTGTTAAACTTTTAAACTTCTAAAACTTTGACTTCTACATTTTATAAATCTGTCCTTACCCTTTATTAATAGTGCTGTATAACCACTTCGCCGACATAGCTGCATTGTAAGGCAAATGTTGAGAAGTAATTCCATAAACCAAGATAAATTGGCAAGCATTTCAGTGTTCAACTTCAGGAATGAGTATCATTCTTTTCATTGCTCATCCAGTCGACTTTTTCTTGTTTTTTCAGTTATCAAAACTTCTGTTTTACGATTATAATTTTAACTGGATAAATCAAATTTAATATTTTTCGAAATATCTCTGTTTTATAGTCGGTGTTTTTCATTTATTTTTTTTTTACATTAAGTTACAAAAATGTTTTTGTATAGGAAGTAGCTAAGAACACTACTGAAGATTTTTTAGCTTAAAAATTTCAGTTTTATTGATAAAAGTTTACATTTTTATTTCAAACCTTTCACAACGTATATTCTTTTAAGTTTATTTACTTTTGTTGTTTGATGGCAGTATTGGTTTGCAATTTTACTATCGACACCAACTCAAAGACCCCCCCCCCCCATTTTATTTCAATTCATTACACATCAGCATCAATTTCGACATTTCAGTAAGCGGGAGTACAATTTTTGTTTCCATAATTCTTTGAATGATATTTACTAGTTATTAAGTAGAGATACACTCTAAAATCAAAAGAGTGAACTTAGTCACTCTTTGATCGCGTGAAAAGTGTAAATTCGCTCCATGAGAGTGACAATTCACTCCAAGAGAAGTGAAGTTCGCTTAAAAAAAAATGAAGTTCACTCTAAAAAGAGTGAAATTCACTAGAGGAAGAGGGAAAATTCACTCTTCCACGAGTGCCTGCAATGATCGCTCTTTTTTAAGAGCGATCATCGTGGGCACTCCATCAAGAGTGAAACTTCGCTCGTTTTAAGGGAATTTCACTCTTTTTGGAGTGAACTTCACTTTTTTTGGAGGGAACTTCACTCCTCTTGGAGTGAATTTGTCAGTATAGAAAAATCCGATTAGCGCTTGTTTTCAGTGACTGTGAGCAGCCATTAGTGGGGTCCATCAGCCTTTTGTCGCCTTTATATATCGTCCACATGAGTTTCAAGCCTCCTATTCAGTGAAACTGTCTAACAGTCCGTAATAGTTAAAGGAGAAGGCAACCAACGGATTTTACACCTATCAGCTAGTAGAGACCACAATTCTCACACATTTTCTGAAAAAAGCTAATCGAATCAGCATAGTTCCAAATTTTTATGAATTTTTCAATTATTTTTCTTCCCTAATGAATCCCCATGATGTTCGTAGCCATTTTCGGGTTTTCAAAAAAAGAGGGCGCTTTAATATGACGTAAACGAGCCACATCGTAAGTTATACGATTTCCCATTCATTGCACATGGCGTGTACACTATTCCACAAACAGAAGGGATGTATAAAAAAGGGTCTGAGCCTTCCCAGGGGCAATACAGTCTGCATATACCCATCCTAGCCTTGAAAATATGTCTAGGAGGACTAGGTAGCATTGCCGACAGCTTTGGCAATCTCAAAAGATTGTTAGGACCTCACTAGGCCTAATGAAGCTGGCGATTGCTGTTTCACTACGGTAAGAATTGCAAACTGCCTACCTTGTCGTTATGTTCACTCAGTCTTCTCTTCTTTGCCTCAACTAAACAAATATCGGCAGTCAAAAAATCCGCATAGGGACTATTCTGGTATCTTTCTCAAAAGCACTTCCCCAAGATACTGTTAGCTCACTCGCTATTTGCGTAGAAAACAGACAAGATTATACAGGTTCCGACTAGTGTCAAAACTGGTACAAGTGCTAAGGGTACTAGCCACATGCTAGAACCTTCATAAGAGATCCCGCCGACTGCCACTTTGTCCTGTTTTCTTTCTTTATTCTCTGAATACTCAGGCCACCAAAGATACCGTTTGATTCCATCTTTCTATACAAACGTTCCCGTCCTATATTCCATGTTTAGCGGGAGAGTGTACGACAAAGAGTTCGAGTACATCCTGCTCGTAAGTTGTAACGTTAAATTCCGTGCACAGTGTTTTCACACTGGAGTCACTGGACACTGCACAACAGTTAACTGTATGTTAGTCAAGGTCACTCTGCCATGAGAACGTGTTTGCAGTTCTCTACATACAGTTATTTCCTTTCATCAGGGTTACCCGAACTGTAAGGGTACAGGCAAAGTGTATGGTGACAGACAGCGGTGCGATGGTGTTGCCAATTACGCAAACTATTTTTTCATGCACTTGTTAAAAACCTGTTTTTCATTTTACTTTATTATTGTATGATGAAAATAATTTTATTCAGACATTAGGAATTTTATCTCCTTTTTCAAGGGGAATTCAGAAGATGTGTTATGCAGTATATGTGCAATTATAGATAGTTCATGCGGGTTGGTAACTTTTCTGTTGAAATATGATATGTGGCTCGCTTTCGTCATTGAACATCCGGGAACTGGTGAATTTCAAAAAACAATGGCGCCGACCAGTAGCTTCTTAAAAAATCAATTTTTAAGGTTGAAATGAATACTTCAAAAACTTCTTTGTGCTTCTTTTGGAAAGAGCAAACATTAAAATGGTAGTCTGTAGGCAGAAAAAGCTAGGGTTGCCTTCTCCTTTAATTTGCCTTATAGAACGCAGTAGTCTTTTTGCTTAGTTCAATTTTAACTTTAACTTGAACATAAATTCGTAAACGGGAAATTGTGGCTTCTTACATCTATTATCATGGTTAATGTAGCTTTTAATATGTAAAATAAAAAAATGAAGGGATGTTTCTTCCCTT
Source organism: Holothuria scabra (assembly GCA_037179385.1). Classification (NCBI taxonomy): domain Eukaryota; kingdom Metazoa; phylum Echinodermata; class Holothuroidea; order Aspidochirotida; family Holothuriidae; genus Holothuria; species Holothuria scabra. Next base: position 51,777,714 of record CM074185.1, read on the forward strand.
GACTAAAACTGTTTTTCCAAAGAAATATTCTCTGCATTGAAAATAAAACTTGACACCATGCTACAAGCCTTAAATAAATGTTCTTATGTTTCACTTTCAGTGCGACAAAAGTAACACGAATCACCCCTCCGTTCCTATGGCGAACAACAACCCTCTTAAAACTGTTGGGCAAAATATTGTCCAACTTTGGAATTTTTTACCCGACCGTTGGGTCCGTATGCCACCTGACCGGAATTGGGTAAAAAAGCCCAGCTCAGTTTGTTATGTGTTTTACTCATAAGTTGGGCGAAAGAAATTACCCAACCATTTCACCCAACTAATTTTTCCCACCAAATGGTTAAAATTTGTACCGAAACGTTTGTCTAACAGCTGTACTGTTGGGTGTTTGTTTCGATATCAATATTACCTGAAGTATAATTATATGACTTGGGCAAGAAGGAGATTTAACAAAGTTCCCTAAAACATACATCGTTTGCCCTCCAAGAGTGGTTGGTGCATTTGGATAATAAACAGTGAAGTGGGTAGTTTGAAATGACAAACTCGATCGTGAACTTTTTATTTCTTCTCCCATTGATTGAGTAGTAGTGACTTTTTTTTGCTATACGACCATTTCCCTTTAAGTAATTTCGTCCACAGTTTTACTGCTATTCTACCTTTGTATTCTACCTCGCTTTGTATTTACCAAATCCAACCTTATTCGACCATGAGATCTTATAATTAACCACTTTTATTACTATGGGTATCTGGAAAATGTAAATAATCTTTAACTATTCATATGATTGGTCAATTACATTATACCCAACTGTTGGGTACTTTAAAACTTGCCCAACACCTTTCACCAAAACCTGGATTTTACCAAACTTTATTTTGCCCAACAATATTGAACAGTTGTTTACAAATATGTTGGGCAATAAATTGCCCATGTTGGGCATTTTGTATTTTGCCCAACGCTTTTTATCCAACTGTTTTTAGAGTGAACTTGTTAGCACCAATAATGTCTTTGGTAAACCTAAACTGTAAATGATGTTTCTTCATTCTATTTGTGTTCAAATGGAGCATTTCAAAGATGTTCTGCCAATCAAATGGGTAAAATGGTCAGTCTTTGCTCTATTTATTATTTATTCAATGCAGTGGTCGATCGATTGTCCCTTTAAAAATAATTGTAAGTAAACTTAGATGCAGAGGAGGAATTCATTAAATCATCAAACTAACAACTATCGTTATCAAAAATATCCACCTCTCTTCCTCCTGGTCTCTAGCGACATCGAATTAAATAAATGATACCAAAATAAGACAAAAAGGGGGAACGCTAACAATTTCGTAACGGTTCATAAATTCACAATAAGGCAATGGTTTATCATCTTTATTAAACGGCTTTTACATACAAAACATATTTTACAAATAAATAAAAAAAATAATATCCGGGTATTCGGGATATCTTGATATCTACATTTACAACAAAAATATCACCAAAAAACTTTCCAAGAATTAATTTCCTTACTACAATATCCTTTGACTCAACTACACTCAAAGCTATTAAAGGAAGTTGGCAAAGGTGTAACTGTAAGTCCCCCGTCTCTTATTAAACTAACTTTAGGCCTAGCGTTTTACTTTATCTGGCAGCCTGGGATTCCGCCCCATATGAAATGGAAATGAGCACTCTCTAATTCTTAAATAAATTTTGAAAACAAGATATTAGAGGAAACGCTGAGATAAAACTAAACGTTTAATAATTACATTTCTGCCAATTGGGGTCAAATCCCTAGACGCCAAAGCCTTCAACTTGCTATTTTTAAGAGCTTTGCAATTAGCAAAGTACCCTACAACTTACACCGTTTGCCCTAGAAAAGTTGTTGGGGGCACCAATGAGAATGGACTTGATTAATGAACAGTGAAGAGTGTAGGTTGCAGTAAAACTTAACCGATCTTTCAATAACCCAACATTTACCCAAATGTTGGGTACTTAGAAACTACCCACCACCTTTTAACAACACTTGGATTTTACCCAACCTTAATTTATCCAACGAATATGGGTAGATTTGTAACCCATCTGTTGAGCAATGGTTTGCCCATGCTCTAAGCACTTTGTAGTTCGGTCAACGCTTTTTACCCAACTGTTTGAAGAGTGTATTGTAGTGATTTATTAATTGATATTCCTTTAATTTAAACATTTTGCGACACTTCAAGGCTAAGTTCTGTGTAGCTAATATTATTTAATATGAGCTTGAAAGGAATCCCTGTCTTTCAACCCGCTGCAATGGAAACGACTTGATATCTTCTTCCCATAAAAATACCTTTACCCAATTCTTGATGCTTTTACAGAATAAAAAGTGACACACGTATTTATATAAATAAAGTGAAAATAAAAAAAATACATAAGTAAAGTAAATAAAGATTCACCCAAGCTTATCAAACGCCTGTTCGTAATCAATGGCAAAAATATTACCGGGAATTCTTTTTTTCAGAGGCACAGTAAATTAAACCGAGAAGATACCTAATGTTTTCGCTTTTAAAAAGATTTTTGAGAAATCCAGTTTGTTGTCGACCAATACAATTCTGCAGAACAGTTTCATCTGACCGCAATGGACCAATAGGAGTTGAAGATTATTATTAATTATGAATGAATAGGGGATAGTTTGTGTAAATGTACACAACTACATGTAGATCAAATTATTACCTTTAAAAAGGGTACGTGAAACGGAGTAGAAATTTTGGGGATAAAAAGAAACTTTTTTTTTCAGAGTGTATATAGAAACCATACAATAGCATGATGGAAAGAAAATAAACTTAGAAATCCCAAGGGGGAGGGTGGGGTGGAAAGATTATTCTCTAAAATAACAAACAAAAAGGCAAAATATTTTAAAACAAAAAAGCATACCTAAACTAAAGCAGAAGACGGACATACACTGCCAACAATGGAAAAATAATTAAAGTAACGTTAACTTTTTACGAAGCTGCCTTAAGCTGTTAAGGGAGAAAGTCGCATACTATGACACATGATTAAACCAGGTTGCGCTCCCTCAGAGAAAAGCTTTGGGCAAAAAAATAAAAATATACTTTCTTTCGTCGTAAAAGACCCAAACCTAAGTAGGCCTACTTTGGTAAAACTGTCATTCAAACCGGAAATGTCTTCCTTAAGATGACAGAAAAAAATAGCCTACCCTAGGTTTGCTGGTTTGTGTTCCAAAGTGAGAATAAGGACATGTTTAATCACTTTTTGTTGACAAGTGGCAACTTAACCTGTTCATATCTTGAGAAGTAAGCATCTGATGCCAATGGAAATGCTTAGAAAAACACTCTAAATTAAAACTTGAATTGAGTCTGAACCCTTCTTTTTATCTCCTGTAATACCCCTCTCACACCAATCCGGAAAGCCATTTTGTGGTCACTTCGAGGTGTCTGTGAGAGCAAAAGTTCAAAAATCGAAGTAACCACGAAATGGAACCGGATCTCACGGGTTGCCACGATTTAACCACGGTTTGATCACGTGTCGGTCCCCTCCGTGGGCCAATTCTCACGGATGCTCCACGGATCACCCCAAATAATTTTGGACAAGTTGAAAAACTGAAACGTGGGCACTTCGGAAATTTATTGCCGATATGGAAACGTTTTCAATACGGCTTTGTCGAAGTACTCTCGAAGTGCTCTCGAGATTGGGTCGGAGTGACATCGGATTTCACGGATGTAAGAATGAGCCTCCGCCGCCTACGAAGTGTCCGAGTTGGCTATGAACTGCTTACGGACTATACGAAGACTCTCGAGCTGACGCCGTGGTTACCACTGACACCACTTAGTAGTCTTGGGACGTGACGGTGTCGAAGTCTTTATGGGATTCGATCGGGAAGGCCACGAGATGGCGCCGGCGTACAATTTGTGAGGTCCGCGTGAAACGGACATGTGGGTTTCCGGCCTGGCCACGGATTACGCATGAAGTGGAAACGTGCTGACATAAAAAGGACAAAAATTTAGACTACGGATGCTGTTGCAAAAAATTAATTTCCGAAGTGACCTCATACTGGTTTCGGATTGGTGTGAGAGCGGTATAATTACATTTAGAAAAGGAAGAAGGGCTTTCTCGGCATGGAATGCAAAACACAAGTAAGTACGTGCAGTAACATACTGTGGCCTATACGCTTATCACAATGCATTTCGGAAACCTTCCTTTCCATTTCCCCAAAACTTACAGTTCCTTGTCACTTGCTCCCTTTCGTCATTTTATGGATTAATTCGAATTGAAACAAAAATATGAGCTTAGAATTGATCAGTTTAATAATTGGGTCGTCTGGATTCTCCACCTAAGTATTGCACGAAGAGTCTCGTGACTTTAAGACTGTCGATTGCGTGTTAAACAAAAGTTCCTAAGATTCTAACAAAGACAAAGATATGAATAAGATGATAGTATCGACCTGATTTGACAAGTTTACAGTTCAGCTTCTATCACATTTGGGCTATTATGTTAATGTCTTAAAGCTAAGCCTTTATTTTGGGTAACAGTTTGGTGGTACAAGGGGTAATTCCCTTTTAAATCCCAACTGCCTCCAGTAGAACAACCTACGGAAAACAGGAAACCCGACAAGCAGACTTATGAGCTTATTGAGGTGCAAAACTAACATCGATAGGGTTTTCTTTCCGGTTGGAAAACAGATCAGCATCTGATTTTGAAAGATTCACATTGTTCGTTTAACGGTAAGAGAAATATTCCATTGCATTAAAGATCCATTGTGTTGTGCGAAATATGGCCTTCAGGGTATATATCATAGGTCCCATAGATGACTTTTGACACCGACCGTTTTGAGAGACTTAAAGGCAAACAGGATTTCCGCAGAATCTACACTTTAGGTAGTATTTCGAAGACTATACTGTCTTTCGATTTCATGATTGTTTGAGAATTCTGACTGTAAATACGTGCATAATCCTAATCTTTTCCAGACTGACTGATGTGTTCATGCCACGACCTCTTTTTTATATTCATTTTTTCCAACCCTTTCTCGAACCTAGACAGTAAAGAGTGAATTTTGTTGCTTTTTCAATGTATGTTTAGTCAAAGCATTTCAGGAAGCGATATGCAACAATTATATTGTGCTAGCAGTCGAATTAACAATGTAAATTTAATCTCAATAGTCGGACCGGAGTCTGTTTGGGAATAAAGGCATTTGTCGGAGAATTTGGCTGAAACGGAACTCATTCGCGCAAAGAACAGATCTACGTGAATAAACTGTCGAGACTAGGAAAAATAACGGACGATGCGAACTCCCTCTCCAGCACCGAAAAGTGTTCTTTAAGTGGTGAACTTTCTCTTAAAGCAAAGTCACTTTATTCCGGTAAGCACTTCGTACAACTTGCGGGTGACAACCTGCCTCAACTACCCGCAAATAACACAGACATGATCTCACCCGGATCTTGCCCTTACTTGGTCGCAGTTGGGTCCAGAAGCCCTAGTTGCAGCAAAGGTTGGGGCATATCATTTAAAGGCTGGTGTATTCGAAAATAACTTCTTGACAGTGTTTAACCAACCAGAATGAAGGGTTCTAAGTAACCGGTCAGTAGAGGTGGTAGAATTCCAACATGTACTGCATGTTTTTGTGTGCAACACATTATTCATCAATTACTGTAGAAGAATATGAATAAGTGTTTCACAAAATATAACATTACTTGTTGGTTCATTAATTAATTCTCGAGACCTGTCCAACCTACGACTGCTAACATGCAATTTACAGACATTAAGCTTTGCGTCATATTAGAGGACAAGGAGGCATGTTACCGAACCATTGAAGTAGACAACAACCCTTGATTAATATGCAATGATCAGAATTTTCCTCCAAACGAGGGATCATATTATTTCTTTGACATCGGTCTATTTTTCCCATGTCTGCACATTTTGACATTACAGTACTTCTGATTAGGGAAACACTTTCTGTAAAGCTCTGATAACCATGAACCAGGCGAATCTCACATTTGGACGGGGACCCTGGATTAGTTTCCATTACCAAAAGCTTCTGGGAAACACCGAAGCATCTGGGAATCAATTGTCCTCAACAGCAGAAGCAAACAATTTTTCTGCTCACAGCTGAGGTCCAGCAAAGGAGGGACTCAGGAACTGTTGTTTGCATTGTGGTTTTGAGGTTAGAATAATCACGGTTCGTAAAATTCGGCTATCTCACGAAATCATAGAAGGCTTCATGTAAAGTTGTCGTTCGTGTAAATTGATCATATAAATCCATAGACTTCTCCCGTTTCATTATAGAAGTATTTACTTTGTCATAAAGCGCAGACCACTTCCGTCAATGAATGATTAATATTGTATCAAGTGACAACTTCTTGCTACTAAAATATAAAATGAAAGTGAAATTGAGATGCTTAACAATAATAAGTTGAAGCAGCATAAGTTGTTTAACATATTATCAAACTTTTGATCCCTAAAAGCCTCTCAAGACGCGCTAGAACTGAATAAAATCGGGAGCCAAAAAGAGTAATTACAACAGTAATTTTGTGTCACGTTCTTGACGGAGACGTCGCTTCACCAATAGAACCAACTTGAATGATCATGTGGTTAGAACATCCGACTTGAAGTCGGGAGATCTGGGGCTGGGCGGGAGGTAGGGACCCCTGGCCGGACCATACTACCGACTTTTTGTAAACAATGGTACATACCCCACATTGTGCTTAGTGTTCAGCATAGGCAATTGAAAAGAGAACCAATTCAATGAGCCACAACTTCGAAAAGGCCGTAGACGGACCGACCTAGACACATTGTTTAGACGTACAACATCTACCTCATCTAACACACATCGTCTCCTCTTGACACAAACGACATGTACTATAGTTACCCTCATTTCGCGCCTCGGAAACAGGTGTGTGGGCGTCGGTCTCGTTCATTATGGTGATGTAGTTAAAGGTAAATCAATAAAACTGTAATTAAGAAAGTACTACTTCGAAAGTGTGCCTTCTGTATCAAAAGAAGTATTGGATAAGTGTGTTCGTTTTACAATGAAGCAAAAATTAAAGGATACAAACTAGATCAGTGGGAATAAATAAGGTTTTCTTTTTCAGCAGCGAGTTCGTCATGCAAGGTAATTAAGCACAACCTAGGCACGGATAACCCCCAATCGCGCCATTTTTTCCATTTTGGCTGATTTATTACCGAGTATCTTGTGATCAACCATATTGGAACTGAGCTAAAATGTCATGCATGTTGTAAATTTAGCGAAACCTCGTTTGATAGAACAAAATCAAAGTCTTGTAGACATTAAGCAGAGGTGTTTAGAGAAAATGTATTTGTACTGTATTGTAAATTTTCAACATAATCTCAACTTGCTCGGCAAAAACATGCTTGTAAGGTCGCCATTAGAACAAGTCAGTACCCAAATATCACATGACGGAAGCTAAAGTCAGGGTTTCGTGGAGATGGAAAAAGTAGTCGTTTAAAAGGGACCAATTCGAGAGCTTACATATGGTGGTCAAACAAGTTTATTTAGTATTTTGAGTTGAAGAGATTAAAATTTTGTCACTCATCATGAACTTTCGTCTTTAAAAGTTACTCAAATTATATCGGGGACCAACTTCCTGATGAGCAACTGATTGAATGATATTAAGTCGACTGCGGAGTGGAGGTAAAAATGATGAAGGGTTTATCGTGGGTAATACCCACTATTAGTATACATTTAAGTATTGATCGTTTTTGTCACGTCTTTACTGTAGAGCTACAAAATTAAAATATGAAGTTAGCCATTTGATTCATTCTTTGATGTATCGTGGTGTTTTCATTTTGCTAAACCTCAACGCTAAACTCTCATCGTTTTCCTTTTTTATTGCAGCACCATGTCTAGTTTTTCCTCCCGATCCCTCAAAGGGGTTCTTCTGGCAATTCTTGTAGTGGATTTTATTGACCTGGGTAAGTTATTTTTTCTCTTCCTATAAGATATCTTAATACAAATCGCCTGTATCCACTTTGTAGTTACATCAGTATTTAGGATAGTAAAAGTTCTTTATGTATGACTCAAAATAGTCTGCAGCTTACCAATACCCATCAAATATTTTTGATTCAGAATTCGGACAAAGAAATTCGAACATCTTATATCATCTTCAGTTTAAAATTTAGTCTTCGGTGAGTGAGACCTATGAGACATGGCTTTTAAATCTCTTCATCTTCTTTAAGTTGGGTTCATGGGTTTGCTGGATTCTCTACCCCTGCAACATAAACGTTTCCGTCTTCATGACAATTATTCTATGACTACAAGTCATTGCAGTAAAACTTTGTGTATTTTCAGCAACGTCTGATTGTGCACCGCCACAGACACCCGATCACGCATCCCTTCGATACGAAACACAACACGCTAGCCCTCCTAGGAGACTTCGGAACGGTTACCTTGTCCGAGTGGTGTGTGATGATCTGTTTAGGCTAGCAGAAGGTGACGGTTTTATGACATGTAGCAACGGCGAATGGTCACAGACATTTAACTGCACTCGTAAGTAACACCTCATCAATATCGTTTTTATGACTTTTGTTTTTAACTTTTCATTTTTGTATATGAGGATAAATCGTCTTCAAAGACTTACCTCTAGATCTTTCTTCTTTATGAACTTGTTGCCCTCACTGGTTTAGTGTCAATCCCTGAAATAGATCTTCACTAACGTTGCTGACAGTTTCGTTAAATATATCTATTAATGATAAGGAGATCAGCTTGGAAAATCGAAAAAAGATGGGAACTTTTATACAATGAAAACTTTGTGCAAAAAGTACGGCAAAACAAAATGGCGTGTATTTTTATTGCAATTTTATTAATTCACATCACTTTGGATTCTTTACTATTACAGCAATTTGTGATCCCCTTGCGTCATTTCCAAGAGGGGAAATTACTTACACTGGTGGTGGTACAATAGCTCGGTATTCATGTACAGTGCCAGGTTATCGTTTAGACGGAACTCGAAAACGCCGGTGTTCAACTGATGGTACATGGACTGGTGAACAACCAAGATGCAAGGGTAAGTTTAAACATTTCATTTTGCACTTTTTTGTGCAGAATTGGGTATACCATCATTTCATGGCTTGAATTTCAGATACAAAAGTGAGTCTACAACATCATTAGCCTTTTATATGATATAATTCCGAACAGTAACCCGGAATGTAGGCATAGATGTAAGGGTTTGAATAAAAGTGTCCTTTTTTTACTTTCAAGGAAAAATCTCGTTTTCCCTATGTCATTCTCAGGGAAACATCTGATGAACAATTTGGCTTACTATGCATTGAAAAAGTAACACATCATAAAGTCGTCAACATCAAATTCGCTCTTTATTTTCATACGGCAGGGATACCAAGGTGCGAACAACCTGAGCTAGAAGAACACGTTATTCAACAAAGAGTTTCAGGTCGCAAGAGGGAGCAGTTGTGGATAGTTGGAAGCATTCTCAGTTTTTCATGTGAGGGCAGTTTAACTTTTACCAGCGGGCAATTTTCTGCCATTGAATGTACACGCAGAGGCTGGAACGACTCTGTTCCAATTTGCACCGGTAAGTAACGTTATTTATTAAGTTAAGTAGTTAGAAAGTTAGTTAACTAGTAGGCCTAAGTTAGTAAGTTAGTTAGTCAGTTAATTAGTAAGTTCGTTTGTTAGTAATAAGTTAGTAAGTTAGAAAGTTAGTTAGTCAGTCAGTCAGTCAGTAGATCGGATGATCTAACCACTTGACTACGCAGTGGGTCCCATAAGCATAAGAAAACATAGGTAGTTTAGATACAAAATGTAACAAATTTTCAAGTTTTCAAATTTGATGAATTTTTGCAATAATCTCATCATCTTGTGGTCATGAGTGGGGTCAGTGTACGGGGGATTGGGATGTGGTATTGGACATTTCATTTTTTAAAAACGTCCTTCTGACGTTTGACTACAATGTAAAATGTCTCTAAGTTTTTAAAACGTTTGCTCTAAGAGAATCCCAACCACATCATTAAACCCGTTATAGTTAATTGTATGAAAGCAGCTTAAACCTTTCAATTGTACTTCATCACACTTCCCAAGGTATTTTATATTCGCCTGTTGACAGCAAATCTCTAAACACACTTTAAATATGTTAAGCGATAATACATTTATTTTGCCCTTATACTGTATAAACACATTTTAATTCTTCGAACGTTTAGCTATTACACCCTGAATGGTTACCAATGAAAAAATTGGAAGGGAATGTTTCGGAATTGGACACGTGTGTCCAGCTTCTCAACATGTGAACAAAGTGGTGGCAAAAACTAAAAGAAAAGCGTTTGCATACTAAACATCATTTTTTGAGTGCAGAATTCGGTTCTGATGTTCTGATTCATACAGAGGGTAGAGATGTGCCTTTGTTTGTGTGTGTGTGTATTCTTTTTTTTTTTTTTGAAGAGTGCATTTATCCCATGCAATCACTTCATTAATGAAACCTAATTACGTAGTTGGTGTTGGTCCCCATACGCAATACATGTGGCAAAGCAAGCCAGTGATTTACCGCTGAAAAATTGTGGATGCCGCTGATTTAAACGGTATAGCACTACATGAAAAAAGTACCAACTCCTTGAACTGATGAATAAATCAGATGATCAGAAGTTGAACGTAAACTATGAGCAAACCATGCCAATGAATGGTGAGGAAATGCATAGAGGAAACCATGAAGAGTCTTTACCAATGTCATTAATATTGATATGAAGAGTGGTATTTTTATTTATGATGTAAGTGATCATCTTCCAGTGTTAAGTATAATTGATTACCATGTACATAGAACAAGTGAGCAACAGGTTTTGTATATCAGGAAGAAAGATGAGGCATCTATTCAACTTTTCAAGCAAAGATTATTTCAAGAAAGATGGGATCTGGTTTACACTGCCAATAATGCTCACGGGTCCTATGATCATTTTATAGATATTGTAACTAAGCTGTATAATGAATGTTGCCCTGTTACTAAAAAACTAGTTAAAAGTAGGAAAAGTAAAAAACCATGGATGACAAAAGGCCTGATAAATGCATGTAAAAAGAAAAATGGTTTGTATGTAAATTTTCTTAGGAACAGAACTTTGGAAAGGGAACAAAGATAAAAGAGGTGCAAGAACAAACTTACTTTTGTGTTAAGTTTTTGTAAAAAAGGATTACTATGCCAAACGTACAGAAAGTCATAAAAATAACAAAAAATAACAAATAACGGCAACTATACCACCACAAGACAGCTCAGTGTATGATTACCTGAAATGAAGTTTTGGATATTGTTAAAAACGTAAGTAACAAAACTTCCGGAGACAGTAATGATTTAAGCATGTCATTGGTTAAACGTATCATCCCATCCATTGTAAAACCTTTCACTTTTATTTGAAACAAATCGTTCTCTACTGTTTTTTTTTCCAGACGGCATGAAAATTGCAAAAGTGATACCTATACTTATGGCTGGTGAAAAAATGTGTTTAACAATTACAGACCAGTTTCCTTGATCCCCCAATGTTCAAAAATACTCGAAGGATTGTTCGATAAAAGAATTGATAACTTTATTTCCAAATTTAATCTCCTTACGGAAAGTCAGTATGGCTTTAGGCCTGGACGTTCTACTTCCATAGCACTATTAGAATTATTTGAGGAAATCAGTACATCATTGGACAAAAAAAATCGACCATTGGAGTCTTTCTTGACTTAAAGAAGACTTTTGATACTATAGACCACCATTTATTACTTACGAAATTAGAGCATTACGGTTTCCGGGGAACAGCACATGACTGGCTGTCTAGCTATCTGAACAATAGAATGCGATATGTACAAAATAAGGATCAATGCTCAGATTTACGGAATGTTATTTGTTGAGTACCACAAGGATCTATCCTTGGACCAAAATTATTCATTTTATATATCAATGATATCTGCAATGTTTCCAACTTGTTAATATTTGTACTGTTTGCAGACGATACAAATGTATTTTGTTCTCACAATGACGTATGTTCGCTTTGCAGAATGGTTAATAATTAGCTACTTAAACTCAATGTTTGGTTTGCAGTGAGTAAACTTAATGTTAACAAAACTAAAAATGTGCTATTTTCCAATCGTAAGATCAACTCTGTTTTGATAATCACGATGAATAATTTTAAGTTTGATAGAGATTATGTCACTAAATTTCTTGGTGTACATATAGATCATAATCCTAATTGGAAAGAGCATATTTTTAACATATTCAGGAAACTTTCTAAAAGTATTGGCATCATTCATAAAGCCAGTCAAATGTTAAAAACTAAGGCCTTGTATACGTTATTTTGTGCAATCTTGCTTCCATGTCTCAATTATTGTTCTGAGGTATGGAGAAATACTTACAAATTTAATGTTACTCCATTAGTTTTAAAGCAAAAAAAGGTTATTCGTATTGTTTGTAAATCAAATTTCTTACATCATACGGCTGGACTTTTGTATAAGTTTAAAGCTCTAACATTACCACAAATTACAGATTTCAGCACTGGAATTTTTATGTTTAAGGCATACCATAAGTTATTTCCAAAGGCCCTTCAAATTTTTTTTTTACCTTACCATCCTTTGACAGATATAACATAAGACAAGAAAATAACTTTAAACACAAGTATGTAGAAAAAGGAAAAACCAATTGTGTATATCCACCTCAGGAGTCAAACTATGGAGTTCACTCGATGACAGTATTAAACAATGTAAAACTCTTTCCCTTTTAAAAACAAGGTATAAACAGAAGCTCTTGCCATCATGAAATTGTTAAGATTAAATTATGTCAATCTCCTTTCACTGATTATGTATAAAACGTTTCACAGGGTGTAGTAGCCTTTTATCGTCTTCGCCTTGGCTCTAGCTTTCTTGTTTAATCTCCTTTTATAGATTTCTTTGTTGTCCCTTCTTTCTTTCTTTTCTCTATAGTGTGCAAACTTTGATAACGTTATCTCTTTCAAATTTATCGTGTAAATTATTTATATAAGGGAAAACAACTCATAAGTACCATAGTTCAGTCTTCTCCTTTTCCATCACATCCCGATTATGTTTAGATTAGGCTTGGATTATGTATAATGTAAATATGTATATTATTTTTACCACTGTCTTTTCGTTATATGTCATGTGTTTTAAGTTGATGGAAAATAATGTGTCAATCAATCAATAAAAAAATGTGTCAAAATGAATATTTAGCTAGAGGCATATGGCATCATCGTGTGGGCCGTTCTTAGAAGAAACAAAGTTATTAAATTGGAATTTGATGTTTTTCTTTAATGGCTCAAATATTCAGTTTTTTGTCTAAGTATAGCACATTTTTACAATGCAATTAAATGCTCATTTTTTAACAATTTCATACATGCACAAATGATCTATATATATATATAAACACAATCGCTATTTCACTCACATTGCACTCGGAAGTGATGGCTCACCTTGTCTCGTCTGCAGTTGCAGAAGAGGCTTAACAGTTTTTTCCTTTTGACTTGTATACTCCACAGATTAAATATCGTATAGGACTGCTCGTACACCAAGCATTAGTAAATATATTTCTTCAAAGATGGAATACAAAAGGAATAGCCCAAGACTATTTCGTATCAATAACAAGTTTAATCTTTAATTTAGTACGTGCGTGACAGATAGCGAACTGGTGTAATTCCATAGGGAGTAGATAACAATTTTGTACGGCGAAGTCGTCCTGCGGTCCATTATGTTTACTTTTGTCCCAGAATGTAAAGCTGTCCAAGAATGTCACGTTCAAGTGGGGTTCGCTTTGGCATACCCATTCAAAAGCGACTCTGAAGGGGCGTCATAATCTAAAGATACTTTACATGACGTTACTTTACTCAAAATCAAAGAAATCCTAAACTTTAACTAGGAGGAGCGTGCCACATTGAAAAAATGGATCACGCACAGGGGTCACGTGTGGCGGAGATGTAATTGTATGGATCCAGCACTAATTTCGTACACCCTTCTTGTTGCGCACGCAATCGACTGTGTGTTTTCGAACGCAATGATACAGAACGATGTTTTTTAAGAGTATTGTGACATATAGTTGTAAACTAATATATATATATATATGCATATATATATATATTTATATATATATAATATATATATACGGAAAAATACATACTTCTTTCGTCAAAAACAGGGCTCAATCCGTTACAGAGAGCTTGTTTACAATATAGAAAGAAGACTGAGTGATTACTCCATACTAATTCTTACACACACTACGGTCCGTTTCGCCCGAAGGCTCGCCAGGTGTGTGACTGAGGTACAGGTTCTAGCGTTCACCGTGGTAGAGGCAGTCAAGTGGGTCAAATACAAAAGGTGGATTAGTTGTGGCCGAGTAGGAACTTGTTGGAGTGTCTGCACTTGCTATATAAATATATATATATATATATACATACATACATATATATATATATACATATATATATATATATATATATATATATATATATATATATATATATATATATATATAAAGTTTTGTAGCAGTTTTAGCCATTTTGTCTCAGAATTCAATTCTTATATTAGTTATCCTGTTGGTTATAAGGAAGTGAAAAGTTTTTACCAGAACGGAGCGAATTTCAAGGTAACATTGAATAGTAAAATGAAAAAACATTACTTGTACTCACCCCGTCCATTGTGGAGTACCCTTTACCCTAACTATTTTTTGTACTTCCAATACATTTCTACAGAGGGTAAGTGCAAACCACTATTGGACACAATCGAAAACGGTAATTCTTCAGCTGAGAATCGTACATACTTTCCTGGAGAAGCAATTACATTCACATGTAACTACGGCTACAGGACTAATAGTCCATCATGGAGGACATGTGTTGCAAGGAGAGGAGAAGGCGGTTCTTTCATTTCGAGGTGGGAAGGTGTAACACCACAATGTATAGGTAAACGTCTAACAGTTGTTCGGTAAACAACGTCAAGGTTTTAAACGAATTGTATTTATTTTTTTATTTTTTTTTTTATACTGGCAAGCTTTCAACTTTGTTTTTCAATGCACCATGGCAATTTTTTAATTGGGGTACTAGTAAAACTTCCATAAGGCATTCCATAAAGCATAAAGCAAGTACCTTTCAAATGTTACTTAGCAGAGGTGGGAGCAGGCCACTTCGATCCTCAGCCAGCTATTTCCTAACTAGTTCTGCACCTTTCGAGTGAGAATTTTGTCATGCTAACTACTGCAGGTAGTTGGTACGGTTCAAGTAGGTAGCAATTTCACTTTGAAAGAGACAAACTGTTAATTAAGTAGCCATTAATTCGGTGGATTGTTGTACAGACTATGAATTTCAAAAAACGGAGTTTTAAATGAAATTTGATGGATACTATTTAAAAAAATTAGATGTCTGAGAAAATAGAACTCGGTCATATGCAAGGCATTGCAGTCCAATACCGTTACTCGTTGATGTTAAGGTCGCAGACATAAAAAAAACTTATTTGTAACCCTACAAGAAACACTACCACACGTAAAGTACTTTATCTGGAAATGTATTCCACTGCAGAGTTTGTAAACCATGCAAAGTAGGCTTGAAAGTATAGTAAATATTTTTAGTACATTCTTCCGGTCTAATGCGCCCAATATGCATTTTGACTTGTCCTACTTTTACTGATATCGAGACCTGTACTCTCAATATATGCATATTAATTGACTTTTATTCCACAGAAACTCGTTGCACAGAACCCAGACAAATCGAAAATGGAGTGACAATCAAATTCTCTAACGCAATCAATGGTATCGTACGTTTCAGATGTCAGTCAGGCTTTGATTTGATTGGCGAATCTGTTATTTCGTGCAAAGAGAATGGACAGTGGAATGGGACCATACCTATTTGCGATAATAACCGTAAGTCTGTAGAGAGGTTGAACAAAACATTAAGATTGCATACTATTATAAAACGCTGAACAATGCTTTCAGAAAATTTTACAGTACTGGTTTTATCATTCCTTTCAACAGAAGATATTTAGTAAGTCTATGACGGAAAAGAAACAAAGAGAGAAGCGGAAATCAGTTAACTAGCAGTCCTGTGGTTATAGGTATCCTTATATTTTCTAGAAACATTCAAACATATCTAGCAGAATAGTGAACAAACATTAAAATTGCACAAATATTACTCGATAGCCACCATTTTGATACATCATCGTCCAGGGAGAAAAAAAAAGGTTTCATTCTTGACTCTTCACAGGGCTCCTCAGTGCAGTGATTAAAAGAGACGAAACATTAGGTAACACTAGGTAGAGTTTTACGCTTCAAGCTTTTAGTTGAATCTAGAGGCGCTAACGATTTTTCCCACTTCTGAAGCACTGGATTGTTATGCGGAGCATCAGGCACAGCTTAAATAGTTTCTGATTCCTTGCGTTAGCAAAAGACCTAGGGGTTAAATGTAAAACACACTCAAAAAATTATTTCCATATTGTGGGAAACAGTTAAAAGTTAGTAGGACCATATATTTTACGTTCGAATCGTTCCAAGTTTCCAAGATAGAAGTTCTGAAACCCAAATGTCGACAAGCTGGGGGGAAATTTGCTCAGGACAATTTAGTTGTTCTAAAAATGTGGCACCTACATATCCTGGGAAACGTTACTCTAGTAAATATCAATATTTTTTAAATCCTATATAAATTGGTGGGGACCATTGTTAATTTCAGTTTCGCCCCGTCTCATTTTGACATGATTTTTTTTTAATTCTTTATATAATTCAATCAATGAATCCTTACCTCATTTTGTGAACTATCAATCTTTCATGTTCCTAGTTTTACCAACTCAAATGTTTCACTATAGATTATCTCAAAGTGGAAGTAGGTCTATTTGAAGTTTCCATGAGCGGACGGAAACTTTAAGCGACGAGACGGAAAGTGTTGGACTAAACATGTGCATCAAAGAATCTTCTTTATTGCTCCTTAAATACCACTGTTTAATTCACCTAATGTAAATATTCTCTTTGATGTTCCACGAAAGTTTTATCAATGTTAACCTTTTCGCTACTGAAGGGAGTCCATCCAATCATACTGGGCGATATATGATATTACATATAAAATACCTATGTAGCGATTCTTCCGACACCTAAGTCTTCTGCGTTTGTTTTGCCACTTTGGAGTAGCTATAGTCCGAAAGAATGTGCGTGTGTGGACCGATAATTTCTTTTCAATTCTATTTTGCATTCAAACCACGATTACATACAGTGAGTTAAAAGCGAGCTATTCTATGATGTAGAAGTACAGTGGTTTCGCAGCAAAATCATTTCATTGAAAACTGTTCTAGGTATATCTTGCACTACAAAATAAAATTTAGACTTCACCCAAAAAGTTGCCATGATTTCAATAATTGTGGATTAAAACAGCTGCATCTTATAATAAGTGATACAGTTCACTAAAATTCTCCATTTTTTTCAAACCACAATCAGTTGAAATGATATCACTGATTAATGATAAGTACTGTATAAATATGTTTTGTAAATTGAACACGAAAAGCATCTAATTACACGTTGTGCTAGAGTAATGGCAACAATGAGGCTATACCACTACAGTAAAATCTCAAAATAGTGTCATCATCAGCAGGTGGACTTTAGTGAAAACTTCAGCAATTCAGACAAGATAGAAAGTGCATACCATCAATCAAAAGTTCAGCCTGTAAACTGCTTGTGTGTGGTACTTATATACACATGAGGTAGTCTAGGTTCATAACAAATTTGTTGCTTTCAACTGTAACAAGCTGCTGATAAACAAATCATGAAATCCTCCTAACTTAAGGCACTATTCATTTTTGTTTTTGTTTTTTTTTTTTCAAAAGATGCACTTTCCAATTTAATCCCAAATACTGAATTAAAAACATAAGCATCAAAGGAAATGAATCATAAGCAGGAAAGGAAACAAAATTGATGACACAATGGGCGCACTTGAATTTTGTGATGTGATGACACACACATCTCCCCATCTCATAGTGTTAGGCCTACCATGCTCTTGGGAAATGACCATTTTGAAAGCAATTCAACGCACAACAAAAACCATGATAGCATTACGCAAAGTAGTTCTGCTAAGGCAAGCACAAATGAGGATAATGATGATACTAAAATTCTTTTAGGTTGTCTAGGGAAACTAAATTTCAGACAAATGAGTTTGGATTCTGCATAAGATGATATTGACAAATTTCGTTCTCGTTCCATGTAATTTTTTTAATTAAGTATTTTCTAATTAAAGCAAATACTAAACTGAGTATTGTGTGCTGGCGTATTGGTCTCTGTGGTAATGATAAAAGTTGCATTTTATACCCATTGAATTTTGATGATATTTGCTTCTCTCTTTAAAATAAGAATGTGTTGTCGATTTATCATTTCGTCTCGTCGTGTTTTTAAGTTTTGCTACCATTACAACATGTAAATTACAATTCCAGTCTTCTTGGCTTCCATTATTGAGTGTGACTCCCTTGTATATAAAAACATGTGGCTGTTTTATTAACTCATACCAGCCAAGCTGGTGTAAGCTTTTGTTGTCACAGTGCGTCTATCTTTCAATTTGTCAGTCTGTTAACAATTGTTTAAAATGTCACTCCACCCCACATGCTTTCATGGGTTTGTTTAAAACTTGGACACAATGTTTCTTGGTTAATTTATGTCCTCAAAAAGAGTGTTTTGTACTATGTTGATGGTCTATCATACTCCTACAAATTGTCTAATACAATTTTGATGGTTGGTCTAATGCTGTTAGTTGTTTACACCTTCATTATGTCTAAAAAGTTTGGGTCCGAGGACCAAGAAGTGGTATTTGGCCATTTTTATAGTTGAAAAGTCAATTCTTCATGATATCTACAACATTCATTTTAACTGTTATCTGTCAGTGGAAGTAATGTGTGGATCACATCTTTGATTGTCACGTTTTTAACTCTTGTTTTTAATTCTGTTATCACAGCTATTTTCCTGCTTGGTTAAATGCTGGCCAAAACTTTATTTTTTGTCAACACTGTAAACAGGGCAAATTGTTGATTGTATTAAAGTGATATCAGGTCCTACTTGAGAATCGTCTGTAAGCTACAGTTTAATTGTTGGCTGTGTCATTTATTTTCTAGTCAGTGACGAAAAGTTATGAGAGATGTACAAATCTCTCTGAGAATATTGTGTCTCAAGTTGCTGGCTATGTATCATCTGGTCAAAAGTTTATTTAGTAGGTTTTTACACATGGGAGTGGGGAAATGATTTAAATCGCCAAAGTTCAATTTAACTAAGTTTTCAAATTGAACCGTTGTGTCACTGGATCCTAAGTTTGCATGGTCCAAATAAAAATAAAGTATCGATACACTTCAAAATATCACCCTTTTCTTTCTTGAGGAACCATTACGTTAAGAGGGAGAATTTTGGGCAAATTAGGTTTGCTATGCATTAAGCATCACGAAGAAGAAGCGGGACCAGTTGCGGTAACCAGAGGTCAAACATGGAAAACGTTTTAAACACAGTATTTTAAGGCAAGGAGCTTGGGCAGATTCCGTATTTGATATGTCAAAGTGTTACGGCAGAAAGAAGATTCTTGATTTTTTTTTTTTTTTTTTTTTTTTTTTTGAGTTCAAAGGTCATCTGGGATCCCTTCAGGTAAAACGCTGAAAACCTTGAGAATAAAATATTTAAACTATCTTAATATTTGAAACTTGACAGATGCTCAAGTAGGCAACATTCGGTGCCAACAACTTTAAAGGTCACCTAGAGGTCATTAGAGAAACAGACATACTACAAATATGTAGCTAAATGTCGTCTGGATTCAGGTTAGAAAGGACTCCGTTTAATAAATTCAGCAAGGGACCACAGTACCAATTGGTTCTTGTACAGGTTTTTTGTACGACCCGGCCAAGGAATTTAACCCTGAACATCATTAAAAGAAGTGGGTCATAATATTCGCTGTTCTTTGAGAGCCCTTAATGCTATTGATAAGGTGTTAAACTTCAAACTTTTGAACACAGAAATGTTGGTCTATTGCAGAACATGATTGTTGAAACCGATGCAATTGACATTAAACTTTCAAATGTGGTTCCTTTTTATTCTTTGTCAGAAAATGACTGCCCGGCCTTAGCTGCTCCTTTGAACGGTTATAAACACGGTGATAGGTATAGCAGATACGACATAATTGAATTTAGTTGTAACTCAGGCTATACATTATATGGCTCAAGAGAAAGAGAGTGCCTATTTGATGGTCAATGGTCTGGAGAAGAAGCAAAGTGTATCGGTAAGTGACACAATTACCAAGGTGCTTCTTACTAAGTGCTTCTTATATATACATTAATATAAATTAATAAAAATAATTTGATCTAGCCTTATGAATATACACACACACACACATATATATATGTATATATATATATATGTATATATATATATATGTTAATATATATATACACACATACATATATATATACATACACATATATATATATATATATATATATATATATATATATATATATATTAGGGGAAATTGTTATACCGGCGCGTACATAGGACGAAAAAAGAACAATAAAATATATAAGAAAAAGTGTTCGCCTTAACGTCTAATAATATAAACAACGTTATTTCAATGGCCAGCCATCAGTTCGTATTAACAGCTAGGTGTCCGTAAATTTGACAACTTCGAAGTAATTGCATCTACTTTGTAAATCTAGGAGGGCGCCATTGTCCGTTTACGTATTCCTATAGAAAAAGTTTGTAGAAACGTTACGGCGAAACTTGTATTTCGCCCCCCAAAATGTTTCCCCTTAAGGTCGACTTTTCAACAACAACTTTCCCCTAAGTGCCGAATTAGTGAAATATATATACAAATATACATATATCGGTCTTTCTCAATTGTTAACGACAAAATGGAAGTCAACCAGTTGACCTACGAGAAAGCCCAGCACTTAGTAATACAGGGAATACAGCATAACTCAAAAGAATTCCAATTAGGGCCTGAAGAGATTTTTGTATGAGGGTGCCATTCTAGTACCCTTGGCTGTACCGTTGGTCTGTATAAAATTTCTCTCATAGAATGTGAAACTATTATGCTTGAGAATGAACTCGATTAATGAACATTTTTCTCTGGTATGGTAACAGCCCGATCTTTCAAGGTTAAACCAGGTAATTCTCCGTTTTCTTTGTTTCACTTGGTCTGTTTGTTTCATCTGGTTGGGGGTCTTTGGCTGGAAGGCAAGGAAAGGGAGGATTACCTGCTTTAACTCATCGTACAGCAAACATGTCAAAACGAACATTGGAAAAAAGTTTCTTGCGCTGGTGTACCACCACTTCCCTACAGGTCACTACCTACACAAAATTTGTAACAGGAGCACCCTCAAATTAAGCTACAGTTGCATGAACAACATGGAAACCACAATAAAGGCGCATAGCAACAAAACAATCCATTCTAAACCACATGACATCCAGCACACCTCCAACTGCAGAAGCAAAGATGATTGCCCCCTCCCAGGAAACTGCGCGGCCAAAAATCTCATCTACGAGTCAAGGATATCCACTCACAATAACGAGAAGACATACATAGGTTTAGCAGCCACTACTTTAAAAGAAAGATACGCAGAACACAAAATAACATTCAAGGACAAAGAAGAGAAGAATCATACTGAGCTCAGCAAACACATTTGGCAACTGAAAGACAACGGAATCCTTTACAAAATCACCTGGCGGATACTACGACATGCGCAGCCATATACACCTAGAACAAAACGTTGTAACCTTTGTCTCTGGGAAAAAAACTACATCATAACTTCCAAAAAATCCACTATTCTTAACTCACGATCCTTGAGTAAATTATTATTTTTTCCGGACCTAGTTTTTGTCTACTTTTTTCCCCTTTTTTCTGACCATGTTCGATTTGTACGTGCACTTTTCATCCAGGACGCTCTTTTTCTTTTTTGATTTGTGTTTCATCTTGCGCACGCATGTTTTCTGACCGTCACTTTCGTCCGGTTCTGTTTTTACAGCGATCGCTTCGGATTTGATGTTTGTCGTGTCCAGTTGTTACTGTTGGTTGTTCAGTTTGGTGCCACCTGATGAAGGGTTTATACCCGAAACGTCGTGGAGTTTTCCGCAAACTTTTAAGCACTTTTTACTACCTCTCTTCGACCTACACATTTCAACAGTGCTCCGCAGCATTTCGACCTTATTATATATATATATATATATATATATATATATATATATATATATATATATATATATATGTATATATATATATATATATATATATATATATATATATATATATATGTATATATATATGTATATATATGTATATATATATGTACATATATATATACATATATATAATATACATATATCTATATATATATATATATATATATATATATATATATATATATACATATATATAAACATGATGGAGAAACTGTAAAACAACGGTCCTACAGAGTTGAAAAGCTGGATCTCCGAGGAGATACAAGTAGGGGAAGGCTAGAATTTGGATAGATTAAACAGCCAAAAGGTTTGAAGTAGAGCTTTCGAGGAATTCTACCTCTTCATTTATACTTGGTCAGAGAATGACAAGGAGTGAGAAATTTTTGAAGGTTTTAAAGGTGTTGACAATGGTCTCACCTCTTTTGTGACAGGATAATCCTTCTTAAGGCAATGGAGGAGGTTGATTGACCGGGAGGGTCTGATTGGATTACTCGGGTGTAACCCATCAATGCTAGGAAAATCCTCTTCAAAGCAATTAGAGAAATTGTTAGGCCGAAATGGCCTGATCGGATTTTTGGGGTTTATATCATCAGTGAGCTGGAAAGTCGCTCCTGATGTTCAAGCCGAAAGGCGATGTGGTTTTGAGATTGAGTTCCCAGAAATTTTCTTTAGCTTTCTAGCTCTGTCGGTCCATGTATCGTTTTGGTCGATAGCAATGACCCGTAAATTTTTGATAGAATGATGAGGCAAATTTAAATGGTTTGCAACAGGTTGTTCAACCTTCTTGGTTTTAATTGCTGACCTGTGCTGTGTCATTCTCATTCGAAGAGTATTTTTAGATTCTCCGACATACTGCACACCGTATAAATTGCAGTATATGAGATAAATGACATTTTTGGGAAGACAATTAATTTCTTGTCTGATTTGGAATGTGCGTGCATTTTCATTGCTCTGGAAGCCTTTTGTGGAATCAACCAAGGCTCACGTCTTGCAGTTGGAAGGGCAAGGTGCTCAACCAAAATTTTCGTTGTTTTCCTCGACTGAGGCCTTGTCCTGGAATGTTGCGCGAACCAAAGTGTCCCGTAAATTTGAGGACCGTTTGAAGGCAACAACGGGGGGTTGGGGAAAGATAGACCTTAGGCGATCGGTGCTCTGAAGTGTGGGCTTATGTTTTTGATGAATTTGGCAAGTGGTGGTAGACCGGGATGGTACTCTGTTACCAACGGCACTCTGTCGGAGTTGCGCTGACGAGTTTTGTACGTCAGAGTTTGCGAGCGAGGGGTTTCTTTTGCCTTTTTGATGGCATTTTCAATTGAACCCCGAAAACGCTGCCGGTTACGAAGGTGACCACATAGTTCCTTTGCCCGAGTGTCAAAATCTGTTCCAGAGGAATAGATGCGTTTTATGCGGAGTACTTGACTGTACGGAATGTTTTTGGTGCAGTGCGGAGGATGGCAACTGCTGGGTAGAAGGTAGTTGTGCTTGTCCGTTGTTTGTTGAACAAGTCTGTTTTGAGTGAATCATTTTCTATGGTTACAGTGGTGTCCAGGAAGTGGACACTGGACCTGCAATGGTCGGCCGTAAATTTGATGGTGGGATGGAACGAAATGATGTTCTCAATAAAAATTTTCAGACGGTCTTCACCGTGGGGCCAGATCATGAAGATGTCGTCTATGAAGCGTAACTAAATTTGTGGTTTCATTTTTTGTGGAGACAGACATTTTTACTCGAAGTTTCCCATAAACAAGTTAGCAAATGAGGGAGCCATCTTGGTTCCCATGGCTGTACCATGAATTTGGAGGTAGTGGTGACCAAGAAAGATGAGATTGCTGTTGGTCAGAATCATATGCATGAGTTCGCCTAAGTCTTTCTTGGTGGGAGTTCTCCCCCGAAAGGGGCAAAACTCTATGTACTATATATACATATATATATAGGTCGAAAAATTGGTAATGATTCGATCATGAATTTTAATTCAAGCCAAGAACTGGCTTTGCATATATATATATATATATATATATATATATATATATATATATATATATATATATATATATATATATATGTATATATATATTTATATATATATATATATTTATATATATATATATATATATATATATATATATATATATTTCACTAATTCGGCACTTAGGGGGAAAGTTGTTGTTGAAAAGTCGACCTTAAGGGGAAAAAATTTGGGGGGCGAAATATAAGTTTCGCCGTAACGTTTCTACACACTTTTTCCATAGGAATACGTAAACGGACAAGGGCGCCCTCCTAGATTTACAAAGTAGATACAATTACTTCAAAGTTGTCAAATTTACGGACACCTAGCTGTTAACACGAACGGATGGCTGGCCATTGAAATAACGTTGTTTATATTTTTAGACGTTAGGGAGAAAACTTTTCCTTATGTATTCCATTGTTATTTTTTCGCCCTATGTACTAGCAGATATAACAATTTCCCCCTAAGGTGGGAATTACCGTTACATATATATATATATATACACACACACAAAATAAGCAGTAAAAGAGCAATGCCTCTGCCACCAACCAAGAAAAACGAAAACGATGGTACATTCTGTAATCCCATGCTTTATAGATGAACAAAAAGCACATAGTAACAAAATACAGAATATGTACAAACTGAACGTTTCGAACCGGCTAGATTCCTTATCGACAGTATAGTGGAAAGCTTAACAATGTTACGGAGAGGAAAGTACAAGCGACCTGATCAGCGGTCACGCTTGTTGGCCATGAATGAAAGGTCACGGTTAAGACCGTGGACGTGACTCTCACACCTGAAGATTAGCCTTAATTCTTGTTTTTTACGAATCTCAGTTGTAGGAAAGCTTCCCATCAATATCGGGAATTTTAAATCGTTTACACTGTGGAAGGGTTTGTCGAAGTGTTCTGCGACAGGGAAGGCGGTGCTTTTGTTGCGAATGCTAGATGTGTGGTTGTTGAATCTTAGCCTAAATTTGGAGGAGGTCTCACCTATGTAAGAGATCGTCGGACACTTATCACACAAAAGAAGGTAAATGACATTGGAGGAATTACAACAGTACGGGCTCGGTGATATTTGAATTCCCTTGGGGTGGATGTGCACTGTACGCCCTGTGATCATATGGTTGCATACTTGGCAACGACTACTACCACAAGGGAAATTACCTCTGGGAGGGGTAGCCAGGGAAGGATTGAGCCTGGTGTGAACCAAGATTCTGCGTTAACTGGGCGGTTGCTTGTAAGCAGTAACTGGGGGTTCATTGAAAATATCTCTGATAGTGGGGTCTAGGCCGAGATTTCGCCACGAAGTCTTGATTCTTTTGAGTAGGGAGGAAAGTTTAGGGTTATAGGTAACTACAATGGGGATGAAACTAAACGAATCCCCATTGTAGTTACCTATAACCCTAAACTAAAACAGGGCGTACAGTGCACATCCGCCCCAAGGGAATTCAATTATCACCGGGCCCGTACTCTTGTAATTCCTCCAATGTCATTTACCTTCTTTTGTATGATAAGTGTCCGACGATCTCTTACATAGGTGAGACCTCCTCCAAATTTAGGCTAAGATTCAACAACCACAAATCTAGCATTCGCAACAAAAGCACCGCCTTCCCTGTCGCAGAACACTTCAACACACCCCTCCACAGTGTAAACGATTTAAAATTCGCGATATTGATGGGAAGCTTTCCTACAACTGAGATTCGTAAAAAACAAGAATTAAGGCTAATCTTCAGGTGTGAGAGTCACGTCCACGGTCTTAACCGTGACCTTTCATTCATGGCCAACACGCGTGACCGCTGATCAGGTCGCTTGTACTTTCCTCTCCGTAACATTGTTAAGCTTTCCACTATACTGTCGATAAGGAATCTAGGAGGTTCGAAACGTTCAGTTTGTACATATTCTGTATTTTGTTACTATTTGCTTTTTGTTCATCTATAAAGCACGGGATTACAGAACGTACCATCGTTTTCGTTTTTCTTGGTTGATGGCAGAGGCATTGCTCTTTTTCTGCTTATTTTGTGTATTTATTTTCCACCAACGGACGGACTGCATAATGTTATATATATATATGTATATATATATATATATATATATATATATATATATATATAAATATAGATATAGATATATCGCAGGTTAATTTTTTTTCTTCTTCTTTTTTTTTTTTTTTTTTTTTTTTTAGTTTTAGGCTTTGACACAGGAACTAGACTGCTCTAATTTAAAGTTCATGTGGCATGCAAATGGAATAATTGAGTAATTGGTAAAAAGCATTTGAAACCAAAGAAACAGCCTTAAAGGGAAATATTTCGTTTAAAATACTCCAACATAGCATTAAAAGTATACAGACCCAGTCATTTTCAAATTGTTCGGTCTCAGCATTAAACCCCATCAAAAGGTTAACAAAAGGTACATGATCACTGCCGAACACTCCAATTTGTTACAGTTTTTGTGTTTGGTTGGGTTTTCTGCATAAGCAACAAGTTGCTGTAGAGACATTCATATTTGAAGAGCTATATGTTAAGAACCATAAAAGATACTGATATAATTCCAGCGGACTCCTGACTCCTGACATGTCACACTGCTTTTAAAAGTCCCCATCGTTTCCTGTATCACATGAGAGTAAACTGTTTGAAAAAAAATCGATTTCAAGATTTCGTTTTCACGAATTTCATCATGTTTGCTAGTTGCATCGTAATATGAAATATGTGAGCCGACGTAGAATTCCATGTGATGCTGATATATAACGATTTTGTGTTTCGACGGTCATGTACGTATTTTTGAAGATTATTCATGCAAAGAAATGGTGTCATGACGACATTACAAAATAACTGTTTATTAATGTACATGAAGGAGAAATGAGTGCACAAGTAATAAGTACGTAGGAGTGCAAATGCTTGTTGGTCGGGTAATTTCAAATGGAACTTAACTTTCACTAATTCAATGTTTGTTTGTTGGTTGGTTGGTTGGTTGATTTGTTTTCGTTTTTATATTTGAGCTAGATTACTTAACTGCGTGGTTTGATTTCTTTTGCTTTGTAGGAAGTTTGGATTTTGATGATATTAATCAAATTTCTGCTGTTCTGGGTCAAAACTTGGACCGACTGGCCGTTCAAAACTTATTTGAGAACGAGGTGGAAGAAATCGCTTCAAACGGATCAAGTATTGGAAGATTTATCCCTTCGTACCATAAGTATGGTGTAGACCTGTTCTTCTTATTCGATGCGTCTGACAGTGTAGGCGTGGAGCGTTTTGAGCTGGCAAAAAAATTTGCAAGAGAACTTGTAAGGAAGGTAAGATTTATTTATCCGCTTAACACTTTTTGTTTTGTGTGTGATTGTTGAATAGTTTTGAAGCAAAGGCATGGCACTTTCCAGGCCTTTGCTTTAAAAATAGGTTTTTGTCTCAGAGGTTACCTTAAGTCAGAGAATTTTAAAAGAGAAAATATGATTTTCCGCAGTCTGTTGCGATCTATAATTTAATCTTTGAAAATTAATCTAAAATTACCTTGTACTCGGTGTATTCTTTTCTTTTTCTTTCCCGCACCCAGCCAGAGAGGAATTAGATTAAGTGAGGAGGAATAAAGATGGGTACCGTAAAATACCTTCTGTATTTGGATAACCTGTGGCGTGTATACGGTAGCGTTCAATTAAGTATATACTACAATTGATTTACGCACTAAATCAGGCTACCATCCCCAGATACCTGTAAACGATTTCAACCTAGGCATGCCATCCTTACTGTTGACTCTCATAAAGTGAGGTCTAACGGCAATGCCATTTTTGCACGAATTTTGTATCAATTGTTATTTTGAGCTGGACAGCCTAAAATGGTACTGAGCTTTGCATAGTCGGTACTTGTACTTATTTTCTTCAATTGCTAAAGAACATATAATGTCACATTTAAAGTACAGTTAAAATAGAAACCATCCGACATAATTTTTGTAGGTCAATTTCGACCTAAAAATGATTGAACAAGTGGTCCGCCACCTTAAAGTAGTTAAATGGGTTACGTGGGGCTTTAATTAAGGCTCTGTTCTTAACCAATTGGTATCAGTTGTTCAGGCAATGGCCATTTTCCAGTTTTTCCAACACCGTTGCTTAAACTGAGCACCAAGCATAATGTCAGTAGGTTCCTTTTTTCACAGTCTTCCGTATGACCCGGTCAGGACTCGAACTCTAGACTCCCCGATCTAACACACTGAATAATGCTCTCCAGTGTGGCAAGTTCATTCGTGCCAACTTGAAAACACAAATAAAATTATGCGTTATATACCCAATCCTGCGTGCAAACTTTCGACAGTTACTGTATGAAGATTCAGTTTCTCCACACTTCAAATTTACCAGAAACAATGAATTATTTAATAATGCCGCGGACGTTTTTGCTTAGAATTTTCTACCGACCTGGTAATTTCAGTTAATCTTATAATGCAATGCTGCTAGAACCATGAAATTCAACAACGCATCACAGTACAACAAAGAATGATTTCAATACGGAAAGAACATGGAAAAATGTTTTCTTGAATTTTTAACAAAGAGATGAAGATACAGAATTCCGGAAACGAAATCCTAAAGTTATTCCTCTTCAGGCTAAAATTGCCAAAAATTACCCAAATTATCCGAATTTTGCTTAACTTCGGGTTGAATTAAAAATGAACTATGACGATGCTTGATCATGGCAGGCTGTAACAGTTTCTGAGAGAGAATAATTTGAGCCGCACGGGGGACCGAACCTACCATCCTCCGCTTTCCGGGCAGAGTCTATGACCACTACGCTAGAACAGCTCGTGATTCACAGAAGCGACAACAGGCTATAAATACCCCGCGTGAATCAATTTTCTATCCTCGTTACCATAGTACTCCCAAGCGGGATGAATAATCAGTATCGAAGTTGGTATATTGAAGTTAGAATGTGTAGGTCGAAAGTGTTGTAGTAATATATTCGATTATGAATTCTATACCGATTCAAGATATAGTATAAACCCTTATAAAGGAAGGAACTGTTGAAGAAAAACACCAGAGAGAATAATTGAACCGCACGTGGGACCGAACTCACCATCCTCCGCTTTCCGGGCGAAGTCTATGACCACTATGCTATTACCATCTTATTATCACAATTTTTCTCTATGGTGTTTTTCTTCAACATTTGATTCAAACGGGGTATTTATAGCCTGTTGTCGCTTCTTTGAATCACGAGCTGTAATATCATTTCATTTAAAAACATGTTATTGGAAGAGGGTTTTTTTCTGGTGCAGATATTTGCGGTGACGGGGCTTAAACTTTTTAAAACAATTGTTAATAAGATATCTCACTTTAGCCAGCTTGAACCGATTTCACATTTATTATGCGTGTGCAATATGGTAAAAAGATGACCTATGTTCTTGCGAAGGTCAAAGGTTACCCGGAGGAAAAATTTCAAAAGTTAACACGAGGTATCTATCTATGAAACTTGGACAATTTCCTTTCCTAGTTTGTGGATACACTATGGCAGGATCAACGTACTTCAGTCGAGGTCAAAGGTCATGTTGGGTAACAAGAGCAAGGAATTTCTCACCCTGTTATGATCACAGAGATTAAAGAGCCAAGATTCCCAAAACCCCAAATCGTTATCGGTAACCAGTGGTCAAAATGGGAAATCCAACAAGGATTTCCAAAATCAAAGTACATATTTTTTTTCAACATGTCAATGTTTCTTTGAGACTAGACTAGAATGTACGTCATGGTAACTTCCGAGCGTTTTGGCATCATGGTTGTGAGAATGTAAGCGTCATTCTGATAACATTCGGAATGAAATCTTGCAAATCAGATGTGAACAGTTGCTTTTTGTTGCATATAATCACTCGTATGTTTCATTAATCAGCCTTTGTTATAATGACTCTGCTTTATAGACTGAGTGGATTGAGTTTCAGAAATTTATGACTTTATTGCAAGTACTATGCCTTCGTTTTAACTTAGCATATATTGGTTCCATTTTCCTTAGCTCTTCATATGGCGCCTCTCTGTTTCTTTTTCTCGTTCTTTCAGATTGGGGTTACATCTGACCATAACTCTTTAAGGGTTGGAGCTCTCACATTTGCTCACAATGCTGAAATATCATTTCTCAGTCTTGCTTTTAAAACAACGGAGGAAGTTATTGAAGAGGGAATAAATAAAATAAAGTTCAAAGGTAAATCCCACAAGTTTCGCAAGCTTATTATGTATGGTAGTAACATGTGTCCTAGTAATCAATCATCCGATGCTTCAAGTACACCCACAGCACATTTGCCGAGATATCATCCGTTTGAAACCCTACCGGAACTATGTACTTAACATCGAAAAGTTAATGAAACCCACTACTTGAATGTTTCGCTTCAGTGACCTTTCTTGTTGTCATTCTCGTTTAAACACAGAAGTACGAAGATCATCCTCCCTTCATAAGTGGCCTTATGGTGTACTTCCACAGACTGACCCCATTTACGAAAAAGTGTGGGTTTTTGAAGTAGAGGGAACACCAAATATTGAAAGCTATATTTAAACATACCTGGATTCACTCCTTGTTTAATATGAATTATCTAATTTATTTTCATCACGTGTTGCTAGATTTAACTTCAATTTACTTCGTTCGTCATTTCAATCTGTTAAGTAGTGCAAAAACATCCGTTCCATGTGTAAACGGGATCAGAGGACACTAAAATGAAAATGTCTTATAATCAAAATTTGCCAAAAGTTGACTGGGTTCTTTATTAACTGCCAACACAAAACCTAATTATTCCGTTCAAAACTAAACATAAAATAGGTTCCAGACGTATGTTATCTCCTGAGGTTTCCCTAAATTATTTGGGAACATTAAATCATTGAGCCGTATTGGAAGCAGGTTTTCTTTTGAGTTGTAGTGGGCCATTTTCAGTAAATGAACTATGGAATTGTTTTACAAGCAATAAGCTTTTCCTGCTGTTAACCGTCCATCAGATTTAAGCTTTGAAAAAGTTTGTTTAGACAGCGTTAATGACGAGCGGCTGCACGACTGAGAAGATTGCGGCACTAAAGTTAAATAAAGAAAAACAGCATGTGTCAAATTATCGTGTTAGTAAAATGATGAGTATTTTGCCGCGAGTGGTCTTTCATCACCTCTTTAAACATAAAAACCCACATATAAAAACCTCGAGTCTCCCCCTTAACACAACATTACACAAGGCTAGCTTAAGAACGACTCAGTGGAACAAAGGTTGGTATGCCACGAACGCTTGTATTGCACGGCTGGGGTGCAGGATCATACAAAAACTTGTCCTGTCTTACCGCCCAGGTGGTGCAAGAGTTTGGAAAACAGCTAGGTATTGAAACGACTCCCAAGAGAGCACAAAAAGCAATACTGTAATACCACGTGAGGCACACTCAGAAAAATGTCATCTTCAAGACGCCACCGGAGGCGCTTGAGATTGTTACGATGGCGTTGTGCGGTGATCGATTGACTACGCTATACTTTAGGCTTTGTCGCGTAGTCCCTAAATTGGAGCTGACCAAGCAGGTCACAAAAATGGCCCCATATTAAACTCTGCACTGGACTGCGAAATGTCCTCTACGGTTGACCTAATAGAGTTTCCCTTATGGGACAGTATGCCTTCGTGGGCCTTCAGCTGTGAGTTACACTGTTGCTAAGTAGAGTAGGAAAGAAGCAGCGGAATGATAAATCACCCAATAGGGGACAATATATGCAAACGGTATCTGGCGTTCGAGAGCACCAACATGCATTTTGTCAGGGGAAAACTAATCTCTGAAGGAAAGTACACAACCGCACCCCCCACACCCTCCTACGATCCTGGTAAAACACTTCTTCTTCTGATAAGCTCTGTTTTCCCTCATCACAAGAATTTAAACGAGGCCCTCTCATGTCACGGCACGGGGAGAACCCACAAGATCCGGCATGCTGAGTCTAGCTTGTTACAAAGGGCCTTTTCCACCATCTAGTAGTCTACATTTAACAAGGTAATTGGGTCGCTTGTTTCAATTGAAGGGTTCCCAGACTTTGGCGGCAATATTATATCGCCCCTGCGCTGTGAGGAACTCAATCAGCTAGCATGGAGGAGGCCTAGAGGCGAATACATAACCGTACGGAGATTGTGCACATGGTACCCAAGGAGCGAAAAGGTCCTTTGCTGTACCGTGGATGCCTTCAAATCTATAGTTTCAACTTCAATCAATCAAAAAATTCCTTTCACAAAGGTATAGCGTATTCGTACACAGTTAAACTCTTCTAAAGTTGTGCAGACATGTGATGACACTACAATCTCCTGAACCTGATAGAAAGGAATCGGACTGAGTGGAAACATTTCTCGTTAAGGTGTTAGTTTCTTTTCGATTTTCTAACATAAGGAAGTGTAAATCCTGAGAATACGACCCGAGACCCATTAAACAGCCATTCGAGTCGATTCAATCATAAATCGTATTATTCTGCCTAAATTAATTCCGAAATATATTAGCCACCGATTAGAGCCCGACATTCTTACCCCGTCCGAGGGATCTCGTTTTATTGTAGCTTTTTCCACCGCTTGAAACTCAGTACATCAATCAAGTGGTAAACGAAACAATTTGCTCCGACTAACTTGGTGTAATATTCATATGCTTAGGTCAACGAAAATCTGTAACTTTTCAAGGCCTGAAAACAAATGAAACTTAACTGCATCATTTTTACATGTTTGACAAGGTGGCGGCACAAACATGGCTGAGGGTTTGAGACTCGCCCTTGAAGTGTTGGTCCCAACGAGTCAACGACGAGCAGGAAGTTATAAGACAGTCTTCCTTATAACGGACGGTAAGTGCATAATTTTTATTTAGTTCTCCATGAATTTCCTTCTTGCTCCCAACGAGGAGTTGAATTTAGCAGTGTCCTGCTCACACGACGGGAAAAGTTGCATATTTAAATGCAATATGATAAATACAATCGAAATTATATTCTCTCTCTCGTCAGGCATGCCACCCATATGACATTACGAAACAAAGTAGCTTGCTTGTAAGGTTGCAATAAACTTTTGGTCATGATAACAGGAATAAAGTCCCTTAATTTGTGGTATCTTTGACTCTTTAAATATGCCTCACAATTTTATAACAATTGCATCATTCAAGTCCACTTTACTGGTTGGCACAGAACATGCCCAGGAGCAAATGTGTGCATGTTAGGTTGTGCGAGTATAGTGTGGTCTCCCGATTGTGCTGACAAATTAGATTTTACATTTCATTCTTTTTGTTATGTATTTTATTGTTGTTTTTTCGCCCAACGTACAAGCAGATATAACAATTTCCCCCTAAGGTGGGAATTAGAGTTATATAAATAAATAAATATATATATATATATATATATATATATATATATATATATATATATATATATATATATATATATATATATATATATATATATATATATATATAATCTGCAGACATAACTGTTTCGACCTTGTTTGGTCTCCTCAGTGCAGCCCAGAGTAAATTTCAAAACAGAATTACAAGACTGACACAAGCATAACTAGCGTCAGTCCAGCCATTCACGGTACATTGCTTGAGAATACCAAAGTGCACAAGCTCAAAGAGCGTGCTATGCATGAAGCAAATAGAATTACGCCTTGGCCAAGAGTACAGAAGCAATATGCCATCTCGAAATTTAAAAGTACTCAACAAAACACGATTTTACGGTAGCACCACCGTGTAATGGGGCTAGAATGTTAAATCTGCAGACAGAACTGCAAATTGATTTGTATATATATATATAAAATGATAATGATGTCCGTGTATTGGCAAACAAAAGATTACAACAAAAACAAAAGTAGCAATGACGCCCTAATAGCCAACATAGTATTAGACGTAGGTTTATAGCGACGAATTTTCTCAGCGGCGTAAAGTGCTTAGAAAATTTCGAAGCTATAAACCTACGTCCAATAGTATGCTAGCTATTAAGGTATCACCGCTACTTTTGTTTTTGTTGTTATATATATATATATATATATATATATATATATATATATATATATATATATATATATATATCAAGGATATATCAAGGATATATATCCTTGATATTATCCTTGATAATAAATCATAAAACAAGATGCAAATAAAAGCATAACTGTTTGAATTGAACAGTACAATTAGTACAAAATTTTATTTCGAAATTTTCGGTTCACCCTGGGACCTTTGTCAACGAGAACAGAAAGTAAAGTGAGTACCGAACAATTATTAAATTAGACCTATCCTAGCAATCAGAGATGCCATTTCGACACATAATTTGAAAGGTGATTATAACCGGAATGTAACAATAGTTAAAATAAACAATAACGCTGTCTGGCAGAAAATGTACTGAATATAAAATAACGAGGCCTTTGTTAAGCCCCGTTATGAGGGAATCCAGTTATGAAATCCATTTGAGCTTGGCGCAACGATAATTGAGGAAAATTGAGGAGAGTTGTCCACTTAGAAATAGAATAAGAGGTGATGATAATGTGACAATAATTAAAATAAACAATTACGTTGTCTGATGGAAAGTATAATGATTTAAAATACCGAGATCTTTGTTTGGCCCCGTTATGTGGGAATTAAGTTTGAAAATCCAATTAAGTTCGGCGACCATGCGGCGTTCATGACAAGAAAAATTGCTTGCAATGAGGGTAACCTTAAGATTGTCAATAGAGTGATGGGAAGACTCGGACACCGGGAAACCTGGAGCATTGTCTCGAATAGACTATTTATCGTTATTGAACCTGAGGCGAAAGTAAGTCTTGCTTTTTCGCCTACGTAAAGACCATCATTGCACAGGTTACAATGAAAAATGTAAACAACATTACAAGAGTCACAACTAAGGTTGGGGGATCGGAATGGAAAATTTAAGACTGGTGATGTGGATATGTTCTCCACGAGTGATATGTTTGCAAATTGGGCAGCGCCTCTGGTTCTCTTTGGTTCGTTGATTTGCTATTGTTTGGGGTGGTGGTCGAAGGCCATTTGATTTCACCAGAAGTAGAATTGTAAATACCTTGTTAAACACAATTAGAGGAAAAATTTTGTGTTTGGAAGAGATCAGCTACGTGACCAGAGCTCAAATGCCAGGTCAACTGAGTTCATGCGCCAGGTCACCAGAGGCCATATGCTAGGTCACCAGATGTCAAATGCCAGGCCACAAAGATCAAATGCCAGGTCAAGAGAGGTCAAGTACCAGGGTTGCCAGTTGAGTAACAAATATCATATCAAAAGAGGTCAAGTGCCAGGTCACCACAGGTCAAATTTCAGGTAACCAGAGATCAAATACCAGTTCACCGGAGGTTATATGCCACTTCACAAAGGTCACATGCCAGGTCACCAAAGGTCAAATTCCAAATCACCAGATGTCATATGCTAGGTCATCAGAGGTCAAATGCTAGGCCACCAGAGGTCAAATGTCATCTGAGATCACAAGGGTTAAAAACTTTGTTAACAAGATACCTTCAAGTTGGAAAGTTTAAAGAATTTCACAATTGGTATCTGGATGCAGTTTGGTTAACAAAAGATCCCTAATTGTTTTGGAGAGGTCAGAGTTAAGTCTTCTGGGGCCGCCAGCCATCACAAGGTAGAATTTTTCCAAGAATTTGCAAGATTGCTATCTGATGTCACCAGCAGTAAAAAAACCAAAATTTCCAAAATTTTTCTTCAGCAAGGAATCATTAAGCCTTTTGGCTTTCTGGTTAATTAAATTACAGCTGCCTTTGATTTTTTCGCTCATTTTACTTAAAACTATTTAAGACAGGCGTGTGCGGTAGGGTAAATGTCTGGATGTAGCGACGGGCGAGAGCCTTATAAACAAATTGCTTGAATTAGTGAAATGACCATCTATATTGACCGTGCATGAGAGGTGGATTCCACAGAACACACAGTCGCACAGTCTAAGCATCTAGTTTTGAAGGTAATTCAACAGGTGCACAGGTATTGTGATCTTTTGTCAACTTTTCCCCTTCCAGTTAAAATGTTCATTAAACTCAAACTTGACAAAATTTTCATCATGAAAGATGTAAATTTTCCATAGAACCTGAATTTATTGATAAATTTATTTTTAAGTACATCGTTTTGGAGAAAATACTGTATCAAAATGTACCCAGTACACGCAAACTTGAGAAGTCCATAAAATAAACTGGCAGTTAAAGACGAATCTCTCAATACGTTGCCAGACTTTCCCAATTCATTGCCAATTCAGACGACCGTCAGTTCTGTGGAATCATTTTGGCATGTGTATTCTGAATATTTTTCCTAGCCCAGATGCGTAGCCAGATATCTGCCAGGGAAGGGCAAAGCCTGTAGATAGGCAATTTAAGTGTATCACAACCATTATTGGCACAAAAGTTATTATAGAACATTTTTGCCAAAAATACCTCCCTGATTCGCTGGAAATGGGGCTATGCGGGTCTATTTATCGCGTGTAACTAGAGGAAACATTACTGATATCTTAAAAAATTCAATAGGCCCACATAATACCAGCAAATATGTTGCAAGGATGAGTTTGCTGCCTCCTTCACCCCTTGTTTTTTCCATGTCTACCTCCTAGCTTCCCATACTGCGTTTGAGCTGACAAACGTACAAAGACCGCGTGCTAAGTGGTGTTGGCGCTCTACATAATTGTCTGACTACAGAGCAAGATTTTTTACCACGCTAAACTAACAGTGGATCAATCAAATCAGGGAGCTTTGGAATTTTTAAAAAATGGAAATATTCAAACAGATAACATTCAAATCTTTCACATTACAGTTATTTCAGGAAAAAAGCGACTTTACTGAATTTCTTACGTTTTCATATCTTACGTTATATTTCATATCCTCGTATGGCTTGGTTGCATAATTCACATCCCTTGTGGTACCTTTAGCCTATTTAATCTAATTCGAAGGTGTCTCCTTTTATGAATAGCTCAGATTTAACCAACTTTTTGGTTTCGTCTTCCCACTTTAATTAGTATAAGATTTTCAGAAGAATGAAAAAATAGAGCTGTGAACATGTCAAGGAAAAGATACATACACACATTAAAATGTGGTGAAAACATGTAAATAGGCAGTTTAACTTGGGGGCTAAGACGATTCAAATACGCGAGTTTTCTCAATATACTTCTGAAATGCAACAGTTTCATTTATCATTAAACGGGCGAGAAATTGGTAGTACTGAAGAGATGCATATTTCTTAATATGTACTCAGGACTAAATATTTTATGCTAAACTTTGCTCCTGTTCTGTGTTATGTCTTTGTGAAGTATACTACAAACAAATGTAATTTTCAAACTAGTTTTGACTGGAACTAACATCGAGTAAAGGTGAGGGTAATATAATAAAAATCCATCAACGACTTGCTTCTGAAAAATTTTCACATAAGCTTACATGCTCCTCTATTCAATTTTGAAAGTACTAAATATTTGTTCCTTCTGTTTTTCTCCTTCGATACAAGGTGCGGCTAATGAAGGTGGCTCACCGGTACCCTTTGCAAGGTCTTTGGAACAGGAGGGCGTCAAAGTCCATTGCTTAGGTTTGGGTGAAGATGCGGGTAGACAACAACTCCTTTCAATAGGCAGTCAGCCTCACTCCGAACACGTGTTTTTTTTTAAAGATTACAGTGATCTCACCGCATTAGTGTCCAAGGTTGTCAACCAATCAGTGGGTAAGAGCACATTCTTCAAATGTTAATGTGAACATTTTTGAAGTGGTTTGGTGCAGTGGATTGTGTCTAAATTGTCTTTTTTGTGTGAAAATATGCATTTAAATCTGCCGTAAAGTAGCACTGAGACTCCTATTTTCCTTCAACTTGGCTAGACACTTAGATACTGTTGTATGAACGTAATAACGGAAACAAGGAAACGCCATATACTACGTGCTGAGCATGGGCGTCCGCAAGGGGGGGGGGAGGGGGCACTTGCCTCCCTCCCCCCCGAAAGTCAAACTTGTGAAAAAAATAATTAAAAATTAAAATAAAAAAAATAAAAATAAATCATCAAAATACCTTCACTCACAGGTCAGTTTTTCCTCGTGAAATATGCGGAGATTTGACCAGGAATAGCAAAAGAGAAGATGGTGCAGTATGCTGAATAGTGAAATCGTAATTTGGGGACCATCATTCGTGATATCTATTGGAAATTTGTAATTGTAAAAACTATGTACTAGCCTAGTGTTCAGGTATTTAGTGTGCATATGGCATCCGACCATTGATGAATGCGTTGGTCTTGGTTTGGTCTCGTGCTGATCTCAAGTGGTGACGCGCGGGTGTAACTTGGATATACAAGGTGAATACGGGGGTGGGGGAGGGGGTGTATGCATGGTTCATAATTAGGTAACGGACATAGGCCTATATAGGCTGTTTGACAGTTGTAAGTTTTATCGTGCATAGGCATGCGAGGCCGTTACCGAGAGGCAGATTTCCATTCAACAATTTTTTGCATTGAAAATTCTAAAAATCTAAAAATTACAGACATGAAATTCCTGTTTCAGGGCTGGGTACATGCAGCTCATAACACTCGCCAAGTGTCGTTTCCGGCCATCTGGAGGGTTAGTAAGGCCCAATATTTTCTTGTACGCTCCGCGCCAACCGATGATGGCGCTCCGCTTAGATAGTGTACACAATTCAATCATCCATGATTTTCCCTTCAACAATTTTTTGCATTGAAAATTCTAAAAATCTAAAAATTACAGAAAGGAAATTCCTGTTTCAGGGCTGGGTACATGCAGCTCATAACACTCGCCAAGTGTCATTTCAGGCAATCTGGAGAGTTTGTAAGGCCCAAAGTTTTCTTGTACGCTCCGCGCCAACTGATGGTGGCGCTCCGCTTAGATAGTGTACACAATTCAATCATCCATGAAAGGTCTTGCCCCCCCCCCCCTTATAGAAATTTCTGCGGACGCCCATGGTGCTGAGTTGGGTTTGTGTGTCCCACGCATGCACCCCCACAATTCAATGTGGCAAGGAATTAGCTTACTAGAATGCATTTGGTTTCTGTGTGCCCAAAGCGTTTTGAATGTACGAGCAAAAAGGTTCCTGAGCTCTTGTTCTTAAAACTGCGACACTGTGTTGTGTAAATAGTGAAATTTAAGTTAAAGAAAGAGTCAATGGTCAACTTCTATAGCACTACATAATGATCTGATACGGTGATGTTCAAAGTTGCTAAGTGTGCACGTGTCAAAGATTAAAACGGCACATTGGCCAAAATTTAAGGATGAGGTGTATCGGACTCCTTAAAAAGTAAGTTCGTTCAAATGCAAAGTTAGTAAGTTCCTGATCATTAAATCCCGTGCTGGGATTTGAAGATGCCATACATGGAGGGTAAGATATCAAAGGTTAATTTTAATTTTAATAGTTAAACGTTTCCTCCAAGGAATAATTAAGTAACTGCAAAACAGCAAATACGTATCCCAAAATGCTAATACTGACGCCTGCATTCTGGAAGCTTTTTCTAAGCTTCCGTAAGTTGCAAATCTCCTTGACTGAAACTATAGATAATATTGCGTAACGTACTGTTTGATAAAGGTAAGGAGGTAAAATATTTCGCTCGTGAAAATGGTTGTTCGTCAGAGTTTCAAAGCTACAGTGAAATCTGGTTAACGGAAAATCAATATGATACAAATCAGGGGCGGACTTAGGGGGGCCAGGAGGACCGGGCCCCTTTCCGATAAAGGTTGAATTTTTTTTTTACTCCAAAAACAAAAATACGGCCCTACCCCAACTAAAATCAGTTCATGTGATGTGTCATATTTGCTTAATAACACCCTGCCCTTATATCCATCGACTTTTTCACCTTCCTTACACCAAATAACCCCTGCAGTTTGTACGACAAAATCCTGATCATTTTGCTTATTTATTTATTTTTTGCTTATTACAAGTTTTGGGGAATGCCATTTCCGATCGTCTGAGGGGTTAGGGTTTTGAAAATTTTCTGGACGCTCCGTGCCGACCGATGCTGGTGCTCCGTTCAGATAGTCTTTCATGCATAGGCGCACGAGCCGGGGAAGTAGTGAGCAGCTTCCCACCCACCCCACCCCCCCCCCCCCAAAAAAAAAAATAGCGGAAAAGAATCTAGAAAATTTCGGAAAGCCACTTGAGTTTCAAAAAAAAATAATATCAGAAAATTCCCAAGGACGTCTGAAATCTAAATAAAGGTATGCCCGAAAAAGGGAAAGAAACTTCATAACCCCAGTAAATTTTCATAAATTTCAAAAAATCGCTACACATTCTGGCAACGCAAAAAGTTATTATCTGTGAGTTTTACTTCACAGTCTTTCACAATAGAATGACCTACATGGTCAGGTATCCTAATTCTTTCAAGCATTTAGATCCCGAAAAATAGAAAAGTGACATAACTACCGTAACATATTTACGAAAAATCAAAGAGAGAAAAAATTGCGGCACATTTAGAAAACCTGCCTCTAAAAAGGAGTAATTATTCTTCAGCCTGTTTTTGTTTTCAAATCTTGAGCAACATACTGCCCGAAATGGCCGATTATTTAAATACTTTCAAATCTTTGCCTGAAAACAGAAAACACTATGTATTCAAAGTAAACTTCATGAAAAGTGAAAATGATAAAATTTGCGACACATTCG
Organism: Holothuria scabra; assembly: GCA_037179385.1. Classification (NCBI taxonomy): domain Eukaryota; kingdom Metazoa; phylum Echinodermata; class Holothuroidea; order Aspidochirotida; family Holothuriidae; genus Holothuria; species Holothuria scabra. The sequence goes on from CM074185.1 coordinate 51,818,398, forward strand.
GGTAGATTGTGAAAAGAGGTTTCCCTGAGCCCCCTCTAAGCTGTAGTCTTGCAAAATCGTTGCCTGAAATGGTAAAGTACTCCAGAGAAGGTAAAAAGGTTCTGGGATGTTTTCAATTGCCAAATTAATTATACAGACAGACGGGAAGGTATTCAGTTGCAGTGCCTACTAGTTTGCCATCTATCCTACCCCTACAGCCGAAACTCGGGCAACGATAATAAAAACCGGCTTTATAGGTTATGTTGTTTTTTCAATTATATGACGCTTCAGTGTAAAAATGTCTTCCCATAAGTCTTCCTGAAAATTCATTTAAATTCCCACCTAGTAACGTGACATATCTCAAAAAGTGTCACTAATAGGGCAAAAATCATTTACAGTCCGGAGTTCGGGAAGTCACGTAGACAATGTCATCAATTCAATACATTCTGAATTTAGCCAAGGGTCGTATGGGAGTAAAATACGTTAGCTTGTTTTTAATTCCAGTTTATAGTTTTCAACAAAAAAAGTGCTTACTGTAGATCCTCCTTCTAAGCATAAAAAATGCCATTTCGGCTGTCTGTGAGTTTCCATTTTACAAAATTTTCTGTACGCGTCACGTCAACCAATAATGAAGCTCCGCTTAGACAGTTTTCGGGTAGAACAACATTTTTCCGGTAACAAATCTTCTGCTTTAACTGAAATGCTCCCGTACGCCTATACTTTCAAGCAATGACATATCTGGCTGTTTGAGGGATAGCGAATTTTTCATAATTTCTGTGTTACCGCTCACATCAATGGTAGTGCTTCATTTGGATGGTCCTACCTCTTAAATTACAAAGCAATGACTAGTTCGAGGAATGGCATTTTCCACCCTATGAGGGGTCGCGAATTTTCAATAAGAACTATTCAATGCTCCACGCCAGCCGATGCTGGATCACCGCTTAGGTAGTCCATTAGATAGGCTTTTGCATTTTTCGAGCAAAGAATCTTCTGTCCCTCTACCCTAACTGAACTGCTCCCGTCCGTACATTAATGCCCGTGTTTACCTTCTTATGGTGACATTCTGAACGTAACTTTCTGACCATACCATGTTTGAAGAAGAACAATCAAGCCCAGTTATCCACGGATCGGACCTAGCTGGCTCGAGTCATCAAAAACGCTGTCAATCAAACAGGGTATTGTCTTCAGAAAGCGAAGAAGAGTACATTAATCTTCAATATAGTTACGTATTACTTATGAACCAGTTCCAACGTTAAAGTGTACTCCAAGTCAAAAAAATAAAAAATATGCAATTATTAAACAGCATGAAAAATGAAAATTCTACAGTTCAACTCCCATCGTCGTAGGACATTCTTGAGCCGAGATATAAAAATTTAAAATTTATTCACTCAAATTAAAATGGTACTTTGATAATGTTGTACTACTCAAGTTACATTTTTTTATTTCTTTTTTTTTTTTCTAAAATTTACTGCGTTTTGTACTGAGGTGTTACCAAGTTGTTATAGCACTCTTCCTCTTATGGATGATGTAATTAGTTAAACTCTCTCTGTGCAACATGCTATGCAAGCAAACAGAAATTGTTCAAGGTCATAAAAACATTTTTAAATTTAAAGGGAAGTAAACAGGTAATGTGAGTTTTACAAAAAGAAATTCAACAATTTTTGCCCACTGAACTAAATTGTTTTAAGTAAATAAATTTCAATATTTTATGTCTCGGCTCAGGAATGTCCTATGAAGATGAAAGTTAAACTGCTGGGATTAATTTTTCATACTATTTAATATATATTTTTTATTTTTCTTTTACTTGAGGAACACGTTAATTACGTCTATCAACAAAGTATATGCTTGCACACAATATGCACGAACCTACACTTGCTTGCCAGGTAAGTCCTGCACGACTGCAAAGGTATTAAGCCCTTTCGAGAAACCAGAAAGTGAAAAATCACACGTTGTAAAAGGACTGATCAGATAAAACACTATTCTTATTTCCATATTTCCTGAGAGAATTCCTGTGAGCTTAGTTGAATTTTAAGATGTGAGTAAGCGGTCAAGTGAGCATGGGAAAGATTTTAACGAATGAACTTCCGGTTGCATCATTATCTTTGAAATGGCGCCTCTGAATTTTTTGAAAGAGTCTTTTGGCCAATCGCTTTTCGATTTCAGTTCCAGGTATAAATACAAATGGCAGTTATGCCATTATGCACTTTATTCCAGTTGAAAGTTCTAAAAAAATACTTAATTTTTAGCTTCTTGTAGAAAACTGTGACTCGGACCAGAAGAAAGCAAGTTGATCAGAAAAACTGCGAGCTCAGCAAAATCCTGTATCTGTAAGGGGAAAAATTTATTTTGATCACAAAGATTTAATGGGCTAAAATAGACAAAAAAAAAAGCTCATGAGTCGTTGTTCCCGAAGAAAAAATGAAGAGGCACAATGTTGATCTGGTTAGAATACAATCCTGGTTCCAATACAATGAGTTGCCTTTTTGGGATCACCCCTCACATGGGATGTCGACCATTATAGATAACATTTATCTATGTATTGTACAAGTTTATCTCCTTTTAGAATGATAAACTCAGTTACTTTTTTCACTGGTGAAAACGACGGTAATTAACTCCCAAAAGATATTACGAAATGTTTGAAAATCACCGGCCGAATTACAAAAATTGTACACGCATGAAATGGCATGAGAACATGGTCCGGGAACTTACGCCAATTGTCCCACAATATGAATCATTTCCCCGTGAGATATCATCAGTCTAAGAGCTTTTCTGTTTAAACACATGGAAAGATAGTTTGACCAAACCACAGAGCTATGAAAGAGACATCAGACACAACACTCAAATCTCCCTGAGCAAACTTATGCTTTTCATTTTTCAGATTACAGTCCGTGTGGTATCTCACAGAAAACGGTATCAAGAGGTCGGGTGGTAGGTGGGAATGACGCCAACCCAGGTGCTTGGCCCTGGCAAGTCTATCTGGAAATGCGAAAAGGCCTTCAAAAGGTAGGTGAACTAAATTAATAGGGGTTTATTTTCTATCTAATTTATATGGGCATATTCTCTATTAAGGATGTGTATGAAATTCATGATCGAACGTAGAATTATTACATATTCGACCTACACATTCTAACTTCGATCTTCGATCTCCCAAATTGGACATTAAACATTAAACGGCAAGTAGGCATACAAAAAAACCTGCCACGTTTCGAAAAGGTTAACTTTTCTTGGTCAAGTATAAAAGTACACTGAGGCTAAAAAACATGCAAACCTTTAAACCAGGTGTTAAAATGTAAGAACAACTCAAATGCCATGGCTGACCTCTGTTTCATTCATGCCAACAGAAGCAAACGTATTCAGGTGATAAATCCAATTAGGCTGAACTTCTTCCCGAACTTTCTTACTATTGTTAAATATCTTTTCCTATGAACTCAAAGTTTTTACAAGATAGAAAATGTTACCAAGAAGATTATTAGCTTTACGTATTTCTTGTCTATGGCCACAATGCCTACCCCACAATCATCTCCTGATTCTCCTATATAGACGAATCCGATTAGCGCTTGTTTTTAGTGAGTGTAGGCCGCCATCAGCCTAAAACCGTCTTTATTTATTGTTCACATGAATTTCAAACCCTCATATTAAGTGAAATTAGAGGATTTAAGATACAAATTAGTGTACAAATATCTTTAATATAGAGGTAAGCAAGGAAATCGAAAGATTTAAAGGGGACGGACCCCAGTTATGGCCGACTGAAATCAGACCATCACTTGCTGTCCGGATTCCTGTAAACTGCTTTCTACATTCTAAGCAGTTGGATGATAGACCAGTCCCACTGTATCACAGGTGATATCATGAAATAACTTAAGCTTTTGACCTGTGGAATGAATCAGTTCAAAACTGGTCTCTTTTAAAACACTATAGGTTACGCATCGTTTGGAATGAGTCTTAAAACACCCTTCACTCTCCATATTGAAACCCTCTGAAAGCTTGGCCCTAACAAGCAGTGATTTTAAATTAGGAGGTTGTCTGAAAACAACCACGGGAGGACGAGGAAAATTGTTCTTAAAGTTTTTGGACATTTGCAAATTAAGGAAATGTTATTATAATCTGGGGGATTACGGGTGGTCACAAGAGGAGCTAGTTGCTCTCTATTCGCAGACTCCCGGTCAAGTAAATGGTTACGAGAACATTTATAGGCCTCATTAATTTTTTCCTGGACCTTGGAAATGGGGTGCCCACGATCGCTAAGGTTGTTTTGAAGATCGGTAAAGTTCCCGTACACATCTCTTACTTCTGAAAATCGACTTAATCCTTAGTGCCTGACCATACGCTATGTTGTCAAAGGTATATATTTTTACTATGGTAGGATTCATACTGTAGGACACGTTCTTGAAAGTGGGCTTAACAAACGAATTGGTACTGAGAAATTCGTTGAGTACGAACATCAAGGAAATTAATAGTATTAAAATCAAATTCAAACGTTAATTCTAACTCAGCAGGTTACAAATTATTCAAAATTCCCATAAACGAAATAAAAGCTCCCTACCATGTTGCCAAATATTGTCGACATAGCGATCCCACTCAGTGGGTTTCAAAGGACAGGTTGTTCAAAGTTTATCATCTACTAAGCCCATTCCCAGACACGCAAACCCTGGGGCCATCTAGGTCCTATCAATGTACCGTGAATTTTTAATAAACCACCCCCCCCCCCCCCATTTAACTCAAAATTATTTTTATTCAAACAGAATTTAAGGCATTCAAATAAATAACATATGGAGGGTTTGTTACAACTTCCATTGTCTAAAGCTCGCCTTACCCCTCCAATCCCTAGGCGTTGCGGCATACTCGGATACATAGCTTTAACGTCAATTGTAAACATTGCTACATTGGGCGGTAGCGGACCGTTGTTGTGAATAGAACTAATCAATTTGAGTATGTCCTTCCAGTCCATTTTTTTTTTAATTTCCGGATTGATATAAAAACCTACAAGCTATGAAAGTCATTAAATAGGTGACCCACAACCTGAGATGACTGATCTAGTTTTGAAATGGCCATTGACGTCTGCGTCCTTGTGGGTTTTAGGTGAAGTATAATACTGTGAAGTTTTAACATCGCCGGGAACAAGATAATCCATCGTCCTGTCGTCAATATCACCATCTCGCAACATTTTGTTCACAATGAGAGAAACCTTTCCAACAGTTTCAGTGGTGCTGTGTCATAATCATTTTTCTGCTAAACATGTTCATTATTTAAATCCAACATGGCGGTGTGAATATGAGAACACGTATTCTGAAAAACAAAAGCAGGTCCATTGTCCTCTGGTTTGATGACGATTTCTCTATTGTTCCTTAAGTTGGACAGAGCTTCTCTCTCGTCTCTAGACGTACTTTGGCGATTGAAATGAATCCACATCCGTTTTTATGACTTCCAAAAAACGATAAAGAAGTTTGTCCCTTCCTTCACGGCGAGTCCACGTACTCTAATGTCTGAACAGAGGCGTTTCCATACCGAACGTTAAAAAAACTCGAACAAGCGAAAACACCTTTGAAACTCATCAAGGTTCCTTTGAAAAGACGATTTATCAAGGTGAAGAGGGGTTGGGCAAAATTTTATACCCTTGCTTACATACATATATATTAGATCGAACGTGGTAAGATCGATTGCAGATGTAGGTTGAATAATTGGTAATTGATTCGATCATGAATTAAATTCAACCTTAGTACTGGCATTGCCTTCTGAACAAGGAAGAAAGATAGAAAACACCGAAAAATTCAACCACTGAACTTAAGTGATTGAATTGCAGTCACTTAAGTGCAGTGGTATCAAATTTTCTTTCTTTAGGAAACTTAGCATCTAAAATTTTCCGCAATACAAGCTCCATATTTTCATATATTTGTATCAAAAGGGCAAAAGATTTGGCGTCCCTTGCGCGCCCCAAGTTACCTACCTCATTATGTGTTATTGAAGCTTTTTGAAGTCGGAAAAGCCGGTGTTCCCCCTCCCTCCCTCTCCCCTCGACAAAATGTCTAGCTACGCCACAGAGCGTGAAGATGACTTAGGGCTTCAAGAAAACGTCAGTTTGAGCCATTTTAAAGAAAAAATACTGAATTAAAAGCGCCGTATACCTGTATATCTGTTTTGTGTATATGCGTGTCTTTGTGAGTATGTGTGTGTGTATAGTGGGCCTGTGTTCGCGTTTGGGTGAGAGCATTGCTTATATCATAGATGAATTCGGTCACGAACACGATCTAAGGTTCCGGTTGTTCGAAAATTTTTCCCCCAATCCACAAACCAGATCTATGACCCTGTTCTGTAAGGGTTAGAGTAGTCCATAATCGTGTTTGGTTCAGCGGAAAACTTGAGTCAGATGCCCAGTTAAATGAGCTTAAACGACACACCAACACAAATGGTTTAAACATTGTCACTTAACTCGATAGAAAGTTAAAATGTATTTCAAGTATGGTTCCATTTCAAGATAAATTTTCCATTTAATCACCCCTTACAACAGGCGGAAACTACACCGTGCCTGGGGATATTCGAAAACCCTCAGTCTACATAGGGGATAAATTTTTGCCACTCCTTTTTCTGTGGGTTGTGCGAACTCACTTCCATGCATCAATCGGCATTAAACTCACAATACTGATCACCTGTAGCACTGACTGTCTCCAATTTGATGGGGCGTACGGGACGGCATCTCCCAATTGACCAGTACCTTTCTGGATCGGGCAGACTTTGGTCCTCAGTCAGGCAGAGATTATGCCCTCGTTGGGCATTTGGACTCGGGCAAAAAGTCACCCCCCTGAGAGAAAGAGTCTCGTACGGCCACGAGGGCTACATTAGAAAAATATCTCTTCTGCAAAATTTCGACACGTGCACATCACATTTTCGTGTAACGATTCAATCATTTCGTATTAAGAACATCATCAGAGAAGTCAAATCACACAGACGTTTGCTAGAAAGGGGACTTCAATCTGGAATTAGTGGTAGATCATCGATATTCTGTAGGTAGAAAGTGTATGATGAGCTGTCTTTCGAAAGGATAATGGATGTATTTATTGTTTTTGTATTAATAATCTTGCACCCATATGAAATGTTAACTCACTAGCACCAGTGGGTACCACCTCACCGCCTTCGATCTGTGATTTTCCTGCAGTACATTGAGGTGTGCGTTTGATCAATTCATGAATTTATTTTAACCATGTTCATTACAAAATATTTCCCAAACTATCAGAAGTTTTGCATAAATCCTTCGCAAACCATCACAAATTTCGTTGTGATTCTGATCACTTATACAGTATACCTGTTCACATTGATTGTGTTCCTTCAAATTATTTACCAAAACTTTCAAGACCATGTTTTGAAAGTCTGGAACTTTCTCACTACATCAAACTGTTGAAGCACTTCTCACCATTTTGCATCTGAGGCCCCTTTTTTCTAAGACACCCAGCGGCGATGCGCCAGAGGGAAAGGTGGCTCTGAAAAATAAAGAATCCGGAAATTTGCTGTTTGTGACACCAGTAAACTACAGTGTGGTGTTCCCAACTCTTCTTTCATGCAATTCCGAATTCTCTCTAATAGAATCTCCATATTCGTCATGATATGATTCAAAAAAGCAAAATTTTCTGCTCCGAAAATTGTAATTCCTAATGCAGTAGTGCTCGTTCATACCTTCAGTTTGGTAAACTTTTCCGAGCTCTGGAAGTGACAAAAACTGAAATTTGCCATACGTGACAAAAGATCACCAACTGACACCGGCAACTACAGTCTATTTCCATAAATTTTCTTTCATGAATTTCCAAATTTTTCTCAATATAAGCTTTTGACTTTAAAAATTTCGTCGCAGAGGCTCAATTCCTAGGCGTTGAATAACACTATGTACCAACGACGATTCAGCCACCGTTCAGTCTCAGATTTGCCAATAGGAAATGGAAAATCTTCAATAGTCTCACACTTTTCAAATTTTCTTAAAGGAACCCCAGAATTCAAAATTTTCTGGAAAACAAGGTGCATAATTTTTATTCTTTGTTTTTTTATTCTTTGAAAGGACAAATGTCAGCGCTCGTCGCCCACCGCAAATAACGTGTCTAATACAGAGGTGCTCCCACTTAAAGGCAGTCATTCGTCACCCTAAACTACAGTTTCAGTATGCATATATCAAAACTCTCAATTGGTACAGCTCTTTGATTGACATCACATTCAAACAATGCATCATAGCTAAATTACACAGCATGGGCACTGAGAGTGTCTTGATTACACACTATGGACTTGTATGGCCACTGGGACAAGCCATGAAGCAATAAACTAGGATTGTGTCTGGATAAAGATGAGTTTTAGATAAATGTGGGAGGGGCTAGTTGTAAGTAGGTTGGGAGAATTGGGACTGTTTGGGATGATGAAAATATGCCTTTAAAAAGGGGAAAAAGGATGCTTGTCCCCCTGGGTAAAATGTCTCGTTACGTACGCCACTGTATACACCTCACCAGAACAGGAGAAAAATTTAGCCCCCCCCCCCCCCCCATTTTGCGAATCAAATCGAATGAACACAGACAGCCACACGAACCGTAAGACTTCTTCACATTAAGTATCTTTTTTATTCGGTTCGTCATAAAACGTTTCATGCCAGTCAAAGAAGGTTCAAATGATGCATAATAAAACTTTAAATTATATGAGAAGAGATCGAAATTGCTTTAATAAATATATACTAATCAGATATTACATGCTTTTAATCTACATGTAAATCTTACGTCTTGTTTTATCTGTCTTATCTATACACGCGGGGACAGTCGAAATTGACACCCCCCCCCCCCCCAACTTCAAGTAATTTTTGTCCTACGCTCATATTGCTTCTAACGTATATGTTGAGGACAATTTGCGAATGGCATAATAAACCACAAAAGAGAATATGATAGCTCAGGCTTACGTCGATAATATAACAATGTATTTGTACAAAATATATCGTTTGAGTGTACTCAGTGACTCATTTAGTTGGGCGCACCACGGGAAGTAGACAACTTTATTGTACAGTGGACCGTACACTGGAGAAAGCATATTTTGCATGATAAATGACAAACTGTTGCTTGCCGCGCCTAAAGACCCTCTGCTCCCCTGTCCCCGTCTATGTCGACAGGGGAAGGAGCCTGAGGGATGAGTCCCTCCCCCTTTAAAAGTTTGGAAAAAGTAGGTGTTCTAATAACATGCAATATGGTGCCAGAGGTGCTACCATTTAAAATAATATTTGGAATTTGACAAATTTGCGTATATTTAGGAATAAAAAATGACAACGCTGGGGGCTTGGGGAGAAAAACGCTTCCCCCTCATATTTTTTTTTTTTTTTTTGTAGAAATTTGGTGTTCTCACATGCAAACTTGTGCCACACATGCTACTATCTGAGGTAAAATTGCTTAAGTACGTTTTTAGGATCAAGAAAATGGCTTCCATGAGGGGCGCCATGTCCCAATCCCCCACCCTTGCGTAATCTACGCCAGTAGGATCGTGTTTGTTCCTCCCTTTGATGGGAATGGACTTTATATTTTAGCAACCACTATGGGCAGATGGGCCCATGAACGATTGCAGATTTTCTGACACTTTGGTTTATGTCCGGGAAATACAGCCCTCTCATTGTGGCGCTGAGTGGAAAGGGATTCCCTAGGGGGGAATAAATGTCTTCTAAGTAACTTTCTTTGGTGCTTTTAAGTGCTTTTCTTCCCATAATATTTTGAATATTTGGTAGTAAACCGTAACATGTGTTGATAGTGATAAGAGTAAGAGAGTTTCCCCAATTATGAGTAAGGTTTGGAAGACAGAGCACCTTTCAACATTTGGAACCATAATACCGATGTTTCTGTGGGTCAAATTCCCAATAACCCGGTGATGTAAGGATATTTCCCGCATTCCTAGCCACAGTTATGATTCAAAGTTACTAAGTTACTCTAAGCAAACACAGTTTCACGGTTACTCCTCGGTTCTATCTACGCGCAGGATACCGCGCGCGCGACGTCTGGTTCGTTTCCCGTACGTCTCTAAAGCGTTCACGCTGCTCGAGACTCGTTGTTCCTAAGTCAACAGTATGTCAACCACTCTATTATCACCGTTTTTCGTTATATGAACGATTTATGATTTAATTAAACCCATACAAATAATTGATTCATAAAAAAAACTTTCAAAAGTTAACATGAAATGTATTCATTTGACGATATTTTTACTGTTATTTTTAAAAATTTCAAAGAGATGAAAGGATCAAAATATAGATCAGAAACAAATCAATCAATACTTATGGTCCCGGCCCAAGATGGACCTATAAAAATAACTCGTTCATATCTTCATAAATATCGAATGCTATAAGCTTAATTCCTTTTTACATATATTTGGCACTTACAGTGAACAAAATCGTGAGGATTTAGGGGAGTCACAGATAATTGCACTTCAAGCACTTGTGTGTCGTTTATTTCAGAACGAATGTTTTAGAAAATGTTATCTTTTATCATGCCAAGGCACATATCCAGCTGGGCAATTGAACTTCAAATAATGAACCTGCCTCTTAACTGCAGGGGTATCCCTATTTGGCACATACCTCTGTAGTTTTGTCCACTCTCTTGGGAAAACAATGAAACCTTTTATTGAGCACGCATAAAGCTGATTTAAATCCATGTATTTATATGATTGAAATGAAGCTTTTTGAAACGTGTTATCTATCTGTCGTTATTTTCATTGCAATGTCTATAAATTTAAATGAGGTTTAAGGATCAAAACGTGCATCAGGAACAAAACAAGCAATACCAATGGTCCACGCCCAAGTTGGACCTATAGAAATAACTCGCCCACATCTTGATAAATATCAGTTTCGATAGCCTAAATATCCTCCTAAAACTTTTTGTTTAGAATTGATGTTTGAGCTTGTTGAGAGAATGTTATCACTGTATCTTTCCAAGGCACAGATCCTGCTGCGCTATTGAAGTTTAATTTCAAATACGGTCTCTCCCCCTTTTCCGCAATGGTATCCTTACTTGGCCCCGCAACTACATTAAGGTCCTGCAGGTTGACAGTTTTTCTCAACACCCTTGGGATAGCATTATGGTCATCATCTTCTATGTCAAGTTGAGCATTACGCAATGTACGATATCTTATCCTCATAAGGTTGTGAAGACACACAAGTCTCAACCATAAGTCTGACTGTATCTGGATCTTGCTGCAAAGTGATGAGAAGTAACTGTCATCGCTGAGCAAGTATTCTGGATCCATTTTACCATCTTCTACCCCTGGGTATTGTGTGGTTGGCTATTAATTTTTCGTCAGTCAGGCCTCTGTTGGAAAATGGCTTCATTAGGTAGGTTCTGAGTCTAAAGGCGTCGTCACCCAACAGGAAGAATGACATGTCTCGATCATCATTGGACATGGGTTCGGGATCTGGGACTCCAACTGCTCCATTTTGTAAACACTCTTTCAGTTCTGACGCGTTATAAATCTGTGCATCAGACATCGACCCATACCCACCAGCGTCTATCCATACAAATTTGTAATCCGCATCAACTAAAGCTATCAGAACTACGGAAAACGAACCCGTATAAATGAAACACAAGGAACCAGAGCCATGTAGTTTTCTAAGAGCAATATGTTTTCCATCAATGGCATTACAAGCATGCGGGACATTCCATTTTTTCGAAAATTCATCAGCAATTAGACGTCATTCTCCTGGTGTTACTGGACAGGGGATAACTTCTTCTTTCAATACATTAATATCGCACGGCAGACTTCTTGTATAAAATGGAACAAGTGTTGCGTGCAACTCTGAAATCATACTGAAGGGTTAGGTACTCATCCCCGGATGCCAAGTGACGTATAGTTGCAGCAATTTTAGGCCGGTTTACAAAGCCTTCCTACAGTTTATTCAACAATTCATCAAACATGTCAGGAGACATTCTCAGAAAATTAAATTGTGACTGTTGATCCTCCATTCTTAGTTCAGCAAGCAGTCGGTCATAACGGCATGCAGCCAGGGCGCACCTAACACGATCTTGATTCCCTTCTCTTTCTTCTTCCCATAATTAGCAGTCCAAATTGTCAGTCTAGAATATGCTTATTCAAATGCGCAGCAAACTGCTGAAAAATCAAATTATTTTCTATTTCAGTAGCGTAACAAGGATTGTGTCATGGGGGCAGGGGGTTGGGTTGGGGTTGGTGTCATGGCCGGGGGGCACGACATGAGAGAAAAGTCTAAGGATAGAGAGGAAAAACCGCTGTTTTAGGTGTTTTTTGCATTGCAGTGTTGGGTCATAGGGGGTTCTAACCCTCTAAACCACCCCCGTGGCTACGCCACTGGTCTGTTTACATTCATATTTGAAGAGAACTGATACCAGCGGGTTGACGAATGCAGCTATTGCAAAGAGTGATTAGAACGTAACTATGTCTTTGTTTGAACTTCATTGACGTTGCCGGAATTTTTAATGAACTTGCACAGCGCAGAACTTACCTAAGGAAATCTTCTGAAACGAAGGATGAACTTAGCTCCCTCGAGAGGTAGCACGTACTACCAACTAACAACGCGTACTCCAATCTTGGACAAAACTGAGCTCCACGCGTATTATTTACGAGAACAAATTCAATAGATAATGGTTAATTTTTCGGGCCGAAAAGGTTTTCTCGGAGGCTTTTAGGTTTGAGGATTTTGGCGTAATGAAAGTAGCACAAAGAGTTGTTTAAATGTGTTGTTTGATTCATTTGTTTACATTTATTTAGAATCGGGGCGATGATAAAGATCGAAAAGACTGTTAGTTATTCTCGGGGAATTTGCAGCTCGTAAGCCATGGGCGGAGGTACCGGCATAACCCCTAGCAACTCCACCTCGAAAGCCAGACGCAAACTCGATTAAAAATCATGTTTAAACTTGGAGGAGGCAATTTTAGAGCCAATGATTTAACATTTGAAATACGGAAGGAGACTTTTGAATATTTTTCAGACCGGGGTAATCGCCAGGATACGTTCTATTCCGATAGGTACTATATATATACATACAGCCAAAACAATTTCTTCCATGGATAGAAAAGTCTGACTCCTTTTGTAAACTGGTGATAAGGAGACGGAATATTAACTAAAAGAGCGCCACGATCTACCATGAAATGTTAAAAGCACATCTGAGAGCCAAGCTTTTAATTATAATGATGGTAAATCGTTAGTTAAAGCTGGTTTTTGGCATATTTTGAAGCAAATTGCACCCCTGAAACACCATTTTTCACGTTACATGAAACTGGTTACGCATGCTTTTTTCCCTCTTTAAACCAAAGCAATTTCATTGCGTTTTGCTTCCAAATTTGCTTTCAAAATAAATGGTAGATCGTTTGATTAAACTTATCTTTCACTGTCGGTCTCGCCAAGTTCGCATTTACGGCATATTTTTCCTTCAGAGAACACGGTAAATTACTTTAAAATGAAGTAATAGGCCGGATACAACAGTGCCTCTGTTCTCCAAAATGCACTTATCAGGTAACACGTCACTGTTTTGAACAAATTTAAATACATGAACATGGACATCTTTTCAATATTCTTTTTATTTTCACCTGCTAAGACAGTGAAAACCAAAAACAGGTCACTGCTGAGAACAGCCACCCGAACGATCGGGCGCTTGAACTTATTCCCTTTTGCAAATCAACCCATCAAGACAAAGTGACACTTTCTACTGTGTGACGCGAGTAGTTTTAACTTCTCGAAATCTCAGACAATCTTGGACAAAACTGTTGGGACACTTTGCCATAATATTCTGGAATTTCAGTTCGAAGGCTTACATGAATCCCCCTCCCCCGCTCTCCCTTTCAATGTTGTGCTAAAAGAATGACTATGCCGTGAATAGGCTAACTGTGGTCAACATTGCGAAGGGGAGCGGGGTGTCCCAAGGAGTTTTGTCCAAGATTTCAGGAACGCAGGAGACTTTAGCGAAATGGCCGTTGGGTTTTTGCTACGTTCTAACCGTCAAAACTTAGTGTTCATTACGGCTGTGTTGCGTGCATGGCGTTGTTAGTAGGTCTTTACTGCGTCTTGTTTGGGCTACGTCAATGCTACGTGGGTTTTGAACATGTTCAAAGTCCACGTAGCAGAAAATTTTCCTTTGGAGACCACGGAGATCACACCGCGTTCATGAAAGTTCTCATCACGTCCTTGGGGATTTCAAGGAGTTCCTGCTGCGTTTCAGCGTTTTTGGATTGACGCAGCGGCAAATCCATTGACGTAGCCTCAGTGTGATGAGGGTATGACTACAGACAGCTGATTTGTCAACCGGTAGAATTCACGCATAGTCTGCTACACGTGCGGGGTTGGCAAACCGACTGATTGACAGATCGACTGATTGACCAATCAGCTGTTGGCATTTGCTGTTGTTGTTTTGTTTTGCCCCCAAAGGAAGGCTTACGTTTTGCTCCATGACATCATATGCATAAGGTCTGTAGAGGCTTTTCATATGGCTTCATAATGTTCCCCGGGCGCCATGTTGGAGTACATGTGACTATGTGGTAGACCACACTAGACGCGCTCTCTCGATGAATGTGCACACACCGAGCATTCTACATTGCACACTGTGCAGTGCGTTCAGCAAAAAGCCGCGTGTATTTGGCATGACTTTCCTCCGGAATCGCGGGTCTTCGACGTAACCCAGTAGAAATAAAACTGGCATGAAATTTGGACAAATTCCTTTGTTCAGAGACCGACATGAAAGCAGGGGTGGAGCCAGGATTTGCCCGACAGGGGAACAAGCTCCCCAACAGGGGGGGGGGGGGGTCAGTTTTCCAAAGCCCGACAAAAGAGATGAGTTAAGCCCGGCGCATTGGGACGTGACTTGGCAGAAATTGGCGCAGCGCGGCAAAATTTTTGGCATTCTTTTTAACAAATACTTTAAAATTTAAAGTTTATTTGGAGAAAAGGTTTAAAATTTTTGAAATAATTTTGGTTTTTGTAAAAACCATTAAAAAAATGGAGTGCTTATTGAGGAATCTGTCATTCATATGGGCAAAATAAAAAATGGGGTTACATGTTTAATCATACTAGGCCTACGTACTACGGTTTAAGACGAGACTGTTAGTTCTCTCGGAAAGTTTTTCCCTTTTTCGAACGAAGGTTTGAAAATTAAAAGCTTATTTTTGGGGAGAAATTTTAGTTTTAATGAAAGAAAATTTGGTTTTTCGGTAGGATTACAATGAAAAAATTGGGGTTTTTATTAAGTAATATGCCTTTCAAGAGCAAAAATAGGTAGAATGTTGGGGTGATAAACAGAGTTGGTTTGGGTTATTTGTTGTACGGACTTTCCATCGAAACTGAAAAATTTTGCCCCTTTTAAAAATCTAAAGCCATACTGGAAAAAATTGTATTTAATTACAGATTTTGGGGCTTTATGGAAGAATCTTACCATTCTAATGAGAAAAATCAAGTAGGGGTGATATGTAGTTTGTTGGGGTTTACCGAATATCATCATTCATATTAAAACCCTCGGACCATATTGGGAAAATTTCTCGTTTGGCTTCGAATTTGTTTGATGTTATATATTTTATATATTGACATAGGCGTACGGGAGCGTTTCAGTTTGGGAGGGGGCAGAATTGTCTTTTTTGTCCGAAAAATGTAATCCTGCTCGAAAGTCTGTCTAAGTGGAGCTCACAGATATTTTTGAAAATTGAGAGCTCCGAGACAGCAGGAAATGGTATTTCCCGGGATCGTAACTAGAAATAAAGCAGTCATTATTTTGAGCCTTCTTTTGCAAGAAAATTTTCACTTCATAATACTGCCCCAAAACGAAGAATAATTGTGCAGGCATGCATTGTTCTTTTCAGTAATCTGTTCGACAAAAACACTTTCTAAGCCGAGCGACACAACCGTTGGCGCGGAGCGTACAGAAAATTGTTATAATATCTGACCCCTCGGACAGCCGGAAATGGCATTTCCCATACTTGTAACTAGGAATGAAGCAGTCGTTATTTTGAGCTTCCCTTTGAAAATCCAACAGGCTGAGTGATCAGAAAATTACCAGATAAAAGGTACTGCTACAATTAGATGTAACGGTCTTGCCTCTTTTCGAGGGAACTACGCAACGGAATTGAAAACATACTAATGTTTTGACTCATATATAAAGATGGTGTTTTGCGAATGGTTTGTCATTTTGTTTTGGTCCGGTCTGGTTTCGGTTCTAGTATTTGTTTCTCCGTGCCCGTTTCTGTGTACGTAAAAAGAAAATTCGTTGTACTCAATTGCAAGGTCCACTGAATAGATGAAACTTTCTACGTGACTGCCCCAACTTCAGACTTTGATTTTACTTCCAACGTATTTAAAATTTGTCACGTTACAAGGTGGCTTCAAATGAATTTTTAGTCGTACTTGTGAAGAGACATTCTGAAACTACTGTTATCATTTTGTGTAGCTGAAAACATGGCTGATTTTCATTACCGTTGCTAGAATTTGGCTCTCGAGGCAGGCCAGATGGCAAACCATTGGGCACTGCATGCACATGAACAACCTCTCGTCCGATTTTGTAAGGAAAATTCGATATTGTGAGTTTACTTGAACAGTCTGGTCTTCTAAGCAAAATGAAGAAGACCGTACTGGTGACTAAGTTTATCAAGCCCACATCTTTTATCTGTTTATTGTGGGATGAAGGTTCCTCGACGAAAATGGATTTTCGCATCAACAGGGGAGGGCAGCCTTCGACGACGGGGGCATGACCTTGCGCACAAGGATTGAAGATGGGATGAGGCGGTGTTAATCACGTCTTCATAGCAGAACTAGTAAGAAGTGATTAACACCGATTCAGACACGCATTAAAATAGCGTTTCAAAAGAAAAAAATCATAAAGAAGAAAAAACAATCCATGATGATCCATCCAGTAACTTCAGTCCTTTACGTTTTTCAATTTAGGCCTCTCCGACAGGACGAGAAGATACATTGAATTAGGTACAACAGAGCTACAGAGAAGTGACTGAAAATCGATTCTGATATGTATTGAAATAGCAATACGAACCAAAAATATGTTCAAGATCGCCCATCCAGTAACTTCAGTCCATGCAGGACTTTTTTATATATATATTTTTTTTTATTTTGTAGCCCTCCCCGACGTAACCGGCAACCTTACCCGACGGGGCGGGGGGGGGGGGGAGCAGGGGTCTCTGACAGGGGCCATGCCCCCCCCGCTGGTGCCACCCCTGCATGAAAGCGTGACCTTGGCGAATTCTTGCGGTTAGCATGCTCGGATCGTATTGTACTGCGCTTGATAGAGTTGACCTAAAATTTCGTAAGTTGTGCATTGTTAATCATAAAAACAAAACTCTCGTAACAAGTTGACACTAATTTAAACCTTGAAACGAAAAAATCGGTCAACATTTAGTGAAAATAACGATCAAATTTCAAAATCTGCCAGATTTTGCAAGCCAACAGAGGAGATTTATTCTTTTTATTTTAATTCCTCACTTTCTCGTTTTTGTACATATCAAGACAGGAAACAAATCAAAATGGTACTACAAATTCCTGAGATTTCTTATTTGCATAGTAAATGACTAACAAGTAATGTTTTCAGACCGATTGTGGTGATTCGGTGGACTCTCAGTCTGTTACTACTAGAGTTTACGACTTTACACCAGCCAAGGTCATTTAGTTTCTTGCGGTCGGATGACGTCAAAGAATCGCCCAGTTTGAAGCTCTATCGCCCAGACTGAGTTCCAATTTTTCATGACACAAAATTTTCTCATGCACAAAACTACGGAAGCCGAGAGCGGCGCGGTGGGGAGAAAACGAAAATCGATTTCTCTGTACCATCAGGCCAACAAAAAAAGAGGGTGTACTTCAAGAACGTCTTGTTACAGCATGTTATGTATTGCACACATACCCAGTATTAATGGACGCGTCTCATTGCTATCAGAAACAGAGCCGTTTAGACAAGAACAGTGCATTCGTACCGGTCTTTTGTCTGCAACAACATGAAAATAAAGGAGTAGACCTAAGTGTTTTGATATTGGTAACTAAATGCGAGAACACTTAGTCTCAAAGACTCAAAAATTATAACAGGCAATGAAAACATGCGAAGTATTACCTAATCTAGCGTGTGCATTCATTGTATAATTAATAAAATAGCTAGGCGGTACTATAATCTGATACTACATATGTAGTCCTTTATTTCAATTGTTTTGAACTTTAATTCGTATTTAACAGGAATTCAGTCTTGTAATTAGAAAGGTAGCAACTTTGTGCTATGGAATAGGATTACCGCAGATACTTTAAAGTACTACCCCGTTAGGTTTCTAAAAACAAAAACTAAAAGGCAGGTATCCAGGAGAGGACTGTAGGAAGGGGTGGTAAGTGAGAAAGAAAGAGATAAGACTAAAAGAAATGAGACAAGAAAGGGAGGGAAGGGGAAAGAAGAAAAGTGAGAAAAAGGGGCAGTAAGGAAAGTAGAAGAAGGGAAATGAGAAGAAAAAGGAAAAATAGAGGATAGAGCCGCGGCCATACTACAACGAATTCGGATCGGATTAGAATCGATTTTTTCCCGAGCTTTTAGTAAATATCTGATCGGAATTTTAACTTAAATTTGAGATATTGTGTTATATCAGAGACTCTTAATACTTTTGGGAGTACGAAAAGACCGCAATTTTTGTGAATTGCTTCGTCGGGTTATTTCAGAGAAACCTTACAGGTGACGGGTACTCATCTTTGAATGATAGAGGTGTATAATCTTGTTTCTGAGTGAACGAGATTTAAAATCATAATTGAAGTAATCCCAAAAGTACTAAGACACTTGACCTGTTTGTTCCTTCACGACACCGGCTCTTACCTCTAAAGTCACTTCCTTTCCAAAGCAAAAATAAGGATCAACTTTGCGGCTCATAGGCACCGTTCCAGCAGTTTACACCTGTTAATATTTGTTGCAGCTAATTGCAGATTGGGTTTTTTTCTTACTATTTAGTTTTTTTTTTTTTTTTAATTTTTTGTCTGCTTTTTACTTAGGCCTATGTATATCATTTTTATTTGTTAAGTTTTTTATCACCAGTTTCCTTTATTTTACTTTTCTATTTTTTCTTTATTTCTAGTTTTAGAGTGTTTTCAGTTAAGGCTTATAGTTTTCTTTTTTCTCTGTAATTCTGTAAATCTTTATTACAGTGTACCTCGAAAAAGTCGAAGTGCCTCCCCGCTAATCAGTGGCGTACCCAGCAGGGGATAGGGGGAGGGATCCCCCAGTGAAAGTCCCCCCCCCCCGCTGCCTCTTCAAAATGGAATTTGTCGGTCGAAAGAATGAATGAAAATGGGTATAGGAGGTAGCATTTTCTGACAATACGTATGCAGTCCCTTGTTTCAATTCTGAATTTTTATGCGTTCTTAACGGATATCTTGTCTTGTAATTAGACAGCCTAGGTAACATCTTTGTGCTGTGGGGTGGGATTAAAGACCGCAGATACTTTGGAGTACTGCTCTGTTAGGTTCCAAAAGGGGAGAAACTTCGTGCAAAATCTCAAAAGTGTCGAATCCAGTGCAGCCTTAAAAGGTCGTAGTTAAAGCTACCAATTTTGTCTGAAGGCGAAACAAACCGGGCGCTTCATCAATAACATCTCCGATAGATCTCTTTCTGATAAATGTAATATAAATAAGTAGCTCTAGGTAGGGGTGTTAGTTTATAACTATACCCCGCCCTTCAGTCAGAATATCCAAGCCTCATAGTTCTCAAAAGACCATTTAAAACAATGAAGACATGATAAACTTTTACAAAACCAAAGAGCTAAAACAAAGCCTGTAGTGCTAAGACGCTGGCACTTAATATTGGAAAAGAGCAAAATTCTATCGAATGAGGACAAGGACAAACTACAAAGTCCAACTACTGATGAAGCTCAACATATAAAAACCAAGAGAAGAAATGTTTCTAGTAGTTTACTTGTTTTAAAAACCTAACACAGAAGTACTTCAAAGTATCTGCGGTCTTCAGTCCCACCTCACAGCATAAAAGCTACCTACCTAATACAGCACAGGATAATCCTTTAAAAACGCAAAAAAAATAAATAAATAAAAAATAAAAAAAAAAAATAAAAACTGAAACAAGGAACTGCTTACGTAGTACCAGATAATGCCACGGCCCGCTTCATTCATTTTCGAATACATTGCTCGTTTTCGTTACCTGAAATAGTTTCTATAAACCTTCGAGTCCCTTGCTCTTTGCGCTAAATATATAAAAAACTTCTTCCCTGTATTTCATCGTTTTCTTGTTTGTTTATTAAACGGTAGAAATAAACGTAACCAATAACATTATTCTTGTCTGAAAGGCTCTGTATTTCAGTAGAAATGAGGCTCGTCCATTTATTTTGAGGATACTCAATACTTTACATGCTATTACAAAACGATCTTGAAGTACGCCCTCTCCTATTTTGTTCGAATTCATGGTACAGAGAAATCGATTTGCGTTTTCTCCCTACCGCGCCGTTCTCGGCTTCCGTACAAAACTATTTATATAGACGATTTCGAAGATTTTAAGTGCGCATGCGTTGGTGACCTTTCTGTTTAGTTCAACTGGTAACAAAACGCGCAACAACTGGTTAAGAGTTAATTCCTTTTTTGGTATAAAAATGTGCATTAAAGTGTGGCTAAGTCCCTATTTTCTTTCGCGTTGGTTATTCAGATTTATTCTTAGTGTTATACATACGCACTGCTCGAAAACAAGGGAACGCCGTACACTGCTGAGCACGGTTTGTGTATAACACGCTGTGCCCCTTAATTCAATGCGCCAACGAATAAACGAACTATCTTATTAAGCCTGAATATAGAGTGTTATCACCTACTTCTCAAGCCCCGCCCGTTTTGACGGGTAAAATCTAGTCTAGGAGCCTACGCATTTAGTGTAGCGAGATGAGCAGCAGCTAACGACTCACGTGTGACTGTTGACTTTTGCCCATCAGTGGGCGTGGCTTACCAATTGTGATGTGACCTGAAAGCATTCTTTACTCAGCGAAAGTATGATGGGCGTGTAGAACGCGTATTAACATTGCACACACGCTGACTTCTCATCACAATTGAATTTTCCGTTACGCATCTTTAATTATGTGTGCAGAGGTTTGTTTACATTATACCATCGGCTGTAAACACATAAGATCATTTCCCTCTGACCTTTGACCTATTGAGTAATACTGCTCCTCGAATTAAGAAACTTCTACCTGGGCTATTGCGGAAAAATTAGGTAGTAAGGGAAAACAAGCGCGAGAAGCGCGTCTCCTATTGACCGCTATTCTTCAGAATGTTTCAAAAAAGCACAATTTCGTACCTCAGCTCACCTTTAATAGCAATTTTTTCCGAAGAGGACACCCTCCCCGGGACAGCGTACAATAACACACTGCATTTCCCACCTAATTGGTAACCACAAACATCAGTTCCTGAAATTCCGGTAGACCACCTACCTAAACAGATTTATTTTTAGTATTGCCATTACTCAAAATAAATTTGCGTTTGCCTAAATTCGACCGCCAAACCTCTCTGGTACCCCTATAAACCCGTACCCATGCCCCCCTCTCACAATTCCTGTATACGTCCCCAGTGAGATGCCTGTGCTGGGAATTTATGTATACTCTCTTTCAATTTTTCCTTTAGCTGAAGTGTGGTGGTGTTCTCATTGACCGTAACTGGGTTCTAACTGCTGCCCATTGCATTCCGTCAGCCGATTATACAATGAAGGTGGTGTTAGGTAAGTTGCTATTTGCCTAGTAGGCTACCTTTAGTCGCATAAACGCATTTGTAGTAAGATAGTGTAACCCTCTCGCAGCCACCCTGAATTTCTATTGTGCCCTCCCAACCAGCTAGCTTAACACAGTTCTTGGCATTATTGGCAATTTCGAATATCTTTTCACCTGAACGAAATCAGAGGTTGATCTGAAGGTGCAAATTGTAGTAGAATGCACATTGCTCGATCCGTTACCGTTGTTCCAATTGCAATTCTGGCACAACAAACTCAAAATAGCCCCCAATTGCCTTACTTCGAGGAACTGGTCCCCGTGCTTATGCATGGTACCTGTACCCATCTTGACAATTGTTAGAGCCTCAATTACCATCGAGTATGTTTGGAGACATTCCATATAGCCCGGCTTCAGATTGAGGCGAGTGCCACCTGGGATGGTCATTAATGCCACCATGTTTTTTTGATTCCCTGACATGTCTATAAACAGAAAAATTCAGGTATATGGGTTTCTTCGGGTGGGTTGGTGAAATATATCGGGGTATCTGTCACGAGTCAGGGTGCTGAAAAATAAAAAAAAAATAAGGGGTAGGGGAAAGTAAATTGGCTATTATTTTTCATCTAGAAACTCAAAAGTTGCAAACTACCCCTCAAAATACTTGCAAAGAAATTGTATTTTAGTTGATAAACAGATTTTAAGAATCACGTGGCTTTTGAGGTCATTAAAAGTCAAAAAGTTACGAAATTTGACCTTTGACCTAAATCTTGACTATGCTATTTTAAAATGTAATTGTGTACAGTAAATCGATTCATTTGTCGTAGGTTGGCCTGAAATGATTATATTACATGTCTTCAGACAATTTTAGGCAACTATATTCCAGGGTTTGTACTTAAGAAGCACCAGTGTCGAACGAAATGTTAACTAGTAAAAAATCTGTTAGAAAAACTTAGTTTTCCAACCCGGAAATGACAATCTATTCACGGTTAATGAGCATTACAAGCTGTGCACCATCTCGAAATCATTTATATCTATTTAAGCATTCCTTGTCATAGCAAATTTATTAATTGCATATCTACATGTCCATACTGATACCCCTGTCCCTTCTTAATAACTAAAATGGTGCAAAACAATACAATGAAATATCAGTACTAATAGCTTCAAATTGGGCAGGAGATTGAGGTAAGTGCCATCTGGAGCGGTCATTATAGGTTATGGCCCACAGGCATCTCACAGGCAACCCTACAACTCTCCGTCGCAATATTTTTTGGAAACGTTACGGTCCGCGGAACACGAAATCAAATGGTATTAGTAAATATTTTGGGTCTCGCCCGGTCAAAGTGGCTGCCAAAAACAAAATGGTGGCAAACATTTTGAATATTTTGTATAAAATAATAATAAAGAAAATATTCTTAAAAAATATTTTTGAGGGATCTACTTTTAAAATTTAGTCATATTTTATGACAAGTATTCCAGAATTAATTTTTGGGACTGTTTTGGTGAGATTCAGGTTAACCAAGATGGCGGAAAAAAAACAAAATGGCTGCCAAAATAAATGAAATATTTCCAAAAAATTGTGAAAAAATTGCAAATTTCCACATTCCTCAATCACAATGATGTAAAATAATGTTTTCAAATAAAGGCGGAACTTGACAATCCTAGATGCAAGAGTATTTGTTATTCAATATGTCGGAAATGCACTGAAGAAGTAAAAACAAAATAGTAAAAATTCCCCACAAAAATAAGAAAATAATTAATAAATGCAAATAAATGTCAGAAAATAATCACTAAAAATATATTTCGACGAAAACTTTCTAATATCTTTATAGAAAATTGTACGTAATTCTCAAAACATGATTTCTGGTATTTTATGCAGGACCCTATACTAACCAAGATGGCGGAAACAACAATATGGCCGCCAATAAAACAATCATAATGTATAAAAAATAATAAGAAAAATATTCATTAAAAATACTTTTGACATAGTTGCCCTTAATTTCTGGCCAGATTTTATGACAAATAATGCTAATTTACTTTTTAAAATACTTCTTTTGGAACTCAGATCAACCAAAATGGTAGAAAAGCAAAATGGCCGCCGATGCATTTACTATGTTGATACATCATAACGATAAGAAAATAATCGTTAAAAGTACTTTTGGCACAGGAAAACCTAACCTGCGTCCATTTTCTGTTGTAAATATTCACAAAGTATATTTTTGGACATTTCTTTTAGGATCCAGGTCAACCAGGATGGCGGATATAGCAAAACGGGCGCTAATTTTAAATTTTCAATTAATTATAATGATGGAGATCTGAGTTCCAAAAGAAGTATTTTAAAAAGTAAATTAGCATTATTTGTCATAAAATCTGGCCAGAAATTAAGGGCAACTGTGTCAAAAGTATTTTTAATGAATATTTTTCTTATTATTTTTTACACATTATGATCGTTTTATTGGCGGCCATATTGTTGTTTCCGTCATCTTGGTTAGTATGGGGTCCTGCATAAAATACCAGAAATCATGTTTTGAGAATTATGTACAATTTTCTATAAAGATATTAGAAACTTTTCGTCGAAGTATATTTTTAGTGATTATTTTCTGACATTTATTTGCATTTTTTAAATTATTTTCTTATTTTTGTGGGGAATTTTTACTATTTTGTTTTTACTTCTTCAGTGCATTTCCGACATATTGAATGACAAATACTCTTTTATCTAGGACTTTCAAGTTCCGCCTTTATTTGAAAACATTATTTTACATCATTGTGACTGAGGAATGTGGAAATCTGCAATTTTTTCACAATTTTTTGGAAATATATCATTTATTTTGGCAGCCATTTTGTTGTTTTTCCGCCATCTTGGTTAACCTGAATCTCACCAAAACAGTCCCAAAAGTTAATTCTGGAATACTTGTCATAAAATATGACTAAATTTTAAAAGTAGATCCCTCAAAAATATTTTTTAAGAATATTTTCTTTATTATTATTTTATACAGAATATTCAAAATGTTTGCCACCATTTTGTTTTTGGCAGCCATTTTGACAGGGCGAGACCCAAAATATTTACTAATACCATTTGATTTCGTGTTCCGCGGACCGTAACGTTTCCAAAAAATATTGCGACGGAGAGTTGTAGGGTTGCCTGTGAGATGCCTGTGGGCCATAACCTATAATGACCGCTCCAGATGGCACTTACCTCAATCTCCTGCCCAATTTGAAGCTATTAGTACTGATATTTCATTGTATTGTTTTGCACCATTTTAGTTATTAAGAAGGGACAGGGGTATCAATATGGACATGTAGATATGCAATTAATAAATTTGCTATGACAAGGAATGCTAAAATAGATATAAAAATGATTTCGAGATGGTGCACAGCTTGTGATGCTCATTAACCGTGAATAGATTGTCATTTCCGGGTTGGAAAACTAAGTTTTTCTAACAGATTTTTTACTAGTTAACATTTCGTTCGACACTGGTGCTTCTTAAGTACAAACCCTGGAATATTAGTTGCCTAAAATTGTCTAAAGACATGTAATATAATCATTTCAGGCCAACCTACGACAAATGAATCTATTTACTGTACACAATTACATTTTAAAATAGCATAGTCAAGATTTAGGTCAAAGGTCAAATTTCGTAACTTTTTGACTTTTAATGACCTCAAAAGCCACGTGATTCTTAAAATCTGTTTATCAACTAAAATACAATTTCTTTGCAAGTATTTTGAGGGGTAGTTTGCAACTTTTGAGTTTCTAGATGAAAAATAATAGCCAATTTACTTTCCCCTACCCCTTATTTTTTTTTTTTATTTTTCAGCACCCTGACTCGTGACAGATTCCCCGATATATTTCACCAACCCACCCGAAGATACCCATATACCTGAATTTTTCTGTTTATAGACATGTCAGGGAATCGAAAAAACATGGTGGCATTAAGGACCATTCCAGGTGGCACTTGCCTCAATCTGAAGCCGGGCTAATATGAATCAATTTCACTGTCTTTTGCGTCAAGGACACCTTCAGAACTTTCTGCTCTGATTCAAAAACACCCTCTGCTAAGTCTTACTCAGCTGTAGGAGGCAATCATGCATTTTTTTGCTCAGTAAATTGTCACCTGGAATATTTCAGCCATGTTTGACAACACAAGCTTGACCTCAAACATGGCGGTTTCTAACGCATATTTGTGACGTCAGTGAGAACTATCTATAGCGCCAACGACTCAAATTACGTGTAGAGATTATTCAGAAAGCCTCATCAACTTCTGCGGGTATGTACATAGCAGCTTGGTCATTTCAGGCGGGTAGGTTGGATACGTGATAGTAAGGTACGTACGTGGCTGTGAACGGTACATAAACATGATGATACCGAACAGTACGTTTCTGACTGCGAAAGGGTTAAGGCAGTTACTCACCACAATCAACGAATCTCTCAACCTACCCGTGATTTTTAGCCCCTGCCTCCCACTGGCCACAGCTTTTTAAAATAAAATATATTCTTTTTCAGAAAACATCCTGCTTCATGTTTCATTGCTTCACGACATCGTGGTGAGCATACAAAGCCCCACTGTTATTCACAACACTCTCAGTGCATGCTGTGTAGTATTAGCTAATCTGCATTTTCCGAGTTGTAGGCCTATTTCAGTGAAAGAGTTGTGACAATTAAGACTTTTTTTACATTTTGGATAAAGTTGTGATTTGGGTGACTGTACTTGAATAAAGGAACCAACCGACAGACTTGAGGATTTGTAAATACGTTTAGGTTCTATCGCACCAAATATAACGTATAATGTGGCCTAACTTTGTTTAAAGGAAAGTCACACACAAGCCTGTAACTAGTTCTTTTTTAGGCATGTTTTGAAGCAATATCACTATTTCGTGGTTTAATTGGTGTAACTCTAGGGCCTACACACAATAAGACCCCTTTGAGAAGCTTTAGAAAGACCGAATGTTTGGTCTAGTAACGGTAGAGCATTCGTCTCTCACGAGGAAGGCCCACGTTCGATCCCCCAGGTCGAGTCATACCAAAGACCCTAAAAATGGAACCTACTGTCGTTGTGCGTGGTGTTCCAATAGAGTATGGAAAAAAAGGCCAGTGAGCCACAACTGGAAAAAAGGGCCGTGTCCGGCTCGAATTGAACCAATAAGTTGAAACTGAACCCTAAAACTCCAACTAACTGACCAGGAAGCCGTTAAATTGGCATAATAGAAATGTCAAGAACGATACAAAAGACGGATTACTAGGTGGCCTTGACGGCGTAAGCCTCATTTCAAAGCACTCTGTCTCCATCCAAATAACAGCTCCCTGAACTATCTTGAGAAGCTTTAGAAAGTGTTAGCAAATTATTCATACCATTCAAGCATTTTTTTTTTTCCAATATTTTGCTCTGAAATAGATCGCCGTTCATGATTTGCTCTTTTCTTTCTCAATACAGGAGTGACTAATCTTGAAGAGAATCGGGGAAGGAAGGAAATTGATGTTGCCGAAAGGATAATACACCGCGAATTCAATGGTACAACCCTTCAAAATGATATCGCGTTATTGAGACTTGCAACACCGGCGCATTTACATACGAACGTGAGGACTATTTGTCTACCGGACCCGGACGAAGGTATTGATTTTCTTTGAACAGATTTGTAGGGTTTTATTGAGTTTCTTTGTACAGGTTTGTAAGGCTTTGTTGGAGTAGCAATTATTTAGAAGCACTGCGCTTAACAAGGTACGATTCACTGAGCTGGCATAAGTATGCCATAATCTTCATGCTTTGTACAAATCTTGTGATGGGCCTACAATGAAATTCTCAAAATATTAATGGTTATTAAGTGACATATACAACGCGGGTGTCTGCGACCTTTGGAATTAGCCATCGAGTAATTCGAGTTCAGTAAAACATCAGATACAATGGATAACGGTGTTCTGGATCAAACCTGCCCTGATGTGCACTATTTATCAAGGTGTTTATTGGTTGTCTTATTGCCATTGTGTTGTATCGATTGCAGTCTTTGTTAGGGTTGGGACTTTCGTTCGCCAGTTAATAAAGTTCTGGTCAAACCGGGCGTCTCGCGCCGATCAAATACCTTGAATTTAGTCCAACTTGTGGAAAAGGATGACCTGAAACAAATTTATTTCAAAATTGTGGCAAATTTAAAGATGACCTGCCGTCTCTTGAAAACGCAAAAAAATCTATGCCGGATTTTTGATGAGACATCACAGATTATCTGTGTCGTAACTTCGACTGGTGAACCAGTTCGATACACTATCGATAATGTCACATCAGTGCGGCGTGACGAAACCTTACGCGTTATCGACGGTGCATTCAATTAATTTACACTCGAATTTAAAACAAGGGTATTTCGTGACGTCATCTAGAATTCGCCGTAGTGCCTAATGCATTTTCATGAGATGACAGGTCATTTTTTAATGTTTGACAAATGTTTAGCCCACGGAACTCTACGCCTTTCAATAAGAATAAGTGAGTTTAATGGAGTTTAGGCACTCATTTTTTAATAAATTGGTTTAAGTCGGGGCCACCGAGGCCTTTTAATTCCTTTTGTCGACAGGAGGAACCTCAACGATGGTGGTGACGTATTCGTGTTGGTTAGTTTGTGCGTGTGTGTATGTGAGGCTGCTATTTGTAAACACGATACGTCAAGGAGGGTAAGTTAGACTAATCCCAAATTTCGTGTGTGGGTAGTTCATAATAAGTTAATGATATCTCTATTGGTGGAAGTCAAATGTCATTTAACGTCACCAGAGGTCAGATGTAAATACATTGTGTGCGTACTGCATGAAAAGCATTTAAAACATACTTGACCGGCCTGTTAACTAATCCCACATTAAACGCAACTTTTGCCCATTTTTGTGTATCTGGTAAAGTCAATTAATTAATCAGATGTGAAATCTTACTTCATCGCATGTGTGGATAGTAAGCTTCGTTTTCTTCATTAGGAGGGAAGGTGCAATTAAGATGAAAAGGACGATGTTACAAAAAGTAAGAAGGAAAGTTTCGTCTAAACAAGAGATGATGGATCTCATACATGGTATAGCATGAGCATTGGCCAATATCGAGATGGTTAACCCTATTGTTTTGATGACTTGACAAACACTGATAATATGGAAGAACAAAGCCTTACGTTTCATCAAAGAATCAGAGAGTCCTTTTGCTTTATGATGTACAGTGGTGGCAGACTAGTTCATGTTCTCTACCCCATTGCATTGTGTAATAGTGATATTTTCGATCATGAATTTTGCACCGATATTAGATAGAGTGAAACGGTTTGAAAGAAAATACCAAAGAGAAAAATTGAGCCGCACCAACGGGATTTTAAACACAACATACTCCGCTTTCCGGGCAGATTTTATGACCACGCTTGTTCAGCTCATGATTCACAGAAGTGATAATAGGCTACAAGTTACATCGCGGGAATCAATTTCCTCTTGTTACCATCGTAATCCCAAGCGGGAATGAGTAATCAGTATTTCGATTATTGGTAGATCGAAGTTATAAATAAAATTCATGATCGACTGTATTACTATTACACTTTCGACCTACACATTGTTAATTCGAATAGATGTCGAATTCTGCAATACATACTTGTA
Organism: Holothuria scabra; assembly: GCA_037179385.1. Taxonomy (NCBI): domain Eukaryota; kingdom Metazoa; phylum Echinodermata; class Holothuroidea; order Aspidochirotida; family Holothuriidae; genus Holothuria; species Holothuria scabra. The sequence continues at coordinate 51,847,630 of CM074185.1, forward strand.
TATATATATATATATATATATATATATATATATATATATATATATATATATATAAACGATGAAAAATAGTGAGTTACACAAAGATGATATATATATATATATATATACGTGTATATATATATACGTGTATATATATATGTGTATATATATATATATATAGCAAGAATAAGAAAGTTCAACATACCCAGACAATATATATATATATATATATATATATATATATATATATATATATAGCAAGAATAAGAAAGTTCAACATACCCAGACAATAAGCTCTCCGCAAAAGGATCCAAAAATTAGGATGCGATGGTGTTTCTCTCATAATGTAAAGAAAGTATAAACAAAAACACAAATAGCAAGAAACACAACTTTTGCAGCTCCGCTTGATAATATTTCAAAACGTTTCGGTCTTCGATCTTCCTCAGTTGAATCTAACAGCTACAACAATAAACACATAAAAAACTACTTGTACCATACCTAACCGTCTAAGGGGCAAAATTTATACGCTTTTTGGAAGCAAGCTCATTTCTTTTGTTAAGGCCGTAAGGGTAAATTGTGCGTAATTGAGCAGTCCAGTAGATTTCACGGATGAGGAGTTTTTTGTTGGTTTCCATGGTATCAGTGATGCTTTCAATGGGAAGGAAGGCAAAATCGGTCAATTGATGGGGACTTTGATTATAATGGGTAGGTACAACGTAACCGAAGTGAAACCTAAGCCAGGTGTTGCGTATGGTAATGTAAAAACTCACAAAGACGGTATTCCCTTAAGGCTTATCACTTCTTGTTGTGGAACTGCCATCGAACGTTTATCAGCTTTCACTGAATTTTATCTGAAACCGCTTGCCCAACGTTTACCACCATTTCTCAATATTGTTGTAGCTGTTAGATTCAACTGGGGAAGGTCGAAGACCGAAACGTTTTGAAATATTATCAAGCGGAGCTGCAAAGGTTGTGTTCCTTGATATTTGTGTTTTTGTTTATACTTTCTATATGTATATATATATATATATACATATATATATATATATATATATATATATATATATATATATATATATATATATATATATATATATATATATTTATATAAGATCGAAATGCTGCGGAGCACTGTTGAAATGTGTAGATCGAAAAGAGGTAGTAAAAAGTGCTTAAAAGTTTGCGGAAAACTCCACGTCGTTTCGGGTATAAACTCTTCATCAGGTGGCAAAAACCAAACTGAACAAACAACAGTAACAGTTGGACACGATAAACATCAAATCCGAATCTGTAAAAACAGAACCGGACGAAAGTGACTGTCAGAAAACATGAGTGCGAAGGATGAAACAAAAATATAAAAAAAAGAGCGTTCTGGATGAAAAAGTGCACGTAAAAATTGAACATGGTCGGAAAAAAGGAAAAAAGTACAAAACTTAGGTCCGGAAAAAAAGTAGTTAGGCCTACACAGTTAAAAACGAGCACGAACAGGTAAGTGCAAAAGGAGTGAAAATTGGCTCAAAAAAGGGGTGAATATTACAAAAGGTCAATTCTTACGTTAAGGCCGTGTGGAGCGAGAGTACCTAGCCTCATGATCAGTCGGTTTTCAGCACTTAGGCGGTCACGATCGGAACCTCGGCACATTACAGCTGCCGTAACGGTAAAATGCTGTATTGAACAAGGTGAGGGGGGATTGAAATGTGCAGCCACCGGGTATCCATGGAGATTCTGTTTGATGGACCTAAGGTGCTCGGTGACTCGATCCGCGAGGCGTCGCTTGGTCTCTCCCACATACAACGAGTTACATCTCCAACAAGCTAAAATATAAACTACATTAGAGGAAATGCAGGAGAATCTTTGTTTGACAATGGAGCTATTGCCGTTGGGGCCTGAAATGTTGACGAGGTTGTGTTTGCCAACAACTGGGCATGTATTACACCTCGGAAGATTACAGGGAAAGGTACCAGGGGTGTCGTACAAAGAATTGAGTGGGTGGGAAGCCCGAACTAAATGGTTGGCTAAAGATGTCATCAATCTCCTTCCCCCTAAAATGACCCCACCGCGTAACCTTTGTCCTGAGGAACGAGATGCCATTTTATCCCTTAAAAGTAACAGGGACATCATCATCAAACCAGCAGACAAGGGTGGAGCTGTAGTAGTTTGGCGAAAGGACTTGTATATTGCTGAGGCCAACAAACAGCTATCCGACCAAAGTGCTTATTCAGAACTTCCCACTGACCCCACTCCTGATTGCCAAAGGTTAGTTAAGAACACATTAACCCAACTCATGGATAATAACCAACTACCCAAAAACGCTACTTCTCTACTTCACCCTTGCCCACAGATTTCCAATTTCTATCTACTTCCCAAAATCCACAAAGCAAACAACCCTGGTAGACCTATCGTTTCTTCACACAGCTGCCCCAATGTACTTATTTCTGAGTATGTAGATTCCGTGCTCTCCCCTTTGGTTTCAGCCCTGCCGTCGTTTGTTCAAGACACAGCACATTTCTTGAGACTTATTCGTGACTTTGAGTTTCCTGAAAATTGTGGTGAACGTCTTTTATTCACCATGGAAGTGTCCATCCTCTACACGTCCATTCCTCATGATGCTGCCTTAACAGCTATCGTTACTACCTATATCCGTTACTACCTAGACAAATGGCGTGATCCCCTAATACCGACTGACACCTTCCTACATCTGACGGAACTTGTTCTCACACAAAATTGTTTTCAGTTTAATGGGCGTTTTTTCCGCCAAGTTAAAGGAGTGGCTATGGGAACCAAAATGGGTCCTTCTGTTGCCTGTTTGACCATGGGTCACTTTGAAGAACAACTATTTTCTCAGTATACCGGGCCCCGACCTATACTTTACAAAAGGTATATTGATGATATTGTAGGAGTTGCCACATTTATATATATATATATATATAAATATATATATATAACGCAACAACCAAATGTCGTTATGAAAGGCTTTCTTCTACCGAATGAAAATGTAACCTCTTAACGATAGCCATCATATAAACCATACAATCTGTATTTTCAGCCCGCAGGCTCATTCCAGCGAACCCAACCAGACGGCACGTCGCCACCCTTACAGGTTGGGGGCACAACGAATTCTTAGCTGTAGGAAATGAATTCCATGCGGATGGGGGAGGTGTAAATGAATTGCAGCAACTAGCCTTACCTATGAAATCAAGAGAAGACTGTCGGACCAGTCTACAGGGTAAAAAGGAATTACCCTATTTTGACGAAAGCATGTTTTGTGTGGGTTTCATTAATGCACAGAGGGGAGCATGTCGCGGAGACTCCGGAGGTCCATTAGTAAGGAAAGTCCTTCGAGACGGAGAACAACGCTGGACTCTCATTGGTCTGACTAGCTGGGGTCGTGGATGTGCTGTCCGAAACGAATTGGATTTCTTTACAAATGTACCTTACTTTATTGACTGGATAATAGAGAAGATAAATCCACCCCAAGAAAAAGTGGAGGCAGGGGAAGGAGAAGAAGGAGAGGAAGAAGAAGACAACATCGGAGAGGGACAGCAATAGTGAATGAGCTTTTATCAGTAGTTAGCTCACGAGAATGATGAGACTATTACGCCGTGGTAGATTTCTAATACACAAATGAGGCAGTCTTTAATGAAAAGCGATTTTCTTCACAAACTGCTAGATAGACAACGAGATAATCGACATTGAATCTTAGGATGACGTAAGTACATCTGATATTATGCAGATATGTACATATCAGCGACACTATCACGAAATTAAATGATGGTTCTGGACGAATTCTTTGTTATGTTCATTGGACTTTCGTGTGCAGTCAGAAGGAGCTGCAACATTTGGTACTTGCCAGCTCAAAACTCGGAATCGTTGTCAACCTCTCGTTTGATATTCCACAGCACGAAGTTATTGCGGATTTATGAAACTTACAGGTTGCATATAATCTAACCTGGTTAATAGTTTTAAGGTGTTTAAAAACAAATGCTTCTCGAATCATTTATCATTTTCATTAAGTATCGTGTGCATTTATTGACGAAGAAAGTATAAACAATATTACAAGACATAAAAAGGTAAGTTACAACAGTATAATAATCAGTTTTATTACCAACACGTTTTGTATGTGGCTAACGTCAATATTAATCTTTAGTAAAAGCAGCTGATTTGTAAGAATAAAAAATACACCAATATCGCTCGCAAAAGGGTCATATGCTTTCTTTATCCTCTTCAGTTGAAACTTAATTCCATCCTTGTATAAAGCTGTGAACTTCATTTTATGTTTGGATGGTGAAGCATTTAACCTAGGCATATACAGTTACAGAGTGAAAGGGGACCTGGCCGCAACTTTTACTTTCAATACAGACCGCTTATTTGTGTACTACGTATGTGGCCCCGGCCTTAGTCTATGCAACACCCAACTTTAAAATCTTTATTTCTTTTGCGCAATTTGCGTCATTGTGTTTCTGTCAAAACGTCAAATGATGTCAATGCTAGCAACCTATACTTAGTTTTTGGTCAGTTTGAGAGTAACGAACAGTTACAAATCGGACCCGGACTTAACTGAAACGTTTTCTTCTTTAGGGAGACGTCGGATAGCCCACCTAAACTTGTTGACTTTGAAAAATTCATAATTCCGAACGCCAGATTGGCAGGTTGGTATGTTTAAATATAAGTAGGCTTTATATGATCTCGTCGTCTAGAATAATCCAAGCTGTTGACTCAATACATCTCGCTTCAAATAAACATTTTGTTACCTCGTGGGTGCCATGTCGACTTCAGTACATTGTCTCGCTTTTAGCCCTGTGGTTATGCTGATTTTAGCTGTTACTCAATGATTTTTATTGTCGTGCATCTTTCAATCTCTTTCGCATTTTACAGCGTAAAAGAGTCCACGGGTGTGAGGGTATGGAACGTTTTCCTTTTCTAGTACAAATCTTGTGAACAAATGTCTCCTTATAGTCTCTGCGATGTATGTATCCCTCACCGTGCATTTCACTTGAAGAAGTCAACTGTTATACATTAAATAACCGTTACGTTTATGAAGCAGAGCAAATTGTTGGACGTTCGAGGGTTTTTTTCTTTCATGATATTTCCCCTGTATCGAAATTAAAGAATGCGTCCGTTCATTGAGTTTTTCATAAAAGCCGCCTGTTCTATGCATTTTATTATTTCTTAACCTAACGGCCTTATGACAAGGTGAGTAATTCTAACAATGTATTTAAGTTAAAACGATAAGCACAGTAAAAAATTCGTTCATTTGGATATATACAGCAAACGTTTTTCGTCAGCAACTATTAAAAAAGGCTTAACATTTATCAAAACATATGCTTCTGAAACGTTTGAAAAATTTCGTAGATTTTAAGAAAGTGAGAACGTAGAGGTTTGTATAAACCGATGAGTAGAACAGTATTTTCGGTGATAAATATACTTGTACAATTTGGAACAAAACTAATGAGTTTTTTTCACAAATTTAGACTCCCCTCATTGTTAGATCTCATTAACATAAGAAAATCGCTCCCCGTGAAAAACTAACACTTAACCTGTACCATAAGTTTCAAACTGTAAGAAGCTTTGACGTCATCAAACCATGGGTACTGAATGTCTTGCTTGCGTATACCTGATCGCCTTACAACTGCCCATTGTTGAGTGGCATTTTCCGTGGAAAATGTCGTCGATATTTTCACGGATTCGTAACCGATGTTGCTGCTTCAAAGTTTGCCCTTTGAAGTAAGTAACCACAAAAACTTTGTGTCTTCGGCATTACTTCTTGAACCAAAGAAAAGGAGACTTGTCAAGCTTTTATCTGGGGAAATTTTCTAATGAAGGAGTCTTTTACATTTTGACGTGTATTGCCTCATCACTAGAAATGTGCTTAATTGTTTTTGTTTTTCGTATTTGACTATGTTACATATCTGTTAGCAAATTTCAACAAGAACGACGAAGCTTAACGGCTGGCCCATTGACTTTATGTTTTTCTCAGTTTTTTTTTTTTTTTTTTTAAACATGGTGATGTCCTCTTCCAGAAAAAATATTTAGAACAAGTCGAACAAACCCTCGTCAACAGATGTGATATCTGAATAGATGCTTTTCATTCATTTGGGGCCCAGAAGGCTGTCTGTGAGTTAACCCGCTTAGTGAAGCAAAAATGAGGCCATTCGAATTAGTATAGTAGTCTGTAGTCTTTCATGATTGGCAGTTGTTAGTCATGTTGCAATATTTTTGTAACTAGAACTAATTTATGAAACTCGGGGAAGGATCTCATACGTTCACCTTAAAGTATGTAATGTTCAAGTCCTGAAACGTCATGAGTGATATTTGGAAGAGAACTAAGAAGAATTGTATCAGATCTGGCTCTTGATTCCAAATAAGTTCGTGGTGATTGCTTTTGCTTCTTAATAAGCTATTTCATTAATTCGCTTTGGTGGCTATGCACATGCGCATATCCTTCAAATTTTCGGGATAAACAAACCTACACATATGTTCATTTTTTAATCCAACCATAACATAACGAGAAACCATTTGTATAAATCTGCACAATGTAATACAGTGCTCTGCAGTGTTGTTTGCTTAAATTGCCTTTTTGGTGTAAAAGTACCGGTATGCACTTTAATCTACTGCAAAGTAGAGTCCCTATTTTCGTTCCGGTTTGCTATTGAAAAGCATGAATATTTTACTGCACGAAAGCAAGGGAACGTCGTACATTATGTGCTGAGCTCGGTTTGTATATCCCGGGCTGTGCCCCACGATTCCATGAGCCAACGAATTACCCAACTAACGTATAGGGCCGAGGCCAACAATTTGGAGGCTCCAGTAAAAATCAAGGTTTATGTTGCCAAGACCCGTGACGGGTTAGAAGGAAATAGGCATATAAACAGAGGGCATAATCGTAACATAAACATTGAAAATATAACTTTACTAAATTAAAAACTCTGTGGGGATGGTAAAATTCCACTTTATGGCTACATATTTTGCATTTTCATTGCAGTGCAGATTGAGCGTTTTTCTCGACTTACGAATTTTGGAATTGCATGGAGCCAAATATTTGGGGAACATGTCAAAGATTCCATCTTCATTTCCAGCACGAAATGACAATCTGTAATAGCTGTTGACCCCATAACATAAGCAAGGAGTGGTCAATAAGAGTGTTCTTTACGGCTCCCTGCTCAAGCTAATGAGGACATTGAATTTGGGTAGATTGAGCGATTTTAAAAAGCAAAATCATCTCACCCCAAACAGTTTCAATCCTCTCATCATATGTAATGTTAGCCCCTCTCTCAGTTTTCTTAAATTTCTCCTTGTGCAGCCGCGTGTTTGGTCTAACGGTAGAGCATGCATCCGCCTCTCACGCGGAAGGCCGGGGTTTGATTCCCAGGTCGAGTCATACCAAAGACTCTAAAATGGAACATACTGCCGTTGTGCGTGATGCTCCGCATAAGCGTCAATGGAGTAGGGAAAGCAAGCAAGTGAGCCACAACTGGAAAAAAGGCCGTGGCCAGCTGGACTGAACCAGCTGAACCAACAGGTTGGAAATTGGGTCGTAAAACTCTATCTAACTAAGTAACTATCCTTGTGCAACCACAACCCTATGTTATTTCTAAGGGACATGTTTGGTGAGCGGATTCCAGACCCTGATGTGTCGTCATGGAGCTGTTTTTTCAGAAGGAGTCACATCGGACGGATTAACCAGTGTTGAAATTTTAACTCCCAACTTCTTCAAGTAAATACCAGGTGTCACTGTGTGTGGCACGAAATGATTACACGGGAGACGTGTTCCGGATTTCACCCCTTTATTTGCACTCATGCCGTTGAGGCACGGTGAAACTAGAAGAAAACAAAAAATTGATTAGAAAAGAACAATAATACGTCACTGGTATATAAAGGTATTTTTAACAATGTAAATTTTAGGCACAAACAGGCAAACAGATACAGAAACGAAAAGAGATAGAGGCAACTTGGTTAACACTTCCAGCCGGCTACACACACCCAGGCACACACACACACACATACACAATCAAACATATAACTCCTCCAAAAAGCTAATTCTGCTACGACTTACAAAATCGTTACGGGGTTATAGCGTCACACACAATGAGGCGACTGCGGGTAACTGGGGTGACTGGGATAACGGCGGTGACAGCGATAACGGCGTTGACTGGGGTAAACCTGTTACGGAAAATTAATGGATTCCGAGTAACCCTTGAGCAAATACTCTACAAACTTCATTACATGCAAGACATTATAAATGGGCACTCACAAACAGCTGATATAAAGTCAGGAGAAATAAAACATTTTTAACAACCCCTTGAAGCAGCAGATTAAAAACCGGCCTGAACGGTTATCATACAACTACTTGGTAAATCAATAAAGTAACAAACGAGGACAGATATTTCTTCGCAAAGCTTAGCCTAATTAACTTACTGTAATTAATAAAGATAAGCTAATACACTTACTCAAAAATAAACGGGCGGTGCCAGAGGATGCGGGTAAACACAACGAGATGGAGAACAGAAGTGAACAGCATTGCACGCGAGTCCACGCGACTCAAAAGGAAACACCTGCGTGCATTCCTGACACGCGTACATACTTGGAACCCGGCCAAGTGAGTAACAGAGGTCGACCGAGGAACTTATCGGTGACGATAACACCAGGGAATTAGGGTTACTTTAATTTGCTCACTCTATTGAGAGGTTCTTGTTTCATTTTAGCTAAGCGAAGCGCGTAGAATTACTATCGAGCAAAGAATATCCCCAGACAATATGGATTGATTAGAACAATGCTCTCATCAATCGTCAGATTTTAAATGAGTTGTTTCGTTAACCTTGAAACGACCGTCAGATGGAAGCAAGTCACAACTGATTGGCTCTTCCTAAATGGACGGTACGGTATGCGCATGAGAAACAGAGGCAGAAGACTTATATCTGTGAGCTCTATAGGTATTACAGAAAGTTGCCAGAGGTTTACAGTAATACCAGGGGTCCGTTCCACAAAGAGTTACTCACAATCTAAAGTTTGATTCACTATACTTAAGCCAACAGTAAATCAAACTTAACCCTTTACCGTTGTGCTCCGATCGGGGCATATTTGCGCGCCTCGGGAGTGGGCGGAAAAGCGGACGTAGCCCGCCCCGCATCGGTTTCCGTAGGCCATTGACCCCGTGACCCTAAACTATTGTCTCTCTCTCTCTGTTGTGGCCGAATTTTCGGGTAGCTGCTCGCAGTTTCGAGCTCCGCGTGAAACAGTAAAGATGTGTGACAGCCGAGCTCTCCGCATGGGTCCAAAAGGACCCAAACAACGGTAAAGGGTTAAAATAAGGCCGTGGAGTGTGTTTACTGCAAAGCTGATGCCACTGTCTCTGCGTGTGTGCACGTAAACCTTTAGCCGAGTGGTGCAGATATTTTAGCTTAACCCTTTGCCGTTGTGCTCCGATCGGGGCATATTTGCGCGCCTCGGGAGTGGGTGGAAAAGCGGACGTAGCCCGCACCGCATCGGTTTCCGTAGGCCATTGACCCCGTGACCCTAAACTATCGTCTCTCTCTATCTTGTGGCCGAATTTTCGGGTAGCTGCTCGCAGATTCGAGCTCCGCGTTAAACAGTAAAGATGTGTGACAGCCGAGCTCTCCGCATGGGTCCTTTTGGACCCAAACAACGGTAAAGGGTTAAAATAAGCCCGTGGAGTGTGTTTACTGCAAAGCTGATGGCACTGTCTCTGCGTGTGTGCACGTAAACCTTTAGCCGAGTGGTGCAGATATTTTAGCTTAACCCTTTGCCGTTGTGCTCCGATCGGGGCATATTTGCGCACCTCGGGAGTGGGCGGAAAAGCGGACGTAGCCCGCCCCGCATCGGCTTCCGTAGGCCATTGACACCGTGACCCTAAACTATTGTCTCTCTCTCTCTGTTGTGACCGAATTTTCGAGTAGCTGCTCGCAGTTTCGAGCTCCGCGCAAAACAGTAAAGATGTGTGACAGCCGAGCTCTCCGCATGGGTCCTTTTGGACCCAAACAACGGTAAAGAGTTAAAATAAGCCCGTGGAGAGTGTGTTTACTGCAAAGCTGATGCCACTGTCTCTGCGTGTGTGCACGTAAACCTTTAGCCGAGTGGTGCAGATATTTTAGCTGAAAATAAGCCCGTGGAGTGTGTTTACTGCAAAGCTGATGCCACTGTCTCTGCGTGTGTGCACGTAAATTTTTAGCCGAGTGGTGCAGATATTTTAGCTTAACCCTTTGCCGTTGTGCTCCGATCGGGGCATATTTGCGCGCCTCGGGAGTGGGTGGAAAAGCGGACGTAGCCCTCCCCGCATCGGCTTCCGTAGGCCATTGACCCCGTGACCCTAAACTATTGTCTCTCTCTCTCTGTTGTGGCCGAATTTTCGGGTAGCTGCTCGCAGTTTCGAGCTCCGCGTGAAACAGTAAAGATGTGTGACAGCCGAGCTCTCCGCATGGGTCCAAAAGGACCCAAACAACGGTAAAGGGTTAAAATAAGGCCGTGGAGTGTGTTTACTGCAAAGCTGTACCACTGTCTCTGCGTGTGTGCACGTAAACCTTTAGCCGAGTGGTGCAGATATTTTAGCTTAACCCTTTACCGTTGTGCTCCGATCGGGGCATATTTGCGCGCCTCGGGAGTGGGTGGAAAAGCGGACGTAGCCCGCACCGCATCGGTTTCCGTAGGCCATTGACCCCGTGACCCTAAACTATCGTCTCTCTCTATCTTGTGGCCGAATTTTCGGGTAGCTGCTCGCAGTTTCGAGCTCCGCGTGAAACAGTAAAGATGTGTGACAGCCGAGCTCTCCGCATGGGTCCTTTTGGACCCAAACAACGGTAAAGGGTTAAAATAAGCCCGTGGAGTGTGTTTACTGCAAAGCTGATGCCACTGTCTCTGCGTGTGTGCACGTAAACCTTTAGCCGAGTGGTGCAGATATTTTAGCTTAAAATAAGCCCGTGGAGTGAGTTTACTGCAAAGCTGATGCCACTGTCTCTGCGTGTGTGCACGTAAATTTTTAGCCGAGTGGTGCAGATATTTTAGCTTAACCCTTTGCCGTTGTGCTCCGATCGGGGCATATTTGCGCACCTCGGGAGTGGGCAGAAAAGCGGACGTAGCCCGCCGCGCATCGGGTTCCGAAGGCCATTGACCCCGTGACCCTAAACTATTGTCTCTTTCTCTGTTGTGGCCGAATTTTCGGGTAGCTGCTCGCAGTTTCGAGCTCCGCGCAAAACAGTAAAGATGTGTGACAGCCGAGCTCTCCGCATGGGTCCAAAAGGACCCAAACAACGGTAAAGGGTTAAAATAAGCCCGTGGAGTGTGTTTACTGCAAAGCTGATGCCACTGTCTCTGCGTGTGTGCACGTAAATTTTGAGCCGAGTGGTGCAGATATTTTAGCTTAACCCTTTGCCGTTGTGCTCCGATCGGGGCATATTTGCGCACCTCGGGAGTGGGCGGAAAAGCGGACGTAGCCCGCCCCGCATCGGCTTCCGTAGGCCATTGACCCCGTGACCCTAAACTATTGTCTCTCTCTCTCTGTTGTGGCCGAATTTTCGGGTAGCTGCTCGCAGTTTCGAGCTCCGCGTGAAACAGTAAAGATGTGTGACAGCCGAGCTCTCCGCATGGGTCCTTTTGGACCCAAACAACGGTAAAGGGTTAAAATAAGCCCGTGGAGTGTGTTTACTGCAAAGCTGATGCCACTGTCTCTGCGTGTGTGCACGTAAACCTTTAGCCGAGTGGTGCAGATATTTTAGCTTAACCCTTTGCCGTTGTGCTCCGATCGGGGCATATTTGCGCACCTCGGGAGTGGGCGGAAAAGCGGACGTAGCCCGCCCCGCATCGGCTTCCGTGGGCCATTGACCCCGTGACCCTAAACTATTGTCTCTCTCTGTTGTGGCCGAATTTTCGGGTAGCTGCTCGCAGTTTCGAGCTCCGCGTGAAACAGTAAAGATGTATGACAGCCGAGCTCTCCGCATGGGTCCTTTTGGACCCAAACAACGGTAAAGGGTTAAAATAAGGCCGTGGAGTGTGTTTACTGCAAAGCTGTACCACTGTCTCTGCGTGTGTGCACGTAAACCTTTAGCCGAGTGGTGCAGATATTTTAGCTTAACCCTTTGCCGTTGTGCTCCGATCGGGGCATATTTGCGCACCTCGGGAGTGGGCGGAAAAGCGGACGTAGCCCGCCCCGCATCGGTTTCCGTAGGCCATTGACCCCGTGACCCTAAACTATTGTCTCTCTCTCTCTGTTGTGGCCGAATTTTCGGGTAGCTGCTCGCAGTTTCGAGCTCCGCGTGAAACAGTAAAGATGTGTGACAGCCGAGCTCTCCGCATGGGTCCAAAAGGACCCAAACAACGGTAAAGGGTTAAAATAAGCCCGTGGAGTGTGTTTACTGCAAAGCTGATGCCACTGTCTCTGCGTGTATGCACGTAAATTTTGAGCCGAGTGGTGCAGATATTTTAGCTTAACCCTTTGCCGTTGTGCTCCGATCGGGGCATATTTGCGCACCTCGGGAGTGGGCGGAAAAGCGGACGTAGCCCGCCCCGCATCGGCTTCCGTAGGTCATTGACCCCGTGACCCTAAACTATTGTCTCTCTCTCTCTGTTGTGGCCGAATTTTCGGGTAGCTGCTCTCAGTTTCGAGCTCCGCGTGAAACAGTAAAGATGTGTGACAGCCGAGCTCTCCGCATGGGTCCTTTTGGACCCAAACAACGGTAAAGGGTTAAAATAAGCCCGTGGAGTGTGTTTACTGCAAAGCTGATGCCACTGTCTCTGCGTGTGTGCACGTAAATTTTGAGCCGAGTGGTGCAGATATTTTAGCTTAACCCTTTGCCGTTGTGCTCCGATCGGGGCATATTTGCGCGCCTCGGGAGTGGGTGGAAAAGCGGACGTAGCCTGCCCCGCATCGGTTTCCGTAGGCCATTGACCCCGTGACCCTAAACTATTGTCTCTTTCTCTCTGTTGTGACCGAATTTTCGGGTAGCTGCTCGCAGTTTCGAGCTCCGCGTGAAACAGTAAAGATGTGTGACAGCCGAGCTCTCCGCATGGGTCCAAAAGGACCCAAACAACGGTAACGGGTTAAAATAAGCCCGTGGAGTGTGTTTACTGCAAAGCTGATGCCACTGTCTCTGCGTGTGTGCACGTAAACCTTTAGCCGAGTGGTGCAGATATTTTAGCTTAACCCTTTGCCGTTGTGCTCCGATCGGGGCATATTTGCGCACCTCGGGAGTGGGCGGAAAAGCGGACGTAGCCCGCCCCGCATCGGTTTCCGTAGGCCATTGACCCCGTGACCCTAAACTATTGTCTCTTTCTCTCTGTTGTGGCCGAATTTTCGGGTAGCTGCTCGCAGTTTCGAGCTCCGCGTGAAACAGTAAAGATGTGTGACAGCCGAGCTCTCCGCATGGGTCCTTTTGGACCCAAACAACGGTAAAGGGTTAAAATAAGCCCGTGGAGTGTGTTTACTGCAAAGCTGATGGCACTGTCTCTGCGTGTGTGCACGTAAACCTTTAGCCGAGTGGTGCAGATATTTTAGCTTAACCCTTTGCCGTTGTGCTCCGATCGGGGCATATTTGCGCACCTCGGGAGTGGGCGGAAAAGCGGACGTAGCCCGCCCCGCATCGGTTTCCGTAGGCCATTGACCCCGTGACCCTAAACTATTGTCTCTCTCTCTGTTGTGGCCGAATTTTCGGGTAGCTGCTCGCAGTTTCGTACGGAGCTTTTAAGGTGTCATGCAGATGTTGAAATATTATGTGACTTTCTCACTTTTTTGTCAGTAAAATATTTAGATATTGACATCCGAGATCTTTTCATCTCAATATTTTAGCGTAAGATATTGAAAAATTCCATTACAGGATCTCAATATCTTAACATCTTCACTGGAAGAAATTAAGATACTGACATATCGGATCTCAATATCTTAATATCTTCACTGAAAGATATTAAGATATCGACATCCGAGATCTTTTCATCTCAATATTTTAGTGTAAAATATTGAAATATTACATTACAGGACCCCAATATCTTAACATCTTCACTGGAAGATATTAAGATATTGACATACCGGATCTCAGTATCTGAATATCTCCACTGAAAGATATTAAGATATTGACATTCGAGATCTTTTTATCTCAATATTTTAGCGTAAAATATTGAAATATTACATTACAGGATCTCAATATCTTAATATCTTCACTGAAAGATATACAGATAAATTGACATCCGAGATCTTTTCATCTCAATATTTTCGTGTAAAATATTGAAATATTACATTACAGGATCTCAATATCTTAATATCTTTACTGTGAGATATTAAGATATTGACGTACCAGATTTTGTTATCCAGTGGCAGAGCCAGTGGGGCAGGGGCGGAGGGTCCCCTGAAAAATCGAGAGGGAAAATCGGGAAGAGGACGGAGGTAAAAGGGAAATGAAGGAGGATGGAAAGAGGAAAATGAGAGGGAAGAAAAGAGTAGGAACAAAATAGGGGAAGAAAAATAAATACACCTGAGTCAGCCACTCCTAGTCACGGGTCTCTCTCGAATACGCCCATTGGCTCCGGCACGCCCCCAATCGATTTCTAAAAAAAATTCTTTAAATTTTAAAATGATCACAAAAGGTGTTTAAGCTATAGATTTCTGCAGGGGTAGGGGTGAGGTGTGTTTTCGACGAAGTGATAGATCTGCTGTAATAATTTTCTGAAACTATCAGAATTTTCTTAAATACTTTATAAACGATACAAAATTTTGCACGATCCAAACTCTTATAATCAATATTTTCCGATAGCAACTCTCGGAGAGTACAGCAGGAAAAGTTGGAAGCTTTTTAAAAATTTCCAGGTAAAATACCAGCTTTTAAATTGGTTTATAGGTTTTGGGGGGAATTAAAAGTGTCTCGATGCAGAGCCTGAATGAAGGTTTTTCAAGGGAGTCTTACTTAATGAAAAATTTTTGCGCGCTTCGCGCTCATTCGTCAAGGTTTACACTCCACCTAATGACTATTATTAAATAAATCATGCATGGATCTATTCTGATCACAAACACTATACCGAAAGAGAGAGGTACATCTCCAACCTGTGTAGGCGCCTAGCATCAATATGGGTTTTTTCAGTCTAATTTGTAGCATTATCTGGAAGGTTGAAATTATGTATTTGCTTCATACATTCAACTGTAAAGGTGAAATGATTTCACTAGCGTAGCCAGCGGTAGGGGGGAGGCAGGGGGGCAGAGTGCCCCCCCCCCCCCACAGAAATTTTGGGGACGCGATGGGCGATGTTGAAAAAATGAGAGAGCAAAAAAATAAAAAAAAAAGATTAACGGAAAGAGGAGGGAGGGAATCGGGGGAATTTTTTACATTTTTTTCGGGGGGGGGGGGGGGGAGGGGCTTTTAGTCGTTACGATAAAGTGTGCAGTCCTCGACGGCGACTAGTCTCCCCGATGGTTTACCTGTTTTTTGCTCTCAAGGGACAATTTCCCTATAATAAGTACCCAAAATTTTCGGCGCGCTACGCGCGCTGTAGGTTCACTCCAGTTTTTTCAATACTTCCATTCAACATATCTAGAGAATGTAAGTCCTGTCAACCTTACCAAGTAGTAAGGTAGGCAGAGTACACAGGTTATGTAAAGGTCGTAAATTTCATCCCATATCACAAAGCCTAATTGCTGTTCTCTTGTGTGTGTCATGCGGTAGGTCAGTTGGTGAACGACTCACGGAGGATAGTTTTGCTATTTTATCGGGTATTCCAGGTGGTTTCGGCACAATGTATGTTATCCCCGATACGGTCTACAACCCCTACAATTTCTACTTTTTCTTTTTGTTGTTAATGATTACATAGGCTATGTTATTTTTGCAAGCCTACCAAAAATTCCGCGCGCTTCGCGCGCTTTGCAATTTCACGATTCAGACTCAAAAGAACACTATCAGTGCGCTACTCGGCTTTTAAAATATTAAGTGCATTTATTGTGCAAAATGTGCGTCAGGCTGCAATGGCATGGGATAGTTAGGCTCCTTCATATCCCCTTTTCACCACCCCCTCGACATAGGGGCTGTCGGAACTTGTGGTCGCTTGCATGCCCCCCCCCCCCCCCCGTCGGGAATGATATGTCACCTTCCCATGGTCGGTTTAGTTATTTTGGCTTTCAAAAGAGTTATTTCTTAGATAAAACCCAAAATGTTCGGTACGCTTTGCCCACTCTTCCTCAGTTCCGTTATAGCTAGTAAAGTGCAAACCCTTCCCATCTTTTCAAGTAAATTAATAAGTAGAATAAATAGATTAATGTACATGTCGGGAATTTCATCTCATTTCGCTAAACTTAGTTAATAATCTTTTGTGTCAGTCGTGCGGTACGGACTCGAAGAGGGAAGTACAATATAAGTTGTGCCAGATATGGCCCAAATGCCGGGACAATTGTCCTATATAAGCTTTAAATAAGTACAGATTCTTTTATGTGTAGGACAACCCAAAAAATTTTCGCCCGCTTTTCCATGGTTAAATCAGTGCGGAAATATCTTCCTCTAGCATATACAAATTTTATGTCGTATATGACTCGCAATGGCAGGTATAGTGCACAGGTTTTCTTCAAATCTCCCTCACCAACGCATCGACGGCATCTTGGCTGTCGGGGTTTGGGGTCGCTACCCACCCTACCCCTCCCCCGTTCGGAGAGTGGCCCTTCGTCGGGCAAATCCTGGCGCCAGGTCTGGAGGGAAGAGAAAGTTTTTCTTTATACTTTATGACTTGTATATGTGTAATGAAGCAATGAACTAAAAATGGAAGCTGCATTTTTGGGAGGGTGGCAACCATTTTGGAGGGGCGGCCAATTTCACTAGGAGGGCGTGTCACCCCTCTAAAACCCCGTGTGGAGAACACTGGAATCTAGTATAAAAAGAACAAAACATAGGACCAAAAAGCATCTTAGCTCTTCGAGACTGCAAAAAATTCCAAAAGGGGGAGGGGACACCCCGGGAGACAGGCCGTAACCAGGGGGTTCGCACTAACTCCCGCCCAGACCTATTTTCTTATTTTTTTCTATTTAAATGGAGTTTTGGCGTTTTTCAGGGCAAAATGTCAATTCCGCTGGTTTAGCCAATGTAAGCCTTATGAGTAGCTGTTTTGTTTCAGTGCAACACAATTTCCTAGGGCCCCATTGACTCGTACAGTAACCCTCATACAGCCACACACTAACTCTCGAGGGAATAAGGAAAACATTGATACCAAATTGAAAGTGTCCAAAAATTCCAGCTTAGGTGTTCACCAGATCGCTCAATTTTAATGTAAAATTGCAAAAAATCCTTGGGGTAGGAGGGGGGGGGAACCACACCCTCTCTCCGTTCGGTCGCTCGGCTCCTCGTTTGGGCGCTCAAGAAAATGCCGAGTCCCAGTGGCGACGATGAAAAATGAAAAAGTGGGGGCTAAGGTATGTTCAGTCCCTCAATATTTGTCAAGTGCTCCAATTAAGAAGCAGGGAGAATTTCGAAGTGGGACTGAACGTATTCTTTCTTAGAACACTCGGGAAGTGCCGTTTCCGGCCATCTGAGGAGTTTGTAAATCCAAAAATTCCCTGGTACGCTCCGCGCCAATCGATGGTGGAGCTCCGCTTAGAACCATATATTGACATTTTTCGTAGATTGATTTTTTTTTTTTGCATTAATTGAGAAATTGCAGAAACGAGATCTATATTTCCAGGCTGGGTACATGCAGCATAAAACACTCGGGAAGTGCCGTTTCTGGCCATCTGATGGGTTTGTACAGCCAAAAATTTTCTTGTACGCTCCGCGCAAACTGATGGTGGCGCTCCGCTTAGATAGTGAGGTCGGTCAAGACTGGGGACGATGAGTCGACTTTGCCCCTCCACAAGAAAATCCTGGCAACGCCTCTGAATTATTGTTCTTTATTGTAGACGTGATTCTGGAGGAACACAAAATTGCATCGACGCGAAGTTGTACCCTTCTTTACCTACCTTTGTAAAATTCTTAGTTCAGACTCGCCATAGTGCCAAATATATCTTCTAAGGAAATTAAAAGTGCTAGGTCCAGACGTGGCGCCAAGTTTAAGTGGGTGAATGAGGGGGTCCCCCTATCAGGAACATTTTTTTCATTTTCACCAGGGAGATTTAATGGGTAAGATAAAGTATGTAACGAGACGACGACAAGTCGCCTAGAAAAATTTTTTGGTTTTGCTATTAAGAATGGCGAAATCTTCAATATATCAAAAGTTTGCCAGCATTTCTTTAAAAAAAAAAAAAAGAAAAAAAAAATTTTGTTCATTAGAAACCCAAATTTTCGGCGAGCTTTGCGCGTCTAAAATTTGGCATTTGCCACCCTTTCGGCAACCCGTCTTGTCTCTTTGGTCTAGAGCAGTAGAGTGTTGTCCGCCGTAGGGGAGCTTGGCCATACTGCCGGGCCAATCTCCTCACCACCCCTGACTGAGGCTACGTGCAGATTTTAACATGGCCAATTATTTCACTGCGAAATTTTGGCGTGCGTCGCGCGCAATCCTTACAATCAGCGTTAGTTGTATCACATATGAACATAAATTGGCACAAAACACAAGTGCATCATTCTAGCCCAAAATAGTAGGTGTACAGTCAATTTTAGAAGGCGGATGTTAAAAGGGTTTTCATGTAGCAATCAAATACCTTGAGCAATTTTCGTAACCTGCCAGTGGTACTATATGGTTTTAGGCTCAATTTACTCGTACTACAAATCAAGGCTATACAAAACATACTTTCTTCGTTTATGGTAACTGTGCAGTTCATCCTGTTACAAGCTGTTCAAGAAAAATTAAAATGAGTTAGTTGTGATAATTGTGAACTAAATTGTGACCGATGGGGAGCCTAGTGAGCTCTCAGTGTGATTCTGAGGTACGCCAAAAGCTCCATGCTGTTGTTCCCATTTTGTTAATGCAGCAAACATTTAGGGGATTTTCCCCTGGATGGCACCAAAGTTAAACTAGACATCACTAGGTCCTTATGGCATTCCATGGTCCCCAACGTTCGCAAAGCATTCGACTCTTCACCTGCGCTTGCGGAGCTGAAGAAACATAACCAGGATCATAGCTTTGTTCTGTTCACTTGTGCATGGAGACTCTCCACGTCTTTGTATTGCAAGCGGAGGGAAAATTTTAGCGCGCTTGGCGCGCATGTGCAAAAGTATGACCCGTTGATTCTTAAAGCTATCTGTGGTGAGCTTGATATCTTATCCCCTGTGATTCCCCCAAATAGCCATCATGTGGTTGCACCACTGACTACAAACATTCTCTTCTTCGGACTCGTGCACGTGGACCAGTCACGTCCTCGTGGCCCCCGTAGGGCAGTTCCAGAGTCGTGCGGGTGCCGTACGAACTTCTTAGGGGCCGTAGGGGCTCTTAAAGCATCCTTAAATGCTCGCACGGCGCCCTTGCGGTAAACCTACGTGGACTTGACCATTAAGTTTGTACGGAACTGTGAGGGGGTCTCGCGGGCCCGTAAACTGTCCGGACACATTGTGGGGGCAACCTTCGTACGATTGTACAGTAGAAAAAATCGCACGGCACCGTGACATCTTTGAAATCGTACGGGCACCAAAATCGTACGGCTCCGTAGTACTCATGGGGGAGAGGCTTTAAAGACACACGCTCGTGAGCTACTCGAGTGGATGACCGCATGCACACTTCCTGTATAAAATCTTGCGTGTTTCATAGTTCTGACTATCTCTTCGGGGGGGGGGGGGGTGATGTCTTGACGTGACATTTCAATCTGAGCTCATGAAACTGAAACAAACTCTTTCGTTAGGCGACATTCCTTTCCTTACACCCATCCAAAAGTGAAAACAGCTTTTCTAAATGTTAAGGTTGTCTACAGTACACACATTATCAGTTCAAGGCTTTGCCGAGAACGACACTATTTTGCATTTACGCTACCTTAAAGACAGATACTCCCCACCCTCAGCATGATTTTTACTTTGGGGTAAGCAAAAGTTTCAATTAGTGACTGTTCTATGATTGACATCAGAGTCACAAATTCAAAAGATGCAGAGTAGCTCATATTACACAGCATGTAAGAAGAGTGTTCTGATTACTCATTAGAGCCTTGTGTGCTCACCAGGATATTGCCTTAAGCAATAAACTAGGTTTGTTTCTGCACAAAGAGAGGCTAAAGACAGTTGTGGGATGGACTAGAAGTAACTTAGTGTGGAGAACTGGAACTGTTCGGAATGATGAGTATCTGTATTTAAATAAACAAGCAACATTCACTTTGAAACCACCCTATAATGACACACCCGCTGAACGGAATTAGAATCAGAACCAGGTCCAAACTATACTAGGTGCGCCACTGATTCTGTACCCCCAAAAGATATTCTCGGGCAGTGGCGCCACCAGGATTTTGAAATGGGTGGGGGGGGGCACAACAGATAATGTCCTAATGCTACCCTAGTTAAACTCCCAAGTCTGCGTAAATCGCAACTTTTTCATGCGCCCCTGCGTTTGAATACAGCAGAGGGGATCCTTCTTTTGTCACTACATAAAGGTGCTGACCTGGGAGAGGGGTTTGAGAGTAGGGGTGAATTTTTTTTTTGTTAATTTAAGGTTGCTCAGATGCAAAATGGTGCTATCTTTAGGACATTTTTGAATATGATCATATGGCTAAAACCTGTCCATAGTATAAAGAATTCTAATTTTTGGTTGGGTGAAAGAGGAGGGTATGTTGTCTAAGAGAAGGATCCGTTGTCAGCAAACCTCCTGAAGCCCCCTTTTGGCTACTTTATTGCCTTCTATTCGGGAAAAGTTTTTACGCAAAAATACATGCGTGGAGTCCACAAAAACATTCTTGGACTATTACGAAAAATTTCCTTTCTTCCATCGTGTATTACAAAAGGGCATCTAAGGCTAACAGACAACTGTATAGGGCCCATGGAAGCTCTGGATTAATTATATAACACGGGGCAATGACATAAGGTTTATTACTATCGTATTTTTACTAATTATGAATGGAAATCCAGATGAACAGCTTCCAGCAATGAGGAATGGGAGGTAGGGTGAGTACATGTGCAGGGAGGTGATGTAGACCTCCCTGACAGGTAAAGCAAAAGGGGTGAAGGACTAACAAGCACGTTTCCGAATGCGTTTTCGTCGTAAGTGTATTAACAACCACCATCCACACCGATATTGGCTGCGCGTAAGCGCTTGGTGAAAACTTTTGAAAAATGTATATCACAAATATGTAATTTCAACCTTCCTCATCATGCTACAGACTAGATTAAAAGATCCCATATTGATGCGAGGTCCCTACAGATGTTGAAGATGTACCTCTGTTTTTCGGAAAATATCGTGATCAGAAAAGCTCCATTGTATTATAACCTTAACAACGGTCACGAGATGGAGCTCAAACCGTGACGAAATAAAGTGCAATGATGTAGCTAAAGGTAATCAATAAAAATAAAGTTCTGATTTGAATTGCACCAGCACCTGTATATTCGGTAATTCACCAGTGTATTTTCAAGGGTTAAACTTATATTATAATTATCAGTGGCGTATTTAGGGCATGGCCATTGATTCATATTCCCCACCCTCACTGATACTGATTTTTTTTTTCTTTTTTAGTACCTAAAATACGCAAATTTTTTAACACAAATTTTATTTCAAAGGTAGCAAATGTGCACCAGATTGCATGTGAGGACACCTATTTTTTCAAAAATTTTCAAAGGGGAGGGGGAAACTTCCTCCCCTTAGTCCCTGCCCAAGAACAACAATCACACAACATGTGTCATGCCCCCCCCCCCCGTGGGATAAATTCTGGCTATGACACTGATTATTATCATTATTATTACTGTAAGGATTTTCCGAAAATATATAAGAAAAATAGAAAACACGGCAAAAGTGATTGAATGGAATTGACATGCGGTCATTGCGATGTAATAACCGATGCATGTCTATATAATTTCATGTTCATTAACTGGTTGAATGGGCGCGGAGCGCACGAAAAGTTTTGGTTACATTTTTCGGGCAAGTCGCTACAGCCCCCCCCCCACCCAAAAAGCAAATTGGCTTCTGCGCCCATGAGAGTAATGCTAACATTTAACACCCATTTCCTACCTCACAAAGCCGTTCTTTTGAGACTCAAATGTGAGCAGTAACTACCGGTAACCATAAGAGGTAACCATAACTTTCGGGGTCCGGGACGAGAACACATGGCGCTATTGTTTGAAAACATAAAGTAAAACTGCCAAATTTTAATGAGCAAGGGTGGCGCCAGGGGGAAGCGCCCCCCCCCCCCCCCCCCCATTGGAGCAAAAGAATGGGTGTCGTCAGTGAGCAGGAACCTCGATTTTTTTGTTTTAAAAAAAAGCAAAAAAAAAGGTCCTCGAAAACTGGGATAGTACAAGTATGCCGACGGGGGTCGGTCTCCAAGAGCTGAAGGGCAAAAAAAGAAAAAAAAAAAGGTCATCGAAAATTCGGGCTCAGCCGGCCAGCCCCCTGTCGGGGAACCCAGCCCCCCCCCCCTCCCGTGTCGGGCAAATCCTGGCGCCACCCCTGTAAATGAGTAAACAGACAGTTTTTCGGCCAAATGTGGCACTATTTTCCACTTAGGCATAATCAAATACTGTGCCAAAGCCAAAAATGGTCATTTCCAAACCTAAAATTTGAACGATGTCGATTTGGTTCAATTCACCAATGGTAATTTAGAATACAACCCAAAGTTTGAAATCTGAAGAATAAGTTGCGATTAATTGGATATACAGTGAGATGCGGTTATTCAAAGATGCAAATTGCAGCAAATTGCACATTCAGAATGTGGTGGGACGGGATTAGGAAAAAAGGACATGACAACATACATAAAACAATTTGAATTCCCTTCTTTTTCAATTCCGTCCCACCACATTTTTTACATCCTTTTTTCTTTATTTTTAGTGGTACGAAAGTTGAAAAATTTATTGAAACTTCACAAAAAATATCAGGTGTAAATGCAAGTGACACTTCTGTGTGCAAAAAAGTCAATATGGTATTTTGGGTAGTCATGGTGATTGCTCGACATTTTTGTGGCGGGACGGAAACAAGTGTTTTGGGACGGAATTTTAGGTTAAAGGTAATTTTAAGAAGTATGCCCTGACAGATTTACTCATAACTTGACTGTAACTGGCAGAGTCATGTTTTTGAAAGCTTTTGTAAAAACTATGGCATATTTCTCCACCTTGTATTTAGTTTTGAAGGTACATCATGTATAGTTCCAAAATTTGTGGGCCCTCAAATATGATCCCCCATGGTTTTCGTCGAGTTTCTTTCTGACTTGTACGTATATTATGCCCCCTTCTTCCTCTCTGCTAACCATGAAGGAGATTTAAAACCTACCTTGCTTCTTGAAAATATTAAGAGCAAATGCATATCTTTCCCCACTGAAAAAGTAAAACCTGTTGGTCATTGCTCACAGGGTCAACAATATCCTTGTTCGAGGCCCATTTTTCCCCATATTTCCCATGGGACCAATTTCGGACCCTATCAACTCAGTCTTTGAAGAACGTTTTTTGGTAATTCTTGTCCACTGCTTATTGCCCTGTAGCTAAAAAATGCTGAGCAAAATTATGTGGGCCTTGGACCACTTTGTCTAGGGCCCAGATGGGCCCAAAATTTGAAAAATCACTTTCGGAATGTAAAACTGCTTTTTTGAAGACCTGCCTTTTCAGAATTATGGCCTTCACTTCAGTTTTTACATCACATACTGTTAATATGGCTATAACTCACTAGACATACAAATTTTCAGCTTTTTTCTTATTCCTGTGAATTGTAATGGGCCTGCAAAATCATGCAAAATGGCAATGACAGCTCTCACCTGAGAGAGCACTATATTGCGCAATACTTTTTAAAAAGGACCATAACTATTAAACAGGTCAAGCTGTGGAACTGAAAGTTTCCATGAGTTGGTCTTGTCAGTAATGTAAAGTTCTGAGGAAGTTTCATGAAAAGCTGAGGGGGTGTCTTTGGAACCCATACATAATGAACAGGCTTCACTAGGTTCCGTCCCACCACAGTGACACACTTTTGAAAAATTTGCATAGCTCCTTCAAACGACATGTGATTTATGCGATTGTTTTCATAATAAAAAAGAATAATCAGACTTCATTTCAATCTTGAAATTTTACCTTATATCTCTCTACTTTTGATAATAATTAAATATTGGTCACATGTTTCTGATTGTGTGAAAATTATCATTCCGTCCCACCATTCACAGAGGTTACATGTAAACAGGCACTATTTAAAAGGCTATCAAATTCCGTCCCACCATAATACGGTAATTTTGGCTCGGGCTCTACTGAAAAATTTTCCAAACGGGAGTGGGTATCCTTTGACCCATCCCCCAGGACACAGGTCAGTCACACGTGATCGAACCCCTTCACAAAATCCTGCGTTCGCGCCTGTAGTTCATATTTATTACCTTAACAATAGTCAAGAGATTAAGCGCAAACCGTGACGAATTGCGCGCAAAGCGCACCAAGTTTTTTCTTTGAGTAAGATTTCCATGACAAAACCTGCATTCGGCTCTGCATCGAGACACTTTCAATCCATCAAACCTACAATCCACTCTAAAAGCCAGTCTTTTACCTGGGAATTCGTAAATAGCTTTCAATTTTTGCTGCTATGCTTCTCCGAAAGTTGTTATCGGGAGATAATGATAATAAGATCAACATCGAGGTAAGGTTTGAAGCGCGGGGAGCGTGCAAACATTTTGATAGTTTGCGAACGATTTGCGAAAATTTTGACAGTTTGAGAAACATTTGCGAAAGAGAATGATTACAATAGATCCATCAATCGGTCAAAAACACACCTTACCCTACCCCCACTTACACCCCCAAATAGTAGCAAATATTAGTATCGTTGACCATACTTGGGGGGACGAAAGGGGGTCCATCCTTTAGACAGATTCTTTGGTGAACAATTTCAGCCCCCTTCCTCCCCGTTATAATTGTCGTCCTTGTAAGAAGGTACGATGTTGGGAGACTGGGACTCTTCTGTGTTATTTTATAGGCATTAACATTCAGGTCTCGAACTGCAGTCATATGCAGTGGCGTCGTTAAGTGTGGGACAGGGTGGCACGTTCCCTCAAGGGTTGTCTGTACCCCAGTGTGTCCCAACGAGATGTTGGGTTTGTAAAAAATTATGCACAATCAAGATGTTATGTTCGAAAGTTCGAGGTGCAGACATGTACCACATCAGGGTTCATAGTGGGGATACTTAAACTTAAGAGATAAAAGGACTTGCACAAAATTTTCATAGATGCTCAAATCGACAATTTTCTGGCCACTTCGCTTGTGCACCTGGGAGGGTCTCAGCAGGTGCTACCCACCCTTTCCCATTTATTGCTAAAGAAAATGCAAAACTATATATTGGTCATAATATAATTCTGAGGCACCACAAAGCCCACTGAACTGCGTTCAAGTGGACTTCTTTTCCACATTTTCCCCACTAGCCCCTGATCTTTAGCCGTCAGTTGTACCTTGGTTGCTCCAATTGAAGGCTTCACCTCAGTGGCATACCTGGAAGGTAGTTGTCCCAACATCAATTACTACTATGCAGCAAGAGAAGGTTTATTTTTAAACTCAATGCAAACGTTAACATGAGCCGCTGTCCCCATTCATACCCCCCCCCCATCATAAAATCGTTTGTGCGAGGCTAACACATTGGCCAGTTCTGACTTCAATTTTTGTGGCCCGTTTTAGTGCGCTGCAATGACATTTTGGAAATTTTCAAATGTTTTATTCTAATGGTCACATTTTTACAAATACCCCAGAGCCTCCGCATAGGCTGCACCCCTGGACCCCCAATGGCGTGTTGTCCCTGGATCCCACTAGGTGCCCTACAGTGGGCCCCTGGGGTTTAACGCCTACACCTGGTAGTGCTGCGCGTTCCTAAGTGGCTAAGTCTTCAGTGACGTCCAGCTCTTCATTTTGATGTGCCTCTCCGGCGGACAGCTTTCCCCCAGTGCCTCTCCCACTTCGAAAAGTCTGGCGGCGCCACTGGTCACATGACTACGCTAAGCAGCCACAAATATCTCTAAAACTGGGTGTCAGACAAAAGTAACAATTTGGATCTAACTTTCTTGTGAAACTTTGAAGGTAAGTTTAGTTGTTGGAACACGCGTATGAAAAGGGCAGGGGGCTGTCCCCACATTTTTTGGCAAACCAAAATACCGTAGAATCAGTACAAAAATAAGGTAAAAATTCTTCTGAAAAGGCTCAGAAATTTGAGCAACAAATGTAGTGGCCCGCTTTAGTGGCTGCACCAGGGTTTTGAAAGTGAGGGAAGAAATGGACGAAAAAGGAATGTGTTGGAGGGAGAACAATTTTTGTGCGTAACGCGAAATCGAGTGCAAAGCGCGAGTTTTAACGGGTGGGGTCCAAGGTCCCGCCTTAGGGTCCTTGATTGGGTCCGTGGGCGCAGCCTCGGAAGCTCTGACGTTTTAGCATATCTCTGGGTATAGTTCAGGAGCTGGAAGTGGGGCCAACTAAGGGGCAAAGGTTCTGACTGAGGGGCGTTCCCCCTGCCCCTGCACCCGGCGTATCCCCTTGGTGCCGCCACTGATCTTCTCAAACCCAAATGATTCTATACGTCTATGATCAGATGATTGTTGGAAAGGGTTTACTATGTAATCTTCTCCCATCAATAATTGTTCTTGAAAAAGGTATCTCTTTTTACCACTTTTATAGTAAAAAATAATGAGAGCAGGATGAAGGAATACTGAGATTCTGAAGTTCTCTGGTTTATATTTACACCAACTTGCAGACAAGAGTTGGACGCGTTTTGGGATATCTTGAAAGACGCTAAAATAGTAATGTTGGATGTCAATATCTTAATATCATTCGCTGAAGATATTAAGATATTGAGATCCTGTAATGCAATATTTCAATATTGTATACTAAAATGTTGAGATGAAACGATTTCGTATGTCAATATCTCAATATCTTTCAGTGAAGTTATTAAGATATTGAGATGCTGTAATGTAATATTTCAATATTTTACGCTAAAATGTTGAGATAAAACGATCTCGTATGTCAATATCTTAATATCTTTCAGTGAAGATATTAAGATATTGAGATGCTGTAATGCAATGTTTCAATATTTTACGCTAAAATATTAAGATGAAACGATCTCAGATGCCAGTACCTTAATATCTTTCAGTGAAGATATTAGGATATTGAGATGCTGTAATGTAATATTTCAATATTTTACGCTAAAATGTTGAGATAAAACGATGTCGTATGTCAATATCTTAATATCTTTCAGTGAAGATATTAAGATATTGAGATGTTGTAATGCATAGTTTCAATAACTTACGCTAAAATATTGAGATGAAAGATCTCGGATGTCAATATCCAAATATTATATTGACAAAAAGTCGAGAAAGTCACATAATATCTCAACATCTGCATGACACCTTAAAAGCTTCGTAGTTTCGAGCTCCGCGTGAAACAGTAAAGATGTGTGACAGTCGAGCTCTCCGCATGTGTCCAAAAGGACCCAAACAACGGTAAAGGGTTAAAATAAGCCCGTGGAGTGTGTTTACTGCAAAGCTGATGCCACTGTCTCTGCGTGTGTGCACGTAAACATTTAGCCGAGTGGTGCAGATATTTTAGCTTAACCCTTTGCCGTTGTGCTCCGATCGGGGCATATTTGCGCACCTCAGGAGTGGGCGGAAAAGCGGACGTAGACCGCCCCGCATCGGTTTCCGTAGGCCATTGACCCCGTGACCCTAAACTATTGTCTCTCTCTCTGTTGTGGCCGAATTTTCGGGTAGCTGCTCGCAGTTTCGAGCTCCGCGTGAAACAGTAAAGATGTGTGACAGCCGAGCTCTCCGCATGGGTCCAAAAGGACCCAAACAACGGTAAAGGGTTAAAATAAGCCCGTGGAGTGTGTTTACTGCAAAGCTGATGCCACTGTCTCTGCGTGTGTGCGCGTAAACCTTTAGCCGAGTGGTGCAGATATTTTAGCTTAACCCTTTGCCGTTGTGCTCCGATCGGGGCATATTTGCGCGCCTCGGGAGTGGGCGGAAAAGCGGACGTAGCCCGCCCCGCATCGGCTTCCGTAGGCCATTGACCCCGTGACCCTAAACTATCGTCTCTCACTCTGTTGTGGCCGAATTTTCGGGTAGCTGCTCGCAGTTTCGAGCTCCGCGTGAAACAGTAAAGATGTGTGACAGCCGAGCTCTCCGCATGGGTCCAAAAGGACCCAAACAACGGTAAAGGGTTAAGATCGTGCGTAACTCCTTGTGGAACAGGCCCCAGATGTAAATTTGAATCTAATTGAATACATACCAGCTGCAGTTTAGCATCAAGATGTTATTTTCAAAATTAGCGCCGAAACGGTCAAACGACACAGTAAATTATGGTTTTGTAAAGACTGGCAATGTTGAACCATGGAAGTACTACCCATGTTTGAAGCAGTACATTTTCCCTAAAGAGGCGGCGCCACAGGAGAAGGAAAATTAAAAAGATGAGGGAAAAAGTTAGAGTCAGTGAGAAGAAAATGAGATCATGAATTAGAAGAAAGGGGGAAGCAGTGGCGTAACCAGCGGTGCAAGGGGGCAAACTGCCCTTCCCCCGCACACAAAAATCGGGAAGGGGAGAAAAATACGAAGGGAAGAAAAATGGGAAGGGAAGGAAAAAAGGAAAAAGAGAAAAACGAGAGGGAAGAAGAGAAAAGAAAAAACAGAAAAAGGAGGGGAAGGAAAGGGAAGAGAGGCAGAAGAAGAAAGGAAAACAAAGAAGGGAAAGGAAGGGAAAGAAAAAAGAGAAAAGTGGGAAAAGAAAGAAAGTGGGCCAACTATAATATCGAAAGCAAGATTGATCTGCATTCAAGGAACACTGTTTTGGTCAATAGCGCTCGCCGTCGTCCTCCAACAGCCCTTCAAGTCATAGGAGATTATAACAGAAGCACACATACACACAGAGATGTAGACAGATCGAGTGTAGATTCCCAATCAATTTTATTCAGCAATTGTACACCTCGATTCGGTTTTATTGGTGAGCAATCATTGTGAGTAAGCGTAACTCGTACAATCACTTACTTTTACAAACGACCTATTTAAACTAAGTGACAGGTGGCAGTTTAAGCTACTCTTGAACGTTAGTTAGGCTACTCACTGGTCACACCTACTCGTGAGCATGTGAGCATCACTATTTCCCGCTTGCCAATATTAACTGCTCGAGAGCACCGCTTTGAGTATTACCTACTCGCCAGCACCACTACCTGTACCCCCTACTCGTGAGCACTACTACTTGTGAGCACTACCTGCTCGCGAGCACTACCTGCTCGTGATCACTACCTGCTCGTGAGCTCTTCCCGCTCGTGAGAGTTACTCTTAGCCACTACGACTTACGAGCACTGATCACCCGTAAGAATTACTTGTTAAGGCTCCCCTTTACTATAAACCTCACTATAGGAAATGGATAAAATCTAGATAGCCTCAGCAGGGGACATACTAACTTAAACAAGTCTAAAACATAGCTCTGCCGGGGCCATTTTACTCCAAGGCCACTCGAATGAACTAATTATATATCCCGGAAAAGTGCATCCTCAATGATCCGTCTATTTCTCTTATCACTTTTAACTTACGCCGGCCGCTTCACATTGACCGGAACCATGAAGCTACTATTAAATTTCTCCAGCTTTGGGTTCAATTAATGCTGATGTATTTTCAAAGATACCGCACACCGGCAGAAACTTAAGACCCATTAACTGCCTATATAGATTGTTAATTACTTGTAAGGTTACCATTAAGCCAGAAGATTATGCTTACTGACTTTTGCGGCGGAATTTCGTTCCAATGGTCCCAAGGTAACGACACGTTGTGTAGAAGCTTTATAGCGAATTATGTACAAATCTTAATACACAGGCTACGAAGCAATGAGCTAACGGAAAATTAATCATCACACGTCAGATACAATCAACGACTTTATAATTGACTTACAGTACTTTACTTAACGATAGCTTCACTCTCCTTTAGTGGGCCTAAAGGAATTAACTGCCACTCTCCTAATTGGTTACTCTTAAAAATTACGACTTAAACTCAAGTTACTTTTGAACCGAGGCAGTACAACGTCTCTTTCTTCAGCGCTTGCCTTTTGGCTTCCGCTCGCTGTCAACCCACGAGGCTTATTAAGAGCAAGTGTGGCAGTTTTTTGGTCCCCTGTCCTACGGTACCAAAAAACTGGAGTTTTACAGTTTCTTTGGTCCTAGGACAAGAAAAGCTAGTTTTTTTTTGGTCTGGGGTAGGACAAAAAAAGCTAGATGTTTTGGTCCGGGTCTAGTTTTTTTGGTCCCACGAAATAGAAGCTTTTTTGGTCTGCTTCACTGATCGATTTTGTACGGTGACCGAGAGGGGACAACAAAAAATGGTGACTCTTTGTTTTTGTTCGCATCTTAATTATCTTAGGATTCTGAGTTATTTAGTCAGAATTCTGAGACAATTAAGATGCTGACAAAAAATTCACATTATTCTTTTTTGGTGGTTCCCTCCCGGCTAAATACTATAATAACAAATTGTGTGACCAAATACAAACTATTACAGGACCGCAGTGACGCGATTCAGGCGAATCTTGAGCGGACAAAATAATTGTAAGGATGGGGGGGGGGGGGGGTGGCGGACTAAAATGTATCCACATTCTTTTTTTTACACTGAGGCTGCGGCATTGGGGAAATAAATAATGAACATCAGTTTAAGCAAACCGAGAGAGAACAAGTGGCGTGCCCCTGATTGATAGGTGACACCCAGGGTTAATTACCGCCTCTTTTAGTTCACTGAATGAGTGTCATCCTGGTGTGGGGATTAAGGGTGCCGTAGGGATACATGGAAGGTACCGGTTCCTGTGCTATCAGAGATTATGCGAACTGATTTATCAGTATCATTGTCATATTGTCATTCCTAGCTAAAGGTCCTTTTGAAGCAGGCGAACGCAACGAATTAAAATATATAAAATTTTCATACCCGCAAGATCCATGGACATCACCAAGGGAGGGGGGAGTTGCGAACGACCGTCCTGTGCTTCTTTACATAAACGTTGAAAGTATGTACCAAAAGTCGAAAAAGGATTTCTTCTGCCATTGAAAAGTGTTAATTTCTTTTGAAATGTTAAATGCCTAATCTCGCTGCACTGCATGTAGATCGAGTCCCCCAGATGACTATTTTACCGCATTTATAATAAATAATAAACCGTCTAGACTCCAAGTCGGCAAAATAAGGGTCGAGGCGAAGTCGAGTCCATTATGTTGCTAATTTGGAGTCAAGACGGCTTATGAGACAGGAATGATCAGACAAATGTGGTTTATTCCTACCACTGAAAATGTGTGAAAAACTTTACCTTTATCACTTTCTTTACGTTTATTGACCGTGAGCAGTGAAACAACAGATCTCTGCTCAACCAATCAGAATGCAGGATTACCAACAACGGACGGTAGAGCTGGGAGCATTGAAAATTAACTTCCCTTTTCCATGCATACGTATCAAACTGAGTGATGACTAAATCATTTTTCTAAGTCTCAACTAACTTCTTTTGTTTTTCCCCCAATTGTTGCTGGGCGTTTTCAATTTTTTACCTTTCCATTTCCTCTTTCAATGGGATAAATAACACTATTTTCTAGGTCTTGAATGAGAATGTTTGAAGATAACAACCAAGTGCATTGGTAAAATCGCATTGTGCACAAATTACTGTTCTGTTTTATAGAGCCTGATATCGTAAGTAGTGCGCTGTTCATTGCAGATTTGCAGTAGCGTAACCAGACTTTTTCAGTTGGGGTCTGAGGGGGGGGGGGCAAGGTTGATGTCGGGGGGGGGGGGCAAGCAGGAATAACACTTTCTAAGCGGAGCGCCATCATTGGTTGGCGCATAGTGTACAGAGAAAATTTTGGCTAAAAATGCCTCTCAGATTGAGGAAATGGAACTTCTCAGTGCCTCCCGCCCTGTTAATTTCAGCTAAATATCCCTTATTTTTTGAAACACATGGTTGGAAATTTATACTTCCACTATGAATGTTTACTACATGCCAAAGAGGGACCTGTACGTTGACAGCTAGAGTCTAAATAGGGTGGTCGAAAAGGTTCTCCACTGCGTCAAAGCGTCGTTTGTTCCTCCGTTTATTGCACCAGCTGGCCATTGAACTGTTTTATACTTGGAGATAGTCTTACCATGCATGCCTTAAAGGCCCAATTCTCTCACCCCAAACAGTACCAATGCTCCTAACCCTCTTACTTAAGCCCCTTCCGCAATTGTCTGAAATTCATCCTCATCCAGACACAATCTCAGCCTGGTTTATTGCTTCAGGGTGAGTATGTATGTAATCAAAACACTCTCGGCGCAGTTAATGCTGTGCAATACAAGCTTTGATGTCTTGCACTGTTTTGCTCTGCACTGTTTGAATTAGCAGTCAATCAAAATGCCGAGCCAATTGAGTCGGAGTTTCTGTTACCCCACACAAGAAGTGTAGTTTGGGGTCAGAGGATTGGTCCTTTGATTTAAACTACGAAAATCTAAAACCTGCACATCAATTATGTTTAATTAATCACACACATGTCAAGAAAAACAAATGCAAAATTTCTCAATTGAATGACTCATGGTTTTTATTTGTATAAAGTTTGATTCATGCCTAATCAAAATCACGATTTGCCACTCTAAGTTCCCATTGAAATTGCTATTGTATGGAGACCTTAAGGGGGGATTTGCTTGCTTTTATAATCAACTGTATGCTTTTCCTCTCTTGTTTTGGTCTTGACCTTTGCCCAGTAAAGAAATAAAACCAGGGCTATTTCTTTCTGTTTTAAGAAAAAAAATATTAGTAGGAACAAAACAAAGAAAATTTTAGTAACTACTGTACAATATCTCGGACTCATTTGTAAAACTTCTACTCCCACCCTACCCCAAACAGCACACACACATGCATAAAAGATGTCTATGGCTACGCTAGCTACAATCCTCGACAAAAATACATGGTACCAGGGAGTTGCAAGTCCCTTATGGGACAAACCCCGATCCCGTATCATGGTTGAAGTTTCAGGACGCCTTGGGCTGCCACAAGATTGAATGGGGGCGTGATGGGGGATAATGATCCGTTCATTGCCTGTTTTGCTTGTTTTTCCCACCTTTTTTGTCGAGGATTGTCGCCTAATACAAGTTAATTGTCAATTTCTTGTGTTTGTAGACGCACAGAAAAATTAATGAATGAAAATGGTTAGGCGGTGGCATTATCTAATACTACGAATGCAGTCCCTTGTTTCAATTTTGAATTTTAGGCGTTCTTAACCCTTCACCGTTGTTCTCCATTCGGGGCATATTTGCGGACGTAACACGCCCCTCATCAGCTTCCGTAGGCTATTGACCTCCTGACCTTAAACTATTGTCTCTCTCTCGTTGTCGTGGCCGAATTTTCAAGTGACATAAGTGGCATACATGACATACATAATGCAAGAGGAACAATGTTTATCAGGACTCAAAAAGTCTGGGGAGTCTGAACAACATTGGGGGGGGGGGGGGGCTAGGCCCCCCTACCCCCCTAGGCACTCTGTGGCTACGCGACTGACTTCAAAATATCTGCTGTCTTTAATCCTACCCCATCTTACCAGGGAGGTGTAACTAGATCACACCTCCCTGTTCGCACAAAGATGCCACCTCTCTAACTACAAGACAGGATATCCGTTAAGAACGCATAATGAGGAAGTTCGACCACCGTTGCCATGCATTTACCAATAAAAGAGTTGTCTACGAAGGAATCCAGTGAATATCCACACAAAAAATTGAATAAATCTTATGCAAGCGATTTGTCAGGTCTTTGGGGTTTTCACTTAGCCTACAACTGAGAGTTTCCACAGTTTAGCATTTTCATTAGTATGCCATCTGTGGGTAATTGTGGGCTCGGAATCTCTGCAAGTGCCCTGTACACACATCGCAAAACCGGCCTGCCCTTACGGCAAAACCAGGATAATATCTGAGTTGAGTTTGAGTTTATTTCCACAGTTTAAATACAAAATGATACAACATTTAAACAAGGCGGAGGAGGAGGACTGAGAAAGTAAAGCTTATGCTAGTACACCCCTTTACAAAAAGAAAAAACAAAAACAAAAAACAAAACCAAAAACAAATAAAAAAACCCAAATCACAGTCCCATACACACATAATACGGACGACGAACAGTACCATGGAGGCATTATTTTTCCCGCCAGCTGTTCCTTTAGCCCGCATGGGTACAGTGCACCCGGACCGAAGTACATAGACGACGGAAAATAGCTCCATTGTGCCTGACCACCCTAAGGTGGAATAAAAATGAAACCACACGGAAAAAACTAAAGTAGAGAACAAGTGAGAACGAATTACCCTAAAAGTTATAGTGGTGCTCAATTTGACTGGCATTGTTCTGTTAAGATCGCGCAAAATGTGGGTTCGTTATTAATTCAAAACTTTACATGCGAAAAAAGTGCATTATTTCATTTTTATCGTAATAAAGTTGTGAACATATAGAGGGTCCCGGTCCCACGAGAATGCCATCCTTGCAAGTAACGTACCCATCCCAACCATAGCCCCATAAAAAAAAATAAATTATCTGACCTTTTCGGGGCTTTGGAGCCCCTGTGACAATTTACCCCCGGCTCATCGGATGCATGGTGATAGAATGGACCCACCCCTACATGAATCATCCCCATAGTCCGGCGAAACATTTTTGAAATATTTACCATAATGACCGTTGAAAGTCGCAATGCCAAAATGACCGTTGAAAGTAGCAATTTGTACGCTATATATATATGCTACGCAAATTTTCGGACCTTTTCGGAGCTGTGGTGCCCCAGAACCAATTTCCCCCGGTCAGCAGAAGCATAGTGATAGAACGGACTCACCCCTACATGAATCACCCCCGTTATCCCCCAAACCATTTTCGAAAATGACCATTGAAAGTTCGAAGAAACCTTCCGACCGTCGAGATGGCACTTATCAACTTCCGTACAGCCGTTATTTGGTTCGCTCCACACCGTAGCGTTATCGTTCGCTGTCCACTGAGTAGGTTGCTGTGAGTTGTATTGGTACGTATTCGTGCATCTTTGTTCGGAGTGTGAACTCTCTGCACTTACGTGCGTGTATAGTGTCCGTATGGTTCACGCACCATTTCAGCTAGCATCAGACCAAAAAAACCGAGTGCATAACCAGATTTTTCTGTCCTAGGACAGCTTCCCAAAAAAACTACGTCACCGGCGGGAATCTACACACGTGATATCCGTGCCCCACGGATATATATAGAAACACTAACACCAGGGCGTATCAAGTCACACGATAACAGCTAATTAGAAGTACGCACAGGTCAGAGGTCAACTTACCTCCCGTGACAGATTAAAAGTACCGTGCAAGTGGGCAACTTACTTCCCGTGACAGATTAAAAGTACCGTGCAAGGGGGCGCTTATACCTGGCGTTTTCGCTACAGTATGAACATTCACTCAGAAAAATATATGAACATTATTTAGTCGCCTAAAGTTAACGAAATAATATCCACTTTATCGGAGGAAACACTTTCCACTCTAGCTCTTTGCCAGACAGTCGGGAGGACTTTTGACCAAATTTGAAGGAAGTGCAGGTTCTTCAGTAAGACAGAAAACCTGGAATCCAAAGCTTTCTGCAATAAAAGCTCCATATCAACAAATTATTGTGTCAAAAGGGCAGAAATTTTGGCCCGCTTCGCGCGCCGGAAGATATCCCTAATACAGTGGAAGATTTCATATTCTATGCAGTGGAACCATTGGCCTACCGTACTCAAATGCTCTCATAAACACCTGTCATCAGATACCTTTCAACCCTGTAGTTGTGTAGTCTTTGTAGATGGATACTTTAGTTACTGAAGTGTCAACATTTTATCAATGCTCGAAAAAGTGAAAAATTCGAAAATTTGCCATTTGAGAAACCAGTAAAATACAGTGCGCTTTTCCAAGTTTCCCTTCATAAAATTCCGAATTCTTCATAATAAAGGTTCCATATTTGAACTTATGAGTTTAAATAGGCAAAATTTCCCCCGCGCTTCACGCGCTTAAATTGCAAGCCTTAAAGCTGTAAGTGATCGCTCATAAAGCAGTCAGTGAATAATTTGTCCTAGCCGCTACAGTGCCCTTTCCCTAAAATTTTCTTCAATACAGGCTTTCATTTTTGTATAAAAAAGGCAACTAAGTTTCAAGAGTTTTTCAATGTCGCCGAGAAGCCTTAATCCGCACTCCTTAGATACTGAGAACGATCTTCAGTCGACCTGCCGTCTCTGATATATGCTGATAGGAAACGCAGATTCTTCGATAGTCACCCAAATATGCAATTTTCCTTAGTTACTAGGAACCCTGAATCTAAACTATTTTCTGCAATACAAGCTCCATATTTACAAATGTGTAAAAGGACCCAAATTTTCGGTACGTACCTTATACAGTATTGTTCACACTTAAAAAAAATCAGATTTATTTTAAAAAAGTTGTTCTTGCTCGTAGAAAATGCAAAAGAATTTAGCAAAAAGATGTATCTTTTGGTTAATGGGGTAGGGTGGGTTGCATGGCCCAAAATTGCCCCCCCCCCCCCTTCTACACTTCCCTAAGACACCCACAAACTAGCACAGCTCAACTAGCACAAAATCGGGAAACCTCTATGCTATTGCCCCCTCCCCCCCCTCCCCAGACAGTCAGGTCTGGTTACGCCACTGGGAGGAAGACTGCAGAAGGAAATAGAAAGAAGAAGAAAAGAAGACCAAGAGTTGGGTAGGCGTATATCTAATACATGTTTTTGTGATTTAGAAAACAAAACCTTTTTCGATTCATATTACTCAAACTTGATTGCTACTGTCTATTTAGGTTTACATAAAAATTATATGTGACGCCAAATTTCAGGGTGTTTTGCCCACTCATGAACTCCTGCACTTCATCTTCTGATTGTGGGTATACTATTTCATTAAAAGTGCAGTTCAAACGTTTTTCCAAACATGCTTCCATTTTACATGAAGGTTACCTATAGACTTTACGCCAAAAAGGACTGCCTCAAGGGGTTGACTTGGGGCGAACACGCGATAGGCTATCTGTTTTCTCAATCCCTTTTGTAGCCTCGCAACACAAACAGTTTATGTGTACGGAACGACTTTCCCGTCCGACGGATGTTACCAATATGGAAGAAATTACACCACTAGGTAGACAAGTTCCATGCTCCCCCTGACAGGTGCAATTTGTTTTCAAGTTTCTAAAAAGAAGACTGAAACATACTTCCATGCAAATGATTAGACCAAAATTAGCTTAAACATGGTACCAGACTGCATAGAAGGACGAACATTCTCCCAAATGCCCGTAGGAGACGGAGGTGCCTAGGCTCCCTTGAAACTTTTAAAAGGTCAATGCAAGTGATGGCGCTGCAACAGTTTTGAATACTCGAAGGAGAAAGGAATACTTTAACATGGTCCGCCCCATTTCGCACCACGATAAAGTGTCATTTAAATTGAAGGCGTACGAGACAAGGGGATTGGAAACACTGTCTTCCAATTTCCTAAAGATCCGAATTTCCTGTAAAGCTATAAAAGCTCTTAAGTTTGTCCGAATCTTTGGAAACATTTGACGAGAAAAAAGCATCATAACCATGGCCAAATCTTCAAGAAAAATCGAAAGTGTGATGGAAATTAGATACAAATTCTAACGATTCAATTAAACTTATTTATTGCTCTTCCTCATTTTATTTTGTGCGAAAATGGTATAACATGTTGTTAACAACCGCCGACCAGTCGAACGGTTTTTTTTTTCTGATACTTGAATCGTGAGCGCCGAGCTACAGCTGTGGGGGGAATTTCATTTGATGACGATAAACATGCATTTACGATGACCATTGTATAGGTCCAGTTTTAATTGTTGTCATTAAAGGAATAAGAAACAGCCTAACAGGGCCGGGTGCAGGTTTTTAACTAGAAGGGAGGGTGTTGTCATGTACTTACCATCGAAGCGGAGCGCCACCATCAGTTAGCGCAAAGCGTATCATATGAAATGAAAAAAAAAAAAAATCCTCAAAAATCAAAGGCTTGACTATTCATATTATCCACAGGATCTCTTTTCTAGGAGTGTAACCAGGTCAATATTGTACGTATAGACGAATCCGAGCAGCGCTTGCGTTTAGTGAATGTATAGGCAGCGATTAGTACTGTGGGATTCATCGGCCTTAAATCGCCTTCATTTACTGTCTACTGAATTTCAAACCTTCATATGCGGTAAAATTGAGAAAATCAAGGTGTTTTAGTGTAGGTTAAGGTTAAGGTTGCAAAACTTGATATAGCGCACATTACTGTGATGAAACACACTCAATGGCGCTTTACAAAGAACAAAAATCAAGAAAAAGATAAGTTTTCAAAGCATCCTTAAAAGAATTTATAGAAGGCAACTGCCGAATATGAATCGGGAGGGCATTCCAAAGCTTCGGGCCAGCGACCATAAAAGAACGATCCGCAAAAGAACTACGAGTGGTGAAAGAAACCTTAAGAAGTAAACATTTTGAAGATCTAGTAGCATAATAGGACGCTTTGAGTTCAATCAACCCTGATAAATAAGTTGGTGCTAAATTGTTGAGACATTTAAACACAAGGAGAAGAATCTTATACTCAATACGAGCTTTGATGGGCAGAATGTGTAGCTCTTTCAAAGCGGCAGTGTACAACCGCAGATCGTGGTAACCTGCAGGTAAGTCAGGAAATTGAAATATTAAAGGTGGTAGACGACAGGTATGGCCGACTAAAATCAGACCTTCACTTTCTGTCCGGATTTGTCTATAATCTTTTGGTTAGATAGAAAATTTTTAAAATAAATAGTGCACAATGTAAGATTGAGCGTTACCTGTCTTTATCGATATCAGTGTGGTGCTGTGTTTCATAACACTTATGAGCGTAGTGTACATTTTGGCATCTGGAAATCAAAGTGAGAAAACAATATAAATGAAGACCATTTTGGGAAGTTCTGGGTAGAAAAAGTAGTATCTGGTAGTATCTGGTCACCTCCGTATCGGGCAGTATTTTCGGGGTTCAATTGAAAATGCCATCAAAAAGGCAAAAGAAACCCCTCGCTTGCAAACTCTGTCGTACAAAACTCATCATTTTAGTTCGGGCAAAATTCCAGGACAAAGCCTCAGCAGAGGAAAACAACGAAAGTTTTGGTTCTTCACCTTTCCATTCCAACTGCAAGACGTGCGCCCTGGTTGATTCCACAAAAGGTTTCCAGAACAATCCAAATTTCCCGCACCTTCCGAATTAGACAAGAAATTAATTGTCCTTCCAAAATGTCATTTATCTCACATATACTGCAATTTATGCAGTGTGCAGTTTGTCGGAGAATCTAAAAATACTCTTCGAATGAGAATGACACAGCACAGGTCAGCAATTAAAACCAAAAAGGTTTGACAAACTGTTGCAAACCATTTCCATTTGCCTCATCATTCCATCAAAAATTTACGTGTCATTGCTCTCGACCAAAACGATACGTAGACCGACAAAGCTAAAAAGGCTAAAGAAAATTGCTGGGAACTCAATCTCAAAACCACATCGCCTTTCGGCTTGAACATCAGAAGCGACTTACCCGCTTGCTGATGATACAAACCCAATTCATCCCGAACCATTTGTTATGATAAGAGTTATATTGCTTTTGTGATAAATTTCGCCAGGATGCAAGAATTATGTCTGAAGTGTTTCCTGGAAGGCCCAAACTTTGGAGGCTATGCCTGATACCTGGCATGCTAGCAACTGAAGGCTGTTGTGAAGGGTATGTTTTTTGCTTTGATCCTCTGGTAGTGCCATTACATTTGGTTGTTTTGGTTACATTCTTGGCATATCGATGGTCATGTTCAATATTTTTGCGAACCAATGTTGTCTGGCCCACAGTGGTATTATGATGGTTCCCTCTGCCGGGTCTGCCTTAATCTTTTGAAGGACTCTTCCAATCAAGCTAAAAGGAGGGAAAGCATAAAACTGTCTGTTTTGCCAATTTATAGAAAATGCATCGATAGCTAAAGCATTTGGGTCAGGTTTCCATGAAATATAAGTGCGAAGCTGTTTGTTTAGACAGGAAGCAAAAAGATCAATGTCGTATGGGCCCCACATAAGGGTTAAAGACTTGAAAATGTCAGGATTTAGCATCCATTCAGTATTGCTTTCAAATTTCCCTGACAAGGTATCTGCTATGGTGTTATGTTTACCAGGCAGATGGTACCGTAGCAAGATAACCACACATTTCTTTCTTCTGCCCATTGCCAAATACCTTTGGCAACCATATTACAGTGGGGAGAATGAGTTCCCCCATAGCCCTGACATACGCTACAGCTGTACTATTGTCAGTTAAGATTTTGACATGTTTGTTCTTAAAACTCGGAAATAGAGCTTTTAGAGAGTTAAATATCGCCATGATTTCAAGAACATTGATATGATATAACCTTTCTTCCTTAGTCCATTTTCCCTGGGTTTTTTGATCATGCGTTGGGGAATATCCACCCCAGCCTAAAAGAGAAGCGTCCTTTTCCAGGACTATATCATGGTGCGGCTCGACTATAAAATTGAAAGATGTGGCTAAATGTGTCTGCCACCAGTCAAGTTCATGGAGATCTGTGTCAGACAAGCAGATTCCAACATCATAATTTCCACCACTTTGGCGAAGTGACCTTACTTTAAGTAATTCCATGTCTCTGTAGTAAAGGGGTCCATATTTTACCCCCGGAAAAAGAGATACAAGGGTTCCAATGATGTGTGCAAGATCTCTGACTTTTATCTTTTTCTTGTTTTTAATTTTCCGAATCTCTGATAGGGTTGACTCTACCCTTTCTGATTTAGGGTGAACAATCATGTTTGTAGAATCAAGGTGAAATCCTAAAAAAAATGAGGTTTTTGGTTCTAAAACCGATTTTTCTGGATGTATTATAAATCCAAGTCTTTGAAACAATGTGACAGCTTGCTTAACTGCTAATATGCATTGTGATCGTGATTTAGCTTGGATGAAAACATCATCTATATTACTAAGGCAAGAGATACCCATTCTGCGTAATTCTGATGACACAGGTTTTAGCAGCAATTTGTAAAAAAACTCGTGGCGCTGAGGCCAACCCATTTGGTAGACATGTATACTGGTACAATGTGTTCTTATATAGAAACCTTGGGCATTTTCTACTACATTTAGAAAGAGCCACTGAATAGAAGGCATCTTTTAGGTCTATGGATGCCATGTATGATGAATTTGGCTCCACCAGTTTCATCGCTGATTGCAAAGTGTCCATTTTGAAGTGATAGTATTTGACACTTTCGTTTAGATTTCTAGAATTTAGAATCATGCGAGATGTTCCATCAGGCTTAGGTCTAAAAAATACTGCATGGTATGAATTCAAAGGGAGAATGTTCTGGGACTTGCTCAAGAACTCCCTTGATTAGTAATTTTGCTATTTCTTGCTCAAAAAATTGTTCTTGTGCCAATACCAATGGCTTGTATATACTTTTTGACTTTGAATAATCAATAGGCTTTCCAATGTCAAATTCTATGTGATAACCTGTGATGCAACTCAGGATTACTGGGTCATTGGTGATATCTTGCCACTGGGGCAAAAAGTTAGTCAGCCTCCCAGCAATTACGACTGGTATAGGCATCAAATCAACACTCACTTTACCAATGGATTTTCGGAAAACGGTGTCCCCCCGCCCACGGTGTGAAGCTTTTTTGTTTTTAAATGTGAAAGTATGTGATTTGGTGCATACTTTATAGGTATTTTTTGTAGGCATAAGGAGACATCATTATGTATTTTATGAACGATTTTGTAGGAATAACCATGCAGAAATCAAAT
This sequence comes from Holothuria scabra, assembly GCA_037179385.1. Taxonomy (NCBI): domain Eukaryota; kingdom Metazoa; phylum Echinodermata; class Holothuroidea; order Aspidochirotida; family Holothuriidae; genus Holothuria; species Holothuria scabra. Next base: position 51,889,377 of record CM074185.1, read on the forward strand.
ACACACGTATTGCTGCCAAGAAATTTATCACTCAGCAAGTATGCAGAATTACATAACAGATTCAAGGTATTGCTTTTGTACTTACCACTAGATATCAGTGTGCCTAATATGGTAGGCGTACAATTTGTCCTAGATATTTTGCAAACAAACTTGCACAACTATTTTGTTGTTGTTACTGAATTCAGTTGAACCATCAAAAAGAACATACAGAAAACAAAAATCTCATATTGAGTTTGTGTTATATAGTTGTAAGGCCGCGAGCCCCGCGTGCACGCTCTGATCGCAAAAGATGTAAACAGTCGAGTACAGTACAGCTGGACAATTCTCCAGAACACAGAACACGTATACGTACACGTAGGTACGCGGCACGCGGGTTTCGATCGATTCAAATCTCTCATCTCAAGCTCGATCGATGGATCGTATTTTTATCAACATTTTCTGAGCTGTTTTATGGTGAATTACACACAACACGCACGCTTAAACAGCAAAGTGTAAAGAGGAGACTCCCTTTAGACTCCTCCCCTGGTGGGAAATCCCTGAACACACAGCATTATCCCCCTTCAGAGAAATCTGAACGCCACTGGTACGTCCCCATTAGGACCTACCCGCTTTCTCTAAGTTCACCCCTTCCCCCTCCTCTTCCCCCTATTCCTCTTCCCCTCCTCCTCTTCCCCCCTAATCCTCCCTCTCCCCTCCTCCCCTCCTTCTTCCTCCCCTCCTAATCCCCACCCCTTCTCCCTCCCCTCCTTCTCCCCTCCCCTCCCCTCTCCACCCTCCCCTCTCCCCCTCCCTCTCTCCCCCTCCCTCTCCCGTCCCCTCCCTCTCCCTATCCTCCCTCTCCCTCTCCCCCTCCCCTCCCTTCTTCCCCCTTCCTCTCCCCCTCCCCCTCCTTTTTGAAAAGTCTGGATCCGCGCCAGTGTTAATCATACCCAGATATTGCCAGGAGGAACGAGAGGCAAGGCATTAGGATCAGCAGGGGACGGTACGGTATGTACTTTACGTTTGGCACATAAAACTACATTTCCATGATTTGTTTTCCTGCCTGGAAAAGGGCAAATCGATATTTGAAATCTTCTCAAAGTCATGGCTGGGTTTCCTTCTTAAATTCGAGCTGAGATTTAAAATATAATTTCGTCCTTTCTTCCAAAATCCCGTATAACAATAAAAAGGAAGGGTCTATCCAGTGTTGTTTTATTACGAAAAGTGCAGCAGTTTTGCTTGAAATTGACTTGCCTGTATGCATGATTGGTCCTTATTCCCTTGTAATTGAAATACACTTACAGACCACCGGCTTCTTCCGTCATTTGCGTAACCTGCGGTAGCTGAAAACGGGCGTCGTTTGTGGTCTTCTGTGTGCTCATTACATCTTATAACTAGAAGAATACAAACACCGAATGAATATATCATCCTAAATTGCAGTAATACGACAGGTTAAAAGTAAAGGTGTGTCCAGTAACCACAGGCGTTCGTACTCGTAGTGTTATAGAACAGTTATTAGTGTAGCCTACATACTTTTACAAACCTAGCCTAGGCCTAGGCTATAGCAATTAGCATAGCTAACCTATACTATAGCCTATAGTGTGTAGTAACTCCATGGTACTGGTAGCCTATAGCCCACCCAATCTACAGTACTGTAGAAGGCCGACTGTGGTGTAACCTAATCTAATTCTAAGGCTAAGCTTAGGCCGGCCTAGGCTAGGCGTACTTGAACGCATCAAATGCCTGATTTTTCCGATTGGGTGGATGTTATCTCTGGTGTCCCCCAAGGTACAGTCTTGGGTCCCCTGTTGTTTTTAGTTTACAGTAATGACCTACCCAATAAGTAATATCTCTTTGGAAGTAGGCTAAGACTTTTTGCTGAAGACTGTGTAATCAGACAGATAAAGAATAATCTTGACCAGAATCAACTTAAAAAGGATCTAAACACCCTCTCTGAGTGGCAAAATAAATGGCAAATGCACTTTAATACCAAAAAGTGCTTTTCTATGAGGATTACTCACTCAAGGAATCCCAAGTCTTTTAATTATACTCTAGATAACGATACCCTGTAGTCTACCGAATGCCACACTTATCTGGGAGTTGACATCTCTAATACCCTAACCAGGAATAGACATATTGATGGTATCACTTCGTCAGCAAATAGGTCTTTGGCTTTTATTAAAAAAAATTTATACTCCTGCCCCAGGAGTGTTAAAGGTAATGCATATCTCACACTTGTAAGGCCTTTATTGGGGTATTCATCTTCTGTTTGGGATCCCTCCATCATTTCTGTATCCAATAAGGTTGAGCAAATCCAACGTAGGGCTGCTAGGTTTCTTTATAATGACTATCCCCCCCCCCCCCCCATAGTTGTGTGACTTAAATGTTAAATGACCTAGGGTGGGATAGTCACAAAAACAGGCGTACTGCCAGCAGGCTAGCAATTCTTCACAAAGCCAGATTGGGCCTCACCATTCTAATACAGTACTGGCTCCCTATCTGTCACGCTTTCAACTCACCAACGCTAGTTTGACAATGGTTGACCAATGGCAGTTGATCAACTACTTTTTTCATTGTTAATTTCAATAGGACCATGGTAACATGTCAATCATGTCTGCCGAGTCTGGCCCCTAATCCTCAACTAGTTGATTCATTCATCAGTGTGTCTAGTCTCCTTTGTGTCCAGCAGAGGAAGTCCTATTGTATCGTAAAAGGATTTTAACTTAAAAAGTCAAGTTTATTTGAGAAAGAAAGGTGTGTGGATAAGTGAAGACAGAACAATAAACTACCTGCCATACGATCGATAAAGTAGTAGCAAGTAGCATATTCCTACATATACTGTATGTACGATACTGGGCAAGTCTGCTTGAGCTTACTGTCAGTGCCATAGGTGATCATGGTTGAAAAAAAAAATTGGTAACCTCCTCACTGGAAAATTATGATCTTGCAGGGAGTTTCTTCAGTGTGAAAGAGGAAATAAATCAGCCATAGAGATATGGAACTTTTTCCAAACATGAAGACTCATAGATTTTCTAGTTGAAAATATGACAGGTCGCCTACTTAAGGTCGCCCTTGCCGTTATTGTTTTTTTCCAGTTTGCATATTATTGGTGGTAATGATCACCTGATGAGCAGAATTTTACCAATGCCGATTATTTACCGACAATGCCATAATCGGCCCTATGCCAATTACTTAACAGGTGATCGGTCGAACACTACTGTAGATTGAATGTAATTTTGCGGTGAGGGACTTTCTATTCCTAAAAGTTGTGCAGTAGTGTACTGTGCACATTCCTGACTGCTTGTTGTTTCTGTACGGACAGCAGTCACTCATGAAACAATGTTCTGCACTCAACTGTACACCACAGTACACTGTACAACTAGATACTGTTTTCAATGAAGGAATGATAATCCCCTCGCTATTGATCGGCCAGCCTCCCTATCGAAATTTCCCAGTGTTTTGTGCCTCATTGTTGTACGTGAAAAGAGTGTAACGTTGACTAACAATGGGCGGAACTTCAAAGGAAATATCAGGAAGGAGGAGGGGTCGTTGATTCGAGTTGACTCGGAGTTTAGACTGAAAAGATTCTACTAGTTGATCAACCACCGTCAAGTTGAAAGTTAACTTGGGGTGTGACAAATACGGCGCCGGTACTGTAGCTTTACAAATATACCAACCAATAAGGACTGCTACAAATACAGTTATTTTCCTCGGACCGTCAGAGACTGGAACCTGCTCCCCCAGAACATTACAGATCTCGAGGACCCCAAGCAGTTCAAGAGCGCAGCCTTGAAGATCCTCAGACGGGACGACTAACTACATGCGCACACTCAACCCTGCACGTTTGACTCCACCAGGAGTGTTGGGCAGTACTCTTCCAGATCCAGATCCTGTGCAGTTATTTAGGACAGATTTCACACTTTTACAAAAGTCCCGAGAACATCATTATGGTAGGCTAGCATAATATTAATATTGAAAGAGATTAGGCATTAACAGTTAGGCCTATGTTGATAGTGTTGCCACACTTAAAATACAACTACGCATTAAATATCAAACTTCAAGAATTTGACTGATTCACATTGTTAAGTTCCCTTTTCTAAGCAACAATACAAAATTTCACTTAAATCCAATCAGTACTTTTTGGGTGCACCCGTTAAATGTCCCAACATAAAAGGGAACTCAGATGAACACCGATTAAATTTCCCACATCTCGAAGGGTCAATGGTAAACTACTGGGAAATACCGGGACTTCACCGTTGAAAACTTACAGTAGTGTGCAAGGTCGTCACAGTGAAACTCCGGCAAAATGCAGATTAATTAAAGTCATCTCTTGTTTGCGGTCACACACACACGTTTTTCGCCTGTGGACTGGAAATTGATTTTATGTGTCATACACAGCTTTCACATGGGTCGTTTGTATTTTGATATTTTCATTTAATGCTGGTCAAATGAATATCTGAATGTGGCTTCATTTGGGCAGTTCCAAGCAAAAGTGGACATGGGTTACAAAATTTTAAATTCATCTAGTCATAACAAATATGGTATCAAATTGAAGCTAAGAGTTTGAATTTTCAGGATTTGCTTGAAAAAAAAATATTTTGGTCAATTTTGTCCACTGAAATTAACATTCATAATTAGTAATTATAATAATTAGAAAAAACATGCAAAACACCACACAAAAAGGTGTGTTATTTACATGAATAATCACCATGAAAGTTATGAAACTTAATTGTCATGTAATGTTACAACCTCAGAGAGTAACCAAATGGCCATATTTTGCAGGTTATGTAATTCATTGTATTCTACTTTTGTCAATTAAATTTACCAAATTTATGTCACAGTACAGTATAACAGCAAATATTGATATTCTTTCAGATATTCCTTCAAAAAGCAATTAATTGCAGAAATCTTTTGTTTTCAAATCCAGACCATCAATACTCTCCAAATTAATGTTCACTTTCAAGTTCATCTACTCCCCTTAATTAATTATCACTCATTAAAATCTGTCACGGTATAACGTTATACCGTGAAATTCCTGTTATACTGTGACATCCCATTGACTTTGCATTGCCTTCAATATAGCTTTGGATCCAACAGCATACTAGATAAATGATTGCAAGTTTTCCCTTAGCTGTCTGTAAATAGGCCTTTGCTAAGTTTTATCAGCTAGAAGAACAATTCAATAGGTTTACCACTAACATAAAATGTAATACAATGCAATAACCTGCCAACTTTTAGCCATTCTCATTTACAAACTGACAAACTTAATGATAATGGATGCACACATCATCAGCAAATTGGTATGGGCTGGAGTCAACACAGCAAATGGTTGCCTGGCTAGCAGAAAACTCTTCACTTTTCAACTGTTGTTTTTGTATGGAACATATACAGCACAGTACATGAAGTACAGTAGGCATGCCTAAAGGTATACAGTCTGCCATACTGTATGCTACAGTGCTGTGTACATCAGCGGACATAAACCTAGCTTGCAACAAAAGCCTTAAGCATTTAGTCTGTTCCAGTGCTAAAAGTAGGACAATATTCTGAGCAGAAGGAAGATTTAAAGGAAAATATTGCATTTAAAATGCTCCATCATAGCATTAGAACTAATTAGCTCTCATCATTTTCAAATCATTCAGTCTCAACTATAAAACCTAGCATAGCTTCATCTGCTCAAAATATTATGCACAAGTAGAGTTGTGGAAGTTGCATGTTTTGAAATGTTGAAACTTTGGGTGAACAAATTATTCTTGAGCAACAAACAACTGAATTTCTATCTGAGGGAAACTTATTTCTTGAAAAGAAGGCTACCAATACTGCCTTATTTGTAATTATTTATCACTCTCTGCCATTAAATATTGGTTTTAAGAGGATGAAATTTCCTTGTAAGACAAATGCAATATTTCCCTTTAAACTTCAAACCCCCTGCTAGACCTGTGGAAACTAAATGTACAGTATAATGTTTTCAGAGAGTATTCTTCACTGATTTGACCACCAAGAGCCAGTCCAGGCTAAACGCTTGACTTCAGTTGACCCAAGTGGAAGTGGCTTATATTATCAACAGATTTCCCTGTAATTAGCAAAATATCCTCATTTTAGGCTTCACATTTACAAGGATTTGCAAGGATTATCTCAATATTTATAGCCCATGCATTGTAATTACATACTTTTCTATGATATCACTGTGTTGGAATACAGCATGTGGGTGATCATTGGGCGTTGATAATTTCAGTAGCCGTGAACACCATGTGACCTTCTCAAGAATGGATACTAATTTTTAACATTTCATGTCACGGTATAACACTATGCATATTTTATTTATGTCATAAAATTATGGATGCTATCAGATTTTGAAAAACAAATTATGCTAAATATTCATTATAGGTATCACTAAAACAATGTGGGAAACTTTGGGGCATCAAGGCCAGTGGTACATGAAATTGTTCAATCATTCCCATATGGGCTATGATTTTGCATTGACTTTGTGTGGGAAATTCATTTGTCCCAGTATAACAGTCACGGTATAACAGTGCCTTCGTTAAGTCTTCAGTGCATTACTAATTAGTTGATGAATCAATGATCAAATGTGTACTTTCATAATGTGGCTGGGGTACTACAGAATATGGGCAGCAACCTTATAACATGGTAACTGTTTTAACTTCACAAAGTTTTGGTTTGGGTATACATGTTTAGGTGAAAAAGTCATGTCCATTTTAGGTCACGGAAAAATGGCAGCGATTAATTGACCATGTTTCTTAATTACATAACATGTTGAAAAAAAATTGCACATTTTAAGAGAGACCATGGTACCAGTTAAATTGTAGTGTAATTTTTTCAGTGATTTATTATAAAGTTCATGAGATACAGCCAGTTGAATCTTGAAAAAGTCTTCTGAATGTCACGGTATAACGATTGGAACTGCCCATTTGCTAAGCAGTGTAGTGCGGTGTAGCCCATTCAGTATAGTCTATGGTGTACAGATGCGTGAATTGCTGTCTCATGAAAGGCATTTTGTCACCTGACTCCACACCGGACACAGCTGACCGGTGGAGTAGGAAGGAGGAGGGACTTGTTGCAACTTCAAAGTGCAGTGACAGTCAGTGGCATATGCAGGATTTCTCTGAAGGGGGCCATGCAGTATGTTGAGTGATGGCTGGCCTGGGTGAAGGGTCTATTACTTGAGGCAGGCTTCCTCAAATAGGGATAGGCATGCCACTTGTGGCACGCAACATGGTTTGGAGTAGTGCAAAACATAACTGGTAGAATATTGAAAAATTTAACTTTTTCATCCCTTTTTTTACATGAATTGTAACATGTATTTTAAATAAATCTAATACTTCCCACAGACTGATGTCACATACCAACAAGAATATACAGTAATAACGTTCTATTTGTTCTCACAAGACGGTAAAATCACTGTCACTCTTTACATTCATTAGAGTCAGGGCTTTCTCGATGCACCGTTACCGGTGAATCTACAAAAGATTTAAAGTTTGTGAAAAAATTTTGGCCTTGAAAATTGAACCCAAATTTTGCACCATTTTGCATGGAAGCCCCTTCTGAAACCCTTCCCCAAGGATGATGATCACTGGGCACATTACATCCGTAACATGTAGCAATGTGGTGCTTCAGAAAATTTAATTTAGGAAGCCTGGTCTACTGTAAGGGGAGGGAGCACAATGGGTGAATGATTTTCAACTGTGACAGGAACAGTGCTAAAAGTTGAATTGTGGTGGTTCATGGGGATAAGACTGAAAATTTTGTGTCTAAACATACAATCTAATGACATTTATGATACCTTTGGAAGTAAAATTTGTTTTCAAATTTGCATAATTTCAGGAGAAAATATAAAAGAACATAGATAGGCATAGGCGAACGGCAGCATTTCAGATTGCTGTTTTTTCATGGACACAAAACCTCATTTTGCTATGAAAACAATCTAAGCGGCGTGCCCCAATTGTTGGCGCGGAGCGTGGAGAAAATTTCGAGAAATCATACCCCTCAGGTGGCAAGAAATATCATTTTCTAGACTTGGAAAGATAATCTCATGTTTAGCTTTTGTTTGCAATAACAAAAAAATCACCAACATGCTAAGTGATCAGAATACAGTATTACCACATAAACTTATAATGTACCACTCTTATGAGCAACTGTTAAACAATGGAACTGAAAATATTCTAATGCTTCTCTGTTGTGAATCTTTGCTAATTCAGGATCCACTGAATTGATGAAATTGTTTATCACTTCCGACTCCCGACTGTCAATGGTTTTTCCTCTATCATCTCTTGCATGATAATTGACAAACTATTGCTCACCACACCTGAACCCTCTGCTTCCATGACCAGTCACGTACGTCTATGCCGGCTGGGGAAGAAGTCTAAGGAATGGGCTCTTCCCTTTTGAGAATTCTTATAAAAGTAGATGTCTTCAGAGGCTGTCGGTACCACTGGGGTGTTGAAGAATTTTTTTTTAAGCAAAATTTGGAATGTGACAAAATTTAAGGAATTATAAAAAAAATGACATCACTGAGGAGCCTTGCATAGACAATCCTTCCCCTTTGAAAATTTTTGAAAACTTGGGTGTCCTTACATACAATCTGGTGCCACATACAGTATGCTACCTTTGAAGTCAAATCTGTGTTAGTAAAGTAGAGCTACAAATTTTTGGGTTACAGCAGATATATGTTCCTGCAGATTGCTATGTAGCTTTTGGATACTGGCTACTACTATACCTTATTCTATGTAGCTTTGGATACTGGCTGCTACTATACCTTATTCTATGTAGCTTTGGATACTGGCTACTACTATACCTTATTCTATGTAACTTTGGATACTGGCTGCTACTATACCTTATTCTATGTAGCTTTGGATACTGGCTACTACTATACCTTATTCTATGTAGCTTTGGATACTGGCTGCTACTATACCTTATTCTATGTAGCTTTGGATACTGGCTGCTACTATACCTTATTCTATGTAGCTTCGGATACTGGCTGCTACGATACCTTATTCTATGTAGCTTTGGATACTGGCTACTACTATACCTTATTCTATGTAACTTTGGATACTGGCTGCTACTATACCTTATTCTATGTAGCTTTGGATACTGGCTACTACTATACCTTATTCTATGTAGCTTTGGATACTGGCTACTATTATACCTTATTCTATGTAGCTTTGGATACTGGCTACCTCTGTACCTTATTCTATGTAGCTTTGGATACTGGCTACTATTATACCTTATTCTATGTAGCTTTGGATACTGGCTACCTCTGTACCTTATTCTATGTAGCTTTGGATACTGGCTACTACTATACCTTATTCTATGTAGCTTTGGATACTGGCTACTACTATACCTTATTCTATGTAGCTTTGGATACTGGCTACTATTATACCTTATTCTATGTAGCTTTGGATACTGGCTACCTCTGTACCTTATTCTATGTAGCTTTGGATACTGGCTACTACTATACCTTATTTTTTGTAGCTTTGGATACTGGCTACTACTATACCTTATTCTATGTAGCTTTGGATACTGGCTGCTACTATACCTTATTCTATGTAGCTTTGGATACTGGCTACTACTATACCTTATTCTATGTAGCTTTGGATACTGGCTACTACTATACCTTATTCTTTGTAGCTTTGGATACTGGCTACTACTATACCTTATTCTATGTAGCTTTTGGATACTGGCTACTACTTTACCTTATTCTATGTAACTTAAGATACTGGCTACTACTGTACCTTATTCTATGTAGCTTTGGATACTGGCTACTACTATACCTTAGTGATAATGATATAGCTTCCAATCTCCTGGAAGTCTCTTGTGAATATTGTTGAGTATTAATGTTGAAAAGTTGTTCATATTTAGTGTTAATCTATGTCTATTGAACAATATCTGGCAAAGCTTGAACTAACAAAATTAAACAGTAATGTTGAAATTTTCTTAAGTGTGGCAGTGCTGAATCATTCCTGGCCTCAACTATGTGTGACTGTACTTACAGTAAAGTACCTTTTCGTGTTATATACTGTAGAGTGTATGGTGTATAGCAAGGGGTGCTCGTGGGTCTGGCAACCTGTTGTTAGTTTCTTACTGTTGTTTTTGTTCTCTAAAATTAAATATCACATGATATTCAGAGTACATAGACTTTGTTAAGTGCACACACCTGTACACCTTCACTGAAATAAGTTGATTAACAAAACATTCTTAACACAATAAAGCATGTATACTAAGAGATAGTTCTGCTATAAAACTGAATTCTCTATTTATTAATCCCCTCCAGGACAGCCGTTGAGGGCTACGAACCAAAATGGCTGGAGCTCCTCAAGCTTTTGAGACAGCACATCCTTCTGAATTCATTTACATTTCTCAACGACACTGTCAAGATACCTTGTCAATGATAAATGTACTCCGTAAGCAGGGAGAACTCTGGGATGTTGTCATCAATGTCAATAACAACAAGATCTATGCACACCGAATAATTCTGTCTGCCTACAGCCCATATTTTCGGGCAATGTTTACGGGTGAATTGGCAGAGAGTAGACAGACGGAAGTTACGATAAAGGATATAGATGAAAAAGCACTAGAACAATTGATAGACTTTGCCTATACAGCAACAGTAACTGTTGAAGAGAGTAATGTTCAGACTCTACTCCCTGCAGCTTGTTTGCTCCAGCTAACTGAAATTCAAAATGCATGTTGTGAATTCTTGGAAAAGCAGTTGGATCCGTCAAACTGTCTGGGTATTCGTGCATTTGCTGACACTCATTCATGCAGGGACCTTCTACGAGCAGCTAATGAATATACGCATGATAAAATACTTCAGGTGAGTTAATGCGATTTTTATGACAAAACTTACAAATTAGTAATATTACATATTTATGCTGGCATGCTCTTGGTTAAAATTAATGGTCCAATTTATATTGCAAATTCTGTGCAGTTTCATGTTATTGTACCTGTAAAGAAATCATTTTCAACTGAGTGAATACTCCATTACAGAGCTTTAGCCATTATTGTGTTGTTGTGATAAGTTGTACAGTATAATCTCACAACACATTAGTTGTATGTAAGAAAGAACTACTCATTGTGGTACAATATGTACAGGTAGACAGGTATGTGGTCTTGTTGATATAAGGTTGGAGGTCCAACGTTTGATTTCCAGGCGGGTCATGCTGTACCAAAGTGGAAAAAGGCTGTAGCCACCACTAGATTAAACCAGGAGGTTTTAACTTGAGACCCTGTACTTACAGTAACCTTTCTAAGTACAATATGTAATATTTTTTAACATGTAGAATGAACTTCATAATACCTTTCCATATTCTCTCCTCACAAGTTAATTACAGAACTTTTTCATTGATGCCGATTTTAATTTTGTTTACCTGATTTTATTGCTGTTTCATATCCTTTCTTGGGCCATCACATCGTTCTCTGTTTTTGCAGGTAATTGAAAGTGAAGAGTTCATGCTTCTCCCTGTAAACCAACTCATTGAAATCACTTCCAGTGATGAACTCAACGTACTCAATGAAGAACAGGTGTTCAATGCTGTCATGTCTTGGGTGAGGTACAATATTCCAGAACGAAGGAAACATTTACCTTCAGTAAGTACCTTAGCACTTAACGTGCTCTTGGCTACTTGTTGCATGTCATCATTAGGGTGCTTCAAAATATTAATACTTGTACTGCTACAGTATTTAACTATACTCACTGTGGCATAGCTATGAGGGAGAGGGGGCAAGGGGAGATTGCCCCCCCCCCCCCCCAGCTATGGAAAATAGAAATTTCAGATATTTGCTATTTGTATAAACATATGTCAACTACTTTGGGGTTTTCCCAACTCTTAATTCATGAATTTCCGAATTCTCTCTAACAAAAACTCCATATTTGTCATTTATTAAAAAAAAGCTACATTTTCCGCCTGCTTTGCTCACCACAATTTCTAATACATTAGTACTTGCTCATATCTTCAGTTTAGTAAACTTTTTTTCCAAACTATGGAAATGACAAAATTGGATATTTGCACTTTTTACACCTGTCAACTAGAGTGTGGTTTTCTCACTCTTCTTTCATAAAATTCCCAAAGTTCTTCAATATAACAGTCCATATTTGTAGTTATTTGTCTCCAAAAAAGAATTTGCTAAGCCCTTTGCAAAGGGCACATTGCAATTCCTAATGCAGTAGTGCTCATTCATAACTTCAGTTTGGCAAACTTTGCTGAGTTCTGAACATGACAAAATTGGAAATTTGTGGTATGTGACACCATAACATCAAGTGACATGGGTGCCTACAGTGCTGTCTTAATAAATTTTCTTTCATAAAATTCCAAATTTTCTCCAATATAAGACCTTTAAAAGCCTCAATTCGTAGGCCTCAGATAACTTCATGTATGAGAATGTCTGGTGGCCATGCAATCTCAGGTTATGTGGGTTCTTCAGTAATCTCCCAACTTGTCAAATTTCATTTCAGGAAACACAGAATCTAAAATTTTCTTCAGTACAAGCTCTGTACTTTTAAATATTAGATTACAATGGCACATAAATTTCAGTGCAAAATTGCATTCCTTGTTCAGTGGTGTTCACACTTTAAAAGAAAATTGCAAAAATTAGGGTGATTGCCCCCCTCCTGGAAAATGCCCAGCTATGCCACTGTCTATACTTAAAGAGTGCATCTCATTTGCTTCCTTACTGCAGCTCAAGTTGTAGACAGTGGTGGCTGTCCACTAGAGTTGTGGCATTTTTTTCAGGTGTGGAAGGTAGCCATTCCATTTGCTTTTTCAGCTGAAGTTGCAAATTGTGGTGGCTACTTTTTAGCATGTCAGTAATTTTTTCAGGTACAAAGCATATTGTAAGGTACCATAGGGCTTTGTTGGAGCAAAATTGATCAGCACATTCAGCATAATTTAAGGGAAGAACAAGGGTTATTTTTGCACTCAGGTTTAATAATTACAACATATGCTGTTGGCATAGTAATCTTTGGTTTTTATAGGCTCACAGATTTTATTTAACAGTTGAGAAATTCCGTTCATCTCATGCGTCCTTACCTCCTATTTACCTATGTAGTTTCCCAACTTGCCTTCAAGTCCATCTGGCATAAGACTTTTCAGCACCAAGATAGCACGCTCTCTCCTCTTAAGGGTGTCCTCTTTCTATCTCCATCTTACCTAGTTTCAAGGAGGACACATTTTAGGGTTTTCTGATTAACCATTTTCTTTTTATAATCTGCAGATATTGCAGCATGTTCGTATTCCACTTCTTTCACCAAAATTTCTGGTTGGTACGGTCAGCCGTGACCCACTCATAAAAAGTGATGAGGCTTGTAGAGACCTGGTTGATGAGGCCAAGAACTATCTACTCCTGCCACAGGAGAGACCACTGATGCAGGGTCCCAGGACCCAACCTCGTAAACCAATTAGATGTGGGGAGGTACTGTTTGCTGGTGAGTAAAATAATTTTATTTTCATGTTATGGACATGGGTGTTTTATTTTGTGTGTTGGTGTGTGTGTATGTGTACTGTATGTGTAAACTTGAATTCTCCAGTGTTGTAACAGGTCACGTAAATTTTCAGGAATGCTTGCTTCTATCATTAATTGCAGGAAAAAGTGGTTTATTGAGCATCCAACTTGAAGCCACAAGGTATGTTGTTCAACTCCTTGCCAGGTCATTTCAAAAACTTTCGAAAACGAAAAATGGAATGTACTGCCATTGCACTTGATGCTTGACATTAGCAATGGAGTAGGGAAACAAGTCAGCCAACCACCATTGGAAAAAACACTGCACTTGGCCCAGCTTGAACCAATTGATCTGAACCTGAGCTGTAGAACTTCATCTTAGTAACAAATCTACTGTTAGCCTTTTCTAGCAATATAAAAATCATTTACAAATTATCCAATCTGAACATGCATCATTTAATAAAATATTTTGTGATTTGCCATACCAGTTGGAGGTTGGTGTAGTGGGGATGCCATTTCAACTGTGGAGAAGTACAACCCACAAACAGGGGAGTGGAAACTAGTGGCATCAATGTGCAAAAGACGATGTGGAGTGGGCGTGGCAGTGCTAGATGACCTCTTGTATGCTGTAGGGGGGCATGATGGGTCATCTTATCTCAATAGCATTGAAAGGTAAGCTCATCTTCTACATTCATCTTGTACCTTCAGGGACCTCATACCTTAAAAGCGTTCAACACTGTGGTGCATGCTGTACTGGAGGACATGTAACATGCTGGGGAGGGTGGGGGGGGGGAGGGAACATGATGGCCTCAAATAGAGAAAGTGAAGCATCTGTATTAAACACATTTTGGTTAATGAAGTGCTAGGTGATGTCATATATTCTGTAGGAGGAGGGGAGGGGATAATTGTTATTAGTTTCTAAAACACAAAAGCATGAAAAGAGAAACTGTGACAACATACACTACAGGGTTAGATGATCTAGTATAGACAGTTTTAAAGTGTCAACTTAAGCAATGGTCAGATTAAGTAGTCATTACATCCATGTGCTCCTCAGCTTTCACCGTTGCAATAACCTTGTTTATTTTACAACAAGCATAGTCTGTATTACTGTGTTTCAGGTCACTATGTAGGACTCATGTAGGAGTAAAGTTGTCTCTGTAATGGATCTTCTCTAGTTTTTACAGGAAGGGTCAAGTATACTAAATTTTCAAAGATTCTGATATGGCTTGAATTTTGATTGTTTTGTGTGTCATTCTTTTGTATTAGTATCTTAGTTATAAAACCAGTACTACTGTACATCAAACTGGCTTTTGAAATTCGCTAAATTTTTCCAAACATGTAAAGTGATTTTGAAAAACAGTTGATGACAACAGGTTAACTTAAAACAATGCCCTTACCCTTAAGATGAATGTTTCATGAGTGGCAAATAGGATTTAAAAATTCATGACCAGACACTGTTTCATATTATGCACAAAACTGTCACAATCCAGGTTACAACTTCACATTTAAACTTTTGCACAAGCTTTGGATGTAAAAATGGAGTAATAATATTGATAGTAAGCACTGTCATGCATTAGTACTCTCCAGTTAACTACAACTTAAGATGCTCCTTTAAAATGTTGAAATGTTTTTGTAAAACTTGCAAAGATATTTTAACATTTGCAAAGTGCCAACAACTGGCTTAAGTTGTCAAAAAACCCAGTCAAATAAACTCTCCAGCAAAAAATTGTTTGGTTTGTCTTTTTGTCCAGGTATGATCCGCAAACAGACCAGTGGTGTGATGATGTAGCCCCCACCAGTACTTGTCGTACCAGTGTAGGGGTTGCGGTACTTGACAGATACATGTACGCTGTTGGAGGTCAAGATGGTGTATCCTGTTTAAATATCGTTGAAAGGTAAAGTGGAATCAAACTTTGCAGTGTGAAGTATTTGGTAGTTGTCTTATAAGTGTAAAAATTTAAGTACAGTAATATGGGACTATGAATGTTGGAATAGTCAGCTCTGGACTTATTGCCGTACAAGGTTTCATCACATAAAACAATTGACCTGTTGTCTTTTGCCCCATCTATTGCACATGGTCATGTATTTGTCCTTGACTGTTGTCACACAAATGTTCCAAGGCCAGTGGGGCATTATTCAAAAGCATTGCTGGGAAAGCTTTTGACATAATACATTATTTCATGAGCACTTTTATGCAAATGTATGTAGATGTTTTGAATGGATGTGTGATCATGTAAACGGTGCTTTACATATAAACATTTAACATTTGTTACTTCTGCTCTTGCAGGTATGAACCTCATTCAAATCGTTGGACATGTGTTGCTGCCATGAGTACTAGGAGGTTAGGGGTTGCCGTAGCAGTGTTAGGTGGTTACCTTTATGCCATTGGTGGATCTGATGGGACATCACCACTCAATACAGGTAAAAAAAAACGCAATCATACACTATAGGAAAGTTCTAAAATCGAACAAGTGATAGTCATTATTGTAATGTTTTCCTCTGCTGATAACCAACCCTTTTGTGTCTTGCAGCTTTGTTATTTACCACTCCCTTACAGTGATTTTTTTTTTCTATTTTTGAAACATACTTTTTGTGAATCTTTCCAGTGTATTTTTCTTTCTGTTATGGTCATAATTTTGATAGTTCTCCATAAACCATTTGACATATTGGCTTTAGATATTACCGTATTTACTCTATTAAACGCCCTGGGGGCGTGAAATTTTCGTTAAGGAGTTCGTTTATTAGAGTCAAATTTATGTGACTTCTGATAAACTGCTACATATGGCATATTTGTCCATTTGGTTGTCAGCTTCACAATCAGCTGTGAGCTCCTCCCCAATGACCGCTAACCAAACTTAATTCCCTATAAATATGGTAGCCACGAACAGCAGTCTGAACTTTGCAAGTGTGATCAACTTTTGCCGACATCTTGATATGTATCGTTACACACAGAAGTGACTTTTTTAAGTGCCCGCGGCATATGCATTCATGCATGCTGTGATTAGTATACAGCCAGGCCTCACGGTACTATATTGACCGGCCCGCTATATGCACGTACATACGGTAATTGCATAATAGTTACGTACCGTGAGTAGTACCATTAGCAGTACATACGCGTTCACAGCATTTCACTGTTACAGTAAACAGTTTTCCTGTGTTGAATTTGGATTTTCATGTGAGGCTGTTCAGATAGGCTAGCGAATATTTGTATACCTACGGTATGTACAGTACCACTTTCGAACCGCAAATGAAGCAGTACAGGTTCGCCGTATGTGATAGCGTGATGGATATCAACAGAAATTAGTTGCAGAAACATGCCTTTTACTTCAGGATACAGTATGGGACTTTCGGAGATTTCGTGGCTTCAAGGCAGGACTATTTCATTTTCCTTTTACCATATTGTCTTTGGAATTAACAATTTCACATTATGCAATGTGACAAAAAAGTTGGGGGGGTGGGGGGCATTTATTAGAGAGGGGGCGTTTAATAGAGTAAATACGGTATGCAGTTATTAGGATTTTGTTTTTTCATAATGATTTGTTTAGTCAGTCTGATGAGATATTTACTTTCTTCGTATTTTTCTGCAGTTGAGCGTTATGACCCTAGAACAAATAAGTGGACCCCAGTTGCTCCTATGGGAACCAAAAGAAAACACCTGGGTTGTGCTGTATATAATGACATGCTGTATGCAGTAGGAGGACGAGATGAGCAAACAGAATTGAGTAGTGCAGAGAGGTATGACCCTGTTACAAACACCTGGAAGCCGATAGTTGCAATGAACTCAAGAAGAAGTGGAGTAAGTCTTGTGGTTGTTGTTTGAAAAAAAAAATTGTAATAATAATGATTAGTCGTTCATAGAGCGCACATATCCATAAAGCTCAAGCTCTACATAAGTTATTCACAATCTGTTCATTCCACCTCCTTCTCGCGCCCCTTGGGACCATACAAACCTGGCTGCCATGTCGGCGCTTATGGTTTTATTACTCACTATGTATCATCACCCTGCTCCAACTTTATATGTTGAGCACCAAACAAGATGGCAACAGGTCCCATTTTTAGCTCACACATGTACACAGTACATGTGTGAGGTTATAAAATTGGCCAGATGGCGTCAACTTTTTAACAAAAGCCTACTCCCTTTCCATTTGTTGAGATTTGGTTCTGCAATTTTGGTATATGATTGTTTGTCCGTACAGCATTATAACCCACCTACTTTCATTCCAGTGTAGGAATGTTAAGCATAATTTTTTAGCTATTTATGTAGAGCAGAGTTCATTGTGCCTGCTTAACAGTTAGCTGTTTATTCTGACTGCAGCATACTTGCTTGTGTGTTCAACTGCTGTCTTGCAAATGCCTTGCAAGCAGACTGTTGTTTGATGTCTGACTCACCTGTGGACATGGATCAGTGGTTTCTGCAATCACAGTGTCTTGGGATAATAGCACTGTATTGTGAAGAGAGCTTCATGGACTGAGCAGTTAGGGATACTTGACACACAAAATTGGGAGCAATTCTGTGGTCAAGTGTAGCCTACAAGAAAGGAAATAGGCTTAGTGTGGTGGGGACATCTGTTCTGTTTCTAGATCAATAAAGTTGGTCAAGGCAAGTAATTGTGATAACTCTTTGAGTTCAAGTGCAGTAGGAGAGCCATTTGAGGAGCAATGCATGTTTTTATTTTACCAGTGCAGTACTTTAAAATATGCTTGATACATTTTACATGTTTAGAATTTTTTCCAAAATGCTCCTAATTAAGTTTGTATAGCCCAACAGGTTTTCTTAATTTTACAAACTTTCACAGTAGTATTTGTAGATCTGTCAATTAGGTTGTTTTCTTTCTGATGTAAAAGTTTGCACTTTTTGAAAGAGGGAGGGGGAATTTTTAGCATACCTTGTGATTTTGCAGTAAGGTTTTGAGTTCTTTGGTCTTTTTGTACCTGTTATTTACCATTGTTAAGGTAAGGAGGTTTTGTGGAAACAGATGAAGAGGCAATAAAAGTTGGTTCTTTGAGTTGCTATTTTTTACAGACAAGAGAGAATGTGTGAGCTACAACAGCATTGCTGTTCTAGTTAAAGTCTTTGGCTCAACTTGACCAGAATTTGAACCGCAGACTCCCAGCTGAAAGGCAGATGCTCTCTAATCACTTGGCCAACCAGTCAGATAATAAAATGTGAAAATAATAGACTTTTCCCTGAAATGTAGGTTTAGTTTTAAGTAAGGGAGGAGTGTCTTATCTCTTTAGGAAGACATTTGCTGCAGAACTATGTTAACAACATACTCAGTGAATCAAGCTTTTGGAATGGGATGCTGGATAAGTATCAATTACCAAATGCATCTGGAAGTCACCCTAGCTTGAGCAAAGATAAGGAAATGAATTGTTCTGCTGGCTGAAGCAAACAATCTTCCTGCTCTCTGATGGAAGAAAGCAGAGGATTATATGGGGATATTTTGGATAAATTGTGGTTTGTAAATTCCAAAGTATTTGTCCATCCTGTGTATTTGCTCGTCATTAGTTGGTTAATGATGTAAGTGGACTGTTCTGAATGGGTACTAGGAAACAAAAAGCAATTGGGGTTGACAGCTTAAAATGCAGAGGTTACAGATTTCCTAAGTAGATTCCATCTGTAAGAGTGGACTAAAACAAAAAAAGTGACAAAAAAGACAAAAAAGTGAGGTAGTATGTCATTATGTTTCTGTATAAACATGCTTTCATGCATTCATTGCTCATTCAACTTTGAACTATTTTGGAGTATTTGCATTTAAGGCTTAATTTTCAAAAAAAACCTCTGCAATTAGTTTTGAGAGTTTTGCAACAGTCTTTAAGAGGTTTAATTGAAGTATATGGTGCATGGATTATTTCAAAGTAAGTTTGGAGTAACCCTTTCACAGCCTCCAGATCATTATTGTAATTTTGTTACTTCCTGCATAAGCCAGTTTTGATAATTTTCTTGAATACATTTTGAAATCCATCAGTCTCAACAATACTACCTCTATTATCTGTTTCAACAGGTTGGATTGGCAGTTGTCAATGGTCGATTGATGGCAGTAGGAGGCTTTGATGGAACTACTTACCTGAAAACTGTAGAAGTGTATGACCCTGAGAGTAAATCCTGGAAAATGTGTGGAAATATGAATTACAGAAGACTTGGTGGTGGGGTGGGTGTCGTCAAACTTTCACAATCAGATGGACATATCTACTCCACAAAGGATGCTAAGAGGCTTGCAGAGATGACTGTGACGTGAGAGGCAGATTTAGGAAATGGGGGTTCTGGAAAAAAGCCTTTTTGAAAGAAGGTAGTGAAAGAGAATCCTTGCACTGTTTGGTTGTACAACTTGTCTCTTCCATTTCCTTCCTGTCCATGTCAACCTCCATGAACTGTGCAATGCCCTGGTCCCTGATATTGTGACAATCTTCCTTTTCAATTAATCTGTAATATCTTCTGGACTCTGTTGGCCTTTTGTACTGTACCTGCAATAGATTATTGCCAGGCTGGTGTGGTCTGTCAGACAGCTTTAAGCTAATTGATTAGTTCTACTTTTCATCGGTTACTTGTACATTGAGATTATAAGTTATTTAGTATTAACTTTTTGTTGAATCGAAAATCACTTAATTGTTTATTCACTTGTCTGTAGCCTTCTCTATAGCAGTATTGCAAAATTTGATATTGAAAGAAAAAGGGCATCTAAAACTCTCTTTTGATTTCAGGAATTTCCTCATATTATTTTCATACTGTTGGCAGGTTTTCCGCATCATTCAGTTGGCTGTAAGACATAATTGTACTGACTTCATCCCATTTGCATGTAGATAGCTGCAAGGTTATCTCAGCAATAACAGCACTTACAATGCCATTTTGTCAATGCACCTCAGTCATATATTAGGTTGTGTGGAGTTTTACGACCCAATTTGTAACCAATTGTTTCCAGTCGGGCCGGCCACAGCCCTTTTCTAGTTGTGACTAATAGGCTTGTTTTCCCTACTCCATTGCTTATGCTGAGCACCAAGCACAGTGAGGGCAGTTTCTTTTTTTAAAAAATATGGTATGACCCGGCCAAGAGTCAAACTCCTGACCTCCTGACTGCAAGTTGGTGTTGACTCAGTCAGTGTACTGAATGTATGTGTGTAGCATTTGCAGTGGAGTATTGGGGTAAGGGGATGGGTATTGGTGCAACAGGATGGGGTATTGGGGAAATAGGATAGGGGTATTAGTGTAAGGAAGTACAGTCTAATACATATGAATTTAGGATGCTTTGCATATGCTAAATATTTACTATCCAATTTATTCAGGATTTGCTACAAGTGTTAACCCCTGAAGTTATTATTAATTTTTGCACCAAGGTATGGACTCTCAACCATTTGTTACTCTACTTTGGACCATTATAGGGGGACTTCCTGTGAAAAATTACAGATGTGGCATTGTACCAGTTTTTTAAGTGAAAATTCAAATTCCTAGTGTCAGGTTACAACATTTTATGGTAGTGACAAAAAATTTTGACATATGAACATTTTCAGGGTGAACGTATGGTATAGCCCAGCAGACAATTCTTTATGACCCACCAGTTGAAAGATATTTCCTTAGGGCTGTGTGCTTTTTTGAGACTGTTTGCAGAAGTTAGCTACATGCTATATAAGACCTGATTGCTAGTAAAGTGATATTCTAGGTACTTTGCTTTCTTGCAACAGTTCTGTAAGACCTGTAACAATTGAATATGTTGTACCTGGTTGTGGTGCATACACTTCACTCTACTGTGTGTACTGAGTTGTAAAAAGACCACTGTATTTGTGTGTTTTAATCGGTTAATCATTTGAGTAGTATTATAAAATAAATAGCAAGTAAACACAGGGTTTAAAATTTACTGGAGTATTTATGTTGGCACAATCGTTGGTATTGTTAATATAGAAGCTAATACTGTAGCATATAAAAGAAATTATAAATGCACTTGATGGGTGTGTGTAAATTTATTAAAAAAAAAAAAAAGATGTTTATTGTTGACATGCTAAAAAAAGGGTTTATTAATGGAACATTAGTATTTTTCTGTAGCCTTATGCTTGTCCCGAATTAGCAACTCTTAAATGAAATGTTGGAATTAGATAATATTCTAAGAACACAGTTGTAGAGTTGGCCATCTCTGTGTGTGGCACTTGAGGTCCTGGTGTAATTTGTGAAGTAAAATTACTCTTGAACTCAAAGTTTCAAATTCTGAAAGAGGATAAGAGGTCTAAAGGTGCAGTCACATCAAGTCGAGCAGGTCACAATTATTTTTATCTCATTAACTAATGAGGGATATTCCTCTGCAGAAAGTTTCCAAAAGTTGCCCCTATTTGTACCGGAATAATGAAGATTGCATCCTGCCAACAAAACAGAGCACATTTCAGCACAGATGTGAGTGATCCCTTAGAGTACAAGATTTCTAGTGATTTAGTATTAAACTTACAGTATTTTATGTCTTGAAAAAGACATCTTGTTCTATCTCTGTAAGGCAGCTTGCGTTGAAATTTTAAGGGTGAGTGGGGCCAGCATGCTGCTAATATGCACAATATGCAAGTCAAGGAAAAAACCCTTCCACCCGCAGATATCAGTAGGGAGTTCATATGTGTGTACACAGTGTATAAACTTGTTTCTCTTTCACAGTTCAGTCTTTTGTTTACATGTTTGCAATGTTCCTGTTTTATCAGTGATCAAATGCCAGTTATCAAACAGGATTATACTCTTGATGTTTAATGAAGCTTGAGGGGAATAGGTAGAGTAAACTCAGAGCTGTGAACACAGGTAGTATCAGGTCTGAAAGTATCATGAGGGCATTCATTGCAGGTATTCAGAGGATGAAAGAGCATCAAAACTTTGAGCCACACTATTCATTTACACATGTTATAGTTGCTTGTTTGGTGATGTTGGGGTAAAAGGATTAGTATGCAGTATACAGATGTTAAAAGAGGAGTTTAAGGAGCCATTTAAAAAAAATTATAAAGATATTGATAATGTTCATCTTTTTTGTAAGGAAACTAAAAATGATTGGATGTTTGCATTGAGTGGCAAATGGGTTTTCCTTCTGAATTTATTGATAAGAATGGCAGGGAAATTATTGTAAGAGGCTTTGCTACTTCACATGGTATACAAATACAAGTTTACCATATTCTCGCCAAATGTTGAAACCTTTTTCAGCATATTACACAGTGAACAAAACTTCTGAAGCTTTGGCAGCCGTGGTGCTTTCAAGATCTGCATTGAAACTAGCTGACAATGTTGACAGCTATCTGCATGCAACAAGGATTAGAAAATAAGCTGTGGCATGTTATTTCCTGCCTGTCAAAAGCCCTCACCTTTAATGATAAATTGAAAGTAAGGCCACCAAGTTTCAGGATGGAAGAATTACTACCCCAGCTGGTCTGGTGAAAGGAATATAGACCATACACTATGGTATTAAACTAATTCATGAGGAAGGAAACATTTAAGTTGTTGCTTTTTTTTTTCTGAAGGAAAATTTGTGTTTCTGTCCCTAATCCTCAAGTTAAATTTAAGCAAGGATTCCCAATTTGTCACTAATGGTTTGATTTTGTTAGGTGAAAGAAATATATATATGTGTGTATGTTGCTCTGGTAGATTGGTTAAGTGATACAGCCACTGCTGTTTGTAAAATTGTTATGGGAGAGTTGCAGTGACTTACTGAAAATCACCAAAATGTTACTAGAACTGATCAAACTGTGTAAGCCAACTCTACAGGTGATACAATGGTGCCATTTCATATTTTGTTGATGTAGCACCAAGGTATATATTTGCCCTTACAACATTGTAAGTTCTTTGACAATTTAATGAACTCTAGGGGGCAGAGATGTTTCATGCCGTCTGTGGCCACCAGCTAACCGTGAAACTATGTAAACATGGTATCTCAAGTTGGAAAACTTAGAATTTGGGTATGTGAATAATCGTGGGCTACATAAACAATTTTTTTATTTTATGAAAGGAACAGGACAAACGGATGATGTCATTTTTCGTTTCAGCCCCGCAAATTTACAAATTGAATAGCTTTCAAGAAGCTAGTGTTGATATTTTTTTTCAACCCATAATGAAATTTAAAAGGAGTCACTGATTAAACCACCCTGATTTGTGTCCTGAAATATCATTGAAGATACTTAGGAGAGAAACAGGGAAGATTTAGCTGTTGTTTTGAAATAATTCTTTCTTTTGAAATATTCTGGGTTGGCTGCTTTTGCCCTTTCAGTTAGTCATGAGGCTTTGATGTGGAAGTTGAAATTGTGGTGAAACCCGTTGGGAAAAATAATTTCAGTTCACATATCCTCCAGAAATTTAACTCTATTACTTAGAAAAATATCAGTATCACTGACCAAACCAAACCAAACTGTATGCTTTGTTTGGTTGGATGATGTTTTGCAGACCAGTTCCTAACCAATTGGTTTAAATTAGACTTTTCACAGTCTTCTTTCAGCTGTGGCTCACTGTAGGGGGGTTTGAGTGATTAATAGATTAAGAGTTAAAAAGGAAATATTAACGATGTACAAAGCCATTTATTACTATTCTTGCAACAGAAACCAAGTTGCTAAAGAAGCATTAGACTTTATAAATGGATGCATCTTAAGAATGGTGGAAGATACTGAGGTGATTTCATGTCTGTGGGAAATACCAGAAAAACAATCACAACTTTCTTGCATTGTGCCATTAAACCTTCTCCAGTAAATTGCACCAGAGATTTCGGAAAGTCCAAATTTAAAAGTATTAGTGCTCTCAGAAGCATTCTTTTCTACAGTATATGTTCTAGACAGTGAATACTTTATAGTTTATTTATGGCATGGGGCAAGGTTAAAGAGAACCTTATGATTTATTCCTACCAAATTATGAAAACAAGAAAGGAATTTCTCAAAGGGAAGAAGAGACGAGAAGAAAAAAAAACATTGAGAATCCATAATATTGTTTTGGAAGTTGTGAAAAGTTTTACTGTAAATTATCTGAGCTGCTGCCAAAGGTTCTGTGTCAGTGTTTGTCAGCGGCATTTCAGATGAATTGATCTTAAAATCATAACTTTTAGGTTAGTTGTGTTAGCAGAGGCCAAAGATATGTTAAATGGAATCTATCTCCATTGGTGCTTGTTAAATGTTTTCTAGCTTGTTTGAAAAAATCACTATTTCAAAATGTATATTTGTTCAGATGGCTGAAAATACAATGTGGAACTGCACATTATTGGTAAATAATTTCTCTTTTCAACACAACTTGATATTTACTCAAGTTTTCATCAAGGAAGGGTTTAAGTAAAAATTTGAAATCCTTTTGTGAAAGCAGAACTAAATCTGTACAGTTTGGTGAACATCTATTTAAATTGGACTTATATTACTTCTGGAAATACCATAAACGAAGTTACTAGAATTTCCCTCCAAAGTGGTATTATAATAAGAGTAGTCCCATTTATGTCACTTTCTAACATTGATAGGAAATGCTTTGGATTTTTTTTTCTTTCTTTTGCTATTCAGTCTATTGTGTTGACATTGAAGTCAGTAGGGACAGGACTTCCCTGTGGGGAATGTAAATGTTTTTTAAGTTTTCATGCCAGTAAGGCAAGTGCATTCTGATAACATGGGATTTTACAGTAGAAAGTGTTATTTAAAAAAAGGGATATTTAAAGAAAAACATTTGAAGATATGATGTCCAACATACAATGTTTAACTTTAAGTTCACTTTTTGTTGAAAATGTGACAACTGTTGTACCGGCTCATATCTCAACAACAACCACATCACCCATCTGATTTCAAGGCAAATCTCACCAGAATGCTTAGAATAAGTGCCCCAAATGTATCAAAACTTGAGTTGACTTTGACCACTTCTTTTAATAAGGCCCTCCCTTCTTCATGTTAGTTATCTGCAGTCTGATTAGTTCTGTTGGTAACAGTTCAAAGTAAGTCTCACAACAGGATATTGAAGGTTTCCTAGATTGAAACTTTTGACATAGAAAGGGCTGAAGGTTTGCTTGGTCAAAAGTCAGCTTCACATTTGAGTGAACATTTGAACTAGTGAACTTTTGATGTAGCAAACCTATCATCCAGTGCACCCTCTGACTATTAAAATGGCCATGAGGAATTTCTTACCCTTTTTGATATTTCACCCAAGTCCCCACCAAAAGGGAGGTTTGGTGGGGTAATCAAATTTTACCTGACTTCCTTCTTCCTTAACTCATTCAAGCAAGCTACAATAAACCACAAGCTTGATAAGAGGCAGCTAGAGGAAGATGTGAACAAAGGCTGAATAATACCAGCCAGATGTACCACTGTTTGGGAGGTATGAAAGGCAAGCAGTAGGGCAATTTCTTATCTGGTTTTTGTTGACCTTTGTTCACTGAAGGGAAAAGGTGTGGACAGGGTTTTTATAGGCAGGGAAATTTAACATGGCCTTCGATCTAGTGAAACTTCAGTCTAGGGAAACGGGTATCTTCACAACTAGAAATCTTGGGAAACTATTGTTTTGTCTATTGGCTGGTATGACGTTAATATCATGTATTTCTACTCTAATTCATATTATGCATGCATCAGTTGAAAGACACACTGAGTCCCATACAGTGGTGAGTCAAATGTGCACAATGTTTGTCTGAGATGTGATGTAGGGGTGTGTTTCAATTAGCAAAATGGGTTTGTAGAGGTGCAGGCAGCAATCAGTTTATGTAATGGGAGAGTTGTTTATCTAACTGAGCAGTATGGGTAATTGGGCACAGAAAATATATGAGTGACTTGGAAACAACTGCCAGTTAGATAAATGACTCTGCTACATTTAATTATGTCTCACATAACTTAAACCTCTTTTGACCAACTGTTTAACAATTTTGAGCACAATCATGTCTTTTCTTCACAAACACCAGGGTCCAGTAGGGGAAAAGTGTCTAGGCACTGAAAAAATCTAACAAGCTTAAATCTGATCATGCTGGGTTGAGGGAGCTCACTCCAACAAAGTCATGAAATAACAATGATAGCCCCATAAAAAATTACTTGCATCCTAAGTAAATGCATTTACAATCTCCATTGTGAGATAAAAAAGCAAATGGAGGGCTGCCTTTTGGTACAGAAACCATTAAAGTTTCAATATTCATATTTTGAAGCCCCCTCACAATGACATATTGTAGCCTAGAGCATATGTGTTTAAGATGACCAACACTTTTTACCAAGCAGGAGAGCATTTAACACATGTGAGTCCCCCATGTACTTCCTGGTTTTCATGACTGTGTGTCCTACAATGAGTATACTGCCTCCACTGCCATTGAGCCACAACTGGAAGAAAGGCCATGGTTGGCTCGACTTGAACCATGAGGTTGGAAATTGAGCCGTAAAACTTCATCTAACTAACTCCACCCATGGCCTGAGGGTTGTGGAATTCAGTTTTTTCTGAAACCAACCCCTTTGAAACATCAAACAATGTGGAATTTCCCACACAGCATTCGTCACCTGTTGTTAGATGTGACCAAGCAGGGAGTTGCTAGAAGAGATACAAGGAACAAATTTTTCCAGACAATAAGTACTTGAAACAAATTATATCTTTTGAGGTACCACTATTTGATTGACAGGTCCCTTTATTTCTATTATTAAATCCCTTGTGACCAAGTCTGCTTTGAGTAATCCCTAAACAATGGCATTGTCTGTATATCCTTTGATATAGAGGTTTGCTTCCACCAATGGCAAAGTTTATAACAATTTTTAGAGAACGACTGGAAACAAACGGTTAACTAGGTGCTTCAGTTGCTCCCCTTTTGTCATTACATGTAGATGGAAGCATTGTTCAATAATAATATGTCACTAATCTTTGTTTAATATCAAAGCATTGAGATAAGAATTTGGCGCATAAAAGCAAGATAATAGTGGGAAACGAACATTGTCTCAAAGAGACTAAAATATTGTTTCTCCTTCTCTAGCAACTCCCAGACTGAAGGGAAGAACCATGTTGAAAATTTTTATCTAGTTGACAATACAGTATATAACACATTGATTTTTGTGTATTGTTGTTACAGGTTGTGTGACAGTTGGGTATTCGATGTGAAAATCACAATTCCCATCAAAATCTGTCAAAGATTGACCGGTTCACTTTTTACAGGGGGGATGTCAGATTTGCACTTAATCATGCAAAAACATGAGCTCAGTACACACATTTTGTGATGTATAGGAAGGGATGCCATATATGGATAATGTTATCCTTTGTTCTTGCAATCTTCATTTCAAGGGCAGTTGTAACATGAACATATACTGACAGTTTTATTTTGAAAGTTTAAATTGTGCTCTTGAAAATCAACAGTATCAATTACAAAACCATTGAACTATCTGATGAAAAATTGAGAGAGAATTAACTTCCAAGGTAAGTCAGGGCTTTTTACTGACATGTTACAACACTTTTTAATTTAACTTAACTATTAACCTATCTAACTACCTTCCACAAAATCCAGTGAGCTACAACTGTAAAAAGGTCGTGACCAGCAAGACTTGAACCGATTGGTCAGAAACTGGGCCATCAAACTCCATCTGACTAGTTAACTAACTCACAGCACAAAAGCCACTATCCCAAGTACAGTAGCATTATCAAAGGGTGATTTGCTTGCTTCCATAGATCAAAATGAAGATTCATTCTGCTTTGTTTGTTTGTTTTTTTTGTTTGTTTGTTTGATTTTTTTTTATAGAAACTAAGAAAAATGGTAGGCAGATGCCATCAACAGGCCACTGACAAAGAAGATATCGAAACTGTTCTGTCATTGTTTATTATTGTTGTTTAAATAAGGATGCATTCAGAAGTACATGTGTACCAAATTTTCATTGTAATCGGCATGCTTTTTCGATGTAACTCCCTATAAAACCATAATGCAACACAGAGGGTACAGAGTGCAATGTTTCACACAAAGTATAAATATTTACATTTTTTCTGTTTGCATTCTTTTTTTAGTTACTCTTACATGCTTAATCTGTAGAAAGCCTGCTTCAATTTTTTTTCTCAGAATACATTGTAAAATGCCTTTAGAGTAGTATAAGGGAACATCGATTTCAAGCCAGGCAGATGGACTATGTACAGAAGATAGGATTGCAACCCACTGTTATTTGGGCATTGGAAGGTCAGCTATGGGTTAAATGTGGTATAACAGCTCAGCTTCTGACCAACTGGTTTAATGTGGGCCTGTCCCAGCATGGCTTGTGAAGTTGTCTCCCCTACTCCAATGCTTGTGTTGGGCATCAATCGTAATGGCAGTGGTTACATTTTTAAAATCTTTGGTATACCCCTGCCAGTTGACCTCTGGGTCCCTTGGCTGCAAGTCCGATGCTCTTACCACTTTACCATGCAGTTGGTCTACACTTAAGAATAAACCGTTTGCCTAACATCTTTTGACTTCTTTCACAAATCTGAGGATATCACATCTCATCATATTGGAACCTCTCCTCTCCCAGCCTCCCCCTTACCTTCCCTACCCCACGCCAGGGACTGGCTGACCCACAATTCACCTGTTGCCTTCCACGACAACTTCTGACTGGGTTTGAATATAAAATGGTCCATCTCGTACATATTCCCTCAACTTTAATAAATATGGCCGACCAAATATTTCTCCTGTGTGGTACGCTTCAGCCAAGGCCTTCACAACTGCATACTTAGATTCTTTGCCCACTTTTTCATGTTCTGTGGATCTATCAAGCAGGTATTCTTGGAAACCAGGTCTGTTCAAGAGTTGTGTTTGGGCCCACTTGTAGTCACACAGGGCCTGCAAAATTGACAAAGCTGGACATCGAATTTCAAGGAAGGGCTGTTGACAGAGGGATAAAACCAGATCCATTGGCTTTGTAGATACTTGCTCAAACCACTGCTGTAACATACCTTCTAGATCCTCATTGAGTTGCTCTTTCTGGTTTTGAAAAGGAAAAGAACATTTAATTCACATAACAGTCTATTAACATGAATTAAGCACCATTCATTGGCAATCATTTCATCCAATTATACATGTGTAAATTCAGAAGCAAAGCAAAGCCAAATGAAAACTTAAAATGACTGAAATGTGCAAGGAGTGAGAGACAGAAAATGAGCAACTCAAAATTTGGAAAGCAAATGATACTAAAAAGCAGGAAAAGGGGTAAGGTAAGGCCCTTTTCGCCTTCTAAGCTGGTAATTTTAAAGGGCATTTGAGGAGAGTGATAGGTGCCTTCAAAGGACAAAGATCCCTATACTTTTTGGTTCCTTCCAGCTCAGGTCACACTACAGCTAATATCAGATCCTATCACACCCCCGTTTTTGTTAGTTTGACTTACAATTTCCCACATCTTTCGTCAGTAAGGTCACATCAACAGAAAACTTGTAAGAGATAAAAGCTGTTTGTCAATGTGACATCACAAAATAATTATTTTACATTTCACTTTCATGTTTCTCTCAAACAAATAATATGTTTACACAAGATGGCAATTTTTTATTCTCTTTAGACCAAAGATGGAGGAGACGTTAAGCAAAACTCCCAAAATCGGAGCCTAATCCAATCCGATATTGCTGTAGTGTGACCTACACTTAAGTGTGTGTTTTTTCATGGTCTTGTCTACCTTCAAACAATTTATATGATCCTCAAGATCTGTTATGATAGCAAGGATGCCCTTCTTTTTCTTTTATCAGTTCAGTTCACCTTAAAGGTAAGGAGCAGTTCCCCCTCCCCAAACTTATTTTGAAGAAAAAGCTAAATAACTCAATTTTCATCTTATTTCTCTTCCGAGTATTTTTAATTACATTTTATGACTTTACTATTGCATATTCAAGGTAAACCAATTAGCTATTTCTGGTAAATTTCACATTTGAAGAGAAAAAATAATATCACATGACTCCCAACAGCCAATCATGAAACTGGAGGACAGTCTACTACACTTCTTCAACTTGGGATGACTGCTCCTGCCCTATAAATTTCAATTCTAGCATAAATAAATTTGGCTTTTTCTTCAGAAACATATAATCAATTAATTTACAGTGAGTATAATTGAATGTTATTCCCAGCTTTTAAAAAAAATAAAAAGACAAAACAAGTAGTTAAAGCTGAAAACTCATTTTGTGTAAGGTACTTGTGGGAATTTTCTGGAAAAAAGCTGGTTTTCACAACATGTGGAAACAAGGGTTGCTTGATTTAAACCCCATTGATTAAAATCATGATTAAAATCATTAATTCAATTGAAAAAAATACATGATTTAAATCAATAAAATCTGATTTAAATCGATTTATTTGATTTAAATCACTGATTTAAATAATGATTTTTTGGAAAAAATTAAAAAATCAACAACCCTGGTGGAAACAATAAATTTTGGGCCACACCCACCGTTGACATTTGTCAAAGTTTGGACCACATCCACTGTTAACATCTGTCAAACTTTGTGCCACATCCACAGCATAGCATCTGTTACTGACTTGTCAATGATAATTTTCAGGAGTCATATTGTTTCAAATTGAGCTTTATTCAGAGAAGAAAACTCAATTGAAAGCAATGAACACACACAGAAAATATTTTCAAATAACAACAGCACTGGAATGTTGATTTCATTTACTACACATGGTGATATACCAAGCAATAAAGTCTACAGTGCAATGATCTGGAGTATCATGTTTGAAGATGGGGGAAGGGGTAGAGTGGTACATTCTAAAATGACTCTGTCCCTTTACTTGCCAATGTTTAATTTTAGTCTTTGATAATTTGCCCCTCTCACACTGTCTTTACAGCATCTCAGCCCATTTTGAGGTAATTTATATCCTGACCTTAACAGACATGAGCACTGCAAGAGCACAAAAAAGCAAGGACATCATGTTGAAATTATTTTACTTTTTTTAAAGTATTAACTTTACCTGAACTGAAAAAAGACAAGCTAGTGCTGTCAGTGCCCTCACTCTAACTTCTGTTGGTGGGACCTGGATAAGCTTGCCCAGAATGGACAATGCTCCGGCCATGGATGTTCCTGGTAAAAGAAAAATGCAAACTAATGACAAACCTGAAACAGGCAATTTAACATTGCCATTTCAAAGAACACATAGTTTGAGCCATAAGCTTTCAGGGTCATTCCTTCAGAGAAGGGTGTCGCCCTTCCTCCAGAGAGAATGGTCACGGTGCATATTTTTTTCAATGATGGTCAATATGACAGACATAATACCTTCTGTATGCTAACACTCCTAAAATGATTTACGTTTACAAATGCCTAAATAACTGCGGACCACTTTCTCTCACAAAATCTTTGATATGGAAACAACTGCCCTCTACGGCCCTGTAACGAGGTCCCCCACTGACACAACTCTATTAACCGTTCCGTCTGGAAAGAAACACATTACCAATAAGGCTTTCTCCATAGCTGGCCCCTCAGTTTGGAACACACTCCCATAGAAAAATCAGGGAAGCTCAGTCAGTCACCAATTTTAAAAAGCTCCTCCACTTTTTCTAACTGTACTGTACTTCACCGTTCTCTTTCTGTTTTTAAGCGCTTTGATCATTTGGAGCTAGTGCTATATAAATATTTGTTATGTATGTAATGTTTGTATGTAAACACTATTCAAATCAAAGCTTGTTTCAAATATTGGCAGGAATTTTCTTACCCAGAGATGAAATGAAACTCTGACTTCAAGGAAATCTGTAAATTCTCTTTGAAGTTAACTTAATCCATGGTGATGAAAGTATAATGGGGTTGCAACAAGTGTTTTTTCAGCATTCCAATTATTTCAATATCATTCACTTCTGTATACATTAACAGGTACTAACTGAAAGTGAAAGCTCATTTATTTAATCAATTACTTCCTATTTCTACAGCAGATGTTCTGTTGTGACAGTGAACAAGATGTGAGTCTATAGAGGTTTTAAAAGAAGTTATCCATCACCCAAAAACTACAATTTCACCAGTAGTCTACAGAAATTCTTGATTGGTTAAACTGCTCTTTGATTGATATATCACATCTAAAAACTGCAGAGTACCTCATATTGTACAGCAAGTGCTGAGAATATTCTAATTCAACATTAGGGCCTTGTATACAGTATTGACAACTCATTTTTACACTAATTCTTAGCAAGTCTGTAAAGTTGTTAAGATATAAGCAATCTAAGTTGACCAATCCCTCTACACAAAAATGTAGCTTGAAGGAAGCAGGGGAAATTTCCCAGATTCACAATAATGACCGACATTTTGCATTTCTTTCAAATTTTACACAGTTGTAAAAAATCAAAACTGTGATATATTGATACAATAAACGCACCCTGAGCAATGGACTTTCGAAACCCTGTGCATGACTCAGGGTCAAGATAGCACCTCTAAGTAATCCAAGTTAAAAGCAATATGATGAAAATTAAATACAGAACATTGACCATCAATATGAACTCATGTCATCATAACATCTTTCAAGTTCACTTTCCATAGGAAATGTGTCAGCTTCAATCACTAATATCTTGAGAATGGACCATGGGAATGAAACATTTACCAACATGCTCTTTACCATATCAAACATAAATTTGGTCCTAGACTTGTTTTTATGACAAAAGAATAATTATTTGCTGTGCTCTAACTCAAAGTATCTTGTTAAAAGTTGCAATAGTATATTGTACATTCCATAAATCTGAATTTTTTCTTTCCCATCCTCCAATTTCTAAAACTAAGTGTTATGGGGCCAGATCTTTTACTGTTGCTGTCCCTGAGGTTTGGAACAGCCTTCCTGCTAATGTGCATTCTTTAACTAATTTTAATCATTTTAAAAAGAATTTGAAAACTTATTTTTTTAATTGTCTAAACTGATCACTGTTTTTGTATTTTAAGCTTTTTTGTTCTTTTCTGTGCTTTAAGTTTTGATTTTATCTGTGTTATTTTTAATCCTTTTCTTTGTACAGCGCTTTGAGTGTTTTTGAAAAGCGCTTTATAAATAGCATTATTATTATTATAATTTACATTAAGTGCTTTGTATTGATAACCTTTCTTTTTTGTTTTTGTTTAACTCATCTTTCTGTCCTTCTTTAGTCTTAGCAAGGTCACTCAGCATGACTTAGAAAATGGCAAATTTAATAGATATAGAACACAGAATAGACAAATGAAAACGGTCAGTTAAGGGTAAGATTTAGTTGACTGTAGCTGGATCATTCACCTCAATTGTTTTTTCAACTTTTGCTTATATCATAGTACTGTAGACATTAAAATTATGAAAACTTACAGAAGATGGTCCCAACTAATTGATCCTTTTTCAAACAGCAATTACACAGCATTGTGAGATAGGATATTGGTATGTGTCATTTTTTCCCACAGCTTAGAATGACATGAACAAATATGACACATGCAAAAACTCTGTCCCAGAATCAAGTGATTGCTATTTGGAAAATGGTTCTATTGTCACATATACTTAAGGGGTCTGGATTTGCCTATACCTGAAATCCATTCACTCTCTTTGAGGAAACTGAACATTACAAGTGGTCCATTCTATCCCTCTTACCTTGCTTATTCAAAGCTCTTTTTCCATCAACTGAAGAACCAACAAAACCTATTGTTTCTACTGCAATATTTACAAGCGAAGTTTCACAACTTTCCAAGATACGGAAGCAGCACTGCAGAAACGCTGGATATTTTTCCATCAACTCTTTAGGCTGGTGCCGAGATAAGGTTCCAAAAAATTTGATCAGTTCTGTTGATTGGAAATTTACGGAATGGTGATAAAAGATGTAAAATGATTTACAACTTAAAATGGATGATGCTGTCTGCTATATCAAATCAAGTTCAAGGAAGAAGACTTAAATGCACACCTCTAACTTAAAAACTGCCAAAAACATATTTCAAAATATTTCAGAGAAGTACTTACTAGCTTTACATCATCTCACATAGCAAATACAATACCGGTATATCTATTTACTGAGATGAATTTTCACAGATTCTACAAAATTTTTTTTTGAAATCAGGGGGTACACCCTTGCTTCTTTGTAGTTTTAAATGTTAGAACATTGAAAACATGATTCATGATGTTTGGATAATATATTGGTTTGGTTAGGGGGTTTTGTTTTTTAATTTAAGGGATTTATTTTTTTTGTAACTCTGCTTTATATAATCATTTAGTAGAAATATGTGCACAATTTAACATTGTATTAACATTCTTTACCTAAGTGTACAAAACATTGCACACTTGTGCTTTTAGAAAAGGGTACCATGATATGAGATGAGAGATGGTGTATGTTCGCACTTGCGTGCCACAAAAGCTAAGGCCTGATACCTCAAAATGATTTGTAGTTATAGTCACATTCTGTTCTAAAAATCATGGAATGGAATGAAATGTACATCCAATCTGGATCTGATGGAATGATCTTGACAAGAAGGACATAACCTACAGTAGGCTTTGACACATTATCCAGTTATACTTTGAAGTCACAAATCTTACCCAGTACCAAATGGCCATTTTTAGGAATCATGACTCCTAGAGAATTTTGAAAATTGTTTAATGTACAGTATACAAAAGACTGCATAATAAAAAAAATGATTCTGCATCACTTCTGTGGGTTTTAAAGGAGTCCTTCATGACACTTGTTCTTTTGATTGTTTTTTCTTTCCAGTCATAGTTTTCTCTTTAGTTGGGTTGTATGATTCTGCAACAATGTTGGGGAGGGGGGGGGGGGGGGGTCCTGCACCTCAGCAACTGAAAAAAAGGGTGTATACCAAAATTCTGTCCCAGAATATTGTGAGACAGCTGAATGGAAGTATGGTCTAATGGTCTATAAAACAAAAATGATACCAAAAGAAATAAGTCTAATAACTTCAATTGGCATGCTCCAACATTTTTCATGACAATGCAACATAGACAGACAGTAGATCAAGGGCTGTGTAGGGTGTACATGACATCTAAATTTGTTACATGATCTGTGCCCTCAAGTGATCTATATGTTTTCATTGGTGTTCACATAAGGTGAAGAGAATTCACACATACTTGACTTCCTTTTTGCTATACCCACAGGTTACCTAATTTTTTGTGTAATTTAGTATATCTGGAAATGCCAATCAATTAATCAGACGTGAAACCTAACTATATCAAGTAAACATCTAGTGAGCTTCATTTCCTCTCTGAGGCCATAAGATGTAATCCGGCAGAGAAAGGTAATCTTTCATATTAAAAGTAAGAGGGCAAGTTTTATCATGGCTATTACCTGGTAGCAGGAAGTCTTGTGAATGGTCTACTTCAGCCTCGACTAGCATCTCCTCCATTTTACGAAGGACTCCCTCTTTTTCTAAGAACACGATGCCATGAGGAGAGTCTACCAATGTACACAGCATCTCAATGGCATTAAGCTGGACCAGGTCATCCTCTGTATGGAGGTCAGCTAACAACTGACCCAACAGACCAGATCTGTTGACTTTCTCCAAAGCTGACAGGGATGTGGCTGCTATGCTCGTCGCGATCTGAAAACAAAGAATTAAATCTATGTTGAAAGTGGAAGCAGACCTGAAGTGCAATTACAATGTCATTAGTACACACGTTACAAATGCAAGTATCATCAGGGAGTTGCATTAAATAGCCAATCCCAATTTTAGACCTCATGAATATGGTGTCACTCTGCAAAATGGATGCCCTCCTAGCAGGAATATACGAGGAATCCCATATGCTTGAAAGTGTGTACATGTGGTGAATTCCTATCCAATCATATTCTACTGCCTGGTGCCCACCAATCTATATAATTACATCCCACCCAAAGATCAGTGGTACAGCCACATGTTAGTTAGTTAGTTAGGTATGGTTTTACAACACACCAACACAAAGTGTGTCACCATGATGCTTAGTATCAAAATAATGTCAGTGGTGAACTCGGTCCATGAGGTCTGTAAGTACAGGGTTTTATTTCACAAATAACTGTACAAAATATACATAAGCAGTAATGAATAACTTTCAGTTTCATTCAATTTTTTCAAGTATGAATATCAACAAGCAGGCACACCACCAAGGAAGGGGGGCAGGGGGAATCAATGTGTCCCTCCTGAAAAAATGTGTTCCCCCTGTGCACTTCAAAATGGAATTTGGTGTTTTGAAAAAAAGGTGTCTTCTGTTGTCAGAGTGTAACTATCATACTTTGTAGGATTTGATACTTCCCTAGACAAGAAGAGCAAGCAATTTTGATTTTCTTTCAAAAAAAACATCCTAAACACCTGGGAAATTTCTGAATGGGTTTCATCTTTCCTTTACAGAATCACATTAACTGTGCATCAACCACTTTCTTGTCAGCTGCCTTTCCTCTTTTTCAAAATGTCTGCCAGATATCCTCCTGGTAGTACTTTCACTAGTTTTGTTACTGATGAAATCTTACTTGATGTCAGCCTAGTAGTTTTGAGATTAATGATACCTCACAAATACCCTAAAACTAGTGTTTGCACAGGTACTAAAAATTAGGACCCAGGTACCCGATCGCCATACCCGTCGGGTACCTAGGTTACTCAGTGTTACGGTGACTAAAAGATATGAGCATTTTGTAAGGCATACTCCATAAGACAAGCATGGTAACATCAACATCTGTATTGGATAGGTATAGCAATCACATTCCAAAGTTCAAAAACATTTGTTTTGTTAGAAGGTTTAATCGTCTTGTTTTGTTTTAGATCAAAATGTCAAGCAAAAAAAAATGTAACAGAAAACAGTCAAATAAGAAAATTATACTTCCCAAGGCCTATATCAATTTGATACTGAATTTTGGGACGCTTTCCTACTCGAAAAGCCAGCATACTAAGAGCTCAAAGCTTCTCCTTTTAAAACACTGATTTAAAAATATCAACTAATCAGTGCCCTGTATTATGGTATTCTCTTGCATGTCAAAAATTACCAATTGTAAACAAACAACGTCATGTTTGTGAACTTCCCTCACACTACTTTGCAATGTGCATTAGGATTATCACTAATGGGGTATGTACGTTCTTACATAGCTAGCCTCGTGTTGACATCCAGGCATGGTAACATATCTTTCACACATAAACTTCGTAGTCTGCTCGAGCCCCATTTTGGGACAAAATAACGTTATGTATACTGGCATGTTTTAACAAAAATTTTTGTGAATGTTTACGATGTTATTACATTGATGTCACTTTACTTTGCAGATGGCGGCAAAGTGTTGATTTGCATAGAACTGACACCTTTAACCATTAAGAAATATTCCAGGATTAAACTCAAGGTGGCATACTGTATTAATAATAAGACCGTATATACATGCAAGGCTCAGTTTACCTGCATGCCGAACGTAACGGGCACTGTCTTTGCAGGCTGGGTGGGGTGATACAGTATGTCTTGCTATGTCTGCGTGAAACAGTATGATGCGATTTTGAATGGGCCATCAGATAGCTTACTTGCATGTAAGTTTATAAGCGATATACATGTGATGTGTGAGAAGTAACCCACTACGTGACAATAGCGCGATCGGGCCACACGCTGATAAAAATTTCAACTTCAGAAACGAGGTACAGACAACTTCCAAACTTACACATAATTTCTAGGGGCTCTCTTCATTCTTAGTCTTGGAGAATGTTTACCAAATTGGCAAAATATTTTAGTCCATTTCTGTGGGCAATGGCGTAAATGGGGTGATCCTTTTTGCATGCATTTTTTTTTAAGATTCGGGTAGTAGATTTGGAACCGGGTAATACGATGGCGGGCGGGTACCCGTGCAAACACTACCTAAAACCCAGGAGTATCCCAGGGCTTTGCCCCCTGGACCCTGAATAAATCTTTTGCTCTGATTTTGTGTAGAGCTAATGGAGTAATTTCAAATTCCCCCTCTCCCCCACAAAAAAAAAATAAAAGAAAAAGTAGGAAATCCTTCTTTCCATTTTATTTCGGGTGGGAATTTGAGAATGGATCCTGCAATTCTGCACCTAAATGTAAACAATGCTGCATATGTATTTATATGGAATCACCATGTCATGCACATTTACATGTTATGTACTTTAAAGCTACTGTAGGCCTACACTTTCATTTCTGTGCATGTCAAACTCACACCAAAAAGACATAAAATTCACAGTACCAACTACCATACCTGTATAGCCTACAATACATGTGAAGATTTAGTCAAGAGCAGTCGATTTTCAAAAAGGAAACAACTGTTCACAGGAAGAGTAAGAATATGTTTATCAAATGACCTTTCCACAGAAACCAACAAATCAGATCTTCACTGTAAACTAAATTTTGTTTTGCATGTTTACCTCAAACACCCTGTATCTTATTGTCTCATTCGTTGCTGCTACACGTAGCATTTGTGACTGAAGGGGACCTTCAAATAACTGACTGGCCCCAATATGGTCCTTGCCAACAGCAATGAGAGACTTTATGGACAGCTTGCTGACAGCTAGGCTCTCGTCACCTACTGTGCTGATAACGTTAGCCAACATTTCACTATCATTCTTCAGATTATTGAGTCCAACTTCGTCTTCCACCAGCCTTTCAATCTAAATTCAGAAAAAGATTTAAAATAAAAAAGTAAAGCCTACATACTGCTTTACAGTTCAGTACCTTTGCTATTGTACACTTGCTCATTTCTTGTTTTGTTACATACAGTACCTCATTGTCTTAAAAAGGCTGTGGCCAGCTCGAGTTGAACCAATAGGTTGGAAACTGGGCCATAAAACTCCATCTAACTAACTAACTACTGTACCTGATTGTCTTATTCCCTAGTTTCATTTAAACATGATAAGATTGCCTTCTCCAAGTTTTGCCCACCATTTCTCTAAAATGATCTTTTTTTCTTGTGTGTGCTGAACAGTAAACACAACTAAAAGTTGTAAATTTTGGAACAATTGCACTCTACCAGGCCTTGAGTTTTAAACTTTCCAGGTATGCTTCAAATCACACTCTTCCAATAACTAAAGAATGTGGTGAAATAGGTGTGCTATATTAATTAAACTTTAATAGATTTATTTGATTAATTACAAAGGATTGTGGGATAAGGTTTTCATAAATTTTGTTTTTGTCGATTAAACATTTTAATAATGGCAACTAAAACTACACACCTCAATATTCTATCCAACAATCCTATGTAATACAGTATGATAGCTATTTGGAAAAGTGTCTAGATTGATTTTCAGCTAGGCTGAAGGTGCCACAGCGATGCTTGGTTGATAAACACATTACAATATAGCAATGGCATGTGTAGTTGTGTACAGCACATTATAAAACCCAAAGCATGCCCTGCAGATTCTGCAGCTTGCCTTAGCTGGGTGCAGCTTTGATGTTTTGACTTGGTGGTTAAATGTAATATTGTTCCAGAGAGAACATACATACTTACTGTATTAAAAAGTACATTACTGTATGTGTGAGTTTAAAGTAGTGTAATGATGATATGTTTTTACTTCTTACAAAAAAAAAAAAAACTGGAAATACTTGATGCTATCAGTACTGTGGTTTCATATATTGAATTGCATACTGTACCATACCTGATGAACACACACTTGTCGGATTCTTTCATGAGGATGACCCATGCCCATGTACAGTTCATCACGAAGCTGGGCTAGGACAACTGTTGGATCCAAACAGTCCAACAAACGAGACAGAATGTCACCACCCACTTCAAGGGCCTCTCTAGTAAAAAGAGAAGAGTACACACTGATGATTACCATTTCGGGGACTTCAAGTATTGGAAAAAAAAAAAATTCTGAGTTACTGGATAAGTTCTATGGCCTATTTATATCTACTATGCTGGTGACACTATCTCAGAATTTCTGTATGCCTGACAAATTTCACAATCATGTTTACAACATGATGTTATAAACCCTGCCCCAGGCTGTGAAATGGAATGTAAAGTATAGATACAGTAGTTCTTTAATTCTTCATAAAGCCAGGTTGGGCCTCCTAGCCTTGCCAATTTCCGGTCCAGCAGCCTTCTAGGCATCATCACGCAAATAGTTATAGGAATATGTACACCAACTAATAAGGACTGCTACAAATATAGTTTCTTTCCTCGGACCATCAGAGAATGGAAGTTACTCCCCCGGAATATAACAGATCTCAAGGACACCAAGCAGTTTAAGAATGCAGCCTTCAGAGAATGGAACTTACTCCCCCAGAATATAACAGATCTCAAGGACACCAAGCAGTTTAAGAACACAGCCTTCAGAGAATGGAACTTACTCCCCCAGAATATAACAGATCTCAAGGACACCAAGCAGTTTAAGAATGCAGCCTTCAGAGAATGGAACT
Organism: Holothuria scabra; assembly: GCA_037179385.1. NCBI lineage: Eukaryota > Metazoa > Echinodermata > Holothuroidea > Aspidochirotida > Holothuriidae > Holothuria > Holothuria scabra. Next base: position 51,929,945 of record CM074185.1, read on the forward strand.
TACTCCCCCAGAATATAACAGATCTCAAGGACACCAAGCAGTTTAAGAACACAGCCTTCAGAGAATGGAACTTACTCCCCCAGAATATAACAGATCTCAAGGACACCAAGCAGTTTAAGAATGCAGCCTTCAGAGAATGGAACTTACTCCCCCAGAATATAACAGATCTCAAGGACACCAAGCAGTTTAAGAATGCAGCCTTCAGAGAATGGAACTTACTCCCCCAGAATATAACAGATCTCAAGGACACCAAGCAGTTTAAGAATGCAGCCTTCAGGATCCTCAGACGGGACACCTAACCACATGGGCACACTCAACCCTGCACGTTTGACTCCACTAGGAGTGTTGTGCAGTATTTATCCAGATCCAGATTCATATCTATGTCACAACTACTGTGAAGTAGTGGTTAGCAACCACTATGTCAGAGGGCAAGCCTGTAGATGCATACGTAACAGTGCTGTTAAAACTCAAACATGGCTAAAAGGCTCCACACTGAAAGAGGCTCATTGAGTTGGTACATGAAATTCAACAAATTTTTTCAAACCTCGTAAGTTTTCTTCACATACCAATGACAAATGGTCAAACATAAACAATCCACATATCCTTCGGACAAATAACTGTTTTATGTGTGAGCACTTAACAGTTCAACTTGGTTTTCAAAAAATTGTGACCAGACACTTTTTCAAATTAGGCTAAGCTACACACAAAACCGTTACAAGTCAGGATGCCAAAAAATTCAAATTTTTAACTTTCCCATAACTATTGGATATGAAACTTTACTCATTATGCTAACCAAGCATTCCCATGAGGTAGTGACCCTTTAACGCTTTCATTGAGTTAGCATTATCACCCACTGGCATAGCCAGTGAGGGGGGGCAAGGGGGGCAGAGTGCCCCCCCCACAGAAATTTTAGGGACGCAATGGACGATGTTGAAAAAATGAAGATCTAAAAAAAAAAATAAAAAAAGATAAACGGCAAGAGGAGGGAGGGAATCGGGGGTATTTTTTACAGTTTTCCGGGGGGGGCTCTTAGTTGTTACGATAAAGTATGCAGTCCCCGACGGCAACTAGTCTCCCCGATGGTTTAGCTGTTTTTTGCTCTCAAGGGACAATTTCCCTTATAAGAACCCCAAATTTTCAGCGCGCTATGCGCGCTGTAGATTCACTCCAGTTTTTTCAATACTTCCATTCCACATATCTAGAGGGTGTAAGTCCTGTCAACCTTACCAAGTAACAGGTAGGCAGAGTACACAGGTTATGTAGCGGTCATAAATTTCATCCCATATCAAAAAGTCTAGTTGCTGTTCTCTTGTGTGTGTCATTCGATATGTCAGTTGGTGAGCGACTCACGGAGCATAGTTTGGCTATTTGGGGTATTCCAGGTGGTTACGACACAATGTATGTTATCCCCGATAGGGTCTACAACCCCTACAGTTTCTATTTTTTTCTTTTTGTTCTTAATGATTACATAGGCTATGTTATTTTTGTAAGCCTACCAAAAATTTGCAATTTCACAGTTCAGACTTAAAAGAACACTATCAGTGTGCAACTCAGCTTTTTAAATATTAAGTGATATTGTGCAAAATGTGCCCCAGGCTGCAATGACATGGGGTAATTAGGCTCCTTCATTATGCCCTTCTCACCACCCCCTCGACATAAGGACTGTCGGAACTTGCGGTCGCTGGCATGTCCCTCCCCCTGTCGGTAATAATCTGTCACCTTCCCGTGGTCGGTTTAGTTATTTTGGCTTTCAAAAGAGTTATTTCTGCGATGAAACCCAAAATGTCTGGTACGCTTTGCACACTCTTTCTCAGTTCCGTTACCTACAGTAGAGCTAATGAAGTACAAACCCTTCAAATCTTTTCAAGTAAATTAATAAGTAGAATAAATGGATCAATGTACATATCGGGAATTTCATCTCATTTCGCTAAACTTAGTTAATAATCTCTTGTGTCAGTCGTGCGGTACGGACTCGAAGAAGGAAGTACAATATAAGTTGTGCCCAATAGGGCCCAATTGCCGGGACAATTGACCTATATAAGCTTTAATACAGATTCTTTTTAGTGTAGGCTAACCCAACAAAATTTTAAGGTTAAATCAGTGCGGAAATATCTTCCTCCAACATTTATGTCGTATATGACTCGCAATGGCAGGTATAGTGCACAGGTTTTCTTCAAATCTCCCTCATCAACTCATCAACGCCATCCTGGGTGTCGGGGCTTGGGGTCGCTACCCACCCTACCTCTCCCCCGTTCGGAAAGTGGCCCTTCGTCGGGCAAATCCTGGTGCCAAGCCTGGAGGGAAGACACATTTTTTTCCAGTTATGACTTGTATATGTGTAATGAAGCAATGAACTAAAAATGGAAGCTGCATTTTTTGGAGAGCGGCAACTATTTTGGAGGGGCGGCCAATTTCACTAGCAGGGTGTGTCGCCCCTCTAAAACCCCCTGTGGAGAACACTGGAATCTAGTATCAAAAGAAAAAAATATAGAACCATATTGCATCTAAGCTCTTCGAGGCAGCGAAAAATTCCAAAAGGGGAGGGGGACACCCAGGGAGACAGGCCTGTAGCCAGGGGGTTCAGGGGGTTCACACTTACTTCCGCCCAGACCTAAATTATATTGTTTTTTTTTTTTTAAATGGAGTTTTTTGGGGAAAAATGTCAATTCCGCTGGTTTAGTCAATGTAAGCCTTATGAGTAGCTGTTTTGTTTCAGTGCAACACAATTCCCTAGGGCCCCATTGATTCGTACAGTAACCCTCTTACAGCCACATACTACCTCTCAAGGTAATAAGGAAAATATTGATACAAGATTGAAAATGTCCAAAAATTCTAGCTTAGGTGTTCAATTTTGATGTAAAATTGCAAAATCTCCTTGGAGTAAGAGGGGGAAAACCACACTCTCTCCCCGTTCGGTCGCTTGGCTCCTCACTTGGGCGCTTCGCTTCCTCAAGAAAATGCCCCACCCCAGTGGCGGCGATGAAAAATGAAAAAGTAGGGGCTAAAGGTATGTTCAGCTCCTCAATATTTGTCAAGTGCACCAATTAAGAATAGGAAGCGGGGAGAATTTCGAAGTTGAGCTGAACATTCTTGCTTAGAACACTCGGGAAGTGCCGTTTCCGGCCATTTGAGTGGTTTGTAAAGCCAAACATTTTCTTGTACGCTCCGTGCCAATCGATGGTGGAGCTTCGCTTTGAAACATATATTAACATTTTTCATAGATTGGCTGGTTTTTTTTTTTTTTTGCATTACTTGAGAAATTTTAGAAATGAGATCCATATTTACAGGCTGGGAACATGCAGCATAAAACACTCGGGAAGTGCCGTTTCCTGCCATCTGAGGGGTTTCTAAAACCAAAAATTTTCTTGTACGCTCTGCGCCAACCGATGGTGGTGCTCAGCTTAGATAGTCTTGTCTGTCAAGATTGGGGACGATGAGTCGACTTTGCCCCCCCAACAAGAAAATCCCGGCTACGCCCCTGGTATCACCTCAATGAGCCCCTTTAAGTAGAGCTTCTTTAATATGAGCATTAGCTATAACTGTATGCCTCAACCACAGGGCTGAAATTCAGCACTCATCTGATCGTCCATGACAACTAAATACTGCTTCACACAACCACTCTCTCTCTTTGAGGTTGTCAGAGGGACCAGTATATTTAATTGTAAATCTACAAGTTCCAGCAAGAAAACATGTTTTACTGTAGAATTTTCTTTAGATCTTGGAGCAGTCTTGATTGATACAATGGTATGGACTATCATTGAAACAGATATAATTTTAACATACTGTAGTCCCTAGCATAAAATATACAGTAGATGTAGACGTACAGTATATATTTTTATGGCAGAGAAATCAAAGACAATTACTGTTCATCTATCACTTTCCATTTTCATTTGGACAACCATAATTTTGGGGAGACAACCTCAATTTGGATTAAACTTGTCTGATCATGTACTGTAGTGTATCTTACTGGCCTATGTGAATGATTGCCTGGCCTTTGTGAATGATTGCCCGGCCTTTGTGATAGATTGCCTGCCCTCTAACAATGAACGCCCATGGTGTGTTATTGATTCCTCGACTTGCAAATGAAAGTTAGGTTAGGTTAGATGGAGTTTTACTGCCCACTTTCCAACCAATTGGTTCAAGTCGAGCTGGCCACGCATTATTCCACTTTTGGCACAGATGACTTGATCTCTACTTGATCCACTGCTTATGCTGAACACCAAGCACAATGTGATGGCAGCAGGTCCTGTTTTTAAAGTCTTCGGTATGCGGACCCGAATTGTAGGCTAAATGAAAGCCTTTGGTTTTAGCAATCTTTCGGGCATATCTTTTCAAGATTTTGGGCATTTTCTGAAAAACCATGCCATCTTTTCTGAATTTTTTCCCCGAATATCTGGAAGAATTTTCCCGAAATTCCTGCCAGAGTTTTAAACTTCTTTCTAAATATCAGCTGTCCCCTTTTGGTGTGACCATGCTCTGGGATTGGGGTACTGTAGTGTTGTTTATTCCAGCCTCATTTTGTGTGCTCTAGATCCCCCAAAACCCTACAGTATGCCAACCTCAATGGCCATCCATGCACTCACCCATTCTGTATGGGATACCTCCATGGACCAATTCTCACCGTGGGATACATCTTTACCCTCCTCTTGAAGGGGGCAAAATATTTTCCACATTTCGAAAAAATAGTTTGCCTAATAGTAGAATGAAAAATAAACTGAATCAATGGCAAACTTCAAACTACTGTAGGCTGGGATCGAAACAAATCAAACGGGTAGGTTATCTTAACTGTGTAATGCTAACTAATTCATACCTGAACACTATACTCTCCCTGGCTTGCACCTCAGTGTTTGAAAAAAAATGGGTAAGTAGTAAAAGAAGAGAAAAATACTTTTTGGCTAAAGTCACAAATAATGCATGATCTCTGGCTTTCATTCACTTGTCAAGCAATCAATAACACATTGAGAGGATTGTCAGATACCAGTCATTCATTGAAAGAGGCCAGGCATTCATTGCAGAGGCCGGGCATTCATTAGTAGGACCGTATCCCTTACCCTAACCCTAACCTTAACCCATTACTACAGGTATGCACGTATCCTCATATGATGTAGGTTTCGGCCACTGATTCCAAATTAGAGCTTGGGTCTTTGAATGAAGTTTTGGTATAACTTTAGACTAGGCTAGCTTGCAGCTTGGCTAGGCCGATTAGGTTTAGGCGCCTAACTTAGGCCTAATGTTAGGCCTACTGTAAGTAACATCCTTCAGCCTAGGTTAGCCCTTGAACAGGGCTGTGTGTTACCTTACATGGCCTACTGTAAGCTCATTACACTCCACATCACAGCCCTTGCCCCACTAACGCAAAAAACCCGTCATTAGGCTTTCAGGACAAAATGCGGTCTAAACTGGTAAATATTACACACATTGAACTTATATTACCACAAAATGATGTGCAAGTGACTTTCAATCGAAAAGTTACCAATAAATCGGCTTTCATGGACAGTCTGAGGTCAAAATGCAGCAAAATGACACTTCGATTCTCGTTAGAAACTCCTTCGTTTGAATGAGCCCTCGTACAATAAGTGTTTCTACATGAACTTGCATATAGTCAAAAATCATTCCTAGAACGTTGTAACCATTTCACCAAATCAATAACTTTAACGATCATTCTACCTAATGAATGCAAATTTCATATGGAAAATTGTTGTTTGTTCGTATTCGAAGCTTCTAAGTGTTTTTGAAATTGTTGAAACATTGTCAAAATTTCTCTAGGCCTAAGTGTGAAAACTTTTTGAATAAGTGGAAACCCCTGGTATGACCTTTGACCCCAAAGTGGATATCACGAAGACGACGGGTCCTACTATTCCGCGCGCTGACACCCGCTGGCACCTGCTGGTATGCCCTGTCTCAAGTTCCACGCGCTGCTGTACAATTTGTATGGCAGCTCGTGGAACTCATTTGTACGACAGTGCATGGCGTTTCGCGGAACTAGTGGAAAACTCAGGGATCCATTCTAACATGTGTAATGAATAGCAACATTTTGGGAACAAAAGTAAAAAACTGGCACAATGGTCCTTTGTATTTTACTTCCTAATCAGCAATGATAACATGATTAATGATAGCATTTAATGAAATTAATATCAGCCTTAACTAAATTAACATCCAGCGTGTCAGCGCATGCCCGAGTACACAAGGCATAGCCAGGCGTGTCAGCGCGTGGTTTAGTAATAGTAGGATCGAAGACCAACTACTTAGTCGTTCGAAAGCTTACAAACATTGCGCATTAAGTTAGTGTTACGTTCAATTTTTCAAGGCAAAATACACCATTATAATATCCAATCTGGGTGAACAGCTTATGCAAAAAGGTGGATGCGGTGCTAGAGGTCATCTGTGTAAAGTTTGGTGAGAAAACATAGGAATTTGTGAAAGTGAGAGATGACAACCCTGGCCAAGGTCGGCTAGTGATGGGGTTTCTTGTGTTAGCTGGGGTAAGGGCTGTGATGTGGAGTGTAATGAGCTTAGGCCATGTAACGTAACACACAGCCCTGTTCAACTTCAAGGGCTAGCCGTTAGGCCTACTTTTTATTTTCCATCATTCTAGCCTGGCAACTGTGCTTGATGCATCTTGTTTCCGAAGTCTGTATGGTACGACATCTCCTCCATTAAAAAGGAGGCCATAAATTTCTCTCTGTAAAATTTGTTTTGAAATTGGAGGGAATGATTCTCCAGTTTCCATCTCGCTTAACGTTATGCCTAACGTTTATGACTTCGCACTTTTTGAAGCACCAAATAGGCACTTTACCACGGGGTTTAGTTTTGCGAATATTATACAAAGTTCGATTTCACACATACCTCTCTGAAGATCCAAGCGCTGAAAACACGGGTTCTAAAGATACATTTTTTACCATCAGCTTTAATTCTTCCAGTTGAAATGAATAAACTGTTCTCTTTATTTCATGAAGAACCGCTAATCGGTTCTCTTCAATAGTGAGGCGCTGGAACAGGTCGTTCAAGGAAGCAGCCATTTTTCACAAATAGACTGCAGTCCGTACGCGTATTGACTTTTAGCAACAACGGTATAGAGCTAATAAAGCGAGTTTGCTATAGGATTTGGAAATTTACATAAGCGACAGCCACTGCGTAGGCAAAAGTTTAGGCGGCAGATTTAAACTACTGCAGCTCCCTTTGACCTCAAGAAGTCGGGTTTCGTTAGTTGAAATTGAATAAATTGTACCTCAGGTCGATACAATCAAAACAAACATTTTAAGCAACACGAAAAATGAATTTCAATTGTCCAACTCCGATCTTTATTGGACATTCTTGAGCCGACTACTGGTAGGGGTAAAAGTGTACCTCAAGACAAAAGAGTAAAATAATATAGGCTATAAATAAGCGGAATGAAAAATGAATTCAAACGGTCCAACTTCCATCTCCATAGGCTATTCTTGAGCCGAGGTATAAAATGTTGAAGTTTATTCACTCAAATTAAAATGGTAGGCCTACAATGCGCAATAATTTGTGATGCCATTGTAAGTTACAATCTTTGTATTTCTTTGTTTTTCTGATAGTTCCTGATGCACCTGGTCCCGCCTGGTATAAAGCTGTGCATAATATACATTAGAGATTTCGTCCCCTAGAAGGAACGACAGAATTGCCTTTGTCTGCTTCAGGTATTATAGCTCCAGATGTCACATTTTTGCGGTTAACTCACTTGCATTGGACAACAAGTCACGGTGGCTCGAAGAATAATCACGTAGTTTTCGGAGTTTTAGAAAATTATTCGCTAAAGTGAACTTCATGGATAAGTTGATATTAAAACGATTTTAAACCAGAAAAATCGGTCCAGGTTTGGTGGAATTATAGAAAATTTTTAGCACACAAACTGTAACCAGAACAATGGTCAGTTCTTGTCTTTCGTGCAGGGTAAATACATGCATGCGCCGACTAAGCAAACAATCTCTTGTGGTTAAATGACGTCAAAAATCGGCCAGTTCTTTCCCTGGTCGGCCAGTTCGTTCCGCCGTTCTTCAAGCGGACAGATTTTCTCATGATGCACTCTTACTTGTATGGGATGACCTGATTAATCAAACTCTCTCTGTGCAGCATGCGCCATGCAAGCAAACAGGGAGTTCCCAAGGTAAAGCATTTTCAATTTTAAAGGGAAACAAAGCAGGTTTTCTCAGTTGTACCATAAGAAAGTCGCAAATTGCGGAATCAGTGGACAAAATTGGTTTAAATGAATAAATTTCAACATTGTATCTTTTTCTCTCAGGCTTTCTGAAGGGAATCCGTTGTTAGCTTGTAGTTAAACATTGACAAGTTTTTCCATGACTGTGGTAGAATCTAACGTCCTGTCTGGACTTTGGGTGTTGGTGGTTTGCTTTTTGCTTTCTGGGGGTTTTGGATTACAGGACGTCTTATGGGGCCTTTATAGCCTCTAACCCGAGGAAATTTGGACTACAAACTAGCAACGGATTCCCTTCGGAAAGAAATTTGAAAACCTGAAGCACGTCTCACCTAATCCTCAGCTCCAAAGTGGTTAGCCCAAGCTGTTTAAGCCTTTGGGAATAAGGTGGATTTCTAACCACAGATATCGGCGGGAGTCGAGTAGTTCTCTTCTGAACTTGCTCTAAAAGCAATTATCATTTTCAAAGAAGGGACTCCAGGTCTGTATGTGCAGCATAGTCGAGATGGGGTCCAACCAGCTGCTTATACAAATTAAGCACAATTTCTTTACTAAAATTCTTTAAATTCCTCCTGATTGAACCCAAGCACCCTTGAATCAGTAGTTGCACACTGCCTAGATGGCTTTAAATCTAATTCTCAGATAGTTAGTTAGGTAGATGGAGTTTTACGGCCCAGTTTCCAACATATCGGTCCAGTCGAGTCGGCCACGGCCTTTTTTCCAGTTGTGGCTCACTGGCTTGTTTTTCCTACTCCAATTGCTTATGCGGAGCATCACAGAAGTCACTTTGTTCAAATTTGTACAATTCATAGTATAATAATAGCAGAGATTCTTAGAAACAAAGTGGAGGAGGCTTTGAAGTCTTAAAAAGTTAGTTAAAAAGTTCACGTACGTCATATACCTGAAATTGGGTAAGTTTTCCCCAATATGTGTTGTTTATTTGGTTACCCCACAGTCTGGTTAATCAATTAAGTGGTAAAAGACCTCTTGGGTAACCCATTAATCAATAATTATTGGGTAAACTTTTACCAATTTCAGGTATTTGACATACGTGACCAGTGTTGGTAAGTTTTTTGACCAACTTTTTTTAGAGTGTACACTGTCAGAATTGGCTAATGTCATATCTCTGTTTTAAAAATGTTTAAAAATGTTTAAAAATAACAACGTAGTATCTTAGTAGTTAGCGGTTATTTAGTTTAACGTCACAGATTTGTTAAGATAATTATAAAGGCAATTACTAAGAGCGGTTGGTCATTAACAGGGCAGCTGTAGTCTTACGGCGTGATCTTTAGGTCACAAAGTTCAACCGCCCTACGAATTTGGTTAGTACAAGGCTATATAATGTGTTATCAAGGCAGGCTCTGCTTTTCGTGGAAGCTGAAGCTTCTCCGCATCTTTTTATATTTAAAGGCCCAATTTTCTCATCCCAAACAGTAGCAATTCTCCCAACCTTCTTAATTGTCTGAAATTCACCCTCATTCAGACACAATCTCATTTTATTGCTTCAGGGTGAGTATAGAAAGCTCAAGGTGTATTATCAAAACACTCTCAGAACAGTTCGTGCTGTGAAATATAAGCGTTGATACTCTACATTGTTTGAATTAGCAGTCAATCAAAAAGCTGAGCCAATTGAGAGTTTCTGTTACCCTATACTAGAAGTGTAGTTTGGGGTGAGAGGATTGTCCCTTGAATTTTCATGTCCATCAAAGAGCACAAACCAACTGAGAATTATTATACCACTGCACTTAGTGAAAATTTATTTTGGGATGGTGATAAAATGGCTCTAAGTTTAGACTCGATAGTAGGAAATATTTCCTTACTTAAGAAAGAGCTGACTGAATGGAACAATCTGACAATCTGTGCCACTCGAAGCAATAAGGAAAACTCTAACATCACTATATACACCAATTTTTTAGAAAAAAGGAGTAAAAGTCTACATGCCCCAGCTATAACCTGATCACGACCCCATCAACATCTGACGTTCAGGTAATCAAACTGGTGTCTGGATGCAGCTAGGTGCAATTTTTTTGTCCTGGCATGTAAAATGAGTAAAATGTTGGTTTTAAACGGAAAACCATGGTATTTGCAAACTCAGTATATGATTTTTGTGTTTCGCGCCAACATTACCGCACTATTGACTTCGGTAGTGGAAAGAAGTTGTACTCATCGATGGGATAGTGGGCATGCTGATAAAGTTCAGTACTTTGCTAACCACACACCCACTCCAATACCAGCTCTTGACTTAACAAAAGTCATGGAAAAGCCTCAATTTGTAAGCCTTAGAGGACATATTGTGTAGAAGCAACGATCTTTGTTCGCGCTGCAATCTCAGACTTGCCAATTTCCAGTAATAAAAATTTTTTCTCAATGTAAGCTCCATATTTTGAATTATTCTTTTGAATAAGGCGAAAATTTCGGCGCGTCCGCAAATTAAGTCCTCAGAGGAGAGGTGTTCACACTTCAAAAACAAATCGGAAAATTTGGGTGCTCGCGTCCCTGGAAAACAGGAAAATGTCTAGCTACGCCACTGGAAGCTCGCTCTATATTTTGGCTTGTCGGCGAGAGTCTATATCCCGTCCCCATGCGTAGGTCTATTGTGTGAGATAAATTTGACATGTGGGTCAAGTCAGTCAGTCAGTCAGACAGTTAAAGCTTTACGGCCCAGTTTCCAATCTATTGGTTCAAGTCGAGCCGGCCACGTACAGTTGTGGCTCACTGGCTTATTTTCCCTACTCCATTGCTTATGCGGAGCATCACGCACAACGGCAGTAGGTTCCATTTTTAGAGTCTTTGGTATGACTCGACCTGGGAATAGAACCCGTCCTCCCGGGTGAAAGGCGGATACTCTTACCGTTAGACCAAACACGCAGTCTCTTGACAAGTGGAAGACCTTATGTTTGGGGAAAAGACAAGAAACACTTAGCCCTGCAGCAGCCGCGGCGCCAGAATGTCATTTTGGGGGGGGGGGCCAAACTGCAGGCAAAGGGAAATGCAAGGGGCAAAAATTTTCGGGCACAGCGCGGAACCAAGCTCGGAGCGTGAGGTCTTGCGGGTGGGGTCCAGGGGCAAAGCCCTGGTGGGGCCCAGGGGGCGAGGCCCCGGAAGCTCTGCGGTTTTAGCATATATTTCGGTGAAGATTAAAGGCAGTCGTTCGTCACCCTAAACTACAGTTTCAGAATACATATATCAAAACTCGCAATTGGTACAGTTCTTTGATTGGCATCACATTCAAACAATGCATCATAGCTAAATTACACAGCATGGGCACTGCGAGTGTCTTGATTACACATTATGGACTTGTATGGCCATTGAGGCAAGCCATGAAGCAATAAACAAGGATTGTGTCTGGATAAAGATGAGTTTTAGATAAATGTGGGAGGGGCTAGAAGTAAGTAGGTTGGGAGAATTGGAACTGTTTGGGATGATGAAAAATATGCCTTTAAGTCCCAGGAGAGGTATATCATTTGATTTTTCGGTTGATCTAATTCCAAGGTTAACAACTTTTGCTTTGGGAGTATCATATCACATTTGCGAGGTGCCACCGAGTACCACTATACTCGTCAGGGGCTTAACCAGATTTTTTTTTTATTTGGGTGGGGTGCTGGGAATGGGCAAAGCGTTGAAATAGTGATAAGCTGTAATGATACCGTCTAAGCAGAACGCAATCATCAGTTGGCGTGCAGCCTACAGAAATAATTGGTGGATACATGAGAGAGAGTGAGAAACAATAGAAAGAAATTAAAGCATGCTATGTACCACGCTGCGTACTGACAAGACAGGGCAACTTTGTATCATTCAGTTAGTGATATCATGCGTACCACATGTAAATTAGAAACCCCTGACCTAACCCGGAAGGATGTAGGCCTACTTAAAGGGCATTTAGGCAAATTTTTCGTCAGTATCAATTGCACGTTCACCCAGGCGCCAATGCACTCCCAGCCCCACCCCCAACCACCAACACACACACACACACACACACAAACACACATAGGCCCAATGCACTTCCATTCCAGCAACTTTATATTTGGGGGCAACTGGGTGGGGGGCAAGAAAAAAATCTGAGGGGCAAATCCCCCCTCGTGCCCCCGTAGCGCCGGCACTGCTGCGTAGTGGCTCTGTTGCTAATTTCCGTAGCGTTGATATGAACGAAAAAACTTTGTCCGCTCTTCGGGCTAGGAACACTTGGCTGCAGGCAGAAGAATTTTCCCCACTGCGGTTTAAACTTTCATTTGGTTGATGAATCAACAATCAGCTGTTCCTCCAAAGAAGAGTGCATTTTATGGTGTTTTTATGGAAAAATCTGACCCTCCTGAGAGAAGACAAATGACTTCAAAACTGGTTTGGCATTCACGTGCTAAATTTAGTTTGTACCTGCGACATGTATGCTGCATGTACTAAGGGAAAGTGCAGTGAACTAAAAGTTGATAAACTTGATTGTAATTTTTTTTATATTTGAGTCAGTCTTTTTATTTCGATGTAGACAGTAATTTGCTTCAACAGATCTAAGCTCAATTTTGAACCATGATACTTTTATTACGTCTGTCATGATATCATACGTAACAAGTGGGTGATGACGAAACCCGACGAACCACTCCACCCCAGTAGGTTCCGTTCAAGCCGACAATTGAAATTCAAATTGCGTCTTTCTGCAGGTTTTAGGACAGTGACTCACTTTTTATTTTCTACGGATTCATGGCATTTTCCTTCGACCAAAAATGACATGTACAGGTCAATCCTGTACAGTCTCTCGGCTTTCCAAAGAACAAAAAATAAGATGTTCGACGGAACAAATATGGGAGCTACTCAAGTAAGAGAAATCAGCGCACACATTATGTGCTAACATTTTACATCCAAAACTCTATTCGATAATCCAACGCCAGTAAATCTTTCAAATTTCTTATTTCTCTTCCAAGTATCGATCGTGATGTTTCAAAAATTAAAAATTTCAAATTCAATGTTAACTATAATAAAAAAAAAAATAAGTTACTCCTCCTAAATTCACAAATTCAGTGAGAAAATAGTGTCATATGATTCTAAAGAACCATTCGTGAAATAAGGCAGATACTATACCTATCCAAATTGCGGTGGTTCCATTTTCCTTTAAATTAAGTCAATACTACTTCTCTAATGCAAAGAGCAGTGACTATTGCGTATTCAAAAGAGTTTAAACGTTCTAGAGTTGAAAGCTAAATAACCATTTTTTACAAAATAGGGAAAATGACTAAAGAACCGATCTATTTATTCCGATTTTCAAAAATAAAGGCATTCATTGAAACTCAGCGACAGTTGCTTCTCTGAATGATACATGTCAAAATGTTTGCTTGGTAAAATTTTAATGACAACAATACAGCTTTTAAAGGGATAGTTCTATGATCATGTTCATAAGCGTGTTGCCCCTTCCCCTCTGCCGGATCTGTTTAAACAAGTAATATCTGCTCGCAATTAACGATACTTTTACAATTTAATCAAAACAAAGAAAATGAGATGAGGAACGTTGGGGTGGAACTAATTTAACAATAAATTATGTTAACTCCATTGTCGGCTTCGGGGAATAGGATTATCTGAACGATATATGTTATCCTGAGCGAAAGACCATCTAAGCTGAGTCCCTCTATTGGTGAACGCGAATACCGCGGTAAGTGCAAAGCGTCCACGAAATTTTGAAAAATCGGCAACCCCTCAGGTAGCCAAGGCGACAAGTAATTGGAGTAGGAACAGTCGTGGTTTTGAATGTTCGAGGTTTCGCTTGCAATAACTTAAAAAAGTTTTTCGTTCTGCCTGAAAATTACATCTCTGCCCAAATGGACTGGTGGACGTTTCCCCCATGTACACGCCCAACATACCAACTCCATGATGAACTATGTTGATAATTATAGGCTAATCGTTTTATCGGAAAATTTCTTGTTTTTCTGAGCATACGGTACATGTTCATCATTGGATTTTAAAAGAACAACCCCCTTTCCCCACTACATATTCTCTCAAAGTGGGTATGACACTTCCTCTCTGTCTACTCAAGCCTTGTTAATTTACATACGGACACCAAGAAAACGCTGCCATGTGTAGGCCTAATTTTCTCTCATGGTTCTGCCCGTGAGGGCAAAATAAGTGAAATCACGTTAAGTGAGTAATTACCTGTAAGTGTGACGTCAATGCGATGTGTCTAATCGAAGGCGATCCAATAAGGGATTTACACAGAGTTGCTAGTATTAGTTATCTAATCGTAAGGTATACTAACTTTAACTTGATGACATAAGCATGTGACTCCGTTGCTCAGCTTGGTAGTAACTGCTTGATTAAAGACAAATTATGTGACGTCAAAGATTTACAGGATGGCATCTCTCATAGTGGTGCAATAAGGAAAACAATAACCGCACAAACAGACTATGAAACTGTATTGTAGTTGTGTTTGTAGCAGATCACTTTTATGCAGATCTGTTAGAAGAGTAATGGAACCCCGCAATTCTAATTTTTCCTGAGGAGACAAGACTTTGATGTGTAAATTTTCATAATATTTAACGCATATTTTCTTCACTTTCAAGCCTCGAGTAGCTAAAAAACGTCTGTAAAACGATCATTGATCTTCATTTTTAACAGGTTGTGTTGTTTATTAAAATGTACAACCGATGCTGAAGACTTCGCATAGTCCCCATTGTGCTACACTACATGGAAATGGGGTCTTCGTTTTAAACCTTAAGTTTTATGAAAAATTTCCCTCTGTTTTTCTCTTTTTCCCCTTCACTTTTCTGTTTGATTTTTATCTTTAATTTCAATTTCCATATTTTACATACGTGTTGTTCAAGTGCTTGGAGCCGGACTCGACGAAGTTGTCCGCTCCATTTTCCAAATTGAGGGGACTGTCCTCCGCATGTTTATGATACACTCTAAAATCAAAATAGTGAATTTAGTCACTCTTTGATAGAGTGAAAAGTGTGAATTCACTCCATTAGAGTAATAATTCACTCCAAGAAGATTGAATTTCACTCCAAAAAGAGCGAAATTCCCTTAAAACGAGCGAAGTTTCATTCTTGATGGAGTGCCTACAGTGATCACTCTTAAAAAAGAGCGATCATTGCAGGCACTCGTGGAAGAGTGAATTTTCCCTCTTCTTGTAGTGAATTTCACTCTTTTTGGAGTAAGATTCACTCCGCTTGAAGTGAATTATCATTCTAATAGAGTGAATTTACACTTTTCATTCTACCAAAGTGTGACTAAGTTCACTCTTTTACTTAGTGTAACGGCCACTGCCGATATACCGTAACTTATTTAGAACATTTTCGTATTAGGTAAAGCTTGCCATGTGAACTTTCTATTTATGTGTGCGTTGGTATGTGCGTTGGTGTGTGCGTGCGTGCGTTTCTGTTTATCGCAGTTTCATCATGCCTCAGTTGCATGAGGCCGTCTAAATTCAAGCATAAATTGAAGGTTATCTGTAAGTGTGACAAAGAACTCAAAAATAAAGCAGTGATGAAGAGAACCAATGACGTCAGCTTAGACGTGTAATAGACAAGTTGAGAAATGATGCTTTTACCGTTATAGATCACAAGGTTAAATACATGCACCTGTACGCTCTGTGCGCATGCGTACAGATATATGCTCCTTCTCTTCGAGCGTTCATCCCCATTTGTATTGTGAATACAAATGGATTTACACAGGGAGTTTTCAACTGCCATCATGAAAACTGAAGGTTCCCTTAATACCTTTCCCAATTGGTCTATCGACAAACAATTAATCATATGACACACCATAAATGAGAGCATTTTGCGAAATTTCCGGTAGTTGGACATCGACTGGGAAATCCCTCTCCTTCTAACCGTTCGGAACTTAACGAAATACCATTACCATAAACAACACACTACAGAAAGCGAAACAACAGTCTGAGGGTATGAAAGATTCTTCCAAATGACATTTGTGGTTATCAGTTATGACGAACCGTTGTCTGGATTTCATACTGTGGATCAGTTTATTACCAATGGCCGGTGTGACAATTAATGGTTTTGAGAACATGAATGTGATTAATCTGTTATATTTTTAGACATTTTAATGCTTCTTATTTCCCTCGTAATACAATCAAGAATGCAACACCCACAAGAGGCATATATTTACTTTTATACGCGAAAGAGGAACGAAATCTAATTAGTGTGGTTTCATTCAACATTTTAAAGGTGAAGAGCAGTCCCCCCCCCCCCCCCCAATTTGACGTAGTGTAGTAGACAGGCTGTCCTGTTTCATGATTGGCTCTTGAGGGTCATGTGACAATATTTTTTTGTCCTTAAATTTCAAATTTACTTGGAGTTGCTTCTTCGTTTACCTTGAACGTGCAATATTGAAGTCCTAAAATATTATAAAGTGACTTTGAAGAGAAATACGAAGGAAATTGTGATATTTAGCTGTTGCTTCAAGTAAGTTTGGGGTGACTGCTCTTGCCCTTTCAAGTGTATATAAAGTCAAAAAAAATTCAAAAATGTTTATCAAACAGCATGAAAAATTAATTCTAACAGTTCAACTCCCGTCTTCATGTGCTGCGATATAAAATGTTGAAACTTATTCACTTAAAACAAATAAGTCCATTGAGCAATAGTTCGTGGCATTTTTGTTGTTCAACTCTCATGACCTGCTTTGTTTCGATGTTTCCCTTTAAAAATAAAACTGCTTGTATGACCTTGAACATTTTCTGTTTGCCTGCATAGCATGTTACGCAGAGAGGGTTCAATTAATTACATCACCCTGCCAGAGTCCACTTTGGTACAAGGGTGCAGTAACTTTCAGGAAAAAAAACAAAGCAATACAAAGATTGTAATCTGATTAGTATAAAAATAACATCACAAATCATTGCTCAAAGCAGCTCAAAGCACCATTTAAATTTGAGTGAATAAACTTCAACACTTTATATCTTGGCTCAAGAATGCCCTATGAAGATGGAAGCTGTTCTGTTAGAATTCATTTTTCATGCTCATTAATACACATTTTTAAATTTTTTCACTTGAGATACACTTAAACTCCTACCAGTTGTTTTCAGGATGACAAATAAATTTAAACACTAGATTTGTAATTTTAAGCATGTAATAATCACGTTACAACTTCCTGCTTTGAGCAAACATGTGACAAGTAATCGACAGTGATGTCATCTCCTCGCCGATGACGTACATTTTTGTTTTTGATCACTAGGCTGAGCTATTTGCAGTTAGAACCTTTGTTCTTAATATTGAGGGGGATTTACCTAATTTTCCAGAAAGGAGTGTGTGGAAAATCAAAGTAGTATTGAAAAGGGCGATTTCTCCACTGAAATATTGGGGGCATGTCCACCTGCCCCTCTCCCCCAGGATTGCCGCCCATGAGTAAAAATATGAGTTTCCTGTAACAAAATCAGAGACGAAAAGTCTCATGACTCAGTTGTTTATGTGTCTTACAAAAGAGATTTTCAAAGAAACAACAGCGTCAAAGTTAGGGAAAAGATATATGTGCTGATTAATGCGCAATTATGATACCGGTATAACATTTTGATTTCTCCTGCGTGCTTTGACTTTACTAAAAAAGGAACGTTTAATGGCTGCCAGCGTTTTCATCCCGACTTAGCAATAATATCAGTCAAACTCAGAAGGTTCATTTCTTACGTAGGTATTGCCGACCAACGGCGTAGCTCCTAAGTGGGCTCCCGGCCTCAAATCAGAGGAGTAAAAGAGAGAAGAGTAGAAAAAAGAGGAAGAAAGGGAAAATACATTGAACAGCTTTCTGGACAATAGAATCACACAGGGAGTCAAAATGTAGCGTCATTTTGCTCACCCTTGATGAAACAACTCCGCCCCTACCAATAGCCCCCCCCCCAACATGGCCGTTAGAAATCATGTAATCCCGCTAAGATGGAATCCTGCTAAGATGGAATCCTGGCTAAGGCTTGAAGTCGTCGCGTGATATAAATAGATTAAAACGGCGCCATTCCCCCAAAGCTAACTATAAAAAGCATGATAGAAAACTACAAAATCAAATTCATTTTCCCATTGATACTCTCACCCCTTTTCATTCATAACTGATGAGATGGTATGACAAAATGGTGTTGGACCCTCCATACGTATTAAAAGAATGATTTATGTCACATCAAGTTTTCATAGGTTAGGGGAGTACTTATTTTTTTTTTTTTTTTTGCATTTAGTGCAAATTGGATTGAAATCCTATGAGTGATTCTCAAGATATCAGCAGGTAAACTTATCACATTTTCAACAAAAAGGGAATTTGAAGCAAGCACTTATGACATCATGTCCTCACATCTTCTCCTCAACAACCCTAAATTATCAGAATGTGATTGGATATTCACCCTAAAAACAAAAGAGTGAACTAAGTCTCTCTCTTATGGAGTGAAAATATAATTCACTTAATTAGACTGTTAATTCACTCCAAGAAGAGGGAGAATTTACTCGTTAACGAGTGCCTGCATGGATCACTTTCAGTTGTCCCTGTACGCACTCAATCAAGAGTGAAGCTGTGCCCCTCTGGAGTGAGTTTCTAAATCTCAATTCCACTAAATTTCAATTCCACTCTTTTGGAGTGAATTTTATAACTTTCGCTTTTGTAAACATTAAAATTTCACTCTTTCTATTTTAGAGTGTACCGTAAGTGGAATGTGAGAACTTTACAAACTTTGCATTAATCACCGGGACGTTCTATCCCCATTAACTTTAACGTAAATTTAACAGTCTGAAAAACAAAGGGAAAAGCATTTCTTACACTTTTAAAACAAAAGGAAAAGTGAAAAGAGTGAATTCTCTCCACAAGAGAATAATTCACTCCCAGAAGAGTGAAAGTCACTCCAAGAAGAGTGAAATTCACTCCAAGAAAAAAGTGAAATTCACTAAAAATTAGCTTACAGGCACTCCTTGAGAGTGTACTTCGCTCTTTTGGAGGGAATTTCACTCTTCTTGGAATGAATTTTCACTCTTTTGGAGCGGGTTTCTAAACTTTCACTCTTCTAAAAAAGAGGAATTTCACCCTTTTCACCTTTAGAATTAGTCAACGTGAGGAAGTGATATAACCTCTGCTGTCCTCAAGATCACTCTGGATCGAAAACCTAGTGACATCATTTACTGATGTCTTGAGAAATACATATCCGATTGGAATGGAAGTTTCACTCCACTGTGTAAATTTGGTTCCTCTTTCACATGTGAAAATTAAGGGCTTTAACTTCCCTCTTAAGCAGTCCAGTGTCGGAATGTGTTTCTGTGTGTCAAAATAACTGCAGGCCTACCTCAAGTGTCAGTTTCTCGACTTGTACCCCGTGCTCCATACAGTATGTTGCATGGCTGGCTGTAATTGTAAGTCCTAAAATTACATTGACGACGCCAAAAATGACAGAGTGAAGAGATGATGTGGCAGGTCGATGAGAAGGATGAACGTTAAGAAAACTGAAAAGTGTGCAACTGACTCCTCATCGCAGTAAGTAAGCGCGTCACAGTCTTCTGGGTGGTGCGCCCAGGGGGTGCCACTCTAACGCAGCTAACTGGGGCGCCTGTAGGATGATACATGTATGCAGGTTTGTGTGGAAGTGCAAAGTAGACCATGGCTTGGTACATACAGTAAACAAGCTCATTTCTTTCCTATTATCTGTGTCTCATATCTGAGAGTATTATCTGTCGATATTTATTACTCCTATAATTGTTTAGTTGCACTGCATGATGAGTACACACTCTTCAATACGCCTGGATCAATATGATGGCAAAATGAGTCGGGGTGTCAACTAAAATGTGGGTCAAACAATGACTCAAAATGAGGCAGCCATTTATCCAACTTTTGTAAGAAAGAAAAACTTGGCTCAATATTGGTTTAATTCCATCGATAGAGGAAGTATTTTTAGAGTGCAGATACAAGACATTTAAATTTGCCTCTGCACTCGCTCATAAATCAGTTTGGAAAGTTTTCCGAGCTCTGCAAACAAACAAAAAATCGAAATTTGCCATATCAAACGCCATATTATCACGAGATCCCAGCAACCACAGTACTGAAACCCTAAATTTCTTTTCATAAACTTGCCCTTTTTTTTTGAATAAAAGCTCTTGATTTAGTTTGGTAATTTGTTTTTACAACTGGCAACAAAGTTTCGGAAACTTAAAATGCCGTCCGAGAGCTTCAGTATAATTCGCAGGCGTTAACCTGTTTCCAGAAATGATGTTCAGTCGCCGTGTAATATCAGATTTTCTAATAGGATGTGCAAATTCTCTAATAGGCCCCAAACTTTTAAAAGTTACATACAGGTAACCCAGAATCCAAAATTTTGTTCAATCGAACTGAAGCTCCATATCTTTAAAGATTTGGTTTCAAATTTTGTTAACATTATATCCAAAACTGTGTAATACAAGCTCAAAAATTTGGTTACAAATTACCCTTAAATGCAGTAATGTCCATGTACACTTGAAATAAAATTCGGAGAATATGGTGCTAAAAACACTTTGGTCAAATTGACCAACGACTGGGTCAACTATGCAAGTGTGCACCGGACGGAAACTAGTCAAATTATTTTGACTAAAGTATGGTCAAATCTGACTACTCATTCGTCAGATTTGGCCGAAAAGGGTTTAGTCAAACAATTTGACCAAATTTGGTTGGGTGCAGTTGACCCAGTCACTGCTCAATTTTAACGAAAGCGTATTTAGCGTCGACCCCCCCCCCCCCCTTCGCCTGAAAAAAAAAACCATACGCCACTGGCCTTAAAATAACTACCTCTTACATCATGTCATTTGGAACTAGCATTGCATATAACAATGCAAGAAGTTGTAGTGTATACGGTGAAACAGTAACAACTCCTTGGTTTACCTCCTTCTGTGAGCCCCAGTGCTGACAGACGATTTGGATCCGTCATTGGGTGGGGCACTGATCCACTGACCATATGGACGTTCCGCCACTGTCTTCACCCATCTCAATGGTACTAACTTCGAAGAAAGATGACGTAACGAAAAAGAGTCAATTTTTTAACTGCAACGTTGGAGTTGAAAGAGTTAACAGGGGCTTGTCGAGAACTGACGTTCAATGCCTCAAACCAGCCAAATCGAAATTGTTTGGAAACAGGATGTAGCTGGACTTGGAACTCATTTCAGCCGAGTTCACAAAAATGAAAGTGCCATTAAAACCATTCGAGGCTTCCTAACCAAACTGATGCGTAGCGCAGCAAGCGTAGCGTCGCACGGGGTATCGACAAGTGGACCATGCGCTCAAAAGCCAATTCCTTTTCATATCATATGTTTTAAAAGTTTTTACTTCAAATATCATACGTGACCTGCAAGGAAACCTATATTCCAAAAAGCTTTCAAATGGGGCTTCCCATAGACCTTCCAGACCGACGATCACATAACACCTCTGTAAATGAAATCCCCACTGGTAGCAAGTTTATTACTATATACAATTACCTAATCTACAGGATGAGCCAGAGGGTGTATTTTAAATATGTAGTATCAAACGATAGGTGCAGGGCAATTATTTTTCAGGTTTCAAGCTATCCGACTGATGTAGGCCTCCACCCCAACAAGACGGTGTGGCAAAAGGTTGTCCAGAGCAAAATGGTCCACCACTTGAACTCATTCAGTGGTAATTCCAATTCCGTGACCTCCAACTACGTTCTAATTTCGAGTCCTGGTCCGGAACCAGGTTCAAGTGGAATTGAGTCTCGAGTCCGAAGGACTACCATATCATATAGGTTTAAGATACCACTTGGTTAAAAGACGGGACTTACAATGGACCCGAAACATGGGATTGCATCGCCCGGATTGTTAGCGTCAGGAATCGGAATTGGGTTAACTGGATGAAATACTGACGTAGGATTTGGGTTACAAACGTTTCCTCAGGCGGTGCGAAACATAACGTTGTTGGATGAATTCGAACTTAATTGGGACAAACAATCGGTCCTTTCAATCAAAGCATTAACATTTCGCGAACCCTATCACGTCCAATCCTGCCGTGTCTAGCTGAAAGGGAATTTTCTCCTTGGAAAATCTTCAAAAATGGAAGAAGTATTAAAAACCAGAATGCAAAAATGCATTGAGGTTTCGATGGTACATAAATGTTCCGTTCAAAGAGTGCCATCATTCACCTTTATCTTCTCATTCAAATGTTAAACTAGCATGTTCAAAATATAATTTTGTCATTCCAGATGACCTTTTGACCTTCATAAAAGCCATACATAGCTAGCTATAAAAACAACACACAGACAAATGGACAAACAGCTATCTTGAAAGATCATATTTTAAAAGGTTTCCGTGCTTTGACCCCTGGTGACCCATGATGATCTTTCATATCTGCCAAAAACAATGGGGACCATCCTCTGACCATAATGCATCCATATACCCAAGTATGAAATCTATCCAAGCTTAATTACTTGAGATATCGTGTTGACAAGGTTTTCAGACCGTGACTCCCGGTGACCACAGATGACCTTTGACCTCCGACAAAAACAATAGGGACCATCTACTTACTATAACGCATGCACACACCAAATATGAAATCCATCCAATTTTCCTACCTTGAGATATTGCCTTAACAAGGTTTTCAGAATTTGACCCCTGGTGATCCCAGATGACCTTTGACCTCCCCCAAACCAATAGGGACCATCTCCTGACCTTAACCCATCCACATACCAAATATGAAATCTGTCAAAGTTTCTTAACTTGAGATATCGTGTTAACGAGATTTTCAGACTCTGACCCCCGGTGACCCCAGATGACCTTTGACCTCCGCCAAAAACAATAGGGACCATCGTCTTACTGTAATGCATCCACATATCAAATATGAAATCTATCCAAGTTTCCTACCTTGAGATATCGCGTTAACAAGGTTTTCAGACTTTGACCCCTGGTGACCCCAAATGGCCTTTGACCTCCACCAAAAACAATAGGGTCCTCCCTCTCAATATTGCTCATCTATGTACCAAGTGTGAAAACTGTCAGACATTCGTAACTTGAGATATCGTTTTAACGAGCAAAGGGTCACAAACACATACACACACACGCACCCACACACTTACACACACACATACACACGCCATCATGAATGCATAGGTTTCTCTTATCATCGAAATCAATAAACCCAGTTTGTTCGAATTCATAAACTATAAATCTGTCTGTCTACAGTCTAAAGTCACCGCATAATTGCTCCTACAATAGCTGGGAATCGAGTCGGCATTTCACTGAAAGATGAGTTTAGTAGTTAGAGAAAAAAAATAATAAAAGACTTGACCTTGCAATACCGTTTGAGCAAAAAGCATGCACTTCGAGTGGCAGTTTGCTGGTTTGAGCAGTTGAACATGGAATCTGGGAGCTGCCACTCGGATATAGTTTGTTCACAGTTTTCCTGCAATACGATGAAATCAGTTTTATAGAAATAGTTAAACATTCAATTGAAACCGTTACCTTGGTAACAACGGTATTAAATTTAACGAAGAAAATTTCGCTTTTGTTCATAACCAAAGCTAGGATATGTCATGCAGTGTACACAAATAGCTTTTTATAACCACAAACTTAAAGCAAAAATACATAAAATGTTACATTTTGTGATTAATTGGAAACTTCTGCTTGATAGGTCATCTTAGTAGTACATCGGTGAAGATGCTAGGATATACTGCTACCGCACTCGGTATTCTTACATTACACAAGAATTAAAAGCATCCAGGGTGATGAACTTAATAAGAGAATTTAGGTTAAAGTGTACCACAATAAGGAAATTAGTATATGATGCCCAAGAAAACGGTTGATTTAACAGCAGCCTATCAATGAAAGTGAAAGACTCTTTTGCTTCACAACTCGTAGCAAGATAATCAGATTTGTCTGTGTAAAACTACTTCACAAAGGCAATGTGTAATCCACCATAGATATCATGGACGTTCCATATGCATTATCCGATTCTGAAATGAAGCGGTGTAATAAATCTTAAAAATTCAAGAATGAAATGAAATGTGTATAAAATACCATGACTTTTTTCATTTTCTTACTACATTTTGTTTTTACAATTTATATTGTTGGCACTTTAATTCTTCCCTTTTATTAAAGGGGAAGTTTAAACAAATAGGTCTATCAAACTTTCATGTGTGAAAGAAATCAAACCTACACAGTAGCGTGAAACTACCATTCCAATCAGACATGTATTTCTCGAGATGTGAGAAATTGAAGTCACGAGACTTGTGTTCCAAAGTGAGCTGGACAGCAGGAGGGCTTATATCACTTCCTTACATTCACAAGGAATGCTTTATTTCCCTTTGTTTTCAGACTTGTGTTGACCTTGAAGTTACTAGGGACAGGACCTCCCTGTGAGAGTGTGAATGAAAATTTTGTAGTTTTGATGCCACTTATTCAATCACATTCATATAATATGGGATTGCATGATGATTAGAAAATTGACTGTGAAGTTAAAATAAAAGATGTGATGTCATGATAGGTCAGATGTCAGATACATGATGTGGGAGCTGGCGTTTGGGGCTCGGTTTCGCATGGCCACCGAAAATGTTTGCCCTGGCCTAACACTTTCCTTTGTCCTAATTAGTTTTCCCCTCTCCCATTTTGACATTCTAGCGCCGCACTGATGGAGGTATACCGTACACACTGGCCACCGACCTAATATATACTAACTGTAGTCATTTTCACCACCACACCTTTTTGAAAAAGCATCAAACTTCAGAAACCGATAGGCCTGCCTCAAAACTGGAAAAATTTGCCCATATTAATGATACCTCAATTCGGGATTGAAATATTGGGTCATACGCCAGAGACCATGCAGGCTTACCGAAATGTAGTCTCTTTAATGGAACATCGGAAAACACTCTCTGCTGACTGCTCGTGGCCGGCGGGCTCAATGCGGCCATAGCAGCACGATGGCATCATGCATCACACTGGAAGTGAGTTCAGCAGAGATTTTGCTGTGCCTATCATTTCACCGGAAATTGTTGGTAATAAAGGCCATGGTGTGATGGCAACCACAACCCTCCTCCCCCTTCCCATAAAAATATAAAATAATTATGACACACGGTCAGAAAACCTTGAGCAAAACATGTTGTTCCTATCTTTGCGTTATCTCAAGTCCTCCCGACCCTCTGGCAAAGGGTCGTTCAGCTGGCATTGTCACTACTTCAGGATTGGGAATAACATTGCACTTAAGTGGCCACACTTGGCTGGTTTTGGACGAATGCCTTCACTGGATGATTGGTATACTACTCTAGCCACCTTTAACGTTCCGCTTGAAAAACCGACTCGTGAAGTAGTGTTGACACTGATATTTTGGGTACACAAACCCACTCGCAAATTGATATTGTCAGTTCTTTTTCTTGGATTTCAAAATATTTGTATTTCCATCCACACACATCCTGAACAAATATAGACTCCTACTATAATTATCTACCCTTTACCGAGGTCATATGTAACTAAAGCACATTTCTGCTACGTAAAATATAACGCCAATGCAACCAATTAAAACATTAAGGTCATACATATCAAAACAGGCATGCTTTCCGCAATATTTGAGATTTGCAAATATTCAGTGTTTGGAAAGAAGTTAACGCACATACGACAAAATGCCTGGATGAATGAATATAAAGGTCAGTACGTAGGCAACGATCACTGTTGGAGTAAGCTGGCAGACTAACTTACCTTAATGGCGAGAGGGTCGGGAGAACTTTAGAAAAAGACTAACTTACCTTAAAGTGTACCTCAGGTCAAAAAATTCAAAAATATATATATCAAAGAGCGTGAAAAATGAGTTCTAGTAGTCCAACTCCTATTTCCATAGGACATTCCTGAGCTCAGATATCAATGTTAAGTTTTTTTAATCAACTTCAAATGGTATATTGTTCAATAAATTGTGATTCCATTGTTGTGCAACTCAAATAACAATCTGCGTATTTCTTTGTTTTCTGAAAGTTAGTGCACTTTGTGCCAAGGTGTGATAGCACTCTCTCTCTAATGGAGTGATGTAATTAATTAAGTCCTCTCTGTGCACCATGTTGCGCAAGCAAACAGGAATTGTTCAAGGTCATAAAAACATCCCTAATTTTTAATGAAAACAAAGCAGGTTCTGTGAGTTGTACAACAAGAGAGTCACAAATTATTGTGCAATGGTCCAATTTATTTTAAGTGAATAAACTTCAACATTTTATATCTCAGCTCATGAATGTCCTATGAAGATGGGAGTTGGACTGTTAGGATTCATTTATCGTGCTCTTAATTGTAGATTTTTTTTTAATTTTTTGACTTGAGGTACACTTTAAATTCTCTCACCCCAAACAGTGCCAATTCTCCCAACCTTCTTACAGTAACTCTCACAATGGTCTGAAATTCATCCTCATCCAGCAGTTCAGACACAATCTCAGTTTATTGCTTAAGTTCAGGGTGAGTATAGAAAAGCTCAATTTGTATAATCAAAACATTCTCAGTACAGTTCACGCTATTTCATATACGCTAGTACTCTGCATTGTTTGAATTAGCTGTGAAGCAGAGCTGAGCCAATTGAGAATTTCTGCGAACCCCTACAAGAATTGAAGTTTTGGGTGAGAGTATTGCCCTTCAATCCTCTGATTTGCATCACATTTACGAAAATCGACATTATTTCGTGACTTCACAAAGATGAGAGACAGCTTTTAACTGGAAACGTGCAAAAAGGCTGTCTGTTGATGCGATGCCACGAAATAATTAGTATCAGGATTAATTCTCGTAATGTAGCATTATTATCATGTATCTCGGTATCTCGGAATGACGGCCAATTTTAAGTTCTTTCCGTAGAAGAGATGTTACCTAAAATTGAAACAAATCATATTCGGCAAATTTTTGCAATGGGGTGGGGGGGTAATATAACCCCCTTTATGTAAATGAAAACATAGCCAGCATTGTGTGAAATTTTACTTCCTTTCAAATAAACACTTTTTCAGCCTTCTTCCGTCGGTAAACATTTTGCCACCCGAACAAGTGGGACTCTGGTACAATAGGTCAGATTTGCAAAGTGTGACATATGGACAGTATGGAAGTCGGATTTACGTCTCTTGAAAGGGTTAATCCTTCCATCCCAAACCACATTTTTTGAAGTAGTCCACAGAAACTCCCAACTGCACAGCTCTGCTCGACAGAAAGTTCAAAAAATGCAGGGTAACGGAGCATCTTATGCACTCACCCTGAAGCAATAAACTGAGATTGACGGTGTCTGGATGAGGATGAATTTTAGACAGTTGTGGGAGGAGCCTAAGTGAGAATAAAAACTGTTTGTGGTGGGAGGATTAGGCCTTTAAATTTCAGCCTCTATGTGATGAACTATTGAAGATCTAAAATATGATAGAACAGAGGTCTATGCAATGTTGAACCTATCCCCATACCCAGTTTCATGTCTAAAGTATATGCAACAGCAAAATGTTTGAAGACGGTAGCGATCATACCAAGATATATCTATACCTAACATGATCGATTACAATTAAACTGTGACTTTTGCAAGGAATCAGAAAGTGACTGAGAAATTCCAATATGATCAAATGTCCTCAAACCTTCCCACATTCGTAAATTCTGTCCTCCACTGGTGTGTCGTAAATTCACACATACATGACACACCATGTTTATCTTTCTATCTTACAACAATATTCATTTATTCTTAATGGACTCCTTCTATTATCACCTTTTGTAATGAGTATATTTATTTTTCTCCTTTCTATTACATTTGGATTACTGCATAGTTAAATCAACAACTTTTCCCGTTTTGATAAATGGATGCCTTCAATCAGGGAGTAACTCCCTGCTTCAATTGATTTCCTTATTTTCAATTTCATATGCGGTTTCCTTTTCAATGATAAATTATGAATGCAAATTTAGGGAGAACAATGTTGAATGTGAACTTTAATTTCATGGATGTACAGGAACCCATTTCATATCTATTGCATCATCCAAGTTTGGGAAAAACTGGTCACTTTGCTAACTACAAAAGGGAAATTGTAAAATAATGTGCACAATCTGTGCATTCCAATGTCTGACACACCCACGTAACATGTATCCTTTTTAAACCTTAGGTTTGAACACGCTCCGGTTACAATGATAACTTTTTGCGGATTGTTTCTTGAGTGGATCTAGATGAATCATACTGATACACAAGGCCTTTTCATCTTCTTCTCTTCTCCAACCTCTTCTTCCCTCTTTTCCCCTTCTTACTTCCACCTCTTTCCCTTCCCTTCTTTTCTTTCCTTCCAGTCCTTCCCCACGAAAAGAAATTAAGTTGTTAAACAGTTTTGCTGTTGGTCAACTGTGTAGAAGTTTGTAAAGCACACTTTAAAACAACTCAGAGACTGATGAAGACACTAGTTTTGGTTTAAAAGTAAACTTTATTCAAATTAAAAGGTTCACTTTCAAAAAATTAATTTCCCCAACCTTCCACCATCCCCATGTAATTTTTTGAGATACATGAGAAAATAGTACAGCATTCTGCCACTCTTGATGGAGGAAATTTCCCAATATGAGAAATCATGGATAACTTTTTATTAAAATTACAGAGACACTTTTATATTTAGTGGTTGTTGGCCTCATGTCACATTCATTCATTCACCTTTAAGTAAGAAGCATGGAAATCACTTCTATCAACTTTGCAATAGTCTAGTCCTACATGGAAGTGCATGCAAAAAAATTGAACTAATACTCTCACTAGTGCATAAGAGAAACTCATCACATCATCAGCAACAGCTGGGAGCTAACAGAAATAAATGGCACCATACAGTAATTAGGGAGTCAGTTACAGCCCATGACACTTATTAACATCCATACAATTCCAGTGAAACAACAGTACTACATATTGTTAAGTATTAAAGGGAAATACTGAGTTAAAAATGTTCCAACATAGCCATTCAGAGAAAACAGCTCAAGACATCATCAAACCATTCATTGTCAACCATACATTCCAGCGGTAGCTTGACCTCCTCAAAATATTATGAACAAGAAGAGCTATAAAAGTTGCATCATTTGAAATGTTGAGAGTTTGGGTGAACAAATTATTCTTGAACAACAAATAACTGAATTTTAATCTGAGGGAAAAGTATTTCTTGAAAAGAAGACCACCATACTGCATTATTTCCTAATCATTTATCACTCTGTGTCAAATATTGGTTTAAGAAGGATGAAATGTTCCTGTAAACAAATGCAATATTTCCCTTTAACATGATCAATACAATCTGACCAATGCTACATTCAAGGAAAAATGCAGTCACCACAATTTTGATAAGTGTTGTACTCTGCCGTAATTCATGACTGGCTTTTGCATATCATGTGACAATATTTTCCCTCACTAAATTATGGAATACATGAAAGAAATTCATTGATTTAACATTCATATGAAACTTCTGCAATACCATGAGAGATACAGTACTTGGTTTTGTTTGGATCAACTGCTTTTGTCCTTTAATGTTGACAGAGTGATGCACATTACTATAAACTTGACATATTCAACACAAATACATGATAATGGGTTTTTTTGACATGTGCATCTTTGTTGCAAGACATACTGTAGAGACCTATTATTTTATACCCAGTCAAGCCAAATAATTTCATACAAACAAAATATGCTCTTCTTTTTGATTGAATACAGTTCCAAGATTTAACTTTTAAAACAAATGATAAAAGATGTAGATCTAGGATATTGGTTTTAAAACATAAAAAATAAATCTAAAATTTTGTAATCCAGGATTTGGGGGAGAAATTTTCCAAAAAATTGTGAAAAATGAAAATAATTTGTTCAGTTATGTCATGAATCAACTTGGCAATAAATAAGGATTCAGAAGGATTCTTTTGTTCTGTAGACAGCACAATTTAAATGCACAATGAAGAGGAAAGGTGTAACCTTATATTGCACTTTGCTGAGACAAAAGAAAAATTGGACAGAACTAGCGACACTTTCAGTTTTCATAAACCTTACTACTTTGTTCTGTGTTGTTATAACGCAGGATTCCTCCACTATATTAGAAATACAAGGAAGCCCCCCCCCCCCATGCAAAAGTTTAGCCAGAGTCACCATTTAGGGGAGGCAGGGACCACACCATGACAAAAATAGTCTTGAACATTTCACTACACCGTCGCTGTATTAAAGCTTTTAACTGCGGATTTACATCAAAGGAGCTTCCCCACCGGTGATACTTGGGCCTAGTACTGTGAGAACCCCCATACTAAGTGCACCTAATTTATTCAGACTGTCAGTCTGAATAACAGAAGACACTCAACCTCTTGCTCCAAGTGTCATTTCAATTCGAAAGTTATGTCCCTTTTCTTTCCCTATTCTTTCTGTCTTTTTTACTTGCATCCAGCTGGCCCAACCCAACCTGAAATGGTACAAGGGGTCTCACATGGTTCATGCCACTAGTTAAAAAAGCCTACTATAATGCATTGTTGAGTTTCTGGAAGTATAAAAGGATCATACCACCACAAGTACCAACCCCCCCAAAAAAGGATATGACATTGCATTGACAGTAGCAGTGTAGCAAGGGCCAGAGTTACAGCTTGGCAATGTCATAATTAGTCACCGGCCAGATTGAACATGGTCAATCATACCTAGATGCAGTTAGTGTACCACAATGTCTACAATTTGTGCAAATTGTCTGTGACAGAGAGTCATCGGTGGTACTGGAAGGCGTTCTATGAATTGTTTAGCAGATTAAAATTCCACTTGGTCCCCATCATGGCAATCTAATACTTTGGTAATGATCCTAGAATATCTAAATTTCAATGGCTCCAGGTCTAAAATGATAACTATCACTGTAAATGCTAAAAGATTAAAAATGTGAAAAAAAAAAAAAATTGAAATTCATTGTTCTACCTTAGACATTGATAAAATTGTGCACAGTGTTGAGACTGAGTTGAGAAGTATTCAAATTAATTCAGTTCATTACTAAATTCATGTAAGTTTGAATTCCAAAGACTCTGGCTGGCCTAAGAAAGAGTCCTTTCTGATATTGGTTTTGATTTCTTGTAAGTTGTAGCCAGGCCGTTTCTGATCACCTGTGTCTGATCCTCTTTCTTTTTTGGCAGCACTCTTGTGCACCTTCATACCTCTACAGTTTGCATTTAACTACCTCTTTATTGTTAGTTGTATTCTGAGGATGGTTGAGGTCAGACCGAAAATTTAAGAATACATACTGAAGTAATATGGAAAAGAAGAAATGAATGTCTTCATTCTTACTGTCTACCTTATGGTAAACTTAAGAGTTGGCATGGTTACAATTTACAAGAAATCAAAACCAAACTCATTACTAAATGGCCAACTCAAATTACCCATGTTTGTTTATCTTTCTTTTCATAAAAACACAGATGACAATTTGCTGCAAACTTTAATGAGTGTCTACTAATTTTTACTGAGTTGCTTGACTGGATGTAACCACATCTACGTAGTGAGTTGGAAAACGCTTCCATGCAATCAGCTACTGTATTTCCAAAAGTAGAAATGACATTTCTATTTTGATGGAAGAGAAAATTGATACCTTGATAACCTCAAGTTTATGTAAAAAAAAAATAAATTATTGGAATATCCAGTTCATACCTTCTGTAGATAAAATCTTATCACAGTAAATCTCAACAACATATGTTCCATGCAATGATATTATTATCTTTTTTTGAGCTTTTTACTTCCTGAAACTTTTCCAGCCTCTTCTGAAATGTTCAACTCAAGTTAGTGCAACTAATCTATTACCATACTGCATAGGAGACAGCAACATACCCATCATAAGGTTTTAGTACGCATCTGTTTGATACCTATTGATTAACCATGGAACAAATAAAGTTAATTTCTGAAGGAGTGAGCATAAGGCTTAAGTATCATATAGCCCAAACCTACTTCTGAGTATATCCATCAAGTGTAATACTTCACTCGCACTCTTGTTGAAATCAATGATGCATAATTTTTCAACACAATGTTTGATGCTGCTTTGCAGGTTTGATTAAATTAAATAAAAAATTGCCTTTACTTTTGGTTTTTTCCTGACCTTTAACTTGTAACATCTTTTGCTGTACCAAAAGTGGCATAGTGCCACCAGTCAAGACTTCATCGACAGTGATCATTTTGCAGTAGATGGACTCTCCAATAGTAGTAATGGGGGAGGTAAGTAGGACCGTAATAGTTTAAATAAATTGCTTTTACTTTTGGTTTTTTCTTACCATTAACTTGTTCAATCTTTTGTTGTACCATCTTTACTAGTATATTATAACCTGTTATTGACATCTACCACAGACAGCAATCCCAAAGGTATTGGGGTACAACCCCACCCCCATCCCCCAGCCAATATTTGAGAAATAGCCCATTTACATCAGTTTTTCACACCATATATTTAAATGAGGTAATAACTCCACACCCTCCCCAAATATTGAGAAAAATTGCCACTCTTACAATTTACCATATCTCCGACATTCAGTTAATTGGCAGTTAGGTAGGTTCAAACATTGATAAACAACTAAGTCTTCTCAGTGAGTGGAAAGATAATACTTGTAGCTACTGAGAAATGTTCCTGTGCATTATAATTTTTGTGACCAAGTTGTTGAAAAGAAATATTTTGGCTACTCTCTATTTCCACTAAATTTAATGAAAAATTATAAACCAGCTTAAAACTCATTATTTAAAATACAGTTAGTGTTTTAAGGATGTATAATTTCAGTCTTGTACAGTCCAAACTTACTTTTTGCAGGTTTCAACACATCATTATCCTCAACCACTGGGTAATATTTTCCTGTTATACTAACTGATATTTCAAGGTCTTAACACAGACTATAATTTCACACACCAAAAATTGTTTTTGCAATATTTTCACATTTTTAATGTTGTTATACAAATCCAAGTATTCTATCTTATTTAGTTCAGACGATTTGTCTGTCCATGAAGGACCACATGCCTTCTTTATGAACAGCACACTCGTATCCATTACAACATATGCTGCTACATCAGATCATGATAAACAGGTACTGTAGGGTCCACTTACACTACATCTGGATCTACTGTAACCCTTCATTCCTATCAAGGAATTGGATTTCAAAAATAATGGGAACCCATTTGTGGGTTTGGTCATTTTTCACCATGGTAACCCATGGAAACCCACTTTTCAGTTCTGTTACAAAATGCATGGGTGCTAACTGATTGGTGGTAACCAGTTTTGGGGTTCTGTGATCTAATCATCACGGGACCGCCATGCGATGGGGAACAATCGTTCAGGTGAAATATGATGGTCTGCCTATCCTATCAGTGGATTGGATAACATGTGTCTCTGGCTTGGTCCTGGTGCTTTATATCGTATTATTACCTACTCTAATCACCCTTCCTGTATGAACAGATGTTATCTACAGTTACATAAATTGCGTCTCAGCTATTCCCGCAGCCAGACAAAGCATACAGTAAGGGGTTGGGGGGGGGTGTAAGAGGTGGGGGTGGGGGGGAGGGGGGTAGAAAGGTTCCAGACAGTTGGGTATTAATTAATCTGACTCTTAGCTGAAGAAGGTCAAAAGTGGATGCCAGCAGCATTAATCTTCTTACTTCTACTGTCTAATGTATTTGGTTACTTATTTGTGAGAAGTTTTACAGCTCAGCTTCTAACCAACTGGTTTAAGCCAGCCAGGCCAGCAACAGCCTCTGTTCCAGTCTGGATTGCTTTCTCTACTCAACTTCTTATACTGAGCATCAAGCACAACTGCAGTGGGTTTTATTTTTTACTTCTTTGACCCTGAGTCGAACCCCAGATCTCCTGGTTGCATTTTGGATGCTCTAGCAAGTTGACCATGCAGTTAGTTCTAATGTACATTACGTGGAATTCTGTGTTTTATAAAGCTGTTTCTATATTGCACGACCACTCATGATACCTTCTGTAGTTAACACAAGAATAGGAAATATTACAACGCTGGAGGCCCCAAGGTTTGGATTACGGTAGAGTAGCTGATCATAAGGACATTACAGCAGAGGTTTTGCCATCCCCTTTCCCTTCATATGCAGAGAAAGGTACTCATAAAACATTTTATAGTTAACCTCAATATTTTTGCTTTCCAACTCCAACTCCCATTACTACCACTTTTGAAATCCTCCCTGTTATGATATGAAAATAAATTATACATGACCTCTTATATAAAGGAAAACTAACCCACGGTATGTTAGTTTCCTTCACTATACACTAGCAATGAGCCAAAGTTTGTGCTTCTTGACTTGCTACTACAGAATATATTACTATATACTGTACTTCAGTCTTCATATTAAGTTATGGTTGGTGGGTTCCCCTCTAGAGACCATCCATTGTGATCTTCCATATCGACAGGCCCTGGCCAAGATTGTTCTTCAGCAGTACCTGTCTCTTCCCCAGGGAAGGATACATCATGAAAGGACACCTCCTGAGGCTGGGATGATGACAAATTCCTTTGGTAAGGTGAGTTGGCAGTTAATCCCCCCTGTTTTTGGAAGGAAGGTTCATGAAATGAAACTTCTTCAGGTTCTGCTGATGGTCGTTCTGGTAGGTTTCCAAAATCAAAATGTTCCAGGGGAAAATATTGGACACCATCTGTATCTTTGTAAGGCATTGTGGATGCCTCATGTGCTTCGTGGGATGTTAGAACACGCACAGAGTCATCTGAAGAAGCCAAACTTGAAAAACCTGACACTCTAGAGGTTGGGGATGCTGTCTGAACACCAAATCTTGTAACGGAAGGTTCTTCACCACTTGGGTGGGTTAGACACTCAGTGCCTTCTTTCCACTTTGTTTGTAGCAAGTCTTGCTTTCTTTCAAAATAAGCCTTCCTGGCAGCTTGATCACTAATGACCAAATCATTTAATCGATCTGAGATGTCAAAGTCTGAATTGCTGGTATTTATGATTGCCTGCTCATCCCTCTCAAATATATTCAATATAACAATGCAATTTTCTCTGAACTCTGAAATTTTGTCCCCATCAAGTGGGATGTTCTCCAAAAATTTTGCACACACATCAATAAAATGCCTACGGCCTAGCTTCTTAACAAGATGGCCATCTGTATGACTTCCGGTGATCCTTCTCTCAACCGACCTTATGTGGTCCATGTCACTTTGGTGTACCATAAACATTTTTTCAACACCACAAGAAGACAGAACGTCTCCTAAACATCTCTTCAACTCTTCATATATCTTTTCAACAAAGTCATCAAGATTTCTATTGACAAGAATTCTTTGGTCTTTAAAGAACTTTGTGAAAAGCTCACTCAAAGAAAACAGATCACCACTTTCTTGGCTCAATATGCTACTACTTACAAGGCTTTGAAGGTAAGCTTTCTTCAACACTGCTGGAGTAGGCACCTTCAAAGCTTCAACAAGAGGAATTGCACTAAAGGTGTGTTCCGCTTGATTTAGAACATGGACAACCTTTCTCCCCATATCTCTTGTGAGTTTTCTGGTTAATTCAAGTTCTCTTTCAAAAATATTGTCCTTTTCTGGAACATTTCCTCCACTTACAGCAAGAGCAACAGAATGATCCAGCAGATCTCTTATTTCCTTTGCAGAATATCGAAAGTTACTATCATTTCTCATCTGCAGACCAACATTTATAATGAGAAAAGGGTTCATATGGCAAAGACTTACAATTTCTTCATCAAATTGTGCCAGCTCAGGGAGATGTCCAGCAACCTCATTCAGGAGTGTCCTGCCAGCCTCTGGTGTCAGACCAGCACAGGTGTAAGAAGACACCTTAGGCATCAGTCGTGGAATCTCAAGGTGTGTGGGGGAGGTAACAAAGAGCAAGACATTCTCATTTGTGCTAATTAAGTTTTCAATGAAGGTAAGAATGACACGAACATTTGAAACAATGCCATCTAACAAAAAGAGAAATATTTGCTTCCTCTTTTCAAGGTAGTTGGACAGATTTGTAAAAAATTCATGGGGTTTGCATTTTGATACTTCATCTGAAAAGTTATTATCAAATGCTTTCAAGGTTTGTACAAATTGTGACTGAATTTCTGCAATTTCTAGGCTGCCTTCTTTCTCAAAGATACCACAGTCTATCAAGAAAAGGTTAAGCAAAGGTTGTGGACAGTTTTCATTGATTTGTGATGCCAACTGTCGTGCAGTTTCCTTGGCCAACCTTGTTTTCCCACTTCCGACCTCTCCATAAAAGAATAAGATTTGTTTCCGCTGTTTCATTATAGCCTGTGAAAACTTAAGAGCTTGGGATTTATGTGCATCACCTTGAAATGAGAAGCTTTCATCTTTTTTCCCCAGATAATCCCAAGTTTTTAAAACTGTTTTCTGCCACAGAAGAGCCATTGTGTAGAAAAGCTGTGAGGCCAGTTCAAATGAGAGTACTAATGATGAAGAACTCTACTGTACCATCCTGTTACGTACAGTATACTCTCATCCTGGTGGCGGATTTGCAATTCTCTTCATCCTTAGTACGCCATGTGCAAATCTGTGGAATGAGAATGAAAGGGGAAAAATACAAAAATAGAAATGTTTCATAAGAATATGCCAACTGCATTTGTACTGTCGGCAGTTCATTAATTCACAACATTGACATAGAAACTACAGTAAATCTTCACCACCTGCACTATACTGCACAGTACTGTAGGCTCAATATGGACCTGGTAATAAATTTTTGTTTTCTGTGGCAATTCCTGCTTTATTGCCAAAGAAAGTGTAAGTACTGTAAAAGCAGAATGTGATTTATAAAACAAAGTAAAATTTCAGTTAAACTCTAGATTGACAAAAAACATGTACATGCCATGTGTGTATACATATGATATGTACTGTATGCCTAATTTTCACATTAAGGGAAAATTGATTGAAAATATGTATTAAGAGAAAATTTTACAAGAGGGGGATTGTTTCACCTTTAATGTTGTGCACACTGTTTTATACACAGCTTTATATGCTAGTTCTATTGTCCACTTTAGGTACATCAAATTACTTCAATGTCAACAAATTTATATACACATAAAGTATAACACAAAATTGAAAGGTTGAGGAAAATGGGCAAAACATACAGCCTTACTGTATGCTACTTTAGAGTGGAATGAAAAACAATACATAAAAGACAAGCCTATCGCAGCCATAAATGAAAGAAGGAAAACAAAATTTTTCTCATTATAGGAAGTCAGATAGTTAGTAAGATAGGGTTTAAGGACACACCAACATACTGTAAATGTGTTTTAAAGACCAGGAGCAGTCATCCCAAATTGAAGTAGTGTAGCAGACTGTCCAGTTTCATGATTGGCTGCTGGGAGTCATGTGACCACATCTTTTCTCTACAACTGTGAAATTTACAAGAAATCACTGTTTGGTTTACCGTGAATATGCAATAGTTGAGTCATAAAATGTAATGAAAGATACTTTAAAGAGAAATAAGACAAAAATTGTGCTATTTTAGCTTTTTCTTCCAAAATAAGTTTGGGGGGACTGCTCTTTACCTTTAAATCAGATAGTAATTAGGAGAAAGACAATAGCCTGAGTGAAGTATGCTTGTATTAACTCAGGTATGCTTTTACAACATACTCCCCCAAACTCCCTGGATTGGGAATCTACGAGCCTTGATACTTACCTCCTATTCCCATAATCCCCACTTACCCGCAACTAATCCTAAATAATTAAAATCTTTGTTGAGGGGGTGCATGGTAGGCCCTGTAGGTAGCATATATCCACCACTGTGAGTGTAAGGCATGTTCAATGAACCAGCAGTGATTGCACATTTTAGGCTGTAAGTAACACTGAAACTCAGAGAAGGGACTTCACTCCACAACCTGTTTTTTAGGGGTGCTGCCAGATGCAACTGAGGGAAGGACCTTGTCGCCACCACCTGAACAAAGTTCTGTGTACCCATTGTAAATGGTGAGTCATTCAATACTTGCAATAAGTCCAGTGTTCTTAGGAACATACTGCAAGTGTTGATTCAAACTTAATTAATTAGCAGAATAGAGTTGGTATGATGAGGTCAGTAATGTACGAAATTTAGTTTGGAAATGTCTTTGACAGAAGAAAAATGTATTTTGGTTTAAAAGTAGGGGTCATGACCACAAAATATAGCCCTATCCATTAATTTTACTATCCTTTGTTACTGTAATTGTGTCTTACAACTTCTTTTAAATGGAAAATCTTTCAAGAAGTAAATTCTTAAAATGTGAGGGTAGCAAAAACCTAGGTACCAGGCAGTACGTTGAAGGCAACAGGGAATAATTTAGTGTTCAAATTTTGCATGGCAATTTTGCTGTTTCCAGGCTCTTCAATCACAAAATCACTAACAACCCATACGTTTAATGCAGAAAATCTGCTATGCAATTTTGCATTTCTATAGCAATTTGTGCGTTTTGTGTAGCAAACTTGCAATGCAATACAAGATAAATTATTCCCTGGGCAGTATTTTATCCAGTGTGTACCATAAGCTACAGTGTGTATCCAGCTACAGTAGGTAACTCTGGATGTAATTATTGAAGGGCAAGAGCAGAACCCCAATTTAAATTTTAGAAACCAGCTAAGTAACACAATTTTCTTCTTTTCTCTCTCTTTAAAACTATCTTTTGCAATATTTTATGACATTTCAATAAGTGCAAGGTAAATCAAGCTGTTGCTTCTAGTACAGTACTGTAAATTTCACCTTTGAGGAGAAAAAACGTTGTCACGACTAATAGCCAATCATAAAACAGGACCGTCCACTACATTACTTCAAGTTGGGGTGACTGCCAGTGTTGTAGTGTGAGTACAGGACTATGAGTATGAGTACGGATATGAGTACGGGTACCATGGTCATTGGTACGGGTACAAATCCCAAGAAAAACTAATCATGAGTATGCGTACAGGTACGGGTACCAGGATATGAGTGCGGGTACTGGTACCAGGTCATGAGTACGGGTACGGGTACGGGTACGAGTAGGGAATCTTGTACTCGAGTACAGGTATGAGTACGGGTACGGATACGGGTACTACAACACTGGGGACTGCTCTTGCCCTTAAAGAGACACTTGGCGAATCAGAAAGAATGGAAGGAGGGTGTAATGAGTACATAGAAATTATTGGAAGGGTGTGTTTGTTTTATTCACAGCTGCCAATGGCCCGCTTCTGGCTGAGGACTACTGTACTACAGTACTGCTTTTAACTACAGTAGCCACTGCATGGGGCCTTAATTTGACATGAGTCAACTATTAGGGGAGTTGTATGCTCAGCATGTTTGACTAAAACTCTTTCAACCAGGGATGATAGGAGTAACCAAAACCCACGCAACATGATGATGTTGAGATAATGTTCATTTTGCGAACCTTATAGTTGGACAGTAATATTAGTTTTTTTTTTTATAGTTTTATTGTCTAACCCTGAACAAAGTTTAGTTTTCAAGGTGTTTTTTACAGCTTAGGAAATACATGTATGGCAAATTAAGGTTGATATGTTTTTTTCTGTAAAGAGTATCTTTGCAAATATTAATCTGGATTTCTTTCATATTTGGGTCAGCTTATTGGATAGCATGAGAAGAGCTACAGACATCTTTATGCCAACCACTGGGGGTGACACTCCCCTTAGCTGATTTTCCATTAACATACACGTTTTTTTAATGTCAACACGTACGGTACTGTACACTTGCCTTAACGAATGAATTGGTCAACATTAAAAAAATTACATGTACTTTGTGCAAACAACAGAACTTGCATATTAAGTAAGAGTATGTATTCCTATATAAAACTGTCCAAAATGATTTTTTTCCCAGTCCCTATGTGCAATTCCTCCAATGTATGTGTTTTCTTAAAATGCCCCCTCCCCCCCCTCAAGTGAAAATTTTTCAACTCAGTCAGAACCACTGCATACAGTATGGCTTCCATGACCATCAAGTCCTGAATAGAGCAAACCGATGGGAGTGGACACTGCATAACAATGGGATAACATACAGTAGAAGCTTTTGCATTTAAGGCAGCCTGTTTATATCTCTCAGCTTCTGCCTCCTTATACTCCTGCTCGTGTTCTTCATTCCTCTGAGAGGGCTTTCCTACTGTAGCTATTCCTAATCCACAATTGAAATCATATGGTTATAGATGCTTTGCATACTGTATGCTGCTCCCCACTTGCGGAACCAGTTACCTGACCATATTCGGTTATGTACTAATTTTTCTACATGTACATTTAAGCGTAACCTCAAGACTCACTTGTTTGCTTGCTTCTTTGATTGAAATGAATTTGTTTTTTTATTTTATTTTTGTCAAGCGCCTAGAGCAGCTACACTATTGTTCTGATTTGGGGCTATATAAGTTCAATGTATTATTATTATTATTATTGATGAACCTTAAGTGTTCAGTAACTGTTCAGCGAGGCTACGTTTCGTTTCACCCAAGTGCAAAATTGTGCAACCCTTACAAGTTACTGGATGCACTGTACAAGCCTTACATACCTTTATTAGTGGACATACACATATAAAGGTCTACAATGCTGTTTAATGTCAAAGCAACTGTTCTTGGGACTTACAGAAATTTGACAAGTATACCACAATTGCAACAAAATATCCCTGATAGATCTACTGTAACATAACCTGTTGGGGATGTGAGGCCTGAATCAATTGACTCATGCTGTTTTTCCCACTTCTGAATTTGCCATAATAATATGGTATCTATGGAAAAAGTTGAAGAGCTAGGAAACTACTTCCCAGAAAATGTTGGCAAATGGAGGGAAACTTCCCATTTCTGTACATGAAAATGTAGAGAGAATTTAGAGAAATTTAACTGCCTTGGACATTATTTTATTCCCTAACTGGGAAATAAACATATTTTCTTGCCCTTGGGGTGTTCAGTCAGTGTTTAAGTATTAGCACAGCAGTGAGATTTTGTCATGACATGTGCAATCAATGGGTAAAATGAGACAATCAATAGCCCGACAGTTTTTTTTTTTTTCACAATGAAACTACCTGCAGTAAAAGATACGTACAGTACTGACTCTATAAATGGAAGTGTCACAGCAGTAAAATAATTTGACAGATCTGTCATGATTAACATTTTATTTTATAAATTCTTCCAACCTATAGTACCATATAATGCAGCTGACAAATTGATTACTGTAAAAGAGCAAAACCCATGTCCTAGAGAAGAAAGCATACTTCTACAGAGTGCCTTCTGAGTCCTTGCTACACTGTACTTACAGTAAAGGTACAGTACTATTGTACAGTATACAGTACACTCTTCTTTGGGAGGATAAATTTCCCTTAAAAAAATCACAATGCATTTGATGCTTTGCACAACAATACTGTACATCTGGCAGTACTATACTGTACCTGGGGCAGGACTTCAAGTAAAACCTGCCATGTGCTCTTGACTATAAACTAATATTTTACAAGTTTCTCTTTATTGTACTTTAAACTCATCAATATGAAAATTACTGCAATAATCATCTTTACAGAGTACTTTATTGAACCATAAAAATTGGGCTCTTTGTCAATCCCAAGTCAAATTTTACAACCATTTTCTGACCTTGACAAATTGTTCATTTTGGTTTCATTTCTTTGTAAATTGTTGGCATTCAGCTTGTTTTTCTTCTACACAATACCAAAATTTGAAGAATAGGAGTAACAAAATATTTACTCTAAAAGCCACTTCTGCATGTATACATGTACAGTATACAGTAGTCCTGGTACACATGAATACTGTAACCTGAGTACACAACTACAATCTTGGCCAAAACTGTTCGGACACTTTGCCATAATACTCTTGGATTTCAGTTCAAAGGCTTACATGAATCCCCATCCCCCGCTCCCCCTTCCAATGTTGCGCTGAAAGGGTGACTGTATGCCATGAAAAGGCCAAGTTACTGTGGTCAACATTGCCAAGGGGAGCGGGGGTGTCCCAAAGAGTTTTGTCCAAGATTGTCTGAGCTCCAAGCGTATTTTTTACAAGAACAAATTCAATAGAAAATGGTCAATTTTTAGGGTCAACTTTTTCAAAAAAGTTTTTTCTAAGGCTTTTAGTGTAATATTGAAAGTAGCATTTAGAGTTGTTTTAATGTGTAGTTTGATTCATTTGTTTACATTTATTTAGGGTCGGGACGATCATAAAGAAAAGACTGTTGAAGGTATTCACAGGGAATTTGCAGCTCGTAACGCCATGGGCAGAGGTACTGGCAAACGCCTACCATTCCACCTCGTAATCCAGATGCAAACCCAATTGCAAACATGTTTAAACTTGGAGGAGGCAATTTTAGAGCCAATGAATTAACATTTGGAAGGAGACTTTTGAATTTTTTTCAGGCCCGGGTAATCGCCAGGCTACTTTCTAGTCCGATAGATACTACATATACATATAGCCAAAACAATTTCTTCCATGGACAGAAAAGTCTGACTCCTATTGCAAACTGGTGGTAAGGAGACGAGATATTAACTGAAAGAGCACTATGATCTACAGTACCATGAAATGTTAAAGGCACATCTGAAAACGAAGCTTTTAATTATAACGTTGGCAAATCATTAGTTAAGGCTGGTTTTTGGCATATTTTGAAGCAAATTGCACACCTGTGACTCCATTTTTCACAGTGCATGAAACTGATTACGCATGCTTTTTTTTCCCTCTTTGAACCGAAGCAATTTTATTACGTTTTGCTTCTAAATTTGCTTTCAAAATCAACAAAACTTACCTGTGGTTTGTGAATCTACGAACCCTACTTACCTCACCTGTTCCACAAATGGACTGTTCCATTTACCGCGGAATACTATCTGGCAATGTCTTCTGTAGGTGGCGCTATAGCCCAATAGGAACCATCCCCGAACACACCCTTGTTTCATGCGCCAAGGAGAGGAGAGGCACGAGAGGAGGAGCTGACGGAGAGCAAGTGGCACAAGGGTTAGTAATGAGGAACCAACAAGCGAGAGACACGACTCACACTGCCCTTTCCCTTAAATTACTTATCTTTAAAAAAAAAAGGAAAGGAAACGGTGACCGGAGAACCGGCTTACCTTAACTATACGACGAAGGCATGGGCGTCCAGCAAGACGAGGATCCAGTGAGTCGTCCGGAGGTTAGTGTTAGTGTCTTAGTATCCCGGTGACACAGCTAGATAAGTCTCCCCACTCCTACCTCCCAGCTCCGAGTGGGGTGACGGGAGGCGGGCGATAGGTGAGGTAAGTAGGGTTCGTAGATTCACAAACCACAGGTAAGTTTTGTTGAATCTACTTCACTCCTACTTACCTCACCTGTTCCACAAATGGACTACCAGACTAGCACCGTGAGGTCGGAGGGCCGGACGGAGCTGGAGACTGCGATGATGTACGTGACGTAGAAGCTAGCACAGCTGAGGCGAAGTTAGCTTCTGCGGAGACGGTGTTGGTTAGGTAGCAGGACACAAGGTGGGCCCGAGTCTTCCAGGCCGCTGCTTTGACGATGTCCTCCAGTGGGACCCCCGCGAACCAGGCTTTAGATGTGGCGTGGGACCGTAGATCATGTGCCTAGCCTTCTCGCCTCGGGAGGTAAACGGAGAGATAAGGTCTCGGATCCAACGAGAGATGGTGTCCTTGGAAGCCGGTGAGTATGGATCTTGCGGCAGGATAAAT
Source organism: Holothuria scabra (assembly GCA_037179385.1). NCBI lineage: Eukaryota > Metazoa > Echinodermata > Holothuroidea > Aspidochirotida > Holothuriidae > Holothuria > Holothuria scabra. The sequence goes on from CM074185.1 coordinate 51,973,578, forward strand.
AGTTGAGGCGACTTCCTAAGTGGCTTCGTTCGGCGAACATACTTTCTTAAGGCCCTGACGGGACATGAGCCAACCGATCTTCTGGAATCGACGAGATGGACTCAATCGCTGGAATAAAGACCGGCTCCGGGGCAAACGACAGAGACTGGTTCTTTGATAGAAAACCCGGGTGCGGCAGCAGTTGAACCCCTCCGTTGCGAAACCTGATGAAGCCGTCATCCGTCGATAGTGCATGTAGGCCACTCCTTCTCCTAGCGGAGGCCGCTGCCACGAGGAAGAGCGTCTTTTCAGTGAGGTGGCGTAAGGAGGCCGACTCCAGAGGCTCGTAAGGAGAACGACATAAGAGGTCCAGGACTTGGTTGATGGACCAAGAAGGCGGCAGCTTACGGACCGGAGGTCTGATGTGAAACATGCCTTTGATCAGCTGGAGGATAGTGGCGTTGTCCGACACAGAGGACCCGTCCGAGAAACCCTTGTGAATGGCACCTATCGCTGCTCTGTAATTGCGTACCGTCCTGACCTGTTTCCCTTCCCTGAAGAGGGATGTAAGGAACTCGGCTACCTCCGCTACTGGAGCTTCCAAGGGATCGGTACCTCGGGCAGCTGCCCAGGACCTGTACCTTCTGAGACGGGTATTGTAAATAGCCAATGTGGAGGATCTTCTCGCTCTGGATGCGATGTCAGTAGCCTCTTGCGAAAGGCCTTCCGCTTGAAGGGATAAACGCTTGATATCGGCCAAGCAGCTAGGTGGAGGGAACCCACGTCTGGGTGAAGAACTCTTCCCCTTGAGTTGCGAGAGCAGGGTGGTCTTTATCGGAAACTTGAAGGGGTTGTCGACCAACAGCTGAAGGAGCAGGGGAACCAGGGCTGGTTTGGCCATGCTGGGGCGACCAGGAGCAGGCGAGTCTGACTGGAGTCCTTGACTTTCGCTGGCACTTGATGGACCAAGTTGAGCGGGGGAAGGCGTAGGCGTACATGCCTTCCCAGTCGAGAGAGAGAGCGTCCATCGCCCAGGCTCGTGGATGGAAGAACCTCGTGCAGAAGACCTCGAGCTTTGCATTGTCCCCGGTTGCGAAGAGGTCGACGTGAGGGCGGTCGTACAGGGTGAAGATGTGGCTGGCCCACACGCTGGAGAGGGACCACTCCCTTCTGATCCACGGACCAACCCCTGGAGAGGGCGTCTGCGATACGTTGTCCTTCCCCGCTAGATGAGAGGCCCGAAGTTGAATATCTAGGTTTTCTGCAGCTAGGATCAGGCTGATCGCCCGAAGGCACAGGGTCGGAGATCTTGTCCCCCCTTGTCTGTTTATGTAGGACACTGTGGTGGAGTTGTCCGACAGGATAGTTACCAGAGAGCCTTTGAGGCGTTCGCCCCAATGAAGAACCGCTCTGTGCACTGCCTCCATCTCTAGGACATTGATGTGAAGACGGGACTCCTCCTGCGACCAATTCCCGGAGACTGTTGACGATCCCCAGGAGGCTCCCCACCCGGACAGGGATGCATCCGTCGACATGACCTCCCTCTTGCGAATGACTCGGAACGGTCTTCCCTGGCTCCAATTGGCCCGTGTCCGCCACCATAGCAGGTGAGGTAACACTTCCTCCGTCCGGCGAATCGGCTTCGAGGTAGGGTCCTGGGACGGGGAGAACTGGTGAAGCAAGAAGAGCTGGAAACGCAGAGGAAACGGGCAGCTTCTGAAACTTCTCTCTGATAGAGTCTGAAGGCCAGGTGAGGCAATCGAGCGCCAAGGCTCTCCTCTGTCGGACGGAACGGACGGCGATTCTGGAAAGCTGGTCGAAGACCAAACGTGAGACTGGGCCCAAAAGCTTGACGAGGGAGCCCGTGTCCTCCCTAGATACGGCTCTGTCTTGTGGCTGGTGGAACGCCATGTTAATGACTTCCGCTAAGAGCAAGAGGGAAGAAGTGAACTTCAAACCCATTCTAGCCGCTGTATCTATCCTCACAAGCTCCGAATCCAAAAGCTTCTTGTCTTTGGCCAGGAACTTTCCCTTTGAATCCATGGCCCCGGCTGAAGCCAGCTTATCCTTGGCAGCTTGCCGCATAAGGGGGGCTCTAAACAATTCCTCCCAATCCGGTTCATCAACCTTGAAGGCAGCGGCTTCCTTGAAGCGGAAAGGCGGACCAAGTCTTCTTGTCGGCAATGGCGGTGAACCGCTCAAAACACTCATAATCAACTGGTAGGCTGGCTATGGGGGGCTGCTTCGATTTGTTGAGAGAGAGTTTGGAACGCCTCGTCTCCTCCGTGGGTTGGGCGCCTCGGGGCCGGAAACCCCAATGTTTTCCTGATAACTTCTACCGCTTTACTAAACGCCTCCTGTGTAATGGTGGTGCCCAGGAGGAAGGTCATCTTCCGAGGACGAGTCCTGTGGTTCCGCAAGGCGAGAGACGCTGTAGGATGTGGTCCCGCGGGACCGGCATCATCAAGAAGGCTCGGATCCTGTACAATCTCCTGAGAATCGGACCCGTCATATGACGGGGCCGGAGAACTGGAGCTCCAGGAGGGGACGTCGCCGGCTCCGTGGGTTTGATGAAGCCCTGAGACAGAACCTGAAAGTTGTTTCAGGAACCCGGCAAGGGAATAGACTCAGTGTCCTCTGGAGCACTTCTAGCCTGCTTCCTGGGAGGAGCCTCCCGGATCAACGAAGGAGAACGGTCCCGGTGGGGCGCCTATGGCCCGATCAGTTGAGGAAAGCTCCGGGTCACCGGAGCCAGGGTTTCCAGCAAGGCCTCCGGAGGCACTGTGAATAAGACTCTCCTCCGCTAAGGAAACGTCGGAGCCGAGAACCCCAAAATCGAGTGATGGATCCGCTGGAGCCGGAGAGACGGGGCTGCCGGAGCCGGAACCTGAGAAGGTTGAGCCGGTGCACTGGAACCCGACGAATCACGAGAGGACTTGGCCTTGGAGCCGCCCTTAACGGCGTTTTCCTTTAGAAGGTTTCTTCTTCTTCTGGCCCAAAGCCTTATGTGAGGAGGATACACCCCCGCAGCCGGCTTGATCCGGGGCCGGGCCTTATGTACGGGGGAACACCCCCCGCAGCCGGCCGATCAACAGAACTCGCCAGTTCTGGACAGGAGCTCGCCTTCTCCAGAGGCGCATCTTCCCTAGACTTCAACAGCTTGGCTGTCGCACACCAGGAGGCTTCATCCCACTGATCACAGACCTCGCAAGGGTTCTGCTTAGAACAAGTGCGGCACATCGGGCATTTGGTGTGCCAATCCCAGCCTCGATGAGGTTTAAACTGATGACAGGACTCGCAGATCGGGTTCATATCTGAAAGATATAAGCAGAAAAAGAAAACACCTGCCATCGCGGCTCCCCGGACCAAGTCAGGGAACCGCCGAAAGAACTCTCCCCGGCTCCAAACGGGCCAGGGGAGCATGAAACGTCCCGGCTCCACAGAGCCAGGACCACACACAAAGCCCCGGCTCCACCCTGGAGCCAGGAACACACAACCCCGGCTCCCACACAGGAGCCAGGGCAACAACACACCTCGGCCCCGGGAACGCAGGAACGGAGCCGAGGGAACCTGAGACAAAATCCCGGCTCCAAGGAGCCAAGAACACACGGACAACACCCCGGCTCCCGTGGGCCGAGAGGACACGAACAGCACAACACAACAAAACACCCAACCTGCACAAAGCCTCTGCTTCTAAACAAACTGCTAGCGGAGGCAATCAGCGTCCCGGCTCCATGGAGCCGAACACAAACAATCTAACCTACACAAAACCTCGGCTTCTGAACAAAGCTGCCAGCAAAGGCAACTAAGCATCCCGGCTCCATGGAGCCAGAACACAAACAACATAACCTACACAAAACCTCGGCTCCAGAATAAAGCTGCCAGCAAAGGCAACTAAGCATCCCGGCTCCATGGAGCCGAGCTAACAAAGCCAAGGAACGCAAGCTACGGCTCCAGAACAAAGCCCTCGGAGCGAAGAAAGCCAAACCTGTCCAGTCAAAACCAACGAGCCGTGACCGGACAGGAGCAAGAAAGAAGACAACGGTCGTATCACCAGTACGACCACACCCTAAGGGGAAAAACCGGTGCGCCCCAAGGCTACCGGAAGGGAAGACGCGACGGTTCGCCAAAGGCTACCGATCCAGGCCGGGGAGGGGAGAAAACCTCAAGGAGAGAGAACCAACCTCCCACAACACGAGTCTAGCACGAACGGGAAGACCCGCGTCCTAAGTCCCAAGATAAAGAAAGTAACACTAAAACACGAAAACAACAAATATAACATCAAAGGGCAGGAAGAGAAAAAAAACAACCAACAACACCCGGAACCGGTCCGCCGCAAAGGCTACCAGAACCGAAGGGGGAAAATGGGAGCCTAAACCCGCAAAGAGCTACGATAGGCCGGCGGCCTAGCAGACTCACGCTGAGGCAAGAAGCCTAAACTACAACGGCTAACAAAGTAGCTAGAAAAAGGCCCCTGAAAAACCCCAAAAGGAAACCTCTTACTTAACACTCTGGTCAGGTGAACCGCTGAAAACGATCCAGAAATGACGAAAAACTTCCTGCACCCAAAAAAGGTCCAAAGGAAAATCCAAAAAGATGAAAAAACGAGAGAGCTAATAAAACGTGACTTAAGCATTCCGCTGGCAATGAAACAAGGGTGTGTTCGGGGATGGTTCCTATTGGGCTATAGCGCCACCTACAGAAGACATTGCCAGATAGTATTCCGCGGTAAATGGAACAGTCCATTTGTGGAACAGGTGAGGTAAGTAGGAGTGAAGTAGATTAAATGGTACAGTAGACCATTTGGTTAACTTATCCTTCACTGCCGGTCTCTTCAAGTTCACATGTGCCGCATATTTTTTCTTGTGAGAGCATGGTAAATTACTTTAAAATGCAGTACAGTAATAGGCAGGATACAACAGTGCCTCTGTTCTACAAAATGCACTTATCAGGTAACACGTCACTGTTTTGAAAAAAATCAAATACATAAACACAAACATCTCTTAAATGTTCTTTTTACTTTTACAGTGTAAACAAAAAAACAGTGTAAGCCAAAAACAGGTCAGTGTTAAAAACAGCTACCTGAACGACCGGGTGCTTTAAACTTATTCCCTTTTGCAAATCAACCCATCAAGACAAAGTGACACTTTCTACTGTGTGATGTGAGTAGTTCTAACTTCTTGAAATTCTCAGACAATCTTGGCCAAAACTGTTGGGACACTTTGCCATAATACTCTTGGATTTCAGTTCAAAGGCTTACATGAATCCCTGTCCCCTGCTCCCCCTTTCAATGTTGCGCTGAAAGAGTGACTGTATGCCCTGAATAGGCTAACTGTGGTCAACATTGCGAAGGGGAGCTGGGGTGTCCCAACAAGTTTTGTCCAAGATTGTGGAACTGAACACAAGACCTGATCCATTGCAGAATTTTATCTATACAGGTAAAATTATAGTGAAGCACCCTTTTGTCCCCCACCCACCTGTAACATTAACCAAGGGCAGCATCAATTTGGACTCAAGATTTGGCAGTACAATAAATCCATGAACCCACCCTTTCTTAGTTCTGGCAGAATCCCAGTAAAAATTGAATCAATCCTTCAGCCTCAATGCTTACTGTTACACTGTACAGTAGCTTGACATTTGTGATTGAAATGGAAGGAGACCTAAATGAATGTTTTCAACTCACCAGAAACTTTTCACTGCACACACTGAATTACAGGTTCAGACAGACTTTGCTTTAAATGTTTCTTGAACAGACTACGCTTCAACAGGAACTGATATCATGGTAACAAGGCTGTATATAGAGACAGACTGAACAGTATACTGTGGCTGACAGAGAATTAAATCAGCCAAGTTCCTGTTTCTAAGAAAAGCCTGTGAAAGATGAAAAGTGCAATAAAGTTAAATTTGTTGAAATGAATGTGTTTAAGGTACATTACTGTTTTACTGTACAGTGGAAGAAAGTATGTTTACATGATTCCAATCTACAAGGTACAGTATTACCTCCAAACCCTGGAGCAATGCTCTACAAATATATCTCTTGTAATTTCAAACATTTGGTTTTCATAGATCTTTTGTGAAGTTCTCATATCAAAGGCACAGAATGCATTTATGTAAGTGTAAATTAATACCTAACACTCTTTTTGTTTTTCATTATAATTTGTTGCTCTAGTTTTTTTTCAAATCAATTGTGCATGCAATCCCAACATATATAAAGGTCCAATTGTCCCACCCCAAACAGTACCAATTCTCATAATCTTCTGACTTACTGTAAGCCCCTCCCAAAACTGTCTGGAAGTCATGCATCCAGACACAATCTCAGTTTATCACTTCAGGGTGAGTATAAAAAGCTCAATGTGTATAATCAAAACACTCTTGGTGCAGTTCATGTTGTGTAATAAGCTTTGGTACTCCGAATTATTATTTGAATTACAGTAGCTGTCAATCAAAGAGCTCAGCCAATTGAGAATTTTGTAAAACCCCTACAAGAATTGTAGTTTGGGATGAGAGGATTGGCCCTTGAACTTAAGGCAGTTATTCATCACCCTAGACAGTTAATTCCACTTCCCCCAACCTACTTATACCTTTATATACCCCCTCCTACAATTACTGTCTTAAACCCATCCTAATCCTGATACAATCCTATATAGTACAGCAATTTATCCAGGGTTAAAATTTAATGACATTTCCATGACTATTTCATGACCATAACATGACTATGCTATGACAAAATTACACCCCAGATTTGAAAAAACTTATACAGCTGATGTAACAAAAAGTAAGAAGGAAGGTTTCAACATGCAGACTATTACCCTAGGCAACCACATCCTTTCCCCCCCCCTCCCCCCATCCCCTTTGCTACTGTACATAGCAAACTCTCCTTACCAAACAGTCCTACATGTTACATCAGCTCTCTATGACTGATTACTTGCTTCAGGGAGTAAATGAAGCTCACTGCAATGACACTTGGTATAGTAAGGTTTCACAAAGACCTGATTACTTGATTGACAGTAACAGATACATATTAAAATACTGTACACAAAAAGTTCAAGTCCTATAAGCCTCGATTAAGCAAATCACAATAAAAGTTCACTGTATGTCAACTATATCGTGGTTATGGTACATATTAAATTGTTAGGGGTATATTTCAGGAAATGTGGACAACCTGTAACATTGGTCAAAGGAAGAAACTTAAGTATGAGGATATCACCAGGCAGGCAATCGACGCACTTGTACAAACCTTTCATGGCAGAGACCAACAACACATGTATCCAAAATAAAAGTCATTGACATTGTCGAGGTCAACTTTGAATACAATGATGTCTTGGTACTGAACATATTCACATCAGGGTACAGTAGTTACTATATACAGTAAAGCACCTTGGAACATAGCACTATGCACCACACATATATCAAATATCCTATAACTTCCCTCTGGCTAATATACTGTAAAGTTACAGTAATACTTGGATGTTATTTCATTGTTTTACAAAGCAACAAAGACTGATAAAGCCAGGAACTACTTTACAAACTATATTCATACAGTATAAGTTCAGTTGGAGGTCAGAAAGCCTAACAAGCATGAACAACTATGACTTGGTCTGCATGAATCAATCTGGAATTTCCCCCTACAATTCAATGGGTAGCCTACTAACAGTAGTGCAGCTCCCAAGTTCCAAGACACTAAATGCAAGTCTACTCTGATTTGTCCATTTGTGGATCGCCCACCAGAGGGGAGGGGTACAAGGGGTATACGGGGAGATGACATCCCAAAAATTTTTGAATTTTAACTAAAAGAGTCTACATGCAATTGGTGGCACCTTTTTGGCAAATCAGTCAACTCAATCTCTCCACTGCAGGTTACCACGAATAAATTAGTACTTTATTGATTTGTTTTGCGTTATATACTAACCTAGAGAAAACGTGTTACAGATTTGCACAAAAATTACTGTACAGATAATCCCAAATGCACAATTATTGCATCCTCTCCAAATCAAATTATCCACTGGTTCTTGTTGCCATATTTTTTGATGACCGGAGGTGCAGTTTGTTAGAAGTCACTCCCTCTTTTCGCCAGCATCAACTTGATATGCCATAGACAGAGTGACCGCATGCAGCACATCTACAAACAATGCATAAAGTTGTCATGCCGTGATGTCTCCTCTTGAGAAAGCAACATAAACACCCCAGTACATCAAAGGCGGTGTGGGGTGTAACTGGTTTCAGAGTTTATCACATGATCTGTGCCCTAAAATGAGCCAAGCTTTCATTGTATTCACACTGTGTGAAAGGCAGTTAACACAAGATTGATTGACCTGTTAGCTAACATCAAATGTTATGTAATATTTTGTGTATTTTAATATCTCTGTCAGTGGCGGATCAAGAGGGGGGATGGGGGGGTATGCATACCCCCCACCGGGATGGTAAAAAATTGTATAGATAGCCAGGCTAATTGTAACCTAGGCCAGATTACTTTTTAAAAATGGGGTGATAGTTGTTACATTATTTGATTACCGTATTTTTGTGTCATATTCTTCAATAAAATGAAAAATGTAAACTATAATTTATCCATCTTCCATGCATGTCATTTGGTAAATTTCCGTTTTGTTTACACATTGCGCAATGACCAATTCTAAATCCAGTGTTTTCCGCCAACAGTCGTTGGTAACGCTGTTAGTGACATCGCATGTGTAGATCTATGTCAATACGTGGGGCTACCACTACTGTCGAATAATGGGCCAATCGTTGATACGAAGACTTGAACGGGGATGTTGCAGAGTGTGTAGGCGGTACAAGGTGAGATATGACTTAACAGATGAGAAGATTTAGTTCTGATTCAAGATGATTGGCGGTTTCATTCTGTTCGATTAACAGCCGACAAAAAAGATTAAAATTTAGCTATATATAGATTGACGAAGGTGCTCGTCGTCTGCAGTCTGCTGCACCAGTGTTTGAAGGCGACCAAAACTTGCAGGCTCGGAGCTTTCATGTCTCAGGGAGATGGGAACACATGCAGTGCCCTCATTGGTTAAAAGTTGTGTTGCACCAAATTAGATAAAAAGGGATGTGCTGATCTAAATGATCTATGAGAAGGCTGTAGAGGGTGATATTGGCCACACCTTGAAAATATGGGCTACAGCATGCACGTGGAACTAGGGCGGGGTAGTTTGTCACGTTCACTGGTAACATGTGGAGGGAAACAGGAAGTGCCCTGGGAATCTAGGACAAGGGGAAGGGAGAGTTGCTCGTAAATAACAAGATGGCGTTCCTGTTAAAGGTCAAGGAGGGTACACGGTACACATGTCATAGCCTTCAACCATGTGACGGTGATAGAGTAAACCCAGTATTAAATTCAAATTGACCATATAGTCTGTTGAAGTAATGATTACCCACACTTTTAAGACCATGTTTTGAAAGCTTGGGAGTTTCATAGTGGCTAAAAATATTGAAACATTTAGCACCATGTTGCATCTCTGCCACCCTGTTCTTAGACACCAAGGCGGGGCAGGGGGCTCTGAAAATGAAGAATTCGGAAATTTGGCAATTGTGAGACTGTGTCTACTGAGTGGTTTTAACAACTCATGAAATTATGAAATTCCCAATCAATTACCTCTAAATTTATTGGTCATTATTTGATTCAAGAAAGCAAACTTTTCCGCGTGCTTCGGGCGCTGCAATTTGCAATTCCTTAGCAGGAGTGCTCACTCATACCTTCATTTTGGTAAACTTTTCCGAGCTCTGGGTGTGACAAAATCGGATATTTGCTACACTTGTGACACCAGATCACCAAGTGCCACCGTTAACTATATACGGTGCTATTTTCATGAATTTTCTCTCATAAAATTCATATTTCCTCCAATATAAACTGCAAAAAATTTTGTAGAAGAGCCTCATTTTGTAGGCGTTGGATAACATTATGTAGCAACAACGATCTTTGGTCGCCGCCCAACCTCAGATTTGCCGATAGAAAATGCAAATTCTTCAGTAATCCCCCAACTGTTCAGATTTCCTTGCAGGAAACCCAGCATCCAAACTTTTCTGCAACACAAGCTCCATATTTTTAAATATTTGAAATGGGCGAAAGTTTCAGCGCGCTCCAAATTACGCCCTTAGTACAGTGATAATCACACTAAAATATATGGTAAAATTTGGATGCTTGTCCACCACTCGCATTTCCCATTTCCTGAATTCTTATAGGCATCAGAGACTAAACAACATACATACAGTACCTATGGTGCTGCTTCACTCAGTGTACATTTGATACCCAACAACATGCAGAGCCCCCCACTGAAAATTCCTGGATCCGCCACTGATATCTGTTACTGTCAATCGATTAATCAGACGTGAAACGTTACTATGAGTGTGTTCCCACCTGAGAACGACCAGGCGATCAGACCCCACGCAGGCCATCAATTGCAAGTGGGAACGCTCTCGTTCCCTGGATCAGATCCCGAGAGCTTGATCGCCCCTTCGGGGAGGATCAGACCGCGCGCAGGCGATCAAGAAAACAAGTGGGAACACAACGGGGGATCAAGGTGACCCGAGATCAATGATGTACTTCCGCAGTGAAGCTCCTCACGCCACACAAACGCGTATAAACAAACCTGACCTGCACACATAATTTTAATGAAACAACTTACTGTTACTTGAACCGGAGGAGAGGATCAGATCTCGCGCAGGCGATCAAATGGGAACACTCATGCGGTTAGTCACAAACTTTTCCAGTTGATTGAGCTTGGGGCGATCAACATGGGGGGATCAAGTGGGAACACAGCCTATATCAAGTGTGGGTGTAGTGAGCTTTATTTCCTCCCTGAAGCGATGAAAGGTAATCAGGGAGAGAAGGAGAATGTAACAAAAAGTAAGAAGGAACGTTTCATCATGGTTATATGACAGACTATGGACAATGACTTTGAGAGCAAGCTCTGTGTTATATGAGAAGATTGCTTGAATTTGTACCCATATTTTACTAACATTCATAATCCTTCATTATAGAATTGTGTATCATTTCCAGTTCCACATTCTGTTGTCAGTTTTTCTCTGACACTGTATATTAATAGAAACCTACAGGGCACAAACAATTAAGGGGATGACAGACAGCAAGTATGCTAGATTTTAAGCCCAACTTTAAGAAAAAATAATGAAATCAATGCAACAGTTTGTCATGGAAGGGTCTTGGTCCATTGGTCAAGCCACTGTTATGTATAATACTGGGGCAAATGATTTCCAATGTCTTTGCACTTCTTTCATGGCATTCTAGCCATGTAGTCTACTGATGTCAAGAACATTTGCTGAGAAACTCAGAGACAAGCCCCACCTACTGTACAATATAACCCTCTTAGCGGAAATCTATTTTTGTTATTGTAAGCTGCATTGCTAAGCTTTAATTATTACCGTACTATGGAATATTTACCTGCTGCAAACGTTAGCCAATAGCAATGTTTCAACAATTCAATTCATTTCTCATATTTACTTTTCACAACAACAAGATTAAGTTCCACCAACTTTAAACATATATACATATGATGGACACTAAAAAAACATTACTGTTCATCAAAGCTAGTGACCATAAGACAATCGAAAGAAAAACAAAAAAAAAGAATAGAACAGCAAACATACCTGTAGAACAAGCAGTTAAAGGTGCTGTGAGATGCAATTTTGTGAATTTGTAGTTACCAGAAAGCTTAATTATTTTGTGTGGTTCTCTTAGTATTTGCGGGTTTTCTGGAAGGGCTGGGTAGGTCAGCAGGTTTGCGTGTTCAAATGCAGACCATCCTAACCCCAGAAATGCAGGTCACTTGGGGGGTATGCAGTACTAAATATTGGCATACTAGTATTACTTGGTCAGGGATATGGAAACAGTAAAGCTTAAAGCCTACAAAGCAAGAGGATCTCATTCAAGTTTAGAGAAAAAGACTTATTCAATTCAAACCTGACACCTCACTTTTTGTGGATAAAGTGTTGTTACAGCAGCACAATCTCACAATCTCACAGCAAGGTGAAGTTGGGTTGGTGCATGGACCCAACTTACGACACACTAAGCCGCTGTCTAGTACCATGCAACTAAAGAGCTAGACCTCTGTAGAATCTTACCTGTTAATTCAACCTCAAAATCCATACAACACTAAGATCTGATGTACTCTACAGCCATGTCTAGCCAGAGACAGTTCAGTGCTAGACTAGTGTTTGCAAATAACTGAAAGCTGACTCAAGCTTACATAGTGGGCTTATCCTTCTGAAAACCATCTTAAGTATTGGCACTGAAGGTTGATGACTTGTATCAACAAACCTTGCCACAGTAACAAAGAAGTAGCCATGCCTAATGTAAATGTACATAAACCCTGATCATCACAGAATGTGAGAAATCCATAATAGGCTGGAAAATGGGGCAATTTCAAAATCTGCCACAATACAGTATACCAGCACAAGCCAGCAATGTACGAGTAAAAAAAATTCTGATACTCCTGCTGTAATCCAAGTGCATGTCAGTTGCATGTACATTGAAGCCTGCATGTTGCCATGAGGAAATCATAGCATGAGTGCCGACTTCCATCAGATTGCATACACTGACTGGGCAGCTAGCTAAGACACCCAAGTGCTTTCCACCTAATCCTTTGAAAGACCAGGATTTGAAATCACCATAGGACCACAAAGGTTTCCCCTCTGGAGTGTACAGTACCTCCAAACTTGACAAAAATCTTGACAGTCTTAGAGTGCACCATCATATTAAATTTCAAATTAAACAGAGAGAAAAACACATGGTAAACTTAAAAGTTCAAGAGCTGTCAGACCAACTTGAAGTTCTGTAGTGTAGTAGACTATCCCGTTTCAAGATTGTATATTGAGAGACATGTGACCACATGTTTTTTTGTCAAAGGGGAAATTTACGAGAAGTAACTGTTTGGTTCACCTTCATATTTTTAATGCAATATTGAAGTCCTAAAATATGATGACAGATACTTTAAGAAGAGAAATAAGAAGACAATTGTGATGTCTACAGTACTGTAGCTGTGAAGTTTGGGAGACTGAACTACGTATATGCCCGATTCTCTCACCCCAAAACAGTATCAATTTTCATAACCTTCTTACTTTAGTGAGTTTAGTCCCACAACTGTCTGAAATTAATTCTCATCCAGACACAATCTCAGTTCATTGCTTCAGGGTGAGTATAAAAAGCTCAATGTGTATTTCAAAACACTCTCAGTACAGCTCAAGCTGTGTACAGTAATATTAAGTTTTGGTCCTCTGCATTGTTTGAATTAGCTGTCAATCAAAACGCTCAAGCCAATTGAGAATTTTGGTAAACCATTACAAGAATTTTTGTTTGGGGTAAGAGGATTGCTCCTATTAATACCGCAAAGTGTGAAAGATTGAGATTGAGTGTGAAAGTGTGAAAGGGTAATAGATTACTGTAAATTACCACCCCCCTCTTTCCATCCCTCTTTCCCTCCAGTAGAATTTTAGAACACTGATACCATTCTACAGTACTGTATGTAGACAAGCAAAATTCAAACTCTCCAGCTTTTCCTTACTGGCCAATATTCACCATTTCAAATACCTCTGAAAAAATATTAGATCATCATAATCTTTCCAGTTGAAGGACATTTGATACGACGTCACTTTTGCTGTGTGTTTCCATTTGACTTACTGCTATACCTGAATAAATAACGGAAAGTGCCTGGGCATAACCTACTTCTACGGATGGTACGTTAAGAAAGTATTCAACTGAAATTTGAAAGCTTTCACTTCCAATGGCTAAGTTAATATGTCACGACACTGTATTCTAAGCAGAGATATGGATTCATACGCACACACCAGTATCACACTGATTGCTTCATTATTTTCACTTTCAGTTATACTGTACCTTCATTGTCAACTCCCTGCCAAAAACATTAAATACTGTACACGTGTGAAAAAACCAAGAAGTTTTATTTGTTTTTCATTCTTTCTCTTCCACTGGCCGAAAAACACATATAGGGATAGGAAATGTGGAAGTATGAAGATACAGTGTATGCCCTGTAGAGAATCTCTTTCAAAATGCTTTTCAGCCCAGCATCAAGTTTTGAGTGCTTAAGGTGAAGACACAGCTTTTTTGACTTGTTGGTTAAAATTAAACTTTGGGAAATCAATGACAACTCCCTATAAAAGGATAGTGCATGACTGCATGGTCAAATGGTTAGAGTGTCTGACTTGCACCCAGGAGAGGGTATGGAGTTCAACTCCTCGCTGGGTCACCGTCATACCAGAGACTTTAAAAAATGGAACCTACCAGCCTGTACTGCCATTGTGCTTGGGTTCTCAGCATTAGCAATGAAGTAAAGAAATCAAGACAGCGAGTCACAACTGAAATAAAGAATGGGGCCAGCCTGACTAAAAGGGCAAGTCACCCCAAACTTATTTTGTAGCACCAGCTACATCTCACAAGTTTCTTCTTCCAGCATCTTTAAACAACATCAGTACTGCATATCAAGGTAAAAAAAGCAGTAACTTATAGTAAATTTTACATCTGAGGAGAAAAATACTGTCACATGACTCTAAAGAGCCAAACATGAAACATGAATGTGTACTACACTACCTCAAGTTGAGGTGACTGTTTTTTACCTTTAAACCAATTGATTAGAAACTGATCTGTAAAACTAAATTTATCTAAATACTGTAGAGCTCTATAACTCATGTAACAGCTAACCAAAGGACACTAAGTACGAAGGCTACCCATGTGATGCTTGATACTGTAGCTCTTAAAGGGCAAGAACGGTCATCCCAACCTTATTTTGAAAGTACGATTAAATCTCACAATCTTTTAGTTCATTTAAAAGTATCCTTCATAAATTTTGGGACTTGCATCATGCATACCATACTCAAGGTAAACCAAGCAGAATTCCTGGAGAAAATTGGGCAATTGAGGAAGAAAACCACTGTCACATGATTCTCAGGGTCATTCCCGAAATGACTTTATATTTTACTATTGAAGATACAGTAGGGTCACTGAATTAACCCTTTAAGGTGTACCTTCCATAACCGTTACATACTTTCAAAGGGCCCAGCCATATTTGTTGTAATCAAACAAAAAATATGTGAGGGAAAGAGCAAAGCTAGGGGATTTTAACATCATGCATCCCAGTAAAATTGGTTTTTATGACTTTTAATTTAAGAGGTCCAAAATAATATTATTAGAAGTTACCGTAAAGATGATTTCCACTCTACATCAATACTTTACCCTTTATTGGTCAACAAATTCATGAAGCATGCAACCATGTTTGGGAAGTGAGGCAGCCATACCCTGAGTAAGCTGGGCTCATCTCTGCCTCCCTTCATGCATATTATAAACTGATTTGTTTGTTTGGTATAGTCTGCTGATTGGCTGTAAAAACTTCTTGCCCAATATAAAATGGAAGAAATTAGAAGGGTGTGTGGAAGATGGGCAAATAATTACCTAATGAGCCATGCCCAGTTTTATCTATCAGATTAAGTTTGGTGATTGACAGAACTACAGTATGGAACATGCAGTTGTACGTGGTACTCTTACAGGTGCTCACAGCTTGGGCATACATACTGTATGTACAACTTAGATTTAAGCATTTAGATTGAAAAATCAGCAATCTGCAAGGGAGTGTCTGTCAGGAATTTAATGTTGTTTTGGTAATGGTATTTGGTGGAAAATTCGACCAGTTGAACAAAAATCTGATCAGTTTTGCACATGAATGAGATCATGTAGCTATTAAAGGGAAATTTGTCTGCTGGGAAAAAACTTTTTTTCAGCCCTTCAGTAGTTCCAGCCCTTTAGTTTCAGCCCTTCAGTAGTTTCAGTCCTTCAGCCCTTCAGTAGTTTTAGTCCTCAGCCCTTCAGTAGTTTCATATTTTAGTAATTTCAAATTTTGGTAAAAATAACATTTTCTGTTTCATTTTGAAAAGAGATCAGCAAGAAACCAAAAGTTGTAAGTACTATGAGTTTGAAACCGATGTACTTTTTACAGTACTGTACATATCAAGACATAATACTTTTGAAGGCTTTCCAATCTGGTTACAGTACAATAGAATACTGTTCTGTACAAGTCTACTGTAGAACTTAAATGTTCAATGTCTGGACAGGTCTTTACCATATACTGCACAAAGAGTTAACAATGCTCAGTTGCTGGCATTCTCAAACTGTGAAACTGCTTGGTTAGTAAATGAAAGCATTCTACAGTACTGTACAATAGGCTCTGTACAGCAGCAACAAGTGTGCAAGCCAAGTTCTACAGTAATTTAGAACACCCCGCACACAAAATAAAATGGCTCAAAAATGGTAGTGACAATTTTTCACAGACCTAGTACAGACTCAGTACCAATAATGATATTTAATCGTTCATAACCGAGTCGACTTCTCAACATCTCATTCATATAATTCTGGTGCTTCTTACCACATTTTTGGTACAGAAACTACAATTATTCAAATCCTCTACAACCTAAAAAAAGGCAAGCATTTGTAGAAAGAAGATGCAGTATACACAACAGTAAACACAAAATGAACTTTTGTTTTAATTTGTGCTTTTATTGTACTACAATTCTATCATGACATTTTAAACGATGAAACCTTAACATTCCCCTATATTTACCCCCATTCATAGGTAAACTTTCAGCTGAGTGGATAACATTGTAATCAGTTTCCTGCTTCAAAATATTTGAATGTGTACTGTACGTGGGTGTCAAAAAAGCAAAAACCAAACTTGCAGTGTGGAAAAATACTATCATGATCTGATCATGTGAATTTTTTCCTGTAAATGTATTTGATCAAAGGCAACCAAATTTGGCTATGATACAATAAATGTGTCTGGAATGTCACGAACTTACAACACCAACAAGTTTATTTTTCCAAAAGCTCTGACAATTCCTGACTATTATGGAAACTGGGCCGTAAAACTACATCTAACTATCTAACTATCCTGACTATTATGGAGTTTTTTTTCCCTTTTTCTTTTAATTCACGTACTGTATGCCAAAGGCTTTGAAAAATTCATTTTCCAGTATACTGTACTGTTAAATATTCATCTACTTTACTCTTGCCATTTAAAAAAGAACAAACCTAGAACACAGAATCTTTCATCAATTTGTTTATTGCCCATCAGTTTGATGTTCACCATAATCATGTTTACATGCCTCAAAAGCTAAAAACTCAGACCATGGAGGTATCGAAGTAGCACTGTACTTCCATGCATACACAAGAAACTGTCTGCTACAGTACAATGTATGAATTACTTCCTGTCAAATAGGATAAGTGTAAAATGCTTCCAGTATACATAGAGTATCATGATTATCAGTACAGCACCATGTCCATGTACCACCACACTTTTTGTAGGGGTTCACTGTGTCATCTAAACGAAAAGATTGTTGATCACAAGAGTGAACCTTACATGAAAATATTTAAAAATATTTTAACTGTTGCTAAATAGGTTGGGTGGTACCACAAAATAAAAATACAGTACCAGTACCGTAAAGCACCCAGAACCGGGATTGTGGACAGTACCATTTCTCAACTAATGGATAAAAGTAGGGCAAAAAGAAGCCTTAACTGTGCATGACACTCATGTAATCCTATAAATCAAGAAGCTGGGTGTATGATTAATGTTAATCACCATGCAGAAACCTCTGCTTTTACCACAATATTGTTTACAATCATGCACATTCTTTATTGGGGTAATACTCCGGATTTCCCATCTCCACCTTTACAGTAACTAATGTAAAGACCAAAGTTTATTTTTTTGTTTCTTGTTGGAAACAAATTGCTTTCAAAATTCCCTTGTAAGTACCCTGCAGGGTCCACTTCATCTATTGCACGCAACTATGTATGTTTATGTACAAAGAATAACTCCATGCAAAGATGAGGCTCGTCGACACACATACAGTACATCTATGTGAACAATACAGCACTGAATGATTTACTGTACAGCAGCACTACAAAACTTCCCAATATTGGAAAGTTGCTTTGGCAATTGTGATTTTTGAAAAATCTTTAAAACAGTAACCTACAGTATACTAATATTTACTGTAGGCCCTTTATGGGGATGAATAGTCAGAAAGGTATTTACACCGAAGATTTAGGAGGAAATCACAGAGCAGGGTGGTCCCTTGAATTGGGTTGTCTGTTTTCCCCATGACAAAGAATTTGTCTGTGGCATGCTTGTGTACTGTTGTACAGGTATACTGTGTACATAATATTGCATGGGATGGCATACGATATTGCGGGACAGAAAAGGGATAATTTCAATGTTCCAGTTTCTCCCTGAGTATTGATGTTTTTGTAAATATTTTAATTATCCACATATCCTAACACTGTTATTTTGGTTAGCCATTAACAGGAGTAATTCTGAAAGTTTTTTGAGTGGCTAGCATATATGTCACAAGTTCACCTTTCCCTGTTAGGATATACAGTATGGTGTATCGGTGTAATACCATGAGCCTGTCAATTAATTAATAGACCTGTGTTATACAATGTGTCCCTGCCATTGGTTTTGTATGCAGCGACTGTCTTAGGGTACAGTAGTGACCAACTCAAGATGCAGTCACTATACTGTAGGCTTACAATAATGCAACGTCGTATGGGCACCTGTAAATGTAGACCATCCTAAGTTGCTTAACATAACATAACATAACATATTATAACAAGTTAGATGGCAAAGGAGGGCTATAAAGGCCCCGTAAGATGTCCTGGAATCCAAAAGGAATAGGGTTTGGACTTCA
Source organism: Holothuria scabra (assembly GCA_037179385.1). Taxonomy (NCBI): domain Eukaryota; kingdom Metazoa; phylum Echinodermata; class Holothuroidea; order Aspidochirotida; family Holothuriidae; genus Holothuria; species Holothuria scabra. Next base: position 51,992,271 of record CM074185.1, read on the forward strand.
GGGCATCTTAAGGGGCCTTGGCCATCCTTTGCCCTTCAACCTGTTATATTACAGTATGTTAAGTCTAGCATAAGTCTTACAGTATCAAGCTTTTTACAATGGCCTGTAACCTGAGGATTACTGTGGACCAAAAAGTACTGTACTGTAACTATTGTACAAGCTATTGTAACAAAGGATTCCCTTCAGAACCAGGAGCATGTCTCCTCTAATCCTTCACAGCTCCAAAGTGGTTAGCCCAAGCCCCTTATTAAGGTATGAGTCAATTACTGTAGCTCTCTTCTGAACTTGCTTTGAAAGCAATTTGTCCTTTCAAAGAAGGGACTCCAGGCCTGTGCAACACTGTGGAGATGGGGTCTAACCACCTGCTTATTCAAATTAAGCACAATTTCTTTATTCAAACTCTTAAAATTCCTCCTGATCAACCCAAGCACCTATTTGCCCTTTCAGGGCGGGTCAGCGGGTTTGGTTGTCCAAATGTGGGTCAAACCCGCGAAATGCGGGTCACTTGGGAGGTATGCAGAGTGAATACGATTACTGTAGGTGTCTTTTCACTTCAGTAAACTTTTAGGCTGGCTTACATGAAGCAAAGTGCATACCAAATTATGAATATTATTACCTGCACCAAAAGTTTGGTGAACCATAGGCTAATCATATTTCATAAAGTAGGCCTAGCCTAAGCCTAGGCTAGGCTATGCCAATTAACAACCAAAGGTTTAACCAGTTCACAAAACAAGAAGTTAGCAAATCCAGCAGTTATTTGTAGGGTTTAACGACACACTAACACGAAGATGCAAAATCAGCAGAAAAATGTCGGTGACTTCAACACAATTTGTCCTGGACTTGTTTAGGATAGGCCTAGACTAGCCCTTTACTTTAGCCTGAAATTTAAACTAACTTAGGCCTACGTATTACGCTACCCGGGGTCCTGCGTAGCTTAATAGCCGGATTATTTTCCCTGGGTCAGTTCGCGATGAAAATAGGATTTGTTTGAATTTGAGAAATGCTTGAGCCTCAGTTATATTACAAAGTCAAACTTTAAGACAACTTACTGAACGATTGCCTGCTTGAAAATACCAAAAAGTTTCTTCCAGAACTGTATATCTCAAGCAGAGAGCAGCATCTATGATCTCTCGCCTACGTGAAATTTACTCCGTGTATGGGATCGGATTGACCTCTAACGTTGGTACCAAGCTTCAAGCGCTGCTCGCGCAAACAGTAGGCTACGTTTCAATACAGCTCGATGTATGGCCCACATGACTACTACGTACATCATGACCATTTGTTGTAGACGCTTGTCCATGACTAATCCGGGAATTCCCGAGTTGATGAGATCAAGATTTCTCAATGAGCGGCATACGGCCGGGTACCCCAATACCCTAAGTTAGTGTGCCACTCAGTGCATAAAACGCTCTTGCAGTCAGTCGAACAGGACTACTCCATCTAGTGGCTGGGCAAGTGTAGTGTATGGCGAGCAATCGGTATCAAATCATGGGAAATTGACACATACCAATTTAAATCGACACCTACCAATTTAAATTGACACATACCAATTTAAATCGACATATACCAATTTAAATCGGCACATACCAATTTAAACTGACACATACCAGTTTAAACTGACACATACCGATTTAACTTCGACAAATGCCAATTTTAACTGACACATACCAATTTAAATCGGCACATACCAGTTTAAATCGACACCTACCAATTTACCTCATTAACATATTTGATATCCCGATTTCGCAACCCCAGCAAAACACAAGCTCTTTGCAATCCGCTAAGGCCTCACCATCTCTTTGAACGCATTTAGCCACTGTTAAATGTCCATTGCTGTAATGCTCTGTTGAGTGTGGTAAGTTGTTTTCAATGAGCGCACATGTCAGTAGGGCTTAGTTAGATGATGTTGTTGTACATATCACTCCAGTTTCTTACCAATTTGTTTAAGTCGGGTAGAGCTTATGTCCAGTTGTGGCTCCCTGGCTTGTTTTCAGTACCCCATTGATAACGCTGAGCACGAAGCACAACAACAGTAGATTCCATTTTTTAACTCTTTCATTTCATTGAGGTGGTGAGGCCTTAGCGGATTGAAAAGAGCACGTGTTTTGCGGAGGTTGCGAAATCGGGATATCAAATATGTTAATGAGGTAAATCGGTAGGTGTCGATTTAAACTGGTATGTGTCGATTTAAACTGGTATATGTCAGATTAAATCGGTATGTTTCAGTTTGAATTGATATGTGTCAATTTAAACTGGTATGTGTCGATTTAAATTGGTATATGTCAGTTGAAATCGGTTTGTGTCAATTTAAATTGGTATGTGTCAATTCCCCATGATTTGATACCGATTGCTCGCCATAGTAGTGCCCATATTGGTGCCGGACCAGGGAGTTGCCAGAGCAACTCCCTGGTTAGACCACTTAAGAATTCAGATAATCTTACAGTTATGTTGTGCTTGCACTAGCACAGATGTCAGGCGCAGATTCAAGGGAGTGGGGGAGGGGGGAGGCTTTTGCGGCCTCAGCCATCCCTGTTTTGCCAGATCAACAATAAAACATACTGCAAATTGGCAGTGCAACTCCCTCACTTAGCTGCTTGCTCTTAAAGGCATATTTTCATCATCCCAAACAGTTCCAATTCTTCCAACCTACTTACTTCTAGCCCCTCCCACATTTATCTAAAACTCATCTTTATCCGGACACAATCATTGATTATTGCTTCATGGCTTGTCCCAGTGGCCATACAAGTCCATAATGTGTAATCAAGACACTCTCAGTGCCCATGCTGTGTAATTAAACTATTATGCATTGTTTGAATGTGATGCCAATCAAAAAACTGTACCAATTGTGAGTTTTGATATATGTATACTGAAACTGTAGGGTGACGAATGACTGCCCTTAAGTCCCCCCTTCTTTTTGAATGCCTGAATGTGAAGTAGTCAAGCCAATTAGGAAAGAGCATCGAATGTATGACCACAAGGCATTATGACAGAATGGGAACTGGAAGCACAAGCGACCAGACCTATATGGGCCCATATTGGTAAACCCATTTCAAGTCATTTAATTTTGCACCCAATTAAAAAGGGCCTCATATGGATAGAACATCAGGACTGGTTTTGTTTTTCCCACACATCAGTCGGTCGTTTACATGGGTCCCACTGAGAACTATGGATCTTATGGGCTAGCCCATATGGGTCCCTTTTTAATCCCGAGTGTAAAATCATATGGGCTCCATATGGGCCAAGAAATGAGACCTACTGCACTGTTTCTAGCTTACAAGCAAATGACAAATTTGTGTTCTTGAGCGAAAGTCATTGTATCGATGCACTGTTGGATGTTATACAGCCATCCCAGTAGCGAATTATCCCACATATTTCTGCTGGTTTCATTCAACCCTCATTATCAAAATATATTTACATTCAATTCAACTTATTGAAGCCGGGCAGCAATATATATGATGCCGAGAGTAATGTTTCCTTGACAGTTTCAATATCATGAAACATCTGAACATTTTCATTCTGGCCCTGCATGCAGTGATAAGTCACAAGAAATGCCATTTTCAGCAATCCGACTTGGGATGCACTGATATCATAGTTCTAGCTGCTTTCATTTTCACCAATCTTTGAACATTCAGTTATTACCAAAACAATCCTTGCGTTAAATTCCAATATTTCTCCATCTTATTTTTCACATCTGTGTCCAAAATTAAAAGGTGAAGAGTTTTCGAGCAAATTTCGAGTTTCGTCTGAGTTTTCTGAGAGTCTTAGTCACCAAACGAATTTTAGTCGCCCATTCAACTTTTTTATTTTGCTCATATGAAAGGCAAATTCTTCAGTTAATACCCCTGTTTTTAATGTTCCTTAGACTCCTTATAAAAAGCTAAACTTCCTTTTTGCTCGACACACTGAAAACAAATACAGATACTTCCATGCTCTTGTAGAGGAGTACAGTACTTTGCAGTACTGATCGGGAGTGACGCAATTTTGTTATTTTAAAGTTGTACTTGGTATTGTCATGTTAATTAACCATGGTTTTATCAATGTCCTGGGGGAGGGATGAAAGATTGTAAATTTAGCTAAAGATGTCACTGTTTTATGATTTTAATTTCTGGTTTTGATTTTTAATGTCATATTCTTTTTATCTTCTATCGCTAGTCGGGGACGGTGCATGGTTCTGGACAAATTTATGGGGCTCAATTCCCAACTCCCCCTCCCGGTAGTTAAGCCACTGTTTTCTGCAGAGCATCGCTCTCAACGAAAAGAGGTTCCATTTTCAAAGTTTTTGGTAGGCCCTCCGTATATCCATCTGAGGATTGAACCAGTACATCTCTGGTAAGAGGCAAGTGTAGGGTCAAGGGTCCCGGCGGGCTCAGGTGGAGAGTACAGACAGATTCAATACATTTCCCTCACGGTCCACGATTGATGTAGGACGACTACGAATTCACCCCTTCCTTAAGCACTTCATACACCCTTCATTCTCATTTCATCTAACTAAATATCTAACTTACTAACTAAATACTACCCCGTGGAACAGACTGTGAAGTTCCCAGTTCCTCACCTTCCACCCCACCCCCTCCTCCCCTTTCGCCACATCAACATAGTAAAACATGGAAAATTAGCTCTACAGTGCAACTCCCTCACACCCCTGCTTCCTCTTAAGTCAGCCCCCCTTTTTGGAATATCTGGATCCGTGCCTGTATATGGCACAGTGAGGGTAATACAGTCACTTAAGTCGCCCCTACTAAAATTAACCCTGACAAAGTCGCCTGCTTGGCCAACAAAGCCGCCCATAACAAAGTGGTCCCTAACAAAATAGCCTCAGTACGTCCTGATAAAGTTCACGGTCCCTAAAGAAAAGTGGTAAAAACGTGCTATCAAACATAGGTAGTAAACCTACATGGGTCCCTTATGGGTATAAGGCCCCTGTGGGATGGGGTTGTAGAATCTGCTCACGATATTCACCCCCCCCCCCTTGTCCGACGTAAGAGGCAACTAAACTGGAGGATTTGTACCGCATTTGACATATATGACACCATATAGTTTTAACACATTCGTGTTGGTGTGTCGTTAATTCTTTTTTAACTATAAGAGAGTATGCGTCCATTTGGATTAACTTAAGGTGCTGCCCATATGGGTCTCTTATCATACAATTCCGGGTACAATACCATATGAAACCTTAGGGTCTATGAAATGGGTCCCATAAGATTCCCTTATGAGAATGTTTCCAGAAAATAGTTAATTTTTGGGGAAGGGTGAGTCTTTGGGAGGCGTAGAACAGTATAATCTTGTCGGAGGCGACGGACTTGGCTTCGGAAAACAGTGTCTTGTCCGGCAGATGACTTTTTTCAAGGTCAGACTTGTTACCAGGAGTGACTTTGTAACCGGTGTCTCAGTTTGTTACTAGCCTGGGAGATTCTGTAGAGGGAACTTCAATTGTGGGAGACTTTGCTGGGGTGCCTTGACAGTAAAAGCACGAACTTGAAGTAGCCTACGCCCATGATAACTCAGGGCAGGCCTACCGTCATGAAACCAGTACAGGCGTTAATGTTTCTAACTTCACATATTTGGAATCTGTTGCTGCAAAATTACACGATCTAATGTGGAATTTCTGTTGTCTTCAATTTAGGTTGCATACAATCTACACGTTTCAGTCAGAAAATCAAGAAATTTAGCTGTTAAAATATAGTTTGTCAGTTGTCACTGTGTGCTGCGGAAGAATGTTTTTGTCACCTGCAAAATGGCCACCACAAGACTTCCGGTTGTTTCAATTTGTCAATACGCAGTTACGTACAGGCCTTACATCCAGGTATATAGATCATTGGTAGATAGATCATTGATGTAGAGCTGCATGTCAGTATTTCAGTTAAAACATCACAATCGTCGGTTTTCGCGATTCTACAGCTACTTTCCTTAAAAGATGAAATGTAAAGGTACCTGAACCTCAACAAACACTAAGACATGGAAGGTGGTGCCAAGGTGAGTCAGCAAAAGCAGAAAGAGGGACTGGTTCAAAGAGAAATTTCTAGCATTCTGGGAGAAAGAAGAGTGGCCAGAACACTCCCAGACCTTAAGACGTTACATGATTGAAAAGTTGCGGGCAATCTTAAAGGAGAAGGTATATGACCCATCCTACTGTACCATTCGCAATCAACTCATTCATTGATCATGTTCAGAAATGTTGGGAAGCTATCCTACGACAGAAATTGAGGGCGCCTGTTGACGAACACTGGGTAGGACGTGTCCAAAAAATATTTGAACGTATTAATGGGGCACTGTTTTCTGTAATAAGTGAAATTTTCAATGAAGAAACTTTTATGTGTTATGTTTTGTAGCTAGATATGTAATTTGCATACTTGGGGGGGGGGGGGGTAAATACTTGTGGTACACGGTGTACGTATTTTCGTTCATGTTGTTGTTGTTGTGTGTCTGTGATCTCGACAGTTATGTTTTGTGTGTGTGTATTTTTTCCTTTTCTTTTTTTTTTTTTTCTTTTTTGTTGGGGAATTTTTCCCATTCTCGTCTGTCTCCAAGTAAATCATAGCTCCCATGTTACAAGAAATTGTGTCATTCAGTAAGCCTCACACACCAAAACAAAAGAAAAATGGGAGAATTATGGCGTGTTACCATTGTGGTACCGTTTCTTCCTTATTTACATAGAATGTACTTCTTTATAATTAAAAGCTGTCGGAAATGTTAGCCACGTATGTGTAGTGCGACTAATCATCAATCAGACCATAAAGCAAAAGGGAGGCCTGAATAGCTTCATGGTCCGACTTTATCTAGAGTAGGGAAAACGAGCCAGTGAGCCAAAACTGGAAAAAAGGCCGTGGCTTAGAAACTGAACAGTAAAACTCCATGTAACTAACTGTCCGACTTTCTCTACAGGACGTGTAAACAGCAATCATGCAGGGAGTTGTCAGCTGACTCCCTGAACAATGAGACCTAACACGAATCAATTGTCAGTTCCTTTCCTTAGCTTGGTAAGACATTGTTTTTTCCTCTCGATTTTCTTTCTAATGTCATCATGTTCTGCAAAGTTTTGACTCCTCATCGCACTAATATGAACCTGTTTAGAGAGAGCGTTAACAAGAAATTGTCTTCTGAAATTTTCAACCTCTGGATTTCTTTGACGAGATAAATTAGCAATGCGACGAAGGGCATAAAACGTTCGAGGACGCTCTTCAATTTTTACTTGGCCGTTATGTTCAGTATTCAGCATGCCGTCGGCAGACACCAAATTTCTTCCAAAGCGCTCTCTATTTTTCGTGAGTTTGCCTCCGAGTGGCGGCGCTGTGTGCATAAGAGCTCTTCTTTGTGATAAATGTGTATAATTCTCTTGAGGTGATAAGCCAGTTGGAAGTGTTTTGTTTTCATATTCTTCCTTGCCTTCCTTTTCTCTAGCTGATAAATTAGTAAGATCTTTGTCAGAGTCCTCTTTCACCGGAATATCTATCCTACTTATTCCGGCTTCTTCACTTTCAACGATTACTCCTTCGCGTCCTTCTGCAATAGCAGGTAAAGGAATGACATCTTTAAAATGCAGTGGTGGGTTTTCAACCTTTTTTAAATCTAATTCATTATCATTTGATGATTCTCTTAAGCTTTTTTCTAACCTATCAGATGCAATATCACATTGCCTTTGGAAAATATCGACCAAATTCTCAAGAAACCGTCCTTGTTCCCTATCCATCGCCCGAGATTTAACCAACCGGGATCTTTCAAGATATTTTAGTTCTCTTTGAAGGGAATCATTAGAGCGCCTCTCGTCTCGCCAAGTCTGCCAAAGTATCCTTTGATTTCTCTTCTGGCAATAGAGCCGAGCATCTCGACGAAGAAGAGACTCCGATCTAGAGGTGGAAGACATCTCGATTTGACCTTATGGAAGCATCTGCAAAAAAAAAGAGAGAAATAGTCTTGAGTAGCAGTACTCTCATTAGTAAATACTTAGCTCAAAGCTAGCAACTGCCTCATCTAGACAATGTGCCCATTTCTCCGTGTCTCCGACCACTCTCATACCGTTCCCTGTTTCCGCGTTGTACCTGTATCCAGGTTGCCAGGATGGTCGCAAAATGAGCGAGAAGACATATTCACAAAAGAGCAATGATAGAATGTCTTGTCAAGAAGAGAGTGGGATTTGACTTAATAAAATATTATTTGAGCAGACCCAAAGTCTTTATAAGCCTTTATTGGTTCAACTCTTATAAATCATTCAGACATGTCAGAAGGCTGTACTTTATCAATATACCTAGGCTTTCCATGCTGCCAGGCCTATCAAAGAAGTTTAGGTGCGGGGATGGCACGGCATAGAAACAAGTTCGCCTTCTAATAAATTAGGGATGGTTCATTACCATTTTACTTGTCATTATTATATATCGCCAAGTATCGGCATCTAGATATTTCGAAAGCCGACATTGTCCCTTTTCGTAAGGTTATACATTTGTACATATAGCAGACCAGATAATCGTGGTACTGTTGGCAATTTGAAAATAATAATTAATAACAGGCCTTCGGGATGTGAAAGAAAACATCCAACTTCTCATTAATTGATTTTTCCACATTATATGTCGACATTGTGACGCTAATGTACGTGTCACAGTGTTTGATCTCATATCGCGATGTATAGATATATCAACAAATCCTTCCACTATGATACAGAATTGCTCTATTACTATAGTAATTGCCTGGATTAAAATAGGATATCCCGCCATTCACTGAAAGCTAGCATGCCCCTTCAATGTCTTGGTCGGCGGTGGATCCAGCATGCCGTGGGTGCACGTGCACCCCAAACATTTCCAAAATTTAAAGTGTACCTCAAGTCAAAATATTCAAAAATGTATGTTAAAGAGCAAGAAAAATGAGCTCTATCAGTCCAACCCCCATCTTCATAGCACATTCCTGAGCTGAGATGTAAGATGTTGAAGTTTATTCACTTAAAACAAATTTGTCCATTGCGCAAACATTTGTGATTTTCTTACTGTACAACTCACGTAACCTGCTTTGGTACAAAGGCATGTGAAGGGTGGGGGCAGACCCCAAAAGCTTCCGCAAGGTATTTCGTTCAGGCGTATGGTAAAAATCGGGCAGCTATTTGAGTTTTTAAACCAGGCATGTTATTAGTGAAACGAAAACTCCTACAGTAAATAAATTTCTATAGATTGTGCGCAATTGTCCAGATTCTTTTTAAACATGTCTCATGATATATACATAAAAGCATTCAGTCATTTTCATATTTTCATGACAAATCAAAGCAAGGATAAGATATATTTACGACACTTTCCGGCGGGTTTTGAAGGCATATCCTCTCACCCCAATCTACAATTTTTGTAGTCCACAGAATTTTTCAATTGGTTCAGCTCTCTGATAGACAGCAAGTTAAAAAAATGCAGAGCACACAGCCCACACATGCTTGTACTGTGCTGAGATTGTTTTGATTACACATCGGGGGTCTTCTGGTCTTGTGCTCACCCTGAGGCAACAAACTGGAATTGCGTCTGTATGAGGATGAGTTTTAGACAGTTGTGGGAGGGGCTGTCAAAGTATGTTAGGGGAGTTATTTTGAGCATTCTTTTTCTGAATGCAACACAACACACCCCTGAGTCTTTTTTTTTTTCTCCACTGTATGTTTTCAACCCTAGTAATTAATTAACAAGTTATTTCGTGGACGGAACATTTTGTCGCGGACGGGAAATTTCCAATTGAAAGTGCACACATTGCAGTACCTTCATCAACTCTATACCCTGCCTTACCTGTTTACTGTGTATGTGCCAATCAAGGTGGGACTTCGCAGCTTACAATGAAAGACTCCTGAAGTCCTTAAAGTCTGCACTGTAAGTCTACTGTATTTGGCCCTCTATTTAACCTGGACCTATCTTTCTTAGTTCGATGTTTACAAATCATAGAGACAAAAGTAGGAAATACGTCATGGCCCGTATATTTACGGCTGTTGTTGCTAACCACATTTTAACCACCTGTACTCCACTTTGTAGGAATGATAGTTTCACAGCGAAGTACCATTGGACTGAACCAAAGTACAGGGTTTGCTACCATTTCAGTGCAAGCCCACAACAAGACCACTTAACCAGTTTGGGAGAGGGGGTATACCAGTATAATGTAGGAGTTTTACCAGCCTACGGAAAGGGTTTGTCCTTCTCTAAAAACGGCCTAGGTGCTAAATCATTTGTTATCTTCCAGTACAGAACATTTCTATGGGTCAGATTTTTGTGTGGGGGCGGTGGGGGTTGGGGGAGGGAACAACTCACCTCAAGGTCCCATTCAGTATGTAGAATGACCAGCCTTTGGTGCATGGCACCACATTATGTGCACGCATGGGGTATGCACGGGGCAAGCCGACTGAAGTGTGTGTGCCTGAAATTGACTAGCCTGCGTAGCGCCTCTGTGGCTGCAGCCCCTTTTAGACTGCAGCCCCTCAAATTGATTTTTTCCTAGCGATGAGCTGGACGAAAAAATTCGTCCGCCCGAGGGCTAGAAATTGACCACCATGATACCAATATGTTTTCCACACTGATCACAGTAATGATCATCTGTGTAATGTTTGCATTGTGAAATTTGAATGGTGGTTTATGTACCATATCTGTAGTGATAGTGAAGCTTTTAATCATGAGGTTTTCCGTACAGGTTCTTCCCCCAGAAGCCGCCACAACACTCCAACAGACCTATGTACAGTGTAAATATACACATAGGAGTGTGAATGAATAATTAAAGTGTTCTACCCTTTCTTCAATATACTATCTGTTTCAATTTCCAGTTTCAATTTTGGCCATTTGTCATGAAGACAACAAACCCTATCTGTCCCTGTGACCCTAACTCCCGCCACAGGCTATCAGTGGGGCACGGGCATACCAGTTTAAACAGTTTTTACGCTCCTTTTATGTTCCCTGCTTTACGCCACTGTTAACTCATTGCGACTGCCTGTGTACCCAAAGAAATGTATTGCAGAGCATGAAAAATGAATTCAAATAGTCCAGTCTTCATCTTTATAGGACATTCCTGACGGTTAAGTTATAAAATTTCGAAATTTATTTACTCCATGTAAATTAGTATATTGCGATAATTTGTGGTGTCTTTGTGGTACTACTTTAAGGCCCAGTTCTCTCACCCCAAACAGTAACAATTCTCCTAACCCTCTTACTTAAGCCCCTCCCACAATTGTCTGAAATTCATCCTTATCCAGTCACAACTTCAGTTTATTGCTTCAGGGTGAGTCTACAAAAGCTCTTTGTCACAATCAAAACACTCTCAGTGCAGTTCATGCTGTTTGATATAAGCTTTGGTAATCTGCATTGTTTGAATTAACAGTCAATCAAAAACAGGGCCAATGGAGAGTTTCTGTACCCCCGTACAAGAAGTGTAGTTTAGAGTGAGAGGATTGGCCCTTTAAATTACAGTGTTTGTATTTCAGTTGTTTTCTCTGAAAGCCATTTCACCTTGAGCCAAAACATGAATGTAACCACACTGTTATAGGTTGATGTGACTAAGTAAGCTTCCTCCGTAGAAAATGGTAGGGATATGCGACAAGGGGAAGCATTCAACGTCATGAAAACTTTGTTTTTCTTCAAAATAAAACAAAGTAGGTAATTTGAGTTGTACAACAAGAAAGTCGCACATTTATTTTGCAATTTTGCAATCGAATTTTAATTTAAAGGGAATAGATTTCAACATATAAAATCTCATCAATGGAACAAGCTGTGACAATGGAAGTTGGATGTATGTTGAAACTTCTAAGATACAGTTTTACTGTAGGCGCACATTTAGGTCACTGCGCTCCATTAAAAAAACGGTTACCATGTGATCTGTGATCTAATTTTGGACACTTTCCTTTTACATCAAATGGCTGTTTCCACCATTTTAGTTTGGCTGTTATTAAATTATTGTTGGTACTGTTATGGAAATTCAGACCCGCCCACCCACTCCAACCACTTAGATAGTGGCAACCAATAAATCTGCAACTTTACTGTGGCACTACACTGTTTAAAATAATGTTATTTTATGGTAATACCGGCAGCTGGGATTCCAGTGCTCAACCTGTTATTTTACAATTGTGCTTATATCTAATACGGACGGTACCTATGAAGCCGCTTTTATTCCGTGACTCTAAAATATCCTTCAAATATTGTATTTAGGGATAAAATGGTTAAATACGTGGACTCACTTTAAAAGGGCCAATCCTCTCACCCCAGCTACAAACAATTCTTGTATATAGGGGTTTATCAAAATTCTCAATTGGCTTAACTCTTTGATTGGCAGTTAATTCAAACAATGCAGAGTACTGAAGTTGATATTGCACGTCAAGAACTGTAATGAGAGTGTTTGAGTTTTTTTATACTAACACTGAAGCAATAAACTGAATTTGTGTCTGGATGGGGATGGATTCAGACAATTGTGGGAGGAGCTTAAAGGCCCTGTTCTCTCACCCAAACAGGACCAATTCTCCTAACCTTCCTACTGAAGCCCCTCCCACAATTGTCTGAAATTTATCCTCATCCAGACACAATCTCAGTTTATTGCCTCAGGGTAAGTATTGTAAAACTCAATTTATATAATCAAAACACTCTCAGTACCGTTCAAGCTATCTGATGTAAGCTTTGGCACTCTGCATTGTTTGAATTAGCTGTCCACCCCACCAAAGATCTGAACCAATTGAGAATTTGTGTACCCGGGTACCAAAATTGTAGTTTGGGATTAGAGGTTTGGTCCTTTAAGTGAGGAAGTTACACTCTTAAAACGTTGGGTAAAATATCCGTTGGTTAAAGAAGTTTTTGAAATGTGTTGGTAAAACTTTGCCCAACTTTGGGGCTAATTGGTGCACTGTTTAAACGCTGGGCAAAGTTTTTGTTGAGTAAAAGTAATTGCCTAAGTGTTGGTCAATCTTTGCTCACATAATGGTTAAATTTCCCCTTCCATGCACGCGTATACTGTAATATCCAACTGACTGGTCAAAATGACGATAAGATTTTATTCTACAGTTGAGCAAATTTTCGCTTTACCCACCTGTTGGGTAATTTTTTGCCAATTTGTTGGGTATATTGTTGGTTGCAGTGTTTTCACCAAACAACAGTACACTTGACCCGATTTGTCTCACAATTCTTCTCATAATCAGACATGGTACCATAATCTGAAAATTCTCTTTGGCATCTTTTATATTGGCCAAACAGCTAAACTCGTACATTATTTTAGACCATGAAATCGATCTCTATTTCCATAAAATTCTTTAAATAGTACTACGAACTAGAACATATTTGTATGAGATTCCATGATTCGTATTTGGCGCAAAACTGCTATTCAATGAGAGGTCAGGATCTGGGATATTCTCTTTCACGTCCGAATGAGCATTTATATATTATTATTTGAAACATTTCGGCATAACAAGAAACCTGTCTCATAACCATGATAACAGTGTATGACAGCTACGGACCAGCTAATTCTCATGCTGCCCTTGTTGTGTTCATAATTATGCATTGATGAAAATACAATACTTCATCACATCATTTACACACATAATTTTACAGTGCCTTTTAAAAATGATAGTTTTGGACGTACTTATACGGAACTCAGTGACAAACCAAATAGGTTATTAAGCCAGGGTTTTTTAACTGGGACCGACCGGTTGCCATAACCAGGGAGCTGTGCAGTGGCAGCTCCCTGCCATAACCTACAACCTAACATGTAAAGAAAGCACCAACGATTAAGGAAAAGGTGATTAACATATAACCAACATTTGGTTAATGCATTTGCCCAACAGCTTAATAAAAGAAGTGCCCAACAAGTGGGTATGTTTTTAAATGCTAATTTACCAAACAGTTGGGAAATCTCCTGCCCAACAGTTGGGTTCAAACTTTACCAAATTTGGTTGGTTAAAGTTTTGCCCAACTGTTTAGGTTGTTGAACAGAGGCCCAGTGTTGGTCAAAAAATTGGGCAAAATTTGCCCACTTTTTTTAAGAGTGTAGGAGAATTGGTACTGGTTGGGGTAAGAGAATTCAGCCTTTAAGGTAAAGCTGTCTAATGCAAAACTGTAAAACAACGTTCGCTACCTGGAAGCCTATGACTGCCAGTGTTTTCACTGTAAAATTACATATCTCTTTAACAGTGCACATGACCTACATTTCCAGCAATTGTCAATAAAATAAAAAACTACGCACACAACATGGATCACTTTGGCCATATAACGAAAGGATCCAACAAAATTCAAGAAACTGAAACCCGTGCTATAAAAATACCTCGGATAGGGAATAGTCATGGCCTAGTGAACCACACATTTTCTAACACCTCCTTTGCAAAAGTTCGAAAATATAGGATACATCTTACCGTATATATTTACAACTGAATAATGAGTTTATCCGTGATAGTTCCACGGTATCACATTTGTTTATCCATAAGTCTACAATCAGAAGACTAACATCATACGTACCTTTTACTGTCCAATGGCCCAGCTAAGTTGAAATTCACATCAATGTATTGGCAATACACCTATATACTCTCCGATTGCAGTAGAGCGATTAAGCTGTTATAAGAACGATTTGTCATCAAATTTGCATAGGCTCACCAAGATATCAAATACCAAATCAATACATAAAGCTGTATTCTCGTTTCTATAGTAACACGAAGAAGCCTCAGAATTATTGATTTACCAACTCTTTGCCTCCCGCAAATAATCAAGTTTATCCGATACATATACGCAGACATTAAAATCAAATCGTAAATTGAAATTAAAGGTCGTCAGCAGCGAGTTCGTCAGCGTAGCTTTATGTTTCTAATTAATATAACACTGTGTAAAGAAGAGCATGTTACTCTCTGAAGTTTCAATGACTATGAGTTACAGTTAAGGCACGAAGGAAGCTCCTTTTGTCTTTGTGCGAAAATTTCACGGCATACACTCAAATCAATTCCCTTCTCAAACACAGTGAGATCAATCAGTGCTATCTGAATGCCAAGACAACCCCAGTGTTTTCAAACATTTTACCCTTTGTAATAAATATTTACCTGGTCGTGATTGCCATCCAGTAACTTGAGCTTTCTTCTCCGTGCCTACAGACGGAAAATTGTGGTAATTAATAGGCCCGCTATCTTAATTCCATTTTAAGGTGAACAATTCCGTATTGTTCTTCCTCCTCGAATTTAAAGACAAGTGTGAAATACAATCTGGATGTAGAATGCCACAAATTGAATGAAGTAAACGCTTGAATAATTTTTGGTAAACTTGAGTCGAGGTGTCCTCAGAGGGTCACGAAAAATGAACCAACCGAAAGACAAACGGGTAAGACAAACGTAAAAAAAAATGTTACCATGGATATGGTTTGTTAGACCAAACCCTTCTCTTGATTCCATGACTGCGTAGCAGGTCAGCCGTCGGTATACCCATTGCTAAATCCAGGGAGTTGCAACAGACTCAATCATACTTCATAATTTTATGGGAAAGTAGAATATCTGCAGCTGGAGGCGACTGCAGTGTTTACTCTAATTTATAGGTGGTCATAGATATTATGAACTTCACCCATATTGAAACCTTTATGCTGTTTCCGTTTTGCACAACAAATGGGCCCTGAAACGAGCTAAATTTTACCTGTTTTCGGCGCTTAACTTGCCATAACTTTGAAACAACAGATCACAGAGATTTACTTCGAACGGTACAAAAAAGTATAACATAAGGACTTTTCAGAAATATATGTCAGAGAAGCAGGGAATCCGACTTTTGAACCGTCATTTTTTGCTCCAAAATATCAATTTTTCACAGTTTCTCGCAAAACGTCAAGTAAGTATCCCGGTTTTACAAGTTTTTAAATCTTGACGTCATTGCCCTAATTGGAACGGAAAACGAAAGAAGACAAAATTTTCTTTCAACTGATATAAAAAGCGATGCGATTGGTCTAAATTAGAGACCGTTACTTTTACAATCCAATCAAATTTTGTTTTCTAACTTTGAAGGTGACGTGCTGTATTTTAAGCCTCTGTAAAACGCTTAACATACATACATACATACATACATACATACATACATACATACATACATACATACATACATACATACATACATACATACATACATACATACATACATACATACATACATACATACATACATACATACATACATACATACATACATACATACATACATACATACATACATACATACATACATACATACATACATACATACATACATACATACACTGTGTATACACTGGCAACTCCCTGGAATAATCCTACTGTTTACTCTTACAGCAAATTCGTACAGGGAAAACCGCAATACATCCTGTGTGCGGCAGCAGCATTTATTTCTCCTGTACGGACCGTTTTTTGAAAAAAGGGTTTCAATATACTTTTCTACGCCGCTATGCAACGCCTCCGAAACATGTTTTCCAAGGACTTTTGTTTTTATAGGGACCGAGTTACTTCTGACTTTCTTAAGCAACTCTTGACAGAAAGCCATTTTATGCTTTCGATCGTCATATTTCGGGCTACTAAAGGTCATAGAGCAGACCCTCGCACTTATTTTAAAGCAACAGCTAAATATCAAAATTTCCTTCTTTTTTCTCTTCAAAGTATCTTTCATCGTATTTTTAGACTTGAATAATGCATATTCATGTAAAATAAGCAGTGAATTTTACATTTAAAGAGAAAAGTGTTATCACGTGATCCTCAATAGCCAATCATGATATAGGGCAATCTACTAGGCTTCCGTAGGTTACGAGGTGGCTGCTCTTGCCCTTTAAGTTAGAGGAAATACAGTCGTTTCAAGATGAAGTATAGTAGACTGATCTGCTTCGGGATTGGTTCATGAGAGTCATGTGATAATATTTTCTTCTCCTCAAACATGAATTTTACTAGAAGTAACTGCTTTCCTCTCCGTAACATGCAATATTGAAGCCTTAAAATATTATGAAAGATACTCTGGGGAGAAATAAGAAGAAAATTATTAGATCAATAGTTGTGACTCGGGAGTTTAGGAAGGTTGTCTTTATTTTTAAGTTTGAGAGAATCGTGTATGTTTAAATCGTGATATCTTCGTGTTGAAAGAGAAATCTGGAATGAAAATTCAAAAGTTATCGACTGACTTAGAAACACACTTTTCTACGGCAGCTATAAATTTCAGTTAGCAACCTAAACTCTAAAAAATATTAGGTGAAATTTCACCCGGAGATTCCGTGCCAGTGTAGCACCCACACAATCCTGGTTAATTCAATCAGAAATTTTTATATTCAAGTTAACGAAGAAACTGGTTGTAAACTAGAAGAATAACCAGTTATTTGGTTAAATTCACCAAAGTAATGGCTAATGTGACCATCATTTGATTGATTCCCTGGTAAGAAATATAACCAGGATTGTGTAGGTGCTATATCAACACGGACCTGGTGAAATTTCACTATACGTTTTTGTTTTCCCGAGAGCGAAGACCTATGGACTCATTCAGACAAGACTTTTGCAAAACATGTGTAGGATCGTGCATTTTAGTGTTGGCGAATACTACGGACTCATCGACTTTCTTAACGTTGGTACACAAGTACTACACGACTACATCATTGTTCACTGTCTGAAGCCAATGACCGGCTTTATCGAAAACTGGTTTTGATGACTCAGCCAGACGAGACCATTTTTAACGTGGGCAATTGTGTGCTCTATTTCTACAAACATAGTATTGTTTGCAATTGAAGAAAAAAACCGAACACTTTGTAGTCTGTTTGATTCGTTTTATACATTTTATGATAACAGATTTTTACTCCATAGTTCAAACTTTGAGGAACAGCAACGTTTGATGGGAGAAATATTTTTACCTCCTTTGAAATGATGCTAACCTTCACTGGGCATTGAGTTACGTAATAGGTATCTATCGAGTTTCAAACGAGATTTAGAACGTTTAGAAGCCGAGAGAAAGCTTATAAGAAAGGCATATGCGTTAGCACTTTAGGGGAAGGCTTCATCCCCTCAGCATGTATTTAAAGGCCTTCTGGTGGCTTTTCACCGGGTTTTGCAAAGAAAGAAATATGCCAAACCGTGTCCTTTAAACCCTGACGCAATTCCTTTCCCTAACTCAAGATATCTGCATTACTTTATAAATTTTTATCTTCCGAACGTTTATGCTATTGAAATGAATTTTTCGCTTTCTAAAAAAGAATTTTTTTTCTGCATATCTTGAAGTTGATTAATTTTGTCTCCGGAATATGCCCTAAATTATCCTTTCGGGAAACGTTTCACAATTCAGTTGTGATTTAGAGTGTAAGCAGTTTCCCACAATAGACGACTGCGGTACTTTGCTTTATTCCTCGTATTCGTGGTAACAGGTTGGTTCATTTAAATTTGACCAAGTATTTTAATGTGTTTTCTTCTAGTCCTTCAGCGCACGACTACGGTACCTATATTGCAAGGGAAATCTTGGTATGCGCACTGTTTTACGGGAAATTTCCTAACTGTCTATAACGACAGCGCTAATCTCTAACCTTATCCTTAATTCTTAAAAAATGGATGCAATACAATAACAACAACTTTTTTGTTATCTCCAGCCAATCAAAGAAGTCCTTGATTAACAGTGTGCATCGCTTTCGGTAGACGATGTTACCGTGCGAAGTAATTATAGGCAGACAATATAGTAGCCAAACTAGTATTGAACTATAACCTGATAACGTACCGTCCATATATGTCAGAATATTTATGTCTATCATAAACCAGCACTCAAGTTAAGGAAAAAATCTTCAAAAACATCTTTCTAAAAAAAAGTACAAACGAATTTTGAACACTGCACTCCAATATAAGTATAAGAATGGGTAGTAAAATACCGCTTCGCTTGAGTTATGCTGCATAAACCGTCCACGTATAGTTTAAATATGTGGATTTCTGAGGTATATGGTATGCAAATATTTGCTTTTTTCCAGAACAAGAATTGTTTAAAGCACTTGGTACTTAAGAGCTTTTGCGTTATGTTGACAAAATTGTCTGCACATAACCCCTCAATAGCAGGCCTATAGTCTCAGTTTACAAAGGCTTATGGAGTAGGTTCAAGAAATTCATGATATTTTTAACACCAGTTGAAATCTACTAACATGTTGATAACACGCAATTGGTTGAAAACCTATGATCTGACTGACTTAATTGCTGAAATGGCACTGAATAATACCGTAATTAAAAACTACAATTATTTATAACGCATTTATGACCAAACACTTTTCTAACCCTGACCACGAAAACTGAAATTTGTCACGTTTTAAGCAACTCTAAGCTAGGTAGTGATATATGAGTGTAGTAAGGTTAACTGGAAGCATTACGGGGCTATGATTTGCTTCAAATTCGTCAGAATTCAATCGATATTCCAACTCAATATACCCCTTTTGGTTGTAAACAGTTCAATCTTCAAGCTTAATCTTGAGTTTCTCTACTGCGCCTAAGTATAATTGAATATCTGGTACACTGTTAAAAATTTCTGTAAATTAACAGACTTTTTTTAACTTAAACTTTTTGTATTTTACTTTTATAGAGATTTTTCTGTATCTTTACAGACACTTTGTATTGCTACAATAAAAAAGGTTGTTTAACATGTATTTTCTGTTTATTTGAAAAACCATTTCTATCTGCTTTTTTTACCAAATTTTACTGCTTTGTAAAAATTTTCTGTAAATTTACAGAAATTTTAACAGTATTTTGTATTTTTTTTTATTTCACATGAATATACTGTCATTTAACAAACATTCATTTTGTTTTTAAGCTGAAAAAGAAACAAAAACAAGCCCAAAACAAACAAATAAGAAATAGCCAGAAAATTTTCAATATATAACATGCATCGTTCTGCGAAGTTTCAGTTAAAAAAAAAAATTGGCAAATTAATGGCCCTATTTGAAAATTAACTTTCATTTATTATAAAAGCATACTTAGTTATTACGTTCTTAGTTATAAATATCATACAACTGGTGTTTTGACACACATTTTTAAGTAAAAAGAAATTGTAAGGCCCTAATTTCAGAGCACTGACAATTGGTATACTGATGTCAACTCATCGCCACTGGCGCTCATGCACTTGATCGGAGCAAAATAAAAACGTTTCACAAATTTACTTGAAAGAGTGTAAATTTACCACTTTATGACGTAAATCTCATTTTGCATAAATGGGTGGAGCTTATTTTGTAGGCATTTTCCTAACAAAATGATTGCTGTTGCTTTGAATAATATTTTCTTTGGCGTTTTTTAATCAGGAAGTGATAAACTTATTGTTTACCTTGTCTGAAAATGTTTGCAACCAATGTATTTGCATTCTTTGTCATATTTATTTTAAAGGCAATTATTATATCGTACAAAAAATGTGACTTTCCAATTACAAAGTTCCTAGAGGTAGCAGTTTACTTGACAACAATATGACAACAAATCATCTTCAATGTGTTTTGATTGGCCCTTTGCCAGAGGGTCGGGAGGACTTTAGAAAAAGTGTTTTGATTGAAAACATTCTGGGCATGACGTTAAACTGCATCCAGGTTGTGGCTTGTGTTCTATTCAGCCAGTCTAGAGCAGACCACTCAGTGTTTGTCCTTTGGAGGGCGTTCTTGTCCATTTGGGACGTTAAGCTCCTTAAGGGAGCAGAACTCCTCCGGGAGTAATCGTTTGGTTTTCGCCCCTTGGCTCTTCGCCAGAGAGTCGTGGGGACTTTTAGAAAAAAAGTTTTGATTGAAAACAACTTCGCAACGACACTTTACGTTGATATGCAAGTACCTGATATACGTAATGGTAAAGTGTATGTAACGTAATAACATATGAAAAGTAAAAAAGCAATATTATAATAAATATTACAACGTTGGGAATAAAACAGCTGTAAATTCACATAAAATTAAGGTTTACAAAACAGAACAATTCTGTAATTCGATTTTACAGTAAACTTTTGTAAACTAATTTACATGCAACAACTGTAAAGAAAAAACAAACCCTTAATGTTTTTTCATGATTTAAACATGTAAAAGAAAACATTATTTGGTTGGAAAAAAATTTGCCATAAAAATAATGTAAATTTACAGAAATTTTTTTTAACAGTGTATCTTTTCATTCCAGTCAATCGTATAGACAGACTACTGCATGGTCAAGTGGTTAGACCGATCATTCCGCGACTCGCATCAAGGAGGTCTAGAGTTCGAATCTTGGCCGGGTCATACTTGTGCTTGGTGCACAGCAAAAACAATGGAGTAGGGGGGGGGGCAAGCCACTGAGCCACAACTGAAAAAGGGTACTTTCTAGGCCGACTTAAACCAATCGGTTAGAAACTGGATGGACCGTAAACCTCTATCCAACTAACATTTAACTATCCCCCAATCTAAATGGAACGGAACCACGCCCATTACCTATAGGCTTACTTATGGTGAAGAGGTATGAAGATCAAGAACCATGATTAGTCTTGCTATTGGTGACTTAGCTCCTTGGAGGTAGAACTCCAGAAATACGGTAACTTTTGGCTTCGACCTTGGACTCTTTGCCAGAGAACTTTACAATGGACGTCACCTGCGGAGTGGACTAGGTTTTTTTCAGTCCCCCTTTAAGGCTTCACAAACCTGGGAATATGACTGAGTAAGAAACATGTCTCACAGTCTGCTACGCTGGCAAAGTACTAAACAATGGTCATGATGTTTCAGTTCACTGCCTAGCATGTACATCCCTTCTGGGCCTTTCGGCTAAGATCATGCATGTGTAATATCTGTTCTTTTCATCCATTCTAGAACGGAGTCATGTAATAAATAAATAAAGTTTGGAAACGTATAGGAATAACCGTGCATGATTTATTTGAGACATACATGATTTAGCAGACAGTCAGTAAGGGTGTAAGAGGTGCATACGTATTATAACCGAATGTGAAGGAGGAAGTGTATTGGGTTGGTTAGTCAGTCAGTCAGTCAGTCAGTCAGTCAGTCAGTCAGTCAGTCAGTCAGTCAGTCAGTCAGTCAGTCAGTCAGTCAGTCAGTCAGTCAGTCAGTTAGTTAGTTAGAATGTATTATATAGTGTGCCGTAAAATTCCATCTAACTATAACTAACTCGATATTGTTCAAAGTTTAAATTTATTTTCAAATATGGTCAAGTTCAAGTTTGGTTTCTCTTTAGTCTCCTCTTACGACAGCGGAAAACAAGGTGGGCATATTCTACAACCCCGAGCCTAAACGGGAGAAGTGGATATGAGAATATTCAACTATGCCGCTAGGCTATGTCAGAAAGTCTTGGCTATATAAATATAACCATGCTAGGCTAAAATTCAGAGAACCGTATTTAGTAACCAGTTTCATTGATCCTTGTTACTAACAACTGCAATTGTATGCATCAGTCAAGTGTTATTCTCTTCATCGTGGGCGTGAGAAGAGCGGGGATATAGAAATAGGCTATTATACCATAAAAAAAATTAAACCCTGTGATTTTCAGTATGGATTCCGAATTAATCGTTCCAAAGCAACCGGGCAATGACGATATACACAGGGGATTCACTGGAAATACTAAAACCGTTATATTCATTAGTGATATTCGCTGGTCTTTTTTTTCTTCCTTTTTCTTTTTCTCGGAAAAAGTACATCTATGACACCCACCAATGATACTTGCCAATAACATCTCTTTGTTCCAGTTTTCATGAAGGCACTGACCACATTTTAGCTCCCCATGGGACGGGATGTTTTAAGTCACATCCTCAAAGACAGTCGCCTTCGTAACACTTCTGTTGTCTGTGCCTGCGGTACCCTTAGTCTGTAGCCCTCAGTTGGTTTTTCTCCGAAGATAAGATGAACAAAAACACTGTCTGCCACGCGAGCTATAGAACGGTGAGGAATCCTTCATCTTTATCCGCTTAACAGATATGACCCAGCTACATGAGTGGGCGCACGCCCCCCTTTTGACTGAATAGTGTATTTTTCTTTTCCCAAAGTCCTCCCGACCCTCTGGCAAAGGGCCGTTCGGCGAAACCAAACTTGATACTGCTTCCCGAAGAAGCTATTCGTCCACTGACTTAAGGACAACACTTGATCAACCTCACGGCCTTAAGACCATTTACATTACTGGTCTGCCATGCATGGCTCCATCTCTGACTGGATGAAAAGAACAGATACTACACATGAGTGTAGATACTCATGAACAGATACTACACAATAGTGTATTTTTGTAATGGTATCTCCCATAAATTGATATATTTTAAAATATCCACTGGAGATCCTTATCGGTCCAATTAAACAGTTGGGATGATGAAAAGGCCGCAATATTCAGCACCTAGAAATAATTTTTTGAAATGTTAGGGAAACATTATCTTAAAACAAAGATTATGTGAACACTAAGAACGACGGCCGGTCAGTTAGAAAATGTGTACATGCTTGCACAGTGTAACATTGATAATGTCATCTGGACTACACCAAGATTAGATGGACATCTTAAATGATCTCTCTAAAATCATTTTCTTCATGTTACGTAATTCAAGCAATTAATTTTAGGAATAGTTCAGTCTACGTACTGTTCTTACTAAGGACACAAGTATTTTAAAGCTCCGATGTTCATTAATAGATGAACACCCTTTTGACGCCAGTTCGAAGGAATCTTAACCCTTTGTGATGCTCGTCGTAAACACGGGCTATTACCCGGTCACACAGTACTGTTAAAAATAAGTCAACCATATCACGCCTCCATGCTGAAAAAATTACCTCCACACAAGCTGTGTTCGTTAAAGTTGTATGACTACACACACTCGAACACCATAATTTATCTCTTTGCACTTGCATGTACTGGTTCAGAAAACATGGCCGGACTTAAGTTGTTTGGAATCCTTTTAACCGTTTTAGTTTTAGGACTTACTGAGGGCCGTTCAATCTCCGAAAGCAAAAGAAGTTTAAAGGTTTGTTCCTTTTTATCTTATTCTAGGGTACAGGTCTATACATTCCGAAGTCAAAATGAACAACCACAATTATTTTTGACGTATTTGACTAGACTGGTTCAACAAAAAAAAATTGTATTTTATCATTGTGTAAATTTGAACCACATACCTGCTGTGATGTTTTGATTGATATGAAACTGGATATTTTGAAGTGTATGCTATTTTAACTAACACAGTATAGATCTTCTGGCATTTCATTATTGCCCAACGGCTCAACCTAGACCAACATAAAGCCCTTCGAGTGCGGCAGTTTGCGAGACTCGAATACCCTTTCTTATCACCCTGTGCCTGGAGCCACGGTCACCGTGAGTGAAGATTATAAGGGGTTTAGTTCCCTTTCTTTTGAGTGACAAAATTGAAGAAAAGTTTTCACTCGAACCTCTAAGGCCTTTTAAAAGAGTTCCGGTTCAAATTTGAGAGCATTTTAGAAACCCTTTGAATTGTTACCAAAACTTTACCGAGACCATGATTTTTTTTTTTTTTTTTTTTTGCATAGGAGTTTTCTGTGTCATTCAAACCATACGAAATGTTAAGATACAAATGGTTGCTCGAATTTCTCCTGACCTTGTTCGAAATCATGAAACGTTCCTTCTCACTTTTTGTTACATCTCCTTCTCTGCCTGGTTACCTCTTATCCCTTCAGGGAGGAAATGAAACTCACTACACGCACACTTGATATAGTAAAGTTTCACATCCGATTAATTGATTGACAATAACAAGATATATTAAAATACATAAAAAAGTTATGTAACTATTAAGGTAAGCTAAAAAGCCAGTCAAGCATGTTTTCATTGCTTTTCATGCAGTGTGAACACACTGAAAGCTTAGCTCATTTGAGGTCACAGATCATTTTACAAACTCAGATACTAGTTACACCCCAAAGCGCCTTTGATCTACTGGGATGTTTAGACGTTGCATTTTCAAGAAGCGACGTCACAGAATGTTGAGTTCTTGGGAAATGTTGCAAAGCAGTTTAACCCTACGTTCTTGTCTCCTACTGTTCGCCGACGGTTTAAACCTTTGATATCACCCTTTTTGTTATCACCACATTTTCTCAGAAAATACCAAAGTGTTTTCCTCTGTTTTCCTCATAATTGCTCTACGTTGTAACAGTTGAAAGACAATACAACAATGAAGTACACACGAGAAGCAAAATGACCTATCAGCTATAAAGTTATAGATTAAATCGTGGGGAATTTTTAAGGGTTCAGACCAGGCGGTGCGTCTTCTGTGGTACTCCTGGGGTGTTTATATTTAGTAACCCGAAGTCTTAACTTACAAGAATAAATATTTTGGAGGTTAGAAAACAATTCCATTAAGCCCTTTCAGCTTCCATGTTTCTTCCGTTGCTGAGATATAAATGTTGAAAGTAATCCACATGATTTCATATGGTCGACTTTATAACAATTTGTGGCATTAAGCGAATATCTCGCTCGAGTTTGAATTTCTTCCTGTCAATCAAATTTAATCCAAACTTAATCCTTTTGATAGATTAACTTGGGTATGGCTGATCGTCGGTTATTTGACCGACTTCCTCAGTGCAGGACCATAAACCCCACTCATTTCTTTCTTTTTTCATATTGGGAAAGAAATTAAAGTAGCCGACCAAGAAAACAAATTATTTTGGAACGCGTGCAGCACAGATGAGCTAAGATAATTTCCCTGGCTTCTGCCATTTCCTAACGGAGACGCATGCGTCATGCATGCGTCCTTTTGGTACAACTCACATTAATATACCTGCCTACATTTGTTTCCTTTACAAAAAGATGTTTATGTGATTTTGAAAACCATACTGATATCTTGCATAACGTATTGAGCAGGGAGAGTTGGTCATAGTCCACTCATCCGGTAACAGAAATTGCAAAGGATTGTGGGAAGGTCCCTTCTCGTAGGAATCAGTTTAAGCGACAGTTCAGTCTCAATGACAAAAATGGCGCATGTTAAAGTCTATCTACGGTACTGTGTACTTACTATTTGGAAATGGGTCTACAGTCAAGTATGCAGTCAAGTTTATTATGACACAATTCTTTTGTTTAGTTCCTGTTCCTATGCACTCTAGTTTTAAAGCCCCACAGGATTTCACTTCTGGTTATATGCCTAAACCGGGTACATGATCAGGGAGCTACAATCGCTCCCAAAACAAATAAAACAAAATCCCTCCGTAGCAGATATTATATTGTCTTTTAGCCATCTCACATGGTGCCGCTCTCACCCTTTCCCCCACTTCAGTGTTGGTTGGGAAAAACTGACCAGTCCATAGTAAAATAACGTTGAAACGGGGGAAAGGGGTTTGTTTCTTTTACTTTTGGCGGCGATTGTCGGGAGACCTGTACAAATTTGGGACATCGCTATGTTAAGAGTACGTGAAGCCCTCGTTTGAGAAATTATTGCTCGCAATATTTTATCATATTTGTAGAAATGCATACAGTGTGGCGGGGGACGGGCGTAAAGTAGGGAGGGGGTAGCGGATGGGGAGGCCGATTTGTATCAAGAAGAGAGTTTTGTACTAAAAGTATCTCATTACTAAATGATTCGTTACTGTGTGCTGAAAAGATTCTTCATTTAAAAACTAAATTTCAGCATGGGAGGAAGATATTGCATGGCTGTGCGGTTGTTGATTTTCACTTTTTATTATTTAAATGTTAAAAAGTGGCTAGAAGCAAGTAATCACTCTTATATTTCACTATATTATCTAATGATATAACAGCAAGGGAAGTTTTTACCTTGTCCGTTTACCTTTACAGTATCAATAGCACGTGATTCGCATATACGGTAAACCATCTTTATGCAGAGGAAGGTTAGGAACCAGTAGTAGTCTTTTCACCCCGTTACAGTTGATTTACCGTGTTTACCATTGGTATTTATGGAGAAAACATTTAATGTTAGCGGTGTAATAGTCCACATCAAATATTCCACACTGTTCCACGAGTCTCTGAAGTACATCATTACGCATAGTTTTACAGCAGCTATCTAAAATTGGCTTGTAAATCGAAATTTTGGTATGGTAAACCATTATTGGTAAACCAATATTGTAGGGGCTCGTAAGGATGTAAAATAGCACCGCTACCCTAAACAATATTTTATGAGCAGTTTAAATGGTCAATAGGCAAATGAATAGGAAAAACATTCCCGAAGATTGATGCCGAACTTAAATTTCCTATTCTCCACATGGGCGGGTCATTTCGATCACATGGCAATGGTTACTCACATTTTTGGAGGTTACATAAGAACTAATGTTCGCAAGGGGCATAATAATAATTTGTTTCATTTTGACGGTTTATTCGAACCCTGCAAGTACTCGCAAAGTGTGAAGCACAGTTGGTTGAACACAGGTTAGGCTATGGTTGAATAATGAGGCGAGGAACCTAAGTTTTGGTGCCAGGGTATTGTTTGTGTAACACTTCTATGACATTGAACGCCATGACGGGGTGTTAGCTTTTTCAGCTATGGTGACAACTATAATGCATGCACCGACAGAGAGTAAAGAGTCATTGAATTTTCATTTTTCTGTATCTGGCTCTTCTTAATTTGGTAAAACACCTCTCTCCCACATCATTGGTAATACGTGTCACTCTCCTGTTAATTTACACCCATGAAAAAGAATCTTTCACCATGTTTTCAATCATCATAGAAGTTTCAATGTAGACACCCCTCATTGCATACTTACGCTACAGTGAATTGGGTACATGCCTTCTGAAAAGGACTTTGGACAACCTACGTATTTTACATGTTTGCCACGAAGGGTCCCTAAAACAATGTGAGGAGACATGGACCATTGGACTCTTGTCGTCATGTAACACAAGTTTTCCAACATTACATAGATGTAAATTTTAAGACACTTATCGTCCAATTTTCAAACTTTCCAGTCATGGTTTACATTCTTAAAGAACATTGCTTGTTTACAACGAAGAAACTGTCACGCTTTCGTTCCAGAGTCACGCTTGCTTAAGCAGTTACTTCAAAGAATAAGCTTCAGACTTTGCATGCGAAGTAAACAGAAAATAAGTGTCCTTGCTATAGTTTTGTAAAAAAAACCTGTGAAATCCTAGAAAAATCTTTATAATGGAAGTATACCTCCGATGTGTAGCATCTCCACAATTATATCTATCAAGCATTCATTTTGAAGTATCGTTCTATTTGATTCAATAGACATGAACACCAACGCATCAGATTTACAATTGCAACTGGGCGCCCCCTCCTACGCAATGTCACTACAGTGAGAGGTTACTAGAGAGGTTCTCTGAAAAAAAGGATTATTGATCGAAATGTGGGTGTTTTATGGAGACGAGGGGTAACAGAAAAATAAATACAAAAGCTACGAGGGGCAGGGACAGTTCGCTTTGATACTCTCAAACCGGGAACAAAAGTTGACCTACTGGAAAACATACTAAGACGTTAAAAATTCAGGGTCCAAACTGAGATTTCAAGGCCCGCGCCAAGGGAGCCCGGAAAGTCGTTTGTAAGGTTTCCATTCTTGCCAAATTAGTTTTAATGAGTAAATCCGGGCCCCAACATGGAAGCGATTTATCACGTAGGTTTATCGACTCTTGTAAGTAACCGTCCTCTTTAGGCTATACAAACCTCCACAGCTTGACTTCAGCTAAAACACTCTAAAAGCTTGGTGGTGTTTTACTACATTCCGGGTCAGTATGCCACACACACATTCCAGGTAAATTTGATGAGAAACTCTCCATCAAATTAACAAAGAAACTGGCTCAAAGGCTCCATTGATAACCGGATGTTAGTTAAATTCTCACGTTTATTGGTTATTTGGAATAAAAATTAGTGTATATAGAGGAAAGAAAAATGCAAAACCTATACATTACCCAATGCAGCTCCTATAGCCTAAAGTTTAATTTAAAGGGCAAAACCTCTCACCCCAAACTACAATTTCGGTACAGGGGTAACGAAATTCTTAATTGGCTAAGTTCTTTGATTGGGAGCTAATTAAAACAATGCAGAGTTTCACAGCTTATCTTACACAGCATGAACGGTACTGAGAGTGTTTGATTGTATACACTCACCTTGAATCAATAAACTAAGATTGAACCTGGATGAGGATGAATTTCAGACAATTGTCGGGGGAGGGGGGGGGGCCTTAAGTAAGAAGGTTAGGAAAATTGGTACTGTTTGGGGTGAGAGAACTGGGCCTTTAAATCCAAGTTTAATTTGGTTTCATAACACGAAGTTTGAAATTGAAGAAAATGTTCAAGGTCTAAAAGTTTTCACCTCGGTACCCGACCTATCGAGGGTCATTTATTTCGATACCATGTCTTATATGGCTTACGCTGAGTTTTCGTTCCAAGTAATGGTTGTTCCATCAATGGCGTACCAAGTGGTAGCACAAATCGAGGCGAGTAATCGGCCTTGTAGGGATTATGCCAAAGTAAAAAAGTGAAAAAAAATTAGTAAAACACAAGAAGACTTTTACATCTGTAACCAATGGCTGTGAGCAGTCGTTACATTGTAGTCTGTTGCCTCATCGTCCAACGTTGGTCCACTGGGGTGTGTGCAAACGTTTGGAACACCGGACTACGTCAGGTTGCATCATGGAAGTACCACTGTGCCTCCACGGTAGTCAGTCAGTCAGTCAGTCAGTCGGTCAGTCAGTCAGTCAGTCGGTCAGTCAGTCGGTCAGAGTTTTACTATTGGTTCAAATTGAACGGGCCACGGACTTCTTCCAGACTTCACATCTGCGTCTACGTCTTTCATTTAGTTACATTTCAAAATACAAAATGATAAACTTTTGTAAAAGATAACCGAAAGTGGGGCTAAACGAGATGATTGTGAGCTGGTCGCACAGAAGGAGGCAGTGGGATGTTTTTGACTCACTGACTGCAATTTGCATACTATACGCCCTCTGATTCGGAGGAACAGCGATTAGACACAATCATGACGGAGAAGGGTTTAACGCAACTTAACGCAAAATGTAAGAATCGAGGGGCTTGCAGTTGGTGATTCAGGACACATGTGTCGCAACGTATCACCCCCAAAACACCCGTGTTCGAAAATGTTACCAGTGTTTGCAGAACAGACACAAGCGACAGTTTGTATCGCAACATGTGTCGCAACTTGTGTCAGCGACATGTGTCCATTGCACCCAGAGTCCAAACATTTATGTCCAGTTGTGTCAGAAACATGTTGCGACCTATACTTCCGGAAATTTGTCCAGTGTACACAAGCTGTAAGGCTATACCTTGATTTTGTATATTTATTTCGTTGTTTAAGTTTTTATTTGATTCGTATGATTTTGGGGGATCGAGTTTCGAGAAACCTATTTAGGCCTGTGAACCTGGACACATTTCGGGAAATGAGAAAAGGTTCGCGAGACCAACATTGAAAACATGCTGACCTGTATTTATTTTCAGGCTCCCAGCTTGTTTTCATTTCTGGTCTCCACATTCCATAACCTTTTCATATTTTGGTCTGGCGAACCTGTTCATACTTTCGATCATTTAAATTTTCGGTTCCGTGAACCTTCGGTCTCGTGGAATGCTCTCAAAACAACGACTGATGAACAGCCAGCATCTACTTACAAACTTAGGAAATGCCATTTTCGAAGTGTCTGAATGGTTGCGACTGTTCAAAATTTCCTGTACGCTACTTGCCAACTGATGGTGGTGTTCCACGTAGATATTGTTTCGGAAGTTCGATCCCCCGCCCCTTTCGAAAAGGCTAGATCCACCCTCACTCTAGCTTAGGATGCTTGTAGACATATTTCAGGCAAAACGGGTTGGTGGTTTAAACTATAGATCAAGGTCTTGATCATTTTGGGGTCTAACACAGAGGGTAGCGATAATTCTTTAATCTCGTATGAACAGAAAAGGGCAATTGGTTTTTGCTAAGTAGCCTACTTTACTGGTCCTGGGCAACCAACTGTCAAACACTTTTCGGCTGTGTGTAGAAATCGGCCTTGGATTTGATCAGGGAATTGTTCCGATTCGATGAAGCTCAGGCCCTTCCATTATCAATCGGACGGTGAGTTATTCGCAACTTCCCGAATAACCAGATTTAGGAATATTTCTAGAGGTGGATGTTTGCACGTTGATGGACATATATTGTTACTCTCTGGCTCTACTCTCAAAGACGAACAACCAGTTGAAGGGGAAAAACTGTCACCCTGGATAAATGTAGTACCGTAGTATGTCCCTTTTTTGGCTTTTCTGGGTCATGTGAAATTTATTTTTCTCACTAAAATGATAAAACTTGAGAGGTATTTCATTGTTTGACCATGAATACACTGTTTAAGTCCTAAAATGACATGGTACATATTTGAAAGCGAAATAAAAAGATATCTGTGAGAGTCTGACTGTTGTTTCAATGTACATTTGCGGAGACTGATTTTGCCCTTTTTAAGTCAGTATGATACTCTCGGTCTGTATATCTAACGAAGAAATATAGTAAAATATACCGTACTGTACATGTGTCCTTTTGCATATATGAGAATGAGCTAAAATCAAACTTAATTCGGACAATTTTTCTTTTCGAGTGAACAAGAGAGCCATAAATATACAAATCAACAGATTAACTCCTTCATAGGAACTAAAATGAAGAGCCTGAGTCGAACTTGTCACTATCAGGTAGAGGTGTACGAGGCGGGCCGGTACAAGTGGCAGAAGCCCCCCCCCCCCCCCCCCCAAAAAAAAAAAAAAAAAAAAACGCAAGATCTCGGCAGGAATTTGGAAAAGATTCGGGCAGGAGGAAAAAATCCAGCAGCCTCTTAAGAAAAAAAATTAATAGAACAGGAAAAAGTTCCATGGAAAATGAACAAGATTACAAAAATTCGCTACACATTCGAGCAGCGCAAACACTATTTTCTTGAGCTTTCAAATCACAGTCGCTCACAATACCTGAATGCAATGCCGAAATGGTCGAATATCCGAATTCTATCAAACATTTGCCTGAATTAAGAAAAGCAGTAAAAAGGTCAAAGACAGAAAGTCGAGACACATTTGGGATTTGAGGAGTACGGTAGCTGTCGCTTAAAGCAGCTTATGCTGTTTGATGAAAAAAAAATAACCTTCATCGTTAATCTTCAATCTTGCTCTTCCATTTGATACCAACCCGATAGAAATCCTTCACGCCAGGTTTTTTCGGTGAAATTTCACTAATTAGAGCGCTAATTACAATAGAAAAAAACTTCATCTACTTTTTTCGGCTAAACTCTTATGCAAAGACAACGGGCTCTTATCTCAATTTGACCAATCACAATGCAAGAAATGAATGACGTAAAATTATGCCTACCCTTTGACACAACGATGTACGTATTGCCAATATATCACACATGTTGTATACATGCATTACAGGAGTCCTTTCACAACCGTTCGGGCCCAACACAGAATGACAGTTAGTTTCACACGTATGTAACCCAAAGATTGTTTTTGAATGCCAAGCTACAGCATCAAATCAAAGAGAAAATGAACATTATCTTGAAACTTGGGACGGATTCAAATAGCACAATCAGCGACAAAATTAAAAACTGGACGATGGAGCCGAAACAAGTGAACAGGAATTTGTCACTGAATCTGGGTTCACAAATGAAACGAACGAATTGCGCAGCCGGTTCGATGCGATGTGCAAATTGGACACGTAAAGGCCGTTTGAATAACGTATGTATCAATTGAACGAAATTTCACTGTCTGTTTTGTTTACGTTTTCGACTCCTTCTCAAAATGACCTTCTGAATATGCATCAGATTCATTGGGCGGAGCTAGAGCAAGATAATAAGGCAGAATAGCGTTTGGAAACCGTTGAAATCTTTTCGATTTTTTTTTCGAATTTTTGCTCATTTTCGGAGAAAAGACTAAAGTACGTTAGTTTTTAAAGCTTTTTACATTTGTATGGAGTACAGCCCATACATTTGATGAACACTGGAAACGTAAAATAACAGCATAAGCTGCTTTAAAAAACACTCATTCTACATCCTGGTTTTCAGTCTTGTAAAACACAATGCCCGAAATGGCCGATGATTTGAATACTTGCAAAACTTTGTCCGAAAAATAGAAAACTATATATGCAAAGTTGAATTTTATTGGAAAATTAAAATGATAACCAGTGACGTAGCCACGGGGGACCTGGGGGTCTAGGCTCCCAGATTTACTTCACCCCCCCCCCCCCCCCCCGGGCCCCCCAGATTTTTTTCGTCCTGATAAAGTAATTGAGATAAAATAAAATATTTGAACGGAAATGAACTTTACAGTATATCTCTCAAAAACAGTAAATAAGTAAAATGTGTAACAATAAAGAAAAAATCTCTACAAAGACTAAAAATGAGTATTTTGAAATTTTTCATGCTACCCAAAAGGGAAATTCTAAAACGCAGGCCAATAATCAGTTCAAAGTTTTGACAAACATAGCACCATGTCGCATCTAGGAAATCTTAGGCTAATGCAAAGAAAGTTTCTCAGAGGGGAACACAACTACTTTTGGTTTTCCTATTAAAGGTGAAATCCATTCAAATATTCCCGCCTTTGCGATCTACGTCCTCCTGAACTTTACCATTTTTCTCAAGGGAGATACCGGTTCCCTTTAGTCTCATCCGCCAGGCCACAGATCAGAAATGCCCATTTTGGAGTCCCTAAAAAGTGTATGTATTACCATTTTTCATAGATTGATTTTTTATTCTCATTATTTGAGAAGTGGCAGACATGAGATTCGTATTTCAAGGCTGGGGTACATCCAACTTAAAAGACGTCGGAACTGCCCTTACCGGCTATCTAGAGGGTTTGTAAAGCCCAAAATTTTCTTGCACTCTCCGCACTAACTGATGGTGGAGCTCCGCTAAGACAGTCTTGCCGCGCCCGACTCTCGGAGATACCAGCCCCCCTCCTCACTTGTTACCTAGGTCCCCCCCTAAAAATTCCATCCTGGCCACGCCACTGATGATAACAAATATTTGCGACACATTCGGTCAGCTTATGAAAAAGTTTCTCCCAGCCCCACGTCATACTGTATTGTCATGCAACACTTTATCCGAAATGATGAAATATCCGGGAGAAGGTTGAAAAATAACTGTGGAACGTTTTCAATTACCCGATTTATAACACGGACATCCAGGTGCAATACCTAATAGTTTGTCATATGTCCTGACATTACATCCGAAATCTGCTCAAGATAATGAAAGTCGAGTTATTTTTTCAATACCAAAATAATACAGTAGAAGACAACAATTCGCCATTGACCTCCCTAGTTTAAACACATCATGAACTGTACTGAGCATGTTTTGATCATTATACAAACTGGGCTTTTCTATACTCACCCTGAAGCAGTAAACTGAAATTGTTGTCTGGATGAAGTTCAATTTTAGACAATTGTGGGAGGGACTTAAGTAAGAAGGCAACGAAAATTGGTACTGATTGGGGTGTGGAAATTGGGTTTTTAAGGGGAAGAAACAGTCGCTTCAAAGTTATTTTTAATCAACAGCCAAACCTCACAACATCGTCTCGTATCTCTTCCAAGTTCCATGTATCTTTTATGATAATTTAAAGCATAATATTACATATTCAATGTTAACCAAATAGTTAATCCTCGTTATTTTGACAAAGTTCAGTGAAAAAATATTGATTGTCAAAAGCATTTCATGAAATATTATCCTCTACTGTACTTCAAAGTCCAAGTTTTGGTCATTGCATTTCAAATTGAAGTGGAATCTTTACGAAAGGTTCTCATCGCAGATCATCTCACTCACCAAACCCCCGATCTCACGTCAACGGTAAGAAGCTATAAATTTACGGGGTGATCCCCCTTTCTTCCATTATTTTTTATTGATTCATCGTACCATTTGATTCGTCTTTCTCTTTTATCACCAGAATGACCAAATAGTTCGAGAGATGATGTCTTTGCTGCAAGTTCGCAGGAAACTGTCAGAACTGAAGGAATCTGCAAGGCAGGTTGCTACATCTGTACCATCTACCCCAGCTGTGGTTGCCGAACAGGAAAGTGCGGCGTCGTCACACGTCCAATTGTGTACTGACGCAGTCACCTTTCTCTCAGAGCAAGCACCAAATACTTTTGTAAGTTTTTCAAAGATCATATTTATTTGTGCTCACTTCTGATTCAATGATTAATAGCTATTCAAAATATCATTATATCATTCTGCCAATTATGCGTCATGACTGCACAACAAACTGTTTTTATACCATATACCACTATATTGCCATGGTGTAATATACTATGCTTACCAAATTGCCTAATGCATTGGCGTCACGCAATAGCGTGACGCCAATGCCAATTTGGAGGCAGAGTAACGAAGTGCTCTGAACGCATGATCATGTTGACTTCGCACGCACCCATGAAAGACTGCCCGCGTATCCGACTAAATGAGCATCAGCTGCCGTCATGAAGGGCCTCCTTTTTGACGTCATATGTTTAAAGTCTCTGTGATGTTACTTATTCGATAAACTAGTTATTACAGGTGGTGAAGAAAAGTCCTAAATGCCTACTGGTAGTTCTGTGTGTCTATAAATTGTGTCTTCGAGACAGCTAGGCCTTTAAATCTTTTAAATTGACGCCAACAC
The DNA here is from genome assembly GCA_037179385.1 of Holothuria scabra. Lineage (NCBI taxonomy): Eukaryota > Metazoa > Echinodermata > Holothuroidea > Aspidochirotida > Holothuriidae > Holothuria > Holothuria scabra. The sequence continues at coordinate 52,027,660 of CM074185.1, forward strand.
TGACGTCATTTTGGAGGAATAAGAATGTGCACCTGACAGCACCATTTATCTGTGCGTATAGTTTCCCTCATAAGGCAGATTCTCCACACAAAGGAGAATCACAAAGGAGTGAACTTAGTTACTTTATTCTTTTCTAGTCGCTATGTGAGTAAAATTTCATTTCTTATATATTTAGATTGTTGAGTCGTTAAAACCCCCTGCACCATTCCTTCATAACAGCTTAAATTTTTTCATTTTCCGCTAACATTTTCCTGATTTTTTTCATGTGTTGTGTCGGCGAAGTCACCAATTTACAATTTGTGAGATACAGTGAAAGCGAAATGTGTATGTTCCTAGCTTTCCTTCCAGGAAGCCGTCGTAGTAGTCGTTATACCAGAAAATTCTGGTGCCATTATTGTTTTGACTTTAGTACAATAATTCTTTACAAATATAACTTTTCCATTTCCTTTCACAGGAGAAGCGTGATTTCGTCATTAACTATGTCGTCAATTACTGTATCCGACCCAACGCAAACACAGACGTCATTGCACTTCTACAGGCCTTACAAGCCATGGATAACGATAAACAAGCATCCGTGTGGTGGGATTGGTCAGCATTTTCAACATCTCCTCCTAGTGTACAGTCTACAACAAGCGACTACTGGAAACAACTTTTTGATGAGTTATTTAACGATGAAGAAAGTGATGATTCCTCCACCGTACCTTCCATCTCCACCACGGAAGCGCCTGTGTCTAACACCACCACTGAAGAAGACTGGTTTAATGCATTAATCGCCGAACTCTTCCCCGAAGATGAGGTCCCCTCCACTTCACCAGTACCAATCATTCCCCAAAGCACCACAGAAGACTTTGACCTTGAAGAGGCATTTAACGAATTTTGGGACATATTTGAAGGAGACAATGAAAAAGAGAACGAGAAAGAAGAGGGTGATGAGGAAGACGAGGGGGAGGGAGACCAAGAAGATGAGGAGGTTGAAGGAGAGGAGGACATCTTCAGCAATCTTTTGGGACAACTGCAACAAGAGGAAGAAAATAACAAAGAAGCAGCCCCGCCAACTGAGAAAGTCGTTGAGGTGGACGAAGACAGCGAAGAAAGTAACGACATTCCTCTTGATAGCGAGAGAAGGATGCACATGAAGAAAAGATTGCTTGACCTGCTGGCCAAGAGTCTGGTTCAGAAGAGACAGGAAATTATGAGAAAATAGGTGAAAAATTTGTAAGCAGTGTAACTTTGGTAACAGGTAGATGGCTTACTATAATATAAAAAATGATAGTAGTTTCATGTTAACTGATCATCTAGAAACGTTTGATTGAATTCCAAATTAACAAACAGCCGTACGCACAGTTCAACCATTAGAATACATTTTAAAAATGGAAATAGCTCTTCAATCGCTTTTTCTTAAAGAAGCATATCAATCCATTTGAACAGCCGAATTAGTAAACCAGTTATGGAGTATTGCTGTTTTATTTGTAGCGATAAAAGTTTTTAATGGAAGGACATTTTTGTCGATCTTTCAAAACGGTCCTTTGCAGAAACACATAAATCTGAATATGGATTTAAAATATAAGGGCTTTCATGCAGATGACCCTCGTACAATCTTAAGTATCGGTAGCTGAAGTAGAAATTGTAAAAAAAGAAATGAAACTCTCAATTTGGGATAGATGTAATGTGCCTTTAAGGAAGCGGTGTTTGTATGTGGTTTTGAGTTGTGAATATGCATGGTACGACTCATGGCATTTCTATAAACTCCGTATATTAAGACATCTTCATTTGGCTAGCCGTTTTCGTTTAAGATGTGGAGAAAACAATCAGTTTTTAAATTGCGCAAGTTATTAATTAATGAATGCAGTTGCCTTTCTTTTAATCAAATTTGTAGTACCATTGCACGACTGCAGAGGAATTTTGCATAATGGTTTTTATATAGATATTTCTTCTTATTGCAAACCTAATTTGCTTAAATATAGAAAGCAGTGTAAAAAAATCAAATTGTCATCCCTCTTTACTGCATGGCAAACTGCATATGTTACTTTTGTTATAGCTGGAAGACATTTCTGTCAAACACATCCTGAATTTATTTATCATGAAATCCTTTCCTGCAACTATTTATCGCTGTTAATCAAGAAGAACGCTGCTCAAATGTTACAAAACTCTTGTTCACGACTTTCTACCCGTATTCATGTACTGTTTACGCATGTGAGGGCGTATGCCAACTGAACTGTTTCTCTGTTTGCAATTTGGTTTTCAGCCAGTTATTACAGTTTATGTAAGAGACGACAGACATAGGGGCGCAATGTAAGCTAGAGTTTACGTTTCATCTTCCTCTTGTCTCCAAATACTCTAAAAATAGAATCTACTGACGTTGTGCGTGATGCTCCGAATGAGCAAAGCAGTAGGGAAGCAAGCCAGTGAGCCACAACTGGAAAAACGCGGTGTCCGGCTTGAATTAAACCAATAGGTTGGACATTGGGCTGAAAAACTCCATCCACTTAACTAATTCATGTCGTCTTTCCAAAGACTTAACAAGTGATGTTAATAAAGTACAGTCCCATAAGCAATAAACTGCCTGACTGCTGATGCGAGTGCCTTTGTCATACTTTGCCTGTATTGACAAAGGGGCATGCACAGGAAAAAATTCTACCCCAACAGTGACCACGGGCATAGCAAGACCCTCGGGTCCATCTAGGTCTGATGTCCATTTTCGTAAGTCCCCTACAATCTCCATCGGCAGATACGAAGTAACATGAGAACTTGCACTCGAAAGCTCCTGGTTGGATAGCGTCCACCAAATCCTCACGGACCCTTGATATTGCATACCCATTCCACCGCTTGCTACGCAGATTATAACTTAATTGTTATACGCCTTCATAGAGTACGTTCTGTTGCAACTCCTTGGTTTATGCAAAATTATTCAAATACTCGTAATTGTCAATTGACTTTTCCTTCAACCATTTTTATCAGAAGAACGAAACTTTAAGTAGTTTCTTAGGGAGTACGTCACGATGAGAGTCAGGCTTTGTTGGGCTAGAGACCATGCAAGGTGCCAGCCAACATATTGACGATTTCATATAATGTCAGGTAGCTATTACGTAATAGCTCCATGATAACATATGACATCCACTTTAAAATCCACTGGAGTGTTTTCACGTGACGTCATTATTAGTTAACCACCACCACCCCCCCCCCCCCCCATCGTGCCTGCGGAGCAATTATCAACAATCATCACGCAGGACGTCGGCTTCTTCTTACCCGCTGAGCCATCTCTGCTTTCTCAGCTCCTCGGCTTCCAAATACTGAACTAGGAATACAGCCTGCTTACGCAGGTAAGCTGCTTCTAAGCTAGCTACATGTAACACACTAAAGTTTTTTCAAACGGCGGGCCGAGAAAATTGTGGAATATAGAAATGCATTGAACCACTCTTTACTTTGCTTTATCCTCTTCGTTGTTAAGTCGAGGAGCGAATGGAATTTAATGGCTGCCCCCAAAAAATCTCCGAGGGGGGGGGGGGCATCCTCAGAAGGCGACAGTAACAGGGCGCTACATAGACTACTTGAATAAAGTTTATCATAAATCTACAACGCCAGAACTTCTTCCCCATCAGGAAGAAACGAGAAAAGCGCATTTAGGTAATGTTTAAGACATATTCTAGAGGCAAAAAACATCGATTTCAAAAAGTGCGGAAAATTTTTCTCTTTCAGGAGGTTAAAAATGCATCTCGATAATATTAAGTGTTCAGAAGATACTAATTTTCAAAGAACTGCAATTTCTTTGGATAAAGTGAATTTTGGGAAACCTGAAATGTCATGATCACGCACATTTATTTGACATATGATATTGCTTACAATGTCTCTATGATATTGACGCTGCTGCTATTTAGCGACATTGTTTGCTACACCCTACACATGTTTTAGGGTTATGCTAAATTTGCTTTGTTGAGAATGGGAGGTATTCTTTATCTAAAATATTCAAGCTTTTAAATGAGATAGATTGGGTTAGATAGAAGGTATTGCAAAGCCTATAGGTTTTGTAGGACATTGTCTGGAATATATATATTTCTTTTTCTGTCATATGAGATGCTACTATAGCGTGCTTTTCAGTTCTCGGGGAACAGCGGGAACATGGCCAGGCACTGTTACAGCTAAAATATTAGTCAAGGAAGAGGTAGAGAAGGCTACATGTGTGCCGCCACTTATAGTAAACAAGCTCCTCTGCTACCTCAAGGACAACTAAATGAGAGAGGAGCCAAATACGTCTTCACCTCACGAGATCAAGATGTACACTGAAGATAGTCATCATTGTGCAATCTCATGTAATTCCGTAGTGGGTGTAAAGAAGAGATTGAAGCAACGGTATAACGAACGAAGGAGTAACGATTTACGTAGTAAAGCGTAACAGACATTCCTGACTCGGCTAATTTGCATGCACAACGTAACACAGATAACAAAATACAAAACTAAGGATGAACTTTGATCTTACACTAGTTAAAAGCCACCAGAATATGCTTTAAGTAAATTTTTGAGGATACGTAGTGCTACTTAAAACCCACATGTATTTAATTCAACTTAAATCTAAATTTTATTCTGGAGACAAAATTCATAACTTCAGAATATGCATAAAAAATTTCTCTTTCAGGAGGTAAACACTGTATTCCAATCAGGGAGGTGGTCCAATCTCACCTTCCTGTTCCAATAGTATATAGCGTTCCGAAGATACGAATTCTGAAATTAATGCAATTTCTCTTGAGATTTATTCAATTAAGTTATAATTTCAATGTCTCTTTAGGCATTATAAAGCAACGTTGTTGATGGTACTTATTATGGTGAAGGATAATGGTACACATGAAAAAATATTCCAACAGTATCAAATGTCAAGAACAACAGGAAGTCTGGTTATAAACAATAACAAAAGGAATCTGAGGCAATGTGTCCACATTATGTAGCTTTCTGTGGCTTTGTTGAAAAGTAGAGGTATATCTTTCAACAAAAATGATCAAAATTTAAAGTGAGATATCTTGAAAGGATATTTAGACAGGGTTTGAAGGACATGGTGTTGTATATTTTTGCTCTTCTAACAAGATCTAGATAAACATCGAGCGTGATTATAGAGCAGTTACCGTTCTTGATAAAAACACCCCCTGGTCAAGCCTTAGGGATTAAAATTTGCAGAACACAGGTCACAGAGGATTTTGTGAATAAAATGCATAGCAAATGGCCATATTTTGCTCGGTCGGTTCATTTTCAATTAACCTGTGGACGTCAACAAACATTCCGAAAGCCGAGTCAGTGAAGACGAGAAGAATTTTAAGTGTAACTCAAGTAAAAACAAATTCAAAAATGTATAAAGAATGTGAATTCTAACGGTCCAACTCCCATCTTCAGTCAATTCACTCAACTTAAAATGGTATGTTGTGCAATAATTTGTGATGTCATTGTTGTACTACTCAAATTACACCTTTTGTATTTTTCTTTGTTTTTCTTAAAGTTATTGAACCTTTTACCAAGGTGTTTAAACAATAATTTCTCAAGCATTTACCTGTCTATCAGGCCCGTAGCCACTGGGGGCACAAGGGGCAAAAGGGGCACATAGCCTCAAAATTTTACATTGAAGTTGTTTCCTCTAAACGATAAACTTTTTTATTAATTCTGTCAACTAGAAAAATATTGCATCAGTTTACATCTAGGTTCCTTCTATAAGGCAAAAATTCTCCAAGGGGAAAGGGGACACCCTCCCCCCCCCCCCATGAACTCCTGTAGTTCCCCTTACAGGCAAATATTGCGTTTGTATTACAAAGGGAATTCATCTTTTAAAACCAATATCTATTGTCAAAGAGTGATAAAAAAAAATTAAAAATTAGGCAGTATGGCAGCTTTTTTCAAGAAATAAGTTTCCCTCAGAAAAAAAATTCAGTTGTTTATTGATGAAGAATAATTTTTTCACCCAAACTTTCAACATTTCAAAAGATGTAACTTCCATAACTCTTCTTGTACATAATATTTTGAGGAGACGAAGCTTTTGGGGTGATAAAAATCACTGACATTACAGTCTGGACAACTCCCTGGGACAATTGCCTTTAGGACAATTGGACTCTAAATTTTAAAAAAATCCAAATTTTGTGGGGAATGTTTACCTGTATAGTGGACCGTACCGCATATTCTCTATTCAGTCTGTCCTTAGGAATAGGAAGCCTGAAAAACAGAGTTGGCTCCACTGGGTGTGAAACTGTCTGAATACTAATTTTTCATAGATGGATATTGTTCGAGGGATAATTGTCCCGATTGGGAGTAATTCATCTCGTTAGGGTATACTTCGCTTATGGTTACGGTTAGAAAAAGTTGAGATTACGTAGGTAAGGATATTTTACCTTGTCTTTCATAATCTTGTGTCATAATTACAAAAAAGGGTCGGAAAGCTGTTACTTTGGAGGTAGTGTGTAGCATATTTCCAAGAAGGTGATTGTTCCGAAAGAATGAAATTCTCCCCGTTACCCCAAGAAAAAAGGAAAAAACTCGCGTCAGATCAGGATTTCTGTAAGAAAATAAACAGGGCAGCGTTTGATCGCTAGAACTAGTATATAGTAGCTCCGAACATAAATGCCAATAGCGCCCCCGCCTTTATGTGCTTTACCAATTTCTCATTTCTGATTCCACGACCTAAGCAAATGTTACCCTGAGTTTCTCACTAGTTTGAAAAAATAATGTGACATCAAAATCTTTGCAAAATTTTCGCGAGGTACAAGTTACCCTTCATAAGAAAGCCTGGCTGGTAAGAAAGTCATTTATGACACTTCTGATTTATGACACTTCGGTTGGTCAAACCGTAAACAATTTAGATCTCTCAGAGCATGACATTGGGTAGAATCGTCTCCAACTGTCCAAGACTTGTACTAAAGGCACATACCCAAGAAGCTTCAATCGAGGGGCAGGGTTTGGTTGATGGCTGATCTGGGTCGCTGTCCTGACGGAAAGGTCTGAAAGAGATGTACACTCTGCGGAGAAGGTACCGCTCCACTTTGAGGTTTTTTTTTCTGGAAGGGGCTGAGATTAATTTTCCATTTTGACACCAGATAGCTCATCCAGTCTATTCTATTAAAAGTGATTTACGAATCCATTCCATTTTTTGACAAGACCAACCAAAAACGGGTAGAAACCTACAAAGGCATTTTAGGTAGAACACACATTTGCAGCAATTTGAAAGATAAGTTACCATTTAGGTATGTCATTATTACATTCTCCCATCTCCCATACAATTTATTTGGTTCTTTCTGAAAAGAGGAACGAGAGCAATTTAGTTTTTGATGGTACATTTTCTATCGTACGAACTGTGTGCCTTTTACAGACTTTTTCTTTGTGTAAACTACAACCTATTTTATGCATCACTACACACTTCGACACGGCTGGAGAGCAAAACCGAGGGCGCTCCTTAAAATTCACGTTTGCACAGAAATGTTTCTTGTAACGGAAAGTAACCTAGAACCTTTTATGGAAGGAAGAAGCTTAAGTAAGGTAGAGGGCCACTAATTACATGTCCCATTGACTTACACACTAAATTAGGCTATTTCCGTGCGTACTAGCTCCCAGTAGAAGTTTTCAACCAGGACATGCCACCCCTCTGATCGAAGCTCACAATGCGGGATTTCATGGCACTTTCAAATTTCCATACCATGGCCATTGAAATTGTGAGCTATCAGTAAGTCAATGGACTTCAAACCGTCGTTGTGCGTTAATGTTCAAATGTTCTTAGGTAAAAGGGCGACGAAGAAGCCTAAAACTGTTGCATGTAAGTGAAATTTATTGGAGAACGGTTTTTTGAAAGAATTGCAATGTTTTTCAAATCGCACGTATTTATACTACCGGAAGATATCAATTAACAGTTAGCGTTCAAAAAGACTGATCAGTGATCAGCACTTCCGCCCCTCCGATTCGGCCTCCGTGAGGCCATTTTAAGTTTGGTATCTATGTTTATAATATCTTTGTGTATTTCAGAGCCGTACGGCTCTGGCGTATTTACAAAGATATTATAAACATAGATACCAAACTTAAATTGGCGCGGTAACTCCTCACGGAGGCCGAATCGGAGGGGCGGAAGTGCTGATCACTGATCAGTCGTTTTGGGGGCCAACAGGCAAATTGGTTTCTTCCGGTAGTATAAATACGTGTGATTTTAAAACATTGCAATTTGTGCAAACACCATTCTTCAAAAAATTCACTTACATGAAACAGTTTTAGGCTTCTTCGAGGCTTTCTTCTAAAGAACATTTGAACATTAACACACAACGCCTTGTTTGAAGTTCATGGACTTACTGGTTCAATGTGATTGGTCAGTTTCTATGGTATCTTCACAAACACACGTCAATGCACGCGTTTACATTCTTACGCGCCTACAACTCAAAATCAACTACTGCGTTCCTTTTCCAAGCACGCGGACGTACGCGTCAATTATTCCGGACTTCACACGGAGAAATGCGTTGTGAACTCGCTTTTAAAATGCACGCACGTTGATATCTCGTCACAATGGAATTTTCTGTTATTTTCTGTCATTGTGCACGCAGATAACCTAATAGAACTGTGCGCATGTCAAGTGAACACTTCCTACCCTCCAATTGAGCCGTCATGAGGAGTCAGCGCGTCTAACAGTGTAGGGATAGGAGTTTGGTATCTACGTTTATAATATGTTTGCGTATTTACGAGAGTAGCGCCACTTATTTGTTCCTCTGCCCTTAATCAATGGTTCTTTAACCTTTGATTTGGGCTAAAACATTTTTATCTCATCGCTCCGTGAGGAGGATGAGATATTGTAGTCACTTTGCCTATGGGGCTATACATGGCAATGCCAGCTAAAATCGCAATGGTTACTAGTCTCGAGGTCTAACCCATGGTGAGGTACCCCGGGGTGACTGAAGGTCCAGGGCTGAGAGAGGGGTCAAAACCTGTTCGTGTGTGTGTGTGTGGGCGTGTGTGTGTGTGCGTATGTTTTTGGTGTAAAACGGGGACATGAGCCTTTTTTTCTCCGGGCAAGTGTGGATACACCTGCAAGTGGGGATATCCCCACTTGCCAAATGCAAAGTTAGCCATGAAATTGAATTTCTCACGTTTCAAGGATGTACCACAGCAAGTTTGAAGCATTTTGGAGTTTTCCCCAATTTCCATGCGATGGACCTAACATTAGGTGACAAACCGTGGGCTGGTGCATGGGTGTATGTGTATCTGTGTAGTACCAGTAAATCGGGGACATGAGCGTTTTTTCCCCTAGTCAAGTGTCGATACACCCAAAGTGGGGATATCCACATTTTCATGGTTAATAAAATGTGTCCCCGATTGACGGTCAAAACATGTATGTGTGTGTGGGCGTGTGTGTGTGTGTGTCCAATTTTGTTTTCCTAATATCTTGTAAACGGCTCGGCCGATTTTCTTCAAACTTGGTAGGATGGTACCTTAGGTGGAACAATTGCATTTTATTACACAACCGGAAGTGAAGGTCAAAGGTTACGGGTCAAAGGTCAAATTTAGTGAAATCGACATTTTTTGCTATATTTCCAAAAGTAAAAGTCCTCCTGACACGAAACTTCACACATATGATGATTGCATCTAGGCCTACCAAAATATGTGGTTGCCATAGCAAAGGTCAAGTGGTAGAATGGAACAAAAAATTTTCAAGTGATAATTTGTTCGTAAAACAACGTTTTTGTCTTTTAAACTCCTCCTAGTGGGCTGAACCGATTCTTTTCAAAATTGGTAGGTGGGTACCCCAGGGTGAGAACTTATGTCTCCCAGACCCTCGGAAGTAAAGGCCAAAGATCAGAGGTCAAAGGTCACATTTTGCAAAAAAACCCCACTTTTCTTTACTATTTTGTACTAAAACTTCAAAAGAAAACCTTCATTTTACATGAACTTCACAAGTATAATAGGGTAGACTAGTTCTACCAAAATATGTAGTTTCCATGGCAATCAAGGTCAAAGGTCACGTGACAGGGGGTCAAATAATTTTTTTGTATTCACTTTAACTCTTAACGGAAGCATCCCACAAGTCTGAAAATTTAAGTGTAATAGCCTAGGCATGATAAGTTGTACCGATATGTGTGGTTGTCATGGCAACCAAGGACATAGTTCACCTTACAGATTGTCAAAGGTTAAAGAGGGCGTGACACGGCCATAAAAACTTTTGTGTATTGCAAGATTTGATACAGAATTGTACAAATATCATCTCACACCCCATTAACAAGACGAACGTCTAGACGAGTTGCGGTGCCGACAAACCAAGTCGTCTTATACTTTTAAGGTGATTTGACGACTGTTAGCTACTAATAGCTTTTGGACTTTGGGCATGGACTCTACTACTGTAACAAAGAAGTATATTTGCCTTTTTAAACAGGATATTCAAGGAGGTTTCCCTTCATGGGCTACTTCATTTTCTGTACAAAATCGCGCCAACCTGCGTTGGCGCTCTGTTTAGAATAATCATCCTTCTTTCAGAGAGGTTGAATCCAACTCAATACCACAGACTGCACTCTAAAAACACTATAGTGAACTATGCAGCGACTCAAACGTATGGTCAAAAAGTGACCAATTAATGGTTAGATTTGACCATAAATAAGTAAATTTTGACCAAAGTTGGAGGTCAATGGTTTGACCATTGTTTAGGTCGGTGCATAGTTAATTAAATCAATGGTTAATTCGAGGCAAAGAGATGAAATGAACGAAATGATTTGGCTAAAAATTTAAAAGAACCGGCCCATGTTTGTACAGGGTTTAGACTGTTGGCCCAATCAGCCTGGGGTCCAGGGGCCGCTTTAAGGGCCCCTGGTGGGGTTCAGGGGACAAAGCCGTGGTATAGGGATCCATGGGGGGCTGGGTACTTTTGTAGGGGGTGGCTGGAGTTTACTATCTAAGCGTAGCGCCACCTCCAGTTGGCGCGGAGCGAACAAAGAAAATTTTGGATTTTTAAACCTCCCAGATGGCTAGAAATGGCATTTGCTAGGTTAATTTGTCTCTAATTCTGGTGAGAAAGTTTTTTATTTTTCAAAGATTAAAACACCCTTTTGAGATACTGATTAGCTCAGTTCATTACTCCACTGAACTATGTATCCTAGGATCGCAAATCCGGAATCCTGCTGAATGTTGCAAGCAGCTGTTCCAGTGCACGCCTGAGTGAAGTATTTCCATGGGCGTAGGGGAGCATTTCACTTTTGGGGCACAAGATTTTTGCCCGAGAAATGTAATTCTGCCTGTAGGACAGTCAAAGCGAAGCGCCACCACTAGTTGGCGCGGGGCGGCGTCCAGAAAATTTGAAAATTCGTACCCCTCAGACAGTCAAAAATGAAATTTCCCAGGCTTGAAAAGGGGATCCAAGCAGTCGCCTTTTTAAGTTTCAATTGCAGATAAACGTACGTTCGTTCCAAACTAAAATTCAGCCAGAAAGACTTAGCGGAGCGCAAACCATTAGTTGGCTCGAAGCGTACAAAACATTTTCAAATATCCGTCTGCTCAGACAGTTGAAAATGGCATTTCCCGGGCTTATATGGGGATCTAAGCATTCGCTACATTGAGTTTCTTTTTGTAAAAAATGATCACGTGAAACTTAAATTCTGTTATGAAGCGGTGTAAGTGGAGCACCACCATAAGTTGGGACGAAGCGTGCAGGAAATTTTGAAAAACCTGACCACTTCAGACAGTCAAAACCTTTGCTTATAGGGGGTCTTAGAAGTCACTAATTCGAGGGTGTGTGTGCACAAAAATTGTTCACTTGAAACTAAAATGCTGCTAGGAAGACTATCTGCGCGGAACTTCACCGCTGGTTGGCGCGAAGCGAACAGTAAATTTTGAAAAATCGGACCCCCGAGACAGTCGAAAATGACATTTCCCAGACTTATAGGGGGATCTAAGCAGTCGCTATTTGATCAGAAAATTACCAGATAAAACGTATCACTGCAAATCGATCAATCCCGCATCATTTCGGGGAAACTACAAACCGGAATTGAAAACATGCTAATGAATTTTACTCTATTGCGACTCTTGGCTAAATTCAATATATATTGAAAAAATTGTGTGCCCCAAGTTCCTACTATATACGATTTTACTTTTGAAAAAATTAAGGCCTATGGGGATCTTATAGCAGTCGCTATTTTGATCAGAAGAATCAGATAAAATGTACCACTACCATTGGATGAAATGAAGTAGATGATTTTTCTTCTATTAGTAACACTTATTGACAGAATTGTCACGTTACACGGTGTGTTGAAATGAATTTTCAAGCAGACTTACGGGAAGACATTCTCACCCTACATCATTAAATTATCGAAAATCAGATTACCCGATTCTCATAACCATTGCCCGTATTTGGCAATAGTTGCAATAGTTGAACAAGTCACTTTAAAGAGAAAAATGGACTTTATGATGAACAAGTTAAACGTTTTCCTGATAACACCACAACTCCCTGGCATAATTATAACAAACTAGAGAATAATTAGCTCATAAATATCTTGCGAACTTTCCATTTCCGAAAAGGGCAAAGAGATGAAACGAACGAGCCACTTAGCTAGAAATTTACAGTTACGAAATGTCTTGAAATGTTCAAATCTTCGTCCGTAAACCAACAATTTGACCCTCTGCGCACGGTCTAATTTTAGTGTCTACGTCACATAACATAAGCTGATAAGGGTCAACTTATAGTAAGCAGAAAGTTGCAACTTCCCGTAGTAAAGGGCCAAACTTTTCACCCCAAACTACAATTGTATTGCAGACGGGTTGTTGGAACAGGGAGTTGCAACTCCCTGGTTGAAATGATGAAATTCGTCTTCTACGGAATCTTTTACTCGACAGTTTATTCGTATTCATAGAACTGTCTTACTTATTGCTTTTATATATTTTAGGTAATCGTTTCATCAATTGCGAGTCATGGCCATACATAAACTTACTACAATGACAATATTTTCTTCCGTAGTAAAAGGACATCGTCAAAGAAGCGACAAAAAGTTCTTGCTATAGAATGTAATAAGAAACCTGTCTGGTTAATAGTGTGATGATAGACGAATCGCAGCCAATAGCTATAAATTATAAACATCGACATTTTGGTATTCACGTTTCATTATAGGACTTAAAAATGATGCAATGTATCTTTATGATTGATTACTGGATGGTTCGACACTCTGATTTGTGTAAGACAATATCGTTCAAGTTTCATTAAATGTTGAATTTAGAAATAATTGGGGAAGGGATACTAGTGACGTATATGAACGGGACTAATACCAGGGAGCTGCTTATAAAGGCAGCTCCCTGCTGTGACCTTTTTTGAATATAGTTCTTCTGTCAATGCAACCACGGGACGGCCCCCATGGTTTTTCACGGACACGGATGAGTGATATGTATGACATTGCAGTGAAGACAAAAGGTAGCACAGCACTAATTCAAGGGGAATCCCGGCGAAGCAGGTTACCCTACGAATTTAACACCCTAGAAAAACTTTTTTTTGGGGGGGGGGGAGATTAGACCATGTTAGTGAAGAGATGTGTTCAATTTGTGATCTCTATGTGGTAGGAAAGTAGTTGAAGTAATCATTCAAAGAAAATTGAAGGTATTTCAGGCATTTTTTGCAATATATCCTTACGCAATGCAAAACGGCATTTTGAATGAGAAAACAGGAACCTGACTACTCTATTATACAGGCCCTTCTAGCGCGAACTCAACATCGTGTAAGCAAGTAATGGTGGTGTTAGTAAAAGAGGGGCAGCAGACCCACTTACCAGAAGTTGTTCATCCTTTTCAAAACGGGTCTTCCTTTCCTAAGTCATTGTGTATCTTGATATCCTCATTTTCTATCAGCCAGCGAGCAGCAAGAACAACACTTCTAGGCCTAACATTTTCAGAAAAACAGCCGTTTTATAACTTAATTCCCTCTTAAATTTGACAGGAATTACTTTTCTCTCTTCAAGTCTTATAGGTAAAGTTTTTACTGTTGCCATCACATCAGACGGGACATTAACAACATTTCCCTTAATACTAAATTGCCCTCCTCGAGGAAGCTCACGCAACTGCATAAAAAGTGTTCGCAAAACGACCAACCTTTCTTCAAGACGATGTAATTTCAATTCTTCTGGTATCTCACACATTTTCATGTTATTATCTCGACTTAATAACGGAACTCTGCCTTCTTTTAAATATTTTAATCAGGTTTTACATACCCATCCTTTATCTATACCTTCTTCCTGCTTACAAATACTAGTATTTCCACTAAATCTAACTAAATTCACCCACAGTGCACATTCCTTATACCATAACTGCTCACAATAAAAGCAAACATATGTAGGCCCCTCCATAATTTTATTCCAAAAGCGATGTTGCAATTCTCTAATTGGACTTTCCTCTTCTTTTCTAAATTGACGCTTACGTATTTGTTTTCTAAGCATCATTTTAGTACTATCACTTGCAATACCCACACTACGTTTTATCACAAAACCTTTATTTTCTCAACATTTATACCTGTCTTCAGCCAGCCAACATGCCCAGCTGGGCTCCAACTGGGTTTCAGCTGGGCTACTTACTGGGCCCCAGCTGGGACCCATTCGTGTTTTTCAGGTGTTCCTACGTGGGGCCCAACTGGGCTAGCCTTTCCCAGCTGAAGCCCAGCTAGGCTTTGGTTAGTGAAGCGGGGCCCAGCTGGGCTTCATCTGGGCATCAGCTCAGAAAGGAACACCTGACAAACACGAATGAGTCCCAGCTAGGGCCCAGCAAGTAGCCCAGCTGAAACCCAGTTGGGGCCCAGCTGGGCATGTTGGCTGGGCAGTCACTCCCATAGACCCTTTTACTAATATATGATTACTCCCCTCATTTAAACAAACATCTGCTCTCTTCACATAACTTTGCACTGACATTTGATAACGCTCCTCTTCAAATAAAATGTCTCCTCTTTTCAATATGTTACATTTAACACCGAAAAATTCTTCACTATGTTCCTTAACACAACTCTTCAACCAATTCTCTATAACGCTGCTCACATGTACAGACTCATTATCTTCTATTTCCAACACTACGTCATAATGTACTCCACCTGTATTGACTAAATAAATGGCACGTTTTTCCCGATTAACTACGCTACTTAAAATACCACTTTGAGGATAACGTACCCATTTCCATGTACCATTATATTCTATAAAAGTATATATATATATCAGTTTCCAAAAGTCTTGCAGCTGCAAATAGTTCAACCTCTGCAGACCATACACCATCCCTATCCATTCCAGTAGAAGTAACATATTCTTCCTTAGCCATTATTGGTACCGGCAACTCACTCCTACACAATGAACTTACAATGACTTGTCTTAAATAAAAATGATTATCTTCTACCCATGTAACCAGTAATGCCAAACACCGAAAAAACAATTACCATCCCACGTACTTTTCTCACACGAATCGGCCTACTCTCAACTGAAACACATTTTCCTATTTCAATAGACGGCAAATCAAAATCCCCAGTTTTCACAAAACCATGTTTGAATCTATCAGCACAAGCTTCCTAAACGTTTTTTCTCTCAAACTGCTATCGACAACGAAAAAATTAAATGTACATGTAGATCTTTCGGAACGTATAAATAATACCTCACAATCGTCATGTTCCCTACTTTCCCCATCATCACACCTCTGACCTTTTTCATATTCGCTAGAACTTTTGGGGGGTTTGTTCCCAACTCTGATATCATCATTTTTCTCCTCTTCATAACTTTTATCTTGAAATTCACCCCATACTTTCTTTTTCTTTGTTGCCAACCTTTCCTTTCTAAATTAAAAATCTCTGAACGGCCCTTCTTAGGCATTGTAATGTTCTCCACATAATTTTAAACTTTAAAATTACAAATTTACCATAACCAGACACCTTGATATAACACAAATATTAATACTCGCCAACTCATACAAATAATATTTACCTACTAGTAACAATGTTTCCCTCCAACAGAAACTTACTTTGTGAATATTGTCGTTAGTGTGAGGAATTCACACAGCCCTTTAAAGTCACAAAAACTGTGAACAAAACTCCTCTAAACTATCAAACTTTTTACTTCACCGCAACCCCGACCATGCCACTTGAAAAGAATAAATCCCTACCGGAAATCCTCATATAAATACTCAAAATTCACTTAACACCAATCTGTAACGAATTAAAATAAAAAACAACCAAAATGGTGGCGCTCTGTTAAATTAACAAACAACCTTTTCCCCAGAGTACATACGGACCTGGTTTTTCCGCAAGATTGTTACTAAAAATAGAACACGTTTCCAAATTTTACATGAAAAAACCCCAATTTTACACTCTCACGAAAGTCATATTTCCACCAAAACTTAAAAACACGAAAGAGAAGTACCATCCCTACAAATTACACTAAACCGTATTTCGATACCGCAAAGCATCTACAAGAAGATAGAAATAAAGTGCCGGAAAAGTCAGAAATTGACATCGCGAGAGTAACTGCATTAGTTGCGGTGCTGCCTGCAAGGCAGGCACCGCAACTAAAAACCCGTACAATTCGGCATAAATGATATTCGAAGGAAAACTGCGTTCGAAATTCAATTTCGAAAAATGCCGCAAAAGCTCACCTGACTTTTATGACGCAATTGGCGGCACAAACCCCGCCATAAGGCGCGCGTCTAGATGTGGAACTAATGCAACGCTCGGTAAAGTCATCTTATCCTAGCAACCTCATGAAAACGATTGCATCACAGTAAAGAGTCCAACATACAGAGCGAACTTTTTCTGACACTGCACGATAACCCCATGAAAATGCTTATTTCTGTACTTTCGTGGTCTCAGAAGCCAGAAAATTGCATCTAATAAGCCTAGGTTTAGACTACTTTTATTTATTATGAATTCGGTATCTAGAGTGCCAAGCATACCGTTTGCCTTGGCTATTTCTGTCAATGTACTTAATTAATGGCTATTTCAGAGTGGTCACATGATGTACATTACGTCAATTAATGTTTCTTCGTGTACTTATCTTGATTTCCAGATGCCAAAAGTGTACGCCTTCTTACTAGAATGTGCAAGAGAGGGATAGAAACATGGGCGTCCGCAGGTAGGGGCAAGGGGAGAACTTGCCCTCCCCTGGAAAATAAAAAACCTGAAAAAACGAACAAAACATAAAAAAAAGAAGAAGAAAAATTATCATCAACATTTCTTAACAGTTCACTAAGTTTTTTCCCTATTTATATGCGGTGAATAGGCTTTAGAAATGCCATTCCCAGCGATCTGAGAGGCATTTTGGGCCAAAATTTCCTTGCGTTCCGCGCCAACTCATTGTGGCGCGGAGCTTTTTCCCCCTAAAAGAATTTTGTCCCCTCCCCCCTCCCCCGAATTTTCTTCTGCGGAGGCCAATGGATACAAAATTTAAACATGTTTTAATAGAAAATCTTGCTGAGGAGAAATGGCAAAGAAGTCTTCTACCAGGTGCGGAAGATCAAATGGATAGTCTGAAAAGCCGTGGCTTCGACCGTGCTGAGGCTCGGGGTATTTATTTCTTCGAAGCGCCCCTGCAAATCACTTTCTCCCCCTCTGACCGAAATCCCTAGCTCCGCCACTGCGTAGCAAGGAATAACCCAAGATATGAAACTGTGGGTGACTAACATTAGGTTAGGCATAGGGCCTACCTATCTTACATATTAGTGCCCTGAAAACTTGGTGGTTTTGAAGCATCGCCAAAAAACGTACTTGACAATTTCCTTGCCACGGGCTAGGATTCGCCACAGGCCAGTACGCAGAAAAGGTTTGTGCGTCGGCCGGAAATCTTCTAACGCCACGCGTTCAACATGGCGCACACGCCCAGTTTTTTAATTGAGACGCATTTGATGCGCATATCAGCTCCGGGGCACACGTGAAGTTTGCCGTCGCGTCAAAATGGAGAATACGCTCATACAGCTAGTGCCTGAATAATAACAATTACGCACTTGTCTGAAACGTCCCCGAAAGCGTCTTACTTTTTTAATCGTTGCGTCCATATCCGTATCAGTTAAGTGTAACAGTCAAGCTAGTTTTCTTTAGAGTGTTGCAAGGGGATACCAACATCTTAAAAATAAATTTGTTCCAAAATCTTAGATAGGCCAACTGGATTAAAAGGGCAATCGTTACAAAGGTTGGGTAGCCCTTCTCCAGTTCTTTTATAATCCGGTGTCAGAATTTAAATATCCAAATGATATTTTTTGTTTTTGAATAAGGGGTGCGCCTATAGTTCCAAGAACTTGATTGGTCTGTGCCATATTCTTTCCCCTCGCTATCTTACGAAAAAAAAAACTTCCGTCCCTTGGAACGAAAAAAAAAAAATCGCTTCCCAAATGGACTTCAAATAGGAATTTCAAAGGATTGTGGCATGCAGCTTTAGTATGGTAATTTTTGTCAATGAAATTCTACTGTAGCATAAAAACAGCACAGATAAAACTTCTAGCACATAAATAGTTCAAGTTCTGTAACCAACTTGCGCACATGTTAGCGATGAGATATGCAACTCCGTGGATTGCCCTCTTGTTTTTTTTTTTGTTTTTGTTTTTTTGTCGTGCGGGAATGTTTAATGTTGAAAATTTGGGATCGACTAAAAGTGGTTTAGACTGTTCTAAAAGAAGGATAAAAGGTTGCAACAGGATTTGGTATGTTATAGGGGTACCTTTTCTTTGCATTTTGGTGAAATTTGCGTTGGAATCCGATGTGTAGTTCTCAAGATATGAGCACATAAAGTTTTCGCATTTTCAACAAAAAGTGAACTTGGAGCAAGCAAATATGACATCATGTCCACACATAAGTGCACAGCCTTTTGTTTTTCTTTAAACTTTTGAGTTTATTTTCTCCTCAACAAACCCTTATTATTAAAATGTGATTGCATAAGTGGTATGAGAACATTACTAAATTTGCATCCCCCACAAAATCTATAAATCGTCAAGGTATGGAAATTTTGTTCTGCCATGATTGACATGCTTTTCATGCTTGGGGCAACTGGACTAGCTGTAGAGTTTGACATGGTTTCACGGGCCCTCTAACGGGACTTATTCGGTGTGTAATTTAATGTTGGGATTATTAATGGCATAAATCTTTAATTAATTGTTAACGACATGAATTAAGTTAATAACATTAGCATCGCAGTTCAGAGCAAAGGAAAAAATTCAGCTCTTTGTTTCTTTCTTATTTCCTTTTTTGTCAATGGACTAGGACTTGTCTGCTTCAACTTTTTTCATATAATTCATAATTGAAGACAGAGTCGGATTTAGATATTATGGACTCCATGGTACTTTTAAAAGTCAATGAAGTGAAAAGGGGAATTTTTAAAGGGGTTCCTTGAGTTGATATGGATAACGTAATGAGAGTGTTAAAGGGTCACTACCACATGACAATGCTTATACACTGTTAAAAAATTTCTCTGTAAATTTACATAATTTTTATGGCAAATTTTTTTCCAACCAAATAATGTTTTTTTTACAGCCAGACTGTAATCATGAAAAAACATTAAGGGTTTGTTTTTTCTTTACAGTTTTTGCATGTAAATTAGTTTACAAAATTCTACTGTAAAATCGAATTACAGAATTGTTCTGTTTTGTTTACCTTAATTTTATGTGAATTTACAGCCTACTGTTTCATTCCCGACGTTTTAATATTTATTATAATATCGTTTTTTTACCTTTCATATGTTATTACGTAACATACACTTCATCATTACGTAGATCAGGTATTTGCTTATCAACGTAATGAGTCGTTACGAAGTTGTTTTCAATCAAAACACATTGAGGATGCTTTATTGTCATATTGTTGTCCAGTAGACTGCTATCTCTAGGAACTTTGTAATTGGAAAGTCACATTTTTTGTACAATATAATAATTGTGTTTTAAAATAAATATGACAAAGAATGCAAATACATTGATTGCAAACATTTCCAGACAAGGTAAACAATAAGTTTATCACTTCCTGATTAAAAAACGCCAAAGAAGATATTATTCAAAGCAACAGCAATCCTTTTGTTAGGAAAATGCCTACAAAATAAGCTCCACCCATTTATGCAAAATGAGATTTACGTCATAAAGTGGTAAATTTACAGACTCTTTCAAGTAAATTTGTGAAACGTTTCTAATTTGCTCCGATCAAGTGCATGAGCGCCTGTGGCGATGAGTTGACATCAGTATACCAACTGTCAGTGCTCTGAAATTAGGGCCTTACAATTTCTTCTTACTTAAAAATGTGTGACAAAACACCAGTTGTATGATATTTATAACTAAGAACGTAATAACTAGGTATGCTTTTATAATAAATGTAAGTTAATTTTCAAATAGGGCCATAAATTTGCCAAAATTTTTTTTTTTTAAACTGAAACTTCGCAGAATGATGCATGTTATATATTGAAAATTTTCTGGCTGTTTCTTATTTGTTTGTTTGGGCTTATTTTTGTCTTTTTCAGCTTAAAAACAAAATGAATGTTTGTTAAATGACAGTATTTTTATGTGAAATCAGAAAAACCCCAAATACTGTTAAAATTTCTGTAAATTTACAGAAAAAGTTTTACAAAGCAGTAAAATTTGGTTAAAAAAGCAGTCAGAAATGGTTTTTCAAATAAACAGAAAATACATGTTAAACAACCTCTTTTTATTGTAGCAATACAAAGTGTCTGTAAAGATACAGAAAATCTCTATTAAAAGTAAAATACAAAAAGTTTAAGTTAAAAAAAGTCTGTAAATTTACAGAAATTTTTAACAGTGTAGTAGCATAATGAGTCAAGTTTCATATCCAATAGTTACAGAAAAGGGTAATATTTTGAATTTTGTGATGTCCTGACTTGTAATCGTTTTGTGCATAATTTGAAAAAGTGTCTGGTCATGAATTCTTGAAAACCAAATTGAACCATCAAGTCCTCACTCATAAAACAGTTGTTTGAAACCATGTAGTATACAGGGGTTGTCTAAATGTGACAATTTTTCATTGGTATGTGAAGAACTTAACAGGTTTGAAAAAAATTGTTGAATTTCATGAAACAACACAATGAGCCACTTTAAATCGATAATGCCAACCAAGTACTTAGCGCCTAGGCAAGTATACTGCCAGTGTAATAATCTTCATTGAACTTTTGAGTACAATAAACTCTTTGTTGAAATTCATTGTCAGATTAATTATTACGTCAATATTGATATTTAAATCATTGAAAGATTTGGTTTCACTTTTCCGGTTTTGTAGGTTCCATAAAGTTAAGGCGATCTTGATTTTTATTCACTTTTATTTTTTGTTATCCATGACGGCAAACGGCGCATGCGCCTGTTGCACCAAGCCTTGGTTTATTGCTTTTGACTTTTTAAGACTGGTTCTTTCGGTTTCTTTAATTTTATTCATCTATTTTTTTTATTTCTTTTTTTTTTCTGTCGGCTTTCCTCCATCTATACCATCTGTACTTATCTATCTTCTCATTCCCATTTTTAAGCGAGCTGTATTTGCCCAGACAATACATATTGAAGTTTCGTCTGAATCTGAAAGTAACATTGAACATTTTCGTATAAAGTCAAAAGTCTTGGGAAAAGGGACATCCATTTCACATAAGCCGCATGGTTTCATTGCCTTCTTCCCTGGTGAGGGGTTTTGGAAAGGGAATCCCCCCCCCCCTTTTTTTTTTTTTAATTTTGCCGTAGGAAGACGACTAAAATGAAAAATGATGCAATATTAGACATTTATCCCTCAAATCTTTTCAACCTTGACGGCCAACGGGGCGTGCGTCAGTTTCATCCAGCCTGGATTAGTCACTTTTAAGAGAATTTAACCAATGCGGTGGCGTTGGAAAATTGCAGTGGTTACAGTCCAAAAGTATGTATCTCATCACATATTAATATCTCCGAAGTTCATAAAGTGCCATACTTGATGTCATGATGGTGGGATAATTTATTTGACAAAGTTGTCATCCTTTACTTAGGAATTCGACATGGCGGGTATTTTATATTTCTATGTAAACATCATTTGCCTATGAACTCAACACGGTCAAATACATTACATCACCTTGTCGACTTCCTAAGCTAAGGATTTCTACATAGTAAGATGAATTATTTTACCATCATGACAACGTATGGCTCTTTAGGGGCCACATATATCTTAAAATTACGAATCTTACAAAAAATGTTTTTTTTTTATACCTTTTGCAAAGCACGTGGTAATACAATTTAACACTCACTGCAAGTATTTCACATATCTTCTCTTTCATTTTTAAAAGGCAGTCACATAGGCATACCTAGATTTTGGGTTGAACTTTGAATCTTATTTTGTTTGACGTCCACTTTGTTAAAAAGAATTAAAACCCATTTTCCTGTGGAAATCATTGTTTGTGCTAAGCCGTGAAAAAGACATTTAAAAGATCTTATTATCGTATTGAAATATGGAGCCTACGTAAATAGTTGTTAAACTTTGCACTGTGATCCGGATGAAGATGCAATTACACTACAATGAATTCAGATCGGATTCCGATCCGAGTTTTGTGGAGTTTGGGTCAAAATCTTCTCCTTTTATTGTCGGAAAGAGCAAAAAATTTGTAAATAGTGCAAAGTAATATCTGATGTGCATTTAATTTCTTTTAAAATAAAATACCAACTGCCTTTTTCTTGGCGTTTCACCATGATCATACAATATCGTATAGCGTAGGCTGATAAAATCTGTCTGTCGATGTGACGTCACAAATTAATTAGCGCAAATTTTATTTTTCATCGTCCCGTGATACATCTGATATATTAACATAGGTTGGAAATTTTTTGGCGCCTTCGACCAGAGATGGACAAGACATAAACAAAACTTAAAAGGAAGGGTTAAAGGTCATCAAGTTTTGATATGTTAGAGAGGTACTTATTCCAAGGATTTTGTTGAAATTCGCATTGAAATCCGATGTGTGGTTTCCAAGGTATGAGCAAGTAAAGTTTTCACATTTTCAACAAACAGTGGACTTGAAGTGAGCAAATATGGCATCGTATCCCCGCATTTTAATGGACAGTCTTTTGCTTTTCTTTAAACTTTGCAGTCTATTTCCTCCAAAACAATCCCATATTTTGAAAATGTGATTGCAAAAGTGGCATGAAAACTTTTCAGACTTTGCAATCTCCATACGGAGGTCCTATTCCTATAAACGTCAAGGTCAGCACAACAGTCTGAAAAAAACAAGAGGAAACAAAGCATTCCTTGTCAATGTGAGGAAGTGATGTAATCTCTGCTGCCCTCAATACCACTTCGGAAAACAAATCTAGTATATTCATTTGCTGATATCTCGAGAAATACTTGTCCGATTTGAATGGAAATTTCACCACGCTAAGTAGATTTAGTTCTTCTCTGTGAAAATAAACTTTTTGCTAAAACTTTCCCTTTAACTCACAAAAGTCCGATCGGAATCCAGTCCGACTTCATTTGTAGTGTGACCTCGGCTTAAGAGGTCAACTGCTTGGCACTGCGACATGTTTTGTCACTTTTGACAGAGGAGGAGGTGTGCCCTTACTTCTCCATTAACCTTACGGGGATAGCAGGCACATGTATAATTGCCATTACTTAAAATGAGTGCCTTTATTCATTACTTTGAGTTTATCTCAGGATAACGCACGATCACCTGACCTCAATGAACCAATAGAGGTTTGAGGACTGAACTCGGTTCAACTGTTTTGGGTTCAGCGTTAGCAAAAGATGAACTCAAGCTGATTTGTCAATGTGCCCTCATTTTCGAAAGCCGTTGACGTTGTTGACCAAATGTATTAATAGACAAAAGTTCATGTCCGGATTCATCCTCGTATACCGGTACTCCCTTTCCTGTAGCCTACAGCCCTAGTGTCAAAAAAGACAACACTAGATAGGGCAGTGTTTCACTGTCCGTTGTTCCTGAAAGAATGTACCAGCTATCCAAATTGCCATTCAATTGTATCACCTGCCAATTCTCAGAAAAAGTACTGTCAAAAAGGAACCTCATTCGAATTTGACATTTACACTTGTGCTGACTCTGCTCGTTTGGGTCGTGAGGGCCAGACAAAAGGTTAATGCAACTTCGTTTACTTGACTACCAATTTAGTAAACATTTCTGGTGGTACTTATCCTTTCTAAGTTGGCATAGATGATAAATCATGTCCGGTTTGCCAATAATCACAAAACAATAGTTCACTGTGAAGAATGCCTGCACTTAATCGACTGTCAAATTAAGATCAAAGTACATCACAACCAGTAATGGCAAAAGAGGGAAGGGGGGGGGGGGTATTTTCCCCCATCAAAACTTTAACCCCCAGTTGCCCTCCCTCATCAAAATCAGCTAGTAAAGTGGCCTGACGTGAGTTTTCTAGGCAAGGTGATTAAAAATAATCCTCCCGAGTTCAAACAGGTTGAACAATTCCCAAAGTTTCAAAGTAAAACAGTTTTTTTTATTATTTCCTGTACTAAAAATTAAATTCATTGGAGCACATTGCATTAGGTGATTGATTTTGCACCAGAATATATTTATCCTGAGGCTAAAATTTTGACCTAAAGATATGATAACACTTGGAGCTTCCGTGAACTTCGCCCCTGCCACCCCACCAGGGGCGCTAAGGCCGTCTCTGGAGCCCACCCGCAAAGACTAGCGCTTCACGTGAAAAAAAAATGCCTCCACCAGTTTTCCGTGCCCACCATTTGGCCTCCCCACTTTTAAAATCTTGATGACGCCACTGATCGCTCCAGTCTGCCAGTCAGCCAATAAATACGCGTAAATGAAAAAGAAGCAATTTCATATTTTGGGTAAATGCTCTGAAATCATCTGCAGTAATAATTAAGTGAAACGGACACAAGAAAACTATTCTCTCGTGGCCAAATTGGAACAACTTGGTCCAAAATGTTACAATTTTCTACCCAAAATGTAACAACTATGAAAGTTGGTCTAAAATTCAACAACTTTCTGCCCAAAATGTAACAACTTGAAGATTCACATAAGACGATAAATGAAAAAAAATTAAGATGTCCGTCATATTTTTAGAATGTCCTAACTTAACCAAACAAGGTCGGATGGAACCGGGAGTTGAACTCTTTAGTCTCTCATGACATACCCGACTCCTGAAACATGTGTTTGGGGTGTCTTGTGTGCAATTATGAAAACTCAAAATGGCTCCACGACTTCAGTTGAGGCTAAAAATTGCTCTTCTGAGATCAGCATGGCCTGAACACCTAGAAAGTGTATTTCTCACCCATGCTTCGGATGACATCATTAAAATTAAAAATAACCGACAAAATAGGTCTACCTATACCGTGCCTTAGTCAAACAAGGCCGAATTGGGGTGGAAGTTGTACACGTCATATTTTTCGTGACATTTTGCAAAGGTGTCTCCTGTCACGTAACAAAATCCATCATGGTCAGACGGATAAAGGTAAAGACCATCCAAAAAATTTGGGTGGCAACCGGAAAAATTGGATCCGTAGTCCCCAAATGTGAAGTCCACGTGGTACGATAAGCAATTCCTTGATTTAAATGCCCAGATCTTGTATGTTTTGTATGTCAAATGGTCCGTGCTCAGAAATGTTATAGTCAGGTCTATATGAGGCGCTAAAAGGTTGAAAACAAACAAATCAAACTTACAAGGATAGTAGAGTAATTAGCTAGGCGAGAATAACAATATTATAATATAATTATTGTTAGGTCTCGCCCATCTTACTACTGTACTACCCTTTCACGTTTGATTTGTTTAAAGTGTAATTCAAGTCAAAAATATCAAAATATATATATATATTATAAGACCATGAAAAGTGGATTCTTACATCTTCATAAGACATTACTGAGCTGAGATATAAAATGTTGAAGTTCAATCAACAAGTAATGTGAGTTGTACAACAAGACAGTCACAAATTATTGTGCAATGGACAAATTTGTTTCAAGTGAACAAATTTCAACATCTTGTATCTCTGCTCAGGAATATCCTATGAAGATGGGATTTGGACTATTATTCATGTTTCATGCTCTTCAATATATTTTGAATTGTTCTGACTTCAGATACACTTTCAGTCAATTTTCGTTTTCTCTGATTTATTGTGGATTTTTATACACTAACCTTTGCTCCGTTATGCGGGTTGTACGCTTGCTTTCATTCTTAGGCTGGAGAAGGTTGTTTTCATCGTACTTCGTATGTCAATTTTGACACTGTGTTTCATTGTTATCGTTTTATTTTTATTCTTTCGGAGAACAAGTGGATTCCCCAGTTCTTTTAAATATATATTTATATGCATATATATATATATATATATATATATATATATATATATATATATATATATATATATATATATATATATATATATATATATATATATATATATATATATATATATATATATATATATATATATATATATATATATATATATATATATATATATATAGACATATATATATATATAGACATATATATATATATAGACATATATATATATAGACATAATAGGTTGCGTGTGTTGAAAAAGTAAATAGATGCAATAGAAAAACGAAACAAAAGATGATACTTTCATATCCAACTAGAATTTAACGATCAAGAATACGTACAAAATATTTCGAGGTTGACACCACTGCTCTTCCTCAATTGAAAACACAGAATGGTAAAAAACCTTACACGGTGCTAGGAGTAACCCTCGCTTGGTTGCTCATGAAAGAGAGGTCCCTGTTAAACCCGGTTTTATGGGTATTAAGTCGAAGGGTAGACTTAACCTCTTGCTTGAGCCTTTCCTCGGTCTTCTTAAAAAAGCCGTATAGTGTGGTGTATTTCAGGTCTGTTATCTGGTGGTTTGGAAGGTTAAAATGTGCGGCAACTGGAAAATCTGGCCACTGTTAGAGCGTATGCTATGTTTATGTTATTGAACCGTAGTCTAAACTTAGTACCTGTTTCACCGATGTACGTGGCCCTTGGACATTTGGCACAATACAAGAGATAAATTACATTGTCCGAATCGTAATTAAAACGACCAGGCCTCAAGATGATGTTTGAGGCCTGGTGAAGGTACGAAGGTGAAGGGTCAAGGTGCCTGCAAACCAGACATCTAGGTTTATTACATGGTGTTTTGCCATTATTGGGATGGGAATCTGTGGAAGGAGGGATGTACGAACCAAAAGGGATTTGATGTTACGTGGCTGGCGATACGCGACTACTGGAGGTCCATCGAAAATACTTAATAACTCGGGGTCATAGGATATAATGCTCCATGAGAGTTTGACATCACGTAAAAGTGGCGATAGAGCTGGTTGATAGTTGATTACAAGGGGTACACGGCTGGGATCTGCCTTCTTCCGGTATGATAGCAGGCTGCTTTTTTTCAGGGAAAGTACCCGTCTAAAGTGACGGTTCAATAAAGGGTAAGGGTAAGGGTAACCCCTAAGATTTTCCCTGCAACAAAGATATAAACACTACCTCTTATTTTCTAATGACAGGTGTCACATATGCACACCTCTTTTGAGGCACATACGTATACTCCGACAAGTTTGGTATTTCGAGTAAGGTCAGTGTTGGAATAGTAGTAATACACACCACGTAAATTGAGTTGACATTTTTGCAAACAATATTTGTAGGTAAATGCTTCTCCAACGCCTACCTTCGTTTGCACATGACTGTTGCAAAACAAATGACTATTTTCGCATTGATGCCAGGGTGTCAGGGTGAGGTTTTCATTTCTCACCACAGAAAATCAAAACATTTCAAAGTAAGCCGTATCTTTTCAATTGTTAAGGATTTGTTTGACAATCATTTGAGAAATTTATGCCTTTAGTTGATTGTCATAGGTACACAGTGTAGTCCCCCAACAAAAGGAGGGGATTCCCAATTACGTGGAATTGTTTAGTTGCTTAGCGCTTGGGTGGGCTGAGTTCATGCCTTAGTTTACCTTACCACCCAATTCTTACGATGGAAAATGCATTCTTTCTAGCTTAGTACCGTCAAACATACATACATGATACATTCCTAAAAGGTACTAAGCTTAAGTGGTACATATCTTGGCTAAGAAATGCACTCTTTCAAGCTTAAGAGCGACGAAATCTGACACCCGTACGCGTGTAGTACGGGCCTTACCGCATACACTCTAAAATCAAAAGAGTGAACTTAGTCACTCTTTGATCGAGTGAAAAGTGTAAATTCACTCCATTAGAGTGATAATTCACTCCAAGAGGAGTGAAGTCCCTCCAAAAAGAGTGAAATTCACTAGAGGAAGAGGGAAAATTCACTCTTCCACGAGTGCCTGCAATGATCGCTCTTTTTTTAAGAGCGATCACTGTGGGCACTCCATCAAGAGTGAAACTTCGCTCGTTTCAAGGGAAGTTCACTCTTTTTGGAGTGAACTTCACTCTTTTTGGAGGGAACTTCGCTCCTCTTGGAGTGAATTATCACTCTAATGGAGTGATTTTACACTTTCCACTCGATCAAAGAGTGACTTAGTTCACTCTTTTGATTTTAGAGGGTAAGCCATGCATTTTAGCGTTTATAACAACACTCCATCTTCTACCACAGAATCCATGCACGGGAGAATGTATTCGTCGAGTTCTCATCAACGGACGAGTTCGAAGTTTGCATCTGCGCATGCTAGAGTGACCTTTCTGTTCGGGTCAACTGAGCGCTGCACCGGCCACGCATAGCACACTGTTTTCGGTGTGTTAAACATCCCGCCATTAGCTGTGAACACACATAAAAGTGTTACCCTTTGACCTATTGCGCAATACTGCTCCACGAAGAAATTTCCGACTGGTTCGCTATCATGAATGCAATTCGCCAGAATTAAATACACGATTAGTCCGAAATTTTCCAGGGTAACTGAATGAAGACCCCAATCTGTGCTAATACATGAGTACAGGACTATGAAAATTAAATTTATGCTTTTTTATATCGTGATGTTTACTGTATCGTTTCAGTATTTGTAAGGGTGTACTCATTGTTTTGCATAGTACTTTACAAACTTCGCATTCCCTACAGGAGGTCCTATCCCTATTAACTTCAAGTTCAACACAATTGTCCGAAGAACAAATGGAAACAAAGTATTTCTTGTCAATGTTAGTAAGCGATATAACCTCTGCTGCCCTCAGGCTCACTTTGGAACACAAATCTAGTTTAATTTTTCTCTCTAATTTAATCTTTGCCTAAACTTCCCCTTTAGTTAGAGAACATGAAATATTACTTCAAACAGTGAAACTCCCATCTTCATAGGGCATTCCTGAGCTGAGATATGAAATGCTCAAATTTATTCTCTCAATTAAAATAGTACATTGCGCAATAATTAATGATGTCATTGTTGTACTACTCAAATTACAATCTTTGTATTTCTTTGGTTTTCTGAAAGTTACTGCACCTTGTACTAAGATATGATAGCACCCTCTTTGAAACATGCTATTAAAGCAAACAGGAAGTGTTTAAGGTCATAAGAACATTTTAATTTCAAAGGGAAACAAAGCAGGTAATATGAGTAGTAAAACAAGAATGTCATAAATTATTGCGCAATGGACTATTTCGTTTCAAAAGAAGCCTATCAAGTTGCGGTATGTTCAAGGGATACTTTTTCAAAGCAGTGTGGTAAAATGTGCATTAAAAACCAATGTGTGTTTCCCAAGATATGAGCAAGTAAAGTTGTCAAATTTTTACCAAACAGCGGACTTGAAGCAAGCGAATATGACATCATATCCCCA
This sequence comes from Holothuria scabra, assembly GCA_037179385.1. Lineage (NCBI taxonomy): Eukaryota > Metazoa > Echinodermata > Holothuroidea > Aspidochirotida > Holothuriidae > Holothuria > Holothuria scabra. The sequence goes on from CM074185.1 coordinate 52,057,278, forward strand.
CATTAATGGACAGTCTTTTGTTTTTCTTTAAACTTTACAGCCTTTTTCCTCCTCAACAGCCCCATATTATCAAAATATGATTGCATAAGTACCACGGAAATTTTTTTCAAACTTTGCAGTCCCCGTGGGAAGGTTCTATTCCTATTAATGTCAAGGTCAACACAAAAGTCTGAAAAACAAAGTGAAACAAAGCTTTCCCTGTTTCAGTTTCAGTTTATTCTCCATGTATCGTCTATAAGAGTGAGGAAGTGATATAATCTGTGCTGCCCTCTATATCACTTTGGAACACAAATCTAGTAACTTCATCGCTTCTCTGCCTTTTGGCTAAGATCATGTGTAGTATCTGTTCTTTTCATCCAGTCAAGAATGGAGCCATGCATGGCAGACCAGTAATGTAAATGGTCTGAAGGCCTTGAGGTTGGTCAAGTGTTGTCCTTAAGTGGACGTATAGCTTCTTCGGGAAGCAGTATCAAGTTTGGTTTCGCCGAACGGCCCTTTGCCAGAGGGTCGGGAGGACTTTGGAAAAAGTAACTTCATTTGGTGGTATCTCGAGAAACACATGTCCGATTTGAATGGAAATTTTACCACACTGAATAGATTTAGTTCTTCTTTCTCATGTGAAAATTAATTATTTGCTAAAAGTTCCTCTTTCAGGGAATAAATTTCAACATTTCATATCTCAACAATGGAACGAGATATGACAATGGGAGCTACATGAATAAGATTCAATTTGCAATCTCTAAAATATATGTTTTAAAATTCCAGACTTGAGGTCACTTTTAATAACGTGTCACAAAGCTTCCACGTCTCCAAGAGCCATTGAAGAAGTTTTGATTGGTTTTGCTCTTTGACTGAGATTAAATATAAAAGATGTAGTGTAGCTCATGCAGTGGCGTAACCAGCGGGGGGCAGGGGGCGGGACCCCCCCCCCGTGAAATGCCTTGGCCCCCTGCTTCCCCACCCCCAAATGAAATTCGTAGGTGGAAAAAAATAATGAAAATTAGTAGGCGGTGGCATTACCTGATACTACGTATCAGGTGGGGTAGGGTGGGAGTAGAAGTTTTATAAATGAGTGAAGATATTGTACAGCAGTTACTGATATCTTCCTGCTTTCATTCCTACTAATATATTTTTTTCTTAAAACAGAAAGAAATAGCCCTAGCTTAATTTATATTGAAGAAAAGTCAAAACCAAAAATAAGAGAGTAAAAGCAAACAATCAAATGATTTTAAAAGCAAGCAAATGGTTAAGGTCCCCATACAATAGCCTTTTTTGATAGGAAGAGTGGCAAATCTGAATCTGATTAGGCATAAATCAAACTTTATACAAATAAAACACATGAGTCATTTAATTGAGAAATTTTGCATGTGCTTTTTTGAAATGTGTATGATTTATTAAATACAGTTCATGTGCAGTTTCAGATTTTCACAGTTTAAATTAAGGCATGGTATGACTATTTCCACAGGTACAAAGCAGTAAAATGGTCAACTTGTGCAATAAACGGAGGAACAAGCGATGCATTGACACAGTGGAGAACCTTTTCGCCCAACCTATTAAGACTCTAGCAGGTCCCACGTTGGCATAAAGCAAACATTCAAAGCGGAAGTATAAATTTCCAAACCTGCGTTTTAAAAAATTAGGGATATTTAGCTGAAATTCACAGGGCCAAAGACACTGGAAAGTGCCATTTCCGACAATCTGAGAGGCATTTTTAGCCAAAACTTTCTCAGGCTGTACGCTACGCGCCAACCGATGGTGGCGCTCCGCTTAAATAGTGTTTTTGTGCTAGCCCCCCATATCAACCTTTGCCCCCCCCCCCCTCAGCCCCCCCCCCCCCCCAAATGAAAAGTCTAGTTACGCCACTGAGCTCATGTCCCAAAATATGTCCTGGGAGTGTTTGATTGATTAAAGCATTGTGTGCTCTTAACTCTCTGCAAAAAAGAGCAAAGAATAACCCCCAAAAATGTTACCATTATGTAAAAAGTAAAAAAAAAAACCCTTACATCCTGCAGCCTTCCCGTTGGTATCAAATTCTTGGGAACAAAGAGATCTGTCTAAACATACCATTTCGGGGGGGGGGGGGGGGGTTGTACCCGAAGAATTTTTGGGAAAATCCTGCTGAATGTATGAGTCTCCTGAAAAAATGCGAAAATGGGAAAATTTGCTAAAGGGTCGTGCAGGCTCAAAAAAGAATGAAAACCCTTTGACAATACTCTAGGTAATAGTTTACAGATCAAAGGTGTTGTAAAGTAGAAAGATTTTTAAAAGCCTGAATCATCAAAAATCATCAAAAATTGCCCCCAAAACAGCCCTCAGAAAAAAATATTTACTCCACCAATTTACGGTCGATTTTCAAAAAAAGGATCTCTTGCTCGAGCTTCATGATTTAAACTTCAAGTAGATTCGGACAAGACCGTACATCCCCCTTCGTTTATGAAAAGATCACGTGACCCTGATGCCCTGAGTCACTTTTATCGTATGCCAAACATAGAATTTATAACTCAACACGTTTTAATGGGGCCCTTCTCTTTAAATTGTAGTTCGTCAGTGCTACATGTTTAGTGTTGTAAAATTGGTGCCGATTATGCATCAAAGTTAGTTTGTGCAACCCACAGAAAAATGAGTCGCAGAACTCCTACACAGTCAGCGTCAAGATATCATTTTGACCAATGACTACTCGCAATTCACAAAATGCCTCCATTGCACTTGAGGAACACGGGTGTTGAAAATATGTCTTAGATGTGGGATAACTTGAGAAACTTCCACATGGGTCTGGCATTTTGTTCATTCTATTTTTCAATTTAGCCAAATTAGGGCTCATTAGTAGATTGAGTAAAATCCATAATCGATAATAGCCATAGTGAACAATGACTGAGAAAGGAAATAATACACACAGTGGACACGCCAATACAGTGCACTACACAATGGCGTCCATGGGGGTGCCACGCTTTGGGGATTCCCTAAAAATGTCTTCTGTATTCTTTCATGTTTCGTGTAAACTGATGCCTCTTTGACAAGAAAAAGCAGCTATTTCTATCTTCTTCAACTGAAAAAATCACCCAAAACACATGGGAAATGGCATTTTCGTCTGTCCGAGAGGTTGCGTTTTTTAAACGTCTGAAAGCTCAGGCTGCGCCAATTGAAATCAGCGCTCAACTCAGGTAACCTTTCAGGCAGGAACCAATGATTCCTATAGGAAGTCACATCTAACTGCGAATAAACTGTTTTATCTACAGATCAGCCCTCCCCGTCTCAAAATGTCTGTCCGATCCGCTCCAGGTAGCAGTTATGTTACCAATAAAATCTTACTTCAAGTTAGCCTACCCCAGTAATTTTAGACCAGTTCTTAGGCAATATAAGTACCCTTAAATATATACCTCACAAATACCCTAAAACCCATGAGCTTCCAGGAGCTTCGCTCCTAGACCTCCACCAGGCTTTGCTAGGACCCCACAAGGGACCCTAAGGCCCTGGACCCCACCCATTAGGGTCTTGCGATTCGGAACTTAGTCACTCTTTGATAGAGTGATAAAAATGAATTCACTCCATTAGTAGAGTAAAATTCCCTTCAAACGGCCTACAGTGATCACTCTCACAAAAGAGTGATCATTGCAGGTACTCGTGCATGGGAGATTGAATTTTCCCTCTTCCTTTAGTGAATTTCACTCTTGTTGGAGTGGATTTCACTCTTCTGGGAGTAAATTAACACTCTAATGGCGTGAATTCATACTTTTCACTCTATCAAAGGGTGACTAAGTTCACTTTTGATTTTTTATTTTATTGGGTAAAGAGGTAAATGGTACAACACCAAATTTACTTCAAGTGTACAAGGAAGGAAGTGCTTTTTCTGATGGTTTCAACGCTCAAAATCTTCTCAGTGCGACAAATGACACACCTCTTCTTATAGACGAATCCGATCAGCGCTTGTGTTTAGTGACTGTAGGCAGCCATTGGTGGGGTCCATCAGCTTTAAACTGCCTTCATTGTTTGTCTACATAAATTTCAAACCATCATACTCAGTGGAATTGAAGGAATCAAGATACAATTTAGTGTACAACCATCCATGACACAGGTTAGCAAGGAATTTGACAAATTAAATGGTGACAGACCCCACTTGTGGCGGACTGAAATCAGATCATCACTTGCTGATCGGATTCGTCTATACCAGAGAAGTAATACCAGCCCCTGCAGCACAAAAAATAAATGAATTCTTCATTCAAATCCTGGGCATCCTGGCCATCCTGCATAACCCAATGCAATTTTTTAGTGTGAAAGCCCTGGATACTCGTGCACCCATTTAGTCTGAATCCCGCTTTTGACTAATTTTACCTCTTCTGGAAAGCCAACTTAAACAACCACTTTCTTTCATACGAAACCATAAAAAACCTTACACGATGGTTATATTTTGTGCAGTTTATTGTAAATAATAAAACACTAAAACATTTAACTTAAATTCAGCATGCACATTTATTGACTGAAGTTAACTGTTTATCGTTTGACGATCATAATGATATGAAGGGGTCAATGACATTTCAACATCATTTTGCCAATAATTTCTTGGTGGGAGGAAAATATTTGATTCTTTCCATTTCACTCGTTGGAAGAGAGAAAGTGGTAAAGTTCACCCCAAAGGAGAGAAAATTCACTACTCGAAGAGTGAAATTCGCTCCAAAAGGGCAAAGTTTCACTCTTGATAGAGCGCCTACAGCCACCACCATTTTGAAATAGTAATTTTTGCAGGTACTGGCTAAAAATGAATTTTCACTCTCTTGTAACTTGAATTTCACTCTTCTTGGAGTGAAATAACACTCGAATGGAGTAAACTAACAATTTTCACTCTATTACAGAGAAAATGAGTTTACTTTTTGTTTTTGAAATGTATAGGCCTATCGTATGCATACAAATGTGTACATATTGCATTTTGAGCATAGCTTCACGGGCGTATACCCACATGCATGTATATGAAAATAATGTACCTGTCTCTCTGTACGGTATTTCATCATGGACTACCGTATTCAACCAATGTCTTTACCCACAATCTCTAACAATATATGGCACCCTTTAGATCTATTAAGGGCAGCGATTTGAACCTTGGGGTCATTACCTGGCATTTTCTCAAAAATTTCTTTGTTAAAATTCACAGTCAATATATCACTTCAAAAAACAGCAAGAATTTGTGACATAATATATTTTATGCCAATTTTACTAGACTGTGTAAAATGTCAACGCATTAAAGCAATTTTGTGCAGAACATACTCGCATTTCGAATAAAGAAGCTGGACTAAGCTACACCAGATTGTAAGTTGAGAGATAAAGCCTCTTTAAAGTTTAAACCTTACGCAAACTTGCTTTCCGACCATATTCTTTGGTGAAAACTGAAAATTTTGAGCTCAATGGTGAACAAAAGATATAACGTACAAAATAATATAAAAGGTATAAAAATATAAATATTCTTTCATCTAGAAATAGATTCATTAAATATCTTTGAAAAATAGATTTATAACTAGAATTTCCATCTTTAAAACAAATTGCCTTAAACATTCAAAAATCCTTAACGTTGATAATAATTTATATGATAAATAAAAAAGAAGGAACCCCAATCAATGGCGGTTCACGTGATCAATAAGATAAATTCTCAGCTTCAAACTGTCAAAGTATAATTACATCTAAGCACGGAGTTATTACGGATTGGGTTAAAGCTGCTTCCGTTCCTCTGCAGCTATCAAGTGTGCAGAATAGGCCCGTGATTGTTTTGCCTGCCTAGCGCCTCTGTGGCTGCAGCCCCCTCTTCGCTGATTGCTGATATTTCGTAGCAATGAGCTGGACTAAAAAATTCGCCCGCCCCGCGGGCTACTGATTGTTTAGCTCTTCAAAATTGTAGACAACATAAACCGAATTCAAGAATAATTCTATTTTTTTTTTCTTTTTGTCTTCTGTCAGATCTTAAAAAGTCATGATTACAGTAATTGCCATGACATTGCAAGTCTTTAAAGGCAAAAGGAAGAACTTATTCTACTGTTTTAACTTGTGAGTTTCCAGTTCTTTTTGGAGTTTAGTTAAGCTTCAATTATCTTATCCAACTTGCCGGGTATTTGTTTCGCCATTTAAGGAACAAAGAGGAAGTGTGTTGCAGTCCGTATGCAAAAATAGACCTTTTCTTTCAGCTGAAAAGAATACTTGCACTCAATCTGTAATAGCTCCACTGTCCAAGACAGTTCATCTAGTTCCACGCCACCAGTTAAGCTCTGACAAGGTTACCCATAGACAATGCACAATGTCATAAGGAACTTGAAAATAATGGAAACATATCTAGTCAAATGCCTAGATCCACCAACCTTTAAGCTTATTTCATGATTGCACAATTTGAATTAATTTAGAAAACGAATGCAAATACAGATATTACGCAATCTACCCCAAAAATATAAAAAGATGCCTGAAACCGCCGTTCATATGCAATTGCATAAAAGAATTCCGGCAAAATCACTACAAGTGGAAAAAAGACACGACTTGAACCAATTGGTAGGAAACTAAGCCGTAAAATTCCATCTAATCTAACCTTAAACCCCGTTGGGTGACTTTGCCCACACATTTCCTATGCAAATTATGCAATTGGCATACACATTTTTATTCACTAGTTAATTTTTATGAATGTATGTAATTTTAAATAACTTAAAAAAACAAACCTTAAAATAAATAAAATTCTTTTTTTCTGACCTTTTTAAAATACAGGTGTAGTAATTTTAGACTAAAGGTTCACATGCTTACATTACTTAGAGGTCGCCCCACAAATTCATGCTTGGCAGTCTACACGATTTCTCATGGAAGGCTAGTACAATCACATCCTGAGAAACCTAAATTGTGGAATGGTCACGAAGCTGATATTAACATTATTTTTCCACTGTATCCTAAGGACCTAATCTTTTCTCCTAACCTTCTTACTTAAGCCCCTCCTACAACTGGCAAAAAGGCCGTGGTCGGCTAGACTTAAAGCAATTGGTTGGAAACTGAGCCGTAAAACTCCACCTAACCTAATTGAAAGGTCCAGTTCTCTCACCCCAAAAAGTACCAATTCTCCTAACCTTCTTACTCCCAGGATTTTTGAAATTCATCCTCATCCAAATGCAATCTCAGTTAATTGCTTCGAGGTGAGTATAGAAAAACTCAATTTATATAATCAAAACACTCTTAGCACAGTTCATGCTGTGTAATTTAAGCTTTGGTACTCTGCATTGTTTGAATTAGCTGGCAATCGAAGAGCTGAGCCAATTGAGAATTTCGGTACACCCGTACCAAAATTGTAGTTTGGGGAGAGAGGTTTGGCCCCTTAACCCTCCTATACCTATCTAAAACTCATCCCCATCCTAACACCATCTCAGTTTATTGCCTCTGTGTATAGTACACAAGACCCCGGCCAATCTGCCAATGTGTAACAAAACACTCTCAGTAGGGCTTAGATGCTGTGTAAAATGAGCTACAGTACTTTGCATTTCGTGACCTTGCTGTCCATCAAAGAGCTAAGCCAACTGATAATTTGTGTAGGCTACAAAAAATGTAGTTTGGGGTGAAAGGATCAGGCCTTTAAATGGAAATATTGCTTTTTTACAAATATTGTTCTTTTTTTAAAAACCAATATTCATAGATGCAAAATGACAGAATACTGAAAATAAAACAGTACAGGACAGGCTACTTTTTTAAGAAATATCCTACGTTTCATAGATAGAAATTAGGCATACGTATGTTATTGCAAGAGAAACTGATTTTGTAGGTTAAGCTGAGGAAAGAAATAATTAGTTTTGTGTATATGAGACCAATATGTTGAAATATCTATCGTTCTGTATCTATTAACACGATTGTTTAAATATTTGAAAAGATTTTCTGTATATAAAACACGCCTGTTTCCCTTTAATATTTAATGAAAGCAAGCGAGACTTTGATTTAACAAACTCCAGGTAGAGCTAAATTAACTAGACAATAAATAGGCTATATTTATGAGAGTCTCCTGAAGGTAAAAATCGAATTCCTGAATAACGTAAACGACTCTTTTCTTTCTGCAATTCACATCACAGCTATCAAAGGACACAGTCTCAACCGTTGAAGGATCGAAGCTATCGCCGAGCTGCTGAATCTATAAGAAATTTAAATGAAAATACATTGATTAGCTCTCTGCGCATTTATATAAAATTTAACACTCTAAAATCAAAAGAGTGAACTAAGTCACTCTTTGATAGAGTGAAAAGTGTAAATTCGCTCCATTAGAGTGATAATTCACTCCAAGAGAGTGAAATTCACTAGAGGAAGAGGGAAAATTCACTCTTCCACGAGTGCCTGCAATGATCACTCTTTTTTTAAGAGCGATCACTGTGGGCACTCCATCAAGAGTGAAACTTTCGTTCGTTTTAAGGGAATTTCACTCTTTTTGGAGTGAATTTCAATCTTCTTGGAGTGCTTGGAGTGAATTATCACTCTAATGGAGTGAATTCACCCTTTTCACTCTATCAAAGAGTGACTAAGTTCACTTTTTTGATTTTAGAGTGTAAATGTACCCACCCTCATTATTATAGCAGGCTGACAATATTTTCCTCACTCTACTGTGGAATTTACAAGGAGTCAATGCTTGGATTGACGTGAATGTGCAACATAGGCTATGTCCGGAACTATCTTTATAGATATTTTGAAGAGTAATAGGAAGCAAATTTTTTGCTGTTTGAAAGAAAACCTGGGAGACTGCTTTGGTCCTTTAGTCACTTTCAAACCGCCGTTGTAAGCTAGTTCGGAAATTTGATTCAGGACTATATACAAGCGCACATCCCCAAAATCGACGGAATATAAAAACCAACCCCGCGTCTGCAACACGTGTTTCAAAATTTGAGTGGACATGAAAATTTGGTGATATCATTCTTTCTTAATCCATTCATAACATAACAAAGAATCTTAAATCTGGTTTTAGGCAGTGAACTGTGTCTACATTGCTGCTATGGTGTCAAATTTAACATGTTAACCTGCCTATTAATAGTCCTGCTATGAAGATATTTGTATGCGCAAATAGGTCTCCAAAGTCAGAAATTCGATGCGTTCACCTATTCACTATTCATGATTTTCAAGCCCAGAATCAAACATGGCCGACAAATTCCCCCAAAAGTCATCAAAACCTGGCCAAATCTACCTTGTGATTTCACTTAATCCAACTTTTGAGATGTTTTTTTTATAGACTTTGTGACTTACAGAAAGGTAAAATAAAACTTAAAAGTGCAAATACAAATGCAGTTGCAAGGGTATCATTAAAACATGCCATTCCCGACTGCTTGGTCAAGTAGTTGGAGCATCTGACTTGCAATTGGGAGATCTGGAGTTCTATACCGGTCCATATCGAAGACCTTATATTAATGAAATCTACTGCCATTGTGCTTGGTCTTCAGCATAAGCAGTGGTTCAGGGAAAACAAGCCAGTAAGCCATGACCATGGAAAAAGCATTACTTTTTCAATTGCTTATAGAAACTGAGCCATAAAACCCACGTAATTTGAACGTGCGTCATGTATATGTATAATTCCAATCTTACTAACCCCAGCTAATGTAAATGATCATTCTAAAGCTTATGGATGGCTAATTAACAAATCAATTTATTTATTTATTTTTTTTAAAGTGACCAAACACTTCTTTTTTCAATTTAGACTAATGCACTAAGGTTTTGAAATCCATACCGTAGAGAAAATCAAAATTTTAATTTTTTGCTCAATGTGAAACTTGTAATTTAATTCGGTATCCTCCAAAATTAAGTCCCCTTGTTGAATTATTGTTATCAACCCCTTAATAAACATCGTTTACAGTATTTAAGATATCGGCTTACAATTCTCATAAAAGTTGATCTCAGAGAGACAGCCTCGTTGATGATTGGTCCAAGTCTGCCTTCGTAAGTCAATGAATTTTCCTCTTGATCTTTGATCCAAAGTTCATCACTTCGAACTCGGGACAAGGCTTGGTTGAAAGTCGTCAGACATGCCAGATGCTGTGATATCAAGTGAGTGGTTTCTGCAGTCTAGGGCATTAAAAGAAAAGTTTATCAGTTGCACCATTCAATGGCACACCAACAAGAATGTGTGACATAGTGCCAGCTAGCAGTTAGATAAAAAGTTGAAAGGTCACTGACCAGTCAAAAAAGTTGAAAGGTCACTGACCAGTCAAAAAATTATTTGGAAACAACAGGTAAATATTACAATTGTCCTCGTATTTCTCTTTAGAGTCTCTTCCATCATATTTGATAACTTCAGTAATGCACATTCAATAAAAACAAGCAATTATTTCTAGTAAATTTCAAATTTGAAGGAAAAATTGTTGTCACATGGCTCTCAACAGCCAATAATGAAACATGACAGTCTACTACACTTCAAGTTGGAGTGACTGTTCTTGTCCTTTCCAATAAGATACAAACAGGTTAGGTTATGTTAGGTTATGTTAGGTTATGTGGAGTTTAACCAGGAAGGTGTTACTAAAAACAGCTCCATGGTTTTACGGCTCAGTTTCTACTAATTGGTTCAAATCGACCCGGACACGACCGTTTTTCCAGTTGTGGCTCACTAGCTTGTTTTCCTTACTCTATCGTTTATACGGAGCACCAAGCACACAGGCAGTAGGTTCCGTTTTTTAAAGTATTCCGCATGAGTCGGCCAGGACTCGAACTCACGACCTCCCGACTTGACCATGGAGTCGGTATATACTGTAATGGATTTACATTTTTCGGGCAAAAAATGTTCAGCCCCCAAACTGAAATGCTTAAGTTCCCGTATCGATTCACAATCTGATATATTTTATTATTTCAATGTTATGTGTGGTGCACAATGGATTGTACAGGCCAATAAAAGTGAGTTTCAGGAGGTGACTGTATGTCCTAGGTCTTTAGTGCATTCGACACTTTCTGCAAAACTTTGCACAGTCTTCAAAATATGATTGCATGAAATCAGGACATTTTTAAAACTATGACCAATAAAATGAAGCAAAATATAGCACGATTTTGCATCTAAAACCTTGGAAGCCGCGAAAAACTTTCAAAAGGAGAGGGGACATCGCTTCCCTATACCCCTCCCCAAGGACGGGGGTCAAGAATAGGATCGATGGGTCGATTTTGCCCCTTAGCAAAATCTGCCTACGCCCCTGAGTGATAGCATTACTTTCATGATGTTGAAAAAATCTTTCCATGTGACTGTATTGCGAATAACGAGTTGGACCAATTGTTCCCGATTGCTTTGGCTGGAAATTTTACCTGTCCCAGTCGAACCTAGTTATGTCCCGTGTCCCATGAAATCGTTGCTTCTTTGGGGCCCAGGGTCAGATTTTCAGTAGGGAATGGTCTCCACTTGGCTTCGCATTTCATTAAAATTGATTACACTGGTCTACACATCAAAAGCAGGATAATCTGTGCAGCCTATAGCAAGTTATGTTAAATACCTGGTACTGACGAAACGTCTCAAAATAACTGCTCAGTTGGTCCATCCCTGATATGGTGGTTACATCAGATTTCAGAACAACCAGATCGGCATCGTTATAACGTTCAATTGTCTGTAAATTGTAAACGGTGGAATGTAATTTCGTAACTTAAATTTAAAAGTATAACGAAACGTAATTGCTCCTTGTGATACTAAAACGAAAAAAAAAAGTGATAAAAATCCTTCAAACGACTTCTTTGATCTGAGCTTCAACTTAAAAGAAAATAAGTTGCCGACTGGTATAACCAGGGAGCTGTTATTGCTAATAGCATCTCCCTGGTATGACCGGTATTGTGTACTGGGTATTGACAGTTCCGGTACTACTGAACCGCTTAATAGATAGTAGTATTGCACGCTAGAATGGTTCCCAAGGCTACAACCCTCATGCGAAGTTCAACTAAGGTGCGCGACTATAAATACCAGGAACCGTTTCACAATGAAATAAAAAGATTATAGAAAAATGTAGTGAAAGAGAAGGGATGTTTCATTAGATAACGTTAAAAGTATGTTATTTGTTTGCTTTACTTGCGGTAAAAGATATAACACGGCATTATCAGGCGCTTTCAATGTATATTAAAACTTATAACCGTAATATTAAAGATTTTATGAATTAGTCCTGTGAAGCAAACCCGGATGAATTACGCTATCTATTCTGTGATTTCTAAGGATATCAAAGTATCCGGGTACAATGTCCCATTCTTAAAGTCAGTTTGGTTTTATGTTCATAAAAGCTACCAACATTAATATGCAAATGACGTCACCAAGCAGTAAAAGTGATCCCAGTCGGAATAGGTGCAGATGGTCTTAAAGTTTTACAAAACAAATGCAGATAGCTGATTTGTTTAACGGACGGATCCGCATTTAGTTTGTAAACTTGAGCCTGCGTAGTCTACATTACGATTTCTGAGTGCTAAAACGACATTGTGTGACGTCATGTCAGGAGTACGTGCTAACGGTGTATAACCTTGACGTACCATCTATATTGGCACACGGATTCTTATACTATCTTCTCAAATTTGGAAAGAGTAAATCGGTGTTTTTAACCGGGATTTCAACAACTGTTTGGCTTAATGTGAAAATGCCCGGACTGGTTCATTACTTCACCAAAGGTAGAGCTTATCTAAGAGAAAACATAAATTGTTGTGGTGTAATTAACTATAGCTTATATGCTGTTCCCGCTCAGATTGACTAAAGCCAAATAAAGGATATTTTTCAAATACTAGTTTTAGTTTAGAATCAGTTTATTTTACAAAGCGACTCTTACGACAATTCTATCACACATTTTTGTAATTGCTAATTGTTGATGCCAGTAGGAGAGGACACGGGTATGTCCATATTCGTTGCATTTCACTCTAAAATCAAATGGATGAACTTAGTCACTCTAAAATAGAGCGAAAAGGTGTGACTTCTCTCAGAGTGTGAATTCACTCCAAGAATAGTTAAATTCACTCCAAGAAGGGTGAAATTCACTCTAGGAACTTTCGGTGGCGTACGAGGCAGAGGGCATAGTGCAGACTGCCAGGTAGAGGGCATGGTGCAGACTGCCCCTAAATTTCCTTAAAAACTAAAATTCGGGCAAGAATTTGTGAAAAATTCGGGCAGGAACTTGGGAAAATTCGGACAGCCACTAAAGTTAAAAAAATGGCATCGCGTTTCAGGAAATTCTTAAAGGTGCCCGAAATCTTAAAACAGATATGTCTCAAAAAGGAAAGAAACGTCGTAGGTAAAATTTTTATGAAAAATCACAAGATACCAAAAATTTGCTACACATTCGAGCAGCGCAAAAAACTATTATTCGTTAGTTTTACTTCAGTTTTTCACAACACAGTGCATATAGTGGTTAAATATTCAACGTCTTTCAAGTAATTGCACGGAAATACAAAAGTATCACAGTCAGGGTAACATATTTATGAAAAAATGAAAGAGATATAAAACAGAGATACATTTGGAAAGCCTGTGACTTCAAAAAAGTATTTCAGCTTGTTTTTTAATCTTGTGTGACAATGCCCGAAATGGCCCATTATGTCAGTATGTTACTACTTTCAAATCTTTGTCCGAAAAACAGAAAACGCTATGTTCCAAGTTAAATTTTCAGAGGGAAAATTAAAATGATAACAAAAATCTGGGATACGTTCGCGTAGGTTGTGAAAAAACGTTTTTCCTCATCCCCACTTCATACTGAAGTGTTAAAAAAATTTTCCGAAATGATAAATTTTCGGGCGAAGATTGAAAAATCACTGGGACGTTTTCAATTGCCCAATTAATTCAACGTTCAGACATGGTGTGTTCAGTTGCAGTGTCCGATAGTTTACCATCTACCCCGCCCCCAAAGTGAAATTCGGGCAATGGTTATGAAAATCGCGGAATGTGTTTTTCAATACTAAAATGATGCAGTGTGAGAATGTTTTGTCATAAGTCTGCCTGAATATTTATTTAAACCCAACTTGTAACCATAACATTATTTAAAAAAAATTAGACCCTCCTTCTACGCCTGGGAATGTCATTTCCAAATGTCTGAGGGGTCTAATTTTTTTAATTTTTCTGTACGTTCTGCGCCAACTAATGGTGGCCCTCCGAATGGTCGTTATGGCTTAATTTTAGTTAGAAGTGAACGTCTATCTGCAATTTAAAACTCAAGACAGCACATGATAGAATATAAGCCTGGGAAATGCCATTTTCCACTGACTAAGAGGTACGAATTTTCAAAATTTTCCGTACGCCCCCCCCCCCCACACACACACACCAGTGGTGGCGCTCCGCTTAGGTAGTCTCTCGAGCAGAATTACGCTACGTTTTTCTCTAATAGAGTTAATTCACACTTTTCGCTCTATTAGGGAGTGACTAAGTTTACGCTTTTGATTTGAGAGTGTTCTCTCATAAATAAAGACCCATGTAATTGACCATTTAGTTTGATTAAAATATAAAACAAAGATAACAATTCAACGTAACAAGAACAAACGATGGACACCAAATCCTTGTAGATGTCATGAATCGTAGAACAAGTACTAGACGTATAAATCGAACAATTAAAAAAAGAAAACTGATTTACTTACCATGTTTGCATACATGGCACTGTTATCAGAATCTAGCCCTTGGGTTCTGTATCTGGCAACCTTATACAAATTGGTTAAAGTCCCGTTGGCTGTAGAGGGCGCAACACGGGACAAAATGATGGCGAGAATGGATAGCGCATAGAAGGACACGGCAGACATCTTCAGAACTGTTAAAAACAACCGACAAATTTGGTTGAAATATAAGTCAATGATAGAAATATATAAAGTGTTTTTACAGAAGAAAATATGGACCTTCACACAACCCCCAGGGAACAAAATAGGTGGCCCTGATCAAAATATGTTAACTTCTAACGATTATGCTCAAATTTTTCCTGATTTAGACCTTAACGAAGATACAGCAATATAGCGTCAACGCTATAGGTGAGACTATTAAGTGGGGATTAAGCTACTCATTCAATGACATTTGGAAGAAAACCCTGATCTCATTTTAGCATATTTAACGAAATAATCTACTAGATGGCATTTAGTTCGGGATCCTCAAAACAGGAGTTAGGGAACAGTTGGAGAAAAACAACTTGTCTGAGATACGTCAACATTTGTTTGTTGCGTAAATTTATTAATATTTATATGCCCAGAATTAAATATGTTACCCTTTTGAAGATTTTAGGCCTACGAAAAATAATGAAGACTTGCATGCCTATTTACTGAAGTTCCCCCATCTCTGAAAAAAGGGTAATGGAATAGGGCCTTCTTATATATCAAATACTAGTGGTAGGAATCTTTGTAAAATAAAGTGACCAATTTATCTAGAAATTAATTATTTTATGCATTAGAAGTAAAACCAGCAGTCGGCCACACCATATTGCCCCCAACTTTATGATTCGACACTACACTAATAATTAATGTGTTAATTGCATGTATAAATACTACACTTTAGTTCAATCAGTGCGTGACTGCAAACTTATATAAATTCTATTGGAAAACAGTAGCTCATTTGTAGACAGTTACAAATATTTCAAACCTAACTTACCTTTTCTATATTCTGTGGGAAAATATTTCTTCTTCGTCAACTTTGTACTGATTGCTGGCTTAAAAGTTTCTTCAACAGAAGTCTTTAGGCTTTTAATTAATTAAACGTGGTACGAAATGTGAGGCTTGGTTGGTTCAAAGTTGCCTTTATATACAATAACGGTAACAGGATGGTGTCATATGACTCAGTCGAGTCATGCACACCTTATTTTCGTTTTTTATTTATAATGCATTATTTCGATTCCCATATTTACGTAACCAATAATTTTTAGAAGCGTAGGTGTAATAAGCATGTCCTGGATTAGGAACCCTGGAAGTAAACTTTTTTCGGGGTTCAACCCAACATGCACCAATTGTTAGAAAAAAATCACTCCTAAGCTGTTTCGTGCAAAGCCAGAAGAACGTTCATAAGCATATTGATTTGTTAACGGTTTGCTGGTACTAGTTACATTTTCAAAGCCAAATACCGAGACAGAAAACGGACGTTAATAAAGATTAGGAGAAGCCCCAGAAAATGATACGACACTAAGGGGACAACGGGAGGGGACCCAACTGCCCAAGGTTCCCACAAATGTAACGGATTTTTGAGAGTATACCAAATTGAAAGGGTTGTAAATTAACGTTTTATTCAATAAAACGGAAAATCTAACAGAAATTTTTAAAAATGGATTGTAACAGAGTAACTTGGAAAATATCGAATTTATTGATGAATTGGACTCTGTAAATGTTATACAAACGTAATCAGATCGTCGGGTCGACTTTTTGTCGTTAATACCATATGCTTATTTGTAAGCCATTTAAGGGTTCAGACGGCAAAAGTGTTTCTTGCCATAACATAAAGAAGCCCTGCACTAGTCCCTGCCAAATTCTAGATTATTTAAGACCCCTGCTCACATATTCACATATTGGGGTAGTGTGGATGGGTTTTTAGAAAATGGACTCCTCAAATTATTCCATTATGACCACGGTGGTTATACTTTGTCGGTTGCCAAACTTTCCTTCAGAATGGTCAAAAAATTGAATTATGAATGCCATAGGAAAATCTTTTTCTTCTCGGCAAATGTCCACTAAAACAATAAAATAAGCTTATCTGCACCCAAATATGACAATCAGCACAGCCGTGGATTGTTCTATACGCTTGAAAACGCTTCTTTCAGAAAAAAAAAGAATAACAACCGGTGATGAGTCGTGGTATAACTAAGGCTAAGAAGTTACTAACATTTAGTTACGGTCATCAGAAAAGGATTTTGAAGGTTACCCCGTAATCAGGTTTACCTGGTGGAGTATACAAGTGGCAATATTCTTATTCGCGGGGATCATTCACGCATTGTTTCGATATTCTTCAAGTTCAGAAAATTTAAATATCAAAACATGCCTTTAAAACCATTCTAAAAACTTATTTCTGAAGGTCCTGGTTGCAGTGACAGCGCTAAGGGAAAAGCAAAAAAGAGGAAATTTTCCCCCTCCCCCAGAATTTTGCCTAGCCCCGTCCCACTTGCCTAATAACAAAGGTCAATTACCAGTTGGGTTAACCGAAAAAATAAATAATGTATCTGTAAAGAAACTTATTTTTCATCCAGAGATGTGCTAAACCTTTCACCCCTTGCCCCCACCCCAAATAACTAGCGCTTTAGGTTCGGTATCGCGCTGCGTCCTATAATTTTTGCCCCGGCCTCAACATTACCCTTTCCTTTATTTTTCCCCTTGCCCACTTTTGAACATTCTGGCGCGGCCACTATTCTCCTAAGCGCCTAGGGGCATAGAATTCATGCGATATTTTCAACATCAGGAATACCTTTCAATAAGAATGGGAAGCCGATTTCCCCCATTTTGAAAATTGCAACCCTCCCCCTTAAGAAAATGCTTAATCCTTAATCCTCCAGATGTATTCAAAAAATGTGTAAAAACGGATTCCGGGGGGTCCGGGTTTGAGGCCGAATGAACCAACCTTTAAAAAAAAAAACAACACAGTATGAAAATGGCAGAAGTTGATTTCTACGAAATGTATTAAACTTGGGTTACAAAACGTATTTCACCATTTTGCATCTGGAGACCTAAAATTCATTTTCCTCAATTTGTCCCTCCCCTCTAACCCTCCTTCTTGCCACACCCTTCACATGAAAGAATCCTGGCTATGCGCTTCTGAATTTCACTACTTGACGCTGTCAAGAAAAGAAAGGTTTGGTAGGTTACAAGCTCGAAGGATGAGTTTCATAGGAAAGTAGTCCTAGTGTTAGAAGAATTTTCGTCCTTTCAAGCAAATTTTTCGAGAACACAGAAACAAAGCAACTCAATTGCCTAATAGCGGCACATTGAACTGGTTTGTGAAATTCATCAAACTTTTTAAATCTGTTAAGTTTTCTTTACATACTACTGACAAAAGGTACAACCGAGACAATTCCCATATCATACATACACATTAATGTATTATAAATGAGTAATCGACGATACAACAAGGATTTCACAAATTCGTGACCAAACACTTTTTCAAATTGTGCAGCAAACCAGGATACATACAATATTAAAAATTTTAATTTTTGCATAACTTTTGAATATGAAACTAGTCTAATTTAGCTAGCAATAATCAATGTCATGTGATAGTTTCCTCCAAAACTCCATCGATACCAACCCAGTATGCCCCTTAAACACATCTGTAGAAATCTCGTCTATTTGTAAATAGCCTATCTCGAGTTGCCGTCCTGCACCTTTCAACACAATGAAGTTTTAACAATCACAGACATATACCATAGCGCCTTTTGGCTGAGATCATGCGTAGTATGTGTTCTTTACATCCAATCTAGAATGGAGCCATACATGACGGATCAATGATGTAAATGGCCTGAGGGCCACGTGGTCACGTATTGCCCTTCAGTGGACGTGGACTTCGAGAAGCAGTTAAAGTTTGGTTTCGCCGAACGGCCCTTTGCCAGAGGGTTGGGAGGACTTTAAAAGAAGTATACGATAGCGCCCTTACATACATATTCCTCTAAATACTTCAGACAGTGAGCTGTAAGATGCTATGATGTTTCCAGTGACCAATCTTTTAAATCTGATTTTTATCAAAGAAGAGTACCAATAAAGACGTTTGCTACACACACACCCATGAAGTTTGGCTTTACGAGTGTTTGCCTTTAGCAGTGGTGACAACAGCAAACACTTGCCCTCACAGTTAGACCCGTTGGCGCCCCCAATCCTGAATCAAATATACCTAGTCTGAGAGACTAATTTCACCAGATATATGCTAAAATTCTAAAAGCTTCCGGGGCTTCGCTCCGTCCGGCTCCCTAGAGGGGCTTTGGCTCCTGGACCCACAGGCGTTCCCTGGACCCCAACTGTAAAACTCGGGTTCGGTTTCGTGCCAAATTTTTTTGCCCCAGCATTTTCCTTTGCCTTTTATTTGCCCCAGTCCCCACTTGTAGAATCCTGGTGTATTATAGGCTCAGTACCTATCGGCAAAACTTATTGTTAATGATCAGAGGTCCATAACAAAACGACGTTGACTTCAAGTAGATATACCGGATGTATAATGGAACAACAATATGACAAGTGACGACCTTCTTTTGTTGATCGGTTTTAAATTTTGTCAATCATTTTAAAACTGAAACGGCAGATATTACTTAAGCGCCAAAGTTTAGTTATTAACTGCACCCCCTTTATTTCTCTGACACGAATCTTTTTACTTTATTGTGTCACCTGGTTAGTATGTCAGGGATTCGACGCCTTTGTTTTCAGTTAGGACAGGTCTGTCCCTTTACCAGTCGAAATCTTTCGTTTCTTATTCATGTAGCAATCTGTATAGGAAGTGGTGGTGCATTCACCTATTGAAACAAGGAGAAAGGGTATGGTTTTACGTAGGAAAATTGGTAGAAGTTGCGTGGCCGTAGAAATATTCGTTTGTGTCTCAAGTGCAGAACAAAAAGGGTTTGGGAAAGTTTGGATATTTTTAAGGAAAAGACCAGAACTTCTTGCTAATTAATGTAATTCCCAGTCCGGTAGCGGTATTGTTGTAATAATTAGAACTGGAGACTAATTACGTTTCTCAATCCTGGTATTACCGGAACTACTTGAAACTTTTACAAGTATTCAGCCCACACAAAAAGAAAAAGAGACTTACAACTTGCCTATTTAACAAACAGCTTGTGACCACGACACTGCTGTCGCGTGACCCAGTAAACCTTACATCGTGATCCAGCAAATCTACTCATTTAGTCCCGGGGATATGATGGAAAGGGGACTTTCCCTAACAGGGTGCTACCATAGACAACAATTAGCGCTTCCAATATGCCATAAAAGCGTACAGCTTTTGACTTGTGACTTAATAAAAGACGGCACCAATCACCTATATAGGGTTCTTGTCAACTTGTTAAAACTCATCTTATGTCTTCTGTACTGAATGTACCGCCCAACCAAGACAGGCGCAGATCCAAGGGAGAGGGGAGCTTTTACGGCCTCAGCCCTCTCTTTTTCGCCACATCGAAAATAAAACATACGGGAGATTAGTAGTGCAACTCCCTCACGCCCTTGTTTTCTCTTATGTCAGCCCTCCCCCCTTTGGGATGTCACACCACCACCAGATAGGATTATCGAGTGATTACCCCTACCTGCCAATAAACGTTATGCTTATGATGTAAATAACAAAAAAGTTCCCTCTGATAGAACAAGGGCGTATAATGTAGCACCAACAACTAACTTGCGTACATGTGGATATACTCGTATGCCTGGCTCACGGCGTGCTTCATTAGTCAGTTAGTTTGGCTCTAAAACGAAGTTGCGCATGACCTCAATGCACACAATTAATCTCGTGAAGACCTTCAACTCAGTTTTCTTCTGTCTTTCCGGGGTAGCAAAGGTACCAATGACTCCATCTTGCTACAGAAAGGGCCGAACAATATCGCCATCCGAAGAAATTAAGGGTGTCTCCAGTCTATAAAGTTATCCCCCCAAAAAAACCTGGAGAGGTGGGGATTCGTCATTGCACCATTGCCTAACAGCTGAATAGACTAAATTAGGTTAGGTTGTGTTTTATATCTCAACCATGGACCAGTAGCGTGTTTAAAGGTGGGCCGGGCACAGCCCCCCACCTCCGAAGTCAGTCGGGGGAAAATCACTCAGTCGAGGGATTTGCGGATTCGATGAAAAGTTTGAAGAGACTGAGCATTCAAACCTTAACTACATACCACCCCCGTGGGGGTAGAAAAATGGTTGTCAAAGCAAGAAAAAAAGAAAAGAAAAAAAGGTCCCCGAAAATTTGGATAGCACAAGTAGGCCGACGTGTCGTGCCGGTCTCCAAGAACTGAAGTGCAGAAAAGCAAAAAAGGTCATCATAATCCGTTCCAGTCGGGGGAATCACCTTGGAAATCCTGCATATGCCACTGCCACGGACTTCCTTTATACATGGACAGAGCTTGTAATGCGTAGGCTACGTCTTATCCGTAGATTGTCGCCACCGACTTGGACAAAAAAGGCACGAAAAGATGGCCGCCGTTAAGCTGTAATTTGCATGAATTGAAGACGACTCTGTTATATTTAAACAAATTTAAACTTGGAAGGTGGAAAATATCATATTCCTGCAATAAGTGCAGTGATTTTGACCTTAATTCCACTATTTGGAAAATATTTCAAGTTTCTTGCAAAATCTGTTATTTGAACTACTTGGGCAATTCCACACACAAAACCATAGCAGACAGCCATCTTCTTACGCCAATACTCAACCGTACGATCGAGACAATCTACGGATAGTATGCCCTGTCCATTTATAGGAAGTCAGTGGTCTCAACTTATAACCTTCTGTTTTAATCTAACGTCGTCTACGGCCCCTATCCCAGAAGTGGGGCACTCGATCGTTATCCCTTTTTCAATGTCTATGGGAGCAATCCGCACACTGGAAGTAGGTTCAATGTTTTAAGTCTTTGTTTTGATCTGGCCTGGGAGTCGAACTCCAAACCTTCAGAATTATGGAACGCGAAATCTGCAAGCATCATGTGACCATGTGTTAATACATCGGAGGGGAAGGTAATAATATGATGTGACTATGTAAAAACATGTTGTGACTACGTAAACACATGGTGTGACTACGTAAACACATGGTGTGACTACGTAAACACATGGTGTGACTACGTAAACACATGGTGTGACTACGTAAACACATGGTGTGACTACATTAAAGCATGGTGTGGTTGCATAGCATGGTGTGACTTCATAGCATGGTGTGACTACATAGCATGGTGTGACTTAATAGCATGGTGTGACTTCATAGCATGGTGTGACTACATAACATGGTGTGACTTTATAGCATGGTGTGGCTACATAACATGGTGCGACTACATTGCATGGTGTGACTACATAAAACACGGTGCGGCCACTTAAAATTGTATTGTGAGTGGCAGTAGGTGACGTCAACTGTGCGTGTAATGACTGTGGTTGTGATGAGAAATCTGTACGTGACTGTATAAAATGGCTCTGTGAGGAGAAATTGGCCAGTGACTGCCTAAAATGAGGGTGTGATGATCTGATACAGGGCATTGAACTTTTCCTCGTGTAGCTAGTCTACTCGACATAATTATTAATAACACGTGCACCGCAATGCTGAATTGGAAGAATTGTTGGAAGAATTTTTACTGAATAACAACCGCGGGAGTACGACTAGAGAGATTGTGCCCTTGCTAAGTTTTGGCGTGCTGTTTGTGCCATGTAATTTTATTAAAAAAAAATCCGCCACCTCCGTGGTCGAGGGGCAGAACTCCCTCCCACACACCTCTGGGTTAGCTAGTTAGGTGGAAAGTTAAGGCTCATTTTCTAACCGATTGGCTTAAGTCTGGCCGGCCACGGCATTTCTCCAGCTGTCGTCCACCGGCTTGTTTCCAGTGGAAGAGCCAGAATTTCAAAAGTGTGTGTGTGTGGGGGGGGGGGGGCAAACTACGGGAAAAGGATAATGTTGGGGGAAAGTTTTCAGAAGCAGCGCGAAACCGAGCCAAAAGCACCCATGTTCCTGGGGGATGGGATCCAGACCGCGAAGCCCCAAAAGGTCTGAGGTTTTAGCATATCTCTGGATGAAAAATTAAGTATCTGGAGGGGTATATTTTTTAGATTTTCGGTTAACTCAACACCTAACTGACCTAACTGGTGGCATGTGGGGCAAGGATAAACTTGGGGGAGGGTAGCGGTAGCGCCGCTACTGCTTGTTTTCCCTGCTTATGCTGAGCACCAATCACAATGGCAGTAGGCTTCATTTTAAAGTCTTCATGACTCGGCCAGGAGTCGAACTCCGGAACTCCCTGCCGCAAGCGGTATCATCTAACCACTTTCCCACAAACTCCTCTGGGGCTACGCGCGATCGATATATGGCAGCTTAGCCTCCCCATTCTTCGTTCCCCTCATAGAAATAGTTGTTGATCGACCACTTCGGACAAAGATGTTTAGAAACTGGCCCGGACGTACTCAAATAAAACTTCTTAGCCTACTGTATTAACAAAAGAAAAAAAACTACTTTGCAAGGTATAAGACTAGATTTCCATTTTGTGGTCCTCAATTAATAAATGGCACCATTCACTGAGGATAAACGCAGAAACAGTGCAAACAGGGGTCCGGGGCACGCGACCTCGTAGAGAACGTTGGCGGAGGCATAATGGGCCTGGCCCCTCCTCCTTGGCTTGGCACCCCTCTTCTGAAGGTGTTGCTAGGTCCATATGCAATACCATACCTGGTCAGTCTACCTGCTAATTGGCCCCCAACCCCGGCCCTGCTCTCCAAGTCTCGGATACGGGCTTCTTTTTTCAATTTGCATTCTTAAAGGTATTTTAATTTGACCGTTCTCAAGCATATAGTTAATTATAATATATGAAGAAAAACACGAAAAGCTCAAACTGCAAATTATTGGGATGAATGTAGCCCCCCTTCCACAACCCGGCTTCGAAGCACTTGTAATCCTTATCCAAACTAGCCCTATTTAAAGGTCAAGAGCAGTAATCCAAAACGTATTTTGAGGTAACAGCTAAATCTCACAATTTTCCTTTTTATTTCTCTTCAAAGTATCTTTCATATAATATTTTGGAAGTCATTACTGCATTTTCATTTTAAACCAGGCCGTTACTCCTTGTTTATTTCACATTTGAATACACCAGGAAAAGTTCAATGCACAGATCATCACACCCTCACCTTAGTCAGTCACTGGCCGACTCCTCATCACACCATCATTTTATACAGTCACGTACAGAGTTCTCATCACACCCACAGTCTACGTACAGTTGACATCGCCTGCCTCACAATGCAATTTCAAATGGTCGCACCGTGTTTTATGTAGTCACAGCATGCAATGTGGTCACACCATGCTTCGTAGTCACACCATGCTGTGTAGTCTCACCATGCAATGTAGTCACACCATGCTACCAAGCTATGTAGTCACACCATTCTATGTAGTCACACCATGCCACGTAGTCACACCATGCTATGAAGTCATACCATGCTATGCAGTCACACCATGCTTTTATGAAGTCACACCATGTTTTTACATTATCACACCATGTGTTTACCAAGTCACACCATGTGTTTATGAAGTCACACCATGTTTTTACGTAGTCACACCATGTTTTTACGTAGTCACATCATGTTATTACCTTCCCCTCCGATGTGGTCACATGATACTTGCAGATTTCGCGTTCCATACAGAATGAGGTCCTGACTGCCTGATGCTTTTCGAACTAGCACACACACCGGGAATATAACAGCTGAACTTGACAACTTCCTGAGATTGACTTTTGCGACTATGTTTCTGCCCGATCTGGTTTGAGTTTCTGTTTTTCGTTTGCATGTGCCGTTTCAATACACTCAAAAGAAAACTTCCTGAGATTGACAACCAGATAGATACAATTTTATATTACCGATTTAAAGTCACACAAGTTGCCCACATGTGCTGAATTTTTTTTTATTAAAATTCTGTTTTTTACAACAATTTTGCTTTGACTGTGATGTCTTTTATGTTTTAAGCAAATTGGTGAAAGTATGCGGATATATCGGATATTCAGCCATTTCGGGCTTTGCGTTGCGCAACAGCAGAAGACTGCGGAGTGAGCCTCAGGAACAACTGTTTTTTGTAAGTTGCCCAAGTGTATCCCGTACATTTATAATCTTTTGACGGATTTCATGAATATTTCATCGATACTATGATGCTTCTTATTCTGCGTTCAGATTCGTGAAAGAATGTGGAGACGCTTAATTGCTTGCTGTGTAATTAAAAACGTGTCAGTTTTTCATGGCTCAATGAATGGAGGGACGATTTTGTCCAGACCCTGTCAACTCTTCTCTTTTTTATGGGGTGTGTTGAACGTGGGAATATGTTGATTGTCAGGCTAATTACAATTTTTCTGAGATGTTTGTAGGGAATTTTCATCTGGGGGCTGCACGTCTCTTTTCCATCGTTTAAGGACTATCGCCCTCACTCAAGCAAACGGAATTGGTGGATTAGTATGTCTAACCCTGGAACTGTCAAATAGACGTCTTTAAAGTTAGGGGAGGGTAGAACAATTTTGTGGGACCGAAAGTTTAGATCTGACTTGGATGAATTGGCCAGGGATGACAATTTTTTTTAGGGGTGTGCAGATGAATATAGTGCCCAATACTTTTTGTAACGTTTTCATTTCGTTTCGTTTATTTTTTCAATTGCACTACATACTAATGTTAGTACAGAAATATAAAATCAGACAATGCACTTAATTACAGTATGTAAAAGAACCCAAAAAAGGGGGAACCAGATGAAGCTATAAGCTTCATATTTTTTAATGACAATAAAACCAATATTCCGTATTCAGCAAAAGGCTGAAATTCGAGGCATATCCAGACAGCCTACGTTGTCACTATTTTGTTATTTCTAAGGTAAGTCTAATGAAGATGGTGCAAAACTTGCAAAATGACTACGGTATTAGCTTCAATGCCTGAAGTCGGGCAACGGTGAACATCATGTAGCCTTTTGCTCAATCACCCATATGAGTTAAGTGTGAAAAAAGTTATTTCCGGCTATATGAGACTACACCACTAATTTTTCAAAATTTTCTATGCACTGCGCTTAGACGCTTAGATACAGCAAATAGTCAAGATAACATTTTTTGGCACCACTTTCTTGCCCCTTATTTGAAACTTACTTGAAACGCCTATGTCCTCCAAAAGTGCTTTATCTGGCCACGAGCTTGGGAAAAGGGACAATGATTAAGTGGGGGAGGTGTATGTGCTTGTTGCATTTCGTTGAAAAGAGATGACTTGGGTTCATTTTTTTAGATATTTTAGTGATTCCCACCTTAGAGTAACTGCAATTACGTGTCTGTTGTAAATTTGCTTCGAGTTCCAGTTTTTTTTTTCACGAAAAACATTAAAAAGCGTTAATTTCAACCTCTGAGGATTATTTAGTCAGCGAATAAAAATGTAATTTGCAAAGAAAAAACAGAGAAAATGCTATCACAGCAGTTTTATGCCTGGGTTCAGACAGACGGACAGACAAACAAATGTTTGCATATTTTCCTCTCCAGCTTGAACGTTCTACGCAAGTAAATACCACAAACAATAAAGTCCCAACAACAACTCCATACCAGGCACGCTAGTTTGGGGTGAACTTGACAAGTCATCCAGTGACCATTGTGCTGAACCATAAATCATGCATTGTTGAATTAACGAGTTTTTATATGCTTGACTATGTTTGTGTTCTGTAATACAAAAAAAAACTTTCGAGACCAAAACAATCAATTAATGATCATACGATATGGACCCATTCTGGCTTTATTTACAAAATTATGAAATTTAATTTTATCCACTTGGTATTTTCTAAATAAAGGACACCAAAAATTGGGAACTTTCCGCCAGAGTGACACATTCAAAATTCATTGAAAATTAAGATTAGGTTTATTTTCGTAGACAATACGCGCCCTTTAACTGTTGTGAATCATGCTGAAAACAAGCAGACAAACTGAAGCAATTCTTAGAAAAGGCGTTAAATATTATTTTCACTCTTAGATTTTATAAATTGAAAGTTCTCATATATGGCTCTGACACAATGAACCCGATGAGTACTGAAGATGGTGAGCACTTGTGACCAGATATCATAATGAAGGCGTGCTTCCTGAGTCTTTAAAGCTGTCTGAATATAAACGAATCCGGACAACAATTGATGGTCTGATTTCAGTCGGTCATTACTTAGATCTATTACCTTTAAATCTCTCAATTTCCTTGCTTTCTTGTATCATGGAAGGTTTTTTACACTACATTTTATTTTCACTTCCTTAAGTTCACTGAATATGAGGGTTTGAAATTCATCTAGACAATAAATAAAAACGATTTATGACTGATGGACCGCAGTAATGGCTGCATACAGTCACTGAACACGAGCGCTGATCGGATTAGTCTGTAGAATACAGTAAGTTACTGGAAGCACAAGACTAGATAGAACCGGGAGGAAACAGAGCACAGTAAATTGTCAACTCTGGCTTCTCGGCCTTTTCGCTAAGATCATGAATAGAACCGTATCTGTTCTTTTCAGCCAGTATAGAATGGAGGTATATATGACAAGCCAATGATGTAAATGTCTGAAGGCCGTGAGGTTGGTCAAGTGTTGTCTTTCAGTGGACGTACAGCTTTTTTGCGAAGTAGTTATAGTTTGGTTTCGACGAACGACTCTTTTCCAGAGGGTCCGGGGGACTTTAGAAAAAGCAGATTAAATTACCATATAATTCAGGGTTGTAGTCGAGTTTACCAAGCTCAAGTTCGGACCCAAGTCCAAACTTGCCAAACAAATAGAGAAACTTTATGTCAAACGGAATGAAATTAGGAAGATAACGTTTTTCAATGTTATAACCTCTCTACATCCATTTCCTTTATCATGGCTCTCATTCTCCAGATCATGGCTATATCTCAGTACATGCATGAACTACGGTTAGTTACAGTTTGTCAACAACTGGTAAGCTTGGGAATTTGCATAGTGTTATTGCACCCGTTCATGAACGTACACATGAAAAACAAGTTTTTTATTTTTCAATCATTGCAAATTTTAATATTCCAACAAAACCTTTAGTCAATAGGAGAAAAAAGGAAATCAAATCAAGTAAAATAAATATATAAATTCAAAGCAGATGTAAGACAATATAATAGTATACAGAATGATTTCTTTCGAATAAATACATAACCACATTGGGATATTGGGTCCGTAAAATAACAAGGTGAGGAAATTCTTATTAGCATCCATTTTCAGTCATCATGTATTTAATTCTGCTCAGACAATTTTGCACCAAATTGCCCAAATTTTGGTACCACTGTGTTGGTTGTCATAATAAATCATTGAACAGGTTCAACTTATATTGGTTAATCAAAATATAGTGCGACTTCCGATTTATTATAGACTACTACTAGCGCAGCAATTTTGTTTAGAAAAGTAGGGTTCTCGTCCCTTCCTGCTAATAATGGTCGACAAAAAGGGCATAATTTACTTTCTTGGCTGCCTAATTTGGCCAAACGAATTCACTTCTTTTGCCCGAAGGGACTGCCTCGTACGCTTATATCCCCAGTCGAAGCGGTGGGAGTTCCACTTCCCTTTTGAAATAGAATTGTATTTGATAATGCCTAAGGAAAGCGATTCTAGATTCAGTCTGTTCACTCCAAGTGAATTTACTTTTTTTTTCCTTTTCTTTTAGGAAAAAGACACTAATTTGGGCTTCTTATAGATAACAGAAATTACCAAAAGCGACTTTATGAGATTTTGTTGCAAATGGCACTATATTTGCTCATAATTTAGCTTTTAAATGTGATGAATATTTATGCCATGTTATTTACACATTTCAAACAAACTATTGTGACCCTATTCTGTATTGCAAAGTCCAAATCCAAAAATCAGAGATCGAATTTGCTGATGTCCAGCACGGTATATTCGAAACGCACAATTATGAAAAATAAAATCCCATAGAAATCATTGTTTTGGAGGTATTAAGACTTACCCTTAGTTAACAGTAATTATAAAAAGCTTTTACATATGCATAAAGGAACTTCGCTGATCGAATAAAAACAGTTTGTAAATAGCATTCCACATCAAATTCTGTTGTAAAATATTGACTGGAGAGTTCATTTATCGCCATCATCAGTAAGGGTACAAAAAATTATCAGCACATTCTACTTTCGCTGGTCTCACGACCGTTCTTTTTTTACATCTAACCTTTGTTGCGTTTGAGTTTATTTCAAAAAAAAAAAAAACAACAACAACCTGTACACTATAAAGATAGAGGCCGTGGCCAGCTTGACTTGAACCGCGTGGGACTGGGCCGTGAAGCTTCATCTAACCTATCATCTAAAAATAAAAACAGTGACATTTCACTAATTAGAAAAGGGATCGTTAAAAAGTTCACTCCAAAAGAGCGGATATTCAGTCCAAGAAGAATGAAATTCACTCAGAGAAAAGTCTCACCTTCGATGGGGTGCCTACAAGGATCACTCTAAATGAGTGATCCCTGTGAGCACTTGTTAAAGAGTGAATTTTCACTCTTCATGGAGTGAATTTCTATGTTCTTGGAGTGATTTCACTCTTTTGGATTGAATTTCACTCTTCTTGCGGTGAATTTCCCCATTCTTGGAGTGAATTTCACTATTCTAGCCCTAAATTTCAAATAAACGTTTTTTAATCTGTTAAAGAGTGACTAAGTAGTAAGTCCACTCCTTGATTTCAAGAGAGAGCAAAATGAAAGCGATAACTTGAGCAGCTCCTCTTCCCTTGGACAAAAAGTGATCTCGAATGAAACGAATCAAAGCAGCAAACATGGAAAACTAGAACAAAAGTGAAACTGGCAACTTTAAAATAAAGTGAAAATAACATGCATAAGCACAGCAAATAATCAACCTAGCCAACTGTATACTATTGCATGTGAAGCTTGACTAACCATACTAATTACAAGCATCTTCATGTAGTGCGTTTGATGTAGTTCAACGGCCCAATTTCCAAGTAACTCGTTCAAGTCGAGCCGGCTTATGCTGAGCACCAAGCACAAAAGTTTTCGGTACCCGGCCAGGACTCGAACTCCCGAACTCCCGACTGCAAGTCTGGTGCTCCTTTTTTCTTCTTGTTCTTCTTCTTTTTTTTTTTTTTTCTTTCATTGGTAGGCGAACCCACTGGCTCGCCCATAAGAACTCAAGCAATACGTACAATTGGTACAGAAATTACAAGTCTGATGCTCTAAGCACTTGACCATGCATGTGGTAGTACCCTTAAACACTTACATTAGGTTATCGATATCAACTCAATGAGCCCCTTTACAGAGACAACCAGAACTTATTTAACAAATTTGCCAAAACTTTAATTGTAAGCCATGACCAAACACTGAGCCAAAACTAACAAAGAATGATATGTCATCATTGTCTGACATTGTGATTGGTCACCGTATGGACAAGGAATGGTGTTTTGCGTTACATCTTTGTGGAATTTTGTTACCAGAACAAAAATAAAAACACCATTCGACAAGAATCGAAGTTCTGAAACAAAAGATTAATATTCGAGTAGCAGAAAATTTGTACTCTGTCCATGAAAGAGGAACTAAAAGTTCAATCGACTGTTTGTAAAAAAAAAAGTGATGGGAAACTGCACTTGATGAGAGTTCGTTTCGGAAGTAAGAGGACCTAGTATCGTATTTATGATGATGTTCACGATTGTAAGTAAAATAAGTTTCGAATATTGCTTAGTATCATACATATACAGTACTTTTAAAATTGTTCTTAAAATAAAATCCTTGCTTTGGGGGAAATCATCTTCTTAGACTGTCAAAACATACACACCGCAGATGGCAAACAAGTAGTAGGTAGGTCATATGCTGGCTAGTATTTGTTTGTACAGACTCTTTCATGTAGGGAAAAAATGCCCCAAATAACCTCTTCGGTGGAAATTTTTAGATTCTATATGACACCTTGTTCATGAAAATAGCATTTTTACAAAAGAGAACAATTACATCAGACTCTGTATCCGGTCTTCCAAAGTCCAAAGGAAGGACCTTGCGGATCACCAGATCACTCTATTGTTTGTCCTTAAAGATCATCGCCGTTCTGATTTTCAGTTTTTATTTTTCAAAATCATATTTATGGTTAGAACTCAGGTTAACTTTATGTCTATGAAGGTTATTTGGCATGTTTTTTTTTCATAATTTGGTGTCATATTTACGGCAAACTGGCGGAAGGGTGCACAATTTGGAACTCGAGGACTGGTTAATTTCCAAGAATCTAATTAGCCCATTGCCATGAATTGCTCAATACCTCATGGGAAAAAATCAAACTATTGTCAAATCATTATAGTAGGAGTAAAACAATGCAAATTAAAGGGTGTACTAACATAAATTTATTCTAAAAGATTTAGGTTTGGTTTAAGCTAATTTTTACAACCTTTTTACTTGGAAACGCTGGTGTGAAAGGTGCAGCTGCTTTTCGAAAATTTCGAATGTTATACTTCCCCTTGTAAAAACTAGAATCGCGTCACAAAACATAACTTCATGTTTGAACTCTTTCCTGAAGGAAAGATATTGTCCAACCCATTTGTGGTTTGTTCCAATATTACTGAGAAGTATGTTGTAATGCACGAGTTTAGGCTGAACCAAGGAAACAAAATTGACATCAAAGGGAAATGACGTCACACAATGAAAGCTACTCGTAATTATTTTATGCGACCGCAAAGAATTATATATTATTTTATGTTCTTGAGAGGAAACTTTCCTTAGTCACTAGCCCAGTGCCATCTCCCCTTGTGGGCTGGGGGTTGTAGAATACTGTCCAAGGTATTTCGCGCCTTTCGTAAGAGATGTCTAAAGAGAATCCCTTGAGAAGAGAAGAGAAGTATTATGTTAGAGAGGTACTTATTCTAAGCATTCGGTGACATTTGCATTGGAATCTAATGAGTGGTTCTGAGCGCGCAAAGATGTCTTATTTTCAACAACAAGTGAACTTGGAGCAAGCATATATGACATTACATCCTCACATTAATGGAGAGTCGTTTGTTTTTCCTCTACTTCACAACAATTGTCCTCCTCACCCAATCCCATTTTATCAGAATGAGATTGTATAAGTAGTATGAGAACTTGACCAACTTTGCATTCCCCACAGGAACGTCCTATTCCTATTAAATTCAAGGTCAACATAAGTGCATAAGAAAATGAAGGGAAACAAAGTCAACTCCTTGTCATTGTGAGGAAGTAATATAACCTCTTCCGCCCTCTAACTCAGTTTGGAACACAAAATTTATTTACTTCATTTACTGATATCTAGAGAAATATTTGTCATATTTGAATGGAAGTTCCACCCCACTATGTAGATTTGGTTCCTGTTTCAAATAAAACTTGACTTTTTGCTTAAACTTTCCTTTAACTCGAAACGAGTTTGGACACTTAAACGTACCCTTGCCCCCGCAGCATAAAATATTAATTTCCCAAATAATTAATTGCCATCAGGGGGCCGTTCCACAAAGAGTTACGCACAATCTTAAGTTTGATTTACCATACTTAAGCCAACAGTAAATCATACTTAAGATCGTGCGTTACTCTTTGTGGAACGGACCCCAGGTCATGCAATGATAAGTTTGTTGTGTCAAAAAATCCTTCATCAAATCGGGTGGTTTGTGTGGACTATACGCCCTTTGACTATGCTGAGGGCCACATTAAAGGTAAGCTAATTATTGTGAAAAAAATCAAAGGAGAAGGTATTGTAGCTATTTACTGGTACACAGTGTGTGTTTACTGTCATATGGTGTGACAAACTGCGTGGCAGACCAGCCAACCAAGAGTTACCGTTTACATCCACTCTTTGCATGGAGAATGAGCTCGTTCTACCGGGCATAGGAAGTTCTACCACAAATATTTTGCCCACACTAAAAGCACTCATGGCAAAAAATAGTGTACCATGTGGTACTGTAAAATGGTACTTTAACAAAATTTTCACTGAAAATCGACACATTTGACAGACATTCAGTTTATAAATTAACCCTCTCTCTGTTAAACAGGTTTGTGCTACAGTGTTTACTACGCACGCAAGTTTCAGATGCCTTCATACTTCATACTGGATGGAGTAACTTTCCTTTTTCAACCGGACTTTATGCTATTTTATTGTACAAATTAGGGGACTTATCATATCTCTTTCCCTAGTTTCTTCCATATAAACCAAAAGCTACACAATGTCCCAACCAACTTAAAATACACTCACTGTGGAGGAATAGACAGGCCTTTACTCGGAAAGGGATGCGAGTTTCGGGCTCCGGCCTTTCGCTGCAAAACTGCTAGAAAAAATTAGTGAGGGGAGTAGGAAAGGAGTACCGCTTAACAGGCCGACGCTGTGCTTTGCTGTTGTGGCTCTTTCATTCCATTGAAAATTGTGTAACGACCAGAAATGTCGTTAAGACTCCAGTACTGAGGTCAAAGACTTTTTTCCGGCTATACTTTGCTCAATGCCCATCTACTTTCATTGTAAAAAAATATGTCTTTTCATATGATAGAGTGCACTAAATTGCCTTCAAAGAACCGACCTTCAAAATTGCAAAACTTTCCATGGATGACCCAAGACGGCGATCACACTTCGGACCCTACGCTGGAAAAAATCCTGGTCCGCCCCTGTAAATAGAACAATTTGCCCTTCTGTTTTTGACTCGTGCAGAAATTAGGGGGCGTTCGTTATTAGATTTTTCACACACAGATCATGCATCTCAGTAGGCTACTCCTTTCGGGTATTATTGTCGTACGTACGACAATACCTTCCGCGGGGTCATTTCCTTGAATTAAGTAGAGAGGTGTTACCTCCCGTAATAAATAATGCACTACCTAATGGCTTCCCGTATGTGTGGCTTTGTGGAGGTGAAGCTGATATGAAAGGATATGAAAATATGGGGAATCCCCTTGCGGTGGGTAAATGCAACTGTAATACACATATTGGGACAAAGGTGTGACTGTGAGTAATTAGTCTTAGAAATTCAATTAGGTAAATTGGTATACTAAATAGAGATATGCAAATGATATAGATACTTTAATAGGGAGGGTACACGATATTGCTAATAACAGTCTAAAATGAAAAGAGTGACATTTCACTCGTTGGAAGAGTTAAAATTATTCAGTCTACTCCAAAATTGGAGAAATTCACTCCAGATAGGGAATTGCCAACAACTCCTTGCGCATAAGCCGAGCTTTACTCCTTGTGAGGTAACTATATGGATATTTTGCTCGTTAGAAGAGTTATATGGGAAGTTTAAGCAAAAATTTAATTCACATATGTGAAGTGGAACCAAATCTACACAGTGAGGTGAAAGTTCCATTCCGAAATCGAGCATGTATTTTTCTAGATATTAGAAAATGAAGTCATCATATTTGTCTTCAGAAGTGAGCTTTGAGGGCAGCGGAAGTTCCCACTGAAAAGGAATGCTTTGTTTCCCTTTGTTTTATAGACTGGTGTGTTGACCTTGCAGTAAATGTGGATAGGACTTCCACGTGGAGGATGCACAATTTGTAACATTCTAATGCCACTTATGCAATCACATTCTGATAACAATTTTTTCTGAGAACAATTTTTGTACAATCAGGCGCTTTAAGCTCACATGTTTTTGATGCGGTATGAAAATTTCAATGTAACAACGGCCAACTTATAACCCTCAACACGATCTATACCTTTGTCAAGGAATGGGAGTATTGAAACAAAATCATAGAGTGTAAGACAATAGCAGCTATTAATGAAAGAGCGCCACTTCAAGGTGTCTGTTGGGTTAGGTTAGATTAAGTTTTACGGCCCAGTTTCCAACCAATTGGTTCAAGTTTCCGGTAAATTGTCTTCCTTGTCGGTCCGCTTCATGCTTAATCCCCGCGTCGAGGGTCTTCCTCCCAGTGTCGGAAAAATCCTAGAAGTACCCAGTAACGTCAAAATTACAACTTTTATAATACCCATAGTTCCTTTCTTCCGCACAAATTGAAAGAAACAAATTCTGCTACAGATAGATTACGATTTACTAACCCCCCCCCCCCCCCACCTCACCAACAAGCACACACACACCACATCATACGCACAACCATCCCTTACGAAATATATTAACAACGCAGGCTAATATATCGAAACTTTACAAAAGGAATTGCAAACATTAAAAAATTTTTGAAAAATCATTTGATAGCGTTCAACCTAAAATAAAAAAGACAATCTCAATAATTATGGAAACAGACAGAAAGTGGTGATTTTTGCAGCCCCCTCCACCCTTCGGCACCTCAAGTTGCATGACATACGACTGTAGCGAAGAACACTACAATTATTAAAATCCAGATAATTTTACACTATGTTGTACAGGTCAGCGGGTGAGACAGGCGACTCAAAAGGTGGCGCTCGACTGAGAACGCAGCTTGCCTAAGTGGTTGAAGAGCGGAAAACTTTGGCAAAGAGTTTTTATTGTTTGGACTATTACGGATATTGCTGTTTTCCAGTTGATTTTTTGCTTCTTGGTGCTCATTTTGGTACTAGCGTTTATTAACTACTATGTTTTGGGGCTTTGGTTATCATAATTTAGTTTAGTTAAGTTTAGTTTAGAAAACGTTATTTATGAGACTTTTGATTTTTTTAGATCAAATTCATTAGCTTTCGTAAAGAATGTGTTGGTAATATCCCAAGTAGAAAACGAACCCCTGGATTGTAAGGTAATTACAGCAATAAATTACAGAACGTCCCTTTTACGTTGGAAGAGAAAGTGCATGGTTTAAAATACACTTTTTTGTCGAGAAGGAAATCCAAAATGCGAGATGAAATTTCTGCTCTCCACATGCTCCGGCAAATTGTCTTCCTTGTCAATGCCTCAAACTGCACTCTATCGTCGAGGATCTTAATTGGTCCTCCCATGTGTTGGTAAAACCTTAGAAGTACCCTAGTACCGATAACGTCGGGATTGCACATTATTTTATAGTGCCCATATTTATCCTGACTTATTGTCTCCGGAAGAAATTTGATCAGTTACAATTTACCCCCTCCCCCCCCCCACACACACACGCACACGTCCATCCCTGTCCTTACTATCTTTGCCTAAGCTTCACGAGAGGATGCCAAAAATTCAAGGTTTGTTGGAGATAAAAAAAAAATGCAGTCCTAATAATCAGGGACACCGACGAAAAGATGTTCTCGGCACCCCTCTCCAACCCTCGACACTTCAACTTGTATTCCATATAGCTTTATTCAATAGTACTACAATTAATTTAGAAAAAATCCAACTACTTTGGAACTATTTTGATGGTAATTGATCGGGTCGGTTGGTAAGACGGTCGAGTCAAAAAAATTCCTCTCCACTCCGAATGCAATTAACTATGTGTAGTTGAAAAGCTAATACAGAAGGCTTTGCTCTTTCTGTTTGGACTATTCAGATAAGAATACTGCGGTTTTCTATTCGACTTTCTCTTACCTTATTTTCATTTTGTCTTTCGCGTTCTAGTTTTATCAACTTCTCTATCTTTCCACTTTGCCCATATATCTTAGGCTTTGTCATTGGCGTAACTAGATATTTTCCCAGTGGGGCAAGCAACCAAATTTTCCTTTTTGGTTTCGATGAAAAGCGAAATCAATGCATTCATGATGGCGTGCGTGTGTATGTGTGTGTTTACATAGCTATCAACTTGAGGACTTGTGTGTTGATACACACCTTCGCTTGGAGGACATTTGGTGTGTGACTGTCAATTTGAGGACGTCCTCAAATTGCAAAATTGGGGAAAAGATTTAAAATGACCCCAATGAGCTCCTGTATAAGTTTGGGGAAAGTCCTCAAATTGTCATTGTCAGAACCAAATTTGTCTTAGCTGTGTATATGACAGAAAATCTAAACATGAAGGGCGCCTTCCTACGTCCTCAAATAGTCGTCCTCAAATTGTCGTCCTCAAATTGTCTTCCCATTAAACTTTGCATACATGGCATTAGATTTTACACACTCTTCAGTAATACCTTAAATGAGTAGTACTGGATACTCACAGGTGTATTTTGCAGAGGGATGGGAGACTGCTACCCTTTCCATTTGATCAAAAATCAAAGTTAACTTAAAAAAATATCCACCCTAAGCTAGCCGCGACCTCATACTTTTTCCATTGAACGCGTACATACCTAGCCTCTCAATGTGGTGGTGCATGGTACTGTTAAGCAAGTTCTTCCGCCACAGTGCATGGACAACATGTTGATTGGCTAAGATCTGAATCTGAATTCGACACATCATTTCACCAAACAGTTGGACCCCTTGAGCAGATAAGGTAAGTCACAGCTATGTATGTTACTGACAGAGATTTGGATTTGGGGACACCTACTGTGCATCAGTGTTCGTTCTGGAATCTGAAATAGCGCTCGTTCTCGTCCAGAGTCGAGATACTAACCTACTAGCCTACAGCAAGCCTGCTAAGTTACTACTAGCCTAGCATCAGGCTTATTGTTAGGTCATAACCTAGTACAAGTACTAAATAACCTACCATAAGTAGGCTAAGGCTGACCCAATTGGCTAAAATAACCACCGAAAAGAGGGCATATTTTTAGTTCATGGTTGAAAAGCCGTTTTTGCAACATGACTTGCAAAGTCAACTTATCCTTACCTATCTTAGCTAGGGCCCCAGACTGGAAAGTTTTCATTTTGTGCAGGCAAGTAGTAACTGGAGATTTTTAGCTCATGCAAACATGCTAACGTTTCACAGGGTAGGAAACTAACGGGTCCGGAAACTAACAGTGATCCACAGAAATATGCGCTGTTGAACTGACTAATGATTTGAAGCTTATGGTGGAACTTACAGTACACTGTAATGTTGTCTTGGCTGTTTCATGCCCATATCAAGCTTTATCCACCTTCAGCAGCGGCCAGCCTAGGTAGGCCTAGGCCTAAAAAAATCCTATCTAAAACATAGGCTACAGATCTTGGTGTTTATACAGGAAATGACTCAGCTCATTCCAAACTTCTAAAGTCGCGTTATTAGGGTAGGCTATAGACTAGGCATCCTATGCCCAGCCTTTTTAGAAGGCTGATGTTTTTGATGGAGAATGTCCTCGGGGGATAAAGTCTAGTTTCCCGACTCAATAGTCTCCCATGTCAATTACTCCCCATCTCATTGGTTCCCTGTCTCATTGACCCCCTGTCTCATTGGTCCCCCCATCTCATTGGTTCCCTATCTCATAATAATAATAATGATAATGATAATGATAGTGATAGTGGTAGTGATCGTGATAGTGATAATGATAATGACATATGATAAATAGGCTATAGTGGACATAACTATACACAGGGCTATGTCAATATTCCCAAGGTTGGCTGTTCCCGAGGTTCCAGTGTTCCCGAATCTTAGGGATATCCGCACTTTGGAACATCAAACCACGGGAATAATGAACCTTGTTATCATTGCCAAGTCATCGAGGTATACGAAAACGGGAAACATCGAACCGTGGAAACATTGAACCCCGGAAACATCAGGTAGACCCCCTATGCACCAAGGAAGGCCCTCAGTGCACTTCCCACATAACCCCTGGGGCCCTGGTAGATGGCAACTTGTCGGGACAACAAAATGCAGTGAAGGGGGGGGGGCATATTGCCATGTCTACGATGGGCAAGGCCACTCACTGGCAGTTTGGCTGCAAAAAAAAGTGGGACATAAATCTGTGGCCTATGGCAGGGGCCCAAAGGGAGGGATCACAGGTATCCTCATCTCCGGCAAAAAATTGTAATTTCAGAGTGACGGATCCGGAGATAGTAAATGGTCCAATATTTGAGTTGATTTCAGCTTGAAAATGAAACCGGTAAGTAATGTTGACGTATATTTTACTACACAAAAATAATTATGAGAAGAAACTTTTATACTTCATTTTATAGCTGCTATTGTCTCACTTAATAACTTTGCAGAATGCAGTTGTATGACCCTGTGCTTTATTGAGGTTTGAGATTGGTGAACGACTTGATTTGTCAGAAAAAGAGACTTGCTGGCCAACTGATGGAGAAAATCAGGGCCGCGGAGAGGGGGAGCAGGGAGTAGCTTATGGAAGGAAAGACAAGCAGTTCTCGTTTAACTCATTTTATTAAACTGTTCTCTTCTCATAAAACTTCACATACAAAAAAAAAAAAAAACCTGGTGTAAAATCTAACAATAGAAAAATAAAGACGGAAAAGATGAGTCAACCTGAGGTCGGTATTGAAGTGTCCAGAATCAAGGTGATCAGAACTCACATGTAACACCAAGGCTAATCCAGAAATTTCTGTAAAATGTATGAGGGGGGAGGGGCTGGCGGAGAACAAACTGCACCAAAGGTGCACCACCAGCGCCTAGAGCGCGTATCATCGGTAGGGCCCATGGGTGGAGCCCAGGTGGGGGTCCAACTGGCAAACCTCAAGGAATCTCTTGCAATATAACACAATTTGAACACAGAAAATAGTGATTTTAAAAGGTTTTAAAAAATATTTTTCATCAGACCCCAATAAAAAAATCTCATACAGGTTTATACAGGTTTACTTTTTTATTCAATAAATAGCTTTGATGGGCAGTCTGTCTGGACCTGTGGAAGTTCAAATGGAATCATGAGAAATGCATTAAAATTAAGAAAGAATTATTGAGCTAAATGTCCATGAAAGGTTTCCTGTGACAAAGATATCTTTAAAGATGTTGTAATGTCCCAAGGAATTCATTCTAAAGTCATTATGATGTAATGTTATCCAGTCTACAGTTTTTTATGTGAACATGTTTCAGGGATTATGTTCCAATATCCTCTAAGTAGAAAATCATTATTTTTCCTTGATGTGAAATATGCATCCATTTTCCTAAGTCTTGTAGACATATCTATTACAAGGTACACTTTCTTATTCTTACATTCTTCCCAAGCCTAGCTGACTAAGATTAATTTTACCCCATCAAAACAGAGCGCCAAGCAGGACTGTGACTGAAGCCAAACAGACAGCATCTAAGACTGCATACATGCATGATGTCAGCTGTGAAGGGGTTGAAAAATTAACTTTGAGAACTCTTCTAAAGTTTCTAAATATGAACACAAATTTGTGCTTTTCCAATGCCAAAAAGTTTCCCCTTGAAATCCAGAAAGTTCCCCCCAGGGAAACCCCCCCCCCCCCAGCTAAGACCTCTGTTCTAATGTCATGTCTCCAGTATTATTGTGTATACATTTCAGGGATTGTGTTTCAATATCCTATTGTAGAAAATCTGGGGGGGGTGGGTTGGTGGGAAATATGCCTCCTTTTTCCTAATTCTTGTAAGCATGCCTGTTATAACGTACACAGTTTTATCCTTACTTTGCTACCAACAAGGAAAATATCACTTCATTTTCCTAAGTCCTGTAGGCATGCCTATTACAACGTACATTGTCTTTATTCTAACGTTGGTATGAAGAAAGGGAACACTTAGCGGATTAATCATAAAGATTCGTTTTACCCTTTTAGAACAAAAGGCCAAGTGGGACTGTGATGGAAGCCAAAGAAATAAGTGATGTGGAAGTGACTGTGGAAGTTTTTAATGCTGACAGAGGTGAAAGTAACATGATGGTTTGTAATACCAATTCTACATTTTATATACTCTATTTGGATACAATTTAATTTGTTAATTATTCATGAGGAATGGGAGAGGGGCTAAGGGGTGGCTTGTCCTAAATAATTGGTTTGCTGCAAATTCTTGGCATAGCAGGACTTACAAATTTTAAGTCATGTGATATGGAAGAGTGAGTAATGTAGGTGAATGATGTAAAATCTAGCTAGGAGAGACAGTGGCCTAGTCTTTTGGTTTTACAGTTTCATTGGTAGACTTTGTAGGAAAAATAAATTCCAAAGTTCAATTTATACTTAAAAAATCTCCAAACAGTCTCTTTACTTCCAGTTTTTCTTTACAAAAACACACCTATTTCTGACATACAATTGGAGGACATGAATGTGTGTTAAAATGTATCTGTTAATTGTATGAGAACAAGTTTGGTTCTATTTTAGGACTTGTTGTAATGTATATAAGAGTACAAGTTATTAATTTTAAGAAGTATTAAATGGCATACATAGGAGGTAATTGTCATTATGCAGGGTACATAAGATGTACTTGAAAAGAAAAAGATATCCTACTTGGTTGACAAGTTAATTTTAAGGAAAAGAAAAGTTTGAAATACAGAAAGTGTTTGACAATCTTGTTGAAAATATCGAAACAAATTTGTGCTTTTGCAACGCCAAACAGTTCCCCTTGAAACCCTGAAATTTCCTCCCAGGTGACTAGTACCCCCCAGAGGAACTTTCCCCCAGTTAAGAAAGTAAGTGTCATGTCCCCAACATTTATTGTGTACACATTTCAGGGAATGTTTTCCAGTATCCTATTAGTAGGTAATCATTTTTTTTGTTGTTGTTGTGAATTGTGTGTTTGAAAATTAAAAATTCAATTTATATTAAAAGATTTCCAAAGAGTCTCTTTACTTACATTTTTTCTTTACACAAACAGATCTATTCCAAACATACAAATTGAGAACATGAATGTGTGTTTAAATATATCTGTTAATTGTATCAGAACAAGTTTGGTTCTATTTGAGGACATGTTGTAATGTAGTTATAGGAGTACAATTAGAGGACCTTTCATTAATTTGGATAAATGCTAAATGACATACATAGGAGATAATTGTCATTATGCCAGGTACAAAAGATGAATTTGAGAAGAAAAAGACATCCTTCTTGGCTGTCAAGTTATTGTTCAGGAAAAGAGAACTTTGAAATAAAGAAGTTGAGTGAAAATTTTGTTTGATTAAACCATTATAAAAACAAAAATTAGAGTCTCTTATTATGTATACAGGTCTACAATTTTATATGATAAATAGCTCTATTGGGCAGTCTTTCTAGATCTGTGGAAGTTATGAAGTTATACATAACAGAAATGCATTAAAACTTCAGAAAGTTTGATTGAGCTACAGTAAATGTCCATTACAAGTTTTCATTTAAAAAAACATTATTAAAGATGTTTTTATGTCCCAAAGAAATAACCTTGAGGTCATTCTAATGCACTGATTTTTTACCCTTTTCTCCACAGTTCCCTTAGCCATTCAGCCACTCAGGTTGTGTCCCCTTAAAAATTATATCCAATTGTGGATTGCAGGAGGTTTTAAAACATTGTGGTAAAAACATGTCTGTGTAGCTGTTAGCAGAAACAGACAGAATAGACTGCATACATGTATACAGGCTGTCAGCAGTGAAGGGATGGAAAATTAAACTTAAAAAACTCTTTCATACTTTCTTAATATCGACACATGTTTGTGCTTTTTCACTGCCAAAGAGTTTACTTCGGAGATCCATGAAGTTCCAGCAGGGGAACTTTCCCCCAGTAAAGAACATCTCTTCTAGTGTCATGTCCCCAGTATTTATTTGGTTCACATTTCAGGGAATGTTTTACAATATCCTATCAGTAGGATATCATTGTTTTTTATTTCTTTTTATTTTGGTAGAAAATATCACTTCATTTTCCTAAGTCTTGTAGGCATGCCTATTACAACGTACACTGTCTTTATTCTTACGTTGGTATGAAGAAGGGGAACACGAAGCTGATTAATTATGAAGATTAATTTTACCCTTTCAGAATGAAAGGCCAAGTGGGACTGTGACTGAAGCCAAAGAAATAGGTGATGTGGAAGGGACCATGGAAGTTTCTATACTGACAGAGGTGAAAGTAACATGATGGTATGTAATAGAAATTCCACATTCTATCTGGATATAACTATTTATTCATGAGGGATGGAGGAGGGGGGGGGGTAAGGGATGGCTTGAACCAAATATTTGGTTTCCCGCCACTTCTTGGCATAGCAGGGGCAAATTGAATCACTCACTCCTAGTCAAAAGTCCTTCCACAGACCTGCTCATATCAGAGTATGGTTTGAGTGGTTGTGTTTTCAATTAAACAGTGTACCCAATACAGCTTACAAGTTTTAAGTAATGCGATGTGGGAGTATAATGAAGGTGAATGATGTAAAATCCAGCTAGGAGAGACAGTGGCCTAGTCTTTTGATTTTGCAGTTTCATTGGTAGACTGTGTAGAACAAATAAATTTCAAAATTCAATTTATACTTAAAGTTTTCCAAACAGTCTCTTTACTTCCAGTTTTGCTTTACACAAACAGATCTATTCCTAAAATACAATTTGAGGACATGAATGTGTGTTA
This sequence comes from Holothuria scabra, assembly GCA_037179385.1. Taxonomy (NCBI): domain Eukaryota; kingdom Metazoa; phylum Echinodermata; class Holothuroidea; order Aspidochirotida; family Holothuriidae; genus Holothuria; species Holothuria scabra. The sequence continues at coordinate 52,099,925 of CM074185.1, forward strand.
AAATTGTGTGTTAAAATGTATGTGTTAATTGTAAGAGAACAAGTTTGGTTCTATTTGAGGACATGTTGTAATGTAGTTATAGGAGTACAATTAGAGGACCTTTCATAAATTTGAAATGTTAAATGACATGCATAGGAGATAATTGTCATTATGCCAGGTACATAAGATGAAACTGAAAAGAAAATGATATCCTACTTGGCTGACAAGTTAATACTTTTAAGGAAAATAAAAGTTTGAAATAAAGGAAGTGTTTGACAATCTTGTTGAAAATATAAATTTGTGCTTTTGCAATGCCAAAAAGTTCCCCTTGAAATCTGGAAAGTTCTTCCCAGGAGATCATTCCCCCAGTTAAAAATATATGGTCTAGTTTCAGGTTCCCACAATTTATTGTGTACACATTTCAGATCCTATTAGAAGGAAATCATGGTTTTTTTGTTGTAAATTGTGTGTTTCAAATTCACTTCATATTCAAAAGATTTCCAAACAGTCTCTTTACTTCCAGTTTTCTTTACAAAAACACACCTATTTCTGACATACAATTGGAGGACATGAATGTGTGTTAATATGTATCTCTTAATTGTATGAGAACAAGTTTGGTTTTATTGGCGGACATGTAATGTAGGTATATGCGAACAATTAGAGGACCTTTCATTCATTTGAAGAAAAATTTAATGATAAACATAGGAGATAATTTTCATTATGCCAGGTACATACAGTAAGATGAATTTGAAAAGAAAATGATATCCTACTTGGTTGACAAGTTACTTTTACGGAAAAGGAAAGTTTGAAATAAAGGAAGTGTTTGACAGTCTTGTTAAAATATGGAAACAAATTTGTGCTTTTGCAATGCCAAAAAGTTCTCCTTGAAAGTTCCTCCCAGGGGATTATTCCCCCTAGGGGAACTTTCCCCCAGTTAAGAATCTAAAGTCTTGTTTCAGGTTCCCACAATTTATTGTGTACACATTTCAGGGAATGTTTTTAAATCTTATTAGTGGTAAATCATAGTTTGTTTTTTTTTTTTTGTTATTGTGAATTTGGTGTTTGAAATTTCAAATTCAATTTATACTCAAAAGATTTCAGCTCAGTCACTTAACTTACAGTTTTTCTTTACACATAGACATTTATTCCTAACATACATTTTGAGGACATGAATGTGTGTTAAAATATATCTGTTAATTGTATGAGAACAAGTTTGGTTCTATTTGAGGACATGTTGTAATGTAGTTATAGGAGTACAATTAGAGGACCTTCCATTAATTTGAAATGTTAAATGACATACATAGGAGATAATTGTCATTATGCCAGGTACAAAAGATGAATTTGAAAAGAAAAAGACATCCTTCTTGGCTGTCAAGATATTGTTCAGGAAAAGAGAACTTTGATTTCAAGAAATTAAAAATATTTTTTGATTAAACCATTTTTAAAACTAAAATTAGAATTTCTTATTATGTATGCAAGTCTACATTTGTATACAATAAATAGCTTTGAGGAGCAGCCGTTCTAGAATTGTGGAGGTTATGTAACCATACATCAGAAGAATGTGTTAAACTTAGGGTTTGATTGAGCTAAATGTCTGCTAAAAGTTTTCTTGACGAGGACATTTCTTTAAAGATGTTGCTTTGTCTCAAAGAAATGACTTTGAAGTCATTTTTGTGCAGTGGTTCTTAACCTTTTTCGTCACAGTTCCCCTATGCCAAACAGCCACTCAGGCTGTTCCCTCTCAAAATTATATCCATTTGGGGAATGCAGGAGGTTGCGAAACATTGTGGTAAAAACATGTCTATCTACTACTGTAGCGGTGAGCACAAATGAACAGCAAAGACTGCATATATGTACATGAATCCTGTTAGCAGTGGAGGAATGGGGAGTTTAACTTTAAGAAATCTCCTAAACTTTTTAATTACTGATTTAAATTTATGCTTTTTTACCGACAAAGAGTTCCCCCCTCTAATCTGAAAAGTTCACCCTAGTGGAACTCCCCCCCCCCCCCACTTAAGAACTTCTCTTGTAGTGTCACGCCCTCAGGATTTATTGTGTACACATTTCAGGGAATGTTTTACAATATCCTGTAGGTAGGAAATCATTGGCTTTTTTATTTTATTGGGAAGTATGCCATTATTTTCCTTAGTCTTGTAGGCATGCCTATTACAACATACACTGTCTTTATTCTTACGTTGGTATGAAGAAGGGGAACACTAAGCTGATTAATCATGAAGATTCATTTTACCCTTTCAGAATGAAAGGCCAAGTGGGACTGTGACTGAAGCCAAAGAAATAGGTGATGTGGAAGGGACCATGGAAGTTTCTAATGCTGACAGAGGTAAAAGTAACATGATGGTATGTAATACCAATTCTACATTCTATTTGGATATAACTATTTATTCATGAGGGATGGATGAGGGGAGGGGGTAAGGGGTGGCTTGAACTAAATATTTGGTTTCCCGCCACTTCTTGGCATAGCAAGGACAAATTGAATCACTCACTCCTAGTCAAAAGCCCTTCCACAGACCTGCTAATATCAGAGTATGGTTGGAGTGGTTGTGTTTTCAATTAAATAAAAGTTTGAAATAAAGGAAGTGTTTGACAATCTTGTTGAAAATATAAATTTGTGCTTTTGCAATGCCAAAAAGGTCCCCTTGAAATCTGGAAAGTTCTTCCCAGGAGATCATTCCCCCAGTTAAAAATCTATGGTCTAGTTCCAGGTTCCCACAATTTATTGTGTACACATTTCAGATCCTATGAGAAGGAAATCATGGTTTTTTTGTTGTAAATTGTGTGTTTTAAATTTCAAATTCACTTCATATTCAAAAGATTTCTAAACAGTCTCTTTACTTCCAGTTTTCTTTACAAAAACACACCTATTTCTGACATACAATTGGAGGACATGAATGTGTGTTAATATGTATCTCTTAATTGTATGAGAACAAGTTTGGTTTTATTGGCGGACATGTAATGTAGGTATATGCGAACAATTAGAGGACTTTTCATTCATTTGAAGAAATATTTAATGATAAACATAGGAGATAATTTTTATTATGCCAGGTACATACAGTAAGATGAATTTGAAAAGAAAATGATATCCTACTTGGTTGACAAGTTACTTTAAAGGAAAAGGAAAGTTTGAAATAAGGAAGTGTTTGACAGTCTTGTTAAAATATGGAAACAAATTTGTGCTTTTGCAATGCCAAAAAGTTCCCCTTGAAAGTTCCTCCCAGGGGATCATTCCCCCTAGGGGAACTTTCCCCCAGTTAAGAATCTAAAGTCTTGTTTCAGGTTCCCACAATTTATTGTGTACACATTTCAGGGAATGTTTTTAAATCTTATTAATGAAATCATAGTTTTTTTTTTTTTTTTGTTGTGAATTTGGTGTTTGAAATTTCAAATTCAATTTATACTCACAAGGTTTCAACTCAGTCACTTTACTTACAGTTTTTCTTTACACAAAGAGTTTTATTCCTAACATACATTTTGAGGACATGAATGTGTGTTAAAATATATCTGTTAATTGTATGAGAACAAGTTTGGTTCTATTTGAGGACATGTTGTAATGTAGTTATAGGAGTACAATTAGAGGACCTTTCATTAATTTGAAATGTTAAATGACATACATAGGAGATAATTGTCATTATGCCAGGTACAAAAGATGAATTTGAAAAGAAAAAGACATCCTTCTTGGCTGTCAAGTTATTGTTCAGGAAAAGAGAACTTTGATTTCAAGAAATTAAAAATATTTTTTGATTAAACCATTTTTAAAACTAAAATTAGAATTTCTTATTATGTATGCAAGTCTACATTTGTATACAATAAATAGCTTTGAGGAGCAGCCGTTCTAGAATTGTGGAGGTTATGTAACCATACATCAGAGAAATGTGTTAAACTTAGGGTTTGATTGAGCTAAATGTCCGCTAAAAGTTTTCTTGACGAGGACATTTCTTTAAAGATGTTGCTTTGTCTCAAAGAAATGACTTTGAAGTCATTTTAGTGCAGTGGTTCTTAACCTTTTTCGTCACAGTTCCCCTATGCCAAACAGCCACTCAGGCTGTTCCCTCTCAAAATTATATCCATTTGGGGAATGCAGGAGGTTGCAAAACATTGTGGTAAAAACATGTCTATCTACTACTGTAGCGGTGAGCACAAATGAACAGCAAAGACTGCATATATGTACATGAATCCTGTTAGCAGTGGAGGAATGGAGAGTTTAACTTTAAGAAATCTCCTAAACGTTTTAATTATTGATACAAATTTATGCTTTTTTACCGACAAAGAGTTCCCCCCTCTAATCTGAAAAGTTCACCCCAGTGGAACTCCCCCCCCCCCCAACAACTTAAGAACTTCTCTTGTAGTGTCACGCCCTCGGGATTTATTGTGTACACATTTCAGGGAATGTTTTACAATATCCTTTCAGTAGGATATCATTGTTTTTTATTTCTTTTTATTTTGGTAGAAAATATCACTTCATTTTCCTAAGTCCTGTAGGCATGCCTATTACAACGTACATTGTCTTTATTCTTACGTTGGTATGAAGAAGGAGAACACTAAGCTGATTAATCATGAAGATTCATTTTACCCTTTCAGAATGAAAGGCCAAGTGTTACTGTGTCTGAAGCTAAAAAATAGGTGATGTCGAAGGGACCATGGAAGTTTCTAATGTTGACAGCAGTGAAAGAATCATGATGGTATGTATTACCAGTTCAACATTATATATACTCTGTTTGGGTATAACTATTCATTCATGAGGGATGGGGTGGTTGGCTTATCCTAAATAATTGAACAGTGCCTTAGATACAGCTTACATGTTTTAAGTTGTGTATTATGGTAGAGTAATGTAGTCAAATGATGTAAAATCTATCTAGGAGAGACAGTGGCCTAGTCTTTTGATTTTACAGTTTCATTGGAAGTCTTTGTAGGAAAAATAAATTTCATATTCAGTTTATATTCAAAATATTTCCAAACAGTCTCTTCACTTCCAGTTTTTCTTTACACAAACGGATCTATACCTAACAGACAATTTGAAAACATGAATGTGTGTTAAAATGTATCTGTTAATTGTATTAGAACAAGTTTGGTTCTGTTTGAGGACATGATGTAATACAGTTTTAAGAGTACAATTAGAAGACCCCTTTCATTTATGGAAGAAATATTAAATGACATACATAGGAGATAATTGTCATATATGCCAGGTACAAAAGATGAATTTGAAAAGAAAAAGACATCCTTCTTGGCTGTCAAGTTATTGTTCAGGAAAAGAGAACTTTGAAATGAAGAAAGTGATTGAAAGTATTGTTTGATTAATTCAGAATAAAAAGATATTTAGAATCTCATATAGTGTATACAATATTCATTTTTATACAATAAATTGCTTTGATGGGCAGTCTTCCTAGATTTGGGGAAGTTATGTAATCATTTATCAGAGAAATGCATTAAAACTTCAAAAAGTTTAATTGAGCTACTATGTCCACTAAAAGTTTTCTTTGACAAAGAAACATCTTTCAAGATGTTGTATTGTCCCAAAGAAATAACTTTGTGAAGTTATTCTAATGCAGTGATTCTTAACCTTTTTCTTCACAGTTCCCCTATGGCATTCAGACACTCAGGCTGTTTCCCCCTCAAAAATTATATCCTTTGTTGAATGCAGGAGGTTTCAAAACATTGTGGTAGACACATGTCTATCTAGCTGTCACCACAAAAGGACAGCATAGACTGGGTACATGCATGGTGTCGGCTGTGATGGGTTGAAAGTTTTACTCTAAAAACTCTTTTCAACTTTCTAACTTTCTGTATATCGACACAAATTTTCAGAAACAGATCCAGGCGAAGATAATGAGGGGATCCAGATTATCAGGCTGAATGTTCTGACTTATACGACTCAGAGTCAGATCCAGCAACATATCCTAAAGAAGATCCAGATTACCAGGTTCAATGCTCAGAAAGTGAGACTGAGGAGCAAGAGCATGGTATTTGAAACATCAGGTTTAGGTATCCCTCCCTGGAGTATTGCCCGTCCACTAGTGGTGAGATGCACCCAAACTTCAGATGATATTGTAGTTTATACATCTGATGGTAGCATAGAAAAAAGGAAATGGGATAAAAAGCACCTATGTGTATTCTGCTGCAAGCCCTACTCCAAAATTGCACTTCATCTTGAGAGTGCCCATGATAGTGAGGTAGAAGTAGCTCGTTCTCTCAGCCTAAAGAAGAAAAGTAAGAAGAGGAAAAACATTTATGACAGACTTTGAAAAGCTGGGGACTAAGAACATAATATGGAGGTTCTTCACGGTATAGAAGAGGATCATTGGTAGTTTACAAGAGGCTCAAACATGGACAGACTGCATTTGGTGATGGTATTTTGCCCTGCTTCAATTGTTGGGGATTCTGTCCAAAGAAATATATGTTGAAACAGGCAAAGTTGTGAAAGGGTATGGCAGCGCCCTCAAGCAAGAGTCAGCATGTAAGAGAGTCCATAGCTCTGCTCCCTGTCAAACAATTATTTTGTTTCAAAGCAAATGAAAGGAATTCTTGACAGTAATACACAGGATGATATTGCTCTCATGATTTGAAATGATGATTACGTGTTGCACTTTGGAGAGCACTTCATTTCTAGAGCAGGCCACACCACCCACTCTGAAAGGTAAAATGCTCATAAAATGAGGGCGTTGGGAAGGGTCCTGAAGGAGTTTGGGAAGATCACTCAAACACCAGTGGCCTCCTTTGACCTTATAAATCCTATAAGGTTCAACAAAGTCATTGAGACAACAAAAGAACGCACAGGATTCAACTGGGAAGACAACACCTTTCAGACACCTTCACTTGCATTGAAACGGGGCACAATCTGAACAAGTTGTGTGAAATAGCTTTGGCTGAGTCAATTAGAGTGAAAGATAGTGAAGTTCGGCATGCAACAAGAGAGTTCCAAGAATTGATGAGAATTGAGTGGCCAAGAAAAATTTCTAGTCATGCCCTAAGGCAGCACGACAACCAGTAATGGCAAAACTCAAAGAAGGTCCCACCAACATCATTTCCCTGAAAAAGCACCTGCAAAAAGTTTCCCAAAAAATGAAGGAAGACATCAAATCCCAAGGGGCTACAGCAAATTATTGTGGACAACTTTGCCATGCAATCCTTGCTCAGGTTATCTTATTTAACAGGAGAAGACATGGGGCGACCCAGTACTTGAAGCTTACTACTCTTCAGAAAAATCTAATCAGAACAGGGGATGCTGGTGATGACATAATTCAGTCACCAACCATATCTGAAAAAGTTGCAGTGGACAGACTCTCACTGCTATACAAGAGGCAAAAGGGACCATGGAGTTCCAATTATGCTTCCGGATGATCTAAAGGAATCGATTGAAGTCCTTTCTGACAACAGGAGAGATGCAGGTGAACATCCTGATAATAGACTATGGGTTTGCCAGATATGGATTAAAATTTCCAGTGCGACAAGAAAGAACATGGATCCAAATAATAATTTGCAAGTTTGTTTAGCATGATGAAAGTATGGAATAATGTGTTTTAATTCACAACTTTTGTTAAATTAGATGTGAGAAGTAAGAATCTTTTTGTCATGTCTTCCTTTTAGTTAAAGGCTTTGGTCTTTTAATCAAGGCTGTTTTCGAAGGATGTGTTGGATGTGTTGGATGCTATACAAGAGGCAAAAGGGACCATGGAGTTCCAATTATGCTTCCGGATGATCTAAAGGAATCGATTGAAGTCCTTTGTGACAACAGGAGAGATGCAGGTGAACATCCTGATAATAGGCTATGGGTTTGACAGATGTGGATTAAAATTTCCAGTGCGACAAGAAAGAACATGGATCCAAATAATAATTTGCAAGTTTGTTAAGCATGATGAAAGTATGGAATAATGTGTTTTAATTCACAACTTTTGTTAAATTAGATGTGAGAAGTAAGAATCTTTTTGTCATGTCTTCCTTTTAGTTAAAGGCTTTGGTCTTTTAATCAAGGCTGTTTTCGAAGGATGTGTTGGATGAAGAAGTTTACCTAAAAAATGGCTTCCAAAAAACCCAGAAAATAATACCAGCACAAAACAGTCAAAAGTCAAGGCTTGATGTTTTTTAAATTAAAGTTGCACATCTTCAGATAAATAGCACCTAGTGTACTAATACTTTGCTGGGCTCTACTTGAAATGGGGATGACACTGAGACGCCCATAGTAAGTTTCTCAGTAAAAAATCTTTGGGTACAACTTGAAATATAACCAATGTTTTCTGGACTCTACTACGTCCAAATATACGCGATTACAACCATGTGAATTCTGCCAAAACAGGCCAGGTTCAGCCCCTCAGAAATCCAAAAGCGAAAAAAAATATGCCAGCGCTCAAGACTGGATGTCATAGGAGACAAGGTTAGCAACACTACTGTAGGCCCACTAGACGGCTCACCATTGCTCTACAAACCGAATCACATGCGTGTTAATGCACGTTATGTGGTACGTCATTGCAAACACCTGTGCTACAATATTAGCGCTGCTCATGTGACCATGAACACATGACCAGATTGTGAATGATGCCTCAATGTACTGTGACTGCTTAGCATTCACAATAACACAGTCAAAGGAACAGTGTGAACTGAGTATAGGCACTGTTCTTTTGTATTGTCCGTGCATGTGCATAGCTGTTTTGTACAGTGCATGAAGACAGAACTTTTGCGTATGTTGGGAAACAAAAGGTGGGCGTATGTACCCCTGCATATTGGCCACTGATATGCTTCAAAGCCCCTAGCTAGTACAGTTGCACAGTAACCCCTTTTCATGAAGTTGCTAAGATAACTTTATCTCAGCATTTGTTCTAGATATGTGTTCTTATATAGCTCAGTGTTTGTGCCTCCAACTGTGTCATAACAGTCAGCTGCCCTGTTGCAGCATTTTTCAAATTTTTTTCCATTTTGCTTCAAATTTCATTTGTACCAATTGCAGAGGTTTTAACTGTGTGTGAAATGATACAATATACCACATCGAATCTTGCAAAATGCAAAAGTGATTTTGGCCTTGTCATGTCCTAGCCTAGCAATCAAAGTAAATTTGCTAATCTGCTATTTTGCTTATTTGCTAGTTTTTGTAGTAGATAAAATAATTCATGTCGTCTTTTTCAGCATTGTTTGGTAAATTGGGTGAAAACGTTCATTTTGAAGTTGATGAATGTTCTACCTTGTTATTCACTAATTTTGATGTATGTGCAGCTTTGAAAAGGTTAGTGTTTGGTGTGGCACATCTCCCATACCTTCCAGTTGATGGCATACCACATTAAAGAAGAAAGTACTGTAATGAAGGTTGATCTCACTCAGTGTTTGAAGTTTGAGGTACGATGGGGGAATGGTTTTCATACTTACACTCAAAAATACTCTGCCCTGGCCTGACCTGTGACTGGTAAAATGTCTCCAGTTTTTCTGTATGACATCCACTGGATACATTCATCTCAACCCTTGCTATAAATTTTGTGTCCTTCCTTGCATTCTATAAGTATTATGCATTGCCTATGGCTAACCTCTTGATATAAGGTACGATCTGGTTATGACATGGCATACAAAATTACAAATAAATATACCATGTACAATTATATATTCCATTTATACAGTTAAATATTCTGCATTAAGTTTTAATTATAAAACTTAGTTGAATTTCATTATTTCCCATTTTAGGTTTCTTTACAATTTTTCAATGTGAGACAATTTTAACAAAGAATGACTTTGGAGTGCTCATCAGTTTCACTAAAACCATATTTTTTTATTAGAGAGAAAATTTGAAATATTTCAATTTGAAATGACAATAATGCATTAGTCATTTATAATGTTGCTGTGGAATCTTTGCACAGCTGTTCAATTTGCGTCAAAATTTGCACAAATCGAAATGAAAAGTGTTTCATGCACTAAATGTGATTCAAAGGGGGTATTCGAGCTAACAGGCGCATGTCCAGGATTTTGAGGAGGGGGTTGGGGGTGAGGTACAGTGTCTGATCGCTGGCCTGGGAAGGGCTCTAAGGGAGGGGAACCCCCTTTTTTATTTTTTTGTTCCATGACCCCCCAAAATAAACTTCATTTTTTAGGAACTAGATGGCAGATCAAGAATTGGCGGTGGGGGTCTGAATTGGCGGTGGGGGTCTGACAGGTGAGACCCCCAGAAGCTCTGAGGTTTTAGCATATGTCTGGGTGAAAATTAAGTCTGATGATAGGTATATTCTGGTCCATTGTGTTACACCTTGTTTCATTTTGTGAATTAACCTTTAAAAAATTCTTATAGTGAGCACAAGCAGGGTCTGGACCCCCCTTGGACAAGGGCCTGTACAAATATGAAAATTGAAAGTGAATTCACTACACTTTTGAAAGAGGAGGATTAAATGTATCATTTTTCTTTCCCCATGTTTGCCTCCATCCCGAGCCCTAATAAAATGTATTCATAAGTTGGATCTAAAGCTCGCAATTAAGTGAGATCAAACTTGAACATAGTAGCAGCAGATATTTCCATTAGTAAACAACCACCGTTTGGTTTATACTCGGCATGCAGAATGGAGAGTTAAGGCCCAATTCAAAATTGGAGCCTTTACATGCAGTTTGTTGGTACGTTTGCTACCTTTGGAAGTGAAATTTGTTTTAAAATTTACATGTTTTAATTAGGTAGAAAAAGGAGAGATAAAAAAGCATGGGGGAGATGGCTGTCATAGTCCAATCATCCCCACCCTCCTGGGTATGGCATTGGGGCTCTAGAAAAGAAGATCTAAGGAAGTTTCAATGAAGAAATAATAGCTGTGACGTCAGAATAACGAAACGGAAAGTACCAGACCTTTATCCAATCGAGCGAATAGTCACATCGGTGTCTTGTCCGTTATATAACCTAGCAGGCCAACTGTTAAATCATCAAGAAAGTTGAAGCTGTGTGGAATCTGCTAAAATGAATAGTCCTATTCCTAAACACTGACTGAGGGATCATTTACTTAAAACTACAAATGATGAGAGTACTCAGGACTATATGCAGTGTAATGCTCTGTAATGAAGTGCCTTCATATTCTCTGCCAGTTGGACTTCAAAATAAGCCTGGGGATTATTTCGTTCAGAAGATCGCAAAGGACATTTTAAAGCTCGACTAAACTGACAAATGTTACTTTGCCCCCAATAGTTTCATTTAAAGTGACTAAAAAAAAACATGAAGCTGCTAATTTCTGCATAAGTAAGGGATGGCACACAAGTGGACTTCCAGCTGCCATAGTACATCAACACTCTCAGCCACACCAGAGCTCTTCCACAGAAAGTCCAACACTAGCACCCTGCTTTTAACAGTTTACATGTCGACATGGTCGGCATCCTCAAATTCGCATTGTACATTGTCAGGGTTCAATTTTCATGTTTGTCCGATTGTCCGGGACAACTAAAATTTGATACGGACAACCAGAAGTTAAAGGTTGGTTGTCCAACGGACAACCACTTTCCTCTCAGATTGAAAAGGTATACATACAGCTGACTTACAGACTCTTTCAACCTTTTTCCATCACACCATGTTTCAGACTTGAAGTGTTTCTGTCTCTCAAACATGCCATCTTTTTATTCTTCAAGACCAAAAATACATGATCACAATGGCTGTTTTGTAATTGTGTGCAAAATGTTCCAGACAACCAAATTTCCTATTGGACAACCAAAACAAGTGTAATGGTTGCCCGAAGGAGAACTGTAAGTTTTTCTGAAAATCGAGGCCTGATTGTCAAAGTGAGGGTGTATATACCAGCACACACAATCTTCAAATACAGTATGTTAGGCAACTTTAACCATCGCCATTCCAGCGCTGTATTCTACGCTGTTGTAAGCCTGCATCTGCGTTTTCAATCCTATTGACCAACTGCAAGAAGTTAATGTATACGTAAAAGGGGTGGCGTATGAGGGCCCCTTCCCTTTGAGAAATTTTTGCTCATTTACAAGGAGCTTAAATGCAAGGTGGTGCGACATTTTCCTTCTTTTTCTCCTAAAAAGACCCTCATTTCTTCCTCGACTGCATGACCAACTCTTATTGCAATTTTTAGCGGCATATGCATGCAGAGCAGGGGTGCAAGCCAAGGAGCAGGGGCCAGGCCCCCAATTGCGCCTCATGGTTACGTGCCTGGACGTAGGCCTATTTGACCCATTTGATCGTGGCACAACTTTTTTGCCAGAAGCTGAGTCTTGTCCACATGCTGCTCAGAAAATACAATTTTCTGTTACTCTGGAAGTGATCACAGCTGCTCTTAAATATTCGTGGAGGGAGGGGTTAAAGTTTGTTTTAGACCACTGTCTTGGGAAGAGGTGTAAAGGAGGGGGAATCCCTCTCCTGTGGTAAACTTTTGAAAGTTTGATTGTCCTAAAATGCAATTTGGTGCTATTGTGCAAATTTTAAGGAAAATTATTGAAAATGTTTAATATTTCTGACTGAAAAAAGGTGTTTTCTAACTTGAATAGTGGGGGAGGGACGGCAGTAAGCTTTACAGCATCTCGCTTGGATGAGTTGCCTAACGAGTAGAAGGCTAATGATAGGGCATATACCTGTGATGGGTGCGCATGAAGCGAGAAGAGGAATCAGTATTTAAAACTCGAACATTTCAGTAGTAGAACTGAACAATTTTGAATGAAGATCAGAGTAAGACCCTTTTCCACTTCAGCTGAATACGGAGGGGCCCTTAGAATATTCGTAGTGAATCGTGATGTACACTAGTCTATTGCCCTACAGAGTCCTTTTTATGTGGTGTGTATATACACTTTACTTGTGACGGGAAGCGCCGAAAAACAAATTTTAAATGAGTTTTTAAGATATCTCAGTTGTTACATTAAATGGAAATTATAAACAGAATGGCCCATTTACACTTAAGTTAAATAAGGATGAGCCATTAGAGATTCGTACTAAGGCAATATACGATACCCTTTTTTCCTTTAGAGTGATTTTCATGTTTCATGCACTGAGTGTAAAGCCCTTTGTGACAGGGCGCGTTCGTGCCCGTCAAAAATGAATATGGCAATTATAAAGAAAGGACGGTCCCTTTTCGCTTTATCTGAACAAGGGTGGGCCCTGACAATATTCTTACTGAAGCACAAGCGTACACAGGTTTCCATAGAATCATTTCACGCGATGTATTTAGAGCTACAATCTGTGATGGGGCGCGCAAAGCGCGTCGGAAAAATGAAATTTAAAGACAGCTCAATAGTGAAATTGAATTAAAAGTAGAGGAAGAATGCCACACCCTTTCACTTAAGTCGAATATAAAGGGTGGCCCCTGAGAATATTTGCACTGAAGGTTAGGTAAACATAGGTTACTATAGAGTCCTTATACACAATGCGTATAGAGCCCTAACCTGTGATGGGGTGCGTGGACCGCGCCGAAAAAAATTAACTTTTCAGACACCTCAGTGTAGTGTAATTGAATATAGTTTAGAGAAAGAATGGGCCCCTTTCACTTCAGGGGGTTCACTTTATGCACCCCCTTTTACAGTAAGGATGGGACCCATATGGTCCAGAATTAGGGTGAAACAGGTCATCATCAGTTGAGAAGGAGGGCACACTTGGTGTGAGAAGGGAGCCACCCTCCTCCCCTGCTTGTTACGCTATAAGGCAAAACCCCCCGTTGGTGGTACAGGGGCGAAGCTTCCTGGGGTATTTCAAAAAGTTACGTGCATCCAGAATGAAGCCGAATCTCTTCAAATGAAATTTGGATGGTCACTAAACACACCATAAAGGACCTTAAAATTGGACATTTTTGAACAACATTACTCGAGATGACTGATGATTTACGCTTTGTGAGGAGAGGACAAGATATAGTGATGCAAATTTCCTGAGGCTTTGTGAATTTTACTTAACTCAAGCTGCCGTACGGGAACTCGCTCCTGAATACCTACACCAAGTCAGAAAAATACACGTAGCGCGCCGAAAAGAATTAGCCTTGTAATTCATTTTGTTATGTTCTATGTCATTTTTCAAGCCAAATGCTTATGAATCAACAAACTTTTTAGTAGAATTTTCCGACTATTTTTAGACATTCTGCCCCAATTTGGGGTTTTTCAAAAAACAAGGGGGGAGGGGGACAGTGCTCGCCTTCCTCTGTCTCATACGCCTGTGCCTAGTAGGCGCAGATCCAAAGGTCTTGGCCCTCTGCTCTCGTACAAAGTAGTGAAATAATAAATAAGGAAAGGAGAGGGGAACTTCTTTACACATAGCGAAAAAATTTCAATTGAAAATTGTTTGGAGCGAAACTGCAAGCTGCTTGACTTCTTTGGCGCACTTTTCACGCATTTCCCATGTCAGACGACCGGTCATACCCTCTGCTACTCCCTGTAAGAGCCTTTCAGTGGAATCAATAATGTTACAAGACCTCGAACAATTCCTGTGATTTTCTATCCTTCATCTCCCAGGGGCTTAACCTTGTAGAGCGGCTGGCTCCCCGGGCGGCACTTTTAAAGGCGGCATTTCTTGTGTTTTGTAGTGAAGGGTTTTCCTGTATAACCTAAGGATGTCAAAAACACAGGGACGGCTACGACGGCACATAGGCAACTCTAGCCATACGTACATCCCCAACACATCCCACATTACTCTCGCCGATTGTGCGTTAATTCGAGTTAAGGTATTACAAGCAAAAAATGGTCGAAGTGTGAGTTTTCTACATAAATTATAAGGTAGTTAATTTACTTTATTGCACATTATATGAATAATTTCTCAATTAAATTTTTGTAATTTTACCTAACAGTTTCCGAACTCTCATATTACTAAACTTGAGTAGTTGGCTGATAAAGACTTCAGTGAGCGTTTTTCTGGGAGCCTTGGGATTTTATTGATACGGGTAGTCTTAAGTGCGAGGATTCCCTTTGTTCCCCTACAATGTAACTAGACGAACGCATTTTTCATCCTTATCTTTCTTTGACCAGGATTATTTATTATTCATTTAAAACAAATTGCATTTCGGAACATCAGGCACTAATTAAGCGAAGGTGAAAGGGAGCGAAGGGCGACATCACCTCTTTGAGCAAAGGATTTTTTTTGTCACTAGTGTTGATAATTTTTGTTTTTATATTAATACTTTTGCATGTCAAATGACGTCAGAATGTACAGAAACAGCATGGAACCGTCACTCTTGACGGAATCCCGCAATCCTTCATTTAGATTTTGAAATTATGTGTGTGTGGGGGTGGGGGGGGATGAGGACGGGAATCCTTATATGGTACCTTACAAGAGGCACCAGGACTTCAAAGGGGCTTATATTTTTCATCAGCGCCCGTAGAAATCGATCTTCTAAACGGGGCAAGATGGTTTCTACAGAGAGTGCAAAAGACACTTCCCTTATCTCACTACGGGCTTGGCCCTGAAGACACTCGGGGAAGGCTGTCTGTCGCAACATTTCCCATGAGATCTTAAAACAACGAATGTTTGGATGTAACTTAAAGGACCTGGGAAGTGTCATTTCCTGCAATCTGGGATTTTTTTTTTACCAAATTTCCCTGGTATATGCTAAGCGCCAAAGGACTGTGGCGCTCCGCTGAGATGCTGTAACGATGATTTCGTTTGGGAAAGGTCGTGGATCCCACGTGGATCTGCAAAATAGACTGGACCTGGTAAAAAATGTAACGGGCTGAAATTAGGGTGACCATTGATCTGGTTTTGTTTTCGCTGGATTGTCCGGCATTTCTGTGCGGCGGGTTTGGATTTACGGTCATAAGCTTCCACTGCCTTGTCTCAATTATTCTTTGGAAAAATCCACATCAGCTAGTAAGATATCGCAACCCCGAAACAATTCATATTCTAGTTAATTTTATGCTAAATCAAATGAGTTTTAACACATTTTGATATAAGATAACGTCCATGTTATCAATGTGGCGTAAAGTTTGATGTTAGTCATTCATGCGAATGTACCAACAAAATCGGCTAGTACCAACAACATACCCCTCCGAGGAGCAAACGTGTGGGTGGAGGGCAGTTGCCTCTACCCCCCCCCCCCATCCTCCCCCGCTTGGCTACGCTGCTGGAGTTGTCATCGCAAGGTATTGATATTAAGCAGAAATATTGAAGTAAGGCCTGAAGGGTCGTTATTGATAGATTGCAAAGGATATGCATGAATTCTGATTGCTTTAAAATAATTTTGTGATGTGAATGGTTGAAGTCCATCAACTGTTCAAATTAATTCATTTCTCACCCCACCCCGTACAGAAATCTATAGCTTTAACACCCTTTGGGATCATTTACAAAAAAAAAAACTCGGAGAGTTCCGTACAGTCCCACCTCAATCGCTCTATAACGGAGGTGAAATCTCGCTGAACGATATAGTCGAAGTAACGTCGCGACAGATGAAGTATAAAGTATATCTTAGAAATCTTGTTTGATTCAGTTAGAATACACTGGAGAACTTCCACGTCTTGTAACAAAATGCACAAAATTACCAAACCAAATCTGCAACTCAAAAAAAGTGAGTTTGGATTAATTGTTGTGTAGAAAAGATGAAAGGTGGTGTCTTTCACTATTGCACCTACCCTGCGGTACTGTGTGTACGTACATACACACATCCACACACTAAGTGTTGTTACACGCAGCAATTCGAGGGGTCCTCGAGTTGAGGTGCCGTGTCTGACCAGACTTGGCGTCCTCGAGTTGGTAGCTATGTACGTATGTGTGTGTGTGTAAGTGTGTATGTGTGTGTGTGTGTTTATGTATGCGTGTGTATGTATGTGTGTGTGTTTGCGACACTTTGCATGTTAACACTATATCTCAAGATAGGAATGTCTGACAGTTTTCAAACCTGGTACATAGATGCACCATATTGAGAGGAAGAACCCTATATCCCTTACAAAACAAGGTGTGTCAACCCGTGTCTGCACCATGTGTGATCACGCGTGGAAAAACAAAGAAAATCACGCGTGTTCTTGGGTGACAAACCTGCGTTTTTGGAACCTTCTACTCACAGGTTTGACGCACTGAGGTTTTGCACACGTTTCCTTGCCTTTAATATCAAGCCACAGGTTTTGTGGAAGAATTCTTTGTTATCCCTAGTTTTTATCAACACACGTTTTGCACATAAAACCTTTGTCAAACCTGTGACAAACATGTGTCGAATCTGTGGCAAATGATCAACCTGCGTCAATGATAAGGGAAATCACAGGCAAAAACCTGTGATAACCCCGGAAAAAACCTGTGAAAACCTGCGAATTTGGAACCAATTGCCTCAACTTTTGTATAGAGGCTTTGCAATTGCGTCACGGAACCGCCATGGTGGAGGACATTCATGCCAAATACACTTGGCTTTGTGCCGAACGCACTGCACAGTGTGCACTGTGATATGCACGGTGTTTACAAATTCAACGAGCAAGCGCGTCTCGTATGGTTTACTATGTAGTTACATGTACTCCAACATGGCCGCCGGAGGGTATTATGACGTCATGTGAAAAGCCTTTATTGGTTTTTGGTGGAGGTCATCTGGGGTCACCAGGGGTCAAAGTCTGAAAATGTCGTTAACACGATATCTCAAAGTAGGAAGCTTGGATAGATTTCATATTTAAAATGTGGATACGCTATGGTTAGGAGATGGTCCCTATTGTTTTTGTTGGAGGTCAAAGGTCATCTGGGGTCACAGGGGTCAAAGTCTGAAAATCTCATTTACAAGATATCTCAAGGTAGAAAACTTGGATAGATTTCATGTTTGATGCGTTATGGTCAGGAGGGGCCTGTAGTGTTTTTGGTGGAAGTCAAAGGTCATCTGGGGTCACCAGGGGTCAAAGTCTGAAAATCTCATTAACACGATATCTCAATATAGGGGATGGATTTCATATTTGGTGTGTGGATGGGTTATGGTCAGGAAATGGTCAATGTTGTTTTTTGGTGGAGATTAATGGCAGAGATGCCAAGGGTCCCGATTTAGGCGGAATAATTGCGATTTTCCACCCTCGATTTAGCCCCATTGTTTTTGGCAAGAATGAAAGGTCATCTGGGGTCTCCAAGGGTCAAAGTCTAGGAACCTTTTAAAATACGATCTTTCAAGACAGCTGTTTGACCAACTGTTTGTCTGTCTAGCTAGGTATGGCTTTTATTGCGGTCAAAAGTTCATCTCGAATGACAAAATTATTTTTTGAACATGCTAGTATAACATTTAAATGAGAGGGTAATGGTGCATGATGGCACTCTTTGAAACGGAGCATTTATGTATCATCGAAACCTCAATGCATTTTTGCATTCTGGTTTTTTTTTTTTTTTTTTTTTTTATTTTTGAAAGTCTGAACACCACAATATTAGGAGGTAGTTTGGGGCTCGCCGAGATTTTTTGTCTTTTGAGACAAGTGTTTGAAATTACTGATTTTGCATTGTGAAAACCGCACGAGACCCATAGAGTAGACGCTGACACTTTGTTGTGGACTAAATGTGATTTAGAGTGTCTTTAAAATTCTCATCACAAAGTGATATTTTGTGTTATGTTGGAGAGGCTATCATCTCACGAGTTAGCTGACACTTTGACTATTCGTGGCACTTCCAATCTGCCATGACATTGACCATGAGGGTTTTACTCGAGGAGCTCAAGCTTTTCTTAACCCCTTAAGATAACTCCATAAAACCTCACTCAAAGATTGATATATACGCTAGCTTCTTTGCCCACAATTGATCAAACATTCCCCCATTTAACCATTTTTGCACTATTTACACTTAAGCTGTTACACTTTGAAGTCAGGTTTATAAAAGACTGGGTTTTCGACCCACCTGAAGTTAGCAGAATATTCTGCTAGCAGCGTATTTTCCTGAAGTTAGCAGAATATTCTGCTAGCAGTATATTTTTACATGAGCAAATTTTGCTGAGTAGATCAACAGGAGTAGGTGGCGCTGTTTAATAGAACTGTTCGTGAAATAAAAAGGGGGGGGGAGACAGGGTAAGGATATAGAGGGTAAGAAGGGAAATGTGAACTGAGCGGACATATATTCTTTTTACACGGTTTATATAAACCGTGCATTTTAACACGGTATTTTTATATACATACCGGTTAAAAAAATCACCAAAACAGTAACAACACACGAGAAAGAGACAAAAACAAAGCCAGTATAAAACCCTCAAAGAGTCGAAAGACCAAAAGTTAGAACTAAAAGTGATAATTACGACCAACAAAAGGACGAACAAGCCGAAGGTAAGACTAAAACCTATGCAAAAGAGTTAAAAAGTAAGCAACAAAAAGCTAATAAAAAATATATAAAACAGGGACGGATATAACGAGAAAAGTACGGGTTTTTTTTTTTGAAAGCGACGAAATTAGCACACTGTTTTGGCAATTAAAGCCTTCATTAATGTTAAGACCTTTCGAGTAGACACAAATTAGCCTCCAAATCCATTCCTATTCTTTCCTATTCAAAACATCATCCAAATCTGAACAACTACTAGAAATTAAATCTAAAATATGATCATAAAAAACAGGTTAATGGTCTCTGAGATGTTTATAATTCTCCTTACAAAAGTTATGGTTTTTAATTTTCTTTAACACATATTTGGTTAACTCAGGCTTAAGAGCATTTATACGAAATCTGAAATTGTTTGTCTGTCCTACGAACTGAACATTACAAATAGAACCTAAAATACAATAAATAACCCAATAACCATTACACGTACGTATACAGTACCGAAATTTCGAAATTTAAATTTACTTCAAGAAACATTACTCACAATTAACTCGTCACAAATAAGGGAACTTACAGAGCTGACACGGTTTGGTTTTGTTTTTTCAGCAAAGGACACAAGAAGTCTCAATACGGGAAAGGGTTCTAAGTTTTGTTGTGACCCAAAACTTTTTCAGGATGGACGGTTGACGAAAAATAATAATGGGAGGAAGGTGTGTCAAACACACTATTCCGTTATCTGACACAATCGCGCCACCGCCGAGAATATGGCTCGAAGATAGTCCATTTGAGTGCTCACTTGCGATTATTTGTTACTGCAGCACAAAAGAATAAATGGCTTTATCCTAAATCACTTTAATTTGAAGGACCTCAATGATAACAGTTTATTGTTATACAATTTTAGAGAATTCAGAAAGCATAACGATGTATTATTTATGGTCCGACAATACGAAACAATTGTATCTTGAAGGGACAGACTAATGGTGAAAACTTGTAGTAGTATATTCCTTTGATAAGTTTAAATAACGTCGAGGAGTGTCCATTTCGGGCGTGGGCGGGACCCTAAGGGCAGCAACGAAACGAACGTTATATCCATTCAACGCGGCCTTGAAAGACGTGTCATCCACTGTATTTTGTTATCTGACACAAACGCGCCACTTGCGAGAAACTGGGCCCAAAGATGGTCCATTTGTTCGCTCACTTTCAATTATTTGTTAAACAGCAAGTATAAATCACTTTAAGTCGAAGGACCTTAAGAATAACAGTTTATTTTTATACAATTTTAGGGATTTCAAAAAAGCGGGTAGGTGTATCATTTATGGTCCAACAATACGGAACAAGTGGAACTTAAAGGGAGAGACTTATGACTTTAAAGACGTGTCACTCACCTTATTTTGCGATCTGACACAAAAGCGCCATTGGCAATATAGGCCCAAAGATGGTCCATTTGAGTGCTCACTTGCGATACTTTGTATTCTGTTATCTGACACAATGGTACCACTAGCTAGAATATCCGAGCAAAGATGGTCAGTTTGAGAACTCATAATTTTTTGTTACTGCAGCATAAAAAGAAAGATGGCTATGTTGTACATCACGTTTAATTTGGGGTCCTATATGATAACAGTTTATTTTTTAAAAGATAGGAATTTCAGGGAGCGCGCCAGTGTATTATTTATTGTCCAACAAAACAGAACAGGTGGACCCTAAAGGGGCAGACTACCGATGAAAACTTGTAGAAGTATATTTCTTTGTAATCACACAAGTTGTAATAAGTTTAGATTAGGCTAAGTCAAGGAGCGTCCATTACGGGCCCCGTAGGAGGGACCGGACGGCAGCAGTGAAGGCATCGTTATATCCATTCATTGCGACCTTCAAAGGCGTGTCACCCACCAAATTTTGTTATCTGACACAAAAGCGCCACTAGCGGGAATATGGGCCCAAAGATGGTTCATTTGCGAGCCCACTTGCGATTATTTGTTACTGCAGCACAAAAGAATAAATGGCTATATCCTACATCACTTTAGTTGGATGGACCTAACGGATAACAGATTATTTTTATACAATTTTAGGAATTTCAGAAAGCGAGCCGGTGTATTATTTATAGTCCAAAAATACGGAACAAGTGCACCTTAAAGGGACAGACTTATGGTGAAGCCTTGTAGCAGATTAGTTCTTTGAAATCGCACTTGTTGTAATAAGTTTAGATAAAGTCGAGGAGCGTCCACTACGGGAACCCGTAGGAGGGACCAGACGGCAGCAGTGAAGGTATCGTAATATCCCTCTTCATTGCGACCTTCAAAGACTTGTCACCCACCGAATTTTGTTATCTGACACAAAAGCGCCACTGGCAAGAATATGGGTCCAAAGATGATTCATTTGCGAGCCCACTTGCGATTATTTGTTACTGCAGTACAAAAGATTAAATGGCTATATCCTACATCACTTGAATTGGATGGACCTAACGGATAACAGATTATTTTTATACAATTTTAGGAATTTCAGAAAGCGAGCCGGTGTATTATTTATAGTCCAAAAATACGGAACAAGTGCACCTTAAAGGGACAGACTTATGGTGAAGCCTTGTAGCAGATTAGTTCTTTGAAATCGCACTTGTTGTAATAAGTTTAGATTAAGTCGAGGAGCGTCCATTACGGGCCCCCGTAGGAGGGACCAAATACCAGCAATGAAGGTATTGTAATATCCATTCAACGCGGCCTTCACAGACTTGTCACCCACCGAATTTTGTTATCTGACACAAAAGCGCCACTGGCAAGAATATGGGCCCAAAGATGATTCATTTGCGAGCCCACTTGCGATTATTTGTTACTGCAGTACAAAAGAATAAATGGCTATATCCTACATCACTTGAATTGGATGGACCTAACGGATAACAGATTATTTTTATACAATTTTAGGAATTTCAGAAAGCGAGCCGGTGTATTATTTATAGTCCAAAAATACGGAACAAGTGCACCTTAAAGGGACAGACTTATGGTGAAACCTTGTAGCAGATTAGTTCTTTGAAATCGCACTTGTTGTAATAAGTTTAGATTAAGTCGAGGAGCGTCCATTACGGGCCCCCGTAGGAGGGACCAAATACCAGCAATGAAGGTATTGTAATATCCATTCAACGCGCCCTTGAAAGACGTGTCATCCACTGTATTTTGTTATCTGACACAAACTCGCCACTGGCGAGAATATGGGCCCAAATTTGGTCCATCTGAGCGCTCGCTTGCGATTATTTGTTACTGAGGTACAAAAGAATAAATGGTTATATACTACATCACTTTATATCGAAGAACCTTAAGGATAACAGTTTATTTTTATACAATTTTAGGGATTTCAGAAAGCGGACCGGTGTATTATTTATGGTCTAACAATACGAAACTAGTGGACCTTGAAAGGACAGACTAATGGTTAAAATTTGTAGCAGTTTATTCCTTTGTAATCGCACATATGGTAATGATAAGTTTAAATTACGTCGAGAAGTGTCCATTTCGGGCCCCCGTGGGCGGGACCCCGACTTCAGCAACGAAATTAACGTAATATCCATTCAACGCGGCCTTCAAAGACGTGTCACCCACTGAATTCTGTTATTTGACACAAACGCTCCACTGGCGAGAATATTGGCCCAAAGATGGTCCATTTGAGCGCTCACTTGCGATTATTTGTTACTGCAGCACAAAAGAATAAATGCCTATATCCTACATCACTTAACTTCGAAGGACCTTAAAGATAACAGCACAATTTTAGGGATTTCAGAAAGCGGGCCTTTGTATTATTTATGGTCCAAAAATACGGAACAAGCGGACCTTAAAGGGACAGACTTATGGTGAAGCCTTGTAGCAGATTAATTCTTTGAAATCACACTTGTTGTAATAAGTTTAGATTAAGTCGAGGAGCGTCCACTACGGGAACCCGTAGGAGGGACCAGACGGCAGCAGTGAAGGTATCGTAATATCCCTTCATTGCGACCTTCAAAGACTTGTCACCCACCGAATTTTGTTATCTGACACAAAAGCGCCACTGGCAAGATAATGGGCCCAAAGATGATTCATTTGCGAGCCCACTTGCGATTATTTGTTACTGCAGTACAAAAGAATAAATGGCTATATCCTACATCACTTGAATTGGATGGACCTAACGGATAACAGATTATTTTTATACAATTTTAGGAATTTCAGAAAGCGAGCCGGTGTATTATTTATGGTCCAAAAATACGGAACAAGTGCACCTTAAAGGGACAGACTTATGGTGAAACCTTGTAGCAGATTAGTTCTTTGAAATCGCACTTGTTGTAATAAGTTTAGATAAAGTCGAGGAGCGTCCACTATGATGAGTTCTCAAATTGACCATCTTTGTTCGGATATTCTAGCTAGTGGTACCATTGTGTCAGATAACAGAATACAAAGTATCGCAAGTGAGCACTCAAATGGACCATCTTTGGGCCTATATTGCCAATGGCGCTTTTGTGTCAGATCGCAAAATAAGGTGAGTGACACGTCTTTAAAGTCATAAGTCTCTCCCTTTAAGTTCCACTTGTTCCGTATTGTTGGACCATAAATGATACACCTACCCGCTTTTTTGAAATCCCTAAAATTGTATAAAAATAAACTGTTATTCTTAAGGTCCTTCGACTTAAAGTGATTTATACTTGCTGTTTAACAAATAATTGAAAGTGAGCGAACAAATGGACCATCTTTGGGCCCAGTTTCTCGCAAGTGGCGCGTTTGTGTCAGATAACAAAATACAGTGGATGACACGTCTTTCAAGGCCGCGTTGAATGGATATTACGTTCGTTTCGTTGCTGCCCTTGGGGTCCCGCCCACGCCCGAAATGGACACTCCTCGACGTTATTTAAACTTACCAAAGGAATATACTGCTACAAGTTTTCACCATTAGTCTGTCCCTTCAAGATACAATTGTTTCGTATTGTCGGACCATGAATAATACATCGTTATGCTTTCTGAATTCTCTAAAATTGTATAACAATAAACTGTTATCATTGAGGTCCTTCAAATTAAAGTGATTTAGGATAAAGCCATTTATTCTTTTGTGCTGCAGTAACAAATAATCGCAAGTGAGCACTCAAATGGACTATCTTCGAGCCATATTCTCGGCGGTGGCGCGATTGTGTCAGATAACGGAATAGTGTGGGTGACACACCTTCCTCCCATTATTATTTTTCGTCAACCGTCCATCCTGAAAAAGTTTTGGGTCACAACAAAACTTAGAACCCTTTCCCGTATTGAGACTTCTTGTGTCCTTTGCTGAAAAAACAAAACCAAACCGTGTCAGCTCTGTAAGTTCCCTTATTTGTGACGAGTTTATTGTGAGTAATGTTTCTTGAAGTAAATCTAAATTTCGAAATTTTGGTACTGTATACGTACGTGTAATGGTTATTGGGTTATTTATTGTATTTTAGGTTCTATTTGTAATGTTCAGTTCGTAGGACAGACAAACAATTTCAGATTTCGTATAAATGCTCTTAAGCCTGAGTTAACCAAATATGTGTTAAAGAAAATTAAAAACCATAACTTTTGTAAGGAGAATTATAAACATCTCAGAGACCATTAACCTGTTTTTTATGATCATATTTTAGATTTAATTTCTAGTAGTTGTTCAGATTTGGATGATGTTTTGAATAGGAAAGAATAGGAATGGATTTGGAGGCTAATTTGTGTCTACTCGAAAGGTCTTAACATTAATGAAGGCTTTAATTGCCAAAACAGTGTGCTAAACGTCGCTTTCAAAAAAAAAAAAAAAAAAAAAACCCGTACTTTTCTCGTTATATCCGTCCCTATTTTATATATTTTTTATTAGCTTTTTGTTGCTTACTTTTTAACTCTTTTGCATAGGTTTTAGTCTTACCTTCGGCTTGTTCGTCCTTTTGTTTGTCGTAATTATCACTTTTAGTTCTTACTTTTGATCTTTCGACTCTTTGAGGGTTTAATACTGGCTTTGTTCTTGTCTCTTTCTCGTGTGTTTTTACTGTTTTGGTGGTTTTTTTACCCGGTATGTATATAAAAATACCGTGTTAAAATGCACGGTTTATATAAACCGTGTAAAAAGTATATATATTCGCTCAGTTCACCTTTCCCTTCTTACCCTCTGTCCCCCCCCCCCTTTTATTTCACGAACAGTTCTATTAAACAGCGCCACCTACTCCTGTTGATCTACTCAGCAAAATTTGCTCATGCAAAAATATACTGCTAGCAGAATATTCTGCTAACTTCAGGAAAATACGCTGCCAGCAGAATATTCTGCTAACTTCAGGTGGGTTTCATTTCGTTGGTCGCTGTATGAAAAATGCGATGTGCTAGCGACCGCCAAATCAAGAGACTCAAAGCACCGTATAACGTACCTTAGCTTGCGCCTCTGTGGCTGGAGCCCCATTTGGTTTTTTGTAGCGATGAGCTGAACGAAAAGACTTCGTCCGTTCCGCGCGCTACGTATACCTCTGACAAAGAACACTGAAAACAGTTGGGTAAAATAATCACCAACACTGGGCACGTATGTAACAATACTGACATTGGGAAAACATTGTCCAAAATTGTTGAATTCATTGTACGGGTGAACTATGCGTTTAGGTACAATTTTCTTGGGTATAACCCACGACCTGGCTGATCAATCATTGGAGAGAATGTACCCAATTTCAGTATTTGTCACATACGTGACCAGCGGTTGGTGAACATTTTACCAAACTGTTCTTAGAAACAATGAAAAGCTAGGAAACAAATCCATATCGTATAATTCACGGGCAACTACTTATTAATGAAATGGCGCCACTTCAATGACCCGTTGGAACAGACAACTGTAGCTTAAAAATGAAAATCCACTGTTTTTGATGGAAAACCCAAAATGCTTGACACAACATCTACTCTCAACATGTTTCCAGCAAACCGTCTTCCCTGCCAGTGCCACAGGCCATAGTACCGCGTCTTGCTTGGATCTTTGCATTTCTTTCCGGTATCGGTAAAATTCTTAAGTTACCCAGTAACATTAAGATGCCACATCACAGAATCTATATTATCCAGACTGGTCGTCTCCCGTTGACAAATTTGAAGAAACAAATTCAGATCGATCAACGGATCGATTTACAACCCCCCCCCCCCCCCACTTCCCATTTTTACGATTACTATAGTAACATGACAGACGAATATAATCAAGAATCAGCATCCGAAAAGACCGTTGTTCATTTTTTTGTGATTTTAGGATTTCTTTACATTTCTGTATGATGACGTAAATTATTTGTAAATACTAATATCATACCATCCCCAGCTTTGGTCTGTTGGCAGAAAATTAAGGGCGCTCCTTTAAATTGATATTTTTGCGGGTGATTTGCTTCATTAAGGGAGAGGTCAAAGCAAAAGTTTAATTCATATGTTAAACAGGAACTAAACCTACACCGTGCGAAGAAACTTTCATTCAAATCGGACATGTATTTCTGTAGATATCAGTACATAAAATCACTAGATGTTTGTTCCAAAGTGAGGGCAGCAGAAGTCTTGTCACTCCCTCACATTGAAGAAATGGTTGTTTTCGTTTGTTTTGTCAGACTGTTGTCTTGACCTTGCAGTTAATCGGTACAAGACCCCCCTGTGGGGGATGCAAATTTTGTAAGGTCGCCATGCGCCACTCGTTCAAGTTCTGATAATATGGTACTTTTGAGGAGAAAGTTAGTTGTAAAGTTTAAAGATACACAAAAGACTACCCATAAAACGTGAGGACATGATGTCATCTGAGCTTGCTTCAAGTTCACGTTTTGTTGAAACTGTGGCAAATTTACTTTCTCATATCTTGAGAACCACATATCGAATATCAATGCAAGATCACCACAATGCCTGAAATAGGTACCCCTCTGACATTTTAAACATGATATGACTGTAAAACCTTCTTTTATTGACCAAGTTGAAGAGGTGGTCATTTCTGAAGTTAATATAAAAGACCTACTTATATGAGAGTAGTAAATGCTCTTTACGATTAACATTTTTCATATTAGGTAGAAAAGTATTTATAATAAATTTTCAGCCTCATTCCAGTAGCCTATCGGTACGAAGACATTCCCATGTTTTGGTTATGTAAGTTGTGGCGTAGACCTACCGAGGGAAAGCTTTAAACCCAGATATGGAGGACGCACCATTTTGTTCCCAACAGTGCATCTGCGAAGACAGATAAGCGAACCAAAGTTTACGACTCTTTCTGAGAAAACTTGTACTTTTCAGAAACTGAGAAAACATAACTGTCCCTCCCCCTCTAGCATCCCCTCCAGTGACCGCAATATTCTCTCATAACGTACCACTGGTGTGTAAATTTTTAATCTATTCATATCTGTACTTTTCGTTGATATCAAAGGTCAACAAGCCAGTGTATCGTTCTTTATTTGCAGATGTCAGCAATTTTTTCATCTAATTTTTAAACGAAATGAACAGTAAACTCAAAATTCATTTGAGGACAGTACCTTTATTTTGCGGTTTTCCTCTTACAAATGATTTCATCGTGTGCCTAGGCCCTGCTGCCTGGTTACTGTTACTCTAAATGCATCGTCTACTACAATACATGAAACAGTACTGAAGAAAATACCTACGAAAACATACATACCTACAACTTGTGCGATAAATATACCAATAATTAATGCGGGAAATGCACTAATTACACAAGATATCTTTAGCGATAATTATACCAATCGCTATGACGGCAACATCATCGACAACTTCGATAATGGCAATTTTAACGAGAAAAAAGTTACCGTGTCAACAAATACCAGATAGGGCACATTACCTGGATTTTTTTATGGGTTAACAACTCAATTATTTCATTCGCTGGAAATGAGAAGGCGGTACATTTTTCACTCCACGTTTTCTTTTAGGCTAGTTGGATGGAAAACCTAAATAGGGGAAGGACTGATGGCTCTCGATTGTTTGATTTCTGCCTTTAGCTGGACGGATGACGGTATACAATCCCAACCCTTGCATCTTACTTCAGATATAAATGGACACTTTAATCAGAACAGTTTATTGAGGTAATGTTTATTTTCTCAATTTGAATTAACATGACTTGAATACTATTTAAAATCGAATCCAACATGAAATGGGAATATTTCTACCCTAACGAATACACAATAATCTGTCTCTTGTATGCTATCTCTCTTGGAACTCCTATAGACGAATCCGGACAGATTGTGATGGTCTGATTTTAGTAGGCCTTTACTGGGGTCAATCACCTTAAATCTTTAAATTTTCTTCCTTACCTGTTCCATGCATGGTTGTACACTGAAGTGTATCTTGATTTTCTTAACTTCACTGAATGTGAGGATTTGAAATTCACGTAGACAATAAATGAAGATGATTAAAGGCTGATGGACCCCACTAGTGGCTGCCTACAGTCACTAAAAACAGGCGCTAATCGGATTCGTCTATAAGGCTTAATACTGGTTCAAGTGCCTCATACAATTTCATTTGTCGTCTGCTATACTTATAGGAAACATGCGTTTTCTGTTTATTAACTGCATAAGAATGTTTCTCGCGTTGAGTAAGTAAGACACGATACGGACACGGTGCGGTGGGTGCGCGATGTGGGATGTCCTTGTCCCGCATCTGTAATCGACCATATTGGTTGCGAGCCTTCATTTAATAGGAAGTAAGTGTCGCTCGTGTACTTCAAACTTTGGTAGAATAACCTGTCGATAGTTAAAATTAATGTGACAGTATTTTTCGCACCAGTTCATGAAATTTAAGAGAGTACATCATCATTGGTTTATCTTGAAATGGTTTAGTCTCGAAATGACATGATCGATACTTGAAAGCAAAATAAGAAGGAATTCATAGGATCTGGTTGATTGTTTCAAAATAAACTTGGGGAGACTGCTTTTGCCCTTTTAAGTGACAATCAGAGTTTACATCTTTATATTTTTCACAACTTCTATTCTGCATCACATATGATCATTGGCTTCAAGCTAACAAAAACTGATCCTTGACTGCTGTCTAACGGCGTGATTGGTTACAGTGCAGTGGAAGTAGTCTGTGTATCTGAATAGTCTTGTATCTATTAATATTCGTTCCAATCTGAAAGACCTCTTCATTTTCCAAACCTTGATAGACAATCAGTTTAGACAGGAAAAACTAGGTGCTGAAACAAATGTTTAATACCGTATTCTCTACCGTATTCTAACTGCACCTTTAAGCTTCGTGTCTGATGGATCTAGCACTTAGATAGACAGACGACCTACACCATTATGACAACTATATGGATGGATTCTGTCCAAGTAAGAGAAGATGATCTAACCGTTTTAATTAAAGCTTGGAATCGAATTGACAAACCCATCCTGCTCTGCTTTCTAAAACACCGTGCAATAACATGGAATTTAATCTGAATATTCATCGGGAGCTTTTAAATATACTCTTCCTTTTCATCGTCCGTAATTGGCAGGCGATAAGCTGGCAATGAAATCTTCCGTATTTTTAGGACCGGTTTAACGATGTCGTTTGGCTTCTCCCTTTCCTCTTCTTCCGAAATCTCTTTCACATCTGGAGTGAAGCGTACTTTGGGAGGGATATGCTGCTGCGAACGCGGCAGAGCAATACCATTCGTCTTCATCTCATAAGGGTTGCCTAGATGGCTACATACATTAATGTCGGAAAACTTCCTAGTTCTTGAACCCCCTTTTCGGAAGCGGGGGTTTTCTGTTTGTTTTGGTGATACAATCTCTAAACTAACATTGGCACTACTGTTTCGTTCACTATTCCTTGCACTAACTCCGTTGTAAGTCGATCCGTTTACAAATTGCACTCTGTCCAAATTATCGCGATTATCACAGAGAGTTTCTTCCGAATCATAGCCGGAGACTGTATCATACTTTCGGTCTTCATAGTTTTCTCGAAGTTCGTGCAAACTTGCTAAAAGTCTCTCGTTTGCATTGTTTAGTGCGTTAATCTGTTTCTCTTGATGTTTAACCTTCTTTTGAAGTTCACTAATTTTGCGACTTTTTTCGGTCAATTTCTCTCTTGTTTTTGTCCTATGTTTCAGCAAACAGCTCTCAAAATACAACAAATCCGAAGCTATTTCTGTCAGCTGGTGGTCCCTCTCTCTTGCCTGAGATGTGATGATGTCATTACTTGTTTTAACTTTCAACTGCCACCCAAGGAGCAACTGTTTGCTGTGAAGTTTATCCATCTTTAACTGTTCGCCGAGCTCTACATTCCTGCGTTCTGCACGTTCCAGCTTTTCACGAAGTTCCCGTATTTCCTCTTGCTCCTGAAGAAAAATAAAACTTTCAATTAAGACGTGAGAGAAAACTCATTTTTTCGAGTGACAACAAAGACCCTCCAGTACTGTGTTTAGGGAAAACTAGTTTTGTGATTATTTCAAAAGTATCTACAAACAAATCCGGTATTGTCCCCTCCTTGCTACTGAAATGCGTCCTTAGGTTGTTCCCTTATATCCACCCAACGCCCGACCACGACATTTTTGATCACCCGAAGAGCAAAAGCAATTGCATAACTTGTTTTAAACAGTAAAAAATTCACGATTTTCTTCTTATGTCGTAAGTCTCTTCGAAGTACTGAAGTATATTTTATGGTATTACATATATTCTGCATGTTATCAAGGTAGCTACCGTACTAACTCCTAATTTTACGATTAAGGACGCAAAATGTTGTCACTCACAGTTTACCTCAAGTAAAAAAATTCAAAAACATATGTTAAACGATATATATATGTTAAAATGATGATACTTATTCAATTAAAACAAAATTAGTCCATTGCGCAGTAATGTGTGATTTTCTTGTTGTGCACTCACATTACATGCTTTGTTTCCCTTTAAAATTAAAAATGTTTTCATGACCTTGAACACTTACTGTTTGGTTGCATAGCATGTTGCACAGAGGAAGCTTAATTAATTACATCACCCCATAAGAATAAGGGTGCTGTAGCACATAGCACCTTTGTACAAAGTGCAGTAACTTTTAGAAAAATAAAGAAATTAAAAGACTGCAATTTGAGTAATAACTCAACAATGACTGCACAAATTATTGCGCAATGTACCATTTTGATTTGAGTGAATAAACATCAACGTTTTTTTTATCTCGGCTCAAAAAAGTCCAATTCAGATGGGGGTTGGACTGTTAGAATTCATTTGTAGTGCTGTTTAAAATATAAATTTTAACTTGAGGTAAACTTTAAATTCATAAAACAGGATAGCCTATTACACTAGTTCAAATTAGGGTGAATGCATTTTTCCTTCAAAGGCCCATTTCCCTCACCCCAAGCAGTACCAATTCTCCTAACCTTCTTACTGAAGCCCCTCCCACAATTGTCTGAAATTCATCCTCATCCAGACACAATCTCAGTTTATTGCTTCAGGGTGAGCATAGAAATACTCAATTTATATTATCAAAACACCCTCAGTACCGTTCATGCTGTGTAATATAAGCTTTGTCACTCTACATTGTTTGAATTAGCTGTCAATCAAAGAGCTGAGCCAATTGAGAATTTAGGTACCCGGGTTCCACAATTGTAGTTTGGGGGTTACATAGGTAAATAGGAGGTAAGAGAGGGGCGATGTAGGTTTGTAGTTTGGGGTGAGAGGTTTGGCCCTTTAAGTGCAGCTAGAAATGTTAATTTGAGACATCAGCTTCTCTCCAGGCTCACCAGATAATTTGCTATATAACACATCATTTTATTTGATATTAAGGTATGAAAACTGCGTTAGTAATTGAACCAGTTGTGAAAGGTTAAAACCTAACCATGCACATCATTTGAAGCACTAGTGATCAGCATTCTCTTATTGGAATTTTTAATTCATCGATAAAACCTTCGTTTTGCTAAAGCTATAAAATTATGGTCAAATCATGCACACGTGAAGTTGGGAGACAAAATAATTAAAGGACGATAAACCTGTAAAATTCGAAGTAATAGCTACTAATTAGCCTAACACCAAGTATGCAACACGTTCGTAATTATGAGAAGAATCCATACATAAGTGGTATGCCAGGCCAAGGCCGCATGCACCTCCACACAAAGATAGGTCACACCTACTTGATTAACACAGGGTACCTTTGTCATTTCGTAAAAAGAAAGCAAGTCTTCCTCAAAGTACGTTACTACTTGCGTGAGAAGAATTGTCCTTCGGTGCTTCGATCCGAAAAGTCAGAATTCCTACATTTCGTTCTCTTAATTTTTGGAAATTTCTCAGTATACCTCATGGATTACCTGCCTTAGAAATTTTTTCGCGGAGCTGTTAGATGTGCCTTGTGGTTCTGGTTAGGCTTTGAGATTACTTGGAAGTTAGTGGTAAGCTAACTGTCATGTCCCCTTCCCATATTTTGAGAATCTGTTGACACTTTTGATCTGAAGTTAGATCACTTAAATCAATTAAATTGTTTTCCCGGCCTTATTATTCGACTTTCATCTATTGAATGAACTGTATGGCGTCACGTAAGCTACGCAATCAAACAAATGTATACACTTTTTTAGCTAAGAGTCCTCCCTTCCGCAACTACGCTCAAAATGGAGACATGCCCACAGCACGTGACACGTGGACGCCTATGATAAGGACTACTGTTAGCTATCACATCTTCCATCAAGTTATTGGTGATCTGGTGGTCGTTCGAGGACAACACATATTACCATGTGAAGGCAGTTCGTCAGATAGCTAATATCTACATTGAATAGTCAGTTTCCATGAATTGCAGTTTAGGTTTTGGACAAACCCCCAACCCCATGCAGAGGACTAACCAATAGTTACCGCCAACTAATTTTGTACGTGTGCGACCATATATCACTACGGGAGTGGATGTTACATCAATTAACAGTGTCGCAATTAACTAACCTTGGGCAACTTTCACTCAATATAAAATAGACAAAAGAAAAAATTCTTAAAGTGTCCAAAAATGTTTTCGGCTATACAGTTTGAGGAAAAATTAAGGGTGGATTTTATTAAAGATCCAACCAGAACCGGACAATTTCTCACTGCCCGAACCGATCGGGTTGCCGGGTGCACCCTTTTGAGCAGGCTGCCTCAAATAGCGGCGCGCGCGACACTTGTTGCGCGCGACGTGGTTTGGAGTGACGCAAAAAATACTGGGAGAATATTGAAAAATTTAACAAGTATAAGAAATAGGTACTGTAAAAAAATCTAATACTTCCCACAGACTGACGTCACATACCGACAAGGGTATAATAACGTCCTATTTGTTCTCACAAAAAGTAAAATCACCTCACTGTTTACATTCATAAGAGTCAGTGCTTCGTCGATTAACGGTGAATCCACAAAAGTTGCAAAGTTTGTGAAAAATTCTGGCCGGGAAAATTGAACAAATTTTGCACCATTTTGCATGTAAGCCCTTTCTTAAACGCAAAAATTTTCAAAAGGGAAGGGGAAGATCCCCTCCCTTTTACCCTCCCCGATCAGTGGAGCATTCTGTCAGTAACATTTAACAATGTCGTGCTTCAGAAAATTTAATTGAGAAAGCCTGCTTTAGAAAAAGGAAATTACAAGTACCAAAGTAGGTTCCTGTTCAACTCTCATAGGATTAGGAAGGGCTGCGCCCCCCCCCCCCTCACACACTTTCCGGTTTAGAAAACCCCTTTTTCATTTATGTGATATTCCCAACTCTTCTTTCTCATGAAATTCCGAGTTCTCTTCAATACGGTACAAGCGCCAGTTCGCAATTCATTGTTTGGAAAAAGCAAAATTTTCACGTGCAATTTCTAATGCATAAGTGCTGTCTCATAGATCAGCTTCATAAACCTTTTCAAGCTCTGGGCAAAATCGAATTTGTCATTTGTGACACCAGATCATCAAGTGACATCAGCAACTTTCAGTGCTATTTTCATAAATTTTCTTTTATAAAATTCAAAATTTTCTGCAATATAAGCTCTTGACTTTGAAATAGTTTGTCTAAATAAACAACTAAGTTCCGGAAATTTTTAAAATTTTATGGGTGAGCTGAAGTTCTTAGGCCTTCAAGATAACATTATGTAGCAACAACGATCTTCAGTCAATCACCGTGCAATCTTTCTCAGATTTGTCAGTATAGGAAGTGCTGATTCTTCGATCAGGATTCCCCAACTTTTCAAATTTTCCTGGCTATACAAGAAACCCAGAATCCAAAAATGTCTGCAATACAAGCTTCATAGCCGCAATTATTTGTTTCCAAAAGGCAAAAAATTTGGAGCGCTTCGGGCGCCGTAAATAACATCCCTAATACAGTGTGTTCATACTTCAAAGAAAACTCGAAAAATCTGGGTGCTTGCCCCTTTCGTCGTTTTACCTCCTGCTGCTAAGCTACTATACTACTAACAAGCCTGAAAAATGCCATTTTTGGCTGTCTAAGGGGTCCAATTTTTCAAAATTTCCCCTGTGCTCCGCGCCAACTGACGGTGGCCCTCCGCTTAAATAGTCTTTCGCCCAAGACTTCAGACAGGGAATCATTTTCCTACGGTAAATGCTCTCATACATACCTTTCATCAGTTACTTTTAAACCCTATCAGTTGAATAGTCTGTGAGTAGATGGATTCTCGAGTACTTGAAGAGTTAAAATGTTATCAATGTTCCTCAGTTTGCAGAGGGTGCACCTAGTTACTGGAATTGTCTGCTAGTTGTTTGTTTGTTTTCTTTGATCCTCCCTTGCGGGAACTCGGCAACGCCCCAATGAAGGGGTATTAACGCCAAGCTGGCAACGCCAGTCTCGTGAGAAAACTCACAGTTTAACGTCTATGATTAAGGGATAGCAGATTAACTACAACCCAGAAAACTAGACGACAATTTTGATGTCGGAGCTGGGACTTGAACTCACGACCCCATGACTGGAAGACGCAGTTCATTACCACTATACCACTTCTGTTACAACATGGCTGCGGATAAACGAACAATTCTACCTTCTTTAGTGCCCAGGTTCATTTGAAAAAATGATTAAAGTCATAAAAATTTAATTTAAAAATTGTTCTTCCTGGTATAGAAAAAAAGCGAAAATTTAGCATAAAAATGTAGCTTTTGGTCAATGCCAAATTGCTTCCTACCCCACTGTCAACTCTTCAGTTTCAAATAAGGGTTTTTCAGTTAATAAGTATCTCGCGGAGCGGACTGTATTCTCACAGCGTTAGGGGTATGACTGAACAAGCAATATGTTGAACAGCCTGCCATGCAGGTAAGCCAAAAAGCGGCTTAACTTCTACCAGTAAATATCTTAGGTCTGCGGATGTGCATAAACTCATGTGAAGTACGAGACTGTCTGATGTTACCATAGACGGTTCAGCTCCCTGGTCAGTTTACCTTGCAGTATGGAAAGGCCCGAAATCATCATGTGTGATTTCATGCAAAGGCATGAAAGAGGCTGGGGTTTGAGGGAATTTTGAAATCTAAAAACATCGTTTTAGGGAACGAAATAATGGAAACGGAATGAGATAAAATACGTGATAGATGTGCAAAATGAAGATGTTATCAATTTTTCATTTAGTTTATAAAACACCGTGAAATTCATTTTTCGATGGGAATTTTGGAAAAGTTTGAGGCCCAACTACAACATTCAGTGCTGTCTTTAACTTGGATTTGAAAATGAGGATTCAGACATTAAAACATATTTAATTTCGGAGATTAATTTTGGCCCTTACATTTTCAGGGGAGGAAAGTGAAGGGTGTATTCTTGAGGGACGAAAACAAATGGACCCCAACTGTGTCAAATTGTTGGGGTGAAATGGTCAAACACATGATTTATCTAATTATTCTGCGTCATTGAGACAAAACTGTTTTCGCCACTTCCCACTTCTTAACTTGTTCGATAAATAGCCTAACTGCTTCTGAAAACTTTTTTCTTGCGTTGCCTTTATTCCATATAGTGTTCCTTGTATTCTGGTTTAATTTACTTTAAATTAAAATGATGAACCCCTGAAAACGAGAGTCACCTAAAGACTAAAGAAAATTCAATTTATAATTGCCAAGGTGGGGCCTGGGTATGTTAAAGTACGAAGCCCGTTTCTATGGTAACTCATATAAACCGACAATGCGCAGCACATGCAAACAGCGTCATCCATCAGGAGGCTTCAAACGGTGAAAACTGAGATAATTTGGTAAAAGAAGTCAATGACCTCTATGGCCATGAGGTTATTAACCTTTGAACCCACAATTCTTTTATTTCTATGTCAAAGAGGTTTTGAAGGGAGAGGTGCAAAAGCTTACTTTGGGGATGTGATCTATGTTTCGGTGAGAAACCGTCGCCATTATTACTCTCGAAGAAAATTCCTCAACGCATGGAGTATACGACCCCATGACAACAAAGTGCTACATTAGATATTGTAAGTAGCAGCGTCCCATGTCCTAACCTGCTTAGCGCCTCTGCGGCTGCCGTCCCCGCACTGCTGAGTTAAACCAAAAAACTGAGTTCCCCCTGCAGGCCACCTTAGTTATAGAGATTTGGGCACCATACCCCAATTAATTGCACGGTCCCCTGTAAGAGCCAAAAGTCGCGACTACGGGACATGTACGTAAATTACGTTCACTGATGCCCTCCGTTGGTGGGACATTCCGAAGTGTCAATATTCTCTCCGATGACAAACCATGCCACCCTCTGGTGGATAATTGGAGTGCATGATTAAGCAAAAGTTACTTTCTGATTAAAATTCTGGCAAGGAGTTGCCCTTTTTCTACTTAAAAACGGGGAGGGGATGGAGTTTTACTAGTTTATTTACAAGAGAACATAAACTACATCATACGGACTGAGTGGATTGAAAATTTTAATTTTCAAATGAAACAAAATACAAACGTGACTTACCTTGAAACTTTTTGGTGTTTTGCAGGGGCTTTCACCTTCGGCCATCTTGTCCCTATGTTTTGACTTAACCGTCTTCAATCATGGGACATATACCTTGCGTTGCCTAACATTTTTAAACAGCCTTCATAAGGTGCGCACTGTAATACAAATGAAAGAAATGTTATGTTGTGCAGCAGCTGTACTCTTATGTAGGTTTGCAAACCGTCTTGCCCCAGTGATTTCTATATAAAAAATATTTGGTGTCTGACAAAAACGAAATCAAAGTCATTTCTTTTTCGTACAAATAAAAATGAGAGCTTGTTTGCAAGTTGCGCAGGCTGTACTTTAATAGTACGTATTTTGTCTCTATGAGTCCAGGAGCAAATTTGTGAATTTATCCTTCTTAGAATTTACTAGGCCTATGTGATTTTTGTGCAAAAATGAAAGTTTTTATTTTCATAAAGAAATTGTAACTGCATGCTTCGGTAAAAAGCGTACCTGTACCCAGACTGGTAAACATGAATGTACAACCTCAGTACAGGTCTATAGCCTATTGTGTTTCAGAACATGGCATAAACAGATTCGTAGTGAACCACCCGACTATTTCCATAGCCAACATGGTTTGTATCCAACAAGTCTATTTGCTAAATAGCCTGTCTTAGCATGCAGGGAGTTGCTACCTGGTCTAATTCAACAAATTACATAGCATTCTGACTGCCACTAACCATGCCACTAACACCTGAGCTTGAGTGGTATGAAGTGATGGTCATTTGAACTTGAAGTTAGTTGATTGTAATGGCTGCTGGTGGATGCGGGAAATCGAAGGCTTTACGAATCTTTTAAAGGAATGTTTATGTAATGATATTCACAACCTGACAAAAAGGCAGTTCTTCCACCATGATGAAACAACAATTCAAGCTTGGTCTTCGTGACTGATACGTATATAGTAAACAGATAAACACAAATTTGATTTTTACACCTACTTACCTAGTTGGAAGTGCATTGAAGTCGATGGTCTAATACCAACAAAGAGAGTTTTTTGAATCCCAAAGCAACCAATTCCATAGTAACATGAGAGACCGAGTTTTATCTCGAGCCAATTACAATTCCTTCCCGGCTTCTACAATCCATCGAAATACACCACTGACAAGGCTACAGGAAATATATGGTTCTTATCTAGCTTATACATTCGCAAAATAATTAAATCTCAATGGCAATGAAATGAACTAATTGATGAGTATTTCCGACCATGTTTTTTCTGCCTTCTATGTTCAGTGCGTCTGTGCTATGGGATGAGTTATTTGTCGCTTCTACGATAGGCAATGGGTACTCCTGTAAATTCGTCGATTGAGCCCTATTCATTCAACAGCTGTCATTTGAGTAACAAGATTGTTTCATTGAAAGAGCTGTTGCTTTGATATGCACGTATCTTTTCAGCGTTCTTTTTTCTTCCCCCCTTTTTTGACAAAAATTTAGTTTGCTCAGTCAGCCGCGAAAGCATAATCCCGGCTTCTATTGAGTATTTTACGTACCTGTGATATAGCGTGTATTGACATGAGCAAGCACTCTATCACTGTAAATGCACACATTACACGGGAGAAGTTAGCAGTGCACTAAGCCAAGACATTTTGGTAGAGAGGTAGACTTCACATATGGGACGAAACTCAGAGCTACAAAAGAGGGCGACAGCTACGGAGGCCCAGCGAGGGGTGGGTAAGTTAGTTGGATAGAGTTATTTATTTAGGTAGATATATATACATTTATATATATATATATATAACCGTAATAGTAAAAAAATAATAATGTCAACCAGGCAATGGTAAAGTGCTCAACCCTGTGAAGGGAGCTGTAATATTGAAAAGGTTGCAATAAGTTCTTACAACATAGCTTTACAGAACTGTTTCGTAAGGGCCAATAATGTAGGTCCTCACTCCTCAGAAGCCTGAAGTAGAATGATGTCAATAACGTTAAATACGTATGTGTTCGCTGCTTTTGAACGTGTCCGTTTTAAAGCACGTGTTCGTTCCGTGTTCGTTGTGAACAAGCAAGAACGGTGTACAGCGAGCCAAGATACATTACCTATTAGAATAATTACACAGTAAATGTTTGTTCCTGTGTCTACAAGAGCTTATCAGTTCGTTTCTTTTATTTAGAGTTGCTAAGGAAGGTTTGAGTATAATGAAGAACTTTTCTTCCAGACAGAGATTACAAGTTTTAGAGGATGTGGAGTATGCTCGGGCTTTGTTCATGAGTTTCCATTTTACAGAGTGTTCTACATTTGAATCCTTTAGTTTCCAGATGTATTCACTGAGTGCAGTTGCGTTTCTTTTGTCTTTGTGTTTAAAGCTAGACTTGTGGGCGGTGTATCTTGTTTTGAATGTATTCTCAGTTAGACCAATGTATGTTTCTTCGTTGTGGTTGTCGTGGCGTGTTACGGTTGCTTGGTACACAATGTTGTTCGTGAGGCAGTTGCCTTCCAATGGGCACTCGCTTTGCTTTCTGCAATTGCAGTTGCTTCGCGTTACTGGTTGTACTTCCTGTTTCGCCAGTATGTATTTGTTGTGCGCTGATATAATTTGGTCTATGTTTGCCATGCAGCTGTAACTCAGTTTCACCGTGTTTCTGTTGAGTAATGTGTGTAGTTTGTGCCCAGGTGGGAAGCAGCTGTCCAAGAGGTAAAAGAATTTCTTGCCAATGTTGGTTGTGACACTGTCACTATACGGGGGGTTGAACCAGGTTATGTTCCTATTTCGTCTTCGTTTCGGGGCTCCCTTGGAATGACTGGTGCTAGGGGATTGGGTCTCGTACTTTAGGTTGTACCCATAGCCACTTCTTTGTAATGCTTCTTGGTATACGGGCGATGATGTGTTGAATGTGTCTTCGTCGGAAGAAATGTTGGATAGTCTCCTGTCGATGCTTTCTGGGATGTTCTTTATGATATATATATATATATATATATATATATATATATATATATATATATATATATATATATATATATATATATATATATATATATATATATATATATATATATATATATATATATATATATATATATATATATATATATATATATATATATATATATATATATAAAATACTATTCGCTTTAAGCATAGCACGCTCTTTGAGCACTTTTGTATTCGCAAACAATGTACCGTGAATGGCTGGACTGACGCAGGTTATGCTTGTGTCAGTCTTGTCATTCTGTCTTGAAATCTACTCTGAGCTGCACTGAGGAGACCTAACAAGGTCGAAACAGTACTGTACTAAGAAGGGTGTTCTTCGGTCCCTCCAATTGGGAGAGAGCTATGGCACGCCAAAAGGCTCACCAAATATGATGATGTTCTAAAAATACACGTACATGTACTAAAATTACACGTTCATGTACCAAAAATATACGATGATGTACTAACTTCATATGATCATGATGTAAATTTACACCATCATGTACTAAAACCATAAGTTCATCATGTTAAATGTTACGTTGTACATGTAAAATCACACGTTGTACATCTTAAAACACACGTTGTACATGTAAAAACGTAAGATCATCATGTTATTATTGTCTCTTCCGCACGCCATACAGAGTGAGCCTTTCGGCGTACCAGAAGTCCGCCAAAAGGCTCACCGAATTTGATGTAGGCTAGTAAAAGTACACGTTCATGTACTAATTGCTTACGATCATGTACAGATTTCATACGTTCATGTACTGTTTGCTTACGTTCATGTACTGATTTCATACGATCATGTACTGATTTCTTACGATCATGTACTGACATTTAGTACATGAACGTATGAAATCAGTACATGAACGTATGGAATTTGTACATGATCGTAAGCAGTTAGTACATGAACGTGTACTTTTACTACATCAAATTCGGTGAGCCTTTTGGCGGACTTCTGGTACGCCGAAAGGCTCACTCTGTATGGCGTGCGGAAGAGATATTAATAACATGATGATCTTACGTTTTTACATGTATAACGTGTGTTTTTGGATGTACAACGTGTGATTTTACATGTACATCGTAACATTTTAGTACATGATGAACTTATGGTTTTAGTACATGAAGGTGTAAATTTACATCATGATCATATTAAGTTCGTACATCATCGTATATTTTTGGTACATGAACGTGTAATTTTAGTACATGTACGTGTATTTTTAGAACATCATCATATTTGGTGAGCCTTTTGGCGTGCCATAGCTCTCTCCCAATTGGAGGGACCGAAGGACACCATGTGAAATTTGGAATATATTTTAATTAAAGAGATGGAAGAACCGGTGGCTCCAGCAGACGATGCTTCTGCCTTTGTAGATTTACGTGATTTCTCGAGACTTGACTTGCTTATATCAGCCTGAAATATGAATGCACTTTCATAATTCCGCATTCTTGTTTTGTTAGCGCAATCTTTTAAATTGTTGGTAATGAGAGTTTACGCACCAAGAGTGCAATGGTATTGACACAAAACAGTGCTTATCATTAGCATATTTTGTCACGGTTTCCAAAAGTTACCATTTTACTTTTTGAACTTGTACCGGCTTGAAATGCTTTTGTGTGTGATTAGAAAAAAGTCTGGCCGTGAAATTTTATAAACCAAAGTGAATCGATCATCACTCACTCCTAAATTATCCATTTCAAAGTAAAATGTGAGGATTGTCTAAGTTTGACATTAGATTGTAAATAAAACTTTCATTTTGTTGTGAGCGAGGGCTAAAGTCGGATAAACCCAAGTATGTGTATGTCTTGATTACTGTTTCAGCCTGCATGCGATATCTTGTGTTTTGGGGTACCGGGACAAGAAAAAAGTGTGCCCCCGTAAGAATGTCCATGAAGTGACTTAAGTTGGGAGATTTTTAACTGTATCAGCCTCTGAGGGGAGGAGATATGCCCTGTTAAGTATAGTAAAACACTGTGTAAGAGTAAAACTGACCTCCGAAAATTTGGTAAAGTACACGATGGTAAAATGAAAACGTCTTCTCTCAAATAAACCAACGAAACATAGGTATATCGTCAGGCGAACGGCACGACTTTAAATTTCACTGCACCGTCTTCTTTCAGCAAAAATTCTTTTCGTGATTGCACAGAGCTGGCAATGGTTATAGTCATCTGTTATAATTACGTATGTTTACGTTTGCTGAGCTGTCAGATGGATGACTTGATGGAAGCACCTATAAAAGAAACAAAAATTAATGTTTAATTACCTGATAACAAGATTTAATAAGGAAAAGTAGTTGATCAAACTCACTGTCAGACTGGTCGGGCCGATTGAGGAAAGACGATGTAAGTTTTAACTAGAAGGCTATCATGCTAGATGGACCCCTTACATCTTGATGAAATGAATTACATGAATGCAGTTCTACCCATGCAATGCAAGTTTATGTCATTTACGCTCCGTGATGCTCGTAGAGCGGACGATGTTCTTTTCTTTTCTTTTTATTTTCGTCCACAAAGCTTTCTGAGTGACGGCAGCCACTGAGAGGGGCTAGGCAGGCTAACTTCATGGTAGCGATCAATTTTGTAACGAGTGTAATTCAAACTCTCGGCGTACCTGACTGTCCCGCCATGTTTGATTTATGAAAATAAATCGCATACTGCACGGTGACATATCAAGCACATGAATAATCAGATAATGTCCACGACTGAGTTACTATAAACTTTACGTTGATAAACAGTCTATGTATATGTAATTATCATCAACACCGAAACTTACACTAGGAGTTACCTTCTTTAAACTTAAACGAAAGTAAACATTTTTACCCATCGTCACCATAAACCGGAATATCATTCTGCACTTTGTCACTTTGCACAGTCATAATTTTGCTCACTACTCCTGTACCACAAGTCTATGTAATGTGTAATTAACAAGTCAACATCTCACCAAATAGGCCTACACGGATATTAAAACGATTGAATTTGAAACAGTTTATGAAAAGTGTCACACAATATGACAACGTTAAACACTAAGTTAAAATAATACATGAACAGACTGAAACAGATGGTTTGTGCAGTAACCTTGTTGAATTGTTCATTCGTGTAAAATGGAGGAATTTTATCGCGGAGGTGTTATATGCAGCGATCAACGGAACGTCCAACCATTCGCGGAAGCACTCCTAAAAAATTTAGAACGGTAGCCAAAAAGCAAAATCACATATCAGAAAATGATCGTGAACCCTATTTATTTTCTTCTATAGTTAAGATGCACGGGATAGACATATGCATAAATCTGTAAATCGTTACCCTGCAGAGCAATAAGCTAGGCACCGGATGTCGTTAGCTTTAGGGAATGAAAAACATTGCAACTTTGGTCTTTGATCGTATTTTGTTTATAAAGATAGTGTAAAGATTGCTGCATTGACATTATTGGCTCAAAACAAATAACTATAACTACCAACTACATTGCTTTCCGTGATTACCTGTGAAAGTCACTGCATTTTGTCGACAAGACTTGTTGCACTTTTTTGTTCTCCTGGCTTTGTTTTCTTCATTTACTACTGTTTTGTAAAGTGGCTTTCAATCAAGTATTAATATAGCCTTTAAGGGCCTGCATGAATGAACAACAAACGATAATGCACAAACGGAGGATTTATGCATTATTCAACACGAGGGCGCATTCCGAGTGCATCCAGCAAAAACATTTTTTTGTTAAGGGAACGTTAAATCAGTCACATTAATTGCTTTAGTAAATATGCAATAACCAATATTTTCAATATCAAAAAATCATTGAAATCAATTGTGGGGAAATAGGCGGCGGTAAGTAGGCGTTTGAAAAAAGAGATACCAAATTTAACGACGAGGTTATAAAAAGGGTATTAAGGTCATATCAAGGGTTCGTATTTTAGAGGGAGGGGTACTTATTCTAAGCATTGTGGTGAAATCCGATGTGTGGTTCTTAAGATGAGAGCAAGTAAATTTGTCACATTTTTAACAAACAGTGACCTCGAAGCAAGTACATGTGATATCATATCCTCACATTAATGGACAGTCTTTTGTTTTTCTTTAAACTTTACAGCCTATTTTCTCCTTAACAATCCCATATCACCAAACTGCGATTGCATAAGTAGCATGAGAATTCTACAAACGTTGCTTTCCTCACAGGGACGTCCTATTCCTGCTAACTTCAAGGTCAATACAACAGTCTGAAAACAAAGAAGAACAAAGCATTCCTTGTCAATGTTAGGAAGGGGAAGAACGCCTGCTACCTTCAAGCTCACTTTGGAACCCAAATCTAGTAACTTCAATTGCTGATATTTCGAGAAATTTATGTCCAATTCGGATGAAAATTTCACTACATTGTGGAGATTTGGTTCCTCTTTCACATAAGAAAATAAATTTTTGCTTAAACTTCCCCTTTGAAGGAAAGCTTAAAACAAGTACTATACTCTAGTTTGCCTGTCAAATAATGAAAGCCTGTAATAATGAAATAAGGGTAACATGGAGACAACAAGTCGGGAAGGTCTTCAATTCTCTGCTAAGTTTTACATATAATTTTGTATGATGCCCTTATTGCCAGATGCTTGAAAATCTCATAACAGTATTGAATTTCACAACAATATTAAAATTACTTCTCAGTATAAAGCACCAACACAATCTTCGTTTATTTACCTTGGAATTGTTATTCAAATTTTCGAGGAAACTTGAATAAAAGCAAAGTATTTGGCTATTCACCATTTTATTGATTAGCGTGGCCATGTTTTCCTGGTAAAATAAATGCGATTGGTACATAAACACGGAGCGATAAAATTTCAACACATGTTATTGTGCAAAACTCTGTACATTCAGCAAGGTAATCTGAAAGTTTAATAGTCTCACTTGTTTCTAGAAACTGTCAGTCAGTCTAGTTGCTTTCATCTTTAAAAAGAGAGGTCAAGGGCAAGTTTAAATTAACGAGTCTTCACAACCTTAAAG
Source organism: Holothuria scabra (assembly GCA_037179385.1). Taxonomy (NCBI): domain Eukaryota; kingdom Metazoa; phylum Echinodermata; class Holothuroidea; order Aspidochirotida; family Holothuriidae; genus Holothuria; species Holothuria scabra. Next base: position 52,144,678 of record CM074185.1, read on the forward strand.
GGTGAAACCTCTCACCCCAAACTACAATTTTAGTACCCCGATACCGAAATTCTCAATTGGCTCAGCTCTTTAATTGCAGCTAATTCAACCAATGCCTAGTGCCAAAGCTTATATTACACAGCATGAATGGTACTGATAGTGTTTTGATTACATAAATTGAGTTTTTCTATACTCACCCTGAAGCAATAAACTGAGATTGTTTCTGGATGAGGATGAATTTCAGACAATTGTGGGAGGGGCTTCAGTAAGAGGGTTGGTTAGGAGAATTGGGTACTGTTTGGGGTGAGAGAACTGGGCCTTTAAAAGTCTAATCTACTCACCCTAAACAGTGCCATTTCTCCTAACCTACTAACTTAAACTAAACAGGTCCCTCCTACAAACGCTTAAGACTAATCCTTGTCCAGACATAATCTCAGTTTATTGCTTCAGAATGATTTTGCACAAGACCCAATGTGTAATCATGCAGTAGACCCTAAATACAGCGTCTTATCCGTAAATATTTCGTTTTAAAACACGTTGAAATGTTTAACATTAAGTGTTAAATAGCTAAACATGTCTAGAATTTTAACATGTTTCCAGAGTGGGGACAAAATAAGCGTTCTCTTGCTTGGCACATTTTCAGAGTGTACATGTTGTGCAAAAAGTGTTATAACTCTTCTAATTCGTTTCTTTGTAAGCCTTTACGTTCAGACAAGTCAAATGATAATACCATTTGTACTTAGGGTCCTTCAAACCAACGTTAACTGTTTAAAGCATGCCAATAAAATGGATCTTCATCACAAAGGAAAGTATGGAGAGTATAAGTTCTCCTGTAAATAATTTCTATAAGGTACTACAGAAAGAGCTCTCGAAAGATTATGTGCCGCGACAGTTAGATAGACGCACAGTGAGTTTTCAATGGAGTCTGTCTCTCCGTGACAGCTGTATATCTTCCGTTGCTATGCAACCGCGGATTGAGCCGAATCTGTTTTGATCAAAGCTCGTATATTAACTTTTTATTCTTTGTTATTCAAGAATTGAAAAGTCTGTTCTAATAGTAGGTTTAATATTAAGATTCCATTTAAAAAAATGACAGCGGCATTTGGAATTTCGCTCCTAAGTTTTCAAGATAAAAGGGGCACAGTTATGTAGTGCATTTTGTCTATTTTAAAAAATGCCTAACAGGCTGTTAAATAACGCTGCAATATCTATATGATATCTCACCTCATTAGCTCCATACATGGTTTGACAAGCTTAGAGTACTGGATCCTACTTTGAGAATTCAACTTCTAGCTTAGTTAAGCGGATATTTTACAACAGATACAATGCATCATGAACAACTTAAAATATTCAAACACAAAGTCATCATGTTGTGAATATTTCTGTTATCACAGTCACAATGGTGATAGTTTTAAGGAGAGACTGTTTCAATATCTGTGTTGATTTTTCAAATTTCACTAACCAGCCTACAGTAAAAATGCTGTGGGGAGAACTACCGAATTTGTGTAAGTTTCCAGCGAGTCCAACCATACATCCACACCCAGACGTCCTGAGTTGGTAGGAAATCATCTGTACCGCAACGAGTAACCTTGGGGAGTAGGGTCCAAATCGCGTTTTTAGGAGAAATCGGCGTGGAAAGAGAATGGGTAAGGAGTGGGAGGAGAAGGAGAATAATCGAGTATTGACGACCGTCATCGGCATCTAATCTTTGATAAGCGCTTAGCAATTTTCAATTGACATGATATTTGACCAACAGATGGAAACCAGAGCCGTCGGGAAATGTCTTCTGAGTTCAGGCAAGAGCTGCTAGAGTAACAGCTCCCTGGTTTAGGTAGTAGGCTGGGATAGCCTGGAGTTGTTCCTTATCAGGGTAACAGTGAGAGACGGCTTATAGCAATTTATGTGTCTCAGTCCTGATTAGAAATATTTTTTACAGTCCTGCAAAATGATCAAACATAAGGTATAACTAGACAAATTTCGTGGAAACGGTATCTATGACCTAAAAGACGTCAATCATAATTTCACGTTACACCTTCCGGCTATGTGAAAGAATAAAAGGATAAAAAAGGACAGTTACGTTTGAAAAAGAAATTTAGAAGCGCATGTACTGAAACGATATCTGTTATATTACCATGATGAGAATGTGTACCGGGTCATAGTCTAGGAATGACAACTGCGAAAATATTTGAGGATGTTAGAGACTTAAATCAACGGTGAACACGCTAAAAGAAAAAGTTTCATTTTGATGGCCTGCGTAGTAATCTCTCCTCTATTGGTGTGATCTAGGCTACAATGCGCTACCACATTCGACTACTAACAGAGATGGTTAGCAAATGAAGTCATTGAAGTCTTGTCTTGGATGGATCGGGGTGGATGGTTACCGTATATCTGAAGGAATGTTATCGTCGTTTGTAGCATTCTTAGATATAGGATTGCAAAGATAAGCAAAAAGGATTTATCTTAATTAATGGGAGGAGGAAATGTCGGGACAGCTAGATACGTGTAACATGTTATCATATATACAATATGCTTGTGATGATGATAATGCCTACCGTATATTATAAGGAAAATGTTTCGACTGGTTATGAGGCAAGGCAAAACACATAACTGAATGTGCGGCATCAAGCTTGTCGAACCAGTGTGCCCCGAAAATGACTTTGTTGAGATTGCGGCAAAATGATTTTTCTAAGGACGTTCGAGAAAGAATGTATTGCTTAACAATTGTTTTATCTGCACAAGTCAGTAAGTTACTATGGGAACACTTGCCGTCTTGGAAGAAAATCTCCCATGGCGATGGGTTCTAATGAGATTCATGGGATCTTATCGAATCCAGTGAAATGAAATGTAATGTGATCCAATTTATGTTAATGGGGTATCAACATAAAAAATGGGTATTTTCGATGGGATCGCTTATAGAACCATTTGAGTGTACCATAGAAACAAGCAAACGGTTCATTCATTCCCATTAGATATTACCTACTCCAAATTGCACGTTCATTTCAAACAGAAATGTATAAAGGAAAGTGGGAACCTACGGGTGTTTCTTCTATAGTCTGTACTCTGAAGAGATTGTGCAACCTCGTAACATGAAGTAATCGATAGTGCAGCATAACTTGAATTGCATGAAATAATTAGTAGAATTACTAATTAAACTTAACTTCACGTAGACCCCAACTCTATCTGGGGCACAAAAGGATTCTCACATGGTGAATGAAACGTGAGTAAAAAATACTTTCAACGGTCGATCTATACTCCCTTAGTAATAAGACGGGTATAGGCCTATACTAAACAATAGCCTATAAAGCAGTCTAAGCGGCAGGCTGAACACGGCGTGTACCATTTGAAGGTCACATAATTGTACAGACACCGCCAATGTCCAGGCCATAGTAGAACGTCCTTCAACACGGAGTCCACGGTGGTCACTAACAAGCACTCAGTGTCTTCTTCTCCTTGCAAAGTACGGTGAAACATCCAGTTTAGGGGCGCCTCCTTAAGGACAATAGTACACCACGTATGCGCCGTGCGGGCGGTCGAGCCCTCGGTGAATTGATGATAAAGTCCATGGACTTAGGGTGACAAATAACCCCCTCGATAAGGCTGCTAGGAAGGCCATTCCACGACCATTATCCCACGCCTTACCCACGCAGCATCCCCATGATTCTACAGACGTCACAAAATTGGGCCCACCCGGACATCTTTTTTCATGACCAATTGGCCCATAAACGGGTTTCAAGTTTAGGACTTGGCCAAACTTGCTAGGGGAACGATATGGGGAAGCAAGTGTTCCCAAATACAGTTAATTTGGCAAACAAATTCCGAAAATAGCTAAAAAGCGGCCTATACTGAAAACTTTCCAATAATAAATCATTCCTCTGCAGGCCTCAACTAATGATAGTCACATTGCATCCTCATATTTCTTACCTTTAACGTTGTTTGTTGTACTAAGAAGCAGCAGCAACTGTTTGTAGTTTTATTTACTTCAGTCTAGGCTAGTTCCATATTCAAAACGTAAGATAACCTGTTTTCCAATGCTCATTATGCGACATCTTGACATCCAGACGCACTAAATCGATTCGATCGGAATGTTTGAGCAACGCCGAACCAAAGTGAAATTAAAGGTTTAGATGACTATGTCCAGTTTACCATTAACTTGTCGTGAGTTGCACAAAGCCTAACCACATACATTTGGATTACGTCAGACAGAATTGGTTCTTATTTCAATAACAATTTATGCATTTGAAGAAGACGATCGCAACTAGATTCAAAATATTTGTCCAGTGACTAAACTTCTAGTTCTTCTAGGGAGGCTTTTTTCCAGTTTGATTAGTGGCAAGTGTTTGACCAGCAACTGCCTGGTTTGACACGGTGACTTCGAGTCAACAAGTAACAAAGGGATACGCGATTTATGTATGCTACCTTTAATACGAACATACCTAGAGAAGGAGACACAAGTGACTGCACAGACCGACCTCTTGAAAATATTTTTATTTTTTATCTTTTATTTGCACCATAAATTTGACACGGTAAGCGTCAGATGAGGTACAACATTGACTATCAGAATTCAGTGCACTTGACTTAATAGTAAAAATGTAAAAGGTAAAAAATAGTATAAGTAGTAACCATTCAAACATTTAAAGGTCTCGTGATATGAGAATGACAAAGTTTGATATTTGATGCAAAAAGCATCAAAAAGGTAGGAAACAGCCAAAGCTCCTGCAAATATCCACAATTTCCATCAAAATCCATAAAAAGGGCCATTTTCCAAGGTAATTTCTTTGCACTTAACCATTAATAAACATAGCTAGATATAAAAACTTGTGACGTTGAAAGAAAGACAGCTCATGCATAGCAAAATGGCATCCTTTGTTTTGCAGCCTACATTTCAAGAATAGTTGTAACACTAGCAGTCCTGACAAGTCTGATGGTTTTAAATTGTAAATTCAATCGTGCAATTGAAAATAAATCAGCATCGCTGACCAAACCGTAAAGACTAAAGGGTAAAACCGCCACGCCCCACATCATTTTTTTGCATAGGCAACAGATAAGTCCGGAAACATTCAAACTTTGAAGAGATTTAGCTTAAGAAGGGTAAAAGATATTGACACTGTCGCCAGTTTCCTCGTCTAAGTTCCATCGCTTAATATATATATATATATATATATATATATATATATATATATATATATGAATAATAAGAAAGTAAACACTAACACACACATATATATATATATATATGTGTGTGTATATATATATATGTGTGTGTGTGTGTATATATATAGGTGTGTGTGTGTGTGTGTATATTACACTCCGAAGTAAGGCCATTTTTCACAATACAAGTACCGGTAACTTTCTATATTGGAAATGTCGTGTGTAATGGAATAGGCTAATTCTATTCTCTGACACTGTCAGTGGCATAGACACGAGATGGTGGGGGGGGGGGGGGTTCAAACACCCACATGACCAAACCTTGAAATGCAAAAAAACTCCTAAAAGAACGGTTTTTTCTCTTTCCCCTTAAACTTTTCCCTCCTGTCGTGACCCAACCCTTCCCCCCAGTGACACAATTCTGGCTGCGCTAATGGATGCAGTAGCCCAGCAAGACCTATGTAACGAGATATGTTTCGAAATAGGAAGAACATTTTCTGGGCCAGGATGTGATAACTTCTCCCGCCGCCCCGGACTTGCTGCTGTGTCAGCACAGACGCGTTTCGTTGCGATGTCTCTGTGTTCGATCCCTTAGGAGGGGGGGGGGGGCTAGTAACCCCCCAGGGTAGAGGATCATACGACGTACTATGTCCTGATTTATTCACTGCATTCATGAATCGTGTCTATATGTGACGAATTTAATGTAAAATGGTGTAAATATTTTGACCAAATAAATTTACTCAAAAAGGGTCCCTCTTTCTTCAACACAGCTTGATACAACCCCGGTTTACTGAAATATTCTAAAATGTAACATCGCACTGACCCTATATGTACAATTCTGAGGATCGTATAAAAGCAGGTATTCATGCACAAGACAATTTTAGTTCCCCTAACCTGTACTTACTTCTAGCTCTTCCCACAACTATGTAAAACTTAGTTTTCCAGACATCTTTCGGGGCATATCCTGATGAACAAACAACACCCTATATGTGTAATCACAACAACCTCAGTGAATATTGTGTAATATGAGCTTCTCTGTATTTCTTATTTAATTTGGTGTCAATCAAAGAGCTGTGCTATCATTGAGAATTCTGATACATCCTGAGCAAAGTTGCATTTTGTTTGGGATGAGTGACGAGCAGTTGTCGAACATGTACATATAAATTATTTTTTACCCTTGACACGAAGTTGAATCAGTTAAGGTTGGTATATGTGGTTCACCACACTGCATAACAGTTTTTCGCCTAAATTGCTTTTTAATCTCGTGTCACCGTCGGTATTATACTCTATTCCTTTCAAATTTCAGAATGATTTTAATCGATTTTTATTCAACGCATAAATTGAAAAGCTTACCTAAGAGTCAATGACAACGAGATGTGTGCAAATGAAAATGACGAAACTTCACCAATAATTAACTGTCCTGACGCAGCGACCGACGTCACATGTTTTCTTAAGAGCTCAGTTTCTATTGTTAATCTGATAAACAATTTCGTGAATCAAATTACCGCCTCCACTGATCCAAAATTTTGATGAAAGAAAGTTGAAGAGAGTTGCTTTGTAGAGATATTCACCACCCATTTATAGGTTTAGAAGTACACAGGTTCTGAATCTCTCCAAACAGTCACTTGACAGCAGTGATGGTCTGATTTTGAGGTCAACAACTGGAGTCCATCGGGAAATCCTGTACTTGTCTGTATCCTGGAGGGTTTTACATTAAAAAACCTCCTAATCCCCATAATTTCATTGGGGTTTAGAATTGCATGCAGACAATAGATAATTGAGACAATTTAAGGTTGATGGACCCCACTTATGGCTGACTTAATCAGCTGATTGGATTCGAATACAGGAATCGTATCATGACATTAAAGGGCCAACTTAAACCTCTCACCCCAAACTACAATTTTGGTACGCGTGTACCGAAATTCTCAATTGGCTCAGCTCTTTGATTGACACCTAATTCAAACAATGCAGAGTACCAAAGCTTATATACGTCATGAACGGTACTGGGAGTGTTTTGATTGTAGATGCTTTTCACATGACGTCATAATACTCTCCAGCGGCCATGTTGGAGTACATGAAACTACGTAGTAAACCACACTGGACGCGCTTGCTCGTTGAATGTGAACACACCGTGCATACCAAAGTGCACACTGTGCAGTGCGTTTGCACAAAGCCAGGTGTATTTGGCATGAATGTCCTCCAGCATGGTGGTTCCGTGACGTAATTGCAAAGCCTCTATATCAACTGAGTTTTTCTATACTCACCTTGAAGCAATAAACTGAGGTTGTATCTGGATGAGGATGAATTTCAGAAAATTGTGGGAGGGGCGTAAGTAAGAAGGTTAGGAGAATTGGCTCTGTTTGGGTGAGAGAACTGTGCCTTTAACTTAGCCTATACAGTGTAAATACATTTATGGAATGAGCCTGGGATTCGAGGTACCGTATTTAGAAGAATCCGATTAGCGCTCGTGCTTTGTGACTGTAGACAGCCATTAGTGGGATCTACCAGCCTTAAATCGTATTCATTTATTGTCTACATGAATTTCAAACCATCATATTCGGGGAAAGTGAAGGAATTAACTATTTAGTGAACATCTATCCATGATAAAAGTAAGCAGGGAAACTAAAATATTAAAAGGTGATAGACCTCAGTTATGGCCGACTGAAATCAGACCATCACTTCCTGTCCAGATTCTGCTATAAGGCTATTTCATGTGGCGTCACACGATCGGAATTTGCCCGGCATTAAAAGGCAAAACAGGCACGCGGTAAGCGTATTTTACAGCAGACGCACACGGTATTTCCATAGAAACTACTGTGAGATGTATACGGCGCGTGTTGCAAGTACGCTACTCTTACTGCGCGTGTTGATAAAGTAGACGCTTTCCCGTCAAATGACGTCGGTGAAATTGCCTGATAGAAGCACACGATAAAGAAAGACTTAAACAAGGCCAAGATGTACAATGGAAAAGTAAGTTGAAAGAACACTGAAATTTGTGTCCTTTGGGGAGATCAGAGAACAAACGAATGAAGTAAATAAAGCATCGCATTTAAAAAAACGAAAAAGCGAAGAGCTATGTGATAGTTTAAGAGTAACTTGAATATTGCAATGTACATAAACAATCACTTAAGTTTTCTCTGAAATTCACTTGAATCAATCGGATCTCGTTCCAAGTGGGTCAAGATCTCAAATGCAAATTTTGCTCGTACCCGTAGCATATGGGCCTAATGCACTCTTTTGAGGACTTCTCCGACTCCGTAAGTGTCATTTGTAGGTTACAGCTTCTTCAGTTACCAGGTTAGAGCAGATTAAGGTTTCTGCCTGCAATAACGGCACACAGGACTTTTTAATAAAAATCTTTCCCCTCTTTGTCGATTGTCGTTGATTGTTCCGAACGGTTACTGATGCCGAAGGGTTATTATTCCCAAACAATACGAGTCATTCTGACTACAGGATAAAGGACGTTATTCTGAACATAACGGTCGTAATTCCGAAGGGTCGTTATTCCAAAAGGGGAATGGAGGATATTATTCCGAATGAAAATATCAAGGCGATATGCGAACTGGGACTAATAAAGCCTCGGAATACTGAAAGACCCTTGTTCTCCATTCGAAATATCAACCCTTCGGAATAACGCCCTGAATTTTTTATTCGGATTAATGACCCTTCAAAATAAGTTTTCAGTTAAGTTAAAAGTTCAAGGGAAGTTTAAGCAAAAGGTCAATTTTCATTTTTGAAACAGGAACCAAATCTACATAGTGTGGTGGAACTTCCATTCAGATATGACAAATATTCTTGAGATATCAGTAAATGAAGTAAACAAATTTGTGTTCCAAACTGAGTTAGAGGGCGGAAGAGGTTATATATCACTTAATCACATTGACAAGGAGTGCTTTGTTTCCCTTCATTTTGTCAGACACTTTTGTTGATCTTACAGTTCATTTGGGGGATGCAAGCTTTGTAAAATTCTCATGCCACTTATGCAATCATATTCTGATAATATGAGATTGTTGAGAAAAAATGGGTCGTAAGAATTAAAGAAAAACAAAAGACTGTCAATTAATATGAGGATATGTTGTCATATGTACTTGCTTCAAGTTCACTTTTTTGTTGAAAATATTGCAACTTTACTTCTTCATATCTTGAGAACCGGCGCATCGGATTTCAATGCAAACTTCACCACAATGCTTAGAACAAGTACTCCTCACATCAAACCTTGGTATGACCTTAAACGCTTAAACATACCTTTTGTTTGTTGAAAGATCGCGCTACATCCAAGTGTCAATCATAGCAGGAGTTTGTGTCAATTGCTTGTTTTATCAGTTGGTTTCAATTTTACTAATGGAGCAGTGTGTCAATTTCTGTACATTTTTTCTTTTAAGTTGAAATTTGTGATATCCTTGTAGGAAAATTGAAGTTTGAGCTGCCATGGGGTGAGATATGAGCATGGTATCCTTTGAGCTGTTGAGAGGAGTAACATTTCAGCAAGGAGGTTATGAGAACCCCCTTGATTTCAGAGCCTTAAATTGGATACCTGCCATGTGACCGATTCCTTCCGGTTGCGGTGCACATCATTTGTTGTTATTCTGTGTAAAACGCACAGCGTAACGGACATGCTATTACGGTAGTAACTAGCCAGTCTCACTGGAACTTATTTTGTTTACTCCTACCTGACGTTTAACAGAACCATTTAAGACCATTTGATGACGTTTTTAGCAAGATAAGAACACCACTGCCTGAAACCTTACGTCGTTCTCAGTTGAGTGAGTTATGATGCAGGAGGAAACGTGATAAGTTTACGCAACGGGAATCTACAAGACTGCACGTCTTAGAGATAGCCAACTTAAAGGGCAAAATCATTAAACCAAACTTATTTCCAAACAACAATTAGATCCCACCGATTCCTTCTTGATTTCGCTTGCAAGTATCTTTCTTAATGTTTCAGAACTTCAAACTTGCACATTTAAGGTAACCTAATGAATTATCATCCCAAATTTCATAATATAATGAGACAAATATTGTCACATGACTCGCAATGGCACATCAACAAACAGGGCAGATTAGTACATTAAAACCAAAGTTGTGGGACTACATTTTCCCTTTAACTTTTCTGCCGTCACAAAATAACTTTGTCATGTATGCGTATTTAATAGTTATACGACTTCTGGTAGCTGAACATGAAATCTTATATTAAGCCAATGTATAAACGATATGGCAAGTAAATGTAGCATAACCGTAAATCTAGAGAAAGACCAATAGTAGCCTGTCAACTGAACGCCTTCCCGCGCAGTCACAGACATAGTTTATATACTTGAGTTACATGCATACACTACATGTAAAATATTCTGGTAAGTACATAATCCTTTGATGTGTTATGAGAACCAGGGATGTACCCCGAGCAGCGGACTCGATTTGTTCAGTCCCTTCTTTAAGGTCTCACAACATGACTGCAAAAGGAATATGCCCACAGTCTGCTATGCAGGCAACCAGGGATGTAACTATAATGGAGGTCAAAAGGGTATTTTTGCCCAGAGAAATCAGTCATTGCCCAGTGACGTCATGTTGTGAAAAGAAATGTAAATTGACGCTGATTCTGTTACTGAATACTGTGGGTTCACATTTTACTACTAACGTAAAGCAAATGTACTTTGCAGTAGAGGGCCTCATAGCTTTATCTTTATTGTAATCATAATATAAATACGGTAATTGGGGTTCTACAATCCTCGCTCTGTTAAAGGTGGTTAGGAATTAAACGCTTTTCTAAATTCTTTTTGCCCCCATTTTGCGAACATGTTTAGATGGCACACGCGGTAAATTCTTAAAAACGTAATTGCTAAACATTAAAAACGTAATTGCTAAACATTTATATAGTTTAATGTATTTAGCACGCTTTTTAGTGTAAATTTGACCGTAAGCGACAAGGGCGAAAAGAAAGAAACACAAACCAGGGCTTCCCACCCCTTTGCTATAGAACTCTGGTAGTAACGAACGTGTGACTATATGTTTTAGAGTTTCAATTTTCTTGTGAAATTTTCGAAAAGATGAAAATACCTAAATAAAATCTCTCAAGAAATCTGCAACACTTCTAGTTAACTAAAACTTTTCGTTTCGATATATTTTTATGTAGTTCACAGATGGATCTGTATGGCATTTTCATTTAAACAGAAATCTTCCTTACCTCACAAAATTTCTCTCTCTACCTCGCTTTCATGGTTATTTGTGTGGTCCTCCACAAGTCCGTATCACTGATTCAACCTATAGCATACAATCACGGGACCGGACTCTATACACATGACCAACATGTTACCCGTGCGACGAATTAACACTGAATATTTAAAACGAATACTAATTGCACGATACGTTTCTACCACCCATAACCTGTTGTACAGTTAGTTACTGTGATCAGCGTGCATGCTAACACACAGCAGAACCTCAATAACTTTGTGAAGTGTCTACTCCAAAAATCCAAACTTTAAGCTGACACAATATTTACTGAGTAAATTTACAAAGCAGACGGAATATTAATCTGTACATTTTATATCGTGGAAGGATACAGTTCATTTGACGAATGAATAAATATACTGCCACAATAAATGTTGGAAAAGGATTTCTAGTGACTTTTGAAATATTATAATAGCTGCAACTATCTAAATTCACACAAAATGGAGTGGTGATACCGTGGCCTCTCCCATATGCTTAACAACTGATCGTGGCTTAATTTCATACTGAATCAACAAAAAGCTCTCAATTGGGGAATGGCGCCAGCTACTCTAGAACATTGCCAGAAAGCGTTGCGCGGTAAATGGTGTAGTCCATTTGTAATCAGCTGAGTTAAACAGTAGCCGATTAGATTAGTAGTTTACTGTATCTATGCCCTCTGCAACAGAGGCGTAGCTGGACTATTTTGAAAATTTGGGTCCTTTTACACATGTGTAAATACGGAGCTTGTATTGCAGAAAATAGTTTACATTCAGGGTTCCCCTAAGGAAATTTGAGTATTTTTTTTTGGGGGGGGGGGGGGGGAGGGACTGACTATCGAAGAATCTGCGTTTCCTTTTAGCATACATCTGAGACAAAATTTCGACTGAAGATCGTTCTTTTACATAATGTTACCTTAGGAATGTGGATTGAAACTTCTTGGCGACATTCAAAAAGCTCCCGAAACTTTGTTGCCTTTTTTGGACAAGATATTTAAAAATTAAAAGCCTATATTGAAGAAAATTTTCGGGAAATGGCATTGTAGCGGCTCGGAAAAGTTTATCCCTAACTGCTTTATGAGCAACCAATTTCATCATTACAGGTTGCAATCTAGGGGCGCGAAGCGCACGGAAAATTTTTAGGGCTTTTAAAACCAATAATTACAAACATTCAGAAAAAATCGGAATTTTATGAAATGAAATGTTGGGAAAACCACACTGTAGTTGACTGTTGACTCAAGTGGCAAACTTTCGAACTTTAAACTTTTTCGAGCCAGGGGGAATCTCCTCCCTTCCCCCTGTCGATACGTCACTGCTCTGCAACATTGAACAATGATAATATTTTGACACTTTAACATCTAAGAACCATCTACAAAGACTACTCAACTGACATGGTTGGAAGATATCTGATGATAGGTGAGAGCAATTGAGTACAGTAGGCCAAAGGCTCCGCGCCTGAAATATGAAGCCTTGCTAGAAAGACAATCTTCAGTTGTCGCGGAGCGTATAGACAATTTTGACAGACGGACAGCCGGAGACGGCACGGGCTTAGTTGTAGCTAAGGTTTCCTGATTTTTTTTTTAAAGTGTGAACACCATTGTACCAGGGACGTAATTTGCGGCGCGCTTCGCGCGCTGAAATTTTGACCCTTTAAAACAAATATGTGTACCTTGTATTGCACAAAACTTGGATCCTTTGGGTTTGGGGAGTCTGGGGATTACTAACGAATCTGCACTTCCTTCATAAAACTTCGGAAAAGTTGACCAAACCCATGTACTAATGCATTTTTATTGCATTATGCGGCGAGCGAAAGCGCGCCTGACATTTTTCATTTTTCGAGATGTGGAAAAATTAAAAAATGGGGGTTTCTGACCAGGAAAGTGAGGGGGGGTAACATTCTCCCCCTCGTTCTTCATTGTGGATGTCGCCCAGCCCCCTTCCTACGCGCATGGTATTGCCTTATGCCCAAAATTTTAAATTTTAAAAACCCCGTATTTTAGCCATATTTTTAACTATGAAATTTCGATGAAAATATTGCACTATTGCATTTGCAACAAAATTCTTAAAATATTTAAAAAAAATTCAAACGGGTGGAGAATCCTTCAAACACCCCCCCCCCCCTTGCCAAACGGTTCAAAACAACCTTTGGCACTGGTCGAGAAGCGCTGCCTGCTCCTAATAAGTTATGTAAGACATATTGTATACTGGTATTTTTACTGAAAAATGAGATACATAAAAAGTACATCTGTTCAAAACGTTAGACTCGTCATGAGAACCATTCAGTAAGTGCGTATGCTATCACGTGACTGACATATGGATAAAATGATATGTAAAACTCTCTGCAGGCTATAGAGGCTTTTCACATGACGTCATAATACTCTCCGGCGGCCATGTTGGAGTACATGTAACTACGTAGTAAACCACACGGGACGCGCTTGCTCACTGAATGTGTACACACCGTGCATATCACAGTGCACACTGTGCAGTGCGTTTGGCACAAAGCCACGTGTATGTGACATGAATGTCCTCCAGCATGGCGGTTCCGTGACGTAATTGCAAAGCCTCTATAGCTGACTAAAGGCATTTTTTTCTTACTTTAACTATTCTTGAATCGTCAAACAGGAAATAAAAATGCAGTAATAGTCCCAAACATCGATTTGCGAATTACTTCAACTCCTTGGAGATATGTTAAAACACGATTGTAAATGCCACCTAAAGTGTATTTTTGAGGTATGACATTTTGAAGCATAAATAGATTGTCTCAATCTTTGCGCATTTTAACGGTTTGCCTAGAGCTATGGTAACAAATGCACGGTAAATGAAGATTTCTGAAGATAGAGACATATTTGAATTCGTCTTTGCCAGCGAGCACACTCGAAAAAAACTTACCAAATATAACTCTTACATGATAGTGATAGGCAACAGGTTTTTTGTTTAATCATATTCCTGAAAGTCGTGTTTTTAATTTCCCTTTCTAACGAAAGTTTTATTTGCCTTGGATTTCCTTTTTGCGCCTTTCGGGGTCAATTTCTCGAGACTTATGTAGATTTTACATCTGCCATGCAGCTGTATTCAGGGTGCTGGTAAATATATAGCAACTACCTTTTCACAAGCATATTTTTCAACGTCAGGTAAAAACGTTACGTAAAAACACGAAACGATTAATAATGACCATGGGTTAGCCTCGACTACTAGCAATGATTATTGTTGAGATTATTGCCTGTACAATGGCAGTCAGGTTCCGTTTTGAAAGTCTGCGGTATGACCCGGCCAGGACTCGAACTCCCCAACCTCTCTACTGCAAGTCGGATGCTTTAACAAGGGAAGTTATTCCAAACATAGGCTGCGACATAACCAGACAACGGACACAGTAAAGGGAGGAGTGAAGTCTATAGAGAGGAATACTGAGAAAAGCCGAGGATCGGGTAAGATAGGAACTGATTACATGAGCATTTGAAGGTATAATAAAGGACTACATCGGGCAATTTAGCTTTTAAAAAATAGTACTGAAAACACACTCAAGACTGAAAGCGATAAATATCGTAAATAGAAGAAGTTGATTTTTTGAAGAGGTGAGGGTGTGTTGTAGGCAAAGGGTATTACATGTATAACCAACAACTCTTTTCTGAATGATAAGTAGCAGTAGCGATTTAGGATGCAGTGCGTTACATATGCCCCCATGATTGCCTTTCTATTTAAACACGTCTGTCTACCTGCGATAGTTTTTATAACTAATGTCAAAAATTGGACGGTACACTCTGCATTGATCGAATTGGCGTTCCCACACGTCAACGTAAATACAACTATACAAGGTTAAAAGGAACATAAAGTAATACCATTGATACCGCAGTTGCAAGAACTTACACGAGGCACATAAGGTTACAATAACCACAAGAGACTATGTATACACATACATAGATCAAAGAGCTGCATAGATTCTGTCGCCGATAATGAAATGGCCTTGAATTTGACATTAATTGCTCAAGATTTGAGAGCAAAAATGCCAAGCAATGAAAATCTTAAAATCACATGATTCATCTGCCGATAAACCTCAAGTTAAAAAATAGCTTGAGTGACGTGTTAGTGTAGTCAAGATGCATGGTGTTACAAGGATACATAATCACTGGTAAGAGCTATATTATATTTGAAACGAACAAGAAAATCGTGTAAATAGCGCGATGAGACACATCAGTTGAATTATCGTCTTGCAAGAGGTTTCCCGGCGACATTTAAAAAGTTTTCGAAACTTGTTCTTTTTTAGACAAAATATTTCTCAAAATTAAAAGCCTATATGGAAGAAAATTAAGAAAAACGGCACTGTAGCGGCTCGAAAAATTTTACCAGACTGATTTATGAGCTAGCACTTACTGCAGTAGAGATCGCATTTGAGGCGCGCGAAGCGCGTGGTTATATTTGCTTTTTGTTTAAAAAGAAAACTTACAAATATGCAACTTTTATTGGAAGAATTCGGAATTTTATATAGCAAACAGCTTGAACAACCGACCTGTGATTAACTAGTGTCTCCTGTGGCAAATTTCCAAATTTTCTACTTTTTGAGCCGGTGGTAATCCCCCTGCCCCCACACACTGCATAGCTACGCCACTGCTGATAACGGTCTATATATATAGGGAGTTGCAACTCCCTGATATATACGGCATGGTCCCATCGTTATAGGAATAAGTGATGCCGCGCGTCACGAAATTTGACATAAGAAATCGATTATTTTCCTGAAAAGTTGCAAGCACACTGTGCACCGAGATCTTTTCAGTTCCCTTAAAATGTGTTTGCAAATTTCAGCCTACTGCCTGGAGTCATTCACTAAAGATTACAGATTTCATTAAACATAAAGGGGACGATTCCTTACATATTTTAAGTGGAATGAATAAAGGTGGAGCAAAACTAAAAGAAAAAAGAAAAAATATACACGAGAAATTGCACTCCCACCTCGTCAGCTGTGGTTGAACTAAGGATTTTGGCCAGAGGAATGAGAATGGCCTGCAGGGGCGCATTTAAAGCAGGATGATAAAAAACAAAAAAGGGTGCCAACATTCTGCGAGGGGACCTGACAACATGAATGCTCCGCTACGGCTCCTTTTGAGCACAAGAAGAAGTCCTACATCCCTTTCAAAATTTGAAGGAAGAAACTGGTCCCAACTGTTGAGACCCAGCAGATAAACTCCCTCACCTCTCCCAAAGAAAAAAGAATATTCTCCGAGATTCAGCTTTTTCCAGGTGGCCCTTCCTTTGCGCTTTTCTTTATTTTGCAGGTGCTATACGTATGTACATACTTTGAACGATAATTGGTTGGCCTCATTTCTAAATATCAGCTTTTTTTTCAAGGCTTGTTAAGTCTGTTTTAGTGACGATACCTGGAGAATGCAATTTTACGTTTTCATTGAAAGGTTGCATGTATCTGTGGCGACAATGGAACAGATGCTGATACAAGTAGATTCTCGGCCTTAGCATACACTTCATCGATTTGTGGTGAAGGGCGAAAGAATTGTGGCAATAATATTAAGCGCCGATCTGCGGTCGAATAGTTCCTCTCATCCGTTCAATAAAGCGGATTGAAATCCAGATAATTATGACAGGCTTCGCTTATCTGTCAGTTTCAAACCCGAGAAGTACATAATAAAATGTCATGGGTGTACGGCTGAACAGACACGTGAACGAAATCGCAATTTACCTGTCAAGTTGGAGTATATATAGATATGTTACAATAATTGCAAAACAAGTTACGTATTGGACTGTCGTTAGCATGGTTGTGTTCAAATTTAGCCTTGTAGAAGTAAAAGGCCGACACATTAAATGGGCCAACCATCTCACCCCAAACTACAAATTTGTGTAGGGGGAAACAGAAATTCACGAAAGTTCAGCTCTTCAATTGGCTCAGATCTTTGATCTTTGATAGTTCAAACAATGCAAAGTACCATAGCTCATATTACACAGCCTGTATTGTACTGAGAGTGTTTTGATTATACATTGGGGTCTTGTATACTCACCCTTCAGCAATAAATTTATTTACTAAAAGCCTAATTGTTTCAAGTTTTGTTAAAGATATATATGTATTTCACTGTGTTTTTTACTGTTACAAGGTTAATTTACCCCCTACAATGGAAATTTACATTCTTAAGTGCACCGAAAATACCAAAATATATGACAAACTTTGAAACATGACCGTTTTTAAATATACGACAATCTAGTACATCACAACATTTTTAAATATATGACAATCATTTTGAAATATGTTAACCTTTGAAATATATAACACTCTTTTAAATGTATTAAATCTTTCAAATATACTTCATCCTTATATATATATATATATATTATATATATATTTATATATATATATATATATATATATATATATATATATATATATATATATATATATATATATATATATATATATATATATATATATATATATATATATATTTATAACATGATAGGTGGCGTGTGTTACAATCTTTCAGATAAATGACAATCCGCGGTTTGGCCAATAATCTGGCAGTCCTGTTTTATATGACAATCTTTTTAAAATATGCGACAAGCTTTTTCGGCCAAATATGTGAAACAAAACTGGCAAACTCCGTACAAGCCTACGTTGCAACGATTTAGCCTCACAATTCCGTTGGACGTTAAGTGGAAAACATCTCGGCCAAATGGGTTAAAAATGTGCCTAATATACGCCATTTGGCCGTGGATCGGGTTTTAATTTGACAAGCTTTTATATATGACAATCTTCGTGAATTTAGACATAGGGAATTCCCTGTGTACGAAGCATTGCATGTACGTGCGTATAAACGTACTTACGACACGGTTCCCACAGAGCGTTAGCTCCGAGAAGAGAGGAAACATCCTTCAATCAGGGAGTTGTAACAGAAATTTAACGGTCTCGTCACTCACGATAAACCCGTCTTTTCCTGCAGGGTTACGACAGGAACAGCTCCAGTGGCGTAGATAGGATTTTTTCCAGGGGGCAAAGGTATGAAATTTCCCCCAAATTTTTCCCGGTCAATGTGTATGTATTTCATATAAAAAATGCAAATTTACAAGTATAACAACATTAAAATGTCATTATGTAAGTGCGGGGGCTAAAGCCCCCCTAGCCCGCCTCCGCGGTCCCTGTATTCCTGTATTATCTGTATTTTTAATCTTAAAGTATAACATAGAGCAATTGGGAATAACAGCTCTTAGTATATTATTTTGGTCAACAATACTGGTTTACTATTTGTATGTACTAACGCAGTGGCGTACCGAGGATTTCTCTGAAGGGGGGGGGGGTGCAGTATGGTCTAAGAGGAGGGGTTTCCAGAAATTGTTTGACTTTTTCAAGGAGCCTAGATGCAAAATGGTGCAAAGTTTGCGACTTTGACAGGAACACTGTAAAAAGTTGAATCGTGGTGGTTCATGAGGATAAAACTGAAACTTTTGTGTCTTTACATGTACTCTTATGCCATTTATGCTACCTTACGAAGTAAACTTGTCATTCAATTAGCACACTTTTAGGAGTCAAAATAAAAGAGCATTGATCGGTATAGGATTTGTGGTGTTTCTTGGCCACCAAACGTTATTTTGTCATGAAGATTTTCTAAGCGGAGCGCCACCATTGGTTGGCGCGGAGCGTAGAGAAAATTTTGAAAAATCAGACCCCTCAGATGGCCGGAAATAGCATTTTCCAGACTTATACAAAGAATCTACCCAGTCACTAACTTCTTTTGTCGTTTGCAAATATAATCCTTCCTTCAAAATATGTTCTCAAACTGAAAAAGTGATCAGAGAGTTAAGGGGTAATCTGACCCAAAAATGTAATTTTTCCCAAAAGACTGAGCGAAACGCCACCATTGTTGGCGCGGAGCGTAAAAAAAATTTCGAAAAAATCAGACCCCTCAGATGGTAAAAAATAGCGTATTCATGCTTGTAAAGAGAATCTAAACATGTAGTCTTTATTTTTATCGATGCCACCAGTGGGAAACAGAGTCTACCTTTTAAAGTAAAAATTGGAACTTGACAGAATTTGCCTATTTGTAGGAATGAAAATATTGGCATCACTGAGGGACGTACTTGCAGAGACAATCCTTCTCCTTTGAAAATTTTTGAAAAATTGGGTGTCCTTATATGCAACCTGGTGCCACACATGTTATCTTTTGAAGTAAAATCTGTGTTATATATAACTACTTATTTTTAAGAACAAAGAAAAAGTGGCATCTGTGAGGGGGGCATGGCTCAATGGTCCCCCTTCGTACGCCACTGAAAGGAGGCCTAACAGTGGCTCCATCACACAGGATATCCTGTTAGAACAGCAGTGTACTCATGGACCCGCTAATTGTTACACCCCAACTGAGCAGAAAGCCTTTTTCCCGAACTAGCCTGTAAACCTCCAAGGACTAGTAACAAAATCTAAGTATGCCAATGGATCCCGTTCATTCTAATTTCTAGACTTACTTTAAGTTAATCGTTGGCCATGGATTGTTTCAGCCCCATCCATCGTTATGTACACAGAGTAAAATCGGTATAGCTACTGCTAGCTTGCGGGACAATATAATAAACTTGGGGGGTCTACGTTAATGGATTGTCAGTTCTCACATCCTTTTACTGAATTTCCAAAGTGTACAACGCAGAGACTGTGTGCAAGGGGGTAAGTTCGGGTTTACAGCCTTTCAGTGTTGTTCGTACTTTATCAACTGTTGTTAAATTCCTGAATAACAGCTTCATGTGCACTGAAATGTACTGATCATAACCGCGCGTATACAAGAGAACATTCAAGCTGCTATGCGGCGAGGACATTTCTGTGGAACGCAAGTAGGGTCGGTTCATGGGACAATGGCGAAATCTCAAATCTGGGTTAATTTGTTGCATGAATTATATATGAGAAATGTCTCAGAATTTCTTAATCTAACAAAAATTTTGAGAAATTTTTGTTAATGTAGAAAATTCATCAAATTTCCCCAATTTCATCAAATTTCCCCAAATTATTTTCCAGGGGGAAACTTTCCCCCCTGCCCCCCCCCCCTCCCCCAGTAGCTACGCCACTGAACAGCTCCTGACCGCTGACTGCTGCTAAGTAGATCAGCAACACCGTGTGCAATAGATAGCTTAGCAGACTTCGAGTCTTCGTTCATAGGCCATGGCGAGTTCTTGCAGGCGAGGGTCGTGTGTTTGTAACATGGACTAAGCCGCTGTACACTGTTTTTGGTGTTACAGTATGTAGTTAAGTAAGCTTAGACCATGTAACGAACATACAGTCCTAGGCGACGGCTAGGCCATGCGTACCGCGCAAAACTGTAGTCTAAAAACTGGTCTTAGGACCGTGAGGTTGGTTTGTTAAGAATTTTCATATAGTGGGCGTAGCTCGGGAGTACTTTTTTGGTTTCGCCGAGCCGTTCTTCGTCAGAGAGCGGGGAGATCTTTAGAAAAAGCCTGGAAACTGTGACACCTCTTTGAAATTGCGAATTTTTAAGTTGCATGATCGTAAGAAAGGTTTATATTTTGCAGTGGGGTATTTTACAGAGCTAAGGTACTATTTGAGTTGTTAAAAGTTCTAACCATAAGGGTAATCGAAAGAAAGGTTTATATTTTGCAGTGGGGTATTTTACAGAGCTAAGGTACTATTGAGTTGTTAAAAGTTCTAACCATAAGGGTCTTTCATGAGCATCGAGGACCGTGGACGTAGCCCAGAACCCCAGAATGATAACCAAACTTTGACTCTTTTTCTTAAAACGGTCAAAATGTGTACTACAAGTGAGTTACAAAAATGTCATTCTTAGACCGTCCCATGCAGTTTGCAATTCAATGATACGTAGCAAAAGCTTCCTCTGATGTAGGGACCATTGATTTTTACACGGTAATTTTTTGAAAAATCTGGTGACCCCCAATATTGAGAACAAATCTATGCACTTGGTTGCATTGGATTAAAAAGACGTATGCCCCTCAAGCTGTCCTCCAGTTTGAAATAGTCGGGAAAAATTATTTTAACGTTCTAGTTAGTCATCACATTGCAACATTCACCTCTTATGGACAGTGGTGGCAAAAACTTAAGATTTCAAAACTGTGGAAGGAAATGCAGGGCACAAGAAACTGTTCGGGGCAAAATAAAAGAAAATGTGCAAAACGTGCATATGCGGGTAGTCGGGGGTACAGGGGCCCGTCTTAGGACCTCTGTTGGAATTCAGGGGAGAAGCCCCCCCCCCCCCAGAGTTTTAGATAGGCCTATTGCTGGGTCATATTTGAAGCCTCATGTAGGCCTATATTCTGCAATGCAACGGTTTTAAAAATTGGTAATGGATTAATCTACCCTCCTGTCGCCATATACGAACATGTGATAGCGTTACTGGTGAAAATAATTGAAGTGAAATTTTATCGATAGGCGTAATTTGGAATCTGTCCTGGTAAAAAAGTAAGCAATAACCAGTGACTGAGTGAGTGTTGCTGGTCACAGGTACGATTCTGAAGGCAGGAACAGCGTTTGCGAACAACTAAATCCAAAGCCTATGTGTGATGACTGCACAGGGAGTGTAGACGTTTTGGTCTGAGACTATAGGCCATGCGCCAGTGGATAGCGTAGAAATAGCTACCGTACAATTAAGCTTGCTTTGTCCGCAGTCAGTGAAAAGTTTCAATGACAGGAAGTTAAAACAATATGGCTAAACTTTAGAGTTAAACTTTAAAAACTGTAGAATGGTTTAACCTGTTTGTGTGATTATTTGTGAATTATTTTGCCTAGAAAACACCTGTTAGCAGGGACCGTTGCGCGAAATTGGAAGTGGGGAGGCGCTTATCACCAAAGACGGCCCAAAATGCCTTGGATAGAAAAAATGGGGGATAAAACCCCACCCCAGCCCCCCCCCCTCCACTCTCCGCGGTCCCTGCTTAGGCTACTGTACTTTGGGAGCTGAGTAGGATGGGGACAACCAGGGGCAAAGGTTCTGACTGGAGGGAATTTTCCTGTAAAACTCTCATAACCCTTTTGAAGGGCAAGAGCATTCACCCCAACATGGAGTAGTGTAGTAGATTGTCCTGTTTCATGATTTGCTGTTGAAAGTCATGTAACAACATTACATATCCTCAAATATGAAATTTATTACAAGCAACTGCTTTGTTTACTTTGCATATGAAATATCGAAGTCATAAAATTTAATGAAAAAATTCTTTGAAGATAAATTATTTAAAAATTGTGATATTTTGTTGTTGCTTCAAAATATTTTGTTCGGGGTAGGGGGGGTACTGCTCTTGACCTTTAAAGCAAATCTGTGCATGAAACAAACCAAGACGTAAGATCCTTTACTGAAAGTCAGGGAGTAGCATTAAATCATGCAGGGAAATCTGGATTGTAACAGTTTTCTCTGGTCCATATACTTGTCTAACCGGACGCCTACTTGTCAAGTGAGAAAGTTCAAGGAAACGCAAAGAGAAACTGCAGCCGTTGGTCAGACATGATACAAATGTCTAGAAGCTGACATAAATGCGACACTTAAGAAACGAAAATGTCAGGATTTAGTGCGCGGTTGGCATATCATGCCTGACATCATATCTCTATGTAAAGTTAGCGTAAAAGACACAAGGTTAGGTTAGAGTCGGAAGGTGTCAAAACCTATTTTTTGTTACATGAAATACCGTGAGGACTAGGTGAATCAAAATGTGTGATTTAGTGAGCGATTGGTATACTCCTTGTGTACATGTTTCTCAACGTGAACGTTAGACAATAAAGGATGTAGTTAAGGAGTTATGATGCATAGATTTACCAACAGGAAGCAAGAGAGTCATTCGTGGAATGGAAAAGGGGGTAGGAAGTTAAATCAAACTGGGGCGACTGCCTTCACCCTTCAAAAGTATTTTTATGAACTAGAAACATCGAACCAATGTAAGCATCTCGCTCATTGCTACGGATGACAGCCTCATGGGGCGGACGGGGAGAGCCGCTATGCAGGCTAACGCATCGCAAAATAGAACGCTGAGACATACAAGGAGTAATTGGTGTACACATCTATGACTAACACTTTGTACATGATATCGTGAAGGTGATTGCATAGAGACAAGGAATTCATCTGTAGTAGGTAGTCATTATTAAACTTACCCAATTTTCGTCCATAAACCTCAAGTACACAAAGCTAACTTAAATCGAGACGCAGAGACGAGACACGTGAGGTAAATTACCCTGCTTTGTAGTGTGACTGCCAAAGAAAGTCAGTTCAGTTCTTTGGTTGGTATATCCTGGGGGACGAGCAGATTAATGTGACGTAGACTCAAAATGGACTCGACTTCAAAAGGGTTTACTTTGATCCTAGCTATCACTAATTTTCATTGCTTCAAGTTTCCGTCTCTAATGTCTACTCGGATTCAAGACTTCGTAGTACCTCCTTTATTACTCCTGGCTTAATTTCTGCCGTTAGTTTTTTCCCTCTTCTCTCGCAACGATGAGTTATACGAACTGACGAACAAAATTCGTCCGCTCGAGGGGTATAGTCGGCTTAAGCCGTTTAGCATGAGTGCATGCGAAAAAAGGGTCAATTTAAGTTAAAACCAGAAAGCCAAAAGGCTTAGTGATTCCTTGCCGAAAAGGGGTGCTTTGTCTTCCTCATAAAACACTGAAAACGGTGACCTCAAATGATCTTTGACCTCCACTAAAACCACCATAGGGTCCTTCCTCTCAACATGGCAAATCTGTATACCACAAATATGAAAAGTGTCGGACATTCCTGTCTCAAGATATCGCGATTGGAAGGTTTTCGGTCTTTGATCTCTGGGGACATCAAATGAGCTTTGCCCTCCACCAAAAATTATAGGCTCCTTCCTCTCAACATGGCAAATCTATATACCAAATATGAAAAGTGTCGGTCATTTCTAACTCAAGATATTGCGATTACAAAGTTTCGGACCCTTTTTGATCTCTGGTGACCTCAAATGACCTTTGACTTCCACCAAAAACAATACGCTTCTTCCTCTCAACATGGCAAATCTATATGCCAAATATGAAAAGTGTCGGTCATTCCTATCTCAAGATATCGCGATTACCAGGTTTTCGATCTTTGATCTCTGGTGACCTCAAATGACCTTTGACCTCCACGAAAACCAATAGGCCCCTTCCTCTCAACATGGCAAATCTACATACCAAATATGAAAAGTGTCGATCATTCCTATCTCAAGATATCGCGATTACAAAGTTTTCGGTCTTTGATCTCTGGTGCCTCAAATGACCTTTGACCTCCACCGAAAACGATAGGGCCCTTCCTTTCAACATGACAAATCAATATACCAAATATGAAAATTGTCGGTCAATTGTCGGTCATTTCTAACTCAAGATATCGCGATTACAAGGTTTTGGACCCTTTTTGATCTCTGGTGACCTCAAATTACCTTTGACCTTCACCAAAAACAATACGGTTCTTCCTTTTACCATGGCAAATCTATATGCCAAATATGAAAAGTGTCGGTCATTCCTATCTCAGGATATCGCGATTACAAGGTTTTCGGTCTTTGACCTCTGTTGACCTCCACCAAAAAACAATAGGGTTCTTCCTCTCACCATGGCAAATCTATATAACAATATGAAAAGTGTCAGTCATTCCTATCTCAAGATATCGCGATTACAAGGAGCGTCACAAACACACACACAGGCATATACACGATATCACCATCGCATAGATTCCTTGCCTGCCTTCGGCAAGGAATCAAAAAGGGTTAATTTAATTTAATGTTTTGAGGGTCAGGAAGCCAGTTTGGCACATCGAGGACCCTGTGCCTGAGTGAGCGTGGATGAACACCGGCGAACTTCGCCTTATCCTTTCGACTATAGTGCTCAGAGGTAACTTGGCAGGCGTATACTAATCGCTCCCAATCCTGCTCCCGGGACCGCATTTTAACGTCCCCATCCGATGGACGTGATGGCCAGTCTTTAGCCACCTTCCCGAAAGGCTGGGTGGGGATGGAGGTTACTTGCTCTGCACCACTGCTCAACAGCTGAACTGAGCAAACGGACAACTTCTCGAGTCGGACAACTTCCTGAAACGGACAACTTCCTGTTAAACGGACAACTAAATACCCAATTTTGTAATTCACCAATTTTGAAACCCCCTCAGCATCACTGTGAACAGCTAGCTGAACAAGCTAATTTTTAGACCCCGGAAAATTTCCAAGTGGTTTCATCGGGATTTGATCCGGGGACCTTCAGTACGCTCAAACCACCGAGCCAACTCCACCCTACGACGAAGGCCTAAGGTGATGAAGGCTTTCCAATCATTCCCACTGTGGACAAAACTCGACACTTTTCTCTCTTTCTATGCAACCAAACGGACGGAAATTCTCACATAAGTTATCTGAGTCGGTCAGTGGGGAAGGGTATGCAAAGGGGTTAAACACCTCAAAATGGAGCTGCCTTATTAAATCTTGGGTAAGACGCTAAAGACTCGCATTTCCATATTTCTGTTCACGCTGTCTGTGTGGATTAACTCACGCATTAGAAAAGGTGTCTGGGTTTTAAAGGTGCCAGTCAACTCCTGACCTCGTTATCAAAAGACGATATAGAGTTTTCATTGGAACACTGAAAAGAAATAATCAACAATTAAGCCAAAAGGTGAAGTTGTCTTTATCCTTAATTGTCCTCAGTTTTGACAACACACTTTTATCAGCAATATTTCTCGGGTGAACGATTGGGTTAATTATGCATTCTTAAAGAGTCAAGACCCTTGGAGGGCTGAACCCTGGAGTACTGAACCCTGGAGGGCTGGAAGAAATCTTCCTGTATTATCACAAGACAGAAAAATATCATACTTTTATCGCGTGACTTCATCTCCAAATTTTGTTGGAAGATATTTGAAAATTTGGCCAAATGCACACACTTGGCACGCCCACTTCTAATTATTATCCATTGAGAATAATATAATTCGAAAACAAATAAAGAATGTAATTTACACATAAACTAAGGCATTGCAAGTCAGTTGATCTGACATCAAAAATCACGAATATTACAGACTTCGAGAGCGGTTTTGCAACTCCGTGAAACAAGTTAGTGAGTTTCAAATCGACTAAGGTAGCTCCAATTAGTCTTTAAGTTGACTGGTGCTATGGCCAAGTGAATAAAGGCGGTGGCATTTGAAGCAATTGAAGCTTAGCAACCGGGAGGTCTGGCGTTCGATTCCTGGCCGGGTCAAAGTAAGGTGGGTTTTTCATCCAAGAACAATCTACGGTTTTCCCATCTGAACTGGCCTTTCAAAAAATACAAATTTAATCCAAATTGTTGAATTGGTTGCCACCCGACGTGAAGTTGTAACTCATAAGCCATTGGCTTCTCCCACATTCGCAGCTCGCTGAGCGTCGTAAAACAACTGCCCTTCAAGGCCTGATTATTATTATTATTATTATTATAGTTGTGGCTAACTGGCTACTTTACCGACTTATTTCGAGCCCCTTGACTATTGCTATTGCAAGACCAGATGCTATACAGCCTGTTTGGTCTATTGTTTTACAATCAGTGCAATACATAATCACTGAGAAACTTGGCATACTTGTCATAGGTTCTGTTAAGTTTTGGCTACTGCCGAAGCAGTGGCGTAGCCAGGATGGAATTTGTAGGCGGGGGAGGGGGGCTAGATAACAAGTGGGGCCTGCTACCTCCGAGGGTCAGCCGCGGCAAGACTATCTAAGCGGAGCGCCATCATCGATTGGGGCGGAGCGAGGAAGAAAATCCTGGGCTTTACAAACCCTCCAGATGGCCGGAAATGGCACTTCCCACGTGTTTTAAGCTGCATGTACCCAGCTTTGAAATACGAATCTCATGTCTGTCACTTCTCAAAAAAAAGAGAATAATAAAAAAAAATCGATCTATGAAAAATGGTAATACATACACTTTTCAGGGACCCCAAAACTGGGCATTTCTGATCTGTGGCCAAGGGGATGAGACTAGAGGGAACCGTTATCTCATTTTCCCTTGGGAAAAATCATAAACTTCAGGACGACGTAGATCGCAAATGAGGCAAATTTGAATGGACTTCAGCTTGAATATGAAAACCAAAAGTAGTTGTGCCCCCTCTGAGGAACTTTCTTTGCGATAGATGCAAAATGATGCCATCATGTTTGGCAAAACTTTGAACTGATTATAGGTCTACGTTTAACAGGTTTAAGATACTCTTTTTTGGGGAGCATGAAAAATCCAAAATAATCACTTTTAGTATTTGTGGAGATTTTACAAGTGACATACATACTACCAAAGAGACAATTTTTCCGGTTTTCAGTGGTGTCTAGATGCAAAATGGTGCAGTATTTGTTCAGTCATCTTTATATTACGCACCGGTAGCCAAAATTAAAATAATGCGAGTAAATCTCTCAAAATATTAAAACTGCAAAGCAGAAGTAGGGATCATGAGGGAAAAACCTGAAATCCGGACCTTGAGGACACTTTACAAATCCGCCAGGACGCCATTGCCAACTAGTAAAAAGAGAACTTGTCGAAAAAATCGTTTTAGAGTGGCACTTGTCATGGGCCTGATGGGCAGGAGTGGGCACGACATGGGCCTACTCGTAGATTTCATACTTGTAGATTTCATACGTGCGCGCAAAATGTGTTTTACACACATTCACGCACTGACGCATTTTTCTTAATTTTTACACAATTTAATTATTTACTGTTTTTGAAGGAAATACTTCAAAGTTAATTCCGTGCAAAAAATTTATTTTTTCTCAATTACTTCATCAGGACGCAAAATATATGCGGAGTCTGAAGAAAATCAGAAAATCGGGGGGGGGGGGGCTAGGCCGCCACCTCCCCCCCCGCCCGTGGCTACGCCAGTGCTGCGAGGGATCCCAATAGTGGTCAGTTCTGACACTGCTGAAATTGAAGTGCGGATATGTATGGGATCACTGCAATAGTCCAGAGCTTGCAAATTTATGTTTGATGTTTCATTCATTTGCCATGCTCAGTTCTCGAGATATTAGCGAATGAATTGGCTCATTTTCTTTAAAAAGTGAAATTGAAGCGAGCATGTATGATGTCGTTTTTCTATATTTTCATCCTATTAGTTTGACCTTGAATTGATTAAGAAATTTATCTTGTCTCCAAGGTGTATAAAGGTTTTAACATCTCATTGCTCAGAATGCACTTATGACATCCATATAGATATAGATATAGATATATAACTGGTGGTAAATTATACCGGTAGAGAAAAACAAAACATTGGCCAACAAGGTTAATCCATGACATCATACCTGTTTGCTTCAAGTTCATTCTATGAAGAAACTTTGTCACATTAAATTGGGAACCGAACATGGGAAATGAATCAAAATTGTCACCATGATGCTTAAAGGGAAGGTTTAAGCAAAAATTTAATTTTCATATATGAAAGAGGAACCAAAACTACATAGTGTGGTGAGAGTTCCATTCAAATCTGACATGTAGTTTTCGAAATATCAGTAAATGAAGTCAGTAAATTTGTGTTCCAAAGTGAGTTTGAGGGCAGCAGAGCTTATATCACTTCCTCACATTGACAAGGAATGCTTTGTTTCCCTTTGTCTTATGACTGTTGTGTTGACCTTGGAGTTAACTGGAATAGGACCTTCCTGTGGGGTTGCAAAGTTTGTAAAGTTCTCATGCCACTTAGGCAATCACATTTTGATAATGTGGGTTTTTTGAGGAGAAAATCAACTCTAAAGTTTAAAGAAAAACAAAAGACTGTGCACTAATGTGGGGATATGATGTCATACGTGCTTGCTTCAAGTTCACTTTTTGTTGAAAATGTGGAAACTTTACGTGCTCATATCTTGAGAACTACACATCGGATTTCAATGCAAATTTCACCAAAATGCTTAGAACAAGTACCCCTCTGACATACCAAATCCTGTAATGACCTTAAAACCCTTCTTTTAAATGTTCTTGTTTAACGTACCGAATGTAAATTTGGTTTTGCACTATTCTTTTAATGACACTCAGACACGGTAATATGCTGTGTCCAATCACCAAATTGCTTGTGCCTAATGAACGAGGGCATTCTTGTATACTTTCAATTAGGAACTAATAAAGTGCTCATCTGCCACATGTGAAAGGAACAAACCCATATTGTACAAGAAAAAAACTTTACACTTGACAGTGTCACTGATCAGGTTCCAGTTCGGTTTTATGGTAAATGGATCGTTTTAAGGGTTAATATAAAAATATCCTCAAGAAGGTTATTCATGAGCTGGACGAGGCTTGGAATTCTCATCATCAATTACTTAAACAAGCAGATGACTAAAGTTTAAAGTGACGGCACCATCATCCACCTGGTACTGTGTCATCCCCCGACACAGTCCCAGTATAAAACGTCGTACCGACGGAATCGACTTCAATTACTTCGCTACAAGCTACATTATTACTTTTGTATAAATTCGATAATATTCTTTCGCGCCTCTAAACCACGAAGCACAAAATACAATTATAGAACTACTTTCGAGCTGTATAGGCTACAATTGGACCCACAGACAGTAACCATCGTGTTCCTGCACCAAACCTCGCTAAATGTGCCACACAAGTGGTCCTTACTTTGAGTGGGCGCCATTGTACGAACCGACTATAATTCAAGTGGACATAAAGCCCTTCCCAGTTTTGCCGGCTTTCATTGACTGGCCAAATCTGATCGTAAGGCCAATCTTGTTTTATCCGTCAGTAAATATACTCGTTTCCCTGTGTAAAGGTCAATGTTTGAATAGTACTCAAAAATCCAAAAAGTGAACCATTAGCTCGTTAAGGTCAAGAAAAGTGTGTTTGAGTGGAAATGAATGTAATTAGAGATTAAACGTGTTTGTGCGAGTCCCTGTAGATGTAAATTGAAAAGTGTACACGGCCAAAGACATTTCATGGCGACCATTTTCTTTTTTATTTTCACACAAAGAACTCGGTGACCTATATATTGGATAGGCCTTTGTTAGCGGACCGTGTCAACTTTTACTGTTGTCGGAAGAGAGTTTTACATGACGTTAATTAGTTAATTAGACGGAGCTTTCGGCCCAGTTTCTAACCAATAGGTTTAGGTCGGGCCGGCCAGTGACTTTTTCCTGTTGTTGCTCACTGGCTGGTTTTCCCTACTCCGATGTCTATGTTGAGCACAAAGAGGTTCCATTTTCAAGTCTTCTGTATGAACAGGCCAGGAGTCGAACTCCTTACCTCCCAACTGCAAGTAGGGTGCTCTAAGCACTTGACCGGCATGGAGTCTGTCGATCAATCGGTATTACGTGACGTATGTACCTGGACCTCAGTTTATACCAAGTACTTCGGGCCGACATCAAGCAACTAAATGAAGCAGAATACCCCATGACGAAATATTTTTTTCCGGAGACTCCCAGATATATTAAATTATATGTTTGGTAAATCGAACAATTTCTAGGGCGACGATTTTTCTGGGGCCGCTCTTGGAGGACGGTTGCCCGACTCCCGTCAAGATGGCTGCCGGTTTGAATTCCGGTATGTGGTGAGATAAGAACTGAATAAATAAATAAATAAATAAATAGCTAAAGTTTTATTAAGCTTGTTAAAATTTGTTTTCAACTGAATACATCGTTTCGATAACTTGGACTGTATGATGCATACAGGGGTGGCGCCAGCGGGGGGGGGGGGCGGGGGCCATGCGCCCCCGTCGGGGAACACTGGTCCCTCCCCCCGTCGGGGAAGGTCGGCGGTTTTGTCGGGGAGGCCTAAAAATAATTTAAAAAATAATAAAAAAAAACCAACAAGGACTGAAGTTACTGAATGGGGGATCTTGAACATATTTTCCTTTTGTAACGCTATTTTAATAAATATCGGAATCGGTTTTAATCACTTCTTCCTATCTCTGCTATCCCTCAGTCCATGTATCTTGTCCCATCTTCATTCCGTGCGCGTATGGTCATCCATGAGCAGACCAGGGGGCTGGAAGTTCCGCGTGCAGACGTTACAAAAGGTGGCACTAGCTGGAACCAGGGGCCATGCCCCCGTCGGGGAAAGCTGCCCTCCGTCCCCTGAGAAGATCCAATTTCGTCGGGGAGACTTCATCGTCGGGGTCCACGATAAAAGACAAAAACCTGATAAACTTCGGTCTCCGGATGAACGTCTTGATTTTGCTTACTAGAAAACCATATTCTTCAAGGAAACTCTCACACAGTCCTTACAAAAACGAATGAGAGGTTGTTCAGGTGCATGCCCAATGGTTTGCCATTTGTCTTGCCCCGACGGTCGAATTCGAGCAACGGTAATGAAAATCGGCTAGGCTGTTTTCAATTACACAAATGATAAAAAGTACCGTAGAGTGAGAATGTCTCTCCATGAGTCTGACTGAAAATTCATTTGAAGCCACCTTGTAACGTGACATATTTTCAAGCACGTTGAAAGTTAAATCATTTGTAGCTGTGAGTTCGTGTAGTCACATAGAAAATTTCTTCAATTTAGCGGACCAGCTTGCAATTGAGTACAATGAAGAATTTCAATAGCGTCAAAAACATTGGTATGTTTTCAATTCGGTTGCACAGTTTTCCCCCAAAAAGAGTCAAGACCATTTAATCTTATTGTAGTGGTACCTTTTAGCTGGTCACTTTCTGATCGAATAGCAAGTTGGGATTTTTTTCTTTTCAAGTGAAACTTTCATTTCAAAGGAAAGCCCAAAGTAACGACTGCTTCCTTTCTAGTTACAAGTCTGGGAAATGACATTTCCAGCTGTCTGATAGGTGAGATTTTTCAAAAATTTTCTGTACGCTCCGCGCCAACTGATGGTGGCGCTCCACTTTGTAAGTTTTTTGGTCGAACAAAATACTTAACAGAACAATGCATGCCTCCAAATTATTCTTCGTTTGGGAGCAATATTATGTAGTACAAACTTTATTGCGAAAGAAAGCTGAAAATAATTACTGCTTTGTTTCTGGTTACCAGCCTGGGAAATGCCATTTCCGGCTGTCTGGGGTTCTCAATTTTTCAAAAATTTCTGTGCGCTTTTAGCTAGTCTTTCGGACAGGATTACATTTTCGGAGAAGAAAGTCAATTCTGCTCCCAAACTGAAACGTTCCCGTACGCCTATGTCAATATTTAAAACATAAAACTTCAAATAAATGGAAAGCCAACATTTTTCCGGGAGGAAATTTTCCAATATTGTCCGAGGGACTTCATCTGCATAATAATATGACTGCACATCACCCCTGTTTGATTTTTCTCATAAGAAGGTCAGATTCTTCCATAAAAACCAAAAAAATCTGTCATAAAATTTGAATTTTTCTCCAATATAAGCTTCACATTCTCAAATTTTGTTAAAAATGTCAAAATTTTCCATTTTCGATGGGTATACCCCGTACAATAAAAAACCAAAGCTAACTTTGTTAATCACCCCGACAATTCTGCTCTTCAAAGGCATAGAACTTAATAAAAACCCCATATTTTTCATTCTAACCTTACCAAAAAACTATTTTTTTTTATTAAATTCCAAAGTTTCTGCAATAAAATAAGCTCATAATTCTCAAATCTTAGTTCAAAAAAGGGTAAAATTTTTCCAGCCAATTTCTAATTTCGTCTGAGAGTAGGCCAAGTACGACGAAATGCGTAACCTACAAAAAAATTTAAGCTGTCGTCTATATCACGTTTTTGATATTGCCCATATTAAGGACAGATTCTTCAATAAACACCCCAACTTTTTAATGGCCTTTATAAAAGCCAAATTTCCTTCACAATTTTTAAATTTTCTTCTAAACAAACTCTAGTTTTTTAAATATTTGTCAAAAAGAAAGCCAAAAATTTCTGCGCGCTCCGCGCGCTTCAAATTCTGTCACGTCACTTCACACGGACCCACCGGGACTAATTTATCACCTTTGTCGGGGCCTAAAAATGCTGGCCCCCTGTCGGGGAGCTTGACCCCCCCCCCCCCCCCGTCGGGCAAATCCTGGCGACACCCCTGGATGCATAGGTCTCCAGTCATATCTGGCTATACATGGGATAAGGGGGCAGAGAAAACCCGTGTGTACATAGTCCTAGTCGAAATTTGGTCGACGTTAAATTGTCTAGAAACAACCTAGCCTAACTGACCTTCATTGCAACTAAATGAAACAGTATAAAAATTGACTTACCGAAGTTACCAGTACGAAACCATCTCTGTTGAACGTTATCGAAACCACAGATTCAGGATTATACTGGAAGTGTTCATTCGTCCTGATGCGCCTCATTCAAAGGTCCTCCTTACCGTCCCCACTGTCCTGGTTAAACCAGTGGGACATTTGGGGGATTCCCTCACTGCACTAACTGGATTTGTGAGCGTTCACCTGTATTGGGCGTATCCAGGGGGATACAGAACTCAGTGTCTTTATCACAGAAAACAAATAACAAATCCAATGCGAGAGAAGTTGACACCGATTATACATCTACGTACTGACATTCAATAGTACGGTACACGTACGAAGTGATCAAGACATACTTCTACTTCATTCAAAGACTCTAACTCCACTAAACTGCAAGTCCGTTTTGATATATTTGAGGAAGAATGAAGTTTCCACGTATTTGATAACATCAATTGAAGACAGTCCCTTTACAAACTGAAAGTAATCCCTCGTACGCTAAGAGGCTGTTGCAGGCAGAAGAAACACAATGAAAGTATACGGTTCCATGCATTATTACTATGCGCCCTAAAACCGCTAACAATTTTGAGTATGCTTTTATTCAGTTTTGTCGCGACTAACTTAAAAGCAAAGCGCTTGGCAGACACAGGCTCGGATGATTAAAAATGTCAAGCCGAGCTTCATACGTCGATCGTAACATTTGATAATTAAAATCGAGTGGCTCGGTTTCTGGCGTTTTTAAGTTGCCTGAACATTCATTAACGGTTTAAAATGTACATTACCAAGTCGAGCACATCCATTGCCTTTATAAAATCTTTTAATCACAAGGCTTGCTGCCGCTGCAGTGGATGTTTTAGTGATACTTGGCAAGTTTGTAAAGGAATCACTCTTCCTGTAGTGAAGCAGATCTAATTTTACAGGGAAACGTTAAGTAAATAAACCAAAAATAGGGTAGGAATGAGGAAAAACATTCCAAATCCTTAAATGCCTGTTCGAATTGACACAATGGCGGATCATGGCTGTATACAAGCCTGTGTTCTCCTTCTGTACGATTTGTTGAATTCCTCAATTATATTTCATCACAAAGGTGCATACCAAAATTCATTAGAATGTTGCATGGTGCGGTAATTTTTTGAAAATTATTGGCAGTTTGATAAATTAATGAACGGATTGTAGGTATCGAAAAATGCCCTTTAACTTAAAAAGCGACACTGCTTTGAAGGCATACCAGCGTCATACTGCAGTGCTAAAAGGGTCGGCAAGAGCAATCACCCCAAACTTATTTTGAATCAACAGCTGAATTTCACTTACATTTTTTCATTTTTCTTCGTGGTATCTTTCATAATATTTTAGGACCTTTATATAATGCATATTCAAAGTAAACCAAGCAGTTTCTTTTACTAAATTTCACTAAAGAGAAACAAAAACATTGCCACATGATCCTCAAGAGCCAATCATGAAACAGAACAGTATTCTGCACTAATTCAAGTTAAAGTGATTGTATTTCTCCTTTCAACTGCAATATTTCATGCCTGCATAACTGGCCATGTTTTTTTTTTTTTTTTATGGTCGACTGTGCATGCAAAGATAGGGAGAAAATTCCAGTCAGCGATCTTTCTAGTTTTGCTGACTTTTGAGGGAAACATATGTCAGTAAAACCAAACACAGAATCTACACATATTAATTTTTAAAAATTGTAGAACGAAACGTTTTCGTAAAAAATAGAGATGCCAAATCACGCCTTCGACACACACAGCTGTCAAACGACAGCAGTAAATTGTGGTCATTTTCTTGGTATCCGAACACGACAGTTTCTTCTTGACAAGAGGGACTCCCCCCCCCCCCCTCCACCACAGAATTTAATAGGACAGTATAAACGTATTCCTCAATTATAGAATTTTAGAAATAGATATTTCAGAGGTTGCAAAATGAATCTTATTCATGCAGCTCCCATTGTAATAGCTCGTTTAATTGTTGAGATATTAAATGTTGAAATCTATTCACTTGAAATAGTCCATTGCCCAATAATTTGTGAATTTCTTGTTGTTTAACTCACATTTCCTGCTTTGTTTACCTTTGAGATTAACATTGATTTTATGACCTTGAACACTTCCTGTTTGCTTGCATAGCATTTTGTACAAAGAGGGGTTATAAAGTACATCACCCCATAAGAGTGCTATCACACTGGTTAAAGGTGTTGTAACTTTAAGCAAAACAAAGAAATACAAAGATTTTAATTGAGTAGTACAACAATGACATCACAAATTATTGCACAATGTACCATTTTAAATTGAGTAAATACACTTCATAACTTCATATCTCAGCTCAGGAATGTCCTATGAAGACGGGGGTTGCATTGTTTGAATTCATTTTTCATGCTGTATAATGATCTGTAATATATATCAATAGACTTCACAACTTGAGCAATCACCTCAAATTTATACAACAAAACTCTGAAAAAATTTCCGTTACTTTTCTTTACAAACAGCTTTCATGAGATTTCCTTTTTAACATAAAGTAAATATTCTGCATGGATTAGGCAATTCAGTTACAGTGTCACATGGTAAAAGCAGAGTCATTCATTAATAGTGACACAACTCAACACTATTTTTAGCTTTAAACTAGTTTGGTATTTTTAGGAAAATGGAGGCCTATCACTCACCAAGAGCTAGTTCAGTGTTTACACAAATAGGTGACATGGCCCAAGTATTTATACTTAAAACGGTGTCTAGTTTTATCAAGTTACACTCCTTACGTCATTTATGTCGTCAGTATGACAAAAGCAATTTCGTGTCAGTGTTTTAGTCAAGTTACATCTCCCTCGGCAAATTGGAATGTTTAAAACATGATATTCCCATTGGTCTTCCAACGAAAGATTTTGGCAATCTGACACACATTTTTTTTTCTTTTTTTTGTGGATAACGAAAAAGAACTATAGGATCCTAATAAGAACAGATACTCTGTGGGCGTAAAAAGATCCAACTCTTCTGATGTTTGACATTAAGGCCCTGTGCCTTACGTTTGCCTCAGTTGATACAGGAAATAACTGTAGTATCAGAAGAATTGAATTTTACAGTGGCTATGACGTAAAAAAAAATCGGTTTCATTCAATACTGTATTGTAATTCGAAACCTACCAACTGCATGGTAATTTAACGTGAACTCATGTCCGAGGAATATCTCGTTTTCATACTTGCACCGTGGAATTAATACGGCATACGAGTGTCTGTGACAAAATTTATCCATGACATATATAAATTCAGTCTAATGTGAACTATGCGACTCGCAATTATACTCGAATTTTGAACCTATAGGCGCCGGCATCTAAGCAACATTTTGTAGGTTGGGCGTTGTCCGAGGTGCATATCGATGAAAAAAAGGCCTTAAGTGAATGGTCCGTTTGGCAAACCGTTTTACTTTTTTTTTAATTTCTATGGAAGGTTCATCGTTTGGGACTGTATGAGATGTTAATAAAAGACTTCTCATCCCGCGGAGGGCAACAGTGTCCCACCACCAGCCGTCTTCCGTTAAATTTGTCAGTTTGTGTGTGCTACTAGGTTCCGGCCTGAAGTTGAGTACTTCGTGACAACACATAACCACTTCATATTGAACGAGCACGGTACATCAAGGTCCAATCACTTGTGAAAGAGTCTGAAAAACATACGAAATTTCACCAAACCGTATTGACACAATACGTAATTAAAAGTATTGTTGTTGGACCACAGGCGTAGGATGCCATCACATAAATGTTCAGCGATAGAGAATAAGAGTCCTCTCCAACTATGTTTTGAAACGTAAGCGAAATCTCGCAATCTCTTTGTAAGTTCCGTTCATTGAGTTTCCGAAATGTTGACGATGAATGGTAAACCAAGAAGTATGGCCAACTGAAAAAAAGTTTAACAGTTACCTGAAGCAAACATCGCTACATGAATAAAAGTTCCTCATGAATTGGAAAAATAAAAGGGTTATAAAAATTCAAACAAGGGTGACTGCAAAGCTAAGTTTGCTTTAAGAAGGCTGAAAATATGCAAAATAGTGGTGACAACCACGATCAATAATTACAGTTCCATTTGTAGGTTATTCAATGGGTCAGGTGGGTCAAATTAATGACGATTTACGTTTGTTGTTCCAATATCTCTTGGTAACAGTGCTGCCATCATCAAATGCTTCATGAAAGAGCCCAATTTTTCCTTACAACTACAAATTTTTTCAAACCCCCTCCATAAAAATCCACTTTTTCAAATTTGTCCGATAAAACTCATATTTTCATTTTGGTTTTTCAAAGCTAATAATTTTGTTGGGTACAAAGTCCCATGAAAGACTTTCCCTCTTCATCTTTTGTGCAACTGTGTTCAGGTAGAATAAAGCTGCCCTCCCTGGTCCGACAAACCGTGGTATCACTGAATGAGTGGGGCCCAATCAACACTTAGGATGATCCTATGTAATCAAGAAGCCTCTTTCTTCCATACAGCTATAAACATTTTACATATCATTTGTTCTTCAGAATTTCTTTTTCTGGTGGTGTTGGGGGTGGCGGCGGCCAACTACAGTGCCCGATTGCTGGCCAAAGGGAGATGGATAGAGATCTAAGTCATTTCTAAGGAAATATGGAATATCTAAGTACCATCAATCTGGTGCAACATTTCGAAGCCATTTATTCCATTAAAATATTTGCAGAATTGGAGGAAAATGTGAGCAATGGCCTCTCTCTGACAATGCTGATGATGTTTGAAGCATACATTATCAGATGGAGAATACATCATCAGACTCAAGCATGTGTAGATGCAACCCACCCGGTCAAGGAGCACCATTTTGGCAGAATGGAAGGCACTTTTGGCAAGCATTTTCCTAGTAAATGACAATCTTTTCTTCCAGAAACCATCAAAATGTTATTAGGCTTACCACACTCACTCTTTAGGTGAGAAATCACACTGCTCTGAATTTACAATATTGTCAAAAGCTGTGAAGTGTGCATTTTAATTTCCAGTTTTGATGGATAGATGTTGGTCATGAGGGACACCATTGGTTCCATTGAATTTGTATAGTAGAATTGCAAAGCATCATTAGGAGAAATTAATAAATGGTGCCACCTCTGACAAATAAAGACCCTTATTGGGTGAAAAACCATTTTCCCCTGAAAGAGGTTATGTCTGAAACTGGAAATGTTGTACCAGCAAGATAAGATCCACTGCAGAGTAATATTTGCCTAAACTCAGAAGATGATACAGATGGTGTGTATGGTACTTAAGGACCTTTTCAATCTAGTCCAAATTAGCTGGAAGCTCATACCCTCACCAACCTTTCCTGCAATGCAATCCTGCTCAAAATAGTAATCTTTGTAATTTGGGAAAACTGGAAACAAACATTGAAAATAATGACAAACACAATAGATATACTGTGTCAAAGGAACATAATTTTATTGGTTCAGCTGTAACAATACACAAACCTGCCTTCTCATGCTTTTAATTGGTCACCACAGTGATAGATAACAAGGCAAGACAAAGCAATGGTAACCTGTTTCTTTCTCTATCTCAGTACATACTTGCTTTATAGGAAAATATGTACAAATTCTGCGACTGTACAAGATTATACATAACTTATAAAAAGCTATCTAAACGCTGAAATTACTGTACACCTAGCGAACAAAAAAGGTAAAAGAATAGGTTTTATTTTGCAACAATATCACACAGAATTTACAAAATAACAATGTCAACTTGTACAAGAAGCTTCTAGTGATAAACTATGCATCTTAAATATCTCCACGACTTCTTACGAACACATAATGGTAGGATCCACCCACCACCTGCATTCTTTATTAGCCATAATCTGAATATTAAATATCGTCACAACTTTTATAAAATCCATGAATTATCAGCTCAATCTCTCAGCTTTTTCCTTCAGATAACTTCACCACCCCACACAGAAGCAACAAAATACACTTGACTTGAAGTCAACATGGCTCCCAAAGAAACAAAAACTTTTCACAAACATAGATTTACTGGTTTTACTTCTCACACATAAGACAGACAATAAATATTATGATTTTTTTTCAAACAAACAAAACAATTTTATCACAGAACCAGTATTTAGAAATATTAGAAACTGAACTATCTTCACCAGTATTCCAGGTAGCACACACATACAAGATCATTCACCAGCACTTTCTGCCACCAAATATAAGTCAAGTAGCCAAGGGATATTATGCATGAAACGATTTCACCTAACAGAAGCGTCACTCCAAAAAGTTCACCTGGGTGAATATCTAATCACACTTAATTTCTTACATCACAAAATGATTGTTTACTTCTCTATATCTCCAGTTAACATTTTGTTCAAATATTTATGCAAAGGAAAACTGGTCCACTATATGGTAATGCAAAATAACAGCAAAAACCATTACACAGTACCCTGCACATCAAACACTGAATTACAACTTCACCAATGCAAGGTTGGACATGCCAAAGGACTTTTCTTTTTTTTATAAAAAAAAAGAAGTCACTTTTAAATGAGCCATTCATAAATATTTCTGTTTTGTTTTAGCAAGACAAGCTGTTTTTACAGTGCTAATGTTATGTTAATTCTATTCTATTTAATTCTATTGTGATAAATTTATGTTGTATAGTACAATACCTTTTGTCTATGATATAGAATTCTCTGCAAATCAGTCTTCATACCACACAGTAGAATAAACTATCAACTATAAGACAATACTGTGTTTTATTCAATGTAATCCTCATCATTATATGAACACTTCCAAGATAACATACACTGGAATAAAAAAATTTCACACAACATGGATAAAAACACACACATCTCACAGTAAGAGGATATAGCATTCCTATTTTATATATTACGGTGGGGACAGGGGTCACCTCTACATCCATAAAACAGACAAAAAAAAAAATTATTTAACTTAGTCCTCCATACTGAAGATACTCTCAACTGCATTAGACATGAAAAGTTGATGTTTAATGCTTTCTTTTCTTAACAACCAATACATCCCAATGGACCCCTTTCCAAATAGCAATTACGATGGATTGAGAGATAGAATTGCATGTGCATCATTTTTTGGTAAAATAAAATACATCTGACAAAGAAAAATTGAAATAAAACTCCCAAAAACTTTTGTACTTGCTAGAAGCCGGCCTGAACATGCAGACACTGTCCTCTAGATCAATATTTTAAAGCTATAGCATATATCCTTTCAGTCATTTACAGCAAACCGGTGGAAGTAAGTCCATTTCCAGAACATCAAACACCACACACTGTTACCCAAACAAAACTAAAATGTTGTACTATTTGTATCTTCTCCTGTCATATTGAATCAGGAATTTCATGATCAAATATACAGCCCTAACTTATTTATCCTTTCTCAGTAGAATCAATTGCTTTACCAGTAGGAAGACAGTTGGCTTTAGAAATTCAATAACAATATATTCAAATCAACAAATCAGCTATTTGAACAGGAACCATGGATTAGTATTAATTACTAAATGCAGCTGGAAGTCATCCAAGCAAAAACAAAGATATGGACACCTAGTGTCTTCCTTGCTGAAGCAAACAGTCTTCCTGCCCGCTGATAGGAGAAAGCAGAAAATTGCAGGGGACTATTCTGTATCGATCACATTTTGTAACTTTCAAAGGACTTGTTCCTCTCATGTGTTTCTATTTGATACACAATGACTGGATAAATGCAATATGCTTTAACAAAACATAAGTGAATTTGATACATCCTATCATTATTACCATGGTGATTTATTTTCTTTTCTGTTTTCTGTCTATAAATACTATGTCATTTCTTTTATGAATTCATTCCTAAAGGATTTTCATTGGTTACATAATAACACTCATGACCCTAGATGAAGCCTTGATTCTTGATGACATCTGTGGGAGCACCAAATTAAATTTCCACCAAACTCTCTGATTTGAGAATTTGTTCACCCAGGTATTGATTTTAATTCACATTTTCTGACCATCACGATAAAAAATCACACCAAATTTTCCAAACCTTAAGGACGAAGTCCAGATGACTCACTGGACTAAATCCCTGGAC
Organism: Holothuria scabra; assembly: GCA_037179385.1. Classification (NCBI taxonomy): domain Eukaryota; kingdom Metazoa; phylum Echinodermata; class Holothuroidea; order Aspidochirotida; family Holothuriidae; genus Holothuria; species Holothuria scabra. The sequence goes on from CM074185.1 coordinate 52,186,083, forward strand.
ACAAGACAAAAGAAGAAGGCCCTGAATTTTAACATGTACTGCTGTGCCACAAATCACACTCCTCAGGAAATTAAGTACAGCAGTGTGATAGGTGTGCCGTTTTATGTGACTTTGATACACTTAACCTTAGCAGTTCACATTCTTTATCTAAGTGTACCAAAAAATGCACTCCTCACCATGATTTGAGGCGAGTGATGTTGCACCCTCACACCTCAAAATTTATGGTCTGATGAAGAGGATGAGGAGAGGCCCTCAGGGTTTACTTCCCCCATGTACAATAAGTTTGCCAGGTTCTTATTGCTGGAACTAAAGGAAAGTTTACACAATAGATAGATCAAACAGAAGATTTGTGAGGGTTCTTTTCCTTTGGTCTGAGGTGTTTGCAAAATGAGTGTGTATTCTAAAGACCTTTAATGTGAAATAATGATGCTAGTTCTAATGCAACTGATGTTACTTATAAAACTTCTTCCATCTACAAAAAAGCATTAAGTTGGCACAAACTTGGTGAGATAGTTAGTTAGATGGAGTTTTATGGCCAACTTTCCAACCAACTGGTTCAAATCCAGCTGGCCACGGCCCTTCTTCCAGTTGCAACTCACTGGCTTGTTTTCCCTACTCAATTGCTTATATACTGAGCACCAAACACAATGGCAGTAGGATCTGTTTTTTAAGTCTTCGGTATGACCCAGTCAGACACTTGGTTAGATACATTTTTTCTGTGCCATACATAGCAAAAAAAAAAAGAAAAGAGTTTTCAACTCTATCAGAAGATCCTTTGTCTCTCAAGTTCACTACAATGCAGTACACACAACATGGCATACACTAAGCTGTGACCATTATATCCTTGGATCCAAACCAATTGCAATTTAAAAGCATTTCTGGTGAAAACAATACACATACTGACAAAGTTCATATAACCTTGAGTTAGGCTCCCAACCTGCAAAGCAAAGAGCCATGTTTTACCACTTTCCTCCACTTCAAGAATGTCATTAGTTTAGGGGATGAAGGCATGGCCAGGTATGCAGTCTTTGGATAGGTGTAACACGTGTAAACTAAGGGCCCATTTACTTTTTATATGATTTACTAACAAAACTGCATCAAAGTAGTGTTCATATTTTACGATGGTTTCAATGCAATCACATACATAAATTCACAAATATTAATTACTTGAGTAACCACAGAATTTAAATTTCAGAGCAATAATTAATACATCACTTTATGAGAGACAAGTACAACTAAAGGGGCACAGGACATCAACTGCAATTAAGGATAATTATAACATGATGCAACTAAAACTCAATGATGACATAGTTAGGACAAAACTTGTAAATGTTGTACAGCTCTCATTATTTAAGAATTCCTTTGAGAGAGAAGCACCCCAACAATGTAATGATTTCAGTTTGTGACATGTTTATCACATTATGCTAATGACTTCCTTTCTTCATTTCAAGTGATTGGATCTATCCAACCTAGGATGTACCTGCTCACTTGGTATTTGAAATGGCTTTCAGATTATATAATCTCCACAGCCAAGATGGAATACTATTACCAATGATTTAGAGCCCTTTTGATAAAGTTCTCTCAATTCGCTAAATTATTCAGGGCAACAAACCACAAAATCTTGAAGAGTTGAAAACTGGAAAATACCATTGTAAACATTGCCACTGCAGTAAATTTTTTGTGTCTAAGTGAGTTCCTTTATAGGGAGGTGCACAAATTATGGCTGTGCTAACATTCGCAATGACATTAGTATATGCATACTTAAACATTGCCAGATATGTGTGGACAAACTTAAAGTGACTACAACATTAGATTAGCAGAATGAAAAAGTTTTACAAATCAACAATTCACATATATAAGGTCTCACACACAGACAGACACCAGTGCCTGAAATGGTCAAGCACATCTTAACTGGGCTTGGTACCATGCAACAACCACAGTCAACAGCAAGGTCTGCCTTGATGGGACACCACTGGCCTACTGGATGTATGGGGTAAATCCTAAGAACTGAAAATTCTGATTCTAGCTGAAATCATCTAACAAGAATGTAACATTGAAACACATCATTGGAGTACAGCATAATAACATTCTTGAATAGAGCAAGGCAACTCTAATTTATCAAGAAATCCCATGGCAACTATTCACCTATCAACTAAGAATATTTAGGTCAAATAAGGACTCAAATGAGGCAGCTACTGACCCAAAATGGCTTAAAACCAGAGTATGAAGCAAAAACACACCAACCAATCAATTATCAATAACACTTGCTTTTTCTACTCTCTGAGAGACAAACTGTGCAATTCATAGACTGCTTAACACACCCTGAGATTGGTCTTCCTCAACACTTGCTGTCTTTGTAACCTCCAGACAGAGAGAGCTTGGCAGTGCTGACTTGAAGGTCCCCCTGGGACTTGGTCCTCCGTTTCACCTTGTAGCGCTCCTTCAGCTGTTCCAGGGCACTCATCAGTTGTACATTGGCAGCATCCAGGGATTCTATTCTCCGCTCCTGTGCATCAATGACCTTCTGCTTGGCAGAGACGATGGCCTGCATCTCTTCCTGGCCTCGTTTTAGGTCATCCTCCACCGACATCAATCTGAAAACAAAACAAAATATCCCATTTTTAAGATCATCGTGCTCTTTCATATTATAACAAAAATATTTACTACAGAGACTTCCAGTTGGTATGCACAAACCACAATATTAAAATGCTTTTACCGAGGAATAGTACAAGAAATTATTTCACAGCGGAGAAGAGGAAGGCCTGGGACCTCCTACACACTGGCTGAGAGCTAACACTGAATGAAAATGATACAAAATAGCCACCTGAATTAAACTTTGTTTTCTTTTTAAAGAGAATTCATCTTTTCGACATGTTTTTCTTCCAGTTTCAACTGTTATTCCTACTGTCTCTTTAACACCAATCCAATAAATACAAGATTGATCTAACTCAAGTAGAGCTCTTTTGTGAAAATGTCCTTAGAAACATTCACCAGAAAAAAAGACACTACCACATCAAAAAAAAAAAAAAATTTACCAAAGAAAAAATAAAAAGCCCTGGACATGCTGGAATGTACTAGGAAAGCATCACTCTATAAGATACATAAATGAAGGTTATTTCATCAAATCTACTACACCCACTACGACCCAACATGCTTAGTATCTCCAGTTTAGATTCTACAAATTAGATGTGTGTTTGAGTATTACGTAAAGTGATGGACATATTTATCTCTAGGCTTGGGGAAAACGAGGAAATCTGCATTCAGTAATTGCAACCAATGGGATTCCTTCACCCAATGAAACTTATTTTTAACCAAACATTCTGAATGGAATGAGCACAAGGCCACTATGTGAGGTCAGTCAAACCAGCTTTGTGTGGGATTCTCCTCTCTTTACTTGGCCAAAAGATAGCATTTCAAAATGATATTTGAAATTGACTGGTTATTCCCCAAGCCCAGCATTTTTATGATTAGGTTTGGGGTGGTGCTGTCACATGCATCCTGTGTTGATTTCTGAAGGGAGGGCATTCAGTCTACCTTTTTGTAAAGACAGGTGTTTCCTTTCATTTTTTTTTCCCATTATTTTTTATTTTTAATTACAATTTGCAACGTCGATAGTTACTTCTTAAAATGCTTCATGAAAATATTTTGGGTAAGACTTTATGAATGTTGGATCAATTGTATATCTCACAAGACAACAAGAGCAGCCTATGTACTCACTTTGATTTGTTGATCAGAGGCATTTAATTTTGGTGCCTGCCTCTATTCAACACAAAGATGGTGACGCCCCAGGTTATAACAGAATAATGTTTTACATTTATTGTGAGGTACTATGCCATACAAATTCCTATAATTTAAGGCACATGCTTTATCCAGCAACAAATTAAAAGAATCCAGTAAAAGGCAATACACAATAGGGTCCAAGATTGAAGCAGCGGATTCATTGCATGATTCAACGAATAAGCCCATCATAATAAATATTGAAATGAATTAGTCCCTCCAAAGATAGCATTAGGAAACAGCAACCCTGGTGGATTTCACGATTCCATTGCGAAAAGATGACAAGCCAGCTTTCTTTGGGCAAAAAAGTAATGTGCTTTGAGGTGTTTGCCAAGTGGGTGACTTAAATTTCATCACTCTCTTTACTTGCCATTCCACTTCCTACTCCGGTCCAAGTTTCCCCCCCCCCCCCCCACCCCTCTGCATGCAACCTTTCCAATTTACATCATGATTGCTACCTCTCTCAATTATCCTCAAGGTGCACTTTGTTTAGCCGCTTTTGTCAAGACAACACAGTGTACATAACCCAGTGCTGAAGACCCTCACAAGAAACCAATAGAGTGCAGGTTGTGCTCCCTTCCCCCCCCCCCTCTTTGCAATAGCCACTCTTGAAGTGTAGTCACATCAAGCAGTGTGTGCACCCACTTCTCCTCCCTTTTACAGCAATTTTTTTTCATGTGGTGTTCAACTGATGAAGTTAAAAGAAACCTTGACAATGGTTCTTTCTAGGTGAAGTCAAATCAATAAAGTGCAAGTGCTCCCATGCCCCCTTCCCTTTGCAATGGCCCCATCTTATGAAGTGTCAAAACGACATGTGTTCCCAACCCACCCACTTCATGCATTCGTTATATCTAAGCATATATCAAGCATAAAAATGTGAAAGAAATAGCTGAATTTACTCTTTAAGCAAAATTTTGATGTAAAGTGCATTATTTAAATTAGAATAGCCATGAATGCCATGTGTATTCTGCTTGCTTACAAAACCCTCCCAACTGAATATCCTGAAAAGTCAAGAAGTTTTCAAACTCCTTATTTTGTGCATAAGTGCAGATTTTTTACCCATTTTTTCAACCTATGTTAACATAAAACCACTTTACAAAAAAAAAATAAGCTAAATGATTGGTTTGCTGGGAGCAAAATGATAATAAGTTTTTTTTAAAGAACACTTTGGTTCAAAGCCTTCTGATTTTGAAATTGTACTGAAACACCCAAAATTATCCTGTCAGGGTCTTTTGTTGTAAAATACGTAAAGTATGAACACACCTTTTTCAAGTGCAAACCAACATAGGTGTATGTAGTAGATGTCCATACCATTGCATATGTTATGCAACACTTTACGTATCTGGATTGGAAACCCTAAAACTGTAGTAATGTGTTTATCAAGTGGATTCTCTGTAAAAGACTTGAAGCAAGTCCACTCTAACATGACTGATGAGGAGCTGAAAGTTCTGAGGAAAGCTTTCCCCTATTATAATTCTAGGAATCACACTATATAAAACTCCATACACCATTGACCTTGTCAAGACTTTGTCCTTAAAACCAGTAAACTGCGACAAAATTAAAATTTGGGGGCAATTTTAAACTTTGCAGTGGGAAGCTTTCTTGATAAACAATAGCTTATCTTTTTTTTGGTGTAGATGCAGCCATTGTGACAGTATAGTAGAGAAGAATAATGCAACCACATGGTCTTCAATGTGTAGCAGTGAAAAATTGTAAAAAAAAAATGTGTCCAAGGATAGGTTTCCCTTCCTTCAACACCTCAATAGGAACAAGGTTATCTCTACTCAACAGTTTGTGCACAGGAAACATGTCTGAACCTTCCCTGTGTACCAGTGAATAACCCCTCTTGAGTGCATCCCTCATTGGCTGGACATTTTATGACATAGTTTGCCTGCACACATTACAGGACAGATAAATTTGTCGCATGCAATAACATGAAGTTAGGACACAATGCAGTTAACTGGTTATACAAAAATTTTTAAGTTGGTTTGGAGACTTGCTTCAACTCATTCGAAGTGCAAATCATAGGGGCATGATTTAGCAGCAAAGCTAAAAGGTTCAAAGTGCTGTCTACCCAGTTTTGTTAAACCACAATTCAAACAGGTCTTTTCTGTCTTTTCCACCAAAATATGGCAAAAAATAGTAAAGCTTGCAGACGTTAAAAATACCCCAAAGTGCAAAATTTTCTGATAAAGATGGATGTTTCTTCATGGTGTAAGCATCTCAAAACTTAGCTAAGGTAGCTCGTTGATATTGATTCTTTGGGTTGGACAGAATACGATGAAGTTTTTCATGCTTACCGATTTTTATAATATTACATAACAAGCTTTAAATAAATTTACACATACTGACATACAGCCTCAAATTCTCTTTGCCATGTTTACATACCAAAAAATTGTTAATATCTCTTGTATATATAAGCCCAAGTAGACATCAGTTGCATACTTGTAGAAGTTCCCATTTTAGTAATAGACACACATATCAGACTGTTGAATCAGTCCTCAGAGGGATGTCAGAACATCTGGATAATGCTTTACACTTAAAGGGTTTAAAATGTTGGAAAAACACCTCATATAAGTTTAGAGCCAGATGCAAGATGAAATGGTCAGAACAAATCAGTAAAAAATAAAACCAATGAATGAATAAAACTGCCATGGGCAATATGTGTGCATAATTGTGTGAAATTGACGGCTGAAAAATGGAAATTTGATGAAAATTTTCAAAAGATTAATTTACTAGACAAACAGGTCAACATTTGAGGTGGGAGGCAGCCACTGACGTTCACACTTCCATGAGTAGGTCTGTAAAATAAAGCAGTCAAAAATTTTCAGGCCTAAGCCCCTTTTGTTTAAGGAAAGGACAAATCTGAAATTTGATCAAAAACAATGTTTTCTTTTAATACAACAACTGAAAGAGAGCGAGAAATTTTGTAAAAGAACAGAAACGGTTACATCATGCATGGATATCATTCAACTAACACAGACCAATTCTCCTATTCTACGATGAAACCGAAAAGAACCATACAAATTAACTAGAGTGAATGTTTTGAAGAGCTAAACAGGTGCAATCCTGTTAACTTATCAATCTTGCTAATATAGCAACTATCGCTTAAAGGGGCATATTGGATTGATATGTGAAATTCATAAAATTTTTCAAAACCTGTGAATGTTTTTTCACAAACCAATGACAAATAATATGACTTTGCTAATCCCTATCTATATTCTACAAAAAAAAAAATAAAATGTTACATGATCAATCAGGAGTAATAACATTTTTCAATTCAGTCTTAAAAAAATTCTGAACAGACTTCTTTTTTCAAACTATGCATAAAAGTCGAACAAGTCAGAATACCAAAACATTGGAAATTTCTACTTCTTGTGTAACTACTGTATGCAAAACTTGACTAACTGTGCAAAATAGTAAGCATTGTTATGCGGTCGGTAGTACTCTCCAACAACTTGTTACAATATCAGTACCAGCTCAATATGCCCCTTTAATTGCTAACTTAAAATTGTAAAGCGGTTTTTCACTTTTGTTAACTCCCCTATATGAAGTATTCATTCTGGACTACAGAAGTAAGCAGGTAATATCAATTATTTGAAATTTAAAATGTTGCCTCAGTTTTTATTCCACAGAAGTAAATAAAAAAATTATTTCACTTCTTCAGTGTACAGTATATTATTAGGCACTCAACAGTGGTTACCATGGCCAGGTTGACTTAAACCAATTGGTTGGAAACTGGGCTGTAAAACTCTTACTAACTATCAACAGTGGTTACAGGAGTGCCAATTAGTTTGTATAAATCTTTATGTTCAATCTTTATAAAAGGCTATTGCAACAGCCACACAGCTGACATTGTATTTTTGACACAGTAATTTTTCTAATTATGTTTATACTTATGTTTACCCTATAAAGGTCCTTCAAAAGCCATCCTAGTAGGAGAGACCGTAAAATTTATGACAAAACATGGTTTACCAACCAATGCATGCTGCTGAAGAGTGAAGGTTGAATTACAAGAATGTTGGATAAGGTCAATGGCAACAACTAATTATCTCATAGATGAAGGATCAATGGTTTTGAAAGGTGACAAAGATTGACACTGAAACTTAATCCAAGAATGAAACATGCATGACATTTCAAAACATTAATGCATCCATATTACATAATAATTTAGTGGTGCATTATGGTCAGGTGATCCCAAGATAAACTCATGATGATAGACTACTTCATTTCACTCCAAGATTGTGCTTTTTATATGTCATTTCTTTTTCCACCTTTTAAATTAAAATATTGTTGTGTAAGAATGAACAAGGTTAAACAACCCACACCTATACATTAGTGCAAAATAATGCACTATCAGGGTTTAATACCTTTGCTGTGTATACTTCGGCTGCACCCTTGCGTATCACATGCACTAACCCAAATCACACATTATCCTGTACTTATCATGCATGAGCCATTTTTGTAAGCCTTTAACTGTTTCTGAAAATCAAGAGTACCCTTTTATTCTCTGGCTTTATGTAAACAAGTTATAGGGCATATGAACTAGAAGTCACATGACCAAGCAGTAACTTTGGTACATCAATGGGAATTATCCTAATTTCACTTGCCACAGAAACACCTGACACTGTGTGTCATGCACAAAATTTAGAATGAAATTTCTAAGACAATCTACCATTTTCCTAACATTTCACTTTAAGCAATTTCATAAATCTCAAAACAATTAATCACATCTAAAATGTAACTTCACCTGATTTTGCATACCCCTGCCAATGCAACTTTCAGTCTATATAGCTGCCTCTGAAGTCTGTATGACAGACTGTTAAGTTTTCCAATTCTATTATGTGATGCCCAATATGTAAAACCATGAATATTTAACACCATGCATATGTAAAATCCATGTCAGAAAAGAAGCATTGATGTAAAATAAAATCTCATTCGTATGTTTTACTTGATGCATTAAAAACAGGCAACAGGGAAGAAAGCCAAAGGAGGAACTGGGGGTGGGGTTTGGAGAGAATGCTTCTGTATCTTTATTTGGTGCGACTTAATCATTGAAAACAAATGTTAACATGTTTTTTAAAGGGCCGTCAATTTGAGGCAAGAAACTGAAAATCTTTGGAAGAGTGCATTATATTAAATTTACATAGCTTTTTGATGAAGATGATTAAATTGCAAATTAGTAGTGAATCCTTGCACTCTGTTGGCTTTATATTTGGTTTCAGCTGTGTGCTACAAACTTTATACAATTTTTTCACTTCTGTTGCCTGATGAAAACTTTAACAAATTTGAAGATATTTGCAAATGAATGATCAAGCTAATAAAATTGTCTGGAACGCAAGTCAAATTTATCTCATATTAAAACAGTTCTGTATTTTTCTGTGCCCCCAAAAGTCCAACTTGTTCTACAATTTTCCTGAAATTAACAAAATTTCCCACGAAGGAGCTTCACAGATTTTAGGCGTTGCTTTTAATTTCTTGTTACACTATTAAAGTAATTTAAATCTGTTTCCTGGTGAACAAATCAACAAAGTGCTTTAAGGGAAGGATTACTAAATTAAGGTATTAAAGTAGGAGGTAGGTATCCAATGATCAATGTTAACTGTTAACATAGTTATAAGTGGTCAGTAAAATTATAATCACTGTATTTAGTTTATACTGAAAGAAAACGGCAAGGTAAGTATACAAAAATAAGTAATGGGAAGGGAGTAAAAATGCATTGACTTGATAAACAATCATAGCAAATCAACATACACACTTTTAGTACGCTCTACACGTTAATATTAGTGTATAATTATGAGCCACATTTTGTATGTTATATGATATACCTCTAGTGAATCTTTTTTCAAACTGTTCTCAATGAAAATTACCTGAATAAAGGAACAACAAATGATTTCAAAAGAGAAAAATGAAAATTGGCAAGCAGTAGTTTGACAGGTAACCATGACAACAGTTCAACCAAACCTTCCTTTGGCATGCATAAGTTGATGAACCACACTATAAACACAGTCATGCAAAAATACGACCAGAAACATTCCAGCATCTTAAACGAGGGTGAAAATGGTTGCATATTTGAAATTAGTGCCTTGTTCACATTCCACTTAGAATATGAAGTAAACTGGGCAGAACTGTCCACTTGATTTTGCTTTAACTATGCAGAAATTACGAAATCACAATTTTTTCCTTTTTTTTTTCATTTTTTGGCAGCAATCTTAATTGAGTGTCCGTTGGATCTTTGTAGCACATGGCTAGGATTTCCTTTGATTTAAATATTAATGCACAATGCTTTACTTTGAATATTCATGCAAATATTTTTGACAGCTTTAAATCTGAGTATTTGTTGATGTATTCAAATTCTAAGCATTCAGCTTTTCAAAAAATGGCCAACTTTGTTTGCAAACCAAGGAACACCAAAAATGTGGATCATATCAGTAACACCAAAAATAGCTTCCCACCCCAGTCCTCTCCTCCAAGGAAACCTGCCTACCCCAGTCCCCTCCTAAAAGGATAGCTTCCTAACCCACCCCCCCTCGTCCAAGGATAGCTTCCTAACACAGGCCCTCCAACATGGAAAGCTGCCTAGCCCAGTCCCCTCATCCAAGGAAAGCTGCCTACCCCAGTCCCCTCCTCCAAGGATAGCTTCCTACCCCTGACCACTCCTCCAAGGATAGCTTCCTACCCCTGACCACTCCTCCAAGGATAGCTTTCTACCCCAGTCCCCCTCCTTCAAGGTTTGCTTCACACCCCAGTTCCTCCCTCCAAGGATAGATTTTCCTACCCCAGTCCCCTCCTCCAAGGAAATCTATCAGCGGAAGAGGGGTCAAGTTACTACAGATTGGGGATTTCTTTTCCAGGACAACTAAAAGACACCACAATTTTGATTATCATAACAGAAGCACCCATATAACAGTTGTTATGGGGCCCATGAAATAAAGTGTCTGCTGCTTATTGCAGAGTGAGTCCTTTCTCAATTTAAAGGAAAATGTATCATAACACTTTCCAAAAATTCTTGAGAGACATTTCATTCAGAAATTTACAGAATAAAGAGTGTTCTTTTCTTTTTCATTTTGTTTGTATGAAGTACATGGCTGTTGGTACATATGATGCAACAAGGTCAAATTCAAATGGAATAACAGAAAAGGGCCGGCATGGATAACAAAATAAAAGTGATATTGTGAAGACTGTCTGAGGGTAACTTCAAAACACAAATATGATCAGCAAAAAGTTTAACCTCAGTGAATGAGAAATTAAACAAAATATGGAAGATTAAAGCACGAGAAAAAAATTAAAAAAAAAAAAAAAAAAAATGGAAAACATGAAATCTACAGGTGTACATACCAATGCTGTATGTGCCACTGTTTGCCAGTTACAAGGAACAGAAACGAGAGAGGAGAAAGGAAGTATTAACGGCAGACGAAGTGAAGAAATCACCTGTGGCAATTACAGCTGGTGTCTGGGGGTTTCCCCTCCCAATCTCCTTCCCCTACACCACAATTAACCTCCACCAACAATTTACCTGTTATATCCAAGATCATACCACTAAAATCACCCACCACTACGAAACCACATCCACTCCCATCAAAATTGTTTTTATTCCAAACAATACCAGACCTTCATATTAGTTTCAAATCAGTTTTGGTAGTTACTTGCAATTGGTAAAATTAACATTGTCATCCAGTCTTTTCTCTGGACAGACTGTAAAATGCATCTTAGTTCGTAAGCAATCATTCTAGCAAGGCATAAAGACATAATTTACAGAGGGATTGATTAATGATGATTAGCACAAAACATAAAATATGACAGCAATCTGTGAAAGGGGGCGCCACCACCATTAATTGCTACATGTCTTGCAGGAGGCCATCACCCATGTTAAATAAATTCAATGTGACTTATTTTCCCTAACTGAAAATTGCAAAGTCTGTGCCCTCCACATTGGCAAATACTTTTGCTTTTAAAAATTGGATGGTTTACACTTTTCATGGAATTGCAAAATCAGGGGTTGAGACCATAGAAAATAAAAACAAAAGAGGAACTGCCACTGAGGTCAAAATGTGCAGCAGACAAAAGAGTTTAAAATGAACACAATGTGAGCTTGATATGACACAGAGCTTCTTTGCAGGCGACAGATATCCGCATCCAATAATGAATGCACTGAAAATGCACAGAAACATAGCGATAACTTTGTAACAAGCTCTTTGACAAATGCTACTTCTGATTCAAATTTCAAAATAAAGTTTATTTTCATGCCAAGAAAAACTTTCATTGGATGCTCAATGGATCTATCAAAAATGTGGAAGACAATCAGTCTTGGCAAACTTACTAGCCAATCAGCATTGAACATTACTGACAATGTTTTGCTATTAAATCGACAAAACAATTGCATGATAGAGATACGTGCAGAATTAAGCTTTGAACAAATCTTGAAGACTAGATGATTATGTGGTGACATGCATTGCCAACCTGTTCAAACCATAACACAGGCAACACAAACTCAACAGGTTCTATTCCCTATTCCCCTCACTCTAACATCTCCCCCTCCTGAAACTCTCTTCCTGCATGACACTGTTCATCAGCCAAAGCCTAATATTACAACATTGGCACATTTTAAAATTGATGTGTGCTCAAATTGACATCTCATGCCTAACATTTTTGGCATGTTATTGATATCTATTAGTTTTCTTTTCAAAGACGAAATATTGTTAAGTAATAAGTTCAACTAATGTGACACATCCTCCAGCTCTGTCCAATTGATGCTATTAAATAGGTTCACTATCAACAATCATTTCTTGCCAATTAAGAATGACTTACCTGTACTGCACCCCCCCCCTCCCCCAACAACCACTTTTGGCAAGACTCCTCCCTTCAGACTGTCAATTCACCCCCTTTCCTTTGATCCACCCTACTTTTAACTCTTATGGTGACCATGACTAACACTACTTCCAGTTTCTCACCTGTCTATGATGTCCCGAATCTGCCTCTCCTTTTCGTCCTTCTCCTCTCTCTGAGTCTTAAGCTGCTCTTCTCCATCTTTTAACTTCTGTTTCATCTCCTCCATGGCTTCCTCAGCCCTCTTCCCTTCCTCTTCCAACTTAAGTTGGGTTTCAGCTAGTTGTGATGAAACCCGGTCCAACTCTTGCTTCAAGCTTGCGATTTGTAACTCATACTGTACATTTGACGGAAAACAAAAATAGAAATCACTTTGATATAGATTTAAAACATTGCCTTCATCAGTTGAGGTTTCAAACAGATGACTTCTTCTTTGTAAATAGGAAACTGACTTTGAACTCACCTCCCACCTACCCCCCACCCCCCACCCTTGTACAAAATTAACGTCTTTCACACTTCCTTTCAGAATGTCTACTACAAAAGTTCCACCTTACATGCAATGATTCTCTTAATAGGATTTAGTAACCTCTCTGGATAGAATTTTGAATCCACTTACTTGAATATCAAATTTGTTGGAATGAAAACAAAAACAAAAAGGAAAGAAAAGAAAAGAAAAGGCAAATTCTTTGAAAATGAGGATGTCACAACAGAACAAACACTTCCACAATGTGAAATGCGTTTTTTAAAATTTGGTCACACATTTTGTGCTAAGTGGTAGTCATGCAAAACCACTGAGAAAATATGAAAATGTGAAATGAGCAGTTTTCCTTTGAGTTTGAGGGGGGGTTTAAACTTTTTTACATCAGGATAAACCATGTCAGACTTTTGACACAGCAGGGGAAAGAATGAATAATCCCTTCTCTTGAGGGCTCTCTTCCAGTAGGCTACCTTTCATTTGCGAAGAATAACTGAAGGTTGGGTAATGGTTACATATGCAAATAGGTGGTAAGGAAGGGCACTGGAGAAACTATAATTTAATCTCACCCTAACCTCTTCCATCTTGCTCAAATCAGGGTGTGTCATGCTGGATTCTGTTAGACTCCTCCTTGTCCAAACAGGTTCCGACCCTGCAGGTGTCTCCTCCACGACGTACCTCTTGGTCTGGGAACTCTGTACATGGGTGGTCTTCTTCGTATGTATCAAATAACCCTCACTGTCTGGTGTAATATGACGAGTAAATGTGGACACTACATCAGGTGGGGGTTTTGGTTTGGATGAGAGCTCAGTTCTAATTTTGGGGCGGGACACAGCTGTCTGATTAGGACTCACTTTGGTTGGTGACATGCTTGCCTTTGGTGCAGGTTTGCTTCTCGTGGGTGATGTTTCTAACGAAAGAATGCCTAAGTGAGGTGCAGAGTAAGATGGACTAACAGAATTGGTGCTTATTTCAACACTACTTACATTACTTTCAGTTTGGCAAGATTCCAAAGATTGTTCCGATAGTGCTGTCAATTTATCTTCATAATCATGCACAATTTGAGTTTCCAATGGAAGAGACATTGAAGACTTGACTGACTGGCTATTATGAGGAGTAACCGTCATAGCATGAGGGTTCTGAATTGTAATATTTATTGACGGCAAATGTGAAGATTCTTCATCATGAATTTGCAGACTAGCTTCTGAAACTACCTTTTGCTTGTCAGATACTTTGGACTTGTCTTTGTTTTCATGCGAAGCTACTTCTCCCGATGGTGGCAACACAGTTGCAAAAAATGCTGCCTTTCTGGCATTATTTGCTGCTTTTATTGCTTCTGTTGGGGAAGACGCTTGGCCGTCCTCATTTACAGTACTGAGGGCGCTACTGCTTTGGCTCTCACCCAAATGGTTGGCTGACTGATCCTCAACCTCAAGAGTGACCTGCGGTCGAGATGATGCTTTCGGTAAAGTGTGAGCCATGACTGTCTTTGAGGGGGATTCAATCCTCCTCCTATTGGCTGTTGGGGATGCCTCTTCACTTGACGATGTATGGGAAACATCTCCATCTACATTAGAGGATGCACCCTCTGAATCAGCACCACTATTTACAGAACTACCACTGTCTGCCGGAGATACATCCCGAGGCCTACTGGGTTTGCTATTAAAATGAAATGCTGGGTTAGAAAATGAAAGAGGCATAATCCTAGGGGGCACAGACCCACTGGGCTGAGAGTCACTTAAACCTAGCTGGCCCACCCTATTAATGAGTGGAGTTTGACCGTTGGATTCAACCCGTACAGAATACGACTGTTGGCTTGTAACAGTCTCTGATTTCACTGAAGTTCTTGTAGTACCGTTCTCAGTCTCCCTCTGGGAACTTTCCATTTTCCTACTTGTTTGAAGTGACTCTGTTTTGTTCATTTCAACTCTACCATTATCCGACTCCTCACAAATATTCTGAGAGTCTACCGTCCTTTGGTCACTCTCCATTCTAGCATTCACTGCCTTCTCTCCATCTTTTTGAATGAAATCTACCAAGCTGTTTACAGTCGAAGAGGTAGTAATGGTTCTATCCATGGCGATGTTATAAGGAGGTAGCATTTCAACATCCTTCTCCTCCCTGCTCTCACCATCCTCAAAAATCTTTTTAAGATTAGAGGTCACGCTGGTAGTACTACTTGTGGTGAAGCTTCGACTCATTCTCATGTGCCCTGTGTGGTATGAGATGAATTCACCGGGTTCGTCAAGGTTTTGGGAAATGTTGGCTAAGATGTCTTTTAGTGTTGACAGCTTATCTTCAGGAGCCTATTGTAGGAAGCAACAAAGATTCATAACAAATGTCATCTATACATATTTCAAAACAGAAAGAGAATTTTATGCATCATTGGATTATAAAAATGTACTATGGTTTTCCAAAAACACAGAAAACGGTGTATCAGTTACTTAAACCTTATCATGCTGTATTAAGTTGGCACTTTACAACTTTGCTCCAAATACAGGTAGTTATAGTTACATTTTCCTCACAGGAAAAATTACAACCATTCTAGTCAACCCAACCACAACTAACAACATGAGCTAAGAAAGTAAATAGAGGGCACTCTTTTGGTATAGATATAGCAGTTTTGAAGCACCCCATAATAACACACATGTCACCTACAGAATGATAAGGTTTGAAGAATAAAATTAAATGTAATCAGTCATTTTACCTTCTCACAATTACTGAGAGCCTCGGATAACAAGGTGTGGAGTAACGACAGTTCCCGTCCAAGGTCAATGTATCCATCAAACTTGACCAAGTGGCTTCCATCTTCAAATGTCTGTAAAAATGATAACAAAATATTTAAGTAATACTTTTTTAAAGATTTAAGCCATGTTATTACAGTGACTGTCAGTTACTGTTTGTCTTCCCAACAAGGCCATTCAAGTCTTGACAAAGTAAAGGTAAATTTTGGGGGTAAAAATTTCCTTTTTCATGTTAGAACTCCCTACCCCTTACACCATGAAAGTCACCATGTGGGTTGGGGTTATAGAATATGCCCACAGAATTTCCCCTTTGTTGGAAGAAGTGACAAATGGGAAGAATTTTCACCATATTTAAATTTCACCTTTTTTATCTAGTTGACAATATAAGACACATTCATGTTGAGTGTGCCATTTAATTTCATCTAACTGGACATTCATCATAAAGAACAAGTTTTGAACATAACTTTTTCAGGAGCAATCTCCCATTTTCCAAAGTTTTGGGTAGAAGTGAAAATGTGAAATTACCCGGTGAAAAAAGGATTAAAAAAAAGAATCGAGGATAAGTAAACTGAATTACAGTAGCCATGATTTTTTAAAAATCAAATCCTTATTCAGTCTATACCTGGACATGGACAATCAGAAAAACCTGCTTTATAAAAAGTTTAAAATAAAAGTGATACTCACTGAAATATCTTTCAAGAAAGCATTCATATTACCCCACTCCCTTTCCAAGAACTCATTCATGAATACCATGTAACTCTCTTTGGCTCCAAACCTTGAATATAGCAAAGAGAAAGTTGCAATTAATTTTTAAACTCAAAATAAGATAAATTTATTTCACTCCGTCTTACCTCCTATTTACAAATTCATCCCCTCTTACAACCTGACAATATCCACCTGGCCTGCTTTTTACACAGTGACACCCCTGTCCTACCAACTTTCTCACATGCTCATTCCTCTATTGTAACACTTGCTGTTTGGACACAAGTGTTTCAGTCAACTATCACCTATTCCAGTAGTGGCTGTATAGAAATACTTTGTGTTATTTTTTGTCATCCCTCTTAAACATGTACTCTTAAACATGTACTAAAATCAGGAATAGTGATATGTACCTTGCTTGTTATTTTAAGCTGTTTGAGGTTTTTTTGAGGGGGAGCTTTTTACTTTTGCTTTTTTTTTTTAAGTGAGACCAGCGACCCATTTGGCTTGTCTCTCCTTATGAGACCAGCGACCCATTTGGCTTGTCTCTCCTTAGACTCAAGCTCACCTTACATTCTAGTTCATATATATTTATTTATAAGAAAGTTTAGAGAAGTTCTAAAGGGTTCATTCTAAGGAATTTTATAACTTTTACAATAAATGACATGAATGTACTCACTTAGTGAAATTTGCTAATGCCTGTATTGTTTTGGCTATTAATGTTAAACATCGAGATGTTTTCTCACTGGGGTACTCCTGAATCAGGTTGAACAAACTTGGTGACATGATTGCTGGACACAAAAACCTTAAGAAAATACATCCACTGAAAAAACAAAAAATATAGAAATGAACATTAAATAATTAACAAAACTCCTTCTCAAATACAAACTGTTTTGAGAATTTTTCAATTTTAGACCTGACGAGAGGCAAAAACTTCTTAGAAAGAAGAAACAACAATCAATTATCAAAAATAAAATGGTTTGTACTGTAGTTACTTCTCCTCTAAAATCATCTTAGCCAACTGAATGACAGATTAATGTGTTAAGTCGTTTAACCAGAAGGCTGCTCAGACAAAATAAAATGACTCTTATATGAGAGTATGTATCACATTGACCAAGGTATGGGTTCATTTCTCAGTTTCCTTCTGCAATGACAAAACACACCAAAATGTTGCCAACTTTTCCACTAAGACAAGAAGGCAGTTTTATTGCATAGCCTTCATAGGAATGGTTGCACCTGAATATATTCAAAACTAACTTCCCTGAAAGAGATGATTTCTAAATTTAACCTTGCGTCAACATTACACATCTGCATGTTAACACAAACTTTAAATGAAACAAAAGCTTGCATAAATTGCTGCCAGCTGGTGTAATTCATATTTGCAGGTAACTCTCATTCATACAAATATGATTAAATAATAAGTCTATTCATAAGACCATAATTTAATAAGCCTGCCACAGGCCTTTTCCTCGCTCACATGATTTATTAAACCCTGCCAGATTTAACCTACATCTGCTATATATTTCAAATCCACTTAAACCTAACCCACATCTTATCAAAACCCACATGACAAATTCTACTAGAGTGATTTTCAATTTTTAGAGCTATAAATACTGATAGTATCGTAGCTTGAGGTAAAATAAATCATGCATTGAACCGCACGCAGATTCACTTTTTATATCTTTCTAAATTTCACCTGCAGAGGCAGACAGCCCTACTTTTCAGACAACATCCAACTGATTATAAGCACTTCCTATATCCTGTACATTTTATACATGAATGTTCTTACACAATCACAGACATAAATATTATTCACTTCAAATTTCATCTTCTAAACATGTCAAACACTGCAGAGCACCTCTCTCACCTAATCAATTTATTGCATAAATTATTTCCATTGGTCCGATTGCCAAATTGCTTCCTAAACTCTTGAAACACAGCTCGAATTTCAGCTGGAAAAGAGGCCGGCGAGTTGAGTATTTTACAACAGACCATTTCTGAAAGCATCGTCAAGGCGGCCTGATGATGATGAAGACTCCCCGAGGTAATCTTAGTGGGATCAACCTGAAGATGGGGGTAGAGAAAGGGGTATGAGAAATAAGAGATAGTATATAAACAAAGATATCATCAAACTGCATACAGCTTTGCTCAAGATTAGCCAAAGGACACCCACTGAGCTGGCATGACCGAGACTCTGTTCATTGGTCTCATATATTTTTCTGTATTATGTTGAGCACGTGCTAATCTTTTTTGTTTTTACCTTTTTTTCTAGTGTGGATATTATGTATGAGGCGAATAGTAAGCGAAACAACAATTCTAGAATGGGTTTTAGGTTTAAAATATCCAGAAGTGAAAGAGACCACTTAAGTGTTTCCATACATATAATGATTCGAGGAATGAATGAAATTCAAATACTTTTGAAAAGATGTTCAAACAAAGTTCAAGTATAAGCAAGACATTGAAATAACTCACTCACATTCAAGTGATTTTTTTATTTTTACACACTGCCTAAAAAAATCAGTGTTTTATGACTGAGCTCTCTACTACTATACAGCAGGGCCTTTGTAAGGATTTCAGGATTTTTTTGTCATCACATGGTTAGCACACATTCAAAATCACAAAATTCCATGATTTTTCCATGGCTGTCAAAGGACCTGGAACTGATATTTCCAGGACCTTTACAAACAGGCAAATCCCAAGTTTCAATCTAATTTTCCACAAAACAATGTACGTAACATTGTGAAAATTGGATCAATTAGTCCACTTCCTAAAATGGCCTGACTTTTCCAGGACCTCTTTTGAAAATTGTTCAATTTCCATGATTTTTCAGACCTGGAAATTCAAGTTATATTTTCCTTGACTTTACAGAATTTCCAGGATCTTCATCATCAATAGTGAGGTATATGTACTTACCTCACAATCCTCATCCCTATCATACAGGTACTGTGTAAAATCACCCAAGGTGTCCTGGAGATACTGTTGAGAAAATTTTAACAAGGAAATGTGTTTGAAAATTTTGCATTTTTCATAATAAATAAAACCAGAATGCAAAAATGCATTGAGGTTTCGATGATACATAAAGGTTCCGTTTCAAAGAGTGCCATCATGCACTATTATCTTCTCATTCAAATGTTATACTAGCATGTTCAAAAAATAATTTTGTCATTCCAGATGACCTTTTGATCTCCATAAAAGCCATACATAGCTAGAATGACAAACGTCAGACAGACAAATGGACAAACAGCTATCTTGAGAGATCACATTTAAAAAGGTTTCCAGGCTTTGACCCCTGGAGACCCCAGATGACCTTTCATCTCTGCCAAAAACTATGGGGACCATCTTCTAACCACAATGCATCCACATAACCAAATATGAAATCTATCCAACTTTCCTATCTTGAGATATTGCATAAGCAGGATTTTCAGACTTGGACCAGCAGTGACCCCAGATGACCTTTGAACTCCATCAAAAACATTATGTACCATTTCTTGACCATAATAACCCATCCACATAACAAATATGAAATCTATCAAAGCTACTTAACCTGAGATATAACATAAACAAGGTTTTCAAACTTTGACCCCCTGGTGACCCCAGATGCACTTTGACCTCCACCAAAAGCAATAGAGATCATTTACTGACTATGACGCATCCACATACTAAATATGAAATCTATTCAAGCTTTCTACCTTGATATATCGTGTTAAAGAGATTTTCAGACTTTGACCCCAGGTGACCCCAGATGACCTTTGACCCCCAAAAACAGTAGAGACCATTAACTGACTATAATGCATCCACCTACCCAAATATGAAATCTATCCAAGTTTCCTACCCTGAGATATCCTGTTAACAAGGCTTCCATACTTTGACTCCTGATGACCCCAGATGACCCTTGACCTCCACCAAAAACAATAGGGAACATCTCCTGACCATAACGCATCCACATACTAAATATGAAATCTATCCAAGTTTCCTATCTTGAGATATTGTGTTAACAAGATTTTCAAACTTTGACCCCTGGTAACCCCAGATGACCTTTGACCTCTGTCAAAAACAATAGGGACCATTTACTGACTATAGCGCATCCACATCCTAAATATGAAGTCTATTCAAGCTTTCTACCTTGAGATATCGTGTTAACGAGATTTTCAGGCGTTGACCCCTGGTGACCCCAGATGACCTTTGAACTACCTCAAGAACAATAGGGATCATCTACTGACTATAACGTATCCACATACCCAATATGAAATCTATCCAAGCTTCCTATCTTGAGATGTTTTGTTAACAAGGTTTTCAGACATTGACCCCTGGTGACCCCAGGTGACCTTTGACCCCCACCAAAAACAATAGGGTTCTTCCTCTCAATATGGCGCATCTATGTACCAAGTTTGAAAACTGTCACACATTCCTATCTTGAGATATCGTGTTAACAAGCAAAGTGTCACAAACACACACACACACATACATACATACATACATACACACGCACGCCATCATGATTGCATGGGTTTCTCTTATCATCGAAACCAAAAATAAATAAAAAAATTTTTTAAGGATAATTGTCAACCTACACAAAATTTTTCTTCAATGATATTGAAAATTTTCCTTTATTATCATGTTTCAAGATGCATATTGATACAGAAGAAGGCATCCCAAGCAAAGTCAGGGCACCATCGATGTTCTTAGCTCCAGTGGTCATCACTGACATTTGACATGCTTGAAAATATACACATTTATCACTAGATAAAAAATCTTCCCTCACTTTTCATGATTTTTCCATGATTATCCCAAGACCAAATAAAGAATTTCAATGACTTTTACATGACTTTCCCAGGTACAAAAAAACAATTTTCATTACTTTTACATGACTTTCCCAGGACCAAATAAACAATTTTCATGAATTTCCCAAGACTATCCCAGGATCAAATAGAGAATTTCCATGACTTTCACATGACTTACCCAAGACTAGATAAAGAATATCCATGTCCTTTTTCTTGATTTCTTCCACGATTTTAACACAAAATTTGTAAAATGGTATTTATGATTGAGAATGTATTTTGATATTACAAATGATTAGGAATGAGAATGGAATTTTTTTTTGAAAAATTACATAAGATATAAGAACTTTTTGATAACTCCACGAAATTTCCCTGAATTTCAAACCTTTTCCAGGCCTTACCCCATTTTTCGGGTTTTCCATGAAAACAGGAACCCTGCTACACTTATTTCTAACCTGATTCTTGATTTTACTCCTATTAAAACAGTATAAAGACATACTATAAATAATACAAGCCAAGTGTGCTTTTGTAACAGTTGGTGAGTTAAAATTTACACCAACCACTCATGAGATAAAGACAGTTTCATGAAATTCATGTCCTGAGACAATACTAGCCATCCCAGGTATCTGGAATAAAAGAAAAACGTGTCCAACCTGCCATACTTTAAGCAGTTTTACTTTCAATCGTTTTATCCAAAACATACCTTTGCCCCAATCAGCTTCATGTATGCTTCCATTGATTTGGTTGCCATGGTATTTGCTCTGAATACTAAACTTTCTTCTTCTGTTAGTTAAAGCAAAAGAAAACAAAATCAAAATTGAAATTAATATTTACACAATCTTGTAAAACAAATGGACTCTCTGTAATCAACCCAATTGTTCATAGAATTAATTAAAATGTTCTAATCTGTTACTGAATAACAGCTTGTAACTTAAAATGTAAGACTAAACATGTACTTAAGTAAACTCAAAATAGGTTCAACTCTCATCACAATCATATTACTACAACCAACTGATTCTTCTGGATGTTGTTCAAAACACTTTCATCCCTAATTTACATGACATTTCATGGATATTTTATGGTGACAAGCAAATATCTCATCATGCCATCCATGGCTAACATTTGTCAAACAGAACGAACAAACACAAATGTGACCTTTTGCACATGAACTTATTTTTAACTTTTAATGTCATATATGGAGCACATTACTCACACAACTAACTACACTCACACTGAATGTATCACAAAATGACTGGACACTGCAGTCTAACCCTCGGGCAAAGAACATATGAAGAGAAAACACTCACTTCTGTGTTACCTTCAGACAGAATGAGCAACGCAAGTTTTAAAATATGACTTGTTTGTATGAATAATACAGCTTCATTTGCTTCTTTTTCTCTGTCATGCCCTGTTGTCTTCAGAGGACATGATGGCCATTGACTCAGTGATCATTGCTTAGTCAGTAAACGTTATTTCATGATAGTTTACAAAATACCAGAAATTCACACTGACGAAACTGGTTTGCCAAAGTTAATTGATACCAAACTTTGTAAGTTTTTGGTTAACAACATTTTGCATTTGAATGGAATTTTTTAATTTTTTTTTTTTTTTTTTTAAAGGATGTTGGAGGGGGGGAGGGACAGGGTCAACATTGAGCCCATTGAAGGTGCCAATGGAAGACTTCTTTTAAATCAAGCAGACATGACTTTGTTGATTGTTTTGATTGTTGTTCATCTGAAGCACCAACCAATATTAAGCTTTTATTTTATCCCACTTTATTGTGATTGTTTTTCAGTATGAACTTAAAATCTTATCTTCTTTCTTCTTTCATATTCTCATGCCAGAATCTATGGATAATGTGAATTACAAACTGACAGTATGAACAATACAAATGCTAACATACAGTAAAATTCTGCACACTTTCTTTCAAAAATTTTAATTCCCTAAATAATAGATTTCTTCCTGCTTCCTCTTCTGTAATCTTGTTCATGCTTCCTGTACCCTCAAAAGTTGCCCTACTGTGAATCTCTCAGGACTGGCTCAAATTTGTATTTACATGCAAATGCAGTCCCATAATTTGAATGAGTGCACCCGAGACGTCCTTATTCAGTTAAGAAGCTTATAAAGCATGTGACAACATTTGTAAATAATTTGTAACTTTATGCAGAGTAACTGACTGGTCTACCCTTGAGTATTCAACATCTACTCATGAACAAGAAAAAAAAAAACCACAATGGAAAAAGATTGTAAGAGAAGTTTAAAGAGATCTATCAGATTTAGCAATTTTTTGTAAATTCACTTGAAGAGATTCCTTTCTCCCTTTAAATGCAAACTATTTATTTGGTATTTTCTGGTTAGGGCTAGGGTTGGGGTTGTTAGAAAAAGCACAAATAAAGGGAGGATATTTATATTCCAAAATACACCAAGTCTGAACACTGTCAGTGTCCCCTTCTTGAGATATCATGTTAAAAGCAAGTGAAACAAGCACACATAAACAAGTCATCTTAACTACATAGGTTTCTCTTGCATTGAAACTAAAAATAAATGGGAAGACTCAAATCTTGAAAGAACTCTACAAACCTTCAACATGATTTTAATATACTCACTAATATTATCCATTTCAGACAGCACAAGGCCTAACAGAAAGTCTTTGGCTGTCCCCAAGCACTGCAGGATTTTAACCAAGCAGGTTGCAACTTCTTCCTTCGTTTTGACGTTTATCTCTTGTTCCAAGATGTGGCAAAGTGCAACACCGTTGCATTTCAAGTACTGTAAGGAAAATGTTAAAAAAGATTTTGATTTTGTAAGTTCCATTTTTAACTGTCACTAACAGAAAGAACATGTTACTGTCCTTTCCTTCCCCATTTGATCAATCAACCCATACCCCTTCCTGACTTATGTCCCCCTTCCCGACTTATGTCCCCCTTCCCGACTTATGTCCCCCTTCCCGACTTATGTCCCCCTTCCCGACTTATGTTCCCCTTCCCGACTTATGTCCCTTTTCCCAACTTATGTCCCCCTTCCTAACTAAAACAATTTTTGAAGTTAGTGGCTATTTAGCTGTTAATGAAAAGAAAAGATTCCATACCTGGGCCAAATCTGAGTACTGTGCGAGAGGCAAGATGGAAAGGCTTTGGTAACGAGCTTTTATCCTTAAGGTGGGGGGATCCCCCCTTCCTGATGATGAAGATAATGGTGCCTCCACTGGAAACCTGTATTTTTATGGAAGATGAAGAAGAGTTGAAAGCAGCAACAGAAAGTAACATCTAGGTAAAACCTGAACAGAAAACACACACCCTAACATATAACAGATCGACGAATCCGATCAGCCTTTCTGTTTCGTGACTGTATGCAGCCATTAGTGGGGTCAGTCAACCTTACATGGTTTCATTTATTATCTACATGAATTTCAAACTCTCCTATTCGGCAAAATTGAGGGGAATCAAGAGGCATATTAACGTACAACCATCCATGGTGCAGGTAAGGCAGGATATTAAAAGATTAGAAGGTGATAGACCCCAGTTAGTGCTGACTAAAATCAAACCATTACTTGCTGTCCAGATTCATCTACAGTCACAGAGACACCAACACAATATCACGAATTTCAGCAAAGTAAGTTTTACAAACAGCTGCATTTATTTTCTTCTTCAAAAGAATGCCTAGAGCCTCAACAAGCTGACCAAATTTTTATGCAATATCTCTAACGTCCCCTTCAATAGGCCACATTTCAACCCAGCGACTGATAAAAAACTCCCAAATTAAATTTGCAACTGTCTGAAACTTAAGGAGCAAAATTTTGAAGTAAAGAACTTTGACATTTCAAAACAGGATGATGTGAAGGTGGGAAGAACGTGTTGGCTGCCTACGCTCTCTTATAAATTCCTTTCCCATCTCATGATTCAATTAAAGGGATTTTTCTCAAGTCAGAGATGTACCCATGTTATCCCTTGTAATTCAAACATTGATTCTTTCAAGTTCCGACAGTTATCACTCAACTTCAATAACCACTCAACCATAAAAAAAACTGAGGAAACACCAAAACTTTTTAAATTGCAAAACATGGCGTAAGCTCCCATGCTCTAACAACTAATTGGTGAAACGTACCATCTCTCCACGGCTGTCTTTGTGTTAACATCTTCAATGGGTATGTTGACATGCCCTGCAATAGATAATAAAAGTTATAAAGATTGGAATCCAGTAATGTTGTTAGTTTTTAACAAATTAAATAGAAGCCACAGACACAAATTATTTTCAGCACTGAACAGGATCCAATACAACCAAGCCATGAAAAAAACCAAATAACAAGTTAACCTAGCCTTGTTTCTAACATCAATTCGAAGAGCATATCGCATCAGCTCAGATAGTTCCAATTCTTCAAACTAGATCCCTTCCAGTCCCTCCCTTCCCCTGTGAGTAGAGGTCACAAAATATGCAGACTGTATTCCCTACCTGCTGTAAACAGTGACTAAAAGGGAAGGACTTGCAATACATTTCAATTTACCTACCTATCTAGCTGATACTGTATAACACATTGAGGGTTGGTGTGTCCTTAAACCCAAATCTCAGAAACTCATCTAATCTTGCCCCACCCACAGCTGTCATTCTTCCCTTAATGGGCAGACATTACCCTAGTTTCTTTTTTATATCCTCCTTCTAGGACCTCGTGTAACCAGAACACTCTATGAGTGCACCATGTGATGTGGGCTTACTCTGCATCTTTGAATTTGACCAATCAAAATAGAGCAATGAGCAAATCAGAACTTTGCTTCCCCTAAACAAAAATGTAGTCTGAAGGAACAGGTGAAGTAATTCCAACACACCGCTTACAACTTGCACAAAAGTCAAGAAAAGTGCTGGAATTAAAAAATATTCCACCTTCCTTTTTCAAAAACTTGATTAGAAATTTAGTTTATTACACTTTCCAACAAAAGTGACATTTCTTTAGCATGCCAGTCAAGGCCTTTCAAATCAAATTCTTTTGAATCTATATTCCCTAGGTCTCAAACAAATTCTTTTAAAATTTGACATGCCTACAGATATTATGTTCAGTTGTCATGGTTACTGCTCCAACCAGGAAAAAGTCCCTCCCTGGGCAAAAGACAGTGATTGTGTACCAGTGATGCACTCACTCAATGCATCTACTATGATTTTACACAAAGCATCCCAAAAGACCTTTTTGTTGGGATATCACAGCTGCTGGCAAGATGTACCACTATAAGAGTTTACCAAAAACCAGGAGAGGCATTAACCAAAATATCTGATTCGGAAGAAATATAACCCGAGGCAAAATACTGCAATACAACAAAACTAACAACAAAGTACACTTTCTTCCTGACTGCTCCTCAAGGTAGTTTGGAACATACTAAGTTAGATGGGGAGTTTAATGACATGCCGCCAAAAATGTGTCACATAATGTCAACTAGATGCTTAGGTAGTTAATGTACCATCCACATTTAAATGCTGTTCAAGTATTCTCCTTTAGGCAACTCTTATGACAGGGGGAATACTGTGGGCATATTCTACAACCCCCACCTACAGTGGGGTTTAACAGCAGGTTGTTACTTGGGCAGTGAGGGTAACCCTTCCGATAAGGGTATGGGTTACCCTGACTATTACTTAGGTTGCTACATAAATTTTCACTTCTTTCTTTCACAGGTGTTGTCTAATAAGTGTTCAATTCCCACTAAAACAATGATGATACAAAATTCCATCCAGATTTTTTATTCAAAGATGTCATCTATAGCCCACCCCTATAAAGTTTCAAGATAGATGAGTCTCAAATTTGTGACTACTTTCTAAAATATCCTGGTAGTCACAAGTACATAATTGCATGTTATACAAGATACTACAAAAAGTAGAAATCCACCTCCTCCACCGACCTCTAAAAATGTAAGGACACAACTGAAATTCCGTCCTGCAGGTGGTAAGTTAGGGAGCCTAGCTTTTTCTAGTTCCCAGCAGTTAGCAGATTATTTAGTCTACCCATCGTGCTCCTACTTAATATTCTGAATTCTGAACAGTGACAACAAGCAGTCCACTGGAAAAGTTAATGAAGAGCCATAGGTAGAGATTACAGCAAGAGACTATAGCCTTTCATTCTAGCACAACTGTAGGGCTCATTTCATTCTCAGTGCACAAAAAGACTAAACAAAGAGCAAACAGGTGAGTCTTTGTTTGTGATAAACAAAAATGGTCCCTACTGATCTAAAATTCAAAGGAACACTCTAAGGTGTAAGGTATAATGGGGAGACAGCTGTTTGGGGTAAAGGCAGAACATCCGTTCCTCAAAATGGACAGTTAGATTACCAGGTGGAGTCGTACTAAACATTTTGAAAACAATGGGGCCTACTGCTGTTGTGGGTTATGCTCTGCATAGGCAATGGAAAAGTGGAAAAAAAAAAGTGCTAAACAATTGAATAAAACGCTGGACACTGCTAGATTATTACAGAAGGATTTTAAGCAGATGAGTAACATTCTGTCCTTACAAGTGTATGAGACTTACCAACATAATTTTTGTCTCTTTTTCTTTTCTTATCAATTTCCTTGTAGACATGGACCTTGATTGTATCAATATCTGGAAGACAACTAAACAACAGGAGAAAAACAAAAGAAAAGGAAAATTAGAAACAAAGAAAGTTTTCATTTTGCATTAAACCTTTACCGGTACTGCCCTCATGAAACATAGAATGACTCTCATGAAGTGAAAATAAATGCAGTTTGATAACTCTGCCTTACACTCCACCCACAATTTTCTCAGATATGAAATGTGAGAGGGTAAAAGGGTTTGCACACATTAAAATGACAAAAGTCCATGTTTTTTCCATGATTTTTCCATGACTTTCAAGGATATTGAATATTTGCATGATCTTTATAAGCAGTCAGATTCTACAAAATAATGTGTTTGAAAACAGTGAAATTTGAACATTAAGTCCAATTCCTAAAATTCCCTGACTTGCCAGAACCTTTTGAAAAAATTGACCATTTTCCCTGACTTCCCAGGCCAGTAAATTTAAATTTCAGTATCCTTGACTTGCCAGGATTTCCAGGACATATGTGAACCATGCAAAAAAGTCTCTTTTCCAGTTAACATGCCATCCATAAAACTGCCCTTTCCCTTTTATCTATAGACGAATCCGATTAGCGCTTGTGTTTATTGGCCGAAGGCCGCCAATTGTGGGGTCCACTAGCCTTAAATCATCTTCATTTACTGTCTACATGAATTTCAAACCCTAGTTTTTGGTGAAATGAAGGGAATCAATGTACAATTTAGTGTACAACCATCCATAACACAGGTAATCAAGGAAATTGAAAGATTGAAAGGTGACGGACCCCTGTTATGGCCGACTAAAATCAGACCATCACTGGCTATCCGGATTTGTCTATAAATAATTACAACTTTTTTCCAAACTAACACCACCACAACAAGTTCGCCTTCCAAATAACTTAAGCTAAAATTCAAAACAAACATTTTGTTTGGAGTTTGTAAACATGAGTTTACGATTTAAGAGAAAAACTTGTCGCTCATTCAGTACTCAGTCACAACGTAAAAATTCAATTTAGGTTTGAAGTTTTCCCCAGAAAAATCCTTGCTTTGTAATTATGACAGAAGAGCCCTATAGAAACAGCACAATGCCAGCAATGAATTATCACCAAGGCAACATGCTCAAATTACCAAGCAATTTCCATGAAGTGTGAATTCACACTTGCTGACAAGTAATGTTTTAACTTGAGTTTCCACAGATAAGATGCATGCAGATTGTTCAATTTGAACTACAAACACCTTTTGACAAGTTTGTCACTTGCTGCAATAAAATTTCAGAGAGCTATGAGCACTAGAGGGTTGCAATTGACAGTTTTGTTTATTTCGTCATTATTTCTGTGAATATATGTGGGAAGGTTCAATACAAACAGATGATATCACCAATGCACTGTGGAAAATCTCTTTTTAAAATGCAAAACACTAGATTACTTAAAAAGAAAAAAAAAACAGTATCTTTCAGCTTTCCAAAAAAGCAAAGTGAGTAACTGCACATGGTCACATTTGCTAGTGGCAGTCTTGTATTCAACATGAAAACAACAAAATCAAATTCAGGTTTTCCTCAAAACAGTAAGCTACATAACAGAGGCTGCTGAGTCAACTTTGAAGTGGGGGGGGGGGATTATCACCGAAGGGGCACAATATTTTCAACAATATAATAGCAAAGTAAGGCAGCCTATAAGTGCCTATGACAGAAAGTGGGGGAGGAGGCATCTGCATGGTCCCTGCATAAGTTTTGGCAAACAGGAACACTGTTCAGACACTCACAAAATAAAAATTGTTGAACCATCAAGACTGCTTGCATTGGGAGTCTTATGAAATCTGACATGTAAAGCAATCCTCTTTGCCAATGGATTATCTGTTCACACCCGCAAAACATCTAAAAGCATAGAGCAATCTCCTTACAACAAAGAGGGTCTACATATAATGAAATCAAGACAAGTCAATTCAAAATATATGCATCTCTGTTGCACCCACACAGTCAAAGGAGAGAAGACTGTTTTCTGTTAGGGAAGGGGATAGAGGGTTTGAGACCTACTCTTTCAAATTCCAGACATATCTCTCAAATACAGCCTTGGCATGATACATCTGGAATTCAATTTTTTAGACTTTATTTTTGCATTCTTGCAATACAGCATCTTTAATATTCTGAAGGGCTACAGGTAGCTGTTTAATACAAGTACCTATTGCCCCATACAGCATTTAAGTCTCCACAGGGGGTATTCATAAGTCTTGAGGTTTGGATTTTTCAGATGTGCTATGATCCACACTGCTTGGAAAATTTATTTATGTGGTTCTGTAGGTGAGTGTGGTTTGCAAAAGATTTCTCCCGAGTTCCTATTCTTGGAGGGGCAATCAGACTTTGACAGCAAACATTAACCTTTTGTTCTAGCATTTTGTATTTTCTTCTTTTGCTAATTATTTACCAGAGTCAACAGATACTGAAGAGGTCTTTCAAGTGAGAAGTAACATTAATTCTGTGTTAACTAACATGAAAGGGGATTTTCTAATTTTGTCAGGTCACAAAATTTAAAAAAGATGCAAGACTAGGCAGCTTCATCCATACAGAGACCAATCACAATGTCAGACTATGAAGACAAATAATTTTTCAGTTTTAGCTGTATGCATGATGGTGGTTCAGAATTTAAGTTGCAGAAAACTTGTTGAAACTAACTCTGATACTCTGATTTACCCTTTTAATCTAAGTGTGCAAACAATCACACTCCTCGCAGTGACTTGAGTGTGATTGGCAGTGTGCGATAGTACATCTAAATCGCACTCCTCACACTAACTTGAGTGTGATTGGCAGTGTGCAATAGTACATCTAATTCACACTCCTCGCACTAACTTGAGTGTGATTGGCAGTGTGCAATAGTACATCTAAATATTCAAGGCTTGTATTCAGTAGCACGCTTGACAGAGGTCAATTCAGTGGCAAACATGATAGCCAAATGCAGGAAATCACAAACTGTCACTGGACAGATTAATACCAGGAACCTGAATGTATCACCTACCAATGACTTCCTCAGAGGCCTACAAATGGAAGGCAGAGTTTCTGGGTCACCTTTTCATGGGCATTCTGCTTTTAGAAACAAAAACATGTTGTTGTTTCTACTGACTGTCATTCTAATTTCCAAGTAACATTACAAATCTAAGTCACATTCTCACCCAACTATGTTGTAAAGTGTCTGCCAACCTCATACAATCTCAACTTTCAAATTCTGCTTATGACTTGACGTAAAGAACGATTTGGGTTGCAGAATGGTTGATAAAAGAATTTTATAGGCAGGCTGAAACGAGAGTACTAGCTAACGTACCCACCCACTCACTAGCCATGAATTTCCCCAAAACTGAACCTGGTTTGGGAATATACGAGTCCTACTTACCTCATCTACAGGTATACTACAACTGGAAAGCACATTTATCACAGGGTAATTCTTTGCAACAAATTAACCCAGGTTCTAGACAGTCCTATTCTAACTGCCTGGGTAATTAATTGTAACATATCCTTGCTTCAGCCAGCACAGCAAAATAAATTATTACATTCTACTTTGTTCTGATGTTTGTGTTTGTTTGATTACTTTTCCTGAAACCTTTACATCTCAAGCAAGGACTATCATAACTACAAGTACATTATGGTCCAAACTGCACATTTGGGCTACCATGGGCCTCCTCACTGCAACCGCAATCCTCAGTTATGTCTTTCAGAGGATGACAAGTCCAACAAAAACTGCTGCTGTCTTTTTATCAAGCATGTATAGATGATCACTACGATCCAACATCACAGAAAAGAAGAGCCATCTGTTACAACAATTTGATGCATAACTGTAGATAATCTGTTCACCCCTAACCATTGTTTTTAAGAAATAGGAAACTACAAAGAAGTACTCCTAAAAGTTTCTCCAGTGTAAAATGACTTCATTTTCCCTGGTCACTGTAATGTAATCCTTACACTTTTCCTACATCTGACTTTCCATGCAACAAGTTTAATTCTGTAATTTTCAAACATTACAGAATCAGACATTCTCTCTGGGTCCTTGAAGAGTTAATGTATGAGGACAAGCCAAAATGGAAACTTCTCTGAAGTAAAATACAAACTGTTAATGAATACATTTGAAAACGATATCAGCACGCATATTTGGTCTCTCCCAATGTCGGTGCTGAGGGATGGAATGAACGTTTTCCCATGTCAGGCCTCTTGATCATGTTAACAAGCCTAGGATTCTTTCAAGCATAAACTAGCATGGATAATCTATTTCACCAGTCCATGTGGAACCAAGACTGATAGAATGACAAGCGCTGGGCTGGGTTAAGTTACATCCATGAAAACTATGCAATTTCTGGTGGTTTCAAACCTGCTGAAAGTCCCAAGTGTGAAAAATTATTCAGCAAGATATGATGAAACCTGTTTTCAGGACACCTTCTGTTCAGGTGCAATCTTACAGCTAGATCTTTGAGAGTGAAGGAAGCAACATCAACAGAACGCTATCTTCACTTATTGACAAGGGGTCACACTTTTGAAATTTTAATGAGGGGACAGGGATGAAAGAGAGAGAGCAAAATCAATACTAGATATTCCATTCAGACCCAACAAGCTCTTTTGTCTTCATGGCTTGCCTGAAATATCATGACACACAGAAAAAAAAAAACAAAACAAAAAAACGATTATCCTGTTTTACATTTGAGTTACAAAATCTCCACATTCAGAAGTGGAAATGTACTTACGAAAATTGAAACTGTTCTCCCCAGAACAACATATCTCCACGAAGTTTTGGGGTTGTCCTGGCGAAGAGGCCTTCATCTAAACAGATTTCACAAAAATATCTGTAAGGAGGAAGAAAATGATAATATTTAAAGTCAAGAAGTAAAGATCAATTATGCCACATACCACAAAAAACTTTACAGCCTTTACAACCTTATGAGATGCTATCTTCACAAATTGACAAATCCATAGTAGGGTTCTAGCCAGGCCATTCAAACTGGGTGCTGCACCCAGTTTGAATTTACTTTTTAGAGTTAGCACCCAGTTTGAAATTTCACCACCAAGTTTGAATCTCACTGCCCAGTTTGAATTTCATCACATTCATAGGCTACACAGTATCAGATACATAACATTCAATTGAATGATTGTACTGATATTGGAAATAACCAAAAATCAGGCAACCGACCAGAGACAATGTCATTTAGATTTTGTGATATGGCCAACATCATGTGAGAATGATGCAGTGTTGATTAACTCCCACCCGGTTTGGCATTTTTCCTGGCTAGAGGCCTGGATGGTCCACATTCCTTCTATCATACAAGTATTTTTGTTGCATTTATAACATCGACACTGCAAATACCACCTTTAAAATAAGCTGGAAAATGATGTAGCATTTATTAAAGTAAGTAGGCAGTAAGCCAAAAATATGATTAGAGGAATAAGAAGAGTCAGAGCTGCAAATATCCTTTGTGTCGGGTACTCAGGACTCCTTCCCCCAATGTTTGGACTTTCAAACTCTTGACTAAAAACGTGTCAGCTACTGGCATACACCAGGCAGTAGCTTGGACATAAATTAAACTTTATAATTTAATTGGCCTATACTGGAC
This sequence comes from Holothuria scabra, assembly GCA_037179385.1. NCBI lineage: Eukaryota > Metazoa > Echinodermata > Holothuroidea > Aspidochirotida > Holothuriidae > Holothuria > Holothuria scabra. Next base: position 52,219,509 of record CM074185.1, read on the forward strand.
TCAAACAAAATCTTGTCAGTCCACCATGTCTGGTATCAGAAAGCTCAAATGGACTAATTCTTTCAAAATATATTTCAAGCATTGAGCACTGAATTGTAGTATAATTCCTTCAATTTATGGAGATAATTTAGTATACTTAGCATGTGCAGCACATGTGTAATAAATGAATGGAATATCCTTCTTATTCACAAGACTTTCACTTTTGTTTAATTGTTAAAAGTTCCACTTTATAGCATATACTTGAAATGTTAAATCACTAATGTTTAACCAATGTAAAAGGAACTCCCTTTTCAGTTTAATGTTAATACAGTACTTTCTGTACATCAAGGTTTTTAGCTCTCATACTGAGAAAAATCTGTCTTATAGTTATGTGCACGTACTGTACATGCTGCTTTGATTATCAAAAACCGTTTTAGTGTTTCATAGTTTACTACACAGAGACAATAACGCAAGCTTCAAAGTCAAAACGAAGGGCTCTGAGCTTGCCTACTGACTAATTATGCAAATCAAGCATTGTTGCTAAGGTGAGCCAAGGGGGAGCTGAGTCCCCCCCCCTCCACAGCCTGCACCACCTGTACACAGGAACTTGCATTGCCCTCTAGAAGATCAAAACCTACCACTGCCTCATTTCTGTATGTTTCACCCCCTCTGACCCCTCCCCCTACTCTATTCCTCTCAAAGGTTTTCGGCCCCTTCACCCTCCACTCCCTTGTCCCTATTTCAACAGATCCGTTTCCATTATCTTCAGTTGTATAGCAATGAGTTGGTTAATCCAAAGAGAAAATCAATACAATGGGGAAATGTGGAGTTAAGGAGAGGGGTGGATTCATGAAAAATGCATACGCATTGTAAAATCTGTAACATTATGACCTTTGACCTTGTTTCTGACACCTGCAATACATAATTTCATAGCTGCAAATCTTCTCACACAAACAGTTTAATTGTACTTAAAACCACACCTGAGTCAGCGTACATTTAATGCCATTTACAACTCTTAATTAGTGCTAGCTCCCACACTACTATACTGAAATGTCTCTATCACGTTTTGCAAATTAAAAGTGACAATAGTTCAACCTTCACACTAGCTCACCGGTCTTAACTTGTACAGAGATGTTTGCTAATTAATGCATGCAATGCAGATTGTCCTCAAAAACAAACAGTTCTATTATGGATTGTACATGTATGTATGCAAACTGTTTGAACAGAGCAATGTTACTTGGTTAATTTTTTTACCGTTCATTGATGGTTGAACTCATAGTTGTTTTGCAAATTCTGCTCACGAAGGTAGTAAACACAGCAGTCCAAGCTAAAAATACAACCTATTCTTAACAGCTCATGGGACATCTGTTCCACCTACATTCCAGTCAGGGGTTTTCAAACTAGGACAATGGGTCCCCCATCCATGTAAAATTTTGTACTTTCCAGTGGGACATGTGTCCAATCCAAACTTCAAAGAAAAACTTTATATTTATACAGTAGTAACACCTTTATATAATGTAATTCCCCTTTGAGATATTACTAAAAGATGTAGTGTAATACAATGATATCCTGTATATTTGCCTAAACTTTAGGTTACAAAATATCCCCAAACAACACCATTTCAAGTGTTTAGTGAAAAAAAAAAGTGTCCACATATCAGGAGGAGAAATGTCACTCCCAAACTTACCCTCATTAGGTACTCATGATTGGTGTCTCTACACTAAATGTATTAATAGCCGGACATGATACCTATAATGTCAATTCTGGGTGACAGCCAAAGAAAGGTTGAATGCCCATAGACCTTATGCCATATCTAACTCCAATAGTGCATTTAGGGAAGGATTTTTCCGTTACTGTTCCAGTTCACAATTATGACACAATTATGAAAATGTCATCTCCATGGTAACAATTCACTTCTGTGGTCATATACATGGAACTATCCTTCCCAGGTTGCAGTTTTGAAGCACCCTCCTTTTAATTGACATAAGGTCTATCTGCTAAAAATAACTGGACCAAACTGAAATATTAGAATTAAACACCCCACCACCCCCTAAAGATATTGATGGTTAATCTTACAAATTTTCATGGTAAGATGGACTCCTCCACCCCTCCCCAGGAAAACATATGTTCTGCAAAGCCTTAAGCAACATTGCCACAGGTAGGTATCTGCATATAAAACTTCAGGTTGTGATGTAAGCTAGTCATTGTTTACTCTACTGTATTATGCATCAGTACAATGCTTAAGTAAATACAACATCATTTTGACAAAACACACCTTAACTGATTCAAAATAAACATTTTGTATGATCTTAATCCACTGACCTTTGTGGACTGCACTTCTGATCTGATATACAGTATTAACTTTTGTTTTTATTATTACTAAATATTGACACCTTCCTGAATTCCAGCACTTTCAATATTTTCTTACCTTTGTACACAAAAATGGTTTGGTAACTTGAAGCTAATACAGAAAGCCCTCTATATCACACATAGATTTTTAAACCAAGCTTCCCTTTTATTGATCTGTTTAGTGTTTACATTACATTATGTGACAGTGATAGCTAGTTGTTTAAATGTATAAACCATTGAGGACATTTTCGCTATGGTTTGTCCGCCCTTCTTTGCATGTTTTACAGTTAATAGGAAAATAAAACAAGAACTTACCTGTTTAAAGCTTAATTGTTATTTTATTAGGAGGTAGACATTATGTCATGGAAAATTAACATATGAGATCCCACCAGTGCAAAAACATGCCAATTCAGAAAATCAAAAGAATTTTGGGAAGAAAAGAACACATTGAAAATTTTTGCTACCAATGATAGCAAAGGCACCAACGTAACTAGAACATTTTTGCACTGGCGGGATCTCATATGTTAATTTTCCATGACGTAACGTCTGACGACATAACGTAATAAAATAACAAAGTCTCTTCCATCCAGGAAATCACAACAACTGACATAAAATACTTTCACTTCATATCAGATTACCAAAATTCAGGCAGATACAGATGAGGTTTTAATACCTTTCATTTCATCAGGCACTAAAGAAAATCAATGGAGGTGATATAACTTTAGTTCTGCTGAAGAAATTTATGGGTGATTTCATCACGAGCAGATGTTTCAGCTTTTTAATCTCTTACCAGCTTATGTAAGTTCCACAATACCAGTATTTAAACATTTTACATACTTAAAAATGAAAGTTGCAACACCAGTTCTTTACTCTGATTCTTCCTATCCAATCACTGGAATCATGAAAGGAAGAAGTTAACTTTCTTAATTTTCCAGTTAATTATCAAAAAAAGCAGTGACTTTCCTCGAAGTGCACAAATTTTCTTTTAATACCAAAATCTAACAAAAATAAAACCCCTCTATTTCCCTCTGCAAGGCCAAGTGCATTTTTTTACAAGTCCAAAAAAATTTCAAATGCACCAAACCCCCCACCCTTTCCCAAGCACAACAGGTTGAAAAATTATAGATCTTGCAAAAGGCTTTTATTACAAATTTTTCCAAAATGTTGTCTCTTTGAGATCAATCAAGTACAGAATTGAGTCAAAGTAATGAGTTTAAAGGCCCAAACAGTACCGATTCTCCTAGCCTTCTTACTTAAGCTCCTCCCACAATTGTCTGAAATTCATTCTTATCCAGTCACAATCTCAGTTTATTGCTTCAAGGTGAATAAAGAAAAGCTCTATGTGCCCCCTACAGAAAGTGTAGTTTGGGGTGAGAGGATTGGCCCTTTAAATTTGGTCATGTGACTCATCCCAGTAACACAACATAACACCAACTACTTTCTCAAAAAGTCAATATCTGACATGTCTTTGCACTGGAGAATCTCAAGACCAGTCATTAAATCACTCAGGAAACTTAAATACCTCTCTCAGTTATGGTGGCTTCATTGTGCACAAAAGCTACAAATATTTTAATTTCTTCAACTTCATGGTCAAAATTAAATGAAACAGACTAACTTTATGTGACAGTCAAAGCAAGTATTATCTTTGCAACCCAAAGATGTTGGAGGATAATTTATAATTCCGGTTTTTCAAATGTTGTCACACACTAAGGACAGAGAACGTGCAGCTATCGACCCAAGATGAATCAATGCATCTCTATCACTCCCACACACTAATAGCCTAAGCAATTAGTGTACACAGAAAGGAATGGTTAAGCTCACAGCATTTCTGGAATGTTCAATACATTCCCCAGTGAACACACTAGATAGCTAACAGAGCCTCTCCTATGCAAGGGAGACTGTCCTCAAGAGCTAATATTACAATTTTTTTAAGCTGCTCCACTCTCTTGTCTCTGTGAGTCATCCAAACATTCTCTCTAGTTGTCGATTCATACACCATAGCAAGGTTTACAACAATACAAGCACGGTAAATTTCTTCGTAACTGAAAAGGTCTTACCTTAAATGAGAAATTTGAAGTACACATTTGGAGGGTGATGAGAGTGAAATAAGATGCCAAGCTACATTTGTATATGTTATGACATACACATCAATGTCTCAAGTAGAATGGAAGGTACAGTATCCCACCAAGCAGATCTAGTTTCCATTTTCATTTGAAGCGACTAAAACCAGTTGTGTAAAGGGAATACTTGAAACAGACAGCTAAGAAGGGCATGCAAATGATAATTATTAATTTAGGAGATATTATATAATAATCTATTTCTTTTAAACTATATTTCCTATTAAACTGAGATGGATTCATTCTCATTATCTTGGAAATGAATAATCAATCAAAAACACCAATATTGATTGATAACGGCAATTAAATTTTTAAAGAGTAATTCCTTTGAAGCTCATACAGTTGTGCAAATGCCTTCCAATCTTTCACATTTACACAGCACTCATTGCTGTAACGCTGTCATGCAAGGTCTATCGAATGCTATCACTTTACCCATCACCTTGTAGCGGTAATATTAACAATTAACAAGAACGCAAGTGTCACAATGTGTCAGCATTTCCAAGCTCAATGTAAAATTCGCAATGGTAGTGCATACAAGAGTGTGTCTTAAAGAGGCTCATTGAGTTTATATCAATACCTTAATGAGAGTCTCAAAGGGTCACTACCACATAACAAGGCTTATAGTTAGAATAAAAAGTCCAGTTTTAAGTCCAAAAGTCACAGAACACGTTAAAATTTTGTATTTTCTAGTGTCCTGACTTGCAACGGTTTTGTACATAATTTGAAAAAGTGTCTGGTCACAAATTTTTGAAAACCGACTTTAACCGTTCAGTACTCACTCATAGAACAGTTATTTGTGAGTAGGGTATGGGGATTTTCTAAGATTGACCATTTGTCATTGGTATGTGAAGAAAACTTAACAGGTGTGGGAAAAATTTGTTGAATTTCATGAGGCAACTCAATGAGCAGCTTTAAAGATAGGAGAAGGGGTCGGGATGGGGGAGTACACCAGTGATGGTTTTATTATTATTTTACATCATACAACAGGGTTGTAATTCAAGAAAGATATGAGCATGGGATGCAAATGGATGTACGAGTTACATCACAATTAATTTGCAAAGAGCATACATACAAACTGTAGCAAAACATGCTTCCCACATGGAAAGAAATGGTACTTCCTAAAAATAAAATCCAGAATGAGTCAATCCTCTCCCTAATCAACCCTTTCGCTACAACCCTCATTATGGAGCTCAACATCCTTCTCAAGGGTAAAGCTCATTCAGCCCCCAAACACTAATGAAGAGAAACAGAAATTAACCAAATCCTCATGTTTAGTTTGTAAGGTAAGGTATTCAATTTTATGTCTCCAAACTTGTCTTCATAGCTGATATAACTGATAAGAATAGGTTAGCATTGGAGAAGTAAGAGGGGAGATAAGGTTTAGATGTTGTGATCGAGGTTTGTTTTTCATACTCAACAGCATGTTGGATTGGGGGAGAATGTACATCTGCTACAACATCCAGTGCCAACCTATAAGAATCTCCAAGTAGAAATAGACTCCCTGAACTAGGTTGAGAGACTTCAGAAAGTACAAAGGACTATTTCCTGTCATATCAATTGATAGTCCAAGTTGTACTTACTATTACAAAAATAAGCATTTCTATTGCATGGATTAATCATTAAGTACACTTCATCATAAGAGGGCAGCTTCATGTGCTAACTAACCAACATAGGACACCTTTAATTTACCAATTCAAGTATTTCAAGTTTAAACTAACCAACATAGGACACCACCTTTCATTGACCAATTCATGTATTTCAAGTTTACACAAACACCATGCTGTATTACCTCCTTCACCAACAATTTCCCTGAACCAACTAAGGCTGGAAAACAAAGGTCTCTTTTGAAAGTAGGAGAGTAAAATTCCACCATCTTTTTTGCATTACCATGTACAGAAAAATGAAATTTTTCTACAATTTTCCCAAATTTTCCCAGAAAAAGCTTCCCAGCTTCTTGATTTTCTCCTCCATGCCACTCTTTTGTTGAGCAATTTTAGTGGAATTACTTCCCTATCTTTGCATATAGTAGTTGATTTGTACCCACTTTTACTACATACAGTATATGATATTTGTGATTTTTCTTAGGGTGCAACTACCTACAACCACTCCCTGTAAGCTGATAGCAAAGCCCAGAGAGGGCACACCTTCACCTGGACCCACTGTCAAAATAAACAAATCATAGCTTCACGGTGGCCATGTTAATGCGCCTTTTTTGTCCCAGTCTGTGACGACAACTAGGGTAGGGCATATGCGTTACATACTTTGTCCATGTATATAGGAAGTCTGTGATGCAGACGGTCTCCCTCATCCTCTTACCCTTACCAAAACAGCAGGAGCGGGATAAAGTAGCTACTGGTATTTTATCATCAGAGTAATAAAAGCATTTCATTGTTTCTTTCTCTGAATCTTCTTGCCCATTTTCCATTCTTGCTCCTCTACCTGGAGATCGAAGCAACATATCACACTTATGAAGGTTACAAAAAACAGAAAGAGAATTCCTGAAGAAATTAGACAAAACACAATAACTAACAGATAGAAGAAAAGTAGTACCTCTTTTTGCCTGGTAGGTTCTTTCCTTCAACAACCCACATTTTCAGTGAGCTATCTAACCGCCTTCTGTCATCCTTGTCAGGATAGATTGCACTCAGTATACTAAAATTTAAGAAAAACAAAATGATTTGTTGAAGGTATGTACCTAAAAATGCACCCACTGCAAGCATATGGTAGTTTCCAATAAACAATAAAGGCTTCATGACCGATTCAAGTGTAAGTTAGGTAAGATGGGAGTTTTATGCCCGATTGAAGCGTAACATTATTATTCTTTACGAATACATGACCGACCCATGGATGGACAAGACAATTGTTGTGGGAAGGACATGTAACAGCAAATATTCAAACTACGAAAATAGTGGTAACATGAAATGTTGTAACTTGTAGAAGTAGCAGGATTCATGACACTAAGAAATTGGTTCATTGCATCATTTGAAAACCATTTGCCCATTGTAATTAGGAGACATATAATTTTAAATTAATGACTGAAGAAAGATATATACTTAAAATAACTTTTTTTTAAGTCAAAGATGAAAATAGTGTTAACAGTATCTTTCTTCTTTCCTTTTCCTTTTTTGTGTATGTTTGTGTGTGTGTGTGTGGGGGGGGGGGGGGTAGGCAAGGCAGGGCAATGGAACAGACCAGAGAGGCGTTTGAGGGAAGGGAACATTTTTGGAAAGAGAACATCTAGACCAGATGAAAGAGGGCTGGGTGAGGAGAGGGGACTGGGAAAGGCCCTTTTTCCAGTTGTGGCTCACTGGTTTGTTTTTCCTACTCCATTGCTCATGCTGATCAACAAGCCTATGGCAATTGGCAGTTGCTAATGCATCCCATTCACTTTGTTGCAATGTTCTAATTTGGCAACAATTTCCTCATTGGTGGAAATATTTTATCACTCCATCAAGGGTTGTGAGGCCATACCAAAATAAGTCCAGACATTTTCGTCCACTATATGGTTTGAAAAATGCACGGGTCAAAATCAGTTGCATAAAATGCAAACCAGGTGCAAAGCAAGTTCACCTTTCATAAAAGCTAGGTTTACACTGCCATTGTTATGAAACAGAGCTGCCATGATGAAAGCCCAGAGCAAATATTTTGAAACTAAGCACTGAGCAAGACTACACTTGTTATGATTAAACCAAATACCAAAATTAGTTTACCATCAACCTGTGAACTCATCATACCCAAGCCGCATTATTTATAAAGAACATTACTTTGTTGAAATATTGTGTGCAAACTGAATCTCAGGGAACACCTGTCTGTAGCAAACTGATTTTTTTTCTATGGTACTATTGGCCAAATCACTCACACAGATCAAAATCACACTTACTGTATGTTTCTGTTAGAAAGGCACATGATACCAAACACAATAAGATTTAGGATTTACTGTAGGTACTAGGTATATATGTATTTTGTAAACTTAACAATTTGGAATAGATGCTTTTTATGCCTCAATAACAGAATTCTGCATTTGACAATTAAAAAGGTTTTAAGAAAGTTTCCAGGACGAGGGGCGTAAAAAGGGACATGTTAAGGGCAGAAGTCTTTAAATTTAATGACACAAATTTTGGGGTGTTCTAAAGTAAGCTCAATGTTAACAATCAATACACTCTCAATACAAATCATGCTGTGTGACATAAGCTTTGGTACTCTGCATTGTTTGAAATAGCTGTCAATCAAAGAGCTGAGGAAATTGGGAATTTTGGTAAACCCCTACCAAAATCCTTAAAACTCCCTTGTTAGGGAGTCTATGAGGGACGATACCTACCTCCTATCACCCTATTATATTTGGATTTATATTTCATCTACCCAGCTATCTCATCATTTTACCAGCCTGTTCTTCCCGGAAGTGATGAGTATCCTTTCTTTTTTAGCCGGATATATGAAATATAAATCCAAATATAATAGGGTGATAGGAGGTAGGTGAGTGATATAAACTTGCTGTTTCGGGTGGGTGAGAGGACTGGCCCTCTAAGGGGACACTGGCATCAGTTGAGTAATTGCATTTTCAGCAAGCATGTAGAAAGTGTCTGCCAATACTTACATTCATGAACTGTTTGACAGGATACTACAATTCTCACCTTTCAATCCATTTATCCCTTTCACTATCAGATCTACAGGAATAGTACTTGTTGCCAACAGCTGTGGTGATCTGAAAACAATGGTCTTGACCTAGAATACTACTATGTAGTGGACGAATTACAAAGTCGCTCCCAGCCAGGTTAATCAGATCCTGTGAAGACCCTGGATCCAGCAACAAAGATTCATGAGATCTGGCTGGCTTGAGTTGTGGTGTGGACATGATGTTTGTCCTTCTGTGTAATGATAAAAATGAAAAGACAATAAAGGATTTACACTTTCAAAATAAATAATGGCAGATAAAGTTACCATTTTCATCCCTTAAAATTAACTTGAATTTTCCATCCTTTGTTTTTCTCTCATGTTCTTTTTTCTTTATGGTTATTTGTGTTTGCAACACAGCTACGCTTGGTAACTTGCTTTTGTTGTTTGGGAGAGTAGAACTCTCGACAACCCCCTCAGGGTTATTTAGTTTTACAGTACTTCCATCTACTTCAGTGTTATGTATGTACTGTATTCATTACTTTTGTGTATCCATACATTTTGATGATGTAGAAAAACAAATAAACGAAGCGAAACGAACTTGACACTAGCACACATGACAGTTTAATGATATGTTTGTTTTTTTAAGGTGTAAAATAATAACTTTTTCCTCCATACTTTGCATAATTGCACGAGAGGCATGAGAATTTTAAACGCTTTCCATTTCCCACAAAGTAACTTTTATACTACCTAATTTAAGGAAAAAACAACAAACTAAAAATTGAAACAAACAATACGTAATGCCAATCAGTAATGACACCATTGACTGCTTGCTTTAAGTTCACATCAGACTGAGAATAAAGTCACTTGTTACAATCCATTCACCTCACGATTTTGTTTCCCAAAAGTTCACAAGCGACTTTATATATAGGAAACCATAACATCACTGTTTTTTTTTACTTTGCATAAAATTAACAAACTCATGAATCCATTTCAAATAAATAATTGCCCAAAAAATAATCAAGGAAGGAAATATTTGATTATTCATGTCTTCTTATAAAGTCTTTTCCCCAGGTTTGCTTTATGAAAATTGTGAAAGGTACAGTACCTTCAATAGTAGGTTCAATGTTCTGTTCGAATTACAATGAAAGAACATGGTAATATACAAAATTAAAAAAGATTGCGAATCAAAAGTTTGTAACAAGCGCAGACTCCTGAAAAAACATCTGGGACTCTATAAAAACAGAAGAAAACTCCAACAAGTTAAAGAGGGTTGAGGATTGCCAATATGACAATCTCAAGAAAGAGAAAAGTTATCATTTGTGCCTGAACTGGGGGACTCCCAGATTTTCCATTTAATGATCTCAAATTTGGTTTTTGGTATGGTTGAAAATGCCAGATATTCATTTGTGAAATCTACACTCTACATCTTTAAAAATCATGATGGCATGTTACAACATACCTATGTACCACATGTAAACAGGCCATATTTGTTCATTCAGTTATGCTTTAGAGTATTAGTTTAAATCAAGTTGAGGAATAAAATATGTATTTCCCTTGTTTCCTGGAGTTATTGAGGAAAAGTATAAATTTTTAAGGAAATTTGTCAAACATTAACAAATAAAAGTCTTAAAAATGGGCCACAATTCTGTTTGGTATTTTTTTTTTAAATTCTGTATACTTACACCATCTAAAGTACTGTATTAACAGAATTATCAATGTGAGCGTATGATGTCACATGTGCTTGCCTTAAGTTCTGCTTTCACATTCATTCAAACTGTGAATCGCATATCAGATTTCCATGCAAGTTTCACTGCAAAAATACTTCAATTACATGCAACCTCTAATATATCAAAGCTAAAACAATCTTTTAATTACTTTACAACCTTCAACACTAATACTGTACACCACCAAATCCCACCCATAAGTGTAAAACTAGGAAGTTTTATACTTTCCACTTCACAAGTTTTCTTTTTTCCTTGCCAGAACTATCTTGGAAACTGGATAATTTAAAACAATTTGTTCGCAACATATCGCACTTGTGACAAAGCAGTAGTGTTGCTACAGTAGACAAACTATCTCCTTCAAAGAAATACAACATAGCATCAGTGAGTCACCTAAACTGAAACCAGCAGAATAAAGGACAAGAATATTAGTGTGTTCTTGGTGCCACTTTAAACAATAGACTTGAAGTAAGCTTTATCCATCTGTTGCCATGGTGACTCTTATTATCATCTTTACAATGTACAATACATTGCTCTCACTTCCTTGTTGATTTAACAATGAAAAAACAGTTAAATGGGATTCTTCCCCCATTTCCATATAAAAACAATATAAACAATGATCACATATATACTGATCACAATGTCAAAGCCAAAAAAAATATATATAAGTGTGTATAGCTCTAAATCAACCATGGAATTACACGTCCCACTTCTTAGAAAAAACTGTCTATACTTCTATTGCTATTCCTAAAACTTATCTGGTTTAGAAGCAATGGCTTTGATGTTTAACTCCCATTTACATGTATACCACTATCGAATGTAGCAATCACATGGAAAAAATTAACAACAAAGCCCCCCCCCCCCCAACTAAACAGAGGGTGTCTTAGAACCTGACCCACTCTTGTGCACATTTTACTGCAAAACACTTGCCCTAAACTTACTATGAAACAAAAGCCAGGTCACACTCTCATTTCACTTACAAGTATCTTTCATATTTCAGGAATTAGCCTACATTTGAACATTCAAGGTGAACTTGATTTTATTATTAGGTGAGAAGAAAATGCAACATTGAGACCCTTCATAGCGAATTTTGAAAAACTTCAGACAACTACATTACTAATTTAAAGCATTTCCCCTGTTAAATATAAATGTTCAGCCACTCCTATCACTCCTATCATGTAGTAAGAAGCGTTAGGCTAGGAGGCCTAAGCTCCGAACCAAAACAGGAAGCCTACGGCAAAAAAACTTAGCCCGAAAAACCTGCCACGAGACCTCAAAGGGAAACGGGAAAGGGTGTACCGGATTAAGGAACAGAAAGTTAACAAAATAATGACACTTAGCTGAATTCCTGGATGGAAAAGTGCAGAAAGCTGACAAATTCCGGCCTCACGATAACCTCCAAGGTAGCAAAGACTAGCGGGGAAGGGTAATGAGGGCGATCGTCTAGTAATGCAGGGTGAAGTGAGGGAACTTTTCCGAGTAGCGCACGGAGCGCGGGTAATATGCAGTTTAGATGTAACAAGGGGTAAGTATATGTCAGAGATGTGAATTACCTGGGTTTATCTATCATGCCTGGATTCATCATTTTCAGATGTCCATAACTTTTGTAATCCTACAGGTATCCTTTAATCAGGACTCATTTACCTGTTCCTTTAAAACTTATACTACAACACATTAATTACTATCATTCAAGCCATAGGACCAGCACTTCTATCAAAGAGTATGGTGATCCATAAAACAAGATCAGTCTTAATTGTTACCAGATGAAGAAGTATAGGAAATAGCCGGAGGGGAAACACAAATAAAAGCCACAAAAAAACTGGGACAGAATTTCTAAGACAACCAACGGTACTCTAAATAAGCCTCCTCGGCAAATACTTGATTTACAAATAATTCAATATTCTTACATCCTGCTGTCTGAATAGTGCATAATAAGATCTAGCTCTGCATGTAAATATACCTTGACATTACATCCCCTGAGCATAGTCATGACTGGATCTTCTTGTATGACTCATAGCATTCTCTTACTCCCTGAAGCATTAAATTGTGTCTCCCAACATGGTTTTTTTGTGTATTTTTTCATTTATCCCTCATTTCTGTTAAATATAGTCATCGCTGTAAAACCTCGTGGTCTTATCTAAAATTACGGATTTTAAGCAGGACTGATGCAGCTTGCATATAATCCTAGACTAAGTAACATGATGGCAGTTTCTCTGTGCTGTTCGCAATTTACATCCACAATAGATACATGTTTAATTAAAGTTGGAGCAGTGAGTTGTATACAATCCTGTCAAAAACGCCCCATGTGCATATAATTGGCTTTTAGTCAAAAAGGATTATTAACAGTTACATGTGACAAGCAGTGGAGTGTGGAGGATCTGTTTGATTCTTCGAAGATATACCAAGATATACCAGTCGCCATTTTACTCAAAATAAAAAATACAACTCGCAAATCACAACTTTGTGAGTTTACATAAAGGACAAATTACTTTTTCCAAAAGTTGTACCGATGGAACTGGGGCACAGGAGGAATATTAAAGGGGGTGGGGTGAGAGACAGAATTTTCCCTCCTCCCTCCCCTTTTGACAATATTTTTGCAAGGTATTCTAATTCAAGTTGGATAATTATGCCCCTATATGTTTCAACGCCTGCAATTTTTGAGGAGGGGGGTGCTCCCATGGGACTCCAATATTCTGTGGGACAAATAAATCATTTTATCTGCCTTCTTAATAGTTCAACATTTTTTTATGTGAAAGCTTATGAGCGTAAAAGACTCCGGTGACAAGGTGGCCCCAGGACATGGAATTTAGTTGGAATCTTTTAACTGATCACAAACTCATAAAGGTTGGGAGACAATGTAAGGATGTAGAGTATTTTACCAAATAGCCAGGCCAGATGGAAATGGGAAGAGGACACACTCTAGCAGAGTGAGGGTGCTATCCTGGTGCTAAAAGGTCTCATGTCAAATGAAATTGCAGGCAAAGTTGGGGAATTCCGGCAACTACTTGGATTGGGAATCTATGAGCCCCGATACTTACCTCCTGTTCCCCTATATAATCCCTACTTACCCACACTGGTTAACTTATAGAGAGGGCGCCCTGACTCCCCACAACGAGAGGCAATGACACCCTTGATCTTCCTCTTCTCCCTTTCTTAGAAGGAGGAGCAAGATAGACCACAGTATATGGACAACCATACACTGGCACACTTTATAGAAACAATGTTTTAATTTACTACATTACAATGGTTGGATTCATAAAATCTGCCTTTTCTGTGCAGTGTCCCTTTGAAACACCCTTCCAGGCGGGGACATCCCTATGTTCCGACATCTCTGTGTTCCGAAGTCTCTATGTTCCGACAAAGTATACCAGGGCGCCGACAAAAATGAACTTTGGCGTTGATAATAATGTACTTTGCTACCGACAAAGTGTGCTTTGACGCCGACGAAAATGAACTTTGGCGCCGACAATAATGTACTTTGCCGCCGACAGTAATGTACTTAGGCGCCGATAAAAATGTACTTTGGTACCGACAAAGTGTACTTTGGTACTGTTTTGTCAGAACATAGAGATGTCGGAAAATAGAGATGTCGGGAAATAGAGATGTCAAAGCATAGAGATGTAACCCTTCCAGGCTTACCTGCACCTTCCTCTCCAATATCATTATAATACTAAATGCATTCTAGGGGTGTTTACTGTCAACTCTATGAAGCATTTAAGTTATTTTTACCATTGATTTTATTTTTGTGAACAACATCAAAGGAAAACAACCTATTGCAATATTGAGTACTATACTTTATCACAAAAACTATCTAGGTAACTCTACACCAAACGCTGATACTATAAATTATATTGCTTATACCTGCAATAAGTCACTTTGCTTGAAAACTCAACATCAAACGTATAATCATGTCTACACTAAATTTTACACAATGCTTGGCTACTGTGAATATCAGGGCAAGTGTAGGCCTACTACTATGGCAGTATTTGATACAATACTTTTAATTTATATTAAACCTTTTCAAGCCATACCTGCACTTTTGTCCTCTCATACTGTAGTATTTTATTCAGCTGGTATTTATATTTTATCGTCACTTGCACAGATAAATTCAAACACAGTTTACAGTATTGTTTTGAAATACTGTAGTTTTCACAGGCAAACAGTCCTTGAACCACTGTCCAACACACCGATGAATGAAAAATGTTTAATACATCCAAGTTGATATGGGAATAATTAATCACGGTACATAAAAAAATATTCTTATTTTGACCAAATGTTCAAGAATGATCTCCAAATTTTCACAAATCTCCTGTTTAAAAACTGGTGCACACTGCTGGTCCATAGCGACAATGTATTCTTGAACGATAATCCATTTTATTCCAGTTCCCATACAAAACCCTCTTGATGTCAATACTAATTGTGATCATCCATTCAGACTGACCAAAGGTTCCTTCTAGCTGTAAATGCAAGCACTACGAACACAACTTATCTCCTTTGAAGAAATCCACCTTCCAACTAAACAGGGATGAATTTTCAGATCAAATGAGTGAACACAGCCTTGCTACTGTGCCATTCAAGCCAGTCAACCAACCGGAGTGAGTCATTATCAAATCCTTCAAGTAGTAACCGACTTCTGACGTATGTTTGTCTGTGGTTAGGTCTGTGCATACTGGGAAACCCATCAGACTGCCACTTCTGAAGTAGAAATCTTTGCCAAAGAAAATCCTGCACAAACCATCAAAAAGAGTTCAAAGAACTCCAGGTATGGGAAGGTCACCAACGGTTTAATTTTGCCTCACCATGGAGGTTACAGCGACACAATAGTATTACATTGATGATTACTCCTCAAGTTATGCAACATAAAATATGAAGATTTACGCTTCATTATTTTCAGATTTGTGAGATCCAAGAATTTTGAGGGGGTTGCTTATTAAAGCTCCATGTTTGGATATTCTGTATTGAAAGTGAAATTTTAGTACAAAAGGGACATCCTTTTACAAATGGGCAGTCATGTTTTCTTTACTACGAATTCAGGTAGCTCTTTCTTAGAGGACTTTTCAGCTGATTTCTTTTAAATAATGAGCCATTCAAAAAAGTTTCAACTTGTTTTTAAACATTTACAGGAACTTCTTCCCTAAGGATGGGGAAGTCAAAGTACAACCATATCAGCAACATGACTGAAAAATTAGAATTTGGGAGGTTCCTTGCAGAAAAAATTTGGTATGGAGGGATATACAATATGGGCAGTTGCAAAAGAAGTTTGGTAGGATTGCAATATGAACAACAGAAAATGGGGGTAAATTTCCACTTCCTGTTGGCTATTTTTTTTCAAGTCTTGCTTGTTAAAAAGACTATATTTGAGAAGCTGGTAGTTATAAAACCAAGTTGATGACATGTTTTTCCATTAAAATTGTGAGCTAGCTGATTGGAAAGAGAGAAGGCAGGATGGCAGGGGAGGAAGGATGTAGATGCTAAGAGTAGATCATTTACAGTTTTTGAGAAGGGAAGTAAATTATCATCAGGTTTGTGCATGGAATTTAAAGGTCAAGAGCAGTCACCCCAAAGTTATTTTGAAGCAACAGCTAAGCATTGAAATCTGGTCAATGATGTTCACAAGGGGGATGGGGGTTGGGGGTTGGGGATGAAAGAGGGGAAAAGACTTCCAGACTAATCGGATGCGCCCATAATGCAAGCTAGCTACTGTTCTTGTAAGTTTTGATGTTTGATGTTCTTCTTTCTCCATGGGTCATGATGCATGTAATATAACAAGTCTTTGTTTTCAATATTACAACCGTCAAAAGTAACTATTACCACTACATTTCTTTATATATATTTTATTACCTTGAAGTTATATTTTATACGGAATGCAATCAGAATATTCCTAATGAAAATGGGTACAGGAACCATAATAAACTGTGCATTAAGCACCAACATCGAATGATTTCATAGCTTTCTGCAATATAACACAAATGACAGAGCTTCATCTAATATACCAGACAAATGCACGGATGTTGAAATGAGAATAACCTGATAACTATCAGCATAGTCCTGGCTAACAAGGGTTGTCATATTTCTTTCTTCACATTAAATTTGTCCCATTTAAATAAGAAGCAGCAGTACTGGCAAAGCTTTCGTTGGCAGTATTCAATTAGAAACGCAGAGCTTTGCTATCTGGTTTCAGAATTCGTCACCTGTCTGGGACTGTCAGCTTCACAAACTCACAAATTATATTTGATTGAGAAAGTGCAGTCTGACAAAGTTGACAATGACTGTGAAGCATAGAGAGAATGATACAGTACATTTATTGAATCTTATGGTATTCAATAAGGTTGCATATTGTAGGCTAATATGTGTACAGTATATTGATAGTATATCAGATAGGAGGTTAAAGTGTAATCATGTGGGACATTACTATGTTCCGACATCTCTATGTTCTGATGTCCCTATGTTCCAACAATAATGTACTTTGGTACGGACAATAATGTACTGTTCCTCCTACAATAATGTACCTGGGCGCCGACGAAAACATATACTTTGGCACCAACAAAGTTTTACTTTGGCGCCATTCTGTCGGAACGTAGAGATGTCAAAACAGAGATATGTCGGTACATAGAGATGTAACCTACTCATGTAGCTGCAAGAGAAAGTCCCCATGTGTAATTCAACTATTATGTAAGCTTACACTGTAGGGTAGGAAATCGATGGTTCATATACAGGTAGTGTTTAAGACAGAAAAGAAAGAACCAACCGAGTGTTGTATTGGGAAAGGGGATATTGGGCTACATGTATATCGTACTCTCCCCAACCTATGGAACAGGTAATTGCTATTTGTGATAGGGCACACACCAACAGCTACACATCTAAATCTCATTGCTATGAAATTCAGTTTCAATATGGCCAATCGTGCTGTTGTTCAGTCATTCCAAACACAGTGAATTGCTTATTATTTTATGGTTGTCACGGTAACAGATCAATACATAGTAGTAATACTCAATTAATCTGCTGTTTCATCCTTCCTGCCTATCTATCCTACATTGTGTACTTCAAAGTTGTTGCAATATGTTCTACAGTCAACAATCTTTAGCCAAATAAGCCTATTCTGGACCCTTGATTTTAATATGAAACTGTTCCCACGGTAGCTTTTTTCCTATTCAATACCCCATTTCAAAGTGTACAATAATGAAAGTTTTGCTAAAGGGTGTGTTAGCAGCACATGAATGTAATTACCAATTCACTAACTTTTATTCAAGGCCTCATTAGGTGTTTTGATGATGAGTTTCAAGGAAATTAATTGAATAGAGCAGCCAGTGTGATGTACTCTTTTGGAAGGTGCACCTTCCAAAGAGTGCATTCATAATTTGCAAGGCACTGTGATGTTTTTTTTTTGCAGCATAGTTTTATAACCAATTTCGACAACATGCATGGAAGAATACTGTACTTTTAGGCAACCTAACACATAATTGTGAGATTAAGCAGTTGCTTCAAAATAAATTTAGGGCAACTGCTCTTGTTCTTTAAAGGTTAGTTGGCCTGACCCATTGTTTCTGAACTACAGAATATATATTCCATACTGTCTTTGAAATAAATAGAAATTAGCCCTTAACATACCACAAATACTTCACAATGGCACCATAAGCCATAACTGGCTTCTAAAGCACCAGACTCAGGGGTGGGAGACTGTACGTTTTTTTTAATGATTCATTTAATAATTTGTTTTTGTAATGCATTCTTGCATGTATGATGAGCTATCACCATCTAATGGCATACATATCATAATGATTGATACATGACTCCACTGGGCCAGCTCACTCCTGACTTCGATATTATGGCTGCAACCGTCTCACTCAGGACACAAAGAACTCCTGTATTTTGGAGACTTTGGAGGCCTTACCTAATCATGAACTGGGGAAACAGGAAGTTGTTTGAGGTCTCACTTCCTCTATGCTACTAAATCTGTTTTTAAGTAACTACCCTTCCATGTTTCAAACTGACAGTTAAAAGTCATCAGTATATTCCTGGTTATGAAATAGACGAAGGAAGGAAGGATCTCTGCCTGTGGGATTAAAATTGCCAATACACAATGTCTCCCCACCAACAATCAAACTGACCACAACTTTGTCAACAGAGAAAAATACTGAGCCCATCTTTGATCAACATAATTAAACAGTGAGACACATTGTGCGATCTATGCAAAATGACATCTTTTACTGTCCGTTATTGTTGCATTAGTAAGTGATTGTTTGGTCACTAACTCACCCAAACTTCCAAAGAAATATCCGTGTCTATTGGCAACCTTTGTTATTCAGTGACAAGCATACTAAAATGGTGAAAGATTGCCATTCCAGTTTCTATTTCTAATACTACTACAATATGTTAGATTATAGGACTATTTGCTGGACTCTTTCCTTGTTAGATGTCCCCCTGCAGGCCGGGGGTTGAAGAATATGCCAATGATATTTCCTGCCTGTCATAAGAGGTGACTAAAGAGGAGTGCCTTGCACCATAGTTATAACCCAAGCTTGTCACTTAAACCATTCTTGAAACCATGTTTAAACATAACCTTTTATCTAGTTGACACAGTGTAACACTTTCAAGTTGTGTCCTAAAATCACATACAGTATATTACTAACTAACAAACTCATCATTAAATAGGGGTTAATTCACACATAACCACGAGATGCATGATGGGCTAAGGAGAAGTAATATAAGATTTACATCTATCAATAATTTGTAGGCACTGGGCAAATTATTTTAATCAAATGTGATGGATCATTTCTTCAATATGAGATGCAGTATTTTGGACACAAAACATCATGAGAAGGGAAAAAGGGAAGTTTGAAAATTTGAACCTATCATTGAAAGGAAGAAATGATGCCCTTTTACCCTCAAAATATTCTCCACAGTTACACTGGTTGTATATGGGAGGAATATATGCCCTCCAAACTTGGCTATAGAATTGTGTCCCATTTCATAGAATGATTAGCTGTAACATAAAATTGCAGACCCAAACCTCTTAAGCCACACCTCCTGCCATTATACTTGGTGTTCAGAATAGCATTGGCTTACAGATAACATGCCAGTGAGCCAGAACTGGAAAAAGGCTGTGACTGGCTCGACTTGAACCTGTTGTTTAGTTGGTTAGGAACTGGGACATAAAATTCCACCTATCTGACTCTTAGCCAAACAGAAACTCTAACTTCTGAGAAAAATGTGGTAAGATTATAGAAACCTCCATCCCACTCCCCATTACTTCCCTCTCCCTTCCCCCTCCCCATTTATAGCAACTCTTTTGCAACACAGAAGCACTGACAATTCATGTGGAATGAATAATTACTATTACTTAGCTTACCCTTCGATGATCTCGTTCCTCACTCGGATCTTCTCGTGCTTGTCAAACTTTCCCGTACTCTTCGTTCTTTTGATAGCTGTCTTCACCCTCTTCGGGAAACCCTATCAAGGAAAAGAAATCAGAATTGCCACCATTGCATCAATACAAGGACTGACTAAAAGCAGAACTAATTATCTACAAACAGATGTAACACTAATTTTACATATTCTTTCCAATTTATGGCTTAGACTTCCTAGTCAAAAAGGCACCTCCTTTCCAAAAGTAAATAATCCTTGTCCAACTGTCATTGTCTTATTTTTCATCAGGACTGAAAATTTTCATTTGATTACCGTCACCTGAAACTCAACTGAAAATCAAAGCACACTGTACATACTTCAAAAAACAGTGAGAAACAATGAGTCATTAGTTAAGTAGCCATGTATGCATAGGTATTATACATGCTGATGTCAGACCTTACTAAGTGGTATGATATCAAGCAAATGCTATGCCATTATGTTCTTAGTCGTCCCCAGGGAAACTCACCTCGCCATTGATTGGAAAGGACTTCCAGAGATAGTTTGGAGTAAAGTGTAGCGGTATATCTATATTACCGGTTTTAGTCGGTATTTCCACCTTAGTAATATCGTCGATATGCGTTTTCAAAAATATGGGTATATAGTAAAATCTATATATAGAAGTAATACCGATATTCCCCTACTCACTGAAATACCGATTCAACCAAAATATAGACCCTCAACACAAATACTGATGATTAACAGCAGTGACTCATGACAGGTATGAGAAAATACCGATACCGAACCACCAATAAACTAAGAGTTTTCAATGAGTAGAGTAGACTTGAGAGCTACGAGATGTTTAGGTTCACCTCTCCGTGACCTTTCCAGTCACAGAGCTATTCGTTCATGTGCTGTGTATGTATTGACGGTCTACAGCTCAGCTCGTGCTGTATACTCAATGATCTGCACAGTGGAATAGTTCAATGCACTTGTTTACGTACATCGGCAGTGTCTGTGTAAGCCAGTATATACGTAATGGCGGAATAAGAGTGTCCAAGTTCATGGGCCTATCGATTCAACCAATGTTTTCCAAAAATATTTTTGACTGCAAATACCTGCGTTTCAAAACTTAACAAGCCAATTTCTTTTACATATCAATTAGTCTTACTATTTGGTGAAATTCAAACGGTACTGTAAAGCCTTCACGATGTGTCCACGAAGGGCGAAAAGAACGTAACATTTTTGCAAAATTCTTTCGCACAAGTTAGATGTGGGAATCCACCGCAGGCTACTACAGTGAACGTTTAAGTCAATGCAGGTTTAGTATAGCAACTCAATCCTTCGTTAGCGCGAGAATTTGCTGCATGTACTACACAACGTAAATGTATACACTGTACATGTGCAAACATGCAAACACGTGGTCGAACAGGCTGTGCATTCCTAGGCCTAGCACATAACCGTGGCTGGATCTGCCCACTTTGATACAGGGGGATTTTTGATACAGAGTTCCATAAGTAATTTATTTCTTTGATCGAATTTTGCAAGTTTTTTAGCTCGCAATATTTTTCATTGCCGTTTAAAAAATGTCATTGGAACTAGGACGGGGCAAACTCTGTAAAACATTGCTGCGTAGAAGATGGGATTTAAAAAATATGGGAAAGTTTTCACATCGCGGACCTGGAAAAGGCAACAGCGCAGAGCAGCGAAAGAGCTGCTACGATGCAACAGAGTGCATGGTACCTGGATTTTGACAACAAACAGTGTTCGTAGGATCGGACTTGTGGAATAATATTTGAAGTGCGGGTTCGATCACTGCCGATCAGGCAGTTGACAGAGAGAGGTCAGTTAAGTGATGTGATACCGACTTCTTTCAACTAGTTGACTATAATACCGAAGCATATATTTGATATCCAGAATATCGGTCGGTATTTTAGGTATCAGAGAAACTTTGCAAATATGCTGTCAGAGCTCTAACTTAGTGTTTATTGCTATTGGAATTGACTGCGAGGGCCGACAGGCCTGTATGGGAAAAGCTGCCACTAATTATGTTTGCGGGCAATTTAGGAGAGTTGGGCGGGAATCCCGTGACAAATAAAATGAAAGAGAGAGAAGTAAGGCTAACACACATTCTAATAAAAAAAAAATATTTATTCATCTTTCCTCTTTGTACACATTTAATTGATTTTTGCCGATCAACATGAAATTGCGAACCTTTGTTTGTCTCGTATATTGATTATGGGGCAAGGAATAACCTTCGAACTCCGTTCCTATACACATAAAGTGTGTTTACCTATTCTGCGAAAATACCGATATTACCGGTATTATCGGTATTTTCGGACCTATATATCGATATTTTTCGTAGGCAATACCGCTACACTTTAGTTTGGAGGGAGCATCAGAGCTGTTGTCCGAGCTTAATAGTCCGAAGTTATTTTAACATGCTCTGGGATGTGAGTGCTATTGATTTTGATGGGAGAAACAAGGCAGGTTTCTACAAAGCTGCATACATATTTTGTGATCCACCTGACTATGTGCAATTGTCGACCGAATTCATGTATAAAATTAGACACCAGAGATGGGATAATAAAAGGAAGTGCCACCAAAGGGCACAGTAAATATTTTAAGGGAGCAGCCAAGCTGAGAAAGGTGTGCAACATTAAATTTCTACACAGGATAGGCAAAAGGGGTGGAATATGTTGTAAAGTGATCCCAAAGGACAGTTTCTATTTCTTAAAAGCATCTTTGTCCAAATATTCATGCAGAGGGGAAGAGACCATAGGCTGTTGAGTTAAAGAAAAGAACTATTTTGAGAAGAGTGCCCCAGTAGGCATAACAAATATTATTAGGGGGCACAATATGAATGCCATGATTTTTCAATTTAAGCAAATGTGACTAGACAGTGAGTTTGTTGGAGGAAATAAGAAAAATTTAAAAAAGACTCCAAGATTCCAACTTCTCAAGACAAAGACGCGCAGAAATACGAGTTGCATTTGTGCTTTAAGGGCAGAAGAAGTAGTCACCCTAACTTGAAGTAGTGTAGTAGAGTGTCCTGATTTATGATTGGCTCTTGAGAGTCACGTGACAATATTTTGCCTCCTCAAATGTAAAATTTGTGAGAAAGGGCTGCTTGGTTTACCTTCAACATGCAATACTGAATCCCTAAAAATATGAAAGATACTATGAAGAGAAGTAAAGAGAAAAATTGTGGTGTTTAGCTGTCACTTCAAAAAACTTAAGGGTGACTGCATTACTCCTTTAATGTCCTGGAATCTGATGATAGGTTGTTAAGTTCATGGTCATGTGACATCCATAATGAGTAATACAGTAAAAACAGTAGCTATATATTTTGATGTAATCATAATCAGTAATGCCAGGTGGTGTAGGGGAACTTCTTCTTCCATAACCCCCACAGTCAAGAACTGAAAATTGCCCTTTGACTGAAGATTTTTCACACAGTAATTTTCTTTTGAAAATGAACTACTATAATGTCCCCCGAATAATTGATAAGTAATTACAGCTCTTGGGTGTAATCAGTCCCTACGGTAAAAAATCTCTGCCTATGGAAATTGCAAACAATTAAGAAAATAAACACTGTAGGGAAAATAAGTATCGTGGGGAAAATAAATGAATACTGTGGGGATAATACATACTCTATTAAGAAAGGAGGAAGGACTAAAGAAGCAGAAGAAGTCTTCTAAAATAAAAAGAAAGCTATCATATGATTGAGCTTTTTCATGTTTTTATGATATAACTAATACAGGAGGCATGTTTAACCATTTGCTTAACTCTTCTCTATCCACACATGAATCACCACTAACCATGCAGACAACCAATAATTGCAATTTTTCAAATGTTGCATCCACAGCAGGGCCACACATTTCCTTCTGTTTGTTATTTAATTATGCTGCAAACCTAAATAAAGATATAATCATCTGATACTAGGCAATAAACCTAATATTTTGTGCATAAAATACAAACTTTATAACCTCCACATCCTTATTTTTTTGGTGCCAGTGTCACCTCACAGAACCACTTCCTTTTTTAACTACAGACTATCTCCTTTTTTGGTTGTTGCAGGAAGGGATGAGTGTATAATATGTGGGCCTGTACATTCATCCTCCTTCACAAGACAGACTGTTTGGTCCAAATTAATTTAAGAATTCCTGTCCTGGTTTAACCTTCTCATTTCATTTTTACTTAAAATTGTTAAAAAACAGGAATCTCTTAAGTGGGAATTCAGGTAAAATCAGACAAAATGGAAAAAATGCAATTCCATTTGAATTGGCACCATGCATGCCCATGGCATGTAGAAAGAGTTGTGTCAAATAAGGGGTTTTTGGAGTGCAACACAGGTGGGGTCGAAGGAGCATATACAATATAGGCGTATTGACACAGAACACAGGAGGGCACTTGCCTTCTCAATTCCAGTGAAAAAGTTGGTTCATTTGAGCAAACATGGGCAAAATATTATAAACAGTGTGCCATTGACCAATATTCACCTAAAAATTGCTCTCCCCCCCCCACAAAAAATGAAAAAAAAAATTAAAGGCACAATTGTTTGAAATTCATCCTCATCCAGACACAATCTCAGTTTATTGCTTCAGGGTGAGTATAGAAAAACTTAATTTATATAATCAAAACACGCTCAGTACCATTCATGCTGTGTAATATAAGCTTTGGCACTCTGCATTGTTTGAATTAGCTGTCAATCAAAGAGCTGAGCCAATTGAGAATTTTGGGTTGAGAGGTTTGGCCCTTTAAGGTTTGGGTGGTTTCAACCCCGGGAAACGAACCCTTTGCCTGTGCACGTAACATGTTCAAAATCTCTGCTACACTTTGAAAGGCACTACCAAGTGGAGAACTGTAACCATGTGCTGCAGTAGTATGGTATTTTGCAGTAGATCTGGGATTTTTCATTTAGTAGGAGTAAAAAAGGTATGAAAGACATATATCATAGGAAACTTAGGAGAGAAGGACTGACTGATGGTCAAGTAGATAGAATATTTGACTGACCATCTCACTGACTAACTAGAAGATAAGGACCAGAACAGAATGCTACAGACAACTTGCAAATGACATACTGATTTTTTTTTGGTCCACAGTACTACAGTGCATTCTGTATATGTTAACCCACTTTTCACAGTAGGCTACTCTCAATATACTTAAATGATGGGGCTCTGTGACAAGGCATGAGGTAATAGGATCGATTTGATCAAATACAAAGTTCTGTCAATGACCAGAGACTGATGATCTTTACGGCTTCAAAATCTCAATAAGATGTTAAAGGCCTGGTTCTCTCACCCCAAACAGTACCAATTCTCCTAACCTTCTTACTGAAGCCCCTCCCACAATTGTCTGAAATTCATCCTCATCCAGATACTATCTCAGTTTATTGCTTCAAGTTGAGTATAGTAACACTCAGTTTATATAATCAAAACATTCTCAGTACTGTTCATGTTGTGTAATGTAAGCTTTGGTACTCTGCATTGTTTGAGTAAGCTGTCAATCAAAGAGCTGACCCAACTGAGAATTTTGGTACCCCTGTACCAAAATTGTTGTTTGGGGTGAGAGGTTTGGCCCTTTAAGTAATCACCCTAGGCAGGTAGGAAGCATACCAAAATACTCTTCTCTTATGCTGTACCTCCTAGATATTAGAAATCCTTCTGCATGCATGAAGTCATAAAACCAAATTTAAAGTCTGTCTTAGCAAGCTCAGTCATTTCCTTTCTATTTCCATTTTCGAAAAATTTTCTTAATCTGCACTTTACCTCGAAACTATTCAGGTTTGGTGAATCACATCTGCCAGAAAAAGGACATCCTGCAATGGCAAGTAAAATATTTAGGGAAGAGCAGCAGGCACACATGTAATGGAAACAGAAATGTTCTTACCTCTTAAAGAGTTCAAAATGTTTTGAGGGGTGGCCAGTGGCCCATTTGTAGTGCAAGACCAGAAGTCAAATGGCCCTTGAAGTCTAGCAGTCTATTGATGTATCTCAAAACATGTTTCTGTGCAGAAAAAATTTGCCAAAGTTTACCCCAACAGGCAATGATTAGGTCCATTTATGAAATTTCCTTCCAAGGAGCTTCCAGCAACACTCCTGCTTGTCTTTCGACTGTGTTAAGTGTTAACCCTCTATGGGCAAGGGGTAGTAGACCACACCCAAGGTATTCCATGCCCATCACGGGCAGGGAGTAGTAAACCACACCCAAGGTATTCCTTGCCCATCACGGGCAGGGGGTAGTAGACCACACCCAAGGTATTCCATGCCCATCATATGCAGTGACTAAAGGAAAGGTCTTGCACCACATTTGAAAGAAAACTTGAACTTGAACCTCATTTGATACAATACTTGGACTAATTCACCAGTACCATGTTACAACTCCCCTATCCCAGACCAAAAAGATTAAATAATAAAAGCAGATCAAAATGGTTTAACATTTCTGTTTTTTCCACTTCGTTTAATCACGTCCTTCTAGGGACAGCAGTGCCGAAGTTTTCTTCACTATTTCCTTAACAAGCTTCAACATTTCTTAATTTGACAAGAATAAGCATATGACCCTTTTGATGATTTGTCAAATCATCTGGTTTTACATTCAACGGGAAGTCTTTCAACTTCCTTCAGGGATCAAACCCTTACTGATCCATTCAGCATGCAGAAATCTATACTTAACAGTATTTTAGGCACATAATTAAAGAAGGGTAGGTTTTTTTCTGTGTAATTTCCCTCCACCTGCAAAAAATGATTTAAATCAGTAATTTACAACAAATGAATTTAAATAAATTGAATAATTTAAAAAACTCCATTTACATGAAATAAAGCCATTGAAATATGAATCTTGTTTGAATTGAAATCATGATCTTTTTATTGGCTAATGTTTTAAAACAAACAACCCAAATGTTGCTTTAATTTTTTGTCTAATTAAGTGGGAAATAATCACTGACCACACGTTCACTTTATTTCCCTCCTGTTTAATTTTCTATTCCTCTTAAACTAATGGTACCCACTCTGATGACGAGATGTACAAATTTAAATTTGACTGTACTCTCCCACACAGCAAAGTCATGAGAGAACCAATTAAAATATCACTTGCTCTCTTCCTCCACACTTCTTCAGGTAAGTTGATCCTGTAATGTTCTAAAGGCGATCCGACAACATGAGGTTTCAAGAACGTCTAAAAAAATTTGATCAATTATGAATAAGGTAGACTGGTGCCTGCCACTTAGTATGTTACACAGTGTCTCATAAATGAAACTTGAAAGACAACAACCCCACTACTGCCACAAACACAGAAGCTGCACAATAAGCATAAGTTACATGTCACAAGCTTCTAGTAATATGACCTCAATCATATTGCCAAGGTATACACTGGGAGGAGAGAGGGGTGTAGTGGTTTGTCATTTTCGACATACTTCCTCAGTCTTACTTTTGCTGTCCCTTCCTGGTATAAAGTCATTATTTGATACCAATCAGTAAGAAGTTGATCTCCTGAAGTTTTTCCCCCTTTCCCCTACTTTCATCTGACAAAAGATTGTACAGTGTTTTCAGTTGTGCTGATATCAGGAGCTAGTTGATATAATTCATGTTGTAACACAAGTAGCCCAACTTGAAACTTTCCCATTGCTGCTTAAAGCGGCTTATTGAGTTGGTTCATGAAATTCAGCAAATTTTTCCAAACCTGTTAACTTTTCTTCACATAGCAATGACAAACTGTCAAACTAAGACAATCCCCATATACTACCTACAGATAACTGTTTAATGAGTGAGTACTACTTTGAGGTTCAATTGGGTTTTCAAAAATTTGTGACCAGACACTTTTCAAAATAGGCACAAAACTGTTGCAAGTCAGTACACCACAAAATTCAAAATTTTAGCTTTGCCCTTGACTATATTGGATATGAAACTTGGTTTATTTTGCTAATTATAAGCATTTTCATGAGAGAGTGAACCTTTGATGCTCTCATTAAGTTATCGAAATCAACTCAATGAGCCCCTTTAACTGATTCACAATAATGAAAATAGAAAGTCACACCACATGAAAAATGATGCAATGCCCAGTACATGTTCATAGTACCAAAAATTATTCCCCCCACCCCCTCCAGGACCATCAAAATATTCAAAACATAAAAAAGTCTTTCGAAACTCCTGGGATACAGTAATAAAATTCTACATGCATTACAGAGCTTATTGTATTTGTCAAATTTATGTGGTGATAAATTTATCAATATTTATGGGATAATTAAGTCCTCCGGTTAGTGAGTGATTCAATATTCTTGGGATGTAATTAAAAATTTGAAAGGGATTAAACAGCAGCACAAATACTGTACATGAGAAAATGAAAAGTGTTAAAGACTGTGACATTACTTGACAATATGTGGCCAAGCAAAAGATGCATTAATGCCATTGCAAACATTTACAATACATTTGCCACATTCTGAAATAATATAATGTTGACCCTTCAAAATTGTTCATTGCATCCTCTCTACCAGAATGCCTTACTAATAATTTTAAAAAAAAGGACCGTATCAGATTGTTGTAACCCTGTGAAAGCCAAAAGAAGGGGTACAATTTTTAAGTGTAAGTATTCAATTAGACATTCTGAGCTGATAGCATTATGTTGTCTGTATATATTTTTTAACTTGTAAAGTCTTTCACATAAGTTTTAATTACCACCTTAGCTGTGTTTGTGAAATTCTTTTTGGCCCCAGTGTTTCCAACAAGGCCCCTTATTGACAATTTTATTTAAGTACCCTTATATCCCTTGTGGTAGGGGTACAGGTTCATTAACCATATTCAATGCCAGTCAGCCTTATACTATACAAGGAATACACTGATAAAGGTATTGTCTTTATTTGGTAATTCACTGATTGTTTTCAAGGATTCAATTTAAACTTCAAAAATAAAAACCCCAAAGACACTTTAATAATATTAAAATTGACCTAGCCTAGCAATATCAAGGTCGACACCTAAGAAGATAACATCAGCCCTATTGCACACCCTTCTCTCAACTCCTCAAGATTTTCATTATAGCATTAATGGGTTACTATATAATGAAAAATATATAATGAAAATTTGATCCTGTGGGTCTGATGGGTATTTTTAGGCAATTCGGGAAATAACTATGTAAAAAGGAGGGAAGGAGGAAAGAAATACGACTAGTTAATCAAATTTTGGTTGAAATTGTGGCTATATTTTCTAGGTTTTGAATGCTTTTTACAGTACATCAAATACCTAACTTAGTGATTTTAATGTCACCAGACCTACAGTACAAGCCTCAATGTAGGTTTTCCCAGAAAACAGGATTCTAACCGAATACCTTGCATGCCTCCATTAATATTGGCCACTTGAATTACCATTGGATCTGTGGCACATAAATTTTTGTAACATGTGCCTACCAGAGGTGTATTTATGAATGCTACATATAGACTCACACAATGAATTAAACAGAGTTACTGAATTATTGAAATGGGTCTTCAGGTACCCAATATATGTATGAACCAGCTGGCAAATAACTTGCATGTAAACATACTCCAAATCTATCCTCAGCTGTCCAAATTTGCTTCTCATTGAGAGTGGTGCCTTCATCAACAAAGACCTGAAAGCAGGGAGCATACTGCCCCTATACAGTATATATGCCCTTACAGAGATGATAATAACAGACCAAATTGATTAAACAACTAACTAATGGTGCGATACTTTACCACCAGAAAGCATATAAACAGAATATACTTTTAGAAAATAAAGACTTAATACACGAATATTGAAAAAGGGTTCGACCGTAGGTTCTCTAGACATTTTGCTCCAATAATTTTCAGAACTGATTTGTCACCCACTGGAAATATGTTCAAATAGTTCACCTTTCCAAGGTATACCTTCCAAGGTTCTGACCATACAGTAACACCCTTACACTTAGTTAGCTACGCTTTTTAGTTGGATGGAGTTTTATGGCCCAGATTCCTACCAAATGGGTCAAGTCAAGCCAGCCACACCCTTACAGACTAACAAGGGGTTGTTGAATATGCCCACAGTATTCTTCTCCTGGTTTCCCAAGGTGGGGGGGGGGGGGTATAAAAGAGGAACATACAGTATTCTTAGCATACTGGGGAATTTTTTATTCATTTCCCATATTCAGTAAGATAATTGATCAATTGAATGTAACACATATTTTCTGCACAAAATAAACATGAAACAAGCTGGCATGATGTCATGGACTCATATTATTGGCCAATGTTTTGAACACCAATTTTATTGCCCAACTTAACAATTGATGACCACAGGTGCATCCTGAGCTAAGGAATTTAAAAAAAAAAAGATTTACTTTAAGGCCAGGGCATGATAGCTACATCCCTAATCAATCCAATGTCAAAATTACAGGATGAAAAATAACGAAAAATAGTACATTGGACAACAATGACATCACACCTGCTTGCTTCAAGTTCACTTTCTATGTAAAATGTGTCAACTTTAATTGCCAATATTTTGGGAATGGAACACGAGAAATGAATGAAAATTCCACTGGAATGATACATGTTTGACTATAAAAACAAATCGAACATTAATTTTGTTCTGGACTGAAAGTTCTCAACTACCCCTTAAAATTTCTATCCAGAAAAATTTAAAACATGAATTAGACAAGCAGAGGATCCCTAGCATTTCCATTATGTTCTTACATCTCTCATGTTTAGCATGCCATGGAGGGGGCTGGAATCATTTGATGGCAGTTGTGAGGTTAGAAGAAGGTAAGGAAAGGTATACCATTCATCTGCAATACAAAACATTACGCTCTATGCCAGTTTCATTCCCCATTACTGGGGAAATGCAGCAAGGGGCAAAATACTGTAAGAGAATTGATTAGCAGAAAGTTACTTATTATTGTTAAGAAAGTCATTTACTGCAATTACTTTTGCTAATGAAAAATAGAATTGATTAGCAACTGGCAATTTGTGAGTAGCAAATTGCTATATGCCCAACCCAGTCATTTTGTCTTTTGTGCAGTCCCCTCAACTTATATCTCAAGTACTCAACTTATATACAAGTAGAAGTAGTGCAGTTGACTGTTGTTTCATGTATACAGAAGAGTCTCTTTGGAGTAATATGATATTTTTCTCCTCACATGTGAAATTTATTAAGAGTAACTGCTTGGTTTAATTACCTTGAATATTCAATATTCAAGTCTTTAAATATTATGACAGATATTTTGAAAATAAATGAAAGAAAATGGCATATTTAATTGTTGCTTTCAAACAAGCAAACAAGTTTGGGGTGACTGCTTTTGACCTTTGAAGAATCTGAAACCAAAATTCTGCAGGGGAAAAAGTAACATGAATCTGGTACTAAAAGAGTGAGAGATAACCTATCAAACTGGAGAGAGGCTTAAAATTTCTTCAGTGTTAAGTCTTTAATCATAATTTGTGCCGTTCTGATGGAGCATGGGATTTTGGACATGAATTTTAAAATTAGATGATACCACATACAATTGCCCCACTAGGTCTATTGATATGCAAAGGTTTTATAATATAGATAAAGCAGTGATCAAGCTCTTATCTGCCCAACAGCTGATACCTCGAGGTAAAACATTGTGCAGCTATTAGTTTTTGCCAGATTTAATTACACAGATAGTTTGAGTGTATACGGTGGTGTAGGCCTATAACATAGAAGGAGAACTGCAGGCCAAAAATATCCAAGACATCACAACCTTCTCACTAAGGGCCCCATTGACTGCCAAATTACCAGTCCTGTACGGCCATCATTTCAATACATCACAATGTTCTGGCACTGTTTGCTGGACTAAGTCATTATAACCCAGATGCAACAGACTTTCTCATCTCAGAGCAGAAGAGTTTGATAAAATTGATGAAGTATTCAACAACTGGTTTCATGTCACTTAAACAATCACTTTCATCTACTGAGAATCCATTTGAGGATACCTCTCTTCATTCTAATTTTTTGCCTCTGATTACAAGGAGTACCATGATTACCATGAAATGAATATATTACTTAATTGAGAAGGAAGAGGAATGAGTCTAAGGGGAAATGTTTATCTTCATTAACTCTCATTTCAATGGTGGATCCAGGTGCAGGAATAGCAGGCATGCATCGCCTCAATCAAACAAAATGTTGAAGAAATGTAGAAGTAAATTGGAAGGAGTTTGGGTGGAGAATTTAGGATGAGGAGCCTAGGTTTCAGGCAAGGGATAGAGTAGTCTGGAAAAAGAGGCCATGGAGGCCTTTATGTGCCACTCAGCATAGAGAGAACAGGTAAGGTAAAGTAACCACCTCTATTGGTCATTACCGGTACGTATCAAATGTACTTGTAACTCTTAGGTTCCCCAGCGACTGTCAAAGCTTGACTGTCATATGCCCTCTATTGAAATGCCCTGGATATAAACTTGCCTTAGTGGCACCTATTCAAGAAATGAGCTACATGTAAAGAGTGGAAGGGCAGAAGAGACCCCTGCCCCCTCCCTCCTTCCTTTTTCTGAATCATCTAGCCCTTCACAATATCAAAGGTCAATAATTAGTTTCCAAATAATTTAGCCAGTAGAAAGTTTGTTGTAATTTATTGCTTGATTTATTCATTGGCAGTAATTTAATTGTTTTACTTTTTGTAAAAAAACAACTGCATTCACGTTGAAAAGGTCACAACAATGACAATATTATTTTGCAACCTTTACTAACTTGATGGTATACCTAAGGACCACTGAAAATACCCTTTCATAAATAATAAAATTCAAATTGCCAGAGCCTGGTTAATTTCTCAAAAGGGGTAGTAGTTAAACAGTCTGACAATTTTATAACCTTTAGGAATGTAGTGTGAAGCTACCCAGGCACACAATGGACACAAAAAATAACTGCAAAGGATATACAAAACCTTGGCCAACTATTGGAGCTACTGAAAACAAATTGTTATGATGAAGACTTATAATGTGCATACAGTCTCTTCAATCTGTAAAACTTTAACTTCAATCTGCCAAACAAACCAAAATCTGTTTGTTCATTCTAAATTCACCATTACATGCCTTGACCATCATTCTCCTTCCCTAGGGTCAACAACATGGGACCCAGCCCAGTGGAAAAATTTCGTCAAAATAACTTGATCCCTGTTACAATCTTCTGTTTTGACTTGCATGTACAAAGTTTGAAGTCATACCGGGTATTTTTTTATTCTAACACTGACCCTGGTATTTCATTTAAACCAGGGGCCTCATAACAGGAATTGACAAGGATGAGAGCTCAACTTTTGTCAACAGCCCTAAGCATATCAGTAGGAACCAAAGTTGTATTATTGATATTTTGCATCTAAGCATACTTGATGATACAAAGTTATCACTACACTCCTTGTCTATCATGTATGAGGTACTATACGGTTCTGATCCTCTCTGGGGTTGAAGCACATACCACCGGTCTAGGCTATTGGTATAGATGCTGGTTTATTACAACCATGGAAGTACTACAAACTAACAGTTATGTGTGCTTGAGTAAAAAGCCTTCAGCTGGCTTTCAAAGAGCTTCCTCAAGTAACTTTTAAGTATTATCACCAACTTGGTCACATAAAATATCATAACATAGTCTGCAAGGATGGCTGTATAGGTTATGAGGCATGCTTTTAAGACAGGACTTGGTGACAACGTAATCTCTGCTCTGAAGGGTAACTTTACTAATCACCAGGTACCTCACTTTTCTCAGGGTATGTAAGCTTAGCAGAGAAATCTGCAAAGCCCATTTCTGCAGGTACTGCTAATAACACAAACTTGTTTAATATGCAGAAAAACATATAGACAGAAAGGCTGCAATGCAATGGGTTATGCAAAAGCTAGGAAAGTTTGTTCACAGTATGACATTAACACAACTCTATATTCTGTAGAAAGTAGCCACAAATCTATAAAATTTAATTTACTTTTTGGATATTTTGAATTTTTTATCACCTAAGATGAACAGAGGGTATACTCATGAAAACAGTTTTAAAATATCAAATTGAGAAATTACAGACAGACACCAGAATAAAGGTAGACACACAACTGTACCCCAATTTACTAATTTCACCATTGTTTAGAACATAGTGACGTCTTTTCAAGGCAAAAGGCTAAAGGTCTTACTTACCACTTATAAAAGGAGCAAACACAATCATCACAGTTTAACTTGAAAACAACAGCTAAATTTCACAAATTCACTCATATTTCTCCTTAAAGTATCTGTCCTTTTATTTCAGGACATAAATTTTGCATATTCAGGATTGATGAAGCAGCCACTTCTCATAAATTTCACAACTTGGTGAGAAAAAATTTGGTTCCTTGAATTTCAAAAGTCATTTATAAAACAAGGTAGACTATTAATCCAACTTTGGGTGACAGGTATTTTCCCTTTAAGTATTTTAACTTAAAGGCACAGTTCTCTCACTCCAAACAGTACCAATTCTCCTAACCTTCTTATACTGAAGTCCCTCCCACAATTGTCTGAAATTCATCCTCATCCAGATACAATCTCAGTTATTGCTTCAAGGTGAGTATATAACTCAATTTATATAACCAAAACACTCTCAGTACCATTCATGCTGTGTAATATATAAGCTTTGGCACTCTGCATTGTTTGAACTAGCTGTCAATCAAAGAGCTGAGCCAATTGAGAATTTCTGTACCCCTGTACCAAAATTGTAGTTTGGGGTGAGAGGTTTGGCCCTTTAAAGTCTAAAGAGCAAGAGCAGTCCCTCCAAACAATTATTTTGAAGCAACTGCTTGATCTCCCTATTTTTTTCCTTTCCTCTTCAAAGTATCTTCAATACTATTTTAGAGCTTCAGTATTGCATATAACCAAGCAGTCACTCCTAGTAAATGTCACAACTAAGACAGAAAAAAAAAATGACCCTCAAGAGCCAATCATGAAACAGGATGGTCTAATTCAAGTTGGGGTGACAGCTCTTGCCCTCTAAATATCTTCAATGTTGTGTCTAGTTACAACATACAAAACCATATTCAACAACTTAAAACTTACAGCCCTCTTGTTCTTAAATACTGATATTAATAGTTCCTTGAAGGAAAGAGTGCAAAGGTTGCCAAAAAGGCTAGTATGTCTCCTAGCAACCAATTAGAGGATACTTGAAGTTTTAAAAACAACAAGTCTTGCACTATGCTCTTTCATCAAACATATGATAATGAAGTTTGAACTTGTTGTCTTTAATTGCAAAAAGACTACATGTAATGAGTAATTAATTAGTAGTAAAGTTCAGGGACTATATTCTTGCATGATCAAAACAGCCAGTTAATATTCAATCTTACTATTTCTACAGGTTGCAATAGCCCATACTTTCACTCTGCTTTAAGGTGTAAACATATTGAAGCTTTAGTAACATCTAAACTCATTAACAGGATCTTCTGCTCCCCACCCATATGATCTCAGGACACTGCTTAAAGCCTTCAAGTCATCTGTGTTTGACACTTTTCCTTGACATCCCCTGCACCCTCCCCCCAATAAGACATAAATCCTATAAATAACATATCTTACTTTAAAGGAAATAAAAAACCTACGACTTTGCTTCTATATGATTTATACGTTACAAATTTTCCAATTTTTTATTTTTCGATCATTGTATCTTCACTTTCCAGCAAACAGTGCCAGGGTTGGAAAAAATGTCTTCCTTATTGAAAGTAAAATCACTTCCCAGAAATGAAGTTCCAATTTTTTAACAAGTCACCCCATATTTTCATGTAGAAAAGGGAACTTTATTCCAATTGCCAAAATTTCCTTCCAAATAGCAAAATTTCTTGACAAGGAGCCTCCTGACTTCCAAATGTTTTCAACCCATGATCTACAAGTTGCATACTTATAATGTCAAGCAAACTGTAATTTACAAGAAAAGTTAAACAGAAAAAAGGGGGAATCCCGTCTTGGTAAATACATAATAAAAAAAGTAATAAAAAAAACTATTTCTTTATATTCCATTTAATCAACATATGTGGCAGAGTAACTACAATTTTTACCATAATAAATATCTATGAGGTACACAACACTTTACTGAACAATAATACCTGGATGTAGGGGATGTGATTAACAGGTTACACAAACCTTCCCATGTAGTACTTACTGTAGTAGGAAGAAAGAACTTGGATATTACCACACTGTGAAAAATGTTGCCAACTTGTTTATGAACCTTTGTCTCGACAATGAATAGACATAACCTTAGTCCAGAATTGTGCAAATTAGGTGAAATCAAAAAGAACTACCAAATAACACCCATTCAGTTAAGTTTGAATCATCAGCTTTGTCATGTTAAACCTGCCAGCTAATCCACTTAGGTCTCTTAAGGTTGCAATTTCCTTTTGTGGTTTGTATGGTCTACAAAGGCTATAGTACTCAAGTTTAAATGTGGCTCTGTTTTGACAATGGAAAGGCCAGCTCAGCTTTACACAGGTCTCTGCCAAAGAGGTCAAAACAGCAAGGAATGACTTGACTTTCTTTCACAGTTTAGAAAGAAGTAATGTGTCCTACCTTCTCACTGCACAATCAGAATTTAAGTCATTTCTGAAAATGTCCTTCAAGCCAAGTTTCCCCCCCTCCAGATTTATCATAATAAACCATCCATTACCAGGCTTTAATTCAGTTAAAGATTTTCCAGCTATGCTTCAAATTATCATTATCCTCAGGAATTTAAGAGAGGACATGATCAGTGTGCTGTTTTAAACAACTAAATAGAAAGTTCCCATTCTAAATCTTGGCTTACAAAAGATAACATTCTTCACAGTGATTTGAGGTGTGTGATGGCACTCGCATGCCTCACAATTCCATGTCTGCATTTCAGTAAAATTCATCAGAAAAATTGCCCCTCCACCTGAGTCTGTACGACCCAATTAGACCCAGCCCCAGCTTTAATACTGATAACCCCCACCAGTACCTAGCTATATGCCACTACCTGTACAAAACCCCATCTACTGCACTGATCTCACCCACTTCATCCACACAAGACTTAACTGTGTAACATATACCTGTTATTCTGGGAAAGCTGTATTTGCGTACTTATAATTAGCAATTGTAGCACCAGGTGACTGACCCCTGGTTAACAGTCGTTTAAAGTGTCAAACATTATTGTATACTGATGCACCCCTCCTTTATAGACTTTGATGAACTTTTCCTGCAGAATTTAACCCACCAATGCTGCACCTGGAGAACTTTGACACATACACTGCATCACAACTCTAATGAACATGACACGCTATTGACTCACCACTACCCTGGTGGTACATTATATGGTACATCTAAACCAATGTAGTCACCACTGCCCTGGTGGTCATATGGTGCATCTTACCAGGGTGTAGCCATGCACCACTGCCCTGACCATTATATGGTGCATCTTAACAGGGTGTAGTCTTGCCTAGTCTTATAACTCTCTGTTAAGTGCATTAATTATGCTAGTCAAAATTTTATAAGATAGACCTATGCAATGAAAAGGTTGGATCTTAAAACTTCTGTACACTGCTATCTCCAAAACTATAAATACAATTTATTTACTAGCATAAACTGATAAAGCAATCATTACTGATAAATTTAGAGATTTAAAATTGGTTTGAGATTGAGCAAAAAAAAAGAAAACCATCATTTAAATTAGCAAAAAGTCAAAAGAGTTGTTCCAGTACAACACACCAACAGCATGCAAGATGCTGAATGTGCCACAGTAATTACCCAGCTCAATTGACTAAATGTAGACACCTTTGGATCAGGCTAACTTTGAATATATGAATTACTGATGAAGAAGATTGAAAGACACTTAGCAAGTTACTAACTAGCCTTATATATCACAGAAATACTCCTTGGTACAGTAGTATACTTCAATGCTTATATACAGACCTGAATAAAGCATGCAATTTACAGCTCCTGCTCAGTGTCCTTCCACTACACAGTTAACACAGGCAAATATAGTGACTAGCCTATAGGTATGCATGCATTCATGCATAAGTCTAGATCTAGCCTATGCTTGATGAATCAATCACCTGGGAACTGTATAGATCTACATAATTACAGTACAAACTACCTATTAAAATGACAAACTAATAGATAAATGCACCACACATAAGTGTTTTTACCTACCCTTGCTAGGCCATGATACTGCAAAACACACAATTAACTCCCAACAGCTCAGTTTAAGCTCCTTTCAATTCCACACGTTCCCTGTTTGCAGAAGTACTCTGTTAACAATTGGATACTCTTACCCAGTCACTTAACTCCTGTGTTTTGCTATGCCAAGCATCCTAGATGACATATGGCCTAATGCACCACTACACAGGCCTAGCTCTCAATTCTTGTGTATAACGTGAAATGTGTATGTAGCTAGGCTTCCTGACAGTCCGCCCATAGCATGTGTCATATCTGGCAGTGAGATTCACTCCTCATTAGCATAGCCAAAGAAAACCTTTGCCAGACTGTGCCATTTATTGTCAGGGTGAGAAATCTGCCATATGTATAGAAGCTCTAAGGGGAATTAAAGGTGACAATGGCCTGTGGTTTCGGCCATAGAGTGTAAATAGAGGAGGATTTCTGTCAATCAGGTGAGAAAAGGGGTAGGCAAAAGATTCTGGTGACAAACTTTAACATAAAACAGATATTTTTCTCTTATAATGTTATCTTCCTATTGCATAATCAATTACAGTATATACAAGATAACAAACACAGGTCA
The DNA here is from genome assembly GCA_037179385.1 of Holothuria scabra. Classification (NCBI taxonomy): domain Eukaryota; kingdom Metazoa; phylum Echinodermata; class Holothuroidea; order Aspidochirotida; family Holothuriidae; genus Holothuria; species Holothuria scabra. Next base: position 52,258,294 of record CM074185.1, read on the forward strand.
CATGTAAAGAATTGTGCTATTGTTATCTATAGGTTTGTTTATAATTGGTGCAACTTTTTCTAAAGTGTGCGTCAAGAGATGGGTAAGTTACTGCTAATCAATAACCTCTTTATATTCATAGACGTGACACAGGTTTCTATAAATAAACTCTCAGAGAATGTCCTTAACTTATTCATCAATGTAAATCTGTTTGCTAACTGACTAGGATTAGGAATATAATTATCACAGTAATAGGATTGTAGGAGTTTCTTAGTCAAACAGATCACACTAAAGTTTATCTGGAATTAGTTTATATGCTAGTTTAGGTTGGAAGCCTTACAGTGTCTGTGGAATTTCAAACAGACTGAATCCGTTCAACAGATTATTGGAAATGCAGGTGGTTTTAGGAAAAGAAATCCTTCAATCTGGACGTTTTTATACTCACTTGGGAAGAAAATTGCTTTGTTGGAGCTTTGTCCTACAACTTAAATAACCTTCTGATCTAATCTAGCAGTGCTGGCAGCATTTATTTCCATTTGTAAGTTGCTGACTATTTCTCCTTCTCCATTGCTAATGTTAAAGGTCAAGAGTAGTCCCCCCAAAACTTATTTTATAACAATTAACTGCTAAATATCACGATTTTCCTCTGATTTCTTTTCAAAGAATCCTTCATAATATTTTAGGACTTCAATATTACATATGCAAGGTAAATCAAACAGATACTCCGAGTAAATTTAACATTTTGAGGAGAAAAAATGTCACATGACTTTCCACAGCCAATCATAAAATAGGAAAAGTCTACTACACTACTCAATGTTGGGGTGATTGCTCTTGCCCATTGGGTGTCAGTTCAATTTGTAGTTTTTGGTGTGACTTGACCTGGGATTTGAACTTGGACCTTCACAGGAGAGAACTAGGTTGGTACTCTCTCTACTACTGGCCTTGGGGGAAAAAAGCAAATTGCCATGTACTACCATAGCAAGGTGTAACTGAGCAGCATATTTCTAATGAACACTATTCTTCATATTCTTCAATTGTCCAGAAAAATAAAATTCCTTGCCACAAAACAACAAAATTTGGACGGTTTTGCTGGGAAGGGTGAAGGTCCACAAGGAGGTACAGGATAATAATGGCCAGACACTGACTTAGTCTGGTGTATTAATGTACAATTTTAAGATCATGACTTTGGCTGATTTTTGGAATAAAGCTGCTTTAATAGCCTATTCCTCTCACTCCAAATATTTCCAATTCTCCTAACCTACTTACTTAAGGAACAATCCTCTCACCCCAAACTGCACTTCTAGTATAGGGTAACAAAAACTCTCAATTGGCTCAGCTTTTTGATTGACTGCTAATTCAAACAATGCAGAGTACCAAAGCTTATATTTCACAGCATGAACTGTTCTGAGAGTGTTTGGATAATACACCTTGAGCTTTCTATACTCACCCTGAAGCAATAAAATGAGATTATATCTGAATGAGGGTGAATTTCAGACAATTGTGGGAGGGGCTTAATTGAGAAGGTTGGGAGAATTGGCACTGTTTGGGATGAGAAAATTGGGCCTTTAAGCACCTCCCACAACTGTCTAAAACTCATCCTCATCCAGACAAAGTGTCGGTTTACTTCTCTTGTAGGGTGAGCTTACAAAACCCCAATGTGCATGTAATCAAAACATGTGTTGTATAGTACATGCCATGTAATATGAGCTACACTGCTCTGCATTTTTCTGACTTGCTGTCAATCAAAGAGATGTGCCAACTAGGAATTTTTATGGACTACTACAAGAACAGCAGTTTGTGGTGAGAGTTGACTATTTTTAAGTGACAGACAAGGTTTCAAACATACATCATAACCTGCAAATGCAGAGTGCAGCTAGCATAAGGGGCTCCTATAAACATGTAACTAAGCAAATAAGATACACACATGTATACCAATCAGACAGTCTGGATGTTTGATTTACCTGAAGAGAGCAAGCTAAATTAAACCTGACAATTTATCTAGGCTGATTGTATCTAGCTACAGATACAATCACGCTTTGCAACACGTGGTACCAGAACTAGTTTTTCAGAAGGCAAACAAATACTATTTCACTAGCAAACCTTTTCTCTCTATAACTACCAATTACTTTTGTAGATGCTGCACTGCTGCTTAAGTTCAAAAGAAAACTGAGAAAAACCTACAGCAGTTATGTATATCATGGAGCTACCTGTGTATACGGAGTCCAATAATGTAACAGAGATGTGTACAAGTCTCACATATCTGACACATTTTTACATAATTCCTTGTGATATCATTGTACACTAAAGGAAAAAATAAACTTCAAGCACATTTCGCTCACTTCTCCCTCAGTTTTGTTACAATCTATTACCTTTCAGGCTGAAAATTGAAAAAGAAATTGACAGCATGTGTTTGTCTCTTTTCCAAGAACTATTCACTTCATGTTAAGGTAGCTAGGGTGATACTGCTACATGGTGACTCATGCAATGACACTCAGACAATTCCTGCTTGTCCAAATAGAGGGCAGTCTTCATAAATATATGAAAACCATAATTCACAAGTGCTTTTAAAAGAGTTTCAATTGATATCAATCTTCTAAAGGAGGGTAATACAACACTGATGTTTGACTACAGTTCTATAAATACAACTCTACTTATTAACAAGAAACATCTAAAAGAAAAGTACATTTGGTGGATTTGCATTTCAATACATCATTCTGAATATAGTTCTGTACCAAAAAGATTGCTTTGAAATTTTGAATATTTGGGCTTCAAAACATGATTTAATTTCCCAATCTACTTAAATTATTTGGAATTTCCAATAGAGAATATATAGTGGCACAACAATGAAGTACTGTACCTTGGCTCCCCTCGACACCTTCCACTGCAGCCCTTTGTTACAAAATGGTGGTCATTTACTGTACTATCAATTACCAATGTTGCAAATTTGGTTATTCCTCTTCTCTAGAATGACACTACCCACCAGTGTTTACCCCTAAGCTGCTATATAATATGCCATTTTGACTGGCTTGTCAATCTGACACACTGATATTTGTAGGAAAAAATGAAAAAAGAAGGTTAAATTTTTCCCTACAATAATGTGTATGCAGTTCCACAAAAAGGATGTAATTTCCATGCATGAGTCAAATTTTTCATACTGAGTTTATTGAACCAATGTATAACTTTTCAGCCAAAACAGTTCTAACCAATCTAATTAATAGCACTGTTCATCTCCCCCTCCCCTGCCTCAAGTCTTCCCAGCCCCCAGTCTCACCTTTCCCCCATTTCTGTTCTGACACTGAACACAGTTGCTTACAATGTTTTACATAGTTTAACCTAGTGCATGTAAGTGCAAGATCAACGAAGATTTTCCCAACAATTTGAATGCCATTGAAGTAGGTACTGTACCCACTACACTAAGTCTGATAGAATCTATAACATATGTAACTTTCTTTCAGTACCCTCATCCATGTCTATAGTTACTGCTTCATTCCATCCAATGAAATACTGTCTCTATAACTCTATCCCGTCATGACAGTTCACGTAAACAAGCACCAAGAATATACTGGTACAGTATGACAGCTGGGATGACATATGAATTCCTGCGTTAAAATGTTAATCAAATACTTGCATGTAAAATCAAAGAAAGTACACTAGACTATATACCAAATGTGGAAGTAACAGTGAGATTCCATTTTTTCCACATGGATTCCATGAGTCATACCCTCCAGCTGTAGGCAAAAAGAACTTGCAAAGAGACATCATAATTTGGATGGAATTTATGGTCGACATATTTCTATTAATTACCACAAAAAATGTAATTGTTTGCAAATCTCCCAATTGCATTAAAATGTAAGAGATGCCCAAGAGTTTTGTTTGTTGACTCATCTGTCAAGAAGACAATGTCCTTTTGTATTTGGTCACAAGTGCAGAAGAAAAGGGGGTTGGGGAGGGGTAGGGTGTGGCTAGACCAGATCATACTGTTGAGATAAACGACATAGGCATTTACTACTCAGCATACAAGAATAAAGATTACCTAAAGGAACAACTGAAGTATTTACTCAAGACTACCTCAGACTAGCAAGCGACTTGGCACCAGGAAAATAACAACAAGCATACCCTTCTTTCCATATTGCAACTTATGAGAAATTGTGTGCACATTCTAGCTATACTATTGACATAAAAGTGCCTCATTTCATCACTTTCTTCATTCAACCACAAACTTCCTCTTCCATAGACCATCACGATTCTCTGACAATGGTACACTATAGGCTGCTTGACTATTGAAAGGCTGCAGTACCCTAGATGTGTTATCTTACACCTCATCACTAGGCTTGCTGCTGGGCTGGGTGATGATTTGCCAGTCATGATATCATAGCAGGAGTGAAATCATTGCAAGATTCACATGCCTCCATTATGCATTTACATGGGCCAAAGGTCCATTAACTTTCATGCTCTGGACACAGGCTAGCCTGCGACCAATGTAACCACGGGAGGGGGGCACATCAGTGTCATAGTTTGCAGGTTGGAGGAAAGGTAAGTTTAAGGGGAAGGGAACTACCAACATTTAAATCCAGAAATCAGGGAGGTTTTCTACCTAGGGATCTGAACCTTTTTTAGAATTACATGCAACTTAATGAGGGAAAAACTTTCTTGAATAAGGGAGGTTGTCATATTTGCTAATTGGAATGGACAAAAACTCTCGAATTTTCTGGAAGCCTCCCTGAGAACCAGGGAGAGTTGGCACCTCTGCCTTCCACCTTAAAAAATGATGTCCCCTTCAAGCAGCCCAGATGCTAAATGGTGTCAGATTTTGGACTTTTTGAAGGTTTACTGGCAAAGTTTACTGGGATGATATTTACATTTCATCCCTAAGTATGGGGCCTGACTATTGATTTTTTTCTTTCCTTTTTCTTAAGGGAGGGAGGCATGTCCCTAAGGTATCCCACCCAGTTACAAAATCACTGTAGAAGATACATATCTCATCTCACGGGTGAACTGAGTGTGACAGTACTATATAGAACTGATATTGTTCACTTTACAGATGGATTGTCACACTCGGAGTGGCTAAGTATTTTCAACAAGGTTATGTTAGGGGAGGGGATTTGGTACATGGATATCCAATCTTACAACCATGGAATGAAAATAATTGGAGGAAAAAAAGTGAAATCAAAACAAGTGCATATGGGGACAAATAATCACTTGGGGAGGGGGTGTTCCATGTTTTCCAAACCTGTTTTAGTTTTCTTCACATACTAATGTCAAATGGTCAAATTTAGACAATTAAACCATTCTCACTCTCACTAAGTTATGGATATCAACTCAATGAGCCACTTTAAAGGGAAATATTGCATTTGTTTTGCGAGAAAAAATTCATCCTTTTAAAACTGGTAGTTATCGACACAGGATGACAGATTATCAAAACTAAGGCAGTATGGTAGCCTGCTTTTCAAGAAATAAGTTTCCCTCAGATAGAAATTTAGTTGTTTGTAGCTCAAGAATAACTTGTTCACCCAAGCTTTCAACATTTCAAATGATGCAATGTCCATGTCTCTTCTTTGTGCATAGCATTTTGAGAGAGGTAGCTATTGCTGGGGTTTATGATTAAGACTGAATTACTGGATAGTGTCTGAGCCATAAATCTCTTTGTACTCTTTTTTGGAGCATTTTAAACACAATAGTTCCCTTTAAGAAGTAACAATTTGAAACTATTTACCGAAATTTTTGATGAGTTGTTGCTGTCCATGCCAAGATGTGTTGGCCCCACTGGGGTGCTGGTCTTCCTCAATCTGTCATCATGTGCAGGCTGGGGTATATCTGTAAAGAAAGTGAAATATTTCAAGTAGATTAGAATTTCATAAACATCAACCCACTGACAGCTACATTTGTGTGAAAGATAATTTCTATGTCATATATACCTGGGGGACAGGATGTGTGGGGTGAAGAAGGTGAAATTTCCTGAGTTGATGATGAGCTATTCCGGTTTAGAATGGGCAGCAACTCATGTTGTGAAGGATGGGAACTTACATGAATTCAACATAAATGACCTTAAAGGGGCAATCCTCTCATCCCAAACTACACTTCTTGTAGGGGGTAACTAAAACTCAATTGGCTCAGCTTTTTGATGCATGGACAGCTAATTCAAACAATGCAGAGTACCAAAGCTTATATTTCACAGCATGAACTGTACTGAAAGTGTTTTGATTATAGCCCATTGAGCTGAAGCAATAAACTGAGATTGTGTCTGGATGAGGATGAATTTTAGACAATTGAGGGAGGGGATTAAGTAAGAAGGTTAGGAGAATTGGTACTGCTTAGGGTGAGAGAATTGGGCCTTTTAATGTGCAACAGTATTTTTCTTGATTGAACTGGGAAAGAAGAAGGTGAAGGGGTTGGATAACCTCATAAGACAAATACAATTAATATAATGGACTTGCAGATTTAAAAGCAATCAGTTTAAACAGACCTATTTACTCCCATGTTTAAATACTGCTTCAGATCATCAGGGGTGACTGTAAAAGACAAACATCATTATTAATCCTGTGCTACCCTTTAAAAGTCTGGGGGACAATGTATTTCACACAGGTACGTGACCACTCAGCAATCTTGTGTGTATTTACAAACTACACAAGATTATCAGGTTGTTGACAATATAAAAACAGCCAGAGGTCTGGACTCTGATCCAGTGAGTCTAGCTGTTCAATCATAGAGTTTGGCCTTCCAGGTGGTAACCCCATGGTTCATTCAGTGGTCAGTAGACTCAGGCCATTAATACTATTTCTCTCATGTGCATATATACTTGTAACATATAGTGTTTATATCTCAAATGCATCTAACCAAAGATTTTCATCTCTGTTGAAGGCATAACTGCCCTCCTGGAAAACATCAACATGGGAAACATCAAATCCAAAATATTTGAAGAAGGCTAAATTAATTCAATGAAATAAACCAAGAAAGAGATGGATGTTTTATATCATTTAAGTTTATTTCTTATCGTGTTTTAGAAATGTCACCAGATAAACTGGAAGAGTTACCATGGTTACTGTAACACCAGCAATGTAACCAGCATTTCATCACCATGTAATAAATTTGCAAGCAATTGCCATTATGACATTTATTTGGGCAAGCTTTTAATGGTTTTGGAATGGCGCCCTCTAAATATCTAAACTCTCCTATTTCAATCTTTTTCTTTCAGCAAAGTGCTGTGCAAATGGTAAAATTTCACACTGACTTTTAGCAAGCATCTTAGGAGGATTACAGTACTATCTATCAAAAACATATTGTGAAAGCTACTTTGAAGAAAAATTTTTTTGAGATTTAGAGCTGTTGCTTCAAAGTATGGAGTAAATGCTTTTGCCCCAAACTAATTTAAAGGTCAAGAGCAGTCCCTCCAAACTTATTTTGAAGCAACATCTAAATATCACAATTTTCATCTTATTTCCTTTCAAAGAATCTTTTCTAATATTTTATTACTTCAGTACAACATATGAAAGGTAAACCAAGCAGTTACTTCTGGTAAATTTCAAATTTGAGGAGTGAAAGTGTTGTCGCATGACTCTCAACAGCCAATCATGAAACTGGACAGTCTACTACACTAATTCAAGTTGGGGTGACTGTTCCTGCCCTTGAACACTTAACTCCTTTTGTAGATCATTTTGCAGGTACATATTACAGTTTCTCCTGAAAGTATCTATGCCCAATGATCCCAAATAGTTGATGTCAAATACAGAAAAAAAATAATGAAATGCCTGTGACTGGAAATTCAGGTCTTTCCTGTTGTTGCTGATTTGCTATTTTCTTTTTTCCTTATTTCTTTCCAACACTCACCTGCAGTTCTAATTACCCACACAGTCATGGGTGATGAAACATGTTTTTTGCCACCATGGTCTCAAAGAAATGAAATCAAATGTGGAGGTAGCTAATTTGCTGTTTTCTTTTTTCTTTAATTCTTTCCAACGCCTACCTGCAGTTCTAATTACCCACATAGTGATGGGTTGTGAAATATGTTTTTTGCCACCATGGACTAAAAGAAATGAAATCAAATGTGGAGGTGGCTGAGCATTTTTACGATCTACCTAATTCAGCCATGGATAAGAAATGTTTTCAAATACCCTCTAGTGACAGGACTGTTGTGTAATATGACACATAATAGGAAACAAATCCTCCCTACTGTATAGCAATATTTATATTTGCAGAATCAATTACATCATAATGAAAACTAATGGTGAATTTTTTTCTCCTGTTTAATCTTTCCCTTGCAAGGACATGGGCAGGTTTGGAAGGGTTAGTGTGCAATCAATCAAATCCAATTGCTATTAATCAGATTTCTTTCCGTGCCACATATATTCTTTCTTCCAGAGTTACTTACATTTTCTACCCATGGTAAATGGTAAATTCTTGTAGGAGGTGAGAGACAAGCAATGTAGAACATTCTAGATAACCATCATATCTACGGCATAAATGTACCATAATTTTATCTCTTCAGTCTCAAATTAATAGGGAAGAGCAGAACTAACATGTCCTACACTTTTTTTTGGAGCAACAGTTTATAAATCTGTGAATTTTCTTCTTCTTTCTCTTCAAATTATCTTTGTAATATTTTATGATTTCCTTATTGTATAAGGTAACCAAGCAGTTACTCCAAGCAATTTTCACATTTGAGGAGAATTATTGTCACATGACTTCCAGGGGCCAATCATGAAACAAGACAGTCTCCTACAAAAAGTTTTTCATGTTAGGGTGGCTGTATGCCCCTTTCAGGCAATCTTTCCACATAAACATATTTTGAAAATCATCTGTCAATTACAATTAATTTGTCAATTACTTTTTTTCTTTGAGGGGGGGAGAGGGAGGAGAGGGGTGCGATGAAGACATAGTAACTTTATTAATCAATTTTTGATCTATTTCTAATTTTACTAGTTTTCTATAAGATGAATGAGTGAGGGGCCTAAGAAAGACAGGTAATGTACTAAGAAGATGATGCATACATGAGCGGCCACTATATACAATCAAAGAAACAGTACCCTATGTATTTACTCTAGGCTTACAACTGGAAAAATATCTGGAGAAAGTGTTGCAAAGGCCATTTTTTGATGTCATAAGATCTAGGTTGATACAACATCATTTAAATAAGCTGAAAAATGGGCACCTTTAATCAATTACAGTACTCCATCTTTGCATAAAAAATCTTAACATATATATAATTGTTGTTTTATCATATTACCAAGCTTTGAGTTTTCGATTTTCCAGGTGTTCCACACATCACACTCCTCCGAAAATTAAGGAGTGTGGTAGCTGGTGTGTTGTATTTAACTTCAACACAATTCAACACAGTTCTGGTTGTGAAAAAACTTCTCATAGTGATTTCCCATGAAAGGTTATGTGCGATCACACTTTCATACCTCAACATTCAAGACCTGCATTATGTGGCTTCAAACATCATGTTATGATAAAGAATTATTGCCTGCAATGTGTAAGTCAAAATTTTCCCTCATAGTAGCATATATGGTATTATTTTACAGACGGATTTTTTTACTTCAAATGACAAATTCTACGGAACAGACACATCTTGGAAATGACACATCCAGTATTAGTATCAAATATATACACATAAATGTAGATTAAAATTTATTTATTCATATTCAATGGTTTCTACTCTTTCAGTATGACTAACAATTTTTTTTTTCTTTCTCTATGTAAGGATCCCTAACTCTTTCCATAATTATGATTTGATATACAGCAGCCAATATTTACCACAAAGCAGCAATTCTGCTGAGTCTTGGTGCAGCCAGACTCCGCTAACTTAGAACTTCATACTTCTAATTATGCCCATTAAAGGTGAGAGAGAAATTCTATCCTCTTTGAAGGATAATGACTTTAGGGAAAAATGTGGAAATGTTTTAGTATTTTGGGTTTGACTTGAGATGAGTCACTTGCATCTCCTCCAGAGGATGGAGAACTTCAAGAGGAGGATGACTTTATTGCCTCCAAGGAAACATCACCACCACTACTGTGAACAAATATGCCACAACAGATGTTTGGACATTATTTCCTCACAAGGACAGACGGGTTATCAAAAATGCATAGGGCTTGAATTTGTGATTTGAAATTTACAAAGTAGTAGTTAGATCTCTCAAAACAGAGAGACTGGGGAATTTATAAGCAACAAATTTGTCTGTGGTTTGTGCATACAGAATTTGGTACATATGCCTGCCAAATGACTAAAGTACAGTCCATCATGCATAAAACTTTTTTTAAATAAATTTATAAGGGCATGGCTATTAATTATATTGTTTTGTCACCCACATAAATGAAGACATCCTTCAAGTGCTATTTCAACAAAAGGAGAATAAAATGTGACTGAAAAAGAAAGAATGATTTATTAGGCTCATACCCCAACCAGCTTAAAATAGCTTTGATGTCTACGTATAACAACCTCCACTTACTATTTGAGAGAACATGACATTTCAAAAAGGTATGTTGTGCAACAGCTCTATCATTCATTAATTCAGTTCATTAAGATTATCATTCAACACTGGACATGGATCATGGAGTGAAGATGCGATAAGATGAAGGAAGAAGAGTTCTAAAAGTTACACCTTACAAATTGGAACTAGATGTGACATTAAAGGCCAAGAGCAGTCTGCCCCCCCCCCCCCAAAAAAAAAAAAAAAAAAAAACTAGTTTAGAAGCAACAGTGAAATCAAAAAGTATCTTTTAAAATAATTTTAGGACTTCAATATTGCATATTCAAGGTAAACAAAGCAGTAAATTTTATCACATGACTGCTGTCAGCCAATCATGAAACAGGACAGATTACTTCACAACTTCATGTTTAGGTGACTACATTTTCCCTTTAAGTCATTGAGTGAGTGTTAGAACAATGATTGACTGAAGGTTCAGGCCCCAAATGGTGCTGACGATTTACCAACCCTAGTCCTAACCCTAGCTCCTTACTGTCACATCAAAAATACAACACCTGAAAATAAGCATACAGATGCTGTTTTAGAAAAATATTTAAGGGTTTTTTAGCCTCTGCCCATTCCACCTCATCTTCCACCCCCCCCCCTTTCTTTCAAAATTGTCTGGATCCTGCACTGTATGACCATCACAGAATCTTTATAGCCTATGGTATGTTTAATAGCATAAAAATTATGACCATAATTGTCACTGTTGATTATATAGACTACCCAGCACTGAGCATGTCAATTTGAGCCGTTGCCTGTCAGTCCCTGGAGGTAGCCAGGTACAATTGCCAGATTAAAACTTAAGTAATCAGCCTCTGACATGGGCAAAATTTATACGTGTGCCAGAACGAACAAAAGGAAAGAAGAGGATATGCTCAGCAGTAAGATCAATGCCTGTGAGGTTAAGACTAAAAAAGAAACACTGTGTGCTTCCCTACTATTATATTACAGCAAATGAAGTTATTGAAAGGTCAATGGGCCTATGTGGACACCTGAAGGGCATAAACTTGAAGCGAAATTAAAACCTGAGCCAAGTTCAGGAAACTCAATCCAGCAGGTCCAACAAAGAGAATGAAGCCAAAGAATATATTGACTGTGGGTTATGTAAGGTAACTTGCAGTCTTGCCTTAGTATATGCAATTAATCTTTACCAATATATATTAATTGCAATTAGGTCTGAGCATGAAATTATTTTTTTATATATGAAAGAGGAATGAAACCAATAGAATTCTAGCAAATTTTCAATTCAATTACAATGGTATGAAACTGTGACATTTACAACATCTCGTGAACTTGAAGTGAGCAGGAGTGATGTCATATCCTCACATTGATCTGTGTTGCTTGTTTTCTTTGTTTTTCATCTACTGTTTGGATCTTGAAATACTAGGTGGAGGAGGGGGGCAGTAGATGAAGAGAGTCAGCAATCTCAGAAACTCCCTAAAGGAAACTGCTGCTATTTGAGGAAATTTTTGACAGTTATAGGGAAATCTAACTTGTGCATGAAGTCAAAAATTTGAGGGCTTGCTGGAAAGGCAACATTTTTTTTTCTTCAGCACTGTCAACAGGGAAAATTGAGTTGACAGAGTTAAGATTCAGATGGAAATATAATCACCCCACAAAAGCATGAGGTTGTGGAAAAACAAAATTAGTTGCAAAGTTTGAAGGGAAATATGCATCCATTTTTCTTTTCAAGGAAGTTGCTCTCAAGGAGACACATTCACCAGCTCCTGTACGTTCTACGGTGAAACACATTGGTGGGACTTGCACTTTGTAAGTACAGCTTCTGATCCCCAGCAAAGTCAGTCAATGTTCATTAGGAGCATAAAACATTAATGTGCAGTGACGCAACTTACTTCACACAATTGACCCAACATTTTATACAGCTGATGCACATTTCCTTTAAAGGGCAGGAACAGTCATCCCAAACTGGAGAAGTGTAGTAGACTGTCTAGTTTCGTGATTGGCTGTTGGGAGTCATGTGACAATGTTTTTTCCAGAAATAACTGCTTGGTTTACCTCATAAATGCAATAGTAAAGCCATAAAATGTAATTAAAGATACTTTGAAGAGAAATAAGATGAAAATTGAGTTATTTAGCTTTTTCTTCAAAATAAGTTTGGGGGACTGCTCTTTACCTTTAAAGGTAAACAGCAGTCACCCCAAATTTATTTCTGATAAATTTTACATTTGAAGAGAAAAAACATTGTCACATGACTCCCAACAGCCAATCATGAAACTAGACAGTCTACTACACTTCTTCAATTTGGGATGACTGTTCCTGCCCTTTAAAATATGACACACCCACACTCCACCTATTACTTACTGTAGGATGATTTGACACAACATATATGGGTAACATTGGTACACCTCTACATCACTTGACTAACTTCAACAAACATGGCACACATCTGACTCATCATGCAGTGCTGCAGGGGGGAGGGGGTGAGCATTCCTAACAAGCATTTAAAGGCAGTCATTCGTCGTCACCCTAAACTACAGTTTCAGTATACATATATCAAAACTCTCAATTGGTACAGCTCTTTGATTGGCATCAAATTCAAACAATGCATCATAGCTAAATTACACAGCATTGGCACTGAGAGTGTCTTAATTACACATTATGGACTTGTATGGCCACTGGGACAAGCCATGAAGCAATAAACTAGGATTGTGTCTGGATAAAGATAAGTTTTAGATAAATGTGGGAGGGGCTAGAAGTAAGTAGGTTGGGAGAATTGGAACATGTTTGGGATGATGAAAAAATGCCTTTAAGTCACACATATAAGCACATGGATCCAAAAGTAATGGTCTGATTTCCCACACAATTATACAATAACATTCACTGACTGTCCAATGATGCAATTACTGACTGCCAAAGCAGACAAATCTTCCCTTTCAACAAAAGACCTGGAAATCTTCCAGATCTGGCATTCAAACAAGAAGACTCTAATTCTTAGTATTGATTTTAAGATACTGCATTTCTTTACAAAACAGGATTGATGATAAAAATCTCATAACATTCCCTCAAACAGTAGACAAAAAGAGTGAATAAAATTGTTCTGAGGTCCTGAAGTAAACAAACTTTACTAACAAAAGAGAAAATCCTATTTGCAGATTAACTAGCTATTGTATACCCAGCAAGATGCCAGAGGAATGGTAGAACAATGTAACTGCATGGGTGTCAGCTTTCATCATTTACTGAGTAAATATTTAAGATGAAGGTAATTAGTAAGGGGCTCTCCAGACAGAGAATGTCTAAGAATGAAATATCTTGACTAGTGAGTGGCTGTAATAGCTTGCCTCCATGGGAATTGCAGTTGCAAAGATGCTGCTTCTTTGATTGTTATTCTGAATCATCGAGCATACTCAGTTTGTATTTTTAAACGTAAAGGCTACCTGTGTCCCTAAGTGATGTAATGGTGCTGTGTCTGGGTAAGGGGAAGCTCCTATTAGGAGTAATTTCAGGTTTTCCCTACAGAAAGAAAACTTGTAATTAATAGAAATTCCATCAACAAGCTACAAGAATGTGAAGGATTTGACCATCCAAACTTCTTCAAGTAAGACAACAGTTCAACATAGTACAAGCACACTGTATCAAGCCAAAAAATATTACTTTTGACATTAACATGACATTAAGTACCTGGTATAAGTACAGATTAAAACAACTTAAAAAAATTCAAAGAAAAAATTACTCTGTAGTTTTTACTAACCAAAAGGGCCCCCCTCCCTCCCTAACAGTGTCCTTGTTGAATACAACTGGATGCTCTGAATATTACTGCTCTTTTCACATCCATCCTCTGTCAAGACTTAATATGCTTTGCCTCATAAAATTGGCATATTGTCCATTAACTCTCATAAACAGATTAATAAGTGCTGGGTTAAAGTTCTGAAACCTAGCTGTGGTCCAATCTACTGAAAACTTCAGAATATACCAGGCTTGGGGCGATTACATCTCAATGTAATCGATTACGATTGCGATTACTTCATATTTTACGATTGAGATTATGATTACGATTACAGCTAAAATTGAAAGTAATTGATTACGATTGCCATTATATTGCAATGTAATCATGATTGCAACTGTGATAAGATTTCCTTTCCACAAAAACAATGTAGTAGGCCAAACAATCCAGTGCCCACAACTGGAAAAGAGGCCATGGACATTGCTCTAAGTAAGCCCAGACAGAACCAAATCCTCCCAACATACAGATTATTGAACCCATGCACTTCTCACTCATTTTAAGCTGGAGAAAGAGGGGCAATTAAATTTTGTCATTCCAACAGAAGAACCAAGCACTGAAAAAATTGTTAAGTAACTTTACTTCTTTGTTCAATTCAACTCCAATGTAATCAGAAATGAAACCACGATTGCGATTACTTTGTCATTGTAATCGATTACGATTGCAATTACTTTGCGATTTTCACAAAAGTAATTGATTGCGATTACAACTACCAAGCCTGGAATATACTGTTAACTTCAGTGTGCATGCTATATAGTACTTTAGAGTCCAATGATTTAATAATTTATGGTGTAAATGTCAGTAAATTGGTGTACCCCCATCTGTTTTGAAGACTGATAAAATATTCTATATAATTAAGTTTATTTCTCACCTTGCTTATAGGCTGTTACAAATAATATTATTCATTTTAACCAGTTTTGGTAACAGCAACCTTTATAAAGGTATTTAAGTTTTGACAATAATGCAGTTCAATGTACTGTAAACTAGTACCCACTTGCCTGCTGCCCTCACCTACTTCAACTGTACCCACCTAGTTACACACTATTGTCTCCTTCCTCCATTTTGTTTATCATAAATTGGTGACATTTCTACTGTAAAAGGTCGTGTGAAATTAATACCTTTATAACTGCATGTACTCAGGTTATTAGAGGGCAAAGGCATCACACAATTAGAACTTATTTTGAAACAAGAGTCAGATTTCACATATTTCTTCTCATATTGCTTTCATATTATTTCAGGTCTTAACCAGTGCATATTCAATTTACATGACAACAATGCCCTCTGAATTTCATAAATAAGTGATAAAAATATTGTCATATGGCTCTTAATAGCCAATCATGAAACAGGGCAGACTACTACACTAATCCAAACTGGAGTGACTGCATGCCTTTCCCCACTGTACTTAAAATAGATGTAACTTAACTGTAGCATCTGCAGTTCTTTTAAAAAATACAGCACCTCAAGATGTTGAAAGTGAATGAAACCCTTTAAAAATTCTTAAAGGCCCATTTCTCTCATCCCAAACAGTACCAATTCTCCTAACCTTCTTACTAAAGCCCCTCCCACAATTGTCTGAAATTCATCCTCATCCAGACACAATCTCAGTTTATTACTTCAGGGTGAGTAAAGAAAAACTCAATTTATATAATCAAAACACTCTCAGTACCATTCATGCTGTTGAATATAAGCTTTGGCACTCTGCATTGTTTGAATTAGCTGTCAATCAAAGAGCTGAGCCAATTGAGAATTTCGGCACCCAGGTACCAGAATTGTAGTTTGGGGTGAGAGGTTTGGCCCTTTAAATCAATTTGATAAAACAGTAATCAGCATGATCAGCTTCGCTCATCATTTTCACACAAGTCTGATAACATCTTATTTGCAAAT
This sequence comes from Holothuria scabra, assembly GCA_037179385.1. NCBI lineage: Eukaryota > Metazoa > Echinodermata > Holothuroidea > Aspidochirotida > Holothuriidae > Holothuria > Holothuria scabra. Next base: position 52,274,359 of record CM074185.1, read on the forward strand.
GAAATACTGTGTGCTTATGAATTAAACTTGAACACATTTTACTGAATGATCATGTTACATTGAATTTATCTAGAACTCTCAACCCTTGTAAAAAAAAGGAAAGAAAACGGTGATTATAGTACTAAGAACTATTGCATATAATTTTCATGTTCACGATGCTTACCCCACATCATGTAGTCAATAGCAACAACAACATTGTCAACTGTCTCATAATTCTTTGTAAATGCTATCTGCAAATGCAAGGTAGGCATCTTTGAAGTTTAATACCAACACTGCTCAACACAGTTGAGGTGTTGCTTTGAAGGTTCTCTCTGAAGAGGTGATGAATTTAAATGAATTCTCCGATGCAAATATAATCAGGATGAAGCACGGAGGAGTATACTGTTTACTGTGCTAAACTAAACGTGAAAAATCACACACTCAGGGCAAAATAAGAGCTGCAATTTCTAAATATTTGAAATCACATATTGAACTTCAAGCTGATATAAGGCTGGTATCATTAAATGAAACTGGGTTCCACATCTGTTTTCCTATGTGTCCAGTTCTGCACTTTGAGTTCTGACCAACCATTGGTACAGTACCTACAGTCACTGTACGTGTGGCATCAAGCAGATGGTTCCAATTTTATTTCTTTTCACACAGACATTATTTTGGATAACTTGATTCCTAATCCTAATGTTAAAGTTAAAGTATACTTAAACCATTACTCCCTCCCTACCCCCTTCCAGCAATCCCTACAAACTAGCTGTCACATCACTTGGACATCAAAAACAAAGAAACATTGGGAGATAAAGCAGGCAGTTACCATGAGATACCATTCATAATTACTTTCAAAATGTATATTGTGAATTATGTAGAAGCACACGTAAACATTTTCTGTAAATATTCAACTTCCCATTTTTGACACGCCATACTGTTCTTTGACGTATTTTAAAGCAATTACTCATTACTTATAAAAACAAGGAATGTTTTCATCTCTGTACCTCTTTCCAAGTACTGTAAACATGTTCTTTGGCAATACAACACTATCCAGTCATGAAAATCATCTTAAAAATGTTCTCATCCATATGTCATTTCCTTGTTTAAGTACAATGACCTTTTATCTTGTAAGTAAAGAACTACAGTATTCAATAGGCTAATATTACTGAAATACAACAAATATAATCATACCACAGTTTTGAAAGCAGAATGATAGATAAAATTTAGCAAGGTAGCTCTCAAGCAAATAGATTCTCATATAAAAAAGTCACTGCTTCCTATTCATAAATTAACTTGTTCATACAAAGTTGTTGTGCAAAAATGGGGGAACTTATGGTCCAAAACAAAGCCAACAGGGATACTCAAAAGGACAAACCAAAGGGGGGGAAAGACATGTTTTCCAAAAATCCCCAAATGAAAGGGATACTCAAGGTAACTGCAAAAACCAGTCGAGCGAAGAGGAAGGCTATCAGGAGGGACAGTCCAAAACAAAAGTGATTCCAAAAGGAGAGAATTTAACCAGCCAGGCTAACGTTGCATAGCTACCATCTATACACTTCACTTACTTGCAAATTCCCCATAACCACTTGGATTTGGAAAACCTACAAGCCCCAATACTTACCTTCTATTCACCTATGTAATTCCCAATTACCCACAATTAACCACAGTAAACTAATAGCATTGAGAGGGAGAGGGGTTCCTTGCTCCTCGTTGTGGGGAGTAAGAGAGTGGGACCCTTTCTCTTGGGGCTATCAGTTTACCAGGGTTAGTTGCAGGGAAGTGGGAATTTCATGGGTGAATATAGAGGGGCAATGTAGATTAATTTGTTAACCTAATGTTCAATACTTTCAAAGTAATAACAAAAGCCCTTTGTCTCTGTGAAGGATTTGATAAAATAATGCACTGTAAATCTGTAAGGTCCATTATAGTAAACATAATGTTTACACATCAGCCAATAGGATCAGTACTATGAATTAATACAAAATATAAAACAAAGAGAAATGTCACCCAGCCTCAATTTGCAATCATCAGATCAACTCATGTATCATTTTTTTAAGGCAGTCAATAAGTTTGTCTGCACGAAAATAACAACTAAGAATGCTGCTAAAATGCATTTACAGTATAGAAGGATCAAAGGCCAATTTAATATGTAGATCAGGAAATCTTTTGTCCTTTAAAGGCTTGACCTAATATCCTAAATAAAAGTACACGTTCAGACCACTGACCTGTGTTGGGAGCCTACCCTCACAAGACAACTTTTGTTGCATTTGGCCTTCCCCCCCTTCAAACACTTGTGATAAAAAAAACTGGGATAGCCAGTACAGTAAATAATGTCAACATGTCACTTGCACTTGATATACTGATTGACCATGCATATAACCTTGGGACTTCTCACTTCAAGACTTCATGAGGGCATAGCTTTTTGCGATGTACAAAGGATGACAAAATTACAGGTGCACCTTGTACGTGATTAAAGAAACCTCTGCCCTATAGTTAATACTTGTATTTTTTTTCTTAACATTCTGTGTTACGAAGAATGGCAGTTTTAAAAATTGAAATGAAACTCTAACAGCTGTGTGACATTATACTGCTCAAAGGATTTTGAATTTGGGGCTAAGGTGGGATAGGGGGTTGGGTGGGGTAAACTGGAAGGTTAGGTCTGTGGCGTTTCTTCTACACTGCATTGTCACTCTACAAAGATAGGATTTTATGCTTTACAACACTCTGATTTGATCTAGCAGCATACTGTACCAATGTCCCTTTTCCCAGATGTGGGACACCCCATTATTTCCCAGTATAAAGCTCCATTGCTTATCATTTTTTTTAATCTTTGGTACGACTCATCTGGAGAATCGAACATGGACCTGTACCACATGGGTAGCAGATGCACTACCACTACCACACTAAAAACTTGGAACAAAAGGTATACACACTGAAGAGAACCCCAGTGCTTCATTTTGCAATGGGTATATGGAATGAGGGGTAAATGGCAACTCTGCTGCACCATAGGGTGACATAATTCATGCAAATAAGAAAAAAAATAGAGATGTGTCACGCAGTACAGAAAAGCAATGTTCAGTCATACTTTTCTCCGCATTGTAAACATTCCAATTTTATTAATAACCATTATTCTCCTGGGTATGGCATTAAACTGCACCATGGTGGGGTGAGGAGGTTCTGTGTGGAGAGTAGTCTGTCCCTGACTTTTGCCTTAAAATGCAGTGATTATAAGCAGCACAGCCTATCATGCCCCTCCATAGATGTCCCCCTGTGGGTTGGGGATAAAGAATGCCCAAGGGGTTCCCACCTGTAAGAAAGTGACTTAAAGGACTTGCCCCATATTTGACAGTATTTGGAACAAAACTAGGATTAGTATTGGAAACAGTATGTAACCTTTAGCTTTATATCTAGTTGACATAACAAATTCGTGTTAGTGTGTGGTTTACCTTAGATGTGACTAACCAAACTGAAAAACAACATGACTGTGAATCAGATGGGCATACGTTTGATTTAAATTGGACATGAAATTCCACCATAATAGCTGAACAAGAGAAGTGTACCATATAACAGAGTGAGGACACTGAAATTACCATCAATTAACTAAATAGTCAGGTCCTACAAAGCAACACAAAAGAACTTGGTAAACCTTGCACTGCATTCAGGGGGCTAACGCTTTCTACAAAATTGCTTACTATTTATTCCTACTGCACACTGCACCATTTTTTTTTCTCTTTTTTGGTTGCAATCTTGTAGCAAGCAAGTGTCTTTCTCATAAAGTATATCTTATGTCTGTCCTGTCCTTGGCATTTCAAAATTTTAGTCAATCAGTGAATCACTCTAACAGCCAATTCCTCAGATCCCCAGAATCAGAAACTGCTGTTTATTTTATTGCAATCAATTCCATATTTCCTTCTGGCAGAAGCTCTACATGAACACAAAAAACATCAAATCAGGAACCAACAGCAGTCAAGGTGTTTATCCTTCAGCGTGACACCCCAACAACAAGAGCAGGAATGAAGTAATAAAATAGTCGCACCAAATTGGAAAATCCTATCCCTTCTGCATGAACTTACCAATTAATTTAATTATGATTGAGTGAACTTATGAGGGATGTTGCTGATATATTTGAATATACTTTTTAAAATAACATGCTGTAGGAGCCAATGAAAAATGTATCCAAATGGTTGCTTATTGGAAAGGGTATATCATTCCATAAATACTGCATTATACCTGTATAAAAACCAAAAGATTGAAATCAAAGGATGTAACACCCCACAAAAAACTCCATGCTTGAATATTTTTCATTTGGGATGATATAAAAATCAAAATAAATTAAGTGAAAAATTGATACATGCCCCTGCCTGGTGAGGACACTGAGAAAATTTTGTACTTTCATTAAGGGGACTCACATTCAAAATGGTTCTCTCATTTTGGGGTAAATGTTATATGTACGGTATGACTTCATCCAGTTTTTCCATTGAGAATTAAACATTTTTTTATATTTTCCTTTTTTAAGTTGATGCATTTTCAATGAAATGTTGTGAACTTGTGTTATTTGGTAGTGTGAAATTGTGTTAAATGTCCACAAGTTTACAATCAGTGCATTTGTCTTTTTCCTAAAATTATGCATTTCAGTTTTTTTTTTTTTTCTCAGCATTGCCATTCTTCCATATTGTAGAAAGACAATACACATGCTAGAATAATGTACAATCTAGCAATGTATAATTCAGTTTACTTGTTAGAAATCTGTGCCAAGCAGGACAGAGACAAGTTTCAATTGACAGCTACATGCTGCATAAAAACAAATTATGACAAGTTCTGTGTGGCTCATCTGCATGGTGTCACCAACTGTATCTGTAACCCTGATTTAACTCATATTTGCAAAAATAATGTTCTATTTTCCAAGCACTTACAGACAGAGAAATGTTAGATCAATTTTTAACATTTTACTTGAAAAGATGTGATGATTACTGCTCACATACAATATGCCTGCTCCTTCTGTTCTCAAACAAGATGACTTCTCCATTGTGCCAGCATTCAATTAGTTCATTACCAACCCACACAAAAAATCTTAATTTACTGTAAACATAACTACTGCCATGCCAAGCAGATGTTCCATGCAAAATATTCATTAAGTTTAATTATTTTATCAGCTGACTGAATTTCATTGTTGACAGTATTTTCACTTATTTTCTTTGTGAAAATAAAATTCTCTGAAGAATCTACTAATGTCTAATAATGGAACTGAATGCATTTAGACTGACAGGAAATTAATAGGCACTTGTGCAAGGTACCATTCTTGACATCTTAACAAATAAAGTTTTCACATTTGAAAAAATATATTCCTTAAAATACCTAAATTTAAGTGTAATACTTAGGGTAAGGCAAGTTCACCTTTAGTCATTTGTTTTTCCAAAATGTTCCTCAAGTTCAATACTATCAAACTAATCTCCATACAATTTACCAATGCTGCAGACCACATTTTCTTGCATTTTGCACTCAGAATCTAGTATAGAATTTCCTACAGTACATGTCACTAAAAAATTGGTAAAATATAGCAATATATATCCAATAATAAAGGTACAAAATTTCTCTTCTGTATTTCAGTTGAGAAGATGTGCTATGTTAAAATTATCCTACTGGTAAACTTCTGGATGAAAATTTTAGTAATTATATTGAAAGCTTATTAAGTATTTCTTCATCTTCAACTTACCAAAGCACTATCACATAGTTCTCCTTAAAGTGTACAGTTACCCCCAAAGTCCCCCACCCCCCGACCTTCCTGATGGGTGTATTTATGGGTAATTTTACGTACCCCTTCCTACATGATCTAATTGGCATGAACGCATATGCATTCTTGCATATTTTCAACCGTTCTCAATCAACCGCAAAGGTCCTGCTTAAGATTGGAGCATCCATGACAAGGAAGGAACAACTGGGTGGTCCATCAGGAGGAGTAGTGGAGGAGTGCATGGGAACCCTGGCTGCCTCTGCCACATCACGGCCACAAACAGGATCTGGGTTCTGGATGCTCTGAACTTGAGCAAAACCCTGTAAGTACTGTAGATGATCGAGAATGGCAGGAATAGGTACTGTAGGTGTCCATGTCAATTAGTTGAAGCAAGGGATAAATAAATGTGTATGAGTGGAATTCTCTTGCCGGTGACCTACAGGCCCTAATATTTGTCTCCTACTTTACAGACCATAAGTCTTGCCTCCTACTTATCTACGGCTGTTTAATGCTAATGTAGATTAAACGATGTCAACTGCAGGTATATAAAGTGCTTCAGGTACTCCGAACAGTTGTTGAAGTCTTTTTACTAGTGCGGACGAAGCTAGACCACTGAGCACACAAAGATTTTGGCACGTACTGTACTATTGAGGTATCTTACAGTTCACCCTAATATACAAAGCAGGAAACAAGAATTTCAGGCTCAGCTTGAAATAAAACAGCAAGCTGGATAAATGTTGACAAAGGCTGAAATTCATAGCTTTATAAATTTATTGCAAATACAAGTTTACACGAGTGTTAAATTTAATAGTGGTCAATAAAACCAAAGTAAAACAAACTTGAAATTCTTTGTAGTCTTGGACAGATGCTTTTACTGTACCTGCCTGAAGTGTAAAATTATCCCAAACACTGTACAAAGAATCCAAACCTACATACTGTACTTAAGCTCCTCCCACTATCTCTTGTTATTAGCATGTCTTTCCATACAATGCTATGAATAAGACCAATGGCTCTAGAAGCAAATACATCACCCAAATAACTAAAAGCATCTCAATCCAGGTGCAAACTGTTAAACGAACTGATTTCCAATTTTTGTTTAACAAATTATTTATTACATTGAACTTTTTGTCGATTTTTTTACTTTGCTCTTTGCTGTTTGTGCAAGCACATGAATTTCCTTTTTATGGAAAAACAACAATGCTTCCCTTATATCATTGCTAATATCATTGAAAATACCTTTCAACTTACATCAAAAGAAATTTAGTAACATATGCTGATATCTGATAGTTGAGGTGAGTTTTTACCTTTCAAGTTTTCATACACCCATTAAACCACAGCATATCACTTGTTATTACCATAAGAAACAATAGAAATGAGCACATGCATACAAAGGCACAAAAAGCAAATATAATCTTTGCTGAAAAAAAATTCAGATATATTTAACTAAACATTTTTAAGTAATAGACTGATGATACTCACCCTAGATTAATGACAAATCACATGACCAAGCTGTGTCTACATTCATCAATGATTTATATCATATGTACCAAAGGGATGTCGCTCTTTGCCACATCAAAGTAAATACCAACACCTTGTGGCCTACATCCATAAATCAACATGTTAGGTAATGACTTTGATATGTATTCAACTGACATAATTGGCACAAAGGTGCAGCACTTACCACTTCCCCTGAGGGATACTATTTGACACTTCCTATAGTATAACTCTGTAATAATGGGATTTCTTTAAAAGAAAAAGTGTGTTAAAATTAAAAATAAAAAGAAGAAGATGAAGAAGAAGAAGAAGAAGAAGAAACAGGTGCGACTTCTTACTTTCGTGATCCCCTACCCCCCACTATAAAAATTAAATTAAGTTTGTCTTTGTGGGGGAAATTTTGGAATGTAGCTCTGCAGACAGTGTCTGGGACCTCCGATGATATATAGAAAATTCAAAACTACATTTTTCAATCCCAATTTAATTTTCAAGGATTCACATACTACTTAGGCAAGGAACTGCATATTGGCTGCTATCATGTGTGCATGCATTCTGCAGTATGGATTGAAAATAAGGTATGTCAGTAGCTAGGGGATGTTCAAAGTAATATATGAATGGACTGACTCCCCCCTCCCCCCTCCCCCTCCCCCCCCCTCTATACACTTTTTTTTATCTTACCCAAAGATTCATTTCTTACAAATTGGTTTGAAATTTCTTCTTTAAATCAGACTTCTTACAAGGGAAAATGCAGTGATGCAAAATGAGATTAGTGATACAGTAGGAAATAATATGCCAGATGGACTTGCAAGCAAATAGGGGAATTACAAAGGTAAACAGGGGGTGGGGGAGGACAAGCGAGGTGGACTATCCTGTATCATGAAAGGTTTGAAATTTACAAGGTGTCGCCGATTGATTTACTTTGAAACATCATGAAAGATAATTAGAAGAGAAACATGGAAATTTATGAGATGTACAGTAGCTACTGTATTGTTTTGAAATAAGTCAGGCTATTAATTTTGCCGTTTGTAGTAGGGAATTCATCTTCAATTGCCTCAAGTTCACAGAAAATTGGGAGTTAAGATAATGAATTCCTTTGTTAAAAGCTTTGTCCTTTCCTAACCAACCATAAATGCCAAATAAATTTTCCATTTTTTCAAACAATGTCACTTTTGTTGCTTGTATTGCTTATTGATTCTATAGGTTTCTCATCATCTACTCATAAGTTCTGTCATGAGCCAAGACCTTTACAATATGAAGAGCATACAGACGCGTGTCTTTTGACACAATTATACATGCCTCTGTGACAGCTGATTATATGGGGATGCTTTCCTTTTTCAATTCAAGTCTCAAGGTTTCCATTGTTCAAAGAAAGAAGAAATAAATGCATGCACATGTCTGAAAATTATTAAAAAGAATAAATTTCAGGACAGTTTTCTTCCTTTCAGTGAAGGAGAGGCATATTGTAACTGAACTTGTTACGATCACTATAGAAATCATATAGCAATGCTGCATTAAGTATGTGTACAACATACAGTATGCAATAAAGGGGCTGATGGCTGTGGATCGAGATAGCTATTTGTATTGCATTCTATGTAACTTGGAGGTTGGTTTATGAATTACTACTTGAATACAAGTTACAGACCTAAAACAAAAAGTCACATGTCTATAATTTTTTTATTAAAATTGATCTTGTAATTTTTATGTTGTTTTTGTAAAGCTTTGAACTATGCTTTCAAGCAATTGGATTTAGCGCTATATAAGATTATTATTATTTAAATAATGACAGTTCAGTGATAGTGATGTATTACTGTTTTTGTATTTGTTTATGAGGATTCCGGATGGCAGCGTTTACTACACTGATGTTTTAAAATTCATAAATCAAAAATCGAAAAAGTACATTCAGCTTACACTTCAATGCAATTGCCAGCAAACTACACTCTCTGCTAAATCTAGAAATTCCTATATATTGCCCATAACACTTCTCATAACATGGAGGGCTTCAACTGACTATGTTTTATACACTCTTTTATTCTTGAAATAAAAAAAAAAAAAAAAAACATTTACCACGGTTCACGCGCACATTGGAGAAAAAGCAATTTCAACATGGACAATTCTTCACAGTTTTATTGAAGATATAAACTAAAGGTTCTAACTCACTCTCTCTGCTTCCCCTCCCCATGACACCCCCTATGAATGGGTCTTGCATATTAATGCCTTGAAATGCAGTAAAGGTAAACTGAAAAGTTCAGGAATGAAGCCAAAACTTCCAATTTTATCCTTTTTTTCCCCCAGTTCCAGTGAACAGGATCCAAGGTTGCCATAGAAGCTTTGTAAGCAACCCCTCCCCCCCCCCCTTGCATAAACAACTGATTTGGGCATAATTTCCAAGATGTTTGCAAGCAAAACTTGAAGTATATACGAAACAGCATATTTTCTATAGCAATTAGAAAACAAAGAAGTGGAGCCCAGGCATCTACAGCATTTTCTGTCAGCAATTCTTATCCTTCTTTAGCTGAATCTGATAAAATTTTATCCAGAAATGTTCAACATGGTTCTATATATATACACCAAAAAGCTGGGCAAAAGAACTTGAATGGTCTCTTTGGGTGCATGCCAAGTTGAACACTTACTTTTTGGTACTTCAGACTTCAGTTCACTCAAACACCAATCTATTCATTGGTACTTTTTGTACTTTTTCTGTTGGTTGTTAATGCAGTGTTTACACGCAATGCGATCGTGTGCACCGTCAATTCTCATGACACACTTTTCTCAAGTTCTCAACATTACCTGCTCGGGCTTGTACATGTGTGCATATAGGTACACGCTAAGTTTTCCAACCAGGGAAGTATATATCCTATGATATCTGACAAAGAGGTAAAACATGAAATTTCCACGTGATTAAATGATACTAACACTCTTGAGACTGATTCTGATCAACTTCATGGACAAGCGAGGCAGCCTGCTGAATGAGGGAGGGCCTCGATCTCCCTGTTTGCTATTTGTTTACCAGGGTTTAGTTGCTGGGAACAGGCAGAATTTCCAGTAAAGTTCTGTATCAGGCATGTAGATCCCCAAACTACGGAGTTCAGAGGCGTTTGTTACAAATTCAGGTGCCTACTTGATATGCCTTTTCCCTTTAAAAACAAACTAGAGCCACCAAAAGCCAGTGGCCTGTCTGACTAAAACTGATTGGGTAAGAACTTGAGCCTCAAATCCTCATCTAACTTAAAGAACAAACAATGGTACAATACAATACTTATTATGTCCTTCAAAAAGAATACAGTGCTGTACTTGAATACTGTGCTGTATTCCTGTATAGCACTGTTCAAATTCACCGACCACATGCTATACAAACTAAAATTGATTTTGAACATAAAAGATACCAGAAAGTGTTTAAACATCGGCAAAATGACTCAATTTATATACAACAAAGAATGGAAGCAAAGTTCAGCAGTGAGTCAGTCATAGGCAACACCCATGTAATATTAACTCTGTTATAAATTATTCATGACTATTAAATAAAAAGCATTGGTTCAATGTCTTAGACAACATGTACTGTAAAATTAGCACCAATTGCACTAAATGTACAGTATGCAATAGGCAAACTTGAGTTTATGTGTAAATTATTTGGTTTCATTTTTAAACTTCAAAAGACTACTTGATTTGTTCAATTATTTGTTCTGTTTCACAATGCAAGTACCGTTACAGTAGGTAGCACAGGATTAGGGAAGAGTATCGCACTTGACCTGATGACCTTCATATGGCCTACATAACATTTTTGGCAGCAAATGGTTATGTATATGATGTTACACTCAGAGAGTACACCCTCATTTGGGGCAAAACAAACCAATGCAGACAAATGCAGACAGCTGATATGTCAACTAGTTCAATACCCGTGTTGTCTGCTATACTTGCAAGGCAAATTTTTATGCGTCCGGCCATGTGTTCCATTGTTTCGGATAAAGTTAGCGTGATGTCAATGCATAAGGTCTGTACCCTGTTCGGAATTCATCTGACTTTTAGTTGCAGGAAAAAGTTTTAAATCAAAGGTTTTTTTCCTTTTGACCTCAAATGACCTCATCTTAAAATCGATACACAGACTGAAAAGGGGCATCACTAAGGAACATAATGACAAACTTTCAAAACCATACGAAACAAATTTTAAATTTTCAAGTAACAACCTTTGGCACTCACTTCCCATTGGTCAAAAGTTGATCACAACTCCTCCACATAAGCATAGAGTATCGAATACAATCCTATGGCCCACAATAGGAAATAAACCATGTAAGCTAGATTAAACCAGAAGACTAGAAGTTGAGATATGAAACTCCAACAATCTAAACCCTTCCACCCCACTCCATATGTATACCTTAACTTAAATTAATTATTAACTTCCTCTTCTACTGACCCCCCTCCTCCACTGCTCCCACCCTACCACACACCCCCCTGTGGGCTGGGGGTTGTAGAATATGCCCAGAGTATACCCTGTCTGTCATAAGAGGTGACTAAACGGAAGGACTTGAACATTATTCGAACAGTATGACACTGTATAACACATTCCTGTTGGTGTGTTGCTAAATCCTATCTAACTAACGCCTACCCAATCACCCCACCCCCAAAAAGACAACTCGACTATAGAATATCAAAAGATGCAATACCATGCTGATGTGCAAGGTTTTGCATATTTCAGTCTTTACTAAATGTACTTTGTACGAGCGATTCCCTGAGGGCTGGGGTTATAGATCTGTCCACTGTACTTCCAGCCTGTTGTAAGAGGTAACTAATGGGAAACCAAACTTGAACCTACTTTCTATCGACTTGACTGACACTTTACTGTATTACACATCTGTGTTGGTGTGTCGTTAAATCTCATCTTGCTATAACTAACTGTACAAATGATGGTGGAGAGCCCACCAAATCAATCAAAAGATACCTAAAACAAGCAAATTATTGCTTGCACCATAAATTACTTCCTTACTTATCATAAAACATTGTAAAATATTTTAATTTTCACACATAAACTATCTATGTAGGAGGAAATTGATTTACAGCATTCTTAACTAACAGTAACTTTTCTGTTTGCCTTTTAAGCAGGTAGTAAATATATATGCATTTATATCACACCTTAATATGAAATACACTTGTGAGCCCCTGTATTTTAATGATCTACTTTTGATTCTCAAATCAAGTTCATAGTTGCAAAATTTTCCATGAATTGCATCTGATATTAATTGCATACTTGATAAAGTTGTAGAATAATTTAATTTGGTTCTACATCACTCATGAAACCACCTCACTTTTCTATGTGGTCCCCTCTACTCCTGTCGGCCAACCCCCCCCCTTCACCACCCCACAAATTTTATGATTTTAAACAGTAGAACACATAAATGTGACTATAATATGCACAAAGAAAATAAACTGCATGCTGACATTTCAAAGTAGCTTGGGATGATTACACAGGCCTTTACTACAGCACAGAAGATTCCTTGCAGGCATTTGGACCAAATGTATTTCCACATTTTCACAAAGTGAAATCAGGAAACTTTTATAATTAATAAAAGTAATAGTTAAAAATAAGCATAATTAAATGGTAAACATAGGAAGGTAGGTAAAGAGTGAAATAGACTAAAACTGGAATAATCTCCTTCCTCTCCCATTTCCTCTAGTCTGGCCACTATTGGTCCAATACGTCAAGTATTTCAGGGGTCCATGAATTTTCATGAATCACATACCAAGTTTTGTGACACGACGTTTCTCCTTATACTTTATGTGGAACTGCAGGCACTCCATTAAGTTTAGGCCACTGTCTTTGCACTTTAACTTAAAAACCCACGTTATTCATTCAATTCCAAGCAGGCTGTTTTATAAAAAATCCTTTCAAATAATTCCACACACAGCAGACCTTACACCAAACTTCAGTAATCTTCCCAGGAAATTATATAGCACTAGACTAGTACTCGCAAGCACATTTCCTTCTGTTAAAGCTGGAAATCGATTGCCTCTGTATTTGGGTGAGTTTACAAATACATATAACCATATGATATCATACTTACGTACTTGGAAACACAACAAATGTCATTTTAAAGGTCTTAATTACCCTAGCACTTCAAAACAAACATGAAAGGGAACCCATATGAACTTTTCTAAGTTAGAGATTAACCTTTAGATGGCTTTTATGAATATCTGATTGAAGCAGAAACATTGGTAACGATTATTACACCAATTCCTTCCTCCTACTGAATATTAGAACTTACTGCATAACAAGCAAGGGAATTTAGCTTACATTGCTTAGTTTCAAACTGATGTTTAAGTAAACAGTTGATAAGATATTTAAAGGTCAGACAATAACATTGATATATTAAAACCAGGATGGAAAATTTTAGGAAAATTCAAAACTCCTACAGCTAGTACAGTATGAACCAAAAAAATTTTGGGACTGAAAAAAATGGCACTTTAAAGAAGATTCAACCCATTTGTTGCAAATGAAAACAAAATTTAAGTGTGATTGTGCTGTTATTTAATCATAAACAAAACTTTTCATCATAGACGTAACGTTATCTAGCAGTTTGAATGTTAAGTTTTCAAATATTAACCCGAAGTATGGACAGGAAGCAATATGTGCTTTTATCTTTTGGGATTGCCAGTACTTTGAAAGAACAAACTACTCTGCATAAACTACTATACAAAATAATTGGCATGATAAAGTAGGGATTTCTTTTTTTAAAGTGAATATCAGCAGAAGATCCATTTATAATCTGCTGGAGGAAGGGACAGGGTGTGGGCTCAGGGCAACCAATCCACAATGACTATTTCCCCCATGTGTATGTTGACATACACCCAAAGTAATTAAAATGCATTTTGGCGCCAGAAAGTGAATGCTCTAAACGTTTGCAGTATGGTACAATGTCAATTAGAGTTTCAAGTGCCAAACGATGTAAAGCAATTTCAAATCCCATTTATTTAATTGGTTTACACCAAAGAGTGGGATACCTGACCTAAACTTTGATAGCATCATGCTTAACTAATGTACACCACCAGAGAGGAAATTGGTTTTGAAAGCAAACAGAAACACTCCCTTTTTCTAACAAATGGGTTTGAGTAGCAGAAAGATTGACAGACAGATCTGAAGAAGACCCCGCATTTTTTCAGCTGTGACTGGTATTTTACATAGATGTACCATACTGCACAATTCCACACTGAATCAAACTGTTTTAGATATTTTGCAAGAGGTGGATGTGGGGAAGGGGGGGGGGGGACAAAGAGGATGAGACATGCTGGTCCTGAAGATTTCCAATTGAAATTTTGAAATGGCCCATATGCTTTGGATATGACATACAGTGAGCTGCTCCAAAATTGACAAAATTTAAAGAGCTATGCATGCCAAACCCAGACCTTCTGTGTGTTAGGGGGATACTCTACCGTTAGACCAAACAAGAAGTCTTGCAGGTAAGTGATTGGGATTTCAAAGTGTAAATAGGAGGTAAAGAGAGGTGTTGTAGATTCTTCTTTGCTGAAAAACTATTGCTCATTTAAACATTTGGAACATGTCCAAGTGATTATCTCTTCACATTTTTTGAGCTTGCTGAACTCATGAAGCTCACTGATTTGGGCTGTAGGCAGCTATATACTCCCTGACAGAACCAGATGAATAATCAAGTCCCCTTCCCTGTTCTTCCTAACAAAGTTGACTACAAATCTGTAATGATCACAACACTGAAAGGTAGCAAGGGAGTCTCAAGATGAATTTGAGGGCTCAAGAGTGCAACTCATATTGTTTTGGTGATTTTGTTTCATTTGTTTTGTCAGGGTTTGTAGCAGTTGATGTAGCTGGCTTTTAACACTGAAATAAGCAAGTTTTATAGCCAGTCTCTTCTACCCCCCCTCCCCTCCCCTGGGCAATGTATTACCACCAGTCAGCCTGATTTGTAAAACTGTATTTATTAAACTGTATGCTTACTAGCTGTTTTGCTTACAGAGATACAAGTTTTGTCATGGTACATGTAAAGTTAAAAATGAGAAATTTTTCTTTTGGTTATTACATCTGTGAAGCTATGCCACCTTTCCCACCTATACTCTGCCTTTATCTTCCTCTGCATCAAAGCACTGGTTGTCTTACTACCAATTTTCTACCACATCAACTGTTAAACTAATTGCAAAAACAATGCTGAAATCCATGTGATATGCATACAGTCAACAGATATACCATTAACATTTAACTGTCCTCTCAAACATCGTTTTCATCGAATTTACTCAATTTTTATACTGGTACATGCAACCATAACCGTACCTTAACACAAAACTTCACCTCATTACCTTGCCAGAAGTTGCAGTTATGCTGGTATTTTAATTTTATACCACACAACAGTCATGTCTTAAAGTTACAATACTTTCAAGAGCATGACCTACCCAATGTTGCAATTTTGGTGAACAAAGCTTATTTAAATTCCTCCTCAGACGGGAAACTTTTTTATGCTTGGCCACAGAACTCATCACAGAATGGATGTTCAAATATATTAGTATCACACCATAGGGGTGACAGCTGTTAATTATACTGAAATTTGAACTTATTACCTTAATTTCATTATCTGATATGATTCTGATATAATATAAAGCTTTCCCGTCATTAGTTTTATCAGTTTCACTTCATTTTAAAATCGCGAAAGTTTCTTTTTAAATAAGTTTTTGCCTTGGATCTATCTACTTAACTTTCCCCTTGAGTCAACACAATTTATTGCACGAAACGAATTCTCAATCCTATTTCCTTCTCATTTTTCTAAATAAAAGAATTGAGTAGTCACAAAAAATGAAGCAGGAAACAGAGACCATTTTGCAAATTTGCTGTAAGGTAGAAACAAGGTCACTGAAATTATGTGTACAAAATGAAACATGCTGGTACTGCACTTTAGAAACAGTAATGAAATTACTTATATTGACAGGCCTTGGACAGGTTAGGTGTGTCTAACATGTGAGTGTGAGTGACCTACCGTATATTCTGTAATAAACGCCCCCCGGGCGTTACATTTTTGAAAAGCGGGCGTTTATTTGAGGGTATATTTTAATAAAAAATAAACTAATCGGCATCGGTAAAATTCTGCCATTCAACCCATCATTACCACCGATTATTTGTAAACTGAAAAAAGGGCACAAATATACTTGAAACTTGCTCTTAATTTCTTTAAAATTCCTGTAAATACCGTGCTCAATCCTTCCCGCCAAAACGGAATGCATTGATAAGCACAAACGTATAAATTATACCGCTGCCATGGGCGTGATCGTTTGGTAATTCTCCGCATAACATTGTAGTATAACCTGGAATTGTATTCGATCCTTGCAGTCTGGAAAAAAGTGCTGCGTAAGTTGCTGTACAATTTGTTCTGTACAAAAACACCAGTACAGACTATCCAGCTGCAGTGTTTGGCTGTATTTTCAAGTCCCCAAGCTTACCATGTATATCTGTGCACGTTTTTGTACACGTAGCACCTAGAATCTTTCGAAGTTCGGTGGTTATTATCCTGCATAAATTAAGCCATTTCTTGCATTCCTTCCGTAATGTTATTTACAGTAGGACTTATGAAATGTGAACGCGGCGAACGAAAACAGTAATGCACGTGGTCACCTGCAGCCGACTTCTTCGCCCACGAATGCAGTAGACTTACGTGTGTGTCCGTTTTTACCGCCAAACAAGGCATCATGTTTTGCTCGCTGACATCATATGCATACAATCCATTGCAAACTTTAAATTGCCCCTTTATCATGATTGGTTCAAATGCGATGATTCTATCCAGCCAATCACAACTCACGCAATCGCCTATGTGATTTAGTGTGTGAAAATACTAGGCCTCAAGACAAATTTTTCTATTGAGTTTTTATGTGTTACGACGATCCCATTTCCTATGCTGATATAACCGGCTAGAGCAGCCAGGCAAGCCCCGTGCTAAATTCACCAAGAAACGGCATCACAGATCTCTGCATACGTGGATTTTTCGGGGATCTCACTTGCGTGCATTTCAATTGCAGATTATTTTCAAACAAGACGTACATTTTGGACAAGAACTGCTGAAAATTTACGGGGATATTAATATCCGAAAGGAACCATAGGATACGTCAATCGGGTGCAATTGTTTTGCTGCCCCAGAACCGCTACAATTATTATGATTGCGTATTTCTACATGGCCTCATTAAAGCGGGATTCTACAGTACATTAATGCAACTACAACCCAGTACAGTAAAATACTGCAAATTTTCCGACATGATTGGGGGATGAAAACTAAACAGAGCATGATGTTTGCATAAGAACTAAATTATCAAAGGGTATGTGACATCCACTGAAAACAATCTTACTGTATTAACGATTGGTTTATATCACCACATTTGAAAAGCAAATATTAGGCCTACAAATATGATATTCCATTCGCGAAACAAAGGGAACTATTCCCAATATTTTCCAACTTGAACGATATGCACAAAGCAAGGGGCGTGTACTTTAGGCACAAACACGTGTCTTCCCTCTTTCTGAAAATCGGTAATCGGCATCAGGCCGATTGTTAAATTAAATACTGATTATGCATAACCGGTCAAACACTAGCTTTATCTGTGGTTTGGGCATGTAGTGCGGGAGGCCTTGGCCTACGCAGTTGTTAAAAATTTTGAGGGGGGGCGTTTATTACAGAATATACGGTATGAACTATATCTTTAGCTTCTCGAAAAATTTTATCAGCATGGGCTTTTCTAAAGCTGCTCATTGAGTTGGTTCAAGAAATTCAACATATTTTCCAAACCTGTGCATTCACATACCATGACAAATGGTCATGCCCATGTCCTACATACCAATAACTGTTTTACAAGTAGTACTAGTACTATATTTACCAGTCCAATTTGGTTTTCAAAAATTCATGACCAGAAACTTTTTTTTCAAATTATGCACAAATCCGTTTTACAAGTGGACACCACAAACTTCAAAATTTTGACTCTATCTGTAACTTTTGGATATAAAATTTAATTAATCATGCTAACTACAAGCACTAGTAGTGGTGACCCTTTAACAGTCTTTTCACAGTAAGTTATCAATAACAACTCAATGAGCCCCTATAAGGGAAATATTGCTTTTGTTGAATTAAGGATTCAACTTCAGTACCACTATGATGGAACTGAATGAAAGATTAATGACCATGGCATTTATAACAATTAAAAAACAGAGGTTTTATTTTACACCTTCTTTCTTTAAGAAAGAAATGGCAGTAATTTGGTACTCCAGCATAAGTTCAATTATCAAACTTTCAAAATTTTAAATGAAATTTATACTTTTATTTGTAAAGCATATATCACATTTTGAGGTTCCAGTGACAAACTGTTCACGGAGCTAGTTGGTAGGACTAAATTGTTTCAAAATTACACCTCTTTTCATTTCACAACATTTCAGCACATTTGAGAATCAGTATTTCCATTACATAAGTTCGCAATGGATGTTTGTGTACATACAATAATACTTTAGCTCTTTTGAAAGCTAATTAGTTCAAGCTTCGGTCTGCACAACTTGCGAAGAAGACAGCTAGAAGAGGCAGTCAGACCTGGACCAACTGAGAAAACACGCAGAATCTTGAAGGAAATTTAGGATAGGTCAGCAAGTCGAACAATCATTTTCCAATGAAAATGAGATGCAAAATGAATAGTAAATGAAACAAGGGATATTAAGTTCACTGGTGAAGTGAATCATAACTTCTATGGTTTGAGGAGCACAGACACAAAATATGCCATTTTTTCAAGAGCATGCTTTCATGTCTGAAGTTGAAGAATATACTGTAAGCACTTCAGATACTACAAATGATACGTTGGTTCTTGAGGAAATAATGATTTTTGAATAAAGCTTTGGAAAGAAAAGGAAACATGAATTTTAAAGCATACAGGACTTTGAGTTTCAACTCAAGAGAAAATAATGTACTGTATAAGGAAGAAGACCAGAACTTAGATCTAGATCAATTTCTGTCCATAAATATGTCACTAAAAACCTGTGAGACATGTAAACCAGTGACCCCTTTACAAAGCTTCTCTTTTCAACAGAGAATCTTGTATAATTTACATACACCATCTCCTAGCTATCAAGGCTACCATCTTAGGGTAATTTGTTCAGGGCATTCAACCATTACATTTTATAACGGTTAATAACTGAAACAGCTGTT
Source organism: Holothuria scabra (assembly GCA_037179385.1). Taxonomy (NCBI): domain Eukaryota; kingdom Metazoa; phylum Echinodermata; class Holothuroidea; order Aspidochirotida; family Holothuriidae; genus Holothuria; species Holothuria scabra. Next base: position 52,293,739 of record CM074185.1, read on the forward strand.
GCACAAAATACAAGCATCCCAATGTATATTATCATTTTAAACAATATTAACATTTCATGCCAATTGAGTTAAATCATATCGGTCTATAGACTTTAGACTTCCCTATCATTTCAAAGTAACAGAGACTTCCAACAACTAAAGGTAAACAGTGACTCATAAAATAACAGATCTGCCATTGGTCAGTCTTTCACAAGATAACAATACCTAGAACTCTGTGCAGTGAATTTCAAACTTCAAAGGAAAAATATAACCAGGGACCAATTGAACTTGCCAAAACAAGTTTTTAAAAAAGACGCACTTTTTTCCATGGTTTCAGTTGTGAAGATTGAGTTCCTCTTTAAATCATGGAGTGGAAAATTTAAAAATTTCCAGCCCTAGCCACAATTATTGCACCAATGGATAACGAGCAGTTTTTAAAAAAACCAAAACTTGTGTGAAACTTTGACAACAAAGAATATGATGGATAGATAACAATTCCCAATCAAAGGGGAATTAATAACCTTGCCAATCAAAATAAATAGTTAATAGCTGACAACATTCGTTTTTTTGACTTAACCAGCATTGGCTGGACTGTCATGATCTGTTTTATACTAATAATACAGACAGTGCAACTTCTATTTGCCAGATTGGCTGGGGGCACTATACACAGGTGATCAGCCCATATGTTAGGGAGGTTGCAATACAGTTTCCTATTTCACTACTTTTATTACTATTTTACTAATTTTTCTTTGGTTACTTCAATCGAGAGTATTTTATACAGCCTACTGTACCTATTAAAGACTCCAGTTGGTGAAACAAACATGTTTTTTTTCCCATCCCATGGAGGAGAGACTTTAAACATACTGAGACTGGTTGGAAAACTAGGCGCTATAAAGTCATATAGACCCCACTAACTCTACTGCAGTACTACTGTAATAGCAATTGTTAAGTTGAGTCACACAGCTACAGTACGGTAGCATCACAAAAAATTTTCCTGTACAAAAGATCAATTTTTATTCATAAATTGGTAGAGCTAGTGCACATATAGTGCAGTACATGCGTACATTTGGACATGTGATAAACCACATTAAATCATATAACAAATCAAGTAAACAAATTAAATTAATATGACGTCGTCTCAAATCCAGGTCACACACCGCAAAGTCATCTCAAACAAAATATTACAGATTATTGTTTGTAAGTGGTCAAGAGAAGGTATAAGGGACAATTAATTCACTCCTTCCACCAGATGTACAATGGAGACTGATCCTTCTTCCCATACACACATGTCAGTAATATAACAGTTTTTAGCTGATTACTGAGAAAGGTGACACCCACCACCCCCTTCCCCCCATCAACCAAATATTGGGGGAAAAGCAAGTCTCCCTGACTATACTATAGGACAACTCATGCCCTTTATTCCCACAGACCCAAAGATTATAACATCATCCATTAGCTACTGAAAATAACAAAATGCAATAATTCATCTACATTACAATGGATCCTTTCATTAAAGTTCAAATTCATGATCATTTCAGAGGGCCATACCTAATGTCTTGTATAATACAGTCTTTTGACCCATCATCACGTCTCATGCTCTTTAATCATAGTAACATCCTACCATTCATGTACTTTTTAACTTGTCTCAAATCCCCAGCCATACCTTCCTGCATGCTCACATCTGTCTCTGAGTATATAAAGTAAATTTAACCCATCCCAGAAACACCAATTTATATTTCCCCTAAGATACTGCAATATGTTAATTGTCCTTACAGTGCCAACTGTTGGAAGTAAGATATTCCACATCTATTCATTGATTCATTGTAAGACCTCCTTGGAAGAAGCGGGATCCCTGAACAAAGGCAATATAACAATGGGGGAAACTTAATCAATTACCTACTGTATGAGTAACCCACACAGCACAATGGGTGATAACAGAAGACTGAGAGCAAGCAACCACTTACAATGTAAGTATATAGGCCAATCCCAACACATAACTTATATTTATAACAAATTTGCTCACTGCTTAAAAAATCTGCTACTACATTGACCCTAAATTCTTTTTCACAAAATAATGATACCAATCTTTATATTATTCTTTTAAATATTCTTCCAAATCAGTAAACATTATTTATCTTGCCACATGAGCTGGATAAACACTACACTGTAATATATGAAGATGGCCAACTCTCACATAATTTATTCCACTACTTTGGCAAATGGGTTGAAAATATTATTTATAATTCCAAATTATGAAAATTACAAACCTGAATATCCTTTAGGAGACCTTGGGAAACAGAGACCCAAACCAAATAATCCTGGACTGTTGTTGACACTTTCTGATGCTACCATTGTTCTTTATTTGTAAACAATTAATTACGCTGCAAATATGTAGTCCTAACACAAGTCAGTCTGACAATGGCACTTTGTAACCAATCCAGATCCTATAAATGATTAAAATCCTTATCTTCCGAAGTCACCATAAACTTGTCTTGAAAGCACAATGGAAATGTTTCCTTCCGTGTTAAATGCCAACATCATGTACCCCTAATACACTGCTCCTTGTTTTTGCAACTAATGTTTGTAAGTGACTAAGCACATGCCTAGACTACAGGTGTTTTACCCCAGCAAAGCCACTGAAAGAAACCACTTAATTATTCATGATGTGCAAGTACAACTGGCTGTGAATCCAAACACCAACTCAAACACAATCACACTAAGTGAATTCTCCTTCAGGGCAGATTACATTCCAGCCACAAAATGTTCCATATTTCTTGAGTTCTTTTGTCTGGAATTATTCCTCAAGGGAAAAGATATCACTATAATGTGTATTTTTGAAGAAGAAGATAAATGTGCCTGGATCATTTTCTGAGGCTAACTTTTCATCTGTAACTTCACCAGAACCTTACGACTACTAATCAATATTACCACATCCCTCTTAATGAATGAAGTGTCTCTTTCGATGACTATTCATTAGGACTGGTTCATTATTGTATAGGGGAACTGTGTTTGTCTCTAAGGTCAATCAGGTCATACTTGGTATGGAAATACTGTTTAGCTTGGTTAGTAATGCATTTACATAGCAACAAAGTTAAGGGCTGTCTACCAGGAAATGTGACTTTGCAGAATTTCAAGAATTCCAGGTGAAAAATAACTATAGAATCAAAAGAAATGTGAAAGGGAAGGTGGGCTAGACATGATGGAATTCTGTAAATGAATATGTCTATTTTATTTGAAAAAGTGAAATCACAGGAAAAGCTTTGTCATGTGATTACAAATGGTTTTCTTTGTGATGTAATATTTTTGGGGTGAAGAGCGAGGTATAGGCTCCAATGTAAGTAGAAAAATAACATTAAAATGAATGTTATATTTCATGAGTCACTTAAAGGGCAAGAGCAGTCATCCCAAATTGAAGTAGTGTAGTAGACTGTCCAGTTTCATGACTGGCTGTTGAGAGTCATGTGACAACATTTTTTCTTTTCAAATGTAAAATTTACTAAAATAACTGTTTGGTTTACCTTGAACATGTAATAGTAAAGTCATCAAAAGTAATGAAAGATACTTTGAAGAGATATAAGACAAAAATTGTGTTATTTAGCTTTTTCTTCAAAATAAGTTTTGGGGACTGCTCTTTACCTTTAAAACACGAAAAATAACATAGGAAAAGTGAACTAGTAAAGTTTTAAAATGTGAGCATTTGGGACAGACATTCTTACAAAGTTTGGCAAAAGAACACAGTTTACTCTTCAATCTCTCTTCAATTTACATCTTAAAGGGATAATAAGAGTTTTCTTTATAATTTTTCCAAAATTTAATTCTGTACCACTTTTGTACATTGACTTTAATCTAAAGACTTTTCCAATGTTTCTTAATTCTGGTGAACAATCAGTTCAAAGGGGAAAAATGAGGTGCTAGAACAATTAATAATCTCTGTCAAACTCTGATTGCCCCTTTAATGAATAAGCTGGGGTATTGAAGGGTATACTACCACATTTAATACAGTTAGTATAGGTTTATAAAGTTTTGCGAAGACTAGTTATGCCAAAGGGGTTTTTTTTCCCTTTCTTTTTTTTTTTCTTTTTTTCTTTTGTACCCAGGCTCGTAAAGATAATGTGTAGCATGTCTGAATAAGGGTCTAGTTACAAATTTTTGAAAGGAATGTGAAGTTTGATCATTTGTCATTAGCATGTGAAGAAACTTTATAGGTTTGAAAAAAATTGGCAAATTTCAGGAGCCAACTGTTTTTACATCCCTTAAAACATATTTTGGGGCTTGCCTTCCACACATGTTGTGTCAGTGTTTAACATACTTACTTTAATTGCTTGTGTTATTTCTCGATATTTTGAAGGAGCAGTTTGGGGTGGAGCAGTTGGGGTGGGGTAGTTGGGATGGGGTAGTTGGGGTGGGGTAGTTGGGGTGGGGTAGTTGGGGTGGAGTAGTTGGGGTGGAGATGGTTGGGGAGGGAAAGCAGGTTACAGAAAGACTGGCATGCCCATGACATTCATAGGCCTAAAGATGACTGCATTTTTCTAGACTTCTTCTCTTGTAAAATCTCACGGGGCATTTTGTGCTTTGAAACATCCCACAAGAATGAAGAAGAAAAGTGGTGTATGGACAAATATTGCCTCATATTTACACCTCAAATATTGATTCTAACTAGAAAATTACCACATACAGAGTTATGAGAACTAACAAAGGTGCCCCAGTAACGAAGCCACAGGATGTAACTTGGTGAGCCACATTGACCTTTTGAACCCATGAGAAGCTTTGTGATTTCAGGAAGTAACTGACAGGTATATCATAAAATTACCCTGGCAGAATGTAATCAACCTCCATGTATGTCAAACCATGTATTTATGGCTACATGCAATGATGGGTCAGTAAATGGATATGGGAGGGGGAGGGGGGAGTTTGTTCTCATGATGGAAAGCAAATGCAATAGTGTTTGAATAATTAAAAGGCACCAAAAGTTCAGATTTTTAAAAGTCTATACTTTAGAGGTTGCAAAATGAATCTTATTCATCCAACTCCCATTGCCATTGTCACAGCTTGTTCCATTGCTGACATATTAAATGTTTAAATTTATTAACTGAAATCAAAAAAGTTCATTCCCAAAAAACTTGGACTTCTGATATTGTTAAACTCACATTACCTGCTTTGTTTCCCTTTAAAATTAAAAATATTATGACCTTGAATGCTGCCTAATTTCTTAAAGAATGTTACACAGAGAGGGTTTTTTAAATTAAACCATCTCAAAACAGATATATCACATGTTGGTATGAGGTGCAGTAGCTTTCAGAAGACCAAAGAAATACAAAGACCTCAATTTGAGTAGTACAACAATAACATCACTAATTATTACACAATGTATCATTTTAAATTGAGTGAAAAAACTTCAAAATTTAATATCTCAGCCCAAGAATGTCCTATAAAGATAGGAGTTGGACTGCTTGAATTGATCCTTCTTCATGCTCTGAAATATTTTTAAAAATTTCAGACTTGAGGTACTCTATTTTGATTGAAGTATGCAGCATTCTTTTTTTTTTTTTTTTTTTTTTTTTTTTTTTTTTTTTCCTCCTTTTTATTTCAATTCATATACATCAGCATCCGCAATTTCAAGTTTAATTTGGTAAATTTACAATTGATGTTTCCATGAGTAATTTACAGATATATACAAGTTACTTAGCAGATATAAAGTTATATGAACACATAAGAACAGTTTCATTGGTCAATAACATAATGGTTACAACCGAGCGTCAATGAAATCGCAGAAAGTGTCATATAGATCGTGATAGTTAATTTGTCTTGTAGAACGTACTGGTCTTCTAGAAGAAATAAATTTTTCTATATTAATTGCAAACTTAAACTTGAACATAAATTCTTGAATGGAAAGTTGTGACTTCTTGCATCTATTTTGGTAAATGTAGTTTTTCATATGAAGAATAAGAAAATTGAAGGGATGTTTTTTCCCTTGACTAAAACCGAAAAAAATGTCTTGCTTGGAAAAGAAAAACTGTTTTTTCAAAAACGTATTCTCTACATTTAAAATAAAATTTGATACCATGCTACAATCCCAAAATAAATGTTCTAGTGTTTCGGTTTCAGTGTGGCAGAAGGAACATAAATCACTCTCCTCTTTCCCCATGGCAAATAACAACTTATTAGTACCAATAATTCTGTGGATAAACCTAAACTGTAAATAATGTAATTTTGTTTCATTTGTATTCAAATGTGGCATATCAAAGATATTCTGCCAATCTAATACCGTAAAATGAGCAAAATCCTTGCTCCATTTATTTAAGGCTGTTGGGGGGTTGATAATCCTTTTAATAAGATGGCTGTATGTAAACTGAGATGTAGAAGGTGAATTCATAAACTTATTGAACCAACAGCTGTCATTTTCAAGAGTATCCCTCTCCCCACCCTCTGGTCTCCAGCTGCGTGGGATTGAATTAATGATACCAAAATATAACAAAAAGGGGAAACTAACAATGTGGTAACGGTTCATAAATTCACGATGAGTCAATGGTATACCACTCTCGTCAAAAATGTCTTTTACATATAATACATTTTTTTTAAATAAATCATGATACATAAAGGTTTGGTTATCTATACGTATGAAGGAATTATTCCATATAATTTCACTATGGAAATTCTCCGTCGGACAACGATATGACAATTCACACCATGCCTTAATAACTTCTTGAATAAATACGTTCTTAGTATCTGGGGTATCTTCATATTTACAATTGCAACGAAAGAAAAAAGTCTTTCCCGCAGATCTCAAAGAAATATCAAAGAAAACTTTCCAAGGAGAATCTTCCGTACTACAATATTTTCACCCAACTACACTTTAGACAATTAATGAAGGTTGAAATATGTGTAACCTTAATAAGTCCCCCTTCTCCTACCGAGTTAACCATTACATAGCGTTAAACTTTATCTGAGTTTCCGCCCCATATGAAATCAAAAATAATATTTTCATATTCTTTAATAAACTTTTTAGGAGGGTTTGGTAGAATTAGAAATAAAAAGACAAGCTGAGATAAAGCGAAACTTTTAATAATTACATTTCTACCTGTTGGGGTTAGATCACTAGAAGTCCAGGGCATAAATTTTCTCTTAAAGTTGAGAGCTTGGGAAGGTAGTTCAGACGGAAAAAATCAAGTCTGTTCGAAGTGAAAGTAATGCCGAGCATCTGTAAAGGTCCAGAGGTAACATTAATGCCATAACCAATAGCAGAATGAGTTAACTGAGGTCCTAAAGGAAACAAATTACATTTTTGAAGGTTACTGATATTTAGTCCAGAAGAATCCTTATAAAGACTTAAAATACGGAGAACCTCTGCAAGCGATTGCTCTGAGCCATCAAGAAAGAAGTTGGTGTCGTCGGCATATTGTAGTAACTTTACTTCATTATTATTAATTGATATCCCTTTTATCAAATCATTTTGCAACACTTTCAATGCTAAGGTTTCTGCAGCTAATAAAAATAAATATGGGCTTAAGGGGCATCCCTGTCTTACACCCCGCTGTAATGGAAAACGATCCGACAAATAACCATTATTTAGAATACATGCACTACTTCCCATATAAAATACCTTTACCCAATTTTGGATGCTCTCACCGAACTGGAAGTGACACAGGCATTTATGAATATAGTTCCACTCAAGCTTATCAAACGCTTTCTCGAAGTCAATTGCAAAAATAAAACCGGGAAGCTTTTTATCAGAGGCATAGTCAATTAAATCAAGAACGTACCTAATGTTTTCACCTATGAAACGATTTTTAAGAAATCCAGTTTGTTGCCGACCAATACAGTTCTGCAGGATAGGTTTTAAGCGTGAAGCAATAGCCTTTGAACCAATCTTGTAATCAGTATTTAGCAATGTAATGGGTCTGTAATTGGAGATAAAGTTATGATCTTTGTTCAGTTTTCGAATTAGAGTTATGATCCCTCTGCTTTGCTCAGAAGTCAAATGCCCACATAAATAACCATAATTCAATGAGTCTACAACTAGCTTTCCTATTACTGGCCAAAACACTTTATAAAAATTGACAGTAAGCCCATCGCTTCCAGGGGACTTATCATTTTTCATGGAAGACAATGATTGAAAGCATTAGATTAACTGTAAGCTCCCCCTCACAGACAAGCAAATCTTCATTTTCAAAGCAATTTTCTGTGAGATTCTGAAAAAATCTCTCTGGGGAACATGATTTAGAAGTATAAAGGGATTTGTAATAATTAGTAATATGATCAAGTATTTCCTTCTCCCCAGTCAATGTACAACCTTGATCATTAGTAAGTTTGGAAATAGAATTAATTACTCTGTTTCTCTTTTCTAGGTTCAGAAAATACTTAGAATTTTTCTCCCCTTCCTCTACCCATCTAGCCCTTGACCTGATAATTGTTCCCTGAAGTTTATAATCATAGTACTGCATTAATTCATTCTGGGCTTCTTTTAGTCGTGAACGTAGCTCAGATGAATCACTTATGTATAATTGCTGTTCAAGGGATGCAATCATAAAAGTAAGCTGAGTTTCTTTTTCACGACGCTCGTGAGCCTTATGACGTGAATAATCCATACTAAACGCACGAATTTTGTATTTTAAATATTCCCACCTAGAGGCAGGGTTGCTAAAATTGTTATTGGAAAGTTCATTATTAATTAATTCAATTACCATATCGATGTAAGTCGAATCATACAAAAGTGAATTATTCAGCTTCCAAAAACCCCTTCCTCTGCTATTTTCACCAACAGAGAAAGACAACAATACAAAAGAATGGTCTGACTGCAAACCAGGAGCGATGTCCGAGTTTGTAACAAAAGGTTGGAGGTACCTCGAAATAAAAAAGTAGTCTAACCGGCAATGAATGCCCGGCGTAACAAGAGAACTCCAGGTGAAATTTTTCACCCAAGGATTCCTCTCCCTCCAAATATCAACAAGGTCATTGGTGCCCAATAATTCAAGACATTTCTCTCGGGCCTTGAAGTTGGTGCGACGATTTCCTCCCATTTTGTCAAGGTCTAAATTAATCACCAAATTAAAATCCCCTGCAATAACCATAGTGTCACCCTTAAAGTTATTGAGTCGAGTTTTGATATCACTAAAAAAACGAGGGTCATCAATATTTGGAGCATAAATTCCTGCAATAGTAATGATAGAATCATTGACTTTAATATCAAAAAGTATAAACCTGCCAAATGGGCTTATATCAGTTTTTATGATTTCGCAATCTAAAGACGGTTTGATTAGAACACAGACCCCTCGACTAGTATTCGAGCCGTGAGAAAACAGGATATTACCACCCCACTCATGTTTCCAATAACTTTCGTCCTCAATACAACAATGAGACTCTTGAATGATTGAAATATCAGGACTACGTCTGTGTATGTAAGCAAATAGTTTTCTCCGCTTTTTTGCTTGCCTCAGCCCTCTTGCATTATAAGAGACTAACTTTAAAGTGGATGCCATAAGTGGATAACATTGAAGTTGGATTTGGGATGAGGCAAATAAAAAATAAAGTGGAAACTATCACATAAGATCAATTACATATGATGCAAAGTAATATGACGAAAGATACAAATATAGGAGGTTTAGAAGAAAGAAAAAACAAACTGTCCAATCCATGCAGGTAACCACATGATCCAAAACATGGACCAAGTTGAGAATGCGTCTGCACGAAAAAATAAGACATCGGAAGAGGATCCTACCTCTGAGGCAATTACAATAAAAGTTTGAGCAAACTTAACAGTACTCCTTTCATAAGTTAACACAGTTAATTAAGTTACCTTTGTCCTTCAGAAAAAACATAGGGCTTTCCATTTCCTTGTCGCCAAACGCCACCTGAAAATCTTAATCGAACCCCCTGCTGGTAAAGATCAGATACTTCCTTCAAGTGACGGCGTTTTTCAGCTAGATCAAGTTTAGTAAGATCATCAACTACGTAGTATCTCTCATCTCTTAGAGCCTGTCTGGCATTTTTCAGGACCGATAATTTGTCTTGGAAGTAAGATAGCCTTACCAAAATATGTCGAGGCTTGCCATTAACTGACCTTCCATCCCGGTGAGCCCTCTCTAACCTGCATCCGGGGGATACCTATCTTCGAAATAACTTCCTCTGAGATTTTAGACAATTCTCTTCACTCGAGGTAGGGAATCCAATGATACGAATATTATTTCTCCTTGAGAAACGTTCATGCTTGTTGTGGAGAGAGTCCTGCTCGTCACCGTGACTTCTCTAGGTCGTCGATCTGGGCTTCAAGTGACTGACACTTCCCCTTTAAGACTAAGTTCTCGGCCTTAACAGCATCATTGAACTTTTTATGCTCTTTGATAGATTTTCCGAAGGCCGGTCTAATTTTTTTCAGCTCCTTGGTGATATTATCAACAGCAGAATCCAAAGCCTTCGTAAAATGACCGAATGTATCGTCATTGTCACTAGCCAGGTCAGCATACTCTTCCTCCATTGGTGGTATTAGGGAGGGAGTTCCGCTACTGTGTAGGTTTCCCGTTAGGCTATCAAGAGTAGCTTGTCGAGTCCGTTGCATCCTTTTCTTCTTTCCAACACTACCTTTTGGTCTGCCTCTTTTTCTCTGTTGTGACATCAATCGGGTGCAAAGACGTTGAATAAGCGTGTATGAAAATAGAAATGTCTTCAAATAATGGAAATACCGTTCAAAAAGGATGAAATTATCTAGAGCCCCGAGGCAAGTGGGTGTAGTTACAGTAACATCCTCGTCCCAACCTCACCGAAGTATGCAGCATTCATTATCATCTATCACTCCAGTATATCACAAAAATTTGACTATAAACTTGAAGTACCAAAAATAATGGCATTTGTACCACCCAACTTAACTTTCTCAACCTAAGCTGCATCCAAACGTTAGTTTATCCTTACAGTATATCCAGCCATGCTCTTTTTTCCTAACATAGCCAAAAGGAACAACCTACAGTGTTTCCACTGAGTCCCTTCAGCCTAATTTGGTGTACATCACACAGAGTTAATTTCTGGAAATGTCAGCAGATACCAGCTATCTGCAAAAAGTCAAAAATGATATCTTCAATATCAATAAAATTTGTTATTTCCAACGTTGGTATTAACATCAAAAAGTTGCTGCGTATAAAGCATCACAAAATGTACTTTCTGCAGGAAGTATGACAGCTTTTGAAAGTTTTGATGATATATTTATGTTGGGGTGACGGATTTTGTCAGGACTTTGATTCTATAATGAACCTAACCTCATTTGCCCATAGTACATTTCGCTTCTAGCAGGTGTTGAACAACACTACTGACCATGACACAATTTGGCCATGAATTTCACTTCTTTTCATGAGCTCAATAGAAAGTGACTCTGATTGGCTTTGATAAATATATACATATTCATATTTTTCAAAAATCACAAGTAACCTTGTTCTAAAGTTGAAACAGCTATAGTCCATCAGAGTTCTTCAACAAGCAACTAGGACAACAAAATCATAACACTTTATTCTGTTAGCTGTGTTCATACAAAATGTATCATAATCTTTTATCTTTTATTTTTAATACTTGTAAACACCAAGAAAGATACTAGTCATGGAAGGATTTATTTATTTAGAATTCCGAATGGAATATAGGAACTGTAGAAATTGAACATGATTTCTGCAAACAAGATAAGCTCCCTCTTTGCATTAGTGAGGTGCCAAAGGGGCTTTCTTGTCATCTCTGGTAAAACTATGCCAAAAAGAACCCTAGTAAACCCAATTTTGCAGGTTCCAGGGGCATAAAATAATAATTCAGACAATGCAATTTGTAATCTGCTTTTTTAGTGTATTCTTTTCAAGGTCTAGGTTGGAAATCTCTATGGACAATGTATTCCTGCCCCCATGCATACCAGGACCCCGGTGAGACTCTTGAATCTAACTTGTAAGGTGGAGGTCTGTGCCCCCTTAAACATGATACTGAATGTAGGTTATTAGATGATAGAGGAGGATGTCGGTAGTACTACATGATTCAGAATATTTCAACTTCATCAAGTTCCATATCCAATAGTTATGAAAGAAGTAAAATTTAGTGTCCTGGCTTATAACAGTTTTGTGATAATTTAATTGCTATGAGAAAGTGTCTGCTCACAAATTTTTGAAACCAAATTCAACTTTTAAGCACTAACTCATAAAACAGTTATTTGTAAGTAGGATGGGTATTGTACACATGTGACCATTTGTCATTGATATATGTGATTTAGAAAATTTGTTTTATTATATGAACCAACTCAATGAGCTGCCTTTATGCTAAATGCTTCAAAACAATTTCCTTTGAAAATAGAAACTTGTTTGTAGACAATGTACTCCTCTGTTAATGCACTTTTACAGGTGAGCCCTGTGTGACACAATCTCACCCTGTGGGCATACCACTGTGGTTAAATCACCATGGACCATTTTTGTGTTAAGTAATATTTATCATGTTAAAAAGAGATCACCTCATTGAGTGTTTTCATGCCATAACCCCAGGCATGCTGGGAACTACTTTATCATGCCCGTAGGCCAATACAAAGGGTTCACACTAAACTGTATGAACATCCTATTCATTGATCTCTCCGACCTTCAAAAGCTAGAAAATTGTACTTGACACAGTTATTATTTTTTCGTCCTTCATTATAACAAAAACTTTGTTGTTGTTGTACATCATCTTAAAAGGAAATAAGCCTGTACTGACAGTATTTTGAAACATGAGCTCAAATGTGTAAATGTAATCCTTAAAGGGGAAGTTTAAGCAAAGATTTAATTTTAATATGTGAAAGAGGAACCAAATCTACACAGTGTGGTGTAAATTTCATTCAAATTGGACATGTATTTCTTGAGATATCAGAAAATGAAGTCAGTAGATTTGTGTTCAAAAGTGAGTTAGAGGGCAGCAGAGCTTTTATCACTTCCTCACATTGACATGGAATGCTTTGTTTCACTTTGCTTTATCAGACAGTTGTGTTGATCTTGAAGTTAATAGGAATAGAACCTCCCTGTGGGGGATGCAAAGTTTGTAAAGTTCTCGTGCTACTTATGCAATCACATTTTAATAATGTGTGATTGTTGACTGTTGAGGAGAAAATTGAGTCTGAAGTTTAAAGAAAAACAAAAGACTGTGCACTTATGTGGGGATGTTATGTCATATGTGCTTGCTTCATGTTCACTTTTTGTTGAAAATGTGACAACTTTACATGCTCATATCTTGAGAACCACACATCGGATTTCAATGCAAATTTCACCAAAATGCTTAGAGTGAGTACCCCTCTAACATACCAAATCCTGTTGTGACCTTAAACCTTTCTTTTAAAACTCCCTGGTTAGGGAGTCTATGAGGGATGACACCTACCTCCCATCACCCTATGTATACCATTTATACCTATACTTACTGCTAACGGAAGGAAGATTCCAACCGACGCAACAAAGGCCTATCCGGAAAACGGCCAAAAAAAAGAAAGGATACTCATCGCATCCGAGAAGGACAGGTTGGTACAATGATGAGATAGTCAGACAGATGAAGTATAAATCCAAATATAATCCAAATAAGCCCGACATGAAAACAACATGTCTAAACGTGAGCTAGGCAAAATGGAGAAGGAAGTTAGAGGGTGTCTGCTGCCCTCATCTGGTAGGGTTGGTATGGTGTTATTAGTTTGCCAGACGGTAAGTATTGGTATAAATGGTATACATAGTGTGATAGGAGGTAGGTGAGGAGTGAAATAGACTCTGCTTTGCATCACAAATCATATTGAAAGATAATTAAAGTCAGTTCATCACCCCTGACAGTTCAGATTCTCCCAACCTGCTTACTTCTAACCCATCCCACATTGTCTACAACCATACCAAGAGATGCAAATTTGATTGGTTTGACCCTCATTTGAATATCCAAACTAGCTGACCTGCCCAACATTTTGAAAAAACAAATAGTTCAAAAACACATAATCACTTTTAATTTAATTTAATTTAATTTAATTTAATTTAATTAATGTAAGTAAAAGGGTTTGTCTTTTACTTGCAGAAAGTTACTATTTAAGGAGATAGTATAAAAGTCACAACTTTTTGGAACTTTCATCCAGTGTGAGAACTGGAGGGGGAGATAAACTGATCAAATATCAAAAAATGTTCTTCCAAGTTTTCCCCTCCCAAAGCCCAAGAAAAAAGGATGTCCAACCTTTAGTTTAAACAGTCTTCTATACAAACTCCTACTGTATTTCCATAATGACTAAATTAAAGTTAAATACATCCAGTTCATTTCTGGTGTCCCAACATTGGTAGGAGCTGTTTACAAGCTACCCTTGTTCTAGGAACATCTTTTGATTATACGACTAAGTCCTTAAAGACCAGATGAAGGGCACACATATGTACACATCACACACACATATATATACATGGTTACAGTCTGCATAACTTAAGGTCCACAAGATTGAAGGCCTGCAGGGCTGCAAATGCTGAAGGGATCATGAGACCAAAGGTTTACTACACTGAAAATCAAAAGAGGTACTCCAGACAGAATGTTCGCAAGACCAAAAACACCAGGACTATTCATTTTTGGTCTTGTGGCCTATTCTCATTTTCATTGTCACTGAGCTTTTCTCATATCTTCTGTTTTGAAAATTTTTTTTCATTTTTGATCTCAGGTAACCTTTTCAACTTCAATTTTCAAACTTGCAGACCTTTTGATCTTGTGAACTCACTGAACTTGGGTCTTGTGGCAGGCCCCCATATAGACCTTATGCATTGGCGACACACTAACAATGGAAAACGTGGATGCACGCATAAGAAATTGCCCTGCAAATGTAGCAGCTAGACTATGCACATATTTGACTGGTTGACAAATCAGCTGTCTGCCTTTGTTGGTGTTGGTTTGTTTTGCCTCTTTTACTTTTTGTTCTGTGACACGACATTAAAGGTCTATACACACATGCTGAAACATATCCAATACTGCACAGCAAGAAATGAACTTTGTTTCAAGGTTCAGAGTAAACTACTTCTAGCAGAGACAAAAAATGTACTATAATGACTTCTTTTTTAAAATGGAACAAATCACATGACCTAAAGTCCTGTGTAATACAAATGTTTCCTGCGTAAGTTTCTTTCACAACTGAAAACACAACCAACTCTGCTATATCTAAAATTCCACTAACTCAACAACATCAACCCATATTATCTGCCTAATTTAAAAGAAAAAAAAATTCTGTGTGACATGAATATGTGCCTTTCGTTCATTCAATGATTAGCTTCAAACTAGGTTAGGTGGCAGTACTGTCTTTCTTTACCTTTTTTTTTTTTTACTAATTTACACTTCAAAATGCATGGAAGGCTAAAGTTATGTTCACATTAGGCTTCTTGCCTAGCATGTACTCTTTTCAAATCTTTTCAAAGTTTTATGTTGTCCTAGTAGGTTTGGACAAGAAGAAAAGCACAGCTAACTACTACTTATTTGGAAATGCTAGCATGAACATTTGAGTCTGTAAACAGTTTGAAATCCATTGTTCATTATACCTCAAAGGTTGGTTGCAATTTATAGAGGGGGTGCTTCTTAAATGCTGTCATAACAAATCAAATACACTGGTGTAATGTTCATACAAGACACTGCACTGCCCACCATACTGTCTGCTGCCACCAAAACAGTGGAAGTAATTATATTTTTCCTTGATTTGGGTTAGCTGGGAAAAGAATTCACCTGAAAAGTGTAGTAAACCCTTCAATGAAAAAGTTGGGGGGGGGGGGGGAGGAGGGGTTTCTCAGTTTTGAAAGATGTGTTCTGGTTGACTCCTGCTGTATAAAACCTTTATGGATTTAATTCAAGTTGGCTACAAAATTACTTCCATTTTTAGATTACCAAACTGAGGAATACTTTCAAATGTCCAATATAAAAAAAATCCTTATTAGCTGATAGAGTTACAAGATGAGGAGGGCAATCTGTGAAATCCAATAAATGAAAAAACACTCTAAGCAGTGAATCTATGAGGTTTAATGCAAATTACTGTCCTTTTTAATTATATGTAAGTGCACACTTTAGAACCTAGTAGGTGCATGTTTTCGATCAAATGCAATTGTTTAATTTGGTTTTGGATGATAAGTAGATTACCATAAAGAAATATTGCATAATTTGTTTTACAGAGACGTTTCATAATTTTCAAACCGATATTTAGTAAACATTTGACACAGAATGACAGAATAAAATAAGAGACTGCACAGTGCAGCCTTCTTTTAAAAAAAAAAAAGACTTTAATAGATAGAAATTGTCTTATTTGTTGCTTATATGTTCACCCAAAACTTTTAAAATTCATACCTCTTCTAATCTATAATCCTTAGCAAAAATGAAGCTACCATTATCAACTATTGTTAAAACTGAACAAGTTGACGATGAATGAGGCCAATACCTTTGTATGTGCATTTTACACACAACCTCTTTAACTACAGAGTTTAACAGCTGTCTGCCTTAATAAGCCATTCACTGCAATTATATATGATTTAGCTGTTGCTTCAAAATAGTTTGGGGGAGACTGATCTTGCCCTTTAAATTTTAAGTTCTATAAAGTACAGTATATGCAGCATAAAGTCTCCAGGCATAAATTTCTTGGGTTTTTTTCAGAGTTCCACCTTCAGTTGCTGAGGAGTTGAGTAACACCTGCACTTTTTCTGACAATGACTGCTCAGTGGGAAAGTCCAGTATTGCCAAAAACCTGCCCACAATCATACTTGAACTTTATGCAAAAACTGTCTCATCATATTTTTTGCCTTTATCATGGCAAAGTGTATCCCATTTGATCTGGTCAATATCCCAGGCAATGCCTGTTAAACATTCAGCCACTGCAAGGAAAGCCTCCATTTAAACCTACAGTACCTGTAAAAAATACTGATTCACAGGATACCTAAACAATTTATTGATACCACAGGCGGATCAAGGCATGCAATCTTGAATCAAGGATTCAGGTATAGCATCATGGTCTGAGTCAGAAGTCAATTTAAAGTCCAACAAGGTCACAGAAACTCTAAAATAATTCCAGTCACCAAGTAAGGT
Organism: Holothuria scabra; assembly: GCA_037179385.1. Classification (NCBI taxonomy): domain Eukaryota; kingdom Metazoa; phylum Echinodermata; class Holothuroidea; order Aspidochirotida; family Holothuriidae; genus Holothuria; species Holothuria scabra. The sequence continues at coordinate 52,310,746 of CM074185.1, forward strand.
TATACAATATAGTGATGTGTCTGATGATTTCTCACATATGGGATTTGTTGAAGAGTACAAGAACAAACCTCTCTATGTCACTGTCTAGTGTAAGCTAACAAATTGTTCCTGTTCAAAAATAACAAGTAGTATCAAGCCTACTTCCTGTCATCATTACTCTTATAAACTAGGGCTGCCAGAGAAACACACATAGAGGAACCAACAGTTTACCATGGAAGTACTACCTCGGAAGGAAATCCAACTTCCAAATTTTATGTTTTCCAAGTCAAAATACTGCTCCACGGCACAAACACTTCCAATGTAAATCCACAGACTTTTACCCAAGGTCTACTCTCCCAGGAGACCGATCAGATTACCTTTGAAGCAGTCAAGAATACCGCGAAGGTCAGTCGCCCTCTATCGGTTGGACAAAACGAAGATTCTTGATGTTTCCAAAATCCATTACATCACGGTGCTTTCCCTCGTGTTTGGAGCTTGCGCAGTTCATTATAACTCAAGCAAGATGGCTGAAAACGATGTGCAGTTGTGTCTGAAGGGTTAAAAAGTATCGCAGAAAAACTCCGATTCCTAAAGGATATATTTCTGGTAAGTTATATCAATAAATGTACGATACAACAGGATACAGTTACCGTGTCAAAGAGGAGAATTTTGGTCTCAAAAATGGTCATTTTTAGGCAGTTTCCGCACCGATGCGGGCCTTAATTTTAGCACTGTTTGCTACAGGAAAGTCATATCTTCCCATTCCTGGTACCCACGAGCAGGCCTACGAAAGCCTACACATCGAAAAATCCAAATTTCTTGGCCTGAAATTTTCGAAATTTCCGTCGTGTTGCCATGGCGTTGCAGTGACGTAATTTTCGCGCCATTTGAGTACCAATTTGTGCGGGAGATCGTAGCTTTTCGTTTGTGTGTGACAGTGTTAATACTAGTTCCACGAATTTTATCGAAGCTTACGACTATTGGCTACGTACCGCAGTGTTACTTGTTTAGATTTGGAATCGGTACGATTGTTTTTTCTTTTGGGATCGATTGCTTCAAATATCCAGAGTTTTACCTGATCAAAGCCCTGGAATTTCACATGGCTGCTCACATGGCATTTTCCCAAGGATAAAACTTTCATATCGTAGTGTAGTGTTAGCTAGGCCCAGACCCAAGCAATAATTTACAGTAGCCTTGGCCTAAGCAATGTTACTCATGCAATATTAGCTAAGCCTAGGCCTAGGGATTTTTCCCTGTATTAAAATTAAGTTATTGGCACAGAAAGAGGCATATTTTGTTTATGTTACAGATATGTAAAGTTAGTGACTTTTTCACTTCGTTTTAAAACCTGTTGTAAGAGAGGGAAGATTTGAACAAACAATGTGTTTGCTGCATAGTTCTAGCCTTTGTTCAGCTAGCTATATCCCAGATTTTAGTTTATGTATTGTGAATAACCTAATTTTCTCCCCTTTCTTTTCCAGATGGTAGAAATTGGCCTGGCTAGATCTGGAATAACTGGTTGAATGGAGGGTGATAGTCAGTTCCAAAGGGTATCAAGCTGTTTGCAGAGCTTTCTTATTCTGAAGCAACCAAATCTGATGAAGTATTTAGTGCCATCAACTTCTCACAAAAGTGTCCACAGATTCAGTTGAAACTTGCGTCTTTTATGATACAATGTTTAGTGTTGTGAGATCTCATTTAAGATTTGATTTCATTAGCGGAGAAACTTGGTCCAATAACTGTATGTTACCGCCAACTGGACAACGTCACTTTCCAAAATTTTTGTATGGCTGAAAGAAATGTCCATTGACACACACCATGGAGCAAAACGGACACATCTATGCTGGATATTGACCCAACTTGGAACTATGCTCTTGGCTGTCCTCCTTTGAATGGGTGAACATTTTGCAGACCTGTACCGATCGTAATGACTCTAGGATTTAATGCAGAAACTCAGCATTTGAGGAGAAACTGTGTCTAGGAAAGTAACTGGTTGATCATCATGATAGATTTTTTGTGAGATGGGAGGTTAAAATTTATATCTTTTAACAGTACTTTGGACTTGAAATGGATTTAAAGCAGGACATTTTCCAGTTGCAGTAAGTTGCATGTGTGTTTTATAGATTTTGGTACTACAAAAAATTTATTCTTTGTATTATATTTTTTACACTTCTACATCGTCACGTAGAGCACTTAATGAGATGTGTGTCAGTTTCATGTGTGCCAGTTCTGTCATCAGTCAAGTGTGGAATAAAGTGTTCTCTTACCTGTGATCACGACTCCAAGTTTCATTTTGATGGATTGAATTTGTCAGCTCTTTTCGCAGTGTTTTCATTTCAAGATTATAGATGCAACCAAGACTTTGGAGTTTCCTGAAGTCAAGAATCATTCATGTTGAAGGATGCAGCCAAATTACCAACTGTACAGGATGTGTTATAGACCCCTTCCCAGTACACTTAGATGTTTAAAATTGTCAAAAATACAGTATCTCTCCTTTTTTAATTTTTACTTCTGTCAAGTTCAAATAGGATTGCTACAATTTGTAGTACACTGTGATACTCTAGCACCCGATTTACCAATTAAAGTTAACAAGTTTTCTGATAAATTTGTCCCCAAAATTATTTGAGAAGTCGAAGAGTGGAGATGTACACTTTCTCTAGTTTTTATCCCTGCAAGTGTCCATCTGTTATGAAATGATACGGTAACATGAAAGTTTGTGAGGCCACAGTATTAAGTAGAGAATGACTTACTCTGGATCAGAAGCAGGTTTGTATGTCTCATTTATTACAACTTACTAACATGATCATTTGTTTACAGATTCATTCTAACACTCCTATTTCACTTTTAAACTTTAACATTAAAGTTAAGGATAAAAATTCCCAATTTTAAAGGCAAAAGCTTACAATGTATTTGAATTTTCAAATAGGACGACAACTTGCTGGCCAAATCATTAGTATCAACTGTAACTCTTTCACAACCTTAATTTTCTTGTACATGTAAAGTAAAATTAACAAATGTTTGTCTTGATGTTCAAGTGTTGCCTGGCAGGCAGAAAAAAATAAAATCTGAAGGAAATAAAATTCATGTTAATCCCAGTCACAGCCCTATAATTCGCCACCCTATATTCCGACAGATCCATTCCTTTCCAAGAGGGGCTGTGTTCCGACACCCCTATGTTCTCACAACTGTGAACATAGATGAATATAGAGATTTTCAGAACATAGTAGCGTCAAAAAATTTAGGGCAGTCACCGTTCATCTTTACCATTTTCGCTGACGTGACCTGGCCTGCATAAGTACATTACGTGCCCTTTTTTAGGTGTGCTTAGGGTGGGATACTCTAACTCTTTGACTCTCTCCGGCTTTGTGGATGCATGGGGGTATTCTTGCGCTAGGGGTTGAGGCCTGTGATATACACCTCCTATGCCCACAATCCTAGATGTTGTAACAAACTATAGCACAAAGGCAATGGGTAGTGGGGATTTAGGGTAAAAAACCAAGAAGAGAACCTTAAACCCAATCTGACACGACTTTAATATTTTCTTTGAGTCCTGGTTGTGGGAGTGGAGTCGGTTTTGAACTAGCCAATTATATTCTTTTTATAGTATGTTCTTGCAAAGAGAATAACCAGTTTAGACAATCTTGTTCAATGTTATTGGCAGTGGCTTCAAAATGGATAGATGTTCAGGATAGGTGTCCCTTTTAACCCAAACAAATTTTTCGTAGCGTTAGTCCTACTAAGATATTTTTTACTCCAGAAACTACTTTCGTGATCGATGAAAGTGAGTTTTTGTACAGTAACGTAAGGTCCTATACACCTGCTTGTTTACTCCATGCTTTACTAGGCCTATTTGCGTAGTCAATTTGTCAGGCCAAGCACTTGGCTCTACCGAATCGTTGCATTCAAATTTAGGGCAGGTACCCACACTGTAAAAGCTGTTTACAACTACTGTATGCACATTCGGTTTTGTGAAAAAACTTTTTAACGTTCCATTAGTATTCGCTGATTATTTCAGCAAAAGTGTGCGATAGCGTGTAACGTTCGTAATGCATGCATGTGCATTTGACTAGAGGTCAGGGTCACCCTGACGTCGGGTACTGCCTTTATAGAACGTCGATACCAACTCGACGAAAGGGTAACCCTGACTAATATGATTTGTTTTCGTAATTGTGATTGGGACAGGTTCGCGTAAGGAATGCCTTCACAAAATCATTAACGTTAGCACTTTACAAATACAGATAGGGCTTGTGTATAATCTGAAAGGTATGACTCGGTCCATGCTCTGTTGCAAGCGTTACTTTATGGTAGCACTTTCATGGTTTTAGAATGAAATAATTTTGATAATTTGGGTGTTGTGTTCAATTCATTGTTGTGCAGCACATTGGGAAAACCCGTTGGTTGAGGGAATGTTTTTATTGAATGGAGCAGACACGTGACTCGTTGTTTACGGTCACTCCAAGCGTCCTTGAGTGCCTGCAGGGCATGCCCTCCTGGAGTGTGGAGGTGTTAGATTTATTGCTTTGACCTTCAGAGTTTCATCATAGTTTCAGAAGGATTTCCAAGTTGGATTTCCTTCCGAGGTAGTACTTCCATGAGTTTACTGTGAGAGAAGACTTATAGTGTAGATAATTGGGGTATCTGTGGTGTGGGGGTTCAATGGTTCAGACTGGGGTTTCTTGGCACTTGTAGTTGAAGTCGCTATATTGTATTCTCTATATCAGTAAATCTTAAGCAATGCAACCAATAACTTAATTGCAGCAGCATGCCATCTTTTCAAACAGAATTTTACAATGCATTGTGTGAGATTAAGGACTGGTGCGCTGCATTTTTTTTTTTTTTTCTGCCAATGGCATATGTTGCTATGCAGATGGCTACTAACAAGTTATCCAATATGGAAGATTGGGGTCTATTCCAGGATAATCATGGAACATAGCAAATGATAGCTCATACTCAAATTAAGGAGAAAGACTTTTCTAAAAGGGTAATCTGTCTTTACCCCTTGAGGGGGAAAACAGAAGAGAAAGGATAAGGCTTACTGTAGATGCAACTTACTACTGTACACAGCTTTGAGATAGAAGTGGAAAATATTCCCATCATTAATTTTGGGGCTAACTAGCCCCAATCTAATGAGAATATGCCATCAATTACACATTGAGATCATTCCCATAAATGATATTTTTATGGTAAATAAAGTGTCATTCTCAAAATGTCTCTATCAGACAATTTTCTGCAAATTCTCTAGTACAGGCTAAGCCTTATTCCCTAATGGCAGTTTGAGTCATAAAGAACAACACTGATGGTAAGTGGGGTCTAACGCTTCCTACAATTTTACATTTGAGAGCCATGTGACAATATTTGTTCACCCCAAATGTGAAATTTACGAATAGAAACTGCTTGGTTTACCTTGAATATGCAATACTGGAGTACTTAAATATGGTTTAAGATACTTTGAACAGAAATAAGAAGAAAATTGTGAGATTTAGCTCCTACTTTCAAAATAATTTTGGGATTATTGCTCTTGCCCTTCAAAGGTCAAGAGCAGTTTCCCCCAAACTTACTTTGGAGCAACAGCTATACTCTCACAGTTTTCTTCTTAATTCTCCTAGAAGTATCTTTCATCGTATTTTAAGACAACAATATAGCATATTCAAGGTAAACCAAGCAGTTTATGTAAATGTCACATTTGAGGAGAAAAACTGCTGTCACATTACTCTCAAGAAACAAACCATGAAACAGGTACAAGCAGATCTACAAAAACCAATCCTATTCCCACGCTGTAAATGGGTCACAGAAATATTTTCAAAAGTATTTCATATAACAAACCTCTGTGATCCTCTAATGTAGCGGATATCCTGCGATAGACTCCATATGTTTCATAGGTAGCAAACTCCACCAAGTAATTATCCTCTGTAGTCCTCTCTGGAAATATTCTTTGGCTTAAGGAATCCCACATTTTCTCCCTTTTTCAAGAACAAACTAACAGGTCAAATATCCAAAGAAACAACTTGATGTTGGCTTCTCTTCAAAGAGTTTTATGGTGTTTGATTAAACTTTAAAGTTCCAAGAAAACTTGTTTGTATTCCATTAGAACTAGAATCAAAGCATCACCTAAGAGTCTATTTGCTGATTATCCATTCTCCATTGCCTGCTCTTACAACAAAGACATCCTCAGTTTCCAAAAAGAGATAAATACTTGATAAATGTAATAGGCCTATTTGACTTTGCTGGGAGCAAAAACCAAAGATTTGCAAATGATTAATCCATGACAAAGAATTGTTTGACTATAGAAGAAACTGCATCAGCAACATCCACTGTTATGATTGACCCTACCCCACGAATAGCTCAATGAATTCTGTCCGGTGTAAAACACAAGATTTCCTTCTCTGTTTGTCCATGGATTAAACTTGAATGAATCCAGGAAATGAGACCAATAAACGCAGACTTCACTTTGTCCAAACCAATCAGGGAGTCCAAGGTAATATTAAATGGAGGCTTAAGTCAGCATATGTACCAACAAAATCTTCATATCTTGGAGCATGCAGTCTTTCAACAAATCCTTCACTTCTTATGAGTTGGAAATGACTAGAATCATTAAAAACATGAAAATCATTGGCCTTTTGCAAAGGAACACCTATCCATGGTAAAGTGAATGGGGATTAACATTGTATGGTAGCAGACTACTGTAATGAAAACAACCTGTTGACTGACACTAAAGAGCCTGCACAAATCTGTAGCATAAAATATCAGTGGCATCTACCTACTGGTAATTATTACCACTCCTCCACGAATTCTGTCTCTCAATATAACCTAGCCTGCTGTTGTATCTTCTTTCTTCCCATCTAAGGGAGACCACTTTGATTGTCCAGCACACACTTCAGCACACGTGTGGCCTTCAGTGCAATCTCACCATTCTTTCCACCAAATGCTCCCTTTCTACTGATGACTTATAATGATGCACTTACAGCAATGCACAAACAAAATTTTTCAACTTTTTTTTTCCCTCGTAGATATACCAGAAAGCAGTCAAGCTTAACCAGTGACTTACTTCTCATTTACAGCCTACACATGCTACATCACAGTACAATTCACCCTGTCACAAAGAATCTCGGAAAACCAAAGTGTCAGGTTTTAAAGGAACAAACAGTCTAAATTCCTCTGTTCATTGGCCCATAAAACCTCTGTAAAACTTTGTAAATATCCTTTTCTGTCTTTTTTTCTTTTTCAAGTATTTTAATTCAACTTCAGGGTGATGTAATGGAAAGAATCGACCCAACTTAAAAAGTTTCCCAATGCATGACAGATTTGACCATAATGATAAGTTTCATATTAAAAAGGAAAATCATGATGCTAACTCCACAGTTATGATATAGTTATTACATTGAAAATACATTGAATGTCCACTACTGAACCAAACATAATTTTTCCTACAAAAAAGTTTCAACAAACCCATAGCTGACTAAAATGTCCCAGACTGCAAATATTCCGGTTGCCCTGCAGATGTTCAGCTTTATGCAACAACAGCAATACAAATATCAGAACCAAAAATGAAACAGACATATGTCCATAATAGACAAAACAGCAAAGGAAACTTGCTCCATAGAAAAGAATATTTATCCAGAAATATTTTTCCACCAAAATGAAGATCCAGATGGCCAACATTCTACTTTTTACTTTAATCGCCCCAGCACATCTAGGGTAAACTTTGCCATTGATGTTCAAAAAAATTTAGCAATAAACCTTGTTCTGCAGGCCTAATTTACAAAATGATTGGTTTTATATGGATGGTCTAACTGCCTCCCCTCATATCACATCAGTTGAATGACTGGTTGTTCATTATCTCATACACAAAAGAAAACCATTGTAATAGTTTACTGAGTCTCACATCCTGTGTAAAATTATTGATTGGCTGAGTGAAAACATCAATAGGCATAAATGAAAACATGGATGAATCCTTTGTATAAAGTGGATTTCCCCTCCAACTGGCCAGATGGGCGATAGTGATTAACTCCCCAAGTGTAAAGACTCCTTGCATCTCTCAGGACTGATGACTGACAGATTTATCTTCCTATAGACCATTGTCAACATTCTACAACCATAAATCATGTTACTAAGTAATTACTGAAAGCTTGGAAATTTTAAAGACTTTCAGGACAAGGGGAAATTAAACACATTTTCATCTTCAAAGGAAAATGTTCTATGAAATGTGGTTGAAAATTAACAAACTCAAAAAAGTTTCAGTTTTTCTTTTGTGTTTGATGTAAACCTTATGACAGAAACTGTTGACTTGACAACTTTACAACAGAAGGGGAGCAGCTTTTGACCCAGTGCAGCAATTCTGCCACAAAAACAAGAGGGGGGGGGGGGGGGGGGGGTAGTGGTTAATTATTACTGCTAAGCCCCAATACCAAATTGATGTTGTTCAAGGCTAAAGTTATGAGTGGGTTCAGGGGGACAAAAGCTTGTTTCAAGGCTCCCTGTAAGGTAAAATTTGAAGACATTAAATGCCACTTATTCCTTTACAAGTTCAAACACTGCTACAAAAGTGGCCCCTTTCTAAGTAAGACACCAAGATATTAACAATTTTCTTATTTTTATGGAAATGAAAAAGGGGTATCTGACCCACCTTCTTCTGGAAAGAGGGGATTTCTTCTGAGAAGGAGGGAAGCAAATCCCATCTTTCCTCCCACTGGTGGAAACAGTGTACTGTATGGTTTGTACATGCCTTACTTTAAACACTTGGAAGAGACATACACTAGGCAAACTTATATGACAGAGCTGTCTGCAGTGCAAACAGCCAGCGAGTCATAGCATGAAATCAGGGCACATGACAGCAATAAAGTAATATCAATATGAACTATAGCATCATATTAAAGAACATCCCAAACAGATGTAACCATTTCAAAAAAGTAATAAAAGATGTATTTTTAATTTTAGTAGAAAATACTAACAATAGACAGTGCAATAAAAAAAATTAAATCTACTGTGATGTGCTTTCTCATTATTTACCTGTATATAGCTATTCTCTAATATTTTGTATGCACCCACAAAACTGCCATATGAGAGCATTATTAATTTGTAATAAAGCTGCTGCCATTCAGAGAAAATAATTTGTATGTTAACTTCCACAGGAGGCTCTGACAAATAAAGGCTATACCCACCCTTCATGTCATTCAGAGTCATACCTTGTGCACAATCCCCAAAACTACCTTGTCTAGGGACCTACAACCCCCTGATACTTACCTCCTATATTTACATTATGTAAAACTACTCACCTGCAGTAATCTTTTGGCAAGCCAGCAGCATTAAATCTTTACCTGACATGAACAACTTGCATACAGTTTTCTTAGGCAATGCAGGTAAGTAGGGTTACATAATGTAGATTAATAAAAAAAACCTTACTATTCCCAGTACACAGAGGGACAGCCACTTTCCTCACTCTCCCATTAATGAGCCCTCGTTGCCCCAGCCTCTTCTCAACATGAAAAACTAAGTGCCAAGTACATTCTGAACATGTTTCAGTAGTATTAAATACAAGGAAAAAATTTCAGAAATAGAGGACAAGGGCCCTGGGCATGGGATCTAGCCTGCACATCTGACCACACACTACATTATGTCAACTTGAGTGATCCATACTGTGCAGAACGAATGCAAAACTGCAAGTTTACTGCTGTGTAGGCTTCGATAAATCTCCGACATCTCAAAGCATTAATGGGAGAAATCACTAGACCTAGCTATATGCCTGTCTCAAAGACACAACAGCTGGTGCTGTTTGAATTTTATAGAAGGAAATCAGACGATGCAACTCATGTATCCCAGCGATATTTAACCCGACTAAAGCATTCCCTTGAGGCTAATTAAAGGTATACACCACCCTTTCTCCACTGTTAATTAAGATCTTTAACACCATAAAGCCTATCTTAAATGAGTCACTACCCTGCTGTTTGTAAATTAATATTCTATGACAAATGCCATCTGATGAATAAATAGATTCCAATCAGCTTTAATGAGAGGAAACATATTTATCTTGTAATCTAAAAAGAGAAACAGTCTCATGACATTTCCAATGGATGCTGCATGCATCACTAAATAGTCTACAAACAGGATGATATGAGGAGAAAAGGCTCCAAATTGGCTCATCAATTCCTATTATTAGAAGATGAGGGGTTAAAGGGAGCAGTGCATAAGTAGTTTGACTATCAATTTCCTAAGGTTGTTAAAGGTAAAGAGCAGTCCCCCCAAACTTATTTTGAAGAAAAAGCTAAAAAACGTAATTTTCATCCTATTTCTCCTTAAAGTATCTTTCATTACCTTTTTTGACTTTACTATTGCATATTCAAGGTAAACCAAGCAGTTATTTCTGGTAAATTTCACATTTGAAGAGAAAAAACATCGTCACATGACTCCCAACAGCCAATCATGAAACTGGACAGTCTACTGCACTTCTTCAATTTGGGATGACTGCTCCTGCCCTTTAAGCTGATACCGAAATCTTAGTGTACAAAGCTATCACTGCAAGCATACCAATTAAAAAGGAATTGCTCCCTTTCCATAAAATAACCGAGGGTATCTTAAGAGCCATGAAACAGGACTGTCTACTATTCTAATCGAAGTTGGGGTGACTGCATTTCCCATTTAAATGAAGCAGAAATTACAAGTCTAGAGACACTTCCTTTTTTCTGGTATTCTTAACACTTTACCATTGTTTGGGTCCTTTTGGACCCATACGGAGAGCGCGGCTGTCACCCATCTTAACTGTTTAACGCGGAGCTCAAAACTGCGAGTAGCTATCCGAAAATTCCACCACAACAACCAGAGGGACAACAGTTTAAGGTCACCGGGTCAATAACCTACAGAAGCTGATGCGGGGCGTGCTACGTCTGCTTTTCCGCCCACTCCTGAGGTGCGCGAATATGCCCCGATTGGAGCACAGCGGTAAAGGGTTTAGTGATTTTTTTACCCTTCTTGTAGGCATGAAGCAGACACCAAACTAATCCAGCAATTGGTCAAACTCTAACTGATCATGCAAGCCATGTATGATACAACAATGCTTTCTATTTCATTCTTTTTATCTATGGAAGCAAGAAAACTACCTCTTCATACTACACAAAGGAAGATGAACTTGCAGGAAAAGATTTGAAAGCACATGAGGTGCATACCCAGAAATATTTGTGGATGCCGAAAGAGTTGCCGTGGGTATAACACGACCATTTCTTAGAGGTAATAGGTATGCAAAAGAAATTTCTTCTGCATTTTTCCACTGTTGGATTATCCAGTAGGGTACTACCTTCAGGAAGACTTGAGGGTGCATCATGCCAATATGCATCCCCAACCCCAATGACAAAAGTGAGCCACATAGGTCTATCTGATAGCATGATTACATAACTTATGGCTTTTGTGCATATTTTGAAGTACACATATTCTGATAATACTTCTTCCATGCTCTCACTTATGCATTATATCAGCCTGTAAATAATTAGTGAATTTTGATTTTAATTTTTAAACCTTCCTAGTATTCACAAGTTCACAGTCTTTTCCATGACTTGGTTTACTACTTAACTTCCTGAAAGGGTAGGTACATTTGCCAGTTTAACTAAGTTGTGAAACTCAAGAAGTGACACAATTTTGTTAACCATCGTCAGCAAATCCTCAACAGACTTTAAAGGAGAAAACCCAGTTATCAGTGGTTGAATTAATTGTAGACTATCCTGTTTCATGAATTTAGTCAATTACACAAGATATGTAAATTCAACACAAAACACCAGTTTCGTGAAACACGGCTCTTGCAATTCATGTGACCAATACTTTTCCTTCTTCATTTGTTAAATTTACTAGAAGTAACTGCTGCCATTACTTTGAAAATACAATATTAAAGTCCTGAAAAATCACAGAAGAGAAATAAGACAAAATTGTGAGATTCATCTTTTGTTTCAAAATAAGTTTGGGGTGACTGCTCTTGCCCTTTATAGGAAGATCAAATCTTAACCTTAATTCAAATCACTGATTAACAACCTTCTTATACTGGTCTTGCTAAACAACAAAAGGTCATATCACTGACATTATCGCTATTTTTACAAGTAATACAGAAAGTGAAAACTGAAAAGAATTCCTTGAGAATAATACATGCTGTATTAATATTTAAATAAAAGAAACTACTGCTCATGGTTTCAGGTCAATTAGAGACAGCAGGATTTGAACCTTTGAGAAAGGTCCTGACCAAGAACGTGATTAGAAACCAGAAAGCCCAAAGGCTTAGTGATTCCTTGCCAAATGAGTCTAAACTCTTTATTTGATCTAGACTCCATCCTGCTATGGTGATAGCTACACCTACAGTGTTCATCACAGATATCGTGATTACAGGCAATTTAGGAGGTTTTTGTCATATGACCTCGAACATCCTCCACAGGGGCACAAATCCTGTGGGGGCAAGGGGGACCTTCGCCCCCTCAAGTGAAAAAGTGGGCGGGCAAAATCCCAATTTGGCCCCCCCCCCCAAAAAAAAACTTAAGACATAAAAGGTCACCTTTTTCGTTTTTTTTTTGTTCAAAACAATATTCCAAAGCTTCAGAAATGCTAAAACACAAGGACACTTTGGGGCTTTGCGCTGGCGGCGCCTGCCACGCACGTGCACAGTTTAATACTCATGGGAACATCATAAGCATTTTCACCCCCCCCCCCCAAACAGATTTGTGCCCCTGATCCACCAAATCGATTGGGTTCTTCTTCTCAATATGGCAAATCCAAATACAAAATATGAAAAAAGGTCGGTCATTCCCAAATTGAGATATCAGGATTACAAGCTTTTTAGACTTTGACCTCTGATGACCTCAAATGACCCTTGACCTCTACCAAAAACAATCGGGTACTTTCCCTCAACATGAAAAATCTATATACCAAATATGAAAAGTACTGGTCATTCTTAACTTGAGATATCACGATTACAAGCACTTTAGGTTTTTACACATTTACTGCTGGTGACCTAGCTCATATGACCTGTGACCTTCACCAAAAATGATAGGGTTCTTCTTCCCAACATGGCAAACCTACATACCAAATATGAAAAGTGTCGGTCCTTCCTAACTTGAGATATCGTGATTACGAGCAAAGTGTCACAAACACACATACATACACACACACATACACATCCACACACACACACGACATCACCATCGCATAGATTCCTTGCCTGCCTTCGGCAAGGAATCAATAAATCAAATAATCACCCAGAAAAACTTTACCTTCATGAGTTACCCAATCATTTACTGTTGCAACCACAGAGGCAACATTATATAGGCCTAAGCATTCCAATCCTTACTTCTGTTCTAGCTGTTCAAAAAAAAGTAAATAGAATCATTGAGGTAGTCATGGCTTTTTGTTTTAGGGTTGTCAACTGAAGGGGTCCCATCAATGGCCTTGGGGGTTTGTCCCTACTCTTTGAGAAACTATAATATTTTATTACCCTCAGGTGCAATCTAATGCAACATTAATCATAATTAGGCCTGCAATGTTTTTGTTCCAACATACTTTTAATTTCCGAATTCCATGGGGGAGGTGACATATGTCACCTATAATATGTCACCTATAGATATAGCAACAGTGGTATAGCCTGGATCTTTTGAGCGGGTGGTCCTGAGAGAGATGTCAAATTGGTCTAATGAGTTGACAATATTTAATGTTTTAATGAGGGGGCTATGCCACATGGTAAATGTACCAGGATCATGCTATACAGGCCATTCAATCTATAGAATGGATACTGGGTGCATGGTCAGATCGAGACTGAGTGAATTAAAATCTACCATTTGATTTAGTCACATTTGCTACAAAACTCTACTTTAAAACATGTTAATTTAGGCAGCCTAGGATATAAGTAATGACATGAGCAATTGCCAAAGTTTCAAAAGTTCAAATCCTCTGATCCTTGTAGACATGGGATTGCTGGTTCCTATCAAACTCTTGTATATAGACTAAAGACTAGCCCGGCAATCATTTGTACTCTGTGAATCCTATATTATCTCATACCTTGCATGCCTCGATTTTGGAAAAGTTTATGGTTGTCCTTCCGGTAACCATTTCACTGTTTTAGGTTGCCAAGATAGAAAATATGGTTCTCCCAAGACTCTTTGCACAACTATAAACAGTGAGTTTTCCTGTAGTACTGGTGTTAAAGAATAAGTGTTTGAGAGAAAAAAACATGTCTGAAATATTGTATGATGGAAAAACATTGTATCAGGCAGCAGTAAAGTCTTCAACCAGATAAAAGAAAGGCTTTTCAATTCTGACCGATGTCCCAGACAACTGGACAACCACGAAAATCAAGCCCTGCCTAGAGTATGAAGAGTACATTTCAGTATAACCTACTTGGATCCCACTAGCCTGACTAAAGCCTGGCTACAGGAACATTGAATGCACTATGGATAATAACAACCACACATGGTCCTAGAGGAGTCTTTTTTGCATAATAAAGATACTATAATTCCACTTCAGCTCAATATGAACTTTATCACCAGCCATTCAAATCTACTTTTTCTTTTCTTTTTAGCCCTAGGTTTTTTTTTGTTTAATTTATAATAGATGCAAGTTTCAACGGAAAACATGTATCACAATCACTTTTTAATTACAGCCATATCCATCATGGCCCTATAATTTTAAAACTTACCTCAAGAGTTCAGGCCAAGATAAGTCAATGAAAAAGACAATCCATATTTGTGCAATATAGTTACTGTTTAATTTCTAAGATGAATTATCCCGCAGTGTTTAACACATTAAGACAAAACAGCTTCCTCCCAAAGCTCATTAAGTAAGTTCCCTGGTGAAATATTAAGCAGGACTGTAATGCACAATGTGTGAATACTTGAAAGTGAAAGTGCCAATACTGTTTACAAGCTTTGTCAGTTTTGCAGTCTGTTCCCAAGACACAGAGTGGTATTTTACATTTTTAGTATCATATCACAGCGATAGTTTTGCCTAAAAAATATTAAAACATTACAACTTTCAAGGTGATAAGGCGGTGTCAAATTTATTATCGCCGGTACTGACTGATCCCATGGCAACAAAGGAACGGAAACATGGGATTTATAATATTATGATTGGTACTCTAAGTACAATATCCAGGCATGGAATGATGGAGTTTAACCAGCAAGGCTCGAAATTAGTAGTTGTCTGCCTGCCCCAGACAGCGTGGAAAGCTGTCATGAATTCCATTCCCACACTTGTACACCTTCAGACAGGGACATCCCTATGTTCCGACATCTCTGTGTTCCGACATCTCTATGTTCCGACAAAGTGTACTATGGCGCTGACAAAAATGAACTTTGGAGTCGATAATAATGTACTCTGATACCAACAAAGCGTGCTTTGGCGCCGACGAAAATGAACTTTGGCGCCGATAATAATGTACTTTGCCGCCGACAGTATTGCATTTAGGTGCCATTTTGTCGGAAAATAGAGATGTTGAAACAGAGATGTAACCCTTTCAGACACCCCTATGTAAATGAAAGTTATGATAAATACAATTAATATGTGGTTATGAATCACAAAGACTCCAGACAGGTTGGCATATTTTACTGTCTGTGCAAAAATTTGGCAGAAACCATGCCATTACTTTGTGTAAGCAATGGTTACATAACTTAATAACACTTCTATGGCAGCCTAAGGATGAATTTTACCTTTCCATAAACAGAAAGAAGCAGGATGAAAGAAAAACCCTGCATGACATGCAAAATGATGTTTTCTGTTTAAAAGTAACTTCCAAAAGAACTGACAACAAATCTACCAAACAAGAATAAACACCAAAATCTTCCACTAGCATCCTCCAAAACATTTCTTAATAAATCCAAAAAGGTCCGACTGAAGTGTTGAGCAAAGTATTCCATCAGGAAGTCCATTTAGAAAACCACACTGAGTACTATATATCATCACAATAACTTCTGTTCACACATTAAAGAAAATAAACAACTCCATGTTGAAGTACTAAAATCCCACAAGTCTTATACAATATGCATCTAAAAAGCATCCCAATTTGGAACAAATAACTTGAAATTCTAAACTTGATTTTAAATGTTATCCACCACAGCAAACACACTGCAAATATATGAGTAAGTTAGTTACACCACAAAGATGGCTGATCCTCCCTCAAGTTCTATAACTGGTCTGAAGTACATTACTCTCTATCAATACAGCCCATCACAGTATTATACTAAAACATTTTAAAGTTCAACTATTTCAAAGCCTATACACTTCTGCCATGACTTGTAGTTGCACCATATAAACCACACTCTGACTGTTAGTGGATATCCATCTAACCTTGTGGCATATTGTACACCTGAACTAATCTTTGATGGATCAAAACATGACTCAACAGTAACAATCTCGACCAATTGAAATATTTATCAGCCTTCTGTCTCCTCCAGCCTGAAAATTTTTCACACATCAAAGCTACCACAATAGTTATTGCAGCATGGAACTACTCATCATTAAAAGGAGAACCTGACCCTGAAAAAATTTGCTGTCAGCCACATATACACCAGAAGAAAAAAAATGAAACATTGAAGGGAGTTTTATTGGGGTTTAATGGTACTACATCCAATTATATGAATGGCAGGAGATGGCAAACTCCATTTTCTTCAGAATAATACCACAACAGTCCACAGGCACTTTGTGGGGGCAATAAAGGCCTCTGTCATTTTCAGACATTGAACTATGTAAATCACAAATGGATTTGAGGGGATTCCCTGCTGAGAATTGGTTGCCCACAAGTATTTCTTTCTTAAAAAGCCATCTGTAACCAATATTTTGAGCATGAAATATGTTTGTTTGATGGCATAATTCAACATATTACGATGTAATGTGACAAAAAATTGAGGTCAACAATGGGTAGCTGTCCAATTATTGATGTTACCAAAGGCAGGACCTTGTGTACAATCTATCTGAATAAAAGAGTCACAGGCAGTTATCACCCCTGACAGTTCCAATCCTCTTACTCCTGTATGTCCTGCATTCTCCCCCTGCCCCCCGCCTCCCCACTTATTTTTTAAAGCCACAGCTAGACATCACAATTTTCTTCTTATTTCTGTTCTAAGTATCTTCATATTTTATGACGCCAACACAGCATATTCAATATAAACTAACAGACTAACAGTTACTTCTAGTGAATTGTATATTTGGAAAGAAAAATGTTTCACGTGACTTTCAACAGTCAATCATGAAACAGCTAGGGCAGTCTACTACTTCTGTAAAGTTGGGGTGACTGTTCTTGCCCTTTTAACTCATCTTTGTCCAAACACAATCCTAGGTAATTACTGCATCCACGCATGGTGAGTATAAAGGAAGGCTCTAATGTGTAATCAAAACACTCAAAGCTGATGTGTATAATACATGACCTACTTTGCACTTTTTAATTTGATGACAATCAAAGGGCTGAGCCAGTTGTCATTTCATGTCGACTAAAGAAAAATTGTAGTTTCGGGAGATGAATAGTCTTTCAAGCACGGCACTAATACAGTGATCAATACATTATCCTTGTCCAACAAACTTGTAACACATCACCCCCTAACGCTCCCCCCCCCCCAGTACAGTACATAGTGTCCTTAACTTGTTCCCCTCCTTACCATAGCCAGCATGAGAAACTGAGCCATAAAATCTCATCTAACTCTCCTTTTGCAATATTTACATATCCCTAACTGTCTGCAAGTCGTAGGCAAAGACTTCCTAGCACAGAAGACTTTGATTCCTATCCCAGAGGAATGATCATTCTCGCTTTAGATTCTAGACCTTCAACACCTTTCCAGAGTTTCAAAGTTGCAATTCCTCAAAGCTTTCCAAGGATTTAGTCAAGTTTTCTAGTTTCATATATAGGAGGTGCTGGTAAGTTTGGGGGAATTTGTATTCTCAATACTGTGCAAGTGTGAAATGAATGCTTGGCTATAGTGAAATGACAGTGGTTTACATACAACATTCATGCTTATGCTCAAACAAGCCCACATTGAGACTTGAATGTTACATTCCCGGACAGTTACATCTGACTGCATAAAGTAAATACGACCGACCACAGGACGAGCAATGCAACCTCGCACAGTCACACAGGAAATGAGCTATTTGAGTTGCAAGGTTGTAACCTACTCACTGTGGGAATATACCAATGGTCACATTTTCTTTTATTCTCCAAAAAAGCAAGAACAAGGGAAAATACTATGCCCTGGGAAATCCAAAACATTTGTCCAGCTGTAATGAAATAAAGCACATGTGCAGAGCATTTAACACTGTAGGCCTATATACCAGGGACAATAACGAAGATCTTTGAATGTTTGATTTTAGTGGACTAAAAATTAGAGGGCAGCATTTCAGATTGAAGGCACAGATATGTAGTCAGATTACTGTCATGTTACATATCAAGGAGTTCATGGTGATGCTGAGGACTCAAGTATTAATGTTCCCAACAGGCCAAAAGGAAGAAAAAAATAACTGGGTCAAGAAACAAAAAAAGTATACCAATAAAGTGTGCAATCAAAATAATTCATAAAATGCTGCCTTCTTTTTAAGTGTCATTCAAATTCTTAATTTTGTGATCATAAGTTTTAGTTGTAAAGTTTTAGGGCCAAAAGATTCTGGTCATGTTTCCTTAAAGGCCTACTTCTCTCACTCCCCCCCCCAAAAAAAAAAACAAATTCTTCTAACCCTCTCACTTAAGCCCCTCGCACGATATTGTCTCCTCGTTTAGACACAATCTCAGTTTACTGCTTCAGGGTGCAAAAAAGCCCAATATGTATAATCACTTAATTTTCATATTATTCATAAATTTCAGGTATAATAGGCTAACATGAAATCCCCTTTCCCCCTCCCAATATGTTGCGTTAAGAAGAATGGCTCTTTGCCGTGAACAGCATAACAGTGGTCAACATTGCAAGGGAGAGCAGGGGGGCTGAACAAGTTTTGTCCAAGATTGTGGCTGCCAGTCAAAGAGCTGGGCCAATAGTTTCTGTGGACTACTACAAAAATTGTAGTTAGGGGTGAGAGGACAAGCCCTTAAAATTGACGGCCAAACCTTCTAATCCCAGACAGTTTCAATTCTCCTAACATATATACTCACTTACATCATGCTTAAACTCATCTTCATCCAGACACAATCTCAGTTTATTGCTTCTGAGTGAGTATACAGTTAGTAAGTTAGTTAGATGGAATTTTTCAGCCCAGTTTTCAACCAATTGGTTCAAGTCAAGCCCTATATGGCCTTTTTTCAAGTTGTAGAGCTTTCACTGGCTTGTTTTTTTTCCTCTATTGCTTATGCCGAGCACCGAGCACAATGGCAGTAGGTTCCGTTTTGAAAGTCATTGGTATGACCTGGCCGGGACTCAAACTCCCAACCTTCCAACTGCAAGTCCAGTGCTCTAACCACTTGACCATGCCATCGATCTCAGAGTGAGTATACAAGGCTAAATGTGTAATCAGAACACGATCCGTACAGCACTACATACTGTGTAATAAAGTACTCTGCATTTTGTTTTAATTTGCTGCCAATCAAAAAGCTATGACAATTGAGAATTTCTGTGGACTACTATAAAAATTATAGGTTGGGGTGAGATTTGACTTTAGGGGCATAACAAGTTGATATGGATATAGATCGTTTCAAGGGTGGTGAAAGTAACATCCATCACATGACAAAGCTCATAGTTAGCATCAATGGATTATTAGTCAAGTTGCAGATCAAAAGTTTTGTGAGGGGCGGGGATATTGCTTGTAACCATGACTGTCAACTTGCAGGGATGGGGGGAGACATGCCAACCCCCCCCCATTTGAAAGTACATCAATTGACTTACAGATTTTTACAAAGTAAATTTTTTACAAAAGAGATCAACATTCCCCCCTCCCCTCCCCCCTCCCAATCCACACACACACACATACTTTGAGAGTACTCATTGACACCCATACTTATTTCAACAGCTTTGTACAAAATTTGAATAGTGTCTGATCACAATTTTTCCGAAATCAATTTTTGTATGAAGTGAAGGATATATGTGGTGGTCTAAATGTGACCAGTTGTCATTACTATATGAAGAAAACTTTACAGATTTAGATTTAAATTTGATGAATTTCATGAATAAACTCTATGCAATGCTATGTCCAATTTAAACTTTTGTTACACAAATCTTGTAGCAAGTATGATAATAAGTTCAATCAAGAGGTCAATAATTTAAGTTACTACACAAGAAATGGCAAGGTTTTAACATATATGCCTACTGCACCTAATGTTCTTACTGCATATCATCCAGCTGTAAGATATGCAAAAAAGCAAAGCATTCATTGACCCTGGATTTGTCACATACAGCATGAATAGATTGTATATATGAGGGTTAGAATAGCTACAATAAATTAGCATGAATACATGACATGAGTTTTACTAAATCAAGCTATGCGGCATACATATCCATTCTAAGGCATAAATTGAAAAAAAAAAAAACTTAGTGTTTAGGGCCAATGATTTTTTCACTTCAAAAAAAAGCAAATTGCATTTTAAATCTTAAAAAAAGTTGTCGAAAACTGCAAATTCCGCAAATCCTGCAAAAAAAGGTCATTTTCGTTTTTTCTGCATTTTTCCGCAATCAAAATCTTTCGCCCTAGTGTTATACAAAAAGAACACAAATGATGTTTTCATTACTCTCAATTTGAAGAATAAATAAGAAATTGTTTTACAAAATTTCAAAATGCCCCCAGGAACAAGGGTTTTAAAATTAAATGTCACTCTGAAACAACAAAACCAACAACAAATTATCACAAGAGAAACAACAGCCCATTTACAACAAACCTGGCACACAGCATAGCATAGACCTACACATACTGCAATATGTTAATGATTGATTGCAATTTTCCAAGTCTGGAAATGTTTAGTTTTATTGAGTCTATCAAAAACAGCAAGTGATGTCAGTACATCATGTTTTTGCACATGTACAATATTTTACTGATAAATATCCCTCAACTTGATTGATTAACTGATCAGGGTTCTTGCCAGGAAAAATGTCAAACCTGGTGGGAGTAAATCGACATTGCCACATTCTCACATGAAGTTGGCCATATCTTAAGATCTAAATGACATTGTCTGTGGCCAGTTGCGTGATTTTTGGTTATTTCCAATATCAGTAGAATCATTCGATTGAATGTTTTGTGTCTGATACTGGGTAGCCTATGTTTAGAGTATGAGCTAGGGTGATGAAATTCAAACTGGGCAGTGAGATTCAAACTGGGTGGTGAAATTTCAAACTGGGTGCTGCCTTAAAGAAGTTAATTCAAAGTGCAGGGTGCAGCACCCAGTTTGAAAGGCCTAGCTAGAACCTGGCTGATTGAAGGTCAAAAAATATTCAAGGATTTTGGTGGATTTGATAAGCAGTAATATGTGACCATTGAGGGAGATGGACAGATAAAATCATTTTTAAAAGATGTTGGGAGTGTTGAAAGTACAGGTGACAAGCTGTTATGTCATAAATCAGTTTCCATCTTCTCTCAGTATGTTCACCTGGGATACATTGTGACAACAATGTACACTTCCAGACAGAGAGTGTAAGTTAATTTGACCCACGAGAGTCTTCAATGTTGACAAATGCATGAGGAATGAGTCATCCCCTCCCTGGATAATCCCAGGGTCTCCTTTGACCTTGCACTTACTTCTACAGTTTTTATAGATGCAGGCAATACCTAAGGGATAACCCAGCAGCGCCTTAAACAAAATGTCTTCGATGTTTGCAATTGTTCCCAACTTAGAATGAAACAATTACAGCTAGATTGCCCAGATTTTCTCCTTTCTCTTTAAATCCATCATATTTCACTGGAATATTGCCAGCAGATTCAACAAAAACCGAGGAACTACTCCTGATAAATTTCATAGTGTAGTGAGAAAAATGTGATCATATGTCTCTGAAAAATCATTATGAAATAGGGTAGACAACAACTGTACACTGATCCAAATTGTGGTGGTTGCATTTTCCCTTTAAGGAATATACCAGAAAGCTACAGAACACTTACAAAAGGAGTCAAGGTAGTATGTGTATTTCAACTGTATTGAGACCAATCAGCCAATCCTATTTCATTGACTAGGCTGTGCTAGTTTTCCATTATTTACAATAGAATCATTCCTCAGTGGAAATTAAACTATTCAAACAGACAAAAAAGTTGATGTAAACACCAACAAGCAAGGAAAAGATGACAACTAAGCACACATACAACACCTACCTTGGTACAAGTGTTTCCTTCGAAGTCTGCTCTTGTAGAGGAATTTTCTTGGAAAATTTATCAATTTGTGATGGTTTCCATCAGATGAAAGTGATGAATTTTCCATTCCTTAGTAAATTCAAATTATCGATTAAAAGCATTAGCATTCACGAATTCCCAAGTATAAATTCAAGTAATGCAAGTTATGTTTGTCTTTGCAAATTATGGTATGTAAACAAATGCTGAGACACAAGTCAAGCCACAGAAAAACCCAAATACAGTAAACCAATCACAAGCAATTTGGCACCTAAGAAAATTATGTACAAAATGTATCTACTGCAGTTTTTTTATCCCTCTAAGTGACTCTTTGGGTGGCTTATTAAGCTAGAACACCAATTTTATACTGTACTACACATCACCACTGTAAAAATAATCACTTAATGAACACAACAACTGTGCGGACCTCAGTGAACGACGAGAACATTGTTAACAAAAGTAAATTGTGGCAACTTCCAATCAGGCCATCAGCTCTTCTAGTCGAGAACCTAACTGTGAGGTTATTTTCAATTAATTAAACAAGTTTGACATGTTTTGTCCATACCACCCTGTAATCAGTTCAGTGTTGCTGTGTGTAGTGACTCCTACGATTCAATTAATTATCGGGAAACAGCGTACATCAATAGTTGACATGTCTGCAGTCTGTGTGTCAACCAGTAATGCTAACATTCGATTTGTTTGCCAAAATGCAGCACAAACAGTGAGGATAAATTCCCAAGCACATTGTAGTTGCACAGGTACTTAGTTGTCAGACGGCAGTTTTTTTAATCCAGTGGAGCCCAGATACACTGATATTGTCATATACACCTCAATGCAATATTTATTAATTGAAGAAAATTATACATCTGAGTAAGGAAACACACTCCCAATAAAACTACAAAATATGCATGATCTTCCCAAAATTCCACAGGAAAATAAAAGTAGTAGGCAACTTCCTCTTGTCGCATCCACAATAATTAATATTCACAAGTTCTTCCACTGCATAATTCATAAACTTTACTTACATGCTTTCACAATGTAAACTAGTAATTCCTGGCACTCTTTAAAGACTTCAAACAATGGCAAATATCTTTCTCCTTCCTCATTCAATAACAGCAAAATGATACCATACAGCCAAACTTTATTACTCTACCTTTTGCGAATTCCAATACATAATTTATGCAATAGAATAGACCAATTAGATGTCCTGAAGCTGTAAATTCCAACCAAGCTGTGTTAGGTAAAACTGCTGCGGAATACTGTACATGCTTTGACTCAGTCCCAACAGATAAGTTCGTAGGGCATCCCATCTGGGAATGTATAAAAACTCACACAGTGAGTGTGTCTTTTCTTTTATACCAGCATATTTAGTGACTTTGATGGAATTCCTCATTCATTCACAAACCGATTGAATTCACTTTGAAGTGATGGTTTAAGCAGACTTTCCATACTTCCTTGTCAGTGCTACAGTAGGTGACATTCATTTTGTTTCAATTCGACCAAAGAAAAGCCTGGCACTCTCTTCTGCCTGCATGTTTAAAACATATTCAATGCCATGAAGAAAATGATTAATGAAACTATTGCCCCAAAGTGACTTTTCTTAATGCAGACACTACATGAGGATCTATCTGTTTTACAGATGATTTTCCATGCAACAGCTATCATATCAATATCCCAGAGATACCTGTAATAGTCACAAGTACTTATTTGGAACAAATTTAGCTCACTGCTGCAGGCAAAGTAAAGTTGTGATAATACAGGATGGCGTTGCAAAGTTCAAAAGCAACAAAAAACCTGGAACTTCTTTCAAATCCATCCTAAGCAGTTTTACAGACTTTTATAAATGCATTGGTGTGAACCAATGACCCTAAGACTGAGCAAGCCATCACTTTTTGTCTGATAGTACCAGTAAGTGAGAAGACTAGTTGAAGCAAGAGGTACCATACAAGGAATAAGTGCACCACCCTCTCTCTATCACACATGTAGTCTACCAGAGTTATTTATAAGAAATCCCCTGACTCTACATGTAAAGATTATTTTATAGAGGGGAAAAAATTAACAATTTTATTTGTTTTACAAAACATTCTGACCATGGCAGACACATTTTGGAGTTATACACAATTTTTACAAGCCAATTAGACAAGCTAAACATTCAGTCAACTCTTTACGTATTGGATCTGAAACTTTGACTAATTACATTAGTATGCTAATCATGGGCACGGTTATGAGGTACAGCATTCTTGTTAAGATATAGATGAATCCGGACAGCAAGTGATGGTCTGATTTCAGTCGGCCATAACTGGGGTCCATCACCTTTTAATCTTTCAATTTCCTTGCTTACCTGTACCATGGGTTGTTGTACACTACAGTGTGTCTTAATTCCTTCAATTTCACTGAATATAAGGGTTTGAAACTTATGAAGACAATACATAAAGGCGATTCAAGGCTGATGGACCCCACTAATGGCTGGGCACAGTCAGTAAAAACAAGCGCTAATCAGATTTGTGTGTAGGCCTATTAGAGTATTAGGGTAGGTCAATTCTGGATGATATCTTGAAAAGCTGTGCACTTGTAAGCTGACTTACCTATGCAACAATTAAAAGGCTAGAGCAGTCACACAAACTTAATTTGAAACAACAATCAAATGTCACAATACCCTTATTTCTCTTCTATGCATACCTAGCTTTCATGATATTTTAGCACTTTTATTTGCATATTCAAGTTAAACCAATAAGTTACACCTCATACATTTCACAAATAAGGGGAAAAATTAGTCAAATGATTCTCATGAGCCATTAATATAATAGATAACCGACTGGACTATAAATTCAAGTATGGGTGATCGCAATGTACCTTTATTAGAGGGGACATTTTCCAATTGAGGAAGAAAAATACAGCCATACAATTCTCAAGAGCTATACATGAAATGTAGGATAGTTTACTGGACTAAGTCAGGTGGAGGTCTGCATCTTCCCTTTAAAGTAGCTCATTGAGTTGGTTCCTGAAATTCAACATTTTTTGTGACCTGTCAAATTTTCTTCACATACCAATGACAAAAATGATCCAACTTAGACAATCCCCATATCCTACATACAAACAACTGTTTTATTAGCGAGTAATTAATGGTTCGATTAGGTTTTCAAAAATTCGTGACCAGACACTTTTTCAAATTATGCACAAAGCCTATCAAGTCAGGACACCACAAAATTCAAATTTTAACTTTTCCTGTAAGAATTGGATATGAAACTTAACTCATTATGCTAACTACAAGCATTGTCAAGTGGTAGTCACCCTTTAACACTCTCATTAAGTTATCGATATTAACTTGAGCCCCTTTAATAGAAGAAAATAAGATTTCTTTAATGCTACTGTACCTGTGAAGGACCATCTTATTTTAACATTTACATGCAATATGTGCTGAAATGTAGGACTTAATTAAAGAAGAGTTTGCAAACCACTTAAAATGTATCTCATGTAAAAAATTAAAAGTACATATTAAACAGCATGAAAAATGTAGTTTAACATTCCAACTCCCATCTTTATAGGAAATTGTTGAGCTGAGATATAAAATGTTGAAGTTCATTCACTCAAATTAAAATGGTACATTGCGCAATAATTTGTGATGTCATTGTTTTATTACTTAAAATACAATCTTTGTATAAATTTCTTTGTTTTTTGTTTCTATTTTTTTTTTTTTTTTTGAAGTATGAGGTCCACCTTGTATCTGGAGCCCCAGAGCCCAGGCAATACTACCCAGCATACATATTAAAGCAAGAGGATAGGCTTATGGTTGTTCAAACATACCCCTTTCATGAAAGAAAATTGAAAGCAGAATTGTTCATTTTAACTTGGTTACATAACTTGAAACTATCTAAAAAGGCCTTCTAACCACCAATATTTCCCAGCCAAATTCCTCAAAACTCCCTGCAAAGAGAGAGCTTCCTACATTCCTGACTTTTTCATCCATGATGGAATGAAATAATTTGCTCATCTTCTGATGACAACCAATTTTTCTTGATAGATGACATGTCAGCCCAGGCATTATTCATGATCCTAGGGTCATTTTGGATCGCTTTTTGACTGGAAAACACCTCAGAAACAGATCAAAGGGAGAACTATTTCTCAGCCTTAACCCCACCCCTTTTTGCCACTTCAACAATTAGCCTACAATTAGCCTACAAATAAGTAACAATTGATATTTGATGTGAGTTTTTAGGAGTTAACATATTACAAGTGAACTCTCCTCTCTCTTAGAAACATCTGGATCTGACATGTTGATAATGTCGATAATGAATTTGTTTATAGAACATAAATGTGTTATATATTGTCCAGAAGACAAAAAGGTCAAGTTCAAATATGATTCAAGTATGGTTTCAAATTTACACCTCAAACCCCACTCAAATCCTAGCCTTAAGTTACTTCTTATGACAGGTGGGGATTACAATGGGTGTGTTCGACAACCCTGCTAGACCACGGGGCAAATGAAATTATGCAAATTACAAAAGGTGATTAACCACATCAAGATTCAAAAATATGCCGAAATGATACATAACGTCTTAACAATGATGCTTTCTATCGCCCCCACCCCAAACTACAAAACTGCTGGGTTAATGAATTTACTTCTCACAAACATCTTTCAAGTTCAAAGGAAGACAGCGAGGGCATTACAGAATGTAAAATATGCAAAGCATCTTCTATCCTCTATGAGAAATCTGGGGAAGTCTTCTTCAGTGCAGGTTTGAAAGTAATTTCCAAACAGACCCTTAGGGTCATCACCATGTGTGGTCAAATCTACAGTACAATTTATGCAACTTGGGCATTGATGAGGTCAAAGACAGCTGGTAATGGCTAGAGGAGGCACTTAACCTGGACAGTTAATATGACCCCACCACTGGAATTATTCTTTGAATAAAATATGATCTCTTGCAGAATGCAGCCATTATTCTCATGTGCATAGAATAAGGTTCTGATTTTTCAAGCAGTTCCATGAACCCTTTTTCACTTGTCCAACTCTGTAAGTAGAAATAAGCAATGCAAGTCAAAGAAGCAAGAAGGAATTTGAACTAGGGACATTTTGACTCGAAAATAATTCTTGGACCTGCAACATGGGAGTGTGGCCAGCAATGCACCATACGCAGTTTTCAAATGGTCAAATTAATAACTTGTAAGAATATGAATTCATGGCACAAGCTCAGATACTACAACAACTCTACCCCCTCCACCCCCCCCCCCCCCCAGCTTTAAATCAGCCCAAAACCCGTTATTATGTTGGAATACAATTGGCACATGCTAAACTAAGCTGGGACTCTCTTCTCCTCTGTTCCAACATGATCTTTGGTTACATCTTCATTATATATTACTTTGTGTTATGTAGTGATCTGTGGCAGGAATTGCTGTCATTCCAACAATTGCTGTTCCTTCTGGTGACTGCCAATGAAAGCGACCTGTATGAGGATCGAAGGTCATGAAAGTACTACCTCAGAGGTATAGTTCATGCTAAGACTATAGTGTTCTCTATTGAGATAAAAGATACAACATCAGGTGTCTCAGCCAATAAGTTAGAAATGTATTACTAATAAGAATGGCTTCAATGTAAGCCATACATAAAAGACTGGGATGCATAAAAATGGTATTATTTGTAGCTTATAAATGAGAAATAAAATCCTGCTGGAATTAATTCACTTTGGACACCCCCCTCAACTGCCTTCTTCAAAGTTTGCTTTTTAAATGTCAACCGCCATGGGTGGTTTTACTAACCGAGCGGCTAAATTTTAACTTTTGTTGAATAAAAAGTTTGATAAGTTAGTTAGTTAGATGGAGTATTACCGCCCAGTTTCCAACCAACTGGTTCAAGTTGAGCCGGCTACGGCCTTTTGCCAGTTGTAGCTCACTAGCTGGCTTGTTTTACCTACGTTTACCCACTGTTTATGTTGAACACCAAGCACAATGGCAGAAGGTTCCATTTTTAAAGTCTTCGGTATGACCCGGCCAGGACCGGAACTCCAGACCTCCCGAATGCAAGTCGGATGCTCTAACCACATGACTATGCAGTCAGTTAAAAAAAAGTATGATGAGAAATGAGGTTTTTGCTGCAAAGCTTTAAAGCAGCTAATTGAGTTGGTTCATGAAATTCAACAGTTTTTTTCTTAAGTTGTTTATCTTTTTTTTCACATTCCAAATGACAAATGGTCAAATTAACTTAGGCAATTCCCATATCCTATATAAATAACTGTTTAATGAGTGAGTACTTAACGAACGGTTCAGTCAGGTTTTCAAAAATTTGTGACCAGACACTTTTTCAAATAATGCACAAAACATGCAATTTCAAAATCAGAACACCACAAAATTCAAATTAATTACTTTTTCCACAACTATTGGATATAAAACTGACCTGTTATGCTAACTAAGTAAGTATTGTCATATGCTGGTCACCCATAAACACTATCATTAAGTTGTCAAGGCCAACTCAATGAGCCCATTTTAATTACTTTGATTACATAAACTCAGCTAATCCTAGCTTAATTCCCATTCAAATTATTCATCACCCACAGCTTCAATAATGTGTAGTATGTTAGGACATTAAAGCTACTGTGAGAGTTTGTTTGTTCCATACTAAAACCAGCCCACATTGAGACTTGAACATTACATTATTGGACAGTGTTACATTCTGGGACAGTGTTCTGGGACTGAAGCAAGCAAAGTAAAACAAAGTAGCTGTGCAGGAATAAGGCTGTTTGCTTGAAACCTAGCTCCACTCTTTGAGTTCCTGTGTTACATATGTGGCCACACTCACCACAACATGTTAATTGCCGTTGTGCTCCGATCAGGGCATATTTGCACGTGGGCAGAAAAGCGGGCGTAGCCCGCCCCACATTGGCTTCCATAGGCCACTGACCCCGTGACCTTAAACTATTGTCTCTCTCGTTGTTGTGGCCGAATTTTCGGGTAGCTACTCGCAGTTTCGAGCTCCGCGTGAAACAGTAAAGATGGGTGACAGCCGAGCTCTCCACATGGGTCCAAGAGGACCCAAACAACGGTAAAGGGTTAAAATAAGCCTGTGGAGTGTGTTTACTGCAAAGCTGATGCCAATGTCTCTGCGTGTGTGCACGTAACCCTTTAGCGGAGTGGTGCAAGTATTTAAGATTAACCCTTTGCCGTTGTGATAAGATCGGGGCATATTTGTGCGCCTCAGGAGTGGGGGGAAAAGCGGACGTAGCCCGCCCCGCATCAGCTTCCGTAGGCCATTGACCCCGTGACCTTAAACTATGTCTCTCTCGTTGTTGTGGCCGAATTTTCGGGTAGCTACTCGCAGTTTCGAGTTCCGCGTGAAACAGTAAAGATGGCTGACAGCCGAACTCTCTGCATGGGTCCAAAAGGACCCAAACAACGGTAAAGGGTTAAGCAATGAACTATATGTCAAGGTTTGTCCTTCTCTCTGTAATCTAGGAGAGTACAGAATGTGAAAGAGAGCAGACTGTTCCTATTTTTCTGTCATGGCCAGTGTGGTATATCATCACATTGGAGTGCAATGGTGGGGAAAATGAAGTTCAACTCAAGCTTTTATTCAACTCTTTATGTCATCACGATCAAAACATAAGTTTCTATGCAGTTTTACTGCAATTTTGAGTTATAAACACAACACACCCCTTTAAAGTCACAATTTACTAATAAAAGAAAACTGCTAAAACTTTCCGTTGGGTGATAGAGTTCATTAGATCATCCACTGAGAACATTCAAGTTTAAGCATATTCGACATGAACGAGTAGAGTTGCAATCTTTTTTAATCATACAGAGACTGTTAACTTCATCAGATGCAGACAATAGCCAGATTCTATGCATATTTTGAATGGTTTACACCTTGTAAACATAGCAGGCCTGACTCCCAATCACTGTGATAGCACCTCCAGTCGTTGACAGCACCTGCTCTGAATGACATGTGAGACAGAGTTGAACAAAGAAGGGAACTATTTATGATAATCCAGCTAGCAGTTAAAAAGTAATAATATTTAGGCTGAAGCAATAAACAGACAATTAAATGTAAGGAAAATTTTGTCACTTTTAACTTCCATAAAGGTGAGGATTACTTGAAGTAAAATGGCCACAAATGGTGTTCCTACTAGCATATATATATGGCATTACAGGAAGCAACAACTCACAGTATACATCAGTGAACAGGGAACAACTTTACATTGAAATTTTTTTCAGAGCTATTCCCAGTTTAATTGATAATATTTTATGAGGGAAATAAAGGGAGCACACAATATGCTATTGATAAGCCTGCTTGACAGTTTGAATTGAAAAGAATAATATGGAATATTGACTAGCAAAATGGTTCTCAGTTTTATTTTGAAAAGTGACATTTATGTAAAGGAAACAAAAAGTTTTGTTCAATAAAAACTAGTCTAGCCTATTAAATTTGTTAGTTTGTCAGACAGACTTTTACAGCCCAGTTTCCAACCTATTGGTTCAAGTCGAGCGGGCCACAGCACTTTTTCCAGTTGTGGCTCACTGGCTTGTTTTCCCTACTCCATTGCTTATGCGAAGCATCAGGTAGGTAGGTTCAATTTTTAGAGTCTTTGGTATGACTCAACCTGGGAATCAAACCCGGGCCTTCCACATGGGAGGTGAATGCTCTACTGTTACACAAAACACGTCGTCTCTAACCAACTGAAGAAAGCACAATATAGTTTTGGTATCATGATCTTGAAAGATTTTACCTCCTGCAGGCTTAAAACACCAGACAAGATAAAGATACCAACCTGTTGACTGAAAGGGAAATAATCTCTAGATTTGTAAGATTATGCTGTTCCTCAATATGGCTGCTGCCAAATGCTAACTCAATTTTAATTATAGACAATATTGGCCCTTCCAAACTTCCAATCACATTATATAGCCAAAGGCAATCCTGTGCTTGTGTGTGTTAACAGCAGATACAGGTTACTGTCTTGGAACCGCAGAAATGTTTTTCTTTCCATTTCATAAAAAAGAGAATTTTGACAAAATTGACATAAGATGAAGACACATGAATTCCCCTCTGATAAAATCAGGCTAGCTCTAAAAAAAATATCAGGTTTGCTTTAAACAGACTTTATATTGCTCTGGGCACTGTGTATTCACAACATATGAATGACTTCATACTATGAGAATGTTCTTCAAAATTTTGTATTTGTTGGCTATGACCTTTTTTGACCTCATTATATATGTCAATAAGTGTGGGCAACAAGGGAACACAGAAGTAATAATACCACACTAACTATTGCTTATAACCCCCTTTGGTTTGCATGGAGGATTGCTCAACAGCCGAGATATACATGTGCTTCTTTATGGCCTAATCTCACCAGGGAGTTGATGATTGCAAACTAAAATCCCCTGATTTGATAAACTTCCATAGAACAAATAGGAGGTAAGAGAAGGGCGATGTAGATCACATAATTAAAAAAAAAAAAAAGCAAGCATTTACATAACTACACAACTTAACAAAATGTGAACATGTTAGGGTCTAATTGTTTCCATAATTCTGGTACTACAGTTTAGGTGTGTATAGGGCAAGCAGTTTTAGGTACAAGGTGTAAGACACACTGACCATGACACACATCTCAATACAAGTTGTAGGCCTATGTGTTGTATTTCTTTAAGCAAGCATTTCATTTGCATATTCTTTTGAATAGTATGTTGTCCACAGGTGTTCTTTTGTAACTTTGTTTTAAATTTGTAGAGTTGAGTCCCCAAAACTACCTGGTTTACTGATAGGAGGCTGCCCTTTGAGTGAGGACATCCTCCATCTCCACTTGGCTACTAGTTTTCCATATGCATGTTCTAAGTTGCTGGTAGGTCGGATTACAGGTGTAAAGAGGAAGGAGGGGTGATGGAGATACAAACAATACTTTCAGTCTCAGGCCTGACAAGATGTTATTATTGTTTTCTTATATAATTGTGTGCACTAGGACAGACACAACATTGCACTTAAAAAGATAGCTTTAGGTTGGCAATTTGTTTTTTCAACATACCATGCATTTATCAAGGCTCAAAAGTATCGACCACACCGATAGCCATGGCACATCAGGCCCTTTATGATGGCAATGGTGCCCCTAAAAATGTCCCATTGAAATATCATAGACCAATAGCCGTTTTGCTCATTTTGGCTCATGGCCCATGCCCCTTTTGAATCTTATTTGAGCCCTGATTTATATAACAACTCAAATTTTTACACTTAAGAGTTATAATTTTGTGCATATTACACTTCAAGTTAACCTTCCGTCTTCCCTTAGGGGAGAGTCGTTTACTGTATCTAACTGAGCAGTATTGGCAGTCAGGCACATGAAAGACATAAGCAATTTTTTACAATAACTACCAGTTTAGATAAATGACTCTACCCTAATACATACAATAAACATACAGAAATAAATTGCTTCACATGGGATGCCTAGCACATCATGCTTCAATAATTCCACCATGAACTGTTTTGTAAATTGTATAGGAGTAAAAGAAAACACACTCCCCGCCCCCTTTCTAAACATACAAGAACAGTATTAATTTGAAGTTTTGAAAGGATATTCTTGGATAAGAATCCTGCCATGTTTTCCAAACTGTGCTGTACTGCTGGGGCTTCACATTCACTAATGATATATGATGATACAAATGAACTGCAATGTTTATTCAGTTAAACAAACCATGACTTTTCATACAAAACAAATTTGCCATTCAAACATGACTATTCGCCTTGCTGAACTTCTTGCTAATATTCACTCAGCCATACTCATTCACCACAGAGAATCTATAAATCAACAGTGATGTTTGTAATAAACTTGAAATCAAACTGCTGATAGTTTCTCAGCCAGCTGCCTCCTTCATCCAGGGAGTTGTCAGAGCTATGAATCCCTGCTTCATCCCCTCCTCCTGGCATCTGCAATTAACAGCATGGGACATTCCTTTAGCATTCCAAGGAAATGGTAAGCAAGCAATGTAGGGAAAGGTAGGAAAGTGTTTCACCAGAAAACTTCTTAGTCAGGCAAGGAGGTACAATTAAAGCCAGCTTAGCAGTACTGTAATAATAGGATTTATCTCTAGAAAAAAAAAAAAAAAAGATGTTCAAGGCATACAGTATATCAGTGTTCGCGCTAAGCTGCGCGATTGCGGGATTCCCGCAACAGAATCAATAATCCCGCAAGAAAAATATTTGTCTGCGGGAAATTCCCGCATCGTTTTTCTTGCATAAGCAATAGGGTTATAATCAAAGCACAACTTATTTACTTGTCCGTTATACGAATAAAAACTCTGAAAATCGATGAGTCATCGTTTGTAAAATGGAGCTCTACACAGTACACTCTTACACCCATACCGCATGGACTGGGTATGCATGTACTAGCGCTACCTATAGTGTAGGGCTGTAGGCCTAGCGTACGATCGCGCAGCAGTGGCAGCTTGCTCTGTGCAGTGTGTGTACTGAAACTAATCGCTCTGTGTGCAAACATCGGTCGTGTTTTAGACTGTTGTGAAGTGTGAAATGGCCTCCAAGTCAAAGTTGGATTATTTTTTCAAATCGCTACAGAGTAGCGATAATAACGTAAATAGTAACACTACTAGTAAGTTAGGCCTAATACTACTACTACAGTAGTAATACAGTACTAGTATGGGGCCTAATGTTAAGCCTAGGTCTGCTAACAAAAGTAGTAAAACTAAGAAGAAAAAGCTGACAAGTTTCAGTTAAATTGGCTGAAAATTTGGCCGTGGTTATGGTACGAGAAAGGAGAAATATTCTGCGCCACATGCAAAGAAGCCAGGCCAACTGATAGGCTTCATCTAACTTTGTTGAAATCATGTTTAGTCATAGGCCTATATCAGTTATTGGCAATGTTAAAAAATGTACTTCATTAATCTCTTTATTGGTAAATGCAGATTGCAGACTCGACTTAACTTCTCAGGACTTAAAGACTCCTCCCCCCCCCTAAAAATGAAAATCCCCCCCTAAATTTTTCAGAAGGGGGGAATTTCCCCCCCAAATTTCAAGTCCCAGCGCTAACACTGCAGTATATTCTGGTCACTTTTTCACTTGGGTCTCATAAGAAAGACGGGAATATTTGAGACCACGTATCCTCCACATCCTGTTGCAATACCCTTTTCCTAACTCAAGATATCTAACTTGAAAAATTGGTTATTTTTGTCAAAAAAACAGTTCAAATAACTCCACTTAATTTTCAACAAAGCCACAAAAATTTATGTACTATGAGCACATTGCCTGAGAGTCCTTTTGCTTAAATTCTTTTCAATTGAATGTCCTATTTGTGCTCCAAACTTGATACTGTTGAAATATTTCAATATCTTTTCCTGTAGATCTAGCACTAAAAGCTACCATGTATAAGAGTACACAAAACAACATTTAATAATGCTCCCTGCATCGGCTTCAAAATAATTGAATGCAATGTCAAATAATGTTCCACAATAACATCACAGATTTCCTTAGCATAATGCACTAAATCTCAAGATAAAAAAAAAAAACATAAGTACCTTCTGAATGCACATACACGGTTTAGTGCCCTCTGTTTCCCTGTTTATACGGTCAGTATACAGCTAGATAGGAATTTGAACATCACAGGCCATAGGATTTCCCAGGAGCAATTGTTCCCCATCGCCGTGGTGGTACCAGGGTGATGAAATCATGAAACCCCAAAACTGGTTACCACCAATCAGTTACCACCCATGCATTTTTTTAACAGAACCCAAAAGTGGTTTCCCATGGGTTCCCATATGGTGAAAAATGACAGTACCTTCAAATGGGTTCCTGTGATTTTTGAAATCCAACGGCTTGACATCACAAACATGTTACATAGAGTAAGCTAGATATAGGAAGGTAAGCAGTTATACCCTCCAACATCAAATACTGTTCAAGTCCTTTCCTGCTCAATGCCCCTCTCGACAGGCAAGAAATACTGTTGGTACAACCCCCAGTCCATAGGTGGAAAGCCTATTATAAACAGATGGTGTGGATGGTGAGGAACCATAACTCATCCATGAAAATCCTCCATTACGAGTCTCTATATTGAGTTCCTGGGGAGAGATGCTCTAAAAGGAGGGTGATCCACCTATGAAGGAAAATGTTTCCAATTTGAGAGTTACCTTTATGGCAATGGTGCAATATTTGACCAAAATTTAGACAAGAAGAGGTATACTAGCATGCCAAGACGGACAAGTTATGGCAAATTAGGGAATCATGTGTGTTAATAGGAGGCATGGAGGAGTGAGATGGACTTGACCCTCACAAATGAGATAAGAATTATATGAATTATGATGACTTTTTTTCAAAATTGAATCAAGATTAATTCTTTCAAAATTATTAGATGTAGATATTAATTTTAAATGTTACACCAGCTCAATATTCCTTTTTTGTTTTTATATCAGAGCTCTACTTCCTTTTAAAAGCATCAATAACAGTACTCAAAATGAGACAAAATGCATTACTTATAGAATAGAAAAATACAGAGGTGTACATAGAATGGATTCTTGGATTTTTGAACATACACTTACATACCTCCCAAGTGACCCGCATTTCGCGGGTTGGACCCGCATTTGGACACCCAAACCAGCTGATCCGCCAAGCCCTTAACCTGCATTTCAAATCCCCGCAGTATTCTTAGTTAGAGAACCACACAAATTAGCAAATAATTCAGCTTACCAATAACAACAAATTCAGTAAATCGTATCTCACAGCACATTCGACCTCTCGTCGTGCTATACAATGCATAGGCCTAGGTAGGTACCGAACTATGTTTGCTGTCGCAACATTGTTATCGGCTAACCTTCGCAGCAGGTATGGAATATATTCCTATCACTGCGAAAATAGTGTAATAACGTCATGCAACGCCGCATTCAATAGGGAAAATAATTGCCCACTTTGCGGGTCACGGGCGGGACTTGTCCCACAGTTGCCCGAACGTTCTGGACTGTCTTTACAGTTCACGTACAGTACGACCGCCAACGGTGACATACAGAGTTGACGTTTGCAAACTGTGTCAGCACTAAAATTTACCTCAAAAATAACGATTGATTATTGTGACTAGGAAAGGTTTTAGTCATTGGGCATTTGTGAGTATCCCCATAATATTATTTTGACAAATCTCTAGAACAATATTTTTTCTAGGTTACCGCAAAAAATTCAGCACTGTACTGAATTTTTTGGGCGGTAACCTAGCAACATTGTCGGCGATCCACCAATGGACAGATCAGATGGACCCGCATCTAGCCTCTCGAAACTTGGGAGCTATGCAATTATATCCCTGCACCTGTTGATGCCCAAACTTCCTTCTAAGATCTGTACAGACTTAGTGTGCTTCAGAAAATCCCACTTACGCTACTGTACAGTATTTCTATCAACACCACCTTTACCAGCAACTTGCCTTTTTATGCATCCTTGAACTGCCCGGTATTTGAACTTGTCTGTGACCTGGTGAGATCACCTTTGTCTATTTGTAGTACACAAAGAGTCCAAGTCACCAGACCTGTTGGCCTTAAATAATACTGACAATGCCCTGGTTGCTTAAATACCAAGGACCTAGGAACTGTAATCATGGCTTGGTGATACCTTGAAATTGTACCTTAACTGACAATTATTGACTATAACCAGCTAACAATAAGTGACCCCAAAATAAGGGCAAGTTGAACTGACAGAGATTGTACATAATGCGAGTACAATCAAGGTTTTACAAAGAACTAAGTAAACCAATTTTGCATTCTTCTGCATTTATGAGTTCAGATACAAAATTTTTTCCTGTTCAAGTGAATAGGCTTGCACAGACAAGAAATTAACATTTAGACTTGCTAAGTGACAGCAACAAAGAAAAATAAGTATATCATGCTTTCTATCAGCCATAAGATATTTAAGGAAAGCCAAGGGGGAGGAACCCCTAAATATGCTACCCCTAGCCTAACGCTTGAAATTTTCCATTGCATAAACATTCTTACAGAATTGTTTCCCTATCAAAAATTTTGTTTCTCTTCAGTACCTCCTCCCCTTTAGTTGATGATTTTGAAAGAAATTTACCATGAGAAGCAGAGGACCTAACATCTTTATTCACTCTCCACGGTCCAGCAGTCCCACTAATGAAGGGCCAATCAGATATTCATTTGCCAATTACTGTAAAACATTCAGTTGTCTA
This sequence comes from Holothuria scabra, assembly GCA_037179385.1. Taxonomy (NCBI): domain Eukaryota; kingdom Metazoa; phylum Echinodermata; class Holothuroidea; order Aspidochirotida; family Holothuriidae; genus Holothuria; species Holothuria scabra. Next base: position 52,348,101 of record CM074185.1, read on the forward strand.
TACACACTGCTCTTTTGTCATTGAAGGGTGCATCCAATTTACATGCAGGAGAAAAATAAAGTCTGCAGTACAAGCAAATGACTGCAGGAATACTTCAGAGGCTTGTCACTACCCTTTCAATACCGCTCCGATTCACTGCTTTCATTCCATAAAGGATGGCCCACAAAACATAACGAGGAATGCCTCACTCCACACCAGTGACCTCATTTGGCAAAATTCTCTCTTTTCGTTGAACATTCCTTAGGCTTAGCTGCGTGGCAGAAGATCCACTAGAACAATAGGACAGATATATACAGTATGCAGGTATACAATTCCATACAGTAAAGGTGTGTTTGTATGCTATGTGCACTGTGAAAATGGAAAATCTTGTACATAAATCATTTTTATAAATCATGTAAGCTTGATCACACTGCATGAATCTTTCGTAATGGGTCGCTGTATACTTTGGAGGTAATAATAACAGACAATTAACTGCTTGTTGTTGAAATGGGTGTAGTTACTAACATCTAGAGAAAGCGTGGTGGCCTACTGGTTAAGGCATTGGACTTGTGATCTAAGGATTGCCGGTTCGATTCCCACCAGGTCATTGTGTTATGTCCTTGAGCAAGATGCTTTATCTCAATTGCTTCTCTCCACCCAGGTGTTAAATGGGTACCTGTGAGGTAGTTTGTATAGTGATGCGCTGTATGTGGCTGCTCCTATGGGAAGTCCCCCAGGGGACACGATGAAGTGGCACTGTGCCGGGTACGAACAGCAAGGGATGTGCACTTTTATAGTGTGGGTTTGCAATAACCTTGACTTAAAGTATAGTGTAGTAAACTCCTTTGAATTGTAATAGCAGTCTTCCCAAAACTTGTTAGGGCCTAAATCTCACCATTTTGTTACTTCTCTTCTTAATATCTTTCCTAATATTTATGGATTTCAGCACTGAATAATTCAAGGTAAACCAAGCAGTTACTTCTAGAACACTTCACATTTGATTAGGAAAAAATATTGTCACATGATTTCCAAGAGCCAATCATAAGACAGAACAATCTACTACTATACACTACCTCAAGATGGCATGACTGCATTTTCCCCCTTTAATGTTACAAAATGACCTCACAAGGCTTGTGTGCAGGTTTACCCAACTCAAGAAAGAGCTTTAAAGGCAATTATTCATCACATACATCAGACAGTTTCAATTCTCCTTATCAACTCACTTAAGCCCCTCCCACAACTGTCTAAACTTATCCTCAGCCAGGTACAATCTTAGTTTATTGTTTGAATATTCAAAATATCAGAATTACTCCCTCAGAACGGTCCGTACTGGGTCATATGAGCTACAGTATCTTGCATTTTTAGTTCCTTGTCAATCAAAGAGTTTTGCCACTTGAGAATTTGTAGTTTGGGTTGAGAATTGGCTGCCTTTTACCTACAGAACTGCTGCTCTTGGAAAAATTTTCATACTGACAAAAGTATGCACTAAAATAATAGTGTTTATTGTTTACTTTGAAAGAGTTAGGACTCACTAGACGAATCCGGACAGCAAGTGATGGTGTGATTTCAGTCGGCCATAACTGGGGTCCATCACCTTTTAATCTTTCGATTCCCTTGCTTACAACTATCATGGATTGTTGTACACTACATTGTATCTTAACTCCTTCAATTTCACTGAATATTAGGGTTTGAAACTCATGTAGACGATATATAAAGACGATTCAAGTCTGATGGACTCCACTAATGGCTGCGCACAGTCACTAAAAACAAGCACTGATCAGTTTTGTCTATACCTTGCGAGTTGGAGGAAAACGTGCAGATACGGAAGCTAGGATTTGGAAAGAAGTAAACTGGGAGACTGGAAACAAGATATTTGTCTGGGATCATTGTGAAATGAACACTGGTTACCATTCTGTCCCATGGTCACACCTGACAATTATCCATTGAGAGAATTGTTTCAACCTGTCCTTGTTGACTTTACCCACAAACAGGGTAGCAGCCAGATAAATTTTAGTGTTAGGCACAAACTGCATTGTAACATTAGTATGGGTCAGCAAAAGCTGGTATGGGTTGTTTCCACCTCATCCCACCCCATCCCCCATCCACCCCACCCCATCTCCCACTCTACCCCCATCTCCCACTCCACCTCCATCCCCCACTCCACCCCATCCCCCACTCCACCCCCACCCCCATCCCCTTGAGCTACAACCCTGCCCATGCATGCACATTTACCACTTTAATTCCAGTACCAAGAAGAGACATTGCATGACAATGATACATAGTTTAACATTCCAAGACCAAAATTATTGAATTTTCAAGAGATTAATTACATTTTCCTTTCAATAGGGACTAGACAAACTGAAGTGCACCATAATTTGTATTTACCTCAAAACAGTAGGCTACAATGGGCCATATAAGCAGATCTATACAAAAATAGCACTTCAGGGTTACTGAAGGGGTTAAGTCTGTCCCCTCTCCACCCTTTGCCCAAATCACCCTCTCCTTAATGTACAGGTCTATGGTCCAAAAGAAATTGAGCTGAAGTCCTCTGGGTTTTTGTCGAATATGTTACACTGAATTGTGAACACCCCTGAACATGACTTAAATGATACAAACAGTATACCTGCAGCTGGTAGCAGGCAAGTATGCCTAACAATGTACCCTAAATCCAATATTTGCATGTTGCAAGCTGATCAAGCATACAAACAGGCTGGCAATTCTATCTCCATTCAAACAGAATCCATTATAATTCAACCAAAACATTTTTTTTTTTTAGGTATATTGTTAAATACAACAATTGGCGGCAACATGGCTAACCACTGGTGTCATGAAATGTTTAATGGAAGGTTTCAATCCAGTCAGCATATGTATACCGTAAGTATACTACCAGGGTAAAGAACAAACAACTATATTGATATTATCTTTTGATTTAAAAGATATAAAAGAAACCAGGAGGGGGGGGGGGGACAGAGGTTACACAAGTGAATAGGACATGAGAGAGGAAGAATATTGATTCACCTCCTTATAAGAAATCCATTTAACTGCACACTGACTGCTGACTATAAATTTAAATCTCTCTGAGGACTGTTTACAGCGTACTCCACTACCTGTTTTGACACTGACAGGTTGCTGCATCAGGACAAAAAGCTGAGCATGCACCCAGACAAAAGCTACTGATGTGATATCTTATTATCCCACAGAACAAACTGTGATAATATAATAGTGTTAATGGTCATCACAAATGTTTGTAGTCATCAATTAAAACTTTGATTTTAGCTTCCAAAGAAAGACATCCTCCCTCTTCAGACCACTTGCCAAAACACTGAGTGATCACTAACCTTCATGTCTAGAGCACTCACACCCACACTGAAACAGTTGAGAATACAGAAACACTACTTTAGCTTGCTTAGAGACTGGAGGCTAAGCTGCCTCAGCCATGCTTTTTTACTTCACACAATCTACTTTCCCCCCTTAAAGGGCAAGAGCAGTCACCCCAACTTGAAGAAGAGTAGTACGACTGTCTAGTTTCATGATTGGCCGTTGAGAGTCATGAGAAACCTTTTTTTTCTCTCAAATGGGAAATTTACAACGTAAGTAACTGCTTGGTTAAACTTGCATATGCAATATTGAAGTCATAAAATATGACAGGAGATACTTTGAAGAGAAATAACAAGAAAATTGTGATATTTAGCTGTAGCTTCAAAATAAGTTTGGGGGGACTGCTCTTGACCTTTAAGGTATGGATTAAGCTTCTAGATCCCTAATTCAGGGAGTTAACAGGTTATTAAGCTCAGGTCTGCTATATCAATCTGTACACATGGATTTCCCAGAACTCCATTATTCGGGAACCTACGAGCCCCAATACTCACCTCTTACTTACACTTTGTAATCCCCACTTCCCGCAGTAAGTCCCCAGCACAATGGCTCCAAGTGACCTCTGATAGAGGTCAATCAGAGAGGTCCTCCTCCTTCTTGCTTGTCCAAAGGACTGTTCGTGACCCAGTTTCCCTCTGGATTTTCCCAATTGTTTTTCTCAGGTTGGCTCCATTTCATGTAACAATCTGTAGTTGCCTATATAGTCCTCTTTAGCAATACAGAACAGCTGGATAAGTAATATTCACTTTTTGTAAAATTTGGGAGTGACAAATTTTCAAACATTTTGGATAATAATTCCTCAATTGATGCCCCAATTTGGGGTTGCCCCCTCCCCAGATTGGGAAACACTGGTATAGAAATAAATCGTGGTTACAGCTGGTGCAGCTTTGCCAAGTGAGCTATTGCTATGTTGTTTTGACATAGTACTTTGAATCTATTCAGCAAATTCTTCTGATCTCAGTAATAAAGAGCTAATTAATTGAAAACACGACTTGATACGACCAATCTGTGTAGTAATTTACAACTACTAGTTCCCAAGTGTGTCATCTTTGTCCAAGGCAGTTTATTGCATGTGCTGGCAATATTTTTCTGACTTTATGTAATTCATTGACTGAAACATTGTCCCCCTAAACAGCCATGGGCATGAGTTTAAAATATGAGCCCAAATATGGTAAGTGGAGTACCAGTGTAAAGGTAATTACTGATGTGCTATATTCTTTCATTTTCTAGAAATGAACAGAACCTAATAGCTAAGGCATAGGCTATTTTATAACTAAAGTAATAAATCAAAGACTTAAACACTCAACTCACTGTCAGACGATCAACAAATCTTAACATTGACTTATGACTACAACATCCAAACAACTTACCATAAATTCGGTACCTGCAGACAGTATTGGCTCTTTTCTTCACAGTTTTACTCACAGTATGATCCTTAGCTTTTCCTACAACTTACAAGGCTTCAGGCCAACTCATTTGCCCCAACACCATGAAAGGTGACCACATCAGTCCTGTTCCTGGAATGCAGCCTAACTGCTGTACATGTCATGCCTCTTAGTACTAGCAGCATGCAAGTACTTCTATGCTAGCACAACACTGACCCTGACGACAGCTGTGATCTCCAGAGGTCAAGCTGCACAGACTTTTAAACAAACTAATCATTCAGGTCACCATTAGGTCATCAAGACTTTGTGGCAAGAATAGGCTTCATGAGTCTGCTAGCTGAGAGACAGAGCACTCCTGTGTACACCTGTCATTTAATCTGGCAATGTGATCAAACATTCACAAGTTGTCATATCATTCACCAAGATTCAAAGGCAGCATTTTCCTCATAATTCATTCAGATGCTTTAGGTAGTCTGCATAGGTTGAATCACATTTATGATATTTGCCATGTATTACCCAAAGGTGCCATCTGGAAGCTTAAGAGAGGACGCTTTGCTAGTCTTGTTCTGTCACTGTCAGTCTTCATTAGTCCACAAAATATTTTAAATGCTTCACATGGGAGATGTACAGGGGGAGCATGTTTAAACTTTAATACCATGTCAAATTGTCTCTGTGAAATAAGGTCCCTTTTTAAAAGGATAGGAAACTTTAGAGGGTTTTTTTTATTTTTATTATAAAAATAAAAAGGTTGCAGAATGAAAATCGAAACATGTTATTTCCATATTGAGTAAAACAAGAGAGGAACCCACTGAGATTCAGGATGGAAAAAGGACGTGAAAAACAGAGTCAGAAATAATGCAATTGAACAGTCCACTGATGATGAAAACGAGATAGTTACAATAACTATATAGGAGGTGGCACAGCACCAGTAGCATAGCCACAATGGCAGTTCTGGGGGCCTAGGCCCCCCAAATTACCATCAGGTTCCCAAAATTTTTAAGGTTTTGTGTTCAGTTTCAATTGCACCTTAGGTTTGCTCCCCTAAAAATGTGTCTTAGCCCCCCCCCCCAACAGATATGATTTCTAGCTAGGCCAGCTGCCACAAGACTAGAGTTTCACACCCAGAAGTCATTTTGCAATAGAAGGAACTGTCAAAGGTAGTTTATAGGTCAGGTAAGTAGGAGTGTAATAAGTCCAAGATACTTTTTCACTATAACAAATTATTTTGGTATTAATTAAATTAGCATAGCCTACAGTTGGTTTAATGTGAATACTTACTGTACCAAACACAACTGTGAGACTATAACATATATCTACAGAGTAAAGTAATGGAAAATCTGTCAATTTTCTGTAAAATCAAGTTAAGAATGAACCTAATGTAACTTGCCCATGGAACACAATTACAAGTTGTTTACAGTGGTACTTTTCCCTACACCCCTAATTAGTCTTAAAGGTCCAGTTCTCTCAACCCAAATAGTACCAATTCTCCTTAGCTTCTTCCTTAAGCCCCTCCCACAATTCTCTGAAATTTATCCTCATCAGGATACAATCTCAGTTTACTGCTTCAAGGTGAGTATAGAAAAACTCAATTTATATAATCAAAATACTCTCAGTACCGTTCAGGCTGTGTAATATTAGCTTTGGTACTCTGCATTGTTTGAATTATCTGTCAATCAAAGAGCTGAGCCAATTGAGAATTTCGGTAACCCAGTACCAAAATTGTAGTTTGGGGTGAAAGGTTTGGCCCTTCAAGAAAAAAGAGTGGCCCCTGTAGAAAGTTTTTTGTCATGAAGCCAATAGAAGGAAAATGATGTGATATTTTTAACTTTGACAGGATCAATTTTGCACCCCCACGGCTATGGGCCTGGGAATACTCTCCACATGTTACAGAGATTTAATTGCATAGTTCATCAACTCATAGCATTATACAAAGCATTTTGAGGTTGAGGGAAGAGGACACCTCTCCCCCCCCCTCCCCATTTTAAACTACATCAAAAAGGCTATGAGATTGTGACAAAAAATTATGGCCTCTATCAAAACGAAACAATTTCATTCAGTTATTATACAAAGTAAATGGCTGCTATCACTGTTAAAAAATCTTTTCAATAACTGCAAGTGATATAGCTTAATGCCCCCCTCCCCACCGTTGCATTGTTTGAAATGTGGAACTTTGGACCAACACACTGTTCATGAGGGACAAAAACCCAAACACTATTCATAAGGGACTAAAAAAAAATGAATTTATCTTTTTAAGAAACTTTCCTAAATGTTACCATTCTGCCTTATTTTGAACTATCTATCACTCTCTATGGATAAATCATAATTTCAACTATATATGTAAATTTTACACCATAAATGCAATATTCCATTCAATAATATCAACCTTTTTGATTATGTGATCTTTACCATGATTATTTATTTAATAAACTTAATCTATCAAACCTTAAGCAGAAACCCTTTCCAAGAGAATTCCTTGTGTGAAAGGAATATGCAAAAGAGGAAAAACTTCCCCTCTTTTTTAAAAAAACATCCCATTTCCACCCCATCTTCCCACAATCCTTTCATTTCCTGACATTTTTCATCATTCCTGTGCACTAGAATATTACAATATCAAAATATGAAATTCATAGTATGAAAACCTGTGACAATTTTACACGAGTAAAAACAATTTATAAGGGGAAAAATTATGGTAGCATGATTATATGTGAATTTGCTAAAGATGGGCAGGGAGAGTTGGTGTTTTGGTGGTCATATCATATGTACTGAATGCATCCATCATACATTTTTTTCCAATTGTGTACTTTGCATTTCAAATAAAACACAAAAGCTTCATAACTGGTTTTCTCTGATCTTTTATTCATGACAAATAAAACTTTGATATTGAAATTAAATTTCCCTAGGACAATAATGTCTGCAGCAATTCTTCAAATTTTGATCGGTGTCTTGAATTGTATTAAAGTAACTGTTTCAAATATTCTTGGTTTAAAGGCATGATCCTCTCATTCCAAACAGTTCCAATTCTCCTAACTTACTAACTTAAGGCCCTTCCCACATAAATTTTTAAAATTCATCCTCACTTCAAACACAACCTCAATTTATTTCTTCAGGGTGAGTATACAATACCTGACCCAATGGCAATGTGTAATCAAAACACTCTCAGTTACACTTCAGGCTCTGTAATATGAGCTTGGATACTTTGCATTGTTTGAAATAGCTGTCAATCAAAGAGCTGAGCCAATTGAGAATTTCTGTAAACCACTACAAAAATTGCAGTTTGGGGCTACAGGATTAGCCCTTTAAACAAAAACAGAAAAAGTTCAACTTTAAATATGAAAAAAATAGGGTCCACTTGGAAACTCACCAAAGATGCTTGAAATGGGCTAAATGACCGAGATCTAGTGAACAATGTCCTTAAGATGATCCAGTTTGAAACAAAATCCAACCTTCATTGAAAACTTGAGGAAGTGGAGAGTACAAGTCAAGGATTCTCAAACCAATAAACTTTTCTCATCTCCAGTTTAGACTTGCTAAATATTGAATATCACTAGGATTTTAGATGTATACATCAGTTCCATGCCAAGTGTGTACTTTTGTATGTTAATTGTCACAAACAAAGGCAATAAGTACTGTACATACATACCCTTGCTATGTCTGTGAAATAAGCAAACAAAAGTTGGACTTTGAACAATGAACCCAAGACTACCTCAGCCTTAAAGTAATAATTACTGCAGCATCATTTTTTCATATTTTTCTATGTATGTGTTCTAGTACGGAGCTATGTGTGTTGGTAACTCCGTTGGTTCTGGAGGCCTATTCAGACTTGGGTAAATCAATGATGGATGACACATGGTATATGGTACTTTGCTTTTGATATAAGGTTGACAATTATCTCTTTATCATGCAAAACAAATAATTACTGTAAGTTGTATTAAACTGAGGAGCCAAAGTTTGGGTATAGCTGTGGTCTCACTTACCTGCCCTGGGCTCGGAGTAACACCATGTTGCATGAGATCACAGGTTTACTCATGGTCGGTGTTTAAATTTGATCCACCTCAGATCGCAGAGTTCAGCGCTTTTAAACAAAGTGTTTGTGGAAACAGGGTTGTCACCAGCCCAATTGGAGTGCCGGCTAAACATCTGACTCAATATTTGTACCTCACCATACCCCCATGGAATACACCTCACTTTTGACCCATTGAATTTTCAGCCATAGGCCAATGTCAATTTTATTATTTTTCAGCATAAAAGAAAGCTTTTGTGCCGTCTGGAAGCCTTGCCTTTTAGGTGTTGTACCGGTCGGCAATGTCCAGTGCTGGTTAGTCCCGACTGGCGCCGACCAGCGTGGTGACAACCCTGTGTGGAAATCAATTAAGGTGTTTGAGGCCCTGATGACCCGGACAGTGAAAAAAGCCAAACTTCTACAGCTACATTTATTTCATTGGCTGAGCTATCAGCGATATTAATTTCTTGGACATGTAATGAGTGTCCATTTACAGTGTTTACAGGATTTCACAAAATGTTAGCACTTTTTCAGGAATTTTTGGAATAATGTCTTACTTATTTTGGTGTTGTAACTCTATTCTAGGGTGGGTGGGATTAACCCTTTTGCTCTGCATTGTCTCTTCATGAATTTTCTCAAAATGCAATGGACAAAACAGTCACTGTTCCTCTAAAGCATTGCACTTCTCAACTTTCGTAGATTGGAAATCAGGACAGAGGAAGGGAATGATATAATGTGAGTTTTAAAAACTTGGTTGTAATTTTATGAAGCAAAGTTGTGGGAAAGGGTTTCCCCTAAATAGTGGGGAAGGGAACAAATGATGCAGAGTGTGAAAGGATTTTGGCAGACTACAAAAAAACATGCAAATGAGCAACATTACTAGCTACAACCCATTCACCTTATGCTTTTGATCATAATATGCATTAAGAGGACCATATGCACCTCAAAGGGTATAAACTCCCTTCCCACCCAACCTCCCCCTCCCCTTCCCCCCCCCCCCCCACAAAAAAAATATATATATATATACTGTAATTTGGCTGTTTTGGTCACAGTTGCATGAAGTGAAGACAAGACAGCTTTGATCAAAAAAAAAAAACATTTTGAAGTAAACCAAGGACATGGTCTGCAATTTCTTGCAGTTCTGACAAGTCACATGCACTTCAGAACATTTGAGAAAATCTTAAGAAGAAAATTTTAAGAAAGTCTTGAATTGATGTATATATCAATTAGTCTGTCACACATTCAAGTTGACTTTGTACAGCTTATCATTTCATGGCTGTCATGACAACTTATTATGCAAGTAGGAGTTAAGAATTAACTTTAAAAAGAACTTGAATTACATCAGCATGTATGTAGATTATCTTGCAAGAATAACAATAGAAAGCTTTCACAATAGATGGCAGCAAATCTATACTAACAATGACAGCTGCAAAATGGACTTAAAAGAGGACAGTATACTGAAATAAATAAGCTCAATAGGATATCAAACCAGGTAGAGGGCAGTAGTCCTAAACAATATTCTGTTTTATTGTAGGCTCTCTTGTCTTACCCCATACTGTTAAAATTCTCCTGTTTTAAAAACTTCAAATTCCAATTTCCAATTTGAAATTAAGCATGAGGACACATATCCAAGGCAGAGATTCAGCAGCTTGTACCAATTTGCCTGAGACACTATTGTGAAAGCTCTCAAAACATAAATTCTGTTACTAAGTGATTTTGATATTTGTGGTTATTTCCAGGGTCCATCTCCATTTGTTTCATCTACCTGTACCATGAATAATTTTATTCAATTCAAAACCTTCAGTAGCTATATTCAAATCAAAACCTGAACTTAATCTGCCTATTACAGGGTTTTGGATTGTTTAAAGCCATCTTTGGTAAATTGGTAATCAGAATGATGACTAAATTTAAAGTTGATGGATCCCATTAATTTCCTTCCATTACTTGACTGCCAGATCCCATCTACAACTGACTGCACAATTCACTGCTGATCAGTCAGAGTGAAAGTATAGTTATATTTTTGAATATATGTCAATCAATACAGATATCAGCTGCTGGTACAACTCGTGGAATATCAAACATGTTTGGGCTAACAGTAACTGGTACCTCGGTCTGAAGGAAGCAAAGGCATAGCCACAATTTTTTAGCAAGGGGCAATATGGTGTCACAAACCATATCCTGGGGGAACATTTCTGTCTAATGAATTGACCACAATATGAAACTGCACATTTTAGATTTCTCCACAGGGAGCAGCACCAATTGAATGGGTGAAGGGGGGGGGGGCATGGCTTTGAAATCTCCTTTTTCACTATCTACCTAACTGGAAGCCATATATCCACTTTCTTAATATTTGTTTCACAAAACCATGTCAACCAGAAGAAAAACATCCTTCGTTCTAACAAAAATTGACAGATCAATTTTTGTGTTGTGTAAATATGTCTTTCAGCTTGCATCAGAGAGAGTTGAAACATTGGTTTTCATGAGGATGGAGTACTGTGGAATTAGTTACATTGGCAGTGAAAGGAGAATTGCAAGTTTAGAAATAATGGGTGTTTAGGTGTCGAGAACCTAACTATACTACATTATGAGACATTCTGTGGAGCTCTCCCAATCTTTAATGAGATCCTTTCAGTTGAAATGAACCTTATGTTATCACTTCAATCCATCCAGACTGTCTCTTTTGTAATTATACTTTCATCAAACCCAGACAACGAGTTAACTTCCTGAAAAGTTTGTGACATCAAACCTAGACAATGAGTTAACTTCCTGAAAAGTCTGTGACAATGTAGGGAGCAAGGATATTGACGACATTCTCAATGACAGAAAACAAACGTGCTAATTGATAACACCTGACAAAAAGTAAAATTATAATTTGCTGGAAGCATTCAGACTATACCAAATATACTTGCTACGAATGCCTGGGAATCCATAAACCATACTTGTATAACAAAGTTGATTGATATTACTTACAATATCAATGAATAAACAAACGAATAAACTGAAATCTACAGAGTTATATAGTACCTGGCTGTATGTGAACAGAACGTTGTTCATGCACTTCTGTATTAATTTCTTCATCTGGTACAATAAAATGGCAAGTAATACAGGATACTTGGAAATTAAATAGTGTGCTCAAAATAATGGGTATAACAATATATCCAAATTCTGAAGAGTACCTTAAGTTTAAAATTTCAAAAAAACATGAAAAATTTATAAAAACTGTGAAATTTCTATCTTCATAGTACATTCCTACCAGCTGAAAAATAAAATGTTGAAGTTTACACATTCAATTTATTGTGGTACATTGTGCAATAATATTTGATGTCATTATTGTATGACTCAAATTAAAGTCTTTGTATTTCTTTGTTTTTCTGAAATTTACTCCACCTGGTATCAATATGAAAGCATGGAGTGATGCAATTAATTAAGCCCCATGAACAACATGCTATATACAAGCAAACAGGATCCCATTCAAGGTCGAAAAGACATCTTTAATCTCAAAGGGAAACAAAAGCAGTTAATACAACAAGAAAGTCACCAATTATTGCACAAGACTATTTTAGTGTTGAAGTCAACATATTCCATCATTAAATATCTCAGCAATGGAACAAGCTATAACAATGGGATTTAGATGAACAATTAAAAATTCATTTTGCAACCTCTCAAATACGCATTTTCAAACTTCTTCACTTGAGGTAAACTTTCAACTATATTTGAATACTATATGAAAATACAAACAGCATAACAATAATAGCTCTAATGCATAGTATCTCACATGGATTTCAAGCAAGTCACTACTGAAAACCTAACGACTACAGATTCAGATATCATATTTGCCCCTGCAAAAAAGCCCCTCCACGGTCTAACAGATAAATGTAAAGGGGAAGGAAGCTGTACCTTGTAAAAACAGTTGACACTTAATGAAAAATGCCTACAGTCATTTTACCAGGTCAGTCAGTATGAGGCCACTCCATACTACAGGAAACAAAAAACTAGTACATTTGTACTGAAAGATTCAAATTGAGTATGACCAAGGAGTTACAACTTGATCCCTGGTATGACACAGTTTTGCTCTTAATGCCTTGTTCCATGGAGTTTGTGAAGTGAAGAATTCATGACTTCATGACTTACAAAATGCTAAGCTTTCATTGCTTTGAAATGATAAGAGTGAATGACTATAAAAAAAAACCTGCTGTATTTTTATTATAAATATTACTGCGCACACTATTCAACAATTGCATTGATTTGTACAGTAGCCTCACATTCGATGCATTACAAATGAAGGAGAATTCTATGAACAGGAAAATGCAATAAAAATTGCTCATTTAAACAACAGCACAATGGTCACTAGGAGAAAAATGAAATAATCTTGATGGCTTTGAATTTTAAGCTCACAAGGTTGCATACAACTTTTGCAGGCTGAAAGGTTAAATGGGAACAACTATTGGTCTTGATCCTGACATTCACCATTTTCAAGGGGAGAACTGCAAATGTTCTCAAGTTCCTCAAAACTACCTGGATTGGACATCTACAGGCTCCAATAACCTTTGTCATATTTATCTATGGATGTACCCCCCCCCCCCTGCCCATTTACAGAGCTGCCAACATTGAGGTCTTGAAATCAGGAAGATTTACCTCACAAATCAGGAAGATTTCAGGGATTTGTGTGTATTTCAAAGGGGGAAATTCTGTTCTCCATCAGGAAGATTTTATATTTTGCATGTTTGGGGGGAAATCTTCAGGAAGTCTTCTGCAGAATAAGGAAGACTTGGCAGCTCTGCATTTATCATCAACCAAACTTGATATAGTACATAGCATATAAATAAACTCTCTTACAAATACATAGCAGATATGCAAAGACTGAAGTCTTTCATAAGTTGACTTGACATGCTTCTAGACTTTTTGGTGAGTTTATTTATCTAAAATTCTTGAACTATAAAGTTGTGTACACTGATGAACATTGCCATATTACACGTTCACTACAAAGAAAAAATATCTGAAAGTCAAACTAATGCATTGGAGTCACACAAATCTTCTTTTTTGGGGGGTTCCTCCCTCCTTTTTTTTTTTTTAATTTTTAAAGGGGGTGGAGGTGGGAGAACACATTAATGCATAGTTTGATAAGGAATGAATGTGAACAGATTAATTGTATTCATGATGAATGATTTAAGAAGCAGGATGCAGCCTACAAATATGGATATTGCTTTTCAACTAATCTTGAAACCAATAAGCACAGGTACCCCATCTCAAAGTTTTCTGCACAAGTCATTTTCATACTAGTCATCTACAATTTGTCCGTCTGAAAATATTGTAAAATATAGTACAAGAGAAAGGCTATACAGTAGGGTTGGGGGGTAACATGAAAATATTGGTATCTGTATTGTAAAACACACAGAACCGGTATTGAGGCAGTACCGGTTCTCAACTTTCGGGGAGGGAAGTTTGGTGGGAAGGAACCTAATGTTATAGTGTTGACTTTTGTTTTTCTCTTCCCCTCCCTTCAGGATACTAGGTGGGGTTTTTAGTGCTATAGTGTACAGCAGTGTCAGACATTTAGCGAAATTAGTGCAGAGCTTTCAAGAGCAATCATAGTGAAGTTTATACCAACTACAGTGTATTGTTTTAGTGATTTAGTGTATGAACTTTGAACTTTCCCATTCCAAATACTGAGTCAGCTCCCTGAACATATTTTATCCAGCTGTAGAGAATCAACCAAGGACTTCACAGGTAAGCTATCTTTAGGGGCTTTTAACACCTAAGGCCGTGTTCCCACTTGATCCCCCTATGTTGATCGCCCCAAGCTCAATCAACTGAAAAAGTTGGTGACCAACCGTGTTAGTGTTCCCATTTGATTGCCTGCACGAGATCTGATCCCCTCCTCCGGTTCAAGTAACAGGAAGTTGTTTCATCGAAATTATGTATGCAGGTCAGGTTAGTTTACACGCGTTTGCGTGGCATGAGGAACTTCACTGCGGAAGTACGTCACTGATCTCGGGTCACCTAGATCCCCCGTTGTGTTCCCACTTGTTTTCTTGATCGCCTGCGTGCGGTCTGATCCTCCCCAAAGGGGCGATCAAGCTCTCGGGATCTGATCCGGGGAACGAGAGCGTTCCCACTTGCAAATTGATTGCCTGTACGGGGTCTGAACCGGATCTGATCGCCTGGTGGTTCTCAAGTGGGAACACACTCTTAGCCACACACAGCCCCCATGTTATCATGCACATATGCATCTGGGTGTTTGATTGGGTTAATTACCAAGCAGGAACCTCTGCTCTTAATGTTTGTGTAAATATTTTGACCATTCACACATTCTAACAGTTATTTTTGTCACAGAATCTAAAGAGTACCGGTAATTTTTTCAAGTACTGGTATTTCCTCAAGAACCCGTTTTAGTAATACACCAAATATCTTTGGTATTTTCATTACCTGTGCCTCTAGTACCGTTACTAACATCAGTACTAGTATACCGCCCAACCCTACTATACAGTGAGGCAAAGGCATCCAGGTTCTAAAACAACAAGAGGCTGTGTATTACTGGGGACTTGAACCCGAGTTCTAACTTCTAAGTATTATTTCCATGGTTCAAAGGGATTCCCAATAAACACTGCAGAGCTGCACAATTGGTGGGTGACACCTAAAAAAAAACTGCTGAAATCGTGAGAAGGTTACAATTACACTTTACTAGCAAATTTGAGCCATATGAAAAACTAGAAATACTGATATCTGAGATGCCCAGATAAACCACAATATCATGTTAACAAAGAAAATTCAAAAGAAAAATTGATTACTTCCTGTTTTGTAAGTAATGAAAGTTTGTAGTGACATAAACTAGATACAATTGAGATACTATGACCACATGAAGTCCAAATTGTCATATGGACTGAAAATGACAGGAGTTCCTTTTGATAAAATGTCAACAGATTTCTTTGGGGAAGTTTATCAGGATGTCTTGTATGCTAATTTACATGTTCCTAGTTAAACATTTGTATCTGGATTGTAGACAATGTTTGTTGGCATTTTCCTTTTTGGATTTTGTTTTGTTTTGTTCCCAGGCTTCAGTTACATGGTGTTTACTAGTGCCTTGGTCTTACAAAGGCATTTAACAGTAATACTTCTATGGAAGGTATTAACATTAATTTGGAGATGTTACTCTAAGTCCAAAGGTATAAACTTCACATATCAGGAAAGTCATTTACAGATTCACACACTGCTAATTTACTGATGTGTGGATCCCTTGATCTGGTTTTCGGCAGAATGAGTATAATCTGGTTGGCACCTCCAGGGTAGAGCTTACAGATGCTTACAGCTAGGGGTTATGTTAACAACCACAAGGTTATGCAAGATGGCAATATTTACATTCATATGAATATTTTAGAAGTGGCGTAGGAAGCAATATGAAAGTGGAGGGGGAGGGAGGGCAAAACAATTTTGGAACATGCACACACCTCACCCTACCCCATTGAACAAAAGGTACATTTTTTATGCTGATTTTTTTTTTTTCTTCTTCTTTTTTGCAGTGGCTTAGTCTCTTGCTTTCTACGAGCAAGAACAATTTTTTTAAAAATTAAAAAAAAAATCTGATTTGTTCATAGGTGTGAAAACTACTGTAGGCCCACTAGGAGCATAACTTGTGGCCACATGGAGCCCGCAAAAAATTTAGGTCCTTTTTACACATTTATAAATATGGAGCTTGTATTGCAAAAATAGTTTAGACCCAGGGTTTCCTATAAGGAAATTTGAATACTTGGCCAGGGACTTTGAAGAATCTGTGTTTCCTAATCATTTCTAATCATTTCCTAAGCATTTCTGAGATAGCATGTCAAGTGAAGATCGCTGTTGATTCATAATATTATCTAAGGAGTGCAGATTGAGACCCCCTCCCACTTCCCGGCTTTCTAAGCCTATATGTATTTTAGACAGAATGGTAGGAACTGGCAAAAAAAGAGAGTAGCTGTTCAAAGGCCTCACAAGGAAAATATTACATGAAAGACTAGAAATCTTATAAGTTTGAATTCCAAAGAATCTGGTTGACCTCAGATAGAGTCCTTTCTGATATAGGTTTGATTTCTTGTAAGTTGTAGCCATGCCAACTCTTAAAGGCCCATTTCTCTCACCCCAAACCCTAACCTTCTTACTAAAGCCCCTCCCACAATTGTCTGAAATTCGTCCTCGTCCAGACACCTTCTCAGTTTATTGCTTCAGGGTGAGTATAGAAAAACTCAATTAATATTATCATAACACTCTCAGTACCATTCATGCTGTGTAATATAAGCTTTGGCACTCTGCATTGTTTGAATTAGCTGTCAATCAAAGAGCTGAGCAAATTGAGAATTTTGGTACCCAGGTACCAAAATTGTAGTTTGGGGTGAGAGGTTTGGCCCTTTAAGTTTACCATAAGGAAGACAGAAAGAATGAAGACATTCATTTTTTCTTTTCCATATTACTCCAGTATATATTCTTTAAAATTTTCCGTCTGACCTCGACCATCCTCAGCATACAACTGACAATGGTCACCCCCTAGGCTGACCAGTGTAATGTTCATTCATCCGTTTCTGATCCTCTTTCTTTTTGGCAGCACTCTTGTGCACCTATACACTGTACCTCTACAGTTCACGGTGTACGTTAACTAGCTTTTCATTGTCAGTTGTATTCTGAGGATGGTCGAGGTCAGACCGATAATTTAAAAGAATATATACTAGAGTAAATGGAAAAGAAAAATTTAAGGTCTTCGTTCTTTCTGTCTTCCTTATGGTAAACTTAGCATGGCTACAACTTACAAGAAACCAAAACCTATAGACTAGAAATATGTTAGGGACATTTTTTGACATGGAAAATCCTGAACATACTGACTCACTGGAGTTTAGATTTAGCATAGTGAGTTATCAATCCTAATGATAGAATAATAGATGGCAATTTGTAATGTGCACAAATCCAAGAATCTGTAGAAAAATTCTAGTGGCAATGCCCTGCAGCAGCAGAAGACACTCAATCAGATCCTGAAGAATTCTTTTTTAAATGGCTGTAACCTCAAAAATATATCAAGTTGAATGGGGAGGTTGGAGAAGAAAAGCTCAAGGTGTGAGTAACAAATCTACAAAGAAATCCCAACAGTCGCTGGTGGGTGAGATTAAAAGTGTAATAGAGGTGAGTAGAGGCGTGAACTTAGATTAACACACAGAAATATACAAATTTAGTTTTGCTGTTCTAAAAGATATGCATAAATTTCTGTTCTTTGTCATGTTGTGGTGTATTATGGGAAGCATATTTTCCAATATTACAACTTTAAATTCCTTTCAGTGGGGAGATACGATTCTTCCACTTGGAAATTTTAACATCATGACCATTGATTAATTTAATAGTCACAGAGTACAAAAATTATGAATGTTTAGGAGTGAAGTGAATGAAGGTAATGAATGTCAATGAAGTGAACTATTCAATTTCATGAGCTGAAAACTATACCAATGGGAAACATTCATTATTGTTTTTTGTAACATCTTAATGGGGGTAAATTTCTTAATCAACTTAAGTCAGAATTTGATTCTACCAGCAGCTATATGACATTTCATGACACCACCAAGATTTAATCTGAACTAACCCAAGACCATGGATTAGCATAAAAAACTCAAATGCATGGTATGTGATCATCCAATAATAGATGTGAAAAAAATTAATATGTAACACAGTATTCTGTAAGTGATATTCCATGCATACATGAAAGGTATGAAGTAAGAAGTGGCAACTCAGTTCAGGGTCACAAAAATCACAATAATCAAAAACACAGGCATTAAGGGGAATTAAGTCGCCCTTCAAGAATTTTCATCAGAATAAACACTTACCAGCCTTCTTTCTCCTAAAGGCACTTTGTGTTCTTCTCATACGAGGTGATGCGGGAATAGTTTTATAATATTTGCTACCACCATTGGTAAGGGTTGGCCTAAAATTCAGAAACTCTTTGTCTAGTCGGACCACCGAGCCAGGATATTTCTCCTGAATCAGGTTGGCATGCTGTAGAGGGAAAACAATTAGTAAAATATGCACATAAAATAAGATAAGCATAAAAAATATGTAAAAAAAGACATCTCCACTACAATTATGTCTCCATTCCACATTAGAAGGCTTCTTTGAGCAAGTCACAGATTTTCATCCCATTTTATACCATGCACTAACTTTCAAATTTCAAAGTTTGCTCTTTGAGAACCTGAACAATTTTGTTGTTGTTCTTAACGTCATTTCTTGACAGTAATCAAACTTATGCAAGCTTTGCATTTTATTTGCCAATAAAAGGGTCTAATTACCTGCCAACTGTCATATTTTGCAAAAATACCCTTAAACCATCAAAGCCTGGGCCCTTCCCATTGGGGCCTCATGCTCCATGCTCAGTGGAGCCTCAGGCACCAAGATTATGTCAAGCAGTGCCGCCTGCAAAATCCTTTTGCCTCTCTATATTGCTGACATAGAATGAAGTCTGACGATGGCACTGCACACCCTTTTTTTATCTGATAAGTTAACAAGGCTGAAAAGTCTATAACAAAGATTTAAAAGGAACAAATGCTATTCTTTACAAAGGGATGTTTTCATGCATTTTAATTGACTGTACAAATTCCTTAAAGACCTCACTGATTGGAGTAACCAAAGACATGATGTAATGAAGTTCAGCTTCAATAACTCTGCCTTCTAAAACAACTAAGTTATGATCTTTAGCCATCATTTGAGGTTCAGTATCATCTATTCTGATGCAAAGTATTAGCTATATTTTCAAGGTTACAGTATCATATACCAATGCATGCTTTTGGCATATACAGTAGTACTCATGAAAAAGTTAAAGTATGGCTGATATTTATCCAAGGTTTTGAAGGACCCTTATCCTTGGAAGGATAAGTTCAACAACCACAGAGGACTACAATTTATCACAATTCACAATTTCAGTGCCAAAATTACCCCATGCATTACAATGGGGACCTATGCAGCTAAAGCTGAATGAGCCAAAAACACAAACACATCTTTTCAATTCTTTAATTTTACATCAACATAAGTAAAAAGAACAGAAAATATCATCCATCCCACACTCTATCTTTAGGTGAGAAATGTGAATTGCTTCCATGGAGGAGCTTTCAAACATACCATTAGAGAATCACATATTGATGAGAATGAAGAGGCGGGTTTTAATAGAATGCTTTAGTTGCTAAGCAAAATCACGTCAAATAATGTCCACCTTTATTCGTAACTGATAGGATCAAAATGTTTAATGATGCATGCAAACAAAAACAAAAAAAAAAACAAAATTTAAGGATACCTGATTATTTGCACACAAAAAGGTAAAAGGAAAAGGATCTACTTTTAAAGACATAGTCAGTTTCAGCTAGATTATTAAAGAACAGAACTAAAACAATATCCCCGAGGCCCTAAACCAGAATATTAGGTATGCCATTATCTTTAAAATGGTAAATGTCAAATGAATATTTGGCCCTCATTCACATAAATATAGGGCAAAGCAAAATTGTGATATGTCTAAGAGCAAAATGAAGTGTCTGGAATAAAATCACATACAGTAGCAACTAACCGAACCACCTATAGAACAAGTATCCATTGATTTTTTTTTCAAACAACAAGATTCTTCAAACAAAAATGACATTTTGAGAATGACAAATCAATATTTCAGGATTTCACAGTATTAGCTGTGGTACGTGTGCAGTAGCCCTTTGGATGAAACGTAACACAACAGCAATCTGGCCATTTTTTTTAAAGATGTGGATGCATGAACCAAAATGCATTTTGAACAAGTAGTCCTGGGCATGACGTTAAACTGCATCCAGGGTATGGCTTCTGTTCTATTCTGCCAGTCTAGAGCAGGACCACACACGTTTGCCCTTTAGAAGGGGTACTTGTCCATTTGGGACGTTTAGCTCCTTAAGGGAGCAGAACTCCTTCGGGAGTAAATGTTTGGTTTCCGCCCCTTGGCTCTTCGTCAGAGAGTCGAGGGGACTTTTAGAAAAAAGAATTTCGAACAAGTAGTTCTTCATTGAATGCATCTCTAGAAAGAACACTGGAGTTATTGAAAAAAGCATAGGCCTATTTGGCAAATATGTGGTGTGTATTAACACCTATAATACATTTTCAAATCATAATTATTGATATACCTCTTTTAACTTATTGATATTTTATTTCAGAAGGCCTTGAATACTGAGATGTCAGAGTGCATAAATTGCACACCCATTAACACAAATCACCCTACAAAGTACAATTTCTGTACACCTAGATAAAGGTGGGGAACTAAGGTAAATATATCAGTTTTTTAAAGCATTCACCCACCTAGCACACTTCTCAATTTCCTGAGGAACGTTATTTTTAGTACACCTGGATAATTTAAATTCAAGCCCATGTCCCTGTGAACCATGCTACAGTACCCACAGACACTTAATGAATAAGCATGTATTTCTTCACATGGAGTATCTTTGTTTGAAATGGTTCATCTGCAACTGCATGATGACCACTTAATGGAGCTGGCAAGGCAAAACAATGAGCTCTGTAAAAAAATTGACTCTTTAACATTTTTAACTTTGTTTGCTGCTTAGATCATGACTAGACAATTTCTTAACAAGCAATTTTCCACCCTGACAATCCTCCTTGAAAATCCCCCTGACACTCCCCCTTCACCCCCCCTTCCATGCCCTACAATGTCCCATACATGTTCTCTAAGACAATTTTAGTTCATGCATTTTTCACTTGGATAAGCCCAAGGAGTTCCTGTCCTTGACAATTTGCCCAAATTTTCCTCCTCCACTAGTGGAAAAACAAAACTTAGAAGGGCCAGGAATTGTCCAGGAATAATAGTTACCTGACCTGGGGATAGCCAGGGTGGAGGAATTGTAAGTCAGAATTATTGTACAGTAATTGAGGTTGTATAATTGACAGCTTCATACCATCAGTTCATCCCATCCCAGGAATCAATTCTATTAGAATTGCAGTCATAGCTAATTGCGACAAGCCTTGCTTCAAATACAGTATTATCAAAAGCTGTAATATGCTGTTGTTAGATAACTCATCGTAGGAAGGTTAACCAATGAAGGACTATGAATCATTCCACACTAAACCCTTGCATAATTTGTCATCTCACTTGGACATATTTATCACAAAAAACCCAAAGTATTTGTTTTAGAAGGGGGCAGAAGGAGAGAAAGGGGTGGAGGGAAGTAAGACGTATGTGACAGGTACTTAACTTCACCAAATTTATTTGACTACATAACACTACATATCAGTATCCAGAAACAAACACTACCGTTGTCAAAGAAGTTTAGAAGTCTGCTTTAAGGGCCATGTGTACTGAGCTGTTACCTAAACTGAAAAATATTTCACAAAGAAAGCTTTGAAAAGATAGGAAAATGGCCACTTTTTCACCCAACCCATGGCTAAAAATTGGACGTGATGCAACATTTAGCTCTAGTTTACATTCACCTAATGAAATCGGTGAAAAAGGCTGGGAAGCTTTGTAGATTATTTCCAAAGCATTTTGAAACATGTCTAGATATTTCAGGCAAGTTACAGTATAAGGACCTTTTAAACAATTCTGTACAAAAAAAAAAAAGTAGAAGGAATTGTGAAAGATTTTACTTTTTTTGCAGAAATTAATTAACATTTGTTTTCAGTCCTGCAGAACTGCAGAGCTAAACAACAATCTGGGACTAGAAGGATAAAATTACTCCCAAGATATTCCTTCCCTCATTTGCCTCCAGTTCAAGGCCACTTAAACTGTAACATTGATACGCCATAAGAGGTTCATTTAGGAAGATATCAAGCCACACTCACCTACTAAAAATGCCAATACCATACCACAAACTTCAAAAACAGCTGATTTAAACGCATTTAATTCTCACCCCAAACTGTAATTATTATAGAAATGAACAGAAATTTTCAACTGGCATAGTTCTTTGATTGACAGCACATTCAAAAAATGCAGAGTACTGTAGCTCATGTTACAAAGCATGCACTGTACTGGGAGTGTTCTAATTACACATTGTGTCTTGTATATGACACTATAAACTGGGACTATCTAGATGAAGATGCTTTAGACAGTTGTGGAAGAGGATTAATAACTACAGTACAGTAGGTTAGGATAACTGAAACTGTCTAGCATGAGAAGATTTGGCCTTTAAATAATTAATGAGACCTTTATGCGAAATTGACGTAAGAAACATTTCCACTTTGAAATATCCCACATCATTACTTCTGTTTATTTGTAAGCTGTTGAAAACTCTTCTTTTTTTTTCTTTTTTTTTTCTGCAAGGATCATTTATTGCTCTTTTAAATGCATATCCTGATATCTTTATATGTATTTGTAAACAGTTGAAAACTAATTTTTTTCTTTCTTTGCAAGGACAATTAAATGCCCTTTTGAATGCCTGTCCTGATATTTTATATATATATTGTATATTTGTAAACAGTTGAAAAACCCATTATTTTTCTTTTTGTCTTTCTTCGTAAGGACATATTTAATGCCCTTTTGAATGCATATCCTGCTATCTTTAAAGCACAAAGCCCAGCTACAGGTTAACATGCATGAATTCACCTCATCTTTTACTTAAGTATACAAACAGTCTTTCCTCCATCCTTATCTCAAAAATGTAAATAAGCCACCAACAAAGAAGTTAGTTCAACATTGATAACACCCTTGTACTTCAATAAGACATAATTGATCAGTACATCTATCGATGCATTCACCCAGTCGCCTCAGTACTTACAATGAAATATCAAATGCACCCACTGAAGGCCTTACTTTCCCAGGATGTACCTCTAAGATGCGTGGATGAACTGACATATGTCATATGCCAGGGTACTATCACTTTTGAAACACTGAAATTCAAGAATTTAGCCAGACTATATCAAACAAACATGCATGGCCATTTTTAAGAAAGGAAAATTACACAAGGAAAAATTGTACTAGCAATTTATAAACTTCTGCATTGTGGATGATATTGGTATGATTTCAAGTGAAGTGTAAAGTATAGTGATTTCCCCAACCCCCCTTTCCCCCCCCCCCCTCCATCTTGTCATCTTGTGCATGGCCAGAACTGTCACATGAGGTTTGTTGAACTGTGACCTAGCTGACTGAAGGATGCATAGGGGAAAACCTTTTGCACAAAGTACAGTAAAAAGGGAATACTACAATTTGAGAACAACAAATATTTATTTACTTTTAGTTCTTTCAAACCACAGTAAGTGCATGGTGAAACAGATGTAAAAGGTGGTGGCTAATTTACCTTACTTTTAAACAAATGGGTTCTTGCATTCTGCAAAAAGAAATAAACTTGTCTTTGAATCTCATGTGTATTTTTTCCCACTGAGGAACAAAAGGCCTTCTACTGTAGGGATAATAGAATTACTAAAGATATGTTAGAAGAAAAAGCTCTCCACAATTTGATGGATTCAAAACAGAAAGAAAAAAAGTATATGGGATATAAAACTGATTTGATTGGAAGCTAGCATCAAAAACATATTACACTTTTCTTGTTCAAACTAACAGGCATGCCATTGTTTTGAAAAATATATAGTTATAAAGAGCCAGTGAATTATCTCATCTGAAACATAAAACATTCTCCCAACTTTTGACTGCTTTCTAAAATTTTTGAAAGAAGGAAAACTAAAAACAACAGCTCTTTTCTACACTTCCTAGGAAAGGTTTAGTAAGCTAAAAAGAATCTAATTGTTAAAGGCAATATCTTGCAAAACTATTTCATATATATGTGTAATTTCAGAGCTGCTGTAATCTGCATTGTATATTTTACCATGGCTGTCAATCATTATATACTGACCTACTGTACACATCAGCCACCACAATCAGAGTGTTGAAAATACAGATATGTAGCATACATGTTTGAATTTATAAAAGAACAGGAAATGCCTAAAGCCAGGAAGGCACAAATGTGGCTTGCTTGATGATCATGGAGAGAGGAAAGAGGTCTGCTAGCACACTGCCCTCTAGTGGTGGGAGGGTGCTATATCATTGCTAGAAGGACTTGTAGGCAAGTTGGGGGTTTACATGTATGTACTGTATAGGAAGTGATGAGGAGCAGTAGACTCTACAATACTTAATAGTAGCAAAGTACTGATGAGTAAGTTCCAACATGGAATGTTAACAGCTCCACACAAGTGTTTCTGAAAGTGCAAGCATGGCAATAGAGGAATGAGTGGGAGAGATAGTGAGAAGGGCTAGGGGTCCACCTGTGCAAAGTGTGGGCCAGATGGGTATTGTTAGCAAATTAGGGAAATGCATATGTAAAATATGAGGTGAGGAGGAGTGAAATAGACTTGTGAATCAATAAAAGTATTCAGGAGTTTTTTTAATATGTTGAGACTGATACTTTGGGGTCTGCACCATCAGAGGCCATATAGGGGCATGCCCTCCTCTGCTCCCCACAAAAAAATTTCCAAAAAGGCAGCTTACATTTAAGGATAAAAAAATAATCATTACCCTAATTAACTAACAAAACTAAGCTTTCAAGATTAATCCTGTCCTGACAAAGTCAAAATATTACTAACACCATTTTGCATCTAAGCAATATAAAATGAAAAACATCTCAAAAGGGAGGGGAACATTCCCTTTGCTGAAATGCTTCTCTTGGGTTGGCAAAACTCTCACACACATGTACATCACCAAATCTTACACTCTGGCTATGGTCATGTGCAGTAGTCCCTTTGAAGTGTTTTATAACATGTGGAGTACACTAATGAGTAAAATAATTTTCCATGCAAGGCTGCCATTGTGAAAAACAACTTAATCAAAGTCCAACTGCTTCATTTAACCACACTAATTCAGCAACTATAGCGGTCCGGACTTACCATTACGTCCCAGTAATTCTTACCTAATTCTCAACTAAATTGAATTAGAACCTACCATCAAGTACATTAAATTGGGACAGAAAAGACATTTAATCCCCGAAATAATTTCACTGCCACACAACATACCACATGGAGAAATCTGATTGGCTGAGGATGATTACCTGTTTATCCGGAAAATGATACATCTTCTTCTGCTGAAAGAGGACGACACAATATTGCACTTGCCAAGTGAGAATACCAACAGCATCCAAGTTACCAAGAGAACGGCTCAGATTCAATTCATCCTCCTCTGTGTGAGAGAAATTGAGAGAAAAGATTTTTTATTAGTAAAATTCATCATGGATGATGGGTAGATGTTTCAAATGGATGCACAAATTGATGGGAACTGTTGACTTTTTTACTGTGTTATATGTAAAACATGTCACCTAAAAACACTGCAAAGAATGTCCGGGCTTGACATATTAGTTTGAATACTGTAATCAACTTCACAAATTTTTCTTGGTTCTAAGAGGCATAAAACATACTTGCACACATTGTCATTTCAGAAAAGGAAACACATAGCAGATGAGCCATGGTGTGTCCATAAAGTATTTTTTCTAAATTCACTTTATTCATATCAGATTTGTCCAAGGGAGAGTGAAAGCAAAAGAGCAGCTACTCTCAAACTTATTTTCAAGCAACAGCTAAATCTCATCATTTTCTTCATATTTCTTTTCAAAGTATCTTTTGTAATACTTTGGGACTTCAGTATTGCAAATTTATCTTAAATCAAGTAGTTACTGCTAGTAAATTTCATCTTTAAGGAGAAAAAATATTGTCATAATTCTCAAGAGCCAATCGTAAAACAGGACACTCTGCTATACTACATACTAAAGACTAAAATGAAACCTACTGCCATTGTGCTTGGTGCTAAGCATACCTACTGGTGTAAGGAAAACATGCCAGTGAGCCCACAACTCCAAAAATGGCAGGGGCAGGATCGACTTGAACCAGTTGGTCGGAAACTACCATACAGCTCCATCTAATATGTCAATATGTGATTTTGATGAAAAGATGCCTGCGACTCACAAGCTGTCTCAAATGTTTCCTTTTGTTTCATGTTATTAAAATATCTAGACTAGGTCTTAATTATGCTTCACAGGCCTATGGGGTACACACTCCATGTAAGACTTATGCTTGTACGTAAAATGTCAACGTCATGCACACAAACCTTCAAATGTCAAGAAACTACCATGTAAAGGTAATTTGAGGAGGGACAAAAAATATGCTAATGTGCATAAAAGTCCTCACCATACTTTAAGCGTTTACCTAATGATTAACAACCTCAAAAATGGCAAAGCTTTGAAAAAGCAGCGCTAAAAGCCTTTTAACAACAGCTGAATCTCACAAATTTTTACCTTTTTCTCTTCCTTGTATACCACATAGTATTTCAGGATTTAATTTGCATTTACTCATGAAGAACTAAAAAGGAACTCCAAGTAAATTTCACAATTCTTTGAGACACATGTTGTCACATTATTCTCAAGAGCCATTCATGAGACAGGATAGAGTTGGGGTGACGGCATTTTCCCTTTAAGGGATCATTCACTATCTGTACCTGTACAATCTGTTTATTTATTTAAAACAAACTTGGGAGTTTAAAGGGGAAATGCAGTCATTCCATACTTGAATAGGTAGACTGTCCTGTTTCTTAGATCTTGAGTCTAGTCATGTGTCAACATGTTTTTTTCTCAAATGTGAGAAAAACCTTGATTATGCAATAATGTAGGGCTGCCACGATAACCATTTTTCATTTATCAATGTCGCCAGCATTTCCGCGACGATATCGCGATATCGCACATTAGTCTTAACATTTTGCATCAGTGTTAAGGAACGCAAAGCAAAAGAGATGTTTATTGCATGCAGCCACTACTGACTACATACCAGAAGTGAGGGGAGATTGATTATGCGTGCATGTAGCAATATTGATTGTGCAGAACTCTTCATAAGTCTGGAACGTATATGAGCTGTTACAGTATTCATTGTATGCATTTTGAAACAGCTTCCGATTTTATATGTTTTCTTGTGGTGGGTTAAGTGCAATTTTTCATTTCTTGTGAGATCATGAATTATGATCATTTCAGGTTACTGACTTAAAACAATAAAAACCAGAATGCAAAAATGCATTGAGGTTTCGATGATATATAAATTTTCCATTTCAAATAATGCCATCATGCACCATTATCTTCACAGTCAAGTGTTACACTAGCATGTTCAAAAAATAATTTTGTTATTCCAGATGACTTTTGACCTCCATTAAAGACATACATAGACAGACAAACATGCAGACAGAGAGAGACAGACAGCTATCTTGAAAGATCACATTTAAAGAGGTTTCAGACTTTGATCCCCCAGCTGACCCAAGATGACCTTTGACCTCTGCCAAAAACAATGGGGACCATCTCCTGACTATAACGCATCTACATACCCAAATATGAAATCTATCCAAGCTTCCTATCTTGGGATATCATGTTAACAAGATTTTCAGACTTTGACCCCTGGTGACCCCAGAGGACCTTTGACCTCTGCCAAAAACAAGATGAAACCATCCTCTGACCATAAGGCATCCATCCACATATACCAAATATGAAGTTTATCCAAGTTTCTTAGATTGAGATATGGTGTTAACAAGATTTTCAGACTTTGACCCTCTGTGACCCCAGATGACCTTTGACCTCCACCAAAAACAACAGGGACCATCTCCTGACTATAATGCATCCATATACCCAAATATGAAATCTATCCAAGCTTCCTACCTTGAGATATCGTGTTAACCAGATTTCCAGACTTGGACCCCCACTGACCCCAGATGACCTTTGACCTATGCCAAAAACAAAAGCAACCGTCTCCTGACCATAACACATCCACATACCAATTATGAAATCTATCCAAGTTTCCTACCTTGAGATATAGCGTTAACAATGTTTTCAGACTTTGACCCCTAGTGACCCCAGATGACCTTTCACCTCCACCCAAAAACAGAAGGTTTCTTCCTCTCAATATGGTGCATCTATGTACTAAGTTTAAAAACTGTCAGACATTTCTATCTTGAGATATTGTGTACAAGCAACGTGTCACAAACACACACACACCCACGCATACATACATACACACGAACGCCATTATGATCCCATTGGTTAATTCTCTATCATCGAAACCAAAAATAAAAAAGAAAGCATTCACCACTGCACAGCTTTCCCAGTTACTAGTTAGGATATTGCAGATAAACATCATAAATGTATAGGAATAGGTTCACAATGTACATAGGCTAGCCTAGGCCTATGTGCTATACCTTAGGCAATGGCAAAAGTGCGAAGACATGCTGAAGAAAATTATATCGTAGAGAAAAACTTTAAGCCTTAAGCTCACAAAAGTATTGCGCATTGTTGTATGAGGGACTATTACACACGCCTTGACAATATTTTAGGTGTTCTTGGCCACATGGATTTTTATTGACCCTTTTCATTACTCGATCCTGCTTTGTGAAAGGAATGTAGGCTACTGCTGACTAGCACAAACGTATGCAGAAAGTACTAACGTTAGCTCACTTGCTGAATCAAACCATACATTTTGGGCTTAAATTTCTCAGTTAAGGGAGGTAGACACTTGGTGTTTTCAATTTTTCCAAAAGCCAAGAATTGACACTGTAGAATATCATTAATTTATTTACCTTTTTCCCCTTTTATAATGGCGAACTTTTTTCCGAGATTCCATTGTCGAAATTTGCGAGATCCTTTAGCTAAGCTGTACACACTCAGAAAGCAGTGAATGTGCATGATGGTTAGTTGTTGTGATTGCGCTTAAAGTATGTGATCGATCATTGGTGTATGGAACAATCACAATTTCAACAAAAATTTCCTGTTGAAGTTCACCTTGTCTTCTTGGCAGGTGTCGAATGTGCACTTCTCCTTCGTTATTACGTAGTGCAAAATATTGAAGCAGTTGCCAAACACGTCCGCCAAGCAAGCTATATTTCAGCATGCATCTGCTCAAATCTTATGCCATCCACATGTGTTCAAACTGCTAATTTTAGCTTAAGGCTTAGTGCAAGAGAATTTTGGGCCGGGCGGCCAATGCTTTTGTTTTTGTGCCAGGGAGGGGTTGGGGGGGGGGGGAAACTCTTCAGATTTTATCCTGGTTGTGCACCTGTGGTCAAAAACAGCTAGTGGAGAACACTGTTACCTAAAAATGACATTCATTCCAAGTTTCCTATCTCAAGATGTCGTAATAATTAGGTTTTCGGATTTGACCACTGGTGACCCCAAATGTACTTTGACCCCCACCAAAAGTTATATGGTTCGTCCCTTGACAATATTGCATCTACATACCAAGTATGACATTCATCTAAGTTTTCTATCTCAAGAAATAGTGATAACGATGTTTTCGGATTTTTACCCCTGGCGACCCCACATGACCTTTGACCCCCACCAAAAACAGTAGGTTTATTCTCTTGATAATAATGCATCTAGATACTAAGTATGACATTCATCCAAGCTTTCTACCTCAAGATATCGCGTTTACAAGGTTTTCGGGGTCTGACTCCTGGTGACCCCATACGACCTTTGACCCCCAACAAAAACAATAGGGTTCTTCCTCCCACTGTGGAGCATCTATGTACCAAGTATGGCATTCATCCAAGTTTCCAATCTCAAGATATCGTGTTAACGAGGTTTTCGGGGTCTGACCCCTATTGACCCCAAATGACCTTTGACCCCCACCAAAAACAATAGGGTTCTTCCTCTGACAATAATGCACCTACATACCAAGTATGACATTCATCCAAGATTTCTACCTCAAGATATCATGTTAACAAGGTTTTCAGGGTTTGACCCCTGGTGACCCCATATGACCTTTGACCCCCACCAAAAACAATAGGGTTCTTCCTCTCACTATGGGGCATCCATGTACCAAGTTTGAAAACATTCAGACCTTCCCTTCTTGAGATATCGTGTTAACAAGCAAAGTGTCACAAACACACACACACACATACATCCACACACACACACGCACATACACACATACATACACACACACGCCATCGTGAATGCATAGGTTTCTCTTTCATCGAAACCAAAAAGGGATTTCACAGTGGTTTAGTCATATATTTGATTTGTTGCGATATCACATCTTGACAAAACATTGGTCGATATCGTCGGGGCAAAACTGTATCGACGATATCGCGATATCGTGGCAGCCCTACAATAATGAAACCCTAAAATATTATGAAAGATACCTAATTTGAATAAAAAGGAGAAGAAGATCATGAGATCTAGATTTTGCTTCAAAACAAGTTTGGGATGACTGCTCTTGTCCTTAATTAACTACATGTCTAAGTTGTTACCATTCACTTTGTGAGGTACAGTTTTCTACAGCTTCAATACATGGATGAAATGAAGAACTGATTATAAAATATCACATCTTGTATCATGGAATGAAGAAGACTGTATGTATAATCTCTTCAGAATGCTTAATTATGTAGTTTACTGACAAATTACACAAACACGTAAATGAACAATGCCAGTTATGTACCTTTCCACTTCTCTACAATGTCTATCAAAATCATTTCATTTGATGTTTTTGAAAACACTAATAGCAAATCACAGGCAAACTACACTCTTAAACTGTTGAGCGACACAGCACATTGCTAAATTGTGGAGTATAAGAGAGATGCAAATGTCTGAACACACCATCATAATTTTCAGCAATTACTGTAAAAAAACTGACTGATAAATTTAGCTCAAAAAGTTTACTGAAAAATGTTGCTTGTACTGGATATCTCCAACACTGCACATTTTTTGTTCAACTGTTCATAGAGTGTTGCAGATAAAAAAAAAAAGGTTCTTTGAATACATAAATTAAGCAAATTATTCATCCAAATATTATCTGATCCTCCTTTACATAAAACACACATTCTCTCATTTAATCCACTGATCCCAGGGTAACAAAAAAAAACTTCAAATCTTCTAATGTTACATTAGCTGTAAGAGACATTAAATGTGAAGTTTTCAGGAGCAGCCATCAAATCAGTACAAAACCTAATTTTTTTTCTAGATTTATTAGTAAAAACCAATTCCCTGGGTATTAAAGCAAATTATACAGAAGTATTAACAAGTTGGACTGTTACAAATTAAAAGGATAATGAAGTTGCCCCATACCTGTATTAGTATCATGGTCTCTAAAATGATAAAATGATGAAAAAAATTTCTATCTTGTGGCAATATTTTGTACATAAGGAGAAGAGATGTAGATCATGCAATTATTGTAACTGAATTCTGCAATATTTGTGCATGAATTGTGCAGCGCTTTTCAGCATTAGTTCTTGGTTTGGCATAAATATGAAACAATTTTATGACAAAACTTCATGAAAGAGTATGATTTAGCTCCTTAATATACAGTAGTAGGTCAAAATACATTTGGGGCAAGTACTTCTTCCATATTACATAATCTACTAGTTATACGGCAACATTAATAACAAACATTACTGTACGTTGGTATTTTTGTGAGAACCGGTCACACATGGCCTATAAATTATTTACAATAAAAAAATAAGACATGTACAGTATCACAACTGCTTCAGTGTTACACACTTTGCTCTGTATAAATTACATGCAAGGAGGGTTGTAGATAAACAATGTAAAGAAGCAGCAATGTGCATAGACTACCGTGCGAGACTGTAATTACAGAATCCTTAAAGTTACATGTCAGAGAGATCTTACATGCTACAAATTTATTTTTCCCCTTTGCTTAAATAACTAGTACAATTAATGGCATTTTCTGGAGAGAAAATTCATTGACTTCAAAATATGCAGAACAATTTTTCTCTTTCCGGAGGTGAAAACTGAAAAGCATGTGTTTGGAAGGCAGTAACTTTTAAAGTAATGAAATTCGTTTGAGATTTAGTGCAATATATGGGAAATCTGTGATGTCATTGTGGCACATTTATTTAACATTTCATTTAACTAACTTATAATTTTGATGCTGCTGCAGTAAATATTGGCAACATTCTTCACTATACCCCACATATGGTGAAGGGTATTGCTTGGAAAACAGGAAAATATATGTAAAAATTCCACCAGTATCAAATTTCAAGGACAAACAGGACATTCATTTGTACAGCAAAACAAAAGGAATCTGACACAAGCACCCACTGTTTGTAACTATTTGTTGAAAGTGAAGCTATTTTAGCAAAAATGACCAACCTTTAAAGAATGATATCTTGGAATAGGAAAAGGCTTTTGTCACAAGGTTTGGAGGACATGGTCTGGAATATTTTTCTTCTGGTCTTTCTTGCAAGACCTTCATGAAGCCAACAGAGTATGCCTTTAAAGGCCAACATGGTATGAAAGTCAAACATATTAAAACCTGTTTTCAGCTTTAGAGCTTCATAAATAGTACTGTAGACAGCATAATTGTAAGAAGGAAAATGCAAGTGTACAGTGAATCACACTATTTAAGTTTTACATGGCATTTTAAAAATGTCAGGGAAAAGCCATTATACGAACTTAATGTTAGTACCTCTGTAACAACTTCAAGTGGGAGGAAGGATTAGCCTACTCAACAAGCTTTCAGTTTGATTGTTTCACCTATCTTACAGTATAACGATCAATGTTAACTTTAGGGAATATGTCTGTGGGAGTTGACTAGGTCAGCCTTTGATTTTTGACACCTCCCAACAACTTGGCAGGAATATTATTCCTACACATATTTTGCTTCACTCCTACCTTTTCTGTTCCCCTCACTTAAAAGCTTGTTATATCTTTTAAAAGCAAAATTGATCACATTTTTCCTGTTTCAAGGGCAACCAACAACCAGATCCCACAGATATTTTTTCTAATTCTCTTAAAAATGCAGTACCTACCATGAGATTTGAAGGATCTACTTACATACTGCATTCATGTATATCCCAATGAGTTCTTCCTTCTCCAGAAATTCAAAAAGCATTGTCACATGACTATCAAGAACCAATCACGAAACAGGATAACCTACTACACTATACTCAAATTGGTGACTTGTGTTTTCCCTTTTGAAGTGGAATCGGACCTTGGGCAACAGAGGTGGGTACTAGGTATAGAAGTGAAAATTTATAAGGTGAAGTATGAGGGGAGGGGAAGAAAGTTAACTTGCATAAGAAGAGAAGTCAAATTTGATGATGTCTAAGAACATCTGTGCAATATAGGAATCATATCTAAACTGTATCAGGGTTTCTGTTGGAGAGGACATGTGACTCCAGGACCATAATAATCTAATGGTGTTGACACATACTTGGGTATTACTCAGTACTTGAGGTGGTATCTCCTGAAATGCTTCCCTCTTCCACTTCCCCCCACCCCCAGCCTACTCCTGAAGTAATAAAAATTAATCTAATTACCAAAGGGAGTACATGGTCATCCAAACGTGAATACTTCTTCCAGGGCTCAATCATTCAACAACGATACTTAGAACATAGCAACCTGGTGCAAAGGGCACAGGTAAAGGGAGTTATAAATGGATGGAGAATACAGCCTTAGCATGACATGACTCACACAGTTAGTAAGACATGATTTTATGTGGCAGGTCCCTTCCACGAGCACATCATGAAGACCATTGCTGAAGATGGTGATAGCTGACAATTAGAAAAGGGGGTTTAAGGTGGGGTAAGAGATATACAGACCTGGAAGAATAAGAAATAAAATTTTGTACAATTAATTGCAACGCAGAGGATTGGACCTTTGGAATATACAGCTAATAGCATTTCCATGGTCATGATATATTAAACACATCTTCATCCAGCAATCTCAGGATTACCTAAATCGTAAATACTTCCCTTCTTGACACTAGTGCACCACATTCCATCAAGAGCATATTAATTTCATACTGGCTAAAATGAACATTAAGCATGCATCCACTAAACCATTGTTTAAGCAAAGACTGCAAAGTTAATTGAAAATACAGATTATCCACTCAGCCTAACCCCAAATGACAATAAAATGCCTGCTGGGATAATTGTACACGTCCTGTATTTCTACCTTGAAGTGCAAGGGTTTAATTAACAATATCCATATATTATGTGACTGTCTTTTATTCTGTCATGCTTATATATGATTCCAAAGATTCCTGAGATACAACTTGGGTTATAAAAAAAGGCAAATGAAAGCTTTCAATCGCAACGTTCAAGATGAAATGGTTGTTGTGATATCAATTGAGGGGTGTCCAACCATGAACCATGATCCTTGGTGTAATCGTCACCAAGCTATCGGAAATTATTGGAGTAGATTCAATTTCTTTTATGACCAAGGCTGCAACAACACCCACAAAGCCCACTTACAGCAATGCTACACGCATCACATATGCTACAAGAAGATGTAGGTAAAAACACACTGGACAAAACAAACTGTAAACTACCATCAAAAGGAAGAGCTGTTAATCACATAATTCTGAAACAATGGATTGAGACTGCTCTTAAAATATTTGGGATCATTTTAAATTTTAAACTTTTTGAGGCTTTGAAGAATACAGTAAGAGGCAACCTCTGAAAATTTTTGAGTGTTTGTAGAAAATACATTACCATATCTGGATAAAAGAGACAAGTCTCCCCCCCCCCCCCCCCCCACACAAAGAAAAAAAATTGTTAATAATTTCGACAAGAAATTTCAGGTGTATCAATTAATTGCAATCAGGTCTAAACTAGTCAGGGACAGAGAAAATTCCAAACTTCATAAATTGACTGAAGTTTACCAAGAGGGACAATATGGAGATCTTTGAAAAAAAGGCTTCACAAAGCCATTAAAAGCCTGTAACTTCCTGGTTTAGGATATTTGCCTACATCTGCTCCCATGTGGAACATATGAAAGTTTGTAACAGGGGTATGCATGCAGCTTAGATATTTCCCTAAAATACATGTCTTTGACTATGCTGGCAAAACTGAATAACACAGTTTATATTCAGGGACAACAGGACTTCAACAAGACAGCTTACATCCTTGCATGTGATTATAGAACACAGTGTTACACAAGAGGTTAATACTGCAGTGATATTAAACAGAATGAGATTTAGAACAAAGAAAGAAGGTCTGCTCTCCAAATCACTTCGTTTGGAAAAAGTGGGACCAATTTCAACAATACCATATGTTAACCAAGCTCACTTGTTTAAAGGCCCAATTTTCTCATCCCAAATAGTACCAATTCTCCCAACCTTCTTAATTAAGCCCCTCCTACAATTGTCTGAAATTTACCCTCATTCAGACACAGTCTCTTTTTATTGCTTCAGGGTGAGTATAGAAAGCTCAAGGTGTATTTTCAAAACACTCTCAGAACAGTTCATGCTTTGGTACTCTGCATTGTTTGAACAGTTGAATTAGCAGTCAATCAAAAAGCTGAACCAATTGAGAGTTTTTGTTACCCTATACTAGAAGTGTAGTTTGGGGTGAGAGGATTGTTCCTTTAAAGGAGCAATCAGAGTTTCATAACTAATATACAGTAAACATTTTGTTCCTGTACTTTTCCTGTTTTAACTGATTATTTACAAGAAGCAAGAGATATTGAAATGGTCTTTTGAGTAAGAAGAAACATTTTTCTGTTGAATTGAAATTTTACAATTTTGCTCAGGTAAAAAAATCCACACAGAAACAAGAGTAGTCACATCAATAATGTGACCAGTCACAATGTAAGACCATGATGACAGATCAAGGGGTGGTGCTACCAGGCTCTCAAAATCTCCACCCGGTAATTTCCATCAATATCAGAATCACTGCCCGGCACAAATTTATTACCCTAACTGAATAAAATTCTTAGATTTCTTTAGAATTGAGTGATAATTCCTCGTTTTTTGTACGCACTCTCCAATCTCCAAAAATTTTTCAAAGGGCCAGAGGACACCAAACTAAAAGGTAAAAAGAAATGCACTTATCAGTTGAACCGTATCTGATCTGTCAATGTTTGTTCATGGAGTGTCAGATATTTACGAGTATTGACACATACTGTACAATATGATCACCATACACCTACAGTGCGATTACTTCACAAAACTTTTGGAAAACTTTGACACACCCCTGTGTCACCACTCAGATGGTAGCAATGAAGATTTGACCCACCAGTGACCTGGGGTTAGAAGGTGAATTTTACAACTGAGTCTATATGCAACTGTACTTCCATTTTGAAGGCAGTCACTCGATCGCCCACCCAAACTCTACGAAACTTCCTATACACCACAAAGGATCCAAATCAGGATATATATGAAAAAGTCCAATATACTGTACATTCAAAACAGTAGCTAGACTGAAACATACATTTAGACCTGGTGGTGATGAAAGGGTGCAGGAAGTAAAAAGATGTAAGACTCAATCTGCTGGTAGGGTACCCAAGGTGTCAGTTATTTGCCAGATGGTAATAAATGGTATACATCAGGTAACAGGAAGCAGGTGAAGAGTGGAATATTTATACAATTTTACCCTAAGCATATTAAAATCACCAACTGGTTCACTGCACTTTGAATGATATCAAATTCAGAAAATGGAGTAGTTCATACTAAACAACATGTACTGAGAGTGCTAACACATATATGCACCATATATGCTCACCAGGGTATAAAATGAAATGAATGAAGCAATAAAATTCCATTGTGTCTGGATATAAGGATGAGTTTTAGACACTGTGAAAGGACCACATGTACAGTATGTAGGTTGGCAAAATTGGAATTCTAGGGTGATGAATACATGCCTTCCTTGTCTACACTTTAACTTAATCATGGTCAGGGTATAGTCATGGAAAAAAGTCCATCTACTAAATATCACAACTGTCAATCAAACTAACATAAGGACACTAGGTAGAACATTGTATGTAAACACTTGAACCTGCGGGAAACAATGGTTGTTATAGTGTCCCTCTCACTAATGATGTCATACTGTCCTTTCAGCTTAGCGATCAAACTTGTGATCCAGTACTCGACAGTTTAATACACTCAATGCAGTAAGGACTGAAACAGCATCATATTTCCTCTAGCTGGTGAGGGGGAGAAACTGTCTGGATTACAGCCAAAATTGTTAAATATGTGTCACACTAGAGGGATATTATAATGCGTACTGATAGCAGTATGCAATGGGTACCTAATTAATGCAAACATTTAAAATTTCAAAATGTTTTGATTTCAGCTCACATCATCTCAAGTATCAAAAGGAAATAAGAAGAGGATAATTATATTTCACCTGAAAAGTGACATCAACGTGAATAAAGTTCCTTTTTACATATTAATGAGAGAAAAAGGTATGTGGGTATTTCCAGTTTGGGGGTTTAATGACACATCAACATGAATGAGTTGTTATGCAGGTCAGTGAAAATTATGTCATTGTGCACTTAAAATTGATAACACAGCTACAACAGAACAACAAAGTTACAGGATGTAGGAAGAAGTTTTTAATGAGCGAACTGGTAGGTTTGCATATTTAAGTGCAAACCTAGACAGCTTCCTATGTAAGTATAAATACAGCCCATCCTAGACCATTGAACTTAAAAGGTCAAGGGAAGTC
This sequence comes from Holothuria scabra, assembly GCA_037179385.1. Classification (NCBI taxonomy): domain Eukaryota; kingdom Metazoa; phylum Echinodermata; class Holothuroidea; order Aspidochirotida; family Holothuriidae; genus Holothuria; species Holothuria scabra. The sequence continues at coordinate 52,386,211 of CM074185.1, forward strand.
ATCCCAACATGGAATAGTGTAGTAGACTGTCCTGTTCCATGATTGGCTGTTGAGAGTCATGTGGCTTTTTTTCTCTTGAAATGTGAAATATACAGGAAGTAACTGCTTGGTTTATACAATACTGAATTCACAAAATATGATGGAAGATACTTTGATGAGGAACAAGAAAAACCAATGCAACATTGTATACTATGTGGTCAAACAGGGTCAATTACATTCTGCAGATACTGTAGTAGCAAATTATAAAGATAAAATGTGAAATTGACAAGGAGTAACCACTTGTTACCTTGATTATGCAATATTGTTGTCCTAAAAAATTGACAATGATATTTTAAAGAAAATTGTGAGATTTAGCTGAAAATTGCTTCAAAATAAGTTCGGGACAATAGTTGTACCCTTAGGTTGGACTTTAAAAGTTGACAATCTCATATAATTTTAATTATTTTCTTGAAGCTTATTCTTTCAAAATGCAAACACTTCCAAGGTGAGATGTACACCCTATCCTTAGACTGAGGCTGATAAAACTACTCCATTAGTAATATACTGCTCTGCTTCCCCCCCCCCTGCTGCCTTTGTCCCTCCTCCCAAAAACACACAATTGGGTTATCTGGATACAAAACTCAAAATGAAAAAGAAACATTTTTAGCATCCAGAATGAATGTAATGTTGGCATAAAGAATGACCTCAAATCCATGTGTTTTAGAGCAGAAAAGTAAGACATACTCAGTTTCAATGAGGATGGGTAAATACTAACATTCTCAAACTTTCAGAAAAGTTCTTCCTCAAACTGCACCAAAACTTCACTATTGTCTATCACAACAAACATCAATATAATGAAAAACTGACAAAAGCAAGACTGACAATATATGATGCAATTCTGGCAAACACATAAAATGGAATTTAAAATGTGACTTTGTCTGGCTTCAAGCTCATAAAATGGAAAAGTCCCACTGACTATAGGTCTAATGTCTAACACCATACAGTACTGTATCACCACAGAGCAATGTTCAGGTTGAAGGATAAATGAATTCAATGCAACCAATCAACAATTTTGGGGTAATTTCAACAGGTATTGTCTTAATTTTTGGCATTGTGTGCATGTGTTAGCTTATGCATCTCACATGAGAAAATCACTGTATAACACACATGTATTTTGTTAACTGACACGATTCTGACACCACTTTTTACATTATTTTAAAAAGGGTGATACAATTTCAGACACAAACAGTTCATTGCCATCAATAATCTTCTTTGCAAATGGACAATCATGACATAGTTGCAGATAGCAAATTATCTTTATCTCAAAGCAAAGGAAAACATTGGCCACAATTAACCAAATCCAAACTACAAGCTTAAAGGTAAGGAGCAGTCTTCCTAACTTACTTTGAAGAAAAAGCTAAATAACACAATTTTCATCTTATTTCTCATCAAAGTATCTTCCATTGCACTTTACGACTTTATTATTGCATATTCAAATTACACAGTGGTTTCTATTAAATTTCTCATTTGAAGAGAAAAAATGTGGTCACATGACTCCCAACAGCCAATCATGAAACTGGGCAGTCTACTACACTACTTCAATTTGGGATGACTGCTCCTGCCCTTTAAGTTAAAATCCTAAAATACAAAACCAATACATTTTGCACGTAAATTCCTCCAACCAAATGCTATAAACTTTTTTGCATAATTTAGCCTTTGTCTACTATGCAGAGCTACTGATTCTTGAAAAACAAAACAATAGAAGTTCCCATTATGGTCAAATAATCCTTTTCTGGCATCTTATAAACATATCTTATGAACATCTTATACCAACAAATATTGGTTAGGGATAATGGGACAAAGGGAAAAATTTTTACCCAGCAAAATAGGAAATGTACTCTGGACATTGCCTCAATCCATGATGGTTTAGAAATTAAGCTAAGGTCATGCACTTTTTCTGCCAAGCAGAGATTTTTTTAAATCTTCAGCAAGCGAGGGAGGAAAGAACTCTAGCATCCTGAAAAATAAATTTGAAGCGACGAGACAGATTCTGCTAAAGGTTATTTGCTTTTAAAAATTATTAAAATCAAGAACAGAGCAAAGCACTGCTTTCAATAATTGCTTTTGTATCTAACGAAGTGAAAAAGAGGCACCATAAGATTGATAGGATAGCATTTAGCTACAAGCCATTCAACTTTGAATTTAAGAATAACAATCAACTTGTTTCAGGAGAAACTTGTAAACGTTTCTAGTACTGCAATATGACAATCAATAGCTCACTTAAAAAGGATTACTAAATTATTTTTAAACTTGTGTGAACAAAAAGTGTAAGAGAGGGAGATCCATGGTTTAAACTTGTAAGTCTCAGAGTTCTATAGACAAACCCAGACAGCATGTGATGGTCTGATTTTAGTCTGCCATACCTACAGTCTATCACCTTTTTATCTTTCAATTGCCTTGCTTACCTGTACCATGGATGGTTGTACACTAAATTATATCTTGATTCCTTCAATTTCACTGAATGGGAGGGTTTGAAATTTATGTAGAAAACTAGATAGCCAAAAGGCTTAGTGATTCCTTGCCATCAAAAACCTTACCTTCTTTCACATTGACAATGTTTGATAGATTTTTCTTTACATTTTAGGCACAGAATTTTTGCAACTTTACCGCTGGTGACCTCAAGTGACCTTTGACCTCTACCACAAACAATAAGCTTCTTTCTCTCAACATGACAAATCTATTTACCAAATATGAAGAGTATTGGTCACTCTGAAGATATTGTGTTTACAGGCCATTTTAAGTGTTTTTTGCAATTTTACTGCTGGTGACCTCAAATGACCTTTGACCTCTACCAAAAACAATAGGGTTCTTTCTCTCAACATGACAAATCTATATACCGAGTATGAAAAGTGTCGGTCACTCCTATCTGAAGATATCGTGTTTACAAGCCATTTTTGGTGTTTTCGCAATTTTACCATTGGTGACCTCAAATGACCTTTGACCTCCACCAAAAACAATAGGGTTCTTCCTTTCAACATGACAAATCTATATACCAAATATGAAAAGTGTCCGACATTCCTACCTTAAGATATCGTGTTTACAAGCAAGTGTCACAAACACACACATACACACACACACATAACATCACCATCGCATAGATTCCTTGCCTGCCTATGGCAAGGAATCAATAAATGAAGAGGATTTAAAGGCTAATGGACCCCACTTATAGCTGCCTACAGTCACTAAACACAAGCACTGATTGAATTCGTCTTTAAGTTTTGCTTCCTTAAATTTACCTTAAGTTAATTAGAACCGCATCATCAGTTTGCAATTTTTAAATTGCAAAAAACAGTTTTTTGCCCTAGCTTGTGAAACCTCCGATCCTGCATTATCCTATGTTGACACATAGCTTAAAATTGTTTTACCATTCACTAAATGACCCCTGTGGGCTAGGGGGTTGTAGTATATGCCCATGGTACTTCCCACCTGTCATAAGAGGCCACTACAAAAGGGAAACCAAACTTGCACTTGAACCGTACTCGTAAATAAAATAAAACTGATTTTTTTTATCAAGTTGACTGACACTCTGTCACCCATCTGTTTTGGTGAAGGTGCTGTTAAATCCAATCAAACCAACAAACTAACCATTCATTAAACAATTCAGTGTCGCAAGTAATCTTTCACAATAGTAAAAATGTTGTGCACTACAACTGTTATGGAAGTTGCAATTATTTGAATTTTTCAAACTGGGACAATATATTTTTCTTGAGAAAAAAGTCACTGAATTTATCCCTGTGAAATCAACAGCTAGGGCCTATTGCCTACTACTAAGGCATGTTTAATAGCCCTCAGTTTATTTTTACTTGTATAGTATATTGGAAAACATGTATGTATGCTGACAAAGATAAATGATATGATATATTCAAACTTAAACTTGTTCCTTTGTTTGTGTGCAAAACAATAAACTAGAGCACCATCGGTGCTGATGGCTCAAACCTGCTGAATTAATGCACAGTGAAGACCTTCCAGTGCCAAGAAAATCACTCCCCAAGAAATGGATATTCTAATCACTACACGGACTGTTCTTGTCATATATGGATATTATTTCTTGAACAAATCGATGTACCCAAAATTTAGAATGTTTTTATTTCTCTCAAGTGAAATGACAAGGAACTTAGCACTTTTTAGAATGATTACCTTTCTCTAAGGTGTAGCATAAGTGATTAGCCTCTGTTGCCTTGCTTGCTATTTTTACACAAATAAGGAAGTCTAGTCAACAAGGAAGAAAGCAAGTTTTATGAGCTATGATAACACAATTAGTAAGCAAGAGCTTCCTCTCTGAACACAAGAAAAAAACTTGACCCTCTTCATCCTTACTTCAAGCAAGTCTAGTTTAGAAACAGTGTACTGTAAGGTGACTCTATCCTTGCTAAGTAAGCAGTATAATTCATCCTCCTGAAGTTGAGCACTGTATGTCTACAAAGCCCCTGCATGCACTCACAACACCACTAACTGTTCTTATCAAACGAGATCTAAATACTAATCAACCTCACATGATTGACAATCTTGCACCCTGACAGTTTTAAAGGGAGTTCAGTTCAATGGGAAACACTGAATTTGTGAGACTGGTAAAAATAGAGGGGTGGCACAAAATTGGTCAGAAAGGTGTTAAAATTACTATTTATCCAAAAAAAGACAAAATATTTGAAATCAGCACATATGCCAGCCACTCATCTGAACAATTTTGAGAACAAGTTCGCAATGCATCTAAGAGAGAATAGCATTTCAAAATATTTACATCTATGACCTCAATGACCTCTCATAAACAAGTAAAGTACAAGATTTAACAACCACTAAGTGGGGAATAATATGGCCAACTTTCATAGACATTGAGCACTATCTGTGGGAGAAGATACACTTCAAAAAATATTCAAAAAACAGCCACTTATTATGACCCCTATATGACCTTTGACCTCAACTTTTTGAACACAAAATGTAGCCCTACATCCAATGACCAATGTGTCAAAGTTCCATTACAGTTCGTCAACAAATCTGCACCTGAGAGCATTAAAAGCAACTGAACAGACATGATAGATAGACGGATAGACAGAGTGACCGTGGCAGATCACAATACTGTAGCTAAAACAGCTCTTTGAGCTGGTTTGAGCTTAACAACTGGTTCCCTGAATCTTGTGATTTAGGTTTTAGAGAAACAACTGCTATTTTATATTCTTCATATAATTCTACAAAAAGAAAAGTGAATATATATTGCTTCTAACTAATCCAAAGTTAAAGACCTCATAAGAATTTTGATTGACTAGTAGAATTTATCAATGAAAGCATTCCCCTTTACTGGTTCATACCAAACTTTAAATACAAACTGGCAGGAATATTACAAAAGTAAAAGTAGTTAAAAACTACTACAGAAATTGTACCAGCAAAGCAATAAAATCTAAAATATCATTTGTTAAATCTCTACTTTTATTACAGGTTCATTAAGGGTTGGGGTAATAAACTGTGGTGTAAAATTGCAAGGCAAAAAGCAGTTGAACAATACCAACCAACGATGAAATTCAAGTCAATCAAAACAGATCTGTGTTTCCCAACCAGTTCTAAAAGGAAATGATGTTTCAGTTGTTTCAATTGATGTTTCAATTGATTAACTGCAAGTCTCCTGCTAAATTCCTCCAAACACCTTTAGTTTGGGAGTCTATGAGGGATGGAGCCTACCTCCAAACACCCTAGATGCATATTATTCATACCTATACACTGAACTCACCATCAGACAAACTAAATAGCCCCTTGGTTATGCTGTTAGCAGAGGGCACCCTACTGTACCATCTTGTTCCCTACTCCATTTTACTGTACCTCCATTGCTTACAATGTTTTTCTGTCTGGTAAAGTTTTTAAGATTGTTGCAGCCAAAAACATAAATAGTTTGTGTGTTGAACAATCCCCTAAGTTCCAATCTACAATCTTCCTAATTTTTTTCAAGTCCTCCAAATTTTACTCTATGGCAAAGAGACTTTACAAAAACCAAACTTTTAATCTCTGAGGAGTTTTGGTTCCCAATGGAGCTTCATCCTCAAAAGGAGAAAACTTGACAAACTGACCAACATCAAAGCCATCATACCTAAACTCCTCTTGATATTAATCTCCTTATGCACCAGTATTAAATCCCTACCAATCAATACTCTTAAGTCCCTAAGCAAGTTACAATATCACAGTGGTACTGAGCGGCCTAAACCAAAGGTTATCCCTAATTTCTTTACTCTGTTTTGTAAACCTTCAAGGTCTAGCAACATAGAAATGACAAAGTTCAGAATTTGATGCAAAAAAGCAATGAAAACTGTAGCGGCTTCATCCAGAAGTCCACTTTAGAAGACCGCCCTCTCTTTCCCAGCGACATTTCCTGGAAAAGAGATGGGCCAAATTTCAGTGAATCCCTTTGTTTCACCCATGACTAAGTCTGCATCATCCGTGAGACTTTTACTGCACGTGTAGGGAGGAACAAAGGACCCAGTTGACTTCCACTTCTCACTCTGCCGACACGACAAGGCACGAGCCTCCGTCCTATTTGAGATTTACCGTAATTATTGACGACAATAATTATTCGACTTTTTCCCAAAGTTAGAACATTCATATCGGTGTTCGTAATTTATATTTAGCATCGCCGAGCGAATACCCGTTCAACTACTTCAAGGAGAACTCGCTTTTATCTCTACCTAAGCAAAGCCACGTGGTTCGCGACAGGAGAGTAAGAGTTGAAAGTTTCGCATTAATTTATATTAATTAATTTAACTGGAATACTTCGCATTCTACATTACATTTGGATATCGACCCGGACTGGATACTTGACCACGGATTTAGCCAGAGTGATTATTTACACGGACTTCGGATTTGTTTTTGGGTGAGTACATTTCCGATTTCTTACGTCGATCTGTCTACAGCCGATCCCCACTCATTACCCTAAAAAACCTAGAAAATAGCCAATTTCACTCAAATACATAAAAAAACTGACCATTTTATGGAATAATTTCTAATTTGCATTTAAATGACAAAACCATCACTGCGCACCAATTTGAAACAATAGCCAGGTTTTACAGATTTCTTATTTTGCTTCCAGTTGTATTTCCTGACATATTACATTTAAACTGAATACTCTCCTAGTCTCCTAATAGTGAGAAAAATATTGTCACATGACTCACAAGAGCCAATCATAAAACAGTGCAAACTACTACACTAATCCAATCTGGGGTGACTGCATAAAGTCCCCTTTAAATATGCATAAATAGGAAACTAAATATGCAAATCTTGTGATGTCCAGACTCTGGAGCCTGCTGTTTTATGTACTGAAGGTGCACAAAGTATCTGATGTCATCGTTTGTTTTTCGAACCTACATTTCAAAGACACTTGCAACATTATGTATTGTATGAGGATAAAATAGTGTCCTCAAAACCATGATCAATATCACTAAACAAACTGTAAACTATCTGATGAGTAATTAAGAGATAATTAATACAGGGTTAACAAAAGAAATGTCATCTGCCACGTGCAACACTCGATCCACACCTTACCATTTTTGCTGCAAACGCATTCAAACTTTGAAGAGGTCTATAGGCTATAGAGTAAAAGATATTGCTTAACTGTCACTCTAACAGATTTTTGCATTTAGTTTTTTTTTTTTTTTGAAAATCTTACTCTTTCATTGGCAAGCATTAGGATTCTATGCTGGCATGTCACTGTACTGTGATGAGGTCACAACCAACCAAGGTACAGTAGAATTAGGCACTTGAATTAGGGGCACAGTAGGTCAACATATTTGTTAGATCTTCCTTCAATTATGCACTACTTTGGCTATAACTTCCACTCCAGAAAGATCCATGCAAAAAATATATGCAAGCAAGTTGAGTAACTATTTTTGAATCTGACAATTTAAGATCTACTTTCAGTGTTTTATCACCTCTCCTGATGTTCCTTGTGATCTTTAAAAATAACCATGCAGGGCCTATATTCACATGCTTTATGATCGAATGACTCCATACTGTGTACAGGTTTGCACACTATAAAGTTTTGCAATAAAATTTACAGCTTTAGAAATTGTGATTGTTCATTGACTACTGTTGTATATAGAATACCAGTGTGCATGCACTCTTCAGTGCCTACAGTATACACATAGCAAAGTACAGTATGTTGAATATTACCGTATATGTACAGTACTTTGGATGAAAACCTGTAGTTAAATTTGGAATATGTTTTTCTTTGTATTTCTCAACTGCAGCTACATGCATATTACTGTAGATCTACCAAAACTCGCCATTTTATGTCAGAGCCAACTGCCTTATTTAGTATAGCATACAATATCTTTACACAATTAAGTGATTAGGGATGTAAAGAATTGGATGGGAGATATCAGTTACCATAATTTAATTGTAGTGTAGTATAAACTTTATTCCACTAGCAAAATGTTCAACAGATTTTATTCTTGATTCTCTTGCTACAAACAACTTTACACATTATGTGAGGGAACTGAGCTAGGGAAAAGAATATTAGGAATTTGAAAGTACAGTATCCCATCTTGTGATCACATAAATACCGTACTATCTTTTCCACATGCCTGAAAAGCACAGCTGCACATGAGCCTGGCATTTTGACAACATCAGAAATCTACAACTTTAACTTTTTTTTACCAATAAGGATGTGCAAGATAAGTTTCATTGCAACTGATACAAAATCCTTACAAAAAGTTCTTTTCCCAATTGACAGACAATATACATAATATTTTCATTAAGAATAATGCATATGTGAAGTGGGTACTTCCCTTGAGAAGGGCATGTTGTCACATATGATTATGCCTGCCTCTAAGTTACAATTTGCTACAATAATTCCAAGCCTTTTTAGCAGTTTTCATGCATGCTCTGTTATACATGTCCCCATAAGGCCCCTAGCAAGCTCTTTTACGTACTAACTCATTAACATGTCACTAACAATACAACAACATTGTGCATACCCAATATTTTCTTCCTATTGTTGATACAAGATTTTAAAAAGACTCTCAGTCTGGTCTACATTTTATTTTTAAGCAACAGTCTCTTTTTAAAACTCAGGTCTTCCTTGTCAGAAATAACATTTCATGATATTTTTCCCCAGAGAAATCCTTGTTAAAAAAGTTTCTTGTCAGGACTGTCAGAATAGGTTATTCATTTACTTTTCATCAATTTAGAATAAAAAAGGTTCAATATACTGAAAATACTGATGTGTAATGATAAAACTTCCAAGTGATAAGGCCAGTGTGTGAGGGTGTAATTGCTGTCCACTTATGGAATATATACGTAGTTTTAGGGCCGTACATTTTGATTTTTTATTTAGTAGTTTGTACATAGCTACTAGCTAACCATGGAAGTATTACCCCAATGTGAAGTATTGAAGTAGGGTACACAGTACACTACCACACACAAGATAACATAAATTAAAGTGTACCTCAGGTCAAAATATTCAAAAATATGTATTAAACTGTATATGAAAATTGAATTCTAACAGTCCAACTCTCATCTTCATAGGACATCCTTGAGCCAATGTATAAAATGTTGAAATTTATTCACTTTCAACAAAATAGTCCATTGTGCAATAATTTGTGACTTTTTTGTTGTACAAGTCACATTAACTGTTTTGTTCCCCTTTAACATTAAACATGTTTTTATGACCTTGAACACTTCCTGTTTGCTTGCAAAACATGTTGCACAGAGAGAGCTTAATTAGTTACTAGTAACATCACCCCATAAAATATGAAGAGTGCTACCACACCTTGGTACAAAGTGCAGTAAATTTCATAAAAGCAAAGAAATACAAAGATAGTAATTTGAATAGTACAACAAAGACTTCACAAATTATTGGCAATGTACCATTTTAATTTGAGTGAATGAACTTCAGCATTTTATATCTTACGCTTCTTAGCCCAAGAATGTCTTATGAAGATGGGAGTTGGACTGTTAGAATTCATTTTTCGTGCTTTTTAATGTGTATTTTTTAATTTTTTGGTTTGATGTACACTTTAACCATCTCCCAATATGAAGATGTACACAAAATGTTTTATCCATAAATGCATATGATCTCAAGATAGAGTACCTGGATCTGAAGTAGCTATCTCTCTCTCCTCCCCCCATCCCTGCCAGCCCCCTTTTGCCCTCACCTTCTTTCAAAACAAAAGCACAATCCAAATTTATTACAGGTATGTTTGAAAAGAATCTAATTATTTCAGTTATTATCTGCCATGATTGTTCATTAATCTGGGACTGCGGGGGATAACCCTTCCTTCAATCTGACTTGAAAAATGTTTTTCTGAAGGCCTCTGATCATGATATGAGTCTCTATATTTATTCTTTACCCCCATATCCTTCCAAATAAAATAAGATGTACAATGCTTATACCTCAAAGGTATGAGACATGTTACAAAAGAGTTGTGTGTGATCTTTACCAGGCACATCCTATCATGTGAGGATTTGTTCAAAAGTTCATTATTGTACTATTTTTAACTTAAAGGGCCATTCCTCTCACCCCAAACTGCAGTTCTTGTAGGAGGGGTACCGAAACTCTCAATTGGCTCAGCTCTTTGATTGACAGCTAATTCAAACAATGCAGAATACCAAAACTTATATTACACCGCATAAACTGTAAGTACTGAGAGTGTTTTGATTATACACATTGAGCTTTTCTATACTCACTCTGAAGAAATAAACTAAGATTGTGTCCGGATGAGGATGAATTTCAGACAATTGTGGGAGGGAGTTAAGTTAGAAGGTTAGGAGAATTGGTTCTGTTTGGGGTGAGAGAATCGGGCCCTTTTTGCAGTACCTGCTCACTATAACACAAATTTCTGAGATACATTTAAATAGCAAACTATCGCATTTTTTACCTGAATACTTAACATGTTTTCAAGCTTTAACTTGGTTGCAGCCTATTATTAAACCTACCATATCATCTGAACACAAAACTAGCAATGACAATTAGCTTCTTACAAATATTACTGAAGCTCACTTCAGGATTTATGACTATTGTGTAAGGTTAGTTGATCATATTAAATTCTGTGTGAACAAAATATTCATAAGTTACAAAAGCAAGGCATATTCGAATTTCTCCTTGAGACAATTGTATACCTTACTTAAAATAAATGGACACAGCTACCTAATCCCTAATAAGTTATACTTATCTTTTTTCCACAGTTTAGGTATGGAATTTTCTTAATGAGAGTGTTAAAGGGTCACTTCACATGACAATGCTTATAGTTAGTTAGCATAATGAGTCACGTTTCATTTTCGATAGTTATGGAAAAGTTAAAATTTTGATTTTTTAGGTGCCAATTGACTTGTATTGGCTTGGTGCGTAATTTGAGAAAATGTCTTTTTCACCAATTTTTGAAAACGGTGGATTGAGCCTTTAAGAACTGCTTTATAAAACAGTTATTTATATGTAGGATAAAGGGATTGTCTAAGCAGTCCTGGAGATTCTCCCTCTTTGGAGACTTGAATCGTCTCCACAAATGGAAACAATTTTGGCACCATTTTTAACTTCGCCCACAATGTACGGTGTGCATAATACAAAACATCAGGTGCTTTAACTTTGAAACCTTTCTAGAAAATAAGTTCCTGCTAGAACAGTTCAAAACTTTTCCATGCATTTTCTAGAAGTCCACAGTGAGACTTTTGAGAAAATATTGATTAAAGTATAAATATGACCTTCACTAATAGATGCAGTACAGTCGTCTGACCTCACACATCTTTATTGTGCACTTGTAGGTCTTGGTTTGGCAACCCTGTAAATTACATGAGGGGGTTTTACCAATTTTCTCTTAAACCTCTGATAACAGTTTCAAAATTCAGATACTCATCCTCTACAGTACCAAAGTGTTTTAGCCTAAGAAGCTGAAACCTAGCTAACATGAAGCACAGACAAAGGGTACATACACAGTCCACTATTTTCCTTTAGTCAAATTAGAAAATAGGAATTAAAGTTGTGATTCTATTAACATGTGCTATTTCAGTAGGTGTAAATTGCAAACTATAAAGTTATAAAATGGAATCTGACTTTCACAAAATGGCAAACTCCATCCTCTGTCATAATGCTATGAGAAATTTGTCTGATTTTGAAAAGACTTAAGAGACAGAAGACTTTTTTTTGAAAACACAACAAGAATGGCAACTCTCTGTAATGTATCGAACGTACCATAAAATGTACTTCAATTGTAGTCAATTTTAGTTTATTTTTATTTTGAGGGACTTTCCCTTGAAAAGCTTTAGAACATTATATTCCCACGATATGTTTAACAACATGGGTTCATTGTGTGAAAACATCTTCACATCTGGTTCAACCCTCCTTTTTCTTTACCCCAATCTCCTCCAACATATAAAAACATAAATCAATTTATTAGGACAAACTCGGTCTAGCAAGTAATAATATGGAAGTATCAAACCCAATCAAGAGTGTTTACTTATAGCTGCAAAGACCCGCCGGGATTTGCACTTTATTCTTCTTCAAGGGATTACGACAGATTTATACTTCACTAGGAGGACAATCAATAATAATGCCCGCCTTTCTCACATATCTGGGGCAGGGATGATGCTAGTAATAAAACGTAACTGCATGCAGGAACATGGCATTTGGAGGTTCAGAGATGTGAGTTTTATTTCAGCCACATGTAACACTCGGTTGGTAGGGTGTATTGTGCAGAGTGCCAAAAGAGACTTGCCTCTGAGAGAAATGTGGGGTAGGAATAAACCGGTGAAGAAGAGGATAAACTCATAAAGGAGATGGACAATTGAATTCCTCAGGAGGAGGTGGTAGTTGTCTTTGGCTATAAGAATCTTAAGATGGCTGACCCTGCATTAAAAGCAGTCCCAAAGGAATAAGACTGGGACATACAATTTTCCAGAGTACTTGAATAAGAAAAATTAAAGTCCATAGCTTTTCACAAATCTGATTAACATTTAACAAGACAAAAAAATTTCATCAATGACCACAAGATGAAAGAACACATTTATTATGAGAGGAAATTCAGAAAGGAAGATGACCACAAGATAACATGCAGGAATAAGTGGTACCCTCAGTAACAATGGCATTGTGACGATGGGCCTACAACTTCAAGTTAAAGAACTTTAAGTGATGGAGTGCCTCAGTCAAATTCAGGGCCTGATAATTTTGTTCCCTTTTGAGGAAACAAAGACCCATCTTCCCCTTAAAAACTAACATACAAACTTCTAGCTCATTTGCATAATCATAGAACGTAACAGATCTGGACCATGTTTCAAAAAAGTCCAGCTTCTAGTCTACTGGCCTATGGTTTTTCTTCTGCTGTTTCATGACACACTTGAGAAGTAAGTAAGTAGTGAGAATTTGAAACTGTTTGTTCCTGTTTTCAAAATGAAATTCTGCATGTTTATTTTTGCGACTATTTTCCACCCAAAAACACACTTGTCGGACCAATAAGTGTGCAAATTTGTCTTTTGGAAACACTGGTTTTATGATCTGCAGTATCTTGAGTTTGAAATGCCATGCAGTCATCCTAGTGATATCCAGGGATGTAATCTGGGTAAAAAAATCCAAGGGGCAGTTTGTGCACTGCCTACGTAAAGTAACACCACCACCACTTAGCATGTAGTGTACATACCAGCAGAAAATCTCAGGGGGCAGTATCTCAACCCCCCTCCCTGGGAGGCTACAGTTCTGACATCAAACATGAAAACAATCTCAACCCCATGTGAAATAGGGTCCTGGTCTACCTTTCCTCAAAAGCTAAGAACTGAAAGGGGATGACAGACATTTTGACCTAAAATTTTGACAATCATGTTTTAAAAGGAATACTAATCATTACAACACCTACATACAAAAAAAAACAAGGCCATATGTTTAGTGTGGGTTTTATCCACAGTGACCTAGAACTGACAACTACAAAGGATTGTAACACTAACTAAATTATGACAGCATTATTACTGTCATTGGTGACATTGAGGACCAAATATTGGCAGTGAATTTACTCAATAAAGCATTTACTGATGACAATTTCTTTCATTAAATCATTATTAGCCTGTCACATAGTTTCCTAGCAGACAAGCAGTATTTCTTCGTCATGTACATTTATAGCATGACTATACAACTGGGAAATTCTCTTTTGTAAATTTTAATCAGATTTTTAGTTTTGAATTTGACAGTTTACATGCTGTTGCTTAATGCAGTCTGCTCTGTCCTTTTTATTTCCATCCCATGTGGTTAAACTTCCTAATCAAGCTTTTTCACACGTTAATTTTGATTTATAAAAGGCTCCTGAGACCTGAATATGCATTAGCTAGTGTAACCTTTGTGCTCACAAAGCAAAAGCAGGTAAACATACTGTAGGATAGCAGTGAAATTCAAAGAGAGGAATTTTGGCAACTCAGAATTACCAATGATGCATCAAATTTGAGTTTGAAGGCTATTAAAGGGCCAAACCTCTCACCCCAAACTACAGTTTTGGTACCTGTGTACCGAAATTCTCAATTGGCTCAGCTCTGACAGCTAATTCAAAGAATGCAGAGTGCCAAAGCTTATATTACACAGCATGAATGGTACTGAGAGCTGAGAGTGTTTTGATTACATAAACTGAGTTTTTCTATACTCATCCTGAAGCAATAAACTGAGATTATGTCTGGATGAGGATGAATTTCAGACAATTGTGGGAGGGGTTTCAATAAGATTGTTAGGAGAATTGGTACTGTTTGGGGTGAGAGAATTGAGCCTTTTAAGGCTCTTTTTAATGGCAGTCAACTCTCACACTAATCTTCAATTTTTGTTATCCACAGAAATTCTCAATTGGCATAGCTCTTTGATTGACAGCAAGTTCAAAAAAATATAGAGTACTGTAGCTCATATTACACAGCATGTACTGTACTGAGAGTGTTTTGATTACTGTACACACATTGCAGTCTTGTACTCACCATGAAGAATTAAACTGAGATTGGATGAGGGTAAGTTTTACACAAAGTGGGAAGGGCTTCAAGTACAAAGGTTTGGAGAATTGGAGCTGTCTGGGGTGAGAGGACTAGGCCTTTAAGTCTTCGAAAAGAGGATAATAAGGGATGATGAGGGGGGGGAGAGGAAAGCAATAACTACGTAGCGTTATTAAATCTCCCTTTGCTGTCAGTGGATTTTAATAAGCAGGCCTTGAGTTCTAGAATCGTCAGGTACTGTAGGCTACAGATCAGAACCTTCAGAAAATTAAGGAGTACGGCACAGAAGGTTCTCTCACACTTCTGACAGTGATTTGAGGTAATTAAGTGATGGTTACTTGCCATCACACTCTTACACCCAAAAATTCAACACATGATTAAGGCACACTGATGGACTTTCAAAAGGGTACATGATAGCCATTCGTTCAAGGACAAAAAAAAGCAAAGTCGGCTAGTTAACTGGTCCACCCGAAGGTGCTTCAGTCTGGCGCGCAACCAACTTTAGTGGCAAGCCTATGCCAAGTAGGAGGAAAGCTGGAGTATACCCGGAGAAAAACCCATGTACATCGAAGGGGACTCAAACCCATGCACATGTGAGACACATTGATACACAGCAGCTAGAATAGACCACTCTGCCATGCGACAACCACGTTCAAGGGATGTCATAATGTTCCCTTAAGGTTGATCCAAACATTTGGAAAGGGTGAGCTATGTGCCTATTCAAAGTGGTTTGATTGTCAATTGTGATGATTGTATTTAAAACTGCAAAAGTTTACTTTAGGCAGAAGACTACAATCCCATCACAGTTTCAATTTACATCCTCCTAACAATATTTCACTTTCTATTTCAATAATGAGGTATGCAATAAGCTTCCATGAAAGAAGAAAAGTGGGTGGGCTGCAAATGCAATAGCTAATAAGAGCTTGAGAAAAGTCCATCATTTTCTTAGTTACATCAAACTGTAGAATGCAGACCAAGTCCCTGGATCAAGACACTTCCTTCTATGATATTGTCCACCCTCTCAATGTTTTTATTAGAGATGGGCTTATTGAATGAGTTCTGCTTCTTCACCACACAATCGTCTATACAAACACAGCCAGTGAATCATTCCAACACAGTTTAATGTTAAGTGTGTCTACTTTATTCCAGTTGATCTGCTTCTAAATCTTATCTGCTAGACTATGTTTGTATGTTGTGTTGCATAAACTGCAAGGCAGATATCACTGTGCTATTGAACTAAGGTCTTTGACAATACAGACTTCATGTCAGTCAGGGTAGGTACTGAAACCTTTTAAAAAATTATCGAAGATGTGCAGTTGAGATGAGGAAAAAGAGGACGACTGGGGTTTTGGCCCCCACTCCCAGATTTGTTCCACTTTGATTATTTTGAGTCCCCATAAACTTGAACTGGGGTTTCATTTCTTGGACAAATTTGGCATGATTACTGTAGATATTTAGCCCATCCCCCCCCCCCCCAATTTGACTTCACAGCCCCTTTATTCACAGCGGTGTGTAGACAAGGTAGCAACTTGGGTTTCTCCCACAATCGTTATACTTTCCCCCTCCCCCGGCTTACCTCTTCCTGCTAACTGAAAGTTCATGCATATGACAAAGTTAAAACAAACCTTTTCTGCAGCACTGTAGAGTAACTCAATGTTGAAACTTTAACATATAAATATATATCAATAAGAATGATCAGATTCATAAAAGCTTTTGTTCCAGATAATAGCCAGGAGACATTTCTGGTTATTTCATCTTTAAAGGGCAAGAGCAGTTACCCCACCTGAAGTACAGTAGTGTAGTACACTGTCCTGTTTTATGATTGGCACTTGAGAGTCATGTGACAATATTTTTTCTCCTCAAATGTGAAATTTATCAGGAGTTATTGCAATTGGTTTACCTATGCAATATTAAAGTCCTGAAATCTAAGATACTTTGAAGAGAAATAAGAGTAAAACTGTGAGATTTAGTTTGCTGCTTGGAAACAAGTTTAGGGGGACTGCTTTCACCCTTTAAGTGGCACACTGAAAAGTATGAGTACACAAACCACTGGAAACCAGGGGTATCAAGGGATGACAAGGGTACAGGTACAGTACAGTAGTTAGTTTACAAATCAAACTTGGTTGGTTAGCCAGTCCTCCTGATTATCTGATTGAGGGTATATGCTATATGTCTGTTATGTACAGATCTGTGACAAAGTCATTCACATGCACTTTAAAGTAATAAAACTTAATATTGCAAAACACTATAAAAAAAACTGAGATATTACTACAGGTTGAAAAAGAAAGTCTATGCATTACAATTACTACATTATACAGGTGTACTAAGGGGCTTCTGTAAGTATACTTGCCCCAAAATCTTGTAGGTGAAAGGTGAATTTGTGTCATGTATCTGTCACTACAGTGACAGATGAATCACATGACATATTAAAAACTATTGAACCACTTAATCTGTATGATTAGATTTCACTGCTCTTAAGCTACAAAAATGCATAAATTCTAAATGATCAATTTATGTAATGTTCAACCTGAGTACCTTTAGAAATATACTGTAATGTGTCATATATCTGATGGTACTAAGAGGAAAAGAATGCATTTCTCAACAAACTGGGCGAATGGACTCACAAACCTATACATATCCATGAACAACACCTGCCAATAACTGCCAACATAAGCCATAAAACAGATCATACGCTATACAGGTGTGGTAAAATTTACATCCAAGTTTTCACAAAAAGCTCTAATCAAGAATTTAAAATAGAAGTCCCTGTGGTTTGTTAGTGTAATTAAGACCATGTACAGTTATATTCTCCTTTATGCAATGCCTGCTTTCAATTTACAAGTTAACAACTTTGAAACCTTCCACCTCAGTGGGTTATACTGCACTGTAAACTGTCAAATTTCTCTTAAACAATAAAAAGAAGCATCAAGCATATAAAAGTGAAGATTTAGAAGGTCTGGCATTCTTTTATCGAAATGCACTCGAGCATTCCCAACCATTTAATAAGAAGTTTTTAACAGTAAGAACAGACTGATTAAGTACGATAAATAAAGACAGACAAAATATTGTATACTTTCATAGGATGCTTGGCCTTCATGGCTGAGAAAACCAGCCACCTAAACCATGACCAAATTAATTGTGAAACCTCAGATTAAAAAGGGGAGGAAGGTTATGAAAGACAGACAATTTAATTAAGGATTCATTTCAATAAGCATGCATCAGATCTCTCTTGTAACTTACATGCATATTGTACTACACAATACACTACATCTACAGTAACAGACCACACATGATGGGTTCACAACTTAGACTACTAATGATTCCATGTGATACTCTTCTGCAAAAAAAAAATTTTTTTATTTAAAAAGAAAAATGTCTACTCTAACAGAATAAGACATCAATTTAACACATGGACTTTTTACTGTACATCATGTTGTTCATGGTTACAAAAAGGTTCTGAAAAACCAACAAACTCAAATTTTTAGAGGAGTAATAGCCATTTGAGGTTTAGATTTTCTAGGCTCTGCTACAAATAGCACTCCTCGGGAACTTAAGCATTGTAATACATCAGATAGACAAATATTTAACTTAAATTAATTTAAATATGGACTCCTATCTTTACCTAGGTGAGCAAAAAAGAATCATTTCTCAAGGTGATTTTAGGAGAGTGCGATCGCACTTGCAGGCCTGGACAAATTCAAGACCTGGAGTCGGGGAAAGGGTTATACTTCGTAGAGGAAATATAAATCAGCTTCATTTAGGTTTCAAGGAATTATTCATGACGTACATTAACGAAGCTTCTATCAGACATATGATGACTACAGAAAATTTATCATTTGGATCTACGTGACACATTCTCCACTGGGCATAAGCAATTGCTGTGATACTACGGTATCATGGAAATATCACAGCAAGGTTTGACCTTTACCTAGGGTGACACCTGTGCCAAGAGTCCGTCAGATGGGTACTGTTCTAGGCAAGTATTAATTTGGGGAAAATATGTAAATAGATCTGGGAAAGAAATAGACTGGTTCTTCCCTGAACAAAACATGACAATTAAAATTTGTCATTTTTGTAATATACCCATGAGAATTAAATGAATAAACAGTATTTCTAAAGAAATTATGTTTGCAAGTTTTTCAGAGTTTCACCTCCATTGACATCAGAGGACCATCTACAACACACACAACAGTTGAACTTCCTCTAGATTGATGCATCCCATTACTAAGTAAGGGGCAAAGTGTAACATGAGGAGATAAAAGTAATAAAGATACCACCTTCCTGTTATTCTAATTACATATCCCCACCCAGTCCTCCCCCCACCCACCCACGCATCCACCCACCCATCCACACACACACACACACACACACACACATCTTAACATGACATTAAAATTAACAAATAGAATACACTTTTCTAATTAAGTTTTGGTGGAACCATATTTCAGTCTGAATGCAACCTCAACTAAATTTTAATAAAAAAAAGACTAAGCAGGAAGTGATAATCTGTTATCATGGGTCATCTGAAGTCTTAACAGAATTCAATTTAATATTTAATTACATCTCATACATGGTCTAGAGTTAATCATCTGTTTCTGTTACAAGAACTAGAACTGTAATTATCTCCAATGGGTGACCACTTACTATAACTGGTTACTCCTTATGTCTGTTGGCATGGAACCATGCTGGAATCCACGCATGCATGTCCGAGATGAGCATGGCTGAAACAGACGATCATTATTCACAAAGGAAGTTCACTTTTTAGTTTCCTCTCATCAACTGAGCGGTCCAAAAAGTACTTCCTGTTTGGGCGGGCTGGTGATATAATGTATAACATTAGGTAAGATTACTATTAGAAGTTCATTGTCAGAATATTCCTGATGCTTTAGGTTTAAAGGGCCAAAAGCATGCAGTTGCCCCATGCAGACTTGTTTTGAAACAAACAGCTGTATCTCACAACTTTCTTCTCATTTCTCTTTCAAGTGCTTGTTATAATATTTCAGGACACAAATAATTCATAATCAATGTATTAACCAGTTAACAATTGCGGAAAATATTGCCACACAATTCTCACAAGCCAATCATGAAACTGGATAGTCTACAACAGTAATTTAAGTTGGGTGACTGCCTTTTTCCTTTAAATTAATACTAATTTCACTGGTCATGAAAGTGTAATGTTTTCATTTAATTTTAATGCTAATAATATAACTAAAGTTAACACTAACCAAAACAGCACATCCCTCTCTTTGCATCATAACACCTACAACTTCATATCGCATAATTATATATTAACTGAAAATTTGAAATAGCTCTGTAAAATGGTCAAAACTTAAAGGGATTTTGATAGAAATTACACATGATTTTATTTTAAAGGTTTTAATGCTTTTTACAACAAATATGTAGCTTTGTCATTTCATGTCACCACAACTTAAATTCAATGATACTTTCAATTCCAAATTTAAATCTTACAATTAGTGATTATGCCAAACTGATCAGTAGTAGCTCATGGGTGCACATGACAGTCCTACTGTACATATTTCTTATAAACAGAGATGATAATACACCGTGCTATGCAACTGCATATTTGCGACCATGATGGTGTTAATTTGTGTTAAGTGCTTCAACCTGTGATGAAACGGTTTCTCTGGACAAGTTCAAATAAATGGTGACACACCCCCATTGGTTTGACAGTGGGTGGTACACTAACATACAAAGCACTGGTATACAGTGGTAATATTACAAGAGAAATTTTTGAGCCGGGGAATTCATGTCTGTTGGATACTGTGCGGCTTTTATGTTAACTAATATTCACCTCTTGTGCAAATGTGGATATTTTCACAAATTTTTGGTCTTGGTCAAGGTTAACATGTGGTCACAATATTTGGAATATGTAGGCCACACAGTAACATCCTACATTAAAATTGCAGTGTAACCAATTTCAAATGGTCAAAGTAATTATGGAAACGGGCTGCACTAATGACAATCATATATAAAATTTGTCTCAGTTGTGTCTGATTAGGACAGCACAACAATGTGGCCAAGGCCCTTCTGCTTTAGCTGAGTGAAGATCTGCCCCACTTAACATCCAGTTACTGTATTGCACAAAGGAAGTGACATGCAGCTGGCTCTTTCCCCCTCTTCCAACTCTAGCCCCTCCCTCCCTCTCACTTGCAATTTAACTTGACAACTGCATCCTGCTGTTTCAGTGAGAGTTATAGTATTTTTTTTGTACCTCTGATTTTTTAAAGTACAGTATGGACAGTATAATGGTACAGTACACTACAATGCACCACTGCACTGACACATGTAAATCCTACAATAAAAAAATGGTAATCCCTTGCAGATTCTGTGGGTTTCATCTTGAGTTTCCTTCTACATCACTGCAATTGTCAGCATATGGTACTGCTCCTAAATAAAGATGGCATCCCAGGTACTTTTCCTTCGGTGAATAGTACAGCTAAAGCTGCGGTCACACTACAGCGATATCGGATCGGACTCCGATCCGATTTTTTTCAGGAAAGATCGAACTAGTGGGTTTCTTATGTAGACGGTCACACTACAGCGAATCCGAATTCGGATTGCTTCCCGACATAGTAGTCTGATCCGAATTATTTTTTTAATCGGATAGCTGAGCGATTTTTGTCGGAAAGCTTTCCGATTTTCTCAATTTTGTCCAATCATTGCCCGTGTTGAAGCTGACGTCATGCCTAGCAACTGTTCCAGATCAGCTGTACGCCACGGTCACACGACCAAGTCACAAGCATGATCGAATGAGTTTAGGAAGAATTTTCTGGTTTAAAATGACTCGTTTTACATTCTGAATGACACGATGTCAGACCCAACTTGCACGAATCCACGTTTATCATCAAAAGGCTGAAAAGATTGACAAAAATGGTACGTGCCTTCGTGTTTTGTGGTAGAAGTGTTTTGCCCGGTGTTTCCACAAGCGGAGTTTCCGTAATGCTGAGTAGCGTAGGTATTGTGTAGGCTAGCGTAGGCCTAGGCTACATTGTATACAATCACCGTGCCGTGGTGTATTAACGTTATATAACGTCCGCGTTATGGGCCTAGGCCTAGCTAGGCTATATCATGACCTTCAGAATACTTAGTGTACCGTCGAATGCGCACCTAACTGAGCTCAATGATTCAAGATTTGTATATATAAGGTTCAGAAATGCAGATGTGCACTCGACCGTCCCGGAGTCGACGGTCATCCTATTAGGCCTATACAAGTTAGGTGAGAAATTGACAATGGTCAAAACTTTATTGACAATGAACTGTTTTTCTAGCGCCATTCTTCTGTTCCTAGCCTGTAGCTAGCCTACAAACCGTTGTCATCTACTTTTATTTGTTCTTAGCCTGAGCTAGGCCTAGTACTAACTGTTAGTTCATATAAGAAATAAATTGTATATGAATCAATTGGTCACAGTGAAGTAAGACATAACGTTAGGCATGGGCTTTCGAGGCATGGCGTACAGTACCCGGGCCTAAGTTAGGCCTAGCCTAGGCCTATGCTCAAATTGCGAGGGCAAGGTTTACACCCCTAACGTTACTCTCTTGGACACATGGAATGAACCTAGCCTGTGTTACCCTACAGACCAAACGTTATCGATTTTGAACAGGGATCTGGGTAGGTTTGGTTATCATAACCTACTGGAGTGGCAAGAAAAATTTGTAAATGTAAACAAAAACTTACTGTAAGCCTACGACCTAACGTTTGGCCTAACTAGCCACCTTAGCAATAACCTAAGTAAGGCTATGCGGAAACTAGGCTATGGATAGGCTAAGTAAGTAAGCCTAGGGACTGGCCTAATTTGACTTAGTAGATGAACGTGATCATATAATCCGATGCAGCGTTCCGTTCACTTCTTGTATAGGCCTAGGCCTACAAAGAACTTAATGCCACTGTCAAACAGGGCTGTGTATTCGTTATAGGAGGAATGAGCCTAGGCTAGATCATGTAACGAACACCGGCTCTGTTTGAGGGCTAGGTCACTACGTACAAACCAAGGCTAAACATATAGCCCTTAATAATCAGGTCCCTACACACTACCATTCATTTCACTTTGTTCAATGAAGCACTTGGTGAGCAGTACAGCCTGCAATAAGCCTAGGCCTAGGCGTCCTGGGTCGCATCGTATGTACTACATGCAACTTTGTTCACAACTTGGTTCTACCCATGGATGCACTCCTGGTTAGAACTGTTTGGGCAAATGTGAGGATCAATTTTACATAGTGGCAGAGGCAAACCTATGTAAATACTACTCAGAATTTTGGTAGTGCTGCAGGCTACATAATACGTATACATGTTAGGACTGGGCCTAACTCTCAGCTAGAGTGGACTGCCTATGTTTACAAGTCATTTAGTGGTTTGAATTGAAAATAGGTTCTGCATCTATTACATTCTGTTTAACCCTGTAAGAAATAAAAGTAACAATAAATTTTAGGACACAGCCTCCATATACTGCAGGGGATGACATCATGCCAATTAGCCTTTCTGAATTACAGTTCTCCATGCTTTTAAAAGTTTCTGGTGCCGTGCAAATTGTGGTCTGAGACTAACACATACATGTATCATACTTTTTAGAGTGAAATTTTGTCATTGGAAGCAGCATAATTTACAAGCGTTTGACTCATTGATTAACATTTATCTTGCCATATGCACCATGTTTTCATTGAATACCATAAAAAACTTGGGGTGGGCAATGATAAGAACCAGAACAAAAATTTAAGTGTGAAATTTAAGTGTTACATAATGTATTGACTTCTTGTGCCCTGTTTGATGGTTAATTTGGTTAGAACTCCATGGTGGATATATCATACCAATTTGTGATACTAAAGATGGCAAAAAATCAGTACTAAATGACTAGTACTCTTTTCAAATATTTCAAATGTGTATATCTAATTGAAAAAATAATCACACATTGGTACAACATGTATACTATACATCCAGTCATCTGAAAATAAACAAATAGTAACCAAACCAGCTGAGTAAGTCGCTTTCAGCTCAGGACAAACTACAAAACACAATTAAGGCTAAATAGTGTGCAACATCATATACTAAGAAAAAGATACAAGCACAATTTTGTCTGTGTTCTTAAAATTCATGAAATGTTCTTTATTTTTTTTAAATAGTACAAAAGAAGATGGCTTCATTTTGGGTTGAATCTAAACTGCAGATGTGGCAGGATGCAAGCATCACAGAATGAGACCATGGATGAAGAGATGACCGAAGCTTAAGCACAATAAACCAGTTGACAGTGAGTACAGTAACTACTATATTTCAAGAAAGTGAGAACTTTCAATATCAAAAGGCCAGGAATGAGTTGGTTAAGATAATGATGTTGTTTGTACTCCTAGGTCAGTTGTGCATGTGCATAATGACCAATTGAAAACAAGCGGGCAAGCCATGGAGTTGCAGATTTCATTTCCACTAATTTGAAAAATCAAATGCACATGATTAAGGAAGAGTTGCAAGCCACTTGTTTGCAAGTTTCACCTTTGACCTCCTTATTTTGACCTGTTACCCCATCAGTAAGCAAATCAAGTTCACCCACACTATTTTGCTTACACATACACACCCAAATTTCTAATGTAAGTGAAAACCATCTGCCGTAAATGGCAAATTCTGGGCATGCAGTGATGAGACACATTAGAAGCACCACATCCAGCAATCTGGAAGCATTTTTAACAATTTATTTGTTATTGATCATGGTTTTTTTTTTCTTTTTTTTCCTTCAGGAGATAAGGGAGCTTATAACTTGAGTTATTACAACTCCACGCGCCCAACCTTGGTTGTTTGTGTTGTGAGCACGAAGGAAGAAATTTCAACAGCCCAGCTTTCAAACCCACTTGACAGGAAAAAGATTTTCAGTGGCATAGCCAGGATTCTTTTCAAGGGGTGGGGGCATTTAATAAATTGTTTGATTGCGTTGTCAAGAACCAATGGGGGTGTAGAAAAATTAGGGGATCCTGTAAACAATGATTAACAATCAGGTTCCAAATAAATAATTTAAAATAAGTTTGTGTTAAAATATTTGCCTACGTTTAGGAACTTAAAATTTTAACAGCCTGTGACAAGGGGGGCATAAGACAATAACCTCCCTGGCTATGCCACTGCA
This sequence comes from Holothuria scabra, assembly GCA_037179385.1. Taxonomy (NCBI): domain Eukaryota; kingdom Metazoa; phylum Echinodermata; class Holothuroidea; order Aspidochirotida; family Holothuriidae; genus Holothuria; species Holothuria scabra. The sequence continues at coordinate 52,411,287 of CM074185.1, forward strand.
AGTCTGTCTAATGAAACTGTGCCTATCACATGGTATAACCAATATTTAGTGTTACCATTTCAACAGCATTTAATAACTGGATTTCTTGCAGGAAGCAAAAAATATATGAAAAACTTTCTATCCGATTTAGTAGAAAGGCAATGATTCTTCAGCATTTTCAAAATGGAATATTGACTGCTAGCTATTGGGATACGACTCTAAGTGCTGCTGAGGAGCTGGAGAAGAACAACTGGAGGTGGAACAATAAATAAAAAAAACTTTACCAGTTAAATCTAAAGGTCTGTATACATGAGCAACATTTGCAAAACATTTCCAAAACATCCACCTGCAACAAATCCAAAACATGCTTGTTTTCGGTTTGTTGCACAGTGTAGACAGGATATACGGCATGTTTCGAAAATGGTGCAAAAGAAATGTCCTGTCAATTCTTTTCAAAACATTTTCAAAATGTTTTCAATTTTTTTTTACTCTGTCTACACTGTGCAACAAACCGAAAACAAGCGTGTTTTGGGTTTGTTGCAGGTGAAGTGTTTTGAGAATGTTTTACAAATGTTGCTCATGTATACAGGCCTTTAGAATTCTAGAGTGAATAAATGAATCCATGATACTGTGAACATTTGTTTAACTTGAATTGGTTTAATTAAATAGACACAAAATGTACAATGGCGAATTTTAAAATTATTTATCACTTTATAGTTGGTTATTAAAATGAACACTTCCAAAAAAAAAAAGGATGACCATTTAAATGGCAAGGAATGATTAAAAATAGTACATTAGGTTTTTCAGATCTCTGCAGAGATGGTATTATTTTTACTTTCATTTGCTTGTTGTGCATGTGCTTGACCGTCCCATCTTGGTGTATATTTGTAATGACTTTTGATCAGGGTGGGAAGACTAGCCATCCTACCTTTTTTGTTTACCACCTGATTAATGTAGCCAGGTTTGCTGAGGGTGCTACTGTACCACACAAGGGGTATCAATGAAGATTTTGTAACCTAAATCATTAGGGCAGTGGTTTTTCAGGTGATAGGCTAGCTTGTTAGTTTGCCCTGAAATTGTTTGCCCACATCCATTGGGACCATCCTTGCTTAAGACCCTCACATTTTTTACCTGTTTTCACTCTCAGGGTCTAGCTAAATATGTCACTTTGCTTTTCCATCGTTCTTGCATTTTGAAAAAAGCCTCCCTAATTTCTGACAATTAAAGACACCCTGTTTTTTGTGTCGCATGCCTCTCTGATCAGGAAAATTGGCCCGTTTTGGTGGAATTGAACAGCCTGTTAATTCAAATTATTATGCTTGTAAAGTCGCTTGTCAAAATTTGGCCAGCAGTTTTCAAGGACCTTTGGATCCATGTATGTGAGACAATAAACACCAGGCGTCTCATCATCTACTACTAAAGTAATATAAGAACCCAGGTTCCAGATCTTGCCAAGACTGGGGGGGGGGGGAGGAGTCACTGTTCAAAATATTTGAAATTTACTGTATCTTTCACTCCTTGTACAGGCACACTCTTCAAAAAGTTCCACATTCTCATAATCTTACAGTAGATCTTTACAATTATCAGCTTGGTATTTTCATGTAAAATTAAGCAAATGACAAATTGTCAATTTGCTCTAGTATTTTGTTTAATTAAAAAAAACGTTTCTATGGTTAGGACACCGGGAAAAAAATCACAATTTCCATTCCTTAACTCTAGTACATATGTCCCTAGTCTAAGTCCCAAATCAGACAACGTTAAGCTGTTCTGTTGAATCTTGTGCATTGCATAGCCCTTCATTTAACTTTTAGATAAAGTGTTAGCAATTTCTTGATAATGTTCAAAACATTTGTCTTGGATTGTTGTTTTACTGTAACATTTTTCCTCCCCCTGCCCCCACCCCCTTTTACTTAAAGGGGAAATTAGGTTTCTGAATTTTCATTAGGGTAGTATTCTGTCGTGTTCCATGATCCGCTCTGGAAATTCATGATTTGACGATACTTTTCTCACTAAATTATGAACTTTAGACATGCGACTGAGTGATTTACCTTAAATATGCAATGTTAAAGTCATGATATATCATGAAAGATAATGAAACTCACTCTGGTATAGGTCCCTCAATAAGCCAAATGGCTTCCTGACCCTCAAACCGTTCAATAAATTAGTAAGTAAGAGGAAATTTGTGGGATCTGGCTGTGTTTTAAATATTTTTTGGGCAACTGATTTTGCCTTTAAAAGATTCGAGTTAAAGCATGGTGACTTAAAAACATTTTTGCTCCCCTTTGACTCCTTCACTCTTTTAATATTCTGTTGTGATCAGAATTTCTGTTAATTTAAGCAGGTTCCTGATTAACAGAGCTCCCAGATTTCAGCTTAGACTTGTAACTTGAAATCCTTGGAATAATCCATTCTTCACTCTTTTCTCAAGTTCTCAGCATTTTCGAACCCAGTCGACTGTTTTCGCCAATAAAATTATAATTGAAAAACGTCAAATGGTTGTTTTTGTTGTCTTGTGAACTTTTACAGCTAGAAAGTTAGCTCAGAGCTTCCGGGCAGGCGATTTGTTCCATGAAATCCCCGAGAGGAGCTTTGCATTGGTAACCTACTCACAGAGGCTATGGCGGGGCACTAGACCTAATGCCGTTTGGGGACGGTTGGTCCTAGCCCCCTAGACATCACCGACCTACTGAGAAAGATCTTCCCTCTACACGTTTATTAGTTTTGCAAACAATAAATGACTTGTAGCAAATCGAGCGATCCGCGGGTTTGAATCAGAAATAAATCCCCATTCGAACAGCATCCGGGGGTTTCGCCCACTGGATCCCAACCGCAGGACCAGCTCTTTAGGCTCGGTTTCGGACTGTGCCCGAAAAACCATTTTGACCATAGGCGAACGGGTGTAATTTTTTTTTTTTTTTGAGGGATCAAGTGCAATTTTTTGCCTGAATATTCCATAATGTCACCGTTTACCATGGTTTGCCCATGTTATTCCCGAATAGACCGACTGCTTTTGCGAGTGTCCCCCCCCCCCCGCAACCCGCCTCGTACGCCTCTGTTTTTGACATTCTGAGGTCACATTGTTATTCTCTGAAGTTTGCCAATAATCGCAGCGTGCTTCTCAATAGCAGTCCCAACTAGCATCCTTCCTGTAAAATTTCCCTTAGGATAATATCACCTTGAAAGGCAACTTCATGAACTAGGAGAAAAACAATATTAAATAAAATCAAAGCTGGGTAGACGCCACTAGTTACTAGTGGGCCAAGTTCCCGATTTTTCTAAACACACAAAGGCTATATCAGGAGTTGATGAAAAAAAGCTATATACCGGTCTGTTCTGCCTCTATTCCCCGCCAAATCGAAGTCATGAATTACGTCACAAACAGATCACACGCGCGTTGTAATTTATCGGAGCCAAAATCGTGCTAGTGTGACCAGCCTTCCGATCCGATTTATCAGAACGATTTAAAATCGGATCGGAATCCGATCCGAAATCGCTGTAGTGTGACCGCAGCTTTATTCTTCCATACTGTACATCTGTTACATACAAAGACCTCAGTTAATATTGCTGCACAAAAATTGATATGTAATTGAAACTAGTGAACAACATTTGAAAGTGTTGGAAAGACTGAACAGTATATCTTTAGCTCTATTTAAGGAACAAAATATTCTCATTCATACAGTAAAACAGAAAACTGACACCAAGTTCATTGTAGCCTTTACAGTATCTAGACAGGGTTGATCATGCAGACTTTTTGTGGTGATTTTTAACAATAGAAAGGAATTTCATGAGGGCATGTCAATACAATAGCTCTATCAATGCTATGCTCAAGGAGTATAGTTTACAGTACAACAGCAAGATGCTGTAGGAGGTATTTTAGGATCCTTTTTCAATTTTCTGCTTCAGGCAAGGAAAATAAAACTCAACTTTCATTCTGTGTTGATGGCGAAATTCAATGCCATGAGTAATGGCTGGGAAATGTAGTTATATCCAGGGGGCACAATTTGACCTGGTAAAGTGATGGCATGCAAGTTACAATTTTTACTATGCCATACAGATCAGAAACTAGCTCTCAAGTTTAGTATCATGCATACTGTACCTGCTTATTTCCTCCTCAACAGATGTACACTAAGAGCAAGGATGTTTTGATTTCAGGCACAGTAAGGGAAAGAATGTTTCTTTGCCCCAATCCCTAACCCTAAGTTGTTGAAAAATATTCCAAACATTTATAGATTATGTCCTAATTTTGGAGTTTCTGAAAACTTTGGGAATTAAATTCCACGATTACCCATTGCCCAGGCCTCCCCTACCCTTTTTCTCATATCACCATGTGATGGCAGGCCACATGGACCTTGAAATGATACTATGCACAACAACAGTTTTATGGTTCATCAAAAGTATAATGACACCGAATCACTTCACAAATTGGCAGCTGTTACAAAGAAGGGGGACTCAAGTGTTACATTTCATACACTCTTAACTAAACCCCTCTCCTTACCCTCCCTTTTTTCAAAAGGTATCAAGATTTGACAAAGCTAACAAATATTCTCAGACTACTAAATTTATAATTAAAGATCTTCAAGTTTTCTGAGGGCTATCAATTTCCGATTAATGTGTTAATTGTTCAATCACATATTTTTTGGATTAAATGACAATTAATGGAAAAAGTGTTTCCAAACTGGAATTCCCCAAAAATTTCGTTCCGTGTAACAATTAGTAGCCTAACTTCAAATAATAGGCTCACTTAATTTGTGACTATGAAAATTCCAAAATAGTAGTACGTATTAAAAATTCATTTGAAGTTACGTATAGATCACAGCCTGAAACAATCTTGCTTTAATAGACTTGTTTAGACATAACAACATCAAACTAGTAACAGACAACTCACGTTTACGGTAAAACTAAAAGTTAGGCCCTGCTCCTTTACCGAGCGCTGCTGTACCCTAGATACAAACTGTGCAAAAGTTTAGTGTAACATATGGGCTTTAGTCCAAGATACATTAAGTACATTGATTGTCTACGTAAAACCTCTATCTAGGCCCAGACAGTTTTCGTACCGCCTACAGTGTATCCAACTTAAGCCTTGCACAAGAATACAACAATGGTGTGTTTCAATATCTTTCTCTCTATTCCTTTCTTTTAACTATTCTGAAAAATATCCATAATATACACAATATGTTTCTCTGAGTCCATGACGTTAAAAATGTACAAACTGCTACTTGACTTGCTTTCTGCAACGGAGGCTTTGGAGCTCACCCCGCACATGTGTGCATGTAGGATGTATACATGCAATAGTAGGCATGCATGACATAGTGAAATGCACACTGTATGACACAGTGCAGAAACATACGCAATTTAGGCCTAAAATTTACTGATGGCTGGGGTACGTGCCCCACAGTAATGTCCTACTGTAAGATGTACCATAGACATACAGGCACTTAGTTTTAGATTTTTCAGGCGTGCTTCAAATCAAACAAATTGTGAAATATAGAGTAGGTGTGCCTTTGAACTGAATATGTTCCCAAATTTTGTCTACATGGGCAAAAATGACATCCCTCACAGTGAATTGAGGTGAGTGATGGTGTGCGATTGCACCCATATGCCTCAAAATTCAAGGCCTGGACTTAGTTGTAGCCAAATTGTCCATTCAGCTGTAACCTTTTTAAAGCTTATTTTGAGCTCTGCGGCTACTAGGTACAGTAAGACAGCATACAAGTATACTTTGAAAACAGGTGTATCCATTCTCCATAACAGCATTGCGCTCTTATTCTTAACCAATGAGTTACCCTCCAAGACTACAGAGAGTCGCCATAATAATTTCCCTATCCTGTGCTACATTCAGTTTAAATCTTCTACCATTCAACTATCAAGGAAATTTAGAACTTAACTACAGGACTCATAAGGGTACATATTATGCAAAATATTGCTTCCTAATAAAATATCCACATCAAATATAACATTGCCGTGTACAGAAAGTGCACAACAGGAAATATCGTAAGAATATAATATTCTCCATCCTTACAATGCCATACCTTTAATCTGCTGCAAAGAATGTGGTTAATTACTTAATGTGAACTTTGTCATCAAAGAACCTTCCAGTGCCTAGCAAAAAAAATTGTTCTGACCAAGAAAAAATGTTGTCAACTTGGTGAAGTTAGTTACTACCTTGCTTCCTCCCTTCCTTCCCCCTCCCCAAAACCTTTTATGATGAGTAGATGATAACTCATGTAATTTTTATTGCTGTCATCACTTTTTTGTGTTCCTCAGAGGAAACTTTTATGTCGAGTCTGTATTTTCTTAGTTTCAACATTTATTTCCTGAAGCTTGAAAGATACTTTAAAGGATGTAAGGGGCCATATCCCTATAGTCCTATTGGGACAGCTGCTGATAAGACTTGGTCTCATGTACCCACGACACTCAAATTTACCCTGTGTTTACAACATGGCAAAACTGCAGGTTCCCACCATGCTTTTCAACCTGTGTCCTCACATAGGGGAAGTAAGGGCAGCTCATTTATCTAACTGGCTGTTATGGCCAAGTAGTTTTTATGTATTTCCTTTGCCCCCCTGCCCATACTGACCGGTTAGATAAATGACTCTCCCCTAAGCTAAAATATTTAGTAAGGTAAAGTATTTCACAACCAGTCACTCGATATAATGTTAGAAAATAAAGGTTATCAACTCCACATAAACAGTCTTACTTAAGCTGCTTGATTTAAGGTCTTTACAAGAGCAGAACCCTTAGATTTGAGGTGAATCAAAATTTAATGATGGATCCCTAGTAAAATTGCATTCTCCAGTTGCTCGAGTTCCAGGTAACACAGTGTTATCTTGAGCCCGGGTAACATGGGACCATATTGCATTAAATGCTATGCAGATGTCTTGCACGAAAAATTTTAAACAAGCATGTCAGAGACAAAATATTCCAGCATAGGGTTAGGCAGTACCATGAAATAGTGGTACCTGGTACTGTAAAGCATACAGAACTGGCATTGAGGCAGTACTGGTTCTCAACTCTGGGGTAGGAAAGTCAGGTGGGAAAGAACCTGAACCATGTATGGCATCCCTGTTATCCTGTACACTAATGCAGCCAGGTGTAAGATTATTAAGTTAATCACCATGCAGAAACAATTGACTTAACCTACCATATTTTTTTACAATTATGCACCTTTTTACATTATATTCTGGTTTCCCATCTCAACCTTCACAGTAACTAAAATGTATCAAGACTGCAGATTTTTTGTTTCTTGCAGCAAGTCAATTGCTTTAAAACTTCCCTTGAAAGTTCCCTGCAGGCTCCACTTCATCATCTTCCATTTTAGCAATGTCCAGTACTGTCGATTCCATAATTTTTTAACAAAACTTTCACCCTAACATTTGAAAATGCACAGCTGCTAGACCAACATGTATCTCCCCCCCCCCCCCCCACCTCAAAACATACTGTACACTGTTCATGCATTTGCTTCTTTGGTACAGCATTATAAAACATTTTTTCACGGTTCTTGGGAAATTTACAGTGTCTTACACAAACCAGATTAAATAGCAATTGATGTTCAACATATCGTGTGGCTGTGTCATGTACAGTGAGACATTTCTTGTGCATGCATTTCAGGTGCCCGTACTTTTGGCTGACCACGAAAGATCCGAATCTCGCAATTCAAAATTTTCAGTGCGCATATGATTGTGTGTATTTGCATAGGATGAACAACTGCCATTTTACAGTAAGAGTAGTAGTCAAGACATGAGAACCATACTGTACAGCTGTGAACAAATGATATACACAGCAGAAGTTAATTCCCACAGTTGCTTTGGCAGTTGTTACTTTTGTATAATTTATTAAATAGGATATAGATAAAAAACACATAAAAGCAAGAGGTTTTATTGCACTCAAATACACTTTTCATTTTTAACTAACAAACGGAGTAGTAAAACAAGTCAGTGAACCACAACTGAGAGAAAGGCTGTGGCAGGGGAGGACTTAAATGAATTGGTTATAAACCTGAGCCATAAAACCTCATCTACAGTATCTTATTCATCTAAACAATGCATTGTGCTGATAATGGAAGTGCAATGTACACTATCCACAAAAACAAGGGCCCATTAAAAAATGAAAATCAACATATTGTGCAAATTAAAAACACATTAAAAGTTCAATCTTGTTTTTAGAGTAAGAACAAGAGGAACCTCTAACTTGATAGAATACAGTATTAAATATGAATGGTGGCAAAGACTACAATATGTGGTAACTTTAAAGTGGCTCATTGAGGTGGTTCACGGAATTCAACAAATTTTTCCAAACCTGTTAAGTTTTCTTCACATACCAATGACAAATGGTCAAACTTAGACAATCCCCATATCCTACATACAAATTATTGATAATGAGTAAGTACCTAAAGGTTCAATTCGGTTTTCAAAACTTCGTGACCAGACACTTTTTCAAATTATGCAAAAAACCATTACAAGTCAGGACATCACAAAATTCAAAATTTAAACTTCTTCTGTAACTATTGGATGTGAAACTTGACTAACTATGCTAATTATGAGCATTGTCATGTGAGAGTATCCTTCAACACTCTCATTACGTTATCAATATCAACTCAATGAGCCCCTTTAAAGCTCATGGTATTTGGGTTTGGGAACTCAACAAATTGGCAAAATTTGGGGTACTGTAGATCTTGCTCCTTATGCCATTCAACAGAAGTTGAATCATATCTATTGAACATGTACAATACTTGTAGGCAATTATTACTGAAAAATGATGCAGCACAAAATTTGGGAAACATTGCATACCAACACTGTGACTATTTTTAGCAGTTGATTCAGTCCATCTTACTGTGCAAACTAATATTTGCATGACAGTTTCCTGTTTCCCTTTCTTTCACCAATATCAAACAGTTTTGCCTAAATCACTAAATGCACTACATGTGATCTTGGACCTGCTGAACTTCGTGGGAACCATACGGAATAGAGTAAACAGAACAATTTTTCTGTGCTACTTGTTATAGTTTATTGTATTTAAAATCACTATAGCCTACAATGTATTGGGCAAAAAGTTCCTCTTTATAAATTAAAAAAGGGATGGGAGAGAATACATAAAGGAGTATAAAGTGGGGCATTTTCATTTTTTTACTGTAACATTCCAAAATTAGGATATGTAGAACATGAACTCTGGTATAAATTTCACAGAGTGGTAGACAATTTCAATATAGCAGTACATGTTTACTTGAAATGCTTAAACATGCTACTTGTACAGTTGTATTGAATATCAAGCTTTGACAAGTACTCGCATTGTGACCTTTGACCTCTACTGAGAGTAGTTGTTGAAAACTCGAAAACTTTCAATTGAATTACTGCTACGGCCAAACTTGATGGTAAAAAATAGGCCGTTCTTTGATGGAACCTTGGGAACATCTTTTGTGGAAAGGTAAATTAGGTGTCAGAGATCATCTGTGTGAAGTTTGGTGAGATAATTTTGTTATTTGGTGACGCAAGAGATGACAAACCGTGGGCGCTCTGGCCAATGGGTATGTTTTATGATATCATCCCAAGGGCTGTGCTGTGACAGGAATAAGCCTAGGCTATGTAACCAACCCACCGTCCTGTTTGAGGGCTAGCCATAAGTTTACCTTGATTACAATATAGACTAAAAAGGGCCTGTGATTATTAGGGTTTATTTCAACACAAATATTTTCCTCATGTTGCAACTACTGTACTGTAGTTAAACACCTACAGATGTACTCCAGATGCTATCACAAGGTATGATTCTTTAAAGGCATATTTTCATCATCCCAAACAGTTCCAATTCTCCCAACCTACTTACTTCTTGCCCCGCCCACATTTATCTAAAACTTATCTTTATCCAGACACAATCCTAGTTTATTGCTTCATGGCTTGTCCCAGTGGCCAAACAAGTCCATAATGTGTAATCAAGACACTCTCAGTGCCCATGCTGTGTAATTTAACTATGATGCATTGTTTGAATGTGATGCCAATCAAAGAGCTGTACCAATTGAGAGTTTTGATATATGCATACTGAAACTATAGTTTAGGTTGACGAATAACTGCCTTTAAATGAATCGATGGATCTCGATCTGCACTAGCTCCTTTGAAACTCAAGAAAAACATTGGGAATCCCTGAACTGGATAATTACAGTATTTATAGTGTTTAAAGGCATGATCCTCTCATCCCAAACAGCTCCAATTCCCCTAACCTACTTACTTCAGCCCCTCCCGCAACTATTTAAAACTCATCCTCATCCAGAAAAATCTCAATTTATTGCTTCAAGGGATTACTCTGCAATTTTTGAACTTATTGTCAATCAAAGAGCAGAGAGCCCATGGTGAACTTCTGTTGACTACTACAGTAATTGTAGTTTGGGATGAGAGAAATAGCCAAACTTCCATCAGACAATGTTACACTGAAATGGAAAGAGTTGTGCTACAGATCTAGAGCTAAATGATACAGGGTTCGACAAATCCCCCGCCCAACAGCCCGGGGTAAGTAAAAAATGACTCAGACAAGTGAACTGCTCAATATTGTAGCCCGCCAGGCAAGCAGCACCGAAGTCTTTTTCGCATAGAAATTCAATGGCTAGTAAAAGATAATTAGATATGGACTAACTGCATATTCATGCTGAGAAGTAGGCTTTGGGAATCCCTAACCCGATGGACAAGTAAAGAAAAACGAATTTGTCAAAGCCTGAAATGATAAATCCCTGGCATTTTGCTAAAAGAGCTTCGATTCCAATGACATAAGTCTTATGACACAAAATCAGGGTAAACCCATAAACCTGTTTTTATGGTTTTTACTTTCCTTTTTAAAGTACACAAACCTCTTGCTTCATATATTTACATGTGCATGCTACAGTACAGTACATGCTGATTTTTCTTTGCCTTGTACTGTACACTATATGCATTATGGCACTGCAGTATATTGTACCATTAAAGCAGTTAACCAACTACATAAATCTTGTTCAATTTTATGTCCCAAAATAAATCTTTCAAGTGCACAGTATATCCACGCCAAATTGTAATAACAACAGTTATTATAAAGTGCATAACACAAGAAGTCAAAGCACTACTGTGAGGACTTTCCTTCTCAGGATTTTACATCTAAAAAAGCTGGAAGCCTTTTGAAAGTTTTTATTAAGGAAGCATCAGGTCCTTAAATCCCTCAGCTTTTTCATATGGCCAACCACATGCATGAAAGATGGATGACACAGCAAAAGCAGAGTCATGTTCATGAAGTGAACACCTTTGATTAAATGGGGAAGGGGAATTCGGGGGGGGGGGGGGGGGAGAGCAAACGACTTTGAAGAGAGTTAATAGGAGAAAAGTGAAATGAAACAGAAAAAAAAACCTTTTAGGCATGTTTAGCTTGTAAAGGAAATATACTGTATCAGATCGAAATTCTTATTAACATTAAGGACTGCCTGGAATTGCCTGGCCTATGGTAAAGTTCACAGTACACCAGCCATGGGGGGGGGGGGGGGGCATGTGCACTCCCCCGCCAAAAAAAAAAAAAATTCAAAGCACAGGTTGAAATTTTATTGCTATGGAAAAATGGAACAAACACTAACTTGAGCAACCTACCAGTACCGCACATATCTTATCATGCCACTGTGTAATTTGCAACAATGAATTTATGTCAGAAAGTCCACCATTTTGCATCTTATTGGCCCTTTCAAATGGGCAAAAATTTTTCCACAGGGGAGGGGGACACATCCCACTCCCATTAGACCTGTCCCCCAGGACGTCAATCACTATCCGTTGTGCTCCCCTCCCAAATGCCACACTGCGCCCTGGCTACAGCCCCGGTATAGTTGCATGGTGGAATATGAGAAATGTGAAAAACACATTGCAGAGAAAATGGGGTATCTGTAGGAAATATCAACAATTGGGAGGGAAATTTGGTAATATGTTTGCAACGTAAGAAAATGCTAGAAAATTGAACTTGTTGCCTTGAAAATACACATTTTGCAGGCCTGACAAAGCGAATTGATCAAAGGCTAGCTGTTCAAGTTTTACAAAATTATTTTTAGTTCCATAGTTCATCATATATAGTTCATTCCTTATTGTCCCATTGACTGATGTACTTTGCACTGTAATTTTTGTTACCATGCAGTGCAATACTATCAGCTCAGAACGCTAACGAGGATAAAACCATTAAACATAAACGGTATTTCAATGTCAGTGTACATGTGTATTAAACAATGATATGCCTCAACGAAGTTCCACAAAAGAAGTCTGCATTTAACAAGCCTACTGACTGGCCTTATTTTTTGGCTGGAAACACATTGTATTCACACAGCAAGAAAAAAATAGCTGTGACAAATGATTTTCAAAAACTTTGACCTCAACCCAACTTGTTATTCCTTTTAGTCACCTTTTAAGAGAACAATGACAAAAATCAGAAGTCTACCATGACTGTAGTAAAAATATTTTGAATACATAAAAAGAAAAACCTTTAATTAATAATCTAAGCAAAATTTGCTTCTAATTTGGTTGTGGATTGTACAGTATGAAATCAGTGCTGCTAGAAACTATGGACTCAGCTCACGTTTTGTTCACATGGCCTTTAAAAGAGTTACTGTCGATGAGTTATGGCTCAAAGTCGGACAGGTCACAGCCTTTTTTCAGTTGTGGCACACTGGCTTGTTGACCATACTCCATTGCTTATGCCGAGTACCAAACACAATGCCAATGGGTTCTATTTTTGCAGCCAGTATCATGACCCAGTCATGAGTCAAGCCCCAGACTTCCAAGCTGCAAGTGGGATGATCTGATCACTTGACCATGAAGGCAGTTCACCAAAATGCGACCAATTGAATAGTCTGTGTACTGTACAGCACCACATTCTTTGTTCTCGGGTAGCCTTACATATGTCCGAATCAGTGCGTGGTATGGAAAATTCTATTTTTGTAGATGTTGATGCATGAATCTAGATAAACACTTCACCAAACTTCCTTCAAACAGACTGTAGCTATAATTTGCATTCTTCATTTGTTGGACTGCAAAGTCTACTGTGCAAATAAGGAGCCCAACTATCAAGAGCTTACAGGAATTTATTTTTAAATTAATATGCACACAATTAAACAGAAAACATATTTAACAAACTATAATAAATGATCAACTAGAAATCAGTTCACAAATGAATCAGTTCATTAAATATGCTGAATGGACACACCTGTTATTCTATGCCTTGATCACTAAGACTCATGTACACTAGCAGTGGGTTAGCCAGAGCAATCTGAATGTGGCCACAATTCAGATTGTAAACTAGAAGCATAGTTCAACCAAAAATCAAGTGGTGCAGGGCATAGGCCTACTGTACACTGGCAAAAACATGTTTCTCACAGTAATTACTATGGAGGCAACACTTTTGGAGTAATTTTCTTTGGCAAGTTGAAAATTGTAGGAAGAAATTTGGTGGTCAATTCCTACCTGATATGCCAGTGGGCATTTTTTGATGGTCAGAATTTAGGAATTCATTTAGCATGAGTCTGGGTCAACAAAAACCAGTATGGATTGTTTTCTTCCATTGGCCACCCATGTAGCTACATCTATGCACTGGCCTGCTTGCCATGAAATTATCAGTGCGGTGTAGGCCATATCCTGGTTTCCTAAGGCACTGAGATTTTCTTTTTTACGTTCCAAATTTGTAGGAAACCTACAGTATTTGCTGAATTCTCAAACATCTGTAATTATAAGCTCTGAACATTTTTCTGCAGCCCAGTCCTGCTTATGTAGAATATCATTCAATATCAAAATACAGGCCTTGAGTTTTAAATTTTCCAGGTGTGCTACAAATCACACTTCTCAGGAAATTAACGAGTGTAATAGGTGTGTAATTTTTCCATTAAATGTAAAGAGATTTAAATGAGCTCTCTCTTTCATCTGTGTGTGCAAAAATCACACTCATCACAGTGATTTGAGGCGAGTGGTAAGTGTACTATCACATTCACACTCACATGCCTCAAAATTCATGGCCTGAAAATATGCCAATCCCCCAAACTTCATGAAAGAAAACCATGCCCTCAAATTAAAACTTTGCTCCTGAAAATGTCCAAATGAGGAAAATCAGCCTTTCTATAGAGCCAAACATGCCAAACAGTCAATTGGCAAGCTACCATAAAATTAAATGCATTACTGTTGCAACAAGTAACTTTACAATGCAGTACTTATACCTGTGTCACAACTCGAATATTCGATGCAAAGATCATACAGTACTAGGCCAAAAGAAATACTTAATGGACAGGCAAAGACAAACCATCCATTCCAACACACACCAGCTGTGTTTATTTTAAACACAAAAGCCTTAAATTTGCAAATGTCCTTACATTTTAATCACATTTTTTTTTATCATTGCATTTTATATGACATGCAGCTTTTCCTTCCATCTACAGTACTCAATAATATGCTGGTCAAAGTAATTTCCTCCCAACGAGTCCCTTTTCAAGCAGACAGTACTTTGAAACCTTGTTGGAAATTTATCAGAAAACCAACCACACATGAAGAAACATAATGAGGATTTTCACTGACAGAGACATGGCCCCTTTAATACTTTTTGAAGTAAGCCGCAATTGCCTTGGGGTTAACTACAATTTAAGTACCTGTTTTGCACAACATTGACAAATCTGAGCACACAAAATGCTGTCAGTGAAATATTTAAATGTAAGAAACTCACACATGAAAAAACTTCAAAAAGGGTACGTTTTTAATTCTTCCTTTTCCACTCAACAATTCATTTTCAGGAGTCTGGGGAAAAGATTTATGGCACGAGGACAAGAGTTTCAGAATATAATCTGATTTATTAAAAAAAAGGAAAATAGGAGAAAGTAGTATTAAGATCTCAGTACGGATATATTGGTATTCCTAATTCCAGGAAATTAAAACACAAGGCTCCAAAGCTTCAACTTCAACAGGTCTTAAGTAAAGACAGAAATTTTGATTCCCATGCATTGCCTGTTCTGGATATGTGAGACATACTGTATCATAATACAGGTTGCCATAGCAACATGAATTTAGCCCGTACATTTTCCAGCACCTTAACTTATCACTACATTATGTACAACACTGTAAAGGTTTATTCTGAAGATGATCAATGTATTATTCCTTTCTACTGAACTACAGTAATATATGCCAGGTGTTGGCTGCACCCAAGCTACTGTATTGCAATGAATACAAAGTGTACATTAATGCCCAAGAGATGTAACAATGAAAATTAGATAATAATGCTCAATATGCCATCTATGAGTATCACATACATACTTTCTTAATTTCTCATCTTTCCAAAAAGGGATAAAACTTGTCTGGGAATATCCTGTTGATTCAAAATGCAATGTCACTTGCTAAAAGCCAAAATATGATAATATTTCATTGAGTGCAACTGAAAAAGAGCTCACATACACCGCACATTAAAAAATATTCTGTAATTTTTTTGTGGCACATATGAAGTAAACTATATACTGTAAGTGCATATCACAGGTCTCGAGCACTTGGTAATTTATTTAAAATGTACTAAAATATTTAAGATATTTATTTCAAAATGCACACTGAATGAAAGGCAAGGTACATCTTTTATAATTTTAGCTTCCTGAAACTGGTAGATCAACAGCTAGCTAACAGTGCTACTGCATTAAAGGGGAAAGGGGGTCACCCCAACTTGTATTAGAGTAGTAAAATGCCCTATTTCATGATTATCTCTGGAGAGCAATGTGACGTCTTTCATTCCCCTCTAGCATCAAATTTACAAGGAGTAACTGCACTTAGTTTACATATGCAATAATTTAAGTTCTAAAATTTTATGAAGACACTTTGAAAAGAAAAAAGAAGAAAATTGGGAGATTTAGCTGTTGCTTAAAAATAAGATTGTTCGTGGCAACTGCACTTGCCCTTTATATTAAGGGGCCTGCATTTATGTGGCTTGCAATGAAAGAATAGAACCATGAGGATGTTAGTGACTTCGTTTCCAACGAAAGCGCCCTCTATAGTTTCATTAACAACTGACCATAAAACTTTTCCCGCGGCTGGCCCGCCTGATGCTCACTGCACGTTTTGCTGTCTGCGTAGCAAGTCGCATTGTAAGTTGTCGATTAAAGTTAGATAAATATTACCGAATTACCGTGTGAAGTAGACGTGGTCTTCAGATTTACAATAATTCGGGTGAGTTTACATCATAAAATTGTAAATTATATAGTTTGTCCTCTCGAATAATAGCTAAAATTGCCCATGTCAAGTAGATATTATATGTTGCGACCATCTCTGGGGAGTGGCCTGATAAACCCTTAGTGTTATACTGTACTAAGAAACTTTGATCCTTAGTCACCTCAAATGTGCTAAGAAAGTTCTTTAAGCTACTTAGTAGATATCGAAATTATGTTTAAAACTGTAAGACCATAAAGAATGTTTTGTGTAGACAATGTACTTAAGCGTGTAAATGCTGGATTTCGATGATGATTATTTGTATAAAATAGAATTGGTTTTACCTAAGATTCAGCTTTAGTATACGATACGATCTACGTAGCAATCGCATCAGTGGAGAGCACACAGACGTTGTTGATTTGCATTTGTTTCCATAGCTACGTATGAATATTCATGAGCAGGTCAGTAGTGCCATGGAATGTGAATTGGTCCAGGGCAAACAATTGGTCAGTGGGTAGTGGACAGTGGTGTTGGTATAACTGCTCTAGATTTGCTCAATCTATTTTCAAGTTTCCTTGTATGATTTGCTATGTAAAGAAGTAATTATTGACACATTTATGTTACAGAGTTGAGTTTACAAGAAACGGTGTACAAGAGACAATTGAACGAGGCGTAGTGCGGTCATATTCACATAAGAACTGTTCCGTCTATGTAGTAGTTATTTGAAGTGTAAATTCGTATCTGGGTGGGATTATATGTCTATTCCAAGTTCCGTCTGATAGTGTAAACAAAACTTTGTACTCGTGCTTCAGAGATAAAGAGTATTACCTGGGTCTTGATGTTTTCTTGAGATCTATAAGCTAATCTTCTCTTGGGTTAGTTTACATAGTATTTGTTGCTTGGGTTTGTAAATCAAATCACTTATTTCAAAATAAAACATTATAAAGAAGAAATGTAGCTGAAACGAATATGAATGTATTTAAAATGAAAATCGTTCTGTGTATATTGCGGTGACCTTGTAGTTTGCCGTCGTCCATATCACTTGCAACCATAAGTCTTAGAGTGATCTTAAGGGTTTTTTCCTATTTTCTTTTCATCTTGATTTTAATATCTAGTCACCGAAAAAACAAACGAGTGAATGATAGAAGAGACGAATATACTGGTGAAAGTAAATACAGTAACTTCTGACAAGTTTTTTCGTGTCTGTGTGACGTGACCCCAAGAGCGCCCTCAGTATTAACTGGCTCCGAGCCCAAGAGCAGTTAACAGAGGACACCATAACAGTGTTACCTCTCCATTTTGAGTCCAAGGAGGGTACAAGAGACATTCTCTGGGGTAAAGAGGGCTATGCACCTGTTGGAAGCTACACATTTATGAAGGGGTATGTCCCCAACGGTAATAATTATGGATGGTACTATCAACAGCAGCTGCTGTCCATTTAATGGGAGTACACCAGCAAATTTGCTGCACAGATTACTGTACACTGATACAAAAATACCCCTCTTGTGTTGTTTGTGATAATTAAGTACTTGAACACTGCCATAAAATTTTTGCCAGGTCCATTCACAAAACCACATACACTACATGCAGTAACATATTTTCATGCTATGTTCAAATGCACAATTTGTTGTCATTTGAAAAAATGAAGACTCCATCTCTTGATCTCTAGCCCTCCTCCAACCTCCCCAGCTCTCCATGGGTTAGGTTTGTAGAGTATGCCCTAGGTATTCTCCGCCCCTTGTTAGAAGTGACTCAAGGGAAAGGCTTGCACACCATATTTGAAACCAAAATTGAACTTGGACCAAATCTAGAAACGTATTTGAACTTCAAATTTTGTTTAGCTGGTAAAGTATATCCATGTAACAACACATTTAGTGTTCGTGACCATTGTTAAATCCAGCCTTACGAAGTCCTTCTTTACCAACTTAAACTTACCTGTACATGCATTGCCACAGGTCTACTATAGCTGTGAAAAAATGGTATGGAGTATTACACTTGCTTTTTTTCTTCTTACATTAATTCCACTTTGTATTTTTCTGCTATTTTTTTACTCACTTTTACAGTATGCATCTTATACATTATCATACCACACCCGCACATTCCAGTATCAATTTACATTCCTTCTTGGCATTCATGTAAATATTCCCTTTAAAGGCAAAAGCCAAAAGCAGTTGCCATAGACTTATTCTGAAACAACAGCCAGATCCCACAGAATTCTTCTTATTTATTTTCCAAGAATATGTCCATGATGTTTCAGGGCATAAGTTACATTATATATCCAAGGTAGACTGGTCAATGAGTTTTGTTCCTAAATTTAATTATTTGCAAGAAGGAATATTGTCACATGACTATCAAGAGCCAATTATGAAAACAAAATAACTATACTAATCCAAAATAGGGTGACTGCATTTCCCCTTTCATGTTTACCGCTGCTACAGTAATTTTCTTCCAAAATTGCACTAAAATAAACCAACCATGTTAAGCAAACTCTAAGACAAACAGTATACTGATATACACTATAGATCACATTCACACGTACTCTCATAAAATTACATCACTTTGTTGGATATAGCTGGGGCTCATTTACTCTCATTTATCAAAGCAAACCCTTTCCAATACAGGGAGAGCTGAGTAAATTCATTGGTATACATGTACCATACTGCAAGTCTCTACAGTACCGAATACATTAGCAAGTTATAAAAGTCAATGACCACATTTCTGTCATAGAAGAGAATGATTGCTATGACTGTCAATGTACTTTGCCAAGTCACACTCCATTGACCAAGTAGAACAAACTTGTCATAAATTTTCTCCACACACACACACACACACATCTCTCCCCCTATAGATGCAATGCCGTAGCACAGGGCACACATGTACAAGACTGGAGAACCATACTACAAAAGAAAAGTGAGCAGCTGGTTTAGGACGGTAGTAAATAATGTAAGTTTCTATTACAAAGCAGACACTCAGAAACACAAACAACGTGTTTGCTTGGGCCCGGGAAAATTCCTGATGGATTCAAAACATGCAGAATAATGTAGTTCACATTACACAGTATGCACAATGTGTTCTAATTTCATATTTAGGTCTGTGTGTATTCACCAGTCACCAGTTCAGTTCAGTTCACGTCAGTGTATTTCATTTATAAACACATTTACCATCACCAGAGTTCGAAATTAGCATTGTCTTGTCTGTCGGGCTTCCATTCCTTGTAAGTCACTTGTCCAGACACCCGTTTCGCTAACCCCTAATGTGTGAATCACAGTTACTGTATCAGGCTCATAACTAGCTTAGTGCAACGAACATGTGGGTGCTTGCTTGTATAACATTAGGCCTATGTGCACATTACTGGCCGAACTGCATACCAAGAACAAACCTTCTTTCCATAATACTTTTCAACTTCAAAGTAAATGGATAATGCTTAGTAGAAAAAAACAGTTTCTTTGCCTTATTGATGAAATGATGAAAATAAAAGTCTGCACTTCTTTTACATGTCTTTAGGTGACTGCAAAAGCTAATGCAGACATTACAATGTGAGGCATGCACTATACTCAGAATCTCTCAACAACTCCAGTAAGCAGCTGTGAACGAAGCATTGACCAAAACGCTTTTAATGCACAACCCGCAACTCAGTACACACATCAGTATGTTACATGTACTATAGGCCTATTCACATACTGTTCTGCAGTGCAGTGTTTTGAAGCCATGACGTAAATTGCTTCAATTGGAGGTTTATTTCGGCAAAAATACAATACATACAGGTTCAACCAGGAAATTGGTATGTAATACAGTATGTCGACAAATATTAACACTTGTTTTTGGCCATCATATTTTTAAAGAATAAGCAGGATTTGGACTTGCCCGATGGGCTTACAGTAGCTGACCAAAATAGTACTTGCCCACACAAATGTTTAACTTGCTCCGGACTAGCATACAAGGCCTCAATATAGGGTGAAAGCACTCTAAGAGCTTTTGTGCATTTTTGAATTCGTGTATTATATGGAGGCTACCAGTAAAATTGTAGTTTACTGTAAGACTATGACAAATGACTGCATTTTTAGTTACAGTAAAGTTAGTGAGACGAGTAAACTCATACCATAGTTCTAGATGATAAAAGCTCTAGATAATGTAAAACCATCGACAAATCAAACAACCAAGATCCCATAGTGTAACATTGGTGCAAACTTCATCTATGATGAAATTCATCAGGTATGTATGTAGCCGGTACGTCTTGTGGAATTCTGTACAAATGTTACTAAACCATTCATGTTCCAATCTGGCACCCAAGCTAAAAAAAAATTAAGGTTTCCAAACATTGTAAGCTATTGTCTTGGGTCTGACTGATATCCAAGTCAGTGTAGAGTAGAACTAAAATGTGTTAAAAGAAGGGTTTAAGGTCACAACAGAATTTGATATGTTAGAGGGGTACTTATTCTGAGCATTTCAGTGAAATTTGCATTGAAATCCGATGAGTGGTTCCAAAGATATTCGCACGTTGAGTTTTCACATTTTCAACAAAAAGTGAACTTGAAGCAAGCACATATGACATAACATCCCCACATTAATGGGCAGTCTTTTGTTTTTCTTTAAACTTTATACTGGATTTTCTCCTCAACAATCCCATTTTATTAAAATGTGATTGCATAAGTGTCATGAGAGTTTTACAAACTTTGCATCCCCCACAGGGAGGTCATACTCCTATTAACTTCAAAGTTAACACAACAGTCTGATAAAACAAAGGGAAACAAAGCATTCCTTGTCAATCTGAGGAAGTGATATAACCTCTGCTGCCCTCAACCTCACTGTTGAACACAAATCTACTGACTTCATTTACTGATATCTCAAGAAATACATGTCCGATTTGAATGAAACTTTCACCACACTGTGTAGATTTTGTTCCTCTTTCACATATGAAAATTAAACTTTTGCTTAAACTTCCCCTTTAAACTACTGCTACTTGGGGGATTCCCCTCATTTATGTTTATTAGGCCTGGTTCTTGAAATTTGGGCATGTCATGAAAGGAGTTGCTGTTGTCATTAGGCCACTTTTGCACATACTGTGGGACTTCTTGGGTACAGTGTGAGTGATCATTCCAATGCCAGGCAAAATGACTTCTCACATAAACATCTCCAATTTTGATGATTCATCTTTGCTTAGCCTGATCGAAAACATCAAAGTTGGGACTTCTGCCTACAGTACTCATAATAAACTTGTATGTTCAGCAAATCGTCAGGTCACCAAGGCTTGCAGCAGCAATTACAGCAGGGTAAGTTTACTGTTGTCCCAGCAACAAGTGGTTAATACAAAAAACTCGGTTGTTCCCACAAATAAGAAGTAGCACCACCAAAAAATGACATGTCAGATCCTTGAATTTAAATTCAAATTGTGCAGACTCACAGTCTATGGTCAGAACAGTCAAAAAAGGGAATTTCATAAATGTACACTATAACAAAACTCAGTAGATGGCAGACTTACTTCTAAACAAAATGAAAGTAGGCTGACATACTGTAGGTATACATGCACTAGCTGTTGGTGTATCATGCAAAATTCACTGGTTGATAGGGCAAGCAAGCAACTGCTTTCATATTTTGAGCCCTTGGTCACTCAACTGAATTAAAAATTCTGACATCACATCAAATTACATGCAGCTAGGTACTGTATTTTTATGTACAATATATAGTGCCTTTTCTCATGAAGTCCAATTTCCCTTTCACAAATCAAGATATATATCTTCTACCCACAGCAAGCACTCAAGCCCATATTTATAAAGTAAACCTTAAATGTCTTTTAATTCAGTAAATTGATAAGTTGAAAGCGAAATTTGGGTAATCATGCCACTTAAGTAATAATTTCCTCTAAGGATATATGCCATCCTTCCACTGTTCCTTGTGGGAAAATTGTCATAACAGAATAGATACCTGTAGTGTACCATATATAGCAAGGGTACCCTGTTGAGAATGGAAAGGCCTCAAGAGAACCAATGTGAGGTTTACCACCAATACAGGATTCAAGTGCAGCACAATTAGTGGTTGTGCACCATCAACATCCAGATGAATGTACGTAGGTACGTGCATATGTTTCAAAGGTACTACTGACTATGGCCAGTTGCTACTGACTGTGGTCTAAGGTGATGTTACTGACTGTGGTCTTAGGTGCTGTTACTGTGGCATTAGGTGCTGTTACTGACTCTGGCCTGAGGTGTTGTTGTCCTAAGGTGACACAGACCAGATGAGTCAAACCACCTTATCTCAAGGGATCTGTAATTAGTCAGTCTGACACATTGATCATCTACTGTCAGACTGGACAGGAAACTGGAGTAGAACTAGCAAACAAACCACTAGACTTTGGAACCCAACAAGTCTAAGGTCAGTGTATTACTGACAGACCTGTACATGTCACCATTTATGATAACCAGGAAAGTGTTCATTAAGCCAATCCTTTCCTTTCAGTATTAGAGTCTCAAATCATGTTTAGGAAGTAAATATTTACCAAGAGGTTTAGGAAAGATAGATCTGTAAAACACTTAAACCCCCAAGAAAAGTTTGTCACTGAATGTAATGGGAAGTCCTGCTCTGGTCATGCTACAGACAGTAAATTTGTACCTGGAACAAACCTTCATAAATTTTAACAACTTGCAGGTTCACTTACTCAAAAATAAATACCACAGCTCACTTATTGACTTGTGCTGTCAATAATTGCCTTTTACATAAAGTGCTAGACTGACCATATCCATCCACAGTGCTATCGCTCAATACCCAGATGAAGATGTTGCTTGATTGGTTTAAAACTGCTTCAATCTGATTAGGCTAAATATTGAATGCTGACACAATGCAAAATATTTCTCAGGTTTAGTTTCATATTGAGGTTATGTAGCCTAATTTATTATCCTGGATCTGATCATAAAATCCTATTTTATTTTTTACCTCATAAAGGAACTTTTTAATAAAAAGTAGTCCGAAAGATAAGGGTTTTGTTCAAAAATGGACACTATACTCAACCCTCTGCCATAATACTTTTATCAGACATGAAATCTGCTTGTAACTGTAAATGGCAATTATTGAAAATACAATGCTTCGTAACTGCAACATTTGTGTTCTGCAGTTTACTGTATCAATATACTCTTCATTGAAAACTAGGTCAATCCCTTAAAAAGAAAACATGTATCCAAACATAATAAGTCAATTCTACTTTATCCAAATAATATGTACCGTAGTCTCTATTAACCTTTCTCACCGACTGGTTTAGCTACACAGAAAGAAACACACTCACTGCAAGCCCAGTACACATTCACTCATATACTGACACACACTGTTAATTGCAAAAAAAAGTCGAATTGATGTCCCTCTTATTGGTCCTTGGGATTCCTAAATTTAAAAAAAACTTATGACAATCTTAAATCCATTCTTTACAGCAAGCCCTACTCACATCTTCTCCACTGTCATGGAATTACTGTTACCATTTTTAACATGGTACCCTGGCCACCACAACAAAAGTCCATTAAAGGCCCAGTTCTCTCACCCCAAACAGTACCAATTCTCCTAACCTTCTTACTGAAACCCCTCCCACAATTGTCTGATATTCATCCTCATCCAGACACAATCTCAGTTTATTGCTTCAGGGTGAGTATAGAAAACTCAATTTCAATAATCAAAACACTCTGAGCACCGTACATGCTGCGTAATATAAGCTTTGGCACTCTGCATTGTTTGAATTAGCTGTCAATCAAAGAGCTGAACGAATTGAGAATTTCGGTACCCGCATGCCAAAATTGTAGTTTGGGTGAGAGGTTTGGCCCTTTAATTAACCAGGCCTGTTCTAGAACCTCCAGGGAGCTGTTTGTGGTTTTGTTGAAATCTGATGGTGAATAGTGTATGTACAGGTGATACTTATGTACTATCTTCTATCTTTCATCAAAATGTCACAATAAACATTTACAGCAGTGTAATAAAGTTTAAATGTTAAATCAAGAATTCTAAGTCATACTGGTACTATTTGAGCACTTAAAGGATGTTTCATTTTTCTTTCTTTTTTTTTCTATTTTGTCTAATTCAAATCAAATACTATAAGATACAGTAAACCGTGGGCTGGTCTTTACATAATTACACCTCATGTGGGACAGTAAATACAACGTTGTATAAAAACAAACTATATAAATCCACAGGTTTGCAAGTAAAACAAAGTTACTTCACAATAAGTTTTTTACCAACAAATATATAGTACTTGTAGTCTTCATTACAAATTTTCTTTAAAAAACACATCACCATGCATAGAACTTGAAAGGCCCACTGAAAGTGTAAGCTTTACAAAGTGTACTCTTGTTCTGAAACTCAGCTATGTTGGTATGGTTTCAGGAGCAATTATGGAACCTTTTTGGTTAACTTGTTGCCCTCAATGAAGATGGGATCTTCACTGATAAACCTGCAAGGAAAATGCTGCCCTTTTTAAAACAGTTGACAACTTGACATGATTGACAAAGTTGTTTGAGTTTTGCAGCAAGAGAAATTTTGTCAAAGTATGTAAACTTGTGTGACCTGTTCATGTACAAATTGTCTTTAAAGTGGCCTACATTGTTAGGTTACTGTATAGCAGGCTTCCTCAAATAGCGGCGCACACGCCACTTGTGGGCCGCCACGAGGCTTGGAGTGGCGCAAAAAATTACTGGGATAATATCCAAAAATTTAACTTATCGTAACTTTTTTGACAAGCCGTTCTGTACCACTCTGTGATGGCTGTCTTAGCCTTTTGGAGTTGGGAACTGAAGACAGGTGCTGTAAATAAATCTAATTCTTCCCACAGACTGACGTCACATACCGACATGCATATAATAACATCCAGGGTTGTCACCATGCCTGTCGGCGCTCGTCTGGACTAACCGGCACTGGACTTTGCCGACCGGTACAACATCTAAAATGAAAGGCTGCCGACCAGCACAAAAATGATCTTTTATACTGAAAAATAATGGAATTGACATTAGCCTATAGCTGAAAAATTCAATGGGTCAAAAATGAGGTGAATTCCATGGGGTTTTAGGGTGAGGTACAAATATTGAGTCAGATGTTTAGCCGGCACACAAATTGGGCTGGTGACAACCGTGATAACATCCTATTTGTTCTCACATGAAAGTAAAACCATCGTCACTATTTACATTCATTAGAGTTTGTGAAAAATTGAACCAACTTTGTACCATTTTGCATGTAAGCCCCTTGGAAAGGCAAAATTTACCCCTCCCTCAGGACGGCGATTAGTGGCACATTACATCAGTAACATTTAGCAATGTGGTGCTTCAGAAAATTTAATTGAGGGACCCTGCTGTATAGTGTATACAATAATGCTATGAAAGCTTGTGGTTTAAACCATAGACCCTGGCCCAATCTCCCTGCTGGTAAGACTTTTCTGTTTTTTCTTTTACAGCATGCCTCTTCACATGAGCACAACATAGTTAGCCATCCAAGTTGGTGAAAAAGACTTCTACAGTAACTTATTTCAAATTACAGCTCAAAACATGCGCTAGCCTCTTTTAAGTTGTTAAAATTGATGTCACTTCCACTCACAGATTCTACAGCATGCAGAACACTGCAGTGGTGGGGTGATTTCAAAGGTGGGGGGCACAGCCTGTGATTCCCGAAAATGGCACAGATTTTGAGGACAACTTTATTTTTTTTTTTGGCTTTTCTGCAATTCAGTTCTTGGCCTACTTGTCTGCATACTTGTGCTATCCAAATTTTTGAGGACCTTCTTTTTCCCCTTTGACAATTATTTCTCAGGGGCCCGGTGTGCGGCTGAGGTAAATGCTCAGTGTATCTCTTCAAACTTTTCATCTGCCTTGAACCCATAACCCAACCCAACTGACAACCCAACTGACTTTTGAGGTGGGGGACCTGTGCCCCCTCCCCTGGCCCCCTATAAACACACTACTGATACAGTGTACAGAGCTTGCCGGTTTGTTTCCCCTAAATCAGGCCAGAGTTCCTCTGAACCTCATTCCTTAGGGCAGGGGCTAAATTTTTGTGTTAACTCTGTCAGTATGCAATTATATGTTTGCTACACCATTCCTGGATCAAAATTTTCTCAACAATAATAGCCTAACTGAGATGAAATCCTGCTCCCTTTTTAATCCCAAATTATATTTTGTATAAAGCTGTAGCTACTGCACAGTAATGTTAGGTATAGCCTAGGCCTATAAAGGCTATAGGCTATAGCCTTGGTCTAGCTAGGCCTAGCCTAGACCTGCGATGAACTGCAAGACTGGTCAATCAGGAAGGCTCATCTCAGCATCAATCAAAACTTACCTTAAATTAATGTCATACAATATCCAAGAAGCTATACCTGCTAGAAGAAATACCTGCTAGTTATTTGTCAAACTTAAAACCAACATAGACGACTAACTTACTTAGCCCAAGGCCCGACTTTTATGGATTTATTTTCGCTAACAACGGTAACATAATACTTTTAACCAATGGCTACAGTAGTTATTGTGACAATGTGGCTTGAATATGACTGTGATTGTAAACCCACATTCTCGAGTCTTACACAGTTTAAATGAGCCCCATCGTAATTTGAAGTACATTACAGATTATAAGCCAGACTTAGGCTAGAGCACGCTATAATTCCTTCTGTCCTAGATCCTGGCCTACGAATCGCAACTATACGCTCAACATTCATAAATTCTGAGATCGATGATCGAAGACATTTGTTAACCTAACTTAGGCCTAACGTTTGGAGTCTAAATCAACTTACCGTACACTCGGAGCCAACCTTCAATCCTAGCCGGTGGTTCCAATTCCATTATTTTCCACAGGTGAATAGGCCTAGGCTAGGCCTGCAACAAGAAGGCAAAGAGAAAATGCAAGATCCGCTGCGTAGAATGTCCAAACTATCCTCCCTTACCTTTCAACTATTTTGTTTATCCTGATCACTTATTTTAAAGATTTTGGTATTCAAATTGTTCAAAGTGTCCGGAAAGTATGCAAACAGACCTCAGAGTCAGAGTCAGACTCGGTTACATCCCTGAGTGCTGAGCTAGCTTGGTGCATATGCAGCGGTGCAGTGAAGTTCAATGTTTATGTGTGTAAGTAAACAAACACTAAATGACAACAGCAAAATTGCACAGAATAGTATTTGAACTCGCACTCCAAAGGGGAACACGAATGGGTTCACTGTTTAGGGGTGCAGACGTCATGACCAGACTGTTGACTTAAAAAGGTCACAAAGTTATGACTCAATAAACGTTATCTTTCTTTCGATTCTGCTTCACTCGTCCAATAGGAAAGTACACTTTGGAAAATTAAAAAAGAACTAGGGCCTACCTGTTAACTTTTGCACGTAACATGTCATTTAGGCCAGGCTAGGCGAAGCGCTAGCTACCTGCAGCTGCACGTACGTGTACGTAAGTAGTATACATTGTAAGATGTAATACAGAAAACGGCCAGAGTGCATGTACCGTCCGTTGCATTACCAGTAAGCATAGGATACGTAGTACGGACAAAATGTTTATTCATATCGACATTAAGCCAATCAAAAAGCTCAAAAGTTAACCCGCTTTAATTATCAAAACTTTTCATAAATTTTGGGCTCGGATTTAAAATCCGGTTCCCGCACCCTCTTTTTCGCCACCTCTTTCTTTCGGTGACCCCATCCAAGACCTGAACATACCATTTATGGGTACCTATTTTGGTTGTCAGATTCCGTGAAACTTTTCAAAAGATTACGAATTGAACCTTTATTTTTGAGGGGGTCCTTTTTTTGAAGGGGCAAGGGGGAAGGGCAGTGGCGTCACCAAGGGGGACCAGGGGGTAAATTCCCCCTGAAAAATCGTGTGCCCCTCCCCCGTGTTCCCCCCAACTAAGATTTGAGATTTTCAAAAAAAACGGTATGTCTTCTGTAGTTAGAGTGTGACTATGAAATTGTTTAAGGTTTTATTCTACTCTTGACAAGAAAAGGCAGCAATTTCCCTACTTTTCAACTGAAATTATCGCAAAAACACCTGTGAAATGCCATTTCCGGCTGTCTCAAGGGTTGCATTTTTCAAATTTTCTGCGCACTTCCGACTAAGCCAATTGAAGGTGGCGCTCAGCTCAGGTAACCATTCAAGCAGGATTAGGCCTACATTTTCCTTAAGAGGATCACATCTAACCGCTCATCAACTGATTTCTCTTTCTAGTTCAGCTCCCCTTGCTTGGTAGTAGTTTCACTAGTTTTGTAACCAGTAAAATCTTACTTGAAGTTGCCCTGGAAGTAAATATTAGACCAGTGTAAAGACAACATATCTAGAATTACCCTTAAATTACGACCTTAATATCTCACAAACCCCTTAAAACCCAGGAGCTTCCAGGGACTTCGCTCCCCCCTGGACCCCCACCAAGACTCACATTGAACTGCCAATCAGTTTTTCTCTAAAGTTCATGTCCCCCTTTTTCAAAATGTCAGTCAGATCCGCTCTTGGTAGTTGAATCACTTGCTTTTTTTACCAAAAGTCTTACTGGAAGTTACCCTCGAGGTAATTTTAGGCCAGTGTTAAGTCACTATAAGCATCCTTTATTAGCGACGTAAGTACCTCACAAACACGCTTAAACCCAGGAGCTTCCGGCGCCTTCGCCACTGCAAGCCACGATGGTTTTGCCCCTGGACCCCACCAGGGGCCCTAAGGCGGGCCCCTGGACCCCACCAGTTGAGCCTCGCACTTCGCGCTAGGTGGCACCTACGGCGCCATGAGTGGAGTCTACCAGTGGCCCCCAGCAAAATTGTTTTGCCCCTCAGTGCCCCCTACAATGAAAAGTCTGGTGATGCCACTGGGTAAGGGGGCTGAGGCTAGCAGAAATATATAAGAGGATCGCCACCATTATTTTCATGGGGTGAACGAGAGATGTGTTAAAACCCCTTCCCCCCCCCCCTCCCCAAGGACGGAAAGCGGTCCTTCCCGACAGACCAAAGATGTAAATGACCTGGGGGCCGCGAGGTTGGTAAAGTGCTGTCCTTCATTAGAAGTAGCTTCTTTAAGAAGCAGTTTATAGTTTGGTTTTGTCGAGCGGCTCTTTGTCAGAGAGTCGTGAGGACTTAACCCTTTAAAGGACCCAAACAACGGTAAAGGGTTAACCCTTTACCGTTGTGCTTCGATCGGGGCATATTTGCGCGCCTCGGGATTGGGCGGAAAAGCGGACGTAGCCCGCCCCGCATCGGCTTCCGTAGGCCATTGACCCCGTGACCCTAAACTATTGTCTCTCTCGCTCTTGTGGCCGAATTTTCGGGAAGCTACTCGCAGTTTCGAGCTCCGCGTGAAACAGTAAAGATGTGTGACAGCCGAGCTCTCCGCATGGGTCCAAAAGGACCCAAACAACGGTAAAGGGTTAAGAAAAGAGATGGGGCAAGAACCGTGAGGACTCATGAACTCTCATTCTGTAGGTAATGCTCTCATATCCACATCAGTCTGTACCTGTGTTACATATATTTGGCAATCACCCAAGGAAAAATGGTGCTCCCCCCCCCCGCCACCTCCCCCTTTAAATTAAAACTACTTTGGGCTGATCGAGAATATGTCAAACATATTTTCAGCTTTGATCACTATGCAAATATTGGGGGTTGTTCAATCGCCACATTGGAGGATCTAAAGTCCTTCAATGTGTTGTATCCACCCCAGGTAAACGCACATCTGCACGCAAAAAATATTCCAACGACGAAACCCAATTATTTTGTTTCCACTCTAAAAAGTAGGCAAATTGCAGACAAATTAAAACACATTGCACCAAATTGCACTGCCATCCATGGGTGGCCCAAGGGTTTGTTAAACGTTGGGGGAATCTCTTCGATAGGGGGCAGTATTTCAAAGCCCTGGCAAAGGCAATAAGTTATCAGTGGGACGTGAATGGTAGAATTTTGGCTTTCTTTTTTGCAACTTAAAATCGGGAGCTCGTTTTGAATAAAATTTTTTTAAATTGATCGAACAAAGTTTGCTTTTCGTAAACCATTAAAAAATAGGGGTGTTTATAGAAGAATCAGCCCCTTCATATAAACAAAATCAGAACACTTATCTAGGTGTCTGAAATTTATTTGGGGTTACGCATCTTATTGTAGTCTTACGTTTTAAGGCCCTGGGTCTAAAATGGAAATTTGAACAATAACGTTTCACGTTTTTGAACAAAAATTTGATAATTAAGAACTTATGTTGGAGAAGTTTTTGTGTTCATCAACAGATTTTGTGGAGGGTGCAATTGAAACAAATGGGATTTTTATCAAGTGATCTGCCTTCCAGGAGCAAAATTTAGAGTGGTTGAGTTGGCTGGGGTTTTTCGTTGTGAGAGGGGCACCAAAATTTGAAAATTTACTTGAAGTATTTAGCCATTTCAAGTTTAAAATATATTTCATAATCTGAAGCTTGTGTCGGAGAAAAGTTGTAATTTTATGGCACATTTGGGGTTTTCATTGACCAATCTGACTTCGTATGAGAAAAATCAAGTAGGAACGACTTTTACTTTGTTGGGGTTACTGAATATGCATCGTGCAGATTTAGGCCCTCCCACTGTGTTGGAAAATTTCCCCCAAAAGTTTGGTTCCTCTTAACATGTATTTGAAAGCCTGGAGCTTACATACAGAAGGAATTCATGGCAGAAAATTTGAAAAATGGTTTTATTTGCAGGGCTGTAGTTGAGTCCGAACCGTGCCCTGTGATTTCAGAATTTGAAGGAATCTGCCAGAGGTTGATTTTTTCTTCTCCTCTGAGAAACTCGAGGTCGAATCCGGACTCGATTCCTTAAAGGCTTGATATTGCTGGGCTTGGGATTCCAAGCCCCTGGACTACAGCCTTGTTTATTTGTAGGTGTATGTTGATGAGAATTGAAATATAGAAGTCTTTATTGAAGATCAATATGCCTAAGTTCATATCGGCAAAATCAAGACTGAAGTCCATATTTTGTTGTATGGTGGAAGTGTAACTATCTTTACTTTTTCTTCAAAATATTTGAAAATAAATTTTAAGAGATTTCTTTGAGGATATGGTCTTTTTGTAAGCAAAATCAAGAAGATCATCCGGAGACTATGGATAAAGACCCCATCCCCCGACGAAATAAGATTTCCCCGCCCCACCCGGATGGCTCCATATTCTTGTTGTCGATTGTATAAAGTATTCAAATATCTTTCAGAAGGGGGGGTCCTCCATCCCACACCCACCACACCTTAAGACGACAGTTCAACTTGATACGGTCCAGTTGCTGGGGCTGGTCGAGAACAGTTTTATATATAAAGGACCCGACACTTTTATTTGAATTATATTTCTTGTTGATGGGTTCAATATCAATTTCTGCACACAATTGTACCTTCAAATTGCATCATCTTCCTAACTATCGAAGTAGTCTTTTTTAATGCGCACGTTTTGTTTTATTGGTTCGGTACCGTTGACAACTCCCTGCCTCAACATTCTTTGTTTGCTCGAATCATCACAACTTCGGGTAATCCGGCATATTAACAAAATGGAGGGTGGGCTTTCATAAAGCTGTGAAAGGAATTGCCATGATTTGTTTGGACATGATTTCGCTCGTGTAGTATTCAAGGTGGATTTTAAAAGTCAAAAATATTCTTGACAATAGTGGTTTTTCTGGTGTTTGGACTAGTCAAGACCACAACAAATTCTTTTTGCCTGTGATAAAACAAAGATTACAGGATATCTCATTACAAAACTGGCGTGCTGAGTTGGCTAGGAACAAAAATTGTGTGACATATAATATCATCAAGTTAGACAATAAACTTGAAAGTTATCTTGTGAAATTGGGATATTTTGATCGTATGCACTTATGTCGTTTTAGATGTGGAAACAATAATATTCCCACTGTTGTTGAAAGCAACTCAGATTCTTTTAATCCTGTAATTTGCACTCTCTGTAACTCTGGAGATGTTGCAGATGAATATCATTTGGTTATTAAATGCCCATACTTCTCTCGTCAAAGGTCATTGTATGTCAAACGTTTTTACTTTGTTAATCCTAGTGTTTGGAAGTTCCAACAATTATTCAACGTTAAAAGTACAAATCTACTTTCAAAATTGGCTAAATTTGTTGCCATAATCATGAACCATTTTGCTTGATGTAACCCATCTTGATTTTGCCTTTAGTAGACATTGCCGTCCGTTTTATGTATAGCAAGCATCAATCAAGTTCTGGCGATATTCATTATTCGTATTCACTCTGTCTTTCAAGTTAAAAACATTTCTTCTGATCTTCTTTTTTTAAATTATCCTTTTTTTCTATTTTTCGTGCTTGTAAAGTATAACCTGTTGTGATTGTACTTCTCTTATACCCCGAAAGGGGTCTCACACCTCAGAGAAAGAAATAAACTTGTAAACTTGTAAGTAAATGTGAAGGCAGCCAACTCTCCACCGCATACATACTACATTTTTGTAGTAGTCAGTACCGTAGGAAGGATTGTGTCATGGGGGGTTGGGGTTGGTGTCATGGGGGTTGGGGCACGACATGAGGGAAAAGTCTAAAAATAGAGAGAACAAACCAGCTAATTAAGGTGTTTTTTGCATTTCAAGGTTGGGTCATGGGGGGTTCTAACTTTTAACGCCAAAAACCACCCCGTGGCTACGCCACTGCTAGTAGCCCACGCAAATTTTCTATTGGCACAGCTCTTTCATTAAGAGCAATTTAAGCAAGTTGAAAAAATGTAGAGCACTGCAGCTGAGTGTGTTTGATTACACATCGGGCATTTGTATACTTACCCTGAAGCAAAAAGCTCATATTTTGTCTTGATGAGGTGAGTTTCAAATAGTTTTTGGAGGGGGTTTAGTTTAGCTAAGTTAGGTTAGGTTAGGTTAGGTTACATGAGGTTTTACTGCCCAGTTTCCAACTAATTGGTTCAAGTCGAGCAAGCCACGGCCTTTTTTCCAGTTGTGGCTCACTGGAGGGGCTTATAGAAAGTAAGCGACGAGAACTAGTACTTTGGGTGAGAGGATTAGGCCTTTAACCCTAATTTTTTTACTAAAATGTATATTTCTGATAGAAAGAAAAGTAATTTTATTCCAACGGTTAGTGATTTCTTTACTTAAAAAGAGTATATTATACCGTACAAAATCATATTACACAAAAGAATTAAAGAGGAGGTATAGAGGAGGAATACTGGAATATTTCCTTTCTAATTAAACTAAAATAATATAGTGTTACTTGTTACGTTGATTTACCTTATCAAATATTACATTGTAAAATTTTCATGTAACTAAGCACTACACCAAAATAAATATTAAATTAGTAAAATATATTATTTCATGTCCCAGCACAAGGAAGAATCTTCATATGGCTATCTGGTAAACTCTTTTTGAAAAATACTACGTTTGGAAAGCGCATCTCTCTGGTTGCTCCTGTAGCAAATAGTCCTGAAATATAAAGCAGAGTCTATGCAGTCTTGCTCACACTCCGCGTGGCCCATGTAAGAAGAGAGGTGTTAGAATCTGTGGGGGGTCTGAGGGGAAAACCCCATGATCTTAGTTGCTATTGGGTTATCACGTTTTATACATTGCGCATCATTGAAAATATCGTCCTTTTTGCATTATTGTTTCGCCACTAACACTTTGTAAAGTTGTATGGCTACTGACCTGGAGGTTTAATGAGAGAGATACGATAACGTGTCTTTCTTTTTTCCCATACATCTTTCTGTGCTGTAACGTTGGATATGTATGAAGATTTCATAGTTTTTATGCCTTCCCAGGATAAAAAGAATTTAATTGAACTTGGACTTGTACAACGGAGGACATTCGTACGCCGAAAGTTGTTATTCCAGCTCACTGCTGACAACAGTAAACGATATGAACTCTTTTAGATGGAAATCTTTGATTGAAAGTGTGGATTTCTTCTAAATTTAAAACATAGGGGGTCCCCGGCGTGTACAGGGGGCACAGCGGGCCATGACCGCCCCCCCCCCCCCCCATCATTGATAGGGAGAAAAACGAGGAGGGGAAAGAAAGGGAAGAGATTGAAAAGAAGGAAAATGAAGAAAAAGAAGAAGGGAAGAAAAGTAATGAATATGGGAGCGAGAGGAGTGTTGCGGAAATGGTAGCAATGACGTATATAACAGAAGAGTGCTGCAAACTGCCTCTCCATAGACATGGGAAGCGGAGTGAGCAGGGCGGAGAAAAATTTACGCCTCCGACCACCCTAGCCCCAACATATTGATGGATGAACCAATATTATTCACTGGTGAGGTGTGTGATGTAGCTAGCTTTCAGAGTGAATGAGTGACCTCAGGGTTCGATTCCTGGTGGGTCATACCAAATACTTCAACGGAGCTTACATGCCGTTGTGGGTGGTGTTCCCCATAGGCATCAGAGTAATGGGAAACCATCTAATGCGCAACTGGAAAAAGGGCCATGGGCGCAGCTGGTTAAACCAGACTGTTAAAAATAAAGGCGCAAAGCTTAATTTAAACAT
Source organism: Holothuria scabra (assembly GCA_037179385.1). Classification (NCBI taxonomy): domain Eukaryota; kingdom Metazoa; phylum Echinodermata; class Holothuroidea; order Aspidochirotida; family Holothuriidae; genus Holothuria; species Holothuria scabra. Next base: position 52,445,815 of record CM074185.1, read on the forward strand.
CTAAATCCTGCCATCTGGAGAGCATCTTCAATAAAACTTGGGTGAACGCTACGAACCAGCTAAAAGTGGCGGTCCGCTTAGATAGTAGGCCTGCTGCAATGCACTGTCCTGCATGTACCGGTATTCATTGTTCCAAATTTCGTCTCTTCAAATACGCCACGGAAATTCCTGGACACTGGCTTTGGCATATATCTTTTAAATATTTTTTTCCTTGAATGGAATCTAAGGGAAAATAAAAATAAATAAATAAAGATGTAGATATCCTGGATGGTATATTGAGGCAGAGTCTAAGCCAAGGGGTTGAGGGTTGGAGGGGCAGCACCCCATTAGCATATTTTTAATAATTTTGTTTATTTTTACAATATTGCTAGTGTTTCCCCACTTATATGCTATAAAAAGGCCAGCTGGGAGGTGCCTTTTCCAGCGAGCGATCGGAGGGGCATTTTGGACCAAAATTTTCTTGCGCTCCGCGCAAACCCAATAATTTGCCAGCAATAGGTGCGTATTTGATTTCAATGTTTTTATTCTTAGGAATCAGTTCACAAAATACATAATAATGGTCTCCATAAGCATACAAAATATCGTATAAATTATGCACCAAATCACTTATTTTCACATTATTTAATAAAACTTAAAAAGCCTCACATCGTGGGAGAGGGAGCGAGCTCGGGCTCGGCCACTTCGATCCCTCTCACCAGTTTTGGCCTCCCTATGAAGGTCTAGACACGCCCCTTGAAGGGGAGGGGTGAGTGCCAACACCGTTGGTTAGCGCAGAGCGTACAAAACATTTGGGTCTTTATAAACCCTGCATATGGCCAGAAAAGGCACTTTGCCAATGAAAAAATATGAAAAATGGGGCAACGTTTTGTTTTGTATTTGCAATGACTGAATAAAAAAGTCCCATTTTTTAAAACTAGCCCTTACAATTGTCACTAAGCTTAAAAGGAAAAATGTCATTGCTTTCTACGTTTTATGTATGTCTCATGTGATCGGAGCTATATTTAGAGTGATGTGTCCAGTTTAATTCTGTATATTTCGCCATCAGAGTGTGCAGACTCGTAAGGGACCATTTCAGTTTGGGGGGGAGGGGGGGAAAGAAGAATCTCTGCCCGAAAAATGAAACCTGCCCGAAAGACTATCTTAGGGGAGTGCCACCATGAGTTGGCTCGGAGCGCAGACAAATTTTGAAAAATCGCGTTTCCTCAGACAGCCCGAAATGCCATTCCCCAGTTTTGTAAGCAGAATTTCAGTGGTCTTTATGTAAACCTTAAAGTAAGGGGACGGGTGTCAGTTAAACATACATCACAAAAATCTACTTAAATTTGAATACTGCTTTATCATTGCTTTATGAAGTAAAAAATCTTTTTTTTTTTTTTTTTTTTTTGAAGCGAAAGTCCGGACCCCGTCCTCTAAATCCACCCATGGGTTGCTTGAAAGACTTGTAGCCTGTTGGGGTTACTTGGTTACTGAATATCATCATGTAGATAATGCGATCGATATTGGAAAATTGCGAAAAAGTTTGGCTCCTCCTTAAATTATATTTGAAAATCCGTAGGTTATACATTGGAGGCATTTTATATTCGAAATTTTAAAAATCGTTTCATTTGCTAGGGGGAATTGAAAAATCGGAGTCTGAATTGAAGACAAATCAGTCCAGTTCTAATTTGACAAACTAAAGACTTAAGTTTGTTGATATTTCATAGTATTGGAGGTGATATCAAATCTAAGACGTTAAACAAAACAGGCTGGGCAGACAATTTATATTTTCCAAGTAAGATTTAGGCATAAATTCTCTTTCAGACGTCCTTACGATTTTTTGATCTTTTATCTAAAATTTCATTTGTTCGACAAGAAAGTGAATCTTGAGTTACCTAATTTAAATGAATTTTTATATACATTTAAGTTTGCTATCCAAGTTGAAAACAAAATTGGCAACTCAAGAGTATGTTCCACAATAACCTATGATAGCATACAGTCGACATTCAGAGACTGTCTAACATACTTCTTTTTCAATAATTATATTTTGTAAGTGGGTAGTTGAAGAATTCAATTTGTGAACACAAGAATGGGCCATTGAAATGTATGGTTATCGTTAAAGCAAACTCAAAGTACACAATGTTCGGATTATGTTGGAGGGAAATTGTTAAAACGTAGTATGTGGCTTGAATTGAAAATTATTTGTAGTATGGTAAGAAAAATGGGAATTTTGAGAATTTTCTTGAAGAATGTAGTCTTCTTGTAAGCACAATCAATAAGATCGTCGGTGGGGGGGGGGGGGGGGGGGACTGAAGGATAGAGGGCTTACTTCATTTATTCTGTGGATGACATAGGCTCTCAGACAAAATTAGATCTTCTATCTGACAGGGGGCCGGTCTTCCCCGACGAGTTGACCTCCCCCCTCCCGGTGCTAATTTTGTATAATATCAATTACAGGTTTTGAAAAAAAAAACTCTTCACAGTCGAACTTTTTTAGTTGAATTTTCATTTGCTATTAAGTTTTATAGCATTTATAGCTTTTCATGTGTTCCTATTTTGCCTATCTTACCCTTTTTGAAGGGTGTGCTTGACCGACCCAGCTGTCGAACAAATTTTAGCTCTATGCCGATGCAGTAACGTCGAGATAACAAACTTCATTGTACCTTATACCGCCAGGAACTGTGTTCAGAATGAATGGAACATTTTTGCAGCAGATAAACTAAGCTATATAACTTACTTCATGACCCCTTCCCTTATGGTACCGATTGACAAGACACTCTAGACTAAGTTATGACCCAAGTTAAACGTGTGTTGCCCCAAAAGAAAATCTACGAATTCTAAATAGCGTCTCTTTATTTAATGCGAATGTCGGTTTTTTAATACGTCCAACGCAAGGTGTACAACACACTGCCTATATGCCTACGCAATAAATACAAAATTATCGGTAGTCCCATAATAAAGTGCAATGAATCACTGGTTTAAAGAATCTCAAAATTTGTAGATTATGTCTTGCTTCCAATCATTTGAGACACAAATCATATCCTTAGTTTTCTGAACGCTGTCCGTGCGACCATTAACCAAGGACGTACTACTTACTATAAGAGACGTGTTTTCTGTATACTTAAACCAGTCCATAAACAAATAAATGATGTTTACAAACAAAACGGCCCGTGAGAGATATAAAAAGTTTTGACTGTCGCACTCCTTCCGCAACCTAGGCTTACATTTATTCTACGAAGGAAATGTTGGTGATGAAACGGAAAATTTTATACACAAAATTGGTTTTGCAATGGTCATCAAGCCTCCCCAGAAATATGCGATACTTTTATACACTTGTCAGGAAAAGGGCATAAACAAAAATAACAACAACAGCCAAAAAAAAAAAAAAAAAAGACAATGACACTTCACACTTAATATCCGGAGATTCGAATTCGTGTCAAATTTTCTGATATTAGCATTCGTAACCTAGTGTAGTAGTGTTAGCGATGTTTTCTTCCTTTCTTGAAGTACGCCCTCTTTTTCTACTACGTTGTTTTACATTTTTATCTGTTTATTTGGAAGAGCGAAAGAGAAGAAAAGGTCTTTTTCTCCGAACCATCGCCCTTCTTGGTGTCCGTTAGTGACCTATCCAAAAGTAACCCAAGAAGAAGGAAAATGAAGAGAAAAGGAAATTTAGGCATTTGTGAAATCTTGACTGGTTTGTTGATATTAGAATAATCAGAAACAGCAAAATCGTCCTTTGCACCAAAAACTGATTTTTTAAATCATGAATGTTCGTATACTAGTTACAAATAGTCTATTTAAGTAATTCTGATCAATCGATGTTCGATACATAAATGAATACCACATAACGGAAGACACAGGACAGCTGGAGCAGGGAGTTGGCTGGAGCAAATGTCCCCTTTCGCCCTCATTTTATTGGCACCATATTTTACAATATCCGAAAGACTGAACCTAAATGAAGCTATTGCAATACTTGAATGTTTTCGACTTTTCTTCTTAATTTTTCGACCGGCCTATACATGTTTTGTAGTTTCTCCAATTTCTTTGAAGACACATGTATTAAGGACAAAGAACACAACAAAATATGAAACGCCAGCGCGAAGTGCAGCACCCGTGGGATAAGGCGCTAAGCTTCCCAAAGTGGACCTGTCTGAAATCGCAACAAGGGTGTCGGGTTGGAGAAATATTATCGCGAGCAAGGTTTTAATCGTGCATTTTCAATTGGTAGCAAGTAGGCCTAAGAGTGGAAAATTTGTGGAACTTACTTCAGAATTTGGAGATTCACTGACATCAAATGCCAATGCAAGATAACCATCGACTCAAAGTTTCCCTCTACAGGTATTCTGCCCGCTTTTTTTTTCTTGATCCTGGACTGATGGAGGGTCAACAGTCACAAAGTCTTAATATCCTCAAAATTGTTTCAATTGACCCACATTTTGGTACCAGAGGTACTTTATCTAATCTTCATATGTATCAAATTGGCGACAGACCCGATCATATGTGGTAAGATATCACAAAAGTTACTTTTTGTCCACTCTTGAAAATAGGCCTATTTTAAGTTGGTGGGGCAAACAAATGTAAACTTTCCGTATAATTGGGGGTGCTACCTAGAGACAAAGAACACCGACAAGAAGAGAAAAAACTTAAACGCAGAGGAGTCGATCAAGTCTATAAGAAGGAAAAAAGTAAATGTTAAATCTTGACAATTTGATATGTGAAACATTGGAAAAGATTAATCACATGTTTTGAAAGTACACCTCTAACTGAAGCATGTATGCTTTCCATCTTATGTTGCTCGTGTATACAGGCCTTAAAGGCCTGTATACACGAGCAACATTTGCAAAACATTCCCAAATACATTTCCAAAACATCCACCTGCAACAAATCCAAAACATGCTTCTTTTCGGTTTGTTGCACAAAGTAGACAGGGTACACAGCATGTTTTGAAAATGTTTTGAAAATGTTGCAAAAGAAATGTCCTGTCAATTCTTTTCAAAACATTCTCAAAAAATTTTCAAAATGTTTTCAAATTGTTTTTACTCTGTCTACCCTGTACAACAAACCGAAAACAAGCATGTTTTGGGTTTGTTGCAGGTGAAGTGTTTTGAGAATATTTTACAAATGTTGCTCGTGTATACAGGTCTTACGGTACTATAAAGGTTTGTATAAACGAGCAACATTTGCCAAACATTCCTAAAACATTTCCAAAACATCCACTGACAACACATCCAAAACATGCTTCTTTTCGGCTTGTCGCACAGTGTTGACAGGGTATACGGCATGTTTTGAAAATTTTGCAAAAGAAATGTCCTGTCAATTCTTTTCAAAACATTTTAAAAATGTTTTCAAATTGTTTTCACTGTCTACACTGTGCAAAAAACCGAAAACAAGCATGTTTTTGGTTTGTTGCAGGTGAAGTGTTTTGAAAATGTTTTACAAATGTTGCTCGTATATAAAACACCACTTCCACTTATATGGTTTTTATCATGTAAGCCCAAATCTGACAATCGGACGTTTATGTTTTCAAGTAAGAATTTTATGATACAGAGACAAGCGCGAAGCAAGGATTGTGTCATGGGGGGGGGGGGGGTGTTTTGCATTGCAAGGTTGGGTCACGGGGAGAGGGGTTCTGACCCCAACCTCCCCCCTTCGCTGCTACGCCACTTTACTGAGGCCGCTCTTACCAAGTGCGAGCTACAAAGGAGAGAAATCGATCTTATCTCAATTTGCGAAATATTTACAAAACTATTTGAAATTGCAAATTAACCGCAACCGAATTTGTTAAAGTAGTGGGAATAGTTTTTGCCTTTCATGACAAATATCAGAAAATATGGAGCTTTGGAGAAATTTTAGGAACTGGAGTTTGGATAAATTGAAAAATGTTGTCAGGTTTATTGAAGAATCTGCTCTTTCTATGAGCAAAATCAAGTAAATTGCATTTGCAAAGACACATGATGGGATCACACATTTTATAAACAAACCAGTGCTATGAATGAAGGCTCTTTGACATAACCGGGATGTTTTTCCAAAAGGTTTTGCCTACTTCAGACAGAGTTTAAATATTATGGGCTTTAGTTGGAGAAAATCAGAAAACTTTTAGGTTACACTATAGAACTGAAAATGAAATTCATGTAGGGTTGGATTTGACAGACAAGAGCCTGGAGTCAAGCTTTCCAAGGGGGTGGTAATCCAAGCCCTAACAAAGGCGGTAATTTGACAAAAAGATGAGCAAGGTAAAATATTCAGCATAGGGAACACATCGTGTACCTTTTGCTTCTCGTGAAAAAAGTGTAAATTTGAGTTTTGTTGAACAAATTGTAGAAAATTTAACTAAACTTACATGTGGTTTGTGAATCTATGAGCCCTACTTGCCTCACCCGTTTCCCTCAACACTCCAGATCGTAGGTTGTACATGACGGTATAAACTTCTTTCTGGGTGAAAACGTCTCAACTCCAAAAAGGAATCCCAAATCGGGAGAAAAACTAGAGCTATCGCGATACGCGACTTTGTCATTCCGCTAGTAATGAAACATGGGCGCGTCAAGCGGTGGGTTCCGATGGTAGTGTAGAACCACCTACTGAAAATACTGTCAGTTAGCGTTCCACCGAAATGGGATAGTCCAGTTGGGATATAGGTGAGGAAAATAGGCTAGATGCGAAGCAGATTTAGGGTGTTTTCTTATGTTTTCTTTTTATGGAAGAACAACCTGTAAAATCCGGGTTTTTGAAGACAAATTTGATTTTTATTGAAGCCCTGCCAATGAGTTAAATGAAGCATGAGCCAAGGCGACTTAGGGCTGCAATAATATGTATCTCATCGTACAAATTAAGACAGGCAGGGGCGGGTGGTGGCACCAGTAACGGTCTATGTTGGTAAAGGTTACTCTTGTTACAACATTACTCCATGAGAAAAAAGGTGCATGGAACAATCACTGATGGACGAAAATCCCCCTCACCCAATACTATGCTAATGACAAATAAATAAGCATTAATAAAATATGATGTATCAGAATTAAAATTTTAGCATCAATAAATTATATTTATTCCACACAGGGTACACATACTTCCTGAGTAATTGGTTTGAAATGTTGCAATCATCAATGTATTTTCAAAATTCTTGAATAACCTTTAAACAATACACAAGTCTTACAAACCCACAAAAAGACATAAAACTTTTGTATTTTTCTATAATTTTAACATTTGTGTCTAAAATATGAAGACTGTGAAAATAGATTCAAAATACATGATTAATTGCATTCATTCTTTTCTAAAGAAACATTGATGACTTTTTCTCCTTGTATTAAATTGTAAGGTGAAATTTTGGTATTGCTAGTTAAAGGACAAAAAACAGATTTTCATATCTCCTACAACTGAATAAAGCAACTTTAATAAGCTAATTCATTAATTTGCTGGGGCATGGAACTGTTGGGCTTAGTGTGAGATACACCAACCGAGCTTAGCACAGTGCACAGCATTCCCTCGTTTTTATGCTGTATATGCATACAACACTAAGCATGAACCTCTATAGCCAATGCAAATGAAATCAGCCCCACCAAAATGCAATCTAGACAAACTCTGCTGCACAGAACCACATTACGATTCCTCCACCTTATTGTTGGATTAAGAAAGAGTGATGTCACTAAAATTTCCACATAAATTTTGTAGGTGCACAATTGGTTTGTTTATCCTGTCAATTTGGGGATGTGCACATGTGCATAGTCACCAAACAAATTATCTGTACCTCACTTGCTTACTGATTTATCCCCCACCCCACCCCACCCCATCCCACCCCCACCCCCAAAAAATATATATATATACATATATTTCTTAACACCAATTTCATATACATAGAATCAAAGAATATTCAAAATATGGGGGCAAAATAGCCCAAAATATAACAAATAAGTTTCTCACATGCAGAAATTCAGTTATTGGATGCTTAAGAATAGAACCAGAATGCAAAAATGCATTGAGGTTTCGATGATACATAAATGTTCCGTTTCAAACAGTGCCATCATGCACCATTTTCTTCTCATTCAAATGTTATACTAGCATGTTCAAAAAATAATTTTGTCATTCCAGATGACCTTTTGACCTCCATAAAAGCAATTCTTAGCTAGAATGACAAACAACTGACAGACAAATGGACAAACAGCTATCTTGAGAGATCACATTTAAACAGGTTTCCAGGCTTTGACCCCTAGAGACCCCAGATGACCTTTCATCTCTGCCAAAAACTATGGGGACCATCTTTTGACCACAATGCATCCACATACCCAAATATGAAATCTATCCAAGTTTCCTATCTTGAGATATTGCATAAGCAGGATTTCCAGACTTGGACCAGCAGTGACCCCAGATGAACTTTGACCTCCATCAAAAACATTACGTACCATTTCCTGACCATAACCCATTCACAAAACAAATATGAAATCTATCACAGCTACTTAACCTGAGATATCACATAAACAAGGTTTTCATACGTTGACCCCTGATAACCCCAGATGACCTTTGACCTCCACCAAAAACAGTAGGGACCACCTTCTGACCATAACACATCCACATACTAAATATGAAATCTATTCAAGCTTTCTACCTTGAGATATGGTGTTAACGAGATTTTCAGACTTTGAGCCCAGGTGACCCTAGACCCCTGCCAAAAACAATAGGAACCATCTACTGATTATCATGCATCCACTACCAAATATGAAATCCATCCAAGTTTCCTACCTTGAGATATCCTGTTAACAAGGCTTTCACACTTTGAATCTTTGACCCCTGGTGACCCCAGTTGACCTTTGACCTCCACCAAAAACGATAGCGACCATCTCCTGACTATAATGCATCCACATACTAAATATGAAATCTATCCAAGTTTCTATCTTGAGATATTGTGTTAACAAGATTTTCAGACTTTGAATCCTGGTAACCCCAGATGACCTTTGAACTACCCCAAAAACAAAAGGGACCATCTACTGACTATAACGCATCCACATACCAAATATGAAATCTATCCAAGTTTCCTACCTTGAGATATTGCCTTAACAAGGTTTCCACACTTTAACCCCTGGTGACCCCAGATGACCTTTGACCTCCACCAAAAACAATAAGGACCATCTCCTGACCATAGCACATCCACATATTAAATATGAAATCTAGTCAAGCTTTCTACCTTGAGATATCGTGTTAACGAGATTTCCTGGTGACCCCAGATGACCTTTGACCTCCACCAAAAACAATAGGGACCACCTTCTTACCATAACACATCCACATACTAAATATGAAATCTATTCAAGCTTTCTACCTTGAGATATCGTGTTAACGAGATTTTCAGACGTTGACCCCTGGTGACCCCAGATGACCTTTGAACTACCCCCAAAACAATAGGGACCATCCACTGACTGTAACACACCCACATACCAAATATGAAATCTATCCAAGCTTCCTACCTTGAGATATTGCGTTAACAAAGTTTTCAGACTTTGACCCCTGGTGACCCCAGGTGACCTTTGACCTCCACCAAAAATAATAGGGTTCTTCCTCTCAATATTGCGCATCTATGTACCAAGTTTGAAAACTGTCACACAATCCTATCTTGAGATATCGTGTTAACAAGCAAAGTGTCACAAACACACACATACACACACACATTCATACATACAGTACATACACATGCACGCCACCATGATTGCATTGGTTTCTCTTATCATCAAAACCAATAATTTGTTTGTGTAAACAGTAAAAATACCAACTGGTAAACCTTCCAAAACTCTTCTTATCATGAAGTTCCAAAGCATAAAATATTTTGATGAGATGAAGATATCAGTGGTAGCAATTGGAGAGGCTGCCAGCATTTTTTAAGGATGATTGAAGCTTCTTTGTTAGCATAACATCATGGTGCAATCAGGAAGGCATACCCAAATTTAAAGTGATCACAACTAAACCTTCAAGATTAACCCTGTCAAAGTCAAATATTTCACACCTAATGCACCTGATATGCGTAAAAAAGGCATGAAAATGGCAAAAATCTCTCAAATGGGAGAGTGTCCCCCTTCACTTAGACTACTATCCCAGGTCAGCAAAACTCTCAAGCTGATGTGCCTCCCACCACCTAATTTGCAACTCTAGCTCCAGTCTCTGGACCTGGGTGCAATGCAGTATTTTCATGTAAACAAATGAGAGTCTTTATGAGTTGGACAATTCTACCTTCAACTGGATTATGTATCAATTCTAACATTTGCCCTCGCCCTTTTCCAGCTGTAGGTCACTGTGTTGTTTCCATAACTCCATTGCTTAAACAGAGAATCATGCACAACCTCACAGATTTCACTTTAAGAGGGTAGATGCACACTGTTCAACAAAGTTTTTCTTGATTGGCTGTTGCAATTGTATTGTATGTATTGCATTCTCTGTTAGTGTTAGGGATTAGGGCTATCATTAGTCTGTTAGGGAATTTCTTGTTAAGCAGTGCATATCAACCCTTTTAGAGCCTTCTGATACACCATGTGGTTTAATGAAAGGTTGGTCCTTCCTGCTTGGGATCCTCTTAAATTGTCACCAAAATATTTCTCTCAGAGAAACTTGCAAACATAAATGTCCTGTAATGCTTAACACTTCCCACTTTTTAGCACCCACTACAAATTATCAGTTGCCTGCAAACTGTCACAGCATCAGGCATGGCAATCTGGACTGACAGGGAAGGGGGATGCATCATACCTCTATAATTGTAATTTTGAAGAATTGTTTCTCTAGGCATCCAAAATTGCCTATGAAAAGTGAAAACTTAACATTTAATTGGAGTTGCTCAGACCAGCCATGGTTTCACAAAGAAAATGCAAAATTTTCCTTCTGTACCCCCAACCCCCTAAAAAGAATAACACACATGCACACCAAAACTGTTACAAACTTTATAGCTTATACTGTAGTACTTTAGACACTGATTTGCTTCAAAAACATTTCAAATGCAAACGGCTTTTTACCTGCCTTAAGTCCCGTTCTTTCTAACAAATTGTATTTCTACATTCTTGGGAAGTTTCTCCATAGCATGGCAGGTACAAAATAAGTACAACTCTCTTGCTTGTAAGCCCCCTTATCTGTATCTTCACATTCTCAAATAACATCAATATAATTTTAAGCAAAACTCCTATATATCTACAGTATACGTCCTGTTCATTTACAAATTAATATAAATTGAAAGAAGACTTAGGTTGCAAGTCTGGATACCAGCCTGGGAGCACCGAAGCATTGTCCCTGTAAGCAAATGAGAGTCAATCTTCCTGAGCATTCATGACAATCCTACAGTACCTAAAAATGGAGTTTTATATATCAACTTGGTTTAGTACATAATTCAGCACACTTCAAACATTAAATCCAAGAAAACCTTCTAGGTTTAATTTAGTCTTGTCATAGTTCCTTCCATTTTTGTAACAATGTTTTTCTTGTTTTCATTGCTAAATTCATACACAATTGAGTGATTGATATTCTTTACTTTCTTTCTATAATAAAACAAAATTAAATATATGATAATTATGCCATGGGAAAAAAAAATCAGCACAAAATTAAGTATACATGATGAACATTGAAGCGAGACCTGACTAAAGATTAGCTAAATATTCATATACTGTATTAGAGATAGGTGATATCAAGCAACAGAGGTCCAGCAACCAAAGCTACTCATTGATTTTTCACTTAGTAGTGTAACAATAGCACAGACTTGTATACATGAACAGAGCATGTAATGTGTACGTCCTATCCGTAGCTGGTCGACACAGACTGAGACAAAAAAGGCGCAACAAGATGGCCGCCATGAACCTACATGTATCAATCATCTAATTTGACGACAACTCTGTAATATTTCAAGCAAAAGTTAAACTTGAATGGGGAAAAATATCATATTCCTGCAATATGTGAAGTCTTTTGACGTTACCTTGCCATGATTTGTTTTTTAAATGCCTTGGTAAAAGGTATGGTGTTTCCGGTACAGCATTGCGTTGGTTTAAAGCATATGTCACAAACAGATCTCAGGTTGTAGTCATCAACAACAAAGAAGCTGCTATTCACAGTCTGAGGGAAGGAGTTCCGCAAGGATCTGTTATGGTACCTTTGTCATTTACAATGTACACTGCTCCCTTAGAGGACATTATTCAAACATATGGAGTGAGCAGTATGATTTATGCTGATGATACGCAAATCTATGCTTCGTTTAAATCTGATGGCAATCAAAATGCTATTCTCTCAAAACTGGAAGCTTGCATCAGTGACATCAGATCGTGGTCTATTGCTAATTACTGTACATGAAGTTAAATGAAGATAAAACTGAAATAATACATATCTCTTCACGTTTCAGATCTTCTTTTCCAATCTCAACTTTTCCCATAGGAAGCGCTGATGTTGAGCCAGTCCCAAAGGCTAGGAATCTGGGAGTTATATTTGACAAACATCTCGATATGATTCAACATGTTAATAACATTTGCGGGTCTGCTTCTTTAGCACTACATAAAATTGGAAAAATCTGTAACTGTTTAGATCAGAAGACAACTGAAATGCTTGCCCATGCTTTTGTCTCATCCCATTTGGATAATTGTAACAGTTTACTTTATGGTTTACCAGATTGTCATTTGAACAAATTACATCGCATTCAGAACTCTGCAGCTAGATTGGTGACACATACTACACCTTTAGTCCATATAACGCCAATTCTTCGTAATCTGGCTTCCAATTAAGGAACGTATCAGTTTCAAAATTCTTCTGATAACATATAAATATACCCATAGACTTGCTCCTAGCTACTTGCATGAGCTTATTCAGGAATATACTCCAGCTCGAAGTCTTTGCTCTAGTTTGAAATCATTACTTTCTCCACCATCTGTCTGTACAAAATCATATGGAAATCATTCTTTCCAGTCATCATCTGCCTTTCTCTGGAACAGTCTACCAAGCCATATTAAAGAAGCACAGTCTATATCTCAATTTAAGACATTATTAGAGTCTCACCTTTTCTCACTAGTGTAGTCTCCTTCCATTTCTTCCTTTCAGCGCATAGAGACTTTGGAGTATTTTGAGCTATATAAGAACTGTTTATTACTATTATTATTTCAAAAACATTTCAACTTTCTTGCAAAATACGGCAATATTCTTGAGTATGTCCAAAATTTCACACAAAAGCATAGCAGACGGACACCTTGGTGCGCTTTTTCTCATACGTACGATAGCGACAACATACCGTGTAGTATGCTCTGTCCATGTATGGGAAGTCTGTGAACAATAGGCATAAAGCTATTCTACCCCCCTTACTGACACATTTTCCCTGCTCCTCACTATACAAAAAATATTTCACACATTTTTTAGTTCAAAAAGGAGTATGTACATGACACCAGATTGTACACAAGGACACCAAATTTGTCAAGATTTTTTCAAGTGTGCCCCAGGGACTTTCAGTATATATATAAATCATGTCAGGTCAACCAAATTCTTCCCAAAGTCATCAACACACAAAATTAGTTATATAGATTAGCACTTCTTTGCAAACATACACAAGACACTTTGGAATGGGTTGGAATCATTAAGTTGATTCACAGAAGGTGCCACATATCTCAAAAGCACTGAAATGTGTGCAAAACTTCACCTTAAGTCTGGTGTTGAAGCACCGAGGTAGGTTCTAAGGTCGCCCACACTAGATCGGACAAGTTTGCATGGTATTGTGGGTGTACCTAATCTTTTATAGGCCTCATAGCGATGGCACCCTCCGAATGAGAAATAATAATCTCCTCCTTCTCTGCCTTTAATCCACATGACATCAATGGGTGGCACTGAAGAAACTCGTTCAGGGTCCTGTTGGAAAAACATTAAATAACTGTGAAATAAGAAATGCATTAGTGCCCTAATTAGTAGAGAGAATGCCTGATCTTGCATTCAATCTGCCATGCATGTCCTAATGAAATCAACAAACATAAAGTCAAGGCAAGGAAATGCTATTTCAGGCTATTATGCTGAGGGATGGTAAGGTGTTGTTCATGAGGGTAACGAGTACTGAATCCCATGAGAAGATGTTTTGCATTTGATGTGAGGTTTTTTGTTTGGATAAAGTAATGTTAGACTATTTCATCAGGAGAGGTTATTAGAAGACTTTTTGAAAAATTTGAAGAGCTTCACATTGTGAAAGCAAAAAGACAGGTTTCTATAAAGTATTCCCAAAGACTTAACCCTTGTTGCACATGAACTGGATGTGCTCATTCCAGTTTAGGTCATTTGAAAATGTGACCCCTGAAAAAAAAAAAAAATCAAATTTGACCGGGTATTTTCCCAGCAAAAATAAGTGACACTGGAATCTCGTGCCCTAAGTCTCAGCCAAATGAGCATAGCATAATGGACCAAACAACAATTACTGACGTTCTGTACCACCCAATAACAGACACATTCATCAGCAAAATGTGTTATAACATCACATAACATAACAGGTTAAAGGGCAAAGAAGAGCTATAAACGCCCCAAATAAGATGCCCTGAAATGCAACCCCCCCTCCTGGAAAACAAAAGCAAACCACCAACACCTAACAGGCCCAGAAAGATTAGATTCTAGTTCTACCACAGTCATGGAAAAACTTGTCAATGCCTGTACTTAAAGCTGTGTTGTTTCTGAAAACTGAATATATGAGGAAACAGCATTTAACATAACATAACAGGTTAAAGGGCAAAGGAGGGCTGTAAAGGCCCCATAAGATGCCCTGTAATCATGGGCACCTGGAAGGGGGCAAGGGGGGCACTTGCCCCCCTTGAAAATCAAACTTGTGAAAAAACCAATTAAAAATTGAAATAAAAAATTAAAAATAAATCATCAAAATATCTTCAATCACAGCGTCAGTTTCTACTCGTGAAATATGCGGACATTTGACCAGGAAAAGCAAAAGAGAAGATGTTATGCTGAATAGTGAAATCGTAATTTGGGGACCATCATCCGTGACATCTATTGGAAATTTGTAATTGTAAAAACTATGCCAAAATTGTTCTAGTTGTCAGGTATGTAGTGTGCATATGGCAACCGACTTTTGATGAATGCGATGGTCTTGGTTTGGTCCCGTGGTGATCTCAAGTGGCGACACGTGGATGTAACTGGGATATACAAGGTGAATATGGGGGGGGGGGGTATGATTCATAATTGGGTAACAGATATAGGCCTATAGGCTGTTTGACAGTTGTAAGTTTTATCGTGCATAGGGTGTGAGGCCGTGACCGAGAGGCCGATTTCCCTTCCAAAATTTTTTACATTGAAAATTCTAAAAATCTGAAAATCACAGACATGAAATTTCTGTTTCAGGGCTGGGTACATGCAGCTTATTACAATCGCCAAGTGTTGTTTCCGGCCATCTGGAGTGTTTGTAAGGCCCAAAATTTTCTTGTACCCTTCGTGCCAACCGATGGTGGCACTCCGCTTAGATAGTGTGCACAATTCAATCATCCATTAATAACCTTGACCCCCCCCCTTGTAAAAATTTCTGCAGACGCCCATGCCTGTAATCCAAAAACCCCCAAAAAAACAAAAGCAAACCACCAACACCTTACAAGCCCAGAAAGATTAGATTCTACCACAGTCATGGAAAAAATTGTCAATGTTTACCTTAAGACAGTGCACTGATGTGGAGTTATGAACCCACTCAGGCAGGCTATTCCACTCACTAACAACCCTATGAGAGAAAATGAACTTCCTAATGTCGTCAAGTCTAGCAACGAACAAGGAAAAGAATTGGTCCCAGGACAGACCCCTGGGGATCACCAGAAACAACATAATCAAGAGGGGCAGGGAAGAAAGTTTTACAACAGCTTGCTTACAATCACCTGAACAAGAAGGTAATCAACCCACCAAAGAATCTGTTTGGAGACACCATGGCAGACAACTCATGAGGCACAACTGTGCCAAATACCTGCAATCGTAATACATTAGCAGAAGTGAGATAATTAATTCAATTCAATTCAATTCAATTTATTTCTCATATGTACAACAATCATCAACAGAGGTATTATTTAACAAATACTAAAAACAAAGTACATATGATGGACACTAGAAAAACAATGCAGTTTATCAAGGCTAGTGAGTTAATGGGTTAATTATGTACAGTAACAATATCAATTGATAAGAACATTCTCCATTTACAGGCTGATTGCAAACTTGCAAACATTGCTAAGGTAAGCTGTACATACATTACCTGAATTGTTTCCATTAAGGACAACACTTTCTCTTCATCTAGAACTGGTGGTATAGGTCGAGTTATGACTCTCACAGGAACGTTATGCACTTCAGTTATCTGGTCAGTATGCACACTTGTCCTTCCCGTTGCAACATCTCTGTGATTTGTACTGCCCATATTTCTTTTTGAGGTGTATGAATGCTCCTGGGAGAACGATATCTGCGGTAAGTGACTAACGACGACCAATACCAAGATTCTCGTAGAATAATACCTAATGTTTAAGCTGCCCCTTGGCAAAGACGTTGCAAATTGTGAAAGGACAAAGTAAGATAGCCACGACTTGCGTACAAAATTAGCCTTGACTACTGTGAACGGTTGTGTAAGACGACGCAACGAACTGAAACACAGCCTTGATCCAACAACCATGATTCCTCTCTCACCTTTCACAAGTTAAAGTGAACATTCACCTGGTATTTTGGAATAGGTGTAAATTTCCTTTCATTTCAGAGCAATGGATACTTTGCCGGCCCTGACCTCTGTAGTGAATTCCACACCCAATGACTGGTTGACGAGTATTAAGTACGTTTGACTCAAACAGCTGTGCAGACTCTACTATGTACCGGTGCGGTGTGGTAAATGCAATGCACGAGTCATTGTGACAACTGCACTGGATCCGGCCCGGAAGTTGTCAGTTTGTTTACATCTCTGGAGAATTGAGGGCGTGTGTACAATAAGCTGACGGTCTTTGCAAATACCTGGCAAAATAATGATTTCTTTGCCGATTTAAAAAAACTGGTGACAAAACTGGGTTCTTCGTCTCCATCTTCCGCACCCTGTCTTTGAAAAACTGTTCCCATTTGTGTAAAGTATACCGAAGTAAAGAAAACATTTATCTCTGGCCCATTGTTGTGTAGGGTACGGTACTATCTGTTCTCTTCAGTTCAAAACAGGTCCCGCATCAGATTCAGAGACAACATTGATTGAAGGTGAAACCGACACAGAGAATTTAAGCATACAAAATAAGCTTACTAATCGATCTACACGGATATCGGATAAATCAATTACATGTCACCAGCGCAATGAAGCTGCATGTAGCCAGTCAGGCTGTTCAATAATTGTACAGTCTTGAATTGAGTGCACACGACGGAGTATTCACAAGACAACCAACTGCATTATATACTTCGCAGTGTGTAACATTTCGTTTCCCGAGTAAAGGAACAACTGCTTTGTGACGGGGAAGAATTTGATGATAATCAATCCGTTCCCAAATCTCATTTTGTGGTTCTCTTTTATTGAAGCTTTCAATGCAGTCTGTGAACCAAATGCTGTGAAGCCTGCTAGCCTACGTTCCAGGGGAAATCTGAAGCGATTTGTGTTTGGTTATTGCCTTTGTGCAACTGAGTGTTAGGCCTACGTTAGCACAAACATCATTGGGACTGGAAGTTAGGCTAGGCCACTGTTAGTCTTACTGGTGTGTTTTAGGCCTGACTTAGGCTAGGCTGAATGACTGGATGGTGCCAACATTGTCAATGCAAGTTACAAAAGTGAATTAAGACAGTTTGATCTTTATGAGCTGTAATTTGTACATAGTTCAGCCTAGCTACTGTTATTGTTTTAGCTAGCCTACACAGCAGTAACAATGTCAATAGTAGCATAGCCTAGCCTAGTGCTGTTGTAGGTCTAATTGATATTTGAAGATTGAATAAGTACTAGCATTAGTCTGTGCGCTATCACAAGTTCAGAGTTAGGCCCAGTGGAGATCAGATCCAGAGATAATACATCCATGTTTTCCATTCTGAGTTATAAAGTTACTCTCCCATAAGCCATCAAAAGGGATTGCACACAGACTGGCTACATGTCATACCTGACATTTTTACATAGCAACTTTTAAGTGGACCATATGTATCACTAGTATCATCAGGCTACCATAGGCATTTTCTGACAATTTTTTAATAAGAAGACTTTGCAGTATGAATTCCCATTGCCTTATGAGACAATCAGTCAGAGGAAAATTGGATGAAAAGTAGAGTTGCTGGGAAAGGTGACTAGGCTGCATGTCTATCATTATGAAGAAAAAGAAGTTCAAGTTTTCTGTTGAGCTTGAACTGGTTGAGCTCTCATCAGTTCCCCTTGTGAATGCAGTTTTGTTTGGAAAAATTCGATTGCTTGAAGGCGGGAATTTATCACAGTTGTCTTCCAGGTAAGATTTTTTTTTTTGAGGGATTCTAAAATTAATTTGCACTACTAAAAATTCTTCTCTTTCACTCTAGCAAAGCACCAGCCTATAAGCTGTAGAATGATCTACCATACCAAATGCATTGTTTTTGTCAACACTGAGGCAAAAACAGGTTGGTATAATTTTATTATTATTTAAATTAGTTGCAATAAGCCTTACTGAGAGAGATGGTTGGTTCTTTTACAAAGGTCCTTGTCTTGGCTGTTGGCTTACTCAGTAGTCTGTTAGGGGAATCTCTTAAATTTTGGAATTCATATACTTTACATTGTGCACCATCCCTTGGCTTTGGTTGCTTGCTGTCTCTCCCTAGTGCGCAAAACATGGAAGTTTTGCAACTAACAACAAGTGTTGTTCCAGTCAGCATTAGGGTTTCACGGTACCACTGATAATTGGTACCGTCGGTACCGCCACAAATGGTACCGGTATTACCGTAGTACCAGTACCAGAAGAGTAATAAAGTACGATTTTTATCACCTGCAAAATATCCGTAAAAATACCATGCATTGACATAAGTGAAGTCTTCTGATAATCCCTGCCTTCCGTTTCAGTATTTTTTATAACATTTAGTCACCCCACACTAAACAAATCGGTAAACAAAAAAAGAAATAACCTCTCTGCAAATTTAGCGTCCGATAATTTTGGGAAACACAATAAATCAGCGCCGCACGTCCGCACCGGAGCTAGACCCTACAAGATGACAAGAGCACTCAGGATTGTAATGAAGATTGCAAAAATAATTTCTGCAAATAATAACAACCCCCCTCCTAAGGTATAACCAAAAGTTATTAAGTAGAACTTTACAAAAATATTTCCATAAAAGACTGAGTCATCAAGCTTTCTTCCCGCCGAGTTATCGCTATCAAAACTAAATTAAAGTGCTTCAAGATTGAATTTACGAATGCATCGCGCAGCAATCCGTTGTACAATAACACTATACTGTTCTTCAGTACTTAGAGCAATACAACAAAGCAAGTGAGTTGATCAGTTGAACTGAACACGCGAGCCAATGCTTTAAGTGGGATTTACTGTGTGTTCAGTCACATTGCTTCACCGTATTACAGTAATTTCTGAAAGAACGTTCGTTGTGTTCGTACGAAAGTTTTTCTCCCACAGACATAGACAGTGGACGTTATGGAACGGTCCCACTGAATCACTGTGTTAAAATCAGAAATCGTTGATGCAAAATTCATGTCAGAGCTTGCAATGCTATGATTCTTTGTCTGCTTACAACGAATTTCGCACTCGTATAATGTTGTGTGCTATTGTAATCAAATTGAATTTTATCAATCAACGCATGGTATCTATTCGCAATACATCATGTGAAAGCATTTGCTGATGAGCAGCGATCGTTCGGGGGTTGCGCAGAATGTCAAAAGAAAGCAAGGGCCCTGTTAGTGTGGAAGGTACTAGTTCTGTGAAAGTAACGTTAAACAGCACTTTCCGAAATTCGTAGGAGGATTTGTGACTGAAATAGCGCAAAACGATTATCAAGTGAATGTTCCCTGTTTGTATTGCAATCCTTAGAGACACGGCGCATTTATCAAATGGGTTTTTGTTTCATTCAAGTATCATTCAAATTCAGTGCTTTATTTTTGAGAAAAGATTTTCACCGCAAAGTTGACTAATCATGTCCGTCTAGTCTAAATACACAATGTGAAGGCGCAGGCGAAGCTAGCGCTGGCAGGGATCGTTCTGAGATTGCGCAGAATGTCGATAGAAAGCAAGTTCCTTTTTAGTGTGGATGGTGCTAGTTCTGCGAAAGTAACGTTAAACGGCAATTTCCGAAATTCTTAGGGGGGATTTGTGACTGAAATGGTGCGAAATGATTATCAAGTGACTCTTTCCTGTTTATATTTTAATGATTAGAGACACGGGGCATTTATCAAATGGACGTTTGTTACATTTTAGTATCATTCTAATTTAAATGCTATAATTTTGAGAAAAGATTTTTCACCTTACAGTTGAGTACCGAGTCTCCACGATACTTCGGTACCTTTAGGTTGGTGGTACCGTACTGTACCAGTACCGGTACGTACCGGTACTTACGGAAATACTGGTATACCGTGAAACCTTAGTCGACATGATATCATTTATATAAAAGTTCTGAAGATATCTGAATTGAAATTTCAACAGATCCAAGTTAAGACTTAATAATTGATTCAGCATACCTAGCTTTAAGGGAAATTTCATCTTCAAGAGTGGAATATGATTATTTTTGAAAGTTGCATATGTGAAATTCCACCTACAGTATCCATGCTACTAGAAGCATACATAAACACAGATTGGTGAGGTCAATTCAGTCTTTGTAATTGCAGAATCCTTTGGAAAATCTAGAACATAAATTTTCATGGTAATGGCAATTTAAATCAATTGATAACAGGATGGTGGAATATTTATATTGCTGTTGAAAAAGAGCATTCAAAGTATCTAGACTTGTTTGCAGTCTGCTGACCTAGGCTAGTATGTGGGTCACTCTGGCTTCATGTAATCAGCAGTGTTTGGGATATCTACTGCAGAGTGCTCTAAACTTTTGTTTCACTTTTTTTTTTTTTGAAAAATGTCTTTTTTTCCTTGTAACTTCTCTGAAGTCACTTCCTTTTACTTTTGGATTATATACATCAAAATGTAGGCCTTGACTAAAAATCAAATTGCTCCAGTTTGTCTTGAGTGTGTTTTTATTTTATTCATTTATTTATTTTTTTTCAGTTACTAAGCACACATTCCAAGGGAATTGCTGTTTTACTGTGAACTATTTTTCCTCACATGTTTACATTAATTACAGAACTTGTTGGCAAAGCAAAATTGCCAACTGTACTCAATTATTCAGTCCAGCTAGCTATGTCAGATAGACCTTCTCCTTGGTTACACTTACAGTAAATGGAGAACCTAAACATCTTGGTATAAGGTTGGAAATTTTATGAAAAGTGAATTACTTTATGTTTGGACCCTTTCATATATTTCAGTAACCAAAAATTGTGTAGAATGTAACTTGCTTCCTGTTCTAGTAAACTTCAAATAGAAAATAAAAGTGTACCTCAAGTCCAAAAAATTGTAACAGTCCAACTCCCATCTTCATAGGACATTTCTGACCTGAGAATATAAAATGTTAAAGTTTATTCATTTGAAAACAAATTGGTCCATTGTGCAATAATTTGTGACTTTCTTGTTGTACAGCTCACATAACCTGCTTTGTTTCCCTTTAACTTAAGATATGTTTCATGACCTTGAACACTTCCTGTTTGCTTGCAGAGCATGTTGCACAGAGTGGGCTTAATTAATTGAGTAACATCACCATCGTAATCTGAGTAAGAGTGATAGGCCTTTCACACCGCAGTAACTTTCAGAAAAACAAAGATTGAAATTTTAGTAGTACAACAATGACATCACAAATTATCGCACAATATACCATTTTAGTTGAGTGAATAAACTTCAACATTTTATCTCGGCTAAGGAAGGTCAATTGAAGATGGGAGTTGGACTGTTAGAATTAATTTTCCATGTATTTTTGAATTTTTTGACTTGAGGTACATATTAATGTCCAAGGGTGCAGGTTGTGGCAGATGTTTATACTAGCTGTCACAGTATTGTTCTTGTCATTTTCAATACCTGTGTGTTTGTGCTGTAACAGAAAGAAAATACAGCAGGTCAATATTCAACCTACAATTATTTGAAACAAAAGAAATCAATTGTCTCATTGTTAACTCCACCTCCAACCTAGGTATGGCTGTCAGAAGAAAAAATGAAATCAATGCTCAAAGGGAGAATCCAGTCACCCCCAATTTGAAATAGGGTAGTTCATTGTCCTATTTCATGATTGGCTCTTGGCAGTCATGTGACATTATTTTTATTCTTACATGTCAAATTAACTCCTTGTTTTACCTCAAATACGCTATGTTAAAGTCCTTAAGTATGAAGGGAATGTTATTGTTATGATGTAGCTGTTGCTAAAAAAATGTTTGGGGCAACTGCTCTTGCCCTTTAAATTATTGTGTTACAATTTTGAAGAAACACTCTGGAAATTCTGGGTCACATGGACTGGAGTTTTTAAAATGCCTGTGAACTTAAACACATTGCCGAGTATTCTGTCAGGACTGTTTTTTGATGTAATCTGAATGTTTGTACATGTATACAGATTCAGTTTAAGAATTTTTTATTTTTTAGACAATATGGTGATCTTAGAGATCAACCCATCTGCACTTTTTGAGTTTCTTCACTGTAAAGTGTAAATCGATCTATATTTTTAGGTGTGATGCACTTTTTGTATTATTTGTTGATACAATAGTTTTCAACTTTTTTACGTGGTACAAGTTATTGTATACTGTTTAGTATGATTGCAAGCCTTGCAAGGAGCAGTTAGTTTACAACACTCTGTTTTGAAAAATTGGGAGACAAAGATTCAGTGTTACGAATTCCTGGCATAGCTAAATGTTTATATCAATGTAACTTTAAAGGGGTTTAAGAAATATTTAGGTTTAGGGAAATATTCCTTGGATCATGAAAAGAAACAAATCTTTGTAAGTTTGGGTCAAGCATTTGCCATGTGCTCATTCAGTATGGTGTATTTTTGAGCTGGTCTATGTTTGTGCCCAAATAAACAGCACTTATCATTGACTGTCCTTTAACTCCTGAGTCCAATGGTTTTTAAGATTGATCCTGGTGGGGTAGTATTCTTAATCCCATCTTCAAAATGACACCTTGCAATGTTGCCAGTTAGGAAGATAAACCAGATCTTTCTGTGTAGGCTCAACTTTGTGCACCCTTTCCTTTCCAAAGATTAGTAGGATTTACATTTAAGTATTGAAGATGAATATGTTGGGTAGGCTGTTTAACTGAAAGAAATGGTACATTTGTAAACAAATAATAAATATTTAACAATGATCTGTGTTCATACTGTACACACCAGGAGTATTGCTGCATAAAATGATTGTAAATCAACTGGGTACACATCATGCTAGTCAAGGTAGTGGTTCACAAAGTTTGTCAATTTCTTATCTTGAAGGTCCAAAAATTCTATGACAAAATCTTGTTGGCCCTCATGGCCTCATTGATGGGTCTGGGAGAGCAGTAGGCAAGTACCTGCCAGGAATTTGCTAGGGAAGGAGCCATGTGAAATCATCAGATGGACTAAGTGTAGTGCCCCACAATGGGTGTGAATCATGCAGAAAATTTTGGCTGTAAATGCCACTCAAATTGCCTCTGTTGCCTTCCTGTAGTGATATTGGCAAAAACAATAAACATATTAAGATGTACCTTCATGTGCACTCTAGGGTAGGGAGGAGGCTTCACCCACCACAGTATTTTTACAGTACTCTTGAGGGTTGCAACATCCAGTTTGCATGCCATAACACTGACCTAAAATGATGGAGTAAAATAAATGTGCATCAACATGGTACTGCATTGGGTCAGGTTATTTTCACTGAAAACATTCACACTGCATGTTCACATTTTTATCACTGCAGTACAGGGAAACAGGCCAAGTTGCTACACAAATGAAAAATTGTGTAGCAATTTTTTGTGTGCATAACCCTTGCATTTTCACAAACAATGTGTGAAAGACCTCAAATATCTTCAAAACTGCTACACAAAATTTGAATGCTAAATTATTCCATGCAGTATCTTTCCAGTGATTCTTGTGTGTAAGTACATGTGACAAAAGGATCTGCAACCCTGCATTGTCAATTGTCATGCCGTGTTAAAGATAAGTTGACCAAACTGAATATATTTGTTTCTTTCTCTAAGCAAACAAGTCTTTCTGTAAGGTTGATTGGTCATTGTGGCAGTATAAATGGATTTCCAACATTTTCAGACACTGTGAAATAATCCCTTTTAATCCCTGTCACAGTTTATTGGTTTATCACCATGGTTATAGGGCTTTCAGTAGTACTTTCCAAGTTAAAACAGTGTTCTCCTGTGCTTTGAACTGTACCTATATTTGAGGAATCTCGTAAAGTAGTATCTCAGAATTTATGGTGGCATAAGAGATAAAGAAACCTTTGATGTCCCAGAGGATCTTTGCTTCCTTGATTTAAAAGTTTAGCCTTGAGGACAACTAGTTAGTTGGTTGGAATGGAATTTTGCAAATTAGGGCCAACGAAACATTTCTTCTTCACATAAAAATATGATTATGGGCTCTGTCCAGGTTGGTAATATTCCTATCGTTGAACTTACAAGTCTTGATTAATTGGCTGTAATACTATCATTTTTATCCCAGAGTGGTCATTGTATTGTCATTACTTTGCCATGGTGTTGAAACAGTTGGGGTAGGAAGGAGGTGAGGGAAGGATAGAATGAGAAATTTAAACAAGTTTACAATGTCTTCCCTAAGCATATAATTTGAGGAGGGGGGGGGGGGTCATGCAACACCCTAAGAAAATTTATTGCTATGCCCCACTGTAAATTAAAAAATACAGTATCTTTGCCTTGATGCATAACAGAACTTAGGATGTCTCTCTCCCTAAAATCACCCCCTCCCCTCAAAAAAAAAAATCTTACTCCTCATGACCATCTTGTCTGGCTTCTCCTCTCCTGCTTCTCTTTCCTTTCTGCACTGTTCTGAGATTTGTCTGTCTGTGTACAGCTCAGTTACAGTATGTTAATAAACCACCATATCAAGTATGAAATATTCACTGACTTATATCAAGTATGAAATATTCACTGACTTATATCAAGTATGAAATATTCACTGACTTATATCAAGTATGAAATATTCACTGACTTATCTATACAAAACAAATGCAGAGTTTTAAATATACACTGCCCTTGACAAGTGTATACAAGGTTCAGAAGTCCTATGCATTTAGCAAACTGCATCAAAGACCTCTGTCTTACATGTTCTTTCATCATTTTACATACATGTGTGCTATTAAGTGCTTTATGATGGGAAAATTTTGACGCCGTTGTTGTGTTATTAAAGGGTCAAGGCTCGTTGTACAATACTTGTGCAAAATTATTCTTAAGTATTACATTAAATTACAGTCTTTGAACTGTAAACATGTACTGCACTCTTCTGGGAAAATTCTCAGATAATTCTTTTGAGTTGGGTTTAAGTTAACTCAAAAAGGGCAGATGCCAATTCTTTGTCTTTAGTACCTTTTTGTAGAGTTGTTAGTCTGTTGGTTTTTTGTGGGAGTTCAAGTTGATCATTATTTTGAACTTGTGACTCTTTGAACTGTGAAGAACAAAGATCTTCATGAGCTCAATAGAAGATTTGGTGGTACAGTATCTCAAGACTTGGCCTCATATACCCTGTGACACTCAAGTGGTGTTACCTCCCTCCTGTGGTTACAATGAGGCAAAACCACAGGTTAGCACCATGTTTTCCAGTTTGTGTTTTCATGTGCCCTGAGTTAGGTCAATTGGGTTTGGCCACCATATTTAAGAGATCATATAATTTGATGTACAGTACCAAATACAGTTACAGAATTGGGGTCATCAGCACCATTAAACAATTGTGATAGCTTGATTTGATTACCAAAACAGTGTTATATACTGCACACCTTGTGATCTGAAGTGGAATCTTGTAACGATGTGTTGCAACCCATCGAGTCTCATACTGTGGACTGGACTTTAGGGACAAAAATTTACCTACCTTGTCCCTGTATCAAACAAGATATCACAGTGTTTTCGGCTAGGGGGGGGGGGGAGATTTGTCTTGGCCCCTTTCCAAAAGTTTCCAAAAGAAGGTGAGTAAATCACCCTTTTTAGTTCCATAAAAATTTAAAAATTGCTAATATCTTGGTTTCTTTTTCAAAAAGAGGACACTTTTTCAGCAATGTTTGAACTTTCACAAAGAAATGGCTTTTATAACCCTTCAGGTTGCACCTTGCCAGGGCCCTTGGAACAAGCTTTTGTCCCCCTGAACCCACTTGTAACTTTACCATAGGACAGCAAGGGTTTAGCAGTATCATCTCCTACCCCCCCCCCCCCCCCCTTTTGTGTTTCTGGCAGATTCCTTGACCCTACATAGATACAATGTGGCACACCTCTGTCATGCAAGCAATGTGTGTTGTTTGTTCAGTCTCTCTCAAAAAAGACAAACTGTATTGTACCTGTAGCACACAACAATATCTGATATAATGAAGGGAAGTCACACTATTGCTTGGTACTGTATAACAGATGGTTGTCATGTGACAGGCCTATAAACTGAAGTAGGTCACTTTGAGACTAGTTACAATCCTGTTTTGTATGGCAGTGTTTTATGGTCGTAATTTCATTTTCAGTGGTTTCGCTTCTGGTATAGTAGGCTCACAAGCTTATTATCAATTCTAATTCAGAGCATGGATTAATAGGGATTTACAAAATTGAGTCCAAGCCTTAATGCATTTAATACAAGGTACTGGTAAAATTGAATGATATGAATAGGAGATGTATACTGTACTGTCAGTAGGCTAAACAATAGACATTAAAGGGCCAATTCTCTCACCCCAAACTACAATTCTTGTAGGAGTTTATAGAAATTATCAATTGGCTCAGTTTTTTGATTTACAGCTTATTCAAACAATGCAGAGTGTCAAAGCTAATATTACACAGCATGAAGTGTGCTGAGAGTGTTTTGATTATTCACATTGAGCCTTTCCATACTCACCCTGAAGCAGTAAACTGAGACTGTGTCTGGATGAGGATGAATTTCAGACAATTGTGGGAGGGGCTTTCGTAAGAAGGGTAGAAGAATAGGTGCTGTTTGGGTAAGAGAGTTGGTCCTTTGAAGGGAAAAAGTAGCCACACCAAAGGTGCTTTGAAATAACAGCTCAATTCCACAAATTTTTTCATCTTATTTCAGTTCCAAGAATCTTACATGATATTTCAGAACTTAACTACTGTAGTGCATATTAAGGTAAACCAAGAAGTTATGCTGTCACAATTGAGAAAGGGAAACATTGTCACATGCTTTTCAATACTAGCCATTTATGAAGCATGACTAGTCTACACTTATTTAAAGGGGAAGTTAAAGCAAAAATTTAATTTTCATGTGAAAGAGGAACCAAATCTACACAGTGTGGTGTAAGTTTCATTCAAACCAGACATGTATTTCTTGAGATATCCGAAAATGAAGTCAGTAGATTTGTGTAAAAAAGTGAGTTAGAGGGCAGCAGAGCTGTTATCACTTCCTCACATTGACAAGGAATGTTTTGTTTCACTTTGTTTTATCAGACTGTTGTGTTGATCTTGAAGTTAATAGGAAAAGTTTGTAAAGTTCTGGTGCTTTTTATACAATCACATTTTAATAATGTGTGATTTTTAAGGAGAAAATTGTCTGAAGTTTAAAGAAAAACAAAAGACTTTGCAGTAATGTGGGGATGTGATGTCATATGTGCTTGCTTCAAGTCAACTTTTTGTTGAAAATGTGACAACTTTACATGCTCAATGCAAATTTGACCTAAATGCTTAGAATGAGTACCCCTCTAACATACCAAATCTTGTTGTGACCTTAAACCCTTCTTTTAAGTTTGGGAGGCTGTATAATGTTCTGTTTTAAGGCCCTCTTATCTCACCAGACAGTAGAAATTCTCTTTCGTAAGTTAAACAGTGGTGTTGTTAGGGGGGTGGCATGGAGCACATGCCCACCGGAAAACCTTATACCCTCCATGTGCCCCTTTGGATGAGATTGGGGATTTTTAAAAAGATACTTTGACAAGAAAAACCAGTTATTTCTATTTTTGGTTTTGATGATAAGAGAAACCTATGCATTCATGATGGTGTGTGTATGTATGTGTGGATGTGTGTGTATGTGTGTGTGTATGTGTGTGTGTGTTCGTGACACTTTGCTCGTTAACATGATATCTCAAGTTAGGAATATCTGACAGTTTCCAAACTTGGTACATAGATGAGCCATATTGAGAGGAAGAACCCTATTGTTTTTGGTGGAGGTCAAAGGTTATTTGGGGTCACCAGGGGTCACAGTCTGAAAACCTGGTTAATGCAATATCTCAAGGTAGGAAACTTGTATAGATTTCAAATTTGGTATGTAAATGTGTTTTAGTCAGTAGATGGTCCCCATTGTTTTTGGCAGATATGAAAGATCATCTGGGGTCTCCAGGGGTCAAAGCCAGGAAACCCCTTTAAATATGATCTTTCAAGATAGCTGTTTGTCCACTTGCCTGTGTGTTGTTTGTTCGTCTAGCTATGTATGACTTTTATGAGGGTCAGCAGGTCATCTGGAATGACAAAATGAAATTTTGAACATGCTAGTATAACATTTGAGTGAGAAGATAATGGTGCATGATGGCACTCTTTGAAATGGAACAATTATGTATCATCGAAACCTCAATGCATTTTTGCATTCTGGTTCTTTGAGTGAAGAAATTGCCTAAACACTCTTTGCCAATTGATGGTGGCACTTAGGCAGTCTTTAAGTCCTGATTACATGTTTCCTTCAGAGAATCACATTTAACTGCTTGTCAACTTGTCTCTAGTGTTCAGCTCCCCCTCCGTAAGTTCAAAATGTCTGCTGGATGGGCTCTGGACTGATAGTAGTTTTGTTACAAGTAAAACCCTACATTACTGTATTTACCCAACTTATTTTCAGACCAGTGTTTAGTGAAAAGAATTACCCTTTAATGATGACTTTAATACTACACAAACAGTCCAAAAACCCAGGAGGTTCTGGAGGTTTTGCCCCTGAACCTTACCAGGGGCCTAAAGGCAAGCCTCTAGGCCCACCCATTAGGGCCTCAAGCTTCACACTTGGTGGCATCTCTGGCACCGTGATTGTGTCCAGCATTTTTTCTCTGCAAATTTCTTGTGTCCCAAGTTCCTCATAGTGAAATTTGTCAATGTCACTGAAGGGAACTGTAGCCCCTCCTCTAATTTAAACCAAACCACATTGAGAACACATCTTTAGCCTTAAAGACAGAGCCATAATATAAAGAGATTAGTAGATAGCTTTGAGCTGTTTGCTTTAGGCATGTTTGCTTGTGTTGTGGGAAATTAGTTTTGCTGGTATTACTACATACAGTAGTTGTAGGCATTTGATCAAAAGTGTGCTTTGCTGTCACATTTAAACATTTAAGTAACGATTGGCAGTTTAAACAGTGCTTTCATAGCCCAAACATTTAAACCATATGATAGGCCTAGCCTAGGCTTACAAATCAAAGCTGCCACATTGAATCTGCTTTCAGTCTTCCTTAAAACTAATTTGTAAAGCCTTCAATTACAATGCCAAACAAGGTAATAATACACCCTTTCATGTAACATACGATTTTGATGGCATGATATTGATTTGTAACATTGCGTGAGCTAGAGTTAGCTCAGCCAGGTATGCAGTCTGCTTGGTTAAAGAGCCTCTGCCCCAGCAGTTAGCTGCCCATGGTAGCCGTACACATTTTTTGTACTGCATATCTGGTACTGTACTCAGTAATCCAATGACCAACAACACATGTCCCTGATATTTCATGAATTGTCTCAAAGCCAGTATTTATGTATTATGATGCATTTTACAGTTGATTTTAGGGGAAATCAAAGGGGGCTATATTTGGACATCGTTCAAATGGTAAATAAACATTTAGTTTGACGGTTTAAACATTCAGTAAATCAAACAAAAACTGACAGGCCTATTGTAGGGGTTGTCTGAGTCTTACCATTTGTCATTAGTATGTGAAGAATTAACAGGTTTTGAAAAAATTTATTGAATTTCATGAACCAATTCAATGACCTGTACTTAAAGATTTAGCCTTGCCCAGGCTTCGACAAATCCCTCGCCCGACAGCCCGGGACAAGTAAAAACTCACTCGGGCAACTACCATGCCCAATGTTGCAGCCCACTGGGCAAGTACCCCCAGCCTTAAATTTTTGAGTGGCGCAAAAACGGCATTTGTACTTTCAGACTTCAAAAATTATGTTCTCAACAGATTTGAATTGGAAGTAGATATTTATGTGGGCAAGTAGATTGAGAAAACAGCTATCCCATCGGACAAGTACGAAAGAAAACATTGTCAAAACCTGCCTTGCCCTCATCAATGTTTTTATTTCTTTAGCGCATGTATGCATATTGTGTTATATTAACCAAAGAGTGTGATCACTGTTCAATTTAGAGATGTTTGTATCATTGTACAGTAGCTTACAATATAGGTTCAGTTTCTAGTAAAAATGTGAGGTTGACGATAGCAGTACCACTGTACACAAATTCAACTATGTGCATTGCCCCTTTAATCGGTTCCAGAAACTCTAGACAATGTTAAGTAGTTTGCAGCTGCTTAAGGTGAAATAAAGGTTAGCTGTAGTATGGGCCAGTTTCAGTTTGAAATTGTCTTTTACTTTGCCTTTTTGCTGAAACAAGTATTCTGTCAATCTGTCTAGATTATAATAAATACCAAGGAATATATGTAGTAGCCAAACTTGTTTTAGGATTGGTAAATACTTTACTGTACTGTAGCAAGCACTGTACAATATGTGGATAACACATTGAATGTACAGTGTAACGGAAAAAGCCATCTGGATGAGCAATAAATTGTGTAAAGTAAATTGTGGATCCTACAAATTCAGCTGAACTAACTAAGGTTTGTAATTAACAAGCTAGTTCGGTAATTCATTGCTGTATGGAATTGTGCCCTTGGGCACATGTGTGGGATACACAAACCAAACTCAGTACATACTGAACGGCATACCCTTATTTCAATCAGTATGTGTATACAACACTATCAAATTGTCTAACCAACTCAAAAGAAAATAAGGACTCGGCCCTACTTTACAGCAGATTAAAATGCATATTTTTACACCAGAAAGGCAATTTACTGAAAGTCCACTGCACAGAACCACACTTTAGATTCCTCCTTATTTTATGGATGAAGAATGATTGCACAAAATTTTCATGTAAACCTAAATTTTGGAATATGTGTTTTAGGTGCAGGATTGGTTTATCCTGACAATTTGCAGGATGTGCGCATGTGCGTAGCCTCCAAAGCAAATTACCATGACCTCACTTATTATCTAGGTAAACTGTAAGTATAGGGGTTCAAATGTATACAGTACATAGATACATGACACATGTATGTAGTTCCCGTTTCTGTTCAGTTTGTAAAGATAATGTTGTCTAAAAAATGTGACACGTACAGATCTTTTGGCTTGTTTCAATCTTTAGTTGGCCTATACCCACATACTGTGGAAGGGAACTGTAGCAAAATTGTTGGACTTCAAAAGGTTCTGTACAGTAATTGCAATACTGTACAACTCATACATACATGTTGCAAAACGAGTGTGTTGTGTGAAAACATACATCATGTAACATAAAACTGTAAAACAAATTTGTTTCTACTTTCAAGTGACATACTGTACATGTGCATTATGTTTTTGGCTGTGTGCATTATTGCAAGTTCGTTTTTTTTAGTCAAGAAATGATGCTTCTAGTGAAGGATTTATACATGCTCTGTACTTCGTTTATGAAGGAAAAATTGAAACTGAAAGACCAAAATATCAAACCTACAGTATAGATTCATGATCCCTCACTTCTTACGGTTAATCCTACTGGGTATAATGCAGGACCTTTCAAACTTCCCTAGTGTGTTAATCCTATGTACAGGAAACAATTCTGACTCACTTTGGATTAAACATTGATTCTAGTCACATGATTTGTCTAGTCAATTGTTCCAACTTTGCCCCAGTAACAATTGATTAATCAAAACGGTGGATGTGTAGGCATAATGTAAGAAGTCCTCATCACTGAAGATTAATGCAAATTAGATGTAGCGATGGAGCCCTGTGAGGCCTTTGAATTACTATACCCTGTTACATGCTGTGGTTCTTTTTGACCGTGCAGTACATGTGACAGTGTTTTTGTATTAAACTAAGTTGTTTTGCACTCATGTTCATAAGATGTGAATAACTCATTAAAAAAATGTGCAATGATTGGTCATACTGTACTTCCACCCCTCTACTTACCTCCTAGTACACTTACAACTGGATGCAAGGGGAGATGATTGTTAAAGGGGAAATTCAGTCACCCTTAAGTGAACTAGTGTAGTACTGTACACTGTCCTGTTTCATGATTGGCTCTTTAGAATCATGTGACAATTTTTTTTTCTCCTCAGATGTGAAATTTGCCAGGAGTAAAACTGCTTGGTTTACCTTGAATATTACAATATTGAAGTCCTAGAATATTATATATGCAAGATACTTTTAAGAAAAATAAGACGAAAATTTAGTTTGGGACAACTTTTCAAGATTGCACTTAAAAATTTTGAAGACGGAATTTCAAAAAAAAAAAAAACAAGACGAACGTCTAGACGAGTTGCGGTGCCGACAAACCAAGTCGTCTTGTACTTTAAAGGTGACTATTTTAGGGGGACAAAAATACCATTCCAAAATACTTGTATTGTGTTTTGCCCAATAGCAGCTAAGTTCAGTTCCACACTTGTAATCCAGGAACATTGTTCATTCACTTTAGAAATGTGGTTGAGGTGGAACGTGTAACACACCAAAGAAATACTCGATTGCCGGTATAATGAGGTTTGCTCATTTTGAACTCATAGTTGACAGTAAATCAGGAAAAGATGATACAACAGTTGATTTAGAACTGTAGAAAGAGCAAAACGTCACATCAGATAACATTTCAAACGTCCTTTACAAGCTGTTGCTTGTACATTCATAAGGTATCCCTAATGCCCCGCCTCCTTAGTAACTCCTTGTACAGCATGAGGGTTTCTGATAAAAGATGGTAAAGCGCCAAAGGCTCAAGACAGACCATTCGACCAAACAGGCGTTAGTCAAAATTGTATTTTAAGTAGTGCAGTTAATAAGGAAAAACATGCCATTTATTTAGCTGTTTAGTGAATACAGGTGGAGTACACTGTTAAGGACGTAATGTTGGAAAGCGATAATGAGTCTGTATATACATGACAGTAACGTTGTAGTCACTTGGTTGAAGATGGAATTTTGTTAATGAACAAAAGGAAAAAATTTCCAATGTTGAACATAAGAATTTATAAAGATTAATGGTTTTAAAAAGTTCTGTACGCTCCGCACCAAGTTTACTCTCAGCTTTCGTAATAAAAAATTGTTGTAAGTAACATGTAATAACAAGTTAACGAGAATCAAAAGAAATGTCGATATCGCAGATTTACCATAATCTTTACAAATGATGAAATAAAATAAAAAAAATATAAAACAGCAAAGTAAAAATTCCTTTGTCAGCGTTACTTACACCTACATTCTCTCAACATAAATGTTAATATGATGATATTTCACTCTAGCCTTAGGCCTATTGTGACTGTTTCTCCAATTTATATTAATCCCAGCGCACATACGTCACTACTAACCCTTCGCCAGTAACTTCTTAGTTCAGTAATGTATAGACACTTGAGCAGCGTTGACCTCCACAAATCAGAAAACCGAATCAATCACTTACAAATCATAAAAGATAAATTACATCTATACGTCCCTTCATGAAACCCGAAAACCAAAAATATCGATGTCCCTAGTTTATAACTATTAGCGGCGGTCGTCTGTCATCACATCATAAACAGTCTACTTCTTCCTACACTCTATATGAAGAACTTGTTGTCGCCTTTCTGACAGTGACTTCTTACTACGGAACAAAACTGTTGCCATTGCACTATATAAAAATTGTTTTAATAATTTCCATGCATTTCTTTTTCTAATAAAAATAATAATATAGCAAGTTTATGTATGGCCACGACTACCAACTGATCAAACGATAACCTAAAATATGTAAAAGCAATAAGAAAGCCAGGTCTATGAATAAGACTTCACTGTCAGTAAAAAATTCCGTAAAAGACAAATTTCATCATTCCAACCACTCATATGCAATAGCTCAACAAATCACTTTCAAAGAAAAACGGACTTCATGTAAAATAAACGTTTAGCTGATAACACCACAGCCAGTGACATAACACAAAGAGCATAACTAGCTTATAAATAAGTGGCTTGCTACTTTTCCATTTCTGAAATGAACCACCTGACTAAAAATTTACAATTGCGAATTTTCTCGTACCTGTTCAAAACTTCGTTGTGTAAGCTAACAATCTAAACCCTCTACAAACGATCCAAATTTAATGTTTACGTTCGATTTGAACATAAATATAAAAAAATGATGAGGCAATCATTTTTAATTGTTTACTGATGACGTAAATCCCGGAGAAGGCAAGGGATGTCTTTTCTTCCTCAAGTAAAAAGAGGAAAGCCAAACTGTCATATGGCCCCCTCAAAATTTTAAATAACCATTTCAAAATCAACACATTTTTGACAAGAGGTGAACTATCCATGGCCTTTAAAAAGACCAAATCAGTTGGTTTTAAAGGGCTTCTCCCCCAACTGAAGACCCAAAGCAGTCCCTGAATGATTGTGCAAAACCTTCATTCATGCAGACCTCTTCCCAATATCTCAAACAGATCACCGCCCAGCGTAATAAAAAATGGTTGCTCTCATCACATACAAATATAAAACGAGATATGAATGAACATGTTAAAACCCTACCGTGACTACTCTTTACATTAAACTATGTGTTCATGTTAACACTTCTTCATCTTATGATGTGCTCTTCTCCCTAAATGTATAAATATCCCCAAGAACATTCCCTCTGAATTTGGTTTTTTAAGCATTCTTCTTTAGTGGAGCTTCTGAGCAATGGCAACTCGTGGTGTAAATATGTGGAGGGGTACATAATGAACTTACAATGACTTGTCTTAAATAAAGATGATCATCTTCCCTGTAACCAATAATGCCAAACACCAAAAAAAAAAAGAAACAATTACCACCCACAACAACGAAAAAATAAAATGTACATGTAGATCTTTCGGATGGTTTAAATAATACATCCACGATCGTCATGTTCCCTACTTTCCCCATCATCACACCTCTGACTTTTTTCATATCCACTAGAGCCTTTTTTTGTTTGATCCCAACTCTAACATCATCATTTTTCTCCCTTTCATAACTTTTATCTTGAAATTCACCCCCATACTTTCTTTTTCTTTGTTGCCAACCTTTCCTTTCTACAAAAAAAAATCTTTGAACGGCCCTCCTTGGGCATTGTTATATTCTCCACATAATTTTAAACTTTAAAATAACAAATTTACCATAACCAGACACCTTGATATAACACAAATATTAATACGAGCCATCTCATACAAAAATAATATTTACCTACCAATAACAATGTTTCCTCCAACAGAAACTTACTTTATGAAAAAAAACAGTGAACAAAACTCCTCTAGACTATTAAACTTTTTACTCCACAGCAACCCCGACCATGTCACTTGAGAAAAGAAAAAATCTCTACAAAGAAATCCTCATATAAATACTCAAAATTCACGATGAATTAAAACAACCAAAATGATGGCGCTGTGTTAAATTAAACAACATATTATTCCCCAGAGTACACACGGACCTGGTTTTTCCATAAGATTGTTACTAAAAATAGAACACGTTTCCAAATTTTACGTGAAAAAACCCCCAATTTTACACTCTCACGAAAATCATATTTACACCAAAACTTAAAAACACGAAAGAGAAGTACCATCCCTACAAATTGCACTAAACCGTATTTCGATACCACAAAGCATCTAGAAGGAGATAGAAAT
Organism: Holothuria scabra; assembly: GCA_037179385.1. Classification (NCBI taxonomy): domain Eukaryota; kingdom Metazoa; phylum Echinodermata; class Holothuroidea; order Aspidochirotida; family Holothuriidae; genus Holothuria; species Holothuria scabra. The sequence goes on from CM074185.1 coordinate 52,481,741, forward strand.
AAAGTGCCGGAAAAGTCAGAAATTGACATCGCGATAGTAACTGCATTAGTTGCGGTGCTGCCTGCAAGGCAGGCACCGCAACTAAAAAACCGTTTGGCAAACATTCCCATAAAATATGACTTACAGAATAGTACTTATGCTGCTACACAGTTGTAAATTTTCTGTCATATGTATGGTATTTTTAGGGTCATCACCTTTTAAGACTGAAAAATGCAATTCATTTCATTTTGCAATTCATTTGATATCCCCAAGATGTTGGTAGATAAAGTCTGTCAGTGGTTGTTGGACTATTAACCATTTGAAGTGGAATTGTATGACCAGCAAAAAGAGACTACAGTACATCATTTTGATATGTCCACCATTCTGATGTCATGGTTTTGTTGAAAATTGGATGGATTTTGAAGAGATAGTCACACAGTGACACATCTGACTGACCTCCAAATATCATCATTTTTGACCAAGTAAACCGAGGGGTGGGTTCCTTCAATTATGGTATGGATTTAGTTACATGTCACATTACTTGGTATTTAAAAAGGGCATCATGTATAACCCCTCATACTGTATATACACTACTGTATGGCACTGTGCAGTCTTCCCATGACACTTTATGAAGAGAATGCATCGCCAGCCAGTAAGAAACAGGTCTACTCAATAGGTTTGTCACATTCTGTATGGACATGGTGAACTCTTGGAGGATGCATATCTCACAGATCTAGTACAGCCTCCTTGCACAAAGCTTTTGAAACCTTTATTCATGACCATTTATTGACTTGAATACCATACAGTAGCTACATACAGAGTTCTTCTGTAACACTCTCAATGGTTTCTGCACTACATGGTTTCAGTTCTACTATGTGTTATACAGTTTACTGAAAAAAGACAATTATATATACAGACGGAGTTGCTGACAATTTGTCTATTGAAGTGGATCCTTGCCGTGTAAAACACAGTACTACTTACACTAAATTAGCTTCCAGCAAGGCTCTAATAGAGGTCAAGTCCTATAGTATGCTAATTGATACCACCACTCCTGACCCATCAAAATATTAGCTTTAAGCTGGAAATTTTTTGTTAAACATTGTTAAACTAATTTATAATGCACAGTTGAATCTGAAGAGGGGAATGCACAGCTCTTCTGTTAATAAATACAATGTATGTTAAAGCATGCAGTATCAGTCCTTGTCAATTGTCACTCATCTTATCAAGGGAACCTCACTGGAGAAATTGAAAACAATGTCATATGAATGACATGGTAGACCTGTCTTAATACTGTTAATTGAAGTATATTTTTAGAGATTACAGAACAGTACACAGCAGAATTATTACTTTTTTTTTACTTTTAATGCTACTTATGAAAGAAATCATGTACCCTGTGGGGTACTATGCTCTTCATGCACAGTCTTCACTCAATAATCCCCCTACATGTACCTTTGAAATAGTTTTTCCATACTGTTACTGTTACTGGTCATCTGAAATAATTGTAAACAAGCTACTGTATCACGTGCCATTAGCAGAAAAATTTGAGATGTTGTCAGGCGCCTCCCTGTGCAATTTTAGTGTTTGGAAGAACTATAGCCATTGAAGATACAGTAATTCATTTTTTTGTGCAGCAAAAATTTAAATGTTGGCTAATTGTTGAAAATGACCCCCTTTTCCACAGAATTGTGATCCTGAATGTGGTATTACAGTCCCATAATGCTGTACTGGGCATATAGCAATTAATAAATTGAGTACTATAGGTCAGTATACTGTGCAATATACTGTAATACTGTATTGTACATTTGTGCATTGCACATCATCCAGCTATCACAGCCTTTTTTGCCATAGAGAGAGCTTGGCAAACAGTTTTAAATGTCAGATCTGCTTTGTTTAAAGGGTGAGTGCGGTCAACCAGAACCAAACACATACAGTAGTTGGTCATACAGTATCAGAAACAGATACTTTAGCTTGCTAAATGAAACAATACAAGTTGAATTGACTTAATTGGTTGTAATTAACTTAGTATACAGTACCTATGGTTCTGGACGGTAAACATTTCACATTTAATCAGGAAAACATGTTTTTTCTACCTGATGAAAATTTGAAATTTCCAAAAATGTTTACATCCTTATGACGCATCTAGCAAGATTTTTTCAAGGAGTTTGGTAGAGCTCCTGCACAGTGTGACAGACTTTCTTTCTCCATGAATACATTGTGCAAGTACTAAAGGAACAGGGAAGATATGATAATGTGCTATAGACAATCGTTCAGCTTCTAAAGAAATGGTACATGCTCATTCCCTTTAAAATGCTCAACTGCATATTCTAGTTCTATGGGAGAATCAGAAAGGTTAATTTTTGGTAATGATACAAGATGCAACATGTATTTTGACACATGCAGTTTATGTTGAATGAATACAGATCCCACTTGAAAGATAGTTGATGTCACTTTTCTTGCTTTCACATGCTGTTCTGTTAACATTGTAGGTAATATTGTAGGTAAGTATCATTCAAAAAGTCAGTCCTTTGTTATTTAAATTAAAGGAAACATGCAGTCGCCCCGACTTGAAGTACTGTAGTATACTAGTGTAGTTCATGATTGGCTCTTGGGAATCATGTGACAATATTTCTTCTCAGATGTGAAAATTTCAAGTTAGTTTACCCAGAGAATACGCAGCAATGAAGTCATAAAATATTATCAAGATACTTTGAAGAAAAGTAAGAAGAGAATTATGAGATTTAGCTGTCACTTCAAAATAAGTTTGAGGCAACTGCTCTTGCCCTTCAAGTTTCAAAATGTTCAAGAAGGAATACGATTTTGTCGTTTTTAGTACAATAAATTGTTCAAAAGAAGACCGTACGGTTTCCATCCTATAAAAGATTTTAATCTAAATGAGGCTGTGGGCACATCTTAAACCCCATAGTAATTTACCATACACTGTTTTTTAAATTGCAAGTAATGCAGGGCAGGAGCTTTTGAAGGTATTCAAACCTAGAGGTATGTCATGGCACAATAACCTTTAGTCTAACATTAGCCTATAGGCCCAGCCTACCGAATGTGCAGAGCAATGGCTTCTTAAAGGTTTGTTTTAAGACTTTGTAGATTGTTTGGGAATGTTTGTAAAAATACAACTTTTGAGGTGAGAAATACAACTATCTCTTGAGTTTCATAATACAGTTATTGTAATGCTAGAGGTTGACAGGTCTGTATATGCTGTTTCATGACAAACTTAAATGGAAATTTTTTTAGTACTTTTACCTGGTGTTTAAGGTTACCCTTGCCCCTTGTCAGGTTCCTGTAGAGGCTACGTAATGAATCCTAATAAAAATTACCCCCAAAAATTGACATTAAAACATTTCACATTAAATCTTTTCAGATCTCTTTCTAGTACCGCTGGCTATTTAGACCTTGTTATCATTCAATATCCCCAAAGTGGTATTTGAGTAACAAATATGTGGATTTATTTCTCATAAAGCTGTTAGTTCATATCAAAAGTGATAAATGGTTGGTTATATCAAGTGACATTGGAGGTGACAGCACAATGATATTTTCATTTCTTCAATAAAGTAAGCAGTAGATTACCACTCTGTCATTTTGAATTATCACAGTTGAAGAAAATTTGGTTTGATGCAACTGTTGCTCATCAAAATGGACAGAGATGACCTTGGACATGGAATAATTTCAGTTTTTTTTTTTAGATTTTATATATCTGGGCAGTTTTGAGTTTATAAATTCTGTAAGTACAGTATATATTCCCAGGGTTTATTACATTTTCTGAGAAGTGCTACTGTACTGTGTAGATAGTCTATGTACAATGTATAGCATTTGTCCATAAATGCACACACAATGTTAATCTAGACTGCAGTGTCAAACTGGGATAATATAGTGCTGAATAAATTACTGTGTTGCTTTTGGTGGAAATGTTACTGTTTTCTTTGTATATGTTCACCTGTATGACACATTTGTGTTGGTGTGTCGTTAAATCTCATCTAACTTGAACATTGTGACAGAAATTGAACTGAACTCTATGTAGGTTGATTCATCTATTTGGTTCTATACAAACCTCCCAAAAATACCTATATTCATGCTTTGCATATGCGGCTCCCCACTTGTGGAACCACTTTGTACCAGATCATGCAAAGTTCTGCACTGATCTTTCTGCATTTAAGTGAAACCTCAAGATCATTTCTGAACTTTTTCCTTTGAATAAAATTAGCAAGTTTTTTTTTTGTCAAGTGCCTATCTTTCTTCCTGATTTGGTTCTGTATAAGTGTTTAAGTGTAATTTGTTATTAACAATAATAATAAAATTAAGCTCAATGGTGCCAATCAATTCCAAGAGGGCACTGCTCTAGGTGCTTAACAAAGAAGTAAAAAGGCAGATGGCTCAGAATCCCAAAGGCCAATAGGAGTTGAGTATCATCTGCATAATGATGGAAATAAATGTCATGACTGCGAATAATATCACTTAACTCAGCAAGATTTAAAAAAAAAACAAAACAGGTCTAAGAACAGAACCCTGTGGAACACCAGTAGTTAAAGGACGTCCAGAAGAGAGGGCATTTCTGATCTTAACATGTTGATAAGGCTCAGTAATTAAGATTTGAATTTTGAACATGACAGAACAGTTCCATATAGCTTGTACTTTGACTGGAGCCTCTCCAGTAAAATAGTATGATTGAATGTGCCAAATGCTGAGGATAAGTCTAATAATACTAAAAGAAAAAAAACAACCTTTCATATGAGTGGTAATAAAATTATGAGCTGCATTTAGCACAGTTTCTGTACTGTGACCAGACTTGTTGGCAGATTGACAAGGTTCAAGAAGGTTGTCACATGCAAGGTGGTCCATCAAACGAAATAAAACTGCCTTTTCTAGAGCTTTAGAAATGAAACTCAGGATTGAGATTAGCTGAAAATTATTACGACACTTTCTATCCAAATTGCTCTTTTTAAGTACAGGATTATGTTCATAAAGAAATATGACAGACAGGAAAACCATGCAATAGGCAGCAAAGTAAAGGAAAAAAGACAAAAGACAGACAAAAAGACTAACAGCAGACAAGAAGACAAAAGACAGAAGATAGGCACGAAGACAAAGACAAAACACAGACAAAAAAGACAAAAGACTGATAAAAAAGTAAAAGACAAAAATTAAGTATTCATTCTTTGAATTGGGATGAAAAAATTAGGTTTCCCAAACTGCAAAGATGTAGTCAAGTTGTGACTTACACTAAGTTGCAACCATCCAAAGCTACCTGTCATAAAAAAATTCTGGGGTTATTTTCCCTTTTAAAAAAACATATATAGACTCAAGTTGATGGTTTGAGTCAAGTTGCAAAAATAACTGCATAGATGATTTGACTGGCAGTGAAAAAAGAGACTTGACTGCATCTCTGCCAAACTGCCGGCAGCTGTAAATGTAAGTTTCAATAGGAAAGCACAAAGTGTACCTATAACAACAGTAGTTTGTGTATGTGCACCTGATTACATACACTCTCTAGGACTGATAGGTTCAGATTGTAACTTGAGTTTACTTTGACCTTTGACGTAGATATTTGTGCCACTGATCATTTCAGTCCGTGCATATAATGACTATTAAACTGCAAAATTGGTATATATCTGCTTCCACTTATCCTTTGTATCACTTCCTATTATCTATCATCTTTTCCTTTCCCAGGGTAGCTGTACAGGACCATATGGTGCATTGGGGACAGAAATTTAAGTTCAACTGCCGTATGAGCGCCAGTGCAAGCACAGGGGTCCTTGAGCCATGTTTATGTAGAGTGTCTGTTAGAAAGGTATGGTTTCTGTTACATCTTGAGATGCATTAAGGAAAAATTGCTTTTTGGCCGTTGTTATTCATCAGTCATCACCCTCAATTTTCTCAACCCTCTTACTTCTAGCCCCTCTCATGACTGTCTAAAACTCATCCTAATTATGGCACACTCCCAGTTTAATGCGTCAGGGCTTTGGTAAGTGTACAAGACCCATAAATGTGTAATAAGGACACTCTCAGTACATTCTATGTAATATGAGCTATTCTATATTTTTTTTTTCTGTCAGTCAAAGAGCTCTGCCAGTTGTGGACTTGTGTGAACTACTGGTAAAATTGTAGTTTAGGTTGAAGAATGACTGCCTTTTTTCCCTTTTTTTTTTTTTTTCCACCATCAATACAAGGAGTTGTGAGTCCTCACAACTCCCTGATATATATCAATGGGGAGATTTAAGGAAATATTCCCTTATTTTCTTTTAAGCAGTGGATGGGGGGGGTGGAATATCAACTTATCATTGGCAAGTAGGAAATACTGGGGAAAATGAAAGATTGAGATATTACTTAGATATTCAAATGCCTTCTATATTTAAGTATTTGTTTAGGAAGAAATTGCCACATATGTAAACTGAAAATTTCACTGCCAATACCAAAGGCACACATTGTAGTACCTGTAATCACATCAGTGAGCTTATCCTCAAGAAGACACTAACTCTCTTTTGTTCCATACAGTAATTAATTTTCCCTTGGATCTTGACAACAGTTACTGAACCCAAGACCTTGAAAACTCCTTAGATCAGTTTTGGATTTCACTATTTTTATTCTTAGGAATGCTGTTTACCTCTGGACATCACAACTTAAGCATTTTATTTCATCAAGATGAAATCTTCCATTTGTTTAATTAATTACTGGTTTGCAATCATCATCAAGTGATATGTTGAGATGTGTGGGCTATGTGATACCTGTACAATTACAACGAAGAGAAATTGAAAGAAATGAATGGCCTTCCACTAGTTTTTTTACTGACATAATTCAATACAATGTTTTTAATATTCTAATACCATGCATTCCATGTGAAACTTCTCAAGGTGCCTTTCAAAATATGACACTGTAGCTCAATCATTGTAAAATATATAATCTTGGACATTCCAGGGAATAATTAAGTGATATAATTTGCAACATTAACTTGTGTAACTAGTTTTGCAGACAATAGAAATGGGATAAAGCTGAAAAAATTTGAGGAGAAGAATTTAAAGGGAAATACTGTCAGACTTGTCAGGTTTTTTATTCAATCTATAAATCTAGTTTACATATGATCGGAAAGGTCGATAAGAGAGAGAAGTAACTACTGTAGGAAAAAAATTGTAATAAGCACTAATTAAGTTGAAACAAGTAATTAACCTTTCTACAACAACTTACAAATTTGTTTGCTCAAACAATATTGCCTGCAAAACCATACTGTTCCCTCTGATTTAATGTAAATCCAGCAATCAAATCATTTGTATCATGTTGTGTCAAACAACACCAAATGCCTCCTACAGCAAGTTCTACATATTCATGAAGTACAAACTTGTAAGATGTACTGTTAGTGCTGTGCTGGGGGGGGGGGGGACTTGCTGTTTGACACCCTGTTTGAAGTTAGTATACTGGGGGAACATACCTCTCTGATGCACTATTCAATAAAGAAAAATTGTTGCATTGTAGGATGGTAGCTTTTTGTTTGGATGTAGTAGGTATTTTGCTTTTGCAACAGCAAATTTTGTCTGTTTCGCTGTAGCCAGTGAACAGGTAATTTTGACTGTTGAGTGCATAAACACAGTGTGTTTGATGGATATTTTGGATTGCACTATGGTAAATCATGGATTTGTGACTATTGAGGAATTTCAGGTATTTTCTTTTATTATGTTTTAAATTCCAGGAACTTAAAGGTGGTAAATCCTACATGAAGTGTGGTTTTGTCAATGTCAATTTAGCAGAGTATGCTGGCTCTGGAAGCACAACAAGGCGATATCTTTTAGAGGGATATGACAGTAGTAATCGGCAGGACAACAGTATTCTAAAGGTATGAATATTCATGTATGATTTGTATGCATAGACATACTTGACATCATCTGTACACATTCAGATGTTGTGCATAATTACTGAAGCTTGTGAGGCGGTACATGTATGTGTGTACATAGATGTTAGTTGTTGAATTTCCAGGATCAGTGACTATTTTCTCTCAAAAGGCACTGTTCTGGGAGCCTTAAGGCTAACATCCCATTGGATTTGAATGTCAACTTCTGCCTGTCAATCACCAAACATAATCCTTTTGATAAAAGAAAAACTTGCTCATAGCTGATTACGCAGTTACTTGCCTGACTTCATCAGTGCAGAACAAGGTGCCTGCTCATTTCTTCATTTTCATATTGGGCTAGAAACTTGAGACAACCAGCCAACCAAGCAAACGAATTAAATAGTACACACAGGAGGCACAGATGAACCAAGATAAGCTCCCTGAGATTTCAAATTGCATTTGCATATTCAGGACTCAATTTTCAGAAAAAAAGTCCAAACTTTGGTTTTCAGCAAGGAAATTTGATCATCTGAAACATTTTTCAGGCATTTTTCCATAACTGTGTAAACAGCATATTTTGCAAGTTTGTGGTGTTTTCTGTTGAAATTCAGTCGATGCTGCAGAGCAAAATATGGTTGTTTCGTAAACAAAAAGCTTTTTTAAATACTCTTGACATATCTATATTATAATGGTGACAGATGAAAGGGTTGATCAAAAGCAGTAAAGTCTTGAATAGAAAACCAGACTCTGTCCTTTTGATTCTTACCAAATAGAAATTGTTGTCCCTTGGACAGCCATGAAAATCAAGCCGTGCTGTTGCATGTTAAAACATATGATAGAAACATTGTGTTCTTTGTTTGAACTGGGTGATTCACTTCAAGGACATACACTTACCCTGTGCTTCATCTTACTTGCATTATTTGTGCTTTGGATGCTGCCCAGGATAGTTCTAGCACTGCCACCCCTATGCCTGTAATCTTGGAATAAGCAATGTCCTCATTTGCCTTAGGCACAATTCTCTTCAGCCAGGGAGGCTTTGGAGTCTTCAAGTGCCATCGTTTTCTACTGAATTTGTCTAGTTTAGGCTAAGTGCTTTGTCATTACTTCTGTCAGTAACATTCCTAGTATTTTTTTTGAAGTCAGATCCCAAAACACATGTTAAGTAAAATTGAAATTTCTTATTTTTATGGAGAGGGATATAGTAGCTTCAAAGGGAAGGCTTAAGCAAAAGTTTAATTTTCATATGTGAAAGAGGAACAAAAACTACATAGTGTGGTGAAAGTTCCATTCAAATCTGACATGTAGTTCTTGAGATATCAGTAAATGAAGTCAGTAGATTTGTGTTCCAAAGTGAGTTTGAGGGCAGCAGAGCTTATATCACTTCCTCACATTGACAAGGAATGCTTTGTTTCCCTTTGTTTTATCAGACTGTTGTGTTGACCTTGGAGTTAACTGGAATAGGACCTCCCTGTAGGGGATGCAAAGTTTGTAATTTCTCATACCACGTAGGCAATCATATTTCAATAATGTGGGTTTTTTGAGGAGAAAATCAACTCAGAAGTTTAAAGAAAAACAAAAGACTGTGCACTAATGTGGGGATATGATGTCATATGTGCTTGCTTCAAGTTCACTTTTTGTTGAAAATGTGAAAACTTTATGTGCTCATATCTTGAGAACTACACATCGGATTTCAATGCAAATTTCCCCCAAATGCTTAGAATAAGTACCCCTCTGACATACCAAATCCTGTAATGACCTTAAACCCTTCTTTTAAAGAGCTCATGAAATGACTCAATGACAACGATTTGGAGTCATCCTCTGACACTATCTATCACCAAAAAACATCTATTCTAAAAGAGAAATGCTCAAGTAAAATGGTACCCCTTTCAGCACAACAGCTGAAAAATGTAAAAGATGTAAAAGTGCATTGAACCAAAAATGACATCATCACAGGAACCCAACTTCACAGTGTGTGTATTATAATGCTATATTTTGCTCAAAGAAAAAGAAAATATTTCAACTCACATTCATTCAGATTGTTGAATAAGAAGACTGATATCTCCCCCAGATTCCTTTGAAAGACATCCCTTCCAAGAAGAATTTGTCACAAACATTACTGTAGAAATCAACCAATGGATCTTGTACTAGCATAGACTTCAAAATGCATGAAGTTGAAATAGTAACTTCATGCCAACTTTTGATAAAAATATGGAATACTTCCTTATATAACCAAAATATCAGCTAGTCTCCTTTTCCACGATATTAACTGTTCCTTTTCTTTGAACTAAGTCAAATTGCAGCATTAGCATATGCATCCAAAACAACACAGAACCTGTTGGTAGTATTTAAGCCACTGTGCAGAATGGTAAACAGTATTGCATATTGGCCTGTGTAATGAGAGAATCACTGCTTCCTCCCCAATAAAAATAACAGTTACATAACACTGGAAGACAAATGGATGCAGTTACATCCCCCAGGAGCCTGAGGTATTTTTCTGTGTGTATAACCTCTTACCACGGAACTTCCAAACACTTGTACCATGTATTATATACCAAACAATTTGCCCTGCTAGTTGGCTCAAGGAATATTTAGAAGTCACAAAACTCCATCTGTTGAACAGGGGTATTCCTAAGTGTTAAAACCCCCCTTTTCACTGGTTTTGAGAAGCAAACATAGGTTTAGGTTTCGTAATGAAAATTTGTTGATTATATCAATCATTTAAGGCCATCTATACATGCAAGATTGTGTAATATCAACAGAGCAGGGTATACTGCAAGTACACTATAGTACACACACTGTGAAGATGGGTTCCTGTGATGATGTCATTCTTGGTTCAATCCACTTTTACATTTTTCAGCTGTTGCCCTGGAAGGGATACCATTTCACTTGAGCATTTCTCTTTTGCGGGTGGTATTTTTTAAAATAAATGCTATTTTTGTTGATAGATAGTGTTAGAGATGACCCCAAATCATTGTCACTAAGTCATTTCATGGGCTCTTTAAGTGGAGTGATTCCTTACTTTCAGTGTTCATCCAAGGGTGAAAAGTTGCATGCCAGAAATAAGAGCATGTTTTTTCTGTAGGATTTTAAAATGTTTTGGGAATCCCATAACTGTGCATAAATGTTCCTTGGTGTAAACGTTACATCATCTGTCCCTTCAGGGGGATGTAGGTCAAAGGTAAAGCTTTTATTTTGTCAAAGGACCTGAATACCATGTTGCTAAATTGAAGAATTGCTTCATATAGCTCATGAGCCTTGAAGTTTATCACTTAAAGGGCAAGAGCAGTTACCCCAACTTGAAGTATAGTAGTGGACTACCCTGTTTCATGGTTTGCTGCTGAGAGTCATGTGATAGCAAATTTTCTCTTCAAATGTGAAATTTACGAGAAATAAATGCTTTGTTTGACTTGAATGCAATATTGAAGTTATAAAATATGATGAAAGATACTTTCAAGAGAAATAAGAAGAATATTGTGATGTTTAGTTGTTGCTTCAGAAAGATTTTGGGAGGACCGCTCTTGACCTTTATGACCACTGTGTGGGCTCATTGGACTCGGACATTAGCATCCTTGGTATAAATGATAAAACCAGACAGTTTACTACCTGTCATATTGACAGGCCCAATCCATTGCATTTATCACCAGTTATTCAGTGTGTTGTAATACAGGAGAAAAGAACACTGTCAAGTATGGTACTGTACTGTGCAGTTTAGTAGTAAGTGTTATTTAACAAAAGCTCTGCAAACCCTGCACATATACTGTATCTAGCTCTTTCCATATATCTCAGTGTGTTCCCATCCTTTATTGTAAATTGCATTTTAAGTACCTCATCTGCCTCATCTACATCTATATGTTAAGTGTTTTACTCAATCATTCACTTTGGTGCTGCTAAAATTATTAGCATCTCTGGGGGCTCTCAAGTGCATGCCAAACACCTCAGCTCCTTGCAATGACATTTGTGCACACTCAAAGTGTCTTTATTAATAGCACTTTCATGTAGGTCTGCTTAATTTGTTTATGAGAAAAAACTTCCTGTCAGAAGTTGTCAAGTAGTCAAAGAAGATGATCAGTTGCTGTTTTCAAGTCTTGTAGTGTTATCAGTGGAACCCTGCTACAACATTTGAGTGATGCATTTGTTTAAAGGGCAAGAGCAGTCATCCCAACTGGAAGTACAGTAGTGTAGTAGACTGTCCTGTTTTATGATTGGCTGTTGAGAGTCATATGACAACATTTCTTCTCCTTAAATGTGAAAGTTACAAGAAATTTTGGCTGGGTTTTCCAAATGCATTGTTGAAGTCCTAAAATACCATGAAAGATACTCTGAAGAGAAACAGGAAGAAAATCCTGAGGCTTAGCTGTTGCTTCAAAATAACTTTAGAGGGGACTGCTTTTGAAATTTAATCTTAGGCCAGAAAAATGCTTATTTCTTCAGTAGCAAGTCACATATTTTTGTATGTCAAGTATGCAAAAGTTCCTGTCTTTCTTCTTATTGCTAAACATTTCCTCAAATTTCAGAATTTCTCAATTTGGAAATCCTGTTAATTCTGGATTTTTTGGCACCTTTATTTAGTGTAGTTAGCAGTCCACTTGATTTAAAAAAAAAATTCATGGTTGTCCTTCAAGCAACCATTTCACTAGTATTAAATGTTCAAAAGGACATTTGGTTGTCCAGTACATTTGTTGCCACAAAACAGTATGTTTGGTGAATACCTAATGTGATGTTTTGTTGGCTAGAATTCAATGAAGTTCGTTTACTCATGTACTATCTGTCCTAGTTACAGCTGATGTTTGATGGACCAAAAACCTTGTTAATACTTAAGGCTGATGATTAAAACTGAAAAAGTTGATCAGTAAGCAGTAGTGCTGTATCAGAAAAAAGCAAGCTGCTTTTCAATTATCATTCTCACCACCAGAGAAATGGTTGTCTGTCGGACAACCAACTTGATATTTTTTGTTGTCCGTATGGCATTATAGTTGTCCTGGACTACCGGACAAACACAAAAATGGAGCCCTGGTGAGCATACCCCATAAGATTGTCAAAGTGCTAATTTCAAGTCTAAAATATTTGATTTATAGGTATGCTGTATTCCTGATTAATGCACTGTCTTAAAACTTCTCTCTGTATTGTAGCCAGAGTTGGATCAATAGCAGTATCCTGAACAACTGTTTTAAACACAGTGTGAATCTCAAAGACTCAGACTAGGGCTGCCTATTTAAATTAAGTTAGAATATCTGATTTGATAAGAGAGGCTCGTGAGAGATTCCAGTGTGGTGAAGAGTTAGAGGTAGGTTAAGTCAAATAGACACTGATTATCTTAAAGGCTGATGGAATGTCATGCTAGACAGATTTCATCAGTCATTGTCATGTAGGTGTACTCCTCCTAAAGACCAGCTGATCAGAGTGTATTGTATGTTGTACAGTAATAGGTTGCAGTCTAGTAGAGTATCACTATCAAATAGTAGGTTCTACTACTGAAATGCCTGTTTGCTTTTTTGGGTGCACTAGAAAGGATGTTTTTGCATTCCTGTGACAATGAAGTATATATTCAGTTCAGTACCCTCATACTGCTGGTGCATTCCACTGCCTTTGTGCATGATGCTTCACATAGGCAATATAGTAGGGAACACAGTCCAGTGCATCCTGCAGTCATTGGAAAAAAAGATGTGTTCTCAGCTAGATGGACTGCATGGTTCAAGTGGTTAGAGCATTTGACTTGCAACCTGGAGGTCTGAAGTTTGACTCCTAGTGGGGTCATACTAAAGACTACTGCTGTTGTGCTTGGTGCTCAGTGTAAGCAATGGGAAAACAATCCAGTGAGTCAAAACTAGCAAAAAGGCTATGACCTGCTTGACTTAAACTGGTCGGTTAGAGACTGGTTAAAACTAATCGAACTAATGTCCCTGCTGGTTATAACACAACTTGCCGTCAGGAGGTTGGGAGTTCGAGTCCCGGCCTGGTCATACCGAAGACTTTAAAAATCGATCCTACTGCCATTGTGCTTGGTGCTCATCATAAGCAATAGAGAAGGGAAAACAAGCCAGTGAGCCACAACTGGAAAAAAGCTGTGGCCGGCTCTACTTGAACCAACTGGTTGGAAACTGACTAAGCCGTAAAACTGTAATCAACTAACTAACACATAAGGTCTATGAAGTTAATTGACACTATAAGGCTGTTGAGTTCCATTCCATGGTACATACAGACAATAAAAAGAATCTCAATCTGTGTCATTTCCTTATTTCATAATAATAGTAATAATAATACACAGTTCTTATAAAGCACAAAACACACTGAAGTCCCTTTCATAGTTAAGTATTTTATACAATACATATCTGTCATAGAATCAAAAGGTTGCTGTGAGTAGTTCCATTCTTCTTTTGTACAAAACTAAAAAATCAACTTCAAAACTAGTGTATCATTGAATACGTGGCAACCAGGAAATTTATTAAGGTGCATATTTACAGTAAAGGCAGGGATTGGAAACTTAGCTTTTGAAAACAGGAGACTGTAGTGCCTCTATTTTGAAAAATCTGTCATTCTCTATCCAAAGATACTGATTTTAAAACTACAGTATGGTTTTTCCTTCAGAAAAAAAACATATTTTTCTTTATGCAATGAACTTACTAATATTGAGCTTGTACCAGGAGTTTTAGACAGGCTTGAAGTAGATAAATTAGGATTTAAACTGTTTGAGCTGATTACTTTAAAAACATGTTAACAAAGTTTTTTGACAAACCCAGTGTTAGACATGAAGAGGCTGGCCAGGTCAATGAGGATTTGCAATACAAATGGCAGAAAACCAGTGAATATAACATCTGTTGTAGTATACAAAAGGTATTTCAAGTAGTTAGATTCCAAGGGATTAAAGGTTTAATTTGCTTGGAAGATTTCCATGGTATGAATTAAGTCCAATGCATTTTACCAAAGTGTTAACCTTTTTGAAGTCCAAGTGGTAATTTAATCTATTATGGTAAATAATTGAAGCCTTCAGTTAGATTATCTTCGTTGAATGGCAGGGTTTTTGTTACAAAAGTTTTGTAATGTGAAATTTGAAATAATGGTACTTAAAAGACACTACTGCATGTATGCCAGACTTGAGACTTGATTCTAATAATCTCTACTGTACACGTATGAGGTAAGGTTACAGCTGGGTTCAAGTTGTGTTTAACCACTTTTGTAAGTACATGTAGAACAGTCATCAAAACAATGTCTGTTAAGTTCATAAAGATGAACATTCATTTAATGCTTGCCGCATCCACAAAAAACAAGAATGTGAATGGAGGTTGTATATAACTGTAGTACAAAGTCCATTTGACAGCATGCATGTTTTGATTTAGTCTTTATGACCTAGGAAACTTCAGTTTGTTTATTGATCATACTCTTTGAAAGAAAACAAAGCAATAGAGATAATGTTTGCAAATATATGTGGATAATAAAGCTTGATTCCATCACGATATTGGCTTCAGGTATGTTAAGTGCTCCTTTGGCATGCAAATAGGATTTTAATGAAATTTAAAGATACAGCTAAGAATCCAGAGGTGTAACAGGGCATTTGAAGTTTCAGCAGAGAGCCACCCCCCCCCCCCATCCTGTAATCGTACATATCTTCAGATGAATCTTGTATTGTCCTTCCTTTCACACATGGTTATCTGTTTTTGTTCAATATGTCACAGTTTAAATGATGTCACATGTTACTTATAAACCAAAATGCTATTAAGTTTTAGCAATTGATTGGCAGATACTGAGTGTAAATAATGCACCATAATATTATTTACCCAGGCATACAATTCCAGATAATGAGAAGAAATTCAAAATGTAATATAATGTAGGTCATTTTACATGTTAAAAAAAATAGAATAGTTCAGTTGGATGTTACATACACCTAGTGGATGTGGTATATTGCTATGGTTTCATTGGTATTGCATGTATTTTCATAGTATTTTTGCACTTAAAGTTTTTAAAACTCTCTGTTACTCATCTCAGGACTGTTTGGTTATAATGCAGAATTTCGCAAATATTACATCATTGCAACAAGTCTCCATGTTGACTATGGTTGCCTTGATAATCATGTTATTGTCAATACTGTATGTACTCTTTCCCTGTCGATATTGACCGGAATGGATTCTTGATGAAACTTTGAGCTTATACTTGCATTACTGTGTGTTGGTTCTCTCTCTTGTTATAATGTACTACATATATGTCTTTGATACCGGTATGGACAACATAGCATTAGCATGGTCCTCTAAGACTTCAGTGCTAGGTGCTCCATATCATGATGTTGTCATGGAATTGTTAGCAACATGAACTACCAAAACAAAGAATATTGCTGCAGCCCTAATTTGGACCTTACTTTTTATTTTGGGGAACTGTCTTTTTCCTGAATCTGTAAGCCTTTTTAGAAAATTTTGTCCAGATTTCCACAGATTCTAGCCAGAGTTGGGGTTTTCCAAATTTATATTCAGGGAGGTCTTAGTGCAGTCCTTTCCCTGGACTATGTGTAATATTGGTTGAATAATGTAAGCATTTTAAGACAATTGCACTGATGTGATGGATAGAAAGAGCATAGTGTTGTAAAGACTATGCAGTTAATACCTGCAAATATCCTGTATCTCTGTTTTCTCATTTAAGTCTTATTATATCCTTTGTCTCCTCTTAATTAAACTTTGACAACTTTTCTTTCTTCACTCAGGTTAGCGTTGAAATGACTCTTCTATCAGGAGATCCATTATTCAAAGCGTAAGTCAATTTAAATGTTTTAATCTTTGAAAACTTGAAAAATCCTCAATTTGTGTGGCATTTGCAATGCACAGTGTTGAGGAATGATCCAATAATTGATCACGTGTGCTGGAGACTGTTTGCTCACAGACGTTTTCAATTTATGCATTTCCTTTTAAAGAGTGTTCTTTGATAAACTGGTGATTTTATCTGTTCATATTTTGTACACAGCTGCTTTCTTACTGTCTCTGTCCCTCTTTTCAAATATGATAAAAAAAAATTTCCATTTTTGCAGGAAGTCCATTTCATCAGTTTCACACTTTGTGTGAACCCCGAAGACATTCTGTTTTAATACTACTTTTAATGTAGTAATATCCTATAATATGACCAGTATGTGTTTCATCAACTGCAGCTTCTTCTAGATGGGCAAAATGTTGTCTACCCTGGGAATTTCACCTTTGAACTTAGTAAGAAAATGAGATGGAGGATTTTGAAAGGAGTAAAAGAGTGTGTCCCTTCCCAAAAGAAGAAGTCACAATATTCAATAGGGACAAAGAGGACCAGTATTGTTTCTCTTAATTAAGATTGATTTGCCCACAGATACTACAAACAAAATTACAGTATCTCTCTTTATGGTTGTACTTCCCTGTTCTTTGAAAAGGTTTTCAGCAATGGTAGACATAGTGGCAATTGAGTACGGTGCTTGCATGCCTATCACATTTTCCACTGGAAAATACTCAGTTGGTTGAATTCATAAACCTGTGGAAGTACGTGTCACCCTATTGTCAGTGAAGTTGTCTAGCTTTAACCTGACCTTCATATCAAATGTCACCGAGCACACTACTCACGTGGTGAAGGTCTATTTTGTCCACTCGGTACTGTTACAACAGTGCAACAATTATGACTTAAATGACTTGAGAGCCAAGTTCCTGATGTTTTCTGTCTGCAGTTATGGTGTGTTAAAATAAAAAGGTAGTCAAGTGTGAACTCCAAATTCAAAGTTTGGATGCTTTATGTAGAAGCCAAATTTTGGTCTTCTATACCTCCTTCTCCCCATCCCACCCCCCACACCTCACACACCTCACCCCCCCCCCCCCCACACACACACACACACACACACACACCTCACCCACCAGAAAGACAGTGCATCTTGGAACTCTGTCACTGTTGAAGAAAAGCATTGTGGAAATAGGGAAGAAGGTCAGCTTGCTGTCAAAAGTATATTGCAAAAAATTACAATTTGATTTATGATTTAATATTGCTAGTGGTAACTCTTTTAGCATTACTTTTGGGGGAGCAGGAAGGAGAGGGAGGGAAATGGTGGAAAGGAGATGGAAAGAACTTGTCAGTGCATGGTCACACTCAAATAGTGTAGAGTAGTAAGTAATGTTTGAAAGAAGGTAACTTTTAATGTGATAATTAATGTATAAAGAATACATTTTACTGAACTGTCTGTAGGGAGGATGTAGAAATTAGGAAGTGCATGACCTTTTAAAGATGTATGTTGTGAGTCAAAGTAGAAGTATGTATCAAGTTCAGATTTGAAGCAACACTGCAGTGGTGTTAGCCAGTGTGGGAATTTGGGCATTGACATTTGGTCATACACTCCCTCGTTATGTCAATCTTGATTAGTTTCTAAAAATGTGTAAAGTATTTCAACACAAAATCCACTAAATTAAAGGTAGAAACATGTAGCACCAGGTTATGTATAAGGGCCTGGTCTAATTTTGCAACACCCCTACCCCCTGTGACCCCTCCTCAAGTCCCCAGGCCAATTATCACACACTATAATACTGTCTGACCACATTGAGAGAAGTCTTGGCTAATGACTATTCTACTGTGTAATAATGACATGTTCTTATGGTAATTTTAGTGTTGAAATCACCTCTAAGCCCCTCACATGTAGAACCCTTGTGCATCTGTATGCTTGCTGGATATGTGTAAATGTGTGTGTGTATGCATGCCTCATACCCCATGGGAAAATTTCAATGAAAATTTGGTTGCAGGTAGGAATAATTTAAACTTCTTTCATCATTATACCCTTTCTAGGCAAGTAATTATTTATCAGGCTCTTTTTAGGAGTATTGAGTATGACTGACAATCTTCACAGTTTTCACTTTTAGTCACGAAATTTGTCAGAGATAGCTTTGCCAGGGGTTTCTTGAGAATTAAACAATTATGGTTAGATCATTTTCAGGATATTATTCTGAGATTATTCTGGGAATGTGTTAAAGGGAGTGGTAGAATATTTGTGCTTTAAAAATGACATGTAGTGAGGGACTATGATGAAAAGTAGTTGTATTGAGAATGCTTAGTACCAGATTTTGCATTTAGGCATCAAAACTAAGTGTTTGTAGGGAGAAACTTGAAATGAAAACATATGCATTTTTGTGAAGAAATACAATCATTATCATGGACTAACTACTGTCGTGTTTGCTATAAGAAGAAGTAAGAATTTTAGTATGCAGTGTTGTATAGCAGCTGAAATTAAGTAACGTTACACAAATACTATGGGATGAAACCATTTATATAATGGTATTATAATATACAGAGATCTAAGGGGGGTTTAGTGGTTGTGAGCATGACATGATACATTATGTAAATCAGAACATGTACATAGTACATGAACTATACATTATTAAAAGTACTTTATGTAAAGGGCTTTACCCTTTATTCCCAAACTACAAGGATTGTAGTAGTCCACAAAAATTCTCAATTGGCTCAGCTCTTTGATTGACAGCAAGTTGAAAAACGGCAGAGTATCAAAGCTCATTTTATGTAGCACATACTGTACTATACTGGGAGTGTTTTGATTATACATTGTGGTCTTGAATTCTCACCCTGAAGCAATAAACTGAGGTTGTGTATACATGAGGATGAATTTTAGACAGTTGTGGGAGGGGTTTAGGTAAATAGCTTAGGGGAAATGGAACTGTTTGTAGTAAGAGAATTAGGTTTTTAAGTGGACCAACTAGTTTGTAGGAAGTAGTCAAGCTCTCAACTAGCACACCAACACCAACTCACCATGTGATACTTACACAGCACAGTAAGTGAAAGTTGTCAAACACATATTACATGACAGAGAGGAAGGATATTCCAGGAGATATGGTTGAAAGCCCTCAAAATCTCATACGTTGAAGTTGTATGGGCTGAGATGTAGCAGTATGTTTTTCATGAGCTTTATTGCCAGGTATAATGAGCTTATCCCTGTACCCCACACCCCCGACCGGGGGATCTTTGTCAGGAGACTAGCAGAGATAATATTACATCCCCCAAATTGTTATTCGTAGTCTCTTGACCTACTGTAGTGACAATGAATGATGGTCTTTCTCATTTGGTGCTGGTGTTCCTATCACTACTTGCAGTTTCCAGCTCTGTATGACATGGTGAAGATATGTAGGTTTTTTTCTCTCCATTTATTTGGAAGTATGGTGGTGGAGGGTGATAAAGAGTTAATGTATCTTGCAAGCCCCTTTCTGACATGAGGTTATACTTGCTCTGATCAGAAGACACATGACTCAAAATAACTGACAGCACAGAAAACCATGGCTATCGAGCCTTAACTGGCAGCATTATTTTAAGACTTTAATATTGCATATTCAAGGTAAGTCAAGCAGTTTCTTGTAATAAATTTCACATTTGAGGAAAAGAATTATTGTCATGCCTATCATGACTAGACTCAACAGCCAATCATAAAACGAGACAGTCTACTTTACTATTTGAGGTTGGGATAACTGCATTTCCCCTGTAATGTTTTCATATGAATTCAGTAAAACTCTCTTTGTTTGTTTCTGTTGTAGACCTGATGTAAAATCATTATCGCTTCCTGGAGAAGGGACTAGTGATACTTTAGGCTTAGCAACATTAAGGGCTGATGAAGGCAACAGAGGGGGTAGTGCAGTACTTAGCAATGTTGGAGCAGGAAGCAGTGGACGGAGTGGTGGTCAGAAAAACAGAACTAATCTTTTAACATCAGGTTAGTGTAATCTGGGATGCATTTGTTTTGTGTATCTGCTTAAATCCTCCTGTGGGCTAGGAGTGGTAGATTATGCCCATGATATTCCCCCGCTTGGTGTTAAGGCCACTAAAGGGGAGGTTGTAATCATGAAAAAGTGAAAAAAAAAAAAAAACTTTTGAAGGAGGGGGCAGGTATTATCCAGCAGATGTGACATACATGCTTAAATGGAAAAATAAGATCTATGAAATGATGTAAGAATAGAATGTTAAATTATTTTTTATTTCATGCATTTTTTTTCCCTTATGCCCAGTCTGCAAAAGCTCTTGTTCTGGTCTTGATGTGGTTGGTGGGTGTGAGATGGAATGGATAGAGGAAGGTAGCACACATGGTGTAATGAAACTTGTGTAATGTTGCAAGTTTGAACAGAAACTCCTAAATAATAAATAATATTCATTCTTTTTTTGTAAATTATTCTTTTTGCTGTAATGAAATGTAGATACAATGTCTTGCTAACATAACTAGGTTTTTTACTTTCTTATAAACCTTTTACAAAATAAAGCAGAATACTGTACTTGCATGCGTAATTGTTGATATTCACATTGTTGTTTATAAAATGTTTTACTGTTGAATAATTACAGCTCTAGTCTCAACACCAGATAGCGAGACACCTCTAGATGAGTCTTTTGAACAGAGCCATTCAAGAACGTCTAGTTATAATAGCCAACAGTCCAAGGGGAGCGCCTATAGTCTAACCAACTCTAACACCTCTAGTAATCCAGAGCATTCTTCAAGTGCAACCAGCCTGACAGACCAGGCATCGGACAAAGATGGACCATCCAGGGACTCATGGAGGGGAACAGCAGAAAGGAGGAGGGTAAGAAAAGAGTTAAAAAACCAGAATTATAGAAAGGAATGGGGGTAGCATTGAGAGGAGGGTTAGGTAGAGGTAGAAGTAGAGAAATAGAGGCAAGGTAGAAGGTAAATTAATTGATTTAAATACGATTAAACCTGATACAGTAGGAAGTCTCCGAAGGTACTACAGGCAGAGTCATATATGTAACTGGCAGATAAATGACTCACCCCAAGGGGGATTTTTTTTTCATATTTGTTGACTGGGAGAGAGTGGAAGTTAAAATGATGGGAGCTGTCGAAAAAACAGGAATTGTCAGCAAAATGGCATTTTCTGTTTGTGGTGTTTATGTTGCTTGTATCCTGTAATGTATCCTGATATGAATCCTGCAGTGATTATGTAGTAGCTGCAATCAGCACATTTTTTCCACGGAACCAGGATTTGAAACAGGTGTACACACAGAAACTGAGAAATTATGTTCAAGGGAATTTCATGATAAATGAATAGGCAGTTATTTTGTAATTGGCTTTACAGGCTTTACCAGAGTATTGATAACTAATGAAAAAGGAAAGGCCTCTATTCTGCTATGAGAATTCAGGTGTGTGAATATATACATACAGAAATAATATATATGGTACAAAGTTGTGTCAACAATCTTAAACTTTGAACACCAGTTGGACTTGCCAGAAGTGGTTTATTTGTCAATCAGGTTATTTTGTGATCTGAAACAACATAAATAAAGCAGTACAGGTGTATCAGGAACTATTTGTTATAAATGATACAACTTTAAAAACAACAAATTCTCTTTCAACAATGACAGATCAAAGTACAATGCTTAAAGCATAGTAAAAGAAAAGAAATCTGCATATGTACATTTGGATTGGGGTGACTGCATGTGTCCCTGTCTTTTGTAAAGATAGAAATACTTGTAAAATTACTCTACTGAATTGCAAACTACAAAAAAATATGAAAAAAAAAAATACATGAAATACTACTTATGGAAGTTTTTCATTGGTCTACTTCAGTAAGCTATTCAAATTGTTAAGTTAGAAGAGGTTTTAAAAAGTGTTCAAACTTTATTTTAACTTGGAGTTAAGTCCAATACTTCAGGTTAATTAACTTGGGAGGCATATTAAAAGTATTCAAAGTTTATTCTGACTTGGAGTGAAGTCCAGTACTTCATATTTATGTATCTGTCAGTCTGTCAAATAAAATAAGAAATGAATATTACTTTTAACATGATTATTTGGGAAGTCCTCAGATCTTTTTGAATGGTTGCCATCTTATGGATCCAAGGGTATGAAAAATGTTAGAGGTCTGCCTGAGCAAGGTGGTAGGACAGTGATGAATATTTACTAGCTGTAATGAAAATTTCATTAAGAAGGGGGGGGGGGGGCTGTCCAGTGCTTTTAAATGGAGAACACATCTCCAAGAGGTGCTGTTTTAAAATTTGACAGCTAGTTCTTGAAGCAGTTGAATTGTATAGTTTAAGCCTAGATATATAGATATATAGATACTTATAGACATATAACCAAAAGAATGTCTATCCTTACTTAAACTTTAGAAAGGAATGTAGGATTAAATAGATCTGTTTGGCCTTTTCTTTTCAAATAGAAGGCAATTTTGGCTTTTTCACCCATCAGTTCAGTACTAGTTCAGTACTGTACCGACCTACTGTACAAAAACACACAAACAACAGGGTTTATAAAATTTAAAAACATACATTCATTTAACCTACTATATGGTCAAGAGGTTAGAGCATCTAACTTGCAACCGGGAAGTCTGGAGTTTGATTCCCACCTGGGTCACACCGAAGATTTTAAAAATGGAACCTACAACCATTGTGCTTGGTGCACAGCATTAGCAATGGAGTAGGGAAATTAAGGCAGGGACTCACAACTGGATAAAAGGCCAATGCCAGCCTGACTTTAACCAATTGGCTAGAAATTGCATGGTAAAACCACAGCCAGCTCTCCTATTTCAGTGTTGGTTGTAGACTATCTGTCAAAATTCTTCACTTAATACTTGATGGCGACTCTTATATTTACATCAAATTTTGAAAATTTCAAGGGAAATATCACGCTTAAATAATGCCAACATGGCACTCAAAGTAAATAGCTTTAACTACTATTAACACATTTAATCTAACCAATCAACAACACCAGCAGTAGCTTCATTCCTCAAAATATCTTGCATTAGAAGGGTTATGAACTCTGCATCATTTGAATTTTGAAAAGTTGGGTGGGGTGAACAAATTATTCTTTAGAAACAAATTATGGAAATATTTGTTGTGAGAAGCTTATTTCTCAAAAAGTAGGTTACCATGCTGCCATATTTTTTAATTATTGTTCTTTCTGCATGCGTAAATTTGGGTTTTAAAAGATATGACTTTCTTTGTTTTTAAAGAACAATAGTTTTCCTTAAATGATGCAGAGAAGCTCACATTTCACACAATGCAGATGCAGTATGTTTTGGTTACACATAAGATGTTTATGTGCTCCCTACGGCAATAGTCTAGGTCTTTGTGACGTAAATTGATGCTTAAGACCTGGAAGGGACCCTTTCTGGGGTTTAAAAATCTAAGAACGATTTGTCTTTTCCTCTGTTCACCTTTCAGTCATTGATACAGTAGTCTATCAAATAAACCTTTGTGATATGTAAGTTGCATCAGTTTGTCAATACCTTAAATCTTTGTTGTTGCAAGATTAGGTTGAAGTGGCACAAACTTGGCTCAGATCCGGAGTCAGTCTTTTGCAGTTAATAGGAATGCACATGAAAGCTGTTTATGCTGTGGGACATAGTGACAGCTATTTGGAAAAGCAAGAAAGGTTAAAATGACAACGTTTCACCTCCCTGTTGATTGAATTTGATGTTAGACAGAGTTCTCTACCCCACATGGATTTGCAGATCAGGTGACAGGCATGAGTTATTCCTTTCATTTTATGTGTCGTACAGGTAAACTCTTTATGGCTAAAGCAAGACAGTAGTCAAGGAGGAAGGGTTAAGCATCCTATCAAATAGAAAAATTAAGTAACAGACTAACTCTGGAACATACAATTTCTTCTTCAAAATGTAAATGCCTTCAATAGCATCCAGGCTCCTTGGATTATTAATCAAATTCCCAAAGGGATCAGTCGTTTGACAAGATCCCACCGCTATGATGACTTTCACACGTGTAAAGAAAAATGGCTGTGGCCCTCCTGACTTGCACCAATTGGTTGGAAACTGGGCTTTAAACTCCATCTAACTAACTAACTTCACACAGATAATTTACTCAATTGTTTCAAACTTAACCAAACAAATTAGACACACTTGGTCCTTTTATGTGATTGTTAAGTGAATGCTCAAAACTAAGTGAACTCAACTTGCAAACTTTAGTTCTTAACCTTTATTCAATAGATACTGTAACACCAACATAACAGCAAAGCCATTACATTAATTTGCATCAAACTTAAAGGCCCAGTTCTCTCACCAAAAACAGCACCAATTCCCCTAACCTTCTTACTTAAGCTCCTCCCACAATTGTCTGAAATTCAACCTTATCCAGTTACAGTCTCAGTTTATTGCTTCAGGGTTAGTATAGAAAAGCTCAATGTGTATAATCAAAACACTCTCAGTACAGTTTATGCTGTGAAATAAAAGCTTTGGTACTCTGCATTGTTTAAGTTAGCTGTCAGTCAAAGAGCTGAGCCAATTGAGAATTTCAGTACACCCCTACCAAAATTGTAGTTTGGGGTGAGAGGATTAGCCCTTCAAAGGCATATTCTAGTGGCTTTTCACTTGGATCTGGTAAATAAAGACCAAAATAGACCATACCTTCTAATTCCTAATACAATACCCTTTTCCTTACTTAAGATATCTTACGTTAAAGGTCCAGTTCTCTCACCCCAAACAGTACCAATTCTCCTAACCTTCTTACTTAAGCCCCTCCCACAATTGTCTAAAATTCAACCTCACCCAGACACAATCTCAGTTTATTGCTTCAGGGTGAGTATAGAAAAGCTCAAATGTGTGATCAAAACACTCTCAGTACAGTTTATGCTGTGTAATTTAATCTTTGGTGCTCTGCATCATTTGAATAAAAGAGCTGAGCCAATGGAGAATTTTGGTAAAACCCTACAAGAATTGTAATTTGGGGTGAGGGGATTGGCCCTTTAAAGAGTGGTTAATTTTTTTAAGAAATACCTCCACTTTTCAACAAAGCCACAGAAAGTTATGTTATATGGGTACACTGCTTTTATAGATTCCTTTTGTTGTTCTTTATAATGGAACATCCTGTTTGCCCTTGAAATTAGATCTTGTTGGAATGTTTGAATATCTTTTCCTGTAGAAGATAGCTTTACACTTCACCATATATAAGGTGTAGAAAACAATTCTGCCTTAATAGTGTCCCCTGCAATAGTAGGTATTATAAATAAGTGCAATGACAGATTAATGTGCTGCAATGGCATCACTGATTTTCCATAACACACTAAATCTTAAGAGGAAATTTCATGTCTTTAAAGTTAGCATCTCCTGAAGGTCATGCTATTGAGTTGCAGTTTTCACCCCCAAAAAGAACTTTTATCTGCATATTTTGAAGTTGAAGAATTTATCTGTCAATAAATGATAAAATAGATGAATAATAGACATGTAGTTTTCGCGTCACCCTTATATATCAACAAGCTACTACTTGTCCTACCATGGACCTTATGCATGTGAAGTGACAGGATATAAAGAGCGCCCTCTAATGGGAGGCAAGTGCATAACATTGTACCTCACACCAGCAATAGTTTATTTGTGATTTGGCAGGACAATTTTGGTTTGCATACATGTTATATTTGCATTGTACATGCAGTGTACTTTACTGTTTGGGGGTTTTGCCCCTGAAAATAACATTTGTAATGTCTGAACATTTGTAATTACTAGGAGTCACCTCATTGATTCCATACATTATACAAAAATAAGATTTCTACTAGAATCCCCATCCATTCAATTACTGTGTGAAATGTGATGGTGATATGATATCACATCAATGGCATTTTGAATATCATCCATTGTGTATCTGACCTTTTAATTTGCTGGTCTAAATATTGAATTTTCACTTTACCTTCATAACATGATGGATGAGTCTATTGTCATCCTGAACATCTAGGTTTATTTTCACAAATTTTGATGGATAATCTAATTTATACAAGCAATGCAGATTTTTTCTGTATGTAATCTCACACTCTTTTTTAATGTGCATGTGAAAAACGAGGATCATTTTAAGATATAAGTTGGAGAACTTGGAGTGTTCTCAAGAGCCAGTTTGAAATGATAACAAATAATGCTTCCATGGGCAAGGTGTGGGCAAGAATGCTAGTGGGGGAGGAATGGGTATTCGAATACTGCCTGTGTGGAGAGCTATCATTTTCTAGCACATGATGCATTAAAATCAGAGGGCACTTGTTTGTGCCCCCCTCCCTTTCTTCAGGGTATGGCCATGTCTGCAAAGATGCATTGTGCCACAACTGTAGACTGTAGACATCTGTTTGTCCATGCAGAGTAGCCTGACAACTGTGCTCTTTCATTTACATTAACTCAATAAAGACTTTGCATCATCTTTTGTGTATTGCTCTAAAGGAAAGGCTATTGCAATAGAGAAATGCATACTGCTACCTCACCCTGACCCTACTGTCCTTTCCACATTGATGGCGTTCATTTACTCGTAGGAAAAAGGTCATATCTAGTGATTATTAACACTGTCTTACTACGCTAGTCATTATGGTATGTATAGTCCACTCTGAGGTAATTAACTTGTACAATAGCTTTATCTTAAATTGTATGTTTACAGTAGAAGTGTTATCTTAACACAAAAATAGTTCATGGATGACTAGAATCAATATCAATAGAACTGGGCTTGCTTTCTTTTCTTTTTAAAAGTTCATTAACCTAGGCCTTTGTGGCAGGTTTACATAGGTTACTGTTCTTGTCTGCATATGTGTATTGTAAACTAGAATATTGCATTTTGACACAATTATGAAGGGAAACAAATGAGACCATACATCAAGGTCACTGTTTTCAAGAAAGGATAACAAGTTGCTTTCCCAAAGAAATGATGGTACACTTTCTTTATTATACCTCATAGGCTGTATTTGGCATGATATTCTTGACTGTTTTGAAACATGCCAAGAACATTGGAACCACCCTTCTGCAGTTTCTAACACTTGCAACCTGGTGCAGTTATTAGGGGCATATGTCACTCTGTTCATGTGGGTCCAAGTTACTGCCATACATTGGTAGCACTTAAGCTCCAAAGTTTGTTGTTCATGGGTTTATTCCACTCGGTTTTATGTTCTACTTAAGTGGTAGTCACTGCTGATGTGTCCTTGCATTCCTGGAAACTGGGCTACAAAACTACATCCAGCTAACTCCATGAGAAGATATCTCTACCATCTTGTTTCTTGTTTGTTCTTTCTGCACCATCTTCTGAGGTAGTATGAGATTCAGGTGCAAGAACAGTTTGTGAATGTGTTCTTTTATGATCAACATATGCAGGAACACTGTTCTCTGTTCTAGAAAAGGGTGAGAACAGGGAGTTGAATACAGCTATATTTTCATACTAAATGTTAATTTGACCAATATTAATCTCAGCCTGATTTGGTATTCCATACCTTGCATGCATACAGTATAATTTTGCAAGTGGACTGAACCATTTTACTGCTTGAGAAGGATCTGTTTTAATTAAGTTATTTTGAAGCCTTTCCCCAAATTTTCCCCTTGTATTGTATAAACCTTGGAAGTCAGGAGAAGGGAGAGGGGGATGAACAAAGACCAGTCAAAACTGGAGGGGAAAGAAGACCTGAGTGTCCAGATTCCTGACTCCTATGCCTATGCTATTCAACCTTTTCATTTGTTGTGACTGAATATGTGTAATCGATGAAGATGAATATTTACCCTCCAAAAGACCAGTAAAAGGCACAATACACCTTTTGAAGTAAAATGCTAAGATAACTTCTTATCTTGCTTTATGTGCAAAGCTCGCAATTTGTGATATCAGCTAATATGTTAATGGATGAAGCTTATTGCATCTTCTTTTTATACATGTAGATAAATACTTCTGAAGGAAATGAATCATTCATACAATCTATATTCTTCCTGTCTTTGTACAGAAACATGCAGAAGAGCAGCAAAAGGCAAGACGAGTGGATGACACAAGAGTTGATGCAGATGAAGTCATTGAAGGTCTTATAAGTGGGCAGGACTTTAGTAGTACCAGCCAAGGTGCATCAGGTATGAGGACAAGATATAGTAGCTGTGACTTAAGTTTTGGTAGGCCAACTACAGGGCCTGGGGAAAGTCTAAAGGGAGAGTTATGTAATTTGGGAATATTCAAGTACCCCCATCTAGTGCAACATTGAGCATCATTAAAAGTCAATTTTTTGGTTCAGTTGAAAAGTTATTTTTCTCAGAGTTTGATTGATGGTTGGAGGGGTTTTTGCCCCCCCCCCCCTCCGGGGTTATGCCAGTGCCGGTGCAAGATGTTGTTATAGGGTTTATAGGGGGATACCCACCAAACTGTTATAATCATCCTTCAGTGAGAATACTATAATTGCCAAATAAAGAGCTCTACTGTACTGCCAAGGTTTGAACTAGCTGTTACCTTGTGTCTATAAATTGTTGTTGGAAAAGTATGAAATTTTTTGGTAAAAAAAAATTCTGTTCTCCCTCAAAGACTGTGTATGTGAATATGTGTGATAACAAGAATAATTGTATGTGCAAAAAATTTTGGTTAGTGCCAAAAAATCATTTTTATCCTATATTGAGCAGCTGTAGTCTTCATTCTACATGTAGAATACAATTTTGCAAAAATCATTTTTCACTGCAGTAATTTGTCACATTGGATTTGTCAGTTAAATATGTGTGTGTGTGGTAAGCTTGAACTGACTGTTGTGACCTAGTTTTTCATTGTCATAGTGATTTTGAGTCACACTCACTTAGAATTGTGTGTAAACAGACTGGGCCATTTTGATGTGGTAACTTAAAAGTTGTTTGGCAAGCCTAGTATCTTATGAATTTCATGCACAGTCACTGATGTAGAAATACTTCTGCAGCCTAAAGCCATGCCATGGAAAGACTCAAGTCTAGAAAACTGAAAGGGATGTGTACCAAAATTTCTTTTGTGGGAAACTTTTCTATATGTGTTGGTATAAACCCCATCTCAATGCCGTGTTCCTTTTTAATAGAAGTTATGATTTTTTAAGGTATTTTGTCACTGCAGTATTTTGTCAAAGCAGTGCATTGCATCATGGGATAATCCTATGCATGTGATGTCATACAGGCGGACTAATGACAACAGTCAAAAGATTGTAGAAGCATATAAAAGATCTTGACAAACATATTTATGGTATGCAGACACTTTTAGGAGTTATAATTTTCATTCTTATTGACATGTTCACTGCATATGATAAGCGCATTTGTCATGTTCTACTTTGCCAAAGAGGAATATATCCCCCATGTTAACAAAGTGTGTGAAAAATTAATTATGTAGGGGGACAAAAATTACAATTTTTCAATTCTACAGTTGACTGGTTAAAGGAACAATCAGAGTTTGTTTTCACACTTTTTTCACAATTATTGTGGATCATAATGGGACATTGAATTATCACTAATAAAATGATTGTCATCACAGTCTAGTTCACAGCGTAGAGGTGGCTGTGTTGTCTTTCCTGTATATAACGTAATACTTCTCACTTCCAAGACATCTGTAATATTCTGGTAAACAATCAGTCTGAAAGGGAAATTTGAGAGGCTAGAAGAAAAGACTTATTTTCTTGGTGTAACTGTGATTTTCCCTTCAAGTTCAATGAAAACAAATGTTATTCAGGGGTTAATGTTTGCAAGTTTCACGGTCAAATTTAATATCTCAATTTAAACGAATAAGAGAAGGTTTGTCTGCTGGTATTATGTGCATAATATTTTATGACCTTGAAACCAGTAGCAGTATGGTCTTGACATGAATTTTAAATAAGAATTCTCATTTTTCTTGACTTTAAACAACCATGCTTGCAAATTGGATAGCTTTTGGGAAGTTTATCAATCATCAGTTTATATCCCTCTGCTTCCATCCTATATGTCTTTTTCTTTGTCCTACTGCTTTATTAAAATCAATTGATGCTTACATCATCTTTTTATGTTACAGACCAAGGTTTGCAGCTGTATATTGCAAAAGATGGTTCTACTGCTCTTGGAAGCAACCATTTAAAAAGCAGGTAAGAATTTGGTACCTGACAGTGGGTCCACAAACTGCAGATTGGTTTATCCTGGCTTCTTTGCACAAGTTTGTTGGGCAGTTGCCCAACAAGCCAGTCCTCTCACTCTAAACTACAGTTCTTGTTTACCGAAATTCTCAATTGGCTTAGCTCTTTGATTGACAGCTTATTCAAACAATGCAGAGTACCAAAGCTTATATTACACAGCATGAACTGTACTGAGAGTGTTTTGATTATACACATTTAAGCTTTTTATACTCAACCTGAGGCAATGAACTGAAATTGTGTCCTGATGAGGATGAATTTCAGACGATTGTGGCAGGGGTTTAAGAGGGAAGGTTAGGAGAATTGGTACTGTTTGGGGTGAGAGAATTGGGCCTTTACATGCTTCATTTTGGATGACATGGTATGAGGGGTGGGGATAATGATGGAGTACATTTCTTTCTCAATTTGCTTTCCCATTATTTCTGGCCCCTCCAAAAATTGGTATGCTAAATAAGTGTGTTTGCCCTGTCAATATCCGTCTTATTTTAGAACCCTTCTTTCAGCATTCATGGACTATACCATTTTGTAAAACTGGTAATTGTGTCCTCTCATTATCGGAATTCTAAACTGTGTCCATGTTAAATTCTTTTTAGCCCTGTTTACCCATCCCTCCCCTCTCCCCCCCCCCCCCCCCAAGAAAAAAAATTAAAATGGTTGATCTGCTATGATGCATTATATTCTCTTTAGTCTGGCTTTGGGGAGGTTAATTGCCTTCATAAAGTTGGTTGCATCTGAAAAGGAAAATTATGTCCAGAGGACATATTTTGCTGTGCTTTCACCACCAGTTATGAGACTTTGCTAGATGTCTTTATTTTCTTCCACCCAATACCAATTGTGGGAGTACAATCTACAATCATCCCTCCTATCACAGAGAGTTGAAGGGAATCATTCATGTCTGTAATTAGACTTGGCAAAGTGATTCATCAATTTGTATCTGGCAGAAGAGAAAGTTTCAGAAATTCTCTTTTCTTTCCATTCTTTGGCAGGATGTCTGCAGGGACTTTCCAACAAGTTGTGATTGATAAGAGGTAGCACATATGTATCTTGTTTGAAGTTCTGTAGTAAATCACCAAGAATCAACTGTTCAGCCAGAGGTCCTGTCTTCACATCCATTGAATATTTATGAACCAGTGATGTGATTATTGAATATTCATGAACCAGTGATGTGATTATTCAATCTATGCCACCCCTCGACCAGACCAGTATTTAAGATCAGTTTCTCTTACTGCAACAACCATAGTATTTTTATGTTTAAAGAATGTTTAACAGATAGAGCAGTAGTTTTATGCTCTCATGGTTGTCTCCTGGAGGTTCATTCTAGATGCAGGGAAGCCATCTGCACTTTTTGTGAGTTTTCTTATCACTCAAAGCATGATCTTCAATAAGGAAATGTTTTGACATTTTAGGAAGCCAAACAAACATAGGGTTGATTCTTTATGATAATCTTACTGTATGCTACAAAATCAAGTATTACAGGCTCTGTTCTTGATAAGGACAGTGGTACTACATTCAAGGATGGTGAAAGTTTGAAAGGAGAATGATGTACTGTATGTGGTTGTTAAAGAGAAGTCTTCATATTTGTAGAGGCACATTGATTACTAGTGTTGCAGTCAAGCATGGCAGTCTGAGGCGAGGCTGGCCTCAAATAGAGGCTTTCAATGTAAACTGAATGGGTGCCTCAAGGCCACAGTTTGAAGACCAGGAGTTTGTGGTTTGAAACCTGTGTAAATGGAATCCCTGTTGATGTAAGGTTGCAAAACTTAAATCTTAACTCCCAACTAAAAGACAAAAGTGTTTAACACCCCAAAAATCCAAACTAGTTTGATGTTTAAGTCAAGTACATTATTTATACTTTTTTGTTCAAGAGCCAGCAGCTTATAACCATTCAGGTATTTAATAACCCAGTTCAGAGTTACCATTTTGTTCTAAAGGTCAGAGGTTGTAAGAGTATGCGTTCTTACAATGAGCCACAGTCACTATGGTAACGCATGGCGCACAGTGGACAAACCTGTGCTGCATAGCATGTGACTAGTCTCCCCAGGCGGTAGGACCTATCATAGCACATGTACAGTAACAACTCTGAATTTTCTTCCTCAAGTTTGATTTGCTAATGTTAACAGCCTAAGCTTAGGCTTTTTTTGGACTACAACTTTCTCCATTGAAAGCTAATATTGCGTTACTCACACCACGAAGAAATTGCTTTTTGTTTTAAGATCTGTCCTAGACAAATTGAGATGTGCCTGCTTGGAAGTGATTCCACTCTGCCGCTATGACATGATTTTGAGCAACAACTTGTCAATTTCACACACATAATGTTCATGGGAAAAAAAGAGAGGTTCCAATTTTTGCCAAAGTTGATGCATGCACCTTTACAAGAAACTGAAATTTCTAGTGAGTCAGACTTTGTCATATTGAGTGCATTGACTCAGTGGATGATTTCTGAAAGGAACACCGCTGCTGGGGTGTATCAATTTACACTCAACTACTTCTGTCCATACTGTAATATTATATTTTAGATGCAGTGATGTAACATATGAACAAAATGCAGTAATTTATATGTTCAGTAGTACAAAGTAGTCCATGTATATCACTGAAGATACAATAAGTGCTAAAGATAAAACATCTGGTCAAAGATGTATGACTTAAAGGTAGTGTGACTTGTCAGCAAGATGTTCTAAGTTCACTTGGGAGTTAAGGACTGAACATACCTAGAGAAAAATCCAATGGAATTAGGTCAATATCTTTTATGGTTCTCAAGACGTACCTGTCCAAAGTTTGAATGGCTCAGAAGCAACTTGTTGTTTGTGCAAAAAAAAATGATGTGCAGTGTTGCACAAGGTTGACATTTCTTACTTTAAACCTAGATATTAATTTTCTCTTAGTTACTCATCAGGTAGTTTATGGATTGGTAATTGATACTGATGATTTTTCAAGGACACAGTATAATTCTCCAAAATAAACCCTCAGGACAAACTAATATTACATCTGTCCTTGAAATAAAGATTGTAAAAACAAACGATGTATGACATTAGCCATATGGCATGTCCCTCTCATGACATCACAAGATATTGAACTCATCTTCATTACTTTTAGTGCAAATCAGAAATTGCCATGTAAAATGGTAAATTTTTAACGGATTTTGATGGGAAGTGCGACTTTTTTCTTGGTCTTTAAAACTTTTTACACTAAATACCCAGTTTTGTCATATTCATGTCACACGACCTTTAAGAGATACCCCCAGGGGTGGGGAGGGAATAGTATTGATGGTCAGAGATGTTTTATGAAACTACTCTGGTCATTATTTAAAGTAACTTTGGTTCTAAAATTCCTTTGAAAATTTTGTGTTGCCTTAATTGTTTGCTGCACCAGAGACCTTTCCTCTGATGGGAGTGAAAACAGCTCTTTAAAAGAATCTTTTTTAAGTGCATTTTAAACTTTATTGCTGCTGCCAAAATTATGGATATAGTTCAATCATTAGTTGGAAGTTCAAATGTGCAAAGTATGGAAAGAAATTGTCTTGGAATCCAAGCTCAAAATGATCAGTAAGAATTGGCATTAATAGTTCTTTAGTCATAGTGATTTAGTAGAAATAGGAAAAAGTGAGCACTTCACAACCATGTAATGTATACTTTGGTCAAAATTGTCACTCAAATTGTAAGATACAAATTAATGTAAAATAATTCAAGTCTACCATGCATGGCATGATTTACATTAAAAGCCTATTTCTCTGTGACTTAGTCATCAAAAACTGTTTTGCTTGAGACCCAATTTATTCAAGCATTAAATCCATTCCAAGCACTACTTTTGTAATATTTACCAACACATGCTAATCAGGTTTTGTACACATATTGGTGTAACATTTTACATGATATATATTTAAACTTTCTGGCCCAAATTATGATTGGGAAACTATTTTCTGCACATTTTTACAAAAGGTCAAATTCCACATTTTTGAGAATCTAAAAAGTTATCACAATTTTGGACATTTTGGTGTCATTTGTTCACTGTGTAAATTGTATTTGGGTCAGATTTATGTTATGATTTTATACAATTCTGTACTTCTAATGGCATCAATATACATCAGTATCTGAAGTGTTTGAATAGGTTTGACTAAACAGGACAACCATTTGTATATAAGTAGCCATCGCACAATATTTTAATTTTCTTCCAAATGACAGGGGCTATACCTTCTCATGGTGCAGATGTGTACCAGTGTTTACAATGAACATTGTACAGTAATGGTTCTTTTTTTTTTTTTTGTTGGACAATGGTATCACAGTGGCAAACTTGACAATAAGGCTTTTACTAGGTATTAACATAAGGCATGGGAAGGGACAGAGTGGGAATAGTCCTTTTGGTATTAGACTCCCCATGCATATTGGGCAGATTTTGCAAGGTGATGAACAGAGATTTTCTTGGAATTGTGGGATGTCCAAAATTTATGAAGGGGAGGGAAGGGGCTGTGATTCCACCCCATATCTCATATGCCTATGGTTGTTTAAACATCACTTGTGGGGAAAAAAGCAAGTTCCTGGGAATTTTCATCATTTATTGCAGTTGTTCCTCCACTAAGTTCTCACTTCATTCTAATCTGTTCTGGGTTGGCTGAAAGTATTATTGCATCATAATGTGCGTCCTTTAAATTAGGCACTTGAATTATATCGTACAATTTATATTGCACAATTCAACATTATCCAGTTGGTGTATATTGATTTATAGCCTGTAAGTGATGATACCTTTGTGATTTTAAAAGTTTATTAGTGGCCAAAATGATTCTTAGTGGTTAAAATATCTGTAATGAGGACTTTTTCTTGCATGCAGAACTTTGGGATCGTGTGATCTGTAATATAGCTTTCAGTTTTTTGCCAAGTCATTAAAATGTTCTATATGCCAAACCATTAACTATGAAATATGAATGCACAAAAGTAATGCATTTGTTTATTTTGTTCAGTGCAAAATTTTTTCCATTCTGGTCATTTAGAAATCATAGGGTTCCCTTTTCTCAACTACACACCAGTAGTTTGTTTTTTTGGAAGCCAAAATGTGAAAATTATCGGATATGACTGCCCCTCGAAATATGTCTCTTGCGTAAGCTATCCCACCAACTTTCCTATTTATGGGCCCACACTCGACAGACTTAGTTCAAGGGTAGAGGAAAAGTGCCTGCATTCCTTTCTTTCCTTTAATTGGTATGAACTATTACCTGGAGTGGCCTCAACCCCCTCCCCTCATCTGTCCCCCCCCCCCCCCCCAATCTGTTTTGACCTGGGTTTTTTGCCTCTTTGCAACAAATGTAGAAACAGAATGACCTTAAATGTGGAGAGAAGTAAAGTCTAGAGAGTTTGGAGAGGGTGGCACCTGTTCTGTATTCAAGCAAGAGTGTGTACATACACACATGGTGATGTTTTACATTTTATGTGTATGCTTAAAAAATGTTAACAGCGTACAGAGACGTATTTTCTGTGTTGAAAACAAAAAAGATGTTTAATTGCTTAATGGCCATTGTTTGGTTTTTTTTTTGTCTGCATTTTAATATGAAAGAAATGCCGATATGAAAGTTAGCATGACTTGAAACTGTATTTTACTTCTAACTTGCTAGGTGATGAAAAGACTTGCAAAATTTAAGGCAGAAATTTGATACAGGGTTAATTAATCATAATTAAACAAGACACAGGATAATGACTCCTGCTGGCAGGAGAGCTTAAATGGAAGTTCTATAACTTTTTATGAATGTTTTGTTCTTTTGCTAGAATGATCGAACATTGGACTTGTAGACTACTGTTGAACAAACACCAGGGGCATTCCTGGCAAACAGTTTTTAGTGTTATTATGTGCCAGTATTAGTATAATTCTTAAAAATTTACGTCAATATGACATATCTGTCAAGAAATGAGTTAATTTTGTTGTGGAGCAAACACAGCTTTAAGGAAATACCGTCTTTAGGGTATGATATTGCTGGCTGTGGTGTCATTTAATAAATTTAATCTTTGATGAAGAAACACCTATGTATCAGCTCTTCACACATGCTATGTAGATTAATGTAATATTACAGATGCAGTTTTAACTTTATTATGGATGTAAGACAGGTGTGTCGTACAAATATTTTTTTCCCTTAAATATTAATATTTCAACAATAATACTTGATATTACCAAAAAAAATGATCAGCAGTTACAAATTACTCTGCAAAATATTCATCATGAATACATTTACAACTCTGTTAGCTCTGTGACATCACCTGTCCTTATAAAAAAAAGAGCTGTACTTGGTAGGGTATCAAAGGTACTTTTGTAAAGAGTGTAACATTGATGTTTAAATACTAACATAATGATAATGGACATCAGATCAAAACATAAAGGGATTTTGAAAGGCTTCTAAGGTGATAAACTGCCTTCAAGGAAGTTGCACTGAATTACGTCTGTTAATAAGTGATGTTTGAAAATGTTTTAATTAAATTGTTTGAAGATATGGACCAAATTGCATTTAAAGTTGGTAATGTTTGTAGCAACAAGAAGAAACATGTTAAAGTTCAGCAACTCTCACCCTAAACTACAATTTTTGTAGTATTCAACAGAAATTATCATTTGGCACTGCTCTTTGATTGACAGCAAGTTAAAAAAAATTGCAGAGCACTTTAGCTCATTGTGCACAGCATGTACAGTAGTGAGAGTTCTGTGGTTAGGCCTACATATCGAGGTCTTGTATACTCAACATGAAGCAACAAAATGAGATTGTGTCTGAATGAGGATGAATTTTAGACATTTGTGGGAGGGGCTTTAAGTAAGTAAGTTAGAAGAGTTGGAACTGTTTGGGGTGAGAGGATTTAAAAGGTTTAGACATCTTTGGCTGATTTTACTAAGCTAGAGAGTTATTACCGCAGATTGGAATGGATGTCATTGTAGTGCATTCTTCTTCTAACTGTTTTGGTGGATATCTACAGTGCAAATGTAGAGCTACCTATGTGAACTTTGTGTTATTTGAGAATTTGTTGGAATTCCACTTTCAAAACTCCAATTGGCAAAGAAAACAGTGGCATTAATATCAGAAAGAACACATGGCCTTGGGCAATTCAAACCAACCAACTGCCTGAAATTATGAGCTGCATTTATCAGTGGTGTGGTCACATTTTTGTCCTCATAACTTCATAACTAGAGCATTTGACTCGCAGCTAGGAGGACTGCAGTTCAGACTCCTGGCTGGATCATACGTAAGCTTAAAAATGGAACATACTGCCATTGAGCCATAACTGGAAAAAGGGGCCTTGGCCAGTGATTCTTAAACCAATTGAAGTAATGTAAACCAATGGGTTAGAAACTGAGCCATAAATTTCATCTAACTTCACAGATTTTCATATTTATACATTAACGTGTAACCCAAAGATAAGTAGTAGCTTAAATTTATGTCAACTTTAAACTGTCATGGTATATTTTATGGTCTCTGCATGTGTGCACCTCCCTCCTTCTGTTTTTAATTAAATTACAGGCAGTGCAATCCTGTTAATATTTGTTGTTGTGATAATAATAATAATCATCTAAAGTGATATTTATATTTCTGTATATTTCATATAATAGCTTCCATTCATAATAATTTTGATTTCTCATGTTGGAATGTTGTTTCTGTGTGGCAGAGGACTCTCCCTGTCAACCTTGAGTGCAAGTGAAATGTATATCTCTATAAAAAATATTAAGCAAGTGTTTGCTGAAGCTGATTCAATTTATCAGATGTTAGATTATTTTATAAATATTCTCATTGCAGCTTCTATTGTGTCTAACCTATATTGTTAGTAATTTCTGAGATGCACCGTTTGAAAATGAACCTCGTGACTGGCTTTGAAGTTCACAAATAATGTTCTTTGAAACTTCAGAAGAGTACAAGTTGTGAGTGTTGAGTGCTTTATAGAAGTTTCCTTTTATAATTGCTGGGCTGTAGCTGGCAGGGGAGGGGGCAAGTGGCCATGTTTCTAAATCATTAATATACTACATGCCAAGTGATTTTTGTGATCTTTAATTGATGGTGTTTGAAGTGCTCCTTCCCCTTCCCATTGTTTTGGTGGAGGCTGTGGACGAATCAGACCAGCGCTTGTGTTTAGTGACTGTAGGCACCCATTAGTGGGGTCCATCAGCCTTAAATTGTCTTCATTTATTGTCTACATGAATTTCAAACCCTCATATTTAGTAAAATTGAGGTAACCAAGATACAATTCAGTGTAAACCATTCATGATACAGTTAGTAAGTTAGAGTTTTAGGGCCCAGTTTGCAACCAATTGGTTCAAGTTGAGCAGCCCATGGTTTTTTTTTCCAGTTGTGGCGTACTGGCTTGTTTTCCCTTCTCCACTGCCTATGCCAAATCCATGATACAGGTAAGCAAGGATATTGGAAGACTAAATGTAATGGACCCCCATTATGTCCAACTAAAAGCAGACCGTCACTTGACTGTCCGGATTCGCCTATAGCAGTGTCTGCTTCAAGTGGCTCGGTTGGATTTGACTCTATATGTGGTAGCAAATTGCCTGTTACTATGCTTGTTACAATTATTGATCACCAAAGAGCCTCATTTTTGTACTCTCTAACTTTATTTAACTATGAGTCAGGTGAAAAAGAGATATTTTGTTTACTCAGATCAAAATTGAAACTGCCATTGGAATGAGTTATATCCAATATTTGAGTTGAATTGTTTGTTTTGGTGCACAGTGATATGAAATTAAGTTGTGAAATGAAAAATCAGGATAGTAATTTATTTGCATGAGAAGTTTGGCAGGTAATTCCTGTAGAAAATAGAACATAAGTCATTTAGCAACATTTTATTGAATTACCAAGATTTCCACGGTTGGAACAGTTGGTAATTTAACTTAAACTCCTACCTAGATAAAAGAATATGCATTGACCTCACCAATGTGTAAAGGTGTAACATTTTGTTAAAGCAGAATTGTGCAGAAATTCAGTAGTGGTTAAGTAAATCATGATTTCCTTTAAAATGGAAGCAAGGAGATTATGAACTTCTCAATTTTCAACCACTGCATTTCTCATGCAGAATCTTCCAAAGAGGCAACTTTCTGGCAAAGTTGAGTTTTCTTTTTGTTACTTTTACTGTCACTTAGTGGACACATTCATTCTCTTGAAAAAATAAAAATAATGGAGTGATGTTGATAATAGAATACAAGCTGCAAGTGTAGATGACTCAGCCATTAGTTTTATTTTCACCCTTAGTCAATTTAGCAATAATTATGAGTTAGAAATTAGATACCTCAGGATGCCATCATGTCTCAGTGCCTTCATATCACAGTGACTGAGCTCTCCAAAATGTTTGAATATATTTCTTTGAAAATGGCCTTCTTCTAAGATAAATTTGATGGCATCATTCAGTACCTCTAATTCTTGCATGAACTGGCATTAACTTGAAAGACATATCAAAATTTGAAGTTGGCTAGGTAGGATTGTTTCTTGTAATGCAGTTTGATTAAACGTGAATTTTGCTGAATATAACATAATGTGCTTTCAGTGTTGTTAAAGTGTTTGTGACCGTAGTTGCGACAATTCTTTTTTCAAAAGCTTATTAATATTAAATACCAATTAAATGGTACTTCTATATAAATAATTTATCATTTCAATTTCACCTAATGGTGTCATTTTCTCAAATAAATTGTCAATGTGTCAGATATCATGTTTTGTCATCTTTCATTGTGGTTTTAACCATGGGCGTCCGGAAGGGGGGGCAAGGGGGGGCACTTGCCCCCCCTGGAAAATCAAACTTGTGAAAAAAATTAATTAAAAATTGCAGCAAAAAAATTAAAAATAAATCATCAAAATATCTTCACTCACAGTGTCATTTTCTACTCGTGAAATATGCAGACATTTGACCAGGAATAGCAAAAGAGAAGATGGTATGCTGAATAGTGAAATCGTAATTTGGGGACCATCATTCGTGACATCTATTGGAAATTTGTAATTGTAAAAACTATGCCAAAATTGTACTAGTTGTCAGGTATGTAGAGTGCATATGGCATCCGACTATTGATGAATGCGTTGGTCTTGGTTTGGTCCCGTGCTGATCTCAAGTGGCGACGCGCGGATGTAACTGGGATATACAAGGTGAATATGGGGGGGGGTATGATTCATAATTGGGTAACGGATATAGGCCAATATAGGCTGTTTGACAGCGTAAGTTTTATCGTGCATAGGCGTGCGAGGCCGTGACAGAGAGGTAGATTTTCCTTCAACAATTTTTTACATTGAAAATTCTAAAAATCTAAAAATTACAGACATGGCAGGGCTGGGTACATGCAGCTTATAACACTCGCCAAGTGTCATTTCCGGCCATCTGGAGGGTTTGTAAGGCCCAAAATTTTCTTGTACGCTCCGCGCCAACCGATGGTGGCGCTCCGCTTAGATAGTGTACACAATTCAATCATCCATGAATGACCTTGCCCCCCCCTGTAAAAATTTCTGCGGACGCCCATGGTTTTAACAGAAAATGTTGCAGATTTTATTCTTTTTGTTTTAAAGGGAAATACTGCATTTAAAATGCACAAACATGGCATACAAACTTTCAGTCATCATTAGATCATGCAGTATCATCAATCACTACTAGCAATGTAGCTTCATCTGTGCAAAACATTAGCAGAGTTACAAAAGTTGCCTCATTTAAGTGTTTGAAAGTTTGGGTGAACAAATTGTTTTTGAGCTGTGAATAAGTGGATTTCTATCCTTGAGAAACATATTTGGGAAAATGAATCCTGCAGCACTTCCTTACTTTGAATAATCTAGACCCAACCTTTGCCTCAAATGAAATGAATATCCTCTGCAAAGCACACAAGATTCAATATTAAATGGCATGAAAGTAATAACCATTTTTGGCAAATGGATATCAGATTGTCCGGCATTGCTTCTGCAATTTTTAAGAGCGAACGCAAAGTATGGTAGCCATTTTATAGGCTTGTCATAGTGTATTACTCTGTGTCTGGTTGGTTTGTTAATGTACGTTTTCAGATTAGCCACAAATGCTTTAAACTAATTTTAAGGGTGGCACAATTGGAAAAAGGGCCACTCCACCTTAATCATGTGCAGCCTAACAAGCCAGTCAGAGCTGTACAGCCATGTCTAACTAAATGAAGTTGACTAACTATAGGTGCAAATTTTCTACTTAGAGCCTTCATGAGGAATTTCTTACCCTATTAGATATTTCACCCGAGTCCCCACCAAAAGCAAGGTTTGGTGGGGCAATCAAATTTGACCCGACTTCCTGCCTAACTCATTCAAGCACGCTCCAAGAAACCACAAGCTTGATAAGAGAGAGCTAGCAGAAGATGTAAACAAAGGTGGAATAATACCAGCCAGGTGTGTCACTGTTTACAAGGTGTGAAAGGCAAGCTGTAGGGCAACTTCTTATATGGTTTCTGTTGACCTTTGTTCACTGAAGCAAAAACGTGTGGACAGAATTTTTATAGGCAGGGAAATTCAACGTCAATGACGTCATAACACTCCCCGGG
Organism: Holothuria scabra; assembly: GCA_037179385.1. Classification (NCBI taxonomy): domain Eukaryota; kingdom Metazoa; phylum Echinodermata; class Holothuroidea; order Aspidochirotida; family Holothuriidae; genus Holothuria; species Holothuria scabra. The sequence continues at coordinate 52,523,830 of CM074185.1, forward strand.
GGCTATGCTGGAGTACGTTAGTACGTAGTAGACCACACTCAACCCGCTTCCTCTACACATATGTGCAAACTCAGCGCATACCACAGCGCAACTGTGCAGTGCGTTCAGCACAAAAGTACGTGTATTTAGCATGATTGTCCTCCAGTATGGCGGATCTGTGACGTTATTGCGTTATCACCTTGTTTCTATAGCAGAAAAGGCACTACCTATATACAGTGACCAAAGGTTGTAGCCACAGCGAGTGGTAATGAGTACTTCCCAAAGCTCACAGGCAATAGTTCTTTCATCCACTTCTCCTTTCAAACCAAATAGCAAATTGCTGCTCAAAAAATATAGAAATCTAGGCCTGACAAATTATTAATACAATAAATCTCACACAACAGCAATTTTTTCAAGAACATCAAAAGAAAACAAAATATTTTCCATTTCAGTTGATAAGACAACACATGTATTTTTTAGCAAAATAAAGGAATAAAGATGAATGATTAGGGTGTATATACAGTTGGAAATTCAAGTTCATGAAATCCCTGATTAGTGTAACCAAATAAGAACCAAATAAAAAGAATATTGCAGCATTTAAAGTTCAATAAATCTATATAAGGCATTCATAATATAAGCAAGAAATAAGGCTCTTTGTTACAACTTTGATGACCATGAGCTATTGATACACTTCTCTTTACACTGAAAAAAATGACCATTGGAAGAATATAGCAAATCATTTTAAATTCTTCAAACTCAGATTTGAAAGTGATGACATGAATCAAGGTGAGCCAAGACTGTCCTACTGACTGCAGTAGATGCACAAATCGGATTTCTATGAAACCTGCTCAGATTTCTATTTTAAAATCCTAATTGTTCTCAATCTGTGAGGGCTGTAATGAGCTATGTCAAAGGAAATGGAAATCCCATTTATTTTAAGGTTTTCAATGTTTTGTCGTGTTCATCCAGTGATGTCAAAAAAAACATTACATGTATACTATGAATACTCAAATCCTGAACACCCTCATGGGGTACAGTTGGAGGCAGCAAGAACAAATTGTGTCGATATCTATGCTCTCATCTCACTAGTCCCACATCTCATTGGTGCCTCCAGTTTTTGTGGTTATCGTGTCCCCTAAGCATAACCCCTAACCCTCACCCATTATTCTAACCTTCAACTCAATATGTTTGGAGATTGATGAGACAGGGACTAAAAGCAGAACACTAGATTTTAGAACTCATCACAAACCTTCCAAAGAATAGACAGAATTGGATACAGGAATGCAGACGAACCACTTCTTTTTTCAGCTTCCTACATATATGGGTGCAATGACAAATATGGCTGGTTACAACTTTGATGACCTTTACATATGATTTCAAATCATCCCATCTTTCCACAAGCAATTAAATTATTTAGGAAAGTGTAAACATGTTTAAAAATTCTCATTTGTTTAATGGTATAACACAAATGATAACATCATCATGAATAATGTAACACTTTACTTTATCCTTTAATTTAAAAAGATGGATTAAAAATCACAAAAGACTAACAAACAACAAACCTGACAATTTTGAATTTAATTGTTGAAAGCAAAAATGTTGTCAACTGACCCAGCCATCATCCTCAGCTCAACTGGTGCTGTATGGCTAGATCAGTGAAAACTTACACTGAAAACTGTGCAGTTCATAAGTAGACTACTGTACATACACAAATGAGTTTTGGAAATGTGTGATGTTATGTCTGTTGCAACCACAAAGTAGAGTACAAGTTATATTCAGCTGTAGACATGCTACTGTGTTGACATACTTACTTGCACATGTGCCAGCCACGGTATATCAGTATTGTTTACATATAATATGTCCTGATGACATGAGCATGCTTGGTGCACTGCACCACAGGCTAACGGTGGCCTATTGGCTAAAACTCTGTCACAAAATCAAATAAAACAACCTATAAGTCTAGCAGGGTAGTTCATAAAACTACAGAAACATTCCCTTGTGAAAGGTAATGCTGACATAAACTTACCACCATTGCCAAGCTTTGAAAGTAAACATTACTTCCATTAAAAGGAAATATATAAAACAAAAATTTCAGTGCAAACTTTGCCCACCTGTCATCGAGTTTATCTCATCTTCTTCTAAAACAAAAGATAACATTCAACCTCATTAGATTTTTCATCACCTTACTATAGCTATGGGCCTACTGTGTTAAGCAATTTGTTACATTTCAAAAGTAAGATGTAACTATTGCTACAAAAGTCAATGGTTACTACTGGTTTCATTTTGAGACTTAAGACTTGTAATTGCAACAAGTTCTATTATCTTTGATTTGACTGGAACTACAAGTAGTTACTATTTTACTATAACTGGAACAACCTTGCCTTATAATGTGGTTCACAAAAAGACATTGAAGAGGATAGTAAGGCAGAAACAAAACTGCAACAACAAGACAAATATTGTTCTTTGGCAGGTGACCCTATATGTGTCGCTTAATTCCCCAACAGAAAAATAGGAATGGCTCCAAACTTTAAAAAAACTAGGAAGATCCTTGGACAGTTGTACAACCAGAAAGCCAAAAGGCTTAGCGATTCCTTGCCACTGAAATTTGAGCCTACCTTTTTTTTTCAAATTGACAGTGCTTTGACATGTTTTTCAAATCGACAGCTAGTGCTCCGTAATGTTTTTCAAATTGACAGTGCTCCGTACTGTACCCACAAAGAATACATGCAAGGCATCCAAGCTTCCTACTTTGAGATTCCGGGTGACCTTTGACCACCTACAGTAGAACTACGGTTCAGCTCACGATATCACATCCACATACTGTGTGTGAAATTTTGCAGTAAGCAAGACTCCAACCATGGGAAATTGTGTAAATATGATATTGAGACTTTGACCACTTGTGAACCAAAGTGACATTTGACCTCCACCAAAAACTATAGGGATCATTTATTCACTATACATCATCTACATGCCAAGTATGAGGACCCTACAAAAATTACCTTTCTTGTAATACAATGCAAACAAGCTTTTCAGACTTTGATACTGCTGACCCCAAATGACCTTTGACCCTCACAAAAATCAATTGGGATCATCATTTAAATACAGCCAACCCACACACTAAAGGTGAGCTTAGTTACATGTATTTTTGAGATGCAGTGTTTACAAGGTATTGACCTTTTGACCTGTCATGACCCCAAGTGACCTTTGACCTCCCCAAAAATCGATAGGGATCATCTACTTCACACAACCAACCCACGCGCCATATATGTGCATAGTCACATGCAATGTTCTTCAGATATCATGTTTTCAAGGTTTTGACCTTTTGACATCTTTTGACCTCAAATGACCTTTGACCTCAACGAAAATCGATAGAGCTCATCTACTCAATTCAACCGACCCACATACCAAATATGAGCAAAGTCACATGTAACGTTCTTGAGATATCGTGTTTACAAGGTTTTGACCTTTTGACCTCTCCTGACCCCAAATGACCTTTGACCTCCACCAAAAACAATAGGGATCATCTACTCAATATGGCCAACCCACACACCAAATATGAGATTAGTCACACTTACCCTTCTTGAGATACCGTGTTTACAAGCAATTTCTAAGAATTTACCATTTGACCTCTCCTGACCGCAAATGACCTTTGACGTCCACGAAAATCGATAGGGATCATCTAATCAATAGAACAAGTCACACACTAAATATGAGCATAGTCACATGTTACGTTCTTGAGATATCGTGTTTACAAGGTTTTGACCTTTTGACCTCTCCTGACCCCAAATGACCTTTGACCTCCACCAAAAACAATAGGGATCATCTACTCAATATGGCCAACCCACACACCAAGTATGAGATCAGTCAAGCTTACTCTGCTTGAGATATCGTGTTTACAAGGTTTTCACAGTTTGACCTCTAGTGACCTCAAATGACCTTTGACCTCCATGAAAAACAATAGGGATCATCTACTCAATATGGCCAACCCACACACCAAGTATGAGACCCGTCACAGTTACCTATCTTGAGATATCGTGTTTACAAGCAAAGCGTCACATACACACACACATACACACACGCATACACACACACACACACACACGATATCACCATCGCATAGATTCCTTTTGCCTACGGCAAGGAATCAAAAATTTGGAGATATTCTTTTCAGTAGATAGAAATCTGCTGTGACCAAACCTTGGGTGGATCATGTTGACCACTTGAGAAAGCTTAGATGAAATTTTACTTAGAGATAGCAGAGAAAGAGTTGCAAGAATCAAAACAAAATACCTTATTCTTCAGCCAATGACCAGACTTTAATGAAACACTATGGGGAGATTATTTATCTAGCCAGCCAGTATGGGCAGGTGGGAAAAGGAATTGACTTGGCCATAACCACCAGTTAGATAAATGACTCAGTCTTAGACACTTATCATGCAAATGGCATGAAGACTTGTCAAGTTAAATCTAATCAAGCAAATAGAAAAGAGACTGCTACATGATATCATTAAACTTTGAGAACCATGAAGAGTGAGGTGAAACCTACCAGTGTAGGTGACTCCAGCTAGGAGAAGAAGGCAACACACACAATATCATTGTGATTTAGTAATAATTCAGGTATTACAGTTTCCATATTTGGAAGAGATGTCTATGTAATGTTTTATTACTTGTCTGGTTTTCCCACATATTTTCTTGAAAACATTTATCATTGCTGTTTGAATCATCAGCACATAAACATGATTAACAATCAACATGGAAAAGTTTACAGCATATTTTTGCATGAAAAGAGATAATGTAGACTCTAGACTAATGTCAGTTGGCCTCTTGATGAAATCCAGGCAGCAGGAAAGGCAAGGACCCACCTAAAGCACAGGTCACACTACAGTGATATCAGATCAGATTATGATCCAATTTTTGTGAGTTTTAAGTACAATTTCCTTCAATCGTCAGAGAAAACCAAAAACTTGCCATTTGGTGTAAATATGAGATTGGCATGAGAGGACCACGGAAATGAAATATAAATGAATTATTTCTTGACATCACATATTCAAATAACGTTTATCGAACTATGCATATCAGCTAAAAGCTGTTTGCTGATAAGACATCATGAAATAATTAGTGTAACTTAGATTTTTGTAGTCCTGCGATACAAATCTTATATTTCTACAGGGTTGGAAATTTTTGCTTCTGACCAAAGATAGAGGAGATTGTAAGTAAAAGTCACAAATATGGAAGCAAGATCCGATCAGATATTGCTGTAGTGTGATCTGCCCATAATGTGCTCTGTGCCAGAAAGAGATTGCCACACAGAGGTATGTTTTGGACTATGCCAAAACGTATGACAATACGTACGACAAAATGTATGACAATAACACTTAAGGCCTTGTAAACCTGGCAACTCTTCCAGATAGATGATAGAGTACAACGTACATACCTGTTCTTTCACAGGTTGTTGTGTTCAAAGCAGTCCATTGTGCATGACAAAATGTAACTAATATTTAGGATCATGAGTTGAAACAAACTCTTTTGAAAAGTGAAAAAAATTAGCACCCATCTATAGAATAAATTGCAAAAGCATGAAACAATGACACACAGCCAATAATGACAAGCAACAATGAAACAATGACACACAACAAAGCATGATCATAATAAAAATAGAATAAGAACCACTTCTGTAGGGAAGGAAATTTTGTGACACTAAAAAATTGCACCACTTTGAATGTTTGCAGGAGACAAATTTGTCCCCAAGTGGACAAAAAGATATGAAAACCTTTCTAAATAAGCGTGACACTAGACTTTTGTAACACTTTCATGGCAAGCTTCTATGCTACAACACTTACCACACTAGTTCAGTTTTAAAACAGAAACCATAGTGGTATTTACATGTATTGAAACTAGAGATAACCTAATGTTAATGTTTCCTTGAACAAGGTTCTTAAAATACGCAAAATTTTCATAAAATTAGTTTTATCGTCAGAGGTTTGAAAAGTTATGTTGATCTCTCCATACCTGATCAAGTTTTCTTTCTAATTAAGAGGTGCCCAACATTTTGGACATAAAACCTAATTTTGGGGAGCCATCCACCCAAGATCTACCAGTTCAGTGTTAAGATACACTCTTGATAGTAATCATGTCAGCTTAATTCTCAATTTATCAAAGCAAAACATGACATACATATACACAGAAAAAAAAAAAAACTACTTACTCCATTTTTGCAAAACCCCTTGCTGTAGCCAAGGGATCAGTGCGCGGCCTACCAGTAAGACTGTATTTGACTCAGTTTTACACTCCTGATCTCATAAATAAAGGCAAAATGAAAAACAGTAGTCAAATATTATGCCATAAGCTTTTTAAACTGCCTCTAAATCTTCAAAGTTCTCTTTTATTTCTTCATATTTGGTCATAACCATTGCTAGAGCCAGGTAACTTGCCAGTGATTGAATTCCAAACAAAGACAGCTCCGTCCTTGATAAGCCCTGGAAGACTGAACCAGAATTCATGGTGTGGTACAGCATTTTGCCAGGATTCATGTTTGATAAAAAACAGGTACATAAAGCCTGGCAAAAAGAAATTGAAAGGTATAAAGTGAATTATAACATTGTGACTGTTATTTTTCTTACTCTTCCCACTACTAGAATTGAAGTTGCTAGTCAAGCATCATTGAATTGCTATCGATATAATTCAGTGGCAAATGTAAAAGTAATAGTGGAAGAGTTCAGGACTTCAGGTCTCTTTTTTCCAATCATACTTGAGAAAAAGAGTATCTGCTAATTCTGTATTTATTCTCCACGGTACTCTTGAACTCTTCATGGAAAGAAAAAGATATAAGAAGTATGAGATACTGGTGCACACATCACTGTAACCAGTGCCATAGTTTTTGTAAGCTCTAAATTGTTACAAAAAACATAATGATGAACCTACCCTTGAATGATTTGAAAAATTTGTGAAAAACTAAAGCAGAAAAAGCATTAATTCCTGACAGGAACAGTGGCTTTTGTGTTCAACTTCAGAGAAGATGCAAACATTCTTTTTTCATAATGCTGGTCACTGAGACATTTCCTGTTGCAGCTTAATGAATATTTGTGCACATACACAAATAATGATCTACTGAACTTGACTTTAATAATCTTAGGTTCCCTGCAATGTTCTTGCTATGATGGGTATCAAACTTGAAAAGTAGCTCATGGGCTTTTCCCAGCATGTATAAACACATTCTCCCTCAAAGAATATTTACTTTTTTACACAAACATATTTTAGGAAGAGTTTTACATTGTGACTTAAATGCATTTGCAAACCTTGTGATTGGTGTGTCATGCTCCTCCTTTTATCTGGCATAATCAAGTCCTTCATCTTTATCTGACATAGATTTAATATTCTCTTAGATTTAAAGCAGCTATTCATCAACCCAGGCTGTTCCAATTTTCCCAGCCTACTTACTCCAAGCCCCTTCCACACCTGTGTAAAACACATTCTTGTCCAGACACAATCCTAGGTAAGTGCTTCAGGGCATACCTGAAAAAATATGATCCTGTTTCCTCCTACATTTCATCCGAGCACTGGCTCACAGTTGATAAAAGAATAAAGTTTAAATTGATGTTAATAGTCTACAAATGCCTAAATAATCAAGGGCCAAAATATCTCAATGACATGCTGATAAAAGATTTTAATGCCACTCACAATCTCAGATCTAACACTGACACATTACGATTGGTAGTTCCACGCACCACTTCCAAGTCGCATGGTGACCGTGCCTTTATGGTTGCAGGTCCTAGACTCTGGAATTCCCTTCCTTTCTCTCTCAGAAGTGTCTCGAATACCTCAAAATTTAAAGCTGGACTAAAGACTTACCTTTTCAACCTATAGTATTATCTCTCATTTATTACTTGTAAAGTGCACGTGAATGACTATGTCACATCGTGCGCTATATTAAGTCTAATCTATATATATATATATATATACCCTGGTGAGCATACAATGTGTAAACAAAACACTCTAAGTACATAATGTGTTATATGAGCTACTCTTTTTCAAAGTGTTCATATGTTTTGCTTCCCAAGTATTTTCATTGCTGGGAAAATTATGCCCCCCCACCCAGAATTGATGTCCCTGAACTCAACTCAGGGCACTACTGTAGTTCAGGGCACTACTGTACATCTTCCCAAGGTATTGCTAAAAACATGAGTTCCACATGTTGCATCAATTGAAGTTTTCCACTGATGTACACACAACTGAGTTTCTTTGAGGGAGAGGCATATTTTTTTTAAAATAAAGCTAGAATACTAACTTTTTTGAAACTTTCTATTATTCTCCTTCCACATTGAATGGTTCAAAAAAATGAACATTTTCCATACATGTGATAAAGCAAGCAAACTACAATGAAATTAGTTACTAAGATCATTAGATGAAGTTTTAGGGCTCAATTTCTGACCAATTGGCTTCAGTTGGGTCTGCCATGACCTTTCTTGCAGTTCTTGCTCACTGGCTTGCTTTCCCTTTTTCATTGCTTATGCTGAGCACCAAGAACAATGGCAATGACTTCCATTTTTAAAGTCTTTGGCACAGGAACTCTTGACCTCTATACTACCATGAAGTAACTTTTTATGAAGTGTATGATGAGAAGTTTTAGTTTAGGTTCCAATGACATCATTTTATCCATGCTGATACAGGAGGAAAATAAGGGAATACAGTTTTATACAACTACTGCATACTGGCAATTAGTCCACCATTATAAGTACCTGTGCGTACCTCTTAGAAACCACTTGTGTTCGTCACAACAAAAAAAACATATATTTTCACTCACCAAATGTAAAATAACAAACGAATACAATTGGTACAGTTATACAAAGAAAAGTTCCGAAGCTGATGGATCCTGAAGAAGGTCGAACTGGTTGGTCACACCTGTAAAATGATAAACATTAAGTCACACCAAACATTTAATTCTACATCGCAACACTGATAATAGTTTTGCATAACAAAGATTTTTAACTTGGCTTTCTCACCAATGGTGAGTAGGTCATACATTGAACAATGTAGCAGTTAGTCAGATGAGATTCAACTACGTACCAACATAAACCTAAAAGAACTAAAACAAGAACCAGGCACTGATGTTCCATCCATCCGTTGCCATATGTTATAATACATTCCCTACATTATGGAGTAGGGAAAACAAGCTAGTGAGCCACAACTGGTGAAGGAAAGGACATGGCCTACCCAACTTAAACCAATTGGTTAGAAACTTAGCTATGAAACCTCAAGTAACTAACAATTAAATACATTGAAACAATTAGCCTACTCTGGTGCAGCAATGTTTTCAAAAGTTATGCAAAGTTCACTCTACAGCAGCTTCCAATCAAATGGGGATCCAATTTTTATAAGTTTTGGATAAAATCTCCACCTCTGGCCCAAAAAATGCCCAAAAATGTGCCAACCTGTGTAAATATGATTGATTGGTATCTTCTAGGGACTAGGAAATTGAAATGTTTAGTAATTATTTTGTGATGTCACATCTACAGACAGTGTTCATTGGACATGCACTCAAAATTCAGATTGGTTTTTAAACAATATTCATCTGGTGATTATATAAATTGTACCACAATAACAGAATAGTTGATTGTGATGCAAATTATGATCAGTCAAAGATAGAGTGACCATCCTCCAAACAAAGTAAGAATAAAACCCATTAATTCAATTGAGGAACATGCAGATCAGATTTTTGATTTCAAATCACTGTAGTGTGTGACCAGTACTTTACACCTTAACCAGAATGCAAAACTGCATTGAGGTTTCGATGATACACAAACGTTCCGTTTCAAATAATCCCATCATGTACCATTATCTTCTCATTCAAATGTTATACTAACATGTTCAAAAAATAATTTTGTTTTCCCACATGACCTTTGTCCCCCCCACCAAAAATAGGGATCATCTTCTTACCATAAGCATTCAGAAACCACACGTGAAATCTATTTAAGTCTCCCACTTTATGATGTGTTAACACCTATTAAACAAGGTTGTCATTCAAATTTTGACCACCAGTGACCCTACAAATCCTTTAACCTCTACACACTGCAATTTCAAAAGGCTTCGAGCTGACTTCAAGAAATGAAAAATAGGAATCATGCAAACCTTCTTTAAAAGTGGACCCCCCTCATGCTAGGGCAACCCTAAAAAACCATGGTACAATTAAGAAATGACATAATGATGGTTTTGATGGTTTTGTATAATTACCTGCAAAAAGTCTTGAGAGTTCACAACACTGTAAACTAAGGACCCTCTCCCCATCCTTTCCAGCTGAAAGGTTTAATAATACTTTTAAGACTTTGATGAGGGTAAGATTTCAGTGCAGAGGTTTGAACCAACCTTATAAGTACTGCAGAGTCGAGACATTATTTTGCAATGACACTTTGTAACACTAATATATATGGGAGGACTTTTGAACAGCTTCTCATAACACTAATATATATGGGAGAATTTCGTAAGTTTTCCCCCGCTGCAGATACCACCCTGCTACCAAAATATGCTGCTGCATGCTTTATATCATGTTCTAGAACAAATAAAATATTGGTAGGAAAGCTTAATTTCCCACTAGGCTAGCCTAAGGATATTACACAGAAACATACATGTGTAGATTAGGTTCAAAATGTACATATATGCTATACATTAGGCAATGGCAAAAGTGCCAAGACATTAGACATGATGAAGAAAATTACATCGCAGGGAAAAACTTTACACCTAAAGCTCACAAAATTACTGCAGATTGTTGTATAAGGGTTTTTTACCAATGCCTTTTAAATATTTTTGATGTTCTTGGCCAAGTGGATTTTGTTGATCCTCTTCAGTACTCGATTCTGCTTTGTGAAAGATGTAGCATCGGCTAGGCCTAACTTAGGCCTACGTTAAGCCTAGGCAGAAAGTACTAGCCCACTTGCTCATTCGAACCATACAATTTTGGCCTAAACTTTTCAGTTTAGGGAGCTAGACACTTTGAGATTTCAACAAAGATCCTTAACATGTGAAAAGAGCAATTTTTGGAGGATATTCCTAATTGCGGAATTGAGGGTGAAAATGGTAATTATTCCGCCTAAATCAAGATACTTGGCATCTCTGTAGGGACCATCTCCTAACTTTAACCCATTCACATTCCAAATATGGAATCTATCCAAGTTCCCTACCTTGTGATATTGTTGTCCCCCCGGTGACCCCAGATGACCTTTGACCTTTACCAAGACCAATAGAGACCATCCTCTGACTATAATGCATCCACAAACCAAACATAAAATCTATTCAAATTTCCTCCCTTGAGATATTGTGTTGACAAGATTTTCAGACTTTGACCCCCAGTGACCCCAGATGACCTATGACTGCCACCAAAAACAATATGAACCATCTTCTGACAATAACACATCCACATATCAAATATGAAAACTATCCAAGTTCCCTATCTTGAAATATCGTGCTGACAAGATTTTCACACTTTGACCCCCGGTGACCCCAGATGACCTTTGACCTCTACCGAAAACAAAAGGTACCATCTTCTGACCATAACACATCCACATACCAAATATGAAATCTATCCGTGTTCCCTATCTTGAAATATCGTGCTAATAAGATTTTCACACTTTGACCCCTGCTGACCCCAGATGACCTTTGACCACCACCAAAAACAGTAGGGACCATCTTTTGACCAAAACACATCCACAAACTACATATGAAATCTATCCAAGTTTCCTCCCTTCAGATATTGTATTGACAAGATTTTCAGACTTTGACCCCCGGTGACCCCAGATGACCTTTGACCTCCACTGAAAACAATATGAACCATCTTCTGACCATAACACATCCACATACCAAATATGAAATCTATCCAAGTTCCCTATCTTGAAATATTGTGCTAATAAGATTTTGCAGACTTTGACCCCTGGTGACCCCAGATGACCTTTGACCTCCACTAAAAACAATAGGGACCATCTTTTGACCAAAATGCATCCACATACTAAATATGAAATCTATCCAAGTTTCCTATCTTGAGATATTGTGCTAACAAAGTTTTCAGAAAATGACCCCTGCTGACCCCAGATGACCTTTGACCTCCACCAAAAACAATAGGGACCATCTTCTGACCAAAACGCATCCACATACTAAATATGAAATCTATCCAAGTTTCCTAACTTGAGATATTGTGTTGACAAGATTTTCAGACTTTGACCCCCGGTGACCCCAGATGACCTTTGACCTCCACCGAAAACAATATTAACCATCTTCTGACCATAACACATCCACATACCAAATATGAAATCTATCCAAGTTCCCTATCTTGAAATATCGTGCTAATAAGATTTTCACACTTTGACCCCTGGTGACCCCAGATGACCTTTGACCTCCACCAAAAACAATAGGGACCATCTTTTGACCAAAACGCATCCACATACTAAATATGAAATCTATCCAAGTTTCCTATCTTGAGATATTGTGCTAACAAAGTTTTCAGAAAATGACCCCTGCTGACCCCAGATGACCTTTGACCACCACCAAAAACAATAGGGACCACCTTTTGACCAAAACACATCCACATACTAAATATAAAATCTATCCAAGTTTCCTAACTTGAGATATTGTGTTGACAAGATTTTCAGACTTTGACCCCCGGTGACCCCAGATGACCTTTGACCTCCACCGAAAACAATATGAACCATCTTCTGACCATAACGCTTCCACATACCAGATATGAAATCGATCCAAGTTCCCTATCTTGAAATATCGTGCTAATAATATTTTCACACTTTGTCCCCTGGTGACCCCAGATGACCTTTGACCTCCACCAAAAACATTAGGGACCATATTCTGACCAATATGCATCCACATACCAAATATGAAACCTATGCAAGTTTCCTATCTTGAGATATTGTGCTAACAAGATTTTCAGAATTTGACCCCCGGTGACCCCAGATGACCTTTGACCTCCGTCAAAAACAATAGGGACCACCTTTTGACCAAAACGCATCCACATACTAAATATGAAATCTATCCAAGTTTCCTATCTTGAGATATTGTGTTGACAAGATTTTCAGACTTTGACCCCCGGTGACCCCAGATGACCTTTGACCTCCACCGAAAACAATATGAACCGTCTTCTGACCATAACACATCCACATACCAAATATGAAATCTAAGTTCCCTATCTTGAAATATTGTGCTAATAAGATTTTCAGACTTTGACCCTTGGTGACCACAGATGACCTTTGACCTCCACCAAAAACAATATGGACCATCTCCTGACCATAACGCTTCCACATACCAGATATGAAATCGATCCAAGTTTCCTATCTTGAGATATCGTGCTAACGAGATTTTCAGACTTTGACCCTCGGTGACCCCAGATGACCTTTGACCTCCGTCAAAAACAATAGGGACCATCTTCTGACCATAACGCATCCACATACCAAATATGAAATCTTTACACGTTTCCTATCTTGAGATATCGTGCTAACAAAGTTTTCAGAAATTGACCCCTGCTGACCCCAGATGACCTTCCACCTGCGCCAAAAACAATAGGGTTCTTCCTCTCCATATGGGGCATCCATGTATCAAGTTTGAAAATTGTCAGACATTTCTATCTTGAGATATTGTGCTAACAAGCAAAGTGTCACAAACACACACACACATACACACACACACATACACACACACACACACATACATACACACGCCATCATGATTGCATAGGTTTCTCTTATCATCGAAACCAAAAAGCTTTTACATGTTATCCTTGAGATGTTGATACTTGAGCAAGCTGATAACAACATGTGACCCCAGTACTTACATGAAAGAAGAGAAAACAGTGAAAGTATACCGGTCTGCAGATTTAATCCCCACTTGAAAATTTGGTTCTTTAAAATTCTCATTACATTCAAAAATAACTTCTGTGTTGACAGTGGATAAATCTAGAAAGAAGAATACAAGTAACTATATAGTAATTTTACGGACTAAAAAACATTTTACAGAGATTATTTGAAAATTAAACACTGAACAAATTTTGATTAAAAATAAAGGAGATAAGATAAAAACCTGTTTCAAACAAATAAATGGTATGATGAAGATCTAGAGATTAATATTTGGCAGTGCAAATTAAATCATGGCCACCAACAAAATATCATTTAGTGTGTCAAGCTACAAGCTGGCATATAAATATTACAGAATCTTACTTGCAAGCACATTCTTTGAAGAAACCAATAAGTAACAGCTGAGTTGACAATGTGTTCTACATTGCAATAAAAATCAGGTTGTGACCTAAAGCTTATCCTAACATTGACTTTATATGGACTCCTCCAAATATTGCAATGCCCCAAAAAGAGAATGTCAAAGCAGAGACCAGTTCAAACCTGTGTTGGTACACACATCGCAAATTCACTAGAGCAGTTATTGAGAGAACTGCAAACTTCAACACTACCTCACACTAAGGAGTTGCTAGAGAAGGAGACACGACACCCTATATTCTCTTTGAGACATGGTTCGTTTCCGATGGGAATCTTGCTTTTATCCGCCATATTCTTATTTCAATGCTTCGATCAAAAAGGATAAGTGACGCATTATCAAAATTCCACTTAAGAGACGCATCTTTTACACCCCACTCATTAATACTTCGTTGCCAGTCATCATGCAAAGTTGGGAAATTTATGCCATTCGACACTATCTGAGACACGACGTTTTATTTCAATTGTAGACAGCACCAATTTTCCTACAAATTAGTTTAAAAAATTAGTTTCCTTATGATGACAAAATTATATAAATCTGAGGGAAATATATAGACTTGAACAAAGCCTCCATCCAATGAAGAACGGGCCCAATTGGAGCATATATTTTAAACATTTGTTTCCAGTCGTCCTATAGAAATTCTTATTGTAAGCTTTGCCATTGGTGAAAACAAACCTTCAGATCAAAGATACACAGACAATGCCTACGTTTAAGGATTACATGGGAAAGAATGGAAAAGATATCAAGAAAAGGGCTAAGTCACAAGGGATTAAACAATAGAAACAAAGGGACCTGCCAATCAAATAGGAACACCTCAAAAGATATGATCCATTTCAAGTGCATATAGTCTGAAAAAATTTTTTTGTAGTTTTTGCTAAAAGTCCCCACGACTCTCTGGCAAAGAGCCAAGGGGCGAAAACCAAACGATTACTCTGCTCCCTTAAGGAGCTTAACGTCTCAAATGGCCAAGTACGCCCTCCAAAGGGCAAACACTCAGTGGTCCTGCTCTAGACTGGCTGAATAGAACAGATGCCACAACCTGGAAAAAATTTTTGTAGTATCTCCTTCTCTGGCAACTCCCTGCTCACACTAGCAAGAATGATGTTTACTATTGCTTAAAGGGACAATCCTCTCACCCCAAACTTCACTTCTAGTATAGGGTAACAGAAACTCTCAATTGGCTCAGCTTTTTGACTGACTGCTAATTCAAACAATGCAGAGTATCAAAACTTACATTTCACAGCATGAACTGTTCTGAGAATGTTTTGATAATACATCTTGAGCTTTCTTTAATCACCCTGAAGCAATAAAACGAGACTGTGTCTGAATGAGGATGAATTTCAGACAATTGTGGGAGGGGCTTAATTAAGAAGGTTGGGAGAATTGGTACTATTTGGGATGGGAGAATTGGTACTATCTGGGATGAGAAAATTGGGCCTTTAAAAAATTACCAGTGGGATATTCCAACATCAAAAGGTCACCATTGCTGCCATCATAGTAAAACTCCATATTCTTGAATGAACCAAGATTTTTATACACTGATGAGGTGGTTTCATTCTCCACTCTGCAAATTGCAACATCAACACAGGTGTCCTTATCCAAACTGTGGAAAGAAATGTAATACTAATGAGAATGATTGAATGGACTTAACATTCTGCCACACCTTTTGGGACCTTGCCTGTCCCTCATCACCAACTACAATTTTACCCTGGTTATACAAAACTTCTCAATTAACACTGCTCTTTGATTAACATTGAATTAAAAAAATGTCACAGTAGATCATATTACACAGCATACACTGAGAGTGTTCTCATAACCTGAAGCAATGAACAAGGACTGTGTATGGATGCCTCTCAGAGAGCTGTGGGAGAGGCTGGAAGTGAGCAGATTGGAAATTACGAACTGTCTGGGTTAAGGAATCTGTATGGGTTAAAAAACAACCTACATCAAATCTCACCAGAAATTCACGAAAAGGTCAGAACGAAACCTTTAATTAAACTCTGGGGGTTGCACAACATTATTTCATGCTCACATGTCTTTCTCTGGACTTGAGCAACAAATTTTCCAGAAATCATGACTGGAAAATTTGTAAACAAGCACACAAAGAACAGAGCTTAGTCTTACAGTAGTTTGCATGGATGCTGCTTTCAGTTTCTTCATGAAGAATTCTGAACAAGTAGTTTTGATTATTTTCAAAATGTTAAAATGGAGATTCCCCTTCAATTGACCCAGATCTAACACTGACCAGCTATATCCTCCGTTTTCTCATGATAAAGGGAGGTAAGAGGTAAGAGAAACTTTATACAGTATTTCAATTGCGTAGTTCATACTCATATTTACTTTGAGGTCCAATGAATAGTACAGCATAGCAGAATTTCCTATTTCATGAATGGCTCTTGAGAGCCATGTGACAATACACTTCTCCTTTAATTGCTAAATGTATGCAGTCACTGCCAAAATTACCCTGACTCTGCCATATTTTTGTCCTGAAATATCATGAAAGATACTTGGAAGACAAATAGGAGGGAAAGTTGAGATTCAGCTGTTATTTTGAAATATGTAAGTCCGAAAGCCTGTAGCCAATGCTTTTGCCCTTAACAAATATTTATAAAAGACATGATTAACTGATGACATTCCTAAGATGTACAGAGTTTACAACATTTAGAAGTAGTCTGAATTCACATCATTTTGATCCAAACATTTGGTCCAACTCTCTACTTTTTCTTCCCACTGATAAGCACTTCCCTTCAACCTATGCATTTACATCATAGGCTTATGTTTACAGTAGTCATCATAGGCTTATGTATAGCAAAGAATTAACATTTACCTAAATTCTCTACATGGATCATAATAGTATGTCACATTAGATTGTTCCTCTCTGGTCTGGAAGTAAGGTGGCGTTTTATCCTTTACCATATTTTCTAAATTATACATCCTGCCATCGTCCAGGACACACACACAATGAGAGTCAGTTCCAGATTTTGGTACACATTTTGGTCTACTTTCAGGTGTGGTAACTAAGCCTTCCAAGACAAGCACAGCTGATGAAAATGTCCATACCACTAGCAAAAAAGTACCCATACTTCAATCTTAAGTGAAAATGTTCATCTATATACAAGAAAAATTTACTGAAGATTATTCCTTTTACACAAAAGATTGTCTTGCTAGTTTTCACCACTCTGCTAAATTCCAAATCAGTGATTTTTGCTTCATGTTCAGCCAAGCTGGCTATGTGGTGGAGTTCAAGCGTGAACTTTCTACTAAGAACTCACTACATCCTGCCATGTTCCCACTTCCAGCTGGATTATGTAAAATTCTCCATGCATGTAAAGTATAGTTTGTAACAGTGTCAGTTTTGCAAATGTCACACTTATTGCTCTCTTTACAACAGCATCACAGGAGGAGGCACATCTGTTAGACTGGAGAAAAAAAACATCAAAACTTTGAACTTAAACATTTTATGATACTAAAGTGGTAAATTATCCTAAATACAGAACAGTGGTCTCTACAAATGAAACAACAAGTACTTTTAACAGGGTTCCCCTGCACCTTAAGAAAAATTTCATGACCTACGCATGACTATTTCATGAACAAGTTATATGTGAGATTTCATAATCTCTAATGGCATGGAGATGGTGACAAATAAATGAGTAGGCCTAAACCTATTGGCTTGCAGTAAAGAAGTAAAGACTGATCTTGACTAAATTTCATGATTTTTCCATGACTTCTGTCATTTATATAATATTCCATGACTTTTCCAGGCCTGCTGGTACAAATTAAATTTAAAATTTCATGAGACTTTTCCATGAAACCTTTTTTTAACTGCTATTGCAGTTAAGTGAACAATTTTGAGAACAATGTAGTGTAATACCCAGGGTTCATACAAGAGAATTCTGAGTGATGACTGTACATAGTGTTTTGTCAGTCTAGTGTGCAAAGGCAGTGAAGGTCATCATTACCATCCCAAACAACCCTTGTAGCTACAACACCCAGTAGCAGAGGCCTTTTAGAAAGGTTTGCTTTCAATATTAGCTATGGTTTGGAACTGATGAAGGTTTTTGTTTTGTTTTATAACCAGATGAAATTTAAAGGTCATGAGCAGTCTCCCAAACTTACTTTGAAGCAACAGCTAAATGTCACAATTCTCATCTCATTTCTGTGCAAAGAATCTTTCATAATATTTTATTACTTCAATATAACATATGAAAGGTAAACCAAGCAGTAATTACAAGTAAATTTCACATTTGAGGAGTAAAATTGTTGTCACATGACCCTCAAAGGCCAATCATGAAACTGGGCAGTCTACTACACTGCTTCAAGTTGGGGTGACTGCTCCTGCCCTTTAAGTTTGATTTTTATACAGATGATATTTGAGCCCACATAGTTGCCCACACAAATTCACCCCCCCCCCCACAAAGTCTCCCCTGACAATTCCACCCTCACTGTCATACCAGCCCTGTCACAGTGACTTCAATCAATCCTTTAATGAATGAAAAAAGAACGGAGTGATAGCCCTCATACTCCGACACCTGTTCCATACCTATGTTCCTACAACCTCTATTTTCATCAACGTTTGGGTTGTCAAAACATAAGGATGCTGGAACAAAGCCTGTATTGGAACGTAATGGATTTGTTGGAATATAGGGGTGTCGGAATATCTACGGCTGTAACCAACTGAATTAAGCTTCACTCCATAGGCTGAAGTCAATAAACCCAGGCCGTAATCAACTCTTTCTCAGAAATACTGTTGAATATTTCACTGTCCAAGTGAAGAAAGGCCTGCATTTATTTAATAGTACTAACCGAATGCTAATGCTTCAATGCGGTCAAAACTGTATGTATACCAGGTGTGGATCCAAGGGGGGCTTTTACAGCCTCAGCCCCCCTTTTTCACCACATCAACATAGTAAAACAAATGGAAAATTAGCACTACAGTGCAACTCTCACAGGCTGCTTTCTCTTCAGTCAGCCCCTCCCCTTTTGGATGCATGGATTTGTGCCTGTATATGGCACAGTGTGGGGAATGCAGTTACTTCAGCCTATGGAGTGAATTAAGCTTCACTCCATAGGCTGAAGTCAATGAACCCAGGCCGTAATCAACTCTTTCTCAGAAACACTGTTGAATATTTCACTGTCCCAGTGAAGAGAGGCCTGCAGTTATTTAATAGTACTAACCAAATGCTAATGCTTCATTGCGGTCAAAACTGTATGTATACCAGGCGTGGATCCAAGGGGGGCTTTTACAGCCTCAGCCCCCCTTTTCACCACATCAACATAGTAAAACAAATGGAAAATTAGCACTACAGTGCAACTCTCACAGGCTGCTTTCTCTTCAGTCAGCCCCTCCCCTTTTGGATGTATGGATTTGCGCCTGTATACGGCACAGTGTGGGGAATGCAGTTACTCGAGTCGCCCCCTACATACCCTTGACAAAGTCACCTGCTTGGCCAACGGCGCCCGTAACAAAGTTGTCCCTAACAAAATTGCCTCAGTCCTGATAAAGTCAACGGTCCCTAAAGAAAAATGTTAAAAAATGTGCTATCAAACATACTGTAGGTAGTATATAAACCTATATGGGTTCCTTAAATGGGTAAGATCCCCAAAGGATGGGGGTTGTAGAATATTGACCCCGCCTGTCATACTAGAGGTGACTAAACAGTGGATTTATACCGCATTTGACCTATATGACACTATATATTTATAACACATTCATGTTGGTGTGTCATTAAATCTTATCACTATCCCTTATGGCTAAGCTCATACTGTACCTTGGTGGGCATTTAACCAGATTGATAAAGAGCCCATATGGGTAGCCCACATGCACAAGGGATATTAAAGAATTGAAGTTGACCCATATTCTCACACACACTATCAGTTGTTTGAATGAGTCTTAGAACTAGTTTCTCATGCCTCATTTGGATTAACCTAAGGCCAGACTGCCCATGGGTCTCAGTCATATCTCATAACAGGGTGCAAAACTGTTTGGACCCTTAGGGGTTATGAAATGGGTCCAGTAAAATTCCCTTATGAGAATGTTACCAGTAAAATAGTTTTTTTTTTAAGGAGGGGGGGGGGGATGAGTCTTTGGGAGGCTAACAGTATAATCTTGTCAAATGTGGCAGACTTAGCCTCTGGGAAACTTGGCTTGTCAGACAGAGGATTTTTTCAAGGTCAGACTTTGTTAGGAGGCGAGTTTTGCAGGAGTGACTTTGTAACTAGGTGTCTCAATTTGTTACTAGGGAGACTGTGTAGAGGAGACTTTAATTGTGGGAAACTTTGCTGGGGTGCCTTGTCAGTAAAAGCATGAACTTGAGGTAGTCCCATTTATTGTAGGCCTACCATGAAATCAGCACAGGCGTCAAACTTTACATACTGTACTTGCAATCTGTTGCTGCATAATTGAAACTAAAAGCAGCACATGATCTAATCTTGGCATTTCTATTGTCTTCAATTTAGGTTGCATACAATGTATACATTTCAGTCAGAAAATCAAGAAATTTAGCTGGTTGGACCAAAAGTTTGTCAGTTGTCACTCAGTGCACATACTTCTTTACGAATCAGTGAAATTCATGCCGCGGGTGAATCAGTGGCATCACCAGACTTTCAATTCTAGGGGGACACTAGGGAGGGGGCACAACAATTTGCAGGGGGGCACTGGTGGACTCTACTAATGGCGCCGTAGGCACCACCGAGCATGAAGCATGAGGCTCAACCAGTGGGGTCCAGGGGGAAAGCCCCGGTGGGGGTCCAGGTGTGTCACTCAGTGCACATACTACTATACGAATCAGTGAAGTTCGTGCCGTGGGTGAATCAGTGGCATCACCAGTCTTTCAATTCTAGGGGGACACTAGGGAGGGGGCACTGGTGGACTCTACTAATGGTGCCGTAGGCACCACCGAGCGTGAAGCATGAGGCTCAACCGGTGGGGTCCAGGGGCAAAGCCCTGGTGGGGGTCCAGAGGGTGAAGCCCCCAGAAGCTCCTGGGTTTTGGTGTTTGTGAGGTACTTCTGTCACTAACAAAGGATGCTTCTAGTGACTTAACAATGGCAGAAAAATTACGTCCAAGAGTCCCAGGTAGCTTCCAGTAAGACTTTTGGTAAAAAAGCCAGTGATTCAACTTCCAAGAGTGGATCCAACTGACACTTTGAAAATGGTGTCGATGAACTATAGAGAAAAGCTGATTGGCAGTTCAATATGAATCTCGGTGGGGTCCAGGGGTCAAAGCCCCCCAAAGCTCCTGGGTTTTAAGAGGTTCGTGAGGTATTAAGGTCACAATTTAAGGGTAATTCTATTATTCTTACACTGGTCTAAAAATTTCTTCCATGGCAACTTTAAGTAAAATTTTACTGGTTACAAAACCAGTGAAACTACTACCAAGCATGGGGAGCTAAACTAGAAAGAGAAAGAGAAAGCAGTTAATGTGCAGTTACATGTGATTCTCGAGAAAATCTGTAGGCATTATCCTTCTTGAACAGTTACCTGAGCTGTGTGCCACCTTCAATTGGTCTAGTTGGAAGTGTGCAGAAAATGTTGAAAAAATGAAACCCCTGAGACAGCCGGAAATGGTATTTTCCAGGTGTTTTGGGGATATTTTCAGTTAGAAAGTATGGACATATAGGCCTAACTGCCGTATCTTGTCAAAAGAAGAATTGAATCGTAAAAAATTTAATATTCACACTCTAACTACAGAAGGCATACTTGGTACTAATTGGATTTCCATACCAAGAAGTGGCATAATATGCATGCACATGCATGTAACACAATCAACCCTAACCCAGTTTTACACTAGCCTGCGTATGTAACCCTAGATAGGGCCTAGGCCCAGTCCTATTTACTATGCTTAACTGTAACCTCAATACTATGCATACATAGCACTAACCCTATAACTGTGGGTACAGAAATATGGAGGCACACAATTTTCTGGGGCCAGGGCATATTCCCCCTCCCCTTTGGAGACCCCACTGGCATGAAGTTTTTGGCCACCTGCAAGTCATTCAGTTCCTTCAAATTCAATTTGTCAAGATGCAGTTAGGCCTAGGCCTATGTGCATGCCGTACATCCAGGTACGTAGATCTGTGGTCACCATACACATCCTTGGCTAGGCCTAGCCTAAGCCTTAGTTACATTAGTCCTAGAAAAGGACTAAGTAATAAAGTATGGTCGATCGTGTAATTGCTCCCTATACATACACAGTGTATAATGAGTATAGCGAACGCGTAATTGCTCCCTCTACATACAGTGTATAGTGAGTATAGCGAACGACCACAGTCCATTACTGAGGCTAGTAGTAGGGTTACACGGGCTAGCCTAAACTTAGACACGGCCTAACGTTGGACCTTGACTAATATTGTAGGACTGGGAGTGGGACTAACGTAGGCCTAGTCCTTTACTATGAGAATGGTTTAGAAGAAACTAGGATATCCGAATCAGACACAAAAATAAATGAATAGAAAAGTTAGTACCCCGAAAAGGCCAAACCAGCAATCCTAAGACAGGATTCAGCTGTAGAAACGTTAGTCTCGTCTGTACGCGCGCAGTACACTACTTGCATCAAACACTCGTACTCGACTCATATCCGGTATCCATGCAGCGCTTGAGCTGAGATCGAGACTAGATGGACGTCGGCCTTACGTTAAGTTATACTCTAATTTTAAAGGCAGGCATTCGTCACCCCAAACTACAGTTTCAGTATACATATATCAAAACTCTCAATTGGTACAGCTCTTTGATTGGCATCACATTCAAACAATGCATAGCTAAATTACACAGCATGGGCACTGAGAGTGTCTTGATTACACATTATGGACTTGTATGGCCACTGGGACGAGTCATGAAGCAATAAACTAGGATTGTGTCTGGATAAAGATGAGTTTTAGATAAATGTGGGCGGGGCTAGAAGTAATTGGAGAATTGGAACTGTTTGGGATGATGAAAATATGAGCTGCGCGCAAGGTCTTGTTTCAAGACTGGTTTGTTTGCGTCCACCAACACATTAAAAGAATGGTTTAAGGGCACAACAGGATTTGGTATGTTGGAGAGGTGCTTATTCTGAGCATTTTGGTGAAATTTGCATTGAAATCCGATGTGTGATTCTCAAGATATGAACACGTAAAGTTTTCACATTTTCAAGAAAAAGTGAACTTGAAGCAAGCACATATGACATCACATCCCCACATTAATGGACATTCTTTTGTTTTTCTTTAAACTTTATACTGGATTTTCTTCTTTAAAATCCCATATTATCAAAATGTGATTGCATAAGTGGCATGAGAATTTGCATCCCCCAAAGGGAGGTCATACTCCTATAAACTTAAAGGTCAACACAACAGTCTGATAAAACAAAGTGAAACAAAGCATTCCTTGTCAATGTGAGGAAGTGATAAAAGCTCTGCTGCCCTCTAACTCACTTTTGAACACAAATCTACTCACTTCATTTACTGATATCTCAAGAAACACATGTCCGATTTGAATGGAACTTTCACCACACTTTGTAGATTTTGTTCCTCTTTCACATATGAAAATTAATTTTTTGCTTAAACTTCCCATTTAACATAGTAACATAACCATGGGCGTCTGGAAGGGGTGCAAGGGGGCACTTGTAAAACTTGTGAAAAAATTAATTAAAAATTGAAATAAAAAATTAAAAATAGATCATCAATTAAAATATCTTCACGCACAGCGTCAGTTTTTGCTCGTGAAATATGCGGACATTGGACCAGGTATAGCAAAAGAGAAGATGGTATGCTGAATAGTGAAATCGTAATTTGGGGACCATCATTCGTGATATGAAATTTGTAATTGTAAAAACTTTGCCAAAATTGTACTAGTTGTCAGGTATGCAGTGTGCATATGGCATTCGACTATTGATGAATGCGTTGGTCTTTGTTTGATCCCGTGGTGATCTCAAGTGGCGACGCGCGGATGTAACTGGGATATACAAGGTGAATATGGGGGGGGGGGGGGTATGATTCATAATTGGGTAACGGATATAAGCCTATATAGGCTGTTTGACAGTTGTAAGTTTTATCGTGCATAGGCGTGCGAGGCCGTTACCGAGAGGCAGATTTCCCTTCAACAATTTTTTACATTGAAAATTCTAAAAATCTAAAAATTACAGACATGAAATTCCTGTTCCAGGGCTGGGTACATGCAGCTTATAACACTCGCTAAGTGTCGTTTCCGGCCATCTGGAGCTATGGTGGCGCTCCGCTTAGATAGTGCACACAATTCAATCATCTATGAATGACCTTTCCTCCCTGGAAAAATTTCTGCCGACGCCCATTAACATAACATAACAAGTAAAAGGGCAAAGGAGGGCAAAAACCCCATAAGATGCCCTATAGAACAGACCTAAACCAACACCTCATCCAAACAAAAACTAAACAAACCCAATACAATCAGATCCTGCCACCAACTAGTTTCTCATGCCTCCTTAGGATTAACCTAAGGCCAGACTGCCCATGGGTCTCAGTCATATCTCATAACAGGGTGCAAAACTGTTTGGACCCTTAGGGGTTAT
The DNA here is from genome assembly GCA_037179385.1 of Holothuria scabra. Taxonomy (NCBI): domain Eukaryota; kingdom Metazoa; phylum Echinodermata; class Holothuroidea; order Aspidochirotida; family Holothuriidae; genus Holothuria; species Holothuria scabra. The sequence continues at coordinate 52,548,578 of CM074185.1, forward strand.
GAAATGGGTCCAGTAAAATTCCCTTATGAGAATGTTACCAGTAAATAGTTTTTTTTAAGGAGGGGGGGGGGATGAGTCTTTGGGAGGCTAACAGTATAATCTTGTCAAATGCGGCAGACTTAGCCTCTGGGAAACTTGGCTTGTCAGACAGAGGATTTTTTCAAGGTCAGACTTTGTTAGGAGGCGAGTTTTGCAGGAGTGACTTTGTAACTAGGTGTCTCAATTTGTTACTAGGGAGACTGTGTAGAGGAGACTTTAATTGTGGGAAACTTTGCTGGGGTGCCTTGTCAGTAAAAGCATGAACTTGAGGTAGTCCCATTTATTGTAGGCCTACCATGAAATCAGCACAGGCGTCAAACTTTATATACTGTACTTGCAATCTGTTGCTGCATAATTGAAACTAAAAGCAGCACATGATCTAATCTTGGCATTTCTATTGTCTTCAATTTAGGTTGCATACAATGTATACATTTCAGTCAGAAAATCAAGAAATTTAGCTGGTTGGACCAAAAGTTTGTCAGTTGTCACTCAGTGCACATACTTCTTTACGAATCAGTGAAGTTCATGCCACGGGTGAACCAGTGGCATCACCAGACTTTCAATTCTAGGGGGACACTAGGGAGGGGGCACAACAATTTGCAGGGGGGCACTGGTGGACACTACTAATGGCGCCGTAGGCACCACTGAGCGTGAAGCATGAGGCTCAACCAGTGGGGTCCAGGGGGAAAGCCCCGGTGGGGGTCCAGGTGTGTCACTCAGTGCACATACTACTATACGAATCAGTGAAGTTCGTGCCGTGGGTGAATCAGTGGCATCACCAGTCTTTCAATTCTAGGGGGACACTAGGGAGGGGGCACTGGTGGACTCTACTAATGGTGCCGTAGGCACCACCGAGCATGAAGCATGAGGCTCAACCGGTGGTGTCCAGGGGCAAAGCCCTGGTGGGGGTCCAGGGGGTGAAGCCCCCAGAAGCTCCTGGGTTTGGGGTTTGTGAGCGCAGTACTTCTGTCACTAATAAAGGATGCTTCTAGTGACTTAACAATGGCCGAAAAATTACGTCCAAGAGTCCCAGGTAGCTTCCAGTAAGACTTTTGGTAAAAAGGCCAGTGATTCAACTTCCAAGAGTGGATCCAATTGACACTTTGAAAATGGTGTCGATGAACTATAGAGAAAAGCTGATTGGCAGTTCAATATGAATCTCGGTGGGGTCCAGGGGTCAAAGCCCCCCGAAGCTCCTGGGTTTTAAGAGGTTCGTGAGGTATTAAGGTCACAATTTAAGGGTAATTCTATTATTCTTACACTGGTCTAAAAATTACTTCCATGGCAACTTTAAGTAAAATTTTACTGGTTACAAAACCAGTGAAACTACTACCAAGCAAGGGGAGCTAAACTAGAAAGAGAAAGAGAAAGCAGTTAATGTGCAGTTACATGTGATTCTCGAGAAAATCTGTAGGCATTATCCTTCTTGAACAGTTACCTGAGCTGTACGTGTGCCACCTTCAATTGGTCTAGTTGGAAGTGTGCAGAAAATGTTGAAAAAATGAAACCCCTGAGGCAGCCGGAAATGGTATTTTCCAGGTGTTTTGGAGATATTTTCAGTTGGAAAGTATGGACATATAGGCCTAACTGCCGTATCTTGTCAAAAGAAGAATTGAATCGTAAAAAATTTAATATTCACACTCTAACTACAGAAGGCATACTTGGTACTAATTGGATTTCCATACCAAGAAGTGGCATAATATGCATGCACATGCATGTAACACAATCAACCCTAACCCAGTTTTACACTAGCCTGTGTACGTAACCCTAGATAGGGCCTAGGCCCAGTCCTATTTACTATGCTTAACTGTAACCTCAATACTATGCATACATAACACTAACCCTATAACTGTGGGTACAGAAATATGGAGGCACACAATTTTCTGGGGCCAGGGCACATTCCCCCCCCCCCCCCCCCTCCCCTTTGGAGACCCCACTGGCATGAAGTTTTTGGCCACCTGCAAGACATCCAGTTCCTTCAATTTGTCAAGATGCAGTTAGGCCTAGGCCTATGTGCATGCCGTACATCCAGGTACGTAGATCAGTGGTCACCATACACATCCTTTGCTAGGCCTAGCCTAAGCCTTAGTTACATTAGTCCTAGAAAAGGACTAAGTATGGTCGATCGTGTAATTGCTCCCTATACATACACAGTGTATAATGAGTATAGCGAACGCGTAATTGCTCCCTATACATACAGTGTATAGTGAGTATAGCGAACGACCACAGTCCATTACTGAGGCTAGTAGTAGTAGGGTTACACGGGTTAGCCTAAACTTAGACACGGCCTAACGTTGGACCTTGACTAATATTGTAGGACCTTGACTAATATCTAGTGGGTCCTAGGCCTAGTCCTTTACTATGAGAATGGTTTAGAAGAAACTAGGATATCCGAATCAGACACAAAAATAAATGAATAGAAAAGTTAGTACCCCGAAAAGGCCAAACCAGCAATCCTAAGACAGGATGCAGCTGTAGAAACGTTAGTCTCGTCTGTACGCGCGCAGTACACTACTTGCATCAAACACTCGTACTCGACTCATATCCGGTATCCATGCAGCGCTTGAGATCGAGACTAGATGGACGTCACCTAAAGTTATACTCTAATTTTAAAGGCAGGCATTCGTCACCCCAAACTACAGTTTCAGTATACATATATCAAAACTCTCAATTGGTACAGCTCTTTGATTGGCATCACATTCAAACAATGCATCATAGCCAAATTACACAGCATGGGCACTGAGAGTGTCTTGATTGCACATTATGGACTTGTATGGCCACTGGGGACGAGTCATGAAGCAATAAACTAGGATTGTGTCTGGATAAAGATGAGTTTTAGATAAATGTGGGCGGGGCTAGAAGTAATTGGAGAATTGGAACTGTTTGGGATGATGAAAATATGAGCTGCGCAAGGTCTTGTTTCAAGACTGGTTTGTTTGCGTCCACCCACACATTAAAAGAATGGTTTAAGGGCACAACGGGATTTGGTATGTTGGAGAGGTGCTTATTCTGAGCATTTTGGTGAAATTTGCATTGAAATCCGATGTGTGATTCTCAAGATATGAACACGTAAAGTTTTCACATTTTCAAGAAAAAGTGAACTTGAAGCAAGCACATATGACATCACATCCCCACATTAATGGACATTCTTTTGTTTTTCTTTAAACTTTATACTGGATTTTCTTCTTTAAAATCCCATATTATCAAAATGTGATTGCATAAGTGGCATGAGAATTTGCATCCCCCAAAGGGAGGTCATACTCCTATAAACTTAAAGGTCAACACAACAGTCTGATAAAACAAAGTGAAACAAAGCATTCCTTGTCAATGTGAGGAAGTGATAAAAGCTCTGCTGCCCTCTAACTCACTTTTGAACACAAATCTACTCACTTCATTTACTGATATCTCAAGAAACACATGTCCGATTTGAATGGAACTTTCACCACACTTTGTAGATTTTGTTCCTCTTTCACATATGAAAATTAATTTTTTGCTTAAACTTCCCATTTAACATAGTAACATAACCATGGGCGTCTGGAAGGGGTGCAAGGGGGCACTTGTAAAACTTGTGAAAAAATTAATTAAAAATTGAAATAAAAAATTAAAAATAGATCATCAATTAAAATATCTTCACGCACAGCGTCAGTTTTTGCTCGTGAAATATGCGGACATTGGACCAGGTATAGCAAAAGAGAAGATGGTATGCTGAATAGTGAAATCGTAATTTGGGGACCATCATTCGTGATATGAAATTTGTAATTGTAAAAACTTTGCCAAAACTGTACTAGTTGTCAGGTATGCAGTGTGCATATGGCATTCGACTATTGATGAATGCGTTGGTCTTTGTTTGATCCCGTGGTGATCTCAAGTGGCGAGGCGCGGATGTAACTGGGATATACAAGGTGAATATGGGGGAGGGGGGTATGATTCATAATTGGGTAACGGATATAAGCCTATATAGGCTGTTTGACAGTTGTAAGTTTTATCGTGCATAGGCGTGCGAGGTCGTTACCGAGAGGCAGATTTCCCTTCAACAATTTTTTACATTGAAAATTCTAAAAATCTAAAAATTACAGACATGAAATTCCTGTTCCAGGGCTGGGTACATGCAGCTTATAACACTCGCTAAGTGTCGTTTCCGGCCATCTGGAGCTATGGTGGCGCTCCGCTTAGATAGTGCACACAATTCAATCATCTATGAATGACCTTTCCTCCCTGGAAAAATTTCTGCGGACGCCCATTAACATAACATAACAAGTTAAAGGGCAAAGGAGGACAAAAACCCCATAAGATGCCCTATAGAACAGACCTAAACCAACACCTCATCCAAACAAAAACTAAACAAACCCAATACAATCAGATCCTGCCACTGTCACAGTAATACTTGTCAATGTTAATCTTGAAGCAATTGACTGAAGTGGATTTAACAACCCACTCAGGGAGACTGTTCCACTCATTGGCAACCCTATGAGAGAAGCTGAACTTTCTGATGTCAAGTCTAGAGAAACATTTCACCAGCTTCTAGTTCCACGAACACGGGAATCAGCACAAACCTCTAAGTAGTTATAGTTAGACAGAGAATCATAACCAGAAAGGAACTTGAAAACCTGCAGCATATCCCTCTTAACCCTTCTTAACTCGAGAGAGTGAGTCCTAGAAAATTGAGCCTATCGATATCGACAAGGGAGATTACGCACATTGTGAATAAGCCGTGTAGCCCTCCTATCTGAACCTGCTCTAAAAGAAACTTGTCCTTTTCATAAAAAGGGTTCCATACCTGCACATCATAATCAAGATGTGGCCTAAAGATTTAACACAATATCTTTACTGAAATTACTGAAATTCCTCTTGATGAAACCAAGCACCCTATTAGTCCTAGCAGCAGCTGCTGCACACTGCCTAGAAGGCTTCAGATCACTTGAAATGACAACACCCAAGTCTTTTTCAGAAGTCACATTACCTAGAATACTACCAGCCATGGTATACTTATGACTCAAATTCTTGGATCCAAAGTGAAGAACTTTACATTTATCAGCATTAAAAGACATTTGCCAAGTCTGAGACCAAGTAACTAGCCTATCTATCCCTTTGCAACAGACAAGCATCCTTCCCATCATTAACATTCCTATAGAGCTTAGTGTCATCAGCAAACTTACTAATACAAGATGAGAGACAGCAATCAATATCATTTATAAAAACTTAAAAAGAATTTGGCCCAAAACAGAACCTTGTGGTACTCCACTTGCGATATCTTTCCAAGAGGAGAAATTACCATTTACAACAACCATTGCCTTTGTCAAGGCTTTTCGACCAACAATTATCTTTCTTATTTTATTTACAACGTTACACCACATTACGATACCAGGCCCCGTACTGCGTGGCATCACGTATGAGTGTCCGTCCTTAGACCTGCCCGGCCTCCAGGGGTGTAAAACTTCTTCCTTTTCTTCTTTTGGATCACGGTGACACATCCAAAGGACATTACTACACCTCACATGCGTCAGGGGCCATATTCTCTCTAAAAAACTAGTAATGTATTGGATAGTGTCCTAATTGTGACTATCCATACCATCTATCAGAGTGGCAGGAAGATTATTCCAATCTTTCAGAGTATTGGGGAAAAACTATATTAATAACAATTGGACCGAGAATAGAGTTGGCAAAAGTAAGTTGCATCCCCCGAGTTTTCCGGATTGGGTGTCTAAGTCTATCCATTGGAATATTACCGTTTCCTAAAAAAAAAAGAATGAACCTATTCTGCTTGCGACGCTCCGCTAGCGTGGGGGTCTGGGTCCTTCAGGAAAGCTGTAACCGACCCTGGCTCACGAGAAAAATCGGAACTTATGAAGCGAGCCGATCTCGTCCTCTGGATGTTTTCTAGCTTATCACGTAAGTAGGACTGATGTGGATCCCACGCGCAACAAGCATACTCCAAAACAGGCCGAAGCAGACCCTTATAAGCAGCTAGCATTAATATGCACAAGAAAAAGAATGCGTCCTAGAACAGATCCTTGGGGAACACCAGAAACAACATCATCGAAAATGGGACCGAGTACCATTCACTACCACAACTTGCTTGCGATCAGAAAGAAAGTCGGCAACCCGGCCACCGGAGAACCTGTTTGGAAACACCAAGGCTAAACAAGTTGGTTTTTAGTAGCTCATGAAGCACGGTGTCAAAGGCCTTTTCGACGTCAAGGATAAAGACATCGACTTGCTTTAGCGAATCCAAAGATGAAGCCCAGTCCTCGGCGACAGGTACTAGTTGGGTGTCACAACTATGCATCTTTCTAAAAGCATGTTGCTTTGTTGAAAGGGTATTGTTTGACTCAAAACAGTCCATTAAGTTGGAACTTATAACATGTTCTAACAATTTACAGCAAATACGCGTGAGCGAAACAGGTCGATAGTTGCTAGAGAGAAATCTATCATTCTTTTTGTAAACAGGACAAACAGTCGCCCTTTTCAAGTCGACAGGTATCCTTCCATTAGAAAGGAATTGCTGATACAAGTGACTCAGCATAGGATCAAAATCTGAGTCAATTTCCCAAGGACCCAACTTGATGTTATCAGGTCCAAAAGCTTTATTTTTATTTAGGCCTTTTAGCAATTTTTCAACACCATGGGTATATATGGTAATATCAGCCATTCTATCGCAAGTTGTTCTGCAGAATGGGATGACACTAAACAAAGTTTTGGTGAATACACTTGTGAACAAAGCGTTGAAAGCACAGGCCTTATCCAGATCAGTAGTCGCTAATTTGCCATTTGTCTTAAGAGGGGGAATACCATGATTGTCCTTCTTTTGGCCATTTATGTACCTCCAAAAGGGTTAAGTGTCATGTTTTATTTCACCAATCATACCATTGACATACATTGTATGAGATGTATGAACCTCTCCTTTGATTCCACAGCGTTGTGCAGCCCATTTCTCATGCATCTTGTTTTTTTTTTGAAAATAGCATGCAGCTGTCCCTTCTTCTAATCAACGTACGAATGCTATCAGTGACCCACTGGAGATCCGGTTCTTTGAGTGGGAACATTCTTCTTTACTGTTCTTTCGGAGAAGGACTTAATCAGCTGCCAGTTATCGTCTACCGTACGACTATTTTGACCCCCCCCCCCACTTACCCACCCCCCCCCCCTCCAGAGGGAGGGGGAGGGTAAGTTCGCCGGAAAGACTCGACAGAGCCCGGGCTAACCACACATCGGCTTTTGAAGCCTTCGAGCCCTATCAAAGATATTATAAACGTAGATACTAAACTCCTATCCATACGCTGTTAGTCGCGCTGAATCTTCATGGAAGCTCAAACGGAGGGGCGAAAGTGTTAATGTGACATGCGCACAGTTATATACAGCCTGGCAAAAAATCCAATGTGACGAGATGTCAGCTGGCCTTAATTTTTAAATCGCGCATTAAACATTTCTCCGTCTGGCCTATATCACGTACATTAAAATGCAAGAACGCTGACATCTCGTCACAATTGACTTTTCTATTGCGCATCGACAGTTGTGCACGCTGATCACCGAATAGAATTCTGCGCATGTCAACTCAACATTTCCGCCCCTCCAGTTGAGCCTCTGTCAGGAGCCAGCGCAGCTAGAAGTGCAGGCACAGGAGTTTGGTATCAACGTTTATAGGTGGCGCACCACCATTAATTGTTGCCATTGACTTACACACTAAACATGCTTGGTTATTCTGCCTCTAATTCCTTGTCAAAGTTTTCAATGCCAGTGAGCGTACCATCAAAGCGAAGCTGACAAGTTGTTTATTAATGGCACATAAGAATTCCCATAGCATGACCATTGACTTTTTGAGCTACAGGCGTATGAATAAAAAAGTAGTGATTCGCCCCCCCCCCCCCTTGTCACTACCCAGCATATGAGATAGGTCCGCTGACATTCCAAAGCCTCTCAGTCAGCTCAGGTGTAACCAATTTCAACCATTTTCTCACAAAATAATCTCCAACTCAACCACTACCAAAAACATGCAACAAATCATTCACAGCTTTCTTTAAACACGTTGAAAAATTAACCCAAACAAAATTTTTAGGGACTGCGGCCAGACGGTTCACCTTTTGCCCAAAGTGCAATTTTAGGTAATGGTGGTGAGTCCCCTTATATCTTCTTTTGTGGGCTCAATCGGAGGGGCGGAATTGTGCTCATTTGACGTGCGCACAGTTCTATTTGGTTAGTCTGCATGAAAAATTACGAATGCCTAACAGAAAATTCCATTAAGGTGACGAAATGTCAGCTTGCGTGCATTTTAAAAGGAATTTTGTAAGTGCATAATGCATTTCTCTGTGTGCAGTCCGCAGTAATTGACGCGTTCTTCCGCGTGCTTGTAAAAAGAAGTTAATTTTGTGTTGTATTAAAAGCGTGTATATAGATGTGCGATTGTGATAGATACCTTAGAAACTGACCAATCAGTAAGTCAATGAACTTCAAATCAGTCGTTGTGCGTTAAAGGTGAAATGTTCTTAAGTAGAAAACCTCGAGAAGCCTAAAACAATTTATTGAAGAACGGTGTTTGCAAGGATCGCAATGTTTTAGAATCGCACATATTTATAATAGAAGATAGAAAATACTAGAAGATATCAATTACCTGTTAGCTTTCAAAACCACCGATTCTACCAAAGTCACGGAAGAACTTGTCAATGTTAATCTTAAAGCAGTATACTGACGGGGAGTAACTACCCATTATGACAGACAATTCCACTTGTTGACAACTCTATGGGAGAAACTAAACTTCCTAATGCCAAGCCTTGCAAAAGGCCCTTTTCCAGATTTTTACAATGCTCACGAACCCGAGAATTACTTTGAACCCTTAAAAGAAGGGTTCATGGCCACAACAGGATTTGGTATGTTAGAGGGGTACTTATTGTAAGCATTTTGGTGAAATTTGCATTGAAATCCGATGTGCGGTTCTCAACGTATGAGAACATAAAGTTTTCACATTTTCAACAAAAAGTGAACTTGAAGCAAGCACATATGACATCATATCCCCCACATTAGTACACGGTGTTTTGTTTTTCTTTACACTTCTGAGTTGATTTTTCTCCTCAACAATCCCATATTATTAAAATGTGACTGCATATGCGCCATAAAAACTTTACAAACTTTGCATCCTCCACAGGGAGGTCCTAGTCTTATTAACCCGTTAACTTCAAGGTCAACACAACAGTCTGATAAAACAAAGGGAAGCAAAGCATTCCTTGTCAATGTGAGGAAGTGATATAAGCTCTGCTGCGCTCAAACTCACTTTGGAACACAAATCTAGTGACTTATTTACTGATACCTCGAGAAATACATGTGTGATTTGAATGGAACTTTCACCACACTGTATATATTTGTTTCCTCCTTGAAACATGTAAATTAAATTTTTGTGTGAACTTCACCTTTAAGTAACCACAGACAAAAGGGAGTTCCTTTCAGAAAGAAAGTTGTAAACCTGGAGCATGCCCCCCTCCCTAATCCTTCTCAATGTGGTAAGCTCAAGATGTTTAAGCCTAGCATGATAAGGTAAATTTCTCACCTTTTGTTCCATTTCAGATTTTATTTTGATAAGGCAACCCACACTTTTTTAATGGAAAGTTTCTATTTATTGCTGGTGTTTTGAAGGATTTGTCGAAAAACGAGATTTTTTTAACTTTTGACAAACAGTTGTACGTATTCTTTTTCAAAATAATTTGCAGTCGGCGCGGTGACGGTTCCCCTAGCCCTATGGTCTATGGCATTAGCCTTGGAATCATTACAATCATTACCTCGATGTGAGCAAAATAGAATCTTGCAACGTAACGGTCGCATGCTTCTTATCAATTTCTGTTATTCTCCCTTGTATCAACCTCATTCTATTTTAGCCTAGTATTCTCTGAGTTAGGACTGCACAAGTCCTTATGTGACAGTTTCAACATTGCCACATAATAACCAAGAATATTTTACTGTCAAATAATAACGCCGAAACGGCCATAATTCAAAAAGTCATTATGTGACATAAAACGCTGTCATGTAATGACATCTTAGTTGTTACCTGTCTCATTATGTGATACTAGGTATTGACATGTAAGGACTTCTTTCCTACCGCAGTTATTTACTGCAGGAAGTTACTGAAGTGATCTACTGCAGTAATCCATACACATCTTTGTCCGTTTTGGCGAATGTCAAAAAAACAAAAATGTCTTGTCAGCTCTTTGGAGGTGTATCTCAGCTCAACAAAATATTTTAAGCCTGCTTCTGTTATGGTTGAACAGGATGGGCGTGCCGGGTGGACTTTATCTTGGTCCTCCTCCCCCCCCCCCCCCCCCATTTTAGACATTTCTGTCCTTTTTGTTTTTCATGTCTCCCATCATTATTCGGAGGTGAGCCAACTTGTTTCTGAGCGAACATACTTTTGTGTCAATGATCATGATACATAAGCGTTTACAAGTCGATCGATTCTACATTTTGCAGCACTAGAAATGGGTAATTATCACCAACCATTTGCCTTTTTGTGAACTTATAGAGTCTGGTGTAAGTAAGATTCGTAACCGACCATAGGTTGTCGAGGAGCTTTTCGTTGGGGGAGGGGATATACGGGTAAATTGTAGGAAATGACAATTCTAGTGCCTTTTTACTGCTGCATACCCATTATTGCTTGTAAGATGCTTCATATTTCAGGAACTTTTAAGGAGATATTCTACAGTGTACCAACATTATAAAATGCTGAATCCTAAAACTAATAAGAAATACATCCTTCTAATTGTTATGGAATGAAACCCAATAAAAATAATCACAAACAGACGAATAAGTCATCCCTGTAACTCTGGTTTTTTCGTCATTTATTCGCAATGTACCATCCAATAGCGCTGTGATGAACAAAATTTGCTTTGAACTCTGCAATAAAGCCATGGGGAACATGGGCGGCGGAAGGGGGTTCTGCCCCCAATATTTTTTATGAGATTTACGAGGGGCGTGGCCCCCAATAACTGAATGTCGCAAAATAAATTTTTCAAAAGTAATTAAACAAATTTAAGCTGCTTTTAACACATTTCGGTTATTCTTTGGCTCAATTATTACTTTTAGCAGTGCAAAAGTTGCAAAGCTTCGGGGGCTTCGCCCCCTAGAAACCCCACATTAACGATAACCTGTAGGAGAGTTTACTTTCGCCCTTTAAACAGTTAAAACAAACCCTTTTGCAAGGTATCTTTTTTCAAATTATCTTTCTCCTATCAAATCAGGGCCTTATAAACATACTGAGCGAGGGGCATGTCCCCAGTCTCCTCATTAGCCCCAATGATACACATTTGCCCCAGTAATAATGTCCCTTTTTTATTACATAGTAATACCTGTACAAAGGTATTTTTTGGCTTCCATTAAGTCCCCTAAAAAGCCTAAAATGTCAGAGCTTCCGGGGCCCTGTTGAGGGCCCCTGGACCCCACGCATATTGCATGGGGATTTTAAATAGAACTCCCTATTGATAAAATACCCCAAACGCTTTGGATTTCTTAAAAATGCCCTGTCTCAAATTATCAATCACATGTTCAATTTTGAGTAGCTTCAACATTTTGGCATTGCCCTCTAAAATTACTGTTAAGTATTTTTCTCCTTAATCAAATGCCATACCGTAGTACTTCCCGATTCCATTCTAGTCCCTTATCTCACACTCCTGAATTAAATTCGTAGTTTAGAACGCCAATTGGTTTTTTGCGCTTCGCGCAAAACCGAACGCCTTACGGCGTCACCATTATGTCGGCTGCCGAAAACTTGAGCCCCCCTAATAAAAACATCTTCCGCACCTATGGTTAACCACAGGAAAAGCTAAAGGCACACTGGCAATTGGAACGCTGCCAGGCTGAGGCAGTAAGGAGCACCGGCAATATGCCCGAACGGGACTCTTTCTCTCAAGGGGACTCGCGGGGACTTTTGTTCGACTTCAGATTTCCCTCAGGACAAAATCTCTGTCGGATTGAGGAGCCAAAGTCTGTAGGATTCCACAAGGTTTTAGCCAATTGGGGTCTGCAGCCCCTGGACCCTCCAGTCCAGTACGGCCATGACTGGTTAAACGCTTTTATGTGAGTTTAATGAAATCATCTCCAAGAAATGATTGGTCAAAATTGTGAGCTTTAGATTACACGACGGAGATTTCATCTACAACGCAGTGACGTCACTCCGTCCCGTGCACCTGACATTTCACAACTTGACGTAGGGTTATTTCGCGTTGTGCATAGACCAGGGAGTTGACAGAGACTCCCTGCATAGATACATACCGGTTAAACGTCATTTCGTTGTAAATAGATCAGGTATACCTTGCCTACCTTACCAAACGGCCGCATTAACCTGTAAAGGAACCCATATTGATCGTCTCACGACTGAAAACCGTCTTATCCTTAAACTTGGCACCCTTCACCCCCATGGCCTTAATTGTAAGCTAGAATCTCTGCTTGAATGATTTTAATCTTGTTGTTGACTGGTGCTTTTTCCTTGACTTTGACTCCTCGTTTGTGTGACTTCAGTTGACTTTCTGTTACCGTGTTTAAGGGTATGTAACCCGAACCGTCGTAATTTGTATTTTTCGTTCAACTCCATTTTTGGTTCAATTATATTGCACTGTGTATTACCATGTTTTTGCATCGACCTATATATATATATATATATATATATATATATATATATATATATATATATATATATATATATATATATATATATATATGTATATATATATATGTATGTATATATATATATGTATGTATATATATATATATATATATATATGTATATATATATATATATACCATGTATTTATGCTGTAAAAGCAAACAAAACCCTACTTAAAGTTTCTCACAAATCAATGCGATCGTCAGGGGATCTCGGTTAACAATGAACACAAGCCTTCGCCGTTCTGGGTTTTTAACCATTGCCCGCTTGAGTAACTTTCTTGCGTGTGTGGTGATGGCGGCATTGTGATAGAATCTCCGATCTTTTGTTCAAGAGGTTGGGGGAACGGTGATCGACTATAGCAAGTTTTTCAGCTTGACAAAGGTTACAAAAGCCAGATTGAGTTCTATGTGTGTTTGACTGTGCTAATATGTGCCAACGAATTGTAAAAGCCTGGCCGCTCCTCTTAAGGGACCAAACGTGTTTAGAGTGCTCGGTTTCTTTTCATGACGTTCTAAGTTAAAAGATTTCTTGTGGTTGTTGTACCTTTCCTTGAATGGGCCGCCAGACATGCCTATGTATGAGTGTGTGGCATCGTTACTAGTGACTTCAGCCTTGTAGACTACGGCTGATGTGAGGCATTTCCCATCAAGGGGACAAGAAATTTTAACCCTGCAATTACAGCCGCGGTTTGGGGGTGTAGCAGTTTTCTTTGTAAGCACCTTAGAGTTGTGGTTGCTTATGACGGCTTTCATGTTTTTCATGCAACTATAACTGACTTTCACAGTGTTTTTGTTAAATATTTTGTGCAGCTTATGCCCCGGGGGAAAGTGTTTGGCTATGAGTTTGAGGAAAGCCCTGCCAACGTTAGATTTGACTGTTTTACTGAACGGGGGGTTGAACCAAATGACCTTCCTGTGCCTTTGCTTCCTCTTTCGCCTTGGGGTTTGCGGGCTCTCAAAGGGGTACTTCAGTTTATGTTGAAAGCCACTGGAGTCTAGTGCCTTTTGGTAGGCAGGCGCTGCAGCGTCAAAAACTGCTTGATTGCAAGAGAGCTCAGCAATACGTTTGTTTACAGCCATTGGGATGTTTTTAAGTATGTTGGGTGGGTGGTTTGACTGGGTATTAATGAACAGGGGGGTGTCGTTGGGTTTCCTGTAGGGGGCACAGGTACCATCTCTCATATTAAGCGTGACATCGAGGAAATTTACGGTATGGAGGTTAGTTTCGATAGTGATTTTCAGGTCGAACTCGCTGAAAATTTTAATGAAATCCTTGCGGGCTCTGTCAGCGAGTCTTCCGGAGCGCGTTCTCAAGGATGCAAGTCCGTCGTCCCTGTAAAGTCCAACATCGGAGACACAGTCGTGCTTCCTAAGGCTGTTAAGGATGTAGAGACCGACCAGTTCACATACCTCAGCGCCATCGAAACTGCCCATTGTGACATCAAAGGAGTGGGGGTTGCTTCGTTTCGTCCAGGGTGTATTTTTACTAAACAGGACTGACTTTCTAGCATGCATGATGATAGAGAAGTCCAGTCTCGAGATATGCACACGCTGCTTAGCCCATGTGAGAGCGGTAGTGAGTAGCTGCTGAGAAATGGAGGGGTAGAAGTCCACAGTATCAAAGGCCATAAAGGTACGGAACTGCTTATCCTTGAGGGAAGTAAACCAGTCAATGACCGCGGATGTGCTTCTCCACTGGTTAACTTTCGTGGCGGCCCGCAGGTTTTCATTTACACGTTCAAGGATAATTTTACTGATGGGAATGAACTTGTTAGTAGCTGTAGGCACCGTAAAAAGAAGCTGTTATGTCATAATAACTTTTTACAATGAAGCATAGAGTGCTTACCTTACTGATCTGTAAAACACTTAGATTTTGTACGTATTTAAATAACCCGCGCACTCTTAAGCTATTTTGCGCGTTCTAGTTCTGCAGATAATACTTTCTTCTGTGGACGTCATAATGGGCGCTTAACCTCTATGACGTGTCTATAACACGCGCGTCTCATTTTGTTATTTTATAACCGTTATGCTTCGCATTTGTAGACTGAGGAGTGTAGGCTACAAACGTATGCCTATACGAAACAAGCTTGTATCTTGAAATGCAATAGTGTTTACTTTCTTATTATTTATATATATATATATATATATATATATATATATATATATATATATATATATATATATATATATATATATATATATATATATATATATATATATATATATATATATATATATATATATATATATATATATATATATATATATATATATATATATATATATATATATATATATATATATATATATATATATATGGATTAGAATCGGGGTTAGGGTTAGATTAGGGATAAGGTTTAGGGTTACGGTTAAATTAGTGCTCCTAACATTCTGCGACATATATTGACCTTCCTTCTGAATCGTTTGCGTTATGAATTGAATCTTTCCACCAGATTGAGACTAAGCGTGATAAGCTGATGTTTCCTCGTAGGAGAGTGAGATTAAATCAAAACGCAGCATGACTCTCATACTGAATGTGTGAGTTTACAGCCTGATACAACCCTTCACAGCAAGTTGAACTGACCATGCTATTGAGGTAAACATAACTCCATTGAGCGATATTGATAAAAAAAAAAAAAACAGTTAACTTCTTAAATTAAATTGAAACATGTGAAGGGTTTTCAAAAGTATTTTCACACAAAATTTTAAGACACGTTTTTGCAGGAGAGGCTGTGCCTACGTCCCCAGTGTACTTGACTCCTCTACTTATCGTGATGTTAAAGCCTTAAATGCCCTGTCAGTGGCACAGCTGGGGATTTGGGAACGGGAAATGTCGAAAATAGCCTGCAGAGGCGCTTTGACATCCCGATCCTCATGGCGATCCTCATTGTGGGTGGTTTGAGCATCAGACTTGCAGCCGGGAGGTCTGGGGCTCCAGTCTGGGACGAGCAACACCGAAGACTTAAAAATGGAACATTCTGCTTGGTGCTCAGCCTAAGTAGTGGCTTGGTGCTCAGCCTAAGCAGTGGAGTAGGAAAACAAGCCGGTGAGCCACGACTGGAAAAGGGGCCGTGGTCAACCCGGCACGACGTAAAACAATTGGTTAGAAACTGAGCGGATCCAAGCTTTTCATTTAACTTTCCTCCGGCATCATGGTAGAAAATTACTTTCCCATCCCTCTCCAGGAAGTGCGTATGGATCTATGAGAACATATTTAAATTTTCTAACTTTTTTCACAGACTAAATTAAGAGGTGGCCGTTATATAGCCTTTCATGTTTTTGTAAAGTTTAGATTTCCCAGACGAACCATTTTTGTTTTAAAACACCTAAAGCCAAAGGTAAGAAATGTTACAGCGGGAAATTTTAGAACTAAATCACTGCTATATGAACATGATTGGTATCTGGGTATAAAGATATGTACACTGGAAACCCACCAATTTACATAATCTACAAAATAGGAACTTTGAAAAACAGCCAATACGGCTATACAGCTTAATTAAAAGGCAAGAGCAGTCACCCCAACTGGAAGCAGTGAGTATACTGAACTGGTTCGTGATTGGCTCTTTAGAGGCATGTGACAACAGTTTTTCCTTTCAAATGGGAAATTTGCTGGAAGAAACTGTTTGGTTTACCTTGAATTTGCAACAATGAAGCAATGAAACATGATGAAAGATACTTTGAAGATTTTGGTAGGGTTGGAACTTGCCTGTTGGATGTGTGGTTCTTGCTTAGACGGGGGCTTGCTAAGAGGGGGAAGCATCCAATGCACCACGTAAAATTTGCCAAAATTTGCCTTCTAGCTCATATTTACATTCATATTGTAGGCCTATTGTCTTAAAACTTTTGCAGAGCAATAGCAATTTTAAAAGTACACACTATCATGTTTTCAGATGAAATGGCAGTAGGCCTATGTTGATATCAGCGGTCTAAGCTTTGGCGGCGCCAGAATGTCAAAATTGGGGAGGGGTAAGGGTGACGCCAGCGGGCGTGTCTGGGGCCATGACCCGCATTTGGGAAGGATGTCCCCCAGTCGGGAGACGGTCCAATTTGGTCGGGGAGCTCTCATCTATAAACTAAAAAATGTAAGCCCAATAAACTTCAGCCCCCCACCCCCCCCCCCCCAACACGATCATTTTGATTTTCCTTACAAGAAGACCATATTCTTCAAGGAAACTCTCACAGTTCCCAATTTTTCAAATTTTTCTCAATATAAGCTCCCATTTTCACCGTACGACAAAACATGAAACCAACTTGAGTTTCATTTTGGGAAGATTGATTTTTAATGCTAAAGATGCCAATTCTTCCATTCTCCTTTGAAAATAAAAACACTTTTTAATTTTCTGCCACGACATTCCTTCAATATACTTAGGCGTACGAAACGGGGACAGATTGCCCCCAGATTTCGACAAAGTTTGCCCGAAAAACGCTACATGCAAAGCTGTAAGTATAAAAAGATTACAAAAATTTGTAACACATTCAGACCGTTTGTGGATTTTTTTTCGTCAGTCCTACTTGTAGTCTTGCAAAAATTTTGTCCAAAATAGAAAAATACTCGGGCGAAGTTTGAAAAGGACACTGAGATTCCACCGACGAAGGAGGCTGCTCGGGTACGATACGTCTGCGATTCCCGACAGGTGACATATTTTCAAAGACGTTGGAAGTAAATCATTCGTAGTCGGGAGTTGACATAGAAAATTTCTTCACTTCAGTAGACCTTGCAATTCAATACAACAAAGAGTGGGGACAGAGTCGAAAACATTAGCATGTTTTTGATTCATTTGTATAATTTCCCCGAAAAGAGAGACATTTCATTTTATGGTAGGTGGTCTGATAACTTAACAAGTTGTTTGGTTTTACTTTTGAAGTGAAACCTTTATTGCAAAGGAAAACTCAAAATAACGACTGCTTCATATTTAGTTACAAGTCTGAGAGATGCCTTTCCCGGCCATTTCCGTGGTTCGACTTTTGAAAAATTTTCTGTACGCTCGACGCCAATGATTGTGGCGCTTCACTTATATAGTGTTTTGGTCAATCAGATAACTTAACAGAAAAACGCATGCTTACAATCATTCTTCGTTTAGGGATATATTAGGAATTGTAATTCATTGATAGCTTTCTAACGAGAGTAGTGTATTTGAACTGGTAATTTTCTACACGTTAAAAGTTTTCGGGCTTATTTCCAGTTTCGTCTGAGAGCCTTAGTACGTAAGCATACAATAAAGTTCACAACCGCAAACGATTTTGTAGCTGCCATCCATGTAGCCGTCTTGATTTTCTTTATATGAAGGGTAGGTTCCTTAATGAGCACCCACATTTTTAATGGTACTCGCAAAAAGGCCAATTTCTTTCTAAAAGTTCAAATTTCCTTCAAAACAAGCTCCAATTTTTTTAAATATTTGTTTAAATGAAAGCCGAAAATTTCAGCCTGCTAACACATGCCTCAAATTTCGCAAGTGACGTTCCACCGGGAATATTAACTCATATGTCGGGACTTTGACACTCTGGCCCCTCGTTAGGGGCCAGAGTGTCTTTTCAGCCAAAATATTTTAATCCACAGCTACAATATTCGACATAACAAACGCCTTCATCTTCCAGACAACCGGAGGCAGTTCTCTAGGACCGGTTTATGTTTTATGTCATCAACATTTGGAGTTTCTTATCCGACAGTCTCTGTAAGCGCTCTGCCATCCTCGTTTAGATATAACTTAAGCAGAGTTCTTGTCAGTCAATACTACCTGATGATACTACTTGCTCGTTCTTAACTCTAATTGTAGCAACAATATAGCCATCAACATTTCATCTTTCTCTTTGATACTAAGCCTATTATTAAAGGGTTGCTAACTGTGTGGGTTCAAGGTAATCTAATGTATGGGAAGGGTAGGGTGGGGAGGAGGTAGGGTATGTGGGACAAGGGAGAGGTAGGTTGGGTGTCAGCTAGGGAGGGGTCGAGGCCTGTGTGAAATCCATCGTCACTCGATCACGTACCGGTGAGGTGTTTTTTTTTTTTTCGTTTTGATATCAATTGTCCTCATGTCCATTTCTTTTGCATTATTTGAGTTGTTTCTTTTTCTCCCTCTTTTCCGCTTGTGTAAAAACAAATAAATGAAATGATGAATGAAATAAACAGTGCAATATACCGTCGTCTTAACTCGGGTCTTTTACCCGGCGAACAATGACCGGGGAAGACGGACCAGCAAAGGCAAATTGGAGTTGCAGGAAGGATAGCGAGGCATAATTTTCCCGGAAGATTTTGCATTTTGCAAAAAATGGTTGGCATATCATCAGCAATATAAGCCCTTGCAGGCCAAAGACCTTGTCGTCATGCACCGGAATCAGTCAGTTGACTGTGATCTCTGTCTTCCGTAGTGGAAGTAAAAATCGCTTTTCACCTCTTTTAGTCGCAGCTTGACTTGACCCGTTTAAATACTGTGCCATGACGACGGGCGCTAGAAGCCGAGTTCTATATACGGCCCTATGAGAAAAGGATGTTTGCCTAACTCTTTTTGTTATAACGCAGCTCTTAAAAAAACCTCTTTAAAAAAACTATGACATTGCCAGCTACATCACCACCGCGTTACTCAGGTACATAACCTATTTATCATTTCACGCAACCTCCTGCACCCGTAAGGCAAGGTAAATCCAATCAGGGAGCCGCTAGCAACTCCCTGATCCAGTCCACGGTAATTTTGTTTAGGATGCGAAAGTTTTGAAAGAAGGGTTTAAGGTCACAGCAGGATTCGGTATGATAGAAGGGTACTTATTCTAAGCATTTTGGTGAATTTTGCAATGAAATCAGATGTGTGGTTCTCAAGATGTAAGCACATTAAGTTTACCCATTTTCTACAAAAAGTGAGCTTGAAGCAAGTTCATATGACATATCCCCGCATTCTGAGTGCAAAGTCTGTTGTTTTTCTTTAAACTTTAAAGTTGATTTTCTCCTCACCAATTCCATATAATGAAAATGTGATTGTATATATGGCATGAGAACGTACAGTGTACCTGTAGTCAAAAAATTCAAAAAAAAAAAATGTTTAAGAGCATGAAAAATGAATTCTAACAGTCCAACTCCCATCTCTCATAGAACATCCAGGAGCTGAGATATAAAATACTGAACTTTATTCACTTAAAACAAATTGGTCCTTTGCGCAATAATTGTGACTTTCTTGATGAATAACTCATATTATCTGCTTTGTTTCCATTTAAAATTTAAAATGTTTTTACGACCTTGAACACTTCCTGTTTGCTTGCATAGCATGTTGTGCAGAGAGGGCTTAATCATATGAGTAACGTCAGCCCGTAATCCGAGTAAAAGTAATAGGCCTATCACATCGCAGTAATTACATCACCTCATAAGAGTAAGATTGATATCACACCTTGGTAAAGTGTGCAGAAACATTCGGAAAAACAAACAAAAAAACGACTGTTATTTGAGTAGTACAACAATGAGATCAGAAATTATTGGGTAATATATCGTCTTAATTTGAGAGAATAAACTTCAACATTTTAAAGCTCAGCTAGGGGATGATGGGTATTGGACTGTTAGAATTCATTTTTCACGCTCTTTAATGTATATTTTTGATTTTTTTGACTTGGGGTACCCTTTAATAAACTTTGCATACCCTACACGGAGGTCCTATTCCTATTAACAACACAACAGTCTGATAAAACAAAGTGAAAGCATTCCTTGCCAATGTGAGGGAGTGATATAAGCTCTGCTGCCCTCAATTTCACGTTGGAGCAAATACATAATTAAGCGAACTGTTTTTTGGAACAAATTGAAATAACAGCCCCTGCTTAATTCAACACACTGTGTAGATTTGGGTTCCTCTTTAATCGCACATGAAAATTTAATTTTTGCTTAAAGGACCACTACTGCGGTCTAGCACCTTTAATCTTTAAATTTTCTTCCTTACCTCTCCCATGGATGGTTGCACACTGAAGTCTGACTTGATTTTCTCAACTTCACTGAAAATAAGGATTTGAAATTCACGTAGACAATAAATAAAGACGATTAAAGGCTGATGGACCCCACTAATGACTGCCTACAGTCATTAAAGAGCGCTAATCGGATTCTTCTATACTCAACACCACTTGAACAATAAAAGTGAAGATTGAAATACTACCCAAAAACGTTCCTCTAATTATACTCAAGATGGCACCACTGGCTTAAGCAACTTATACCCGGAATGATTATGGTCACCTAAACAAAATTCGTCATCTACTAGAACAGCAGGATCCGTTGGGCCCTGTGTCTGTCACCTACAACTTAATCCTCCATACTATAGGTAAAGGATTGGGTAGATCTATATAGTCCTAAAATCTGGCACCTATAGTGGCAGGATATATGGAAACGAAGGTGTCATACTGACCAGTCAAACACACTATCAATGATGGTCCTTTGAAGAACCTCGCAATCCTCAAATGAATCAATTTCCTTATAAAGTTTTGTATCATCCACAATGGCAGTTCCACAGCGAGGATTGTTGTTTCGGAGGAGCATCTGATATATTGATTGGCATCTTGACCGGGGTTGAGAGGTAGGCCTAGGCCTATAGGGGAGAGGTAAAAATGGATCCTACTCTGATATTTAGGGGCACGCCCCCACCCGGCCCATAGCTACAGCCTTGGTTTCATCAGCAAAAATCTTGGCCTTGCACCCAGTATGCACACAAAATTCCTCACCTGCCCGACGCCTTTTCCAGGACAATTGCAATCAGTGAGTGTGGAAGAAAATTCAGAAAAATTAGCTTGCATCTCTGTAGGCAATTGAAATTTAAAGGTCAATTCATATTATTTATTGTACGCATATATTGGACGTATAATGATCTTTTATCTTAACACTTTCCTGGCGTTGATCCTTCCCCTCCCGTTCCCGTTCCCGCACCGTTCCCCATTAGCCCCCTTCTCTTTACAGTCTTCTCTTGGTGATCATAAAATTGTAGGATGAATTTGGACTAGCACCACGTACACGCCTCTATTGGGGGCGTGATACTTTTCCACTGCTTAATTAAAGTTTATTTCTAAGATTCTTCATAATAAGACTGTGAAACAGTGAATCAAGCGGATGCTACGCAGGTAAATTTTAGAGACCGCTCACCCTCTCCGCAGCAAAAATCGTGTATCAAGTCAGTGCGTACTAAATCAGTCTGCCCTGTGCAGACTTGTGTGTCTAGCATAGAGCAGGATAATAGGAACTAGAGGGCGGACTCCCCAAAACAGCTGTGATTGTATGGACACTCAGTACCCATATTCTATCTGGGCAACGGACGGATCGCTTACATAGAGATTCATACAAATCACATGCACATTAACGTCCAAAAATTTGATTTCTAAAATCATCTACTTCTATCAGAAAAAGAGAAGGATGTATTATCTCTCATAAATTGTAAGTTTCTTGTGATGGTTTTGTATTTTATCCTTGTTTAAGTTAAAAAAGACGCATTTTCCTTCACAAAGTGCGGACACGTTCCTGTAACACAGTTAGTATGCAATAGGCCTATATACGTAGTATACGGTATATATTACGCCTAACGTTACTGAATAGTTTCTGCATCTAAATAATCCACTCTCCTTCTGTAATCTTTGTGCATGGAGCCTTTTCACGATGCAATGAGATGTTATATAAACACGAGGTCTTTTTACACTGGTGGGGCAAGGAATTTAGGTCAGATGGGGCAAAAATGGCCTACAGTGCTTGTTATTATTTAGCAGGCTGTAAAACATGCACTGCTAGGGACTAGGGTGAGGGTTGCAGTACTAATTTTAACCATACTTTGCCACTTTCTTTAAAACTCTTAACAGGGGGTAGGGTGTCTTGAGTCCCCAAGTATGTTTGAGACAAATTTTTGGAGCCAAATTTGTAACTGACAAAGGTCCGATGCCTCAAATTTATGTATAATGGTAGGTTCAAACTTCGAACAGGTTCTAAATTCGAACACCTAATGAAAATCATTCATGTAACAGTCATAAGATGGTATTTTCTTCAATTACTTGAAACACCATGAAGAAATAGTTATTGCTCCATATGGTATGGTAAAAATTGACAATTATTTTGCATCGATCAGTGAATAAGTATTACATTTTAATGAGGTGTTCGAATTAAGAACCTGTTCGAACTTAGAACCAACCACTACACATGTGTAACGTTAGGCTATATATGGGCCTATGCCTACTGGGGGCAAATCAAGCTTGATTCTGTAATGCTGGAAAGGTACATTATTTGGGGAAATTGTGAGATATGTTAGTGTTTCATTCCTTGATGCAGTTTAACTTACTTTTACCAAAAAGAAGAAGAAGAAAAAAAAAGAATACCTGATGCCAGTCTTGAGTTGTAGGCTACTATATGTACTATGCTATGGGTTGCATTTGGTTTTAATACATCATGGTAAATGATAACAATCTTCATCCCAAACAGAAAATGATGGTTTCATTTTTTTCTCACTTGCAGGGAGAAACCCAAGGGATGTCAGATTCATAGTGCTGCTGGCCATGAACTGTTTTCTGTACTTTACCCTGGATGTGGTCATGTCTGAAGGCAGCTGCCACACAAGCAGATAATGAAGTGAACAAAAACATTTAAAAAGCTTGATTCTCTCACCCCAAACTATAATTTTTGTAGTTAGTCCACATCCACAGAAATTCCCAACTGGCTCTACTCTTTGACTGAAAGCAAGTTCCAAAAGTGCAGAGTGCAGAACTCATACACACTGTACTGGGAATGTTTGATTACACACTGGGAGCAAGTATGATCACCCTGAAGTAACAGACTGAGATTGTGTCTGGATGAGGATGAATTTTAGGCAGAGGAGGGATCGAGGGGCTTAATGAAAAAGGTTAAGAGAATTGGAACTGCTTGAATGTCATCTTTTAAGTCCAGGTTCATTTAACCTACAAACTGTCACCTTGAATATTTTGAAAGAAAATGTTAATTCTGGAGCACCATATCTTGCAATTACTGGAGTTTAGACAGTTGAGGGAGACATTCAACAAGCCAAAGCAAAATTATGGGAAGCAATAATGCCAGCTGCTGGTGAAAGACTGCATTCTTTATTATACTTGACAACAGTTTTAAGGACTTCCAAGTGCCCAGAGAAATTAGAGAAGTTCTGTAACATGTGACTGTGATTGGACTAAAATGGTTGTTAGAACAGAACCTATTTAACATTGTTTGAAGAAGTAGATCAGACAGATGTATACATGTAGGCCTATTCATGTTTTGCTTTTTACTCTTCATGCATACCAGTATACCATAAGTGCTTCTAGTTTCTGCCAGTGTTGTAACAAATCACAACTCATGTCACTTCCTCTCAAAATGATAGTGACCGATAGAATTCAGGAGTTATTTCCGCGTTGAAATAGTACTGTGACTTGAGTCAATGACTCGAGTAGAGCCACTTTAAAGTTTGAAAACTGGTGACTTGAGTCACTTGATTTACTGTAGTGACTCGATTACAACACTGGTTTCTGGATCGATGTCACTGTTGCCATTATGACAAGCTGAGAAGTATTTTATACAAGAGGCACATATAGTAGGATTTAGTTTGCTTTAGTTAGGCTGTAGTTTGCATATCATGGTACCACATTGCAGCCTACACCTTGGAATGTACAGTGGGAAATTGTGGAGTGACATTTCAAAAAAATTCAAAGGTGCACTGTGGCTATTGCCAGTCTTTCCTTTCCCAGATTTTGCACTTCTTTTCAAATGATTAGAAAGAAATTGCACCTGTAGTCCTACTACATCATTATTCCTTATAGCTGTAAATTAAAACATCTGTGTGTGAAAAAGGAAGAAAAAGGATACAAAAATAAAACAATGTAGTGAAGATAGAATGTCAGTTCATGCCTTCTCTTTTCAGTTTGGCATCTAGTTAGAGTATTTTATTAGCTGCCCCTAATTCACAAGGCTGAGTGAGTCACTTTCATGCGAACCGGCTTTTAGTCAGCCGTAGAATAAGGGAGTAATGTTAAATAACTTTTTTTACCCCCTGTAAATCAAGCTGACTGATTCAATTGGAAAAAATATTCTGGTTCATTTTTTCAGTCAACCACTTACAACATATGACTAACAGCTGACCAGCTACTGAAATAAAATCAGTCACGTCATGCCACTTGTGCTGCCCAGTCAATACTACTTTCTAGGCATAGTTTTTAATTTGAGAATGAAAACGAAAAAAAATGATAAAACCCCTCCCCACCCAGTGACCCAGCTATTCAGTTTAGTAGAATGATATGCCCTCCATTTTTCAATCTCCACAGAAAATATGTAAAATCAAACATGAGAAAAATGTTGGAATGTTAGGATAGCTGCCTACATTTGCGACTTCATTTGGGGACGAGTTGTCTCCTCTGTTCGAAGCTTCATTAGGTGCCGAGCTGTCTGAGTAGCCAGCTTCATTAACACGCCGAATTGTCTGTATATGAAGGGCTATATGCTTTTAGCAGGTGCCGAGTTGTCCGACTTTACAAAAGCACTTGGAACTGTGAGGCCGTTTTGTCTTACAAGGGCGAGTTGTCCTTGCCTGCATGAGTGCGTTTCTCGAACGTTACTCCTTTTATCGCTGAAAAGCAAATTCAGCCCCTTGCCGACCATTTCTGTTGACGTGAAAAGTTAGAAAATATCTTTACGCGTCAAAACGAACAGCTTATGTCACTTTTTAGGATGAAATACACATTTTACAAGGACAAATAAGTCGCAGGAATTGGCCGAATCGATTTCTGCCATACAGTTTGTACACACATGATCGCTCCCCGCGTGACTTTTGCCCAAGTCATGCCCAGAGTGAACGTGGATGCCGTGTCTCCATGCAATCACAGACGATTTACGTACGCGCCATTGGGAGTCCGTACTCTAGTTCCTATATCCTGCTCTATGGTGTCTAGTCTGTTGACTTGACCATATCGAGCCGGATGTAGAATTCAGCATATACTGTACTAATGGAAGTTAACTGTGGCTGAGGAGAAACACCCCCAAATCGGAATAAAGTGATTCATACTTCTTTAGCAACCCAGAATAATGGGTTGTCGTCTGGAGTAAGTATACTTACCCCTCTGTGCTTTAGTTGTGTATGTATTTTTTGTCGATTTATATTTAACGAGTTAAACTACTCAAATTTGCATAGATGAAGGATGTTTTATGTTTCTTTCAGGTTGGCCTAACGTTAGTATTGACGAAGCCTAGCCTAGCCAATGTAATACCCAAGGTATTATGGTAATTAGTATTAACGTTAGTGTTACTACAGTACTGACTATAACTTGGTATAGTTGCACAGGTTTACTGTACTAGGCCCAAGAGTAACTGTAGAACACCCCGCCAAGGGAACCCCCACCCCCAAAATACATGGCCACATCGTGAATTACAGTTTAAAATTATTTTGAGAATGACCTGTTATTGTCCTCCCAGATTACTAAGTTAGCCTAGTAGTAGGCTACAACCATAGCCAAGTTATTATACCTTTCCCTAGTTGGGAAACTCCTTATGGGTTACAGTAAGTTTCCGCCCTCGCTACTTTCAGCCCCTCAAAAATGGTGTTTTCCTCTCCTTTTAATTTTAGCAGAAAACATCTTTTTGGGAAGTGGGAAGTAATGGAATGGAAGGTGATATCAATGATACTTTTGTCAAATGTAGATTCCATCAACTTTTCCTTAAAGCTTCAAACTTCATCCATGTCTTTTACTATTCAATGCGACACCCCTAACTGCCATGTTGACGTCTTTCCAAGCAACATTCTCACTGTAGACTTTAGTATAGTTAGGTCTAGGCCTATATGTACAAGTTACATACAGGTATATGGTATTCAGTGCTGTGAACAACTGTTCACACATTCAGCATAAGTCTACCTGTAGACAAGCGGACTACTTATACGTAGAAAAGTACAAGTCTGTGACTAGACTTGACAATAAGAAACAGTACATACAGCTACTGAGTGTATGTGAGTTTCACAAACAGTGGTACAGCAATACAGTACAATCTGCAGGAGATCCAGAATGTACAGAGTTTAGACTTTTCTGAGATCAGTTCCAAGATTTCATTTGAGGTAACTTTTTTGCCAATAAATCGCGAACGTGTTATCAAACTTGGGTTGCACGGCTGCATGTCAGTGTCTGATAGACACTTCGAGACTCGTACTTTTGCGCAGGGGATAAATCCCCTGCACAGGGCAAACTTTCCAATCTGGGTCCTACTAAACCACGTGCTGACACACCTGGCCATGCCTTGTGTAGTAGGGTGTGCGCTGAGGTGTGCTGTGGATACTAAACTGCACATGGCACAAAATAGAGAGAGCTCTTTTCTTTTGTTTATTTTATAGAACCCTGTTAAATAGAGCTACATTATCAACAACACCTCTGATAAGATGATCACATATCAAAGAACATGTAATGTATGCAAAGGAGAACACTTTGGATGTTTATTTTGTACACTATGAAAAAAGTCTGTAATATTGTAAAATTTTTCTACAGCTAAAGAAGAAAAAAACAAAGAAATACAAGAGTAATATGTATAAATTTCTGCCAATGGAAAGACAGCACTTTTTACTTCATTTTGCTCCATTATATCTAAAGGATCTTATATCTAATTACAAGCCTTTACGTGAACTACGTTCCAGCTCTCAATCTCTTTTAAATGTGCCGTCATCTGTTACCCATTCTTATGGTGATCGTGCTTTTTCAACAGTATCTGCGAAACTGTGGAATGACCTTCCATCTTTTGTCAAGAACTCTTCCACTGTTGGACAATTTAAAACTAACTTGAAAACTCATTTGTTTACTTTGTCTTATTGACCGCATGTTGTATAGTTTTAGCGCTTTGAGACTTCTTGTGTAAGGCGCTATATAAGAACTGTTATATTATTATTATTATTATTATTTGTTTTTCATTATGTTCTGTAAATGTACTAAACAAAGCAAAGGACAATAATCGCGATATATTGCTGACATTAATTCTGACTTAAAGTGGGCATTAATTTCATTTAATGCTGTCATGCAGACATAAGGACATTAATTCCAATAAATGATGATGATATCTAAACCTCATTTGAGTGAGTAAAGAACACTAACTACTGTATACACTGTATAGTACAGTAAAGCCTGCATAGCGCTATGCCTAGTCCATTAGCAGACATTCATGTTGTAATCATTACTGATTAGGAAGAAAAATACAATGGACCATTTTGCCTATCAGATGTTTTATTTGCATTTTTATTAATTTTTCACCTAATTTTGTCTGCACAATGTTGTTTTTCATTAGATATTAATGTTAGAAAGAATCTCTGAGCTTAAGTGCACTAGTTCTGCATGTTTGGTACGGCAGGGCATGTCAGCAGGTGTCAGCTCGCGGAATAGTAGGATGTTACTACTTAAAATTGTGAAAAATATTCTAAGTCCAACAAGACTCCCCCATGTGGCTACGTTGGCTCCACCGTAAAGAAAATCAATGTTATAATTGAGTTACGTTATGAAAATATTCTTAGTCCAAAAGACGACTTGATGTGGCTATGTGGGCTACATCCTCTTCACTGTGACGCTGTAGCAGGCAGCACCGTGGACTTATTTATTGGCAGGGTACTCTATAGTTGTACAGACATTTTTAGCCTTACTGAAACCTCCGAAGACTTTCTTATCTCATATCAGAAGTTCAAATTGAATCTCAATTCTCAAACAGCATCCATCAGTTCCTCAGATACAATTTTTCCCTTAATATCACTTCAAAATGATTAAAATTACTACAAAAATTTCTTTGTAAGGGTTTTACATTAATGCTGTTACAAATATACAATAATAACCTGTGCAGCTGTTAGCACCTTCCCTCTCCCATCAGTACGTAGGCTATGTGGAGTCATGTATAATGACCTAATGAAGTAAGAAAATTCGGGGTGCAGGCATAAAAGTTAAAACTGGTGGCTGACAATATCCGATTAGGCCTATCATGCATTGTGATTGGCTGGCCTATTCCTTTTATGCACATACTGTAGAATGACTGACCTTGTTAGTATTTAGTGTAGGGGATAGCAGGGTTTTCACTAACCCGAGCTCCAGGGTCCCTGACGCGCGAGTTCGACTCGAGACGCTCGAAAAAAAATCCTGTGCGTCCCAGGGACGCACGGGATTTGCTTGCTAAACGCATGTAAAATTTTGGGAAGAAGGCTTGGAAAATTTTGCATTGAAAAGTTCACACGAACCCGCTGCTTTGAAATGTTCATTGTCGATGTTACTTCACAAAATCCATGTAGGAAAACTTGTAGGCAAACTCTCCGACTAGACCGATTGTTCGACCGATCATCTGTTGTTAAATGGCATCGGGCCGATATTGTTCAGTTGTCGGTAAATAATTTGCGTCGGTAAATAATTTGCTTCGGTAAAATTCTGCCATTCAACCGATCATTACCATCGATTATTTGAAAACTGGAAAATTGGCTAAATTTACTTGAAACTTACATTTAGTTTCGTTAAAATTCCCGTTAATACTCAATCCTTTAACTTCCCGCCAAAACGGGATGCACTGATAATCACAAACGTATAAATTGTATCCCTGCAATGGGAATGATCGTTTGATATTTTCCGATATAACCCAGTAAAATTACCTGGAATTAGATTTAGAATTGCATTTAAGGTGCATTCCTTGCTGTCTCGCAGAAAGGGCCGCGTAAGTTGCTGTGCAAACTGTTCTGCACAAAACACATAGTAGCCTACAGACTATCTAGCTGCAGTGTTTCGCCATTTTTTTCAAAATCCCCAAGCTTTGCATACATGTCAGAGCTGTGTACGTTTTGTACACGTACGTAGCACCTAGAACCTTGTGTAGTTCGGTGGTTACTATCTTGCATAAATTAAGCCATTCCCAGCATTCCGTCCGTAATGTTGTTCAGTGGGGCTTATGCAATGTTGTCATACGACGTTATTGCAAACGAAAACAGTGATGCACGTGGTCTCATGCAGCAAACTTCTTGGCCAATGCATGCAGTAAACTTACGTGCGTGTCCGTTTTTACCCATCATGTTTTGCTTGGTGACATCATATGCATAGGTTCCATTGCGAAATTTAAATTGGCCCCTGCATCGCGATTGGTACATTTGCGTTGATTCTAGTCAGCCAATCACAACTCGCGCCTTCGCCTATGTGATTTAGTGTGGGAAAATACTCGGCGTCGAGAAAAGTTTCCCGTTGAGTTTGTGTTACGACAGTCGCACTTGACATGCTAATAGCCGTCTAGCGAAGCCAGGCGAGCGCCATGCTAAATTCACCCAGAAACGGCATCACAAATATCTGCCTACGTGGATTTGTCGGGGATCTGACTTAGGTGCATTTCAGTTGCATATTCTTTTAAAACAAGACGTAAGTTTTGGGCAAGAAATGCTAAAAAATACAGGGGTATCTATATCCGAAAGGAACCATAAGATATGTCAATCGGGTGCAATTCTTTTGTTGCCCAGAACTGCTAAGATTTTCATGATTGCTCTTTCGTTAAAGCGGGAGAGTAGCTACAGTATATAACGCAACTACAACGCAGTACAGTAGAAGAATGCAAATGTTCCGACATGATTGGGGGATGAAAACTAGACAGAGCATGATGTTGGCCTTAGAACTAAATTATGAAAGAGCATATGACACAGACTGCAAACAATTCTATTGTATTAACTGTTGATTTGTATCTCCACTTTTGAAGCGAAAATATTACACCTACAAAAACGAATAAACGATATCCCGTTCGTGAGACGAACGGAACTGTTCCCAGTATCTTCCATCCTGAACTGGTTATGGTAATACGATATGGTACGATACGCGTAACATGTAACTTCCCTCTTTCCAATAATGGGTAATCGGCATCGGGCCGATTGTTAAATGAAATAGTCGGTACACGACAGAAAATCTGAATGGAAAGTGTGGAGTGTCATTGATTACTGCATTTTTGTTGATGCTTCGCTTGGGACTCTTCCAAAAAATATGGGACCTTCAGAAATTTGATGGGACTCTTGGAAAAAAAAGTTGAGGGTTCAGGGACTCTTGGGTTTGGGAGCCTAATGAGAACACTGGGATAGGCCATAGGCCCTCTATACAGTAGCTCTCAAGCTCCAAGAGGCTAGATGCAGGTCCAACCACAGCTGGAAAAAAAGGGCAATACGGGAAGCTCATTGCCGGGAAATCCTACCCACTCGCATGAAATTTGCTCGAAGGACTTTTAAAATCAGTATCAGGCTGATCATCGCTTTTTCAGAATAAGTCAATAAAAGTTCCTTCTTATCATTTAAACACATTCTGCACACTCCCCAACTAGCAGAGAATGTTTAATAACTTTTATTCATTTCTACAAGCTTGAAGCAAATTTAATTGGAATATCCCAACACATCATAGGCTATATACTCCAAACTCAATGAAGTATCCAGATTTGCAGGTTGGGACTGCCAGTGCAGCAACATTGGTCTCAGTTTATTGTGTAATAAAATGTGATGTGGCATATGATTAGTTCTTGACTGAACTCCATCCAACATGGCCCAGTAGGGCTGTGAATGTTTAGCAAAATAACTAAACGTTTAACCTCAGAAATTTGCCATCGTTTAGTGGTTAATTGCGATTACCTTAACACAAAAAAATAATAATTTCAGTATGTTGTGTAATGCAGAAATAATAAAAGTTGTTATCTTGCATGGTAAAATCGTATCATTCTGAGACTGTGAAGCCTGTAAGGTTCAAATATGCGCAGAATGGTCCATCTGACAAAAACCAGGGATCATAAGAGTATACAAATGGATAAAAAACTGTCAAAAACAGGTTTTGCAATTAATCCCTTGTAGCTTCGTACTAAATATTTATTCCAGATGCGATTGTTTAAGGATTAGTCACTTCACATTCACAGCCCTATGGCCCAGTGAGAGTTTTTTTGTCTTATACCAATGTTGGGTTCTTTCAAATTTTGCGAATAAACTCTGATTTTGTTAAGCCCCACAAAACTGCTTCTCGACAACTCAAAGTGGGGTCTGTTTCTATGCATTCTCATCAATATTGTGTTACTCTGAAGCAGTTTATCTTGTAAATTTTTAAATGCATCCGTGAATCTACCCATCTAGGAATCACCTCACAGTGCCTTAATTTTTTCTGGCTTATAATTCTGTGTCTTAGTTTTCTCATGACGCGTTCTCTCCCAAGGGCACTGAGTTTGCACTTTCCACTTGTCTTCACAAAACTGTCTAATCATGTTCACTTAGCAATGAGTAAGCATCCTTGCTGCATCAGTTTGCCACAGAACAGCCCTTTGTCTTGGTGAGAACAACATCTGATAAGAAAATGGCTGGTGTGACCAGGCGGACAGGATCAAAGTGCCATTACCTAGTACTGCGATGTTTGACTCAGTATTGTTTACATCAAAAGACCGTCGCTTGGCAGTTTTTACAAAATCAGGCATAACACAGCATGTACAGTAGTTCAACCCGCTTACATGTGAGAGTGTTGTTCTCAAATAGCTCATTAAATGATGTAACACTCTGGATGAAGACAATTTCATTTAACCTTTTCAGCTATATTTTCACAGTTACTTCTGTTATTTTGTAATATACAATGTTCTATTGTTTTCATTGTGGAAATTGTCAAAAGAAAGTAAACTGTTAACCAAAAAAAGTGGGTTGACCTTTTTATATCAGCCACTTAATGTAAAACATTCATGGACAAGTACACTATAAACACTGTCAGAGTAGAGAGAATCAGAAATGGACTGTGCAATGAAAGCATTTTTTTATCTGTCCGCACATCTTCAAAGTTGGTTCAGGTTGTTTTGAGGCTGTAGTCTATACCACTCTTACTGTAACTATGAGGAAACATAGTAGACTCATACAAAACAAGTTGTACCTGTGTTTGAAGTCCAGACTTTGAGCTAAGCACTATACACTGGGTTGAGTAGGTTCAAAGTACAAACATGAAATCTACATTGTATTCATTAACTGTTTTAAAAGGACTGGCTAAAAATACTGTATGATGTACCAGCCAGGTTGTGTTCAATTTTTCCTTTCCCAGGAAAGGAAAAAAATTTCCCTAAGTAATTATCCCTAGATATTTTCATTTACAGGAAAAGAGAATTTCCTTCCAATTTACCAAAATTTCTCAGGAAGGAGCCCCCCCAGCTTCCCAACTTTTCCACCTACATACTTGACAACTTTATTTTTTATTTTTATGAAAATGAAAAGCGAGAATTTTATCCCTCTTATGAAAGAGGGAGGAGGCCCATAAACCTTGCTGGAGTCAAAATACTTTGCCACATCTGAAAGCAATCTGGCAATTTTTGTGCTACTACCATAAGTTTTATGGCCCCCTCCCCCTTTCAGAAGGAGGATAAAATTTCCGCTTTTCATTTTCATAAAATTAAAAAATAAATTGTGAAGAAGAGGACACTTTGCCAGCAATGTTTGAAGATAATTAGTCTTTTAAAACCCTTCAGATTGCACCCATTAAAGGACTTGGAGAGCAAGCTCTCATCCCCTTGAACCCACCTGTAACCAGCATCAGCTTGGCAGTGATAACTCCCCACCCCCTTCCCCATTGTCCAACTATTGCTAGTGAACCAATTGTCATAAAAATGTTTTCCTTTTTTCACAGATTAAATCCAGCACATATTTTTGAATGCTTCTTTGAGGTAGAAGCCCCATCAGCAGAAGAAAAGACAGGTCAGTTTACGGTACTAATTGCAATATGGATCATACAGTACTGCATGGTAAATCACAACTTTGGGAGTCAAGTACACTTCTTATCCTGATGCTGTGCTCTAAGTTACTGTATGATGCCCCCCTGCAGGATTTGGCAGTACTGTGAAATATTGGTACTGGTATTGTAAAGCTCACAGAGCCAGCATTGAGGTAGTACCAGTTCTCAACTCTCTGTTAGGAAAGTAGGGTGGGAAGGAACCAAAACCACGCACGGACCAGTGTTATCTAGTACAGTATATTAATCTGTTAATTATGTAGCTGGGTGTACGATTAACAAACACTGTTCAAGTGTTGGCTTCTTTGGTATAAAATGTTGACTTACACACGCAAGATCAAATAGCAGTTTATGTTTAACCTAATGTGTTGCTTTGACATGTGCTGTGGGACATTTATTGTGCATGCATTTCAGGCATTTGTACTTTTGTCGGCCAACGAAAGATCGGAATCTCGCAGTTTACAGTTTTCATTGCCTATATGAATGTGTGTAAATTCACATACAAAGAACAAATACTGTGTTCCAGTAAGAGAAGTAGTCTGCACATGCATGTGTATGTGAAAGATACAACAATGAACAGTTGACTGCACAGTGGAAATTACAAAGCTCTCCAAAGTTGGAAAGTTACTTCGGAAGTTGTGACTCATGTATAATTTTTAAAAATAGGAACCTAGAGTTATGATAGTATAACAGAAATCACAATAGAACAGTCCCCTAAACTACTGTAAAGGTTGTTTTTCCTGGTGATGGACAATTTGCAGCCTGTGGCCCATGTGTGCCGTCTTGAACAGTGCCTACTGAAATATTGCATTGGCAGAAATACAGTAGGGTGACATTGCAGAATGGAAAAAAGTTTTATTTCATATCAGATTCTACCTGAGTATTGATGTTTGTGTAAATATTTTCATTATGTATCATAACAGTTGGGGATTAAAATGAGTACCAGTAATCTTTGCAAGTACTGGTATTTTTTTGTAAATGGTATTAGTTATACACCAAATATCTTTAGTATTTTTATTACCTGTACCTCTCATGGCGATTTTCACGTCAGTACGGATATACCGCCCAACCCTCCCCCTTGTCTCATTTTCAACAGAGCTACAGTACCATGTAGGTATGAATGTTAGGAAGGCCAACACTACCTGGTGGTGATAGCCAAGACTTGCTGCTGTCAAACAACTTAGG
Organism: Holothuria scabra; assembly: GCA_037179385.1. Lineage (NCBI taxonomy): Eukaryota > Metazoa > Echinodermata > Holothuroidea > Aspidochirotida > Holothuriidae > Holothuria > Holothuria scabra. The sequence continues at coordinate 52,583,120 of CM074185.1, forward strand.
AAATAAATTTTCTTGTTTTTAACTTTTGGATGCCATTGTCTTTTTTGTTCCTTTCTGTAAAGGAAAAAGGAGCCCAAAATTAAGTTTAAAACAACAGCTTAGTCTCATGATTTTTGTCTTTTTTCTCTTCAAAGTGTCTTTCATAATATTTTAGGACTTCAATATTGCATTTGAAAAACCTAGCAATTTCTGCTAGTAAATGCATGTTTGGTCTAATGGCAAAGGCATCTGCCTCTCACGCGGAAGGCCCGGGTTTGCTTCCCAGGTTGAGTCATAATCAAAGACTCAAAAAAAGTAACCTACTGCCATTGTGTGTGATGCTCCGCATAAGCAATGGAGTAGGGAAAAACAAGCCAGTGAGCCACAACTGGAGAAAAGGCTGTGGTCGGCTTGACTTGAACCAATAGGTTGGTCCCTGGGCCATAAAACTCTATCTAACTATCAAGCTAGTAAATTTCACCTTTGAGGAGAAAAAATATTGTCATGTGACTCTCAAGAGCCAATGATGAAAGAAGACAGTCTACTATACTACTTTAAGTTGGGGTGACTGCATATCTCCTTTAACCCCACTTCATCTTTTTTTGCTGGATTGCTTCTTTTAAAAAGCTGATGTACTGTACATGTATGCTCACTATGTACAGTATACAGTATCACACATTATAACTTATCAAAACTTAAGGGTGATATGAAAGAAGGAAGTAGGTCTAGGATATGTCAAGCTATCAATTAGAATTACAGCATTCCTCATCAAAAATTGTTTGCAATTTTGGGGTTGAATGTTGTCAGATGATAAATAGAAAAAAAAGAGTGTTTGATGAAACAACACCTTTTCTTGATGGTTCAGTATCATATTCATAGAGTTGTCAAATTGAGAGAATACTGGCATGATACACTAGATGAAGATATACTGTAAGTTTCCTTATTTACCTACTGTAGCATCATGTGTTTTACTGTATCTACAGTATAAGCAGAAACCTGGCATTGATCATAGTTATTCCATAGTAAGCTATCCAGATTAAATTGGACATCATCACTACAGCATAAGTTTCCCTGCAAGACACCTTGCTGAAAACAGAAACTTTCAGTTAGTACAGCTCTTTGATTGACAGCAAGTTAAAAAAATGCATAGTAGTGTAGCTCATACTGTATGTTACACAGCATATTCTGTAGTACTGAGTACTTTGATTACATGTCTGGGTCTTGTGTACCTACTGGGGTTGTGTCTGGATGAGGAATTGAGGATAAGGTTTAAACAGATGGGGGGGGGAGGGGAGGGGGGGCAGCGAGACTTTTCTAGGGGAAATGCAGTCACCCTACTTGAGTGTACAGAAGTGCAGTGTCCTGGTTTATGATTGGCTCTTGAGAGTCCTGTGACAATGCATTTTCTTCTCCAACATGAAAAATACTGGGAGTGATTAGTTTACCTTGGAAATATGCAATAACTCGGTCTAAAGGGAAGAATGACACTTTTCAGATAAATGAGAACAAAATTGTGAGAATATACCGTTATTTTGGGGCAACTGCTCTTGCCCTGTAAGGCCTGATCCTCTTACCCTAAATAGTTTCATTTCTCCCTACCTTCTGACACAAGCCCCTTCCACAACTGATTAAGATTCATCCTCATCTTCCTTGTGTATTGTGCATGACTAACCTACAGTATCGAAATACCAGTATGCAGTGAAATGTTAAGGTGGGGCGGAGCCGTCAAAGGGAGTCCTGATATACTTTCTACAGATTTCTATGAAAATCTTTCAGTCTTAGCTTCACATACAAGTCATACTGTTACATTACATTACATTATATTACATTACATTACATTACATTACATATTTGGTACAAACAAAGTGAAGGTACCAGGTACAGTAAGTGGGTATAGACCAGAGATCTGAAACACTCACTGAGAAGTAAGTGCACCCCTTACCATAGCTAAGGAAGACCTAGTAAGTTGATATATAATGATCGGACAGTCTTTTACGAAAGCTATTAGCAGATGGAATTTCCTGCAATTCCAAAGGAAGATCATTCCAAAGTCTTGCAAAGTGAACATATAAGGAGAATTATAGAAGCTTAAGTCTTAGCAGTCCAATGAAGAAGCCTTCCAGGTGCATGAATGCTAGGTCTAATAAACTCATTAAAATCAACTGGACTATGCCCATGAACAACTTTATGACCAAGAGCAAGCCTCTGTAAAGCAAGGTTGTGCTTGATACTGATAATATTAAAATACTTTAGTCTGTTTTCGTAAGACACCAAGTCATTTGGGAATTTCCTTCGATACAAAATTCTGGTTGAATTCTGTTGCATCAACAAGTACAAACTGTAGGTAAAGTGTGTGCAGGAAAACCACCGACTACGATTTTTACAAGTCCTATCATCAGTTATTATTTTTTGACATACTGTACCGTGAAAGCGTAACTGTGATGCATCGTTAGTGCTATTTTTGCTATTAATTGTTCAACAGCATGTGCGTACATGCACTTCATTTTGTGTTGGCCTGAAGATTGGGTTGGATGTTTGAGGTACTTGGAAATTTTTGGCATTTTTCTTCCAAATTTTGTTTTGTTTTGTTTGGAAGTGTTGAATAGTTGTTATTATAATTTTGGAAGGGCACAGATAGCCAAATGCTAAAGGGCACACAAGGCCCTTGGCCATAGGTGAGCTTTAATTTTCACATGGCACCAGGGCAATCAGCCATCAATTATTTCGAGCCCTGTCCTATAGGTAGAATAGCTCTGATATCGTCATAGAAACAAAATAAAGCATACAGTAGAATATCTCTTTTAAAGTTTGAGTTCTAACTTTCAGCACAGATGGCATACTAGGCTTATATGAACAGTCATAGTAATACCATGACCCTGTTGGTGTTCCATAGTGGAAGTCCTCATCAAACCCCAAGGTTGCTATTAATGCCAAATGCTAATAGTTCTGCACAGTAAGCCTTTTTTGTCACTTTATACAGATCTGCATGTACATAGTTTCTACTGGCATGCATGGTTTAATATACAGTGCTGTATATGTACTTTACAGTACTGTACTGTACTGTACCTACAGGTGTACAGTGCTAGAAGGAAAAATCAAATGGGCTCCCTACTGAGATGTTTCTCATACTGCATGTATTTGTTAGTCTGGGTTGCTACTGTAATTATCATCACAGTTTTAGTTCATACCAGAAGGGTGAAACAGGTGTTGAATGTCCATGTTCTATTACGTCACCATTTTATCAAACATATTGAGGTACATTTTTGATCTATGGCTCATTCATTGTTTCTGATTTGATGAACTGCATGTGGTGCTGTAGTTGTGGCAAAAAAGTTTCACTTCTGGGAAATAGCTGTTCAGTACTTCCGTCCACTCAGACTTACAGGTACAGTACAATATGTGCAGTTTTAGCCCACTCATAGAGCAGCTGCTAGTGAGTAATACCGTCAGCCTATCTCCTGTGGTGAATTGTTTTCATGGTTATTATTAGTACTGACATACAGTTTACAGCAAGGCTTGAAATCTTGGAAACTGTACTATGACCTACTGTAGTCTATGGGGGCACTTGAAAAATTTATTCTTCCAGACTGACTGATAGGGCTGGAAAAAATGTTTGTTTCCCAGGAAGGTAGTAAAACTATTTCCTTGCCAGGAGGAAGTGAAATTTCTCACAATTCTCCCTGTACAGTATGTCCCTGTGTACGTAAAGAGAAATTTCCCTCCAGTTGCCAAAATTTCCACTTGAGATGGCCAATTTTCCTGGGAAGAAATCTCCCAGTTTCCCAACTTTTTCCACCTGTGGCAGGACTGCAAAAAAGGTTTATTTCCCTGAAAGGGACTGTAAGTATTTCTCATGAAAAGTTTCTCCAGGGCTTGATAAAAAATCAAGGAGAGCACACTGGATTGCTCTCCTGGGGCTTTACTGTAAATGCTATGAAATTGCTCTCCTAGACAAAACAGTCAGCATGTATGTACTAGTAATTTTGCTCTCCTGGGATCCTTCAGGAGAGTAATTTACTCTCCCTAATAATGCCCTTGTTAAATATGAAAAGTGAAACCCATGACAGCAGGTGGGGGAGGGGGCACAAATGATCATAGGGGAAAGCACAGGAAAATGTAAACAGTTTGCATGGCAACAGTAACAAGTAGACTGTCTCTCAACAAATAGGCCTAAGTATCAGGTGATTCATAGTTGGGCTGTCATGCCATTTATAGAGAGTAGAACAAATTGCCCTACAATCATCCCACTCCCCGATATCCCTTTTTTGTCCCCATGCTTTGCTTTGATATCTTTTCCTTCAAAGCAACGTTTATCAGAAAGTTAAATGATCAAATGAAGAGCTCATAAAAATTAAAGTATGGTTGACACTTTATTCATAGCATCAAGAAAGGGGATTTATTCTCAATATTGGGTGGGATTTAAAGCTGACATACTTACCCCTTGCTACATCTTATTTGCTTTAATCTTGGTGTGCAACTCGGAGCAGTTTTGACACCATGCCCCCCATTTCCCCCCCCCAAAAAAAATGCCCCCTTATTTTCAAAAAAAAAAGTGCTGTGTGAAAAAGTTAATTCAAAAGGCAATTTCTCAAATATTGGGGGAGACATGTCCCCCTGTCCCCCAGGATCACTCTGTCCCCTGGTATCATTGCCCATGCATACTGTAGCATAACTGCACAGTATTGTACCACTAACCATGAGGTACCGAAGTATCATAGAGACAGGTATTACTCCACTGTAAGATGTAAAAGATCTCTTGAAAGTACTGCAATGGAATAAAATAATACTGAAATGTTTTAGTCTTATGTGTACAGTAGGAGACAACACTTCTTTGCATCAGTTTTGGTCCCCCTAGGCCTTACAAAGAAAAGTCTAGACATGCCCTTGAGTGACTTTGTCTGTATTTTGCCTTGAAGTTGTACTGAAACACACAAGACTAAAATTGAAGTAGTCATGCCCATGCCACCATCAGTGCTTACCTATGGCTGCAGTCACATAGCAGTTCTCTAGTTCTGTGAAGTTAAAGAGGCACATTGAGTTGATATCGATAACTTAAAGGGTCACTACCACATTACAATGCCTAAAGTTAGCACAACAAGTCAAGTTTTAAGTCCAAAAGTCACAGAAAACGTTAAATTTTGAATTTTCTATTGTCCTGACTTGGTTTTGTACATAATTTGACAAAGTGTCTGGCCACGAATTTTTAAAAACTGACTTGGACCGATAGTTACACACTCATAAAACAGTTATTTGTATGTAGGGTATGGGGATTGTCTAAGTTGGACCATTTGTCATTGGTTTGTGAAAAAAACTTACAGTAATAGGTTTGGAAAATTTGTTGAAATTCATGAACCAACTCAATGAGCTGCTTTAAAATCAGCAACTACTGGTTTGGCAGTGATTGACCTTCCTGTGCAAGATAAACAATTGGTACTTTTAAGTACTGTGACTACCAGCCACCCCCACCCCCTTCAGGACAGTATTCATGGGGAGCCCCCCCCCCAACTAGTGAAAATTATTTCACTCCAAAATTTAAGATTATCCCAGGATTGCTTGAGAGAGATTTCCATGGCTGAAAATTGTCCTGAATGAGGTGACCTTGGGTTGGGGGAAATGGGGTGGAAGAAATGAGGTGAGAGAGCTGGGGTGGGGTTTGGAATTTTCTGGAGTGAAGCCGTCTAAGAATAATTTAGTCAGTTAGTGTTGGCAAATACTGAAATGAATGTTTTGTCCAATGTAGAACCCCTTCCTCCTGGGAAGGAATTGTTGTTAAGAGAAATTTTCCTGGAGCCGTGAAAATTGTCCTGAATGAGGTGACCTTGGAGTGGGGGAGATAGGATGGAAGAGAATGAGGTGGAACAGCTGGGGTGGGGTTTGGGATTTTCTGGAGTGAAATCATCTCGGAATAAGTAGGTGAGAAAGTGTTGACAGATACAGGACTTACTGAATTGAATGTTTTGTTCAATGTAGATAGAACTCCCGTTACTGTAGTCTACAGGTGCTGCTCCCTGTTTAACAAGTACAAACTAGTCACAGTATTCTGCATGCAACTTGTTTTCCAGTTGATGGCCTACATGTAATGTTGTTTTCTATGTTTGAAAATACATCACATAGAGTATGAACATCACTTGTTTGTACAGTTTGGGGCTATACAGTTCTATACACAGTAAATACCTTTCTTGCAATAAATTTGCCGTAATTCTAGCACGTCCAGGATGTCCAACCCCACCCTGCAGTATAGTAAACATCCCACCTGAACTTTGATAAATGGATCAGAATTTTTAAATACAGTACTGTTGCTGTGATTGGTTTTGTGTTTTGAACACTGTTTAAGTATGTAGTACATGGTGTAATTTACTGTATGTGCAAAGATGCACTACTGTAGGCCTTATAGTGTGTATTTTTAAGACTTACTGATTTTCCATTTGATAATTACTTATCAATACTGAGAAATGATAAATTGAGTATACATACACTTCTATAAATCTAGCTACATAGCATGAGGAAGTCACAGGAGGAAATGTTATTCCATTTTGACAGTTCAGGTTATGTATTCTTTCATACAAGTTTGTTACCAATAAGAATTAAACTTGGCCAAATGATTACTGTTATGTTGAACTAATTGTGTGATTAACTTTAGTGTTTCCTTGTACAGTTTATTCATCAGCAGTTGAAAATATGCAAATGACAAATGGAAAAATTAATGGTACGAGAGTAGCCATAGGCCTATAATTTGCAAAAAAACAGAATTTACGTTGGTGTAACAGGTTGGTTTTGGCTGTCGAGTGGGGATGTCCCTCAAAATACCAGTTTAAGCGATAACTTTTTGGAAGGGAAGTACCCCATTAAGTTGTCTACCCTAAAAGTTGTTATCATGCTTCCTCATGCAGGTCTGCGTGAGTACACATGGTGCATACTGTATTTCACATGTACTGTATGTTGACATGCAGAATGGAATAGTGGATGTGTTTGCTGTGCAGTTACAGTATTGTCTGTTTAAATTTACACATTTACTTAAATAGAAAAACTTGTACTGCACATTACACAGTAGTTTAGCCTTACTGAAGTTACTGTACATGTTTGCATTACTGTGTGTCCAGTAATACTGTAGTTCTTGAACAGAAATAATATTACAATGATGTTTGAATGCTGTAAAAGATAGAGCCACAAGTGTGTATAACCCCATTATTCTATTGTAAATATTCAATGCACTGTTGCTCTCTTGCAGTTGAAAGTGAAACTAATAGGACAGCTTTGGCTTTTTAAACTTTTGTTAATAAGCATTTTTCTATGTAGTGTGTCAGTTAAAACTAAAACATTAATTAATTTAGTACATGGACAATACTACAAAGGGGGAACTGCATTGTGTTTTGTGAAGTACAGTACTGTTCAATGAAATACAGTAGTCTACTATAAATTGCAAAGCTCATTGTATATCCTGCTGGAGTAGCCTATTGTTTTCATCCTATAGGGAAGGATGCACTGTGAAATTCAAGAGGGGGATGGCGTGGGGGGGGGGGGGATGTAAGAAGTGAAGGTTAACTGCAATGGTGCATTTATATTCAGGTTTATATTGTTGTATAACTCATGTACAGTAGGTCAAAACTGGCCTGTCCACTTGTCTGGTGTTGGATCACCAGCCTGGGACAGGTGTATGAGGTATCCCTGTCACATTTAAATGTTTAAACCAGCAATCACTGTTTTAAACGGCTCTTTTATACTGTAAATTAAATCAAGCCAAATTTAACGTTACAACAGTGTGCCTAATGTCAAAAACAATTGTCCTTTTCAGATGGAAGTTTTAGAAACACAAAATTAACAGTCATCAAAATTCACAATAAAAGTTCCAAAATGAAGACAGCTTGAAGTTTGATCCACATAGAAGTTTCCAACACATGTAACAAAATGCCCATCACAATTCATGATATGTTTCGATAACAGTCTAGAGATAAGTTAATTTTTTATTAAAATATGTGTATACCTTCAAATGAATGCTCCCCTCCCTCCCCCTTTTCAAAAATGTAAAGCTCCCGGGGGCATTTATCAGGGAATATACTGTATGGTGAGGGAATATATGGTGGTGGTATTGTGTATTTAACAAATTGCCAAAAAATTACTGTACAGTTACTCAGGAATATGCAGTAATTGAAATCTCTGCCAATCATAATATTTGTATTCATTCTGCTTTTGGTGCAGTCCAATTCATTAGAAGGCACTCTAGATCTATCTTTTTTGAGCAACTCAATATACCTTCAAAGGTCAGACCATGCCCCAAATCTGCAAACACTGCTCGACGGGCTACTCGTGTGGAATGAGTTTTACACCACATACTGCAGATTGTATACCCATTATGAATGTTTTTGAGGAAAGCAGCAATCTTGACCATGTTGCCCCCCCCTTCTCCTTGTGTGCTCTGGGTCCTGGTCCATTACGATTCACTTCATAAAATTATAGCTAAGTCAGAAGTCATTTATTGTGAAGTTTCAGTTAATCCGCATAGAACTCATCTTGAAAGTATTATAGCCACTTTCATTGGCTCTGCCTTTAAAGGCGCAATGACAGTTTGTTTTTACAAGGGTTCCACATTCTTAAATTCTGCACCACAATCACTCATTAAGTAAAACTGAAAAATACAGAGAAAGAAAAAAGAAAAAAAATGTGTCATCATGGTCTGACATTGTGATTGGTTACTGCCAATGGGACCTTCTAGTCTTGTACATCTGTTTGTAATTTTTTAACTTGAACAAAATTAAAAAATTCTCATTCTTGAAACAGTGAATCAAAAAGAATTAACGTTTCTTCTCACTTGAAAGACCTCTTCAATTGATGTCAGTTGAAAAACTCAAAAATTAATTGCTGGAACAAAAGTTTAGTATTTGCTGTCAAACTTTCATTACCCCTTTAAGAAACAGCATTGATCAATCCAGTGGCATAGCCAGGATTGTGTCATGGGGGGTTTGGGACAGGACATGAGTGAAAAGTCTAAAGGATAGTGAGAAAAAACTGCTGGGTTACTGTAGATGTTTTATTGCATTACAAGGTTGTGTCTTGGAGAGTTCTAACCCCCAAAATCACCCCAGTGGCTATGCCACTAGATCTTTCTTCTACTGTCCTGCCTCTTCTTCGCTCCCAGTGTTTTCTCTCATCAGATCCACTACCATGGCACACTGTTGGATTTCACAAAGCAGTAATACCCCATTTCTACCACCAGGCAAATATCTCACACGGATGCTGTAACTTAAAAATAAAACCCAAAACTTGATTCCCATAAGTTATCATGGTGAAAAATGGTGGAACCCAGGAATTTTCCCTTGATATTTGAAATTCCACAGCTTGTTCCAGGCAGCTAAACAACAACTCAACTGTGATTTTAAAGTTTTAGACAGTAGTGTGACATGTTAAAGACAGTCATTCGTCACCCCAAACTACAGTTTCAGTATACATATATATCAAAAGTCTCAATTGGTACAGCTCTTTGATTGGCATCACATTCAAACAATGCATCATAGCTAAATTACACAGCATTGGCACTGAGAGTGTCTTAATTACACATTATGGACTTGTATGGCCACTGGGACAAGGCATGAAGCAATAAACTAGGATTGCATCTGGATAAAGATGAGTTTTGGATAAATGTGGGAGGGGCTAGAAGTAAGTAGGTTGGGAAAATTGGAACTGTTTGGGATGATGAAAATATGCCTTTAAGCAATCCATACAGTATTGTAGATTATTCATGAAAGTACTCATCACATCCACAAGTTTGCAGTTGGTTCAAGAACATCTTCTGAAGCGAGAGCTTAGATCATCTTTGACAACGTTGCATTGGCAAATATTACAAATTTTAACCATCCTTTTGTTTTCATTTGTAATAATTGCCAAACTCTGCTGAAGAGAAAACCTTGTTAATATTACTGTACATGCGTGGGACAGATCTGTTGATATCATAAAGACTTGCGTACCTGGAAAAGGGTACTGCAACTGCATGTCCATACAGTATACTGTACATGCAGGACACAGGTGTACAGTGCATGATCTGCACTGTACTTCTGTCTTTACATTTCAGTACTTAGTATGGCAAATAACAGTATAATTTAGTACATATACTGTAGGTTAGCACCAGGAATAAATTTGCAATTAATTGAATAAACTGTGCCTGTGTTACAGTAGACAGGCATGAACAAGTGTCTCATTTCTTAATAATCGTGTGTATACTTTTGTTGCGATGTTAGTTGAACTGTGAAGGAATCTAATTGTGGAAGGAAGTGAGAGAAGGAAGTTTACCTTGAGGTGGTAGGTCAATGAACAATAACCGGCACATGTACAAATTCTAGTAAGCCGCATCACCTGAGTCAGTGAATTAAGTGTACAATTGTTCTCGGTGATATAGTCAGTGATATACCATAATGACTTGCTTATAAGTGTTGAGTCATTCATAAACTTGTTTGAATAGTGACTCTCAAGTTGAGAAAACGTATACATCACCTATTGTACTGTACTTTGGCTTCTTTCGTTAGGCCGAGGTCCAACAGTTCCTTCTCCAAAGCTTCTATTTGTTCCTTGAGTTCCAGGACCATGGGTGGCTTGACAGTGGCTCTGTAAAAGCTTGTAGCCCTCTCTGACTGTTCATGCCACCCAAACACTGGGTTCCAAGACATCGGGCAGTTTCCAGCTATTTTTTTTGTAAAATGCCCCCTCCACTAGGAACGAAGGGGTGAGGTGGGCACCCTAGGGTCTCTGAAGCCTCCCTCTAGAGTTGGAATGCCAGTAGGTTGGCTGCAGACTCTTCTCCGCTTCTCAAGGGGGTTTTTGACACCCCAGGGATTCCAGTGTCTGCTTTGAGCTGGGAAGGGTAACATAGATGGTTCAGACCATTACAACAAGAATTCCTTGGGGGTTGGAAAGAAACGTGTCCAGAAGAGCTCAGGGGATCTCTACCTACGGACCGGGAAAACGAGCTGTACTTTTGACACAAGTCCACATCCTTCAAATCCTTTTGTTTCTGCCTGCAGCAGGGACTTAAAGTGGCAGTAGAACAGGTCTGTGGAGGAAACATGGGGATCCTCAAACTTCTTTTCTAAGTCTGTGGGCCATGTGAAGGAGTCGAGGATGGATGGCCTCCTTTGGTGCATAGTGCGGGCCATAATCCTGCAGTTCCACAAGCTCCAGCAGCTTTTTATCCTTGGAGACCAATCTTCCTTAAGAGTCCATGGCACCCACCACCATGGTTTATCCTTTGCAGTCTGAGGGATAGTGGGAGAGGGGAGCAGCTTCCCAGTCTAACTTGTCAGCTTTGAATGTCGTAGACTCCTCAGAGGGGAAGGCTGCCCAGTTCCATTGGAGATGGCAATAAACCTCTTGTTGCACTCATAATCTATCGGCAAGCTGGACACAGGTGCCTGTTCAGGCTTACTGTAGTTAATGTCAATTTGGACTGTCTAGAGTCTGCAGCCAGCTGGGGTTCCTAGTGGGTTTGGAAAGCCAAGGTTCTTGTAATTACCTCAACTGCCTTGTCTAATACCTCCTGTATTGTTTCCGTTCCTAACGGGCAGCTCATCTTCACTAGTCAGGCCCTGGGGAGAGGTCCGTGTTGCTGAGGTTGAGGAGCCTCAGACTATTGGTAGGAAGTACCCCCGGCTTCAGGGGATGGAATCGTATCTGAGTCAGCATCCACATCTATGTAGGGATCAGGTATCGCTGCCTGTAGACTTGGAGTCATAGTCAAAGGTATAGTTGGAGAATGGGTCAAGTTGGCCTTACTGGAGCCCTGATGATGGAGAGCAGATTTGGACAGCCATGGAGTCCCCTGTAAGCAAGGCTTCTTGGAGTCCCCTTTAATCAAGGCTTTCCCCTTGGACTTCCATCTCTTTTGCTGGCCTGAAGCCTTATTTCAGGGGATTGCGGTCTCGTGGACCTTCGGTCTTGCAGGCCTTGGTCTCACTGGCAAATACTGACAAATAATGGCAAATACTGTACTAATTCTGCCCCTTTCCGACAAAAAGAAGTAATCCACATTTTTTCAAAATTGATTTTATTTCATATTCTTTTTTCTCTTACTTTAACTTAAATTTTCTGATACTAAATATTATAGCATGTAGTCTACTTCCTGAGATAATCAGCCAAGAAAAGAAGTAACCCACATGGAAAACTACATTCTTTTCAGACAAAAAGAAGCAATGGCTTGTACTTCTTTCTGTCAGAAAGTACAACTATTATTTTCACTACACTGTTTCTGACAAAGAGAAGCAAAGGGCTTTTACTTCTTTCTATCAGAAAATACAAGAATTATTTTGACCGAACTGTTTCTGACAAAAAGAAGCAGTGGCTTGTATTCCTTTCTGTCAGAAATTGTAAGGAATATTTTAACTGATTTTTTTCTTACAAAAAGAAGTAATCCACATTGAAAATCTTTGTAATCAACTTTTACAATATCTCCTATGTAAAACAAAACAAAACAAAACATTTTCTATTAAAAAATATGACAGAATATTGAAATTAAACATTAAAGATCGTACTTCAGTTTGTCAGAAAAATGTACGTGTTCACATGGATATTGTTTTCTCACAAAAGGAAGTAGACCACATTAGTCCGCTTTTTGCAATGAATTTCAGGAAAAAAATATTTTCCAATGTTTAAGTTATAAATTGTTCAGTTACTTATAGCAGGTGTCCTTGTGCCATGTAGAAGCATTTCTGTTGGCTTAAAGGTAACGCATTTTGGTAAATAACTCAAAATTTTGAAAATGTGGGTTACTTCTTTTTGTCAGAAAGGGGCAGAATTAGGCTACCATAGGGCATAGTAAGGGGATCTGGGGATCATGCTTAAACTGAAGATAAGCTAATATTTATCATAATCTGGTTTGAATGTAGTTTTCATTTTTTTGGGGGGGGGGGAGGGGGAATTTATCTGAAATCTGGAAGGGTTAATTGACAAAAGTTATAGGGTTATGAACTTGAAACCCCAACCCCCTGTTTCTCTCCCCCTGCCAAATTGGTACACAAGTTTGTGAAGAAAAGTACATTCCTGCAGTTGACAAAATATGTAGAACGAGTTGCAAGGGTGTAGAGTATGGCAATATCTTACTTGTAGTACACTGAAGTTGACTATCTGCTATATTTATCTTCTGTATTGTTTACATAATATGCAAAGTTTCAGGCATATTACTGTACAAGATACATTTGAATTTTTCCCCTATGGTGTTTGTATACCTTTCAGTGAAGTGAAGTATACTGTAGTCTGAAAATAAAGGCATTCTCCACAGTACAGTACAAGCAGCACTCTTACAGTGTATTGTACAGTCTTCAGGTGTTGTACATAACACAAATGAACAGCTGTACAAACCAAATTTTGACTACACGGTACAGTATCCTATAGCCTTTGTTTTAATGTTTGCACATAAAATATGCCATTGATCACCAAATTTTATTATAAATAAAATAAAATACCTTCAGTGTGGATACTCCCGGTGAGGACAGTAAAGTATAAATTAGCAAAGATGTACATTTGGAATTGCACTTTTGTGTAAACAGGTGACTGAAGATTTCAGGGTATGCTAATAATACAGTGCATATGTCTCATATAAAAGTATAGCACCCTTACAGTAATAGTAATTTACTGCCTCTGTTATTTTAGCAACAGTTACTTATTTTAATAGCTCTAATTTTTGTGTTAGGTTTGCCACAAAATCATTGAAATTTAATGAATGTAGAAAAAAAAAAGAACCTGCATAGTTTGGATGGCATTTTTTTTTTTACTTTTTACATTCTTTGAATAGTATTCTTCACCAATCTGTCCAGGCCTGGGTTACAAGTAATTATTACAGTAAAATCTGTAGGTATTTGGATTCGAGTCCATCCTACAAATAGAGCCAGTGGTAGCCAGTCCTATGTGAGCAGTATTCTTCATTTTGTGCAAAAGGGACCCCATCAACATAATAACATCACTTTCTGCATCACCCCTGATATTTCACAACTGGAGGGTTGTTATTTCATGTTGCACTTGAAAAGGCATACTGTAGATGCAGATAATGTCATTTTGTCTTAGATGACATCCCCATCATGATCATAGAAAGGTCTATACTGTTGGCACTTAAGGTATAACTTACCCTTACGATGTCCATTTGTTGTTTGTTGGGAGTTAGAGTTAGACAGAATTTTACGGCCCAGTTTCCAACCTATTGGTTCAAGTCGAGTCGGCCACGGCCTTTTTTCCAGTTGTGGCTCACTGGCTTGTTTTCCCTACTCCATTGCTTATGCAGAGCATCACACATAATGGCAGTACGTTCCTTTTTAAGAGTCTTTGGTATGACCCAACCTGGGAAGCGAACCGGGGCCTCCCGCATGAGAGGCAGATCTGCTCTTACTGTTAGTCCAAACACACGGTCCCATTTGTTGATGGGAAAGGTTACAGGTTGGTTAGGTTAGGTTAGGTTAGGTTACATAGAGTTTTACAGCCCATATTCCCACCAAGACCAAGTGGTTCAAGTTGAGCTTGAAATGGCCTTTTTTCAGTTGTGGCTCACTGGCTTGTTGTCCCTACTCCATTGCTTATGCTGAGCACCCTTTTGGGAACGAAGTGACCAGGACTCGAACCCCTGACCTCCCATTTGTGAGTCAAATGCTCTATCCACTTGACCCATGCAGTCAGTGATAGGAAAGGAGTACTGTGCAGTACAGGAATTGGTCATACTGTACATGTAATATTGTAGCGTGTTGAACTGTGGTTCTGTGGCTTTGAGAAGGGGAAGAAGTGTACTTCCCCATTTACACAGTAGGCTACTTGTCTTGTGTTTTGATGGAGTCTGGTATATATACTGTACAATACTGTACTAGAGGCCTTTTTTCCCTGATTATTAGGCTTACTTTATTTAATGGGAACAAAGTCAGTTGTCTTAAGCAGTTTTATAGTAGGGTCCTAATTTTAAAGCATGTGAAGCAGTCTGACAGGTCTTACTATGTAAACAGTGTGAGTGAAGAAAATTCAAACTTTTTCAGTACACAGAAATCAATGTGTGCATTGCATAGTTCCCACATTCCAAGAGGCTAGATGCAGGTTTTACTGATCTGTCCGTTGCTGGATTGCCAGCCTGGGGGAGGTGTATAAGGGGAGGTGGACCTCCCCTTTTTGAAAATTTTTTAATTTTTGAAGTGTCTACACATAAAATGGTTGCACTTCTTTGGCAAATCAGTCAACACAATGTCGGAAGAGTTCTTTATTTCTTAAGGTAGAGTAGTTTATTAGGGTCATTATTCCAAAATGGAAATGTGCTGGCCATATTCCATTGGGGTCTTTTTTTTTACAATACAATGGGGTCTTCTCAATTTGGAATAGTGACCCTTATTTTTGATAAATTTGGAAAAGCAACCTTTTTTTTTTCTACTTCGGAATAACAACTCTTTGTTATAATGGCCCAAACTTTTTATTTGGAATAATGACCTTCCGGAAAACAGAGCCAAATGTTGTATTTAGAATAATGTCCTTTTTGAGGAACAGCCCTTCAAAATAATGATCAGACCCCATTCCAAAAGAGGCAATGTGATGTCAGTAAACATACAGTACTGTAAGGTCTGTAGGTGTTTGAAGTGAGGACAGGGACAGGGACCAGCCAGTTTATATAATAGCAGCACATGAGGGTCACGTTGCTACAAATCGGTACTGAAATAAACCATCCTAGAATGATCATGTCATGAATGAGAAGATGGGGGTGGGTTGGATCCATCAGTTGATATAAATCTAGTTTGTATTTGAGTTATTTAACCTTAAATTGATAAAATCAAAGGAACTCAATACATTACTGAATGTACAGTATGTACGTGTGTTAATCAGTTGGCATGTTGTGTGTTGCTTTTTAGTGTACAATTACCCCCATATACAGTATGTAGTGTGTACCATTATCAAACAAAATGCACAATATACTGCTCTACACATGCTCAAACTGAACAGCAAGTTTTAATGGTCATTTGTCTTACTGCACACTATGTTGTGCAAAACTGATTGTACTGTATGGTATGTGTGCACTCGCTGTGTACACTACTGTAACATTTAGCAAAGCAGTTCAAGTACTGTTGATGATGATTTTCTGTTGGTCAAACTAATGGCATAATGAAGGAGACAGTACAGTATATAGTAGAGCCCTTGAGCTTTTTGCTGTGAGTGAGAGGGAATTTCCCTTGGCTACAGTACTTCATCACCTTGCATTTAGCCCTGTGCATACTATAGGCTTTGTAAAAATTAAACAAGGAAATCATTCATTGTACAAATGTGGTAAACAACAATCCAAAATCTTGCTGTACTGCAGGTAAAAGGTCCTGATGAACCATTTAAATGTTTACAAAGTGAAGTTTTTCGACAGTAATCAGATTTCATGTAAGTTTCAGGTAGACAATCCATACAGGGGCACTGACCGAGTTTCAAAAGTGTAGCACAATGATTGATTGGCGTTGAGTGTACCAAAAAACATTGGAAATTTGTGGCCCTTTGGTGCATGGCCACAAATGGCATAATGTGTCCCATTCTTATATGCAGAATCTGTGCACTTGTAATTTGAGCTTTTGCTTGTAATAAAATGTTGACTTAAGTAGCAAAATTCTTTTTTCTAATGTTGCAAAAAGTAGGGGGGGGGAGGGGCATTTTTGTGTTATGCCCCTTGGATCAATAGGTACTGTAGGGGACATGTCTCCTTCATCCCAGTATAATACCAGGTAGCAGCAGCTAGGCTATTTTCTGTAATGGGTAGGTACTTTATACACTGTGCACTACATGGTAGATTGAACATTCATGTTGGTATTTTTTCATTTGAAAAAAAAAAACTTTTTCACCTTTTAGTTGTCAGTGTTTGATTATCTTTTCACATGTTTGCAGAAATTGCTTGGTATGGTAGTACTGCTCAGTATTGTATAAGTTGAACTATTTTATGTTCCATCACATGCTTAACTTATATTTTTGTATCAAAATTATGGGATCCTTGAACCTCAGTGGGTCATTCTAGTTTATAGCTGTTTTCCCACTTGATTCAGGGAGGTGGATCTTGATCTAGCGAACTGCAGTAGATCAAATCAACAACACCCACTCATGGTCAAGATTTTCCGATTTTGATTGAGGCATCAGGGTAGATCAGATCGACCTCACTGGATCAAAGTTTGTAATGGGAACACAATCTGTAGATCAAGTGACCCCTGTTCTTCGGTTTGTTTATTTTTTATTATTATGTAATGCAATGTAATGCCAGTCTTAACTTGGTGACCTTTTCTCACCTCCGCATTGTGTTCATATCGCAAGTTATAATCTGCCTCACTCACTCAAATGGAAATGCAACTCTAGATCAAGGTAATTAATGTAGATGTACCTTCAATTGATTAATCAAGATAGTCCTGATGGATCAAGTGGGAATATGGTTAATGGTGCTGACTGTGCATACATGTCTCTTACCTACTTCGCGGGCACATTCCCTTGCTACAGTACATCTAATTTGCAATGATATGACTTGATTACTACCTCTAAGCTGTAACATTGCATATGATACAATTTACTGTCCACCCCTACTCCCCCCCTCCCATCCTTCCCATGTCAACCTGTTTGGCTTACTGCAGAAAAAAAAGAGACCAATCTGAAATTACATGCATATTACAGCCCGGTGTAAATTTAGAGACCTGTGAATAGGGCCATTATGAAGAATGGGGGTGTTAGAGCAGCCACCAAGAAAGTTGGGAGGTGGTTGCAGCTGGTCTTTTCACCAACTGTTAAGACGTATTATTTAGAACCATGGAGTTGAACTACCCTGTCTTTTCTTTACAGAGCCAAAAATTGTGAGACGTTTCCCAGAAGACTATAAGGATGAAGTCGTTGACAAGGAGCTACCAAAGTTTTGCTTCCCTTGTGATCTCAGCAGGTACTGTGCAGTATACTACTATATATTGTTTGTCTTATTAGAAAAATTTTCAGGCAAATGAGCACACATTTGGTAAACTGTGTGTTGTGTTGTTGGAGGAAGCATAGAAGTGTTGTGTTTTTGGAGTTATTTCTGGGTGACGTAAAGATTCTCCTTTAAAAAATTAAAAGGATAAATATTATACAGTTTTAGTGTACCCCTTACAGTAGTTCCTCCTCTATTCCAAAACTTATACCATTAGTCTCACTACCCCTTTAGTGGATTTGACACAGTTGTTATATAGCATACTGTAGAATGCCCTATATGTTCAAATCATTATTTACAGTTGGTAGGTCTAACACTTATCTTCTAAATGGTGAAATGTTAGTTCTGCTCTTGAGAAAAAAATTTATAGAGCAAGTAAGACTCAATCAGATATTACAATTCAGGCTCATAAAATTTCGGTTCCAATTCCAAAGTTTGTCCATTGAATTAACTTGGAACACAAAATAATGCTTGCTGCATAACTGTAGCAGAGTGATGTTTGAATGAATACAGTGACGTGGTTTTGTACCACAGTGCTGTATTTGATTCCATTATTGATACAAGCATGTAAAGTGTTTCCTGAAATGAACAATGGAATTAGTACTGTTCCTACTTTGAGGACTTAGCTGACCCCTTTTTGTGACAGGTGTATTAGTATTCTTTATAGAGGAAGTCAGCTTCCTTAAGGAACTTGCTGTAGAAAGCACTAAAAGTTTGTTGTTTGCAAGAATGTTCCTCATGTTTCAGACATAACTTAAAAGCAGGCCTATTTTTCATAGGAAAATGTCATCGTAGTATTATTTACAATTTACTAGTTCTTTTATACTTAAAAATGTTCAGGTAGCAAACCAGTAGTGTGTATTGGCCCTTTTTCTGTGATTCCATATGGGACCCATTAAAGTTTGCTCCCAAGGTTCATATAGGGCCTTTATTGGCAGTCCCACTGGGATATCATGCACTTTACCCATAGTTTACTGTACCTTCATTATCAGTTTCCAACATCGGTCCCAGAACTTTTCCACTATGGCCATTTTGGCTTACCCATATTGTTCCTTTCAAATCTTGGTTAAAAATTTTTATGAACCCTAATATTGGTCCATGAGGGATCCGTAAGGATCCCATACGGGAATGTTACGTGAAGTTTCAATTCTATTCAGTAACCCAAAGCTGGAATTCAGGTTTTAAGCCATTTGACTTTGGTGGTCTCTGATTTGAGTAGGGCACCAAGGCCAACAATTATGTGGTACAGTAGTATAAAGGCACCAAGGTTTTTTTGTATTTTGTTTATCAAGTATTCTATGTTAGATTTTGCTGAACTTTTGTCATTCAGAAAAAAAGAACTACTGAAGTTCTTGCTTTAGGAAACAGAGACCTTTGTGGCCATGAGAAATGGTTATTTTCATATGGCACCAAGACCATCCCCCCAGGCTTAATGGGTATGGCCTTTGTGGCTACCGTTTATTTACAGCCCAAGTAACCCACATTCAGGGAACCCCCATCTGCAGCAAGTAGTGATATCAAAAAAAGAATTCTTTCCCCAGGAAAACTGCATTCTAATGCTACCTGAAAATCTGGAAATTTTTATTTAGCCTTGTTTCATATAAACTAGTTTCGGTAATGCCGTTAAGACAGCATTTTAGGCCTCTCTTGGCTTCTGTAGATTGCAGGGGTGAAACCTCCAGTTCTTATACAGTGGTGACGTAGAGCTGGAAGGTTGGGGGTCAGAGACATCAGCCTGGTCTCGATTTCCGATGTAGTTCTCGACTGGCAAGCCGGGAGGACAGGTTGGAGAATGGGCCAGGCCAATGTCTCTGACCTCTGACCTGTCCTTGTGGCTTGCCAGTTGAAAACTAGTCTCTGACTTGGTAGGTTGTGTCACTTGAATTTGTCTTGTCTTTGTTGCGTTCTTTTCATATTTGGTATTTTTGCTTGTCTTCGGACAAGT
The DNA here is from genome assembly GCA_037179385.1 of Holothuria scabra. Classification (NCBI taxonomy): domain Eukaryota; kingdom Metazoa; phylum Echinodermata; class Holothuroidea; order Aspidochirotida; family Holothuriidae; genus Holothuria; species Holothuria scabra. The sequence continues at coordinate 52,602,952 of CM074185.1, forward strand.
TTGTAGACCTTGTGCTGATTATGATTGCTTGCAAATAGTTGTAAATAGATTTTGGTAACTGTGTTGGCCTGTTCTGTCTCTTATTGTCTGTTTATAAATTTGTTATTCTACCTCTTCTGACTGTTGTTGAATATTGCACCTGTTCAAAATACTTCTTGTGTTTGGATCTAAAGTGCCCCCAACACCCACCTCCCCCCAGAGTTGGGTTACATTTTTTTTTATATAATTGAAATCAAACTTATTATTCTTTCTTATTTCTTCTGACAGATTTAATCCAGCTGGTCAATTCTTCACATTTGTTCTCATTGGTTTAGACAATAAACAGAGGTTTGGGTTCTGCAGGCATCCCCCAGGGGCAATGACATGCCTCTGTATTCTAAGGTTTGTTAGAAGTATCTTTGGTGCATTTTTAAGGCTGCTTGTATCAGGCCTTGATTTTAGATTTCCCAGGTGTGCTACAAATCACACTCCTCAGAAAATTAAGGAGTGTAAAAGTTTTATTTAATTTTAAAAGATTAATATGGGCTCCAAATCTTCATCAAGGTGTGCAAAATATGACACTCCTCACAGTGATTTCAGGTGAGCGATGGTGTGCAATAGCACTTGCACTCCTCAAAATTCAAGGCCTGTTGTGTGGTTTTGCCAACCTGTATCTAAGTTGCGTATTAATTAGAAGTTAATAGCATAATGATGATATTGCAGTAGTGTAAGCCTCTATAGAGGAAAGGGCAGGAGTGTGGCTCAAATTATTTTAAAGATTCGGCTAAATCACATAATTTTCTTCCCTCTTCTCTTCAAAGTATCTTTCATAATATTTTATGACTCCAGTATTACAAGCCAGCAAGCCACAACTGGAGAAAGGTCATGGCATGCTCAACTTGAACCAGTTGGTTTGAAACTGGGTTGTAAAACTCTATCTAACCTAACCTTACCCATCCAATATTACATATTCAAGATAAACTAAGTTGTTACTCCTGCTAAAATTCTCAATTGAAGAGAAAAAAATATAGTCACATGACCCTCAACAGCCAATCATGAATCAGGACAGTCTACTATGTATATTCATGAAGGGAGAACCACATTTCCTCACATTTGCAGCAGTACTGTAGTCAACAGAGATTATACACATGTAAGTTAATTAAGTATGGTATGTAAACAGTACTGACTGCTTCAATAACAAGTTACATCACAGGGGACTTCAATGACAAGTTGTGTTACAGGTCACTCATTAAACATGTGAATATAATGACACAACTGAGATGGTGCATCTTTCCTGAAGGTGCAACATGAATATTTTGACCTGAAATTAAATCCGTCATCCATTGGGTCATGTACATTTTAGCAAACAGTACTCTTCACCCATTAAGCCTGTAGCCTACTCCAGTAAACTCCGTCCTCAGTGTTAAACCCCCAGTGAAACTGCAAATCCTATTTTTTGTCACTAGTTAACATTTGCATGTTGAAACTTAACTCCTTTTATACATATTCACAAATTGAATGAATTGGCAATATTTATTGAAAGAAATTCCACAAATGTTGTGTGTAGTATTTCTGACAAGTAAGGCTGATTGAGAATGTCTGCATTTAACTTTGGATGGAATTTGGACTTCTGTTTTCTGTTTCAACATTATTGTAATTGACATCATTTGCATGCCCTCCTGTTAATTCTACATTTCCTCAGGAAATGAAAACAAAGGATTGCTTTTCAGAGTAGTGATTCTAGTTAAAAGGTTGTGGCTCTCTTTGTTTTTCCACCGGCCATCTGTTTCCATGAAAGTGGCAGGTTCTCTTCATGAGTAACACTCCATACTGTACACTACTGTACAGTACCTTTTGATTGTGCTGTCACCTTGACTGCTATGAATACTCCCACATTCGCCAGAAATACTACACTGTACCCGACCTGAAAACCTTGTTTGAACAAACTGATTCCTCTCTTATTCTTGGCTTTCTCAAGGAAAGTAAACTCTATAGAAATTTCTGACATGACTCCCATCTTGCTGCTTCCTTTTTTAGAAGAATTTGAGCCCTCCGTTTTTACATTCTTACTCTTACTTTAACTTTTCCCATTTTTAGGTAGGTTTACCCCAACAATGTAACTGTCCAACTTGGTGACACTGTAATACACATTCGTGTTGGTGTGACATTAAACTCCATCTAACTAATTAAAAAACTATTCAGACTGGTTTTACCCCACATGTATCATTATTTGTATGTTCTAATACTGGGTAGTTCCCACAATGTAAAGGAATTTTACTTTTCAATATTTTTGATACATGTCATCCTGACAATAAGTTTGAATGGCACTTCCCTAACTCATAAATATCCTTCGACCACTAGTACACTCCATAGTAGTACAGCAACAGGCTCTGGAGGCTGAGAATAGCTCAGTGCCCCACCCTCCTAATCATGGGCAGAAAAAATTGATCTCATTAAAAAGAATGTCCTTTTCAGAATAAAATTCTAGTCATGACTGTTTTCCAAGGAGGAAAACTGAAGAGCCAGCACCTTCTCTTTCCTCCGCCCCTCTCTCATGGAATATACTTGCAGTATGAATAGAAAGCCTGTTGTACATTACTGTAGATGAGGGCCAGATGTAAAAACTGGCAAGATGTGTGGGACACAGACCTTTATTATTGAAAGTGTAAATTGGAAAAAAGTCACCATGCCTTCCATTTCTAAGTCACTACTAAGTGAGGTGTTTTATTGCTTTATTAGGCTGACATTAGGTATTAAAGGTAGGTAGATGAGAATTAACAACACACACACTGTCAGTACGTGTGAATGTGTTGTAAAGTGTCAGTGTGGTTTCAAATATGGTTCATGTCCTTCACTTAGGCAGCCTCTTGCGATAGGTTGGAAATACCTTTGGTATCTTCTGCTGTGCAACCACCAGCCCAAATGGTGTTAGACTGACATTAGGAGAGGAGTAGTGTGTCTGTTGGTAGCTCAGTACTAAATGCCCCTTACTTAGTTCTGATGTAGTGCTGTCTACACTTATGTTACCATTCATGTCATCCTAGTACTCCTGCCTTTACCTAATTTTACCCGAAAGCAGAGGTGAGAACAGAAAATAGACTCACTTTTTCTAAAGTCCTCCTGACCCTCTGGCAAAGGGCTGTTGGCAAAACCAAACTTATACTACTTCCCAAGAAAGCTATTACAGAACAGAAAATAGACTCACTTTTTCTAAAGTCCTTCTGACCCTCTGGCAAAGGGCTGTTGGCAAAACCAAACTTTCACTACTTCCCAAGAAAGCTATTACAGAACAGAAAATAGACTCACTATCACACCTTCAAATTAAAAAGGAATTTCACAGTAGGGAAGATTTCGTGATGAAGGTCAGGTTGCAGAAAGTGTTTTAGCAGGGTTCAGAGATCAAGGTATGGTATGTGCTCATGGTAGCAAATAAGTTCACTGCCAGTATCTTTAAAGTTGTAGCTGTTAGGGACTCTGCAACTGTAACTTTCAAGTAAACTATTAAAATTCATGTATTAAATTCATAGCTGATTTTCATTTGGTTTTCAGGCACAACTAAATATGTAGGCCTTCAACCAGAAGTTAAAAAGTTGATGGTCAGACTAACATCCATTCTTTTCATAGTAGGAATTAAAAAGCAACTTGCCCATATGTGATTGAAGACTATGTCTACTGCTTTCTGATTCACTCTTTCAAAGCTTTAATGATAATCACTCTATTTCAAATTTCAGTATTAATCAAGCTGTTGTTTCTCAATCACATTTTTATTTGGCAAGGCAAATAGTACATGAACACACACATTCTATTGAATTCCAGCAATAAAGCAGAACAATATAGACTGTACTTGTGCAACTCACTGTTTTGATTTTGTGCTAGAAGTATTTTGGACAACTGAATTTCCTTGCAGACAACTAAAAAATAGTGATGGACAACGATAAAATTTCCGGAAAATTGAGGAGTGATTGAAGTTCATTGTCCCTGATTTTATAAGTCAGTAGATAGCAAGGTACCAGCAGTTTAAGATGGAAATTGTAATATCGAGTGTTCTAGTTTGGATTGCTGTTGAACATCAGAAAGTGACACTCACAATGCTAAGTTTGTTTTGAAAGTAATACCTAATAACTTAGACTGTTATTGAATAGTGCATCCACTAAATAGTTAAATGCAGGAATTTACACTCACATACTAGTTAATTGCATTTTCCTTTTTTTTTTAAAACCAGCCCCAGATATTATCAGAGTTAGCTACAGCCTACAGCACCTAGACCTATTTTCTGTTTGAGACATTTAATGAAACACATTCATAGTAACCACTGTAATTTAAAATTATTAAAACACCAACAATAAATTTGAGTATCTACAATAGTGATACCTCCAATACTGTAGCAGAAAATGCAGTAGCAGGGGTAACAGAATAGCACGGGAGTGAGACATAGCAGGAGAGGTTTGCCAAGAACGTGTGTTGTGATTAATTGCAAGGAATGTTTAATAAATGTTAAATGGTGGGTATAGTCCTTTTGAGAGTGACTCATCACTGTTTGATCACAGCTCTACTAATAACTGCTCATACCTTAACATAACCTTTACTTAGTTGCAATATTTGTGAATATTTGTGTTTTTCTGGTACCGTGATACATATCTTTATTTCTCGTTTGTCTTACAGTCACTTGCCATGGTTTGAAATATGTTATAAAATGCTCAACTCACTGGCTGAGTTCAAGTATGCACATCAGGTAATGTTATAAACCAAAACTTTTCTGAGCTTGTGTGAAAGTATATAATTTCATTGTGACTTTCCTGCCCTTCAACCCCATTGCAGGATAGTAAAGGAACCAATTTGTAAAATGTACCATTGGGAGAGAATGAGTTTGCCTTCTTACCTGTCAAAGAACAACTATTGATGGAAATCTTTACATCTGTTTGTTTCTAAAAACCTCTCTTATAATGTAGTTGAACAGCTTCACCTCTGGCAATATTTTGAATCCCTCTTAACTTTTTTATCCTGGCTAACTTAGTATCAACAAAGAAGTAGTTGTAATGAATGCTTTTTGATTTTCTCTGTAATTTCTAGCCTAAGGAAGATTAACTGTTCCATGATTGATACATGTATGTAAAGCAAGTATAAAATATTTGGGATAATATTGGTGATTATTGGACCCCTGGCTAAATCATATTTTGTAAGTATTCTGTTTGCTTGGTATTCTTTTTTGTGGAAAACGTCCTTGAGAGGCTTTATTGGCAGATTGACATGCAACAAGATGTAGTCAGAGGTATAATCTTTCATGACTTACATCAGTAATGTGGTGAAGGGGTGAAAAAATAGAAGAAACCCTGGAAAGGGAAAAGTCTCTTTTCAGAGTTAAAGACCAAGGCAGGAACAAATTCCATAATTGCAATGGCTTGGTTCTGTAGTCTCTCTTCAATATGCTTGTTAGAAACTGAACCCTTAAACCTCATCTAAAGACCCACTGTAATGCTAGCAGTCGTCAATGATTCATCTCCAGTAGTTTTGATGATTCTTTGAAAGTCCCATTGTGCACACTGGAAACCTAAGTTGTGATTGCTTTTGTACTGTACGCAATAAACATAACCTGATGTTGAAATTCATCTTGACCTTTAAAAAAAAAGTAATGCTACACAGTCTATCAGCAAATTTATCATAGGCACAAAAAAATTGGTGAATTTTGCACAGTGCTGAAAAATTGTGAATGTTTTGTATCAGTCAATCAAATGTCAAAGCAGAGAGACAAACTACAACTGTATTTTGGATGCATAATTGATGACAGTGAGGACTCCCTAACTGTTGTGATAAGGAGAGGAAGATCTGCTAGACAATTATGGCAGTTTACTGTACCAGCCATCTCTAAAGGCCTGTATACAGGAGCAACATTTGTAAAACATTCTCAAAACACTTCACCTGCAACAAACCCAAAACATGCTTGTTTTCAGTTTGTTGCACAGTGTAGACAGAGTAAAAACAATTTGAAAACATTTTGAGAATGTTTTGAAAAGAATTGACAGGACATTTCTTTTGCAACATTTCCAAAACATTTTTAAAACATGCTGTATACCCTGTCTACACTGTGCAACAAATCGAAAACAAGCACGTTTTGGATTTGTTGCAGGTGGATGTTTTGGGGAATGTTTTGCAAATGTTGCTCGTGTATACAGGCCCTAAGATTGTTAATTTGGACTTTACTGTTACAGATACAGAGGCTTTAGACCTGAATTTGTCCAAATTTATAAAATTTAAACAAAATTTCATGTCTGTCATGAAAGAGAACAACAAAGACAAGTGAAATGTGTCCCTTATTTTTAACCTTACATTTACATTTCACCATTTATTTTTTATAGCTCAAGCAGATCATGTGTAACATTTTGTCTTTAAGCCTGAGCAGTTAAAGAGGATAATGAAGTAAAATTTATACATTGAATTATTCAATGGTGAACATGTGACTTTTACCTAAAAATCATTGTTTCCACAGTCATCTGCAGGCAGTAAGCTGTTGACACAACTCTACAACTTGGATGTACCACAGCCAGGTCAGGTTTTGAGGCTAACAGTATCTGAAAAAGGATCCAAAACAGTGAGATATTTTTATGTTTGTGACATTTTTGTTTGAGTTCATCAGCAGTCACTCCAAAGATGTTTTAAAACAACAGCAAAATCCTTTTTTTATCTTCCCTCAAGTATCTCTCATGATATTCAAGCACTTGCGCAAGTTGCATATTCAAGGTAAAAAGATCAATCTCTCTTTGTAAATTTCAAAATTGTTGAGGAAAAATATTTTCACTTGATTCTCAAGAGCCATTCATGACACACAATAACAGTCCTCTGCTGTTATTCAAATTGGAGTGACTGCACTTTTTATTGACCTGGTAAGTCAATAGCACAGTTTAGATGGGATGCTCTGGTCTGTGAAAAGATAACTTTATCTCATCAAGTTGATGAAACCTCCATTCAAATTTAACAGGCATTTCTTTAGATTTCATCAATAAAATTACTACAATTGTGACCCAAAGTGTAGGCAAGCAGATCTATTAGATCACTTCCTCTCATTGATAAAGAATTGTGTTCATTACCCGTCCTAACCCCCTCTTCACATCATGTTACCCTACTTAGATCAGGAGTTGAAGGGGAGTTGTTTTAAGATGCTAATCAACCATGAATGTGGGAGAAGCCATTGGCTTATGAATTACAACTTCAGGTCGGGTGGCAACCAATTCAACAATTTTGATCAAATTTGGTCTTTTTTAAAAGACCAGTTCAGATGGGAAAACCATAGATTGCTGTTAGATGAAAATCCCAGATTTTGACCCGGCCAGGCCAGGAATCGAGCTCTAGACCTCTCGGTTGCTAAGCTTCATTGCTTCAACACCATCTTTATCCACTGGACCATAGCAGCAGTTAATCTGCCTGCAGTAATCCTAACGCAAGTTGACAGTGTGATGGAATAGATAGAGAGGAAGCCCGAAGGAAATCACCCCAAAGTGAGCTTGAGACAAGCAGAAGTTATGTCACTTCCTGTCATTGATAAGGAATGCTTTGTTTCCTTTCTTTTGTGTTGACCTTGAATTTAAAAGGGATAGGACCTTTTCATGGGGAATTTGAAGTTTGTAGAATTCCCATGATAGGTAATGCAGTGACATTGTGATAATTTTGTATTTTTGAGGAGAAAATTTGGTGTTAAGTTTGTAGTTTTGTTGGTTTCCCAAAAGGGAAAACCTATGGACACCTGCAGACAAGACTTTTGCAAAATGTGTAGGATTGTGCATTTTAAAGTTGGTGCATACTTTGGTTCATTGATTTTCTTAATATTGGTGCACAAGTACTACCCGACTACATATTGTTCACTTTCCAAAGTCAAAACCATGTTTTATCCAAAACTGGTTCTGATGACTCAGCCAGATGAGACCATTTTTAATGTGGGCAATTGTGTGCTCTGTTTCTGCAAGAATAGTATTGTTTGGAGTTGAAGAAAAAACCTGAACACCTTTTTATCTCAATACATAACATGTATTGAGATATTGTCACACTAGCTGGTCAGTAACTATAGCTGAAATTGCCTAAAACTTCCTTATTTTGTGGCATTTTATAACCTTATCTTAACAGCAAGTACTGTCGACGTTTGGGAAGCAAATGTTGTGTACAGGATGTGAACATGTTGATTTTGTTGGGATATTTTGGCAAATTTAGTGGGCAGATGCTAGTGAAATCCATTTGTTTTCTCATTTCCCATAATCCCTTGCGTACCTTTGGTCTGGTACGAACTTGTGTTTAAGCAACACCGTAACGCACGGTTGTCTGCGATATACTATGCAGCTGTACACCTACAAGGCCTGCAATTACCATACCCGTTCCTTTGCTGCCAGTGCCAGTACAGTATCGCCATTGAGCCTTGTATTCTGCTGTGAAAGATATGTACAGTCAGGGTTACTTTGCCGAGGTAACCGTTCGGTATTTGGACTTTTCTTGTATCTGTCAGTAGGTAGATAGAAGCAATTTTTAAACAAGTTCTCCTCGTCAGGGTGACCCTGAGTCCATACGTTGTTTTAACCGTCTGTAAGGCATTTGTTCATTGTGTACAGCACTGAGCATAGAAAGAGGATCTCGCAAATTTCAACGATGGAATACCAGAAAAAAGTTCGCCATATGAATTATATATGGGTGGAAAGGTAAATAAATAAAGGATATTCTAGAGTGACGGTTCTTGTCTGAAGGAAAAATTTAAAACAAAGTGTCTTACTCCCTAAACCTAAAAATCTAAGCCCAAAATGTATGGTTCGATTCAGCAAGTGAGCTAAAACTAGTTACTGCATACATTTATGCTAGTCAGCAGTAGCCTATACATTCCTTTCACAAAGCAGGATCGAGTAGCTACTAAAAAGGGTCGACAAAAATCCACGTGGCCAAGAACATCGAAAATATTCACAAGGCATGTGTAGTAGTCCCTTATACAACAATGAGCAATACTTTTTTAAACTTTAGATGTAAAGTTTTTGTTTACGATGTAATTTTCTTCAGCATGTCTTGGCATGTCTTTTGCCAGTTGCCTAACGTATAGCACATATGTACATCGCGAACCTATCCTATACATATGTTTATCTGCAATATTCTTACTAGTAACTGGGAAAGCTGTGTGAAAGTGGTGAATGTTTTCTTTTCGGTTTGGATGAAAGAGAAACCTATGCGTTCATGATGGTATGTGTGTGTATGTATGTGTGTGCGTGTGTATGTGTGTTTGTGACACTGCACGTGAACACGATATCTTAGGAATGTCTGACAAGTTTTCCAACTTGGCACATAGGCTAGGTTCCCCATACAGAGAGAAAGAACTGTAATGTTTTTGGTGGAAGTCAAAGGTCATCTGCGGCCCTCAGGGGTCAAATCTGAATATCTCGTTAATGCAATATATCAAGGGAGGAAATTGAGATAGATTCCATATTTGGTATGTGTATGCGCTATGGTCAGAAGATGGTCCTGGTCGATTTTGGACAAGGTCGAAGGTCATCCAGGATCACCATAGGTCAAGATCTGAAAATCTCGTAAACATGATATCTCCAGATAGAAAACTTGGATACATTTCGTATTTGGTATGTGGATGCATTATGGTCAGAAGATGGCCCCAATTGTTTGTGAAGAGGTCAAAAAGCATACAAGGTCACCAGGTGTCAAAGTCTGAAAACTTTATTAACGTGATATCTCCAGATTTGAAACTTGGATAATTTCATATATGTGGTATGTGGATGCGTTATGGTCAGAAGATCATTCCTGTTGTTCTTGGAAGAGGTCAAAGGTCATCCATTCATGGTTATAAGGGGTCAAAGTCTGAACATGTGTAGGTTCCTTCTTTCATAAGATTTATACTCTATCTTTGATCGGTATAAAATTCATGATGGAATGTTTTACCGCAACCCTTTCGACCTACACATTCTAACTTCGATCTGCCAACTTGGAGATATATATATACACAAATAAACATACAAATAAACAACTGCCACCTTACAGCATTCCACATCTCAATTATAGAAGCGTTAATTCCAATATATACAGAAATACAAAACTTTATAGTGATGTTTCAAAGGTAAGTAGAGCCTGTCAAAACGTTGCTATAAAGTTTTTTTCTATGATTCTAAGTGTATATTCTTATATTTCTTTAAATATATACATAACACTGGATCAGCTCTGTAAGGGAAAGGTCAAATCGGCCTATACGAAAGGCGAAAATAAAAACAAATACATAGATTATATTTTCCCTTTTAGTTTTGAGATATATATGCACGCTATTTCAATGGCCCTAATCATTACTGTTAAGGGATACATGTACCTAACTTGGTGTGCATTGAAGTAATTGCATTAAACAAGTCAGTGTTCTCAGTAGGCCCCCAATGGCAAGAGCCCCTGAACCCTCAAATTTTTTTTCCAAGGGTCCCATATATTTTTGGAAGAGTCCCAAGATGAAGCATCAACAAAAATGCAGTAATCATTGATGCTCTGCAATTTCCATTCAGATGTTCTGTTGTGATATTTTGCAACACGCCGCTGCGTAAAACTGTCTGGCATTGACAAGTGATGTTACTCTGACTAAGCTGGACAGAATAGCGTGGCGGATGATCTAGTACGTACTTAGCTCCGGCGCTATCACAGAGCTGGGCCACATTACTAATCGATCTTATAAATTAGTGTTCGACCGATAGTATGCTATAATCGATAATACCCCATAACCGACATGTTTGACTCTTTAGTACGCGCCCTTTGCTTTGTGCATATCCAATTACCCATAAGCAGTTCAGGATGGAAAATATTGGGAATAGGTCTGTTCGTTTCATCAACGGGATATCGTTTTTGTAGGTGTAATATTTTCACTTCTATAGTGGAGATACAAATCAAACGTTAATACAGTAAAATTGTTTGCAGTCGATGTCAAATGCCCTTTGATAATTTAGTTCTAAGGCCAACATCATGCACTGGCTAGTTTTCATCCCCCAATCATGTCGGAACATTTGCATTCTTTTACTGTACTGGGTTGTCGTTGCGTTATGTACTGTAGCTACTCTCCCGCTTTAACGAACCACATGTAGAGCAATCATGAAAATCTTAGCAGTTCTGGGCAACAAAACAATTGCACCCAATTAACGTATCTTATGGTTCCTTTCGGATATAAATATCCCCATAAGTTTTAAGCAGTTCTTGCCCAAAACCTACGTCTTGTTGAAAAAGAATATACAACTGAAATGCACCTAGGTCAGATCCCCGAAAAAATCCACCTACGCAGAGATTTGCGATGCGGTTTCTAGGTGAATTAGGCACGGCGCTCACCCGGCTTCGCTAGCCAGCTGTATAAACACGACAAGTGCGATCGTCAGAACACAAACTCAACGGGAAAACTTGTCTCAAGACCAAAATTTTCACACACTAAATCACATAGGCGAAGGCTCGAGTTGTGATTGGCTGGCTAGAATCAACGCAAGTGAACCAATCACGATACAGGGGCCAATTTAAATTTTGCAATGGATCGTATGCATATGATGTCACCGAGCAAACCATGATGCCTTGTTTCGTGGTAAAAACAGACACGCACGTAAGTCTACTGCATGTGTGGGCCAAGAAGTTTGCTGCATGAGACCATGTGCATCATGTTTTCGTTTGCAAGGACATGAAATGACAACATTGCATAAGTCCTACTGTAAAAAGCATTACAGACGGAATGCTGGGAATGGCTTAATTTATGCAAGTTAATAACCACCGAACTTCACAATTAACGTTTTAGGTACGTGTAACAAAACGTGCACAGTTATGCATGCAAAGCTTTGGGATTTGAAAAAAATGGCGAAACACTGCAGCTAGATAGTCTGTATTATGTGTTTTGTGCAAAACAGTTTGCACAGCAACTTACGCTGCGCTTTCTGCGAGACAGCTAGGAATACACCTTGAATGCAACTCTAAATCTTATTTCAGGTAATACTACCAGGTTATACTGTAGTGGAAAATATCAAACGATCATTCCCATGGCAGGGGTAAAAGTTATACGTTTGTGATTATCATTGCATCCTGTTTTGGCGGGAAGTTAAAGGATTGATAGTATTTACGGCAATTTTAAGGAAACTATGAGCAAGTTTCAAGTATACTTTGCCCCTTTTTCCAGTTTTCAAATAATCTGTGGTAATGATCAGTTGAATGGCAGAATTGTACCGATGCCGATTACTTACCGATAACGGAATAATCAGCCAGATGCCTATTATTTAACAGATGATCGGTCGAACAATCAGTCGAACAATCGTTCTAGTCGGAGAAAGTTTCCTGCATGGATTTTGTGAAGTGACATCGACAATGAGCCTTTCAAGGCAATGGGTTTGTGTGAACTTTTCAACACAAAACTTTCTATGCCTCCTTGCCAAAATTTTACATGCATTTAGCAAGCAAATTCCATGCGTCCCTGGGACGCACAGGATTTTGTTTCAAGCGTCTTGAGTCGAACTTGTGCGTCAGTAACCGGGAGCTCGGGTTAGTGAGAACCCTGCAAGTGGTAAATCGGACTTGTGTATAGAGTTACGCATTCCCACATAACACTGTAAAACGTTAAAGGTCATGTGACATACCACCAAAAAGAGCTCTTTCACTTGTCAGTTAAAGAGTTGGGCCCTACAACAATTGTGACAACTTCACACAGCCCAACAACACATCACCGTATTGAGATACAGCTGCATTGCTGCTCTAGTTATTTTGTTCTGAGGAACTTTTGACGAGAAAAATATTTTTACCTTCTTTGAAATGTTTCAAACCTATTGGGCATTAAATTACTAAATAGGTATCTATTGAGTTTCAACTTAAGATTTAGAACATATGGAAGCCGAGAAAAAGCTAACAGAAGAAAGAAATATGCGTTAGCATTTTGGGGGAAGACATTCCCTTAGCAGTTAATAAAGGGCCTTCTCATGGCATTTCACCATGTCCATCAAACCCTGTGTTAATATCTTTCCTAACTAAAGATATCTCATGTTAAAGATTGGTAGTTTTTGTTAAAAATAAGTCTGCTTTTCAACAAAGTCACAAAAAGTCATGTAATGTAGGCACATTGTCTCTGATTCCTTTTGTTTTTGTCCTTGATATTTTATACTATTGGAATGTTTAAATAGTTTTGCCTGTAGATCAAGCATTACCCTTCACCATATGTAGAGTACAAGTACCACTGTTGCTTAATATTTCCTGCAGCGACATCAAAATTATATATAAATTGTATGCAATATCAAATCAATGTGCCAAGATGACGTAATGGATTTCCCATAATGCACCAAATAAAAAAAATTGAATTATTAAATGAACTTTATAAATTTGTATCTTCCAAAGGCTATATGCCATTGAGATGCAGTTTTTATCTCCTAAAAAGAAAATTTTGCTGCATATCTTAAAGTTAATGAATTTTGTCTCCAGAATATGCCTTTCATTATCCTTTCAGGAAATGTTTCACAATTCAGTTTTGATTTACAATAATTTGATAATTTGATGAAGTTTATGGGAAGAAAAGGGTGTTGGTTTTGTATTCCATTTCTCCTGCTTATATCATTTCCTTTATTTTTAATGTAATTCATACTTGACATTAATCAGCTGAGATCTTTTGTTTTCCTAGGAGTTTTCATTCCAGTGTCCTGATCCAAGGGCGTTGCCACGGATACCAGAAAATGTGAGTAGTGACTTAGCTCATTAAAGCATGAAAGTTTTAGCAGCCTTTAACTTTACCTAAGGTTAATACATTTGTCTCCTCTGATTTTCCCTTGCATTCTGAAATATAAGCTGGTAGTGAACATCTAATGAATGCAGATGTCCGCTGCTGTAAAACCCTGTGCACAAAAAAGTAGCCATAAAGTTGGCTCTGATAGATGTTTCTATCAACGTACACATGGGCATTACTGTAGAACAGGGTATATTGACAATTTTCCCCCAGGTTCTTTTATATTGGAGATAATAATTTATTATATACTTCCAATATTTGTTTTGTTGTACAATTAATGAAAAGACAGATGATAATTAGTTTGGTATTATAACAGTTATCTGACATCAAGGACAGCCATTAATATGAGGGTGTGCTCATTGTTAGTCAGTAATACAAGCAAGAGCATCAAAAGTACAAAGGGTAGCAATCCTGCTCGTCATACTGTGATTACTGGTGATGAATTGGAAACAGTGTATACTGAACAAACCTAGAGTTTGTTAAGTTGCGGTGTAACTGGAAGCTAAGAAGCAATGTGTAAACTCCTCTTGTTTGGACGACAAATTGTAAGAGAGTCATGAATTTCCCCCTATCACCCCACCCTCAAAGACAAAGAGAGTATTCAGATTTGTCATGAAGAATTTTGTAAATTTTATTTATGAAAGGTGTATGATGACAGAGAATTCTAAGTGGCATTTCAAGTTAATCCTGTTCATGAAATCCTTAACAAAATGAAATTATAAACAATATTCATACAATATTTATAATTCCATTTGTTGAGGGTTCCATGAACAGGATTTTATTGTAGGGTTGTAGGCATGTGGAGTCCTTTTTTTTTCAATTTATCATTCTGAGGTTGTACAAACCAAAGACTAATTCCAAATCTATTTGTAATTGGAATTCTTTAAAGGGACAATCAGAGTTTGAAAATGAATATTATCTGTTTGTTTCAGCACCTTGTGTTTTCCTTTGAATTGATTGCTTTCCAGAATAAAGAAACATTGAAGAGGTCTTTTTAGGAAAGCAAAAAGTGCTTTTTAATGTTGAATGAAATTTTTGGAATATTTGTTGGGTAAAAAAATTACAGACAGAAATTGCAAGACTAGACAGCTTCTACTACACTGTAATCAAGCACAACATCATCACAGATCATGTTTTGTTAGTTTCAGGCCAATGTACAGATGTGTTGCAGAATGGAAGTTATGAAAAATGTAAAAACAAATCTGATTGGTGCTTTTAGTTGTACAAATGTTAGAAGTTTGTTTATTTTTTTTGTTCCAACAGAGGAATATTACAGAGTTCTTCAGTGCAGTAGATGGCACTAATATGATGTTGTTATTTGTAAGGTGGGTACTCATACATATCTTTGACAAATTGCTGCTCTGTTCTCTGTCGTATGCTGGAAAAATCCTGGAAAATTTTCAAGGGAAAATCTTTTGAAACTGTTGCATGTGAAGGGAAAATTTGGTTAACTAAAATAGAGTTGGTGTAGTAGATCATCCAATTTCATTTTCATGAATAAATGCTGAGAATCATGTGAAAATATTATTCCTTCTCAAATGTGCCATTTACTCAAAGAAACTGCTCCATTTTTATTAAAGTATGTAATATTAAGCCTGAAAGATTTTTCAGGGCTTCTTAGGACACAGATGTGGCATACACAGGGTAATTCAAACAGTGACTCCTTACTCGTTTCAACAACCACGTATTTGGTCTAGTGGTAGACCATCCACCTCTCACACAAAAGGCCCTGATTCAATTCCCAGGTGGAGTCGTAACAAAGACTCTTAAAATAGAACCTACTGCCATTGTGCATGATGCTCTGCATAAGCAACAGAGTAAGAAAAGCAAACCAGTGAGCCACAACTGGAAAAAGGCTGTGGCCGGCTTTACTTGAACTAATAGGTTGGAAACTGGGCCATAAAACTCCATCCAACTAACTCCTTTAGCATTTCACATCTGCGTTAGAGAAATATTGCTAAATGATTCTTAAAGCCGTTCATAAAATAGCATAGTCAACCACACTAAGTCAATTTAAGCCACTGCATTTTCCCTTTAAGGAAAGTTAATTGTGAAGCGTTTTAAAGGTTGGTTTTATGAAGAATGCCTTCTCTGTATTGGCATCATACCATTGCCATGTAAGATTGTTATTCTCAAGTTTACATACTTATTTGTAGCCACTTCATAACTTGTAATGGGAAACTATGTGTAACAACACAATCAGAAAAGATGAAGGAAAAACCCTTAATATGAAACTAATGAAATGAGATAAAATGACTCTTAAAAATGCACAGCTAACAAAATTTCTCCTTCAGTTCATTCAAGTAATGCTGAAGTGGGGAGGGGGAGGGGGTTGGTATGGTTTGGTTGTCAGGGGTGGGGGAAAGAAAAATGTAGTTGAGACTAAAATGGACTAATCTACTGTATTTTTGCCAGTTCAGCATGGATAACTAAATAGTAACCCCCTAAGAAAACAATTGATGGGTCAATAAAGTGTCAAGTTTCCTTTTTTCTTTCAAAATGTGTCATTTACTTTCCAAAAACATGCATCAAATATTTCTTCAAAAGTAAAAGAGAGTATAACACATGATCTGTGACAGCACATTGTCCTAGAAAATTCAAGGGGAATGTGTGACCCCTGTGATATGTGTTGAACTCCATATTTTGACCTGCAAACCATGAGTTCTTTAATTCAGTGAACTGTATTCATCAAGCTGTATGTGGTTTCCTCTCTTTGTTAATACTATAGATGTTGTAAGCAGGTCTTTCAGTTTCAGCAGATATGTTGTATTGATTAGTATCATACAATACTCTTGAATGACATGTGTGTTTGAGGTTGCGTGTCTATCACTGCTATTCTTTTGTTGGCATTAACGCCATATTTTAGGGTTACAACAATGGATCTTTGACTTGTGATGTGATTGCATGCTGAAAATGTTGTTATATTTAATTCTCTCAATACCTTGGCATAACCTGAGATACTTCAGGACATAAACTACTTTTGAGCAAATAAAATATTGCAGTAGGCCTCTTTTGTGCATCTTTCCCTTTATCTAAAAGAGAACATGCTGACACTGAAAACATCAATCTGTTAAATTTGTCTCTCACTACATTTTATTTACATATGTAATCCCCACTTAGCAACCTTGAGAAGCTTTTAATAGCACTGCAGTACTGAGCAGCCTCCAGTTTATGGCACCCTGGACGGTCCTCCTTCCTGCTTGCCTGTCAAAGACCACAATGCATTGTGTTTCCTTGTAGAATTCCCAAAATTGTCAGAAAAACAAATTTCGATTAGAGTACATTATTGTGTAGACTTTATAGTGGCAGTGTGTTTAGAGCATCCAAATTGCAGCCGTCAGTTACTATGGAGTTTAGCTTCTGGCTGGGTTATGCCAAAGACGTTGAAAAATGGAACCTACTGCTATTGTGCTTTGTGCTCAGCATAAGCAATGGGAAAAACAACCCAGTGGGCCACAACTGGAAAAAAGGCCATAGCCAACTTGACTTAAACAAATTGTTTAGAAAATGCAACTAACTGAATAGCGGCAGTACCTACATTCTGTACAAATGTATCTTAGGTTGGACTCGCCTTGAACTCACATTCATAATGGATCGCAGTGACCTATCTTTGTAGTTATAATGTTCAGTGTATAACCCAGCACAAAGTCATGATCACTGAATTCTATTTGACTTTGTAACTCATGTTAGCACGGCACTTTAAGGGTAAGGGTTAGATGTATAACCATTTGGTTTTGAAAATATATGGAAGTCATAGGTCATCAGAGGTCAATTATCTAATAGTTGTCTGATGTCTATGAAACTTGGTTTTATTGTTCCCATTTAGTTCCAGACAAGGAAAGTTGGAATCATCAGGGGATCAAATTTGGCAAGATCACTTGACATACATGAAACTTGGTACATATATACAAAGCTTTCTCCCAAAACTCATGAAAATGTTTTGGGATCATTTAGGTTGTTTGGAGTTACATCACATTTCAAAGATTCTTGAATATATCTTAAACATTTAGTGCAGAAAGTTGTATAGAAGTATCATTTGAAGTGTCCACATTTTCTGAGGTCACTTGACTTCCATCAGCAATAGGTATCTCTGAGCAGTTATTCAGGATTCTACTACCTCTATGCACTGGTTATTTAGAAACTTGCATTCTGATTGGTTAAACATTGACTGCTTATTCTTGAACACACCAGCAAATATAATGTGTCAAAATCACTAGAAATGGCTGGCCCATGGTTGTGTTTTTGCTCGCTCTGCATATCATGAGGGTGCACGAGCTCATGCATTTTTGCACACACATTTGTGTACACATTTCTGATCCATTCTGTTCTCTTACTTTGCTTTGTTGGAACAAATAATGGACTCCACTTTGTCTTTTCCATTATTTTCCCAAATTTACAGTTGAACGGTTTATTAACCAAAAAACTTTGACAAATGCATTTTAGTCCCGTATTACATGTATGACTATAGGTAGGCCCCCTGGGATGCAGGCTGCCCCCCAGATTGACCACTTCTGTTGCAGCATCAGACTCACTTTTCCATTGGGCTGTAGACAAATCTGATCAGCACTTATGTTTATTGATGGTTGGCAGCCATTAGTGGGGTCCATCAGCCTTAAATGGTCTTCCTTTGTTGTCTACACAAATTTCAAACCCCCATATCCAGTGAAATTGAGGGAATCAAGATAAAATTGAGTGTTAAACCATCCATGATACAGGTAAGCAAGGAAATTGAAAGATTAAAAGTGATAGACCCCAATTATGGCTGACTGATATCAGACCACCACTTACTGTCCAGATTTGTCTGTATGTTTGCTTGGAGTTCATGGAGAAGTACATACTGAATGGATAAACGTTGGCTTGATGTAGACAAGTTTGAGCTTTGGTGCTGTAGTTATATTTTATCCCAAAATATCCTGTTAAGATGGGACTTGAACCAGTAGGACTTTTTGGTCCTTTGTCAGGTATGATTGTAAAATTTTTGCGGCTTGAAATGTGTATTCAAAGTTCAAAATGCACACACAACAGGATAATTGTTGGAAGAGTTTAGGAAAATCAGAAAAAATGCTGAATTGTAAAATTTATTCATGGAAACACAAAGGACAGCTAAAAGGAAGTTTATTTGATTTCATCGTATTTGTTAAGTTTTTGACAGTCATTGTCATAATTAGATGAAGGGAAAAAAATAGTTTTGAAATTAATCATTAATATTTGTGAGTATGCCCATTGACATGCTAGAAAAAACTTAGGAAAATTGTAAACTTTATTTTACATTATTTTTATTGGAGGAAGGTCATTAGAATCATTTTATATGAAACTTTAATCAGAACCTTGATGTATCCTAGTATACATCCTGTTGAGGTTGTCTGGGACTCACTGAAAAAATGTTTGTATTGTGGCATTGTACTTCAGACAAAAACTTTTCATAAATGTTGCAGTTTATTTTATTTCCACACAGTTTGTTGTATGAAAGAAGAGTGCTGATCACATCAGAAAAATTGAGCAGGGTAAGTGAAGTGATGTGTTTTTATCAAGTGACAAAAGGATATTTTACTTATTTCTCTTTTGCAGCAAGGCTAGTACATTTTACCAATTTTTATACCAACAGTGTTTATTTGGGGTTTCGTTCAATACAATGAAATTCGTAAAGTGTTTTTGAAAAGTGGGAAACCTTTAAAGAAACTAAAAGTGTTAAATAGAAATAAAGGGGGAAAAAAAAATGAGTACGAAAATTGAAAGAAAGTGAAAGACCTGTGAAGATGAACAGATTGATAAATTCTTTTGAAATGTTATTTATGAATGAGTTCCACTGTAGTAAAATTGTGCAATGTGGTACAGTACAGTGGTCGAGGCAGTATTTTTAGTAAGTTTTACAAAAGAACTTGCGGCTTGACAATATCAGAGACCAGTGCGCAAGTTGTCATGAGTGTTTGCCTTTCTAAAAAAATATTGGGATGTCAATTGTTAAAGAGATTTTTATGCCATTCCACAGGTAGTTCCACAATGAAATTTCATAAATTAGGGTAAATTATCCAACTATCCTCAAAATCATATGGGGTGGTTTTTGTTTTACATTGATAGTGGTAATTTGGACATAAATAAATATTTTAAGGCATGACAAAGGGCAGGGGGAAACAGATTGATGTCTTTGATGAAGAAGCCACATTTATTTGTCATCTTTTTTAACCTCTCCAGTTAACAGCGTGTGTCCACGGTGCTGCATCTCTACTGTTTCCTCTCTTCTGGCAACATATCTACATCCCTGTAATGCCTGCACATCTAATAGATTATACCTGTGCACCTATGCCTTTTCTTGTCGGAGTCCATTCATCATTTATGCCAGTGAGTTTTACCAAATATTTTAAGTGAAGTTAATAAAGACAAACTCTCCTTCTACTGGATAAGAATAATTTATCAAATCTATTCTCAGCAGCCATTTTGGTTACAAGCATCTGACTTGCAGTCTGGAGGTTGGGAGAGTTGAGTTTTGGCTGGGTCATACCAAAGGCTTTAAAAATGGAACCTATTGTAAATTGTGCTTGATGCTCAGCCTTAGCAATGGAGTAGGGAAAACAAACCAGTGAGCCACAGCTGGAAAAGAGGCTGTGACCAGCTCGACTTAAACCAGTTACTTGGTTCATGGGGGTTCTTTTTTTAACTTATTAGCCATATTTGCCTTCAAAGTATCCTGCCCTACACTCTTTACATGTTTTGATCTCTAGTCAGTATTTCTGCCAGAGGAAGATAAGGGTGACTTCCCCCCCCCCTTTTCCAGAAGAAGGTGGGTAAAATCCCCCCCCTTCATCTCCATAAAATTCAGAAAATTAGAAAGTCTTGGTTTCCTACACTTTTGTAGCAATGTTTTAATGTAACATAAATAAATGACCTTTAAAGCCTTTCAAATTGCATCTAACAGGGAACTTGAAGCAAGCTTTTGTCCTCCTAAACCCATTGAAAACTTTAGCCTAGGACATCATCAATTTGGACTTTGGGTTACTAATTATAAATCCCCCCACTTTTTTGTGTGTTTCTAATTCCTACAGTACCTTGGGCGCATCTGGCTGTACTCTTACCAATGAGATATGATTTTAGTTTAGACTTTAAGTCACATAATGTCAGATTCTAGCATTGGTGGTTGAAGAAAACTTTGTACTTTTTTCCATCAAAATTGTTGTACCCGAAATCACAACTGGAGACCCTGTTCCTTTGTATTTTCACTGATGACATTATGTTGTACCCAAGCCTGCCATGAGCAGTTGTGCTTAGAAATTTGATCTACATATCAGTGTTGTAGTTCAGACCATTGGCCCTCTGTAGTCATGTCAGACCATGTAAGTTAGGCTGTTTAACCCTGTATTTCCACTGGCAATGCTATAGACCTTATTTGGTTCCATGTCAGTTTGAAGAGTGTAAATGCCAAGTTGATAAGCAAGTATATACTTGAACCCCTGATTTTGGAAAAGCCTGCATGCATACTTGTCAGAATTTTTTGTAAACTTGTATTTACAGATTTTGGAATTTGTTTTGGAAGTTATTCATTTTATGACTGCCATGTAGATTCAGTTGTTGCTTGCCTGTTTTTCTTTTATATGTAAAAGTAATATTCTGTGCATTTTTGGATGGTCACATGATGTCCACATCTATGTTCTTGTCCTGTAAACAATAATTTTTGGGAACTCGGCTAATTTTAAGTTTGGATGAATTTTTCCTCACGTGATGGCAGTTAGATGGATTTCATACTTAACCCATTCTTACTTCTTCTTTCACAGAGAGTAAGAAGCAACCCTATCGATGAGGTTGTCATTTTAAATGCAGACACAAACGAAATAGAAAATCCATTTAATGATATTGAAACACTTCCTCAGGATGTGGTGAGTTGACTTTTGATTTGCTGTCAAATTTTTAGCAGGTAGAAGTGAACCACTTCAATAAATATTCAAGGATTTTGATGCTTCCTTAAAATTTCCAGCACTTTGGTTCAATTGCTACATCATGACTAGCTTATTTATTTGTAAAGGACTACCTTTTCTCATATTGAATGGCAAAAGTTCTTCGAAATGAGTTAACCAAAAATTCCCCTCCACAATAAGCCAAACCCTGTGTACACCTCCAAGACAGAGCTGGGCAAGGCAATATTGTCTACATGTACACACAATGTGTGAGCTTACAGTAAAGGCGAACGCAGCTGACTTTGCAACTCTTTGTTTACTAATCACAGTGAAACTTATATCCTTTGAATAGATGTCAATCAAAGTACAGTTATCCACCATACTTAAAAACTACAGAGTGTTTTCATGCCATAATTGTTCAGCCACACCCAAGCAAAAATTTAACAGTCAACATGTTGGTTGTCATATCAGCTGTTTTTCAACTAGCTGCAAAAGATGCTTAGAAATGTTCAGATGGGCTTATCTTTTGGTGCAACCTTACATAAACATTGATTGAGCTCACTGTTGATATTCTCAATAATGTTAAAGAGCAAACACAAAACCATAGTTATTAATTAGCAATTCTTTCCAGTCACCCTATATGTCTGCTTTTTTGCACAAATCCACTTATTCAATAATCTCAACCTTCACTAGTGTTGAGAGTCATATCATACAGCTGTAGGAGTGCCCTAAGGTGTGCCACTTCCCATAGGATTCTCCTATACCACAGACCAGATATGTCCCTTCTTCTGCATTCCTGCCAAAAGTGCCAATTTGTAAGACCTTGAACACAGCCTCCAGCACTGATGGTTGTGGAAGATATGGATGAAACTATTCTTGTGACCCTGCAAAAGTCGTACTTTGGTCCTACTTTTAAAATGCAGAATCCCAATTTTCTCCAATTTTATGCAGGAAATGTTGATCTTCTTTGTCACTTCCATCCAATTGAAGTCTTGATGGGGTTTCTCTGTAGAATTGTAGGAGAGGCTATAAGTAAATTAGTGGGTAGAGGGGGTGAGGGTCTTACTGTCTATAGGGATACTTGTCCAATAAACAGTGAACCCATATTCCGATGATGGGAGAGTGAATGTTACATGGATATTTTGTTGTATTTCAAATTCTTTAATATTACATATTTTGCATGGTCATTGTGAATATTAAAATGTGTCACTCCTTGTAATGTCTTCTTCTTTTCCTCTTTTGTTTGAAGGTGAAATCATTAAAAAATAATTTAAAAAATACTGAAAAGATCACCCAGGATGGTGTCCATTTAGCAAAGTCTTTCTTGAAGACAATGGTGTGTCTCATCGGTGGCTACAAGCATGCCCTCAAACTGAGAGAGGTAATGTGCACCTTTAAATTTATCCCATGCTAGGGAGACTTATGACTGATGAATAAAAATACTTCTACAATTTTGAACAAGTCATTTTAAGGCCTTCCTTCTCTCTTCCCCTAGTTTGCCAGAGGAGTGGAAGTGGAAAGATCCTAGATTTTGTCTTTCATTTGTCCTGCTAGTATTAGTATTTATGAAAACGGTACATCTATGAAAAGGAGTCAAACATCAGAGACACATTTTGGACAGTTTCTAAATATCAGGATTACCTTCTGGACAATCGTAAAGTCTTTCACATATCCAAACGAAGGAGACATTTCCATCTTAGAGGCAACCTCACAAAGTTTTTGGAAACTGCCTGTTTTCCTGTTTATTAGTAGCAGTATTTATTTGTTAGGTAGTAATTAAGTAATTAAATGTGAAAGTTCTGTGCCAAAACAATATTGGCCAAGTATGTTGAATATGTATGTGTAACCCTAGCTATCTAGGCAGAACCTTTCTAATATCTTCACCAAAAGCTAGTGTAAATGAAATTTCCTGATGCCAAGTTGTCTCTTTGGCCAGCAGTATAAAAACTTGGAGTGCAATGCTGTGTTTTTAAGTGTAAAGTAAAATGTTACGCTTCATTTCTTAGTGGGTTTTGTGTAACCTGACCTTGAGTAAGCAGGTAGTGTTTCCTTTTGTGATGACCCCTTTTGATATATTTACAAATTTCTGACACAGGGAATACGAACTGATGAATCATTCTTTCTTTATATCTTCTTTGTCTTAAGAATGTCCTCCAAATTTTTCAGTCTCTCAAAATATGTTAGTTTGTTTTCTATTCCTACATCAAGTTTGTTTTAAAAAAAAAAGAATTTTGAAAAAGAATTGTGAAATTTTTGTCTTTGCTTGTTTTTTTTTTTTTTTTTTTTTTGGGGGGGAGGAAGGGGGGAGGAGGTCTTGAACTTATGTCATCATTCTCATCAGTTTTGTAGCTGCAAGGGTCAGTGGGGGACTTACATAACCTTCATTAGTTATTTCAGACCCATGATTGGGATTAAATGAAGCCACTTAAACTCCCACAAATTCTTACTATTACCACAAATTAGCTATCTTTATCAATTTGTTGGTTGTGTTGCTTAGAAACCTCCTCCAGGTCAACAATTTTCCCTTCTAAAAAGGTAAACTTCTTCTTTAAGGCATCATTCTCAGTTGTTGAGTTTGCTTTTGCCTGTCATAATTCTAGAATAGCCCTGTTGAAGTCATCCTGGAGTAAATTAATTTCTCACAATAGGGCTCTACAGAGCCTGTCCATGCTCTCATCAACTCCAGTGGCAAAGTCTTGCTCCACTTTGTACTCTATGTTGTCTTCTTGTGTATTATGTGTACGACATCTAGGTTAGGAATGAGCCTTTTTGGTTTTGATGATAAGAGAAACCAATGCAATCATGATGGCGTGTGTGATAGATTTCAAATTTGGTATGTGGATGCGTTATGGTCAGGAGATGGTCCCTTTTTATTTTTGAGGGAGGTTAAAGGTCATCTGGGGTCACCAGTGGTCAAAGTCTGAAAACCGTGTTTATGTGATATCTCAAGTTACGTAGCTTTGATAGATTTGATATTTGGTATGTGGATATGTTATGGTCAGGCAATGGTACTTAATGTTTTTGATGGAGGTCAAAGGTCATCAGGGGTTACCAGGAGTCAAAGTCTGAAAATCTTGTTAACACGATATCTCAAGTTAGGAAGCTTAGATAGATTTCATATTTGGTATGTGGATGCGTTATAGTCAGTAGATGATCCCTTTCGTTTTAGGGGGAGGTCAAAGGTCATCTGGAGTCACTAGAGGTCAAAGTCTGGAAATCTCGTTAAACAGAATATATCAAGATAGGAAGCTTAGATAGATTTCATATTTGGTATGTGGATGTGTTATGGTCAGGAGATGGTCCCTTTTATTTTTGAGGGAGGTTAAAGGTCATCTGGGGCCACCAGGGGTCAAAGTCTGAAAACCTTGTTTATGTGATATCTCAAGTTACGTAGCTTTGATAGATTTGATATTTGGTATGTGGATATGTTATGGTCAGGCAATGGTACTTAATGTTTTTGATGGAGGTCAAAGGTTATCTGGGGTCACTGCTGGATCAAGTCTGAAAATCCTGCTCATGCAATATCTCAAGATAGGAAACTTGGATAGATTTCATATTTGGGTATGTGGATGCATTGGGGTCAGAAGATGGTCCCCATAGTTTTTGGCAGAGGTGAAAGGTCATCTGGTGTCTCCAGGGGTCAAATCCTGGAAACCCTTTTTAAATGTGATGTCTCAAGATAGCTGTTTGTCCATTTGTTTGTCTGTTGTTTGTCATTCTAGCTATGTATGGCTTTTATGGAGGTCAAAAGTTCATCTGGAATAACAAAATCATTTTTTGAACATGCTAGTATAACATTTGAATGAGAAGATAATGGTGCATGATGGCACTCTTTGAAAGGGAACATTTATGTATCATTGAAACCTCAATGCATTTTTGCATTCTGGTTTTGAGAGACAAAGTCCTCAAAGGTTTTCCTGTTTAAACTGCCTCTTTTGTTCTTCTTCAGTTACCCATTTTCAGATAGATTGCAGGAAAAGTGGAACAATAACAGCTAGAAGACACAATCAAGTATATCAGAAAGTGAAAGCAGGATTTTTAAAGCAGATTATTTTGTACCATTTCAGCAATTGTTCTTGTCACATTGACGACATAGGCTTGTCTCCCGCAACAAATGAGCTGTAAATTTACCCCGAAATCACAGAATCAGTAATTCTCAATCCTTCTATGCCAACCTTTGTCTGTACACTCCGAGCCAGCTGATGATGGGGCTTTGATAATATGGTGATCAATGCAACTTCAGTCCCACATTCAAATCTTTATAGCCACAACCCTGATGTTTTTAATAATATTTTGAATAATGTAAAACTTTGAAAACAAAATAAAAAGGATTTAACCTATTTTTTTCTTCCTCATGAATTTAGGGTGGTCCTATTTGTTTTAGCCAGGAGTCTTTCTTGGAATCTAGACCTCCTCATATGAAGGGATGTCTGGAGAGGTTACTTCAGATGCAGCATTTCACACAGGTAATTAAGTTACTTAAAGGGAAAATTTCAGTGTCCCCCCTCCCCCATTGTAGAATTTGGTGTTTCCCATCGTCTTACTCTAACTAACTAACCCATCATCTTACTGCATGGTCAAGTGCTTAGAGCATCCAGCTTTCAGCTGAGAGGTCTGGAGTTCTACTCCTGGTTGGGTCATACCAAAGGCTTAAAAAATGAAACGTACTGCTATTGTGCATAGTGTTCAGCATAAACAATGAAGTAAGGAAAACAAGTCCATCAGCCAACTGGACTTCACCCATTTGAATAGAAATTGAGCCGTAAAATCACACCTAACTACCCAGCCCAGTCATCTCACTGTCATGCTTTCAATCATGTGACAATGTTTAAAAATTTTTTTTTTTTTAAAATAATACAAAATTATTGCTCAGTATGCATGCAATTATATTATTCAGAGAGGTACTAAATGGTACTTATGAGGGAAACAAGTTGATATTTGTATAAAGATCAAGCAGCTATGTGAAAATATCCGTTGGTGACTTTTCTCTCTTGAATTGGTTCATTGGTTGCTTCAGAGATATGATGGATGGCTCAAATATTATTTCTTTTTAAAAATTTCTGAAAATAATCTACTCCTTGTAAAATTGTTGCCAGTATTTCAGGGTTCACATGGGCTGTTTTACTTGTGTTTTTGCCGAATGGAAGATTCAGTTTGCTTAACTCGTTGAACTTCATTGCTCTCCTCTTTTTTTTTTTTTTTTATGAGGTATTTTGGAGCTGTTGATAGCAATATGTTCCAACCGTTTGTAGCTTTAAAAATGATTCACTTTTTGAAGCAGTTTTCAATGTGCTTATTTTTAATTAAATCATTTTTTGGCTCAAGTTAGTTATAGATATTCTTATGCTCTCATCATTTTCTCTAGAGTATGCACCATAGATTATTTTCTTTTGACACTCTTCTGATCCTTTGAGCATACTTGCAGAAATGTTAAAAAAATGTTTACATTTTAGCAAAACATTCAATATATCTAAAAAAATTAATAATAATAAAAATAATTATTTGTTTGCCCCTCCCCGTCCTCCTCTTCATTGAGTATTTGTATCCACTTTTCTCATTTGAAAATGATGAAGAGGTCACATTTTCTTTTTATGTTTTTGTCCCCTAGTTCATTGACAATAGAGTGGATACTATGAATGCTGGTGACTTTGTGGATGATGCTTTTGAGAGTGAAGTCAGCTTATCAGGGGATGTTTACAAAGAACATCTAACTGGTGAGTAACTTTGTAAGATGACATTTAATGACACACCAACACAATGTGTTAAGTAGTGTCACAGCTAGATAGGTGTTGAAGTTTAAATACAGTTTCAGATACGAGTCAAGTTGAAGTTTGGTTTCAATTAGGGTGCAAATAGGTTTAAACCCCAACCTTTAGTCAGTGCTTATTACTGAGAGGGAATGCTTTCAGCATATTGTACAACCACCAACACACAGGGATCTCTGACTGATCAAGATAAGCCAATTAATGTTTTCACTAAGGAATTGTATTTGCAGGGGTGGGGGTGGGGATTGCTGCCGTCATTCATATTTTGGGTGAGAAGAGGGAATTCACAATATGAATCCCCCTATGAATACCCCTACGAAGGGGTGTTCCCTCTTGCATTCTATTTTGGGGGATTTTGAGAAAAGGTTAGAGAATTCTGCATTGTTACATTTAAATTTAAATGCAAACACTGCATGCAACCCATTTTTCTTGCTGTCAGTTTTATTGTGCAGTTGTTGCAAATGTCACAAATTTTTAAAACATTTCAATGTACTGGCTAATACCCACTTCATGTTGTGTCGAAAGGAAGTGAGACATACCAAACAACAAGAGT
This sequence comes from Holothuria scabra, assembly GCA_037179385.1. Classification (NCBI taxonomy): domain Eukaryota; kingdom Metazoa; phylum Echinodermata; class Holothuroidea; order Aspidochirotida; family Holothuriidae; genus Holothuria; species Holothuria scabra. The sequence goes on from CM074185.1 coordinate 52,630,864, forward strand.
GCTCAGGATGCATATTGTAATTTGAGAATTTCAGCAGAAGAATTGGATACACATTAAAAGCTTAAGGTTTCTCATACAGGCCAAAAAAAAAACACAACAGAAAAGGAATACTTGTTCAGAATATAGCAGGGTTCATGTTACTTGATCCCTTTAAGTAATTTGATTCAAGAAGAGTATGTTTGAACTTGTGATTGTTAAAGGTAGGACAAGATACTGGACTTATAATAGACAAATGAGGACAAGATACTGGACTTATAATAGACAAATGAGGACAAGATACTGGACTTATAATAGACAAATGAGGACAAGATACTGGACTTATAATAGACAAATGAGGACAAGATACTGGACTTATAATAGACAAATGAGGACAAGATACTGGACTTATAATAGACAAATGAGGACAAGATACTGGACTTATAATAGACAAATGAGGACAAGATACTGGACTTATAATAGACAAATGAGGACAAGATACTGGACTTATAATAGACAAATGAGGACAAGATACTGGACTTATAATAGACAAATGAGGACAAGATACTGGACTTATAATAGACAAATGAGGACAAGATACTGGACTTTTAATAGACAAATGAGGACAAGATACTGGACTTATAATAGACAAATGAGGTTGTTTGACAAGGTAGTTTGGTAATTTTGTTGCTACATGGAATGGTGGTTCATACAGTGGGATACACAAACAGAGCTTAGCACTTGGTGGATTGTGTTCCTTTGATTTTAAACAACGCACATTTCTATAAAGTACTATTGCTTAAATTTTAAGTGTCTCGTGCTAGCTCAACCAAAGAAAATAGGGATCTCATTCTCATCCCTACTAAACAGCTGATTTAAATGCAAATTTTTACTCAAAAAATGTAAGTTAAACACAGTCTCCTGCATCCACACTTATTATCCCTCCTCATTTTATGGATTGATTAAAAAGAGGATGACCCCACAAAATTTTTAAGTGAACTCAAAATTTGGAACATACTGTAGCTGCAGGAGTTTTTTGTTCATCCTGATGCAGTGGCATAGCTAGACTTTTTCCAGGGGGTGCCAGCACCAAAATTTTACGAGTGAGCACTACTGCATTAGGATTGCAATTTGCTGCATGTGCACACCAAAAGTAATGCACTTTTGAAACAGGTGATTACAAATATAGAGCTTGTAATGGTTGTGAAGCACCTTGAGATGTTGAACATACATATAAGGCACTATATAAATCCAGTCATTATTATTATTGTTGTTGTTGTTGTTGTTATTATTATTGTATTTGAGAGAATTCAAAATTTCATGAAGAAGGACTGGGAAAATCACACTGTAGTTGACTGGGGTCACAGATAGCAAATTCCCAAATTTTTCATTTTTCATTTTTCATAGCAGGGAGGGGGAGGGATCAGTCCCATTGCCCTCTCCCCCACCTTGTGTAGCTTCATCACTGTGCTAACAATTTGGATCTGTGTATGTGCTATACCCCAAAATGGAATTACTGCATACACCAAGTGTTGCATCAATACATTCTGTTTTAGTTTTGTCAAAATTGAGAGTTGTTTTTTTCTTTTTTTTTAGGTTCGTCAAAATTCAAAGATGTACTAGACAGCACCAAAGGAAACACAAGGAAGGGTATACAGTATTTACAGTCAAAAGCAAAGGAGGTCAAACAACATGCCAAGGAAATCAAAGTTCCTGTAAGTTTGCAAATGAAAGAAATGAGGTGTTGAAAGACAAATCACATTTTTCAGTCCGAATTAGTGAAGCCAGTTCACTCATACATTTGTCAGTTGTCATGTCTCTTTCTCTCAATAATGGTCTTAAATTCCATTATGTTCACAGCAAGATAGTTTGCAAGCAACCATGGTGATGTTTATACATGTGTAGCAAAGATGTCAAAAGTGTTTTACTGCAATTTTTCAAGTTTTGACCTAAGCATGCGATAATTTTGCAAGGGTAATCTGTAAGTTGGATACATTCATAAACATTAGGTCTGGAGGGTGGTGAAATTTAAATGGAAGTGAAAAGTTTGCTTGAAAAATGGTTTATTCTTTGCCAAGATAGCAAACATCATGTATGGTAAGGCTGCAGCCATTCCCAGCCTCTCCATTTTAGAATTGTCTTATCAGATAGTTATACAAGTGTCGAGTTTACAGACATAGGTTTGGAGGGGATAAAATACACACATCTATCAAAACATTGCAGGCTGTTGTGGACAACATAACTTTCTCTGCTTCAAAAAAAAGTTCATTCCAATCAGTGTGCTCTGGCACTGTATTGGATAATTGGCTTCATTTAATGTTGCAGTAGTATTTAAAGTGTACCTCAAGTCAAAAAATTTAAAAATATATATTAAGGAGCATGTAAAAGGAATTCAAACAGATGGGAATCCCATCTTCATGTAACATTCCTGAACAGAGATATAAAATCATTTTAAACAAATTGGCCCATTGTGCAATAATTTGTGATTTTCTTGTTGTGTGACAAAATTAGTCTGGCTTCTTGGTGAGGGCTTCTTAAAGGTTATTAATGGAAGCCACAGTTTCGATTGTAGGAATTGCTCGTTCATTCACATGGTTTCGTGCCCTCGTAAACGGTCGGTGCGGATGAATATTATATCATGTTCCGTTTGGATTCATATGGCAATCGCACGTTGTTCGTTTGTACAGTGGAACAGCTGCGCAGTTATGTTAAGTTGTTCTGTAGGGGGATTTTCAACAAAGTTTAACTATTTCTTTATAAGGGGATTTGCCCGAACAACTCCTGTATAGTAAGGTGGTCATGTGCAAATAAAGAAGTAGTTCCACATTCAAAGGTATTGTTCTGCATTGAAGGCTTCCTCTGTGGTTGAAAAAAAGGTGTAAATATAGTTTGAAAACAATTTATACCTTTCAGGGATTTCAAAATAAATTTGAAAGGTTGCATTTTCCAACATATGCCACTGTGTTTTGTCGGAACTGTTTCATCAAGCAACTTTGTCGACCGTACTCAATTCAATGTAAGCAAGTCGACTAACTTACGTTCATGCATATACACATGCAGCTAGCTATATCATATAGTGTACGTACTGTGTCGTTAACATGATTGCGACAGTTACCAAGGCCAGGGAACGATCCATCAATTTTAAGGTATTAAATTTGTCGATTTCATTACCCTGTGTGGGTTGTTAATGGCTTCTCTATTGTATTTTCAATGTTTGAAACAAAGAAAAAGACAGTCTTCCCACGGTTGTCGTAGTTCTCAGTGAAGGACTAACGTTATGCATCAACGGTGGCGTAGTTGCTCCCTATACATTTGTATAGGGAGCAATTACGCGACTCTCCATACATACTGTACTGTAGTCCTTTGGGCTTTACAGAGGACAAAAGTTGTCTTAGTCTTGCCCAAACACAGTTACGAAGGCCTAAAGCCTAACGTTACAGAACAAAACAACTCTAACATTAACAGTTAGTCGTATCCTAGTACAAAAGGTGCACTCAGCGTAGTCCTGGACACTGCAGCTACATTAATCTTGGACAAAATTTGTTGGGACACCCCGCTCCCCCTTCCATTCCAGTGGTGACCACTGCTATGCTGTTCACGGCAAAGAATCATTCTTCTTGAAACAACATTGGGAGGGAAAAGGGGGTTTCATGTTAGGCTACTTCAGGGGGTTTCATGTTAGCCTACTTCAACTAAAATTTACGAATAACATGTGAAGTGCCCCAACCTGCAATGGTTTTGTCCAAGATTGTCTGAGAATTTCGAGAAGTCAGATAGGTGCGCTGCACACAGTAAGAAGTCACGCTTTGCTGATGGTTATTTGGTTATTTTATGACAGGTAAATGATATGCTGGTCATTAGATGGAAGTATTTCCAGGACCGGATTTAGCTTGTGGAGTCCTGGACCCAGATTATTTTGGACCCTTTTCACAAATGTTGGGAGGGACCTAAATGAGAGGACCCTGGGACTGGGCCCAGGTAAATACCACAGAAAATGGCCGGAGTACTTCAATTCTTCTGTCACATCCCTTCTTTTGAGCAAAGGGACATTAATGATATTGTCCCACTTGCCTGTTTAAATTCTGAGGTATGGTTGTGTCCTGCCTATATGCCACCTTGACGAGGTTGGGGGTGTATTGTAGGCTTAGTTAAAACCAAACAGGCTACCATTTGTTTGGAAAGCAACTTTTAACTCAAAATGTTAAGAAAGTGCTTCGGTTAAAAGAAGGCATAAGAATTTTTTTCTAGTTGAAATATAACATGAAAAATACAGCCTGAGATGCAAAATTGGCTGCAAAATGTGTCCCAAACCTTCCATACCTAATGATGTACCAAAGTTATGAAAGAAAGCCTGGCTTGCAGAGTTAGTTTCAAAATTTTATGGTAGATCGTGGCCCTCTTTCGATTAATTTCTCGTCTCCAACTATCTGTTTGAAAAAGAACTACTCTTCTATCCAGGAAGAGAATTATTCCACCCCTTGCGATTGTTGATTTGTGCATCTAAATAATGCATATATACTTTCGGTTTGTCATGTAATATATCCTATGGTCCCCCTTAATTTGTTAAAAATCCTCAAAAGTATAGTTAGCTTCTGAAAAAGCTCTTAAACAACTTTAGAACACTCAAAAATTAAACATTTTTAATGAATTCGGTCTCAAAAATGTATCTCTTGGGACGTAGATAATCTTGGACAATAACTTGTTGGGACACTCTGCTCTCCCTTCCAATGTTGACCACTGTTATGCTGTTCACGGCAAGTGCCATGTTCTTCTTGACACAACATTGGGAGGGGGAAAGGAAGTTTCATGTTGCCTACTTCATCTAAAATTGAAGAATAACATGTAAAGTGTCCCAACAGTTTTGTCCAAGATTGTAGTTTACTGATTGTTAGGAAAGTCAAGTTAGTCTAGGGTCAATACTTTTGCATAGCATTAGGCCTGTGTCATCACCAATAGTGTATCACACAGTCTGAGGCAAGGTTTAACAAGGTACAAAGATTTTGGGGCAATGTTATATCCAGGATGGGCAACTGATTAAAAATAATGCTGTAGCTTATCCATATTGTTACACCCAGGTGAGTACTTTCATTTAAACATCAGTGCTTAGTAGAATACATAATGTTACTGCTTTTTCTCACATATACCTCCCCAAACAAGTTACAAGGAACAATGCCCCCCTCCCCCCAACATGTGTGAAAATATTCCACTTTCGTCGGGGAACCAGTTCCAACAATATGCTTCATTTTGTTTATCCCAAGTGTGCACATTTTCAAGGCTTCAATTAGTACTTGCCATGCAAGTACAATTCTCTAGTGTTACATTTTCTTTTCATATTTTGAACAAGTTCAGCTCAAAATGGTGACTCCTCCAGTTAATCTTCAAAAGCACTTCATGTAATCATGTTTTAGTAATGTCTTCATTCATTGTTTTTTCTTCATTCCATCCATCCAAATTTCTTCCATCAATTTGGGTTCATTCTCCGTTTGTTCTGCTGACATGATGTGTCTTCAATACCCTTATATTCATCTCCCAGGATGTCAACCCAGAGGCAATGAAACAGTATTTTCTACAGGTAAATATCCTCATCATCACCGTGTCAACTTTTTGATGTATTGATGAAATCGGCAAAGACAGGATTTTTTGCATCATGGCAAATCTTTTTTTGCTCTGTATTACTTCGAGGAGGGAAAAACATCTTATTACCTAGAGATCCTTTCCCTCATTAATAAGGTCTTGGTTTTTAATTTTGGAGATAGAATATATTATATGGTCATTCCAGCTCCTAGTATTGGCCTTGGACATGTTTCGGCTGTTGATGAATCTGATCAGCGCTTGTGTTTAATGGCTGTAGGCAGCCATTACTAGGGTCCATCAATCTTAAATCATCTTTACTTATTGTCTACATGGATTTCAAACTCCGATATTCAGTAAAATTGAGGGAATCGAGGTACAATGTAGTGCACAACCATCCATGATACAGGTAAACTAGGAAATTGAAAGACTAAAGGGAATATATCCAGTTATGTCCAACTGAAATCAGACCATCACATGGCTGTCCATATTTGTCTATAATTGACTAAGTCCCTACATCGAAATGACCACAAACCCCATTCATCACTCCACCAATGTTGAAATTTTTCCTGTTTGCTTTCTCAAATCCAAAAAGGGAATGGTTCATTGTTCATCCTTATGTTGATATTTAGATCATATTGTTTATAGATGGCTGTCATGGGTTAGTGCTTCTGCCAATGATGTTCTGCATTGACTTATTGGACTGGTTTTGGAGAGGATTATTTGCAAAGATCTGAAAAGTTAGCCAGTAGTTGAAGATCTTATTAAATGTTAATTTACTTGAATCAAAAAATTTGGAAAGTGGTACTCTGAGCCAAAGATACTATTTCAAATTTTATAAATTCCAAGCATATTTTGAAGCATGTGCAAAAACATCTGTCTTTAATGACTTCTCACAGAGTTTCTAATGCTCCTAATCTAAGTTGAAAGTTCCATCAAATCCTGTGTAATTTCCGCCTTTCTGATTTGTCCATCGTCCATCTATTCTCCTGCCCATAGAACTTTCACACGCTTCATGTCTCATACAAATTTCTGTAGTTTATTGCCATGAAGTCAGCATTACAGATGGAATCAGATTTGTGCATTGCAGATTGCATTGAATGCAAATATCCTAGTAGCTACAATCCTGGACAAAAATGATGGGACACTTTGTAACAAATGTAGCAACATCTATCAAATAGTTTCGCCAGTCTTCCAATTTCCCCTCCCCCCTACTTCAATGTTGTCCGAACCGAAATTTAGAAAGTTTCAACATTGAAAAGGGGGAGCGGGGGACTGTCCCATGTATTTTTGGCCAGGATTGTCTGAACTGCTGTACACATGTATAGGAACGTCCAGATATACGGTAGAGTAAAGAAGCGGTCGAAATAGGTGGAACAACATGGGGAGTCGTGAGAGAAAAGATACCGAAGAAGTGATTAAAAGATACCTTATAATTATTTATTTCCGAATGGAGGAAAATATGAATTTAAGTGTAGATGGTGGATTTGTATATAAATGTAGGTTTAAAAACAATCACAAAGTGGAATGTTTCTAAGGTTAAGTAAGGAGGGCAATGACAAAGCTTCAATAGCTATTCAGGCAGTTGGACAATGGCCGGATTAGGAGGGCCGACAATGCATTTGTATAAACTTGCTCACTCAATAGGGCCCAAGATACTGTAGAATATGTGGCTTCATTTAGTTGTAGACTGGACACCATATACAACAGTACATACAGTCATGGTAAAGTACAAGTTCATTTCACCGGAACAGAGAGCTTTCATCAAGTTGCTACGGAAACATGAAAAACTTAGTGTGAGAAAAATCGCCGATATTGTTCAGATTTCGAAAAGTTCGGTGTGGCGTATTCTTAAAGAAAGTAACGCGTCCAAGGGATTAAAATGCAGAAAGGGAAGACCGGAGAAGTTAACTGTTCGTCACAAGCGCATTATTTTGAGAGAATTGCTTAAACTAAGGAAAAATCAGGGAAATATTACTGTGTCAAATATCATGTCAGCTGCAAAACTGGATCGAAATTTAGTATGGCGGAGAACTGTGTCTCGCTTTCTAAATAAAAGTGGCTACCGATATTTGCAAGCCTGGAAAAAGGGTTCGTTACTTGCAAGTGACTTGCAAAAACGTTTGAAATTTGCACGTGATGTGAAAAGAAGCAAAGACAAGCAGCAGGCACAAGCGGTACGAGGACGTATTTGGAGAAGAAAAAACGAAGGTCTCCGGATTGGTTGTACAGCCAAAGGACGTAAGGTTGGGAGCGGTGGAAAAGTCCTACGTATACACGCCGCCATATCATATGGAAAGGGAACAGTTTTAGCGAAATCATACCGCAAGCTGACGGGGAAAACTTTCGCTAAGTTTGTGAAAAAACATTTTCCAGCCGTGTTGAAACGTTGCGAAATGAGCGGTCAATCACGATTATTTCTTCAAGATGGAGACCCCTCTCAGAACTCGGAAAGAGTCAGGAACGCATTAAGTAATATGAACGTCACAATTTTCAACATTCCGCCACGAAGTCCTGACTTAAACCCGATTGAAAATGTGTTCAAGTTGTTGGCAGATACGCTACGGAGGGATGCCCTCGAAAACAACATCGAAATGGAAACATTCCGAGCTTTTCGTCGTCGAGTTATTAATACTCTTCTGGCTATGCCCCGTGATATTATTGATAACATTATTTCATCAATGCCAAAGCGAATCGATTCAATTATTCAGTCAAAAGGAGGAAGACTTAAATACTAATTTCGGAATTGGGAATATAAGCAAGAGAACAAAGACGATGGCGCCCTCTATAATGGTTATCTCAGAACCAAGATAAACCACACGATCTACCGTATGTTTTGTGATTTTATTTCTTTTAGGATGACGTCACTACCATGACGGTGTAGTATGTGTTCATGATGCTGTTTGACTTTATTAGAGGATAATTTTAATTCTTTTAATTGCACTTTCACCCTTGTTTGCCACAGTCAACTGGTAAACTGTAAAATTGCTCAAAGATTATATTGTAAAAAGCTTTTTTCCCCAAAAAGTGCGGTTGATGGTCAGTCCCATTAAAATAGTGTGTAGGTCAACAGTAGATTGTCGTCGGGCCAATGGTAGACCGTCAAAAGTGGGGTCACTATTATCCAATTATTTTCCGAAAAGGGTTTATAAGTACAGTAACCCTCTTTTCAAATCTAGTCCAGTTTTTGTATCAAAAGTGTATTTACTTTCGGTGTTTGTACTATGTTACTGTAGTTAATATTTTACATCAAATGTTACTAGAAATTACAAAATTTACTTAAAATGCTTTCGGTTATTCACTCTGCCTCTGTTGCTTCAATAATAAACTTCGCAAAACAAGCACCACAGGGTGGAATTTCACGCTGCTCCTGTTCCGGGATTTGTGACTGAAATGAAAACTGTTTCCATCGGACAGCCATCATTTCAGTCTCGACCTCATCAACTTGCCCCCCTTTAATTAAAACCAACGGATGCTTGCCGGTCGCAAAAATGGGAGTGGTACCAGATAATACCATATCCTGCGCAAAGTGGGACTTGGGTGCTGGCAAATGAATCGGCTGCCCTTCTAAAAGAAGTAACAAATCATGCCACGGTATAATTTGGGGACTCCAGCGAAAATCATTTAGGAAAATAATTTCAGCCTTTTCAGCTCCCACCCATGCAAAACTTGTAGAAGCAGGGTTACAGAATGCGTCATAAACTACGGTAAAGGTGACAGAATAAAGGTTTTTCCACAATTAGCAGGCCCCGTGATCATAATATTTCTATATTTCCCCCGCCCCTTCTGCAGCAGCTCATAAACGGAGGACGTGAACAACCGAACAGGAATATCGTTCCGCTGCAAAATATTGGTGGCTATTTTAAGCCACTCCCCACCGCACCTGCTGACGCAGTCTTTAACACAAAAAGAGCGAAGAATCTCCAAGCGTGACGAGTTCTCACGCTTAAGTCGGGTCTCTGCATCTTGGAGTTCCCATGCGACCTAATACAAAAAAAAAAAGCAAAGGGAAAAATTTACTTCATATGTTATGTGCATGTTCTCTTCAATATTATTATGTCATGTATTTTCTACAAATATTATACAAATATCCTTATTTTAAGTTATTTCAAGCTGAATAAGTACACTTACTCGAATGGCTTCATCAACACACTTGGCTCCCCTGTTTACAATAAATTCGGCAAGGTCAGTTTTGCCCTCCTGTTTCTGTTGTTTGGCTAGTACCAACAGCTGGGTCCTTGTCTTGATGTTCCGCTGCACCACAATCTCGGACACGTCAAATGCACATAGCCTCTTCTTTTTCTTTTGTTTAGTTGGTGACTGGGAACTGGTAGAAGAAGTCCCAGCCCGCTTTTGACTTGCCGCAGTCGATTTGGGACTAGAGTCCCCCAGGTCGGGGTGTCCAGGGCTGTGGAGGGTGTCGGGATCTTCTTTCACGACGTATTTGTATGCCGTGTACTGTAATAGTTCACATGGGTGCCGGAAAAATTCACACGAATGTTGTACTCAGATTCCAGCGTTTGTTTTACCCGTAGCCAGCGTCTCCCCTGGTCTAATTTAAGGGACATGTGGTAATGATGTCCCCCATCTTGGTGTTTCTCCTTGCTGCAAGCCCAATGCATAACCTTAATTCCAGAGGACTGGAATGCATTGAGAACTTTTTCGGCAAAGTCCCCCCTTGAACTACAAATATTAGTGTCGGCTTGACTGTAGGTTATTAAGTAAACCATTCGCACCTGACGTGCTCCTAATTCGGAAGCCATCTTACTTTTCGTGATTATATCTAGTGTTATGTCTGTCGTCAAATGTATTTATTCTTTTAACTCAGGTAACATCTCCTGAATGTAGCGAATGGTTTTAATTACAATATGAATAATTTAAACATGTCACTAATTAAAATAAGAATAAGAATAAATGTACGCATAGTATACTTTGCCTTATCTAATTAAATTGTCATTATTATCAAAGTCTTTGTTTCTGTTACACCTGTTCATAGATTGTTCATATTCTAACGTTACTCAAGTGTGAAAACGATTGGTTCGATAAGTTTATTCTCTGACAGCCCATATATAACCCTTTCCCCTTTTCAGGTTTCAGGTCAAAGGCACACAAACCAGCCCCCCCCCCCCCGCCAAAAAACGAAAAAAAAAAAAGGAAAAAAGAAAGAGAGCGAATTCTACTGTGTCATAGGTACAGCAACCACGCTCCTATAACTGTGTACAGAAGTTCAGACAATCCTGGACAAAAATGATGGGACACTTTGCAACAAATGTAGCAACATCTATCAAATAGTTTCGCCGGTCTTCCAATTTCCCCTCCCCCCTACTTCAATGTTGTCCGAACCGAAATTTAGAAAGTTTTAACATTGAAAAGGGGGAGGGGGGGACTGTCCCATGTATTTTTGGCCAGGATTGTAGACCTAAGCTATTTGTGCTATGTAATCCCTCTATTCTTTATAATCTGGTCACTCCTAAGATATGCTTTTGTCATGGTTAAGCTGTGAATTGAAGTGAAAGCAAATGGGGTCATGGTCCCATTCAAACATTTGCTCTTTGTGCTGCGGTGCCCTTTTTGCACATTTCACTCAGTACAACCTACGTATCATCCCCACCTCAAATTCTGAAATAAGTGAAATATAAAGTGAATTTTAAATTATGAAGTGAATTATTCATTCCAAATTACATGCCATGCATTATTCTTACTATCAGATTTTGACATAAGTTTGTTTGGGAATGTTGAGTGGGCATTAAGTAAAACATTTGTCTTTTTAAATAATAGCTTACTCAGTGTTTCCACTCCGTGCCTATTATTCACAACCTTGCATCTATAAACATTCATTATTTTTCAGCCATGATATATGTCACATGTGTTTATATTTTTCTTTGATATGTTTATTTTGTTTAGACCAAAGATTTGGCAAGAGATGGTATATCCGAGGTCAAGAAGAAGATGAGTAATAAATCACGGGTACAGTATCTATTGGTGTTTTCATTCATTTGCGTATTTAGAATCATTCTCATCATGCTCAAATCCCTTTACAGGTAATTTAAGGTTAATGACTTACAATGCATGCTGGGAATTTGATCTGTCACTTGTCATTTTTACTACCTTTTTGGGTGAATTCTTCTACTCTGTTTTCTCTTTTAAATTTTCCATTAAAAAAATATCACCTTAAGTTTGAGAAGTTTTTTGGACTATCTTTCTGTCAAATCTCATATTGTGGCTGCCATAGCCAGGGGAAACCCCTGCAGCTGTGCTTTGTTTCTAAATGCATCACACAAGCCTGTGAACCTACTATTAATATGGGGTGTGTCAAACGAAGCATGGCTACAGCTGCTACAGCCTGGTAGAGGCAGCTGCAGCCCAATTGTTTTGACCTGAAGCCTTACGCTAGGGTTATCTATGAAGTCAAGCACTCTGGCCTGGAATTTATATCACAAACAAACACTGCAACACGTAAATTTTTTATAGTTGAATTCAGCTGTGAAGTAAGGGTGAGAAATTACTGAGATCCATCAGCTTTTGTTTGAGTTACCAGTTGGATTACCAACACCACAGGTGACTGAAGACAAATCCAAACCCAATAATAAGCAGGTTTAGTTCAAGTTTTGGATTGAGTTCAACTATTCATGGTACAGGTAGTTGAAAGACATGATGGATCCAACAAATGACCAATGAATCTACACATCACGTGGTAACCAGATTTGTGCATACTAATGCAACATTACCATTGATTCTACAGGACAAAGAGAATCCTTCCCATCATGCATTGTAATTCTTAAATTTGGAGCTTACTGTGACATTTCTCTGTCATTTTTCCCTCATGAACATCATGTCATAACATGTCATAACAAAACCTTTCATTTCGTAGGAGAGTAGATGTGATATTCTTCCAACTGTGATACAAGGACAACACCCAGAGTAGCAATGAATGGACTGAAAGGAAGTCATAGATATGAATATTCATATTTTGTAATAACTGTGATACAAGGGCAACACCCAGAGTAGTAATGAATGGACTGAAAGGAAGTCATAGATATGAATATTCATATTTTGTAATAACTGTGATACAAGGACAACACCCAGAGTAGCAGTGAATGGACTGAAAGGAAGTCATAGATATAAATATTCATATTTTGTAATAACTATGATACAAGGACAACACCCAGAGTAGCAATGAATGAACTGAAAGGAAGTCATAGATATGAATATTCATATTTTGTAACAACTGTGATACAAGAGCAACACCCAGAGTAGCAATGAATGGACTAAAAGGAAGTCATAGATATGAATATTCATAACCTATTACACTCCTACTTACCTCCCCTATTACTACTATTGGACAGTCCATCTACTGGGAATGATCACTGACAATGAAGTCCTTGCTGGTGGCGCTATGCCACCAGCAAGGACAGCAAGGATGAAGTCGTAGATATGAATATTCATATTTTGTAATATACATTTGAAAGAACTAGTTTCTTATGAATTATTGTGCTGGGTGGGGTATGTGCATTATTTACTAATCACATTTACAGTATGGAAGTTTTCGTAGGGATATGGTTTGCTTATCTTTTAATTTTTGAAAAAAATAATTGATTCATCAGAATTATGTTTATAGTGTGTAATAAATGATTCTGTGTGCTAGGGATTTATTTTCAGGGTTCAGCTGTCAGAAAAGTTTGAATAATGCACAGGAAGTGACAAAAAGCTTTGTCAGCCAAACACAAAAGCATGCTTTAGCTTTGAATAGCTCCTTGTGTTAATTAAATTAAGCTGGAATGCTTGGCTTTATGTTATTTTGTAAGTGGAATTTTTAAGTTTTCACAAAATTAAAACACATGATTGCAAAAGAAGAGGTATCATTTGATGAAAAAGCCACTGAGAACATAATCAATACTTAACAAAAAAAACTTGTGGAATGATGAAATATTTTTATAGTTGATGGTATTGACACCTCAAGTTATTACCGCCAGTTTTAGAAGAATTGACTAAAATAAGTTTAGGCCAAAACAAAATTGGACTAAATTGAAATATTTAACTTTTGCATTGTTCACCAGGAATTTACAGTCAAGAAGTTGGCTTAATTTGTGACAAAAAATATTGAGGAATAATTAATTTTGGAAGTCCTCATTGAGCCATTTCATAAAACATTGAATTAAAGTCTATTCATCTGAATCAACTCTCTACTCTTGTTGTAGAGATTTTGTTACTTGCAGTTGATAGAGATTTATGGGAAAGGCAACCAGCTAACATAGTGTTATATCTTCTGATAATTTGTAACAATTATTTGAACAATTGTCCAAAAGGAATTAACCAAAGTCAATCATTATGGTCAAAGGTCATTGTAAATTTAACTGAATTCTTTATCTAAGAAGTTTCTTCAAATGTATGCTTCATTAGACATGTAGTATTTAATTCCACATGACAACATCAAAATAATTTCAAACTTCGCTAGAAATAAATGATCAGTGAGATTTATTTGGTGTGTCAGCATTAAGCCATACTCCCATCTCAAAAGTAATATTTCAAGCTGAAAACATCTTGGATTTACTACAAAACATTTTCAGTCATTCTTCATACCAAATTGTTCAAATTGCTATTCATTGCTGCTAAATTTTGAGTCTTCAATCATTGTCAGTTCCAATCTTACAAATAAGGTGGTGAGATCTTCATATACATAAATCAAAAATGGCTAGCTGTTTCATAATGCTTCTTCATCAGGATTGAGTCATTACTCACATGTACATTTTCTGCTGGAGCTGCCAGCCCAATTTTTATCCCCACAAGGTTATGGTAAATTAATTTTCCAGGAGTTTTTTTAAATTTGTACAAAATCGTGGTTAGGATTGTGCCAGCATGGATCGAAAAGCTACCATCAATTTGGGAAGCTTCTTGCAGAGAAATCATGGTATTTAGAGGGAGATTTGGCCATTTGGGTGAAAAATTGGCTTCTTCTGCGTGTAGGACATTGTATAGAATTATGGGAAATTTGACTTGCTTGCAGACAACTTAGCCAAGGGATTGTTTGTCCAGTTCTGTATGCCAAACAGAAAATACTGGGGTTATCCTTTCACAGTCCTGTGTAGGGATTACAAAACAAGGGTTGGGGTTATGGTCAATTTCTAAGAAGCTGATTTGTCAGTGGGGAAGATTATCCCATAACCTGGTGTGGAAAAAAAATTGCTCCAGCTTTTACATTGCTTTTACATATGACATGTCAAAGGTCATCCATTGCATTTGTCTTTCATATCACACAGGAAGCAGATGACTCCTCACTGGACACTAGAAGCCTCAGCAATATCCACGCTCTAACACCTCCCTCTCATGTTGTTTCTTCGTCTGCTCCTACCTCGCCCAACTCCAGCCCACAGTTTGAACGATCAGCATTCAGTAAAATTGCTGTAAGACAGCGTCCTGTACTTGTAAGAAGCACTTTTGCACCGTCCTTGCACCTTTCTTTTCATGTTCTTTTTTTTCACAATATTTGTCATTTTTGCATGATTCAATTTAAAATCTGCAAATTTTATATTTATATTTTTCTAATTTGTGGTTGTGCATGGATGGACTTTTGCGGCTTTTCATCATATTGAATTTGATCTAATAGTGTTGCATATTCATGAATTTGTTCTGTACGGAAGAGATTTAAACAGCCATAAGTTAAAATTCCATATTGCAGATAAAATTAAAGGTATTGGAAAAGTAAATTCTTGAACTGCACAATGAAACATCTCCGGCTGGTTAATATTTCAAGGAAACACAATGCCAATAAAGTATTTGGAGAAAATTGCAGTATAGAACATTCTGTGAATAAGTTTGTCTTTAGCCAGATGCGGTTCAATGGATCAGTTTCTTTTCAATAGGTTTAAATAGGGCCAGTCACACCTTCTTTTTTTTTTTTTTTTTGCAGTTGTGGCTAACTGACATGTTTTCCCTACTCCACTGAGCACCTAGTATGATAGCAAAAGGTTCCATTTTGTGGTTAAGAAAAAGTTTTTTTTTTGCATACACTCATAATCGAGTGTTTCTTATTTCATCACACATTGATAAATCTGGTTTTGAACAACTTCCTTCCCTGACGAAAACTTGCCTTACTAAAAAATTAATAACCCATTCCTATCTCTGTCCTCTGTGGGAAACTCTAATTTCTGTTTCCCAAATCAAATATTTGCAGGCATTTATTAGTTGTGGGGGGAAGGGGGGGGTAGGGGCAAACAGGTAGTTATGTTTGGCCATTGATGAAGTTAAATTGCCTTTAAAACCCTTGACATGTGTTCTATTAAAACTGAAACAAATCGATATGTTTTCAAAATTGGCAAAGTTGGGTATTCATAGTTTATTAATTCATGACATACAGTGTGCATCTGTCACTCACTGTATGTGTCCTAAAACATTTTCATCTGTCATCCCATGTCATACACCCGTACAGTTACTGTGGTGATATCTTTTGTTGCAATTTTTCTTTGTAGTGTTCCTGAAAGAATTCACACAGAGGCAGTTGGGCACTTTCAGAAGGGAAATATTTGACGTTTACATAACAATTGAGACAGAGTGGTGTGATTGAAAAGTGTCTATCTTTTGTCTAGCCATTACTGTTTGTGAGAGTGTGTGCATTATGGTTCCAATTGTTGTGCTACAGGTGTCCAAAAATATAGACCAAGCTATATATTTGAGAGAGCAGCCACAGGGGCTAAAGGAGAAAACAAAAGGGTACAATCTGTCCCCTTTTCATAAAAATACAGCAAGTCAGTATCTTGGTTTCTTATTTAAAAGAAGAAAACTTTTCAGTAATGATTGAACTTACATAAATAAAGTACACAAGTTTCAGGTTAAATAAGAAGGAGATATTACTGATAGTTTGTGATACAGTAATGCACTCTGACTTACCCCTCCCAAAGCTTTGCACCATGTTTACCCCCACCAGAGTACCACGATAATATATTGTTGTACACAAACCCACTCAAAAACATGAGTTTAACCTTACTGTCCATTTCACATTGTGGGCAACATCAAAGAGATTTAATGTTGCTAGTTTTGAATTGAAACATTCATGTATTGCTGTTCTGAATGAGATCAAATGGAAAAAGTTGTTCTGTAATGAATGTTTTAACATTGCCTTTAATTTGCTGGTTTATGTGCATGTTTTAGCAAGAATTTGTTGAGAATAAATATTTGTCTTGTGTTTGGCTGTGTTTGGCAATTCTTACAGGAAATGTGAGAAAGTAAGCCTCTTTTGTTCTAAGGTTGCAGAAAACTTGTTTCTGTAGCACATTTTTTAGGAGAAAATTTGGGGAGTTGTCTTGATCAATACACATACCTCTCAAGGAAGCAGAAGAAAAAATATCCGTATCGTTATAGATAGTTGTCAGTGATGTGACAACAGCTTTTTGTTTGATAGCTTCTTTGGCATCATAAGTGACTGTAAACATGAAACTCGAAATTCCACAATGGTCTTTGAAAATTTTGCAAAATTGTGGGAAATTTAAGATCTATCAGAAAGTCATGGAATGCAATATATTTCTTTGGAAAATGAGGAAAAGTCTGTCACATACTGAGTTTCTCTTGTTTGTTTCCAAAAATTTACCTGAACAGAATGGCAAGAGCAAGTATCAATCAGTATTGAAGGATGATAAAGAGGTCATAACTGAAGAATCGACCCACTCTCGTCCAAGATCTGGTGCTCTAGATGGGAGTGATGCAGATATAATTTCAAAGAGGACAAGTGCCTCTGAGAGGTAGGTACCAGGACAGATTCAAAGGGTCCTGGTGTCATTTGTCATATGTCACACTGCATAATTTTTGTTTGACCCCTCCCCCCCAAATTGCATGTGTTTATGAACATTGTCTACTTAGTAATCGGGAAGTGTGTAACAAGTATTTGAACTGTGTACTTCAGTAAAATATTTTAACATTTGAGGATGAACAAAACTTGGTTAGATTTTCATAAAGCTTTTAGGGAGATGTCAAAACCTCAATGATTTGGACAAGAATTTATTCATATTTGCTGTAGTCCCCTGTAGGGTGGTGGTTGTAAAAATGTGCTCATGGTATTTCCCATCTGTCTTAAGAGGCAACTAAAAGGAAACTAAATTTGAACTTGAACCAAACTTGGAAATAAATTTGAAACTTTGAACTTTTTTCTTGAGTTGACTGACACTTTGTGACACATTCGAGTTGGTGTGTTGTTAAATCTTATCTAATGTCATATTTGGTGTAATGCAAAAGATACATAAATTAAATCACACCACTAGATGTGTTCTTTGCCCTATTTGGGTTGGTAATGCAACAATGTGTACTCGATGGAGGCAGCTACAGCCTGTAGGTTTGACATGGAGCCTCAGTTTAAGAGAAGTAGTTGCCTATTTCAATTATTTGATTTGTTACACAGGAGTAGACAGTACAAAGTCATAAATCTAGATGAGACGGGACAAGAAGCAGATACAATCAGTGATGACTTCCGTCCTGAGTCAACTCACATAGATTTAGTGGGTGATGTGACAAAAGCCCTGGAAGATATGGGTATTGGAGATATCCAAGGAGTTAATTCGAGGGTAAGTTTGTTTGTCTGTCTGCCTTGTTTGTCTGTCTCTCTGTCTTGTTATATGTGTCTGTTTGTTAGTCTGTCTTTCTATCAGCCTGCCAGTCTGTAGCTGTCTGTCTGTTACCCCCTCAAAGAATCAATTCTGTGTTAATTTATTAAGTTGAAGCACTTCTTACACAAACGGTAATTTTTGAAGATATCATCTTTAAATATTTTCAGGACTATTGAAAACAGGGGTGTCATATTTTGCCACTCTTAAGCTAGAAAGAGTGTTTTTGTAAAATTGTGATATGCACTGCTCAAACTTAGCACTTTAGTGTTGTATTTGATGGTACTTAGCTAGAAAGAATGTATTTCCCATTGTAAGAATTGGTTGGCATTGTTTAAAGAAATTATGAATATTCCATATTCCTGGTGTAGGTTTTTTAAATGATTGTGAGGTGAAGATGTGAATAAACAATAAATTCAAACGTGTGTTCTTCACAGATGGCTGTCCAAAGCTGCAGCTTTTGTGTGTCCCTTCTTTTGGAATGGAAAATATTTTAGTTTAGCTAATTAAATGCACAGTGCTATTCTTCAAAGTGTTGTCACCCCCTGGAATTGATGTTGTGATGGTATTTCATGTGCCCAAATTGGTGGTAGTTCAAATATTTTGGGGTTTCACCATAGAAATCCAACTTTTGAGGTGATGTTGAAGATATAGTAACCAAAGATGAACCTTACTAACTGTGTAGATATGTAAATTTTAATGTCGTTTTCTATCTTGTAAATTTTGCAGCCGACTGAAGCCCCACCAGTACCAACTCCTCCAAGGAGAAGGCATCGGGGGTCAAATTCATCAACTGGTAGCAATGTGATGCCTGTTCTTCCCCCTCCCCCAGTGGCACCCCCAAGAAGGAAGAGAAGTCCTCGTCCCCCACTTTCCAGTAGTAGTGACATAAATAATGAAAATAACTCTCGTTCTTTGGAAAATCTTATAGATATGGATGATGGATCACCATTTAGTGGTCAAATGACAGGTCCAACAAATGAAAGTAAAAATACTGCAGATTTACTTGCTCTTTCATCAGGCAATATGCAATCAAACTTTACAAGTCAGCCAGGAATGTCTCCGACAACAAACCTGTTAAAAGATTATGGCTTGAATTTCAGTTCTCCTTCATCTACATCTAACAGCAGTCAGTCACAGGCAGCAAATTTCCAGGGAAACAGTATGGGACAGTTTACCATGTCATCCAGCCTGCAACCATTAGGACAATCTCCCAGTCATGCAGCTCGCACTCGTTACACAAATCCAAATTATGAACAGACTTTTTCCCCATTTATGCCACAAGTCACCACCACAAATATTATCAGAGGTGCTAGTGTTGGAGATGCAAGCAGACCAAAGCCTTCTCCCAAAGCAAGAGGCAATAGATTCAAGACTGTATCCCAGCCTGCAAAGTTTGATGAGGTTAACGGGGATCCGTTCGCAGACCTCGTCTCCTTACACAAGGGCTTAGGGAAGGAAAGCAATGCGTAAAAGACTGTTTTGGAGAAATTAAGAAAGATTGAACCTGTTTCAAAGAGGAAGCATCTCATTCCATTTGCATTATGCAAAGACTAGTTCTTGATTCCTTTTAATATTTGTCTGGTATTGTTTATTGCCCTCATAATGTTTCTAACTTGATATTTAAAACTGAGTTCCAAAAAGTGTTGCTTCACCTTGGCTTCCAATATGTTGTCTTGTACTCCAATTCTTAAACCTCTTCCACAAGAACTTCAGCATTATTGTCACTGAATGTTTTTCTCAAAAAGAAAAAAAATTATAAATCCATAGTGCCACCACTTTGGAGGGTCCATTTGTTATGTAGGGCATATTCTGACCCATGGGATGATGTATAGAATAGTGTGTGTAGCCATTAAAATTTTGCAAGATACTGTGCACTGAAGGCAAGACCCTAACTAATAGGCAACACGTACAACTTACAAACAATATCGCTGGTTGCTGTAAAGGTTTTCGGCCAAGGCTTGTTTCTGTCCTCAAAGTGTGCAAAAGAGTGTCAAACTTTCAAGTGACAAATTTTGAATTTTAGACTAGATCTATTCACCACATCTTTGTTGGAAGATAATTTATTGTACAAACAAAGATTGACAATGCTTCCCCACATTTAGTAGGATCCCCCTATACAAAGATGTAGGCAATAAGTTTGGCATGTAAGTGTGTAGTCCTGACAGGGTTAATTGATTGGTTATAATTCTTTTACTTTTGCAGACATCATGATATTGTTGTATCCTCTACCAGAATTGTGACCTCAGACTTGTGAGATGAACATATGTTTCAAGTTTGAGTAATGCTTTGTGTAATGGATAGTTGAGGAGAGGAAAATGGGTGTTGAAAATATTGTATTTGGTTTAATTGTAAAAGAGTCACTTTTGCATCATTCTTGTATTCCTTTCTTATCTTACCCTTCCTTACTAGGTGAGATCAGTTCAACAGCTAGAAACAAATTTATTATGGGAACGTGATTTTATTGATGAATAACTTGCTTTGACATATGCTTGAAAAATAAAGGCTCTTTTAAACGGAACACACCCTTGGCTT
Organism: Holothuria scabra; assembly: GCA_037179385.1. Taxonomy (NCBI): domain Eukaryota; kingdom Metazoa; phylum Echinodermata; class Holothuroidea; order Aspidochirotida; family Holothuriidae; genus Holothuria; species Holothuria scabra. The sequence continues at coordinate 52,651,533 of CM074185.1, forward strand.
CCGTGTTCTGCCCCCAACCCACCTCCATGTAAGCCCTTCCAAAAGAGGATGTATGTCTTTTTTGTCAAAGGGAGTGTTCGTTGAATCTGGGTTTAGTTAGTAAGTTGGTTAGTTTAGTTAGATGATATTTAAGGACACACCAACACGGATGTGTTATATAGTGTCAGTCAACTTTATAATCAGTCAAAGTTAAATTTATTTCCCAGTATGGTTCAAATTCAAATTTGGTTTCAAAGTTGCTTCTTACTACAGGCAGGAAATACCGAAAGCATTACAACAACTTTTTTTTTAGAATGGAGTACAGTTGAATCTAAGATTGGAATACAATTAGAAATAAAGTGTGGTAAGGGGAGAGTCATTTATCTAACCAGCCAATATGGGCAGTTGGGCTTAGGAAATGTCTCTGCTGTAATATATAGTAATTATACAATTAATTAATACAATACAGTGCATTTTTGCAACCCTTCCCCCTGCTTACCTCAGAAAAAAAAAAATCCCCTTAGGTAATCTATTGTCATGGTGCCCTCTTCCTTGATGTGAATGAATTACTTATCTCATGCTGATGTTATTGTTTGAACAGGTACTTTTCAATAATTGTGTTGCCTGCATATTTTAGCAAGACCAATTTCAATGGTGGTCTCCTAGTAAAGAGTCCATCCAGATTACATTTGGTTGTTGCAACATGAAATAGATGCAAAGTGGAGTCAGTATGTGTAAGTTATTGGCCCTCTATGAATGAATGTGAACAGTCAGGTGATGGTCTGATTAAGTGAGCCCTAAATGGGGTCCATCAGCTTTAGATGCTTTTGAATTAAAAAAGAAAATCAGTTGCTTTTGAATAAAAAAGTTTTTCTAGTCCATATTTTGTGTGATGCTTCTCTGAAGAATGGTTCAAGCAAAAATTAAATTTCCATATGTAAAAGGGTGATTAAATTTAAGCCTGTTGGAAAAACTTTGATTTAGTCCCAAGATATGAGTAAAGAGTAAAATGAAATTAAAATGTATGTCACTCAAAGGGAGCAAAGAAGAGAGAAACAGTGGGTAAAATCACCCCCAGCATTGATTAGCTATGCTTTGTTTCTTTTGGTATTTTCAGCCCTCTCATGCTGAGTGTGAACTTACTATGAACTCACCATGGAGTATTTGAAGATTGTTAACTTACCTCTCATATATTTACATATTCCATTATTATGGGATTACATAGGAGAAAAGACAAGAAAAGATAGCTTCCAAATGTAGAAGAATATTAAACTTGCTTCAAGTTCACTGTGGATTGAAAATATGACTAATCTACTAGCTCATATCTTGAGAACCACACATTGCATGGGTTTTCTATGCAAATTTCACCAGAATGCTTAGAATAAGTACCCCTTTAACATATCAAAATTTGGATCAACCCTAGACCGTTTATTTCAGAATATTGGTATTAATGAGAAAAATTTGGTACAGTGTTACTGGATAAGTATGTGGAAGTGAAAATTTTCCTCCTTTTTGCTCCAATAATTTTGATTCCTTGCATATGCTATAGAGAATATCCACAGTGGTTAGCAGGGCAAATTGGCATTCTGGTCATGTTTTCTGACCCCAGTGGAAAGTGAATGGTGCATGATGTCAAACAAAGGAATATTAAGCTATGTCTTTGTTCCAAAGCAGTTGGAAAATTTTAGGATACTGTTTGAATTTCTTACTGCAACTTATCAGTTGCAGTTAGTGTTGTAACAAATACCTTGCAATATATTATAGTAAGAAATTTGTTTTAAGGGGGACTGTGATGTAGAGAGATGAGAACATTACAAGTCGTATATTAATGTATATTCTTTTATGTCTAAACGACATCTCAATATCAGGGGCTTAAAGTATTAAGCATAGGTTTCTCTTTAATTGTTACTTTCCTTCTGGAAAGGACATAATTTTGGTATTCACCTCTTGTTCTGTAGTGAATGCTGATTCAAAGCTACCTTATCGATTTGGAATGTGAGTTTTTCTAGTTCTTACCAGGACTGGGCTGGGTGGGGGATTCAGTCTGTCACAAAGTTAAATCCCTTTTTCAGCAATTATGTAAGATTATCACCATGTCAAAGCCAACCTCATAAGGCAGCGGCTGCAGCACTTCAGTCATGCTGTGTTGATTGGCATATAGTTATAATGGTAATTGTATCCTCATGTTGAAGTGTTAACAGTTAGAAAACATGATTAATCCTACCGCAGTCTGGCTGAGGCAGCTGCAGCTTGGCTGTTTTGATTTTGTCATCAATCCATTCATGTATCAATTTTCTCATCATCCTTGCCCCTTTAAAGGTAGATGACTGTCGCAATTTTATTGAAAGTTTCTTTATTATATACATATATATATATATATTTTATTTTTTGTTGCCACGGAAAATGCCAAACAGGATGTACCATTTTAGTGGCAATTTTTAAATACTATTCATTTTGAGTTACAAGTGGTCAGAGACATTTTAGGGATGAATGAATTCACCCAAATTTGTCATAAAAATATATACAACATACAATGTATCAGTATGTAAATTACATAGATATAAAGGGTGCTGGCACTCTATAGGGTAATGTGACAAAGAGTCACTTGTACTATACACAGATATTAATCTTTGATTGGTCATTAACTCAATCATGTGACAAAAAGAAATCTACAATGTTATTTATACTAAGGTCATTCTTCACACAGTTATTTACTTGCAGCAGTAATTTTAATCTGCCATCATGGGTAGGGAAGGGCACCTCCCCCCCTTTAAGTGAAGAGTACCACCACTTTCAGAGCTAAAGAGGGTCAATTTATCATGAAATTCTGGTGTTTATCATTTGTCTTTTTCAAGGCAATTGACCTGCTGCTACTTTTGAGGTATGTTTTTAATTATGTGTCCAGATGGGCACACCTGATCTACACAGATCTACAAACCAATGCTCCAGAAGTGAAAATGAGGTTTTCTTTTCTGCATGGATTCTGCTCAGGGGGAGTGAAATAGCGAGGATAGAGTTCAAAGGGGGATTTAATAGGTTAAAATGTGTAAATTTTTAGAATTCATTGGTTACATATGTTCCTGTTTATTTTATTTCACATTTTTAAAGCCTTGTTGTGGCCCTGGAAGGAAGGGTGGGGTGGGGGGGGGGGGGGGAGAAATGGGAAATGCCCACCTTTGCAAGATCCCTACGATGGTGAAGGATCGTAACGGTCATATTTCAGCCGTAAAGACCATGCCCAGACCATACCTGCTTCAACCTTGTATTTTACTTCTCCATGTGTTCAATAATAGGCAGACATTAACTTTAAATGAAGACATTGTGTAACAATGGTATTACAAGCTAAACTCATTGCTGTTGTGAAAACAATATTTATTTGTCTGAGAGATTTCGCAACCTTTCAGTAAACATGTGTATTACTTTTTGAACAAGAAGGAAACCATATGCCTGGACCTAAACATCTCCGTCCACACTTAAAACTGTTTTATAACCTGCAGCGTTGGCGTTTTAAGATTTAACAGGAAAACATTTGCTAATTTTTCCATGCTGTGTATCCTGCTAAGTTTTTTTTTAGTGCAGTCTTTTACAAGTGTAATGAATGGAAATTTATTCAGAAATGGAAACAAAACAATCTTCAAAGAATGTTGATGTTATGGAAATGAGAATCTTTTGAAACCGTTAAAGGTGTAAGATACAGATTTTGCAGACATGGTCATAGATCTTCCCACTTTGTAGATGTTTTGTTGGAATAACCAGATAGGTTCTGTTTCTGAATGCTTCCATTTGGATAAATAGCAACTATTGGCCAAAGATTGTATTGATTATTGTAAATGTGTTGACATATGTGCATACCAGTTTATTAACTAGGAGGCAACTTTGAATCAGACCCTAGTCTTTTGTATTTGAAGAAAAAAGGGAGTTACTCTCCATATGAGAATTGTTTCAAATTGTGCCAAATTGGTGGACATTGTTACTACCTGCCCAAAGGTGTGGTTCCACTTGATTTTGATGTTTTATATCATTTCAAGTTGCATTACTCAGTGGAAATGCCATTTTTGGTACAAACCACTAATAGGGTTGCTAAAAAAATGCTTCGGTTTTTAGATTCCTAGGGTGGGATGAGGGGGAAGGGGATTGGAATATTTTCCGGGGGAGGGTGGGGGGCAGGGGAACTGTTACTTTTTTTTAAGTCCTGTCGACCCTCTGGCAAAGGGCTGTTCAGGGAAACCAAACTTTAACTGCTTCCCGAAGAAGCTATTATGTCCACTGTAGGACAAACACTTGACCAACTTCATAGGCTTCAGACCATTTACATCATTGATCTGTCATGTATGGCTCCATTCTAGACTCGAGGAAAAGAACAGGTACTACACATGATCGGGGAACTGCTACTTTCAGAAATCATAAATATCCTGCTTAGCTGAGCTTTTAGACTCATATATTTGGAGTGGTATAGTTAAAGAGATGTAGCAGGGTTACCTTCCATTCTAATCTAACTTATTGGACCATTCAGGAAGACAGACACAGGGGGAATTGAAAATATTGTAAACCAGTTTTATGAAGTAAAATCCATTTTAGTATAACCTTATATACCACGTGTACCCTGTTGTTGTATTGTCATAATGTTATTTTCATGTATAAAAATATAAGAATATTTTTAGTTTTGTAAATAGCTCATTGGTCAGATTAAAATGGGGCAAACCATTCTTGGAGATGTATGTTGAGTTATGGTTTTACTCATAGTTTCTTTAAGCAAATCAGTTAAAAAATAAAGAAATAATGATGGATCATACATCATGTTAGGATAATGCGTAAAATTAGGGTTAACGCAAGTAATGCATGAGGGTGCACCCAGTAAGAACGCAATTTTGTTCCAATGCACAAGTCCAGATTTATTAACCTTGTTCATTCATACACAAGTAGAATTTGATTTAAAAGGCTAAAGAGGACGGAAACACCCAATGCAAAAACAAACAAACAAACAAACATCCACATTGAAATAACATACCCCGAGTAAAATGGAGCCGCCTAAAATGAGTGCGTTTGTCCATAACGGTGATTTTATCGTGGGATATTGCACGGTCAATCGACCGTCATGAATCAAAGTTGAAGAGTTATTACCTAGCCTGAATGAATCTTTATTGATCAATTAATCAGTGATCAATCATCCAATGAGACTATCAGTCCATTAATCAAGTTTACCTTATGTGGCTCTATTTTAACTCGTCTTTTTGCCCTTCTGTTACTATATCCAAATTTTAAAGTTTTGAAATTCACTAGTACGTGAGTGGCTACAGTCGTAAGTTTTCTAGATGTCTGTTGACAGAAATTGCAGGCTGCTTGTATTTGCAATTGCTTGAATTCATAACCCTAATTGAGTCAAAATGCCGCTGGAATAGAAGTGGAATGGCACTTGATAATACTCAGTGGTCAATCTAGTCACTCTATGTAATAGAATTTCACTGATTTACATTTAAAAAGTAGAAAGGGGAAAGTAAATCAGGCGCTCTCTTTCTTAAAGTAACTTACGGGGGAAGATGGAGTGAGGCACCCAGGGTTTTGATTTGTGGGGAGTTTAAAAATTGTGGGAATACTGGTGAATGAGGTGCCAATATCGTGTGCGTGGAGCGTAGCAGAATATTTTTTGGAGTCCTCAGACCACCCTCCTCAGGTCCGCAGGTAAGCTCCTGGTTAGTCTTCTCAACATTTCTATGATAAGAAACCTTCTCCTCATCATATTTGATCGTGGATACTTCTCGTAAGTTTTTTTTTTCGGCTATGAAAAGTCTACCAACCGTAGATGTTCTCCATTTGCAAAATTTTTATTGGCCTCTCACGCGGAAGGCCCGGGTTCGCTTCCCAGGTCGAGTCATACCAAAGACTCTAGAAAAGAACCTACTGCCGTTGTGCGTGATGCTCCGCATAAGCAATGGAGTAGGGAAAACAAGCCAGTGAGCCACAACTGGCTAAAAGGACGTGGCCTGCTCGACTAGAACCACTAGGTTGGAAACTGGGCCGTAAAACTCTTAACTAACTAAATTAATCCACGTGACTCCTGCGGAAACTAAAAATATTTCATCCAATTACTTCATTTCAATTTCAAATAACACCTCCAAGAACAAACATCGTGACATCACATACAAATATGTTGACACTTGAGTTAAAAGGCCATTAATATGAATACATTATAATTCAATGCTGGACCACTGGCTGGATTTCCCCATTAATCATTATGAATCCCCTACCTGCTAAAGAGTTCCTTGCGCAGAACGTTCGATACCTACAAATGATGTCGAAATCATAGCAGGGAGTTGATCATAGTCAAAGCCTACTCCAAAAGTTTCCCCATATCTGTGGAAACGGTATGCCTACGACACTGACCTGAGTTCTGATACAGAAGCTGTACAACATCACGGGGAGGTCAATCCTATCATCAACTCCGAGTTAGTAAAGCCGTTTTTTTTTTCAAAATATTACCTTCGATATAACACCTTTTTGATTAACTTGCATATGGTCTTCGTTTTGCATTTGGATGAATTACACAATTGTTGGTAATGCTTGAATTCTTCTCTGACCCAGCATGTTTTGCTCATTTGCTTGTTTCTTCTTTTTTAGGTTAATTTACGTATATCTACACTGGTTACTACAGAAGCATTCCTGAAAAAATGCCGTGGCCGTGACTGGCTCGACTTAAACCAATTGCTTAGAAACTGGGCCGTAAAACTCTAACTAACTGGAGTTATTTAACTCACCCCCTTTTTTCTACTAGCCAGCAAAATTTATGTTTTGTAAAATGTCGTTCTTGGTTTCCCAAAAGGGAAACCCTATGGATGGACTCTTGCAGACACTGCACTTTTGCAAAACATGTGTAGGATCGTGCATTTTAATGTTGGCGTATACTATGGTTCATCGACTTTCTTAACATTGGTGCACAAGTACTACGCGACTACATATTGTTCACTGTCTGAAGTCGATACCGTGCTTTATCGAAAATTGGTTTTGATGACTCAGCCAGACGAGACCATTTGTAACGTGGGCAATTTTGTGCTCTGTTTCTACATAAAATAGTATTGTTTGGAATTAAAGAAAAAAAAAACGATCACTTTTTATTTCTGTTTGATTCGTTTTACACATTTTATGATAACAAATTTTTACTTCATAGTTTAAACTTTGAGGAACAGCACCTTTTGACGAGAGAAATATTCTTACCTCCTTTGAAATGTTTCTAACTTTTATTGGGCATTGGGTTACGAAATAGGTATCAATCGAGTTTCAAATGAGATTTAGAACTTAATGGAAGCCAAGAGAAAGCTTTCAGAAGAGAGGGAAGACATTCCCTCAGTTATTTAAAGACCCTCTGGTGGAAATGAAAAAAACCAAAAACCAAAAGAAAATTTGAGAAGAAGTTTTCGCCTCCTGAAACATATCTTGAAGCTAATGAACTTTGTGTCCAGAGTATACCTTCAATTATTCTTTCGGGAAACGTTTCACACTTCAGATTTGATTAAGTCGTTTTAACGAACTACAGTCCAAACTTGTTCACCGGGTCATTATTTTCTACAATGTAATGTTGTAGTGTGCAAGTCAACAGAGCTAAAACATGTCACTACAGAAAAAAATACTGCACAGATTCGTCGCCACGCGAAAGTAGGATTTTGCAAAAAAAAAAAAAAAAAAGGGGGGGGGCGGGACCAAAAATGGGGGCGCACGCTCAGTTTGTTGAGGCGAAGTTCTCGGTTAGTTGCATGAAATTAAACCACCGAACTGTCTTTGAAGTGTCGAAGTGTCATGTTCAACCTTGAAGCTCACACAGTGTAATTATGTTTTCAGAATCTCGTCTTTTCTTTTCTCAGCTTAGCCTCGGCAACTTTAAAAGTTACCGATAAGTTACTGTTTTTAATCAGAAATATTATCTGAGCGTCATGAAATCTGTGCAGCTGCTCTGCGGCTTCCGACCCCTTAGGCAGCCTTAGACCGCCGCCCCTTATAGCTTTATTCGTAGCAATCATTGTTCGAAAAAATAAACGCCAGATCCACGGGGAAAGTATCACGCTGCTGCCCGCAGTTTTATTTTTTCACAACAAAGGAGGGGAAACATGAAATCACACGAAAGTAAGTAAACTTTCAGATCAAATTTCGACTGTCAAAAATAAAAGAAAACTGTACGCCCACTGGAGATTTGATAAATCTCACGTGTACACCAGCATGGGTGGATAATAATAAATTGACAAAGCAGATTAAACACGTGACTCCCCACACGAACACTGCTGTCACCAATTGGATTATAACAAAATAAAATGTTTTGACCGGAGGTTTTATCTTCTTTATTAGATGGCGACGGATCTATGGAGAACTGGATTCAAGTAAATATTCATTACTGTAGACCCTTTGGTAAAAATAGGACGGATTCTGTTTTCAGGGCTTATTTGAACAAAAAGAGAAAAATTATCGAAATCTGTATACTCAAAAGTTTACTAGTTTGTGCAGACCACCCACTTGTTATTATTCCGTTAATTTAAGTTCCATAAAATTTGTAGTCTTTTGCAAATTAGAACCAAATGCGTTGATGAAGCCTTTGATTCCGGTGGCACTCACTTAACTTTGTCATCCCTTCTGAATAAAATTCCACCTTTTCGTGTGTCATTTCTTACGTCACCAGAGAGTTGTTTTTCGTCAACATTAGGTTTAAAAGATTAAATCAGCGCATACTAGTTAAATATATTCGTAAACATATACCCACCATTGACTATGATTTATAGAAAACATTTTAAAAAGAAATTTCTGCTTTAGGTGGAGCTTGAGAGTTGAATAAAGGTTACGTTGAAACACCACACCCAAGTTGCTCTCTGACTCATAATCATTATAGTACAATCTAAATCTCAAAAAGTGAAATAAAGGACGGATCTAAAATTAATCTGATTTTGAAGTTTCTTCCCAGTGAACTTTTACCATAAAAAAGCAACACTCTGTAAAACCTTCACATTGAAAATCACTCTCTTAGGGTGGACATACTGTAGGAATCAATCTATACTAGCAGTGAACAATTTGAACCGGAAAAAGAACTTGATTTTAACTCTTTAGAGTAAATATTCAGTCTTAAACAGATTTCTTCTGTACCGGCTCCTCCCCAGCCTATGCATGCTCCGCCCCTACCTATTTTATCGGGGCGTATAGGCATGGAACTGCTACTGCAGTTAAAATGCCAATTTGATACTTGCACATTTTACTCTCCTCCTACAGTACAGAGAGGAAAAAAATCGTTGAAAACAGGTGTGGTGCTCGGCCGCTTATTTTCCGAACATGGAAGAACAGGGATTTGTGCACATGGTTCGTAGTCGCGCAAATTCTGTGTCGTTCGTCCTTCCAGGGTGCTTCTAAAAATGACTTTGCTTCATTTCTCATTTTTTTGTTTTTGTGTGTTCAAAAGTTTGACAAAAAGAGAAGGAATGCATCTGAAACTAGTGGTTGAGATGCCTCTAATCCTCCTAAAATGTCAGACAGCAACAGTAGGGCATGAATGCTGTGTATGTGTGTCACAGATGACAGAGTTAACATTCCCATTATCTCACGTTTGAACTCTTTAATCAGGCTCGCATCATGGAATCATTGAAAGGTATGAGGCGCCGTATGTGACAAAATTATGTGCCAAATATATTGATTATACTTCTAAATATATATAGGTTATACCCAGATATATATAATTTACTTTCAAACTTCATATAAATAGGTTTTGCATAATCTATATATAATAGTTATACACCATATATATCCTAACAAGCTATATATATTTGTCACTGTAAACATTGTATTAATAGACAATGTCCTGTATAGTTTTCCGTAATTTTGTCAGTCTTTTTGTCACTCTTTTTGTCACATCGGGGAGAGTAGATATATATAGATTACTAACACGCGAACAGCACGCGAGTAGGAGGTGCTTAGTTACATACTGTGTATGAGGGAGGACCACCCAAAAGTGTTCCTTTCTACATGGACACATTGAGACCTTGATAAGATTTATCACCACTAATTTTATCAGTTCCGTTGTCAGGTACATAAAAATACGGAGGTTGTATTATCTTTTACTACGAAACCAGTTCCCTTGATGTTAAGCTAGGAAGGAAAAGCGTTTGATATCTGAAACGGATAGTCTCTTTTGAAGAGGCAAATATCACCTTTTAGCTTTTTGGTACAGTTGAGGGACAGCAGATACTTTCAGTACTTAATTAGGTTGTTGAACCTTTTACTAGACATGTTTCTGCTCTTGTTTTTAATTTTGAGCCTGGTAGGTAGTTGGACTTTTTAAGTTGTCCTGGTCTTAATCAAGCATAACCGATGTATTAGAGAGCCTCGATTAGAGCATAGAGGTATTTATCATTGTAAACTTCATTAAATGTTACCAAGTCACCATTGCTTGAATGAAAATAGGCGGTGGCATTATCTGCATAGGCGGCGGAAGCCGCCGGGGGCAGTGGAGGCTGGCCCCCAAATATTTTTTATGAGATTTGGGGGGGAATGCCCCCCCCCAAACTGAATGTCGCAAAAATAAAGTTTTCAAAAACGCTATAGATCTATCTGGGAATGAACACGTTTAAAGTTAAGAATCATTTTGTGTTAGCAAGATTTCGACCACATTCTCTGATGATTAAGTGAGTCTAATATGGTCCAATTTTGCACTTGCCGCATATACAGACCATCCAAAGGAAAGTACGTATATTTTGGGTCGTGTTTCATAAAAACACATGTACATCCGTCTCGTGTAGGTACCTGTACACCTACAGCTGACAAACTCTAACGTTAAGTTTCCAGATGTCGAAACGTAGCAATAGCTCAATTTTGGATTATATCGTTAAAAAGAAAGGTATAGATTTACATTTTTGCAAAGTTGTAGTAGGTGTGCAATAAAGTTTCCTTTTCTTAAGTTAAAAAATCTTAACGTTAGTCTGGACCTTACGTTAATAGGTCGAACTCCAGAGACGTACTGACCGGGGGCTGTGGGGTGTCACCCCTACCGCAATAATTTTGCTCTTCGGGAAATCAAGGTGGTCTGTCGGCAAATTGGCAAACCCGGGACACACGGGAAATGAATATGCCGACTCAAAGAAAGAGATGCATACAGTACAACAAAGTAATTAAACAAATTTATGTTGCTTTTATTACATTTCGGCTATTCTTTGGCTCAATTATTACTTTTCAGAATGCAAAAGTTGCAAAGCTTCCGAGAGCTTGCCCCCCTCCCCCCCACTTGACCCCCACATTCACGATAACATGTAGGAGGGTTTACTTTCGACCTTCAAACTGTTAAAACAAAACTTTTTGCAAGCTATCTATTACAAATTATCTTTCTTCTTCTCAAATCAGGGCCTTTTAAACATACTGAACGAGGGGCATGTCACCAGTCCCCTTATTGGCCCCAATGACAAACATTTGCCCCAGTAATAATGTCCCTTTTAGGATTATTAGTTGCTTCCATTAAGTTCCCTAAAAAGCCTTATATGCCAGAGCTTCCGGGCCCTGTTGCGGGCCCCTGGACCCCACGCATATTGCCTCGGGATTTTAAAAAGAACTCCCTGTTGATAAAATGCCCCGAAACACTTTGGATCTCTTAAAATGCCCTGTCTCAAATTATCAATCACATGTTCACATTTGAATAACTTCAAAATTTTGGCCTTGCCCCCTTAAATTATTGTTAAGTATGTTTCTCCTTAATCAAATTCCATAGTACTTCCCGATTCCATTCTCGTCCCTTAACTCACCCCACTCCTGAATAAAATTCATAGTTTAGAATTCTTAATTTTAATATGGTTTTCGACCATTTTGGAGCCTTTCGCTGAGCTTCCGGGTGCTTCGCCCCCTTAAAGGGCCACACCTCTCACCCCAAACTACAGTTTTGGCACCCGGGTACCGAAATTCCCAATTGGCTCAGCTCTTTGAATGACAGCTAATTCAAACAATGCAGAGTGCCAAAGCTTATATTACACAGCACGTATGGTGCTGAGAGTGTTTTGATTATATAAATTGAGTTTTCTCTATACTCACCCTGAAGCAATAAACTGAGATTGTGTCTGGATGAGATTGAATTTCAGAAAATTGTGGGAGGGGCTTCAGTAAGAAGGTTAGGAGAATTGGTACTGTTTGGAGTGAGAGAACAGAGCCTTTAACCTCTACTGGGGCTTAGGCCCTGGACTCCACCAGGGGTCCTTAAGCGGGGCCCTGGAGTTTTGCGCTCGCCCAAAACCGGACGCCTTCCGGCGTCACCATTATGTCGGCTGCCGAAAACTTACGGCCCCCAATAGAAAACATCTTATGATCTGATACTACCTATATGCAGTCCCTTGTTTCAATTTTGAATTTTTATGCGTTCTTAACGGATATCTTGTACCGGTAATTAGACAAAGCATCTTAGTGCTGTGGAGTGGGATTAAAAACCGCAGATACTTTGAAGTACTGATCTGTTAGGTTTTTAAAACCTTTTGTTTCTGCTTTTTAAGCAGCTCCCCTAATTTTTAAAGGGACGAATGCCGTACTTTCCACCTCCTCTGGACCTCTTTGTTCTTGTTGGAAGACAAGAGCTTGGTTAGCAAGCGGTTGCTATCCTTCCCGTCAGGAAATTTGGCGATGTCCTCCATGGCCAGTTTTGCGGCTTTCTCTGGTTTCTTCTGTTGTTCTGAGACGCGCCTTCTTCGCATCTCAACACCTTCATGAGCCTTGTCTCCGCTCGGGAGAACACTCCAGTCCAAAGGGCTTGGAAACCCTTCCTCTAAGCGGAGCGCCCTCATCTGTTGACGCGGAGCGTAAGGAAAATTTTGAAAAATCAGACTCTCAGACAGCCGAAAATGGCATTTCTCATGGCTTAAGCCCAGGTCACTCTACAGCAATATCGGATCGGATTTTGCTCCGATTTTTGTGAGTTTTACTTACATCTCCTCCATATTTGGTCGCAAAAAGACAAAAAATTTGCAACCCTGGGTAATATGATCTGTATCGCAGAACTACGAAAATTTAAGTTATAACAATTATGCCGTGACGTCACATCCGCAGACAACATTTATCTGATACGACGCGTAGTCCGAAAAAAGCTGTTTGTAAATGTGACGTCACTTGAAATAAAATCTTTGCCAGGAGTCTGTAAGTTTATGTATATGGGGCGCCATCATCAGTTGGTGTGGAGCGTTAGCAATTTTGGGAAAACCACGACCCCACAGTTGGCCGGTGACATAGTGTTTTTGGGGGGAGGGGGGGGGAAGCCGTCCTAGGACAGAAACCCCTGGTTATTCACTCAGCTTTTTTGGTATCAAGTTAGCTGAAGTTGTCCGTGACGCAACTGAAACGGACACTGTTCATGCATGTAAGTACAGAGACACATAGGATTTTGATGAGGTTTTATGCAAACGGACACCAATCACGCACACAAGAGCAGAGAGTTGACACTCCGGAGACTATACGTGCACGTTAGTGCAGAGAATTTGGAACTGGAATTTGGAACTCAAGTATTGCGGTGCAACAGCAGGCCTGTCGTATAGATATACGTAAAAGTTCAAGGCTTTCTCTGCTTAGCAGTTTATTTATAATCTGACAAAACGACATCTCAGACGTTATTATGGTTTTACGTGGCAGGTGTTGTAAAATTCCAGTTGTTTGCTAGCTTGTTTTTCTGCTTTTGTTCCCCCTTTTTTACAAGCTATTTTTTTATGATTTTAACATGAGTGATTTTTCGAATAACACGGGTGCAAGATCGGCAATACAATGGACACTGCGTTTCGCGCGGTAAACAGGCTTGGCGCGAGCATTCGGTCGTCCCACAGTCGTAACAGTAGTAACTGCGGCTTTGATGGCGAAAATGTACCCTATTGCGTATCATGCCTCAGAATAAATGACAAGCTCTTGGGCAATTCACTTGAACAACATCCCATTTGTCCATGTTGGCAATTGAAGACGTCCGAGCACTTTTTTCAACCTTAGCCAGAATATTTTACCATTTTTGAAGAAGTTTTTTGCAAGATTACCAGTAGCAGGGGTGGCGCCACGCCCTACCCCTCCCGTCGGGGACACTGGCCACCCCGTCGGGAAAGGTCGGCGATTTCGTCGGGGAGGCCAAAAAATTAAAAATAAAATAATAAAAAAACCCACAATGACTGAATTTACTGGATGCGCGACCTAGAACATATTTTTTTGTTTTGTAACGCTATTTTAATACATATCGGAATCGATTTTAAATCACTTCTTAACTCGGTTAAACCTCGTTCTATGTACCTTGTCCTATCTCTCCCCCCGTCGAGGAAGGACGGCAATTTGGGGGGGGGGGCCTAAACATGAAAAACGTAAAAGACTGACGTAACTGGATGGATGACCATGATTTTTTTCTTTTTGAACTATTTTTTCTTTTGTAACGTTATTTTAATGCATATCTGAATCGGTTTTAATCACCTCTTACTAGCTCTTCTATCCCTCATCCCATCTTCAATCCGTGCGCGCAAGGTCATGCCTCCGTCGGGGACGGGCTAACCACCCCCTGTTGTTGAGAAAATCCAATTTCGTCGGGGAACCTTCATCTAAAGACCCACGATAAAAGATGTGGGTCTGAAGTCACTCGGACGACCATCTTGATCTTGTTTTCTAGAAGACCATATTCTTCAAGGAAACTCACAATTCCGAATTCTCCTTACAAAAACGGACGAGAGGTACTTCATGTGCGTGCACTACCCAATGGTCTGCCATCTGGCCTGCCCGGACAGGAGAATTCTCACGAAGGTAATGAATATCGGCCATGCCGTTTCAGCTACACATAATGATAAGCAGTGGTGTGAGAAAATCTCCCCATAAGTCTGACTGAGAATTTATTTGAAGGCACCTTGTAACGTGACATATTTTCAAATAAGTTGGGAGTAAAAGCATTCATAGTCTGGAGTTGAGGCAGTCACGTTAAAAATTTCATCTATTTAGTTGACCCTGCAATTGAATTCAACGAAGATTGTTAATACAATCAGAAACATTATAGTATGTTCTCAATGCCGTTGCATATTCCCCCCCCCCCCCAAAAAGAGACCAGAGCATTACTGTACATCTAATTGTAGCAGTACCTTTTATCTGGTACTTTTCTGATCATTATCGAGTTGGGGGTTCTTTCTCTATTAAAGTGAAACTTTCATTTTGAAGGAAAGTTCAAAATAACGACTACTTCATTTCTAGTTACAAGTCTGGGAAATGCCATTCCGGCTATCTTAGGGATTAGATTTTTTTAAACAATTTTCTCCGCGCCATCTGATGGTGGCGCTCCGCATAGATAGTGTTTTAGTCGAACAGATAACTGAACAGAGCAATGCGTTTTTGTAAATTATTCTTCGTTTTGGGGCAGTATTATGAAGTGAAAATAATTTTATTGCGAAAGAAATCTGAAAAAAGGGACTTCTTTAGTTCTAGTTACGAGCCCAGGAAATGCCATTTTCTGCTGTCCGGGTGTTCTCAATTTTTAAAATAATTCTGTGCGCTCGACTTAGATAATCTTTCGGGCAGGATGACATTTTTCCGGACAAAAAAGAATTCTGTCCCCTCCCAAACTGACACGCTCCCGTACGCCTATGACAATAAGTAAAATATAAAACTTCAAATGTATGCGAGGCCAAATTTTTTCTTCGGGCGAATGCTCCAATATGGTCCGAGGGCCTAAATCTGCATGATGATATTCAGTAGCCTCAACAAAACTACAGATCACCCCTACTTGATTTTCCTCATGAGAACGTCAGATTCCTCCATAAAACCCCCAAACTGTCATAAAATTACAATTTTTCTCCAATATTAGCCTTAGATTGTTAAAAGTGACAAAATTTTCCAATTTCGATGGATACTCCGTACAATAAATAACCAAAGCCAACTCTGTTAATCACCCGGCATACTACCTAATTTTGCTCCTGAAAGACATATCACTTAATAAAAGAAACCAAACTTTTCATAATAACCTTGCCAGAAAACCAAATTTTCTTTTATTAAAGTCCAAAGTTTCTCCATTATAATAAGCTCTTAATTTTCAAAGATTCGTTTAAAAAAGGGAAAACTATCCGGGCAAACTTTTAGTCTCGTCTCGAAGCCTTAGTTCGTAGGTCTTGTGCGATTCAATGCGTAACCCCAAAAGAATTTCAGCTGTGGCCCATATAACGTTTTTGATTTTTCCCTTATGAAGGACGGGTTCTTCAAAAAACACCCAAAATTTTTTATAGTACCAACAAAAGCCAAATTTCTTTCAAAAATTTTAATTTTTACTTCAAATAAACTCCAGATTTTTAAGTATTTGTTTAAAAGAAAGCCCAAAATTCTGCCAAGTCACGTTCCACCGGGATATAACATCGCCTTTGTCAGGCCTTGAAATTCTGGCCCCCTGTCGGGCAAATCCTGGCGCCACCCCTGACCGGTAGGCCTACTGTATGGAATGGAGCTCGGGAAAACTTTTCTCATAAGCTGCCCGAATGTGTCGCAAATCTTTGTTATCGTTTTCACTTTCCTTGAAAATTTTACGTTGAATATAGCTTTTTCTGTTGATTCGGGAAAAAATTTGAAGGTATTCAAATAATTCGCTATTCGGGTATTGTGTTGCACAAGATTTAAAACAGGTTGAAGATGATGATTGCTTCTTTTAAAAGAAATGCTTCCCAAGTGTGTCGCGACAATTTATCTCTTCAATTTTTTCGTACATATGGTACCATGACTGGAATCTTTTTCTGTTTTTCGGACAAATGTTTGGAACAATTCGGATATTCGACCATTTCGGACATTGTGTTGTGGAAGACTGTGAAGTAAAGCTCACGAATAATGGCTCTTTGCGCTGCCCGAATGTGTAACAACGAACTTTCGTAATCTTGTTGATTTTCAGGAAAATTTTACCACGACTGTATGATGCTTTTTTGTTTTTCGGACACATCCTCTTAAGATTTGGGCACAATTGGGTTAGGATAGGTTGGGTTAGATGGAATTTTACTGCCCAGTTTCTAAGGATTTGGTTCAAGTCGCCCCGGCCACGGCTTCTTTTCCAGTTGTGGCTCACGCTTGGGTTTTTTTTTTATTTTTTGCCAATTTTTGTATATCAATTGGCTGTCGGAATTTTTCCCAAATTTCTGCCCGCATTTTTTTCCAAGTTCCTGCTCGAATTTTTGTTCTTGCGAATATTTGGGGGAGGGCAGTCTGCCTCCATAGATCCCGCTTGTTACCCCTATGGTAGTACATTAGATTAATAATAATTGGCCTTTATCTCTCTAAAATGCCGAAAAGTTTATGCACCACAAATCACAGGCGTACGGAAGACATTTCACAAGTGGGCAGAGTGTGCTTGCTCTGAAAATTTTGCAAATTGAACTGATTTTCCCTTTTTACCACGATAGCACCCAGGCCGTATGAATGAGTCCTCCCCCAACAGAAACTATGGAGAAAGACATTTAAACCACAAGTTAAAACGACGAAAGAACAAGGTGAAGCAGAAGCTGGTTTGGGTCCAATTGTGTGCGACGAGCATTTCTCTAACCGTATGACTTCTATTTCATATTCAACAATATGAATTGTTCAACTAATAAGGATTTTACCATGTTGGCAAGCGCTGCTTTCCGCCGCACTGCCCATTGCACTGTCCTCTTGCCCTGTTGCCCTGAAAATACAAGTGTCAGTGTCCTGAAATTAAGCATTTTCCCTGCTCTGTGAAGGCTGCAGCCCCTACACGCCATGCCTCGTATGCCAATGCACCAACATCACATGTACATATTTCACCATTAAAAAACAAAAATGATTCACAATCTGAGAAGGGCACGGCCTCTCACACCTCTCTCTCGCAACTGCGGTCTGTCATGATGCTCCCTCGCCAAAACTTTCACTTCGCCCCATTGAAAAGTTCCTGGTTAAGTGCATGGCGCGCTGGTCCATGGTTACAAAGTATCATGCCCCATCCAGTCTCCCAAATGCACACCCTTTGCCATGCCTATCATTTTGGACTTTTGGTAAGGTCAGAACCAGCGGCGTACCTAGACTTTTTTTCCGGGGAGGGGGACAAAAGGCACCCTTTCCGATTTTCAAGTGTTAACAACACTATACAAGGGACATAGTTTGCAAACTGTTACTAACAGGTGTCACAAGTGGCAATTTTCCAAATTTTTCATTTTTCGTGGCCAGGGTTACGCCACTGGTCAGTACTCTAAACTCTGACGACTCTTTGCTCTTTTCTTGGCCAACCAGGAGTTTTGGAAACTCCCATGGCCACTCGAGACGGTAAGGGTGGCCATCCTGAACGTCTTCAGTTTCTGGTATCTGTGCATGTGCATTTGGCATTGATGCAAGAAGATGATTCTTCTTCTTTCAGTTGCAGGACAAACGGTTGGAAGGGTATCCCGTGCTGTTACCAGGGAGTTGCTGTTACCGTAGTTTGGGCTATGGGAGTGGATCAGGGAGCTGTTATTCCCAAATAACAGCTCCCTGGCCGGATAATGCTAACTATGCCAGCAATTTTGAATACTTAGTAACTGAGCTGACTCTAAAAGGAATCTGAAGGGCACAGCGTACCTGCTCAGGTAGCGAATTCCAACCGGGTATAGGCTAGTACTTGGGTTTGGATTTTTGGTAACTTACTAGATGAAAGGTGGTGGTACAAGTATTTCCCACTAGTGCGACGAGTTTCGGGCGAGCCTCCAGAGGTTGGAGAGTCAATCACGAATTAAGTCGCACTATTTTGGAGTAAACTGTGGGTTTTTTTTATAAACTATTAGGAGACGGGCCCTCAGTCGTCGAGTTTCAAGACTATCCCATATAATTTTTTGATCATGTCAGAAATGCTGGACTGACGACTCTAGTTGTTAAAGATAAATCTGGCTGCTCTCCTCTGGACCTTTTCATGAGAATCCCCCCTATCAGATTGGGTGTAAGGGTACCAGACAACATAACAGTAATCTAGAATAGGCCGGACACTGAAGAGCAAATTAGGCCGTTTCTTTGGTTGACTTGTCGCAATAACTAAGATTTCTTCTCAGTATGCCCAAAGTCCGATTTGCTTTAGCTGCTATTGTATTCATGTGGCCTTTTGAGCACATGTTTGAAGAGAGTTCTACACCTAAATGAATCTTATATGGCCAAGAAGCGCCATCAGCGGCAAGGTTTGTACTGGGACATAATTTAAATTTTGCCACCTCTCCTTAAGGCCATCCAGTATGAAGTGAAAAGTTAAACACCACTTATACACCATTGGAAGATCTAACTACATAACACACTGGCTTTTTTGTAGAAGAAAAAAAAAACTTTTAAGTTCAACTTTTAAAGAACACCTTGCAGACAAACGCCCTGTGAGTTACATCCTATCAAGCCCAAGCTTTCTTATGGAGATAACAGCGTACTTTCAGTGGGTAAATTTAAAGGCCCAATTCGCTCACCCCAAACAGTACCAATTCTCCTAGCCTTCTTACTTAAGCCCCTCCCGCAATTGTTTGAAATTCATCCTCATTCAGACACAATCTCAGTTTATTGCTCCAGGGTGAGTATAAAAAAGGTCAATGTGTAAAATCAAAACACTTTCAGTACAGTCCATGCTGTGTAATATCAGCTTTGGTACCTGTATTGTTTGAATTAACTGTCAATCTAAGAGTTCAGCCAATTGCGAATTTCAGTAACCCCCTATAAAACTGTAGTTTGGGGTGAGAGGATTGGCCCTTTAATACCAGCGACTTGTACATACTTCTGCTGTTGGATTTAACTATTCCCGTGGACACTGACAAATTCACATAGATCTCAAAAAAGAAAAGGAGATGGCCGAGATGGTTACCATGGTAATTGCTCAAGTCTTCTCAGGAAAAGACTTTGAAATCAAGCTGCAAGCATGTTTTGACAGAGCATTGGAAAAAATGGACGAATTCTTGAAGCAAATTGAAATCCAATCGGGAAAGATACATGAATTGAAAGTTGAAACTGGCAGAGTTTCAACGGAAATGAGAACCGTTCAAGAGAGATCCACCTCACGGGAGGATAAGTGCTGTTCTGCTTCAATCCAAGTAAATCACCTTGCACAGTACTCACGCAGAAATTGCCTTTTGGAGTCGACGAACTTTTAATGTAAATACCGATGCCGCCATTACCAGTCTCGCCTCCACGTACCTGGTATTAATCTAGACCCGCAGGAGATTGATCGGCCCCATCGAGTTGGCAAGAAGGATCAGGGCAAGCCAAAAGGCATTATTGCCAATTTTCAAAACTACAAGGCCAGAGAGCTGTACGTCAAGAACGGACGAAAGCTGAAGGGCACGAAAATCGTAATTCAAGAAGACCTTATTGAAGCAAATCATCAGCTTCTTCAGGCACAAAGGGCAACCCCCGAGTCAAATCAGCATGGTTCCACGATGGATACTTTAATCGCGTTGATCAACAAAAAAGGGAATGAATTTACAAACATATAATGGGGGGGGGGGGGGTTTAATTTAACGATACAAGATACAATCATGGGCAAATAGCCTGGCACTTGTCGGCAAGTCGTTTATATAGATAAGGAATAAAAAGGAAGCTGCCGAGGCAGTGGCGTAGCTAGGATTTTTTCGAGGGGGCTATGGGGGGGGGGGGGCTGGGCACGTTTGTACAGGGCTGGAGTTAAATATCTAAGCTTAGCGCCACCACCAGTTGGCGCGGAGCGTACAAAGAAAATTTTGGATTTTTGGAACCTCCCAGATGGCTGGAAATGACATTTGCCAGGTTTAATTGTCCTTAAATCTGGTAAGAAAAATTTGTGATTTTTCTAAAATTCGAACACACTTTTGAGAAACTGATTAGCTCAGATCCTAGGATTTCGAATCCGGAATTCTGCTGTATGTTGCAAGCAGCTGTTCCAGTGCACGCCTGAGCAAGGTATATCCATAGGCGTAGGGGAGCATTTCAGTTTGGAGGCAGAAGAATTTTGCCCGAAATATGTAATTCTGCCCACAAGACAGCCAAAGCGGAGCGCCACCAATGGTTGGCGCGGAGCTTTGAGAAAATTTGAAAATTCATACCTCTCAGACAGTCGAAAATGACATTTCCAAGGCTTATAAAGGGGATATAAGCAGTCGCTAGTTTAAGCTCCAATTGCAGATAAACGTTCACTCACACCTAAAATTCAGTCAGAAAGTCTAAGCGGAGCGCCACCATTAGTTGGTGCGAACAGTGCACAAAATTTTGAAATATCCGACCCCTCAGACAGTTGAAAATGGCATTTCCCGGGATAATAGGGGAATCTAAGCAGTCGCTATTTTAAGTTTCCTCTTGCAAAAAGTGTTTACTTAAAACTTCAATTCTGCTATGAAGTGGTAAGTGGTGCATCACCATAAGTTGGGGCGAAACGTACAGAAAAGGTTGAAAAATCTGACCCTTCAGACAGTCAAAAATGTCATTTCTTATGTTTATAGAGGGTCTAAGCAGTCGCTATTTCGAGGTTCCGTTTTCAAAAAACTGTTCACTTGAAACAAAAATTCTGCAGGAAAGACTATCTACACGCAGCGCCACCACTGGTTGTCGCGGAGCGAACAGAAAATTTTGAAAAATCGGACCCCTGAGAGTAGTATAGTATGCGGAAATCGCACCCTTTTGTGGAGGGTAAATAGTGGAGGGTAGAGGGTAAGAGAAAGAGCGCCACCAGCCGAAATGCAGGCTGGTGACGTCATGCTCCGTAGTGTAATCACAAAGGCTGTATGAGGGTTTCCTAGCTGCCTGGTGCCGTGCAAGTAAATACAAGTAATTGCCGGTCTCCTAATTGTTTCTCAACTGTGGTACAAAGCCTGCTTTACGTGAGGAGATTAAACTCTAGAGGAGGACTCAGAATAAACATGTTAATCTGAAGGCAACGTAGCCAACTTTTATATGTGTTGTTGACTTTTGGGTCATCGAGAACAGACGCCTATATCTGTAAATTCGTTACCTAGGATTTCATTCCATCCATTCTTGTTGTAAAAAATGTACGGTAAAAGGTTCAGAGTAAATTTCGCGAAAAGGGGTAAATTTCGAAAATAAAACAGTTTTCTTCATCACGATCTCATGAATGCTAATCTTTTTTTTTTTAATTCGAAAATATGGTCCGGGTCCGGGATTACGGTCTTAGCTAAATCAAAGCAGCCTTAATACGTGTAAAAAATGTTGACAAGAACATGATTTTACTTTTCTTTCTTTTTTATTTGTGCTCGTATATGTACATATAGAGGGCGAATCCTAATGCGTATTGTCACGTGTTTCACTGTTTTGCCCCCAAGGATCATGACGTCAGTGTGTCGTCAATGTACAAGGTCTATTGCCGCATTCCATTAAGATCGTGAAATGGAGATCCAGATTTTAATTTAATTAACTGGTAACCTTATTCATACACTTACGCTCTTTCATCTCCTGCATTAGTGAAGAACATTAACAAAACGCCACTGTATATCCATAGACTAAGTATATCCGATGTCATAAATTGCCTTTATATATCTTTCTACCCTCACTAAAACGTGTTATATCTAAGCAAAAAAAAAAAAAAAAAAAACAAACAAACAAACAAACAAAAAAAACAAATCCATCGTATGTAACAATAAAAGTTTCACTAGTTTCAACTTGAACATATCTAAATTTGACGGTCTTGTATAATCAATACCTTATTTCTAAACATGCACTAATTGATAATGAGGTACACATTCTTTAAGTTGGTACCCGCCGTTAGTGTGAACGGGTATCTATGCCATTATTATGCCCTCCTTACTTTGCGAACTATAATAAATCTGTTATGAAACATTGGGATTTGGGAAACATCGAAGTGTAAGTTGAACTGGGTTTCTGCCTGTAAGAGCTGTATCTTGTTTCACATTTCTCGCCTTTCGATAATTATATGACAAGAACAACCTACGAGACTG
Source organism: Holothuria scabra (assembly GCA_037179385.1). Lineage (NCBI taxonomy): Eukaryota > Metazoa > Echinodermata > Holothuroidea > Aspidochirotida > Holothuriidae > Holothuria > Holothuria scabra. The sequence goes on from CM074185.1 coordinate 52,674,368, forward strand.
GTGTTTACCAGACCAAATCAACAGATTTTAATTTTGCTGATAACTTTTTACCATGTTGCTTAGCTATATCATTTTACATAGTACATTTCTGTATTTAATGAGATTCAAGTTACCAAAAGGATTTAATTTGGTTTAAATATGAAACAAAGACCTAATTTACATTCAATAAAATCATTTTGCTGAAAATCAAACACCATTTTTTTTTCTCTTACTTTTATGTTTTCAGTTGAATCAAATCACAGATGAAATAACAGAACCAAAGTATGTGTATATGATATAACAGAAAAAAAAAATAATGAGTGAGATAGTCTCTAGTATCAGTATACTTTTCTACTGTATTGTAAATAGAACAACCTCAAGAGTATCATCCTTTGTCAGTGAATGCGTGAAAAAAGATAGAGAGATGGAGTTTACGACCCGTTTTCCAATCAATTCGTCCAAGTCGAGCCGTTTATTTTCAGTTGCGGCCCACTAGCTTGCATGAAAAAAAAAAGGTCATTATTATGATATTGCATCATGCTTGCTGTACACATCCCCATAACACGTTTTTCAAGACAGTCAAAGATTTGATTTAAATATCGAGGTAAGTGGTTTGCACAACATTTTCCAACACTTTCCTTTTGGGATAAAAATAAGTAAACCCTGTCTTGACTTGTGAGTACGTAAACACGTGATTGTCCTTTACTCTGAAACCCTTGTTATTACCTGTTACCGCGGTCTTCGTATTCAGTACCCCCAGATACACATCTTTTCCGATCTCATTGCGTTTCTTATTAATCCCCTTGCAACTAAATTTATCTTTTACCCCACCATAACAGTAATACATTTTACTATTGAGGGCTACAATGCCCTCCCCTTCCCATTCTACTTTAAACAGCCCAGGAGTCCGTTTGTCGTATCTTTTATGTTCTTCCGTGTCTGCACGAGGAAACCAATGATGTTTCTCCCTGTGATAAACCTCTCGCAATTCTGGCTTGACGAGGTCGTCTAGTTGGTCTGCGGCGATAGCAATGTAGGCCGAATCTGTATCCATTTCGACGTATTCCCAGTACTGACGGTCAAAGTACTTGTCGAGAAAATCGTAATAGAACTCGAGCATTCTGAGTTTAGCATATTGATAGACAAAGAACCCAATCTGAATAGGTAAATCCATGGCAATAGACCGTTTTGCCGATTCCACTTCGTAACAACCTGTCGAAATTTCGTTTAAATCTCGAAATGTGGTTTCATTAATCAGATTGGAAGCTTTGTCGTCTGGTACGATATGAATATTGCGATGCCCTTCTTTGTTAGTAATCGTTTTACCGTAAGACGAATTTCCGATGAGTTTCATGGTATCGGCAATGATAGCTTTCGACGGATCTCGATCACCTTCTCGTCTCGCATCAGACACGGCATCACCAAACGTTTTAAAACACGCTTTGGGGGTAAATTCAATCACTTGGTAGATTCGGGTAATTTTTAAGCCTTTGTTGAGGTACCACTTGACTAGGGGTGTTGCCAACAAAATTTTCTCTCCAAACATACTACCAATTAGGCTTTTTCGGGGTGTCTTCATAATGTTTCCTTCCAACGCGAAATTCTTCATGTGTTCACCGATATCGTCAACCGAAATATCGGTATTTTTGAAGATCGGACACATCTCCGCAAATGTAGGTTTTAGCTCGTCGGGTACGTGAATGTCACACTCGATAGCTCCAAAAATTTGGTCGTCTCGAATAGCTTGCACAATCCTTTGCGAACTCAACGTACGAACTCTTTCGACTGGTAATCGTAAACTCTGCAGGAAGTGTTGAAGTTCTTGCGACATCTTCTGTTCTTGGTAAAATTCGCATTCTCGTATTTCCTTATAGTTGTACCCAAGCGACTTGATGTAGTCTCTGATGTTGTCGGTGTTCTCTCTTTTCGTGATGAACTTTTGCTGTTGTTCTACGGTGTAACTCTTGTGTTGTGTGAGGTAACAATCGTGGCCGTGGACATAACATCCGTGAAACTGGTAAACCGTGTTCGTCCCTTGACAAAATCCATCCACGGGAATTCGCCGCAATCCAACTCTTTTTCTTTGTCGTTCCCTTGATGTCGAATGAAAACATTATCTTTGTACGCCTTCCATTGCAACCACTCGAGACTGACAGGGCGTTTCTTTTCTAATTTGAACCCGGTCGCCTCACGACGTCTCAAATAGGGACCGGTGGGCATGTTCTGCATGATCGCCCATAGATAGAGGGCATTCGCGTCAAATCCCACTATTTTCTGACACACATTATTTGTATTCCTAATCTTTGTTTTGCCTTTCTCTTGATAGCGATGAAAAATGATTGATGGGCCTCCGACGAGGTTAGTTCTAAATGTGTAGTACAGATCCTGATTTTTATCGTCAAACAGAGCAAATGGTTCACCTTTGGCCTTCTGAAAGAGATACTTCATGGTGAGGCCAGGCACAGATATCCCATCTTTGAAGACATCAATGTATCTTTCTCGGTAAAATTGTGCCATTTTCTCTAGCGCCTCCAAAAACGGGACAACGTCACGGTTATTATACCAGGTGAGGAAGTCTTTCATCGTTTGCATGTTTTCTTGTTGCCACATCTTTTGACAATATACGTATTCGTCTGATGTGATGTTAGACTTTTTCAAGTCGCTATAAAATGCTTCGTGGGGTGGCAAGGATGTGTCATTAAGATTATCAAAGTTAATCCATTCGTACGGGAAAAAACCTTTGCTCTGAGAACAATCGTAGGCCTTTAGAAAAGCATCGTAACTGAAACCAGGAGCGATGAAATTGACGACATCTAGGAATAATAAATGTTTCGTTTTCACGGCCATGTAGTTGTTACATCTCTTGACGATGAATCTAAGCGGATCGTTTTCGACCATCCACGGAAAAAGATGTTGCTTGACCGAATTGACGTCATATTTGCCAGAATTGAAACCGAGCACGGGCAGTTCGTTTAAATAGGCCAACAGTTTGTCGTGTAATACTTGCAGGTAGTGTTGACGAGGCTTCGCATTTTTCTCCCGTCCTTCGCGTAACTCCTCAAAAGCTTGTTTTTCGTCTGCAATGCGTGACTCTATTTCTCTGATGTAGGGGTCGTAGGTTTCGCGCAGGAGGGTCATACTTTTTTCTGATATTTCTGTCAAGTAACAGAGCATGTTCTGCAGTAATTCATCAGAGTTTCCCTCCCAGATAAAGCACATTGGATTTTCATATCCAGGTACATTACTGCATACGCTTACACTCAGCGGTACGTGTAACGCTTCCAACGTCAGCTTGCTCGTGGCTTTTGATCCCTCTTTCACGTTCTCGAAACAACATTCAAAGTCATAGACCGCTCGATAAGGATAATACCGCAAGTCAGGAGATATGTAAATTCCTTCTTCTTCGAGTAATTCAAACACGGTCTTAGGATGCGAGTAAACACCACCGGGAACGTTATGATGACACCATGTACCTGAATTTATGCAGTGACCATTTTTCATACATTAGAGATGTCGATTTGTACACGAAATCGTATCAATGTAAAAAATGTCAAAAAATGGGAAGTGATCGCTGGAATATGCAAAGGCATGAAGCGACGTGTAACGGAGCTGGTGTCAAACATTCCTTTCCCGGTGGTGTTTACTCGCATCCTAAGACCGTGTTTGAATTACTCGAAGAAGAAGGAATTTACATATCTCCTGACTTGCGGTATTATCCTTATCGAGCGGTCTATGACTTTGAATGTTGTTTCGAGAACGTGAAAGAGGGATCAAAAGCCACGAGCAAGCTGACGTTGGAAGCGTTACACGTACCGCTGAGTGTAAGCGTATGCAGTAATGTACCTGGATATGAAAATCCAATGTGCTTTATCTGGGAGGGAAACTCTGATGAATTACTGCAGAACATGCTCTGTTACTTGACAGAAATATCAGAAAAAAGTATGACCCTCCTGCGCGAAACCTACGACCCCTACATCAGAGAAATAGAGTCACGCATTGCAGACGAAAAACAAGCTTTTGAGGAGTTACGCGAAGGACGGGAGAAAAATGCGAAGCCTCGTCAACACTACCTGCAAGTATTACACGACAAACTGTTGGCCTATTTAAACGAACTGCCCGTGCTCGGTTTCAATTCTGGCAAATATGACGTCAATTCGGTCAAGCAACATCTTTTTCCGTGGATGGTCGAAAACGATCCGCTTAGATTCATCGTCAAGAGATGTAACAACTACATGGCCGTGAAAACGAAACATTTATTATTCCTAGATGTCGTCAATTTCATCGCTCCTGGCCTCACCATGAAGTATCTCTTTCAGAAGGCCAAAGGTGAACCATTTGCTCTGTTTGACGATAAAAATCAGGATCTGTACTACACATTTAGAACTAACCTCGTCGGAGGCCCATCAATCATTTTTCATCGCTATCAAGAGAAAGGCAAAACAAAGATTAGGAATACAAATAATGTGTGTCAGAAAATAGTGGGATTTGACGCGAATGCCCTCTATCTATGGGCGATCATGCAGAACATGCCCACCGGTCCCTATTTGAGACGTCGTGAGGCGACCGGGTTCAAATTAGAAAAGAAACGCCCTGTCAGTCTCGAGTGGTTGCAATGGAAGGCGTACAAAGATAATGTTTTCATTCGACATCAAGGGAACGACAAAGAAAAACGAGTTGGATTGCGGCGAATTCCCGTGGATGGATTTTGTCAAGGGACGAACACGGTTTACCAGTTTCACGGATGTTATGTCCACGGCCACGATTGTTACCTCACACAACACAAGAGTTACACCGTAGAACAACAGCAAAAGTTCATCACGAAAAGAGAGAACACCGACAACATCAGAGACTACATCAAGTCGCTTGGGTACAACTATAAGGAAATACGAGAATGCGAATTTTACCAAGAACAGAAGATGTCGCAAGAACTTCAACACTTCCTGCAGAGTTTACGATTACCAGTCGAAAGAGTTCGTACGTTGAGTTCGCAAAGGATTGTGCAAGCTATTCGAGACGACCAAATTTTTGGAGCTATCGAGTGTGACATTCACGTACCCGACGAGCTAAAACCTACATTTGCGGAGATGTGTCCGATCTTCAAAAATACCGATATTTCGGTTGACGATATCGGTGAACACATGAAGAATTTCGCGTTGGAAGGAAACATTATGAAGACACCCCGAAAAAGCCTAATTGGTAGTATGTTTGGAGAGAAAATTTTGTTGGCAACACCCCTAGTCAAGTGGTACCTCAACAAAGGCTTAAAAATTACCCGAATCTACCAAGTGATTGAATTTACCCCCAAAGCGTGTTTTAAAACGTTTGGTGATGCCGTGTCTGATGCGAGACGAGAAGGTGATCGAGATCCGTCGAAAGCTATCATTGCCGATACCATGAAACTCATCGGAAATTCGTCTTACGGTAAAACGATTACTAACAAAGAAGGGCATCGCAATATTCATATCGTACCAGACGACAAAGCTTCCAATCTGATTAATGAAACCACATTTCGAGATTTAAACGAAATTTCGACAGGTTGTTACGAAGTGGAATCGGCAAAACGGTCTATTGCCATGGATTTACCTATTCAGATTGGGTTCTTTGTCTATCAATATGCTAAACTCAGAATGCTCGAGTTCTATTACGATTTTCTCGACAAGTACTTTGACCGTCAGTACTGGGAATACGTCGAAATGGATACAGATTCGGCCTACATTGCTATCGCCGCAGACCAACTAGACGACCTCGTCAAGCCAGAATTGCGAGAGGTTTATCACAGGGAGAAACATCATTGGTTTCCTCGTGCAGACACGGAAGAACATAAAAGATACGACAAACGGACTCCTGGGCTGTTTAAAGTAGAATGGGAAGGAGGGCATTGTAGCCCTCAATAGTAAAATGTATTACTGTTATGGTGGGGTAAAAGATAAATTTAGTTGCAAGGGGATTAATAAGAAACGCAATGAGATCGGAAAAGATGTGTATCTGGGGGTACTGAATACGAAGACCGCGGTAACAGGTAATAACAAGGGTTTCAGAGTAAAGGACAATCACGTGTTTACGTACTCACAAGTCAAGACAGGGTTTACTTATTTTTATCCCAAAAGGAAAGTGTTGGAAAATGGTGTGCAAACCACTTACCTCGATATTTAAATCAAATCTTTGACTGTCTTGAAAAACGTGTTATGGGGATGTGTACAGCAAGCATGATGCAATATCATAATAATGACCTTTTTTTTTCATGCAAGCTAGTGGGCCGCAACTGAAAATAAACGGCTCGACTTGGACGAATTGATTGGAAAACGGGTCGTTAACTCCATCTCTCTATCTTTTTTCACGCATTCACTGACAAAGGATGATACTCTTGAGGTTGTTCTATTTACAATACAGTAGAAAAGTATACTGATACTAGAGACTATCTCACTCATTATTTTTTTTTTCTGTTATATCATATACACATACTTTGGTTCTGTTATTTCATCTGTGATTTGATTCAACTGAAAACATAAAAGTAAGAGAAAAAAAAAATAGTGTTTGATTTTCAGCAAAATGATTTTATTGAATGTAAATTAGGTCTTTGTTTCATATTTAAACCAAATTAAATCCTTTTGGTAACTTGAATCTCATTAAATACAGAAATGTACTATGTAAAATGATATAGCTAAGCAACATGGTAAAAAGTTATCAGCAAAATTAAAATCTGTTGATTTGGTCTGGTAAACACCAGTCTCGTAGGTTGTTCTTGTCATATAATTATCGAAAGGCGAGAAATGTGAAACAAGATACAGCTCTTACAGGCAGAAACCCAGTTCAACTTACACTTCGATGTTTCCCAAATCCCAATGTTTCATAACAGATTTATTATAGTTCGCAAAGTAAGGAGGGCATAATAATGGCATAGATACCCGTTCACACTAACGGCGGGTACCAACTTAAAGAATGTGTACCTCATTATCAATTAGTGCATGTTTAGAAATAAGGTATTGATTATACAAGACCGTCAAATTTAGATATGTTCAAGTTGAAACTAGTGAAACTTTTATTGTTACATACGATGGATTTGTTTTTTTTGTTTGTTTGTTTGTTTGTTTGTTTTTTGTTTTTTTTTTTTTTTTTGCTTAGATATAACACGTTTTAGTGAGGGTAGAAAGATATATAAAGGCAATTTATGACATCGGATATACTTAGTCTATGGATATACAGTGGCGTTTTTGTTAATGTTCTTCACTAATGCAGGAGATGAAAGAGCGTAAGTGTATGAATAAGGTTACCAGTTAATTAAATTAAAATCTGGATCTCCATTTCACGATCTTAATGGAATGCGGCAATAGACCTTGTACATTGACGACACACTGACGTCATGATCCTTGGGGGCAAAACAGTGAAACACGTGACAATACGCATTAGGATTCGCCCTCTATATGTACATATACGAGCACAAATAAAAAAGAAAGAAAAGTAAAATCATGTTCTTGTCAACATTTTTTACATGTATTAAGGCTACTTTGATTTAGCTAAGACCGTAATCCCGGACCCGGACCATATTTTCGAATTAAAAAAGATTAGCATTCATGAGATCGTGATGAAGAAAACTGTTTTATTTTCGAAATTTACCCCTTTTCGCGAAATTTACTCTGAACCTTTTACCGTACATTTTTTACAACAAGAAGGGATGGAATGAAATCCTAGGTAACGAATTTACAGATGTAGGCGTCTGTTCTCGATGACCCAAAAGTCAACAACACATATAAAAGTTGGCTACGTTGCCTTCAGATTAACATGTTTATTCTGAGTCCTCCTCTAGAGTTTAATCTCCTCACGTAAAGCAGGCTTTGTACCACAGTTGAGAAACAATTAGGAGACCGGCAATTACTTGTATTTACTTGCACGGCACCAGGCAGCTAGGAAACCCTCATACAGCCTTTGTGATTACACTACGGAGCATGACGTCACCAGCCTGCATTTCGGCTGGTGGCGCTCTTTCTCTTACCCTCTACCCTCCACTATTTACCCTCCACAAAAGGGTGCGATTTCCGCATACTATACTACTCCTGAGACAGTCGAAACTGACATTTCCCAGGCTTATAGGGGGTTCTAAGCAGTCGCTATTTGGTAAAAAAAAACTACGAGATATATTAAATGTATCACTACCAATCGATGAAATTGTCCCTCATGTTTTCGGGTGAAAACCATAAAACAGAACTGAAAACATGCTAAGGAATTTTACCCTATTGTGAATCTTGTCTAAATTCAATATATTGATAAAATTGTGTGACTGCTCGAACTTCCCACTATATATGGTTTTACTTTTTGAAAAAATGAACATTACAAGGTGTGTTTAAATGAAGCAGACTTTTTGGAAGCAGACTTATTGGAAGACATTCTCTCACTACATCATTAGAGTATCGAAAAACAAATAACCCGATTTTCATAACCATTGTCCATATTTGGCTCTAGAGCAGGATAGATGGCAAACTTTTGGGCACCTGAACACCCTCCTGTCTGTCCGTGGAATTAATTTGGCAGTTGAAAACGTCCCAGCATTTTTTTAACTTTTGCCCGAATATTTGACCATTTCGGGCAATTTTTGCAAGACTACAGTAAAAATGTGGGGATGATGAAAACCTTTTTTCCCCTTTTACTCAAATGGTTTGCAGATCTTTGTTGTTTTCCATGAAAATTATACTTCTAATATAGCGTTTTCTGTTTTTCGGCAAAGATTTGAACAGTTGAAGCTATTAAAATAATCGGCCATTTCGGGTATTGTGTTAAACAAGATTTTAAATCAGGCTCAAGAATGTTTCTTTTAAGCCAATGTTTCTTTTTCCCAAGTGTGTCGCGATTTTTTAATGATTTTTCGTAAGTTTTGTTACACTTACTTTCTATGATACTTTTGCATTTTCGGGCAAATGCTTGGAAGAATTTGTATATGCGACAATATCGGGCATTGTGTTGTGATTATTTGTGAAGTTAAAGTCACGAATAATACCTTTTTGCGCTGCCGGAAGGTGTAGCCTTAGAACCTTGACTTGGTTTTTCATTAAAAATTTATTGCGACTATATGACGTTGCTTTCCTTTTTTCGGGCATATCTTTTTTAAGATTTCAGCCACATACAGGAATTTTCTGAAAAGCCACCCCATTTTTTCAAAATTCAAGGGTTGTCCGAATTTTTTCCAGAATCCTGCCCGAATTTTTCCCAAATTCCTGCCGAATTTAGATTTTGCGGAAATTTGGGGCAGTCTTCCCCCTGTCCCGCCTCGTACGCCACTGAGAATGTCCACTCCACCCAAGAGCTAAGTGAGGTCCTGTGAGGTAATAGTACTAGGTTGCGATCCTTGAGATTGCATTGATTCAACATGGGCTTGGTTGTTGCACTGGCCAATGACTGGCAGCCATGGCCGTGCAAAGTGCAAATTCCTTCCAACCATATTCGACTCAAATATTCTACCCACCACACCAAGTATGATTTTGGAACAAATTTGTGCATCCCCAGGAATTGAAAAAATCCCTACAGGAGATAGAAACAGGCCAGATGCTAGAGGCGGACTTTAAACCACACCAAGGCAATTTCAGCCATCCATCCGTCCATCCGTCCATCCGTCCATCCATCCATCCATCCGACGAGTAAAAAGTCAAGAGATTCCGAAGATATGAAGCTTGTCACAGTCTACCTGAATTAATTCTGAGATTCAGAGTGCAGCACAATTGCAGAATACCCTGCAACTGCGTGGATCTATCGCAAGTGTATCTATGTCATAGTAGCTGGGTAGCCCGGATTGAATATTATCATCGGCGGGCCAGCATGAACATATTTTTTGCCGAGGTCGCCAGTGTGTGTGTGTGTGTGGGGGGGGGGGCTGCTGGGGGGGGGGGCTGGGCGATTCAGTGGGAGATCCAGCTCCCCACGCCCCCCCCCCCCCGTAGCTACGCCACTGTGCTGAGGTGTCTAAGGTTGCACTTTTCAGTCTGCTCTCCGATCTCTCGTGTTTGTGCTCCCCGCAGTACGCCAGTCGTAACCTGTACAATACAAGATTTATGGCATTTCTTACCCGCCTTTGAATAATACGTTCTCTTTGCTCGTCAGGTATTTTGTGCGATGCAGCCTTCAGATCCAGTGTGCAGTAATAACACAAAGACCAGTACAATTAACACAAACGGGGACCTAATAAAAGAGTAGCCAGAGGGTCATCTTACATTCCTTACTCTGTTGCCTATAGAAATTGTCCTTGGCAATTCTCTGACAAGCCAAGTTACTGACAGCAATGGATGTGCCCTGAGCTCTGTCCGTTGTGATATATGTTCAACAAGCACCTCCTACTCGCGCGCTGTTCGCATGTAAGTAATCTATATATATCTACTCTCCCCGATGTGACAAAAAGAGTGACAAAAAGAGTGACAAAATTACGGAAAACTATACAGGACATTGTCTATTAATACAATGTTTACCGTGACAAATATATATAGCTTGTTAGGATATATATGGTGTATGACTATTATATATAGATTATGCAAAACCTATTTATATGACGTTTGAGAGTAAATTATATATATCTGAGTATAACCTATATATATTTAGAAGTATAATCAATATATTTGGTACATAATTTTGTCACATACGGCGCCTCATAGAAAGGCCGGTACGATCTTGAAATAGTTAATCTTAATATGAGAGGCAGGTGGACAAGGCACAATGCAGTTGGAATTGTACTGCTTTGTTTGGAAACGAGTGTAGGTCGTAATAGATTCTTCGGGAAGCAGTGAAATTTTGGTTTCGCCGAACGGTCCTTTGGCACAGGGTCGGGAGGACTTTAGAAAAGGTGCAGGTCGTAGCACCTCACTTGGAATCGGCCTGTCGTTGAGTACGTACCGTATATGAGGAGAGCAGGGCCGCTCAGGTTTTATATATTTAAGACAGAAAAACCTATAAATTCAAGTTAAAACTACAAAGAGGTGTTTGTATTTCATTACGAGTCCGGTTCTTCTTTACTCGCTGTAATTTAAAATCAGTGGCCGGAACACACGTCATACGTGGATACGTACGCATAGTGTTAAGGTTAGGGTTAAGGATATACTACACATACGAATATATGTGTTCGTACATGCATACGCATACGTATGCATAGGAAGGTTATAGGGTGGGTTATATGTAGGTATACCCGAGTACATGTGCACAAGAGCGTTGCTCTTGCATCAGAAATTTCTTTATATGGTCGTGCATAGGGTTGTCGGAACATAGGGTTGTAACCATTAGAGCCGAAACTGATTTAGAATTAGTGACTGGAACCTACTTATAGGTCATACGCGGATACCTTAAACCCTCCTTTCATCCGGTACGGTAGTAAATTGAAGCCTCGAAGATAGACACATTAAATAACACATTGATACTTACGTAGTCTTTATTTCCACCATCTTGCAGTTCATGGTATATCACAGTTAGTTAATTTAAGAAATTACATTACTCACATTGTAAGTTTCTCTCAAACATATTCAATTATTATGGGAGAGAAGAAAATGGAATCATAATAATTATAAATTATTTTTCCCTGCATCAATATTTTACACAATGAATTGAGAAGATATAGAAATAAACACATTTACCAAGCCACAGATATACAGCTAAAGAAGAAACTCAAAGGAACGAAAGAAGGATAAAAGGAAAAACAGAAGAAGGAGGTTAAAGAATGAAAAAATCAGAAATCAGAAATAAGTAAAGGAGACGGTAGGCGAAAAACACACTTTCAAAAATTATTTACATAACCAAGGGGACAAGCTAAACGTTAGCCTTAATTAACCATTACGCGATGATCATAATTTTTTCTCATATAATTTTTTTAAGAGAAGAGTTTTAGATTGTTTAAGACTGTCATCTAGAGAATTTCATAGTTTAACTTCTGAAGTGGATGATACAAAAGTGTTTTTTCTATGTTCTAACTTCTTTTGTTAAAAGTTGTTTTTGTCTTATGTCACGACAAATTTCCGTTGTGAGGTCATTTACCACTGAGCCGTATCATCAGACCTAGTGAAATGCGAAGTGTGGTTGACTCGAAACTTGGGGGGGGGGGGACACTCAGCAACCGTCTTCATGGGAGAGACGAGGAAGAGCCGACGTAAATGGCACATTAATGACATCATTTGCAGGTACTGACAAACAGATGATCCGTTTGGGCATGTGCACGTCATTTTTTCTTAGTTACTGATTTCTTACAAGAAATGCTGAAGTGAAGCTTCAGTAAATCCATGTTGTTGATCATTGCAAGGACGGTGATTTGTTCTCAACAGTGGGGGCGTTACCACATTAAAAATATTAATATAGGAAAAAACGAAGTCAACCGGGCAATGCATGGACAATTTTCAAATATTGAGGATATGTTCTTCGTCCCCCTCTCCTCATATCGCCGCCTACGGATCATCATCGCTCAATATACTTGTAGAATGATGAATACGGTACGTAGGGAAGAGAGGAAAAACAGTTACATTTCAAAGGGAGACTCGCGAATTACTTTCCTATTGTTTTAGTGACAACGGCCTTATAGCTGTATAGGCGAGTGACCTCCGAACGTTCATCCCCCTTGCTCCTTTTGGCTAGTTCCGGTCTTTTACGGGACTCTGATGAAATTGACAAGATGATTCAAGGGAAATTGAACTTAAACAACTTGAATGAGGAATATATTCTTAAAAGTGGATATCGGAACACGAGTGCCTCAGCCTGAACCAGTTTAAAGAGGTTGCCAGTCAGGTGTCATATTAATTAAATAAATATGTGACCTAAACTGCTAAATTGGACAGTTTGGGGAAGTACACCATAAAGTAACACCTGCACCTTTCGTGCATCTTTTAACAAGTGATCAATACGTTTTGTACGTGATTACACCAGGTAAGCCCTCACCTGATCAGCGCACACGTATCGTATTCTGGGCATAAACCAACTGATTACTAATGTTTTTGCTGTGCATTTACCTTTTTAATGTACAAATGCTCGTTAAGTTAAAGTTGGATGCATAGCAATTTAAATGTTTTAGTCTGTGAGAACGTGCGTCAATTGGTGACTCTTAAAGTATTTATTTTTATATTTGATTTTCCTTCATGTCCAATTACATAATTTGAAGACAGATGTATTATTTAATGCAGAGGCGTTATACCCAACTCTGAGAAACCCTATAGCCACAGCATGCAGCTAGAATATACACTGGGAGTTTAATTTACATATCTGCCCCTACCACCGTGTAATTGTTTGCAACCCCAGAGGAATGGAATTTTGATGTAGTAATATCATTACATTTTTGGCTATGGGGTTAGAAATTTGGTAACCTTACTTAGACTAGTAAAGTGAGGTTTTCAAAACAAAATGTTTGGAGCCACAATTCACCTTGTCTGTTTTTAGTACTAAAATCTCACTGGCTCACTGGACTAACCAAGGTGATAACTACAGACCTATCATCGTTACTTGCCAACATTAGTCAGTCTAAACATGTACAATGTTGTCTGAACAGTAACATTCTCATGTTACGAAAAGGTGGGACAGACGATATATATACCATAACATCACACCACCGTGACTGAGGATGATGTCCTAGCCTTGCTGTACAAGCCTAGCAAACGTCCCACGTGGTTACCTTTTCGTTAATCGGAAGTGACGCATCAATCAACTCAAGATGAACTGACTTGGCATTTGAATGCGATAAATATTTACATATTCGAATAAAGATACGGTAATAACACATTACCGTAACGTATCGAGCAATGCACTTTCTCTTCGTAATGTATTTACGTCTGTCTTTGGGCACCATTCTCTTGGAAAGAATGTCTCCGGAGAATGTAAATGAATTATACACGACAAGCCTCAATAGAAATTTCCCCCGGCTATATTGCAAATTGCCATTGGTCCAATTGATATTACAGAGCTACCGAGTCCATAGCGTTTTATATAGGCACAAATAAACTAAATTTCTCAAATCGATGTTTTTGGTAGACAGCGCATGCTAAAATTATTACTTTTGTCGTAGTGTTTCTGTTTATTTCGTTTCATCTGGGAAGTCCGAATGATTTAGTAACTTCTGAAAGAGCCAAAGATTGTAATTACATCTAATCGGGAGAGAAGAAAGCGGGTGGCAAGATTTGCGTCTAGCCTCGCGTGGCTGTCATTTGCACAAAAACGTGTTCGCCTCCAAGCTTTAAATCAGTAATTTACGAAATGTAGAGGTTTATTGTTCAATTATTACCAAAAGGTTCTTTTCACGTGTGCTGACCCGTGGTCACCACTGTGTATCATTATCATGAGTATTTGCAACACAGTACATGGCTCAAAGGTTTTTCTTTTTTTTTGGGGGGGGGGGGGTACCACGGGTTGGTCGAGAACACCGGAATACGTACACGAAAAGGACAAAGTGTTTGAAATATGAAGGGTAAATTGAAATTTTATTTCAAATTTAATACGAATGTGAAATGTAATTGAGAATTAATTCAGTCAAAATGTTTTACGAATCAGTCCAGCAAGCTGTAAAGGGGATAAACTTGGCAACAGGGATGAGTTGATACATCGATACATTGTAAGAAGCAGTCAGTTATCGTAACATCGATATCAGCATCACGATGGTATGTATAGAGAAATTAGCTGATTAGAAAGTTCAAATTTGCGATAATGATGTATAACAGAGTATCCAATTTATTTTTTGAGCTTGTTGTAGGTCCACAAATAATAGTCTAATGAAATTTCATTTTAATTTATCAAATACTTTTACTAAAGTCGACTCTCTGGCAAAGAGCCGTTCGGCGAAACCAAACTATAAGCCCCTTCCCCAAGAAGCTACGTCCACTGCAAGACACCACTTGACCAACCTCACGACCGTCAGTATGGCACGCCAAAAGGCTCACCAAATATGATGATGTTTTAAAATTACACGTTCATGTACCAAAAATATACGATGATGTACTAACTTTATACGATCATGATGTAAATTTACACCATCATGTACTAAAACCATAAGTTCATCATGTTAAATGTTACGATGTACATGTAAATTCACACGTTGTACATCTAAAAACACACGTTGTACATGTAAAAACGTAAGATCATCATGTTATTACACTCTAAAAAATATTTAAACGATTTTGTTTAAAAATTAGGATACTCACGAAAATGAGTATTTCTACTCGAAATAAGTGAGTACTTCAACTGAATTTGTGTAAAATTTTGCACAAATTCAGCAATTTGTGTAAAATTTTGCACAAATTCAGCAATTTGTGTAAAATTTTGCACAAATTCAGTTGAAGTACTCACTTATTTCGAGTAGAAATACTCATTTTCGTGAGTATCCTAATTTTTAAACAAAATCGTTTAAATATTTTTCGAGTGTATTGTCTCTTCCGCATGCCATACAGATTGAGCCTTTCGGGGTACCAGAAGTGCGCCAAAAGGCTCACCGAATGCGATGTAGTAAAAGTACACGTTCATGTACCAACTGCTTACGATCATGTACTCTTCGTACGTTCATGTACTGTTTACTTACGTACATGTACTGATTTCATACGTACATGTACTGATGAGGGCCCACATTTAGTACATGATCGAATGAAACTATACACCCAATTTTCCCGAATTGATACTGTAAGGGTAGGATAGCTGACAAACTATTGGGCAATGGACCTGAATACCTTCTCGCCTGTTCGTGTGTTTTGGCCATTAAAAGCATCCAAAAACTTAATAGAATTCGCCCATGAAAATTCCGCAGTGTATGGTAGCCGCATGATGCTAAAGTAAACAATTGAATGTCTATGCATCTTGCTGGAGAAAACGCATAGAAGACCAAACATATCAGGGAGTTGTCACGGTCAGGGACAACTCCCTGGATATATGAAACCCCTCTTTTATATTAGTAACATCGAATTTGTAAGAAACTGCGAACTTTCTCTTTATTTTCCATGAGATTTTTCAAACTGTTCGGCTACATATAAGTACAATTTATTTTGCCTTCGGTAGAAGTGCCAGAAAAATTCTGCAAAGCATTGCATGAATTTTCACAGAAATATGTGGTTCGTGGGGAGGGGAGGGGGGCTGGGCTGCAATCCCGGTCCGCTCCCTATACCTATGCAAATTTCTCTCTTTCTACAGGGCTACGGTTGTCTGCGCTCGACATTATCTATTACCACATTGCCGTGTCGGTAGATACTTTCAAAGGCCAATGCCAACCCATCCCTAATTATATCAGACATTCTGCAGATTGTTTCAGTTCGCGTAATGTCATCATACTCAAAAGATAAACTAACTTTCCAGACTTCCACAACTTTTTCTTTACAAATCCATTTCCTCATCTACTTAAATCTGTAATGTTGTCACATATATCTAATAAGGTGGGGGTCTAATAAGGAGAAAGGGCATATATTGCAAGTTGCAAATTCTTCGCACGCTGTAGTTAGGAGGTTTTATCAAATAACCATATATACTGCAATAACCAGGATAACATCTCCTTGCATCACTCGTGGGCGTTGAGCAATATAAGCGTATCGAGCGATGGATCTCGGAACGTCAAATTTATTTTTGATTTGAGTCCACGCGACTTGCGCTTCATAAACCGCATTGTCCAAACTTGCAATATAATAGACGGTATGGATATTTTGGATTACTCTTGGAGTCATTCCGCTCCACATTATTGAGATCTTGGAGACAGTGGGGGAGAAAGGGATTTCGTTCAAAGGGGACAAATATAAGCCCGTTCGGTACTTCGTTGCCGCAAAGAATTATGGGGCAGGGCGTGGGATACATAAATCGAACTCAGCACATAGCATAAATATGAATAGTCAACCTTAACGATAATAGGGACTCAGCCCTACTTTACAGCAGATTAGAGTGTATATTTTTACATCAACAGGTAATTTAGACAAACACAGAACTATACTTATGTAAAGGTTGGATTTATATAGATGGATGTCACTAAATCTCAATGTAAACTCAAATTATGGAACAAGTGTTATAGGTGCGGGATTGTTTTGTTTATCCCGACGATTTGGGGGATGTGCCCATGTGCATGGCCACCAAAACGTATTATCGAACTCGCTAAGTGCCTGCATGGACGCTTTCAATCAAATATAGACACCCTGAGTCTTCGTCTTGGTCATGGCTTTCCAAAAATTTTCATTAAGGCTTTCTAATATGGCAGAAATATACTCTCTTATTCCTGCAACCCTAAAAGTTGTATTAAACAAAGCCCAATTTTTGTATCCCATTCTTTCACAAACTAAGTATAAAGGCGTCAATTTTGTTTGGATTCAACAATAAATGAACATTTAATGTAAAATGGGACTAAGAAGGATAATTTTGTCCAAATCCGCTGGAGTTGATGGGATTAAAGTGTAGTGTCAGTTGATGTGATTATAGTGTAGTGTCAGCTAGATAATGGTAACGTTAAAACAGGGCTTCCAATAGGGTTCAAATTTGGTTTTAAAACACGGTAAAATAGGTTCAAGTCCTCCCTCTTTATCGTTTCTCACAATTCCGTTGGAATACTAGCCTATTCTTCAACACAGCTCCTAAAGTTTTGAACTTATATAACCTGAACCTATATAATTTGCATTTCGTGACCGCTTTGAAAGAAGTAGCCAAGACGAAAAGGTCTCTTTTTCCTCTTGTGTACCTCCTCCAGGAGGAATGGAAGCCAGCTTCATTAGATGTGATGTTTTGTCTTTTGAGTCTACAAAAGTATAGAAAGAAATGTTTTTATGCATTGTTAGATGACCATTCTGCATTTACCGAGTGAGTTAGATATTTTCTTGAGAATGGTCACTTTAAGAACAACAAAATAGAAACTGCGCATGATCATCAGTACTCTATGCATCGTCACCAGGACAACATTTTTACATTTATTTTTGAACCAAAAGGCTCTTTCAATTGACTTGTATGACAAACAGTTTGCGAAAGCCATTTTGGTATCTACTTGTTTTCGAACTATGCTTGCGCTCTTCGCAGCAAACGTAAATCGAAGGTCATGCTGTGTTATTTTGTAAGCTTACAAACGCGCCTAGTTTGTAAGCTACTCCGATTGAAAGTGCTTAAAGGTCTACGGTACAGCATAAAGATAGTTTGGTTGAAACTCCCCGCTATATCGTGGATACCCCTTCTTATAAGAAAAAAGTAAAGTCAATGCAGATAAGGTTTGATTCATTTTGTTACGTGGGCCACCAAGTTATCAAACCATGTGATTTAGAAGCAGTGTCTACAATGATGGTGCAAGACTGCAGTACATTATATCCTTAAAAAGGACGCTTAGAGTGGATTTTGGTCCGTCGGGGCGATCATCCCCTGACCGTAGGGTAGTTCTGCCAGTTCTTAGAATCAAAGTTGTAAGACATTTTGAGTTCATCTGGTCCTACTTATGCTGACGTTGTTAATAGGCTGTTCCATGTCGGTTTTCGTCCATTTTGCTTAAAACTCTTCGAGGTAGATATGTTCATTGACACTTTTTTGCCACGACCTCTGTGTAAAAACGTGTGTATGCATAGCCAGCAAACACGCACTTCTTGGGAGTAAAAATCAAATATTTACATTATAAATGGAGTTCGGGTCGGGCAATTGACGTGAGCGGACATATAACCTCCCAAGGCTGGTTCACATTCTGACTCAACAAACGCCCCAAGAACATGTTCTGACCAGGGAGCTTCCTGTTCAGATATGAATATTTATGCTTTGGGTGAGAAGCAAAAACATATGCATTTCGCTTAGTCGGGAAAGCGGGTTTTTGCCCGCGGTTTGTTCGATCTCGTCAAGGCGTGTCGTGCTTTTCAATTAGAGTCTGCCTTACTTCCAGTTGACTTGCTCTAGTTTAGAGCTGTTGGTAGGCTGAGTGTTGATGATTTTCTGTTTTTCCCAGGCTCACAGGCATAAGACAAGGATAAAGGTTGAGAGAGGATTTGAGGAGTAATATTCTTCAAGGGCACATACTTAAATGCTGAAAGGCAATGTTAACTATTAATCCAGTGACGAGGACGAAAATTCATTTCATTTCATTTATTTGTTTCTCACATCATCATACAAGTATACAAACATAAAATATATATTAATTTATTTCAATAAAGTAAAACTTAGTCCAAAATTATGTGAAGGAGATAAAGCAAATAAAAAACCTCACGGGTTTGGCAAAGTGCTCTACTCCCTCAAGAGACGCACAAGAAACAAAACCTTAACCCTCGAAGCATTCCCTTAGCTATATGGACCTGATTTAATCTTAGTGTCCATTCTATAAGGGGATCGAATGGCTTAAGTTTGATCGTTACATTCTCTGAGGTACAAAACAGGTTCATAAAAACACAGTTTTTAAAAAGAAGTTATGCGGCCTATATTTTCCTTTATATGTGTTTTTCTTGCCGACTGGACTTTGTTAGTTAGAAGGAGTTTTACGGCCCAGTTTCCAACCTATTGGTTCAAGTCGAGCCACACACGGCTTTTTCCAGTTGTGGCTCACTGGCTTGTTTTCCCTACTCCATTGGTTATGAGGAGCATCACGCGCAACGGAAGTAGGTTCCATTTTTAGAGTCTTTGGTATGACTCGACCTGGGAATTGAGAACCCGGGCCTTCCGCATGAGACGGCGACTACTCTACCGTTAGACCAAACACTCGGTCTCCGGTTGCCGCCTTGACAGACGTGTAGTTACTTCTGCACCTATATTGGCTAAACTTATCAACTAATAATTTGTTACCGACTATGAACCTAAATGTTGAGCCGAAACTACATCCCAAAGTATTTACATCTCCTGAAGCACATGAAGCCCAAGAACTCCCCCCAGAACCCCCCTCTCCCCGACACCCACACCTACCTCACATATGGATGTGATAGTGCAGTTAGAAACTGTCGCCAGGTCTTCCATGGTTTTTGGTTCTCTCTCGTACCCGAACAACGTAGAGACTTTGTTTTACCTTCCTTTCCTTGTTCACACTGTTAGAGTGGTTGGTATGCGCTCGTCTGGTTAATAAGACGATGTTGAGGAACGAAACTCTCCACACCCATTTGCTTCACTTTGCAAACATGAGTAGCTGCAGTGCAAAACTCAAACCGTGATTAATTTCTGGTTTAAGGTACGTTCAACAAGTTGCTAAACATTTAAAATTTGTTCGCTTAACATGCTAAACATTTTTTTAAAATTTATTCGCTAAAAATATTTAGATGTTGAACGTATTTATCAAGTGGAGAAGTGGGCAAAATATTTTAGTGTTTAACTGCTAAACACACTTTTCATAGAGTGGGTTTCTTCTTTTGTCAGTTCGGACAGTGAATACATTAAAGGCCCAGTTCTCTCACCCCAGACAGTACCAATTTCCCTTTCCTTCTTACTTAAAGGCCCAGTTCTCTAACCCCAAACAGTACCAATTCTCCTTACATTCTTACTTAAGCCCCTCCCACAATTGTCTGAAATTCATCATCATCCAGGTGACAATCTCAGTTCATTGTTTCAAGGTGAGTATAGAAAAACTCAGTTATATAATCAAAACACTCTTAGTACCGTCCATGCTGTGTAATTTAAGCTTTGGTACTCTTCATTGTTTGAATTAGCTGTCAATCAAAGAGCTGAGCCAATTGAGTATTTTAGTACTCCGTACCAAAACTGTAGTTTGGTGTGAGAGGTTTGGTCCTTTAGGGTGCGCACAAAATATTTCCCGGTGGACATTGGTCAATAACGATCTTGATTATTGGACAAGATAATGAAATTGGATTATCAAGTATGTAGGCCAAAATGGCGCTTCGTGGGTCTTTACAGGAAAATAAATTGCTATACCACATACGGCCTAGACGTATAAACACGGTTTACCAATGTAACACTGTTGCTGATGACATAACAACGGCCGTTTTCTTTTAAGCCCAAGAGCAACCTTATTTTCTTCCTTTTTCTCTTCAAACTTCTTTTACCTATCGTTTCATGCACAGCCTTTTACCGAAATCATTTTCAGTATTCTTAACCAAAATTTCTTCAGTCAACAACTATTTTACTCGTCAATCTCTTCTCTTGCATACTATTGTTACCCGTACCTCACCCTCACAGTTGACCCTAAGCTACAAAGCTATAAAACTGTGGAACTCATTACCTAATTCATTAATTAACAGGCCAAGTATAAATTCTTTTCGAAGAGGTTTCACCCAGTACTACTTAGCTTTGTACTAATTCTTCAGTAGTCTTCATCACCATTTCATATGCAAGGTTTATTATAAGGATATAACTTCATGGTTGACTTATCATACCGTTCAAGTGCATGTTTTTGCCACTATGCGCATTTTGTTTGTGGGAAGCCTAGGGCTGTCATGGGTGGGAGGGGGCCGGGGGTAGGGGCTGGGTTGGTAAGAGGGGTTTTGTTAGGGTTAGTTCTGGTCTTGTAATCTTAGTTATTACCTTTCCTTTTGGTTTATCAAATTTTTCGTCCTTTTTTTTCTCTTATATTCTTTTTTTATGCTTATTTGTGTTTGCAACACAGCTACTCTAGGTAACTTTCTTTTGTTGTTTTGGGTAGTAGAACCCTCGAAAAGCCCCCCCCCCCCCCCCGGGCTTTTTAGTTTTACTTCCATCTACTTCAGTGTTATGTATGTACAGTATTCATCACTTTTGTGTATCCATACATTTTGATGATGTAGAAAAACAAATTAACGAAACGAAACGATTTAAGTAAACCAGGCAGTTAATTGCAGTAAATTTCACATTTGAAGAGAAAATTATTGCCACATGACTCTCAACAGCCAATCACGAAACAAGACAATCTACTACACAACTTCGAATTGAGGTATTTGCTCTTGTCATTTAAGGGCTGATACCAGGTAGGGCGGAACTATATTGCGTTGGTTTTGCCCCATCTCGATCTCAAAGGGCAAATCTTTTCATCCCAGATATTTCTCATTCTTTCATCTAAGTCACTTCAAGGAGTCTCTAACAAATCCCTGGTCACTGCAAGCCATGAACTCCCACAACTGTTTTGAGTCCTTTTTGTGCACTAGAGAACTACATTTATCATTTCCTGTTGACTGCATATGAGGCCCCCAATATGTAACCTAAACACTCTCTCTGCGTCATATGAAACGTGAGCTATCTGCATCCTTTGAATTTAATGTAAATCGAGAGCAATCACCAATTGAGAAATTTGCTTTGCCCCTAAGCAAAAATGTTAATGTAGTTCGGTATGGTGAAAGCATATTTAAAAGGCAGCATTCATCGAAATTTAAACCATTTTTTTTTGGGGGGGGGACCTTAATGAACAAAAATGGGCGTCAATCTTCAGGGACAATAGGGTCACGTAACATTTTGGCAATACAGCTTTTTTAAGCTATTTAAAAAATGAAATTTCGACGGGAATGATTACGCTTCCTCATGCACCCCAAATTCGAATGAAGATAGAAGCTACTAATGAGTACAGTACAATATGTGAATTACGTATAACTCCACCAGGTGACCCAACGGTTCCACCGATTCTGAGTCCTGGAGAGGTTTATTTTTCAATAAAATCCCCATTTTTCCAAATTGCTTTCTTTCAAAACCGCGATTGAAATTGTTCTCAACACTACCAATTTTTACAGCTTTTTGCAGTAACTGGCCCAAACTTTCACTTTCGTCATCACATTCAAAGGAATCTCTCCGACATTCCTTTGTGTGAGTCTTCCTAAATTTTACCTTCGGGTTTTCCCCTCCGGTTGGAGAGCATGATGTCCTTCAGGCAAACAATGGCGCCGCCCTCTCCTGTTGTCGGTTGTAAACCGACATGGTTAGGTTCCCCTTACATGAAAAGCGTTGCAAGCATCAACCATTGGGGTAGTCTGTACCGTTAATGATTACGGCTTAAACGATTGTGCTTCTAATTTGTAATTAAATTACTGAGAAAATGTTGGATCAAGCCTTCATTTTTATGCGATGAAGAAAGAGTTATTTCGCTGTAGTCACCGAGACTAACGGAATTCCCGGAAACGAAGTAATTTTTTTTCTGGTTAAAGAAGTGAAAACTGCAATTCAATAAAATGTAATATGTTTCAGTTTTTCGGAAAAAAGAAAATTCCTTTCTCGAGATGCAACAAATTGCCAGTATTCTGTGACGTCATCATGACACCTTGACCACACTTGGCACACGTATTCTTTTAATGATAACAAAGTCATGTCGTCCCTAGCTAGTACCGTAGTGTTAACACTCTTCTCCTCTTCACATTTGGGATTGAGAAAAATCCCTTTTTAAGGACAGAAATTTAATGTCGGAAATTTTATTTAATTTCCATCAGTCCTTAACAGTTGTTTTTCAGAATACAGGGCAGTTCTATGACTTCCTATGTACATGGACAGACCCAGTCTTGGTCAAGACCCTAATACTAGTTATACTACAACATCTGCTACTTTTTTGAGTACGCCCTCTACCACTTCAGAAATTCTCAGCTCTGTATTGCGTTATTTCTGAAGGTAACTTCTCTGCAAAACAGTCAATTTAAAGCCCGCCCTCTATAAGTTCTGGTAGGAAAGGTGTAATAACGTCTTGACCAAGACTACACTCTAAAATCAAAAGGGAGAACTTATTCACTCTTTGATCGAGTGAAAAGTGTAAACTCACTCCATTAGAGTGATGGTTCACTCCAAGAGGAGTGAAGTTCCCTCCGAAAAGAGTGAAATTCCCTTAAAACGAGCGAAGTTTCACTCTTGGTGGAGTGCCCACGGTGATCGCTCTTTAAAAAAGGGCGATCATTGCAGGCACTCGCGGAAGAGTGAATTTTCCCTCTTCATCTAGTAAATTTCACTCTTTTTGGACGGAACTTCACTCTTTTCGGAGGGAACTTCACTCCTCATGGAGTGAATCATCACTCTAATGGAGTGAATTTTTCAATCGATCAGAGAGTGAATAAGTTCCCTCTCTTGATTTTAGAGTGTGGAACAGACCTAGCAACGCGTTCGTCCTTTCGGTATTAGGGAGCTTTAGATTTCACGACGCGGACCTCATCTACAACGCAGTGACGTCACTCCGGTGTTGCCCCTGAAAATTTACGACATGGTGTAGCGTTATACCGCGTTGCGCTCGAAATGGCATAAAAACTTATGGCGTCATTTCGTTGTAGATGAGGTCCGCGTCGTGAAATCTAAAGCTCACTATTGTCCCTACCGACTGGGACTAAAAAGGCGCACAAAGATGGCCGCCGTTGAAGCTATAAATTGTCTGATTCGACGTCAACTAAGTAATATTTTTAACAAAAGTTAAACTTCAATGGGGAACATTGTCATATTCCTGAAATATGTGAACCGATTTTGACATTACCTTGCATTATTTTGACATATTTGCAAAATATCTTGTTTTGAGCTTGAATAAGTACAAACTTTCACAAAACCATAGCAGACAGCCATGTTGCTAAGCCTATACTCACACGTATACGATAGCGACAATCTTCTGTGCCTCTGTCCGTTGTAGAAACAGGGAACTTACATCTCCTGGTAGAAACTTCCTATAACAATGTAACAAATTACAACTTCTTTAACTTGTTACAATCATAGATGTAATTATTGTGCATAACCTTTCGTACGGGAAGGAATGAGACATATATTTGCAAATATACTCTACTATCGACCATTTAAACTTTTTAAATGAAATAAACTTTTAAGTGCATGTGTGTTGTGCGATTCAACCCGCAGTGCAATGAATCTTTTTGTAGTATAATCCACAATGCCAGGGTCCTATGGAGTTTAAAAAGAATAATAATTTTGCATTAACCTTCGTCTACCAAATTTCTTTTACACTTTACACATGCATCTCCATATAATGTTCATGCCATCAAAATTTTCTTAAACCGTTAACCGATCAAATTTGAAGCAAAAATATATAAGCTACGTGATTCGTTCGATGCAAGAAACTCTTCCACTTGCTCCCTGGTTTATTTCGTTTAAAATATTTAAAAACAGGTTGATAAAACTCGGTTGGAAATAAACTAATGCAACCCGAGACTCTTACAAACAAACAATACAGGTGAAAAGAGAAGAATCACTTTAAATACAACAAATCACCAAAGTTAAAAAGGGCAACAACAGTCTGACAGAAAATTTACATTTTTGTCCCAGTACCCAGTTTTCTTTAGTTTAAGGAAGTATGAAATTGACTTTTTACCAGAATGAATGAAGAAATATTGAAGACGTTCTTCAGGTAAGAAGGAACAATAATTTTGTTTCAATTATCGTCAATTAAACTTTCTGAATATTTGTCGGTTAAAAACACCACGCAGGTGGAAGACTAGACCGCGACCATGACAATGTAACCAATCACGACTTTAGGCCGTGATCATGGATCATTATTTTTTCAGTAGTTTTAAGTCAATAAATAAACGTTGGTGCTGATTTAAGTTACAAAATGGCAAAAAATTTCATTAGAGCTCTAAAAATAGAAACCACGTGAAAACACAATGAAGCAAGACAAACCTAAACAACAAGACAGTACATGAAAAGAAGATCATAAAAAAACATCTTAAAATGACAACCCATAAAATAAGGGAACATTTGCTTTTGTGAGAGGTAATTATAATTATCGAGATAACTTATGCGACTTAACCCAAATCAGGAGTAGGCATGTCATTTTTAAAGAGCTCAAAAGTTTAAAATGTAGTTTTGCGCTTTTCTACAAAACCACTCCATGTAGTTTTCTTCGTAGAATAGCGAAGTGAAAATAGATTTTTCACAAAACTATAAATTTGTCTGAAAATTACGGTTAGGGTCACGACCGTATGGGACACACACACACACACATACTCTCTCTCTTTCTCAGGGGGCGATGACTTTCTGCCAACACCGGATCACACCCATAGGCGTAATCTCTGCCCCACTGAAGCACCGAAGTCTGCCCAATTCAGCAAGGTCTGACCAATTGGGAGGATGGGGCTGCGACTCCGGCCCATCCGTCCCGTACGATCATAGTTAGGGTTAGAGATAAGGTTAGGTATAAGTGCAAAAGTGACATTTGACCTGATCTATAATAATCCGGTGTCAGAATTTTAAAAAATGCGTCGAAAAGCTACTGTTTTGGAATTAGGCATTGAAATTGTGAGTGTGGCCTATTAGCTGATTAGCACGAATGAAATTCACCTCGTTTGGGCTGTTCGATGAGACGACGACGTAAGGTTCTAACCAAACAGTATAAAAGGATGGGAGTAGTAGAGCGCCACCTATTTTATTTAGTTACTAGTTTTTGACTTTGACTTTGAGTTTATTTCCACAGTTTGAATACAGTTTGTCAGTACAGCATTAGGTTCACACCAAAGAAGAAATCGGCTGTTTGCGGGCTCGATGCAATATTTCGGCTTTCGTGTGAATGCACATTAAGACATACATAAGAGTCATATCACGTACTAACCGGCAAAAGCGTATCAGTCAATTTTTTAGCTGGCAAAACTCAGACAATCTTGGACAAAACAGTTGGAACACCTCATGTCAGTGTGTGGTTTATGGTGCCGAGTACTCTTTCCACGACCTCTATCCCCTTTGAGAAGTTGTGTCCTACAGAAAATAGCGATTTACGAAACCCCCGTCCCCCAGTTCAATGTTGGGTACCAAAGAAAATGGTGCGTCCCGAATTGGCTTAATTATCTCCAACATTGCACGGGGGAGCGGGGGTGTTCCATCTAGTTTTGTCCAAGATTGTAGCTTATTGCGATAGCATATAGGAGAAGGCAGCACAGAAAATTGTTATGCACTATGCAGTCAATAATCCAATCATTTGGACGAAAAACTGCATTTTTGTTGACCGCCAACAGATGGAGAACAACAGACGCCCCTATTGCCCCCTACTGTGTGAAAAGGTCACTCACAGGTCAAAAAAAAAAATAGAGAAGTATATGTGTAAATGTTTTAGAAATGTGTCAGATATAGCACTTCTTTACTTCATCTCATGACTCTTCCAAAAAATTCTTCCGGTCCACTCTGCAGCTCGGACACTTTCTGGATGCGCACTGCTCTCAATATATATGAGCCTATGACGTGGTCTAGATAAACGTTTTAATGGCAGCCATTGTGCATTATCATGAAACCTGATGAGGAAACCAACTACGGTATAGTTTACCTGGCAAGTTGTTATTACGTGATTATCTGGAATTTTGCCTAGATATTGAGAAACTTTCTATATGATTCAAAGGCATGTAACAACTCAATCATTAAACAGTTTCAGATTTTTTTTCATTATTTTTCAATGTGTTTTTTTAAAAGAAGAAAATCGTCATCTCAAGCAACAACTTCATCGGGAAGTTTACAGAAATCGGCACAACTCTTTGAATGAAATCAAATCCAAAAAAAAAAGCATAAGGGGTAAATGTTACACAACATGCTCTGCAAATAATTTGATTACACTGTCACTGGGGTCTTGTATATTCACCAGGGTAGTTACCCGAATCATATAAGATATGAGGCTTCTGAGCGTACAGGGTGAAACATCATCAGACCAGGGAGTTGTAACTAACAACTTCCTAATCAGACAGACTTCACTTTGAAGAGGAAAGATTAAAATTCACTCCAAAAGGAGTGTGCCGACGAACCCAGCCCACTCTTTTGAAGTGTTATCCACTCTTCCATTTTTAGAGTTGTATACTGTTTGTGATAGTGAAAACAAGGGCTGTCTTGTCAATTACTTTCGTTACACTTTAGTTACCCCCTGCACTTTCCTTAAAATCCGATCCACACGTGATGCTGTTTTAATTTAAATAGACGCAATCAGAGGCCACGGAACGCCGAAAGTTTACAATTTCAACAGGTAATTAGTGTAAGCCGGTTTCAAGTGTCAGAATGTAACTGGCGTTAATGTTTTTTTGATGTAAAAAAGATTCAAAACCGTGAATATCACACCATTTTCATTAAAAGCCATCATAATGTCGACAAGTTTAAGGCATACTTATCTGTTGTACACCCACATGAAATAAATAACCATTTTCAAATGAACAAATGTAGGACGGGGGAGAGGTATGACTGAGGTATTTGTCTTTCCAGTTCTTCCGTTCTTTGTTTTGAGGAATGATAGCAGTCGGTGGATATTTCTCGCCGGAGAGGTATCCTTAGAATATAACATCTTCGTGAAATTGTCTCCACTAGACATCAAAACTACAGACTAGTCAATAATATAATTATCTTTATATTGCAACAAATTACACCTCATCAACCCTGTTACGTAAGAAAAGAGATATGTTAGGAAATGATAAAATTTCAAACAAGTTTTCATTTTAGTGTAGTATCAACTGTAACTATTATCCCGACGGGTATTTTCACTAAGGCAGCGGCGGAGCTCGGGATTTTGGTCAGAGGGGCGAGAATGACCTGCAGAATGTTCAAAACGTAAAAAGGGAAGAGACAGGCAATTTTGATAAGTCATTGTCTCAGTCGCCCTGACCATGTAAACATTTCTTCACTATACTATGGGTTTTCATCTACTTGTCAACAGGTGGTTTTCCAGTTAATACACCCTTTAATGGTGTATAACCATGGGCCCAAATTTTACCCAGTTCCCTTTGTTTCAGGTCTCTGATTTTTACCAAAAGACAGATGAGCATATTTGTTTCTCCAAGATTTATATAATTTTTAAATCTCGGGGAGTAAAAGGCAGATATTGATACCATTTTTGTTTGTGGGTGTAATAAATTTCAATAGGTTCAGCTGCTCTTCGGAAGATATCACAGTAAAAACCAAAAGATGAATTCATCTCATATTTCACAATGTGCGTAGAGTTCGGTTTGATCACGGACTTGATCACAAGATTATCACTTGTATAAAGGTACCCTTATGTTCACCAAATAAGTTTATTTTTCGTTTTAGCCGCACCCTTTTAGCAGTGACGCTCACAGGAATTGTGATATGGGGACCAGACGATGAATTCCCTTGACTGACATGGGTAGGGGTCTACCAGGGCAACAGGAATTTTTCGTCTTCGAAACTGGCTAAACGCAAACCGGTGTCTCCCAGTGACCAATTTAAAGGAAGATGGTGTACTTTGGTTGTTTCCATAGAGAGTTGGTAAAGTTAGGGTATTGGCTGGCTAACTGGCTAACGATAACCCTAATCCTTAATCTAATCCTTAAACCTAACAAAGAATACAATCGATACAGTACAATGACAACAGCCAATCTAGAAACACCTTGTTAAACAGTGCGCATCTCCCTAACATTTTTGCTCGCAGAGCAAAACCGAACTAGAAGCGGGCACTCCTGAGAGTGGAGTCCTGGTGGAGGGACAGATGGTGGTAAGAAAAAACGCCCAGGGGGGCAAGTCCGCCTCTTACCGCCAACACTGGGAGATGTCTTAGAAGAGGGGGCCCTACTTGGAAAATATGTTCCTTTTTTAGGGTGTCTGAAATAGAAAACGGTGCTATTTTTGAAACACTTTGAAGCAAATTTAAACACGCATGACGACCACTGGGAATGCGCTCCTGTTGCTTGTTCAGACTTCTTCCCAGTGATTTCCCTCGGACTACCTCCGGAGGTGGGGCTAAGGCCATGCCCTCATTGCTAACGGTACTGCATTTTAGATTCCAATTAAAATATAAAACACTTGTCCATACACACCCATGGAAGACACATGGTAGTGATAGAATTTCTTTTGACTGTGAGTGCGACTGTGAGTGCAAAAAAAGCAACTCCCTTTTAGTAATTCTGAACAGTTTCAATAATTGGACAGGGAACTCTGTTTGATAAACAGTAACTCCCTGCTGTGAGATTTTGACACAAACCGTGTGTGGGTGAGAGCGAGTTCGGTAATTCTTTAGGAAAGATGCGACTGTGGCGTATTTTACTTTCGTTGTAATGTTGCAGGGAGCGCAAAAAGTTTTACAGATTGGGAAGGATTTACATACATGTGATCGTTTTCAAATGAATTGTGGTAGGAAATGATTAATCCTAGAGGAAATGTATCAATTAGAGGAAATGTATCAATCAGTCGAAAATACATCTGTTCCTATCTCCGTTGGAACCTATAGCTTAATTTAAAAAAATTGAAAAACAAATCAGAATTTTCGTAAAAATCGATTGGAAGGGAAATGGGCCTCCTTTTCCTCCCAACACGTCCCATTGCCAATGACGGAGCTACTTAAAGGCGGGGGAGGGGTCCCCTTGGATTTGTCCTTACCCTCCACTTGCACCTCTCCAAGTTAGGTCAGTTTGGAGTTAGGGTAACAGAGAGACTTAATTTTTCATTCAGAGATACGTTGAACCTTTAGAGACCTTTCGGGGGTTTGTCTGGCCCCTGGACCATCACCCACAGGAGCGAATATTTTGGGTCCGAAAATTTTTGCTCACCCGAAATTTTAGTTTGCCCCTCCCCCAGTTTTGACACTCTGGCGCTGCTACAACCATTTCCCAGTGGCATCTTCTATCATTCTAGAAGGCCCGTTTGTTCAAATCTCAAAACCCTAGCACAGGAAATTTCAACCTTTAACGAAAATGTGTTACAGTTCAAAGCAACTAGCCCCCATGAAGCCCCAAATCATAATGGTCACGCCCATAGATCTTTATCTGTCGACGATGGAGTAGGGAAAACAAGCCAGTGTCGAGCCACAACCGGGAAAAGGGCAGTTTGATTGGCTCGACTTGAACCGATTGGTTTAAAACTTGACCGCAAAATTCCATGTAACCAATCAACTAACCGACAGTTAGCAATGGTAAGAAATTGCTGGGGTCTACCAGTACCGCCTAATCTCAGTGACAATTTTGTCTAAAATATGCCAAATGGTTGGAGACAGCTCCCTACGCAATGGGCCTTATAAGTCGGTTACGTTCAGGTCTTGAATTGAGAACAACAATTTATAGTGCTGTGAGATGGAAGAAATGAGAAAATGCACCCACAAATGGCCGACAAATCTAAGAGGCTTCGTAACCGAACTCATGTTGTATAACAACAATTCACACGCTTTCCCAATTATGGCCTGTTTCTGAGCATACCTATTTCTTCTTCATGAAGTTCCGCTTGAAGGAAAAAATCACCAGCCTAACTTCCATCTACTGTAACCCAATGCGGACTTCACACATGCTCGGAATAACCTCAAAAATTATTTAAGATATTGCTCAAAATCACCGTGAAGAGGATCTTCCTCATTTTTGTTTTCACTTTGCCATATGGTCAAAGTTGTGGATTCACTCACGCTCATTCTTAGCCGCCGTGACTGAGATTGGATATGGGAGAAGTCTAAATAATTGTTATAGGCAAATGCAACCCAGCTGTATCTGGCGTATTTCTTTTTGTGTAAAACCAGGCATTCCACAAGTGGCCACCTATACAAAACTAATAACAAGGGCAAGCTTACATATTCGTGAAAATAACTTACTTCTAACGTAGTGAACACTTAAAAACTACCTCCCAACAAATATTGTTTCTTCACCAAACATTGCAAAATTTGAAATACGTCTTGATAAATATTGGAAAACTGCCCAATTCGTTACAATTTCATGTACATTGTACTTATGTATAACAGATCCTCCCCCCCCCCTCGCCCGGAATACCAGACGATGAAGAAAATGAAGATCTGGTGCTACTGTATAGTTTCATCGTGCCCTATCAGAATACATCTGCATAAGTCCAGATGATTCAGACCACACTATTCACAAAGACAGAATAGGTTTTTGAGTAAATTTCTGGCGAAAGTATTACTCTGAATTTGAACAAAAACGCCCTCTACTTGTAATCAATTACGCGATTCTCTGTTGATGTAAGAGAACAGATCTACATTCACAGCTCACAGACAGTCGTTGAACTTGACAGACAGGAGACTATAACCAGCGCTGGGCACATGTGTGTGATTATCTTACTGGATATAATCTTGCTATATTAGGATGTAGCGCCAAGGTATGTACACAATTTTCTTTCTTTCTTTCTAAAGGACGGAATAATCTATAAATTTAAGAAAGTTTATTTTTGCCAAAATGTGAAGAAGTTACAGACTTCAAAAATCTCACGGTGTTCAATAAGCTATACGAGGGTATGGTAGCTTTCAGGAACGACAGTTTTTTTTTATCTTTATAGGCTATTTTAGCTAGGTTAAGGGGATGCCTACCGTTAGGAAAAATTTGCTTGATTTGCTTTGGCAGACCGGTTGGACTTCTCCTGAAAAGCAAAAGCATTTTTTGCAAATAAAAAAATTGTATTTTGTCTTTTCATAATGCCGACAACGAGACCACATGTTTACAGTAGCAAGTAGACAAAAGATATTGGTTGTATAAAGTGAGATATTTGCGAATAAGGTTGCTCATTTATATTATGAAAATGAATTCCGGAAGACTCGAAAACGTTTTTGGACCTTCTTCGTTTTGAGAAAGTCGACATATTTGAAAGAAATGATGACCTGAAGGATAAAGTGGTTTTCTGCTTTATCCTTCCATAGGGTAACCTCAGATTTGTAACACATGGTGTTAATTTATAGTGTGTTACTTTAAGTGGTAGCTCCCTCGTTTCGCGTTGATTCACCAACAATTTATTCCTGAAGGCGAAATACTGACAACCTAGCTGAAGTTTGGCACCGTGTTTCACGCTATCTTAACAAATGTATAGCTGTAACTTAGGCTGTTAAAACATGTGGCAATACGGTTGACTGAAAGGTTCAGTTGAGGTGGAATAAATACCTACTTTGTACATCATATGTTCTTCTTTGGACTCATTTTGAGACACACTGGGAACAATTCAATGTAAGATGTACGAAATGCTTCTTAATATGATTTTCTTCGACTATTCATTCCCTTAATAGCTTATAGAATTCTGCAAAAGTTATTTACTGATATTTTCAACAAAACAGGTTCTAGAATTGGTATCACAACCAATCACCAAAAGCAATAGCAATAAATCCCAAAAACGAAGAAAAAATAGTACTTCCAAGGCTACTAAAAGCAATATTTCTCAGCTACTTTGAAGAATAAAGTGCCTTCCCAAATTTTCAAAAATTCGAATCAGGCGACTTTCGTATCTCTTCCAATGGATAATGCATTTGAATGAAGGACGTTTTATGGTTCATTCTCATTGGTTGGGTGATTGTAACTTTGCTTAACTTGTTGAACTTATATATAACACATTCGTGTTGGTGTGTCATTAAACCCCATCCAACTAACCCAATGGTTGGGTGGGTCATTAGTAGAGCTAAGTTCTTTGTAGGCCATGTCAGTCGGCGCATTTGTAGCACAGTATTTCTCATTAAGGTTGCCAGTTTTCAGTTAGATTTGCCAAATATATAGACGAATCAGAGCATCTCGTGAACTCGGTCATTTATAGGATCTGTAAGCCTTAACGCTTGAATTTGGTTGTCTTCATGCAATTCTAAACTTTTATATTCGGTGAAATTTAGGGAATCTGTTTTAGTGTCCTATCATCTATGATAAAGGTAAGCAAAGCAGTTGAAAGTTTGAAGCTGATGGACCCCAGTTATGCCCGATTGAATCAGACCATCACTTGACATGTTCGAATTCGTTTATAGGAATGTAGAGGCTGGTAAAATGATTTCCCATTCGTTTTCCTCTTGTATACTGTTATTACTGATTGAGTGGCCTTTGTCTTCTTGCTCAGCTGGCTCCGACAAAACCACAGTTGCAAATGAAGGCGACAAATTCCGTCCACGGGTTAAGAGTCGGCCCAGCTATAATTTACAACAAGGAAGTTCTCTTACAGTCCCCAGCTACACCGAATGTTCTTTATGCCGTATGCATGCATAGGCAGGTGTAAATAATCCAATGAAACAGAATATCCCACTTACGAACTGTCATGGACTTGAATTCTAAGCAAATTGTGAATTCTTACTTGAAAAAAAAATTATCATGGCTTCGATCATTTTACCTACGACACATGTATTACTCAGGGCTTACATTTATGTAGAAGGAAAATCCAGATCAAATACCTTGCCTTAAATTGACCCATTTTGAAACACTTCCCATTTTTTCTCAAGGTTTCATAGTGTGATGTAACTTTAATTTGATAAGCCTCACTAAGACGATAGGAACATACTTGACTATTCAAGTAACATTTTAGGAAGGATCGATTCAACGTTAAAGGTGCAAAGTGTCTGAAAATTGTTTTGTTTATCTGACAATTAATTTTAAAGTGTACCTCAAGTCTAAAATTTTAAAAATGTATTTTATAGAGCATCAAAAATGAATTCAAGCAGCATAACTCTCGTTCTTTGTAGGGCATTTCTGCTATGAAATATAAAATGTTGAAGCTTTTTCATACAACTTAAACTGTTAAATGATACATTGCGCAATAATTTGTGATGCCATTGTTGTACTACCGTACTCAAATTACAGGCTTTGTATTCCTCTCTTTTTTACTGCACCCTTTGCCGATATGTGACAGCTTTCGCACTCTCTTGAGGATGTTACTGTCCATAGACCTGCGAAGCGGGGGTGCAGGGGTTACTCGCCCTCCAAATTCGGGCAAAAGCAGTTGGTCTTTTTGGGCATCACGTGGACACACTTGATAAACGGTGCCATTATTTATTCCGGCAAAAATTCTCTTGTCCCCTCATAGAAGATTACCCCCGTACGCCTTTGCAACTTCCTGCAAAGCATGCTATTCAAGCAAACAGAAAACGTCCAAGGTCGCAAAAATGTCTTTTATTTCAAAAGGGAAACAAAACAATTAATGTGAGTTGCACATAAAAAAGTCACGAATTATGACCAGTGTTCCACTTCGTTTTAAGTGAAAAAATAAACGTTTAAGATCTCACCAATGGAACAAGCTATGGCAATGGGAATTGAACGAATGAGATTCATTTTGCAATCTCTATAACACGTTTTTTTAAATCTGAAGACTTGAGATTCACTTTAAAACGGGTTTGGCCTTGATATCCTATATTGAAGCAACGCTAGAGTACGTAACTTCCCGGAGTAGCATGCATTTGTATTGTGAAGTGTGGGTAAATTAAAACACTCTTGATTTTTTGTCTAATAATTTCCTATATGTAAAGTTGTTAACATTTTTAAAGAGATAAAATTCATGCATTTATAACCAGGGAGCTGTTACGGTAAGTGCTTTATCTCCTTCCGTAACAACTCCCTGGTAATCTGTAAACCCTTTCAATAATGTAAGACAGAAACTTTTCTTTAAAGGCATGTTCTGGTGGGTTTTCGCCTCTGTCTTGTAAGAAAAACAAAAATATTCCACACCATGTCCTTCAAACCCTATCACAATACCATTTTCCTAACTCAAGATATCTCACTTTAAAGATTGGTTATTTTAGTTATAAAATAACTCTGCTTTTCAACAAAGCCACAAAAAGTTATGTAATGTGGGCACATTGCTTCAAACTCCTTTTGTTTTTCTTTATAATTGAAGGTCCTGTTTGTCCTTGAAATTTGATACTGTTGGAATGTTTGAATATCTTTTCCTGTAGATCTAGCAGTACCCTTCACCATTCATGGAGTACAACAAACAAATATACAAAATATTGCCGGCAGCGGCATCATAATTATAAATAAATTGAATGCAATGTTAAATTATTGTGCCACAATGACATCACAGATTTCCCATGATGCATCAAATCCCAAGAAAAATTTGCATTACTCTAAAAATTTGTATCTTCTGAACGCTATATGCTTTCGAGATGCCGTTTTCACCTTCTGAAAAAGAAAATTTTTCTACTTATTTTGAAGTTAACCAATTTTGTCTCCAGAATATGCCTTTAACGTCTCCAGTAAATTGTGTTCAGGTTTTGTATGCTACAGCTTTCCAAAAAGTAAGAATTTTGTTACGAAGATGACTAATTCCTGCCTCTCCTGCTCAGCTGGCAGTAAGTGGTGTGGAAATCCTTCGTGCGGATTACAAGTCACGTACATCTACCTGATACAAAATGTTAAATATTTTATTTGAATTATTGTATAGACGAATTCGATCAGTGCTTGTGTTTAGTGACTGTAGGCAGCCATTATAATGGGATCCATCAACCTAAAACCGCCTTTATTTATTGTATACATGAAGTTAAAACCGTCGAATTCAGTGACACTGAAGGAATCAATATACAATCTAGCGTACACCTACTCATGATATAGGTAAGCAAGGACCGCTATTGAGATATTAAAAAGTGTTAGATCCTAGTTATGGCCGACTGAAATTAGACCACAACTTGCTGTCGTCTATAGAGGTTATACATGTGACGTCACTTCGTTTTAATTTGGCAAACTGGATGGACCTAATCACGTGCAGTACATGGGTTACCGATTAGCGCACACGGCAGCACCTTAGTAACAATTGTTGTACAGTGGACACCGGCCGGGATGGCAAAACAGAAAGTCGCGCAACACAGTAATTAGCGTCAGTGGATAACCAACCGTTATAGGTTGGTATACACGATCATACTGTTTATGAGCCGACTGCATTAGAATATTCGACCTGCAGTAGGGAGGTCGGAGCTTGCTTGCTGAGAGTAAATGTTTATCATTAATACATGGTAGTATTAGTTTTGGAACCGTGTCCCCAAACGTCACAAAATCGACTTTATCGGCCGAATTATTTGTCTCAATTGAGTGGCAAAACAGACAGTTAAAGGGTTTTGGATTACGGTAAAACACCACCTTTCCCGAGAAAAAAGTACCTTACTTCCATTTCCGTACTTCCATGATCCTGTCAGCAGTTAGACTGCGACTTGTTGTCTGGAGGTCTTGGGTTCAACTCATAGCCGTGCCATAACACAGGAATGGAACCTTCTGTCATTGTGCTTGGTGCTAAGGCTAAGCAACGGAGTAGGGAACACAAGCAAGTCAGCCACATCTGGAAAAAAGGCAATTGCCGTCCCGACTTAACTGCTTAGAAAGTGAACCCGTAAAACTCCAACCAACCTATCGCGCCGTAAATATGTAGTCTACATATTGCGCGTTTCCTTCATCAAACTTTGACCCACGAACCAGGGCCGATTTCTTATGAGAGAAAAGTGAATGTTACTTCACCCTTGGAGACAAAATGTACATGTTATTGCACCCTTACATACACGACTGTGAAGAAACTCCCCTTAGTTCATTTGAAAAATTTGAAGTACCAAAGCAGAAAAAAGATAAATCATGAGAGCTATCAGTGCTTTTGTGTTCAGTGTCACAGAAGCATACAATCACAATGCCTCTGTTGTGCTGGCCACTGGACCTTTCCTGAGTAGCGTCATGGATTAATGCCACACACAATACTCCATTGAGATCGACCTAATCCATCTTTCCTGCCATGTGCCTGCTATGGCGGGTACAAATTTGAAAAGTAGCTAAGGGTCTTTTCCTAGCATGCCGATATGTAAAATACTTTGCAGGTATATGGATTTGTTTACAAAGAGTCGTTTTTTTCAACAGTGAAAATCCAATGATTCACCTGTGAATCCTTAGATGAAAAATCTGTTTTAATTATTTGAGTATCTATCATCATACCAGTAAATGTGCGTTTTCATATATCAAATATCTCATTCGTTAGGGCATATTTATGATGCTTGTAGTTCGCAGACTGTCTGTCTATCGCTTGTAAGTCCTATCTGAATTATTAACTACCGTAGTTCCTGTATCGGCGTGCAGCGTCACATGAGTGAACATTTTCCAGTTTTGCAACAGCTACTAACAGCTCTGTTAAAAGAAAAAGGACAACCCCACAGGGCCTATGGAAATTTTCACATCTGTCACTGAAATAAACGTAATGGGTTCCATTGATGCCTCTTGACGTCACAAATTTGTATAACAATGCAGCTCATTGTGTTCATGGAACAGAGTGCAAACCAGTGACAATGTTATTGTAAAACGTCTTATGGAATGGCTATTTTTAACGTTTTTATTTTCTTTTCCCATCAAGTAGGGTGGTAGAAAATTAACATATTAACATGTCCTTCATGTGTTTAACATTATAAAGTACGTAAAAAGGTTTCATTCATTTCTAACATGATGCCAGGAATTGTGATTCCATGCATACAACCAATTCACATGACTTGAGCTTCCGGTACCTTTGGGAAATCCTGAAATTTGTATTTTATGATCATGACTCTAGTAAAGGGCGACTCCCTCTCTGGACAAAAGGTTGCACAAAAGGTTGCAATCAGCAAATGAACAGGTGATTTTGTAAGGACAAAAGAAATACTGCTCAGAGCAACTCTTATACGTCATCACAGAAGGGTGCAGATTGCCCGCAGAGTTCTTGGAATAAATGAAACTTTAAAGTGAATACATGTGTTTGTTTAAGTGGTGTAAGGTGAAGGAAAATCCTGCACATAGTACAGAGAGGAGGAATTTTCATGTCAATTTGAAGCAAAAATAGGATAAAGGTGGCCAAAAGATGATAAAGTATTCTAGGTCCTAAACTTTCAGCAATTCTGTAGGAATTAAAAAAAATCTGAATTTCAATCCAAATTGTTCAGCTCCTATTTTTGCAGCATATCACTGAACTGAGATATATGAAATTAAGCGTATTCCATCAATTTAAACTGATAGATTGTGCAATAATGTGCGATATACTGCAAATTCGAGAAAATATGGTCACTACCTTGCTATTAAAGCTGCTCATTGAGTTGATTCATGAAATTCAACAAATTTTCCATTTTTCTTTACATATCAATGGTGTACCTTAAAACAATACCATTTCCTTCATACAAATAACTGTTTTTTGAGAGAATAGTTAACGCTTCATTGCTGCTTCTAAAATTTGTGAACAGACTTGAGTGGAACTGTAATGATAAATGTAAACAAACTGTATGACGTGGTCACTACTTGTTGACGCATTCATGGCAAACAGATCTTACCATTACTTGACTGACAGGTGTCGTCCACAGTACATATGGTGTGTTAATTGACTCATTTCTATCTTCAATTGTTTTGTACTTTTGGCAGGCCTTGTTGCACTACTTGTAAAGCTATGGAAGCACTTGTCTTAAAACAGCTCAAAAATGTTTGTCATACCTAGAACGAAACTCTTTCATGATCGATTCGGTGGGGTGAGAATCCTCTCCATTGAAATGTCTTGTGTTTTACTTGTGAAAATGTACAAAAGGTGTGTCGTGAAAACAACTCATAGAGATTTTATGGTTTAAATCTTAAAAAGAACTGTCGTCATGGTGAAAGCGGTGGGATGCCAACCCAAGCTATGGAAATGGCTTGTGAATGTGTTTTTAATTTTTCTTAACTAAAGACACCTGTGTCTTCACACATTAGAAAGAAATGATATTTTCGTGTCTATTGCTACTCCTTTGTCATGGTGGCAGCGGTGGGATGCGAAAACACGACATCGAAAGTAACGAATGACTTGTGTTTGTCATTGTTTAACTATCGACACATGTGTCGTAAGTGACAACTCAAACAAATGTTGTTTATTCGTACCTCTAATGGACGTGTCTTTTATTTGAAATGATCACACATTTCAAATATTCGTTCAAATTAAAGTTAAGTCAAAAGTTTTATTATAATGCCCTATTTTATGCTCTCACAAACATCACCACGAATCTCCAAAAATACCAATATATATATACCAATTGGATATATATATATATATATATATATATATATATTTATATATATATATATATATATATATATATATATATATATATATATATATATATATATATATATATATATATATATATATATATATATATATATATATATATATATATATATATATATATATATATATATATAAATTGACCGTCTCCACTGGGACTCGAACCCAGACCCTCTGCTCTACGTGCAGACCCCTTACCAGTTTGGCTATGAAGCCAGTCCTGGCTGTTCGAGTTTCCAGAAAGGAGTCAATGATTCGTTGAGAGGGCGCTACACAGAGTTGTGGATTTACATCCATTTAAAACTCCAATCGGCCTTTTGACAGAGATCACTTCTGGAAACCAGACTGATGCAATCAGTTTGAATCACTGCATAATACATGGATCTCGCGAAGAGATACGAAACTGTAAAGAATGAAGAGTGAAATATAAACATGTATATGCAAAGTGAAAATAATATATAATATAAAGAATAAACCAAAGTGAAAACCTGCCCCGTCTCCACTGGGACTCGAACCCAG
The DNA here is from genome assembly GCA_037179385.1 of Holothuria scabra. Lineage (NCBI taxonomy): Eukaryota > Metazoa > Echinodermata > Holothuroidea > Aspidochirotida > Holothuriidae > Holothuria > Holothuria scabra. Next base: position 52,714,301 of record CM074185.1, read on the forward strand.
ACCTTCTGCTCTACGTGCAGAAGTATTACCAGTTTGGCTATGAAGCCAGTCCTGGCTGTGCGAGATTCCAGAAAGGAGTCAATGATTCGTTGAGAGGGCGCTACACAGAGTTGTGGACATATATCCATTTCAAACTCCGATCGGCCTTTTGACAGAGATCACTTCTGGAAACCAGATTGATGCAATGAGTTTGAATCACTTCATAATGAATGGATCTCAAAAGGCCGATCGGAGTTTATATATATATATATATATATATATAGATATATATATATATATATATATATACATATTTTATTATATATATATATATGTATATTTTATTTTAAAACTTTTAAGTTTTGAACTCTTTACCGGTTTTAATATCTTGTTGCCTCAGAAGATTTCACACGATCTTTGTCTTCAGTATTTTATTAAAATTTCAGATCGTTTTAACAGTATGCCGTTTGTTTTGTGCATGTTTCTTGTTATCGTGTATATATATATATATATATATATATATATATATATATATATATATATATATATATATATATATATATATATATATATATATATATGTATGTATAGATCTCGCTCAGTTTTGCGCTTTCCGCGGATCGTTTTGTCCCCAACCCCCAACATTTTCAAGTGGTTAGAGCATCAGACTTGCAGTCGGGAGGTCGGGAGGTTCGAGTCCTGGCCGGGTTATACCAAAGACTCCAGAACGGTACTTACTTGCTATTATGTTTGGTGCTCAGCAAAAGCAATGGAGTAGGGAAAAAGGCTGGTGAGCTACAACTGGAAAAAATGCAGTGACCGGCTCAACTTGAACCAATTGGTTTGAAACTGGGCCGTAAAACTCCATCTCCTCTAACCTAGCCTAACCCAACATTATCCTATGCCCTAAGGTCTCTCCCCAAACTTTGGATTCCGATACAGCCTCTTGATATAACCAAGCGTTTTACTTTTAATCAAACAATGAGTTAAGAAGTGATTATGATAATTATAAACAAATATGAAAGAACTACTGTATAAAAGTAGAATAAGTCAAACGACTTTAAATGTCAATTAAAGAAGTGTAGTCTACCTGTATTAAAAGTTGCATGGTAGTAAATTTCTTTGCCTAGGCGGATTGTTCTTTCCATGTTGATGTTCTTAAAAGCCTTTGAGTATGTTGATCCTAGTATGTCGTTTTTAACATTTCTTTGAGCTGTGTTTAAGACACAAGCTTCTTAATACCAACAATTAGTGTAGCAAGGCCTATTGAATTTGTAGAAAATATCAAGAAATAAAAGAGTGAATTAGGAACTAACAATGAAACAAAAGGGCGAATGTGGATGTTGCAGAATGTTGAAATATGCCAATTTAAATAATCCACGAAGTCTATGATAGTAATGTAATAATGGGTGGGTGGTGATTGGTACATAAATAGGTCATGGACATTTTTCTGCAGAGGACATGTTTTTTGTTTTGCTGAATAAAGAACCCCAATTACACTAATAGCTGCTTCCCCAACTGTGTCGAGAACTTAGCATTTCCGATCGAGGATGCAGAAGGCGGGAGGGGGGGGGGTCGCCTTGGGAGGGGGGTTACGACGTGAATAAATATTTGATAATAAGCCTGAAAAATTGCTTGATCATTGAATCTGTTGATTAATTGATCCAGATCTACCGTAGTATGTTATTTCTTGATTTTCCATTTCTCCAGTACAAATTTACTCAGTACCGTACCTGTCTTGCACCAGAAGCCAAGGCGATATACTGGATGAGTAGCAATACTGACTACATGTGTGTAGACCTATATACAGTTATATGAACTACGTGAACGTATATACGTGAGACTAAGTAAATTACCTTTGTACATATGAAACACTTTTAATCAAGTTATATGCTAATTGCACTTTTGGAGAGAAAAAAACGTTTTAAAGTTTCTGGGCAAGTTTCCACGAGACTTGGATTTGAAACGCCTGGGGCAAAACTTGTCAAAACTGAGTGCAACTGCCAGCGGTTAGCGAATGAGTTGTATCGATTTTTCATATATTCAGTGTGAGAGCATTGTACTTTTTGAAGCAAAACTGTAATAATATGCCAACGTTTCAAGACTACCTTATAAAAAACCACTCAATTCCAAGCACGTTGTTCCCTATGTACAAATGTCTAAAGGAGCCTTTTCCAAACCAGTCGCCCCTGATAAAAATTCATACACTGATAACAGAGGAGTCGATAAATCCTTTCGAAAAGGTATCTTCATTCAACAGCCGTTTTATATATATTGTGTCCGAAAAGAAGCTTTGCCACGAAATTGACTCTTCTGTGCATATTGCTGGATTGGAAGGATCCTAAATGACTTTTATTGCCTCTTAATGAAGGGGCGAAAAGGGTCAAAATGACTCTGAAGAATACATTTTAAAATGTAGTACTTACTCAAGGGTCTTCGTACTAACATTACTAGGCATTTAAGCGACTAGCCCCGAAGAGAGTATAGTACTTTAACGTAACGGTCTTTTAATGTCGTTCACACTACAGATGGACCGACGAAGAGTCTTTAACAGAACTATCATTCAAAGCTTAGGCTTAATTTCACTAAATCTTCCCCTACCCCAAAATAAAGTGAAATAAAACAATAAAATTTAGCGCAAGTTAGAGGTTTGGGTCATAGTGTTCGTAATCTGTCGTGGACAATAAACGAAAAGTAGGCTTCAAAGACCTTATGCATCGAGGTCACGCTGTGTCATTTTGGAGGACCAATGTATGAAGCACGTGTCACGCATGCAGAACGTGTTGGAGACTTATCCACGTAAGATTGAATAAGAAATCAGTTCAGCCATGCATTTGTTGGTGTAATTCGCAATGATTCCCCGAGGCGGTTCCCTCAAAACGAGGGCACCTATTGTCATGACATCGGATGCAGATGGGGGCGTTTGTTCTAGTGTTATTCTTAAGAGTAGTTGGTTTTCAACCGAGTTTAATTTCCTGAACGAAGCCAAACCAAAGTCTTAAAAATGTAACATGGCATACTGCCGTTTTGAGTGATACTCTGAATTAGTAATCGAGTAGCAAAACAATCTAATCGAGGGGTAAAACTCCAACCAGAGAGCTCCCTGTTCAACAAATCAAACCATAATGTAGGCCTAATAAGATCACCGTAACCTGCGCAAAATGTCATTTTTTGTAATATATTAGTATAAGATTGAGTTAGTTATTTAGGCCACTCTCTTTTCCAGTTACGACTCACTGGCTTGTTTTCCCAAATCCATTGCATTTGCTGAGCACCAAACACAATGGTGGTAGGTTCCGTTTTGAAAGTCTTGAGTATGACCCGGCCAGGACTTGAACTCCCAACCCCCCGACTGCAAGTCTAATGCTCTAACCACTTGACCATGCCGTCGATGTATAAGGTTGAGGCAGGGACGTCGATCCTGTCCAATGGAAAAATATTGTTGAGACAAACAAGTTAGGGCTTCCACTCTGTAGGGTCGTAATGTATATCGCTTACACTTTTAAAATAAAAAGAGTGAAAATTCACTCTTTTGAAGAGTGAAGTTTGTAAAATTAACTCCAAAAAAACGGAAGTTACTCCACGAAGAGTGAAATTCACACAAACTGACAAAAAGAGTTAAGTAACACCCTCGACGGAGCGCCTATACAAGAAAAATCTTAAAAATGGGTGGTCTTTGGAGACACTTGTTGAAGAGTGAATTTCACCAGTCTTGGAGTGAATTAGAACTCTTATGTAGTGAACTCATGCTTTTAAATCTATTAGAGAGTGAATTAGTTCATTCTGTTGTTTTATAGGGTATTTCATTATACAATGAAATGCCATGTATGTTACTTGTGTAAGTTACTATGTGTAATACAGGTGCTTTTATAGCGTCTATACCTCATTATCAAGTGTAATACTTATGGACAGATTTAAGCCGATGGATAAATAATGTTTTGGAACAACAACTCAATGTTCTTGGTTCCCCTTTTCACCACTTTACACTCCCTTGGAGGATCTTTCAAGATACGTCGCATATACATTTATCGTATGCAAAGCCGGATTCGTGTGAGACGTGTAGGTACCCACCCTCAATGTTGCAGAGCAAATGTATTCTGTGCACAAATATTTACCTAACTCATTTTCACTTGTACCTTCTTCCCCAAATGAAATGAAATTCACGTTCCGAACCCCTTCCTCATCAGGAACCTCCCCCTCCCCTTCTCACTTGTGAAGCACCTTCTCCTTAGCTTAAAAATCCGAAGAAAATTGGGACAGAGGGAAATATAAAAAAGTAAAAATTGTACTGACGTGTTGACTACCACTGCTAAAATGAACTACTGCAAAGCTACATTTGCAATTAAATTTCAATTCAATGAAAATCTTTTCATAGCCACTCCTTTTTTACTTTTATCATCTAGGCAACAAATGCAAATTTCTTTGCAGTTGTTCATACGATTAGTCCTCTCCTTTCTGAATCCTCCATGTTTCTTTCAAAATCCTGCTTTCTTGATCATCATTTGTCAACATATTGCCATGTGTGTCGCAACATGTGTCCGCGACGTGTCTTGTGTACACATGGATAAAATATCTGTGTTCAGTTGTGTCTGCAACATGTGTCAACACTTGTGCCCTGAAATTTTGAGAGTATAGCCTCCATAGGCCTTAAGGAAGAAATATCATACGAAAATTGCCCCGGGTAAAGGGTTTTTCACTGTTGGAGGATTCGAGTTGAATCCTATCGTGTGGTATGTTATTTGACCATTTGCAGTTATTGAATAATTTCCGAAACTAATATTTTAAACTGTCTTGTATGGCTTGCATCCTGTAATCAAAGCCCAGTTCTTCGAGCTGCAACCACCACGGGATCATAAGATTAGAGCATAATGAGCCATTTTGAAAAGCCCGTTTAGATGAATCTTAGGCGTAAAAGTGAGGAATGAAGCAATTCAAGTTTTTATTTCCCCATAAAATCATATCAATCGTAAAACATTCATCCATAATTTTCATTTTTTTTTTGAAGAAACCATGAATGAAGGATAATTCATTTTGGATTTTATTAGCAGTCATAAAAGGGCTGTTTTGCAAACAATTGTCTATGGACTTGGTTCAATTGAGGTCGATGCGTTCTTTTTGAGGAGAAATTTCCTAATTGGAAAACAATAGCCCTAACCTCTAATCTTATCACCCACTTTAACAAAGAATGCAGTCGACACACAAAAAAATCAGCAACCAATTAAAATAACGGTCTGGGACTACACTGTCTCTTCGGTGGTATATTTTATTTATTTCTAAATGCACGCAGAGTATAATGGGAATTGAGAGTATAACCAATGGAGTTGCGACTTCAGCGCTATTGTTTATACTTCCAGTTCCCATGATGGCTTGGGTGCATTTAGCAATGATAACAATTTGCTATTAGTTGTCGTTTCGGTCACACATGAATGATAGTCTAGGATCAAAACAGTTCTTTATAGAGTCATCAATGTGAAAAAAAAATGTAAACGTTAATTCAGTACAGTTTTTCCATCTCGATAGACTCGTCGACGTTACGTCACTGGTTTGCATGTAGCATGCGCAGGACCATAGACGTACATGCTATGATTTGCATTGATCTCGCGATTTCAGGCAGAATGTAAACGAATTAGATTCTACATTTCATTGTGGCGAAAGTGTAAACGCGCCTCATCAATTTTGTTGTCAAGCCACTGTGACGTCATCTTTGTAAACATGAATGAGTCTATGATTGATTCCAGATTAGATGTGGTAGAGATATACAAGCTTTTAACTAGGCAAGGTTCTTAAAGGTGAAACGGCTCGTAAAGAGGTTGGCACGCTTCTGGGGGATCCTGGTATTTGTAATTATTTTCATCAGGACAATGACGGTTTGATATTTTCCATTGGGTATATTCTTTTCTAACCATAGGCGTACGGGAGCATTTCAGTTTGGGGGGGGGGGGGCAGAGGATTCTCTGCCCGAAAAATGTCATTTTGCCCGAAAGACTATCTAAGCGCCACCATCAGTTGGCGCGGAGCGTACAGAAAATTTTGAAAAATCGCAACCCAACAGACAGACAAAATGGCCTTTCCCAGGCTTATAAGCAGAATCAAAGCCGTCGATACTTTGAACTTTCGTTTGCAATAAAATTTTCACCAAAAATGAGCAAATTTACAAAAAGGTCAGAAAACTCCCAGATGAATGTACCACTACCATTGGATGTACATTTAGCTATAATCATTGGAAAGTGAGTTTGTTTGCGCGTTCTACAAACTATTTTACGTCATGCAGCATGAGATTATCATCAATATAATTTTGAAAATTGAAAAATTGAAACCTTCGAAAATCCCAAGGCATTGCCATGGAGGGCGATAGACAGACTCTCAGCGCTCCGTGCCACCGTGGCTTAGCCCGGAACGCCCCAAAATTTTGGTCCAAAACGCCTCCAAGATCGCTGGAAATGGCACTTCCAAGGCTATTTTAGAGTTCCCAAAACTCAGTAAGTTGAATCAATACGGTGAGATGTATTACCCTAGAGTTGTGTAATCAGAAAGAAAGGAAGGGGAAAGGGCATTAAAAAGGTACTATTCATATATTCTTCCCCGATCCAGCAATCGGTAACTGAGGTTCGTCCTTAAAAACATTTGAGATGTGAAAAAACATAATATAATGATATACCGACCTGGGAATGCAGTGGGGCGTAGCCAGGATGGTTTTTTTTTTTGGGGGGGGGGGGGCTTGGAAACAAGCGGGGGCCTGGTACCTCAGGTCAGGCATGGCAAGACTATCTAAGCGGAGCGCCACCATCAGTTGGCGCGGAGCGTACAAGAAAATTTTGGGCTTTAAAACCCCTCCAGATGGCCGGAAACGGCACTTCCCACGTGTTTTAAGCTGGATGTAGCCAGTCTAGAAATACGAATCTCATGTCTGCGACTTCTCAAATAATGAGAATAAAAAATCAACCTATGAAAAATCGTAATACATACACTTTTCAGGGACCCCAAGACTGGGCACATCTGGTCTGTGGCCTGGGGGTGAGACTAAAGGGAATTGGTATCTCCCTTTCCCTTGGAAAAAGTTGTAAACTTCAGAAGGACGTAGATCGCAAATGCGGCAATATTTGAATCTAAGCGGAGCGCCACTATCGGTTGGCGCGGAGCGTAGAAGAAAATTTTGGACTTTAAAACCCCTCCAGATGGCCGGAAATATACTTCCCACGTGTTTTAAACTGAATGTACTCAGCCGCAAATGCGGCAATATTTGAATGGATTTCAGCTAACCTAAGGCAGTACCTTACCCTTTAACAGGAAAACCAAAAGTAGTTGTGTCCCCCTTGTGAGAAAATTTCTTTGCGTTAGATTTCCTAGATGCAAAATGGTGCTATATTTGGCAAAAATTTAAACTGATTATAGATCTAAGTTTTAGGATTTTCCCTTTTGGGGGAGCATGAAAAATATCAAAATGTTTTTAGTTTTTGTAGAGATTTTACAAGAGACATACATACTCGCAAAGGAACAAGTGCAAAATGGTGTAGTATTTGTCTATCGGTACATTACCTATTCAAAATTAAAAAACTACTAATAAATCTCTCAAAATAATTGAACCGCAAAGCAGAAGTATGCATCATGTGGGAAACACATGAAATCAGGACTTTGTGGACATTTTACAAATCCCCCGGACGTCAGTGCCAACTAGTAAAAAATAGGACTTGTCGAAAAAATCGTCCTACAGTGGCACTTCGCATGGGCAGGAGTGAGGCACGACATAGGCCTAGGCCTACTTGTTAAGGATGGAAGGGAAGAATTATCTGAAGGCAATACTTTACCCGTACCTGGTTACGGCATATTTTGTGTATGATAAAGTGTAGGAATGGTCGTGTAAGAGTGGTCTCCAGTGTACGATTGCCTTATTTTCAGTAAATCAATCAGCCATCCGAAAGGCAGAAAGGGTTTTGACCTAAACAAAGTCACATTTAGGTTTGTCGTCGAGACTTTCGTTTCATCTTCTAAGTGAAATGCAATAAACGACAGTGCAGATCACAAACGGTATCTAATTTAGTGAAAGTAGGCAGTTTGAAGTTATTACTTGATTTCATACGTGCGCACAAAATGTGTTTTGCACACATTCATCTATTTTTTTAAAATTTTTTTATACATTTTATTTATTTACTGTTTTGAAGGAAATACTTCAAATTTTATTTCCGTTCAAAAATTTTATTTTTTTCAATTACTTTATCAGGACGCAAAAAATCTGGGGGGGGGGGCTGAAGAAAATCTGGGGGCCAAGGCCCCCCAGGCCCACCGTGGATACGCCACTGTGGGAATGTATAAACATTACCTGGACTTGTATCTTTCCGGGGAAAACTTTTGAACGGAATTAAAAGCATGAGTACCGAATGTCTGTGACTCTGTTGCGACTCTTGCCCAAATTCCAGTTCCACTGAATTGATACAACTGTCTATATGACTCGGCCCGAACTCCCGACTATATATAAATGATCTTTCTACTCACGCCGTTTGAGAAAAACCCGGCTTGTCACGTTGCTAGATGTTGTTACATGAATTTGTGGGCAGACTTACTTGCAAATTTGTTCACACTAAATTCGTATGAGTGAGCAAACAAGCTACACTGATTTGTTTACCATTGCCCGAATTTCGGTTCCACAGCACTCTAGGTTAAAAAGTTTCGCACAATTTTAAGAGGATCATTTTGAAAAGTGCAAAATCGTCATCTCATGCATATGCTGCCGAAATACCTCTCGACAAAGTACGTTTCAACCTTCTGGTGACTATTGGTGATTGTCATTTAGTAATATGGTGCGTCACAAGATAGCTTTTGGTTGATTTGTTCGGGCAAAATTTTGGGGACTGTATACAATGGCATCCTCTCTCCCCTTGTCATCTGGCAATTAAAAACATTCCAGAACTTTTTTGCAACTTTTGCCCGAATATTGTGTCATTTCGGGCAAAGGTTTGCGCAAAAATATGAAGTGAGGCTGACGAAAAAATGTTTTTTCATAAGCTGCCCGAATGTGTCGCGAATTTTGGTATCTTTTAGAGTTTTCATGAAAATGATGCTTTTTTATTATTTTTTCGGCCAAGTGTTTGAAGGAATTCGGGCGCGCCTAGGAGTTTTCTGTGTAAGTAGAAACAAACCAGGTTTTAAGACTCTAAAGGCTGCCCGAATTTTTCCAGATCCCTGCCCGAATTTTAGGTCTTGAGAAAATTTTTTTGAGGGGGCAGAGTGCCCCCCCTGGCCCTGCCGCCCGCCTCGTACGCCTATGTTTCTAACCGAACAATGCCTCCCTACCATTCTGATGTTGGATCGCAAGCCCGTGTCACAAGACCATCCCCTTTCCCACAAATGATAATTTCTCTCATCATCATTGTTCGAAACAATTGCAAAACTGAGCACGTATTAGGACTGTATGATGGAGTTTAAACCACCAAAGTGCTGACCGACTCTAAAAAGAATATAAATCCTCTTGTTATAAAATTTCATCCTTTTTTTGTAGATACCGGTACGTCCTCATACAATATAGTATCATCCAGAAATTGTACGTTTAGGAAAACTACACCGACTCGTGCAGAATGCAGCAAACAGTTTTTCCTTCCTTTGGTGATACCAAACATAATACACACGTACGTGGCTTTTTCATGATACGAAATAAAAAAATCCTGCAGTTGCTTGTTTGCCATAAAAAAAAGTCATGTTTCAATGTGAATCTAGTAGAGTTCCCAATAAACTGCAATCACCTTTGTAATAATTCCGCCTGGACGACTAATCTTTTGTCATGTCACGAAAAACCAAAAAGAAAATATAAGCCATTGGGGTCTCTCTTCCCAAGAGGGTCTTGGTGAGCCAGTTCATCACTTATCATTTCAGACAACAATTTTGAAAACTAGGTCCAAAACATGGGATAATGCTTTCAGGCTGCTTCAGTAATAGGATCTTTGAGCTTTACAATTGATATCTTTTCATTGCGAGATCAAGTGTTAAACTTGAGTGAGGAAAAGTTCATGTGTTTATTTGTGAAAAAAAAAAAGTTTTCAAGAATCATTGTAGGATTTTATCGAATCCTCGATATCTGGGTATAAAAGTTTGAGTGAAACAAAAAACATGTCATTACTAGAAATTGCCAGTTAGTCTAGCGAAGATACAGTAATTCTTTGTCGATTAGATTTAGATAAGATTTCACATTCGCCACCGAGTTAAAGGGAACCTTTGCGTACACATGTTTTTAAATGAAGTCCTGATAATATCTGAATTAGAGCCAGAATAATAATACCCGAGAGTTGCTATTTGACTCAGCTCGCTGAAAGTCGATATAAAATGTCAGACTTTTTCAAAACCTGCCTGGCTTTGTTCTTTAAAATTTTAACCGCTGACCCAAATTTTGTGTACACATCGTTATTATTGCATTGTATTTCAATGCACATTATTTTCTTAGAGAAAACTATGCACTGCAGAAAAATAAATTTCAAACAGTATGTGTGCCTTTTTCACCTTTTCCATGGAAGGATGAGAAAGAAAAATATAAAAGCAAGAACCAAAAACAACAACTTAAAGTGACTCATTGAGTTGGTTCATGAAATTCAACAATTTTCTTCTTTTACCAATGGCAAATGGTCGAACTTAGACAATATGTCCGGACATTAAAATAACTGTCTGTTGAGTTAGTAATAAACGATCCATTTCGGTTTTTAAAAAAATTGTGACAAGAGACTTTCTGATTATTCACAAAACCCTTACAAGTCAGGACACCACAAATATTAAAATTTTAACTTTTTCTGTAAGCAATGGATAGTCATCATGCAAATTTTAAGCATTGTCATTTGGGAGAAACCTCAAACACTTTTAGTGACTTATCGAAATCAAGTCAATGAACCTCTTTAAGATTTGTAAAAGAGAAACTCTTTCCAAGCTCTTAGACAATACAAGGAGTATACCAGGGATCCAGGATGAATGAAGGGCAACTCCCATGAAAAAAAAAATCCATAGAAAATTAAATAATGAATTGATGCAGGTCAGTATATCTCACTCTATTAAACTTATCTTTTCCCCGAATTAGCCCCTTCCTTCGCCCTTCCCAAAAATTTGTAGTATTGAAATGCTTTCATAATTGGTTACACTTACGTCATCTATAAAACAAACACTAATTTTTTTTAAGAATAGAGCACCATATACCAATTTTTTGGACACAAACTATTTGCTCCATTTTATTCTTCAACTCAGAGAGGAAATAAAAAAACTCCTGAAACAGCAATATTTCTATATTCTTCAAGATAAGCTAAAATTTGAGAAAAAGGAAACAAAATCAAAGGAATCAAAATCAAAGGAAAAGCAGCTTCTTTTTTACTTCACACCCTAATAAATCTGGATCGGTTAACCTCTTCTTTATTGTCAACTGTGGATGATCCGGCTCGCTACCCCTTGCCTCTCGACGTCTGCCCCAGTCATACGAATTCCGGATGACCCTGAACTCCAGTCTCACTCTGCTCGTTCATACACCTGCTCGTTCACCTGCTCGTTCATACTACCCTGTATGCCCACGCGTTCTTCACATATACTTGGACCGTTTGGAAACAAATTTTTATAATATTTCCATATACTGCAAAAGATGGCTGACTTATTTCAGTGCTTATATCGCGTTGCTCTGACATGCACCACGACGTTGTAACATCAACCTGTTAGAGTTGAAACTAGAACACCATGCATCTCTGTTTAGGTTGAATTGATTTGAAATCCGCATTGATATCTGCATACAAGATGTTTTAATCATAGTCCTGAGGTTGTCAATATTTCAAATGAGAATTCAAAGGCCAGTTTTTTTCTGCACATAAAAAATTTTCAAATGCAAGTCGTCGGCGTCATTCAACTCTAGAAATTAACATTTTGATTCCTAAAATTTGCAGGGAACAGAGTTTGATGATGCAGTTATGAACGTATCCAAAATAATTTTTTGAATCTTTATAAAACTTGATGCACTGGTGTTTCTCAGAGGAAGTCTTGGTTTAAAGACATCATAAACTGAAGAGGACTTTCCATCAGAACAGATGTATATTGGGAGGAATGTCGCTGATTTAAAATTCATCACGGTTGCCGATATTTAGTAGATATGTTATCTGGCTCATGGCTACAACTGTATCGTTTATGAGTTCGAAGACCTTGCCACTGTGCATAAGTTGCGTAACATATTGCTAACCTTATAGGTAAGTTTAAATGCTTGCTGACAAGAAACTGATGCTCACCCATTTCATTTCATTTCGATGTAAAAGCGATTAGAAGGTAAAAATAATGATAATTAGTAAAAAAAAATCATAAAAGATTGAACATGTTATCCTTCGAGATTTTGTTAGATGCACATGAGGTGTTCAGTAACTAAAACTGTCAGGCGACACTTAGTCTATGCCACATACATTGAGTTACAACGCACACAAACTAAAATTTAAACTACAATCGCAGAAATGGGGTGAAATGTTGGTGAGCAGTAAAGCTGTTGAGGTTGTAGACTAAATGCAAATCAGTGTGTGTTCTTCACAACTACTTGACATGTGCTTTATCTTACGCCGCTAGTTGTGCAATTAAAAGGCGTTACCTCTGAATTACACACAAATGCTTAACTTAATTTTCTGAGCCATAAGAACATGGGCGTCCGGAAGGGGGGGGGGCAAGGGGGGAACTTGTCCCCCCCCCCCCGAAAAATCAAACTTGTGAAAAAATTAATTAAAAATTGAAATAAAAAAAATGAAAAATTAAATCGTCAAAATATCTTCACTCACAGCGTCAGTTTCTACTGAAATATGCGGACATTTGACCAGGAATAGCAAAAGAGGAGATGGTACGCTGAATATTGAAATCGTAATTTGGGGACCAACATTCGTGATATCTATTGGAAATTTGTAATTGTAAAAACTATGCCAGAATTGTACTAGTTGCCAGGTATGTAGTGTGCGTGTGGCATCCGACTATTGATTAATGCATTGGTCTTGGTTTGGTCACGTGCTGATCTCAAGTGGCGACACGCGGATGTAACTGGGATATAAAAGGTGAATATGGGGGGGGGGTATGATTCATAATTGGGTAACGGATGTAGGCATATATAGGCTGTTTGAAAGTTGTAAGTTTTATTGTGCATAGGCGTGCGAGGCCGTGACCGACAGGCAGATTTTCCTTCGACAATTTTTTACATTGAAAATTCTAAAAATCTAAAATTACAGACATGAAATTCCTGTTTCAGGGCTGGGTACATGCAGCTTATAACACTCGCCAAGTGTCATTTCCGGCCATGTGGAGGGTTTGTAAGGCCCAAAATTTCTTGTACGCTCCGCGCCATCCTATCATCCATGAATGACCTTGCCCCCCCCTTGCAAAAAATTTCTGATGACGCCCATGCATAAGAAATAACCAACAACCTTGAAACTATTAATGTTTAATATTTAGAGTCCTTCAAAACATTCTTTGAACTATTCACAACGATGTAAATGTCTAGAAATAGTAGTTGAAACGTCGGATAGGGTTGACTCACAGACAGTGGTTCTGCCAGTCGGAAGGGGGGGGGGGTGAGGGTCGTGCCGCCACTGTCGAGGACAATTTCGTCGGGGTCCTTTGCAAAAAAAATACAAAGACTGAAAATACTGCATGGGAGATCTTGAATACTTAGCAAGTTGCTGATTTTTTTCTGTTATTGCAAACGAAATCTCAAATTAACGACTGCTTAGATTCAACTTACAAGCGTGGTAAATGCCACTTCCGACGATCTAAGGAATCGTGATTTATCAGAATTTTCTGTATGCCCCGTGTCAGCCAATTGGTGACGCTTCGCTTAGAGAGTCATCCGAGCAGAATAACATTTTTCAGAAAAAACATAAAAATAATGACTTCCTGACCACTTTGCAGTTAAAATTGAAGTTTTGCAATTTTTGCAAGAGGAAAACTCAAAATAGTGAATGCTTGGAATTTGTATATAGGCCTGGGAAACCATGTAATATTCAGCTGTCTTAGGGGTCTAAGGGGTCTTAGGGGTCCGATTTTTCAAAATTCTCTGTACGTTCCGCTCCAACGGATGATGGCCCTTCGCTAAGGCAGGCAGTCTCCAGGGCAGAATTTGACTTTTTGTGCAAAAAGTCTTCTGCCCACTTCAAACTGAAAAGTTCCCGTACGAAAATGATTAATCATGATAGTTCGCAAACGGTTTAAATTTCTTGAGCATTGATGCAAAATATCAAATAGCTGCAAATATGATTATTCTCGTGTAGGTCTCACGATGTGAAACCTTTTTCGTCGCTGCAAGTGGCAAGTTCCCCCGTCGCTCCGTCGGGCAAATACTGACGCCACACCTGCTCCCAGAATTTTGTAACTTGGCTTAAAAAATTGTAGATTCTGTACGATTCAAATCTCGGCATGGAACGTGGATTCGTACGGTACTGAACGTGTAGGAAATAATGACTATGGGGAATATATGTCAGTAAGATGCTCTCCTCATCCACTGTAGTACGCGGTGCCCTGTTTCGCACCTATTGGTATTCCATTTACTTGCTTTTAATTAAAATTTCATTAGTCGGTTGTCACAGGGCTTACAGGCTACAAGTAATTTTCTGTCAAAAACATTGCCAGATTATTGATTTTTTTTTACACTGCAGGCAGATCATGGGATGATCTTAAATAAAACTTTGGGAATAATGTACTTTTTTTGCAGCAACGCTTCATGTCACGTTTCTGATGCACTTCTTAATGAGTGA